>JARCFY010000007.1:121830482-124330482 GCA_029233225.1 Lepidodactylus listeri | reverse complement strand
TCCAGCGCCTTCCTTGTCATGCTCCAAAATTGGAATTTGGTGAGAAGGGTACCATCCACGTGCCAAAACAGGTACCCATGGCCATCCCCACACAGTGCTAAATAGCAGTGTAAGGCCAGCACTGGGCATAACCCTGCCTCAGAACAGCGGTCCAACTCGATCTCTGAACCCCTACTGCGCTGATCTGTTTTCGATCGGCGCAGCCGAATTCTAACCCTGGTGTCCTGGAAAGAGATGTCCCGCCTCTCCAGGGCAGTGCCAGAGATGTCCCGGCGAGAGCTGGCCACCAGCTCACTGACCCACAGTGCCCCAAAAAAGGCAACCAAAGACGCCACCTGAAACAGGGCGGCCTCATAGCTATCACTGCAGTAGGCCAGTGTTTTTCAACCTTTTTCGAGCTAAGGCACATTTCTTTCATTGAAAAAATCCTGCGGCACACCTGACAATATCTCACGGCACAGTGGTTGAAAAACACTGAAATACAAGATAAATGGGTCATTAGTTGCCTCAGCTCAAGTATTAACTATGACAGTATTACAAATACACGTAATAGCCACTCAACTTGAAATCGTAAGTTACAGATCCAAAGTGTAATGGCTCCTTCCCATAACATTGACCTGAGTTTCAGAAGAAATATAATGTGGATGTATTTTAATACTGCAATTCTGCTAAAGTTTTTCAAATAGAGAGTTTAAACTCTTACTCTTATGTGAACGGCATTCCGCTGACCATAAGTGATTTGAAGAGAAACACAGTACACCCATTCTTCGCTGAAGGACAGTTACTGATTTGAACCCCACCCTGACAGAAACAGCTAGCTGTTACCATCAAACATATTCATGTTTACTGGAATATCTTGGTGCAAATCACCCCCCCCACACACACACACACACAACCCAGGAGCCAGGCACTGGAAGAAACCAGCTTACTCTGCTGGAGGAGTGAATGCCCTTGGTACCAAATGTTCCTGTCCTCTGTATTAACATCCACAGGTCTAGCATGACTCTGATTCAGCACACAAGTCCTCCTCATTCATTTAAAACCATCTGCCGTGTGCAAGCCTGCCTCCGGCCCCCACGAACTGGATGCCGCTCGAGTCCGCCGCCTCGCCCTGCTAATTCTCCAACACGCAGGTGGGCATCACCCGACTGCCGCCGCCAACACATGGCTTGTAGGTGGCCAACATCAGCGCCAGGGCCAGAGATGGAAAAAGAGCAGCCGTGAAGCGGGACCCGCGGAGGCCCACCTCCACCTTCCGGGCTGAGAGGCCATGCAGAAGAAGACAGCCCTCACCTGGAAAGGCTCAGCTGCCCCCTCCGAGGCTCATGGGGGACAGTGCAGATGAGCCAGGGCGTTGGCTCCATCGCGGCCAAGCGGAGGCTGCGACGGCGGGGCCTGTGGGGGTGCCGTGCGTCTCCTGAGGAGGACCCCCCCTTCTCCTCCTCCTCCTCCCCCCCAGCCACTCACTGCTTTCATGGCTGCGGCCATGTTGTCGTATCTCTCCGCCTGCTTGGCCAGGCGGGCTCGCTGCAGCAGCTGCTCCCAGTTGCTCATGGCTGCTGCCTCCGTCGTGGCGCTGGCAGGTCGGGTGGGCGAACAGACAGAGCCCCTCGGCACTCTCCCTCCCTCCCTTGAGTCCTCGCAAGGCCAAGGGGAGCTGCGCCTCAATGGCGGCTCCCTCCTACCTCAGGCCAGCCACAGAGTGTGCGAGCAGAATCAGCGAGAGCACGCCACTGTTCTTTCTCGCATGCGCAAACGTGTCCCGGAAGGTCATCTCGGAAGGCACATTTCTTTCATTGAAAAAATCCTGCGGCACACCTGACAACATCTCGCGGCACACTAGTGTGCCGCGGCACAGTAGTTGAAAAACACTGCAGTAGGTGACCCACTGCTCCCCGAGCCCCCGCAGCACATCTGGGGTCAGGGGCATCTTGGTGTCTGCAACCCTGCCGCTCTCTCGAGACCAGTTCTCCAGCATCTGCCGAATTTGGAAATCACCCGTTGTATCGTCCAACCCAGCCGCCTTACTGGCATAGGCCAGTGAAGAAAGCTTGCCCCTGATGGTGTGCGCAGCCAGGCCCTCCTTTTTCAATGCTACACAAAACTGCATCAAATGTGCCACTGGTATGGGCCAGAGTTGCTGTAGACCGACCTTCTCCCGGAAGGACAGGAACTGCTTACCCGCCCTCATGTAAGCTCTTCTTGTGGAAGGGGCAAGGGCCAAATGCATCGCCCTGTCAGCCTCAGTCCTCCAATCTGCCATACCTCCTCTGGCAGCCACACCGGGAACTGGTCGGCTTCTGGAGCTAGCTGATGGAATCTCGTCATCTGTTTGCGGGAGAGAGCATGAGCGACCCCGTTACTGACCCCTGGAACATGCCTGGCCTTAAACATGATGTTATAATGCAAACACTGCAGCGTAAAGGCCCGCACCAGTGCCATGACCCTGGAAGACCTTGATGTCAGGGAGTTGATAACGTGTACAGTGGACATGTTGTCACACCAGAAGTGGACTGTCTGATTGGAAAGTTCTCCTGCCCAAATCCACACTGCTGCAACAATAGGAAAAAATTCCAGGAAGGTCAGGTCCTTGACCCATCCCGCCTGGAACCATTCCTGCGGCCAGTCACCTGAGCACCAATGCCCCCTAAAACATACGCCAAACCCTGAAGAACCAGCAGCATCTGAAGCCACTTGCAGCTCCGCCTCCAGTAGGTGTTCTTCGTGCCAGAAGGAGACCCCGTTGTATGATTCCAAGAATTGTTTCCATACAAGGAGGTCCTCCCGCATCCCCCTGGTAACCCTGGCTCTATGGTGTGGTAGGCGGAGGCCCACCATCGACTCGCAGAGTCTCCTGACAAAGGCCCTCTCAGGTGCCACAACCCTACATGCAAAATTGAGATGGCCAACCAGTCACTGCAATTCCAGCAACGTAATTTTAGACTGTGACATTGCTGTGCCCACCAAAATCCACAGTGCCTCTAGTTTTTCACTAGGCAACCTGCAGCACTCCCCCAATGTATCAATCTCTATTCCCAGGTAGGTCAAGGTGGATGTGGGGCCCTCTATTTTTTCCTGAGCAAGAGGAACACCGAGTTCCCCTGCCATAGTGATGAAACTGGACATAAGAAACCCACACTGTCCCGTACCCTCCCTCCCTACCAACAAGAAATCATCCAGATAGTGGGATGTACTACCGAGTCCAGTCGTGCATCACAAAGCCCATTCCAAAAATGTACTGAACCTTTCAAAAGCAGCACAGGACACTGAGCACCCCATGGGCAGGGCCCTATCCATGTAGAATTTGCCCTCAAAGGCAAACCCTAAGAGCTCGAAATCATCCGGGTGTACAGGAAGGAGGCGGAATGCCGATTTGATGTCACACTTTGCCAGCTCCGCCCCCTTACCGCACCGACGCACTACCCTCATTGCCTGATCAAAGGATGTGTACCTAACTGAACATAAATAGTCTGGTATCGCGTCATTCACCGATTCCCCCCATGGGTAGGATAAGTGGTGAATGAGGCGATACTCACCAGGTGCTCTCTTAGGCACAACTCCTAATGGGGAAACCCTCAAATTTTTAACAGGGGGAGAAGAAAAAGGGCTGTGGACTCTACCTTCCTTGCATTCCTCAACAATTTTTTCTCACACTATATGAAGAAGAAGAAGAAGAGATTGGATTTATATCCCGCCCTTCACTCATTTAAAAGTCTCAGAGCAGTTTACAAACTCCTTTCCCTTCCCCTCCCCACAACAGTCACCCTGTGAGGTAGGTGGGGCTGAGAGAACTCTTTCCCAAGCTGTCCTTGAGGGAACAGCTGGTACAGAGCTATGGCTTGCCCAAGGTCATCCAGCCCAGGTGCAAGTGGAGGAGTGGGGAATCAAACCCGGTTCTCCCAGATTAGAGTCCGCGCACTTAACCACTACACCAAACTGGCTCTCAAACTGGCTCTATATGCTCCATTCCGCAAACTGGCTCTCAAACTGGCTTTATATGCTCCATTCCGCAAACTAATTTTAAATTTGGAGCCATATATGACGCCCTAGTCCCTTGGTAAGGTATCCTGAAGCCACACCGAAACCCTTCCAAGAGGTAAACTTGGTTGTGGATGTGAGGGTAATTCCGCAACCATTTTTCCAAAATCAGTAAGTTAATTGGGCTGGGCCCCTTTTTCAAGTGGGGGGTTGAGACTGCCTCCTCCCCCTCCGCGCTTACCGCCCCTACCACTCCCCTTACCCCTCAGCTTGGGGCAGTTGGCAAAGGCGTGGGGGCCTGCGCACAGCGGACACTTGTGTCTAAAAGAACATGCCTTGTGGCCACAGGTCCCATGGGAGGTGAACTCCCAGCAAAGCGGGCATCGCTGAACTGCCTGCCCCGCCTGGGCGCTGTACTGCAGCTCTCCTCACAGAATGGCCGCTATGTGTTCTCTCCCCCCCTGATGGTTTGGCTGGGGACATTACCTGCAACCATAAGTGAGGGTGGATCTGATCCCACCTCATTGCCGAATTCATGGCCGCACGCATGCGAAATTCTTCATCATATTGTGACCATGCCGGGCTCGGGAAATCGGTAAATGCCTTATAAATGATGTCCATATACTGGAGCATCGGAGAAGCCCTCCATGGGTGGTGCCTAACTAGCACTGCTGCATATATCAAAAATCCCGGGTACCAGTTTGCCCAGGTTCTATCCACTACCCTCCTTTTTAAACGTTCCTTTTCGCGTTCATCAAGGTCCTCCTTGTCCTTCTTTTCTAGCTCCCTGTACAGTAATGAGAACACATCCACGAACTCACCCCTAAGGATCTTCTCCTTAGTGGCGGTGGACTTCCCAGAGGAAGAGCTGCATCCCCGCTTGGTATAGCACCTGCGGGCACCAAATCATAAGAAGCAGCACCCAAACCACAGTTCCTGGTGTGAAGGCGGGGCCCCATGTGTACCCGATGGGCCACTGACCGGTGTCAGTTGCGACCCAAGAGCTCCCTGAGGGTAGGGGCCCCAAGGCCAGCCTGACCCTGGGTTTCCCCAGTTGCCTACCTTACCTTCCGACCTTGGTGGCCCCTTGTACACCTCAACCTGTTGGTCATTCGAGTCATGATCCTGTGAACCAGATGGTGCCTCCTCCAGTTCCTCAACTGGTGCAGGCCCTCCGCCGTCCTCCAAGAACGCCAAGCGGGCCAACACCTGCACTTGAAAAGAAGCGTTAGAATCCGTCCTAGCTCTTTTACTGCCAATCCCATCCAGAGGTGTACCTCTTTCCCTGTCCAGGGCCTCCAGCCAACGGAGAATTGCCGCATTGACTGGGTCATCCTCCTCGTATGGCATTGGTGGAGCTGGACGCGCCAGGGGCCACCTTGGAGCCGGCTTCTTTCCCTTAGATTTGGGAGTGGGCTGCTTGCCCTTAGGCTTACCTTGCCCCTTTTTTGAAGCCATGGCACCCCCACATGTGAAGTGGCAACCAACTGTTAACCAGAGTAAACAAACAAACCAGGCTGCTAGGTAAAGCAAATGGCAACGGGCTGGTGCTGAATGGCAATAGGCTGTAAACCAGAACCACCAACAAACCAAACCCTGCTTTTAGGGTGAGGCCAAGAAGCACTGGTTGCAGGCTGGGCGAAGGGCAGGACCCTGCTCAATGCAGTCACTGGACGTGGGGCATGGGCCAAACCAGTAAGCTCCGCTGGCCTAGTCTGAGGGGGCCCCTGCCATCCAAAATGGGCTGCCCCTCCAAGAAGGCCACCGTTGGCACTATGGGATTGGTAAAGTGGAGGGGGGGAAAGTACCCCCTTGGCCTAAACCACTCCTTGGAGGGCCTGGCCAGCCCTATCGGAGAGAAGAAGAAGAGAAGAAGAAATTGGATTTATATCCTGTCCTTCACTCACTTGGCGTCTCAGAGCGGCGTACAAACTCCTTCCCCTTCCCCTCCCCACAACAGACACCCTGTGAGGTAGGTGGGGCTGAGAGAGCTCCTTCACGCACTTAACCACTACCAAACTGGCTCTCAGAAGTGGGCAAGGGGGAGGAATAAGCCCCCTCACACAACCCCCCCACGGAGTGCAGGCCTGATGCCGCCAGGAAGCCCCCCGCCGGCCTATTATGCCAGCCCCCCCACTGTGCAAGAGGGAAGGGAAGGAAGCACCCACCCCACAGGCTGCCGCTCCAAATCAGCCGCTGCCGGCCTAGCGTGCAAGAGGGAGGGGGAAGGAAGCACCCCCCCCCGTCGGGCCCGAGGCAAGAAGGAAGTGGAGCACCCCTCCGCCACCCCAACCTCCCCTGTGGATGGCAGGCTCTCGCCTGCAAGAGGGCCGCTGCTGCAACAAGCCCCCGCGACCCCGGACAAACCGCCACACGCTCCTTGGAGCCACTGCTGCTGAGGCCTGTCCCCCTCGAGTCCCCCCGCCACCAAAACTGCCACCCAAGAGTTCATTTGCCGCTGAGGGACTTCTGCTGCTGCTGCTGAGGCCTGCCGCTGTTGAGTCTCCCTGCCGTTGAGACCACTGCCGAGGGTCCGGTTGCCGCCGCTGAAGGTCTGCCACCGAGGGATGTCTGTTGCCGCTGCTGAGGTCCACCACCATCAAAGCACCCTGCTGCCGAAATGCTCCGATTGAGCATGTGGACCCAAGAGGGTTAGCAAGGGTGGGGCTCGGTCTTTTAACAGGCCAGCCCCACTCCGCTGGCTGCAGGACGCTGTGTGTCCTTTCTGTTGCTGCCCCGCTCTCCTGCGGCGTGGCAAAGCGGCACCCGGGTGCCATCGGCGTGGCCAGGCGACCGGGAGCCCAGTAACCCACTGTAAGCCTTCCAATACCAAGGAGACCTTCTCAATACAAAAGCTAACTTAGGTCAAATCTACATCTGACTTTCCCGCTGGAATCATTCCAGTTTCAAAAAAAAAAAAAGTCTATACCTGTTTCTAGTTTCCAACCATACTAGTTTTAAAATTACTGTTTACATTCATTAATTGCCCTCCTGTGGTCAAGCTAGCATTATACTGCTTTAAACAGATCCTGTTGCTTAGTACTCTTCAGATCCAGGGAGTAAAATTTGAAACCAGTGTGAAATGAGCGTAGGAAAAGACAGCGGTCAAACTACTTAAGAGGGGAGGTGTAAATTGGGCCTTACAGGCAGAGAGGAAGCACAAGAAGAAGCAGGGAAAACAGGAGAAGCAGCCAGTAAGTTCTGTAGACAGCAAGGTGATCTTGAGGTGGGGGAGTTAAAGCTTCCTCCCTTGTCACAAACCTGTTGAGTTCAGACTCACATCCTTCTCTTTCTTCTGCAGGGGTGCTGGGCCCACGAAGATGTCCTGCCCGGGTGCCTGAAGTATCCTGACAGGGATTTTTCCACCTTGGTTGCTGACGATTCTGTCAAGGCTCTGACTGCTGCCTGGATTAGGGAAGTGGCCTGGGCTGTTGACACCATAATTCCTAAATGCCGTCTCCCCCCCAGACAGAGCCAAGCAGTCTTCCAGGTTCACTGGGGAACTGATGATGATGAAATGGGAGGGACCACTGGTAGAGCAAGACTGATCGGGCATAGAACCTGTATCAGAGCCGATTCTGTGGCAGTGATGACAGAGAAAAGGCAACATTTATCTACCACCATTGCATCCACCTGTAATTGTCCAGCTCAGCTGTTTCATGTGGTTCAGGGACTTTTATATCATAGTCCCAAGGATTTGGACTCTGACCAGATAAAGGCCCACTGTGATCAATTTGCAGACAAAATCACTCAGATCTGCTCTGGTTTAGATGCTGGCATAGACACATGTCCAGATGATTTACTTTTGGCATCTGCTTGTCTGATGGATATGGATACTTTTCAGTTTGTGGCTCCTGAGGATGTGGACAAGATCCTTAGACAGGCGAGACTTTTGTTTTTGACCCTTCCTCTTCCTGGCTGATAAGAGCTGCCAGAGGGGAACTGGCTGAGTGGATAAATGCTTCCTTGAGAGCAGTGATTAGAGCTGTTTTTTTTGGGGGGGGGGGGGAACCATCCCTGAGCCCTATTATGTTAGAAAATTTGGGGCCAGTCTCCAATCTTCCATTCTTGGGCAAGGCGCTAGAGCAGGTTGTTGTCTCTCAGCTCCAGGGTTTCTTGGAAGAGACTGATCTTCTGGACCCATTTCAGTCTGGCTTCAGTTCAGGATTTAGAACAGAAACTGTAGCCTTGGTTGATGACCTCTATCAAGAACTAGACAGGGGGGGATGTGACCCAGCTAGTTCTGCTGGATCTCTCAGCGGCCTTTGATATTATCAGCCATAGTATCCTGCTGAGCTGCATCTCAGCACTGGGACTAAGGGCCACCATATTACGGTGGTTTGAGTCCTAGCTGGGAGGTCAGTCTCAAAAGATAGTGTTGGGGGATTCCTGCTTTGCACCATGGCTGTCAACCTGTGAGGTGTCCCCCATGCTGTTCAATATCTCTATGAAGGCACTGGGAGAGGTCATCAGGATATATGGGCCGCAATGTCACCAATATGCAGATGATACCCTGCTACCTTTCTTTTGTTCTGAACTGGTGTTTGGAGTTAGTAATGGGCTGGATGAGGGTGAACAAGGTGAAACTTAATCCTGACAAGGTAGAGGTTCTCTGGGATAGTAGAAAGGCAAGCCAGGGACTTCGGATCTCCCCTGTCTTAGGTGGGGTTATACTCCCCTTGAAAAGCCAGTTTGCTCATATTTAACCTATCCATTTCTGCAACCTCAAAATTTTTTGCTTTAACTTCCTCTCTGGATGGGAGCCTTTCCAATTTTTCGCTATCAAAATCCTGGTTAGTGTTATAATATATGTAATAACATATTTATCCTGGCCAATATTTTCTGGTAATATATTCAACAAGAATATTTCCAGTATTAAAAGTAAATTTACTGCAAAGATCTCTACAATTATTCTCTGAATCATCAACCAACACTTTTGAGTCTTCTCACATCTCCACCTTAGATGATAAAAAGTTCCTACATTGGTTTTACACTTCCAACAATTTTTAGATACCTTGGAATAACATTTAGCGATCCTATCCAGAGACCAGTGCCATCTATGAAACATCTTAAATATGAGATTACTAAATCAAACGGAAGAATTATATTACCAAAGGTGGAATAGAGTGCATAATTGGATGAATGTGAAAATGTAGAGACAGACTCGCTTTAGGAAAAAATATCGCCATAAAGAATTTATTTATTTGTTTGTTAAGTTGGGTTTTTGTTGTTGTTGTTTATGTTGGTCTAAATGATGGAAATGTGATGTTAATTAGAAAAAAACTTAATAAAATTTGCTTTAAAAAAAGAAAAGACAGTTTGCAGCTTGGGAGTGCTCCTGGACACAGCGGTCACCTTAAAAAACCAGGTGGCTGCTAAGGCTCAGAGGGCATTTGCCCAGATCCGGCTGGTGTGTCAACTGCATCTGTTCATGTGTCAGATAGCTCTAGCCCCAGTGATCCATGTCGTAATTATATCTGGACTGGAGTACTGCAATGCTCCGTACTTGGGGCTACCCTTGAAGGGGGTTCAGAAGCTGCTGCTAGTACAGAATGCTGTAGCTAGACTGCTGGTCAGGGTCAGCTATTGGGAGCATATGTCCCCAATACTACAGCAATTACTACAAAATACTACACCAATTCACTCCTGAACCCAATTCAAAATGTCAGTTTTGTCCTTTAAAGCCCTGCATGGCTTGGGACTGGGCTATCAGAAGGACCATCTCCTCCCATATGTTCCTTCCAGGGAATTAAGATCATGGGGAGATGGCCTCCTGACTATCTCACCAATTGAAGACTCTCATTTGGTGGGTACACAAGAGAGGGCTTTTCCCATGGCAGCCCCACAATTATGCCACAACCTTCCCAGAGAGGTATGCCTGGGTCCCTCATTGGCCCAATCTGCATCTAGCATTTGCTCCATTGTTTTACCAAACCCACACTGGAACAAAAAAAGATGCAGCTCAAAACCACATTCAAATACCCCAGGCCAACGCTGTACTGAATGCAGAGTCACCCCTGAATGGTCATAAAACGACCATAAATCTATGCAGACAGAACCATAAAACCAAGAGATCAAAGGAAGTGAAATCGGCATGCTGTCTTGACACTGCCATAAAATCCGACAATCAATCAAAGTGTAATAGTTTGTTACAAAAAATGACTTTTGGCATTACTCCCGAGGAATCCCACTGAGAGGCATTATGGGGAACCTTTTTCCTCTAGTTGTATAGAAGATGGCTTCATTTCATTGTATATGTACAAGTGGCATGCAATGCAGAGGGGAATCTCTGTTCCAACGTGGGTTTGGTAAAACAGCGGAGCAAATGCTAGATGCAGACTGCCTCATTGTCAGTCTTTAGGAGCCATGCACACTTCCTCAGATACAATGTCAATGTCACTTCCTCAGATACAATGACTCAAACTTTGTTCTGCTGCTTCCGACCAACATGGCTACCCACCTGGATCTGGATTGATTTAGCTTTTATTATTGGCAGTCCTAATTGGAGTTTTTAAACTGTGACTTTTATGAGTTTTATAATTGCTGTTCTTATTGTGTTTTTATAGTGTTTTACTTGTATTGTAATCCACCTTGAGTTCCGCAAGGGAGAAAGGCAGACAACAAATGTGATAGATGATAGATAGACAGACAGACAGACACACAGACAAAATAGGTGGTGGCAACATGGGAGATGGGAAAGAGAATTCAGTGGTACCCATGCTTAGAATATTTATTTATTTAGAATATTTATTTATTTAGAACTTTTTTATGGCATCTCTCCAGGGAATCTATTCTTCCCTCTTAAGTATTTATATTTGCATGGTTATTAAAGGTCAACAACAACAACTTTATTTGGCCAATGACCAGTACAAATCGACAAATCAACAAGAAAAGCTTTACATTAAGATCATTAGAAAGTAAAATTGGTCTGATCATTCGGCATCAGTCAGATCAAATCTGTACATAACATTTCTTTACAAATTCTACAGGCTACTGTGAAAAATTTGGCGCAACTAATAGTAACCTGTTGATTAACACCCATTAAGAGTTTCTTTAAAATTTGAACATTGGAACATCCTAAAATATTATTAAGTAGAGGGGAAATTATGTCAGAATGAGCTTCCCGATAGAATCGGCGGTGGAGGGATGCATTGCTCGACTGCTTCCACCGATTCTTTGGCACCGCCCAAGCAAATCCTTTCCTTCATGGGAGTCTTTTTGTATCTCCCCTCTAAGACTGCAGAAGGGGGGACTCGCCACCTCGCCAAAATGAACGCTCTCCGTTGACTGGGTACTCCCAAGACTGAGAGGTAACGTGCCGGGGCAACAACATATTTAAGCTTCTCTGGTATCAGGGAGTTTGGAACATTGTTAATGTCTCTTTGTTGCTTAACGTCCAACAATCTCTGTTTCATCATTGATTTTGCTTGATCAAAACCCAATTGTAGAACAAAATCAGAGGAGATGCCCAGATTCTGATGTTTAAGACAAATGACCTTCTCCCAAGAGGATTGAAAGTGGTCTTGCAGGACTAATGCTATTAAACCCATGGGTTATGCGATAATTTTAGCCAATAGTTGATGGAGGCGAGGCTTACCCTGGCTTCAATCTTAATCAGACCTGACTCAAGATGTAAGCTGGCACTGGACACACAGCTTGGTACTTGAAATAAAGCTCTCAGAAATCTTGATTGTTATTAAAGGTCTGAGCATTGGTTAGCTTAGAAGAAGGGATGGGAGTGTGTGTGTGGAGGGGGGGAGAAGTTTGGGCAAAAAGAAATGTTACACATGCTCAACACCCTACCCACCTGACAGAGCAAAGGGTGCTGTGTTCTGGAGCCACCTTTATGAAATGCTCTGCCATGGGATATTCATCTTTGCATATGCAGTGTTTCATGGCACATTTTTTTAAAAACTGCACTGCTGTTGTTGCCAGATACATTGTGGTCTATTCTTTTGTCGTTATTTTATGGTTTGTGCCTCTTTATGGGGGCAGGCATGTTTCAGCTTTTTGTTTTTGTTCTAGTGAACTTTGTCCCTTACCCTGAGAATCCTGTTGGATGGAACGTAAATATTTTAAACAAGCAGAAAAAAATCAACCAAGTTAATTTTTAAACCTGTGTCTTGCTCTTCTAGATCTAAGATATTTATGATTTTAACAAGAGGGATTTCTCAGGTTGCTTTTGTTACTTAGGATGTTGCTGATTCCTTTCTTTCTATTTTGGGAGTCTTATTGATAACAGCGACAGTAACTCTTTACACTTGTATTGAAGGGAACCGGCACTTCTCTCATTACTTCCCTTAGTCTCTCCTCAGGAAATAATTAGACATTACAATTGATTGCAATTTATTCATCAAGCAGCCCATTATGTTTGAAAGGTTTTTAAAAACCCACTTAGAATCTCATATCAGATATCATAAATTTCTTCCTGTAACTGAAATTCAGTCTAATGGATTTTCTGCGCTAACGTTGTGCAGCTTGCATGTTTATTCTGTCAAAAAAGTAGAGGGTTAATTCTAAACTGTCAGAAAAAAGAGATTTGTAGTATTACCAGTGTCCTGGGAGACTAAGGCTGTTTTTACATCTGACTTTCCCGCTGGAATCATTCTAGTTCCAAAAAAATCTGCCCACACCTCTGTGCGGTGTGAAACCGTGCTGCTACTGAAATGTCCACATCTACTAATTGCCCTCCTGTGGTCAAGCTAGTATTCAACTGGCTTGATTCTGCTTTAAACAATTGCTGTTGATTAGAGCACTTAGACCCCCTGGAGTGAAATTTCACACCACTGTGAAATCAGCACAGGAAAAGACAGCAGTCAAACTGCTTTAGAGGGGAGGTGTAAAATGACCCTAAAACTGCAGTCCTTCCTGGGAGCAAGCCCCATTTAATGATATGGGCCTTACTTCTGAGTATACCTTTTTAAGATTGCTCCCGAAGTACAATTTTAAGCAAAGTCATACGCTTCTAAGCCGATTGACTTCAATGGCCTTGGATGTAATTCTGTTTAGGACTGTACTGTAAATGAGGAGTAAATCCCTGCAGCGCATGGAACTAAATGGGATTTGGTTAAATGGGATTTGTACAATTGTACTTTGTGGTATTTTCAGCATAAAGAGCCATATGTTAGCAGGAAGTAAATAAAAATATACTGTCCCTTGCAAAGCACATTTATTCCTCACTACCTAGCCAAAAGGCCCTCCAGCACTCTGATTTAACTGTTGACTATCAGAATTTTGTATTATTTATATTATTAAGACATAGGGTGTGGTCACACTGGCGGCTTGGCGCGATATGGCACTGCCTTTAATTGTACCGGTTTAAAGTGTTGCGGGGCATATCATCCAGACAGCACACTCTACTGTGAGTTACCCACCCAGCCATCCCATGATCAAGCATCCACATTACTGCAGCACCTCAGCCACAGAGTGCTCTGTCTGGTCATTTTTAAAATGCAGGTGGGTGGGTGTGCACAGGCGCTCCTGCCCATATATGCTCATGTGCACATGCATAAAGACAAAAACTAAAAAAAAACCCCACTCTAGTGGCATTGCCATCTTAGATGGTTTTGGCGTGAAATACGTTGTTAGTGAGGTGATTAGCTCATCGAAGGAGGACTCATCTAGCATCTTGGGTGAGACTTTGCACCAGGCAGATCGTGGAGACGCCACGTGAGCTTAGGAGCCAGGCTTTCTTCTTACTCCCGTCGGTCATCTCCTAGACCAGGAAGAAGTATTTTAGCTGTTCGACCCAAGCTTCCCATAGCTCGGGGTGGGCAGGGTCGAAATTGGTGAGCTGTCTTGGAGCGGCAGCCATGACTCTGAAGCGATGCAGTGAGCCGTGTCCTGTGGGGCGGTCGGCAGTGCCAAATGGCACTGGAGCCAGGCGTTGCTCGGGTGCCGGAGGATCGGTGCTCAATGCGGTGCTGGAGTCAGAGCCAGTGTCGCTTGGTGGGATCCCATCTGTATCACCAGTATAATATACTGGGTCCAGATGCGTTGCAGTGAAATCAGCTCATGGTTTATTTACAGATGGAATACAGGAACTGCCTGGCAGGGCTCAGCGGTCTGCTTACATGCAGGTACAGACCACACCCTTGGTCACACCCGAGCCCCGTGATAGGATTATTTACAAGACACCTTTGACCATAGGTCCCCTTTAGGGTCCTGGGTAGCCTATTGGCCCAAATTACGATCCGCCTGGGCTATTGTCTACTGAAGTGAAGCTCCAGTAGTTTTCCTGACCTTGGGTGCGATCCCGACCATGTGTGCAGTCGCCATTAGAACACAACAGCCTGGTGCGATTGAATGCAGGGGATTGGGGGGTGTTTTTTGAACTTTTCAGGAGGTGACCATGGAGCTAATTGGCTATTTTATAAAATAAACACTCTGCCTGTAGCCAATTATCAATAGCAATCTTGTTTTCAATGGGAACTGTGACCTCCTCCCCCCCCCCTCCTCCTCAAGGGAGATCATTTCTGGGGCTGTTTTTGCACCACCCCCAGGTAGCAGGATTTTTTCTCTTTGGTTTAATGGTGCAAAGAAGGGTGGAATGTGAGCCCCAACAACCAAAGGATGCCCCCCTTTTTTACAGAAATGATAGGTAGCCCTGATTTTTACCCAGCTGCCATTTTAATATTAAACTGGCAGTTTCTTCCCCATTGGAGTAAGCTTCTGGGTTCAAATCTGGCACCAACCCCTCCCCCTCCAAATAGTGGATCTCTTCTTCAAACAATCTCAGGAAATTCAGGGAGGAGGAAATAGTGGCTGGTGGGCGATTGCTATTATTTTGACACCTTTAATATATAACAATTGTGGAAATGCATAAAAATAGTGTTAGTGAGTGTGTTAACTTCCATGAGATTATTTTGTGGAAGGGAAGGACCTCAGCAGGATACAGTGCCATACTGTACACCCTCCAAACCTGCCATTTTTCCCATGGTGAACTGATCTCTTTAGCCTGGAGTTCAGTTGTGATACCAGGGGAGCCTCAGCCATCTCCTGGAGGTTGGCAACCCTATCCCTGCCCCCATTTCACTCGGTGTAGTGGTTAAGAGTGGCAGATTTTAATCTGGGAGAACCAGGTTTGATCCCCCCCCACTCCTCCATGTGCAGCCAGCTGGGTGACCTTGGGTCAGTCACAAGTTCTCTCAGAGCTGTTCCCTCATGAGCAGTCCTTTTTTTTTTTTTTTTGTAAAGAAATTTTTATTTTTCAAAAAAAAAAACATCGAAAATAATACATTTAACCTTACACAAATCCCTTTTTCCATATTAAATAACATTTTGTTCTATTTGTACATTCTATTTTTATCTTATTTTGGTGGTTTCCCACCACATCTGAAGCATAACGCATTTTCCATTTTATTCAAAATAGTAATACTTATATCTATGTTTCGTTTCTGGTGACGGTTATATAGCTTTAAAATACTTATACTTATACACCAATTCTTATTTTCTATACTCTTATGTATTTCTAAATAAAAACAGTTTCATTGTCTAATTTTAACTAAAACATTCATATAATATATTTCTATTCCTTTATGCTATTATAACCATGTATAGATATAGTTTTTCATATCCCAATACTTTTCAACATATTCTTTCAAATCTTTCCAGTCTTCCAGAAAGGTCTCTGAGTAAAGATTATTCAATTTTCTAGTCCACTTATCCATTTCAGCCATATATAACAGTTTTTTCAACCATTCCCACACCTCTGGTATTTTTTCATTTTTCCAGTTTTGTGCATACACCATTCTTGCTGTTGTAATCATATACCATATTATTGTCCTTTTCTTTACATTTATCTCTTCTAGTTTAAGTCCTAGCAATAACATTTCAGGCAACTTCTTAAATGTACATTTCAAGATTTTTTCCATTTCTGCATGTATTTTTGACCAATAAGTCTTTGCTTTATCACAAGTCCACCACATATGATAAAAAGACCCTTCTTTCTTTTTACACTTCCAACATTTGTTAGACATATTTTGACCAATATTTGCAATTTTTTTTGGTGTCATATACCATCTATACATCATTTTAAAACAATTTTCTTTTAAGTTATAACACGTAGATATACTCATAGCATTTTTCCATAAAAATTCCCAAGATTCCATTTCAATGTCTTTGTTAAAGTTTATCGCCCATTTTACCATTTGTTCTTTTACCATTTCATCAGCATTAAACCATTTTAGCAAGACTTTATACATTTTAGAAATCATTTTTTTCCCACCTTCCTCCCAAACTTGTTCTATTTCATTATTTTTTTCCCTGAAACCGTGTTTTTTATCACTTCTATACAAGTCATATATTTGTCTATATCTTAACCAACCATAATCAAAATCAATCTGATGCTGCTCCTTCAGTTTGAAATCCTTGCCATGTCTTATTAATAAGTCTCTATATTTCAGCCAATCTTGTCCTTTATATCTTGATGTTGGATGTAAGACTTCTGCGGGTACAATCCACATGGGTATCTCTTCTGAAAAAAAGTTTTTATATCTTGTCCACGTATCCATTAGTGTTCTTCTCAAATAATGATGTTTAAACATATTGTCCATTTTTGTTTTGCCATGATACAAATATGCATGCCACCCAAATCTACAATCATGACCTTCCAGGGACAATAACATTCTATCTTGTAACATAGTCCATGCCCCTACCCAGGTCAAACATATTGCATCATGGTATAACCTTAGATTTGGTAGTTGAAACCCTCCTCTTTCTTTGGCATCACACATTATTTTCATCTTAATTCTTGGTTTTTTCCCTCCCCACACAAATTTAGACAGCTCCTTCTGCCAACATTTGAATGTTTTTACATCTTTCACAATTGGAATAGTTTGAAACAAAAACATTAATCGTGGTAACACATTCATCTTGACCACCGCAATTCTACCCAGCAATGACAAATTCAATACATTCCACTTTTTAATATCCTGCATAATTTGCAACCATAATTTTTCATAATTATTTTTATAAAGATCAATATTTTTCATAGTTAGGTTTACACCCAGATATTTTGTCTTTTTCACCACCTCACATTCTGAAGTTTTTGTAACTCGTTTTGTTTCTTATTTGACATATTTTTGCACATTACTTTCGATTTGTTTTTATTTACATAAAATCCTGCTAAGTCACCAAACTCTTTTACTCTCTGTAACAAATGTGGTAATGTGGATAAGGGGTCTTCCACTATAAACATCACATCATCTGCAAAGGCCCTATATTTGAAAGAAAAACCTTTAGTTGTTAAGCCTTTAATATCTTTGTCTTCCTTCACATTTAACAGTAGAACTTCTAAAATCCAAATAAATAGCAGCGGCGAAAGCGGGCATCCTTGTCTTGTTCCTTTTTCAACTTTAAAATCGTCTGTCTTTTCAGTATTAATTATTATTGAGGATTTCTGTTCTTTATATATTGCTTTAATGAAGTTAAGCATATATTCACCGATCTCAAGATGTTCTAAAACTTCAAACATAAAATCCCAGTTTAAATTATCAAACGCTTTCTCCGCATCTAAAAAGAAAAAGCCCACTTCCTTTTCAGGATGTTTGTCGTAGTATTCTATAGCGTCCACTACTACTCTTAGATTGTCCCTTATTTGTCGATTAGGTAAGAACCCTGCTTGTTCTGTTTGTATAGTCTCTTTAAGGTGCTCTTTTAGTCTATCCGCTATAATCTTAGCAAAAATCTTATAATCATTATTCAGTAAAGAGATCGGTCTATAATTCTTAACATTGGTCAAATCCTGATTTTCTTTCGGGATCAGTGAGATGGATGCATCTTTCCAGGTTTCTGGTACCTCTCCAGTAACTCTTATATTGTTCATCAATAGCAGTAACACCGGTAAAACTGACTCCTGTAACGTTTTGTAAAACTTCGCTGTAAATCCATCCGGTCCAGGTGCTTTACCTAATTTTGAGTCATTTATTGCATTTTTGATCTCTTGTAATGATACTGGATTATTAAATAGTTCTTTAATTTTCTCTGTTGGTTTTGGTAGCTTTAATGTTTGCAGGTATTCTTTAATCTTTCTTCTGTCTTTGTTTTCCTTCTTAAAAAGTTTTGCGTAGTATTTAAAAAATTCTCTTTTTATTCCTTTGTTATCTATTATCTCAATATTATCTCTTATCACTTTAGTGATAAATTTATTTTCACGTTTTTTCTTTAATTGCCATGCTAAGTATTTTCCGGGTTTATTTGCACCTTCAAATGCTTTTTGTTGAAGTTTTTTTAAGTTCCAGTACATCTCCTGGTTCAAAATGGCTTTTGCTTGGTCTTGTAGCATCCAAATTTCCTTTTGCAGTTTCTTTTTCCCTGGTTTCTTCTTCAGTTCTTCTTCCTTTGTTTTAATGGCTTGTAAAATATTTTCATATTGCTCTTTTTTCTTTTTATTATCTTTAGCATTTAACGATATCAATAGTCCTCTCATCACTGCTTTATATGCATCCCATACGGTTTGAATTTTAACTTCTTTCTGCATGTTTACTTGGAAGTATAGGTCTGTTTCTTCAAGTAATTTTTTAATTATTTCTTGATTATCTAATAAGTCCTCGTTTATTCTCCATCTCTTTTGTTTTTTAATCTGCCCAGCTGTCCATAAACACGGATTGTGATCTGAGATTATTCTGGGTAAAATTTCCACTTTTCTTGTCTTGAAGGTTAGGTTAGTAGTCATCCAAATCATGTCAATTCTTGAATGTGAGTCATGTCTGTTAGAGTAAAAGGTAAAGTCTTTTCCTTGTGGGTTAGCTTTCCTCCAAATATCTTCCAACTTTTCTTGTTTTATCAGTTCAAAAAAGTTTTTTGGAAGCTTCCCTAACGTCTCATCCTTTCTTTTAGAGCGCCTGTCTAGTTTATTATCTACAGTTCCGTTGAAATCTCCTAACATCATAATTTGATCATAGCTTACATTGTCCAATTCCATTTGAAGTTCTTTAAAAAAAATTTCTTTAGCTCCATTCGGAGCATAAATGTTCACAATCAAAGTTTTCACTCCTTGCAGTAAAATTTCAATAGCTAAATATCTTCCATCTTTGTCTTTGAATATTACTTTGGGTTCCAAATCTTTTTTGACATATGTTACAACACCATTTTTTTTGTTGCTTGCTAAAGAATAAAATTCTTCTCCCAATTTTTTCCTTATTAAATATTTATGGTCTTGGTTTTTAAGATGAGCTTCTTGCAAGCAAATTATATTACATTTTTGTTTTTCCAACCAATGACCTACCATTCTACGTTTTTGGGGTGAATTTAGTCCATTTACATTCCAGGTAAGTATTTTGTAATCCATTTTGATATATTCTTAAATATCTCCAAAATCATCTTTATTCTCTCCCAGGAATGCATACATTTCTTCTGTGCTTTTAATCACTACTCTGGATTTGCCATAATAAAAACTTAGTCCTTGAGGTATTTCCCAACGAAATCTGATTTTTTTCTCCTTCAGTTTATCCGTCAGACGCTTGAATTTTTTCCTTTCTTGCAGTATTGCTCTAGGCAATTCTTTCATTACTATGATTTTCTTTCCATCTATTACAAAGGGGTCAGTAAAGCACTTCCTGTAGATTTGTTCTTTTGTTCTTTTCATTGTAAATTGGACAACCACGTCTCTTGGTATGTTTTTGTCTCTTGCATATGTAGAATTAACTCTATAAACAAGATCCATGTGTTCTTTAACAACTTCTTCCTGTTCTTGTAAAAAATCTGCTATTGCTTCTTGCATTCTTGTAAAAATATCCTCATTCAATTTTTCCTCAATCCCTCGAAATCTCAAGTGGTTTTGCATATCTTTATAATGCATCATCTTTTCCATCCTCTCGTTCTCTCTCATTGTCTTATGGGTGTTTTCTTCCAGTTCTTTTACTTTAGTTTCTATATCTTGTGTTCTTGTGGATAATTTTTGAAATTCTGCTTTTAATTCCATGCAATTGTTATCTGCTTGAGCCGCTATATTATTCATTTTAACATTTACCTCTCCTATAGCGTCTAACATTTTCTTTTCCATTGCTTCCATAACGGCTAGTAGCTCTTTTTCTTTTTTTGCTGCCATTGTAGGAGAGGACCATGTGGCTGCTCTCGATCTTAGTCCGCGGTCCGTTTTGCCTCTTTAAAAAGATCGATTTTATCTTGTCTTCCAAATCAAACACCAATTAGTGCATTCAAACAAGCTAATCTTGCCAAGTCAAATTATGTTGGTTTCAGCCTTCTACGTTATATAATCTTTGAGATATTGCAGTTTAAAAATTTTATAAATCCAAAATGGCGGCCGCGACTTCTCTATGGTTAATGTCAAAGGTTATAGTCTTTTTACCTTGCTTCTGGCTTGCCGTAGTTTCCTTTTGTCCCTTCCTTTTCTTTACTTGTCTGCTCTCTGCACGTCACTTCCTGTTATGGTCTTTCTGGTCCGGCAGTATTTAGAGTCCCCTTTCTGGTCCGGCAGTATTTAGAGTCCCCTTTCTGGTCCGGCAGTATTTAGAGTCCCCTTTACCTTCTTCCGGTTCTTCTCCTTTTTCCTTCTTGTCTGCTCTTCTAGCCGTCACTTCCTGATTCAGTCCTCACGTCTTAATCTCGCGATGCTTGGTTCCCTTCTCCCTCTTTGTCTCGCGATACTTGGCTTCCCCTCCCGACTCCTTTTAACCGCAGGAATGTTAAACAACTTGTTTTTTTGGCTTTTTAAGTTCAAATTCGGTTTTTTAGCACTTCAAAACTGCTCTCATCCAATCAACATCAGTCTATTGCTTCACCCGATCTGTTTTTCATCTTTCAAAACGCGGCAATGGTAAGGCAAAAAACTTTTTTCCGTTACCTTTTGTTGTTACTTCGCTTCAGATGTGGTCCCAACGTTTAAACTTTGTCTTCTTTGTTAAGGAATCAGGGGAATTGGAGGTTTTATGCTGAATTTTTCAGCTCAGCTCGGCTCCTTAGAGATACTCGCAAGAATCCTCTTCGGCTGCAGTGCTCAAGGTGTCGGAAAAGTCTCCTCCGAGACTTTCCCTTCACCGAGGTTGCTCAAACCTGGATTATATTGCTTGCTGGTCCTCACACTACCTGTGTGAGGTTGCGTCGGGTGGATTAACCCACCCAAGCTGTCAGGAAGAGCCGCTGTCCGCCTTGCACATTTGCAAAGCGTGTCAGACCTCCATTCTCCCAACCGGAAACCTCTCATGAGCAGTCCTTGAAAGAGCTCTCTCAGCCCCACCTACCTCACAGCTGATGCTCCCTCTAAACTGTGGAGTCTTGTGAGCAAAGATTCTACTTAGTGAGCTACTGGCATGAAAGTTGTACGCGAGAAATTTGGGAACACTGAGGGAACTCTGGTAGCAAACCATTCTTCTTGGATGGGGAGATGAGGAAAATGCAGCTCAGCATTTTCTTTTGATTAAAGTTCTTACTGAACAACAACTATAGAAACACAACGTTTTTCTCAATGATATCAACAGTGCATAACGTATTTACATAAACCGATTTATACAACTTTGGGTGATGGCGTGCAGGGATATCAGCATCTGTGACGCCTCTGAAACCAGAGGGTGAGTGCAGCAAGCACCACCCTCTCCTCGTCACGATGCCCCTCACTCCCTCCTGGCTGGGGTTGCTGCACGTCAAGAGTGCTTGTGTTGCTGGGAGGCTTCCTCTGTGACCAGGTGGCCACACTCCTCACATATATTGTGCAACAGAGCACACGCACAGAAAACACAATTAAGATTGTGCTCCATTATTGGCAGCTTGGCCCCCAGACACCTCCACTGAGCCTTCAGTTGTCCAAAGGCCTGCTCCACCATGCATCTGGCTCTGTTGTGTGTCCGGTTAAATGCGGCCTGCTGCAGGGTTAGTGCCCCAGTATATGGCATTATGAGCCAGCAACGCATGGGGTAGGTGGCATCGGCTATTATTAGTGGAGGGATCTGTACCCCCTCAATAGTCAGTGTCGGATTCCCTGGCATGAATATGCCTCAGTCCATGGCGTCTGTTAATTTGGACTGCCTTAGCATGTAAGCATCGTGGCTCCTGCCAGCTTCCCCAACGATTACATCAATGAAGCACCCCTGGTGGTCTACGGTCCCTTGCAGGAGGACGGAATAATCATGGTTTCGACTGTAGTATTCTCCAGCCTGATGTGGTGGTTCCTGGATCTGGATATGGCATCCATCCAGGGCTCCCACACAGTGTGGGAAGCCCAGCTCCTCGAATCCAAGCATCACCTGGCAAAAGTAAAGGATACCATCAATGTTCAGGCCCACAGTACCTGGCTGAACCTAGATTTATCAATAACAGTCATACATATTATCTACAGTAATTTACAATTACAGCATAAATACTGGTGCCTTCCTTCCTGAGCCAAGACACACTCACACTAATTCAACCTAGAGGAAACACTGCTCACAGGGTGTCTGTTGTGGGGACAGGAAGGGAACATGATTGAAAGCCACTTTGAGACTCCTGTGGGTGGAAAAAACACCCCCTGAGGTCCTGTTATAACTCTTGACATTTATCACTTCCGCTCTCTTTTGTAGTAATTGCCATCTGGACCACAGTAGTAGTCACAGTAGTGGTCATCCTCAAATGTCACTGACTGGTCAGCATTACACTCCCTTTGCCTGAAAGAACATGTGTTAGCAAGCGCCTCATTTCTGTCATGCTTTTGCTTTACAGGGGAGATGCTTACCCATCCAGGTGATCGCAGACAGACAGTGCGGCTCAACAAATACACCTCGATAGCCAGGCAGACCTCTACAACCATTCCAGCCATGGTAGATCTTGCCACACTGAATAGGGCACCAACCACATGGTAGCATGTGGTGTTGGCCAACCAAGATATGGTGATGGCCACACGCTCCTCGACCAGAACAGGGTCCCTCATGGCCGTCCCCTCATGCTGCAGATGTGGCCTCAGAGAGTCCACCAGCCACGTGAAGGTTGCCCTGGTCATCCAGAAGTTCTGGATCCACTGCTCATCCTCCCAGATCACCCAGGCATAGATGGTCCAGAGTTCAGCTGGCTGAGGATAGACCCACCACCTCTGTGGGGCCCTTTGCTCTGCCAGCCTGAGGAGATGTGCCATGTCAAGGGACTCTGAAGCCTCAAAGTCCCTCAGTCTGGCTCTCCTACTCTTGAGGTGACATCTGACATATGTCAGCCTCCTCACTCTCATGGCTGTCAACCTGTGGTGGACGACAGGCCACTGTGAGGCAGATCTGAGCAGTCAGAAAGGCCACCAAGCACTGCTCCTGAGGATTCATGTTGCTCCCTCGGTGCAAGTGTCAGAAAAGAGTGGGAAAAAGGTTTTTATAGAGGAGTGAACAGCTCAGGTGGATTGATATAGTTATGTGAGTGAAATCACAGTGCCCTGTGGAACTGTCAAACAAAAGCTGTGATTTGCTCTAGTGGTTCTGTGCATGCGCAGAGGTAAAGGTTTTTTTCATTCTATAGATGAGCAGTTATGCGCATGTGCAAACTGAGGGGGGGACCCTGACACACGCTCCCGTGCATCGGTAGTGTAGACGCCGGGGAGCGATGTTACTGCGCAGGGAGGCGGGATAAGGGGGGTACATCTGATCACGATTCTCCAGAGTAAAAATAATCGCAATGGAGTAGGGGCCATTTAAACCAGCTCCAGCACGCCATCTGAACACACCCACTGAGCATCTTTTGATGTTGTGTAAGCCACCCTAAGTACAAATAGGGTTTCTGGCTTTCTTCCTTTGATGGTCTGTCTCAACACGCAATCTGTTTTCAACTCTGTCAAGCAAGGAGAATAAAACCTTTCCTTTGCAGTCTCCACACGACATTTCTAACCTTTTCTTGACATGAAGATATCAAGCATGTTGAAAAACACTGCAAGCTTTTAATCGAACCGGTGACCTCAAAGAAAATGTTATGCTGTGCTATGTAGCCCATATATAGAACTTTCACATTTCACTTGTCCTAGCAAGCTGTGTTCCTAATTTTTCAAAAAACTGGCCCCATATAAATATATGAGAAACATATGACAGATGATGCAGTAGTATTTGTTGAACCAGCTTCATTTAGTTAATGTGGAAAGCTTTTGAATCATACTGTGTCAGTGGGGGTGGCAACAGAGGGAAGGAAGGAACTGGAGAGTTAAGGAAACAGAAAAAAAAGAATGTGAGTAATGAAGTCACAACAGCTGAGACTTCATTTTGGTTTGGTATGAAGAACGGGGGGGGGGGGGTTGTCAGTGAAGGGATCCTTTGTAGTAGTTCAGGCAGGCCATGCCTCAAGAATGGAGCAGCAGCAGAAAAAGGTTAAGAGCAAAGAACAGACATACATCCCACCAGGTGAAAAGGGACAATAGACTGCAGTTGCTATGAGCAATGGGGCTGGCATGTGGGTTTATATAGGGAGGGGCAATCTTTCAGATGTATGGGTTCCACATAGGAAAGGACCATGCTTCTGAACTGAACTCGGAAGCATATCGGTAACTAGTGCGGTAGTTTTAAGACCATAGTGGAACAAACCAGTAAGTAGATGGGCCCAGTGCATGCACTAATTGAAGCTTCTGAGTTGCCTTCAAGGATATTCCCATATAGAGTATGTTGTTGTGGTAATTAGGGATGGGTACGAAATGGGAAAAAGTGGTTCATATCCAGTTTCTGAGGTTTGTGAGGTGGTAGAATCCCCCGTCATGCTAGAGACACCAAACTTGCAGGGGATCCCTGACTGACTCTCATCTACATGCCCTGCAAGTTTAGTAAATACTGGATTTTCAGGGTCTGAGTACAGGATATGTACCAAAGATGGTGCCCCCAGGAAAGTGCTTTCTGGGGAAAGGATCGGTGCAGGTTCAGGAGGTCCCAGAGTGTATAGAATGAAACCTAGGCAAGCTAGAGACACCAAACTCACAAGGGATATCCAGATTACTCTTTTCTACCCACCGTCAAATTTTTGGTGAAGATTGGATTTACAAGGTCTGAGTTATGCCCCCCCCCCGAAGGTGCCCCCATCCTTCATTGTTTCCAATGGAGGGGAAAAAACCAGCAAAAAAGGCAAGGGCAACAGAAGCCCCGCAGAACAGAATCAAAGTCCCAGAGAATTTCTGCAGTAGAAACTGAAGCGGGGCATTTTTGCAAGCCCAGCTGAACCAGTGCCACTGTGGCAGTGCAAACCCACTAGGACTAAGGTCAAGTAAGGAAAGTGTTTTTTGGGGAAATGTCAGGCACAGGTTCAAAAGTGTATAGAATGGACCCCCTGCAAGCTACACACACCAAAAGCACAGGGAAACTTCACCTGAGCAGACTCCCACAGCCAGACACTGGAAGCAAGGCATGCATCCCCCTACAATTGCAGCCCCCCGCCCCAAGACTCCAAAGGCAGGTTCTGAAGGACAGAAAGGCAGACATGACAAGAGACTTCTGATAGGAGCTTCCCAAAGTTATCCCATGACAGCTTGGTGAGCACTCCAGCCCAACCAGACCAGTGGAAATCAGAGTCTTCCATTTAAAGTAATTAGTCATGTAATGACAAAAAGATAGGACAAGAGAAATCTGACAGGGGCTCCCCAAAGTTACCCCATGACAGCTTGGCGAGCACCCCAGCCCCATCAGACCAGTGGAACGCAGAGTTTTCCATTTAAAGTGATCCTGAGGTAGCTGTTATGTTATGAGGTTGATGTTGTTTCATGAGGTAGGTGCGAGAGCCCCCCCCCCCCCTCGGCAGAGGTGGCCATCCTGCTTCCCAAGCACCAAGGGTGTGACCCACAGGCTGCATGCTGGATTACCCAGAGTGGAGAAGGAATGGGGGGGCATACAGGGGGACAACAGGAGGCCTGGATCTTATCACCCACCCTGGCTGGGTCCAGGTGGGAGCTGTGGGGGCTGAAAATGCTCCCTTTGGACACTTGGTGGGAGAGCAGGAGAGGAGACTCATGGCCATGCAAGAGAGGCTGGGACAGATGGCAGCCTTGTATGACCAGGAGACTCCAGGAGATCAGCAGAGGCAGGCTCAGAGAACTCAGCGAGGTTCCTCTGCTGAATCCTTTGCCATCACACGCCTGGCAGCCCCACCACTGCTGGCCTGCCAGTTCACTGCTGACAACCAGTACTGCGGCTTGTCCCTAGCTGGGCTCTTTGAGGCAGAGGTGCCTTTGTGGGGGAACAGTGGGAGGGATTCCAGCGTCCTGGCTTCAAGAGGGAATTAGATAAACGTATGGAGGTCCATCAGTGGCTATTAGGTATAGATAGGAACTTTCAGTCTGGGGCAAGTGATGCTCTGTATTCTTGGTGTTGGGGCGGGCAGCAGTGGGAGGGCTTCCTGCCCCCACTGCTGGACCTCCTGAGGGCACCTGGTGTTTTTGGCCACTGTGCGACAGAGTATTGGACAGAATGGACCACTGTCCTGATCTAACGTTGACTTCTCTTATGTTCTTATGTTAAACCCTGGCTGGGTTCAAGTGGCTAAGTTTCACCTATTGCTCTGTGGGAGGGGACCAAGCCATGCCAGGGGGACCAGCCTCCCTCCCTCCACTGTGCCAAGCCAGCAGAGCCAATCCCAAGGGTGCCAAGTGGGAGTGCCGTATGCCCAGTTGAAGGAGGGGGTGGACTCTAATTCCCATGGAGCCAATGGGGTGCACAGGCACAGTGGCAAGTGGCACCTTTGGAGAGGGGGTGATGTCAGATGGCCCACAGCTTGTGGGCAGCCAATGAGTGGTGGCTGAGGGTGGTAGCACTTGTGAACAGCAGCACTTGTGAGTTCCCCATTCAAGCTTGGCTGGTACTTCAGCTGCAGCAGCTGTGCTGCCTCACCCACCTCTGTGCTCAGCATGGACCCCTGTCCCCACCCCACCAGAAGGAAGGTATGCAGCGCAGCCGAAAAAAATGCCTGACAGGGCAGGCTATAATATTGGGTGGGGGGCATTGAAAATTTGGGAGGGGGCGTCACCCCTTTCACCCATGTTAGCTACGATCCTGCTTCCAGATTCCCCCAAGAAACAATGTCACACTGTTGGGCCGATGGCTATTAAAAAAAAAAAATCTGCCCCTGATCTGAGTGGCAGTGGGAAATCAGTGTGGGGGGGGGGGGACCCGCCAGGTTGTGTGTATTGGGGGGGAAGCCTATTTTCAAATTTTAAAAATGTCTGTGTAAACAAAATTGTTTATCAGTTTCTTTCCTAACAGTGTGGTTGTAAGAACACTTTCCTGGGAGTTAGACCCGCTGAGTAAAATTGGACTTCTGTGTTGGCCTGCTTAGGAGTGCTCCCAAAGTCTCCTCCCTTCTTTATGGTGTACCCAACATTATTCTGTATTTTTAAAGAAATATTCCACTTAGGGTTGCCAGCTCTAGGTTGGGACATTCCTTGAGACATGGCAGTAGACATTGTGCAGAGTTCAGGGAGGTGATGGAGCACAGCAAAGATTTGATTCCATCGAGTTCACCCTCCAAAGCTGCCATTTCCTCAAGGGATCTAATCTGTCGATATCAGTTGTAATTCCAGGAGGTTGCCAGGCCTCACCTAGAGATTGGCAGCCCTGCCACCTCTTGATACCATTAAAGCAGCACTAATGCATAGTAAATAGAATATGTTAAATTACACAATTAGATTTCGTCCCTACTGAGTTATACATAAAAAACCTTACTCGCTCATGTAATGAAAATACTGTGCATAACATCATCCTATGAATAAGCCATGCTAATGATAACAATCACTGCTCGAATATGAACTCTCACTGGAATATTTTAGGCCTACAGTGAACCAGAGCTAATTGCTACTTTATAAAAATTGCACTCAATTTTTATTTCCCTAGCTACTATCCTAGATCCAGAGCCCTGCCAGAAGCACTCTTACATACAGTGCTGTATTTTGAAGTCAGCCAGCCAAGGCTGCAGCTTGGAGAATAATTAGTATCTTCCATGAAAGATGCATTTTCAAAGAATAATAATGGCATACAGCTGGGATCCTATTGAGAAATACACGTCTTGGCTTATTCTTTTCCTCCTGTTTAGCCATTCCTATTTTTATTTCTGGAAGAAAGATAGGATCCTATTCATCAGCTCAGGTAAGGCATGGACTTCAAGCAGACACAGGCTGGAGGAAAGAGATCTGGTAGAGGAATTTCCTGTGACCAATGCTCCCTCTAAGCTGTGGAGTCTTGTGAGCAAAAATTTAACTTTGTGAGCTGCTGGCATTAAAGTTGTGAGGGAGCGATTTGGCTGCTGCATAAATCAGTTGGCTTTGGAGCCATCCTTCCTGAGCCAACAAAAACATGTGTGAGCCAGAGGCTAAAATACTGTGAGCTAGCTCACACTAACTCAGCTTAGAGAGAACACTGCCTGTGACACAGATCTTTGTTCACCCATGTTTATAAAATTTGTTAAGAGGCTCTTGTACAGAAAAGCCAGCCAGGGAGATTTGTCTCTATCACGTTTGCACCATCAGTTCAGTTTAGCATATTATGGAAAATGAGTTGTTTCACAGGGTTGGTATTGAAGGCAATACTTGGAATGGAGGACCCCTTGTGTTTCAGATCACATGCAAGAAGTGCTAAAGAACCCTTCTATTTCCACCTGGTTCTCCAGTTCCTAGGGTGCTACATGCTGCCCATTGTTTCTAAACAAGTAAATAGGGGTGTGTAGTGGGTGCATAACAAAAGCACACTTTGATTTCTTTGCATTGTCAGCACAAATGCAACCATAATAAATGCCCTGAAACTGCTTTTTGCATTCAGTGGTACACTCAGGGGTCATTTCGAACAGGAGCTCGGGGGAGCACAGCTCCGGGAGTTAGTGCCAGCCCCCCCCCCCCAGCAGGGGAATGCCTGCTTGTGTCATGGCTGCAGCAAAATGACCCCATCCCCTGGAAAGGTCCTTGTTCCTCCAACCAGCCTTCTGAAGGCTTCAGCCACCACTGAAGCTATCCTCCCAGAATAGTGGTATTTCTGAGGCTTGGATTAGTAGCGGTCCCCTCTCTGCCAGCTCTTCCTTCCCTCCCTCCCTTCTCTCTCTCTCTCCTTTCTTTCTTGCCTTCTGATATACTTCTGGTGATGTCAGCTGGTGTAGCATATGCAAATAAGCAGGGGTCATTTTGTAGAAAAAGAGGTGCAGGAACTCATTAGCATAACTCATTTGCATAACTCATTTGCATATGCCACACCCCCTAACATACCGGAAGTGTGTCAGAAGGCAACACCCACCCCTCAGGCTCCACTCCACAGGTGAGTGAAACTGACCTGCTCTTCCTCCATTCCCTTCCCCATCCAATACTTTGTGCAATAAAAATAAGCATAAAGAACACACCCTCATTCTCTTCCTGCTCCCTTGAAACCACCAGGTTTCAAGTAGACTTGAGATACCCAGGACATGTGCACCACCCATCCCTTTCCCTTCCCTTCCCCTCCCCAGAACAAGACGCCCTGTGAGGTAGGTGGGGCTGAGAGAGGTCTTTTGAGAACAGCTCTGAGAGAACTTGTGATTGGCCCAAGGTCACACCAGCAGCTGCATGTGGAGGAGTGGGGAATCAAACCCAGTTCTCCCAGATTAGATTACAATTCCTGACCACTACACCGAACTGTTAGGGTGGAAGCTGCTGAAGGGTTGGTGAAGTTTCTCCAGTACTTATGTGCCATGTGCCCAGATAAAAAATGGTATACTTAGAAAATTTATATGCCACCTTGAGCAAGTCTCTAGAAAAGCAGCACACAGTCATAAAAGGAACAATGATAAAATTATCAATATTGAAACAAAACATTAAAAACAATAAAGACCCTAGCAGGGCTTTCCCTGGGGCGCTGCGCCTCTGCACTGCTTGAGGAAGCCAAGGAGGGGGCAGGGCTTGGTCATGTGCCCACCCCCTGGACTCCTCACTCCCAGAGCTGCGCTCCTGTGCGCTCCTGCTCCAACGGACCCCTGAAAATAAGTTATGCTAATGAGTCATGCTAATGAGCTCCTGCATCTCTTTTTCTACGAAATGACCCCGGTACCGTACACTCTTGACACTTGCAGGGAGTCTTGCCTCGTCTACTCGCTTGGCTTGCAGAAGTTCCCAGGTTCAATCCCTGACATGTCCAGTGGAAAGGATCAGGTCATGGGTGATGTGACAGAGCTTGACCCTGGAGAGCTGCTGCCAGTCTGAGTAGACAGTACTGACCTTGACGGAGAAAGGTCTGGCAGCTTTATGGGCCCATGCATTCATGTATTGTCATATCTCTCTTATACATAATTCTCTGTTGGTGGTGGCACGCTCCTGAAAATTCCACACACCACCCCAGCCTTTGGTCCCCTGGCCTGTCAATCAGAAGCTGTCCCAATCCACTGGCTGTGAATACTCACGTGCCATTGGCTGGGTCTGCTCCTCTTCCCCACCTGCTCCTTCAGCCTTTGTGCCCTGTCAGAATTTCTGGCAGACGGCTTTTTCTCTTGATGAAGACACTTCTCCTGCTTCCTTCCTGTGGGGGGATTAACTGTTACCTCAGTGGTTGTTGGTAGGTGAAACGAAATGGCAGTTACCTGTGTTTATAAGCGGGGCTTCAGAGCATGGCAGAGGCTGCAGGGGGGGGGATGGAAAGCTGAAGAGTGAGGGGAAAATTAAGGTAGGTCGATGCTTGGCTGGGAAGAAGATGGGGTTGCCAACTCCAGGTGGGGAATTCCTGGAGATTTGAGGAGTGGAGCCTGGAGAGGTTTGAGGAAAGGTGGGGCCTCAGACAGGTACAATGCCATAGACTCTGCCCTCCACACCAGCTATTCTCTCTTGGGGAACCACTGCTGCCAATCTCCAGGTGAGGGCAGGCGATCACTCAGAATTACAACTGCTCTTCAGGTAGCAGAGATCAGTTCCCCTGGAGAAAATGGTGGACTCTGTGTCTTTATACCCTGCTGAGGTTGCGACAGCAAATTGATGCTGAGTGCCCAAGGCCTTGACACTGTCCAAGAGCCTCTTTCTAGAGCCCATTGTATTTATTCCCACAACGGGCCTTATTCCTAGTCTGTTATAAATCAGTGTTAAACCAGGTCTGCAGATAGCCATTCAGCAGGTTTGCTTGCGATAAGAATTACTTTTGGATAAAGGTTTTAACTCCATCCTCAGAAGCAGTGTGCTACTGAAAACCACTAGCTGAGAGTCACTTGAGAGTCAGCTTGTTGCCTTCATGCTTGTGCACTTCTCAGAAGCATTTGGTTGGTCACAGTGGAAAACAGGACATGGTAAGGACTCTTTGCCTGATCCAGCAGCACTTTTTATGTCCTTCTGACCAGGCAGGGAAGTTTTAGTCAAGTGGAAGAAAGATGGCCTTATTCTTCCAGATTTTTGTGATGGAAATGGCTAACAGGTAGTATGTGTGGGCAGGCAAATATATATTTTTAGGGTTAAAAAAATCTGTAGGCTTATTTGCAAGACTGAATCAAGGATTTCCTTCTCCCATATGAAGCACCTTGCTTTGGGTGCCCCTGCCATCTGAGGCTAGACCCTGAGGGTGCCCCTGCCATTTGAGAGCCAGTTTGGTGTAGTGGTTATGTGCGTGGACTCTAATCTGGGAGAACCGGGTTTGATTCCCCACTCCTCCACTTGCATCTGCTGGATGACCTTGGGCAAGCCGTAGCTCTGTCAGAGCTGTTCTGTCAGAGCTCTCTCAGCCCCACCTACCTCACAGGGTGTCTGTTGTGAGGAGGGGAAGAGAGTTTGTAAGCTGCTCTGAGACTACAAGTGAAGGGTGGGGTATAAATCCGATCTCCTCCTCCTCCTCCTCCTCCTCTTCTTCTTGACAGTTGGCACCCTGAGAAAGGGCCTTCTCAATTGTGGTACCAAAACTTTTCAGCTCCCTGTCCAGGGAGATTTGTCTTTCTCCCTCTATCCCTGCATTCTAGCAGAGTGTGAAGGCATTTTTGTTGGTGTACCTCCAGCAACTGTTATTGGCCTTCCTTTCTTGTTGTGTTGTAGGCCTTTCAGGCCTAGCCTGACAACCAGCTGGATGGTGGCCATCGATTATGGCATGATGTCACTTCTGGGAAAACCCTGGAAGCGATGTCATACCTCTCTAGGAATTGCTGGAACTCTGTGGTTTTGCTGCCATTGGTCAGGGTGGTGGCAGAAAACAGGACCTGGACCATGGGGGATCCCCAACCCCCACTGGTGTATTACCAACCCTATTGTGTTATGTGTCTTTATCAGTTTTTATTGAATTATACACACACACAAACACACAATAAATGCTGTTTTAATGTTGAAATGTTTTAATGTTTGGAAGTTTGCTGACTTGGGCACCCTATTTGGGTGGAAAGGTACCATAGAAATGCTTTAAATACATACATAAATAAAAATTTAACCACTAAGGAATGGTAGAATTTCTAGTTTTGTTCTAGGTTCCTAAGAATGTTTTGTTGGAGCTGGGACTACCAACCTTTTTGAGCCTGCAAGCACCTTTAGCATTCTGATGCAGAGTGATAGGCCCAACTACAAAATGGCTGCCCATAGCCAGGATTTTTCAATTTGGGGGGCCTTTTTAAAAGTTGGGGGCACTAAAATTTGCATGCAGCCCCTGCACACAGCCCCCACACACCTGCACTCCAAGGTGCCCCCACGTGGCCCAGGCATGCCTGCACTCCAAGCTGCGAATTCGTGGCTTCAAGTACAGGCATGTGCACACACCCCCTCTCCACTTCTCCCTCAAAGCATTTAAAGGGATCTTTTAAATGCTTTGGGGGAGAAGTAGGGCTGCGCACCTGCACTACAAGTTGTGAGTTTGCAGCTTGGAGTGCAGGTGTGCGTGGCCTCCTCCCACTTCTTCCCAAAGGGGGGGCTTGGGAGGAAGTCAGGGGGCTGGGTCCCAGGAGGCCCCACCATAGCTATGGGCCTGGCTGTAGGAGGCGGAGCCCATCACACAATGTCAGGGAGTGAAGTTATGCATAACTTTAATAGTAACTTCCAGGGGTCCTTTCGTAAAAAAAGAGGTGCAGGAGCTCATTAGCATAACTCATTTGCATATGACACACCCCCTGACGTCACCGGAAGTGTCAAAAGGCCACACATCCCTGACGTCATGGGCAGTGTGTCAGAAGGCAAGGAGGGAGGGAGGGGGAAGGAGGAAAAGGAACAGGAAGGAAGGTAGGTAGGTAGGTGGGGGAGAGAGAGAGAGAGAGAAGAAAGAAGAGAAAAAAAGAAAGAAAGAGAAAGAAAGAAAGGGAGGGGGGAAGGAAGAAAGGGGGAAGGAAGAAAGAAAGGAACAGTAAGGTAGGTAGGTAGTTGAGGGGAGAGAGAGAGAAGAAAGGAAGGAAGGAAGGAAGGAGGGAGGAAGGGAGAGGGGAAGGAAGGGGAAAAGGAAGGAAAAGGAAGGTTGGTAGGTAGGTGGGGGGAGAGAAAAGAAAGAAAGAAAGAAAGAAAGAAAGAAAGAGAAAGAAAGAAAGAAAGAAAGAAAGAAAGAAAGAAAGAAAGAAAGGGAGAAAGGGAGGGGGGAAGGAAGAAAGGAAGGAAGGAAGGAGGAAGGAAGGGGGAAGGAAGGAAGAAAGAAAGGAACAGTAAGGTAGGTAGGTAGTTGGGGGGAGAGAGAGAGAGAGAAGAAAGGAAGGAAGGAAGGGAGAGAGGAAGGAAGGGAGAGAGGAAGGAAGGGACAGGAAGGTAGGTAGGTAGTTGGGGAGAGAGAGAGAGAAGAAAGGAAGGAAGGAAGGAAGGAAGGGGAGAGGGAGGGAGGAAGGGAGAGGGGAAGGAAGGGGGAAAGGAAGGAACAGGTAGGTATGTAGGTAGGTGGGGGGAGAGAGGGTGGGGGGGAGGGAGGGGCGCTCCCCCCCCCCCACTAGGGCTGGCATTTCCCTCCCCCCCTTGCTTGGCGTTAAGCCACTCAGGCCCGGCTTCTCCCTCCCCAGGAATGGTGGCCCCGGGAATGGTGACTGGGGGAGGGAGGGGTTTTTTCCCGGGGCCGGCGACCAGCCGCGGCCCCGGGGACAGCTACTGGGCGAGGGAGGGGACTCGGGGCCGGGGCCGGCAGCCAGCCGCCGCCCCGGGGAAGAGAACTGGGTGAGGGAGGGGACTCGGGGCCGGCGGCCAGTCGCCGCCCCGGAGAAGAGAACTGGGCAAGGGAGGGGACTCGGGGCCGGCGGCCAGCCGCCGCCCGGGGAAGAGAACTGGGCGAGGGAGGGGACTCGGGGCCGGCGGCCAGCCGCCGCCCGGGGAAGAGAACTGGGCGAGGGAGGGGACTCGGGGCCGGCGGCCAGCCGCCGCCCCGGGGAAGAGAACTGGGCGAAGACGACCGGGGAAGACAACTGCTGCTGCTGCTGCTGGGCGCGCTCGTCGTCGCCGCCACCGTTGTCGTTGCCGCTGCCCCCACGGCTGTGCTGGTCTCCGCCCCGCTCGCCCCTGCCGGCTGAGACGGAGGGGGCTGCGAGGGAGGCGCCGCCGCAGCCGAGGAGGAAGAGGACGAGGCCGACCCCGTGCCACCGCCGCCTCCCACCCCCGTTGAGCCCCGGGGAAGACGACTGGTCGAGGGAGGGGGCTCTCAGGCGGGGCCGGGTTCTCAGACGGGGCCGGTGACTGGGGGAGGGAGGGGTTGAACGGGGGCGGGGCCCGCCCCCTCTCTCCCGGAGCAGCACTCCGGCCCACTCCGGCCCCAACGGAGCCCTGGTAACTTCACATTTCAGGGAGAAGCTGTGATTAACAGGATGGCTTTTGAAATGAACATATCATTCTGTTTTTGCAGATGCACAGCTTACCTTTGATCATGCAGGAAAATCCTTTGTGGTGTGGTGGCAACATGTTCAAAAATCTTCAAAGCCAATCAGACCTCCAATAGCCAATCGGAAGTCCTGCTTTCAGAAGCCCCATCTGGCCCCAACAACTTTCTGGAAAAACTTGTCAGGCACCAGGAAAGGTGTCAGTGAGCACCATGGTGTCCATAGGAACCCTGCTGGAAACCCCTGTGTTAGAGACACCCCATGGCTCTCTTTGGTACGAAGACAAACAGCTGCAGTGACTTCAAGTCTGTAGGGAAGCTGTGCTCTGGTCTTTCCTGGCATATGCTGTTCTCCTTTTTCCTTCAATAATGTAACATACCATTAAAATATGTTTCTAAAAACAGGGGAGATGGTGGCAAACCAAGGAGGGCTCCCTTTCCCTCCCACCCCCCAAGCAGTTGCTGCTTCCTCCTTGTACAGTACCTACAGCTGGGCCTTTTTGTATAAAATGAACAGCTAACTTGAAAGCGAACACAATGCCTTGGTCCTCCTCTTGGCACATTCAAATAACCTTCCATGCCTGTCAATGCAAAGGCTGAGTGAATAGAATATCCAATGGACTGCGCCCAGTATTCTTCCCACTCAGCCAGAATTACTGTTCAGGACAAGATGAGAATAAATGCAAAACTTTAGTCCAAACAGAATGAGCTGCTTCGGTTTCTGCAGGCATGGTGGTGAAGCAGCTGCAATCACTTCATCAACTGTAACATGAATCCATTTGATCCTGATGGTAAAAAGGCCAGAGGTGATATAAACTGCACTCTATGACCAGAGACAAACCCATGCTTCTCTCTTTATATTGAGGATCGCACATGACAGAGTAAATATTAATTCAGCTTGCCCCGATAAAAATAATTAAAGTCAATTAGATATGCCACATGACCTGTTCATCCAACCTTCCTGAGTACACCCAATAGAGGAGAGGTTGTGCAGTGGCTAGAGAGTCAGATTAGATTCAGCACCCTCTCCTCCAACTCTGCCATGAAGCTCACTGAGTTATCTTGGGCCAGCCACTTCCTCTCAGACTCACAACAGGTTTGTTAGCCCCCTGGCAACCAGCAGGGGGCAGGGAGGACTCGGGTCCTCCCTGGTGGAGCACTAATGCCACTTCCTGTATGCACCTGAAGTTATATCAGTGCATAGCCAGTGATGCCAGGAATACTCTGGCACTTAAGCAAAACTCTATAGCTTAACTTTATGGTTTTACTCAGCTGAAACCTGAAAAATTAGATAAATTCAGCCAATCTCACCATAGGGTTTTAAGGTTTGATACGATTGTAATACATAAGCGTGTGCTTTTGTCTTTTCACCGTTTTCAGAGTGGAAGGTTCTTAGAGTAAATTATGAGTTATACCCACCTTGGCTCCAGGGAAGATAGGACTTCAGAGAAGAGGAAAGCAGGACTGCTGACAAGAGGGAAGGCAAATGCAGAGCAAATTGTCAGTAAATAGTCATGCTCCACTTCTGGTGATGCCAAGGAGTCAAGAAAGGTTGTGTGAGTTTTCTTGACAAAACCCACCTGGGTCTTTTGTACCTCAGCCTTCCCTCCCAACTGTCATTGAGAGTAAAAATCAGAACACACAAGCCTGACATTTGAATCTGAAAGGTATATTTACTTGACTGAGTCAAGGCTCCTCATGGGAAGTAGTACAGATTCAAGAGAATCCATGGTAGTAATTCTTTTTTATGGTTAGTCACATTAGTGTAGATAATGAAGTCTGACCAGTCCCAGAGTCCATACATTATTAAATTCATTACCTAAATTACTTCCATTTATGCCTAATGGCAATCTGTTTCTCTATGGTATAATCAGTTTCACAGAGTTGCTGTTTCACAGTTGTATACTGTTCTCACATTTCAGCTCAGAAAATATAGCTATTTTATTTCAAACATCCTTTCTCCTTCTAGTGTGATACTCACACCTGCCACCCCCTCCCACAGTTAAATCTCTGAATACATGTGGGTGAGATAGGACAATGGATCCACGTCGATTCCAGTGTACGTGGACCAAAAATGCCAGGGCACTGCTTTCCATCCAGTTTTCTGCAGAATATGAGAAAGCTGCTTACAGGAATGCATTTTCACCTCCTCCAGATAAACAGGAAGGTTTGAAATTATTAACAAATCATAAGGAAAACTACAGCTACAGAAAAATTGTTCCTTTCATTCAACTCCCACGAGACAGGGATCCTGCACTTTTAAGAGCCCAGTGAGGGCCCGACAAGGAAGGAGACTCTCTGTACTGCATCTTTTGCAACCAGTGGCTCAGTTGGGAACTAATACCTCAAACAACCCAAAGCTCTCATAAGCCCTCTCTCCTTAGCATTGCTGCTGCTGCTGCTGCCACCTCTGTCACTTAGCATTGCCACTCTGGATTGGGAAATTCCCAGAAGTTTGGGGGCAGATCCTGGGAAAGGCAAAGTCTAGGAAGGGGAGGGAGATCAGTGGGGACATGATTCCATAGTTTCTATTGTACAAAGCTGCCATTTCCTCCAGGGGAACTAATCTCTTTAGCCTGGAGATCAGTTGTAATTCTGGGAAATTCTGGGACCTACCCAGAGGGCACCAATGTTCCCTCTAAGCTCCACAGTGTTGTGAGCAGAAATTCTGCCTTGTGAGCAAAAAAAGCTAGTAGCATTAAAATTGTGAGCGAATCTACATTTGACTATTGTGTAAATCAGTTTTTTTAGATTACTTCCATAACCTTGTAAAATTTTCAGAATAAATTATTTTAAATTATATTTAAACTATATTTTAAGAATAACTGAAACATTATAAGAGAAAACAGAATGAAGTCAGATTTCACCCATCCATTTCCACTGTATTGGTAGACCTGGCCTTGGACTGTCACCCTGTGCTGAGCCTTAGAAAACATATCAGTACTTTGGGGAGGGGGATGACGACTCTTGCAATCTACTTTGTGTTTTTTAGTGAAATATGACAACCGGCATTACAAGTCCAGTATAACAGAGGAGGAACAATCACAGTCAGAACCCTGCCTAACCTAACAAATGGGAAGTTTGTTAAATGTTATCAGCCTGCCCATACTACTTATTTATTCAAATATTTATACCCCACTTTCCCCTGTGACTCAAGGCGGCTTACAAATCATACTGAAAAACATAATAGGGCTGTGCAAAAAAACCACAAACATTTTCCCCAGCTTCATTGTAGCATATGGGGACTATTACAGTCAATGGCGGCTATAATGGAGAAGTGATCTGGGGGTATCTGGGGCTTGGGGGTTGTTATTTGAGGTAGAGGCACCAAATTTGCAGCATAGTTGCTGATGCTTCCCCTCAACCCCCTCCCCCAAGTTTCAAAAAGATTGGACCAGGGGTCCAATTCTATGGACCCCAGAAGGCGGTGCCTCCATCCTCCATTGTTTTCAATGGAGGAAAAAAATGCCTTGTGGGCTGAAGCAGAAATTCCTGTGTTGCCTGCTAAAGTTTTGTGTGCCAACACCCCCTAGCGCAGCTTAGCAGGAACTATATAAACCCTACTGTAACTGAATCTCTCCTTTTGTCCCCTATAGGGCTGCCAACTCTAACTTGGGAAATTCCTGGAGATTTGGGGGTAGAGCCTGGAGAAGGCAGAGCTTGGGGAATGGAGGGAGCTTAGCAGGGATAGATATTCCAAAACTACCCTTTCCTCTAGGGAACTGATCTTCAAAGTCTGGAGATCAGTTGTAATTCCTGGAGAACCCCAGGCCCACCTGAAGGATGGCAACCCTGTCCCCCGTCCCCTGTTAATAGGCTGTTGCAGTGCAAGCAAGAGGCACAACAGACCAGTCCAACACCTGACACCTCCCAAAAGCAGTTGCAGATATTCTGAGTGGAGGAGAGGTGTGGCTGCCATAAAGAAGCAGACTTGCTGGTCTTCCATTGTCTGAGCTAAACAAGGCCTGGAATGCCAGTCTGGCTTTTCTCCCAGTTCTCATGCCTCTGCCACCTGATTGATAGAAATGAAAGTGGTATTTTTATATGATAATTGTCGATTGATCATGCAATTCCAGGATTAGCAGTTGACTCAAGACACTTCTTTCCTTCACCAAAGCACACTTGAAATACAAATAGAAAGACTGCAGTGTATTAAAACAACTTGCCATACTGCATGCCAATCGTTTAAAATCTCAAAGTTTCAAAAAAGAGGATCCAGGCATGTTAGTTTTCATTATATTCTTCCAAACCCTAAATCATATTATATGGGATTATTTAAATAATTCCTGTCCCGTTCTTGCCAGCAATTTTGTAAATCGCTAGAGAATGCTGAGAGTCTCTGTTACTTGCTATATTTGTTTATCCCTGCAGATTTTGCCCGGACTGTCAGTTTTGTTGATTTTTCATTAGTTCATGCTGCCTTCACACTCAAAAACACTATCACGTGTACAGGTCTGCTTTATTAACTTTCCAGGTAGGTTTGTTTTGATTTCTTTGTAAATTGATTTCTTCAGTTGATAGCCATTACGTACTTCCTTCAGAAAGGTGCTTCTCTTAAGCTGGGACTTTGTACTGCAACAGAAATTAGTGATGTGAGGCCTGACCACAATCAGTTGCTGAATGATATGAGGGCTGACAAATGACCTCCAACATGCTCATTTGGCTGCCAAGGAAGCCTTTTGCTTAGTGAAACCACTGGAGCGGGTAGGCAATGCCAGGTTTGAAACTCAAAGGTATTGAATCCGCCGCTCCCGGTTATATGCTTTTCAAAAGCATAGCTGCCACCTGATTTGAGACCCACTTGCTGAGTTCCTAAACTGAGTCTCTGTACTTCTACCCCAAATTGTAGCCTGAAAGCCCTGCTGAAGGAAACTGACTTTCACCAGAGCCAGTGCAGGTCTGTGGAATTGGTTGCTTTAGCCAAGCGCCAGCAGAATCATCTTGTTTTGTCTGGGAGCTGGTAAGATTTATCGAAGCTCTTGTATAAGGCCTATGTCTCTCAAGATGAATATTAAAATCTAGTTTAATTGTTGCTCAACCTGCTGGAACTAGATTCCTTTTACAATGCAAGCTGGAAGTATCATCTAGTATCTTAGTGGACTGAAAGAGGAAATGAATTTTGATCAGTACCATGTTTGCAAGCAAGAAATAATGATTTAATTGGACTCCCAGATATATCTGCTGCATGTTTTTGATCTATATATATTATAGTCATGTGTTCCTGTGGCTTAGTGTTTTTAATGATGGAAGGTTCTGAGCTAAATAAATTCAGCTTCAGTTAAATTGTCTTGCAAGTTTTATACCTGATTCAGACTCACAGAGACAGAAACAATTCTAGCATTATCTAAATTATATAGTATAAAGTTCAGGTGACAGTAGGGTTGACAGGTTCCCTCCGGTACAGTTGCCAGATTCAGGCTGAAAAACTACTAGAAATATGGGAAAGGAGCCTGTGGAGAACAGAGACCCCAGTGGGGTACCATGTCACAGAGTCCACCCTTCAAAGCATCCATTTTCTCCAAGGAAACTGATCTCTGTAGTCTGGAGATGAGCTGCAATTCCGGGGGATCCCTTGGCGCCACTCGGAGACTGGCATCTCTAGCTGACAGAAGATTTGGAGCAGGGAATTCTAACTTCAGTTTTGTTTGTTTGGGATGCCCTAAGTGTTAGGGAAGCAAATAGATAAACATTTGCATTTAGAATCAAAGGAAACTTCGAATCTTGCCACTGTTATTAATTCAGTTGGTGGTTTCAGGCAAGCCACTGTATCTAATCTTGCCCCCCCCCTCCCCAAATACAGAAAAAATAATACTGGTCTACCTTGATAGTTATTGCAGGGATCATTGACAGAATGTATCTGAAGTGCTTTAAATGCTAAAAATGATCTATAAATTCAAAATAATGGGTTTTTTGTTTTTTAGAATTTTAAAATTTATTTTCTACAACTACATACATCACTAAAATTACTACACTAACTAAAAACCTTATACTACCCTAAGGTATACAGGAATCAAATTTCAATGCTATTATAAATCCTTACTGAAATTCTTTCTAGAAAATAGTAAATGTCAGGCATTAAAACTGCTAAATACTACTTAACTCAAAGCTTTTAAAAATACATAAATGGCTAAAATTCAAAATGGGAGACAATAAACAACTATAGCTTATAATACATCACAATTTAATTTTTCTTCTGCCTTCTCTTTTTCTTCTCTTTTCTCGGTGGTTTTGGAGCTGCAGCTCCCAAGTCTGCATCAGATTCTTCTTCCCCTGATTCTTTACTTTCAGATGAGTCCGAGCTTTCCAGTCCATAAATGCTCTCTTGATATTCTAATGAGTCCTCTGTGATTGCTTTCTCTTTCCCTTCTTTACAATAATCCAGAGATTTATTTGCTTTTGTAACAGAGTCAATCTTTTACTTCTTGTCTTTGTAGTTAAAGTGTCAGGAGTAAGTGTCAGATTCTGCTTCGCATAAGGGGTCTTTTATAATGTTTCTACAGTGTTTTATATTGATTGAATCTGACATTGATGTATTTCTGTAAAACTGCTCTATTGCTTACTTTCGTTTTCTTTGTAGTGAGTGTTTGACCAGATGCTTTATTGCCCCTCCTTTTGGTTTAGATTACTTGTCTGCTCAATGTTACATTTCAGGCAGAAACTTGGGTTCCCACATACCAGGGTGTCACATAGTACAAAGTTATCTCTTTTTCACTCCCTTGTACTTCCTCCCCCTTTGCTAAGAGAGTTATCTGTTGAATGTAGCCTTGGGAATTATTTTATTGTTTCTTCCTGCCTGTTTTGCTGGGGACTTGGCACTTCTGGGTCACACAGTTCAAGCTGGGAATTTTTATGTTCTCTCACCCCTGGGTGACAAAAGGTGAATCTGCCTTCCCGCATTTTTACTGACTGCTGATTGGTGATCAATGTTTATACTTTCATGTTTGCAGGTATAATAGTCCCCTGCTCTCTGTGTATGGTATCACTAACAAACATCGAGACCTGTACCAGTATTTGAATAAAGGACTATGTTTTAATCAACAAAGGCCTGGTCAATTGCTGATAGCACAGAAGCCTCACAGTAAGCCACCTGTACGTGATGTCCCCTGTTTGCAGGAACGTAGTTAAATTTTTGTAAGGCTTCCTTTTCTTCCTGATCTCAAATGGAATGTCCTTTAAAACTTTGATATCTTCTTCTTGGATCTTCAGGGTATTGTGAGAGTCCCAGAGATTTCAAACTCCAAACAAAGGGTCTTAAACAAGAGCTTCTTTATTTGATAGTGGATCAGTGGTCTTACACTTCTTGAGTCAGTAATGGGGGGGAGATGGGTGGATAGGTACAGATGTAGTGTATTCAAACTATGTTGTCATAAATGAGCCTCCCAATCAACACTCAAAGAAAAAGGCGCCCAAATACATTTGGCCCATTTGTTCCCAGACAGTAAAGCGGGAAGGAAAAGTGGTTTGCACCTGTAGGAAAAACCCAATTAGCAACAATGTCTGTGAGAAGCTTCAGCCAAGGTTACAGATAAGCAAGGCGAGAGCCAGGGAAAGGAATACATTCCAAAGGTGGGGGGAAGTCATGTGCAGCCTCCAGTGGCACATCCCACCTCCCGACTGGGAAATGACAGTCACACTGACAGGTATTTCTATTTGTGATCTTGAGTACCACGTCTCTAGTTGATTTTTTTTTTTGAGAATCACACCATAATTTCTCCTGGCAGGTTTTTCTTCTTTACAAATTCAGGATGGGTTCTATAAATAACCATATCCATATCGCTTTGTATTCAAAATAATGTTTTAATTACCAATACCAGCTCTCTGTGTATCCATTTGATTGCTTGCAAGGCTTCTTGTGAATATTTCAGTCTTCAAGGCAATTGGCATGCAAATGAAATGTTGACTTTTCTCTTTCTCTTCATCATTGCTAACAGAGCAATATTTCCTTTCCCCCAGCAATTTTTAGTTTGAAGAAAATATGGGGACCAAACTCTCCCAGTCATAGGCCAAGTAAATTGAAGCTTTTGGTTCAACCTGGCCACTTGGCATCCTACTTATTTACATATATATATGTATGTTTGCAGCATGTCATCTTCATTCAGTGGTGTGAGGCTGGAATGTGATTTGGGCAGCATATTTAGGGCACAGTTCTATGTTTCAGGTGCTAATGCACCGTAATGCACTAACTGCCTTGTAGAATGAAATTCTGGAATGAAAGTAGGGGATAGAAAGATGTAATGCACATTGCCATGAGCTGCCTTGAAGTTTGATCAAACTGGAGATGAACATTTGGGGTGTAACTCTTCATCTTAAGTTCAACTTCCACCTCATTTCCTATGCTAATTTTTAAGAGCATGTGCAAATATATGAGCACATGAAGCTGAATCAGATCATTGATCCATCAAAATCAGTATTGGCAGTGGCTTGCTAGGATCTTAAATTGAGGTCTTTCATATCACTTATTATCTTATTATTTTACCTGGAGATGCTGAGAACTGAACCTGAAACCTTCAACATGCCAAGCAGATGCTCTACCACTGAGCCCTGTGGTTGTTTGGAAAGATGCAAACTACCATGTCATGCAGTATTTCCCCAGAAGATATGGATCTGCATGAAAGTTAAGTTAGCAAGTACTAGACTTTGAAAAATTAGTCCCCTTTTGAACTCTTTCCAGAGGGAATTTTCCTAACTGAATGATAGTGAGTGTTGAAAGCACCAGAAGACTTCAAAGTATGTTTATTTAATAAGACAGAGGAACATAAAGGATTGCTTTTGCAATCTCGGTGTTATTCATCATGGGAGCCCTTTGACTAATCATCTGAGGTGATCATGTAATGAAATATTACTTCAGTGTCAGGAAACAGGTTTGGCATAAAACCAATTTTTCAGTGATAAGCATTACAATTTTAAAATCAGGGGTCCATTGGAGCGGGAGCGCACAGGAGCGCAGCTTCAGGAATGAGGAGCCCAGGGGGCAGGCACATGACCAAGCCCCACCCCCTCCTCGGCTTCCCCAAGCAGTGCAGAGGCGCAGCGCCCCAGGGAAAGCCCTGCTAGGGTCTTTATTGTTTTTAATGTTTTGTTTTAATATTGATAATTTTATCATTGTTCCTTTTATGACTGTGTGCTGCTTTTCCAGAGACTTGCTCAAGGTGGCATATAAATTTTCTAAGTATACCATTTTTTATCTGGGCACATGGCACATAAGTACTGGAGAAATTTCACCAACCCTTCAGCAGCTTCCACCTTATCAGTTTGGTGTAGTGGTCAGGAGTTGGACTCTAATCTGGGAGAACCGGGTTTGATTCCCCACTCCTCCACATGCAGCTGCTGCTGGTGCCTTCTGACACACTTCCAGTATGTTAGGGGGTGTGGCATATCAAATGAGTTATGTTAATGAGCTCCTGCACCTCTTTTTCTATGAAATGACCCGTTTAAAATGAAAGTAAACATCACTTGCTCATTAAAAATAATAATTCATAGTATATTTTTCATTGGAAGAGTTAAAGTTGGAGTATCTTTGTTAGCTCCAAACCAAAAAATGTGTGGTCTTCCATCAGTGGTATACAGGTAAATGTTCACAACAACCAGCTCTAAAAAATTTTTTATAAATTTTATAAATTTTACTGATATTTATTGTCAAATTTATTGTCATTAAATCTGATACGTGATCTACTGTTAAACTATTTCTCCCCCTCCTACAAATTATATTCATTAAACTGAAAGCTCTTTTGGCTTCAGCACTAGGGATGTCCTTTTCTGGACATCACCCCCTCCCCAGTTAGTTGTATGAACAACTTTGTGAGACAACCCCATAAAAGAATGGAGGAGAAAAGTACTGGTGCCACTGCCTATCACAAAGTTCATATGAAAAGAATACCTGGTCTGTTCCATTAGAAACAGGAGAGCTCTTCTTTGCAACCATTATAGATTTTTTTCCTTGCAAGGTATTGTGACTTCTTAGAACAGTGGTATCAGATTCATTTGTTATGAAGGTCGGATTGGACATAAATGTCACTTTGTTGGACCAGGCCATGCTAAAAAATGTAACATGAGGTACCAGAGATATAAACTTTATAAAGATTTTGGATGCTGAATGGCAGTAGCAGGCATGATTGGATTAGGTGTGATATGCAGAGGGGAATTAGGCATGGAGACATCAGCATTGGTAATGAGACAAAAAACCTAGGTCTCAATTCCATCCAAGAGGATTCAGTTCAGGAGGATGCAAGGAATAAATGGACATAAGTCTGATATTAGAAACCACAGCATTCTGTTGACCTAACAGTTATCTTACAAAGGAATTTCACAGAGAGATTAGAAAGAGAGACTGCTGAATGGCAACTGATTATGACGCTCAAGACAATGCATCCTTCTGGACTGAATTGAGAGCTAGTTTTCCTGTCTCATTACCAATATGTGCTATTATCAGGGGTCCGATGGAGCGGGAGCGCACAGGAGTGCAGCTCCGGGAGTGAGAAGCCCAGGGGGCGGGCACATGACCAAGCCCCGCCCCCTCCTCGGCTTCCCTGAACAGTGCAGAGGCGCAGTGCCCTGGGGAAAGCTCTGTTAGGGTCTTGATTGTTTTTAATGTTTTGTTTTAATATTGATAATTTTATCATTGTTCCTTTTATGACTGTGTGCTGCTTTTCCAGAGACTTGCTCAAGGTGGCATATACATTTTCTAAGTATACCATTTTTTATCTGGGCACATGGCACATAACTACTGGAGAAATTTCACCAACACTTCAGCAGCTTCCACCCCTTCCAGTTTGGTGTAGTGGTCAGGAGTTGTACTCTAATCTGGGAGAACCGGGTTTGATTCCCCACTCCTCCACATGCAGCTGCTGGTGTGACCTTGGGCCAGTCACAAGTTCTCTCAAAGCTGTTCTCTCATGAGCAGTTCTCAAAAGACCTCTCTCAGCCCCACCTACCTCACAGGGTGTCGTTGTGGGGAGGGGAAGGGGAAGGGATGGATGGTGCACATGTCCTGGGTATCTCAAGTCTACTTGAAACCTGGTAGTTTCAAGGGAGCAGGAAGAGAATGAGGGTGTGTTCTTTACGCTTATTTTTATTGCACAAAGTATTGGATGGGGAAGGGAATGGAGGAAGAGCAGGTCAGCTTCACTCACCTGTGGAGTGGAGCCTGAGGGGTGGATGTTGCCTTCTGACACACTTCCGGTATGTTAGGGGGTATGGCATATGCAAATGAGTTATGCCAATGAGCTCCTGCACCTCTTTTTCTACAAAATGACCCCTGGCTATTATCATCTGGCATCTGAAATCACTCCACTTTCCAAGATATAAGGACCAATCCATGCATTCTAATTCCTAATCAGGGTCTTTTTGGAACAAAGAAACCCAATCATTAAAAAAAAAACTTTTCAGAATAAGCCAAAATAATTTCTTCAATGTACATTGTGCTTGTCAGAAGAATCCACCCATCCTCTCCCTCTCTCCAAAAAAGTATGCTTGCACACAAAAGCTTATACCTCTCTCTCCAAAAGAGGAGGAGCAGCCCCAGAGAAGGAAGCAGAAGCGCTCTCTCTCTGTGTGTGTGTGTATGTGTGTGTGTGTGTGAGAGAGAGAGAGAGGGAGGGAGGGAGAGAGAGAGGCTTGTCCTTGTATCTCTCCTGCGTGAAGCAGGGAGCAGCCATAGAGTGCTCTCTCTCTCTCTCTGTGTGTGTGAGAAAGGAAGAGAGAGAGCTCTGTGGCTGCTTCCTGCTTCTCTCAATGGCTCTTTGCTTCCTGTTTCCTGCCTCTTGCCTCCTTCCCCGCTCTCTCTCTCTCTGCCAGAGGGAGAGAGAGAGAGAGAGAGGAGGGAGGCAAGAGGCAGGAAGCAAAGAGCCACTAAGAGAGCTGGGGGAAAAGCAAGTTAGGGTGCAGCTGCAGGAGCAGCCCTGGGAAAGGAAGCAGGAAAGGAAGTTGCTTGGGGTAGGGGAGTTTTGAGCCCTGTGTGGGCTGGATCTGGCCTACAGGCCTTATGTGAAATACCCTTGTCTTAGAACAATGAGGGGAAAATTCTAAATAGGTATTTTATTCATGGACAGAAATTAATGCTTGTCCAGCAGGAGCGGTTAGGCTATAGTTTTGTGTAAGCTTACTTGGGAGGAAGCCTCACTAAATTCTGTGGGACTTACTTTTGAGTAAACATACTGAAAAAAGAAATGCACAGAGATCTACTTTCTCCTCTTTAACACTGATTTTTTAAAAAGAAATTAGTCAAAAATAAAAGCAATCACCGAAGGGCTGTCTGCTTGAGAAAAAGCACCTGGCTGCTTTGAACTGGCTGGAGTTTACCTCTTATTTAACATGCTGAGGCTGATACTGTAAAATAAAATGCCAGGTTTCCATGGGCCTTCAATACATTTCTCTTTGGCCTGATTTGCCTTTGTGAGGCCCATTGTCTCCAACCAAGCTGGAAGAGAGCAATGCCAGGATGGGGTGGATGGATGGGGAGGCTGGGTGTCGCTGAATCCTAGGAAGGTCACCTTAGAAGGGCTTTGTTTCTGACCCTTCCTGCAGTGAGGGGGAGGAGGAGCTGAGCGAGCCATTCAAATCACCTGCCTTGGCAGGTGCCTGAGCAGATAACGCAGCACCTGGCCCTGCTTGCGCATGAGCTTGGCAGTGCCAGAAGGGGCAGCTGGAGGGGGGCCCTTTAGCTGGCTATCTGCAGCCTATGTGGGGCTGTAATTTTGTGTGGGCTGCAAAGCAGTTGAAAGGCTGAGTGGGGAAAGTCTTAAGAAAATCAAGGCTGCGCCATTCAGTTCACTTGCAATGAAGGGAGAGACTCCTGAGTCAACCTACTTATGTACTTGGTGTATTCATTTTTTTTAATGCACTCTGTTGTACTGTAATGTACTCTACCTTATCAAATAATTTTTTTAAAAAAAAGGATGGGATCTGTCCAAGCGGGGAAATGGAGGCATCCTAGAGCTCCTGACAAGTTTTCAACTGGCTCACAAAATTCCTGAAAATTTAACAACCAGCTCTTGCGAGCTGGTATGAGCTGGCTCCAGTCCACCACTGACTTCCATGAGAGTGAAGGAGCACTTCAGAGGGCTAGGGAGTTAGTTCAAAGATGACCTTATCCCTCTCATGGGAAAACAGATGTGACTCAGAAGAGTCCAGTCATCAGCTCTGTGAATGCAGACGGGTAGTGTACATGAGGCTGGAAATAGTTTGGGTTGTTTTTGTTACCCCCTACAGTATCTTTTTAGAATTGACTCACACATCTTTTAAAACAAAGTAATAAATGGGTTTTGATAAAGAAGAGAAGTGAGAGGTGTGGTGAAGGCACCATAGGTGATCTGGTGCCTGCATTACCTAGATATACTTTCAATAGAACCACAGTTACCTATGCTTCTTCTTCTACTGCTTGGATTAGCACTAACCAAAGTGATTCAACTAGTGTGAGAATGTCCCAATGAATATAGTCCACAACAGGTCCTTTACTTGTAGTCCTTTACTTGTAGAAAGATCACTGGAGTCATACACTTGTTCTGTTAGTAATGAAGTGCTATGGGTTACATTCATAGATATACTAAAACTGCTACATGGTTACAGGTATACTACCAATCAGTGAGCTACAATTTTGGCGTGCTTCTAACAGTAACACTAATTCCCACGGAAAATGCGGGAAAGCTAGTTCCCAGGGGGAAACGAAAAAGGAGTACTTGTTCTCATGGCACAAAGTTGTTGCTGAGTCTATTTTTCAGTTTCTCAAAACCTGGTAACATAACAAGTATGCAGTTCACAGAGTATTTCTTCCTCCCCTCTGTTCAAGGACACAAGAGTGGAGATAACTTGAGACAAGGTAAACCACTCAGTGCGCACGCTCATAAAAGACTATGCAGAACAGAGCAAGCAATTGCAAGCAAGCTAGTGGAAAGCAAGCAGGCGGAGCTAAGTGTTCAACAGGAGAGACTGCATTCCTGCGGGGTGGGTTGATGAACCGATGCAAGGTACTCCTCTGTACAGGAGTACACTGACCACTTCAGGCGGATCGCAGCCAAGGTACAAGGCTGGTCCCAAGACCTGTTTGTAGAGAAGTACAGAGAGGGCCTGCACCCTGAGATTTATGAGACAATCCTAAGGGGTGGGCGACCAACATCCCTGGCCGTGTGGATGAGGGCGGTGGCTGACGTGGAGGAGCGTTTCACCTTAATAAAGCTGGGAACCCCCAACGCCTCCCAACCCAAGGCCCCTCCGAAGATGAAGGGGAAGTCGGTCTTCCAGGAGCTACGAGACAGCCGCTTCAAACAAGGGCTATGCATAAAGTGCGGGGAGAGTGGGCACTTCGCATCTGCCTGCCCCCGTAGCAGTGGGAAAGCACCCAAGACCTCCACCCTGGTGTGGGGGGGCACTCCTCATCTGGGCAAAACTCCATTTAAACCCCGGGCATTACAGCTGGAAGGGGCAACGTGTGAACAGGGAGAGCTGGAACTGGTCGAGGCACAGCTGTCGGGAAACTTCAACGACCTGCAGTAGCCATCTCCGGTGAGCATCCCCGGCACCTTACTTTACATGGTAGTGACTGTAATAGCCCCGGGCACGGGAACCCACGTACGGGTGTGTGCCCTAATTGACTCGGGGTGTGCCAGAGACTTGATAAGCCCCTTGGTAGTGGATGGGTTGGGCCCCAAAGTGACCCCCTTGGGGGAGCCTCTCACATTCACTCAAATGGACGGTTCCGAAATGAAGGAGGCGTGTGTAGCAGAGACTGAATTGTTGATTGTGGGAACGGGAGAGCATTGGGAACAGAGGGCTTTTGTCATCACCCCAAACACCCAATTCCCGATGGTGCTGGGAAGCCCGTGGTTGAGCTCCCACAATCCCTATGTAAAGTGGAGTGAGGGGAAAATCTCGTGGGTGGATGAAAAGTGTACCCACCATAAGTGGAACCCCGAATGGGGGACCATACCCCCCACTCCCCTAATGGCAGCTGCTTTAACCCTGGTACCGGCGCAGATCCCTCGGGAGTATAGGGACTTGGCTGAAGTGTTCAGCGAGACAGAGGTGGATGAATTACCCCCCACCACCACCGCCTGTCCAATTGCGCCATTGAATTGCTGCCTGGGGAAAAGCTACCCAAGGGAAAATTATATTCCATGAGCCCGGCGGAGCGCGAGGAGCTAAGGAAATTCCTAGACAAGAATTTGGAATGCGGGTTCATCCGCCCGGCCAAATTCCCTTTTGCAGCCCCTGTATTGTTCTGGAAAAAGAAGGATGGGGGCCTGAGACTGTGTACGGACTACAGAGGGCTAAATGCTGTTTCTGCCTCGAATGCCTACCCCCTCCCGCTCATCAAAGACTTGCTGGCTGAGGCGGCTAAGGGAAAAATATTTACCAAACTGGATTTGCGGGATGCTTATTTTCGGGTGCGCATCAGGGAGGGGGATGAATATAAGACTGCTTTTAACACCCCACTGGGACAGTTCGAGTACCTGGTGATGCCATTCAGCTTGAGTGGCGCGCCGGGAGTTTTTATGAGCCTGATTAAGGAAGTGTTACACAAGCATTTATTTAAAGGGGTGCTATGCTTTCTAGATGATATCTTGATTTATTCTTCTGATAAGCTCTCACATGTAAAATTAGTCAGGAAAGTGCTGGCCACCCTACTGAAGAACCACCTCTATGCTAAGCTGTCGAAATGCGAGTTTTATCAAACTGAGGTGGATTTCCTGGGATATCGAATCTCACAGAAAGGGCTAGAGATGGACCCCGCCAAAGTGGAGGTGGTGGTGCAATGGGAGGCTCCCCGTACTCATAAACAATTACAGAGCCTCCTTGGATTTTGCAACTTCTACCGTACTTTTCTAAAAGACTTTGCTACCATCACCCTGCCCCTTACAGAACTATTAAAAACCAAGGGTAAGGGATCCGAAGCAGGGAAGCCGGGAGAAATGATAGGGTGCACGGAGGCATGCCAATCGGCGTTTGAAAAGTTAAAGAAACTATTCACCTCAGAGCCCATCCTAGCTCACCCCGATGAAACCAAGGAATTTGTGATCCATGTAGATGCCTCAGATGTTGCCATGGGGGGGGGGGCGATACTCCAGAGGGGCCCCGATAATATGCTGCACCCATTGGCTTACATCTCCAAAAGATTCAACGAGATGGAGCAGCACTGGTCGGTGTGGGACAAGGAAGCGGCAGCCATCCGCTTAGCCCTAACCACTTGGAGGCATTGGCTAGAAGGGGCGCAGACCCCTTTCGAGATCTGGACAGACCACAAAAATTTAGAGGCACTGCGGACGCAAAGATCCCTCAACGCCAAGCAGCTCCGCTGGGCTGATTTCTTTTCGAAATTTAACTTTGTGCTAAAGCATTTTTCTGGGAAGGCAAATTCCCTAGCAGACGCCCTGTCCCGATTGCCCCAACACGAATCCCAGAGGGAGGAAGTGTTTGATTCTATGTTCTCGCCCCAGCAATTGGGGGGGTTGTCACTACTCGGAGCCAAAGCAAAACCCCTGCTGCCCCGTCGTGGGCAGAAAAATGTGCTGGGGATTATTCTAAAGAAGAAGCAGAAGAGTTGAGTGAAATGGCTTAGTGCTCTTTACATGTGGATAATTGCTGGTATCATGGGACTAAATTAGTAGTGCCCCAAACGCTCCGCAGGGAAATATTAGTGGCTTGTCATTCTTCCAAGCTATCTGGACACTTTGGGTTTCTTAAGACCCTCAACCTTGCGCAACGTCAATTCTGGTGGCCGCATATGCATAAGGACGTTTCTGACTTTGTAACCGCTTGTCAAGTGTGCCTGATGTGTAAGCACAGGGGGGGGGGGAACCCCAGGACTATTACACCCTCTGCCCACCCCCTCTAGACCATGGGAAGCGGTGTCTATGGACTTTATTACCAATCTACCACCATCCAAGGGAAAAACGGTCATTTGGGTGGTGGTGGACATGTTTTCCAAGCAGGCTCATTTTGTTCCATTTAAACAGCTCCCCACTGCCAAGGGACTGGCTAAGACATTTTTTAACCACGTGATCAAACTACATGCGTTTCCTAAGCGCATAATATCCGATAGGGGGAGCCAGTTCATTGCCAACTTCTGGCGGGAGCTTCTCCAAGTGATGGACATTGAGCCCGCCTTAAGTTCGAGCTATCATCCCGAAACCTATGGACAGTCCGAACGAGTTAATCAAATCCTGGAGCAGTTCCTGAGATGTTATACCAATTACCACCAAGACAACTGGGTGGATCTGTTACCTTTTGCAGAATATAGCTATAACAATGCAGTGCATTCATCTACTGGCGTTTCACCATTTATGGCGGTGGGGGGATTCGAAGGGAAGCCCCTACCCACAGTGACTGATTTGTTAGAACCCCCTCCGTCCGATTTCACACAGTGGTGGGCCAAACTACAGGAGTCCTGGCCCTTGATTGCTAAGACTTTGGACAAAGCCAAGGCTGACTACAAAAAATATGCTGACAGGGGACGTGCTGAAGGACCTCCAGCCTGGAGATTCGGTCTACCTCTCCACAAAAAACATTAATGGTCTCCAACCTAGCAGGAAACTGGGCTGGAAATATGTAGGACCTTATAAAGTGTTAAGGAAAATCTCGGATGTATCTTTTGAACTTGAATTGCCTAAATCATTGAGCTCTGTGCATCCTGTTTTTCATTTCAGCCTGCTGAAGAAAGATCCTGGGCTGAATGCATGGCACCCAGTACCTCCGACTCCTCCTCCGCTGATGAAGGAGGGGGATCATCATTTTGAGATCTCAGAAATTCTGGATTCTAAAATGCGTAGGGGCCGCTTGCTATATCTAGTTAAGTGGGTAGATTTTGGCCCTGAACTGAATGAATGGGTCCTTGCTGAAAATGTACATGCTCCTAGATTAGTTAAAGCTTTTCACAAACGTTTTCCTGATAAGCCGGGGTAGAATGTGTTTTGGAGATGGCAGGGTGTCAGGTTCCTGACAAATGTTTCATTGTAATCTGCTTTCGTTTTCTCTGATCAAGTGAATTGCCTGTCTGTTTCATTGTCTGTCTACTCCCCCCTCCCTTTCCCCTCACCTTGAAGTATATTGCTGTTAAGAGGTCTGGACAATGTTACAGGTTTTAGGCAGGAGAGTGGCGACCCTGCATTTCTGCACGTCACCAGGAACAAATGGCCTTCCTTCCCATGCATCTCTCCTCCCTTTTTCCGGGCCAGGGAATGTCTTATCTTATTGTGAAAACCTTGGAGCTCTGTTGTTGTCACCCAAGCAGATTTGTTGTGTATAGCTTCACACATGTGGGTCACCCAGATCAGGAAGGGAATTTTTACAACTTTCTCACCTCCCTGTGGGAACCCAAACAGCCCGCTCTTATGTTCCCGCGTTTGCATTCTAAATCTGATTGGTTTAATGTTGGGGTTCAAACGAATGGGAGGGTATATTAACACTGACTGCTTTCTATCTGGCATCTCTAACAAACATTCGAGAACCTGTTTGCAGTATTGAAAATAAAGAGCTTTGCTTCATCAACAAAGGTCTGATTCTTTGCTGTCTATACAGAAGCCTCACACAAACTCCCGGGCGGGACCTGGGAATGAAAAGGGATTAAGAACCGGTCATTGTAGCTGGGGGGAAGAAACAAGAAAACACTTACATGAAGAAAGAGTAACTCATTAGGAACTTGTACATTAAGGCATAACAAGTAGGCACAGATCAAAAGGCACAGATTAAACATATGTCACAACAGGCATGTCACACCAGGCAATCCCATGTCAGTTTCTGACAACTAGTATACTTATGTACTGCAACAGTTATTCTTAATAAAGACATGAGCCCCTCTGGGAGAGATCTACAAATTTGGAGGGTGGGGTACAGGATTTTAGGCTTATAAGCCCTACTTATAATTGCTTCTGTTCTGAGAACCAACAGAGGGGAGTTGTCTTATCTTGCTTACCCTTGAAGATAAAAATTGAGATCCTAGATGTCCTTCAGCAATTTTTGAAACTTAATTCTTGGGAAGTGGGGTTGGTCCCAATTCAGACAGAGATCATAGGTTGTGGGGAGCCTTACACTCCCAGAAGGGTGTCCACAGAAACAATTCAAGGCCTATTCACTGTAACTAAAGGTAAGTGTTTTCCTTGCTTGAAAGCCAGTTGAATCCAGTTCTTGTTTGTGGTGCTCATCTCCATTTCCAAGCTGAAGAGCCAGTGCTGTCCGAAAACTTTTTCTGTGGTCATGTGGCCAGCATGACTAATCACCGAGGCACATAGAATGCTGTTACCTTCCCACCGAAGTGGTACCTATTTATTTATTTGCAATTTCTTGCTTTCAAACTGCTAGGTTCGTAGGAGTTGGGGCCAGAGATGGGAGCTCACTCCATCACACAGCACTGAGGTCTCAAACTGCCGAGCTGCTGACCTTCCGGTCTGCAGCTCAGCATCTTAACCTCTGAGCCACCGTATCCCCCTTTTCACTGTAACAGCACAGCAGTAAATTTAGGATTCAGGGAGGGGAGAGTCCTCTTGCCCCCGCTCCCCAGGTCAACCATCTTCCTGCACCACTTTCCCAACCTGAAACAGACTATACAAGGCCACATTATTTCTGCAAGCTTCTGGCTGAATTCTAAATATCTGTTGTTTTTGATTTATGGCATGTGTCAGAATCTAAGGATTCTAACAAAGGTTTGCTTTCATGCTTTGTATAATCCCTTCCTATGTAACCTGCTTTTGCAATTCAGCTGCAACTATGTGTTATCTCTTTTACCATGTATCATGTCACTAGGAACACTGGTTTATTGTCTTATGTTTTATGACTGACAAAGGGTCTGGTCAATGTAACCATTTGGTCCGGGAGGGTGGCGACTTCAACACCTGGGAACAGTCGGCCTCTCCCCCCTCTCCCCCTCTGCATTCCTTTCCTCCCTGCCGGCGGAGACACGGACCTTTCCTTATCGGTGTGTGAAGACCTTGGCAAGTTATTTGTTATGCCCAAAATGGACACATCTAAGGGATCCTGGTTTAAGAAGGGAAATTTACAGCTTCACACCTCACTCTTGTTCCTGTGGGAAGCAAACGGTCAAAGGACTTTTAGCCCGTGGTTTTTCCCTCTTGGTGATTGGTTACCTATGGGAAATTCAAATTGTACCGGAGGGTATATTAATCCTGCTTCTATTGTATTTCTTATCTCTAACAATGATCCGAGGACCTGTAATGTAGTAACTGGGAATAAAGAACTCTGTTTAATCAACAAAGGTCTGAACCTTGACTGCATAGGGCAGAAGCCTCACAGAATGCAGCTCTTATCTTCATTGCAAGACATAGAATTTGTATTATTTCATCTTTCTTTCTTTTTAAAGATTTTTTTATTATTATTATTATTCCTTTATCAACTTCATGCATATAACTTTCCCTTATTTATTTTCCCTTTTTTCCCCCTTCCCCCCCTCCCTCAGTCCTCCCTCCCTTGATCTTCTTCCTTCATTGCTTCAGCCACGGGCACAGAGTCCAAAGTTTCCATTGAAAGTCCTTCTTGGCTTCATCCTCCTTGATCCAATCAAAGTAAGGCGACCACTTTTCTTTTATCCGTCTCTTCTTTTCCTCCCAAGTATTCTCTTCCATCGTCAGGGCCGCAATATCTGATTGAATATATTCAAAAAGATAGTTATTCCAGTTTTCCATAGTCCACTTATTTTTATCTTTCCATCCTAGTACAATGACCGCTTTTCCCACTAGTATCATTGCCTTAAGTACTTCCTGGTATTTGCTTTCTATTTTCTCCATTTTCAAGACACCTAATGTCATTAGATTAATATCTATTGGTATTGATATTCCTATCTTATCCTTTATCCTTTCCAATCCTTTATCCTTTTCTTCCAAAACTCCTGAACTTTAATACATTCCCACCACATATGCAAATACCAGCCTTTTCTGTGATTACAATGCCAACAATTCGAGCTCATCCCAGGTATCATGTTGGCTAATTGAGCTGAAGTCCGATACCATTTGGTAAAGCACTTCAGCTCCATTTCTCTGAATTTGTCAAATTTAATCTTTTTGACCCCCATCATCACCTTTTTTAAGGCTATTTCTGAGGTCAAACCTTCTCTCTGCCATTTCTCTTGGATACTTTTAATCATTACCTCCTCATTTGTAGTCATTCTTTTATATATCTTGCCAGCCAGGCCTTTACTTGTCTTCCTCTTTTCTTTATACAGTTCTTCTGCAGTTGCTTCTGACTCTACCTCCCTCATTTGATTTTTTACTGCATCGTATAGTCCCATCACTTTCAGCCAATGCTGTTCCCCTAGCATCGCTATTACTGATTGCATCGGCTTAAGGTGGCCTCCTTCATCATATATATCTCTTATTCTATTAAGGCCTTTTTCTTTTAAGACTTCCCACCAGTAGGGGTCATCATTTCCCTCAAATAGACTTTCTAACGGTGCCCAACTGGAGGGTTTACTCAGCCAGATGGGTTGCCATTTTTTCCATATTTTCAATGCTGTTTTCCTGGGCCCCACTGCTTTGTCATATTGCTTTTTCATTTCCTTTGTAAATATACCTAATCTTCCTGCTCCCTTATTTAGTTCGTTTTCCAATCTGACCCACTTCTGATCTACATCTTCTCCTATCTCCATCAGTGCTTTAACATTGAATGCCTCATAATAATCCATCAGGCTAGGTACACCCCACCCCATTACTTTCTGCGAGTTGTATATGAATCTCCTTTGTGTTCTTGGTTTTTTATTTCCAAAGATCCATTCCCTAATTGTTCCATTCCATTTTTCTAACTGTTGCTTATTTACCTCTACTGGGAGGTAAATTGGATTAAATACATCATCGTAGAGATTAGGAACATCTTGACTGTTCTTATTTTGTTTGAGATACTTAAATTTCTATTTGCCCATCTTTTCATATCCTTGCAAATCTTTTTCCAGGCGATTTTAAAGTTCCTTTCACCTGTTTTTTCCAAATTCTTCCTAATATCATTCCCTAAGTATTTTATTGTCTTAGCTCCTAGACCTATTTTTGTCCTAGTTGCAATTTCTGTCCTCTCTGCCTTACTGACATTGAAATACATAATTTCAGATTTGTCCATATTCACTCTTAGCCCTGAATATGCTTCAAAGTCATCCAATATAGTTCCTATTTCTCTGATTTCCTCTTGGGGATTTGTCAAAGTTACCAATATATCGTCTGCGAACAGATTGATCTTTAATTCCTCCTTTCCTATATAATATCCATCTATTCTCCCATTATTCCTTATTCTTTCCGCTAATATTTCGATTCCCATGATGAATAAATATGGGGAGAGGGGGCACCCTTGCCTTACCCCTCTCTGTAAGCTAAACTCTCTTGAGTGCCCTCCATTCACTCTTACAACCGCCTTCCCTCCTTTATATACTTCTTGTATAGCTCTCTTAAAGTTCTCACCTATTCCATTTCCATCCATGATCTTCCAAATATATTCATGAGATAGCTTATCAAAGGCCTTATAGACATCTAACTTGAGGGCAAATTTTTCCCCCCTTTGACCATATTAAGAATGTTCCTAATTGGATAACTTATATTCCTTCCTCTCACAAATCCGTATTGGTCTCCCTTAACTATTTTCGGTATCACCTGTTTTAGCCTATTTGCAAGAATTCCAAGAAAGATCTTATAATCCTGATTAAGTAGACTGATTGGCCTATATGAACTAACTATTTCTGGGTCTTTTTGAGGTTTGGGGATCACCACTATTTCTGCTTCTCTCCATGAGTTTGGGGCTTGTTCCCCTTTCATAATCGCATTAAAAATTATCTGAAGCTCCAGTGCTAATACTTCTACCAATTCTTTATAAAACTCTGCAGTGAATCCATCTAATCCCGGCAATTTCCCTTTCTTTTGTTTTTTAATTACCTCCACTATTTCCTGTACTGTTATTTCCTTTTCTAACTCCTGCCTATCTTCCAATGTTATTGTGGGCTGTAAGTCTTCCTCAAACTTTGCCATTTCTTTCTTTTTGTATAAGCTTTGGTAAAATTGTGCAAAGGCCTCCCTAATTTCCTTTGAATCTTCAGTTATGTTAGGACCCTCTCTTATACTCTTGACGCTCTGTTTTTCCTTCCTAGTTCGTAGGTGTTTTACTAATCTTTGAGTTGATTTTATACTGCTCCTCCAATATTCGTTTTTAATGTTTCCTTTTTCCATAAGGTTATGAAGTCCAACTTATCTAGTTCTTTTTTTAAATCTTTAATTTGAATCTGCCTTTGTGGATTATACCTACTCATTTGTTGTTGTTGAAGGGACTTCAACTCCTATATCTTCTTTTGTCTGGTTTGGTGCCATTCTTTTTTAATGTTTATTTCTTTCTTTATACAGTGGCCTCTAATTACTGCTTTCGCTGCATCCCACAAAATATCAGTGGTTACTATGTGCCTATTTTCTTTAAAATATGATTTAATCTGTTTTTCTATATACTCCTTATCTGCTTTTTTTGCCATCACTAGATTATTATATCTCCAAGGTCTCCTGGTCCACTCTATCCTTAGGTCCACCTCCACACTTAGAGGGGCGTGATTGGATATCCATATAGGATGTGTTCGAGCCGCTTTAACCATTAGCGTCCTGGTTTCCTTGGTTAGGACGAAGTCTGTGTGAGAATATGTTTTAAATCTATTGGGAAAAAGGTAGGAGTAGGTTTCTGGCCCATTAGCTCATAAGCTTCCTTTAAACCCCGTTTGTTTATAAGATTTTTATTGTGTTTGGTAATGTCTATATTAAAGTCGCCAACGACAATTAAATCTCCCTGGGTAAAATTTTGGGTCTTTTTTATCACTTTATTTAGGAATTTCTTTTGCCCTGTATTTGGTGCATATAAGTTAAGGATTGTCACATACGCATTGTTTATCTTGCTTCTAACTAAGGCATACCTGCCTTCTCTGTCCACCAATTTGTCTACTACTTCTACATTCAAATTTTTATTCGCTAGTATCGCCACACCCCTTGCTTTATTCGTCCTTCTTGACTCAACTAGAGTTACCCATCCTGGGTTATTAAGGAGTGGTTTGGAATCTCTTTTGGCTTTATGTGTTTCCTGAATGCACATTAGGTTAATGCCTTCATCTCTTACCATCTTGCCCAGCCTATATCTTTTAAGATTTGAGGATAAGCCATTAACATTAAGTGAAAGTATTTTGATTGGTCTAGCCATATTCTTTTAAACTCTTCATACCTCCCCCCGTGGCCAAAGCTTGCTAGCATTTCCCCTATTGTTCCCTACACCCCCTTCCCCCGTGGAGAAGAAACTGTTCTGGGGTTCCTTACCCCTTCTCTCCACATTCCAGAGATCCTGCAACCCTCCCTCCTCCTCCACCCTATTTTACTTATTACCTTAATTATTATTAGCCCAATTTTAAATGTATACTTCCCTTTAACTGCTGGCTTGTTGAGAGTTAAGTCTTGACCGCTTGGAGCTGTTTGGCCTTGACTCCTCCTCATCACCGTCTGAGTTGTTGTGCTGCATTTCTTCTTCCTCAACGTTGATAGCTCCTATTCCCATTTCATCCAGCATTTTAGTTGCTTCAGTCGGATTCCTTGCACTATATCTCTTGCCGTCACGGAACACAATCAGCGTCGTTGGATAGCCCCATGTGAAGCTAATTCCTTCCTTATAAAGTTTTTGTGCATAGGGTTTCAATAACCTTTTTTCCTGCAGTGTCTCTTGGCTAAAGTCGTGATTCACATAGACTTTTTTGCCTCTGAAGTTCAAGTCCTTTATCCTTCTGAGAGTTCTGAATACCTCATCTTTTAATTTCTCTCTTGCAAAGGCAATTATCACCTGTCTGGGTTCTCCCCCTCTTTGTTTTCGAAAAAGACTGTGAACTCTCTCAATCTCGACTCGCTCTACCTGGGCGCCATTTTCATTAAACCATTTACAAAGGACTTCTTCTAATTGCTTCGGTATTATATCTTCACTAATATTGCTTATAATCATGTTCCTTCTGCGTTGCCTATCAGATTGCCTTGCTAAGTTCTTTGTCAGCTCTTTAATCCTTTATTCATTAGTATCAGCTTTTTTTTTTGCCTCAACTGCAATTTCTTTTACACTACTTATTTCTTTAGCTATTTGTGCCATATCTTTCTTTAAAGCTCCTAGGTCATCTATCACAATTTTTTGAAACGATGCTAATTGTTCTCTGATATTACGAGCCATAACTTATTTATTTTGAAGCACCTACTGGTGCCTGAATTCTTATACTTGATTTGAGGATTGAAACTCTGGCAGCTTGCCTGGCCGGTTATTATGTCTAAGCTTATCTTCCTACTTGCGTTCTTTTTGCCTATCAGTTAGAAGTACATTTACTGCTCTCCCTAATAATTTATTACCTTATTGTGTTCTTGTTGGGCTGTTATTTTCCCATTTTAGGTGGAGCAGGTCGGAGGCACGTCCTCTCGAACTAGCGCATGCTTGGATCTCCATTTCATCTTTCAAAGAAATATATGTTGCATTTGCGCTTTTATAATCATTTTTGCTTCTGCTGTTGTAAGCCACCTTGAGCAAAGTTATAGGTAGGATATAAATTTAAGATACATAAGTTGCTCTGAGATTGGGGAATGGAAGAGATTGGAGAATGGAACATACATAATTCCAGACTGGTTTATTTTTTGCTTTATATTTAGCAGTATTACCAGTCATTTCAGTTAAAACCAGGAGCTCATTTTACTACACGAAACAGCTAAAATAAACTTCCAGTAAACAGCCCTCCCTCCCCTAGGTATAATATTTGAGAAGTTGAACTGTATGTAATGTGGGATGGTCCAACATATTATGTAACTTTATAAAGCAGCTGCCAGACTGCCTGGTATGGACTGGCAATGGGGTGTGTGTATGTGTATGGAGTAAGCTTTGTTTTCCTGATAGCAATTTAGTATATGTATGAACATTTCTATTAATCCCAGAAGGAGGAAAAAACACCACAGGAACTAATCTGGGGCTAGTGGTAGTGTGGGGAGGCTTATTTCTTCTTTAGGTGAATAGCCAGGAGAGAAAGGGTTTAATTTTCCTCCACCCACCACCCACTGTCTACTATTGAAACAAAATATTTTCCAGTTGTTTTTCCAATCATTTTCTTTACATTGCATTGGACTCACAAATGCTCTTGCTGGAAAAAATGTTTTTAGCTTTCAAGGTGCCACAGGACTTCAAGGTGCCACTGGTTTGTTGTGCTACCATAGACTAACATGGCTACCCCACTGGTGCTTTCCAAATCAGGTTTCCTGGTGACTATTTTTTTATTTAAAAAGATATCCAGCCATGAATTGCTCATGTAACCTACAGTTTGCTCCCAAATTTACATAGGTTATTTGCTGTAATTAATTTCTTGATATGTGTTTGGTTGATCTGCTTGGTATGTTCACAGACCATCAGGTCCATATATGACCTTGTATAAGAGAGAACTAGGGATGGGCATGAATCAGCTCACATACTTAACATCATGATGGATTTTGGCTGGTTCATGTTTTGTGAATTGATGTTTGTGGAAGGGCAACCGGCATGAATATTCTGTGCACTTTCGTGCTGTTCATGCTCTTTAAATGCCTTCTCCAAGTTGCACCACCCCCATTGCAGTGTGACTCGGCCACAATGTGCATGAATAAAATTCTATTAATATCGGCTTTTATTTGGGCTCAGCTATATTGGTAGCTGAATTGGATTCTCTTATCTGATTCAGCTTTAAAAACCTTGAAAAATACCAATAAGGTATTTTCCTGGTCCCCCTCCCATTTGGATGAACTGAATGCACACCTCTACTCATGGCACACCAAAGTGTTTACCCTCAGGAGGGGTGGGAGGGTATAAATGTGAGAGACTTTTTTGGGAGTGTCCATAACTGGGACCCCAGAAATGTAATCTGCCTCCAACTTGGAGAGATTGTAGAGAAGGGGGTGGCAGGATGATATTCCCTGTGCATTTGGTGTGTTAGGTTGCAGGGATCCACTGTATACACTTCTGAGCCTGACATTTTCGCAAAAAGCACTTTTATCCATGCATCTTCTTTTTTTCCGGGGGGTGGGGGCGCTAACTTGGATTCCCTAGGTTCAATCTGCACATAACTTGTAGGTCATGTAGAGGAGTATCAGATGGACGTCTCCTGCAAGTTTTAAGCCTCTAGCACCCACAGGGTTTATTCTATACATTCCTGAACCTCCTGAATCTGCTCCTATCATTTCTGCCCTTTCCTGAGAAAGCACTCTCCTGGGACACCTTCTTTATCAAAAGCTTTCTGGAAGTCAAGGTAAACAACATCTATTGGGTTCCCCTTGTCCACATGTTTGTTCACTCCCTCAAAGAACACTAACAGGTTAATGAGACAAGATCTTCCCTTACAGAACCCATGCTGAGTCTTCCTCGATTTTGTTCATTAATGTGCCTACTAATTCTTTCCTTAATAACAGTTTCCACCAACTTACCCAGTATTGACATCAGACTGACTGGCCTGTAATTTCTCAGATCTCCTCTGGAACCCTTTTTAAAGATAGGAGGGACATTCACTACCTTCCAGTCCTGAGGAATGGAAGCAGATTTTAAGGAAAGATTACATATTTTTGTCAGGAGATCCAAAAGTTCACATTTGAGTTCTTTCAGAACTCTCAGATGTAGGCTATCCGGGCCCAGTGATTTATTAGTTTTTAAGTTGTCTATCAGTTGTAGGACCTCCTCTCTTTGTCACCTCAATCTGACTCAGGTCTTTCAACACCACTCTCAAAATCAGCAGTTCTGGAGTGGGCAAGCACTTTTCATCTTCCACAGTGAAGACAGAGGCAAAAAAATGCATTCAGCTTCTCAGCCATTTCCCTATCATCCTTCAGTAATCCTTTTACCCCTTGGTCATCCAAGAGCCCCACTGCCTCAATGGCTCATTTCCTGCTTCTAATGTATTTGAAGAATGATTTATTGTTGATCTTTATGTTCTACCTGGTCATGAACCTCATGAATTGAATCAGTTTGCTTGGCCCCTAAAAGTTTTTGATGGCTTGTGGTTCATGAACCAGGCATCCCATGAACCATGAACCAAACTGCATTTTCCAGGTTTGTGTCCATCCTTAAGCACAGGCTAGTGGGTGCCTGTCTGAAGACCTTTCCCCTATTGCTACCCTCTGAGTACATCCTTGGAGGAATGAGGTGAACCAAGATAAAGCAATGACCTGTACCCTCAGTGATGCTAGGCAGCTGACCCAGATCAAATGATCAACTGTGTGGAATGCTGCTGATAAATCTGGGAATATCAGCAGCACTGAGCCACCCCCCAGCAGAGGTCATCTACAAGAGATATCAAGGCTGTCTCAGTACCAAACCCAGGCCTGAATCCAGATTGGAGAGGATGAGTACAGACAGGGCTATTTTGGGGCAGGAACGCACAGGAATGGAGTTCCAGCTGGCTTCTGAGTTGGCCATGCCTACAGCCTCCCCCTCCTTGGGTTCCCCAGGTGCTTCACAAGCCACAGGGCACCTGGGAAAGTCAAGCTGATCCAGGAAGGGAAGGCCGTTTTAACTGCCTTCCCCCTCCTCAGGTTTCCCAGGTGCCCCACAGCTGTGGGGCACCTGGGGAGGCCGATCCAGAAACTGCCTTCCTTCCCTTGGGTTCCCCATGCGCCCTGCAAGCTGCAGGACACCTGGGGAAACTGATCCTGGGAGGGAGCTGCGCTGTCAGGGGTGCAGCCTAATATGCTATTGAGTTTCTGCTGTTGGGTGTGGCCTATTATGCTAATGAGTTCCTGCTGGGCTTTTTCTACAAAAAAAGCCCTGAGTACAGATGTCTCATCCAAGAAATCCTGAAGCTGCTCAGCAATTGCTCTCTCAATTGTCTTTCCCAGAAATGGTAAATTTGATACTGGGCAGTAACTGGCTATCTCCTCTGTGTCTAAGGAAGGCTTCTTTAAGAGAGATCTAACAATGGCTTCCTTTAAGAAGCTAGGGAAGCTACCCTGAGAGAGAGGCAAATTTATAATCTCCCTCAGGGGCCTCCTACCACATCCCGGAATGATTTCACTAGCCCTGATGGGCAGGGTTCCAAGGGGTAGGTTGTTGCTCTCAGAATTTTGTCCACGTCTAGCAATGAGGGCAAGGGGAAATGATCCAAAAAAGGACCAGACATTGGGAATGGAGCCTCTGGTACATTACTTGAATAAAAGCTGGAGGAGAGATCCTGGCAGAGCTTCAAGATTTTATCTGCAATAAAACTCACAAACTGGTGACAGCTAATAACCAACTCTATTATTCTGGGACTCTCCCAAAGGAAAAGTCAGTTGCACCCTACTCTAACTACCCTACCCCAAAACTACCCTAAATAATTGTTCTGGATGCAAGCTAGCAGATGCAATAGAACCTGAGAATAAAGATTTCTTAGCTGCCTTTACTGCCACTAGGCCCATGGCCATGGGGGGCATTTGGGAGCAATCCCCGCCACAGATGAGTGCCATCCCCGCAGACAAAAAAAATAAAAAAACCAAACTAATTTGATTTTTTTTTTTAAATGTAAGATGTGCATGGGGGTTCGAAAATGACCCCAGGCACAGTCAAGAAAGCTTCAGTCTCGTTTTCTTTTTTCTGAGCTGAAAAATAAATAGATTTTTTTAATGCAAAAATAAAATAAGATAAAATTGCAAAAGATAAAATAACACTGCAAAATGCAAGAGAGAGAGAGTAGGAGATTCCCCTCCCAGCTTACACAGAGAACTAGCCCATTATTGAATCTCTCCAACTGAAAGGACTAGAGGAGGACTAGATGTCGCAGTAGAGCCAGAACTGCTGCTGCTGCTGTTGCTGCTGCTGCAAGAGGAGCAATAGGTGCAGCCAGGGCACCCCTCTGATTTCCCCATGCCCCACCAACAAAATTTTTCTGGCTACACCCCAGATTGCCACTTCATAGATGTTATAACTTGTCCTCAAGGCCTCACCTCAAGTTCACCACCAGGATGGTCCTTAATGCCCTTTTAAATTCACTGAGCTCCTCAGTAAACCAAAGAGGCAGGGAAGATCAAGGACACAGAGGCCATCAGGGAGCAATTTGTTTGATGGCCAAGTTGAGACCCATATTTCAAGCCTCAGTTAGCTAATAAATGAAGAGCTGATAAGTCTTGAGAGATTCTGCAGAGCATTCTGGAAACCTGCAGGATCCAGAAGTCTTTGTGAGTGAGCAAAAATTTGCTCTCTGCCCTTGAGGAAGTGGGTTGAGAACTTCATGTTGGCCCTCAGAAGGAAATGATTGGACTATGTCACCAGTTCACAATTAACCGGACTATTCAGATGTATACCTGTGCAAAAAATCAAATCCAGGGTGGGGAGGCCTGACACAGTCTGGGATAGTTCCTGGGCTGCCATGGAAACCATGAAGTCTGAGGTGGTACCAACCAGCACTGTGTCTGCATGGCCACTGAAATTTCCCAGGACCAATGCTTCATCAAATACAGCATCTGCTAACCTCAACAGGGTATCTGGGCATTCCAATTCTGCTTGTGTTAAAACAGCTACAATTTTTAGCACAGAAGGGTTGTGTTGGGAATGATGAGAAAATAATAGTTAACCCTACCATTATCCCTATCCCCAACTGGAAAAGTACTTGTTCTATGTTTCACTGTATTTCACCTACTTTAATTCTCATACTTTCTGTTCCATTGATCACTTTACCGAGATAAGATCTTTCAGTGGTTACTGGTTAATAAACTCTCTTGATACTGCCTCCTTGGCAGTCTAAAAAGGGTAAGTACTGTCATCCTCATGAAGGCTCCTTTCCATTTGATGCATACCCCAAGAACTAATTAAATGCTCATCATCCCACACTGTGTTTTGGTGAGTGACACTAGATGGATTATCTGCTCCAAGGCGAAATTAAGAGAACAAAACACATTTACAAGACTATTCAGTGCCATCATTGTCTAATAAAAGATTTGAAATTATGCGAAATTGGAAAAGAAATGATACATTCTGCAGCGATTTTCATCCCATTAGCTCAAATCAAAAAGAATAAAAGCAGCTGTAGTTTAGAAGATGAGCAGAGAAATCTGATATGCAGTGAAAGAGCATGGCAGACGTATTTTCTTTCCCTTGCCAAAGAAAAGCTGTACGACTCACGATGCAACTGTGGCATCAGTCTAATGAGTGCTGAAAGCTACATGCACTTCATGTCTTCGTGTTTCTTCTCCAACGTTTAAAAAAAGAAAGACACTGAAGCCGCCTGCTGAACAGCCACAAATGGCTTGATGACCAGTTGAACTGATCATTGAAACCCATGAACAGGACATAAGTCAAACTGATGGGTGTTTGAACATCCCTGCTTATGACAGTATCTGAAGCTTCTCCGTCTACCAATTAAAATTACCATAAGTTGGGTGGCCATTTTGCACAGACCATAAATTTGTGTGCAAACTCCTCAACCCATCAGCCTTGCAAACATCTGATCACAGTACAACTGAGTTTGTGGGAGGCTCAAGAAACAACCTACTTTTCTCTGCAAAAGAATAGGAATAGACTAAGTGCACAGATATGCCAGTTCTATCAAGGTTTGTATTGCCTACGCTGACTGGCAGCACCTCTCCAGAGTTTCAGGTAGTTTCAGAAGCGTTTCAGCCAAACATCTTTCACCTCCCTGATTCTCTTAACTGGAGACACTGTGTATAAAACTTGGGGTCTTCTGCAGGCAAAGTAGATGTTCTGTCACTGAGCCATGGATTCTTTCCTGATAGCTATTGAAATGCATGTGCACACTTGAGTACAAAAGGTATTGTAAGACGCTGCCCTGAGTGAAGCAGCAGAAGGAACAGAAAGATGTCAAGGGGTGGAGGAATACAGAGCAAACAGTGTAGTGATGATCTCAGCTAGGTGAATGAGAGTATTGTCCCGTGCTAGCCTTTTATTTATTTGTTGTAGTTTGAAATACTTAGTCTGGTAATGGTGTTATCTTTCTGAGGTCTTGACCAATGATCCCATACCAAAGTCCAAACCTAAGCAAAACCATACAAGCTCCACTCCAATCTGTTCTGAATTTCATCAGAACCAAATATGAGTAATCAAGATGTCCACTGATCATCTAGTAACAGCACATTAGGATTTCAGTTCTGAAACTATAGTTTAGGGCAAATATGATACACAGAAAAAAGGCATGAAGTTCATAAGGGTCCCTGAAATAAATTAAAACTTCTTAGCTAAGGCTTGCTTTTGGAGCCACCACTACCTCCTCCAAGGAAGAGGCAAGAAAGCCAAATAGTTAGACATGTTGAATGTAGGGAATGAAATTCTGGAGAAGAAACAAACAAACTGGCGAGCTGATTGCCTTTGGCATTATTGGTTCATATTGCTACTGTGGGACTGATAACTCTCTTACTGCATTGCCATTCCACACTGACCTGAGAGGAAGGGTGGTCTGGAAGAGCTGTTACTCTGAATGTTTCCCTAATGTGCTTTGTAGGAAGGTGTGAGACACATCCTCTTCTAACACCGGGGTTCGATTAATTTCCAGTTTATAGACTGATGTATTTAGCAGTGGTCTGCATGCATACATTGGACTCAGAATTGGAACAAATGGTGAGGGAAAGATTGTGGAAGGCAGGAAAGAAATTAAGTTTAGAAAGGGGAAGGGCTGAAACACTGGCTAAAGAGCAAGGTGATAGTAGAAAATCTTATATCACAGCTCACATGTCTAAGCTCTGTCACTATCCAGTTGTAGTCCACCTATCTAGGATCTCCTTCCTTCAACTTGCAGAAAGCAGGTAGGTTGCAGCTACCAAAGGCGGGAGTGATCTGGCAGGAATCTAACTATGTTGGCTATATGGTGACACTGGCTCCCATTGAATTAATATGACACCCACAAAGCCCCATTCGTTTCAAAGGCTTTCACTGTGCCCTATTATCTTTTTGAAGATGGCATGATGTTTAAATAGAGCAAGCAGAAGTTGTGGTGATGGGGAAATCTCTTAATGCTTAGATATGTGTTCCCTTTCAAAGACCTGTGTCTTCTGTTTTTTAAAAAGTAGCATACATCCATAAGCCTTCTACTGAACAGTACCTTTTTAAAAAAGCGTCATTCTGATGACCAGTCAGGATAATCTTGGCTTTTGTTGCTTGGCCTATGTAATAGTTGCATTTAGTCTCTCCCAAAGAAGGTGGCCTCTTAAATATGCAAAGGAGTAGAGGCTGACCCCTCCAGTGGCAATGATTGCCTGTTCTTCTGAGATAGCTGAGAGGAGTGATTGAGTAACAGAGGCCAGGGCAGAGAATCAATTCTGTGCTAATGAGCATGTGAAGCTATCAGGGAAATATGTAGCATGCAAGATTGAGTAGGTTAAAGGGAATATTAATCTGCTGACAAAGAAAAGGGAAAGGGTACTTTTGACCCTGAAAGTGCTTTATCTGCTGTGCATAGATAATGCAGCTATGGGGTTTCAGTTCTGCTGAATTGTCAATAGCTGGATCCTGGGAGTTACTAAACCAAATTAGAGCCAGTGCTCACAAAGAAATGGTGATGTGGAGGCCATTCTATACTTTTTCCCACAGGAGCTGTTTCCATGTGATGAACCATCCCTCTACAGTGACCTGCCACCCAGAGGAGCCTGGGCACTGTAGTCCTGTTCACAAGTTACAGTGAACACATGTGCAATCTATGTACAGTGTACACCTGATCGTTCTTTGTACATCAGCACGTTGCAGTCAACGCATGTGCAACTGAACATATGACACAAACCCCACATTTATTCAGGTACTAACCCCTGGTTTCATCTGTAAAGTAAATGTGCGTTGGCTCTAGGGATGTGCACCAAGAAAAAAATTCATTATAATTTCATATCTGGGGTTCAACATTCAACAGTAGAACATTACTGGCTTGGGATTCAAATCTGTGTGGGTTTTTTGGGTTCTGGAGTTTTGGGACCATTCCTTTTAATGGGGGAATCTACTGGAAGGTCTCCAACAGCTCTTGATAAAGGTAATGGGACTAAGTTTGCACAGAACATATTCTTCCTTCTAATCTAACGACTTTCCAAGTTTCAAGTGAATTGGACCAAGGGATCACAGACCCCTGAAGTAGAAGCCTCTTGGTGCAGGCTCAGCTCTCTCCACAGATTCCTATCAGGGCAATGTTGGTGGCACCAGCCATAAGCATGAAAACAACAACAAGAACACTTGGTCTGCATTCATTTCATCTTCCTTCTCTTACAGTGACTGACTCTTACAGCGGTCATAGAGGGGAGGTTTAATAAATTTTAAAAAAACCCTGGCTGATCGTATATGTCCCTGTGGCAATGACGGAATTCAAACTTTGATGCACGTTATATATAACTGCAGGGCATATAGCCACTTTCATTATATTCTCCCACTCTCTACAATTGCTCTATCCTCAACTAGTCAAAAGAGGCAGTTATTGAGGAACTTCCTAGAAAGTAGGCGCCCTGACGTTACAGCTAAACTTGCTAAATTTGGCTGGTTAGCTGTAAGGACTAGAAAGCTGCTAGTGAAAGGTGAATAGATGTAATTTGTTATAGGATTTAACATCTGTGGTTATGGCTCGGCCCTGGCCTGGAAATTGAGCCATACCATCACGCAAGCCTGAAGACCAATGAACTGGCAGATCTTGTGGGATATCATACAGCATGCCATCTTTAGTACTGGAAGATGACTACTATTACTAGCACTTTACAGAATTCTCGTGATTGTTTTAAATGTTGTAGGTTTTAACTTTTGTATACAGTTTTACGGTACTGGTTACCAATTCCTGTAAGCCACCCTGAGCCTGCTCGCGGGGAGGGTGGGATATTAAATAAATAAATAAAACCAAATGTTTTATTTGCATGCACTGTTTGATATTTTCATTTTATGTATTTTCGTTTATGCTTGTGGTTTCATGAATTCTAACAAATTTAGTTTGACTATTGTATTAGAGTGCTGGCTTTTTGCTGTGAATAAATTTGAATTTGAATTCAACTCTTACAGTGACTAACTGGCAATATTTTTCAGCCTTTCCGATGAAAACTCTGCATCTGTTGTGCTTCCTTGTGGTCTGTTTGTTTCACAAAGTGAGGCAGAAGTTTGGCAGTTTTTTCACTATTCCCCATGGGGGATTTTCAGGGGAACTGGAATGGCTGTTTTTTTCCATCAAATAACACCAAAACTGAAGGGGAGCGAGGACTGCCTGTTTCCTCAAGACCTCCCATGTTTCAAGAGGACTGGGGCAAGAGTTCCAATTCTGTGGGCCTTAGAACAAGGGGTCCCCAGCCATGCTACTTGCAGAGGGGGAAAAGAGGGAGCAAAAAGACTGGTACCTTTCTGCAGCTTGTTATTGTCTGGGAGTATTCTATTCTCCTCCCTTGCAAAGGTCTGACTGGAAGGGAGAAATGCCATTGTCCAGTAAATCAGTGAAATCAAAGAAAAAGATGAGCACATGCTGCTTTGCTGGTAAGCACCTAACCCCCCCCCCCCCCAAAAAAAAAAAGAAACACAGATTGTATGTGGGAAGGGGTTCATACGAACAACCCCAAGTTTGTGGAACAATTCCAGGAAATCACTGTACCAACCCGAACAGCAATTTCTATGTACATCTTCAGCTCGGCAGTTTCATTATCCTCGCTCCTAACTGGCTCTTACAAACAGCTTGTATATGCAGCTTGTAAATGTATACACTGTAATGTGTCACCACATATATAGTTGTATGTTGGCAGGAAGGTTCTCAGCCTCACTGCACTTGAACGCTTTGTTGCCTGGAGAGAGCAGAGATAGCCCCCAGATGGCAGCTGTTTCTGTATATTGATCTCAGGACTGTGTCTAATAGTAATATGCAGGGCTCCGTTGGGGCCGGGGCGGGCCAGAGCGCCGCTCCGGGAGAGAGGAGGCGGGGGGGCGGGCACTTAAGAAAGCCCCCCCCCGCTCGCTCTTCCCAGGCTCCGGCAGGCCACTCTGCCGCCGCCGGCCCCTTCCCTCGCCCCCCCCCCCAGTGTTCCCGGGCTGGCGGCGCTCCGCCAGCCCGGGAAGGAGAAGCCCCTTTCCTCCCCCCTCCCCCTGGGGCCGCGGCAGAGCGCCGCTGGCCCCGAGAAGCCCTTTCCCTGCCCCCCCCAGTGTTCCCGGGCTGGCGGCGCTCCGCCAGCTCGGGAAGGAGAAGCCCCTTTCCTCCCCCCTCCCCCTGGGGCCGCGGCAGAGCGCCGCTGGCCCCGAGAAGCCCTTTCCCTGCCCCCCCCCAGTGTTCCCGGGCTGGCGGCGCTCCGCCAGCCCGGGAAGGAGAAGCCCCTTTCCTCCCCCCTCCCCCTGGGGCCGCGGCAGAGCGCCGCTGGCCCCGAGAAGCCCTTTCCCTGCCCCCCCCAGTGTTCCCGGGCTGGCGGCGCTCCGCCAGCTCGGGAAGGAGAAGCCCCTTTCCTCCCCCCTCCCCCTGGGGCCGCGGCAGAGCGCCGCTGGCCCCGAGAAGCCCTTTCCCTGCCCCCCCCCAGTGTTCCCGGGCTGGCGGCGCTCCGCCAGCCCGGGAAGGAGAAGCCCCTGTCCTCTCCCCCTCCCCCTGGGGCCGCGGCAGAGCGCCGCTGGCCCCGAGAAGCCCTTTCCCTGCCCCCCCCCCAGTGTTCCGGGCTGGCGGCGCTCCGCCAGCCCGGGAAGGAGAAGCCCCTGTCCTCCCCCCTCCCCCTGGGGCCGCGGCAGAGCGCCGCTGGCCCCGAGAAGCCCTTTCCCTGCCCCCCCCCAGTGTTCCCGGGCTGGCGGCGCTCCGCCAGCTCGGGAAGGAGAAGCCCCTTTCCTCCCCCCTCCCCCTGGGGCCGCGGCAGAGCGCCGCTGGCCCCGAGAAGCCCTTTCCCTCGCCCCCCCCCAGTGTTCCCGGGCTGGCGGCGCTCCGCCAGCCCGGGAAGGAGAAGCCCCTGTCCTCCCCCCTCCCCCTGGGGCCGCGGCAGAGCGCCGCTGGCCCCGAGAAGCCCTTTCCCTGCCCCCCCCAGTGTTCCCGGGCTGGCGGCGCTCCGCCAGCCCGGGAAGGAGAAGCCCCTGTCCTCCCCCCTCCCCCTGGGGCCGCGGCAGAGCGCCGCTGGCCCCGAGAAGCCCTTTCCCTGCCCCCCCCAGTGTTCCCGGGCTGGCGGCGCTCCGCCAGCCCGGGAAGGAGAAGCCCCTGTCCTCCCCCCTCCCCCTGGGGCCGCGGCAGAGCGCCGCTGGCCCCGAGAAGCCCTTTCCCTGCCCCCCCCCAGTGTTCCCGGGCTGGCGGCGCTCCGCCAGCCCGGGAAGGAGAAGCCCCTGTCCTCCCCCCTCCCCCTGGGGCCGCGGCAGAGCGCCGCTGGCCCCGAGAAGCCCTTTCCCTGCCCCCCCCAGTGTTCCCGGGCTGGCGGCGCTCCGCCAGCCCGGGAAGGAGAAGCCCCTGTCCTCCCCCCTCCCCCTGGGGCCGCGGCAGAGCGCCGCTGGCCCCGAGAAGCCCTTTCCCTGCCCCCCCCCAGTGTTCCCGGGCTGGCGGCGCTCCGCCAGCTCGGGAAGGAGAAGCCCCTGTCCTCCCCCCTCCCCCTGGGGCCGCGGCAGAGCGCCGCTGGCCCCGAGAAGCCCTTTCCCTGCCCCCCCCAGTGTTCCCGGGCTGGCGGCGCTCCGCCAGCTCGGGAAGGAGAAGCCCCTGTCCTCCCCCCTCCCCCTGGGGCCGCGGCAGAGCGCCGCTGGCCCCGAGAAGCCCTTTCCCTGCCCCCCCCAGTGTTCCCGGGCTGGCGGCGCTCCGCCAGCCCGGGAAGGAGAAGCCCCTGTCCTCCCCCCCTCCCCCTGGGGCCGCGGCAGAGCGCCGCTGGCCCCGAGAAGCCCTTTCCCTGCCCCCCCCAGTGTTCCCGGGCTGGCGGCGCTCCGCCAGCTCGGGAAGGAGAAGCCCCTGTCCTCCCCCCTCCCCCTGGGGCCGCGGCAGAGCGCCGCTGGCCCCGAGAAGCCCTTTCCCTGCCCCCCCCCAGTGTTCCCGGGCTGGCGGCGCTCCGCCAGCCCGGGAAGGAGAAGCCCCTGTCCTCCCCCCTCCCCCTGGGGCCGCGGCAGAGCGCCGCTGGCCCCGAGAAGCCCTTTCCCTGCCCCCCCCAGTGTTCCCGGGCTGGCGGCGCTCCGCCAGCCCGGGAAGGAGAAGCCCCTTTCCTCCCCCCTCCCCCTGGGGCCGCGGCAGAGCGCCGCTGGCCCCGAGAAGCCCTTTTCCTCCCCCCCTCAATTCTTCTTCCCTTCCTTCCTTCTCTCTTTCTCTCCCCCCACCTACCTACTTACCTTCCTCTTCCTTCCTTTCCCCCTTCCTTCCTTCCTTCCTTCCTTTCTTCTCACTTTCTCTCCCCACCTACCTACCTACCTGTTCCTTCCCCTCTCCCTTCCTTCCTTTCTTCTCTCTCTCTCCCCCACCTACCTACCTACCTGTTCCTTCCCCTCTCCCTTCCTTTCTTCTCTCTCTCTCCCCACCTACCTACCTACCTATTCCTTCCCCTCTCCCTTCCTTTCTTCTCTCTCTCCCCCACCTACCTACCTACCTTCCTTTCCTTTCTTTCTTTCTTTCTTCCTTCCCCCCTTCCTCCCTCTTTCCTTTCTTTCTTCTCTCTCTCTCCCCCACCTACCTACCTACCTTACTGTTCCTTTCCTTCCTGTTCCTTTCCTTCCTTCCCCCTCCCTCCCTTCTTGCCTTCTGACACACTCCCGATACGTCATCACTTCCGGTGACGTCAGGGGGTGTGGCATATGCAAATAAGTTATGCATATGCAAATAAGTTATGCTAATGAGCTCCTGCACCTCTTTTTTTACGAAAGGACCCCTGGTAATATGTCTGGTCCCCGTGCCATTTATCACACAGATGCTGATGACTGCACAGGTGCAAAAAGCAGGTATTACATTCTGTTTGTTGTCAGTCATTGAAATGATAAGGAAAGGGGGAAAACTGCACGTGATGCCATATTTTACGGAAGTCAGTTTATTGAGCTGAATGACCATGACTAGGAGTGTGCCTTCAGATACAACCTAGCTGAAATTATACCTAAAAAACACCCTGTTGATAATTTTCAGGTATATTTCAGTATCCAAAAGATATCTGGGATTTTTTTCAGAAAACCAGTAAAAAAAATCTTGGATACATTCGGGATTTCCCCAGAAGATTGGGAGCCAGCATTGCAGGCTTTGGGGAACTGTTTTTTTCTTTTCTTTTTTGTTTCTGTGTCTCTGCGTTTCTGTGGGCTTCCCTGCTGCTCTTTGCAATAAGTTTCAAACTAGTATTGTCAGTTTCAAGAGGTTTTGGGGTTTTTCCTTTTGCCTTTCCCATTTTTTTGCACAGAGCTTGCAAAATCCTTCCCCCCCATTGTAACTGGTTGTGCTGGACTTGCAAAATCCCCCCCCCCCGCAGATTTCTTGTGATACTGTGTTTTGAGATCAATCCTTTTAAGCTTGCAGTGCCATAGTGGCATTGCGTTCTGCTGGGCATTCTTTACACTGAACTGGTTGTGCTGGGATTCCAACCACCACACCGCTTGGATTGTGATTCCGTGCTTCATATCAATCCTGTTGCGTGGGCATTGTGACAATGGCACTCGGATTTGCTGGGTCCTGTACATTGCACTGGTTCTGCAGGGCTTCCAACCCTCCCTGCTTGGAGTGTGATTTATTGTGGAGCTGGCATTGCCACAATGGAACTGGGTTCTGTGGGGCATTTTGTTATTTCACTGGTGCTGCTGGTTCCTCTGCAATTGCACTTGTACTGCTGGGCTTGCATAAATGCCCCCACACATTCAGTTTCTACTGCAGAGATTCTTTGGGATTTTGATTATGTTCTGCTGGGCTTCTATTATTGCCCTTGCTTTTTTTTTTTTTTTTTTGCTATTTTCCCCTCCATTGGAAACAATGGAGGATGGGGGCACCTTTCGGGGGGCCCCATAGAATTGGACCCCCTAGTCCAATCTTTTTGAAACTTGGGGGTTCTTCTGATTAGAGGCACCATCAGCTATGGGTGAGACTTCTGATTAGATCCAATAAGTCAGGCCTTGTAGTTCAAAACAAAGTCTTTATTTCTTAATGGTCTTTCAGGAAACACTTGCGTTGTTAGTGATACCAGATACAGAAGAGGAGGAATTGATATAGTAAATTCAAACTAGAGTAAAAACACGGGTACCAATGAAAAAAGAACAAACAAGCACCAAAATGTACTACCGTTACTTTCTCAGGGAAAAGGCGCATAAGCAGAGCTACTTTCCCATCCCTGGCCCTGTGGTTTTTTCTACATGCATTCCCACGCAAAAGACACCTGGAAAAGCGGAGGCCCAGTTGCCCAAGGTTACAAGTGCAGCAACAGAGATAACATGAGTCTAGCAAAATATCTGAGCTCATTCTAGTGAAGGAGGGGTGAGGGGGGGAAGGAACCGTCAGAGCGGAAGCTGATGCCGATCTCCTACCGGGACCTGCAACCGGTAGGTCCCGGTAGGACATAGGGAAGCAAAACATGACAGGGAACCTAACACTATGCTGCAAATTTGGTGCCTCTACATCAAAAACAACCCCTCTACCCACAGATACCCCCAGATAGATTCCCCATTGAGTATAGTGGTCCCCATAGGATATAATGGAGCTGGTGGGGAATTGGATTCTTAAAAATCCCAAATCTGAATATTGTACTGATACTGGGATTCAGGAATATTGGAAAAAACCAATATTTTTGAGTCAAATATACCTCAACCTGAAAAAAACCCTGTTTTTTTAAAAAAAAAACAAAAAAAACCTGGGGCATACTGCCTCTTGTCTGGTAAATGAGATGAGTTAGTTCATAACCTGAACCAGGCAGCAACTTCGCAGGTGGAAAGCTGCTTGATGTGGTTCTGTATTCAAGACAAACTTTGTCAGGGAATGTCAAGGCAATCCATCAGGTACTTGTGTCACATATATTTTAGGAAATTTGAACAAGGTATATTCATTTGGTGAGCATGTTCACTGCAAAGTTCTCAGCATGCACAATCATGTCATTTCAGTGATGGAAAGAGTGAATGGGTTTGGAAATGGAGTTTTTGAGCAGTGTAACAAGACTGAGGTGTGACAGAGGAACACCAGAGAGGAAAAGGTTGCAGCAATCAAAGTGAGAGATGAGCAGATCATGAATCAGAGTTTTAAAAGGGCACAGTTTTAAAACAAAAAGAGAATGAAGTGCAGCAATTAGAATAAAGCATATGTCACAGCGTAAGGGAGAGTTTGGGTCAGGAAGGGAGGACTGTGTTGTGAAGGGAAATGCTGTGAGGGAATGTTGCGGATGTGTATGTATGAGCACTCTTTGTGGAGGGAGTGTTTTGTTGTTTGCCCTATTATTTTACTTTTGGGGGTCGGGAAGGCTGTGTGGACTATAACATGCTTGGGGTACAACTTGCACTGAGGCCAGGTGGGATTCCAGCCCTGGCACTGAGGCTAGTAGACTAACAAAACTCACCACTCCCCTTTTGCACCATACTTGGTCTCCATCACTTAGTCTCCTCATTATATTGATGTGTTAGTTCCATTAAGTTCTACAGATGTGACTCAGCTTCCTGAGTTCCCTGCATAAGTGCAGAGCGTGGGCTTTACCTTTCTAGTGGATGTTGTTATTATTTAGACCACTAAAGAAGGCCCACTGGGCCGAAACACATTTAGTCTAGTGGGTATTGTATGCGTAATCAATATTTTGGTTTTAGTTATTGTACATGCAACTTACATTTGTTGCTGTATGCTATATGGATGTAATGTGATACCCACTACCTCTCTGTTTTTATCTACATTCTACGTATATTTTGTAATAAATAGATGTATTTTGTTCTAAGTTTTAGCTGCTCAACATTTTGGATCCTGACTTATTTCTCAGGTTCTGTTTTTTTCCCCCTTTTGCTGTTTCCTAAGAACAATATCTCAGCCTGCTCAAATTGGTGTTAAAGAGACCTTCCAATTGCCCATTCTCATTGGTTGGTAAAAGCTCAGCAACACAGCTGGCCTGGCCAGTCCCTGGTATCTTGTCCTTTTGAAAATGTGGTGTCCAAAAACCATGGCTCCCCACCAAAAGGTGGGAATTATCCATGTTAAAGTATATATTCTTAAGAGCTGAGGCCTGTTTAATCCTGACCACAGGGATAGTGCATACACACAGCAGTTTCTTCTACCTAGAAGCTCTTACTGCACAGATAAGCCCCCCCCCCCCGAATGTTGCATAGGGTCACGCTCCTCTGTCAGAGTGTTTGAAGCAGCTGGTGGCTGCATGACTTCTTGCAGCATGATGAGGCAGATCCACACAATGGCAATCTCTGAAAATCATGAACTGTGATCATGCATATTTAAAACTTGGCACGCAGATTTGATTTTGAGCAGCATCCTTGTAGCAAGGGTAATGTGTGCAGCAGCCCTACTAATTCCAGTGGGGTTACAGAAGTGTAATCTGAAAAAGCTTCATGTTTAATGGCCTGAGTATGAGGCGGCTGGATAGTGTGCTCTGGAAGCGACATGAGATTTGACACAGGGATAGAGTTGCTGCATAATGGTTTTAGCAGGACAGCTCAAGACATGCCAAGCCTTTTACAGTATGAAAGCCAGGAAACCAGATACCTTTTAGGACTGGGCAGGGATAACAGCAGCACAGTAATGGAAGTAGACAGAGCTGTGATATGTCATCCAGAAACCATATATAAATGATAAATATAAACCTTCACTCACCATGACATGCCAGTTCTTTCTATTTTCAGTTTGGGGTCAGTTGGTACAAAATACTTGTGTCCCCCCCCCCCCCCCCCCGTCAACGATTTACAGACACATAATACCCACAGCATCCAGCCAAATGTCACCTGAATCTTTCAAACATAGTATACTTTATGACATGAATGTTCCCTCAGAGACACATTTAATCCTTCACAGCTGAGTGAACCAAGACACTGTGGGCCCAATTTGATTACCTTTTCATTGTTACAGCTCTTCACAGCAGAGCCAAGAACCTTCTGTCTGCTCAGCTCAGGTAGCCATTCATGACTGCCAAATAACAACTGGAGGAGATTTGATCACAGTGCTCAAAGCTTATTCCTACTTTCAGAATTGACTTAGGGCGGCTGCCATCCAGACCACAGCTGTGCTCACTTAAGTCTCATGGAGGCCACAGGCCTTATGGGCTTGTAACTTGTGGCCATATTGTTATCCATGGCCACAATCAAGAATTCAGCTGTACATCTGATTTAAATCAATCTGCACATATGTGTAACTATGCAGTGGATGTTGCTGATCTGTCTATCTGTCTGTTTATCCATCCATCTATCTATCAACAGACCCAAGGTTGTCCAAAATTTATAAAAGTGTGAACTTTTTAAAAAAAGGAATTAAGATTGCAACTGGGAGATTGTCCCAAAAGACACAGTCTGCAACAGGTCTCCTTAACCAGAAAGTCCTTTATTTGCAAACAGTTACTTATTTGAATGGTTACACTTTCCTGTTAGTAATGACTTTATTGTAAACAAACAGTTAGTCTTATACTAAGCAATTGGAAGTCCCCTCACTTCATCTAGACCAACCATAAATCGTAAAAGGTTATTCCAACCCCTGAACAGGTTTCACATGAAAATGGTGGCAAACAGATTATTATGCTTTAGTTCCCAGGGAACTTCTACTAAATGTTTTCGAGAGCAGCTGCAAAAGGAATAACATCATTGGGGAGGATTTGTCTCAGGCCTTGAACAAGCTGAGAGCGAAGCAAGCAAGCTGAGAGCGTAGTGAACTAAAGTGGGGTGTTATAAGGAAGTCAGACAGCTAAACAGCACATGAGCACATTCCAACGGGCGGGGTCATTGGTCAAGTCTCAACTCCCGGGCGGGATATGACAGTGTAGCTGACATTCTGCCCTCTCCAAGGAAGCCCCCCCTAGCCCTTAGATTTTAATGGGTACAGTTTGTGGAAGGCACGAATTTTGGCAGGGGCGTGGACATTTTGAGCCTCAACCCATGCATTTTCTTCAGAACCAAAATGCAACCACTTTATAAGGTAAAACAATCGACCCCTTTTTAATTTGGAGTTCAGAATTTGGTCTATTTCGTAGTGAGCCTCATCATTCTTCATCAGAGGAGGAGGAGAGGAAGAGGAGGGTCTCCACTGATTTGGTCCCGGATCTTTCTTCCACAGGCTGTAATGAAAAACGGGATGAACAAATCTTAATGATTTCGGCAATTTAAGTTCAAAAGTCACATCGTTAATGCATTGGACCACTGGAAAAGGCCCAACATATTTCCAACCTAATTTTCTGCTAGGTTGCAGCCCTTTAATGTTTTTGGTGGAGAGATAAACCAAGTCCCCGGGAGAAAGTTCCCATCCCAGCGTTCTACCCTTGTCTGCATGCTTTTTGTAGTCTGCTTTGGCAGCTTCCAATGTTTTTTCAATTAGTGGCCAAGATTCTCGGAGAGAGTTCCACCAGCTAGCAAATTCAGTGGATGGGTTTGCAGCCAGTGCCAAACAGGGTAAAGGAACTCCTTCTAAACCCCCTACAGCCATCAAGGGGGAAACTCCAGTTGAAGAATGCACAGCATTATTGTAACTATATTCCACAAAGGGTAAGAGATCTACCTAATCATCCTGTTGGTACTTAGTATAGCATCTTAAATACTGTTCAAGAATTTGATTACGTCTTTCGGTTTGGCCATCAATTTCTGGGTGATAAGCGCTGCTCATGGCGGGTTCAATGCCCATGATTTGTAATAACTCCCGCCAGAAGTTGGCAATGAATTGAGAACTGCGATCAGAGACCACTTTCCGTGGAATCCCATGGAATTTAATCACTTGATTTAAGAAGGCTTTAGGCAAAGTCTTAGCAGTTGGTAACTTTTTAAATGGAACAAAATGAGCTTGTTTAGAAAAAGTGTCCACCACCACCCAGATTACTGTTTTCCCTTGGCTGGGAGGAAGATCTGTTATAAAATCTATAGAGATGGTTTCCCAGGGTCGGCTGGGGGTTTCTAAAGGGTGTAAGAGTCCTGGCGGCTTTACCCCCCTTTGCTTTCCCATAAGACAGATCTGACAAGAGGACACATAAGTCGACACATCCCCTCTCATTCGGGGCCATCAAAATTGTCTCTGCAGTAAATTCAAAGTTTTTAAATAACCAAAATGTCCAGACAACTTAGATTTGTGAGCAGCATGCATGATTTCCCCCCGCAATGAAGCAGAGACTATTAACTTGGTGTCTTTAAACCAGCAATTGCCCAGTCCCCGGGTTAAGGTGGGGAGCACCTGAAATTCTCTGTTCTCAGCATCTGTGTATGCTGTAGCAAATTTTACAGTCTACTTGGATGGCTCAGGAGACTCTTGGCTTTTCTTTTTGCTCTGAGTTACAACAACACCCCCCCCCCAACTGCGTTGGAGTGAACATAGTCTCTACTACCTCGTCTTTCCATGAATCATGCTGAGGTAGTTGGGAGAGGGCATTGGCTAAAGAGTTAGATTTTCCCGGAAAATGGTGTAATACAAAATTAAACTTAGAAAAGAAATCAGCCCATCTGATTTGCTTGGCATTTAAAGTTCTCTGCATGCATAAAGCTTCAAGATTTTTATGATCAGTCCAGATTTCAAAAGGGAGTCTAGCCCCCTCTAGCCAATGCCTCCATGTTGTTAGGGCGATGTGGATGGTGGTGGCTTCTTTATCCCAGACAGCCCAATTACATTCAGTGTCCCCGAATTTCTTTGAAACATATGCTAACGGGTGAAGTTTGCCATCAGACCCTTCTTGCAAAATTGCTCCCCCCATTGCTGCATTGGAAGCATCCATCTGCACAATAAATTTCTTACTTTCATCAGGGTGTGCCAGGATGGGCTCTGAAGTAAATAACTGTTTCAGCCCATCAAATGCTCGCTGACATTCTGGGGTCCAATGTAGCCGGGCACCTGGCTTTGTCGCATCAGCCGCCTTCCCCTTAGTTTTTAATAGATCAGTAAGAGGCAAACTGTATTGAGCAAAGTTATTGACGAATGAGCAGTAAAAATTGGGAAATTCTAGGAAACTCTGTAGTTGTCTCCTGGTCCGAGAGACTTCCCAGCCCACCACCGCAGCTATTTTAGCTGGATCCATTTCTAAACCAAGGGGGGAAATGCGATAGCCCAGGAAGTCAATTTCAGTCTTATGGAAATTGCACTTGGAAAGTTTGGCAAAAAGTTTATTCTCTAGTAGTGTAGCCAACACTTCCCTTACCAATTTAATATGTGATTGCTCATCCGGTGAGTACAAGATATCATCTACATAACAAAGAACTCCTTTGAACAGATGCTTGTGAAGCACCTCATTAATTAAGTTCATGAAGACACCTGGAGCCCCCTGAAGGCCAAAGGGCATAACAAGGTACTCAAATTGCCCCAAGCGGGTATTAAAGGCAGTCTTGTACTCATCCCCCTCCCGGATGCATACTCTAAAGTAGGCATCCCGCAACATGAGTTTGGAGAAAATCTTCCCCTTGGAGGCTTCATTTAAGAGATCTTTAATCAAGGGGAGGGGGTAAGTGTTGGAAGTAGACACCGCATTCAAGCCCTGATAGTCCATGCATAATCTCAACCCTCTGTCATTCTTTTTCTGGAAAAGTACTGGGGCGGCAAAAGGGGAAGTGGCCAGGCGGATGAAGCTATGCTCCAAGTTTTTATCAATAAACTTGCGCAGCTCCAGTTTCTCATCAGGGGACATGGAATACAACTTCTCCTTGGGCAATTTATGTCCAGGTAACAGTTCAATTGCAGAATCGGTATTCCAGTGGGGGGGAAGCTTGTCAGCTTCTGTTTCTTCAAAAACCTCCGCTAAATCCCTGTATGCAGAAGGTATGGATAAAAGTTCCTCACAAGCTAGGCAAACAGGAACAAGATTCGGCTGATTGCCCCAATCCTCATCCCATAGATGCTCCTTACATGCAGGAGATACCCAGGTGATCTTCTCTTCACTCCAAGTAATATACGGATCATGTGCCCGTAGCCAGGGGCTCCCTAAAACCATGGGAAACTGGGCATCAGGCATGATTACAAAAGCCCATTCTTCCCAATGGTCCCCTGTACCTAATATAATGGGTTCAGTCTCAAAGGTACAGGGCTCTTTCATTTCGGAGCCATCCATCTGGGTAAACCGTAAGGGCTCTTCCAACATATTCACCCCTAACCCCATGCCATCCACCATCATAGGGCTAATCAAGTCTCTGGCACACCCTGAATTGATGAGAGCCCTGACTTTCATGTGCGTGCCTAGATGGGGGTGCTTAACAGTCATTAGAATATAAAGTAGAGGCCTGGGAGAACTCACCGTTTTGGGTGCCATGGGAGGAGGGACCTGCTGCATTGTGCCGTTCAGAGCAGGTCCTAGTCGTTTCCCTGCAGCTTAGCGGGTTCCGCCTCCTGCTCTTCGGCCCACTAGGAGGGTGTTGCATGCAGATCAGGGTAAAATGTGCCTTAGCTTCCTCCACGGCTCAAATCCATGCCGGGAGGGTAGTGGGGTTGACATTTCTCAATATAGTCTCGTACAGTTCCATGTTCAACCCCCAGCGATACTGCTGCACAAACACCTCCTCCAGCCAGCCCCGAATCTTCACCTCCAGCTGTTTGAAGGTGGCGGTGTACTCCTGAACTGACATCTTCCCCTGGGTTAATGCTCGTACCTGGTTTTGTGCCTTCTCCTCGCTCATAGGATCTTCGTATTGCCTTCATAGAGCCCACATAAATTCATCCACGTTATCCAGGACCTGGAGGGCTGTGTAGGCTCACATACCAGTTGGCTGCTTCTTCATGCAATCTGGAACCCAGGTAGCCAACCCGGTTACTGCCATCTCAGAACAGATGACCCCAATTCTGCATGCAGCGCCCCACTTCAATGATGAAGAACTGCAGCTTAGTGGGGTTCCCGTTGAAGGTGGCCCCCATCAGCTCATGTGGCACCGGGCAATGAGCGGGTCCAGGTGCAGAGGCCCCTCCCGGCATGGCAGGCTGACCTGGCTGCCCAGGCTGCTGCACTGGCAGCCCAACTGGCTGTGTGGGCGGTTGTGCCAGGGCTGGTACTGGTTGAGCCCCAACCCCCGCTGCTGCCAGCTGGACTTGAAGCACCTGCGCTACCACATTAGGCAGGTTGGTCAGCAGTGCAGTCATCTCTCTCTGCAGACCTTGCTGGATGGTGTCGAATCTCCAATCCATCTGGGCCCAGACTTCGCCTTCTTGGAACTCCTCCATGGGTCTCTGGTCCATGCCCCAAGACCCCGACCGACGAGCACCAACCTCCCAGTGGGGAGACCAGGCTTCGGTAGTTTATAATTCAAATTGTGCCCAGGCTTGAGTTCCAGAGCTCCGGGATTTAACTTTAACCCAAGCACTGGTTACCTGCGGCACCGGCTCCTCCCCAGGCGGCAGCTGGGAGTCTTGCTCAGTAGTCACTGGGATTTCAGAGCCATTGTCTTCCATGGTGGGTGTGATGGACAGGTCCCAGAAATGGGATTACTAACAGTCTGTAAGGTTGTCCCAAAAGACGCAGTTTGCAACAGGTCTCCTGAACCAGAAAGTCCTTTATTTACAAAGAATTACTTATTGGAATGGTTACACTTTTCCTGTTAGTAATGACTTTATTGTAAACAAACAGTCTTATACTAAGCAATTGGAAGTCCCCTCACTTCATCTAGACCAATCATAAAACGTAAAAGGTTATTCCAACCCCTGAACAGGTTTCACATGAAAATGGCGGCAAACAGGTTATTATGCTTTAGTTCCCAGGGAACTTCTACTAAATGTTTTTGAGAGCAGCTGCAAAAGGAATAACATCATTGGGGAGGATTTGTCTCAGGCCTTGAACAAGCTGAGAGCGAAGCAAGCAAACTGGGAGCACAGCGAACTAAAGCGGGGCATGATAAGGAAGCCAGACAGCTAAACAGCACATGAGCACATTCTAATGGGCTCTCCTCACTGGTCAAGTCTCAACTCCCAGGCGGGATATGACAGCGTAGCTGACAGCAACCCCCTCAGTACAGTGGCCAGTCTTTTTATGTCACTATAAATGGCTATGTATGCTGTTTGCACTCTCTTTCTCTAAGTATTTTGTTCCATTCATTTTTTAGTATTGCTTAGACAAGAAGCCTCCTGGAGTGAGAAGAGGCTCCAGTGTCTTCCCTCTCTTTCTTAAAACTGCCGTCAAAACTGTTGTTCTGTTAAACCAGAGTTATTTTTTGCAGGCAGATTTAATCAAACATGGTAATTTTTATATAGTTCTGGGTGTTAAGTATCTTTAATATTCCAGGTTAGATTTTATAGAGAACTGGCAAAGTAACGTATTTGGAGCTTTGTCAATCAGTCGTTCTTGCCACCCAGACTAATGTAGTCGGACAGCAAATCTGTTTCACTGATCATCTCCAGAGTGAAAAGGATAAACTGCATTAATGAAGCCATAGAAGGGAAACTGGAGCCATTTGTGTCAGACTGTGTCCCTGGATCCCATTATCACCCTCCTCTGATATTTCATCTCTAGGTCATCAGCCAGGGACAAAGGTGATAAATGGAACATTGTCTCTTAATCACAAAATTTACTGTTTGGAGTGCAAATGATGATTTCACCCCACCCCACCCCCAATTGTGTACATTCATACCTCATTTCACTTTCTTGAGATACATATAACTGCTACTCACCGGAGACCTGTGCTCCAAATAATGAAGGGAGGGAGGAAGGGAGGGAAACATCACAACCTCCCAGCCTAACCATTCCTACTAAATTTCTCTCGTGTCACTCACCCAAGTGTGTGTTATGTTTGGTTTTTACTGTTGCAAGGGGGAAAGCCTTAAGCTTCTGCCTGTACCTCCACCTGAAGTGTTCAGGTCAGTTCGGCTGGCCATCACAGAGCTGGGGGCAAAACTTGGGTGTCTGTCTCTTTCCCCTCTTCTACAGCCCTCCCTACCCGCCAGCATGTGCAAGTGTCAGCACTCCCATAAGTTTATATTGACTGTCCTTATCTATCAACCTGCTGAATTTGTCTTATGTATCAATGCCTAAGGTTTTATCATCTATCCTGATGGCCAATTAACTTTGCTTTTAATTTTAGTCCTATTTCGACTCCTCTAGGTCCCAGCCGGGAGATCGCATCGAGGACTTGACCCCCACCTACGGAATGCGAGTCTTGCTTGCCTGCTTCGCTTTGCACATGCTTATTGCTCATTAGTTTTTCCTCCTTTCTTATCTCTAGCTCGCCTTTCCCTAGCTTTCCCTTGAGCAAAAAAGCCTCCTGTTATGTGTTATAAGATTCACAGGTGTTATGTATTCCTTTGCTTGGTTTTTCCTTAGGAACATTTGCCCTAAAAATCTCAACAGTGTCTTTTCCTGAGAACCTAGTTTTCCGCGCTTTCCTTGGGAACAGTGAGCCAGTAGATTTGGGCGCCAATAATTCTTCCTATTGATTGGTGGAGGTTATGGGGGCCATATTTCACATCAAGTATAATTGTAGTTGTATTTCTATGCTTGGGCATTACTAACAGAAGACATGTATTTGACCAACAAGATCTTTTCTGCAAATAAAGGACTTTCTGTTTAAGGAGATCTGTTGTGGATTACATCTATTGGCACAATCTCACAGCAACCTGTTATGACTTTCTCCTGATTCAAGTGAGTGGTCTGTCATGGGATAGGGGAATGGAGCTGGAAGATGTGTCTCTGACCCCGCCTCCATATAGCAAGGGCAAAGAAATCCCTTTCCCCAGCTTCAGGTACAGCCTCAAAGTATCAAATAGCTCACCCAGAGAAGTCATGCCCTAACCCTTACCTAGGCTGTGGACATACTGGCAGCCTGCCGCACCTCCGCGGCACGGCAGACTATGGCAGGGGGAATTTCCCCCATGGAGCGGCGTTTGCACGCCGCCGGAAGGAAGCTGCCCGCAGCGTTCAGACTGCGGGCAGCTTCCTATGGCAGTGGGTGGACGCCGCACGGCTCCCCCTGCCCACGCGCGTTCACACCCGCTCCGGCGGGTGGAACGCGCGCCACAGCAGCCAAGCACCACTTTGAAGTGGTGCTCGGCTGCTGCAGGAGGAGTGCGGCGCCGGACATGATGTGTCCGGACCGCCTCCTCAGGGCAGATGCGGCTGTCTGAACGGCCGCTCTGCCTCCGCTTTTGAAGCGGAGGCAGAGCAGCTGAGACTGCCAATCTGTCCTCAGCCTTAGTATCTGAAAGGCTTCCTGAAGTCAATGATGCAGTGAGTGCCAGACACTGGAAACCCTATGCAAAGGCATGCCAACTGGGATGATCCTATTTGGCAGGAAGGCTACTTGTTCTGGCTGGATGATAACTATATATCAGTGACCAAACTACTGAGTTGTTCTCCCATTGTTGCCCCTCTGGTCTCTCACCTCCCAGGAAAATGAAGCCAGTCAGCAAGACACTAGTATGGCTATTAGAACAGAAGATTTTTGATCATTCCCAAGTGTCTGAAACAATTGTGATAATTTACTGTGTTTAGGAATAGATGCTGCTTAGGTTAAATCTTGATTAGTAAATTTCTGGCTGAACATTCCTAAAACTTAATGGAAACTCATCTGTTAGCTACATAATTGTGATTGCTTTATTTTCCTCCTTTTGATCTTACTGTGAGATCAGCTTTAGGAAAAAATGCATCCTTTTAAAGCTGAAATTCAAGGTGTAGGCATATTCCAATTGCCTTTATAAACAGAATTGTTCATAATCAAATGCAGAACATCTATTTTTTTTCCTGATTGGAATGTTCCAGGAACCATTTATTTTCCATTTTCTAACTATTGAGGCTTTACAGCTGCTAGGCATGTTTTATGCAATAAGTATCAACATGCCTCCTTTTCCCAGGGTTTGGATTCAATGGAGTGTAAAGAATCAAGATGTTTTATCTTGAGAGAAACAGCACTCAGTCATTATGATGGTATTCCTTTTATTTATTTCACGAATTATCAACATAATTGATTACTCAGAAACAGGCAGTAGTAAATATTTAACAAGTTCCAAGGAGTGAATATAACCTGCATAGTTAACAATATTGGACAATAAAGGACTTCATTCAGGGTGAGTTCTTGAATGAAAAAGAATACTGGAAAATTAATAGAGAGGGCGGTGGAGATACAGTTGCAGGGCTTCCTGCATGATGCTTCCATATTAGATCCCTTCCAGTCAGGCTTTTGCCCAGGGTACAGAACGGAGACCGCACTGGTTGCCCTTACTGATGACCTCCGGAGACCAGGTGTGGTAGTGTGGCAGTGTTGCTGTTGTTGGACCTGTCAGCTGTGTTTGACATGGTCGATCATCAGCTGCTTGCCCGCCGCCTCACTGACGTGGGGGTACAGGGGCTTGCCTTGCAGTGGCTTGCTTCCTTCTTCCAAGGTCAGGGACAAAGGGTGGTGCTAGGGGAACAGCAATCCCAGAGGCACCCACTCGAATGCGGAGTGCCCCAGGGGGCTGTCTTATCCCCGATGCTTTTTAACATCTTTATGCGCCCCCTTGCCCAGATTGTCCGGAGGGCAGGGCTGGGATGTCACCAGTACGCTGATGACACCCAGCTCTATTTGATGTTGGGCGGCTGGTCAGATGCCGGACCAGACGATTTGGACCGGGCACTGCACACTGTGGCTGGATGGCTCAGGATGAGCAGGCTGAAGCTGAACCCAGTGAAGACGGAGGTCCTGTGCCTGGGAAGGGGTGGCCCGGGGTTGGGCTCTCACTCCCGACCTTCAGCGGGGCATCGCTGGTGCCTGCACCAGTGGTTAGGAGTTTGGGAGTGCTCCTGGATCCCTCCTTGTCAATGGAGGCCCAGGTAGCAGCCACTGCCAAGTCGGCCTTTTATCACCTACGGCTGGCACAGCAGTTGGTCCCCTTTCTGGACCACGCTGACCTGGCCACAGTGATCCATGCAATGGTCACCACAAGGCTAGACTATTGTACCGCTCTTTACATGGGGCTGCCCTTGTCGTTAATCCGGAGGCTGCAACTGGTGCAGAATGCTGCAGCGAGGCTACTGATGTGTCTCCCTAGACGGGAGCACATCGGGCCAGCGCTGGAGGCACTGCACTGGCTGCCTATGGTGTACCGGATTCACTTCAAGGTGCTGGTACTTACCTTTAAAGCCCTAAATGGCCTGGGTCCAACCTACCTGAGGGACCGCCTTTCCCCGTATGTATTATTTATTTATTTATTTATTTATTCGATTTATACCCCGCCCTCCCCGCGAATGGGCTCAGAGAGCACTACGGTCTGGGGCCCAACATCGGCTGGTTATACCAGGCCCCAGGGAAGCCAGGCTCACCCCACAAAGGGGGAGGGCCTTTTCGGTGGCGGCCCCTTACTGGTGGTATGAGCTCCCAGAGGAGATCAGGGCCCTGCGGGACCTTGTGCAGTTCCACAGGGCCTGCAAGGCGGAGCTCTTCCGCCAGGCTTATAAATAGGGGCCGCCCCCTCTTTTGCCTCCCCTTTTACCTTCTGACCATCATGATCTCAGCTTTGGACCTGGACAACTGCGAGTACCATCATCTGTAAGCAGTGAATACTTGGTTATATACTACGCCATCTTTTCTGAGCACTTTAACTTATATTGTGAACTTCATGTTGTTTTTATTTGTTTTAATGTATTCATGTGTGAGCCGCTCTGAGCCCGCTTGTCGGGGAAAGTGGCACATAAACCCAATAAAGAAATAAATAAAAGAAATAAAAGAAATTCATCTTTGATAATGGAACTACTTTAATATTTTTTGCACAACGCATAGCTAAATATGATTAACTTATTTTTCCTTGTTACCTTTCTCTCCGATTATGTCTCTTTCTGTAACCTGTTTTATGCCAATAAAAGTATATGTATGTATGTACTTTAATATTTTTTGGGGGTGGTATTAAACCCTTCAGATTTATTTGATGACAAGTGATACGTTCCAGCCATTTTTTGCCAGTCTGGAAGCTGTGATGAAAATACCCCTGCCCACCAAGGTTTCCCCATATATTTTATTAAAGGAGATAACTCTGCATGCTCCAGGAGATAAACAAACATAGCCATCCCCATCCACTGTAGTGAATGGGATATCTGCTTGACCAATAGATTTGGACATGAATCTGATTATGCATGCAACTCTGTGGGGAAATATTATATCGCACTACTAACTCTACCTAGCCTAAAAGCAGTACATAAAACCTGGCTGTGGTCACACACACTAAATAATCTACTTTTAATCCACTTTCAGTGCACTTTCTAACTGGGTTTTACTGTGTGAACTGGCGAAATCAGTAGGAAAGTGGATTGAAAGTAGATTATTTAGGCTGCGGTCACACCCACGAAATAGTCCACATTCAATCCACTTTCAATGCACTTCCAAGTGGGTTTTACTGTGTGAACTGACAAAATCCAGTTGGGAAGTGCACTGAAAGTGGATTGAAAGTGGATTATTTTGTGGGTTTGACCGCAGCCTCAGTGTGTGTGACCGCAGCCCATGACTGGCTTCTCTTTGTGCTCTGTTGAACTGAGTCTTTGGCTTCCTTGTGTATACTTCTTTACATTACACCTTTGCAAAACAGGAGAGGAAATTTAAGGCTGAAGTACACAAAATACTTCAGAGGGCATGGCTGTGTTTAAAAGAGATTGCTCTTTTCTACTTTGTTAATCAGCCAAGTCTGCTACTCAATTAAGCAAAAGGATCCAAACTTCAATTAATTGTTTGGGTGTGGGTTCCATTGGAATGAAAATCTATTACCTAGGAATAGTGACAGTAGCATTCTGTACTTAATAAATGATGTTGTCAGTTGCAATGTCAGATAAAGAAATTGCTCTCTGCTGTATTATTTTACTAGGAATAAGGCCCATTGTGGAAATAAATACAACAGGCTCGAGAAAGAGGCTCTGGGAGAGTGCCCCAGCCTTGGGCAGTCAGGGTCCATTTGCTGTGGCGACCTCAGCAGAGTATAATGACATAGAGTCCACCATTTTCTCTAGGGGAAGATCTCTGCCATCTGAAGAACAGTTGTAATTCAGCGTGAACTCCATCCCTCCTCTGGAACATAAGGACATAAGAACATAAGAGAAACCAATGTTGGATCAGGCCAGTGGCCCATCCAGTCCAATACTCTGTCACACTGTGGCCAAAAACACCAGGTGCCCTCAGAAGATCCAGCAGTGGGGGCAGGACACTAGAAGCCCTCCCACTGTTGCCCCCCCCCCCCGTCAAGCAACAAGAACACAGAGCATCACTTGCCCCAGACTGAGAGTTTTTATCTATACTTTGTGGCTAATAGCCACTGATGGACCTCTGCTCCATATGTTTATCTAATTCCCTCTTGAAGATCTCTATGCTTGTAGCCGCCACCATCTCCTGTGGCAGTGAATTCCACGTGTTAATCACTCTTTGGGTGAAGAAGTACTACCTTTTATCTGTTCTAACTCGACTGCTCAGCAATTTCATGGAGCGCCCATGAGTTCTTGTATTGGTAGAAAGGGAGAAAAGGACTTCTTTCTCTACCTGCTCTATCCCATGCATAATCTTGGGCTGAGGACAGACTGGCAATCTGGAGCAGGAGAGCTCTGCTTGGGAAGCGGGGGAAGGGAGCCCATTCAGACATTTGCAGCTGTCCCTCGGCTCCCTTCCGCTCTTACGTGTTTTGCAGCCGGTTTCCTTTCACTTTAGGAGGACACCGGAAGAAACCGGTGTGCAGGGGCCATCTTCCGCATGCCTCCCACTTTCAGGCAGTGTGAACTGGAAGAAGGCGGGATTCAAGTGGAGGCGGCTGTGTGAACGTGCCGTTTTGGCAATTTGTGCATGAGTGCTCATGCGCTCATGCGCACATACGCACATTGACGAAAACAGCCCTGCCACAAGCTGCGGAGGCCAGCATCCTGGGGCTGCTCCACAGCATCCTGGGCCAGCATCCTGGGGCTGCTCCACAGCAGTCTTAACGCTCCGTAACAGCATCCTTGCGCAATACACTGGCCAGTGTCAACGGCCAGCCTCAGGGAATTTTTCCCTCGCAGCTTCTGCCTCCGGATTCCTTCTGCTCCAAATTGCCAGTCTGTCCTCAGCCTTATAAACCTCAATCATGTTACCCCTCAGCTGTCATTTCTCCAAGCTAAAGAGCCTCAAGCACGTCAACCTTTCTTCACAGGGAAAGTGTTCCAACCCTTTTATCATTCTAGTTGCCCTTTTCTGCATTTTTTCCCAATGCTATAATATCTTTTTTGAGGTGCGGCAACAAGAACTGTACACAGTACTCCAAATGAGGTCGCACCATCGATTTATACAGGGGCATTATGATACTGGCTGATTTGTTATCTATTCCCTTCCTAATAACCCCCAGCATAGCACTGGCCTTTTTCATTGCAGTCGCACACTGTCTTGACATTTTCATTGAGTTATTTACTACAACTCCAAGATCTCTCTCTTGGTCAGTCTCTGCCAGTTCGGACTCCCATCAATGTGTATTTATAGTTAGGATTTTTGGCTCCAATGTGCGTCACTTTGCACTTGGCCACACTGAACCCCATTTGCCACGTTGATGCCCACTCGCCCATCCTTGACAGATCCCTTTAGAGTGCCTCACAATCCTCCCTGGTTCTTACCACCCTGAACAACTTTGTGTCATCTGCAAATTTAGCCACTTCACTGCTTACTCCCAACTCCAAATCATTAATAAACAAGTTAAAAAGCATCGGACTGAGTACTGATTCCTGCGGTACCCCACTGCTTACCTCCCTTCCCTGAGAAAATTGCCCATTTATACTCACTCTCTGTTTCCTTTTAATTAGCCAGTTTTTGATCCACAAAAGGAGTGTAGTACAATGAGTTGGAAAGAAGAGGTTCCAATGGCTATGGGGAAGGAGTATCCCTCCACCCTTAGTCTCCAGAAGTGCAAAGTGGTAGCGAGAGCAATGGCTGGCTGGATTGTGCTCCTTTCAGATACAAAGCTGCTGGCTGGTTAGCCCGCACTCAAAGCTTCTAGCCAGTCAGCAATCATTCATGTGCCTGGTGCTGATTCCAGCCATCCACTCACCTAACTTGTCCCCCCCCCTTTGAATTACAGTATTCCCAGTAACAGGGACTCTAAAGTAGCATAGAGATTTCTCTGAAGCTGTCAGAACCCTTCCTCTATCACCGTAATTGTGTGCAGGGATTTTAGCATGTGGCAAAGAAGGGAAAGAAACCATCCAAGTGTCCTTCAAGGCATTCATCCTAAGCCTTTGTCTAGCAGTGTTTGTAATGTTATTTAGTATAAATGACTCTTAGTTTAGTACGGCTCTGGACTATAAATCAAGAAAGATGAAGCATGAGCAACAGGCCTAAATCAGACATTGGGGGGGGGGGCGAGGACCAAAGAACCATTGGTGGTGGAATGACGAATGCCTCCATTTCTGTTGTGGTGTTTATGAGGCAATATAGATGGCACAGTTGCTGCTCAGACAATGAAAACAAAGGGAATGATCAGGGGTCCGTTGGAGCAGGAGCACACAGGAGCGCAGCTCCGGGAGTGAGGAGCCCAGGGGGCGGGCACATGACCAAGCCCCGCCCCCTCCTCGGCTTCCCCAAGCAGTGCAGAGGCGCAGCGCCCCGGGGAAAGCCCTGATAGGGTCTTTATTGTTTTTAATGTTTTGTTTTAATATTGATAATTTTATCATTGTTCCTTTTATGACTGTGTGCTGCTTTTCCAGAGACTTGCTCAAGGTGGCATATACATTTTCTAAGTATACCATTTTTTATCTGGGCACATGGCACATAAGTACTGGAGAAATTTCACCAACCCTTCAGCAGCTTCCACCCCATCAATTTGGTGTAGTGGTCAGGAGTTGGACTCTAGTCTGGGAGAACTGGGTTTGATTCCCCACTCCTCCACATGCAGCTGCTGGTGTGACCTTGGGCCAATCACAAGTTCTCTCAGAGCTGTTCTCTCATGAGCAGTTCTCAAAAGACCTCTCTCAGCCCCACCTACCTCACAGGGTGTCTTGTTGTGGGGAGGGGAAGGGGAAGGGATGGATGGTGCACATGTCCTAGGTATCTCAAGTCTACTTGAAACCTGGTGGTTTCAAGGGAGCTGGAAGAGAATGAGGGTGTGTTCTTTATGCTTACTTTTATTGCACAAAGTATTGGATGGGGACGGGAATGGAGGAAGAGCAGGTCAGTTTCACTCACCTGTGGAGTGGAGCCTGAGGGGTGGGTGTTGCCTTCTGACACACTTCCAGTATGTTAGGGGGTGTGGCATATGCAAATGAGTTATGCTAATGAGCTTCTGCACCTCTTTTTCTACGAAATGACCCCTGGGAATGATAAAACCAAAAAGCTGCATAATAAGATACCAATGAGTGTAACAGAAAACATACTAGCATGGAGTCCCAGATGTAGTGCTCCATTTCTAAACATCCTGACATTAGTCCTTGATATTGGAAGTTTGTCATCTTGACTCCAATTTCATGTTGTGGTGATCTTTTGGAGATTACCTGCAACAGATGCCATGAGTTAGCCATTTCATATGGTGGACCATAGATGAACTTTTCAAGTGGATCACCCAGTCAGAGAGAGGTTCTCCATGGCTGTGATCATACATACTAAATAATCCACTTTCAATGTACTTTCAATGTACTGTGTGAACTGGAAAAAATCCAGATGGAATGTGTTGAAAGTGGATTCCTGAGTGTGTGTGATCTCAGCCTATGCAACACTGTCAGACATTCCTTGTTAACATGAAAACACTCATGATGGAGTATTCTACAAGGCACTCTACATGTTATAGCCATGGTATTCAGCAGGCGGGGAGGGTTGTAAGTGACCTTACTGGATTAGCCCTAATGTACAGAGCAACTTCTAGTGATGAGGGGCAGATATATTCAGAAGTATTTTAATTTATTACTGCACTACACCCAAGCCTCAGCACTTACTTTTGATGGCAGATTCTGGAATTCTGCCCTGCACAGGGACACACAGCCCTATTCAGCCCTGACATACACTGCAGCGTTCAGCTAAATTGGTATCTTCGGGGCTTTTTTTGTAGAAAAAGCTCAGCAGGAACTCATTAGCATAATAGGCCACACCCAACAGCAGAAACTCATTAGCATATTAGGCTCCCTCCCAGGATTGGCTTTTGTAAGGGCCCTGCAGCTTGCGGGGTACATGGGGAACCTGAGGGAAGGAAGGCAGTTTCTGGATTGGCTTCCCCAGCTGTGAGGCACTGGGAGAACCCGAGGGGGGGAGGCTGTAGGCGTGGCCAACTTGGAAGCCAGCCAGAACTCCGTTCCTGTGCGTTCCTGCCCCAAAATAGCTCTGGGTATCTCCTCTCTTAATTTATCTCTTGGAGTTGTTCTGATGAAATGGGATGAAGCGTTAGATAAAAATCACTATGAATTTGGTACAATGAAAAGTGCCAGAGGGTTAATGATAATCACATCTGAACCAATTCTCCTGCCCTACTCATTCTTGCAAGCTCTCTTTGAAAAAAGTTAGTCAGTCACTGAGTTTTGTGTGTAACCCATGCCCATATCATGATATTACAACTGTTAAACTCAACAACAAAAATATAAAGCATATGAAATGCGTCTGGCCTCATGTAGTCTTACATCTGTCCCTCTTGCTGGCTTCCAGGCCAGATTTGCTCAGCTGAAGAATTTTGCTTCTCACAAAATCCCTGGGAACATGGAAACCAAGCTGTGATGCAGTGCTGCATATATCAGAACTCAGCAGTTAGAAGTTGTTGAGCTATTTGAATGGTTTGCTTGACAGGGCAGAGCAGGCTAGTTCATTACCCCCACAGCTGCCAAGGCTTATGAAAAGCTGATAGGAATTAAAATGTAAAAAAGGAAAATAAGTGTCCGTAGGGCAGATCTGATTAGTACAGAACTTTATAGCTTAGGGTTTCCAGGTCCCCCCTGACCAGTGCGAGGGTGGGGTGGGTGGGATGGAGGGTAGGGTTGGCAGATCCTGGTTGGAAAATTCATGTAGATTCAGGGATGGAGCCTGGGGAGGACAGGAACCTCAGTGGGGCATAACTCCATAGAGTCCACCCTCCAAAGCATCCATTTTTTCCAGGGGAACTCATCTCTGTACTCTGGAACTTCAGTGACTCCCCAGGTTCCACCTGGAGACTGGCATTCCTAGTGCCATTTTTAAGCAAAGTTACAACCTTCAAAGCCCAATGACTTCACCTTTGCTTACCATAGCACTGTAAATGTACCCCATGTTGGGTTAGTCCAGTTTTTTATGCCTCAGGATCTAGTTACAGAATTTGCAGGTAGTTATTGGCTAGAATATCTAGGTGAAAATTATTTGTAAATTTGTTAAACTTTTTACAAAGTTGAGATCAAGAAGGAAAGCAATCAGAGTTTAAAGCCATCTGTGCGAGGAGCTCACACTTACCCTTCCTTGAAGATAATTATCATGAAGTTAAATAACATCAATATATCTAATTCTCAATTTCTGGTTTTGGCACTCACTGGGTGATTATGCTTTCATTGGAGCTCTGATGATAGCGGCCCGTGCCCACGTGGCTGAGAGGGGTACCAGCTGGACCTGGTTCCCACTTGAGCCCTTGTAGGGGGTTCTCAGGTGGGGCATTAGAGGTGCCTCTCTCAATGTGAATGCTGAGGGATTGAGGCTCCTCTTTGCCCTGATAGGTCCTGCTGTCATGCGACCAGAAATGGCAACAGAGATGCACCGCAGGACGAGTGAGCAGGTGGTCAAAAGCATTCCTCTTACCTGGCAGAAGACATCTGATGAAGCGTGAGTCTTTTGTATGTTAATCCAGAGGGCCAGATAAGCATTTAAGCCCCTGATCTTCAATTTTAAAGTGGCGGTGGGGGGGAGTTAACTCCACCCCACAAAGATAAGAACTCTTTAAAATTCATTGGAGAGGAGGAGGGGCACAACCAAAACATTCTCGGCTGAAATAGGAGCCATATAAGCCTAAAGCACTTTCTCTAACTGGCTCCAGAGACTTTTAAAGAACTTTCCCCAAACGTAAACAACCCATCTCTGACTACAAAAATCATGGCACCTAAAGTCAGACCTTCTCCAGGAACTGTGAGCTCAAATAAGTCGTCATCTAAAGCAGAAGCAACCATAGACTTTCCAAATATGTCAAATGCTGCATTGTGCCCTCTGCTGGACCAGATGACAACCCTTAACACAAAATTTGATACTCTTCAAAAACACAGAAACCAATCTGTGATCAGAGAAAACTGCCAAATCAGTTAAAAAAGTAGATGCCAAGACTAAAAAACTTAAGCAGCAACTTGAGTCAGTGGAAAAAAGAGAGAACCTTGGATGAACATCAATTGCTACAACTGCAAATGGAAAGATCAACTTATGTACTGAGATTCCAGGGAGTCCCAGAACGCAATGGAGAAGATCTGAAGAAGCTTTTAAGCAGTGCCTTGGCACCGGTTGCAGAAGCGCTTGGGGCTCTTTAGCTTGGAGAGCCGATGGTCGACGGGTGACATGACTGAGGTTTATAAGATTATGCATGGGATAGAACAGGTAGAGAAAGAAGTACTTTTCTCCCTTTCTCACAATACAAGAACTCGTGGGCACTTCATGAGATTGCTGAGCAGTCAGGTTAGAGCAGATAAAAGGAAGTACTTCTTCACCCAAAGAGTAATTAACACGTGGAATTCACTACCACAGAAGGTGGTGGTGGCTACAAGCATGGATGGCTTCAAGAGGGAATTAGATAAACGTATGGAGCAGAGGTCCATCAGTGGCTATTAGCCACAAAGTATAGATAGGAACTCTCAGCCTGGGGCAAATAATGCTCTGTAGTTTTGGTGCTTGGGGGGGAACAGTGGGAGGGCTTCTAGTGTTCTGGCCCCACTGCTGGACCTCCTGTGGGCACCTGGTGTTTTTGGCCACTGTGTGACAGAGTGTTGGACTGGATGGGCCACTGGCCTGATCCAACATTGGTTTCTCTTATGTTCTTATGTTCTTTTACTACAGCAGAACTTTTACAATCGGATATGGATATGGTTTATCAGACCTATCCAGCTTACATTAAAAAAAAAAAATCTGCCCAGAGAGGTTTTTGTGAGGTTCTCCAAAAGATCAAACAGAGATCAAGGACTTAAAGCTACTACCCTAAAAATCAAAGGTACAGACATAAAAGTTTTAAAAGACATTCCATTTGAAATCAGGAAAAAGAAGAAACAATATAAAAATCTGCCAACCTTTCTACAGAAAAATTCTATGTCCTGCAAATGGCTCTTTCCTGAAGGGCTCATTTTAAATTTAAGGGGGATCTACGCATGCGCTAGCAATGAGAAAATGTGCCTCCAACTCACTCCACCAAGCTGAAAAGATTTATGGCCTAACTTGAACATAAAAAGGTAATAAACTACTTGGGAGTACAGATAAGAACCTTCTAACTGTGAAAGCATAGGAAAGAAAGCAGGAAGGCGAAGGGAAAGGGGAAACAAAACAACATAGACACAATACTAACCGGGCCAGCTGAGCTACAAGCGACAAACTAATTACAAGAGCCTAAGGCAGCAGTCAGAGCTCGTAATTAAACAACCATGGCCCGCAATATCAAAGAATTATCTGAACAATTAGCCGCTTTCCAAAAAATACTGACTGCAGACTTAGAAGCTTTGAAAAAAGATACTGCCCAGATTGCACAGGACATAGGGAAAGTGAAAGAGACCGCCGAGGAGGCAAAAAAAAAAAAGCTGACACTAATGAGCAAAAGATTAAGGAGCTGGTAAAGAATTTAGCAAGACAGTCAGACCGTCAACGAAGAAGAAACATGATCATAAGCGGTATTGGAGAGGAAATAATGCCACAGCAATTAGAAAAGGTATTATGTGAGTGGTTTATAGAAAATGGCACTCAGGTGGAGCAGAAGGAGATTGAACGAGCTCATAGACTCTTCAGGAAACAAAGAGGACGAGAGCCTAGACAGGTCATAATTTCCTTCGCTAGAGAAAAACTAAAAGATGAGGTCTTTAGAACTCTCAGGAGGGTTAAGGATTTGGAGTTTAAAGGGAGGAAAATCTACGTGAGCCATGACTTCAGTCTGGAGACGTTGCAGGAGTAAAGGTTGCTGAAACCCTTTACACAAAAACTTTACAAAGCAGGAATTAATTACACTTGGGGCTACCCAACAACTCTGATTGTGTTTCAGGATGGCAAGAGATACAGAGCCAGGAATCCGACGGAAGCAACCAAAATGCTGGACGAATTGGGTGTAGATGGTAGCAACTGTGAGGAAGATGAGATGCAGCACGACAGCAACCCAGACGAAGATGAGGATGAGCCAAGGCCACATAGCTCTAAGTGGCCAAGATCCAGCTCCCAGGCAGTATGCAACTAAAGGGAAGTATACATTTATAGCTGGGCCTATGGCTAATTAAAATGATAAACTATGTAAGGCGGGAGAGATGGGGGGATGCAGGATCTCAAGAATGTGGAGAGAAGGGGTGGGACACCCCAGAGAAATTTCTCTCACACTGGGGACGGGGAAGGGGAACTGGGGAAATAAAAGGGGAATAGCTGACATGCTCCAGCCACGGGGGAGAGGTGTGAAGTGTTCCAAAGAATATGGCTAGATCCATCAAGATACTTTCACTGAATGTAAATGGCTTATCCTCAAACCTCAAGCGTTACCGGCTAGGTAAGATGGTAAGAGACAAAGGCATCAATCTAATATGCATCCAGGAAACATATAATGCTAAAAGGGATCCCAAGCCACTCCTCAATAACCTGGGGTGGGTAACCTTATCTGAGTCTAGAGGAACTAATAAAGCAAGGGAAGTGGCAATATTAGCAAACAAAAATTTGAACATAGAGCTAGCGGATAATATGGTGGATAAAGAGGGTAGATATGCCTTAGTCAGAGGTAAAATAAATAAAACACAATTCACAATACTTAATCTATATGCACCAAACAAAGGTCAAAAGAAATTCCTCAATAAAGTATTGAAAAAGGCCCAAAAGTTTATTCAGGGAGACCTAATTGTTATGGGTGACTTCAATATGGACATCAAAAAACATACCAAAAGCCTTATAAATAAATGGGGACTAGAGGAAGTATATGAGCTAATGGGTCTAAAACCCACCCCCACCTTTTTCTCCAACAGATTTAGAATTTACTCTTTTTTAGATTTTATTCTAGCCAAGGAAACCAAAACACTCCTGGTCAAAAAGGTCCAAACACACCCAATTTGGATCTCAGACCATGCCCCAATTACCGCAGAGGTGAACTTGAGGACAGAATGGACCATGAGACCTTGGAGATACAACAATTTAGTTATGGCAAAAAAAGAAGATAAGGAATATATAGAAAAGCAAATCAAATTATATTTTAAAGAAAATAGGCACACAGTAACCACCAATACCTTATGGGACGCAGCAAAAGCAGTAATTAGAGGACACTGCATAAGGAAAGAAATAAACATTAAAAAAGAGTGTCACCAAAACAGACAAAAGATGATTCAGGAGTTGAGAACGCTCCAGCAACAACAAATGAGGAGGCACAGCCCACAGGGGCAGATCCAAATTAGAGACCTAAAAAAAGAACTAGATAAGTTAGATTTTATAGCCCTATGGAAAATGGAAACACTAATTAAAAATGAATACTGGAGGAGTAGCATAAAGTCAATTCAAAGGCTAGTAAAACATTTACAAACTAGAAAAGAAAAACAAAGTGTGAAAAGTATAAGAGAGGGTTCTAATGTAAGGGAAGATTCAAAGGAAATAAGGGAGGCCTTTACACGATTTTATCAAAGTTAATACAAGGAGAAAGAAATGGCAATGTTTGAGGAAGAAACACAGCTTACAATATCATTAGAAGATAGACAGGAACTAGAAAAGGACATAACAGTACAGGAAATAATGGACGTAATTAATAAACTAAAAAGAGGGAAATCGCCTGGGTTGGATGGATTTACTGCAGAGTTCTATAAAGAAATGGTAGAGGTCTTAGCACCAGAACTTCAGATAATCTTCAACGCGATATTGAAAGGAGAACAAGCCTCGAATTCATGGAGAAAAGCAGAAATAGTGGTAATCCCTAAACCACTCAAAGTCCTAGAAATGGTTGGTTCCTATAGGCCAATCAGTCTGCTTAATCAGGACTATAAGATTTTTCTCAAAATATTAGCAAACAGATTAAAGGAAGTGATACCGAAAGTAATCAAAGGCGACCAATATGGGTTCGTGAAAGGAAGAAATATAAGTCATCCAATTAGGAATATCCTTAACATAATAGAACATGGCCAAAAAAAAAAGTTTGCCCTCCTTAAGTTGGACGTCTATAAGGCGTTTGACACGCTTTCCCATGGGTATATTTGGAAGCTTATGGACGAATATGGGATAGGTGGGAACTTTAAGAAAGCTATACAAGAGGTATACAGAGGAGGGAAAGCAGTGGTAAGGGTAAATGGATGGCACTCAAGGGATTTCAGTATACAGAGAGGTGTAAGGCAAGGATGCCCTCTCTTCCCATACATATTTGCCACCCCGGCACGAATAACGAGACAGACAACAGTTTGGAATCAAACAAGGGCCACTTTATTAACTATTTAAACAGAACATGCAGCAACGGGTAAACTAAGCTAGCACAGGAACAGGCAAGGCAGGCGTCTTTCCTAGACACGGCCTCCTTGCCCTTGCAATGGGCGGGTAACCTAGCCCCAGTCTTGACCCAGTCGGATTCTGGCTCGTAACCGGCAGCCCAGCATACTGGCATCCCCTCCCAGGGGCGCCTACCCCTGAGGCTGCACAGACCTTCAGGGAGGAGCCTAGTCTGAGGGGGTCCCATAGGCGATCACCGTTCCCTCCCCAGACCGCAAGGCCCTAGGGTGGTTCCTGATGACCTCCTGTTCCCAACAGGGATATGCCGTGAGGCACCCACCAGTTCCATTTTCTTGCTTGCATAAACCTGCCACATGCAAAGCCAAGCCTCTGCTTTGGCCTTTGCTACCCCACACAGCAACCAAGTGCCATCCGAATCCCGTGCTGCAAGTCCGCTAAAATATCCCATTGCCCTTGTCTAAGAGGTGCACCCCATCAGGGCGATACAGGGAGGAGGGGCATGCGGTGGCCGGCGCTCGATCCGTATATCAGGGTGCGGTAAAGAGACCCAACCCGGACTCCATGGCCATGCAAAGTTGGCTATTAGCATTACGCCTAGCCCTATCCGTACACCTGGGGTCACTGGCATGCCTCCACACCCGACGGGGGAGCATGGCTGACCACACTATCCGCACCCCAGGCCACCCCGTACTTATCAGCGCAAGATCGGCCCTGGCCTGCAGCACAAGGGCCACACCCTTGCTCAACCCTAGATCATTGCCCCTCAGGTGTATGACTAAAACATGGGGGGGAGGACCCTGCTTCTCCTCCAACAATAATGGGAGGAGCGCCGGCCACCGCATGCCCCTCCTCCCCCACCACTCGCCATCGCTACTTCGCAAAGGCCCAGCTGGGAGCCAAAAGACATCCTCCGCGCCTGATGAGCCGCCCGAAAAACCATGCTGTGGCCGCAGACTATGACCCTTCATCTCGCTCTCGGCTCTCAGCACCTGTAAAAGAGCTTAATTAACCACATCCATAAGGAAACTTAAGGGGACTTACACAGTACAATGCCTCACATAACTCCTATAACACCTGGATTTCCAGCACCCAATACGCTGTATCCCCCCAGCATGGTACCCCATGGCTGCTGCCGTAGACGCGGCCCCAATTCTGAAGAATGGGAACAAAAGCGAACCACACCCGGCTCATCTGCCAGGTGGACAAAACTGTAGGCAGAAAACGACACTGCCCCGAACCCTTGTTGCCAACGAAAAGAAAGGATAATGGGCAGCACTGCAAAAACCTGTCCTGGATCTCAAGGCCCCTTCCCAAAAAGGAACTGAACCCTTCGAGAGCAGAACAGGACACAGAGCAGCCCATGGGCAGGGCCCGATCCAGGTAAGCGAAAACTAACAGTAAACTCTTCTAAGAGGTAGGCCCCATCACCAGTCCTAGGCTAACTACGCAACCATCGTCTCCAAACTCCCAATTTAATGGGGCTAGGACCCATTGTCAGCAGAGGGGTTGTGTGGTGTCCCTCCCCCTGGGCGCTTGCCTCCCTTACCTCCCCCACGGCCGTTAGGCCGTGGACAACTGGATAAAGTGTGAGGTCCTGCACACAAGGGGCACTTATGCTTAAAGGTGCACGACTCACGACCGCAGGTTCCCTGGGAAGTAAACTCCCAACAAAGTGGGCGTCGTTGAACTGCCTGCCCCGCCACAGGGCGGGAACCCGACTGCTCAATTGCCCTCTTAACTGAGTGGCCGCTATGAGACCGCTCACCCCAAGCAGACCTGGCAGGATACATGATTTGCAGCCACAGGTTGGAACAAATCCTGTCCCACCGCATGGCCGGGTTAATGGCCGCTCTCATCCGAAACTCTTCGTCATATTGTGACCAGGCCGGGTTTGGAAAGTCTGTAAAGGCCTTGTAAATGATGTCCAGGTACTGGAACATCGCAGAAGCCCTCCAAGGTTGGTGTTGCACAATGACAGCTGCATAGATGAGAAAACCAGGAAACCAGTTTGCCCACGTTCGATCTATCACACGACGCTTCAAGCGTTCTTTCTCTTGCTCATCCAAATTATCCCTATCCTTTTTCTCTATCTCACGATAGAGCAAGCCAAATATATCTACATATTCCCCTTTAAGAATCTTTTCTTTAGTGGCTATAGAAAGGTGATCTCCCAAAGGCAGGTCTGCATCGCCACCCGGCACTGCCCCTGCCACCACCGTATCGTATGATAAACCACCCCCATAGGGGTAACCCATGCTAGGCTGAGAGAAGCCCCAAGCTGGCCACGCTCCATGGAATGCAGAAGGAGAGCTGGAGTATGGATATGGAGGCCAATTAACCTGGGGCATGTGAGAAGTGGCAGCGCCTTGCTCAGATGCCGGGCCAAGAGGCTGGCTAGTGTGTGACATAGGGGAAGCAGTAGAACTCTGGCTGGCAGGGCCCCAAGGCCACAGTGATCCATGCCCACCCAAAGCCATCTCCTTACCTCCCGAAACCTGGGAAGGTGAATAAAGAGTCACCTGCTGCTCCCCAGCACCTGGGCCCTGCTGGCCAGAAACAGCTCCCACCATGCCCGAAGCAGACACCTCCAGCTTATCCTCTAGGAAGGCCAACCGTGCCAGCACCTGTGCTTGAAAAGACACATTGGAATGTTTATCAACTGGCAAACCACCAACATGCATACCCCGCTCCTTCTCAAGTGCCTGTAGCCGCTGCAGAATAGCCAGATTCACAACATCCTCTTCCTCCTCATCATCCAAGGGAACTACCGGAGCAGGCTGTGCTGGAGGTCTCTTCGGTGCTGGGTGCTTGCCCTTGCCTTTGCCCTTTCCTTTTCCAGGCGCCATAACTATGAACTTCTAACAAATAGAAACAAAACTGAATTGTCAGTGAAGTAATATAATCAGGATGCCTATAATGGAAAAGCAGCAGTCCAAGGAGAATAATCCCAACTCGGGTGCAGCCGAACCAATCACAGTGCACAGAGTCCACAACCTAAATGAGACCTATTATAATAAGCCACCCAAAATGGCCACCACAGTCTACTCTCAAAATGGCCCCCGACCATGAGGCTTGAAGACCTCACCAAAATGGCCGCCTATCACCCCAAGTGAAGCAACCAAAGGTGGCCAAGCCAACCTTCTCTAAATGGCGTCCTATAGGCCCTACAATCTTAGCCTGCGGAACTGCCCGCCACCCACGCCGGGAGCAAAACTGCAGTCCCATGACCCTAACTGATCACTAAACAGTGGGGGGAGGGGAAGGTGGACAAACGACGACCTTAGCGACAGCAAATGCCAGGGAGGGCCCGAGGCATCCAAAGTGCCCAAATAAACCGGAAAAGGTGAGAAGGGGAATTCCGCACTCTGCCACCTTCCAGGCTGCCCACTGCCCCTTATATGTAGGGACCGCCACCCCTATGGGGCCACAGGGCCTTAAAGCTTGCTGCCACCACCTTCAGCGCCCGGGGGGGATTAAAACGTTAACCGCCACCGCAATTGACTAGACGGCCGTCAGGCCAAATGCAAGGGGGAAAGGGCCCCACAGAGCCGGCAAAAGCCAGCGTCAGCAGCGGGGGAAGAAAATGGGGGGAGCAAATGACCACCGCTGCTGCCAAACAGCCATCAGGCCCAAAAGGAGGGGGCACGCCGAGCAGCCAGCTCCCAAAATCAACCCAGCAAGAGGGGGGGCGCAGCGACCCAAGCCGCTGCCACTGCCTCAACCGGACTAGAAAACCTGGGAGGGGGCCTGAGCTGGAGTATAACAGGCCGCCCCTCCGGCAACTGGGGGGGCAACGCCCTGATGACGACGACGACGATGCCGCACCCCACACTTACAGCCCAGTGCAGGGGCCTATGCCAGTAAGGCCAATACAATTGAGGCCAATGCCAGCAACTCTGCGCCGCCCAAGGGGACCAGCAAAACCCAGTGGCTGGACCACTGCCTTGAACAAAAGGGGGCCGAAGGTGAGGGGGAGGGGGGGACGCCATGACACTGGGACCGGGAAAGCTGGCCCACTAGGACAGTCAGGCCCCAAAAGAGGGGGCCGCCAGGCAGCTGCCGCCGCAAAAGCCGCCGCAGGAATCAACCGCCCTGGCTCGCTGTCATTGCCGCCTCGCTCCAAGAGGCCGAAGACCGGAGCTCCCAACTGCTCCCACAGCTGTTGCCTCCACTGTAGCGACACCGGCCGAAGAGGAGCTCCAAACTGCCACGCCACTGGCACCCAAAGCCCGGAGCTCATACAGAGCCTCCGCGGCACAGCCAAAGGCCAAAATCGGAGCTCCTAAAGGCATGCCAGCAAGCGATCTGCATATACACCCATGCACACCGTCGCCTTGCACTCCTCGAAAAAGCTCCTACTGCCGGTCCAGCCTCCCCAGACCACCGCCCAGTAGCTAGGAGCCCCGAGCTCCCCAAAAAGCCGCCCCAGAGCTCTCAGCAACTGGCGACCCAGGAAAACAGCCACAACATGCAGTCGCCACCGAAAGCCGCAGCAATCACGCCTCCTGGCCTGACCTGCCTACAACTAATGTCGCTCCAAGGGGCCGCGGCACTACAAAGCTGTCTCCCCACAAGCTCTCCCCCTCAGCGTGCTCCAACCCAGTCGAGCACGCAAGCGATCTGCAAAGGCGGGAGCAGGGCAACGGCTCTTCACCCTCAAGCCCCACCCCCGCCCAGCGTGCAACACGCGCCGAAGCTTCTGTTGTTGCCTCACTTTGTGCGAGGCGGCAAACAGGCTCCCTTGACGCCACGGCTGAGCCGGGCAATCGGGAGCCCATTATCATGGGAATTGAGATATTAGCAGAAAGAATAAGAAATAGTGGTAGAATAGACAGATACCATATTGGTAATGAGGAACTTAAGATCAATTTGTTTGTAGATGATATAATGATAACCCTGACTAACCCTAAAGAGGGAATTAGGGAAATAAGAACGATATTGGAGGATTTTGAAGCATATTCTGGGTTAAGAGTGAACATGGATAAATCTGAAGTCATGTATTTCAATGTTGGTAAAACAGAGAAAAGAGAAGTTGCAAAACTGACAAAAATGGGGCTAGGAGCTAAAATAATAAAATACCTAGGGATTGAAATTAGGAAGAATGGAAAAAAAACAGGTGAAGGGAATTTCAAAACAGTCTGGAAGAAGGTTTGTAAGGACATGAAAAGATGGACAAATAAAAACCTGAGCATCTCAAATAAAATAAGAGCGGTTAAGATGTTTCTAATTTCCAAGATGATGTATTTATTTCAAACGCTTCCAGTAGAATTAAATATACAACAGTTAGAAAAATGAAACGGAACAATTAGAGAATGGATTTTTGGAAATAAAAAATCTAGGATGCAGAAGAAGTTTATATATAATCCACAGAATGTAATGGGATGGGGCATACCCAATTTGATAGATTATTATGAGGCCTTTAATGTTAAGTCATTTATAGATATAGGAGAGGATGTGGAACAGAAATGGGTCAGACTGGAAAGTGAAATAAATAAGGGAGCTGGGAGATTTGGCATTTTCACAAGGGAAGTGAACAAGGAATATGGCAAAGCAGTAGGACCGAGGAGAACAGCATTGAAAGTATGGAAAAAATGGCAACCCACTTGGATGAGCAATCCTTCTGAATGGGCACCACTAGAGAGCTTATATGAGAAAATTGATGACCCCCAGTGGTGGAAAATTCTTAAAGAAAAGGGTTTTACTAGAATAAGAGATATGTATGGAAAAGGTGGCCAACTCAAGCCCTTACAATGAATAATAGAGAAGATAGGGAAACGACATTGGTTGAAATTGACAGGACTATATAATGTAATAAAAAAGATGCAGCAAAGCAAGGAGGGAAATCCAGAAGCAATAGCAGAAGCATTGTACAAAGAGAAGAGAAAGACAAGTAAGGGCTTAGCTGGTAAGATATATAAAAAGATGATTACCAATGAGGAGTCGATAATCAAAAGTATACAGGAGAAGTGGCACAGAGAAGGACTGACCTCAGAAACAACTTTAAAAAAGTTAATGATGGGGGTTAAAAGGATTAAGTTTGATAAATTTAGAGAAATGGAGCTGAAGTGTTTCACCAAATGGTACCGGACGCCAGCCCAACTAGCCAACATGATATCTGGGATGAGTTCAAACTGTTGGTACTGTAATCAGGCGAAAGGCTGGTATTTGCACATGTGGTGGGAATGTGCTAAAGTTCAGGACCTTTGGAAGAAAATATTGGATAGGATTAAAGATAAGTTAGGTGTATCAATACCAATAGATATTAACTTAATGACATTAGGTATTTTGAAGTATGAGACAATAGAAAGTAAATATCAAGAGGTACTTAAGGCGATGATATTGGCTGGGAAAGCCGTCATAACTTTAGGATGGAAAGATAAGAATAAGTGGACCTTGGAAAACTGGAATAACTATCTCTTTGAATACATCCAGTCAGATATCGTGGTCTTGATGATGGAGGAGAATACTTGGGAGGAAAAGAGGAGACGGATAACGGAAAAATGGTCGCCTTTCTTCGACTGGATCAAGGAGGATGAAGCCAAGAAGGACATCTGTTGGAAACTTCGGACGCTGTGCCCGTGGCTGAAGCAATGATGGAAGAAGAACAGGGGAGGGAGGACTGAGGGAGGGGAGGGAGGAAGGGGGGGAGGGGGGGAAACTGTGTAAAAAGATGACAGAAAAGGTTATGTATACAAGAGTTGGTTAAAGGAAAAAATATAATAATAAAAAACTTTAAATTTAAGGACAAAAAAGAAAGAGTGGACTCTGTTACAAAAGACATAGCCTTCTTGGAGTGGTGTTAAACAATGGACAAACTGAAAGGAACAGCACAGGATGACAAGACATCAGGTCACAGCGACTATGATTTGGGAAGACATGAAGACACATCGAGCAGCTCCTAGGAGAACTCTGAATCTGAGTTAGGAGCTGCTGCCCCTAAATTACTTAAAGTCAGATGGGACTTTGATAAAAAATAAGCCTATGGGAAAGAAACTGAAAAAATAAGAAACATGAATCCAGTTATATGTTTGGAACCATGAACTGCCTGACGTACCTATTTCAGCCTTTAAAAAATCCTTCTGTGTTACTATATAGTATATAAACATAACTCTTATGCTTCATCTTACTAAAATGTATTGTAAGTGAAATCTCAACCAAGCTATGTAACATTGAAAATGACCCCTGCCACTTGCGCTTTTATTGGCCTTCTTTTCTTTCTCTCATAGTTTGTAGTTCCCCCTTCCCTTTCCCCCAATTGTGGACATCAATTTCCCACTATTTGCCCCATGCTGCATTTTGACCTGCGGTTTTGCCCATCCCCCCCCCGTCCCGCAGCTTCTGGATCCTGTTTTTTGAGGATCACAAAGCCATGGGGGAAATGGGCGAAGCCACAGGTCAAAATGCAGTGCAAGGCAAATAGTGGGAAATTGATGCACGCAATCGGGGGAAAGGGAAGAGCAGTGGCAGAGTAGCGCCTCGTGGGAAATCAGTCTGGGTCATTGATGTTCCTCAACAAAATCTTGTGGTTAGTTGTTCCTGAGACTTCCTCCCACATACTGTGGTAATTCCAATCCTTTTGAAGCAGTTGAACTAGTTTAAATACACCAGCAAACAACTTCTCCAGTTCCTAGAATCAGAGGTTTGTTTAAGATGCACAGCTGCATAATAGCCAACATAGGCTGCACAAAGGTGTACCAAAGCTCCCCTTTAATCAGAGCACAGAGGCCGCACTGAGAGCCATTAAATGCTTTGTGAATGAGGAGTGATAATTGTGCTGTTAACTGTGTGCTTCTGAGTCCTAATGAGCTATGAAAGAGTGAGGCAAACCACATTCTTAAGCAATAAGACAACAAGTAACACATTTCTTAGTAATTAGAGCACTCCAGGGATAGTTCCTGAGGCAGAAGGCCAAAGTTGTAAGAATTCAGCCACAGAAAGTATAGCTATCACTTAGAGATACTACTCCTCTTTTTGGAGGGCTTGCAGTTTGGTTGTGAAACAAAATTCATAGTGCACACAAAAATAAAGGAAACTGAGCTAACAGCAAGTATAATGTAGGTGCAGTAGCCCAAAGATAAATCATGTGGCTGTTGTCAGTGATATCAGTCTAAACAAATCCCATCAATACTCATTGGCCTCAGTCCAGTTTCAGTAAGTGGGACAACTCATTGTGTGTAACTATTAGTGATCCTGGTTAGAATGTGCATCCCCATATGCATGTCGGTCTGTGAGACTGTCATTACCCGGGTGGGAGATGGTATACAGTGACTAACGAAGAGCGTCTCCCCCCCTCCTTGGCATTGGAATGTACTATTCTCCCCACACGCCCCCTGCTTTGCCTCCTGCTTATCTGCGACCTTGGTAGCTTGCAGCTTCTCACCAGCTTTGTTTTTAATGGGATTTTCCTCCAGGTGCGAGAACTCTCCTCTCCTGCCTTTAGCCTGGGAACCACTCTCCCGCCTTTAGCCTGGGAACTAACAGGTCTAGTGTCTTGGACGCCTTTTTCTTAACCTGTTGATTGGGAGTTCTTTTATGACAACATTGTTTGAATATACTATAACAGTTCTACTACCACCCTTAGTTTTCCTTACTGACTCAACAAGTGTACCCTGATTGACCCTTCAATAAAAGAAGCTCTTGTTTAAGAACCTTTGTTTGGAGTTGAAATCTCGTCGGACTCTAAAGTTGCATCTGGATAATTCTCCACTTTTAGATACCCGCTTTTTAAATTATATAAGATGACTTATTCAAGAGAGAGAGGGAGACAGACTGTGTAAAATGTCATATACTGTAGAGCTGCCATTGCCTGCGGTAATTGGTTCCAGATTTTGGTTACCTGATTTTTGCAAGTAAAACATGTTTATGGGCATAAGTAAAAAATATAGCATGGGTATTATTAGGGCAACTCTTGACTGCCCCTACATAACACCTGAAAAGTAAGCCCAACACTGTTGCACTTCTGTGGATACAAAGAAACTTGTCTGCTGAACAAGAAGATATGACTTTTCTGAAAAGCAAGTGTCAGCTAGGCTGCCATAAATAAAAGGTGGGGGTAAAAAAAGTGGTCACCTGTCAGGTTCCCTGTCATTTTTCTGGCCCTTCCCCTTTCTCTTTGCAGGTCCTCCAGTCGGGAGCTTGGTGTCCGGATCCCGTCCCTGTCGCCCCTGCCCCCTCCCATCCCTGTGTTGCTAATTTGTTTTGCCAGCTCTGCTTATCTGTCTTGCTGAACTGTTGGCCTTGAGCTGTCTTGCTCTGGGTTCTTCCAGGTGTCTATGCGTGGGAATGCAAGTAGAGTGCACTAAGGGGCATGGGGGGGAGAGTTATGCTTAGCTTGCACGCCTTTTTCATGAGAACATAATGGTTGCAGGTTTTCGCGCTTCAAGGTTTTACACTGATTGGTGCCTGTCAGTTAACTGCCTTTTGAATACTGTATAAGAGTTCCTCGCCTCATTTATCTGGTATCACTAACAAAGAAAGTGTTCCTGAAAGACCATTAAAAAAATAAAGGACTTTATTTTCACCAGACCTCTGACTTATTGGTTCTCATCAGAAGTCTCACATCGCCATAAAAAAAGGGGGGGGGGAAGGTTGTTGACACTGGAATGTTACTTTCGATTCTCCCCTAGAATTTGTCTCTGTTTTGTTAAGATCTCTGGTTTCTCTTGTGAGTTTCCTGCTGGGAACTGAAAGCCGTTATTTTCCACGCGAGGGTAACATGGCATTCATTGGCTTGTAGCCATCTGACACCCAAGTTTGAACCCTGTATAAAATCCCATTCCCGCTTTACCTCTTAAGTCTTAACACAGATAGTGTTTAGAGAAGTATAGTAACCTGACTACAATAAACTGATCCTGCTTAAGGAACATTGTTGAGTGCTGATTACTGAAGACTCTGACAGCAAGCTGACATTGTTAATACCAGCAATTCTGGCATTGTAAAGAATATTTCAATGCAAATTCATTTTATGATTAAAAATGATTTTTCCTGTGGTGGGAATACTTTTTCTATAAGAGCAAGATACTTTTTAAAAAAGATCTCAGTATTTGGGGGTAAAACTTTAATTTTCTAAAAATGTAGATGAGTCAAAAATTGCTGCACATCAAGCTCAGTGCCACAGGGCAGAATGACAGGAATGACACTTTCATAAGTTGGGTATGGATTTTCATGTTTGTAGTGTACCAGATCTTTCTGTTCTTTTTAGCGTCCATAATTAACAAGAATCCATGATAGTAAAATCCTTATGATCAACCCAGCAGTGATAATTTCCACCTCATTTGCTCTGTCTTGCTGTTATTCATTTGGCTGTGTGTTGTATCTCACTCAATTCATCCATTTTGACAAGTTTTTACAAGACAACGTCTGACCTTTGCAGTGTAGTGGCACAAATGTCCATAACCATTTGAAGCACGAAGCTTTGGGAGGAGGAAAATATCAGTGGCAGGAGAGAAGGGAGGTCTTTGTATATGGCAGCTGAAGAATCGCAGGGAATGTCAGATCGTAGTCCTTCTTTTCAACACACTCCTGTTATGATATTTGCAGTTTCCTTCCTATTATAAAGTTTTCATTTGTCAAATGTGAAAATTTTAGGGCTGATAGTGGCATTAACTTGATTAAGGTCCCTTCCACACGCACCTATTTGCCACGCTAGAGGGATGCTTCATCGATGGATCAAACTGGCGCGATCACACCAGCACATCTGGGAAGCATCCTGTAACCATCGTCAAGCCGTTGCAAACCATTTTGATCCGGTGGGGAATCGTAGTAAAAAAACTACTAGTGAAACTCCAGTATCAAATGGTTTGCTGCGGCTCACAGCCAGAGTTTCCCTGTGTGATCACGCCAGCATGGAATTGTGGCATTGTGGATAGCGTGATCACATGCTATCCCGATGCGACGCTGTTTCCCCCCCTTCTCCATGTGCGCATCATCGAAAGCCCTTGGGGGGAAGAAGCAAAGCATCGATTCCCCCTTCCCCCTTGCAGCAATTCATCGATCCCCCATTTAAGCACCTCAGAAACCCACTGTCAACTGAGTCGCTAGACCCCGCCTCGCTGTCGCTTGAGTCCAGAGTGGTGCCGCCTTCCGCCACTGTCAATTCGAACCCTGTAGGGCAGCCAGGGCCTCAGTTGCAAGGACAAGGGAGGGGGGTTACATCACCACACCCTCTCCTAGTCCCTCCTGCGCAGACTTGGGTTTCACTCTCTCTCTGGAACCATCAATCAGTCTCATGTCAGGGCATCCTCCTCGGCCCCTTCTGGCTGCCCTCTTTTATCCCTCCCCCCTCCCAACATCCCCTTCCTGACCTCTCCTCCCTTCTAGACTCCTCCCCCTTCTTAACTCAAGACGCTGAGCCTCTGGAGAGGCCCCAGCATCCTGTCTCAGTGCTCCTCCCCCTTCCTTCCCCTCTGGCCAGCCCAGCCACGGAGCACAGAGCAAGCTGCGGGCTCTCCCTCCCGGCTGCTGCTGTCTCTCTGTTGTTCCCCCTCGGCTCTTTGCTGTCGGCCCCTCCACACTCCACGCTGGCTGGGTGAGTGGGGAGAGGATGTTTGTTGGTGGGGGAGTGACGAGGGAGGGGTTGCCAGTCCTCCTGGCTCCCTGGGAGTCCCGTCGTCGGGACATCCACCACAAAAAAAACCCACTCGACCGCGGTTGCATCTGATCACACAGCAGCAGTTTGCCCTGACAGGTCCATGGAGCTGTGTGATCACACAACAGTGGGGCAAATTGCTCTGGAGCAAAAAAGCCTCGATTTCCCTCCAAATTATCTTGCTTGTGTGGAAGGGACCTAAGTTTAGTTTTTCAACTGAAGTGTCATGGGATCAGTACTACACATACTCCTATGTGCATCTGTTACCTCAAATGGTCTGTGTTGCCCAAAAGGGGCTTCCTCATGTTTTTGGGGGGAATTAGAGGGGACAAAATGGCTTTGTGGGGGGGGGGGGGTAACTAGCTGGATTCCCCACCTATGTTTTACGGGGATCTTTCCCTTAGAGAACTCTCAATAACCAGTCCGAACTAAAATAAAGATATATTTTATTAAATAGAAAATAAGATGACTAACCTGCAAGAAGCATGCAAGAAATAACTCACATACAAGATCAATTGAAAAATAAAGGGATTAATGGGAAATATAGGGGAGTATAGGGTTGATATGTTCATTCCTGAATAAACAATGCAAAGTAATAGAGGAAAACTACAAAATGGGAAGGACTAGAGATCTCTTCAAGAAAATTGGAGAAATCAAGGGAACGCTCTATGCAAAGCTGGCCATGATAAGGGACAAAAATGATAGGGACCTAACAGAAGCAAAAGAAATTACAAAAAGATGGCAAGAATACACAGAAGAACTATACAAGAAGGACCTCAATGTCCTTGACAACCACAACAGTGTAATCACTGAACTCAAGCCAGAAATCCTAGAATGTTCAAGTCGGGAAAAAGAGATTGAGTTTCTAGACGCTCTCAATGACTGTGCTATGGAGCAGATGGTTATAGAACCGACCAGGGGAGAGGCGATCCTGGATTTGGTCCTAAGTAATGCCCAAGACCTGGTGAGAGATGTTAAAGTGATTGCACCACTTGGGAACAGTGACCATAATGTTATTGAGTTCAACATTTGTATAAATAGGGAGCTGCCCAAAAAGACTGACATAACCACTTTTAACTTTAAAAAGGGTAACTTTTCTGATATGAGGAGATATGTCAGGCAAAAACTGAAAGGAAAAGTAGAAAGGGTCAAAACCACTGGGGAAGCTTGGAGACAATTTAAAATTACAATCCTAGAGGCTCAGAGAAAATATATATACCGCAGGTTAGGAAAGGCACAAATAGGTATAGAAAAAAGCCTGCATGGTTAACAAACAAAGTAATGGAAGCTGTAAAAAGTAAGAAGGATTCCTTTAAACAGTGGAAAGCTAGTCTCAGTGAGGCTGATAAAAGGGAACACAGGCTGTGGAAAATAAAATGCAAGTCTGTGATCAGGCAGGCAAAAAGGGAATATGAGTAGCATATCGCAAAAAACATAAAGACCAACAATAAAACTTTCTTTAAATACATTAGAAGTAGGAAACCAGCCAGGGAAGCAGTGGGGCCCTTGGATGACCATGGGGTAAAAGGTGTAGTGAAGGATGATAGGGAAATGGCTGAGAAGCTAAATGCATTTTTTGCCTCTGTCTTCACTGTGGAAGATGAGAAGTGCCTGCCCACTCCAGAACCACTGATTTCGGGAGGGGGGGTTGAAAGACCTGAGTCAGATTGAGATGACAAGAGAGAAGGTCCTACATCTGATAGACAACTTAAAAACAAATAAATCACGAAGCCCAGATGCCATACATCCGAGAGTTCTGAAAGAACTCAAATGTGAACTTGTGGATCTCCTTTTTTTTTTTGTAAAAATTTTTTATTGCTTTTTTCCCTATACTACTCCTAGATGCTAAAAACCTACGCTGATCTATATTATACAGAGAATACAGTTTGTAATGTTACAAAGTAAGAGTATTATTATATTGAAAAGCAATGTTAAATCTTGGTATCATCTGTTACATCTATTTTGTTGTCTAGATTAAAATTAAAAGCTAGATAATTGGATTGCATACAGACATAGAAGTATCTAAAATCTAGATTTAAATCATTATCTGACATAGTGCGTCACGATATTAAAAAACAATTCAACATTATTTTTTCTTCGGTCCTCTTCTTTTCTTCTTTCTTTCTTCCTGAGGCTTAGGAGCCACGGCCCCTTTTTCGGAATCCAACTGTTCTTCAAGTTCTCCGCTTTCTGAGCCATTAAATCCATACATACTCTCTTGAGATTCCAGTGAGTCATCTGACTCAGTCTCTGCTTTTTTCTTCTTACGTTTTTCCAAAAAAAAAATTTGCCTTTTCGATAGAGTCAATTTTATATTTCTTGGCTTTGTAGCTGAAGATCAGTCCCTCTGGAATGTCCCAACGATAGGAAATAAACTCTGATTGTAACCATGCCGTCAAGCTCCTGTAGGCTTTTCTTCTTTTTCGAATTTCAAATGGAATATCTTTTAACACTTTGATCTCTTCTTCTTAATCTTCAGAACTGTTCTATTCGTGGCTTTTAACACCAAATCTCTTGTTGATCTTCTGGAGAACCTTATCACAATTGCACCTGGCAGGTTTTTCTTTTTTACAAATTCTGGATAAGTCCTGTAGACTAAATCCATATCGCTTTGTATTTTCTCTGCTTCCCAACCTGTCACAGGTGCCAATGCATTGCTTAACAGCTGTTTAATGTTCTCTCTTTTTTCTTCAGGAACATTCTGAAATCTCAAGTAGAAATTTGAGCGGCACATTTGAAGTTTTAAGATGCTGTCTCCTTGCAGAGCTTTATCTTTTTCTATTTTTTGCAATCTAGAGTCATTTTTTTTCAACTACTTTTTTGACTTCCAAGAGTTCCTGCTCCAGACTCAGTCATTTCTTTCTGTATAGCATCCATTTTAGTATTGAGAGTAGCCAGCTGATCCACTAGAGGTCGCAGCATCGCTGACAACACTGTATTCAGCTCTGTGATATTGCCCTTTGAACTCGGAACTGAACTTCCAACTTTAGGGGAGGGTTTTCTCCCCGCCATTCTTGCTTACTTTCTCAGTTGTTTACAATTAGATAAGGAGTCCTGAAGAAAACAATGGCTTTTTGTCACACTAATGTCTTTGCAAAGCTCTCTTCTTTGTCTGCACGATCCTGCCCTCCAGCACTCAGATTACGCTCCGTAGTCGCAACAAAGCCATGGGAAAGTCTCGTGCTGTAAGTACATTGAGGGGGAGGGGGGGATTTCATCCCTCCAACCCATCCCTGCCACTTCCACTATTTGAGACTCACAGTTTTGCCATTGTGTATCGGGAATTACGTTGCTTTTCTGCCTTGCATTCTCTGCTGCTTCTTGGTTGCACTTTTGTAGCCGTGCGGCTTCTGCGGCGGGCTAACCTATAGGGGTAAAAAGGAGCCTCGATCCTGCAGTCACCACTGCTAGGAGAGGCTGCCTTCAGGCACCCCAGGCAGAGCCCCTTCGCTAGGGTCTCTGAGGGTCCGGACCAGTCCAGGACCCATTCTAACCCACCGAGAGGGGATCGCCTCTCCCGCAGATGCGGAGAGAGGCATCCTCCATTAAGCACATAATTTACCGGAAAACGAACTTGTGGATCTCCTGACAAAAGTATGTAATCTTTCCTTAAAATCTGCCTCCATTCCTGAGGACTGAAAGGTAGCAAATGTCACTCCTATCTTTAAAAAGGGTTCCAGAGGAGATCCGGGAAATTACAGGCCAGTCAGTCTGACGTCAATACCGGGTAAGTTGGTGGAAACTGTTATTAAGGAAAAAAATTACTAGGCACATTGATGAACAAAATCTATTGAGGAAGACTCAGCATGCATTCTTTAAGGTTAGATCTTGTCTCACTAACCAGTTAGTGTTCTTTGAGGGAGTAAACAAACATGGGGACAAGGGGGACCCAATAGATGTTGTTTACTTTAACTTCCAAAAAGCTTTTGGTATAGTTCCTCATCAAAGGCTCCTAAGTAAACTCAATAGTCATGGGATAAAAGAACAAGCCCTTTTGTGGATCAAAAACTGGCTAATTAAAAGGAAACAGAGAGTGAGTATAAATGGGAAATTTTCTCAGTGGACGGAGGTAAGCAATGGGGTACTGCAGGGATCAGTACTTGGTCCGATGCTTTTTAACTTGTTTATTAATGATTTGGAGTTGGGAGTAAGCAGTGAAGTGGTTAAATTTGCAGATGACATGAAGTTGTTCAGGGTGGTGAGAACCAGGGAGGATTGTGAGGCACTCCAAAGGGATCTGTCAAGGATGGGCGAGTGGGCATCAACATGGCAAATGGGGTTTAATGTGGCCAAGTGCAAAGTGATGGACATTGGAGCGAAAAATCCTAACTATAAATACACGTTGATGGTGTCCGAACTGGCGGAGACTGACCAAGAGAGAGATCTTGTAGTAGATAACTCAATGAAAATGTCGAGACAGTGTGCGACTGCAATGAAAAAGGCCAGTGCTATGCTGGGGGTTATTAGGAAGGGAATAGATAACAAATCAGCCAGTATCATAATGCCCCTTTATAAATCGATGGTGCGAACTCATTTGGAGTACTGTGTACAGTTCTGGTCACCACACCTCAAGAAAGATATTATAGCATTGGAAAAAGTGCAGAAAAGGGCAACTAAAATGATAAAAGGGTTGGAACACTTTTCCTATGAAGAAAGGTTGAAGCGCTTGGGGCTCTTTAGCTTGGAGAAATGACGGCTGAGGGGTGACATGATCGAGGTTTATAAGATGATGCATAGGATAGAGCAGGTAGAGAAAGAAGTCCTTTTCTCCCTTTCTCACAATACAAGAACTCATGGGGACTCGATGAAATTGCTAAGCAGTCAGGTTAGAACAGATAAAAGGAAGTACTTCTTCACCCAAAGAGTGATGAACACGTGGAATTCACTGCCACAGGAGGTGGTGGCAGCTACAAGCATGGACGGCTTCAAGAGGGAATTAGATAAACATATGGAACAGAAGTCCATCAGTGGCTATTAGCCACAAAGTATAGATAGGAACTCTCAGTCTGGAGCAAGTGATGCTCTGTAATCTTGGTGTTTGGGGGGGGGGGCAACAGTGGGAAGGCTTTCTGCTCCCACTGCTGGACCTTCTGAGGGCACCTGGTGTTTTTGGTCACTGTGTGACAGAGTGTTGGACTGGATGGGCCATTGGCCTGATCCAACATTGGCTTTTCTTATGTTCTTAATGCAAAGTCAAATGGGCCGTAGAAAGCATTACTAACAACAAAGCTAGCGGAGGTGATGGTATCCGAGCTGAGCTAGTCAAAGTCTTAAAAGATGAGTCTGTTAAAGTGCTGTACTCAATTTGCCAGCAAATTTGGAAAACACAACAGTGGCCACAGAATTCTAAAAGGTCAGTTTACATTCCAAACCCAAAGAAGGGCGACACCAAGGAATGTTCAAACTATCTCACAATTGCACTCATTTCACACACTAGCAAGGTCATTCTTAAGATCCTACAAGCTAGGCTTCAGCAGTATGTGGATAGAGAACTGCCAGAAGTACAAGCTGGTTTTCGAAGAGGTAGAGGAACTGTGAGAGTTCTGCTCAAAGTAGTCAAGGATCAGATCTTGGTTGATTAACCACAGTTCTTTATTCCCTATTTCTACATTAGTACAGCATCTCGGATTATTTTCAGAGATGAGACAAATTATACACACGGGTCTATTATACCATTCCAAGGAGTTTGAATTACCCATAGGTAGCCAATCCCCTTAAGGGAAAATTGGCGGGTTAAAAGGTGTCCGGACCGTTTGGTTCTCACAGGAAAAAAGTGAGGTGTTAAGCAGTAAATTTCCTCTCCCAAACCAGACCCCTCAGATGTTTCGAGTTCACATAACAATCAATGGCTCCAAGGTTCTTTGCATGTGATAAGAGATGAGAGGCATCCTCCCTTGAAGTTACTGCCGGAGCAGCTGGAATGTGGAGGCAGGGATGTGAGGCCTCTTTGTTCTCGCAAATCATTGTTGTCACCCTCCCGACCTGGACAAGCATAATACATCATGGCTACATAGACCCCAATACATGATAGATACATAGGATAGTGAAAGACATGCATGCAAAGGAGCTAAATCTAAGTCTGACTAATACATAATACATTGTCTGAATTGTCAGATTCTGACACCCTGCCCTCCTCATAATTCACTTCACCTAGCTTTATCAGGAAACATTTTATGAAACAATTTGGTCAGTTTGGGAGCATGAACATGTTCTGAGCGAATCCACTCGTTGTGTTCCGGTCCGAAATCCAGCCATCTAACTAAGTAATATAATCTGCCTCTTCGCATCTTGGAATCAAGGATTTCAGTTATCTCGAAGTGAGGGGCCCCCTCCTTCATCAGTGGAGGAGGAACTGGAGGAGCTGGATGCCAAGCATTCGGCCCAGGATCTTTCTTCAGCAGGCTGAAATGAAACACAGGGTGTACAGAACTCAGTGATTTAGGCAGTTCTAGTTCAAAAGACACATCCGATATTTTACGTAACACTTTATAGGGTCCAACATATTTCCATCCCAGTTTTCTGCTGGGCTGCAATCCATGGATATTCTTGGTGGAGAGGTAGACAGAATCCCCGGGTTGGAGATCCCAGCCTGCTGCTCGTCCTCGGTCGGCATATTTTTTTATAATCCTCTTTTGCCTGGTCCAGTGCTTTGCCTATTAATGGCCAGGAGTCTTGGAGGCTGGACCACCAACTTTTAAAATCCGATGGGGAAGTATTGGGGGCATTCTCAATGGTAGGCAATGGTTTCCCTTCGAACCCTCCCACCGCCATGAAGGGAGAGACTCCCGTGGAAGAGTGCACTGCGTTGTTGTAGCTATATTCTGCAAATGGCAATAACTCCACCAAATTGTCTTGGTGATAATTGGTGTAACATCTTAAAAACTGCTCCAATATTTGATTAGTTCGTTCGGATTGGCCATCGGTCTCTGGGTGGTAACCCGAACTCAGGGCTGGTTCTATGTCCATCATTTTCAGAAGCTCCCGCCAGAAGCTGGCAACGAACTGGCTGCCCCTGTCGGATACCACTCTCTTCGGAAAAGCGTGTAGTTTTATCACGTGATTAAAGAAAGCTTTGGCCATCCCTTTAGCAGTGGGCAATTGCTTGAAGGGGGTGAAATGTGCTTGCTTTGAAAACGTGTCTACCACCACCCAAATAACCGTTTTTCCCTTGGAGGGGGGTAAATTGGTGATAAAGTCCATGGCTATGGCCTCCCAGGGCCGAGAGGGAGTGGGTAGTGGGTGCAACAGTCCCGGAACTTTCCCCCCCCCGCTTTTTGCACATTAAACAAGTCTGGCAAGCCGAGACGAAGTCGGAGACGTCTCGGCGCATGCGCGGCCACCAGAATTGACGCTGGATTAAATTAAGCGTTTTTAGGAAGCCAAAGTGCCCTGCTAATTTAGACGAGTGGCAGGTTAACAATATCTCCTTACGTTTGACCCTTGGCACCACTAGTTTGTCTCCATGAAGCCAACACTGATCTTCTCTCTTGGAGCACCCCTCCAAGGCCTCTAATTCCTCCACCTCCTCAGGAGCATAATCCTTCCCCCAATCACATTTCCCAACGTCCGATTGCGCCTTCTTAGCTTGGCCCCGAGTGACTACTGCCCCCCCTAATTGCTGGTGGGAGAACATGGAATCAAACACCTCCTCTTTAACACTCTCATGTTGGGGCAATCTGGACAGTGCGTCTGCCAAGGAGTTAGCCTTTCCAGGAAAATGCTTAAGCACAAAATTAAACGTGGAGAAAAAATCAGCCCAGCGCAGTTGTTTGGCGTTGAGGGATCTCTGAGTGCGCAGCGCCTCCAAATTTTTATGATCAGTCCATATTTCGAACGGAGTTTGCGCACCCTCCAACCAATGCCGCCACGTAGTGAGCGCCAACCTAATAGCCGCGACCTCTTTGTCCCAAACCGACCAATTCCTCTCCGTGTCGTTAAATTTTTTCGAAATGTAAGCCAGCGGGTGTAATTTCCCTTCCGGGCCACTTTGCAGTATAGCCCCCCCCCCCATGGCCACATCAGACGCGTCTGCATGGACTATGAATTCTTTGGTTTCATCAGGGTGTGCTAGGATGGGCTCGGAAGTGAAAAGAGTCTTTAAGGTCTCAAACGCCCTCTGACACTCCCCGTTCCAAGCAATCTTTTCTCCTGGCTTCCCTGCCTCGGGCCCCCTCCCCTTAGTTTTTAGTAAGTCTGTTAAGGGGAGAGTGACCCTAGCAAAGTCTTTTATGAAGGTTCGGTAGAAGTTGCAAAATCCTAATAGGCTCTGCAATTGTTTTCTCGTTCGCGGAGCCTCCCATTGCACCACCGCTTCTATCTTAGCTGGGTCCATCTCCAGGCCTTTCTGAGAAATGCGATAGCCCAGGAAGTCCACTGATTCACAGTGGAATTCACACTTGGATAACTTAACATAGAGCTGGTTTCGCAGCAAGGTGGCGAGGACTTCTCTGACTAATTTCACATGCTCTTTCTTATCAGTAGAATAGATCAAGATATCATCTATGTAACATAACACTCCCTTAAATAGGTGCTTGTGCAACACTTCGTTGATCAAACTCATAAAGACCCCAGGCGCGCCACTTAAGCCGAACGGCATCACTAAGTATTCGAATTGTCCCAGGGGGGTATTAAAGGCAGTCTTGGGTTCATCCCCCTCCCTGATGCGCACCCTGAAGTAGGCATCTCGTAAATCCAGCTTGGTAAAAACCTTCCCCTTAGCGGCTTCTGCCAGCAGGTCTTTTATTAAAGGGAGGGGGTAAGCGTTGGTAGTGGAGACCGCATTCAGCCCCCTGTAGTCGGTGCATAATCGCAAACCCCCGTCCTTTTTCTTCCTGAACAGCACCGGTGCGGCAAAAGGGGACTTGGCTGGGCGAATGAAACCGCGCGCTAGGTTTTTGTCCAGGAACTTTCGCAGCTCTTCCCGCTCTAAAGGGCTCATGGAGTACAGTTTTCCCTTCGGGAGTTTCTCTCCCGGGAGCAGCTCGATAGCACAGTCCGACAGTCGGTGGGGGGGCAACTCATCCGCCTCGGTCTCGCTGAATACTTCCAACAAGTCTCTATACTCTTTGGGCACCATGGTGGGGGTGAGGGCGAGCGTGGGGGCCGGGGGAGGGGTGATCGGCGGTCCGGGTCCCCACTCTAAGTCCCATTTATGCGTGAGGCAGCGTTCGTCTACCCACGAGATCTTCCCTTCGCTCCATTTAATATAGGGGTCGTGCGCACTGAGCCAGGGACTTCCCAACACCATAGGGAACTGGGCATTTGGGGTGATGACAAAAGTTCCCCCGTCCCCAAAATCAGGCTCTCAGTCTCTGCTATGCATTCCTCCTTCATCTCGGACCCGTCCATTTGAGTGAACTTTAAAGGTTCCACCAGTGGGGTAACCTTGGGTCCTAACCCCTCCACTACCAAAGGGCTAATCAAGTCCCGCGCACACCCAGAGTCAATTAATGCGCGGACCCTCATGTGGGTACCTGATCCCGGGGTCACCACAGTCACTACCATATATAATAGGGGGCCAGGGATGCTCACCGGAGATGGCGCTTCTTGGCGGGGGACCTGCAGTTCTGCGCCGCTCACTGCAGGTCGTTGGAGTTTCCCGACATCTGCGTCTCCATCAGCTCCAGCTCCCCCTGATCACTAGTAGCTCCCTCCAGCTGCAACGCCCGGGGCTTCATCGGTGTTTTCCCCCGGCTAGGGGTGCTTCCCCCCACTGGTGTCGAGGTCTTTGGGCCTCTCCCTCCCCCTCTCGGGCAGGCTGAGGCGAAGTGACCACTTTCCCCACATTTCATGCACAGCCCTTGCCGGAACCTGGCATCTCGGACGTCTTGCACACTGGACCGGGGCTTCGCTCTGGGGGCTGCTTTGCTGGCCGCCGTAGCCGAGGCTCCCATTTTGATCAAGGCGAACCTCTCTTCCATGTCGGTGGCGGCTCTCATCCAGGTGGCCAGCGTGCCCGGGCGCCCCCCCAGCAGCACGGTCTCGTAGATTTCCGGGTTAAGGCCCTCCCAGTACTTCTCCATGAATAGCTCCTCCGGCCAGCCGTGGATCTTGGCCGCGATGCGCCTGAACTTATCAGTGTAATCCCTCACCGTCGATCTCCCCTGGAACAGCTTCCTCAGTTGATTTCGGGCCTTTTCCTTGCCCAGGGGGTCTTCGAACTGATGACAGAGGGCCCACATAAAGTTGTTCAATGAACGCAGTTCAGGTCCTGGGGAGTCGTGCAGGCTCACGTACCAATCGCTGGCGGTGTCTTTCAGCTTGGAACCGATGTAACCGATCCGTTCTCTCTCGGTGGGATAGAGGTGGCCCCAGCTGTCCAGGAACCGCTCTATCTCCAGCATGAAAAAACGTAGCTTCTCCGGGTCCCCATCGAAAGTAGTCGTCAGAGGGTTGGAGGGGGCTGGGCGGACGGCTGGCGCGACCGGGACCGGGGCGGGTGCTGGAACGGGCCCCGGCACCGGGGCCGGGACGACCGGCTGGGCTGGCTGTGCCGGCAAAGCGGGCACCCGAGGCTGCGCCGGGACCCCTCCGGGCGCCGCTGGTTGTTGCTGGACTCCTACCCCCTGACCGGGGAGAGCTCCTTGCACTGCCCTCATAGCGTCTCGAAACTGGTGCTGGAGATCGAGGGCCAATTCGCGTAGTTCCGCGGTGAGTTGGAGTCGCAACTCTCCCATCATCTGATCCAAGGGGGCCATCTGCTCCTCTCGGTACGGATCGGGCCCATACGGACCCGTCCCCTCTCCTTCAAACGGCGGGCGACGCGGCTCTCCACGGTAGATCGGCTCGCGGTCGTCTCCGAGGTAGCTCGGTCTCCCTCGATCGAGCTGGTCTCCGGTGAGCGAAACCCGTACCCCTTTCCGATCGTGTACCCACGAGTCCACGGTCCGACGACCGAAATGGCTCCAGGCGTACTTGGGGGTCACGCTCTGAAGAGGATGTGGGCGCGGGATGTAGTGAGCCCCCTGGCTCGTAGTCACCGGCACTTCGGTGCCTCCTCCGCCGCCACCACCACCGTTCCCCGGGTCCTTCGGGGTAACGAGAACATCTTCGGGGGTAGGGTTGAGGGGGACCGTGTCGTCGTCTGACATGGTCAGGAACGGCTGAGTCCCAGTCAGAGATCTCTGACAATCTGTGAGAGTTCTGCTCAAAGTAGTCAAGGATCAGATCTTGGTTGATTAACCACAGTTCTTTATTCCCTATTTCTACATTAGTACAGCATCTCGGATTATTGTCAGAGATGAGACAAATTATACACACGGGTCTATTATACCATTCCAAGGAGTTTGAATTACCCATAGGTAGCCAATCCCCTTAAGGGAAAATTGGCGGGTTAAAAGGTGTCCGGACCGTTTGGTTCTCACAGGAAAAAAGTGAGGTGTTAAGCAGTAAATTTCCTCTCCCAAACCAGACCCCTCAGATGTTTCGAGTTCACATAACAATCAATGGCTCCAAGGTTCTTTGCATGTGATAAGAGATGAGAGGCATCCTCCCTTGAAGTTACTGCCGGAGCAGCTGGAATGTGGAGGCAGGGATGTGAGGCCTCTTTGTTCTCGCAAATCATTGTTGTCACCCTCCCGACCTGGACAAGCATAATACATCATGGCTACATAGACCCCAATACATGATAGATACATAGGATAGTGAAAGACATGCATGCAAAGGAGCTAAATCTAAGTCTGACTAATACATAATACATTGTCTGAATTGTCAGATTCTGACACCCTGCCCTCCTCATAATTCACTTCACCTAGCTTTATCAGGAAACATTTTATGAAACAATTTGGTCAGTTTGGGAGCATGAACATGTTCTGAGCGAATCCACTCGTTGTGTTCCGGTCCGAAATCCAGCCATCTAACTAAGTAATATAATCTGCCTCTTCGCATCTTGGAATCAAGGATTTCAGTTATCTCGAAGTGAGGGGCCCCCTCCTTCATCAGTGGAGGAGGAACTGGAGGAGCTGGATGCCAAGCATTCGGCCCAGGATCTTTCTTCAGCAGGCTGAAATGAAACACAGGGTGTACAGAACTCAGTGATTTAGGCAGTTCTAGTTCAAAAGACACATCCGATATTTTACGTAACACTTTATAGGGTCCAACATATTTCCATCCCAGTTTTCTGCTGGGCTGCAATCCATGGATATTCTTGGTGGAGAGGTAGACAGAATCCCCGGGTTGGAGATCCCAGCCTGCTGCTCGTCCTCGGTCGGCATATTTTTTTATAATCCTCTTTTGCCTGGTCCAGTGCTTTGCCTATTAATGGCCAGGAGTCTTGGAGGCTGGACCACCAACTTTTAAAATCCGATGGGGAAGTATTGGGGGCATTCTCAATGGTAGGCAATGGTTTCCCTTCGAACCCTCCCACCGCCATGAAGGGAGAGACTCCCGTGGAAGAGTGCACTGCGTTGTTGTAGCTATATTCTGCAAATGGCAATAACTCCACCAAATTGTCTTGGTGATAATTGGTGTAACATCTTAAAAACTGCTCCAATATTTGATTAGTTCGTTCGGATTGGCCATCGGTCTCTGGGTGGTAACCCGAACTCAGGGCTGGTTCTATGTCCATCATTTTCAGAAGCTCCCGCCAGAAGCTGGCAACGAACTGGCTGCCCCTGTCGGATACCACTCTCTTCGGAAAAGCGTGTAGTTTTATCACGTGATTAAAGAAAGCTTTGGCCATCCCTTTAGCAGTGGGCAATTGCTTGAAGGGGGTGAAATGTGCTTGCTTTGAAAACGTGTCTACCACCACCCAAATAACCGTTTTTCCCTTGGAGGGGGGTAAATTGGTGATAAAGTCCATGGCTATGGCCTCCCAGGGCCGAGAGGGAGTGGGTAGTGGGTGCAACAGTCCCGGAACTTTTCCCCCCCCGCTTTTTGCACATTAAACAAGTCTGGCAAGCCGAGACGAAGTCGGAGACGTCTCGGCGCATGCGCGGCCACCAGAATTGACGCTGGATTAAATTAAGCGTTTTTAGGAAGCCAAAGTGCCCTGCTAATTTAGACGAGTGGCAGGTTAACAATATCTCCTTACGTTTGACCCTTGGCACCACTAGTTTGTCTCCATGAAGCCAACACTGATCTTCTCTCTTGGAGCACCCCTCCAAGGCCTCTAATTCCTCCACCTCCTCAGGAGCATAATCCTTCCCCCAATCACATTTCCCAACGTCCGATTGCGCCTTCTTAGCTTGGCCCCGAGTGACTACTGCCCCCCCTAATTGCTGGTGGGAGAACATGGAATCAAACACCTCCTCTTTAACACTCTCATGTTGGGGCAATCTGGACAGTGCGTCTGCCAAGGAGTTAGCCTTTCCAGGAAAATGCTTAAGCACAAAATTAAACGTGGAGAAAAAATCAGCCCAGCGCAGTTGTTTGGCGTTGAGGGATCTCTGAGTGCGCAGCGCCTCCAAATTTTTATGATCAGTCCATATTTCGAACGGAGTTTGCGCACCCTCCAACCAATGCCGCCACGTAGTGAGCGCCAACCTAATAGCCGCGACCTCTTTGTCCCAAACCGACCAATTCCTCTCCGTGTCGTTAAATTTTTTCGAAATGTAAGCCAGCGGGTGTAATTTCCCTTCCGGGCCACTTTGCAGTATAGCCCCCCCCCCCATGGCCACATCAGACGCGTCTGCATGGACTATGAATTCTTTGGTTTCATCAGGGTGTGCTAGGATGGGCTCGGAAGTGAAAAGAGTCTTTAAGGTCTCAAACGCCCTCTGACACTCCCCGTTCCAAGCAATCTTTTCTCCTGGCTTCCCTGCCTCGGGCCCCCTCCCCTTAGTTTTTAGTAAGTCTGTTAAGGGGAGAGTGACCCTAGCAAAGTCTTTTATGAAGGTTCGGTAGAAGTTGCAAAATCCTAATAGGCTCTGCAATTGTTTTCTCGTTCGCGGAGCCTCCCATTGCACCACCGCTTCTATCTTAGCTGGGTCCATCTCCAGGCCTTTCTGAGAAATGCGATAGCCCAGGAAGTCCACTGATTCACAGTGGAATTCACACTTGGATAACTTAACATAGAGCTGGTTTCGCAGCAAGGTGGCGAGGACTTCTCTGACTAATTTCACATGCTCTTTCTTATCAGTAGAATAGATCAAGATATCATCTATGTAACATAACACTCCCTTAAATAGGTGCTTGTGCAACACTTCGTTGATCAAACTCATAAAGACCCCAGGCGCGCCACTTAAGCCGAACGGCATCACTAAGTATTCGAATTGTCCCAGGGGGGTATTAAAGGCAGTCTTGGGTTCATCCCCCTCCCTGATGCGCACCCTGAAGTAGGCATCTCGTAAATCCAGCTTGGTAAAAACCTTCCCCTTAGCGGCTTCTGCCAGCAGGTCTTTTATTAAAGGGAGGGGGTAAGCGTTGGTAGTGGAGACCGCATTCAGCCCCCTGTAGTCGGTGCATAATCGCAAACCCCCGTCCTTTTTCTTCCTGAACAGCACCGGTGCGGCAAAAGGGGACTTGGCTGGGCGAATGAAACCGCGCGCTAGGTTTTTGTCCAGGAACTTTCGCAGCTCTTCCCGCTCTAAAGGGCTCATGGAGTACAGTTTTCCCTTCGGGAGTTTCTCTCCCGGGAGCAGCTCGATAGCACAGTCCGACAGTCGGTGGGGGGGCAACTCATCCGCCTCGGTCTCGCTGAATACTTCCAACAAGTCTCTATACTCTTTGGGCACCATGGTGGGGGTGAGGGCGAGCGTGGGGGCCGGGGGAGGGGTGATCGGCGGTCCGGGTCCCCACTCTAAGTCCCATTTATGCGTGAGGCAGCGTTCGTCTACCCACGAGATCTTCCCTTCGCTCCATTTAATATAGGGGTCGTGCGCACTGAGCCAGGGACTTCCCAACACCATAGGGAACTGGGCATTTGGGGTGATGACAAAAGTTCCCCCGTCCCCAAAATCAGGCTCTCAGTCTCTGCTATGCATTCCTCCTTCATCTCGGACCCGTCCATTTGAGTGAACTTTAAAGGTTCCACCAGTGGGGTAACCTTGGGTCCTAACCCCTCCACTACCAAAGGGCTAATCAAGTCCCGCGCACACCCAGAGTCAATTAATGCGCGGACCCTCATGTGGGTACCTGATCCCGGGGTCACCACAGTCACTACCATATATAATAGGGGGCCAGGGATGCTCACCGGAGATGGCGCTTCTTGGCGGGGGACCTGCAGTTCTGCGCCGCTCACTGCAGGTCGTTGGAGTTTCCCGACATCTGCGTCTCCATCAGCTCCAGCTCCCCCTGATCACTAGTAGCTCCCTCCAGCTGCAACGCCCGGGGCTTCATCGGTGTTTTCCCCCGGCTAGGGGTGCTTCCCCCCACTGGTGTCGAGGTCTTTGGGCCTCTCCCTCCCCCTCTCGGGCAGGCTGAGGCGAAGTGACCACTTTCCCCACATTTCATGCACAGCCCTTGCCGGAACCTGGCATCTCGGACGTCTTGCACACTGGACCGGGGCTTCGCTCTGGGGGCTGCTTTGCTGGCCGCCGTAGCCGAGGCTCCCATTTTGATCAAGGCGAACCTCTCTTCCATGTCGGTGGCGGCTCTCATCCAGGTGGCCAGCGTGCCCGGGCGCCCCCCCAGCAGCACGGTCTCGTAGATTTCCGGGTTAAGGCCCTCCCAGTACTTCTCCATGAATAGCTCCTCCGGCCAGCCGTGGATCTTGGCCGCGATGCGCCTGAACTTATCAGTGTAATCCCTCACCGTCGATCTCCCCTGGAACAGCTTCCTCAGTTGATTTCGGGCCTTTTCCTTGCCCAGGGGGTCTTCGAACTGATGACAGAGGGCCCACATAAAGTTGTTCAATGAACGCAGTTCAGGTCCTGGGGAGTCGTGCAGGCTCACGTACCAATCGCTGGCGGTGTCTTTCAGCTTGGAACCGATGTAACCGATCCGTTCTCTCTCGGTGGGATAGAGGTGGCCCCAGCTGTCCAGGAACCGCTCTATCTCCAGCATGAAAAAACGTAGCTTCTCCGGGTCCCCATCGAAAGTAGTCGTCAGAGGGTTGGAGGGGGCTGGGCGGACGGCTGGCGCGACCGGGACCGGGGCGGGTGCTGGAACGGGCCCCGGCACCGGGGCCGGGACGACCGGCTGGGCTGGCTGTGCCGGCAAAGCGGGCACCCGAGGCTGCGCCGGGACCCCTCCGGGCGCCGCTGGTTGTTGCTGGACTCCTACCCCCTGACCGGGGAGAGCTCCTTGCACTGCCCTCATAGCGTCTCGAAACTGGTGCTGGAGATCGAGGGCCAATTCGCGTAGTTCCGCGGTGAGTTGGAGTCGCAACTCTCCCATCATCTGATCCAAGGGGGCCATCTGCTCCTCTCGGTACGGATCGGGCCCATACGGACCCGTCCCCTCTCCTTCAAACGGCGGGCGACGCGGCTCTCCACGGTAGATCGGCTCGCGGTCGTCTCCGAGGTAGCTCGGTCTCCCTCGATCGAGCTGGTCTCCGGTGAGCGAAACCCGTACCCCTTTCCGATCGTGTACCCACGAGTCCACGGTCCGACGACCGAAATGGCTCCAGGCGTACTTGGGGGTCACGCTCTGAAGAGGATGTGGGCGCGGGATGTAGTGAGCCCCCTGGCTCGTAGTCACCGGCACTTCGGTGCCTCCTCCGCCGCCACCACCACCGTTCCCCGGGTCCTTCGGGGTAACGAGAACATCTTCGGGGGTAGGGTTGAGGGGGACCGTGTCGTCGTCTGACATGGTCAGGAACGGCTGAGTCCCAGTCAGAGATCTCTGACAATCTGTGAGAGTTCTGCTCAAAGTAGTCAAGGATCAGATCTTGGTTGATTAACCACAGTTCTTTATTCCCTATTTCTACATTAGTACAGCATCTCGGATTATTGTCAGAGATGAGACAAATTATACACACGGGTCTATTATACCATTCCAAGGAGTTTGAATTACCCATAGGTAGCCAATCCCCTTAAGGGAAAATTGGCGGGTTAAAAGGTGTCCGGACCGTTTGGTTCTCACAGGAAAAAAGTGAGGTGTTAAGCAGTAAATTTCCTCTCCCAAACCAGACCCCTCAGATGTTTCGAGTTCACATAACAATCAATGGCTCCAAGGTTCTTTGCATGTGATAAGAGATGAGAGGCATCCTCCCTTGAAGTTACTGCCGGAGCAGCTGGAATGTGGAGGCAGGGATGTGAGGCCTCTTTGTTCTCGCAAATCATTGTTGTCACCCTCCCGACCTGGACAAGCATAATACATCATGGCTACATAGACCCCAATACATGATAGATACATAGGATAGTGAAAGACATGCATGCAAAGGAGCTAAATCTAAGTCTGACTAATACATAATACATTGTCTGAATTGTCAGATTCTGACAGGAACTAGAGATCAAATTACCAACATTCACTGGATTATGGAGAAAGCAAAAGAGTATCAGAAAAACATCTACTTCTGCTTCATTGACTATGCTAAAGCCTTTGATTGTGTGGATCACAACAAACTATGGCAAGTCCTTAAAGAGATGGGAGTACCAGACCACCTCACATGTCTCCTGAGAAACCTGTATAAGGGTCAAGAAGTGACAGTTAGAAGTAGATATGGAACAACTGATTGGTTTAGCATAGGAAAAGGAGTACGGCAAGGATGTATATTGTCACCCTGCTTAATTAATTTATATGCAGAGTACATCATGCGAAATGCTGGCCTGGATTAATCATAAAACGGAATTAAGATTGCTGGGAAAAACATCAGCAACCTCAGATATGCAGATTATACAACTCTAATAGCAGAAAGTTAAGAGGACCTCAAGAGTCGCTTGCTAGGGTGAAAGAGTGCAAAAGTTGGCTTGGAACTCAACATTAAAAAAAAACTAAGATCATGGCATCCAGCCCCATCACTCCTTGGCAAATAGAAGGGAAAGTCATGGAAGCAGTGACAGACTTCACGTTCCTGGGATCCAAGACCACTGCAGATGGTGACTGCAGCCATGAAATTAAAAGATGGCTGCTCCTTGGGAGGAAAGTGATGGCAAACCTAGACAGCATAATAAAAAGTAGAGACATCACCCTGCCAACAAAAGTCCACATGATCAAAGCAATGGTATTCCCAGTAGTAATGTATGGCTGCGAGAGTTGGACTATAAGGAAGTGTTGCCTAGCAAGGCACTGGAAGTGCTCTTATGGACTCATAATGTTCATAATTTTGAACTTTGGGCTGTTATGCTTTGAAGGACTACATGCCCTCTTCACTGCTGTAAGAGGTCCCAGTCTATTCCAAGAAGCACACACTCACCATGGTTCACACAAAGACGGAGACAAGGATCCCATTGCACAAGGGTTCTCCTGTCAACTCGCGTTAGGCAACCCCATTCCCCTCAACATACCTGTGGGATTCCACACATTCCAGAGAGATGCTGAACTTTGGACTGTGAATGAGGTTGCTTAGCAACTAATCCTCAACCCATCAACTGGCCGAGCTAGGGCCATCAAGAGAGAATAGGATGGCTCCGTGACTCATCACAAGCTTGCCCAGGTGTCAGTTCCTGTCTAGCTCCTAGACATATTGACCACCCCTCAGCATTCCCTCCTCTTTCTCCTATAACCAATGGCATGGTTTGTAGGGATGGACTACCTGGTAGGTGTGTTAGGGGGATGTGGCCAGCACTGCCAGCCCCCAAATCACCTAATAAAAGAGGTTGCCTACCATGCGGTCGGTCTCTTGAGCTTCCACGACCCCTATCTGCTTTTACCCCTCTCAAGTCCAGCTTGCTATCCCAATACCCTCCCTCCATCTTTGATCTCTGGTCTGTGCAGTCAGAGAGAAGCATGTTTCTGCCGGTTCAGAACACATCCCCTATTTTCCTTTCAATCCCTCAATTTTTCCTTTAGAACGAACAACCCATCTCCAGGACAGGTAAAGTATTTCCCTACCAGCGAATCTCCTGCTCATGCGAAAGTGCTATTTCTCTAAGTTTCTTAGGAACTCTGTGTTAGTGTGTGTGTATCTGTTTTGTGTGCCTGAGAATATTATTCAGTAAAAAACATTTAAACTGACCTCTGCCTCAGTGCCTATTTACTGGGAACTCCTGGAAGGGGCGGGACCTTGGTATAGTTGGCTGTAACCCGGTTATTTGCCAGTTGCTAATCTTAAAACCAGAGCAATTCAGCTAACTGTCAGAATCTGCTGATTCAGACATAGTATTTCTAGTTCTTACAGTTGTGCTTTTTAATTCTCTCCTGTTATATCCTATTGCCATGTATGTATCTTCTGTTGCCATGTATGTATTACAAATGTATGCTTGCAGATGCCGTGTTGTAGTGCCTAACCAGGCCTGGGTTTTGTAACTGTTGAAGCGGGAGGGTGACACCTGCAATGTATGGGAACAATGGGCCTCTCACACCACTGCCTCCGCATTCCATCGGCCCCGGCTGGGACTTCAAGGGAGGATGCGTCTCATCTCTTATCACATGCAAAAGCCTTGAGGCCATTGATTGTTATGTGAACTGGTAACATCTGAAGGGTCTGGTTGGGAAGGGAATTTACTGCTTGACACCTCACTTTCTTTCCTGTGGGAAACAAACGGTCAGAGCCCCTTTTTGCCCGCCGTTTTTCCCCTATAGTGATTGGCTACCTATGGGTAATTCAAACTCCTTGGAAAGGTATAATAGACCTGCCTGTATTATCTGTCTCATCTCTGACAATAATCCGAGAAGCTGTACTAATGTAGAGATTGGAAATAAAGAACTCTGGTTTACCAACCAAGATCTGATCCTTGACTACTTTGAGCAGAACTCTCACAGATTGTCAGAGATCTGTGACTGGGACTTAGCTGTTCCTGACCATGTCGGACGACGGCACCGTTCCCACCCCTACTACCCCCGAAGATACACCGACCACCCCGGGGGACCAGGGGGCCGGTGGTGGAGGCGGCGGAGGGGAACCTGAAGTACCGGTGACTACGATTCAAGGGGCTCCCTACATCCCGCGCCTACCTCCTCTTCAGAGTGTGACCCCGAAGTACGCCTGGAGTCAGTTCGGTCGTGGGACCGTCAATTCCTGGGTGCACGATCGGAAAGGGGCACGGGTCTCATTCCAGGGAGATCAACTCGACCGTGGGAGGCCGAGTTACCTGGGAGAAGAGCGCGAGCCGATCTATGGGGGAGATCCGCGTCGCCAGTCCATGGAAGGAGAGAGGACCGGACCGTATGGGCCCGATCCGTACCGGGAAGATCAGATGCAATCCCTCGACCGGATGATGGGAGATTTGCGGTTCCAACTTACCACCGAACTGCGAGAGTTGGCCCTCAATCTCCAGTACCAGTTCCGGGACGCCATGAGGGCTATGCAAGAGGCTCTACCAGCCCCCGCAACCGGAGTCCAGCAGCCGCCGGTGCCTCCCGGAGGAGTTCCAGCTCAAGTGCCGCCACCCGTGCAGCCGAGGCCGCTGCAGCAGGTCCCGCCGGTCGTTCCTCAACCAGTGCCGGCCCCCATCCCCGCACCGGTCCCGGGGCTGGCAGGGCCGATCATTCGCCCGGCCCCCGCCGACCCGTTGATGGCTACTTTCGATGGGGACCCCGAGAAGTTGCGGTTTTTCCTGCTGGAGATTGAGCGGTTCCTAGACAGCTGGGGACATCTCTACCCCACCGAGAGGGAGCGGATTGGCTACATAGGGTCCAAACTGAAGGACACCACCAGCGATTGGTATGTGAGCCTGCACGATGCCCCCGGCCCTGAGCTGCGTTCGCTGAACAACTTCATGTGGGCCCTCCGACACCAATACGAAGATCCCCTGGGGGAAGAAAAAGCCCGGAACCAACTGCGGAAGCTGACCCAGGGGAGGTCCACGGTGAGGGACTACACCAACAAGTTCCGGCGCATCGCCACCAAGATCCGCGGCTGGCCCCAAGACCTCTTCATAGAAAAGTATCGAGAGGGTCTCAACCCCGAGGTGTACGAGGCCATCTTATTAGGGGGCCGGCCAGGAACGCTGGCCACCTGGATGAGGGCAGCCGCAGATGTGGAAGAGCGATTCACCCTCATCAAAATGGGAACGTCATCTACAGCCACAAGCAAAGCGATGCCGAGAGCAAAACCTAAGCCTAACGTGCAAGATATCAGAGATGCCCGGTTTCGACAAGGGCTATGCATGAGATGCGGGGAGAGCGGCCACTTCGCCTCGGCGTGTCCCCGGGGAGGAGGAAAGAGCCCGAAGACCTCTACCCCAGTGGCCGGGAGCACTCCCAGTAGAGGGAAACCCCCGTTTAAACCCCGGGCGTTGCAGCTGGAGGGAGCAGCGAGCGAACAAGGGGAGCTGGAACTGACGGAAGCGCAGATGTTGGGAAACTCCAACGGCCTGCAGTGAGCGGCGCAGAACTGCAGGTCCCCCACCAACACGCGCCATCTCCGGTGAGCATCCCTGGCCCCTTGTTATATATGGTAGTGACTGTAATGACCCCGGGGACGGGGACCCACGTCCGGGTCCGCGCCCTAATTGACTCTGGGTGTGCTCGGGACTTAATTAGCCCTTTAGTGGTGGAAGGGTTGGGACCGAAGGTCACCCCGCTGGGCGAGCCGCTCAAGTTCACGGTCAAATGGATGGCTCAAATGGATGGCTCAGAAATTAAAGAAGCGTGCGTGGCTGAGACTGAGGGTTTGATTGTGGGAATGGGGGAGCATTGGGAGAAACGAGCTTTTGTCATCACCCCAAATACCCAATTCCCCATGGTATTGGGGAGTCCCTGGCTGAGCTCGCACGATCCTTACATCAAGTGGAGTGAGGGGAAGATCTCCTGGGTGGACGACAAGTGCCAGACTCACAAGTGGGACCCAGAGTGGGGGCCAGGACCACCGATACCCCTCCGGGCGGCCGCCCTCACCCTCGCACCCTCCGCCGTTCCCAGGGAGTATAGGGATCTGATGGAGGTCTTCAGCGAGACCGAGGCGGACGAGCTGCCCCCCCACAGACTGTCGGATTGTGCCATAGAGCTGATCCCAGGCGAGAAACTTCCCAAAGGAAAGCTTTACTCCATGAGCCCTCTAGAGCGGGAGGAGCTAAGGAAGTTCCTAGACAAGAACTTGGAGCGCGGGTTCATCCGCCCTGCTAAATCCCCTTTTGCCGCCCCCGTTTTGTTCTGGAAAAAGAAAGACGGGGGATTACGTTTGTGCACAGACTACAGAGGATTGAACGCGGTTTCCGCTTCCAACGCCTACCCCCTTCCCCTAATAAAAGACTTGCTAACGGAGGCGGCCAAGGGAAAAGTGTTTACTAAGCTGGATCTCCGAGACGCTTATTTCCGGGTGCGCATAAGGGAGGGGGATGAATTCAAGACCGCTTTTAACACACCGCTGGGACAGTTTGAATACCTGGTGATGCCGTTCGGTTTGAGTGGCGCTCCGGGGGTCTTTATGAGCTTGATCAATGAAGTGTTGCACAAGCATTTATTCAAGGGGGTGTTATGTTACTTAGATGATATCTTGATCTACTCTACTGATAAGAAGGAGCACATGAAATTAGTCCGGGAAGTCCTTTCCACCCTGTTAAAAAACCAACTGTATGCCAAACTGTCTAAATGCGAGTTTCATCGCGAGTCCGTAGACTTCCTAGGGTACCGCATTTCGCAGAGGGGCGTAGAGATGGATCCTGCTAAAGTAGAGGCGGTGGTCCAGTGGGAAGCCCCCCGCACGAGGAAGCAGCTCCAAAGCCTATTAGGATTTTGCAACTTCTATCGGACCTTCATAAAAGACTTTGCCACGGTTACCCTTCCCCTAACAGACTTGCTAAAAACCAAGGGGAGGGGTTCAGAGGCAGGGAAGCCCGGGGAAAGAATTGCCTGGAATGGGGACTGCCAGAAGGCGTTCGAAACTCTAAAAACCCTGTTTACCTCCGAGCCCATTTTGGCTCACCCTGATGAGACCAAGGAATTTATAGTCCACGTCGATGCATCCGATGTGGCTATGGGGGGGGCGTTTTGCAGAGGGGCTCGGACGGAGAATTACACCCCCTCGCGTATATTTCCAAGAAATTTAATGAGACGGAGAGAAATTGGTCAGTTTGGGACAAAGAAGCCGCGGCTATCAGACTAGCCCTCACTACGTGGTGGCATTGGCTGGAGGGGGTGCAAACCCCGTTCGAAATTTGGACCGATCATAAAAACCTTGAAGCGTTGCGCACTCAGAGATCTCTGAATGCGAAACAGCTCCGCTGGGCTGATTTTTTCTCAAAATTTAACTTTGTGTTGAAACATTTTCCTGGAAAGGCCAACTCCTTAGCAGACGCACTTTCCCGATTGCCCCAACACGAAAGCATGAAAGAAGAGGTGTTCGACTCCATGTTTTCCCCCCAGCAGCTGGGAGGGGCGGTAACCACCAGGAGCCAAAGCAAACGGGCTAAAGTGGAAGTGGAGGCGTGTGATTGGGGAGGGGAATATTCACCCGAGGAAATCGAGGAATTAGAGACAGTGGCTGAGTGTTCCCTGGGTGAGGGTCAATGCTGGCACCATGGAGATAAATTGGTGGTGCCCCGAAGTAAGCGAAAGGATATTTTATTAGCCTGTCACTCTTCCAAACTGGCTGGACATTTTGGGTTTCTGAAAACGCTCAACTTAATTCAACGTCAGTTTTGGTGGCCGCGCATGCGCCGGGATGTCTCAGATTTCGTCTCTGCTTGCCAGACCTGCTTGATGTGTAAAAAGAGGGGGGGAAAGTCCCGGGACTCTTACACCCCTTGCCTACCCCTTCTCGCCCTTGGGAAGCAATAGCTATGGACTTTATTACTAACCTACCACCCTCAAAAGGGAAAACTGTAATCTGGGTGGTGGTAGACACGTTTTCTAAGCAAGCCCATTTCACCCCTTTCAAACAACTACCAACGGCAAAGGGGATGGCCAAGGCTTTTTTCAACCAGGTGATTAAATTACATGCTTTTCCTAAGCGGGTGGTATCCGACAGGGGTAGCCAATTCGTTGCCAACTTCTGGCGGGAGCTTTTAAAGCTTATGGACATAGAGCCCGCCCTGAGTTCGGGTTACCACCCAGAAACCGATGGACAGTCCGAACGAACTAATCAAATCCTGGAACAATTCTTAAGGTGCTACACCAACTACCACCAGGACAATTGGGTGGACTTATTGCCGTTTGCAGAATATAGCTATAATAATGCAGTGCACTCCTCAACCGGCGTCTCCCCCTTCATGGCTGTGGGAGGTTTCGAGGGAAAGCCTTTACCTACAATCGAAAATGCCTCCTATGCTTCCCCCACGGACTTTAAGCGCTGGTGGGCGACCTTACAGGAATCGTGGCCACTGATAGCCAAGGCTTTAGACCAAGCGAAAGAGGATTACAAAAAATATGCGGATCGTGGCCGAGCTGTGGGCTGGGATCTCCAACCTGGGGACTCTGTGTATCTCTCCACAAAAAATATACACGGCTTGCAACCCAGCAGAAAATTGGGATGGAAATATGTGGGTCCCTACAAGGTGTTGCGTAAAATTTCGGATGTGTCTTTTGAACTGGAGTTGCCCAAATCGCTGAGTTCTGTGCACCCTGTTTTTCATTTCAGCTTGCTGAAGAAGAATCCTGGGCCGAATGCGTGGCATCCAGTTCCTCCGGTACCTCCTCCACTGATGAAGGGGGAGGCACCCCATTTTGAAATATCTGATATTCTTGATTCTAAAATGCGTAGGGGCCGCTTGTATTATTTAGTTAGATGGCTTGACTTTGGCCCAGAGCATAATGAGTGGGTCCGTTCCGAACATGTGCATGCTCCTAAATTGATTAGGGCTTTCCTGACAAGCCCGGGTGAAGGTGTTTATCGGGGGGCCAGTGTGTCAGAATCTGCTGATTCAGACATAGTATTTCTAGTTCTTACAGTTGTGCTTTTTAATTCTCTCCTGTTATATCCTATTGCCATGTATGTATCTTCTGTTGCCATGTATGTATTACAAATGTATGCTTGCAGATGCCGTGTTGTAGTGCCTAACCAGGCCTGGGTTTTGTAACTGTTGAAGCGGGAGGGTGACACCTGCAATGTATGGGAACAATGGGCCTCTCACACCACTGCCTCCGCATTCCATCGGCCCCGGCTGGGACTTCAAGGGAGGATGCGTCTCATCTCTTATCACATGCAAAAGTCTTGAGGCCATTGATTGTTATGTGAACTGGTAACATCTGAAGGGTCTGGTTGGGAAGGGAATTTACTGCTTGACACCTCACTTTCTTTCCTGTGGGAAACAAACGGTCAGAGCCCCTTTTTGCCCACCGTTTTTCCCCTATAGTGATTGGCTACCTATGGGTAATTCAAACTCCTTGGAAAGGTATAATAGACCTGCCTGTATTATCTGTCTCATCTCTGACAATAATCCGAGAAGCTGTACTAATGTAGAGATTGGAAATAAAGAACTCTGGTTTACCAACCAAGATCTGATCCTTGACTACTTTGAGCAGAACTCTCACACTAACAGAAGGCCGAGTGCCAAAGAACAGATTCTTTTGAATTATGGTGCTGGAGAAGACTCTTGAGAGTCCTTTGGACTGCAAGGAGATCAAATCAGTCAATCCTAAAAGAAATCAACCCTGAAGCTTCAACACTGAAGCTGAAGCTGAAGCTCAAATACTTTGGGCACCAAATGAGAAGGGAGCACTCACTGGAGAAGACCCTGATGCTGGAAAATATTGAAGGTCAAAGAAGAAGGGGACAGCAAAGGATGAGATGGTTAGACAGTGTTATTGATGCAACAAGCATGAAATTAAGCAAACTCCAGAGCACGACAGAAGACAGGAGGGACTGGCGTGATGTAATCCATGGGGTCACGAAGAGTTAGACTCGACTGCACAATTGAACAACAAGGGTTGATATAGCTACCTGTCCTGTAGAGCAGAAATCCACACAGAGAAAGTGAGGCGACCAGTGTCTCACAGAAGGCCCAAGCATTATGGGGGTGCATTGTCACTATAGGTGCCCAGATAAGAAACACAACAATAAAAATGAGGCTGCCTAGTTATAGGAAAAATGGGACCTGGGGGCATGTGTGAGATTGTCCCAAAAGATGCAGTCTGCAACAGGTCTTCTTAACCAGAAAGTCCTTTATTTACAAAGAGGTTCTTATTGGAATGGTTACACTTTTCCTGTTAGTAATGACTTTATTGTAAACAAACAGTTAGTATTATACTAAGCAACCAGAATTCCCCTCACTGCATTTACACCAATCATAAAACGTAAAAAGTTGTTCCAGCCCCCTGAACAGGTTTCGCACAGAAATGGTGGCAAACAGGTTATTGTGCTCTTTGTTTCCAAGGAACTTCTGCTAAATGTTTTCAAGAGCAGCTGCAAAAAGGATAACATGGCAGGGGAGGATTTATCCCAGACCTTGAGCAAGCTGGGAGCATAGCAGGCAAAAGTGGGGCATGATAAGGAAGCCAGACAGCTAAACAGCACATGAGCACATTCCAGCGGGTGGGGTCACTGGTCGAGTCCCAACCCCTGGGCGGGAGATGGCAGCATAGCTGACACATGCTAATGTGACGGCCCCCTGGAACAGAGAATTGACAAAGAACTAACTAAAAGGTAAAGCAATGAGTTTAGGAACACTGAATAGGGTTCTCAGGTATAGACAAAGAAGAACAAGAGATGTTCTTATGTGAAGAAAAAGAAGAGAAGAGATTGGATTTATACCCCACCATTCACTACCCAAAGGAGTCTCAGTGGCTTACAATCCACTTCCCTTCCCCTCTCCACAACAGTCATTTTGTGAGGTAGGTGGGGCTGAGAGAGCTCTCTTGAGAACAGCCCTTGAGAGACCAGCTCTGAAAGAACTTATGACTGACCCAAGGTCACACCAGCAGCTGTATGTGGAGGACTGAGGAATCAAACCCAGTTCTCCCAGATTAGAGTCTGCACTCTTAACCACTACTTCAAACTGTCTCTCAGGGCTTTTGGATGTAAAATAGGGTAGGGGCTGAAACCCAGGTTGCTTCCTCCAGTGATTTGAAGGGCTAATGGATTGCTAATTAAAGTAATCAAAAAGACACAGTACTGCTTGGTGACCCTCCTTTTGTGTTAGGTGGGAAAAGGGGAGCCATTATTGTGAAAGAAATGTGGCTCTGAAAAGGTATGGGGAGACTGATAGGATTAGTGATCCAGGTTGAATGGTGTTCGCTTCTGGGGTGAGGCAGTTCCATTGCCTGGAATATGCAGATGTCCGGGCGAAGGGAGAAGCTGCAGCTGGGTCAGACCAAGATGTCACACCTTCCAGGGTTTTTGCCTAGGCTTAATTATAAGGCCTGCCTGTCTGGGATCCATCTTGTTCATTCAGGTCAAGTCTGCCTGGCATATGTACTCCTGGGGTGCTATAAAATGGAGGTGTTCTCCTCCATATTGCCTCTCAATAATGAGAAAGGGTCTGCCTGGATTACACACCAGTTGATTTAGTCAGTCGGCTTCAAAATTATTTTCAATAATTGATTTTTTTTAAGAGAAGAAAGATAATTAAACAGATCATGTTCCCCATTCCATGTTTGTGCATGTTACGCCTTCTTTGACTTGTTACATGCTAACATAATCCATTGCCGATTTGTAGAGCTTTGCTGCAGAGGAGATGAATGCATTGCTCATTACTGCCAATTTTTAAATGGAAGCTGCCTCACTATGTACATGGCTGATGAGTCTGTATCTTGAACTATAACTATGGAACTGAATGAATGTGTACTTTCTGGTCTCTCACAGTGTTGTTGAAAAAACCATTTCCTAGGATGCTTTCGGACTGCCCACCTAATAAATAACACAATTAAAAGTGAGAAGCTTCCTGTTTCTCACCCAGTGGTTTCATGCAGAGGGTGGAAAGCTTGCAGGACCTCAGGGCCATCAATCGGGGCTCTGCAGCTACAAGTTAAGTAGAATGAATTATTGTCAGGCTAAAATAGATTTATTTAAAGTGATTTATTCTCAGTTTCTTCAGGGAACTAAAAACTGGCTTAAATGCCAGAAGTTTAACTAGTTTAGGAATCAGGCTGAGTTTGTAATGGTCTTGTTTAAAGAGCTTGAAAGCACAAGGCCCTTCTGAAGTAATTTTACACTAGAGATTTTTCAAAAAGCTCAGAGATAAGTGTGAAGGTCTGAACAGAGCCTCATTATCACTAGTCAGAAACATGAAGAACAGCATCATATGAATGCATTCATCAAAGTGTCAGGCTGCTGAAAAATGAACACATTGCTTGTGGCAACACCTTAACATCTCCCTTCTGATCCTAGATAATACAGTATTACATAGTATCTTACATAATTTTGAAAAATAAGGTACAGTTGTATAACTGCATAAAGATCCTGATTTGATTTTATCACTCAAAAATAAAGACTAGTTAGTGTACTTAAAACTTATGATGAATATAATCAACACATACATCAATATTATTATCACAAAGGATAGAGCCACACTGACTGATGCATAACTGAAATGGCGTGTGTTGTTTTTTTCATTTGTTTGAGTGATTCACTTGAATGGGATCAAAACAGGCAGTAAGCTGGAATTTTATTACCAGTATAAAAATCCTGTTGGGAATCAAAAAGCCATGCTCATAATAGCCAGCAGTGTTTCAGCCAGAAAGCTAAACCACATGTCTTATAAAATGCAGAGGTGTGGAAATTGCCCCCTCAAACAGTTCAACAGGTCTTGGAGTGAGGCAGTGGCATCCAGGAATATAACTAGGCATGAAGAATGCAAGCTGTCTTGACTAGAATAGAGACATACAAGCGGGGACCCATGAGAAACATGCAGTGCAGCTATCCCATTACCCCGATCTCTCACACACTCTTTCTCTCTCCTGCCCCCTTTTCTTACTCCCTCTCTCCTCTATGCCTGTCACTTCCTCTCTCTCTCTGCGCTCTATCCCATCACACTCTCATTTTCTACATCCTCATCACTCTTTCTGCCCCCCACCCCATCCCACTCCATCACTCTTTTTCTTTCTGTGCCCCATCATTCTTTCTGTCTCCCATCACTCCCCTGGCCGCCTGCCATGCATCCCTCCTCCCCATAGCAGTGGTGGTGGTGGCAGTGCTCCCACCCACCCACCTATTTCTCTCTCTCCCCCCTCCCCCCCCCCCCCCGCAGCAATGGCAACAGCAGTTCTCCAGGAATCACCACAGATCTCGCAACTACAGAGATCAATTCCCCTAAGGGTTGACAGCTCCAAGTTGGGAAATTACTGCAGATTTGGGAGTGGAGCCTTGGGAGGGTGTGGTTTGGGAGGGAAGCAACCTCAGCAAGATATAATACCATAGATTCCACCCTCCAAAGCAGCCATTTTCTCCAGGGGAACTGATCTCTGACATCTGGGTAGTAGTTGTAATTTTGGGTGATCTCCAGCCCTCACTTGGAGGCTGGCAACTATAGTTCCTGTGGAAGAAATAACTGCTTTGGAGGGTGGAGTCTATGGAGGAACAATCACTATGGTTGCCCTGGCCTCACATGAAGTCTTGGGTTTGCAATTTTGGGAGAGGGGAGACTGGCCGCTGGGGGGGCAGGGCTGTGGAGGCCCCCTAGATTTAGAGGCCCTAGGCTTCAGCCTACTTAGCCTATACATAAATCCGGCACAGCATCTTGCTTATGGTGTGTTACCATGCAGCCACTTCAGATGGCATTATTAAAGACTCTTAAATATGACTGCCTTGCTGAACTGTGAAAAGTGTGTGTCAGGGCAATGGACAGAGCTATGTTCCCAAGAGAAGTGCCCTTATACTGGACTATGAAATGTATGCTGTGACCAAGGGAGCCTTGTGCCTAAGAAGCGTGCCAAGCCAGATATGGACTCAGGACTACAGAAGCCTTCTGCCCCTGTACCTCTGCATCCAGACCAGCAGCCCTGACCTCCATGCACACAGAAACAGCAGCAGATCGGAAATAAAGCCATGCTCTGATAAAGGGCAGACATTCCTGAACAGAAGCCAATACTGCCCCTCTCATTTCTTAAGTACGTTAAGTATGTCATATTTTTTAAAAAATTAACTTGTTATTGGTTTTGAGAATGAGTTCCACTTTTCCCTAAGGCTATGATATCTGCAGGGCTATTTTGGGGCAGGAACACACAAGAACGGAGTTCTGGCTGGCTTCCAAGTTGTCCACGCCTACAGCTTCGCCCCTCTTAGGTTCCCCAGGTACCTTGCAAGCCGCAGGGTGCCTGGGGAAGCCAAGCCGATCCAGGGAGGGAAGGCAGTTTAAACTGCCTCCCCTCCTGGGAAAGCCGATCTGTAAACTGCCTTCCTTCCCTTGAGTTTCCCATGTGCTCCATGAGCCACGGGGCACCAGGGGAAGCTGATCCTGGGAGGGAGCTGTGCTGACAGGGGTAAGGCCTAATATGCTAATGAGTTTCTGCTGTTGGGTATGACCTATTATGCTAATGAGTTCCTGCTGGGCTTTTTCTACCAAAAAAGCCCTGGATATCTGTATCCACAGAAAATACTGTTTTACTAGTGGCTTTATGGTTAAAGATTCACATGCATAAAAGATTATGTCATGGTTCATTTTAGTGGAAGAATCCACATGCAGAGGAGTGTGAATAGGTTCAAAGTGACATGCAGTATTATGGATGGTTGCTATGTTTTCCCTTTTTGATGGACTATAATATTACATACTCATTATGTAAATTGATAGATACAAAATGTCAAAGATCACCTTATGTGCCTGTGCTATGACATAACCATACATTGCAAGAATTAAAATACACCCACACTGAACAGCTCAGTTTGCCCTTAGAATAATTTCCAATTCCTCTGCCAGGAGAGGGTGGGAGAAGACGAAGGAAGCAGGACTGTGTGCAAAAGAACTGGGGTCGTGGTGGGACAGTTTCAGGGAGGAAAGTTGGAAATTTGATAGTGAAGATTTTATAGAATAAATAACAGGGCATAAAAGAATGAGCTGATGGTATTTCACACATCATTAAAGCACATATTTTGAATTCCTTTTTAAAAATTCTTTTTTTCACTTTCCCCTTTCACATGCATTCTCCCTTACTTGATACCTTTTGAGGATAGGAGTATATGGGTTAGGAGTTCCATGGTAAATCTCCACTGAACCCCCAGGAACAATATAAATGGGGAACTGGAGGTTTTTAGCGTGTGTGGGTATGTGAGGCGGGGGATATCACCACCCTTCCATTAGAGGAAATTTGCAATAGGATCCAAGCCCATCTATATATTATTTATATTGCACCATCTGTGTACATGGTGCTTTATAGAGTTTTGTAAAAGACAGAATAAGGAGTTTACAATCTCATGTAGGTAATAAAAAAGACAACAGAGACTGGGAAAGGAGAAACAAGTGTAGCAGGGGATGAATGTGAGCAAATGCATGTAATTATGCTTGGTTGCCTTTGTGTCACAGTATATGATCAGGAAACACATGTGCTCTAGACTGTGAGGCTTCTGCACTAACAGTAAAAGATCAGACCTTTGCTGATGAAGCAAAGTTCTTTATTAGTCTTACTGCTTGACAGGTTCTCGGATGTTTGTTAGAGATACCAGATAGAAAACAGTCAGAGTTAATATACCCTCCCTTCCATTTGAACCTCAATATGAAAGCAATCAGATTTAGAATAGAAAACGCGGGAGAAGGGATCGGGCCATTTGGATTCCCACAGGAAGGTGAGGTGCCAAAGTTATAAAAATTCCCTTCTTGATCTGGGTGACCCAGATGTGTGAAACCTATGCATAACAAAACAGCTCTGGTGGCAATAACAGACCTTCAAGGTTTTCACAATAAGATAAGACATTCTCTGGCCCGGGAATAGGGAGGAGGGATGCATGGGAGGAAAGACCATTTGTTCTTAGTGACGTGCAAGAATGTAAGGTCGCCATTCTCCCGCCAAAAATGGTTACATTGTCTAGGATTCAAAAAAGCAATCCATCTCAAGGTGATAAAGCAGGGAGGGGGGAGTAGACAGAGAGGGAGACAAGCCACAAATTACATGAGCATAGAAAACGAAAGCAATTACAATGAAGCCTTTGTCAGGCCACCTGACACCGACGTGTGCCTGTGTGCACAGCGTATACATTTTTCTATTTCATTCCACTTCACACTAGTTTAGTCTAAGGTCAAATCTACATCTGACTTTCCCGCTGGAATCATTCTAGTTTCAAAAAAACCCATCTATACCTGTTTCTAGTTTCAAACCATGCTTGTTCTAGTTTAAAACATACTGTTTACATTCATTAATTGCCCTCCTGTGGTCAAGCTAGCATTTTACTGCTTTAAACAGATCCTGTTGCTTACTGCTCTTCAGAGTGAAATTTGAAACCAGCGTGAAATGAGCATAGGAGAAGACAGCAGTCAAACTACTTCAGAGAGGAGGCGTAAATTGGGCCTAAGAAGAAGAAGGTTTTTACAGCCTGCTTCTCTCTTCCTTAAGAAGTCTCAAAGAGGCTTACAGTCGCCTTTTACTTCCTCTTCCCACAACAGGCACCATGTGAGGTAGGTGGGGCTGAGAGAGTTCTGAGAGAACTGTGACTGGCCTAAGGTCACCCAGCTGGCTTCAGATGGAGGAGTGGGGAATCAGACCCGCTTCTCCAGATTAGAATCTGCTGTTCTTAACCTCTACACCACACTGGCTCACCCTTCTTCTCATAACATCTAATTTCTAGGAACTATTTGTCTGGTTTCTACATCTAGTGGTTTGTTCTATCTAGGCAGTAACCCATACAAATGGCAACCCAGAGATCACTGGATAAAGTGACAAAGCCCTTAGCACAAATTTAGGAGAAGTACTGAGACCTGGAATATGGTGAAATCAGAGAGAGATCTTCACTGAGGGAAATAAAATTATCACACATGCACACATTATGCAATGTATAAGCAGAGGAAGGCAAGAGGCTAAAAGAGAAAAAGAAAGGTGAAATAGAGCTGACCATAAGTACCTATCTGCACAAATTCCAGATCCTGTTCCCAAAACAGGGATTCCACTATGTCTGGGCAACCCATAATCCAAAAGTAATTTCAAGAATCAAAAGAAAGAATCAACAGAGTCCCACTCCCTCTGACCAAGAGAAAAAGAAGCAGAAATGCATCATGCATCCAGTGGGGACCTCTGCAGCTGTGTAATCCTATGCAGTATGGACCTTATTTTATGGTCATATTCTGGCTTCAGTTATAGAATTTGGGGCTTGGATGATGACAAAAGATTCCTTTTACAAAGCTTAGAGAAAGTGGCGAGGAATTTAAATGAGCTGTCCAGTAGATCTATTTACAAGTTACAATGAACTCATGTACAAGCCATTATGCAATCCATGTACAGGGTACCTTGATTTTTATTTACATGTGCATGTTACTAACACATGCACAGCCCAGTGTATGATATATCCAGGTACTGGTCCCCAGTTTCATTTCTAAAGTGAACACATGTTTGGTCTTTCTTATAAACAGATGAACTCATGTACAGGCAGGACATACATTTGTTCACTGTAATGTGTGAAAGGCGCTAGTATGCTCCCTGATAACCTAAGATTAGAAGGAGGGAGTTGTCTTCTGGGAATATGTCCATTCTTCCTTCCTCCATTTGAACTCTGAAGCTTTGTTTTAATCATATATCCATATTGTGTGTTCTAAAGGGGATGGGGATTTTTTAATTATTATCCCAAGTGTATTTTCTGCACCTCTATAGAGTAGTAATTTCATTTGAACCCTGAAAAAAGCCTGCACGTTCTTATTATATTCACATGCAATATTAGTCTTTATTTAGGTGTAGCTGGAAATAAATGAAAACATTGCGACGTATGTTCTGCACAAAGGTTAAATCGAAGAAAACAAGATTTTCCTTTGTTGTCAAGTTGCTATTTCTTAATTGTGTGTTTCTAAACATAGCACAGTTATAAAGTAGGGACTCACAGAACAGATTTTTATAATATAATTCTAAGCTGCTATTTTAAAGCATTTGTGGGGTGTTTTTGAAAAATACTTTAAAAACAGAAAGATATGTGGAGTTTCTCACACCTCTGAGTTTTGAGTGCTTCATAATGCTGAATGCTCAGTTCACTGCTTTACTAGAAAGCATTGCATGGATGCTTCTCTTAAGAGAGCTCTATTAAAAGTTGACTTAAACAAATAAGACAGTTTATCTTTCAGAAATTCGGCCACATGAACTGGATAATGTGCCTTTATTATAAATTCTGCCTAATTATGGCACAGTGAAATGGGGGGTCACAAATGAGGTGACCCTATCCACTTCTTCATTTTAAATTGTTGTTTATTCTGAGGAGTGCAGGCAGAAACTCGCTAGTGTATTACGTCTATGTTACAGAAGAGACTGCTAGAAAAGTTTCTTTGGGGAAAATATATATAAGATGTTTTATAGATGGTAAATCACGCCAGATAGACTAGCAAAATGTTATCCTAATATGTCAAATAAATGCTGGAAATGTAAACAAAATGTTGGCTCTTTTTTCATATGTGATGGACCTGTGATAAAAGTAAAAAATACTGGGCCTTGGATACACAAGATATTACAGAAACTACTAGAAACTACTAGCCAGTTTGGTGCAGTGGTTAATTGCACAGACTCTAATCAGGGAGAACCAGGTTTGATTCTCCACTCCTCCACTTGCGCCTGCTGAATGACCTTGGGCAAGCCATAGTTCTGGCACAGCTGTTCTTGAAAAAGAGCAGTTTCTGTCAGAGCTCTCTCAGCCCCACCTACCTCACAGGGTGTCTGTTGTGGGGAGGGGAAGGGAAAGGAGTTTGTAAGCCACTCTGAGACTCCAAGTGAGTGAAGGGCAGGATATAAACCCAGTCTCCTCTTCTTCTTCTCTTCTAAACCATTTGTACCAGAATTGTTTTTATTGAATATAGTATCAGAGAATTACAAAAAACTTAATTTATCCATCCCAGCTGTTTCCATTAGTTTATAGATTATTTCTTCTTTAGATGATATTTCTTCTTTTCACCAATATTTAGCATATACAATTCTAACCATAGTGAAAACATGTATAATCATATAAACATCTGGTTTGTTGTTGCATGACAAAAGAGATCTTCGAAAAATCACGGTCAAGGCTTTATAAATGGTTGGAGAAGAATTTGAAATGATCTCTTCATGACCAATTTCAAATATGAATGAAAAAGAAATTTTATTGAAACTCTTGTGCAACAATGCTGACTAGCATACAAGATACTGAAAAGAACTCTCTATTTAGAAAAATTACTTTAGACATACTTACAGGAATGTACCTGATTTTGTTTGTTTTTTATGTTTGTTTTGAAAAATAAAAATCTCACTACACATGCTAAGCTACAGTTCTCACATCTATTTGTTGATTCTTTTATTATCTGTATGCTAATTTGCTGCTATTCACAGTTCTTACCAACTGCTTTAATCCAATCTTAGCTACTTACACATCTTGACTCAAATTAGCCCTTCCTGGGAATTAACTCTTCCCACCCTCTCTCTACCTATATATAATGGTTTGGTGAAGTCTGTTTCAATGTATCTGAAGAAGTGTGCATGCACACAAAAGCTTATACCCAGAATTAAACTTTGTTGGTGTTAAAGGCACTACTGGACTTGGACTTTGTGCTATTGCTCCCCACCTGAATCAGTCTAATAATAATTAATCAATGGTAAACAGACCACAGGCTCTACTGCTGCAATTTAATCCAGACAGGATGGAACAGAGAAATTTGGCCACTGTGGTGACCTTCCAGTTCAACTACTTTAATGCACTCTCAGTGGGGCTGCCTTGGAAGAAAATGTTAACGCTTCTATAGACTCAGAACGTGGCCATCTAAAGAGCCAGTTCTGTACCAATTTAACTGAGTACAAATATGCATCTGTCCAGATTCAAGGAATGTTATTCGTTTTCATTTTAAAACTTTTAACATTACCCAGGAGTGAAACTGCAATCTCTTAAAATATAAAAACAATCAATAAAACAGAACAAAACAGTTAAAGTATAGGTGCATGAGAGGATAGTTCCACAGGGCTTTATTTTCCTTTCCTGCCAAAATTGAACTGGGGTAGAACTCAAGACATCACAGAATTGCAGAAATAATTGCAGGTGGGTAGCCAGGCTGGTCTCAAGCAGCAGAACAAAATTTGAGTCCGGTGGCACCTTTAAGACCAACAAAGTTTAATTCTGGGTGTAAGCTTTCGTGTGCATGCACACTTCTTCAGATACACTGAAACAAAAGTCACCAACCATTACATATTACATCTTGTCTCTAATTGGCCCTTTTTGGCAACATCCTCCTCACCTAAATGTAATGGTAATAACAGCAATAAGTGACAGAGTGAGCTGTCCCACTCGCCATAGAAAGCAGCCATGACCAAATCTGTACAGGTTATAAAGATATCAGACAAAAGAAATGAGTTCCCAGTAAATAAACTGGCTCATCTTTATGACTTTGGGAGCAGAAAATTGTATGACTTGCTTTCTTTGTAGATGGGGTCATGCATTTCAAGCACTGTTTCATTTGTTGTCAGTCCCAGTGGGGTGAAGGGTTCAGTCGATTTCATTGTAGCCCAGCCTTTTAGGCCCAATTTACACCTCCCCTCTGAAGTAGTTTGACTGCTGTCTTTTCCCAAGCTTATTTCACGCTGGTTTCAAATTTCACTCCAGGGGGACTGAAGAGTACTAAGCAACAGCATTTGTTTAAAGCAGTATAATGCTAGTTTGACCACAGGAGGGCAATTAATGAATGTAAACGTTAATTTATAAACTAGAACAAGTATGGTTTGAAACTAGAAACAGGTATAGACAGTTTTTTTAAAACTAGAATGATTCTAGCGAGAAAGTCAGATGTAAATTTGACCCTAGTAGCATTTCCGTTTTTGTGTGCCTCATCCCTCAAGGAAAGGAAATTCTGAGGGAAATTATTCATCGGTCCCTTTGAATTGAGGCTAGGGATCAAGATGGTGGCATATGCCAACCAGGGAAAAATAATCTTGTGAAACAGATAGTAACAAAAGGCAGAGGTTATGATAACATGAAGATTATGTGACATACAGAGTGATAGCAATTAAATATCCTCCCCTGAATTTTAAAAACAAATGTACTGCTGAGTGCATTTTATTTTTCTTTTAGAATTTAAGACTGTCAACCTAACAAATTTCCTCCAGCATAAGCTTGTGCCATTTTATGTTTCAAAAACCCCTCCTAATTTCTAATTAGCTATCACATGAAATAATAGATTTGTATCCATTAATTCTTTACCCTTGGCTACTGAAATCACTGTCTTTGAATCCTGTGTAGGAATTAACTTGTGCCTCCTCACATCAAACCACAGATGAAAGGCAGCAATGAAAGAAAAACAGATGTTCCCTATTTGCATATCGATAGCTTACGCTTGATTGCTGGAGCAAACATGGCATTTGGGAGAAAAATTTCTGCCTATTATTTTTCGCACACCCGTACTGTATTTTCAACATCTGATCAAAAGCCAGATTCGGGTACTTTTTATTTCACTTGATCTTTTCCATTATGCGCCATATCTGTAGGGACTCCAGCAACTATAAATAAGAGAAATGTGTGATGTCTCTTTCTTGGCAAACTCAAGTTTTCATCGCCTGAGCACCAAGTGGGGTACTTCTTCCCCTCCTTGTTTCTAACAATACTTCTATTAATCAAAAAGAATCAAGCAAACTGCATAATGAATACGCAAATGTGATATTAGCATCTCGTTGCTCCTGTTCTTTGAGAGTATTCTGCAGACTTGGGATAAACAGAGAGGACTGATGATTGCAGAGCACTGTTTTCCTTGTACCTTGATGAAGTCTCCTGGGGGGGGGGGATATTTGCATCAAATGCAAGTGGGGAAACAGGGCATTTTTTCCCACTTCTTTAAATTGTGACAAGATTTAAAGGGCAATAGCATTATGCATGAATGCAACAGAGTTGCAAACTCATAAATGAAATGATAGCCATGTTTGAGAGAACTGAGCATTCTTTGTCACAAAACATTACATTTTAAAATCCCCATTGTCTATGGACAGAGATAAAATCCACCCATCCATCCAATCAAGCATCTGGCTAGCTGATTTGGAAACTGAATTCTGGCCCGGGGACACCTTAGTCTGATCCACTGGGGCTTTTCTAACATCCTTAAAATGGAACTTGGATACATTTTAGTTCATATATTATCCTCAGCACTGCAAAATAAAACCACAATCATCCGAAAGAAATAGCAGTGAACCAGAAACTATCATCAATAGCTGGGCAGACTGTTATCAGCTGCAGTACATGAAAACAATTAGCACATGAGTCATGGAATACAAGACTGCAGAAGAGTGACTGCAGAAAAGGATCCCCAGGTCCACTTGCATGGCCCTCAGATAAACTGTCCCCCCCCCCCCCAAGAGACTGGTCCAGAATTAAGCTATGTCTTTATGTCTGTATATCTGTTAAATACTGGGTTCCATGGTTGGTCCGACCCCCAGCCTAGGACCAGCTCTATTTTATGAGTGATTCAGCAACAACAATACAAACAACCCAGGGCAACAGCCCTGTTTAAATAGCATGCAACTCCCCCCACTTCCCAAACAACTACCAACAATAAGCTATTTTCAGAATCATTAATTCCTCATTAGCTACCTCCAGAGTCCTGGTGGGCTATTGTTCTTGAGCATCAAGCTCAGCCAGACTCTGGTAGAATTACTTCTGTAATGTTCCAGCCCCAATACATAACAATATCAAATTTTCCTATGTGGGAAAATCCCAGATTGTCTCATTGAGATTTCAGGGCAGTAATGATGAAGCTGTGGCATGTATGCAACCATGCAGCTTCTCCAATGGAACAGCATTTCTTTTGGCAGAAGAGGAGGTGGGAATTTCTCCCAGTTCCCAGCTCCTACTACAGACTCCCCTATATGCTATTATTGAAGGTCCATATCTTCCCAGGAACAAAATCCATAGGGCACAATTGGGCGACAGTAGAAAGGGGATGCTGGCAAATGGGATATACTGCTATATGACAGGGTGCATTAGTATACTGCAAGGAAGTCATTAATTGAATAATAATAATATTTCTTTGAGCCCAGTGAGAGGTCAGAGGCTGGCTTCTGTGCTTCTGCATGGTTTACTGCTGTGGCCTAGTTTCTTTCATACCAGCCTGTGGTGGAGCAGTTAGTTTTACTTGGGTCAGGTGTGGCTTGATTATTCAGTTATTGCAATGGAGAGATGATGAAGCAGAATTACCTGCTTTGAAAGGAGGTATGCCCAGAACAGTAGCTCCTGCAGGGACTAAAATGTTGGATTACCCTGGTGACATGGAGTTCTGACTTTTATACCCACATTATTGAATCAAACTGTTTTGGATGTAAGAGCTAAGTTTGCCTTCAGTCTCTGTTCTCAAAAAAAGTGTGCCTCAGCAGAAGCTGAATCAGATATTCACAAGGATTTGAAATTCAGTGAGTTCTCAATTTTTTCATTCAATTTTTTTCATGATACTCTTGAATATGGCTTGGACCAGCACACCTGAAGGACCACCTTCTCCAATCATTTTCCAAGGATCTTCTGAGATTAGGCAGGAGGGTTGCCAGCTCTGTGTTGGGAAATATTTGGAGATCTTGGGAGTGGAGCCTGAGGACATCAGGATTTTGGGAAGGGAGAGACTTTAATGGAGGATAATGGCATGGTGTCCACCTTTCAAAGAGGTCATTTTCTCCAGGTGAATGGATGTATGTCACCTGGAGATCATTTGTGATCGCAGGAGATCTCCAGCTCCCACCTGGAGGTTAATTCAAAAAGAAAGTAAAAAATCCTCCATATAAATAAACCTCTAAAAGTACTCAAAGCACTAAAGTTAATACTCACAAATTATATACATAATCAGCAATAACAAACATACAAAACAATTGCAATACAAATCTTGAAATTCATATGAATAAACTGTGCAGCAGGGATAGATCCAAGTTCATGAGTCACAGAACAAAAAGTCCACTCCATACACCAAAGGTACTTCAGATGAGTAGAATCCTCTGTACTTGGAGACAAAGTTCTGTTTATATAGCCGCTCAGTACATTTATTTCCAGCTGACGGGGCAAACTGGTGTTGTAGCACCTCCTTTCACCAAAGCTTTATCCAAGATGGAACTGTAACAACTATAAAGTACACATACAATCACAAACTATTTTAACTTTTTTTTAAAAAAACAACAACCCCAAATGCTGAAAACTACATACCTTAACAAGATTCAAAATTACTGCATAGTAAAACATCTAATATCACTGCATTCTTCCAAATGGCTAAATGCTTAAATGAAGATTGAATCAAACACCATTCTTATATACCAAACAGCACTCCAGGTGTCTCTAACAAACATTCAAATACTTCCCATTAAAGAGGCAATTACACATAACATCCAAAAGGCAACCTACGTAAAGTATACCATTTACACAATGCAAGACAAATCCCACTCCTGAATTAAACCATTAGGGGACATTGTATCCTATTTGAAAATCCAATAGAAGACTCTATTAAACGCAAAATCCACTATGTAGAGCCCCTGGCACAGATCAATGCTTTTCAGATCCAAATATTAGTAGCAAATCCATGGCTGAATATCTGAATGGGGCTATATGAATGCATCCTGTTACTGGTCATCATCTTTTAAGAATACTTTTAGTGACTCTGGACAAGGTCAGGTACAAAGTTTTGAGAAATATGTTAAAGTGAGAACTTATAGACAAACAACTTAAACTAGCAACCCTGTCAGGTACCCAGTTGAGTGGCCTATAGGTCAAGATTACCATACTGAGCCCGCTTGCGGGGAGGGCGGGATATAAATGTGAAACAATAAATAAATAAATAAATAAAATTTTGGTTGGTGACATTCATTACCATGAATAGGATTCATTGTTACATAGCAGCCCACACCACACACCTTTAATTGAAATAGTGTAAGAGAAAACAAAAAGACTCATAGTTAATTCCTTCACAATACTGCTGCATCTTGATGAAAAAATTAATTTGCATTTACCTCTTCTTTATTGGTTTTGATTGGATTGCCAGTATTGTACACACTGTTCAGCACACATATGGAGTTTTACTAAATACAGTCAATTGTATGAATGCCAGTAAGAAAATCTTAAACTTTTTCCTTAATTAAGCTCTGAAGAGCAAGCTATTATTAGTAGTTCTCCTGCAGGGACAGAGATTAGAGGTACAAAACAGACATGAAACATCTATTTTTCCAGCAATGAAACATTTGCATATCTGTATCAGGACAGTTTGTGCATTTATTAAAGTGACAAGAATATGGTAGCAGACAACTGAGAAGGCTTAATTTATCTTGGATCCTTTTTTAAATCCTCTGCACAGAATGCTATGGATAGAAATGAAAAGAACAAAACGATCCTGGGGAAAAGAATATCACACACTTTAAAAATGTTCTGTCTTCTTCAGTGGCATCTAGTCAATTAGAATAGACTATAAAATTTATTTATTTTTATTTATTTATTGTTCTCATTTTTATCTTGCCTTTCCAGCAAGCTGGCTCAAGGCGGCTACCAACAATAAAATACCATCGAAATGGTTTACAAATTTAAAACATAAAACAAAACATCAATAATTAAAACAACATATACAGCAATGAATACTGGTGGTGTCAGAGTTCTCATGGTGGAAAGCGGCGGCAAAGGGTTCGGCCCGTGGTTCCGATATAGACCAGTTCACCAATCAAAAGTGTTCTTCTTGTCCACAGCCTCCATGTATGTAGCTTCAACAATATACACCAGAATTTATTTAATGCCAGTGGTGTAGTGGAAGCTGTCAAGCCCAGGGCTCCTGGAATTCCTAAGTTTGCGCAAGTCTGCCTGTACAACTGGCTACCTAGATGCTGCTGCCACTGAGATTTCCTTCACTGTAATCCAAGATGTCAAGAACAAGATAGGCACTGTTCCAAGAGCACCTGATAGAGCCAAAATACTTTGGACAATGATCTGTAAGAGCCCAATGACAGCAACCTCTAAGTAATGAGATTTTGTCATTGCACATGACATCCCATATTCTGATGAGGTAACTTCAGAGTACCCCTAATATGCCTCCTCATACCCCAAGACTCCCATCTTTCCTTATTTAGTGATGTTCCTAGGACATAGGAACTCCCTATGACACACAGGGTTGCCAGCTCTGAGTTGGAAAATACCTGGAGACTTTAGGGGTGGCTCTGGGAGAGGGTTTCTGAGAGAGGGCAGGGTTTGGGGAGGGGAGGGACCTCAGCATGGTACAATGCCATAGAGTCGACCCTTCAAAGCAGCCATTTTGTCTAGTAAAACTGATCTGTCAGCTGGATATCAGTTGTAAAAGCAGGAGATCTCCAAACCCCACCTGAAGGCTGGCAACCCTACTGACACACCTCCTGCCTATCCTAAGCCTTTCCTTGACTGGGCATTTTCTCACTTCAACTCAGCAATATCCCTCTCCCCTCCCCATACCCAGAACCATTAAATGTTTTGTTGACTAGTATTTCCTGTCTCCTGTAACCAGGATTGTAAGATGTCCTCCGAGGATGGCTCACATTCTGCAGCACTTCTCTGTGTTTCAACTTCCTTACTGTGATCAGTCCCTGTTTGTGTGGCCACTTCCACAAACTTCCCCCTGGATTTTTATTTGGCCCCCGTCTCTGCTCTGACCCCAGCAACTCTCTTGGAACACAGACCTCTCAGTTTGTACAGGTCCAAGGTACCCGTACAAGCGAGATAATCCAGGGGTGGGTGTGTGTGAGGCTTTTTTGCCCCCGAGCAATTTGCTCCACAGTTGCGTGATCACACAGCTCTGTGGATCTGCTGGTGCAACTCGCCACTGCATGATCAGACGCAACCACGAGCGAGTTTTATTTTTTGTGGTTGGTTTCCAAGGTGCTTAAACGGGGGGTTGATGGATCGCTTCCCCACCCTAAGGGCTTTTGATGATGTGCACACTGAGAAGGGGGGGGGGACAACAGCATGGCATTGGGATAGCCTGTGATCAGACTACCCCCAATGCCACACTTCCACGCTGGAGCGATCACACGGGGAAAGTCCAGCTGTGAGCCGCAGAAACCCGTTTGATACTGGAGTTTCCCTAGTAGTTTTTTACTCCACTTCTCTGGCGGAGCAAATCGGTTTGTCCACAGCTTGCTGACGGTTGTGGGATGCCTCCCAGATGTGCTGGTGTGATCGCGCCAGCCAAGGGCGTAGACTTTCTCAATCCCCAGGGGGGGCGGGGGCTGTCTTTCGTGTGCGCTGCTCTCCCCCCTGCCCCAGGGAGCCTCCGCCGCCGCTTCCCTCCCCCGGGCCGTGCCCGCCCGCCGCGCTCCCCGCCCCCTCCCTCCCCCCGCTCACCTTGGGCGCCGGCGGGGTAGGATCGCTGCTGCTGCTGCCTGCAGCCGGGGGCCGGCGCGTCGCCCTTGCGGGCCCCCGGCTCCCGCTCCACCTCGCATTTCCCGGGGGGGGGGCTCAGCCACCCCCAGCAAAATGAACACCCACCGGTGGCCAGTCAGCCGGCCATCACCGCCTCTCTCTCCCCCCCACCCCGCCCCAGGGAGGCAGGAGGGCAGGCCGGGGGTGGGGGGGGAGGAGAGGCGGCGACGGCCGGCTGACTGGCCACTGGCGGGTGTTCATTTTGCCGGGGGTGGCTGAGCCCCCCCCGGGAAATTTCGGGGGAGGCTCGAGCCCTCGAGCCCCCCCGTAGTTGACGCCCATGGTGCCAGCTTGATCCATCGGTGAGTCATCCCTCTTGCACGGCTAATGGGTGCGTATGGTCGCACCCTTGGACTATGAGCTACCCTGAGCCTGCCTCGGCAGGGTATAATTTAATTAATTAATTAATTAAATCATCCCAGATGACTTTCCTGCACAGAACCATACCAAGATATGGAATACAAGACTCTGATTTCCCTGTTGTTTCTCTGTTTCCACCCTAATCTTTCTCCAGTTCACATGCTACACAGCCTGTGTGGGGATTAGAATACTTGCCTTTACTGTAGGCATTCTAGTATTTGGTGCTGTAATGATGTAATAATGTTCTGACTGTTTGAAATGATTTTATTCTTCTTGAATAAACTATCTGTTTTCGATTATATCCAGCTCTCAGCTTTCTTTTAACATTTGCTCTAGATCTCTATCACTTTGGCAGATATCTCTAGAATCAGGTATTACAGTCTGAATCCAGTCTTGGGCATGGCTCCCCAGCCTGGTGGCTAGAACTTAAGTGTGCAGCGCTTGCTGGGACAGGAGTGAGGGGTACTAGAGGAGAGAATACTTTCCTACACTTGGTCCAGTTTGGTAGGTCATTCATACAGACCCTGTTTCTAACATACACATACACTAGACCACCCATGGTTATAATTTAGCATCTCAGGGAAAAGTAAACTCTGACATATCCTCCATCTTTCTTACTTACCTAGGATAAAAGAATGTAGAATCCCACTTCTTTCTCCATTTGTTCAGCTTTTAATATTCTTACATTAGTAGGAGTGCAGCAGCAGTCCTATAATCCATCTGTATATGTTCCTGGGATCCAAGACCACTGCAGATGGTGACTGCAGCCATGAAATTAAATGGTGGCTGCTCCTTGGGAGGAAAGCGATGGCAAACCTAGACAGCATAATAAAAAGTTGAGACATCACCCTGCTAACAAAAGTCCATATGATCAAAGCAATAGTATTCCCAATAGTAAAGTATGGCTGCAAGAGCTGGACTATAAGGAAGGCCAAGTGCTGAAGAATAAATGCTTTTGGATTATGGTGCTGGAGAAGACTCTTGAGAGTCCCCTGGACTGCAAGGAGATCAAATCAGTCAATCCTAAAAGAAATCAACCCTGACTGTTCCCTGGAACACCAGGTACTGAAACTCAAATACTCTGGCCACCAAATGAGAAGGAAGCATTCACTGGAGAAGACCCTGATGCTGGGAAATATTGAAGGTCAAAGAAGAAGGGGACAGCAAAGGATGAGATGGTTAGACAGTATTATCAATGCAGCAAACTCTGGAGCACAATGGAAGACAGGAGGGCCTGGCGTGATGTGGTCCATGGGGTTGCGGAGAGTTGGACTCGACTGTGCAACTAAACAACAACAACATAGACTGAGAATGAAGCCTCCTCTCCCAAACTCCAGTTAAGTTACTGTAGATGCTGCTGCAGGGGAAGGGGACATTCAACCACATCCTCCTCCATACATCATAGTTCAGGAAACAACAATGATTAAGGTGAGGAAATCAATTTCTCTGCTGCCATCCAGAACATTTCCATGCACACTTTTGGCTTGCTGGCCACACTAGGAACTGCTACCAAGCTGCCAAAGTGAATGTTGCATGGAGCAACCCTAAGTTCTCACATTTCTGAACAAGAGTACAAAAATTTCTCACTTTACAGATGAACCTTTAGTTCCCATACATGCATGAGCATTCTCACACTCTGGCCGGTGTGGGAGTTTGAGCTGGAAGCAACAAGCAGAAGAGCAATGAGCAAAAAGTTCTTCTGTACTGATGGAGAAGGCCAGGCTCCTTTTTAGGTATAGTGGTTAAGAGCTGCGGACTCTAATCTGGAGAACCAGGTTTGATTCCCCACTCCTTCACATGCAGCTGCTGTGTGACCTTGGTTCAGTCAAACTTCTCTGAGAGCTGCTCTCTCAAGAGCAGTTCTCTCAAGAGCAGTTCTCTCAGAGCTTTCTCAGCCCCACCTACCTCACAGGGTGTCTGTTGTGGGGAGAGGAAGGGAAGGAGATTGTAAGCCACTCTGAGACACCGAGTGAAGGGTGGAGTATAAATCATATGTCCCTCCTCCTCCTCCTCCTTTCTTCTTCTTCTTCTTCTTCCTCCTCCTCTAGATAATCCAGTGTCTTCATGATGTTTGCCATCCATGTGGCCAATGCCTCAAGGTCCTATCTCCTTTTGTATATGATTAGCATTCCAGCTGAGATATGACAACATGTAGTCCACAATGTCTTGCTCAGCTAACACCTGTCTTAAGAAAAACAGGTTGCTTACCTGTAACTGATGATCTTCGAGTGGTCATCTGTGCAGCCACACACCTTGGGTTTCATGCCTTTGTTAACCCTTCACCAGGAAGCCTAAAAAAGCTTTAGAAGCAGCTTTAGACTCTGCCCCCACTCAGTTCCTTCCCACACCGCCGACAGGTCCACTATTCCTGGGCTACCAGGCTAACGTAATCAGTAGAAAATGTCAGCAGTGGGGATGGCTGGCTGGGTGTGTGGCTACACAGATGACCACTCGAAGATCATCAGTTACAGGTAAGCAACCTGTTTATCTTCTTTGTGGTCTCTGTGCAGGCCACACACCTTGGGTGACTTGTGAGCTAAACCTCACTTAGGATGGAGGGTGCTGGCATCTGTTACTACTACAGGTCGATAACCCAGCAAAGTAGAAATCACCCAATGATTTTTTTACAGTTTAATATGTAACTCTTTATTTTTAATGCTTGTAAACAGTAACCAAACGGTCATTCAGCTTCCACCCAAAATTGTGTGGGTTTTTTTACATAAAGTTACAGTTCAGCTTGTAGCATTGTAAACCACTCAATTTGAAATCTGACCATAAGCTCTGCAATAAACATTAGAATTTTATGCATATGAGTCTAAGGTATGAAATTTACAGCTAACATAAAAACTCTATATAATAGTAAACCCCTCAACTTAAACTCTGAATTTTAACTCTGAATTAAACACTTGAATTATGCATATAACAGTCCCCTGTTAGCAAAAAATTGATTTGAGAACTGCTTGACTGAAGCAAGCGTCCTTTCTAGCCCTGATATCCAAGGCATAGTGTGCTGTGAACATTGACAGGGAAGTCCACGTCGCAGCAGCACAAATATCTCCTAATGAAACTCCTGCCATGGGGGCTGTGGAGGTCACCACAGCCCTAACTGAATGTGCCTTAGGCATGCCTGGTAGGAACACGACTCTTTTTCTAGCAGGAGCTCCTTTGCATATTAGGCCACACACCCCTAATGTAGCCAATCCTTCAAGAGCTTATAGAGCTCTTGCAACCACACCAAGTGAAGCGTCCTTGAACAAGATCTTCTTTATTGGAGGGCTATCTTTGGGGTACACGTGTTGAGTTAGTAATGGAGTGGAGGAATCGTGTTAGTGCAATTACAGAAAAATCAACTCATACTGTCATACATAAAACCCCCAGTCAGTGGCTAGGGAAAAGGCGCCTAGAACAGTTACTTTGTTTTATTCCCAGGCTAAAAGTGGGAAAGGAAAATCAGTTTGCACATGTAGGAAACAATATGTGATTCAAAACAAATCTGTGTGAAGTAGCAAGCAATCCAAGGACAGATAACATAGTGCTGAAGCTGCAGAGGCTGGGTAGAGGAGTACATTCCATCAGGGGGAGGGAGCTGGCTCGCCTTGCTCTGTAAATCCCAACTCCTGCCCTGGTTTGTGGCAGTGTCAACTGACACATTAGGGGTGTGTCGCCTAATATGCAAAGGAGTTCCTGCTAGAAAAGAGCCCTGGGTAGGGGTATGTCTGCAAGTTGGTAGTATAGGGCAATTGCAGATGAGATCCATTTTGAGAGTCGTTGACTAGAAACTGGTTGGCCCCGCTTTGGGTTGGAGTAACATACAAATAGTCTGTTGTCTTTTCTAAATTCAAGTGTTCTGGACAGGTAGAAAGCCAAGGCTTGACGAACATCCAACATATGAAGAGCCCTCTGTGTCAGTTAAGCGTGGGCTAACTGCCATAAGCCTGGGTGACTGTCTTGCTATGATCAATGAAGTTGCAGTGTTACATGTTGTAGTACTTCCTGAGTTGCCTTACTGCTTAATTCACAATGCTTTGTGTTCCAAGGTTTCATTTAACCTCTGTAGGTCCCACCCAGGAGATAGCATTGGGAACCCAACTCCCACCTTTGGAATGCACGCCTTGCTCGCTTTGCTTTGCTTTCTTTTCCCTTTTATCTCTAGCCTCCTTAGCAAACGACCTTGAACGAAAGGGCCTCCTGTTATGTGTTACAAGAATCACAGGTGTTATGTATTCCTTTGGCTTAGTTTCTCTGAGAACTTCCCCCCCAAAAAATATTCAACAGTATTTCTCCCTGAGAACTCATTTTGCCGCGCTTTTCATGGGAATATTGGGCCAGTATATTAGGGCTCCAAGAATTCTCCCTATTGATTGGTAGAGGGTAGTTAGGCCATATTTCATACCAAGTATAATTGTATTTGCAATTCCGATAGAAGCATATGAAGCTTTAGGTTTAAACCCCCAACCAACCCATTTCTCTCTCAGCCCCACCTACCTCACAGGGTGTCTGTTGTGGTGAGGGGAAGGGAAAAGGAGTTTATAAGCTGCTCTGAGACTCCAAGTGAGTGAAGGGCGGGATATAAATCCAATCTCTTCTCTTCTTCTCTTCTCCAGTAGACATAAAACTGCTTCATGTTTGGATCACATAATTTTGCAAAGATCTAATAACTGGGAGTTGAGAAATATAATGACCCATCCAATATGGATTTCAGATCATGCCCCAATAAGCATAGAAACTGATATAAAATGGGAACAGACTAAAAGATTATGGAGATATAATAACATGATTATGGCTAAAGAGAAAGACAAAAAAAATTCATGGAAAATCAGTTAAAACTATATTTCCTGGAAAATAGAGGAACAGTGGCCACGGATATCCTTTGGGATGCTGCTAAAGCAGTAATCAGGGGACAATGTATAATGAAAGAAAAGGAAATTAGAAAAGAATGGTTCTCTAATAGGAACAAAAAAATTCAAGAACTGGAAATGTTGCAAAAAAACCAAATTAAGAAATTCTGCCACAATAGGCATAAATTAATTAAGGAGCTTAAGGAGCAGTTAGATTGTCTGGACTCCATGGCACTCTGGAAAAAACAAACTATGGTAAGGAACGAATTTCAGAGGTCTACAATAAACTCAGCTAGGAGATTGGCAAATTATTTGAAGGGCAGAAAAGATAAGCAGAAAGTGGAAAGTATTAGAACAAAAGTTAACACATCAGAACAAATAAAAACACACCCAAAAGAGACCAGAGAAGCCTTCCTAGACTTTTACAAAACTTTGTATGGGAAAAAGAATACAGTTGAATTTGAGGAGCAAATAGGAGTAGGGCTAGAAGATTTGGAAAAGGAAAGTTTAGAGAAAGAAATTACAGCTCAGGAAATTGAGGAGGTAATAAAGGGTTTAAAACCTGGCAAATCTCCGTGGCTGGACGGCTTTACAGCAGAATTCTACAAGGAAATGAAAGGAATTCTAATCTAGAATTCTAATTCTAATATATTGGGACAATCTCACAGACTGTTAGTAATCCCTCATTGGGACCAGTTCATTGTACCCGCTATGGATGACGGTGGCGTTGAAATCCCTACTACTGAACCTGAGGTCCCGGTCACCACTGAAGAGGTGCCGGTACGCCCCGCAAGCACCAGCAGGGTGACCATCCGTTCCTGGTGGAGTGGGGGGGGGGGCAATCCTGGGCTCAGTTCGGACCACAGACTACTGAAACTTGGTCTCCATGATGGGAAGATGGGACCCGGCAGTCAGCGGCCCAAGGGACAGAACAGAGGGCCATCGATGACTCCCAGACATCCAAGATGTGGGCACAGATGGATCGTAGGTTTGATATGATCCAGAGATGGCTGCAGCAAGAGATGACCATGATGATGACCGACTTCCCGAACATGGTGGCACAGGTGATCCAAGAGCAACTGGTGGGGGCTGGAGTTGGAGCCGGAGCACCACCGACAATGGCTCCGCCACCTGTGCAGCTGCAAGCCCAGCCTCACGCACTCCCGGGACCACCTGCACCACCAGCCTCGGGACCCATGCAGCCAGCGGATAGGCGGCCCGTGCCACATGAGTTGATGGGAGCCACCTTTGACGGGAACCCCACAAAGCTGCAATTCTTTATTATCAAGGCAGGTTGGTGTATGCAGAATTGGAGCCACCTTTTCCAAGATGAGAGTGATCAAGTGGGCTACCTCGGTTCCAGACTACCAGATGAAGCTGCTGACTGGTAGTCTGGAACTGGTAATTTGGAAGAGTTCATGTGGGCCTTACGCCAACAATATAAAGACCCAATGAGCGAGGAAAAAGCCCGGAACCAGGTGCACAACCTCTTGCAAGGGAAATTGTTGGTTCATGAGTATACCGCTGTGTTTAAGCGGTTGGAAGCCAAGATTAGGGGTTGGCCTGAAGAAGTCTTCGTAGAGCAATATCGCCGGGGCTTAAATGGGGATTTATACAAGACTATGTTAAGAAACGTCAATCTGGCCACCCTGAATGGGTGGATCAGAGCTGCGGAAGAAGCTGAGGCACAGTTTACTTTGATCCGCATGAGACACCAGACTAGCACTCCCAAGAGCACTGCCCCACCAGCCACCCCTTTCAAGGCAAAGGCCAAACCAGCCATACGCGATCTCAGAGAGTTCAGGATGAAGAAGGGATTATGCGCCAGATGTGGGGAATCGGGCCACCGCTTCAGTGTACCCTGCCGCTTCTCCTAAGGGGGGAGCACCCACTTCCCCACCAGCCCATCCCAAACCAAAGAAAGCATCCATTCCAAAGCTGTTGGCATTCCAAATCGTGGAGGCCAGGTTCCCGGAGAAATTGGAAGATCAGATGGCAGACCAGCCACAGGGAAATGACCAGGACCTGCTCTGAACAATGCAACGCAGCAGGTCCCTCAAACCATCACGCCTCAAATGGTGAGCTCTCTAGGTCCCCTCCTTTATATGCTTGTGACTGTTGTGAATCCATATCAGGGCACGCAAATGCGGGTGCAAGCCCTAATTGACTCGGGTTGTGTCAGGGACTTAATTAGCCCAATAGTAGTGGATGGGTTGGGGTTGGGGGTGTGTACCTTGGAGGAGCCTCTACGCTTTACCCAGATGGATGGCTCCAAGATGAAAGAACCCTGTGCCTTCGAGACAGAACCGATCACAATTGGCACAGGGGAGCACTGGGAACAATGCACTTTTATTATGACCCCCCTTGCACAATTCCCCATGGTGTTGGGCAGCCCATGGTTGCAAACACACAACCCCTATATCTGTTGGAGTGAGGGACGAATTACCTGGGTTTCTCTCTCTTGTAAAGAGCATCTTTGGAAAGTGGAGTGGGGCAATCGGCCTGGCTCTGAGAGCACCTGTTTGGCGTGCGAGGAACTTTTATCCATTCCGGCTGCCTACTGGGATTTAGCAGATGTTTTTGAGGAAGTAGAGGCTGACGAGCTGCCCCCCCCCCATCATAACACAGACTGTGCCATTTAACTGTTACCCGGCCATAAATTACCCAAAGGGAAGTTATACACCATGTCTCCCCAAGAGAAAATTGAACTTCACAAATTCATTGATAAAAGCCTTGAGGGGGTTTTATCCATTCAGCCACTTTCCCATTTGCTGCACTAGTCCTTTTCCAAAAGAAAAAAGATGGGGGCCTATGGCTGTGCACTGACTATCGAGGTTTGAATGCTGTGTCCACCTCGAACGCCTACCCCCTTCCCTTGATCAAAGACTTGCTCAATGAGGCCAGTAAAGGGAAAATCTTTTCGAAACTGGACCTCAGAGATGCTTACTTCCGAGTGCGCATCCAGGAGGGGGATGAATGTAAGACTGCCTTTAATACACCCCTGCAGCAATTTGAATACTTGGTTATGCCCTTCAGCCTTCAGGGGGCTCCAGGCATATTTATGAATTTAATAAATGAGGTCCTGCACAAGCATCTATTCAAGGGGGTCCTGTGCTATCTTGATGACATCTTACTGTATTCCCCAGATATGGAATCACATGTGAAATTAGTAAGGGAAGTGCTGGCCACACTCAGGGACAATAAACTTTTTGCAAAACTCTCCAAATGCGATTTTCATAAAACTGAAATAGACTTTTGGGGTACTGAATCTCACCCCGGGGTTTGGAGATGGACCTAGCAAAATTGTCTGCGGTGGTGAGATGGGAGACCCCCAGAACTAGAAGACAGCTCCAAAGCTTTTTAGGATTTGCCAATTTCTACAGAAATTTCATCAATAATTTTGCCCACTACAGCCTTCCCCTCATTGACTTGTTAAAAACCAAAGGGAAGGGGCCGGAAGCTACCAAACTGGGTGCCCAGTTGGTCTGGACACAGGAATGTCAACAGGCGTTCGATGTACTAAAACGTCTTTTTACTTCTGAACCCATCCTGGCGCATCCTGATGAGAATAAGAAATTTATTGTGCAGGTGGATGCTTCTGATGTTGCCACGGGGGGGGGGGGGGGGTGATTTTACAAGAAAAAGTTGATGGGAAGTTGCATCCCTTGGCCTATGTATCTAAGAAATTTGGGGATACAGAGCGGGATTGGGCGGTGTGGGATAAGGAAGCTGCAGCAATCCGGCTAGCCTTAACCACATGGAGACACTGGTTAGAGGGAGTGCATCAGCCTTTTGAAATCTGGACTGATCACAAAATCTTAGAGGCTTTAAGGCCTGACTTATTGGCTCTCATCAGAAGTCTCACACTTGGCCCTCCACACCAACCATAGAACTGCTTTGGTTGTTGTGGGATTCTTTTTATAGGATCAGCTCTTGACCGTGGATGGTACTGCTGTTTTGCTGTGTATTGGCGATGTTTCCACATTTCTGGTTGGCTGGGCGATCGAGCATGGTGTGTGTACTGAGGTCTCCATGCTCCTTGTTTTTGTGGTTGCTGTGGGTATTGCATATGCACTCCCAGATTTCTAGCGCGCTTGTGGCTCTCATCTACATCTTTGAGCACATCATTGGTAGCTTTGTGAAATACTCCACATCTTTCAAAAGGAAGGTCTTTAATCCTTTGTTTGATATCCATCTGAAGTGATATTGACCTGAGCCATGCATGTCTGCGAAGCACCACCACTGTGGCCATAATTTGAGAAAAACAAGATACAGTGTGTCTGACAGTCACAACTTGTTGTTTTACAGCTCTTCATGATTCCTGGATAGCATCTGAAACATCCATTCTAGTATCAGCAGGAAAGTGATCTAGTTGAGCCTCAATCTTATTTGCAGATTAAATATGTACGCTGAAAGGTAAGGGACATTTGTTTGCATCTTTGAAGCAATTGACATGGCAGCATAGATTCTCTTTGTCATTGAGTCTATTTCCTGGCCCTCCCTGTTGGGTGGGGCCAGATACTGTGACTGCTTCATTTTAGATGATGAGTGTACTGCTGCAGAGTTTGGCTCAGGTTGAGACTGTAGAAAGATATTGTTATCCCCTTGTACCTTGTACATCATCTCATAGTGTTTTGGGATGGGTGGGATCGATGCAGGTTTTTCCCAAGCTTCCTGCAGGGTCATTAGGTGTACAGGCAATGTAGGTAGTACAAAGGGTGTAGGTCTATCAGCTTGGAGCATGTCATGCACTATGTCCATGACAGGTGTAACTCTGGAAATTGACTGGATTCCTAGTGCTTTTACCATGTTTTGCATGAGGTCTATGAACCCCTTAGCAGTGTCTTGATTCGGCATGGCTTGCTGGGGGTCTATTTCTTGTCCAGTCAGGCCATCCTCCTCCCCATCTCTGTGTGAATCGGACCCTTCTGTGTCTGTGTCTGACCTCCTTGGTGAACTGAAACCTTGTGTCTCCATGAGCGTATAATCCTCCCTGACTGAAGATTTGTGCACCCTCTGCTGTCAGGGGCTAGTATATGCACCGTCTCTGCACTTAGGCAGATGCATCCCTGATGCACCCCTGATGTATCAAAAATCTTGGGAGGTGGGGTCGCTTAAGCCTCCCTAAGTCATGTTATGCTGCATCCCAGTTACGGCACCCCTGGTGTCTATAAGCCCTTCCATGGGATGGAGACCTAGATCTTGACTGAATGACTCAAGAGTGGTGACTGTCAGTGCCTGACATGAATTTGTTTGTTGTGAGGCCTGTGAAGCTTTAATACACAAGTATCTAATGAGTTGCTCTTCCTTTCTGTATTACATAACGTCTAAATACACAAATGCATAATGAGTTGCTTTTCCTTTCTGTAAGCAGTATGAGTTACTATACAAATGCAGAATGAGTCACTATTCATTTGTATAAGTGTTTATCCGTTCCTAATCCTTTCCTATTCTCAAGTCCCCGACAGGGAGTTAGCAACCATTAATCAACCCACCCCGGAGGGATGCAGAGTCTCTCTCCCTCTTGCTTCCCCCCCTCGCTTTTGCTCAGCTTTGCTTTGCCTAATAGCTAACGCGCTTGCGCACTGAACGGTCTGCCTTCTGGTATGTCTTATCTCCTCTCCTGTGTCCTTGGCCAGGGGAGGAAAGGATCCTCTGTGAACTGTGAATTTGTTATGTTTGCAGGTGTTGAGAAACTGGTTTTTAGACTCAGCAATAACTGGATAACAACTGTAGTCCATGAGAACGCTTTTGGAGGTTCCTGGGAACTAACTTTCCCGTGCCTTTCATGGGAACCGGTATGCTAGTAATAGCATGGGAAAATGCAGGACACTGATTGGTGACATATCTATAATCATGTATCAGTTTAGTATATCAATGAATGTAACCCATAGTATTTCATTACTAACAGAAAAAGTGTGTGACTCCAGTGATCTTTCTACAAGTAAAGGACTTTTTACTCAAAGACCTGTTGTGGACTATATTCATTGGGACAGTCTCACAGAGACCATCCACATTGTATCCATGGTGGTGGGGGTGGGGGTGGCTTCCACTATCAAAGGAGCAGAACTTCAGTTTCCCCTGTCAATGTCCTGCATCCCATAGTAAGTGCTCGGTGAATGGCAGAGGAAATTGGGAGAACTGTATTGCGTACACTCATTGTAGGGCTCGTTACACTCTGGAGTCTGTTTGTCAGTAGTGGACCTGTCCTTTGCCAAGATTTGTAGTGGCAGTAGTGACTGTATGGACGGTGACTGTGTCTGATCTGCGCATATAGTTGATTGCCCAGGTTTTATCGTTTGCCAAGATCTCAGACTTGATTAGGTGTCTGCATGTCTCACGGAGGGGTGAATTTGTGGATATGCCAGTGTCAGAATCTAAAGATTCTAACAAGCGTTTCTATAATGTTTAATGCTGACATGCTTTGTATAATCTTCTTCATGTAACCTGTCCCTGTAGTCGCTATGTAACCTTTCCTTATGGCTTTCTTTATGACCCTGGATTTATGGCTCAAGCTGGGTCTGGTCAGTGTAACCATTTGGTCCGGGAGGGTGGCGACTTCAGCGCATGAGAACAATCGGCCTCTCACCTCCACGCCTCCGCATTCCTTTCCTCCCTGCCGGGGAAGACGCGGACCAGTTTCTTATCGGCGTGTGAAGACCTTGGCAAAAGTTATTTGTTATGCATAAGATGGATACATCTAAGGGGTCTGGTTTAAGAAGGGAAATTTACAGCTTCACACCTAACCTTTTTCCTGTGGGAAGCAAATGGTCAAAGGACCTTTAGCCCACGGTTGTTTCCCTCCTTGTGATTGGTTACCTATGGGTAATTCAAATTGTATCCTGATTCTATTGTATGCTTTATCTCTAACAATGATCCGAGGACCTGTAGTAATGTAGTAATAGGAAATAAAGAACTGTGTTTCATCAACAAAGGTCTGATCCTTGACTACTTCGAGCAGAAACCTCACAGATTGTTAGAGATCTGTGACTGGGACTTGGCTGTTCCTGACCATGTCAGATGACGGTACTATTCCCATCCCTACACCCGAAGATCAACCGGTGACCCCGGACGACCAGGGTGCCGGAGCTGGAGGCGGCGGTGGGGAGCCCGAAGTGCCAGCGACTATGGCTCAAGGGGCTCACTACATCCCATGGCCACCCCCTCACCAGGCCGGGACCCTGAGGTACTCATGGAGCAACTTCGGTCATGGGACAGTCAACTCGTGGGTCCACGATTGGAGGGGAGTCCGTGTCTCGGTCCGGGGGATCGCACCGAGTACGGGCGGCCGAGTTTCCTGGGAGATGAACGCGAGATGGGCTATGGGGGAGACTATCGAGTCCCGCTGATGGACGAGGAGAGAGGCGCAACCTACGGTCCCGATCTCTACGGAGAGGACCCGACCCAAGCCCTAGATCGCATGATGGGAGATTTGCGAATGCAACTCACCACGGAGCTACGAGAAGTAGCAATGGATCTGCAGTTCCAGTTCCAAGACGCCCTGACCGCAATCCAGGCAGCCCGGGCAGCCCCAGGTGGAGCCGGAGCTCCAGGCGGGGGAGCCCCGCTGCAGCCGGCTCCCCCAGGGGGAGCTCCTGCGGGGGTTGTCCTGCAGCCGGTGCCACCACAGGTTCCGCCACCCGCCCCACATCCAGTTCCTGTGCCCGCCCCAGCCCCAGTGCCCGCGGGGCAGATGATCCGCCAGGCGCCCAACGATCCGCTGACGGCTACTTTCGATGGGGACCCCGAGAAGCTACGGTTCTTCCTCATAGAAATCGAGAGGTTTCTAGACACTTGGGGACACCTCTACCCCACCGAGAGGGATCGAATTGGCTACATCGGGTCCAAGTTGAGGGACACCGCCAGCGACTGGTATGTGAGCCTGCACAACGCCCCCGGGCCTGAGCTGCGGTCAGTGCACAATTTTATGTGGGCTCTCTGACAGCACTATGAGGACCCCTTGGGAGAAGAGAAGGCGCGGAACCAATTGCGGAAGCTAACTCAAGGGCGGTCCTCCATGAGGGAATACACTGACCGGTTCAGGGGCATAGCAGCCAAGATTCGCAGCTGGACCCAAGACCTCTTCATCGAGAAATATCAAGAAGGCCTGAACCCTGAAGTGTATGAGACGGTGCTGAGAGGAGGTCAACCTGGCTCCCTGGCAACGTGGATGAGAGTGGCGGCTGACGTGGAGGAGAGGTTCACCCTCATCAAAATGGGAACCTCGGCAACTGCCCAAGCCAAAGCGGCTCAGAAGGTAAAGCCGAAGCCCAGCGTCCAAGAAATCCGAGACAGCCGGTTCAGGCAGGGGCTCTGCATGAAATGCGGCGAGAGTGGTCACTATGCCTCGGCGTGCCCCCGCGGGAGTGGGAAGGTCCCCAAGACCTCCACCCCAGTGGCGGGGAGCACCCCCAGCAAAGGAAAGACCTCATTCAAACCCCGGGCATTACAGCTGGAAGGGGCAGCGAGTGAGCAAGGGGAGCTGGAGCTGATGGAGGCACAGATGTCGGGAAACTCCAACGGCCTGCAGTGAGCAGCGCAGAACTGCAGGTCCCAACCCCCGACGCGCCATCTCCGGTGAGCATTCCTGGCCCTTTACTATACATGGTAGTGACTGTGATCGCCCCCGAGACTGGGACCCATGTCCTGGTGCATGCCCTAATTGACTCAGGGTGCGCCAGAGACTTAATAAGCCCATTAGTAGTGGATGGGCTAGCCCCCAAAGTTACCCCACTGGGGGAGCCACTCACGTTTACGCAGATGGACGGTTCGGAAATGAAGGAGGCATGTGTGGCTGAAACGGAGAGGTTAATAGTGGGGACGGGGGAGCACTGGGAAAAAAGGGCCTTCATTATCACCCCCAATACCCAGTTCCCCATGGTATTGGGGAGCCCTTGGTTAAGTTCCCACGACCCATATATCAAGTGGAGTGAAGGGAAGATCTCGTGGGTGGATGAGAAGTGTAACCATCACAAGTGGGACCCGGGGTGGGGATCGGGCCCCCCGGCCCCCCTGCTAGCGGCAGCTCTCACGTTGGTGCCTTCCGCCGTGTCTAAGGAGTATTGGGACTTAATGGGGGGTGTTCAGTGAGACCGAGGCGGACGAGCTACCCCCCCACCGACTGTCAGACTGTGCCATAGAGTTGCTCCCGGGGGAGAAACTACCGAAGGGAAAACTCTACTCTATGAGCCCCGCAGAGAGGGAGGAGCTGAGAAAGTTTCTAGACAAGAACTTGGAGCGAGGTTTCATCTGCCCTGCCAAGTCCCCCTTTGCAGCGCCCGTTTTGTTCCGGAAAAAGAAAGACGGAGGGCTGCGATTGTGCACGGACTATAGGGGCCTGAACGCAGTGTCGGCTTCCAACGCTTATCCCCTCCCCCTCATAAAAGACTTGTTAACGGAGGCAGCTAAGGGGAAGGTGTTTACTAAGCTGGATCTACGAGATGCTTATTTTCGAGTGCGCATTTGGGAAGGGGACGAGTTTAAGACTGCCTTTAACACACCATTGGGACAGTTCGAGTATCTGGTGATGCCATTCGGCTTAAGTGGCGCGCCGGGAGTTTTTATGAGCCTGATAAATGAAGTGTTGCACAAGCATTTATTCAAGGGGGTGTTATGTTACTTAGATGATATCTTGATATATTCTACTGATAAGGAGTCTCATGTGAAATTGGTCAGGGAGGTGCTTTCTACACTGTTGAAAAATCAACTGTATGCCAAGCTATCCAAATGTGAGTTCAATCGAGATTCGGTAGACTTTTTGGGGTATCACATTTCACAGAAGGGGTTAGAGATGGACCCTGCCAAAGTGGAGGCAGTGGTGCAGTGGGAGGCGCCCCGCACTAGAAAGCAGCTGCAAAGTCTATTGGGGTTTTGCAACTTCTATCGCACCTTCCTAAAAGATTTTGCCACGGTCACCCTCCTGCTAACGGAACTCCTGAAAACCAAGGGGAGGGGCCCAGACGCAGGGAAACCAGGGGAGAGGATAGCCTGGTCTGAGAATTGCCAAAGAGCATTTGAGACCTTAAAAAAACTATTCACGTCAGAACCCATCCTGGCTCATCCGGATGAGACTAAGGAATTCGTGATCCATGTAGATGCGTCGGATGTGGCCATGGGGGGGGAGGCATCCTTCAGAAGGGGATGGATGATAAATTACACCCTCTGGCTTACATTTCAAGAAAGTTTAATGAGACCGAGAGGAACTGGTCGGTATGGGATAAGGAAGCTGCAGCCATACGTTTAGCCCTGACCACTGGAGACACTGGCTGGAGGGAGCACAGACCCCTTTTGAAATTTGGACCGATCACAAAAACTTAGAGGCACTGTGTACCCAAAGGTCCCTGAATGCCAAGCAACTCTGGTGGGCCGATTTTTTCTCGAAGTTTAACTTAGTGCTCAAACATTTTCCTGGGAAGGCCAATTCGTTAGCAGACGCTTTGTCCAGGTTACCCCAACATGAGAGTCAAAAAGAGGAGGTGTTTGATTCCATGTTCTCTCCCCAGCAACTGGGAGGTGCCGTTACTACCAGAAGCCAAAGTAAGCAGGCAGCGATAGAGTCATGGGAAGACAAGTGGGGGGGAGACTACTCACCGGAAGAAGCAGAGGAGATAGAGAACCTAGGGGAGTGCTCTCTCTGTTCTAACAAATGCTGGTACCATGGAGACAAGCTCGTGGTGCCTCGAGCTCGGAGAAAAGACATTTTGCTGACCTGCCACTCATTAAAGCTAGCTGGTCATTTCGGTTTCCTAAAAACACTTAATTTGGTCCAGCGGCAATTCTGGTGGCCACGCATGCGCAAGGATGTATCTGACTTTGTCACTGGCTGTCAAACCTGTTTGATGTGCAAGCGGAGGGGGGGGGAAGGTCCCAGGACTGCTACACCCGTTGCCCACCCCCTCTCGTCCATGGGAGGCAATAGCTATGGACTTTATCACCAATCTGCCACCCTCAAAAGGAAAGACTGTAATTTGGGTGGTGGTTGATATGTTCTCGAAGCAAGCCCATTTTACCCCGTTCAAACAGTTGCCGACTGCCAAGGGACTAGCTAAAGCATTCTTTAATCACGTGATTAAATTACACGCCTTCCCCAGACGTGTGGTATCCGACCGAGGTAGTCAATTCATTGCTAACTTCTGGCGGGAGCTTTTAAAGATGATGGACACTGAGCCAGCCTTGAGCTCGGGTTACCATCCAGAGACCGATGGCCAGTCCGAGCGAACTAATCAAATATTGGAACAGTTTTTAAGGTGTTACACTAACTACCATCAGGACAACTGGGTGGAGTTGCTGCTGTTTGCTGAATATAGTTATAACAATGCTATTCATTCATCCACGGGCGTGTCCCCTTTTATGGCAGTGGGAGGCTTCAAAGGAAAACCCCTACCCACTATAGAGGAGACACTGGACGGTTCCTCTTCTGACTTTAAACAATGGTGGACTAACCTGCAAGACTCGTGGCCATTGATTGCTAAAACTCTAGATAAAGCCAAAGAGGATTACAAAAAGTATGCGGACCGTGGAAGGGCTGAAGGTTGGGACCTTCAACCAGGGGACTCTGTCTATCTTTCCACCAAGAACATACATGGTCTACAACCAAGCCGGAAGTTGGGGTGGAAATACGTTGGCCCTTATAAGGTGTTGCGCAAAATTTCTGATGTGTCCTTTGAACTGCAGTTGCCTAAATCACTGAGTTCTGTGCACCCTGTTTTTCATTTCAGCTTATTGAAGAAGAATCCTGGGCCGAATGCATGGCATCCAACTCCTCCGACTCCTCCTCCACTGATGAAGGAGGGGGCGCCCCATTTTGAGATTTCCGAAATCCTGGATTCAAAAATGTGTAGGGGCCGCTTGCTATATCTAGTCAAGTGGGTAGATTTTGGTCCTGAACTAAACGAGTGGGTTCTTTCTGACAATGTTCATGCTCCTAAATTAGTTAAAGCTTTTCATAAACGTTTCCCAGATAAGCCGGGGTAGATTAGATTTTTGAGGTGGCAGAGTGTCAGAATCTAAAGATTCTAACAAGCGTTTCTATAATGTTTAATGCTGACATGCTTTGTATAATCTTCTTCATGTAACCTGTCCCTGTAGTCGCTATGTAACCTTTCTTTATGGCTTTCTTTATGACCCTGGATTTATGGCTCAAGCTGGGTCTGGTCAGTGTAACCATTTGGTCTGGGAGGGTGGCGACTTCAGCGCATGAGAACAATCGGCCTCTCACCTCCGCGCCTCCGCATTCCTTTCCTCCCTGCCGGGGAAGACGCGGACCAGTTTCTTATTGGCGTGTGAAGACCTTGGCAAAAGTTATTTGTTATGCATAAGATGGATACATCTAAGGGGTCTGGTTTAAGAAGGGAAATTTACAGCTTCACACCTAACCTTTTTCCTGTGGGAAGCAAATGGTCAAAGGACCTTTAGCCCACGGTTTTTTCCCTCCTTGTGATTGGTTACCTATGGGTAATTCAAATTGTACTAGAGGGTATATTAATCCTGATTCTATTGTATGCTTTATCTCTAACAATGATCCGAGGACCTGTAGTAATGTAGTAATAGGAAATAAAGAACTGTGTTTCATCAACAAAGGTCTGATCCTTGACTACTTCGAGCAGAAGCCTCACAGCCAGTTAGTGTGAGGCTTCTGATGAGATCCAATAAGCCAGGCCTTGTATTGTAAAACAAAGTCTTTATTTCTTAATGGTCTTTCAGGAAACACTTGCGTTGTTAGTGATACCACATACAGAATGTGAGGAACTGATATACTGTATTCAAACAGGAGTAAAAAGTCAGGTACCAATCAAAATAAAAATATCAAGCGCCAAAATGTGCTACCGTTACTTTCTCAGAGAAAAAGGCGCGTAAGCTGAGCTAAATTCCCATCCCCGACCCTGTGTGTAATCTACATGCATTCTCACACAAAAGACACCTGGAAAAGTGGAGGCCCAGTAGCCCAAGGTTACTCCCACCGGGACCTAAAAGGGACTGGGAAAAAAGAAGCAACCATGACAGGGAACCTGACAGTTAGGAGTATCGGTGTGATTTTTAACTTGGACTGATGACGCTGATCAGTGAGCTTAGATGCCTTATGCAGTTTTGTGGCATCAGTTAATTTAGAGTCCTTCAGCTTCAAGGAACTCTTGCCTGAGCAAGAAGGTCTCTTTGGCAGTTTGTCTGTCTTTGCTTTCTTTTGCTTAAACATGCCCACACTTTATTGCGCTGAATCTCCCCACTCAACTAGTGGGAGATACAGTGATTTTTGAGTCTCCATGATCTTATTCATGACTGGAGCTAGGGATTGCTCTAGCAGGAAAACTTGGAGATGAGCTGCCCTATTTTTCCTTGCCTGATTTGTGAATTTCTGGCATTATATACAGGAGCTACTTCTATAATCCTCCCCCAGGCAGCGAAAACAGCATTCATGGTCATCAGTTGGGGGGCTCTTTGCCTCACAGTTCAGGCAGCGTTTAAAGAAAGTTGTTGGTCCCATAGACTGCCCTTTGAGCTGCAAACTGGGCAGTAGTTATGATGGAGAGATTGAACGCTCACTCTCTTAGTATTATTTTGACTTTTCTCCCCCCCCCCCTTTTACAGTTCATGTAAGCCTGAGGAGGCTTTCCCAGAGCGACAAAGAAAAATGTCTGGTTCATAGGTGGTTAAAAATGAACTGAGTGGGGATGAAGTCTGCCTCGGCTACTGAGCATGCTCAGTAGGAGCAGTCTTCATGAGACTGAGGCAGACACCACATCTAGCAAACTGCTTCTAAAGCTTTTTTAGGCTTCCCGGCAAAGGGTTAACAAAGGCGTGAAACCTCTGTGCCCTGCACAGAGACCACAAAGAAGATCCGTTGTTCCTGATTTAAATCCTAGTGTCTCCTTCACCTTTTTTTCAATAGAAACCAACAGCACCTTGCTAGTCTGAAACACTAGATAAGACTTTGCGTCACTTTTGTTTTTATTGGGATAAATCCCATATGGTAGCCTTGTTAGGCAATTGCAGCAAAATCCATAAAAAGTCTTGTGACCTCTTACAGACTAGCAGATGTCTTATCCTGGCATATGATTTTGTTGTCTAGGTCATGAAAACTCCATGAAATCAATAAATCTGTTTGTGTTTAATAGTGCCAATCTATCCAAAGTTATACCTTTCTAAATACATTGACAAATGCACCTAGAAGAGTTTAGCTCCTTTTAGGATTGTATTGTAAGACTGACCAATTTTGCACAAGCCGCTGCTCCGCTCCCACTCTTCCCTTTCCCCGAATTGCATACATTAATTTCCCACTATGTGCTGCACGGCCACATTTTGACCTGCATTTTGACCCGATTTCCCTCACGTCTTCTATATCCTCAAAAAACAGTATTGAGAGGACACGGGGGAAATTGGGTGAAGCTGCAGGTCAAAATGTGGCCACGCAGCTCATAGTGGGAATTTGATGCATACAATCGGGGGAAAGGGAAGAGTGGGGGCAGAGCAGTGGCTTGTGCAAAATCAGTCTCTATGTTCTTTTCATTTTTTAATCTGTTATGAAGTTCTACTATCCTGCTCAGTAATAAAGAATGTGATTGGCATTTTTAGAACTAATGCTAAGAGCACTATTTAGCCAGTTATGCATCATTTATCATTGTTGATAATGCAACACAGAATGTAGATGAGGACCATTTAAAAATTAAACTAATCAGTCTATTGTAGATATTGAAAATACAAGCATCAGTGTAAGCATCTCCTGTCAAAAGCAAATCTTGGGCTGCAATCACAAGCTCCTTTAGATCCAACATAGGTGTGAGTGCCTGGTGGATCTAAAGGGAGCAATCAGACAGCAACATCTGGGAAGCATCCTGCAGTCATCAGCAACCCATGCTGCTCTGCCATGGAAGCAGAGTTAAAAGACACCAGGGAAAGTCCGGTATTATCCAGGTAAGTTGGGCCACAGATGGACTTCCCCCTGTCTGATCACTCAAGCATGCTCTCATATCCTCAGGATGGTCTGCTCAGGCCATCCCAACTCTGTGCTGTGTTTCTCTTCCCCCAGCACAGTATGCGCATCATCACATACTCCATAGGGGGCCTTTAGTTTGGAGGTACGATTCCTCACTTATATGCAAGGAAAACAAACGGGAAAAAACCCCTGACTCACCTGCAGTTGCATCTGATCGCACAGTGATGGGCTGAGCACGCAGCTTCAAAGGGCTGTGTGATCTTGCAACTGCATGTCAAATTCTTCTCTTCCCCTCCACTTCAACTGGCACATGTGACTGTAGCCTTGAAGAGGCAAAGTTGATTTCACTTGTGATCACATAAAAAGAATCATGGGAATTCATATGAATCTCATTTTTCTGGGCTCATTCATATATTAGTCTGTACTGTGAATGCCACAAACAATTCTTTTCACAGGGTAGCAGTTCCACCCAAGAACTGTTAACATTTATAAGCTGCTCACCAGTTGGATAAACCCATTCACATGGTGAGCCTCAGTGTGACTGGACCAATACATGTAGTGAGTGACTTAGTAACACTTGGTCTAATGCACTGACCAGTCCCGCTATGTAGAAGCAGTTTACGTTGGCTTCCATCATGGAGAATCAATTATTATAATCCCATTTGTATTCCTAAAGTTTGTGGCTAGGTCATGGAAAGGGAATAACCAATAATGCAATCCTACATGGAATTACATCCTTCTAAACCTGTTTATTTATTTATCTACTTATTTGTTTTATTACATTTCTAGCCCCCCCCCCCCCCACTGCATAGCAGGCTCAGGATGGCTTTCAACAATACAGAAACTGCAATATAACAATATAATACAAGTGTAATAGGTTACAATAAAACAGAGCTAGTTTGGTGTCGTGGTTAAGTGCGCAGACTCTAATCTGGGAGAACCGGGTTTGATTCCCCACTCCTCCACTTGCACCTGGCTGGATGACCTTGGGCAAGTCATAGCTCTGTACCAGCTGTTCCCTCAAGGACAGTTCTGGAAAGAGCTCTGTCATCCCCACCTACCTCACAGGGTGTCTGTTGTGGGGAGGGGAAGGGGAAGGAGTTTGTAAGCCACTCTGAGACTACAAGTGAAGGGTGGGGTATAAATCCAATCTCCTCCTCCTCCTCCTCTCCTAATATCAATAAATTATTAAAATTCAATGAAAAAATAATCTCATTTATATAATTTATTTAGAAGGTGTATCTCTGCTTGAGATTGTATGGCAAGAAATCAAATTGCTAAAATTAAAAGCACTATGGACTGGGTCCATGAAAAGCTGGGCCCAAAGGCCCATCGTGCAAGGAATCTCACTCTGGTGACCTTGGTCAGTCATTCTCTTTCTACCAAACCTATCTTATATGTTGTCCTGAGAATAAACTGGCAGGGGGTGAGCATGGGTATGTTATCCTAAGGGTCTAGGATGAAGAAAAATCCAATAATTAAATAAAACTATCCTATATGTTTGCATATGAATCCTGTTTGACATAGTTCTCCCCTTGAAGAGACATGCTTTCCTTGTTTGATAGTGATGCATTAAATGAAAATAGAATTGGACAGCAATCCTACCCACCCCAGGTTAATTAAATGCAAGTTCCATGTAAATGTGTTTAGGACTAGGGTGTTTATAGAGGAAAATGTTGATAAGCTGGCAGCTCTACCACAGTTATGTTTACATCACAGTGTAACCATCTGGCTTGTGTGAGGGCATTTCAGTCTTGTGGAGTGTGCACATGGACAATTTTTGTTTAGCCTCTAGCTTGGAATGCATCCCATTACACTGAGAAATCCAACAGGACATTTATTTTAGAAGGACACAGGCATAAAGCGTTAGCCAAATGAGTCCGACCCAGTTCATTTTCTGCCCCTTCCCCAAGAATATGGATCATTTTCATTACAGACTTCCAGACAGGTTTAGAAGGACTTTTCCTCCTTCCACTTTCCTAGAAAAATGGGTGACATTCTATCACATTCTTTGCTAAAGCTATGAGAATTTCTCTCATGAGCTCTGCTTTTGGGGGCAACCGTGTTCTTTAAAGAAGAGCACTATGCCTATTTTTGGAGGATACTGAAAATATTGCCATTGCAGACTGGTATTCCTGAATTCTTCCTTCACCTTGCAAACTCCAAATCACTAAAAATTTCTAGCTATGAAATTTCATATTTTAGCAGCTCATTTTTTAAACATTATTGTCCCTAGAGCTGCCTCTTGCATAATTTAACATATTTTTCTCTGTATTTCTGATTTGCCACCTTACTTTCAGTCTGTGAGCTCATGCTGATAAAGTTGAATGCATATTCAGTTTGGATTATTATTCCTGCGGTATGGTGTAACCAGGGGACATTAGGGGTTAGGGTTTAAAGGAGGAAGTGAAGCGAGAAGGGGTTTAAAGTTTAAAGGGGTTTAAAGTGTAAAGTGGTTTAAAGTTTAAACCCCTTCTCTCAAGAGTTGTGCTGGCAGTGGCAGCTTTGCTTCCTCTGCAGGCCCGCTGGGAGCTGGGGGCAGGGCTTGCTGCCACTGCCATTTCTGCCCGCTCCTGGGCTGGCAGAGAGCAAGCCTCCCTTTCCCTTCCCTTCCCTAGCTGGCCTGCCAAGGCAGGCAGGCGGGGGGGGGGAGCAAAGTGAGAAGGGGTTTAAAGTTTAAGCCCCTTCTCTCTAGAGTCAAACTGGCAGCAGCGATCTTTCCCTTGTATTCTATGGGGCCATAGAATACAATGGAAAGATCGTGCCACCACTGCCGGCGCGACTCTTGAGAGAAGGGGTTAAAACTTTAAACCCCTTCTCTCTTCGCTTCCTACCCCCCCCCCCCCCGCCTTGGCAGGCCGGCTAGGGAAGCAAAAAGGGGGGCATCTTCAAAAGCCTCCCCTTCCCTCCCCCAGCTGGCCTGCCAAGGTGGGCAACGGGGAGCGAAGTGAGAAGGGCTTTAACGTTTAAACCCCTTCTTCTCGCTAGAGTCACGCAGCAGTGGTGATCTTTCCATTGTATTCTATGGGGCCACAGAATACAATCGAAAGATGTTGCCGCCACTGCGGCACGACTCTTGAGAGAAGGGGTTTAAACTTTAAACCCCTTCTCTCTTTGCTTCCCCCCTGCGCCTTGGCAGTTCTGCTGGGGAAGGGAAGGGGAGGCTTTTGAAGATGCACACCCCCCTTTTGCTTCCCCTTCTGGTGATGTCAGGGGGTGTGGCATATGCTAATGAGTTATACTAATAGGTATGCTAATGAGCTCCTGCACCTCTTTTTCTGCGAAATGACCCCTGGGTGTAACTAGTAGCCTATGAATAGAATTTTTAGGCAGGAAATAATATCCCCACCTTAAATTCATGTAGATGAACATTTTCCCCCTATAATGAAGTCTAAATTGGGCAACATTCATCATTAACATGTAATAATCTATACATTGCATCTGTTAGTTTACGAATTTTAATATTTTAGAACTTAGGTGACTGCTGAGATTTACTAGCAATTCTTAACTTTTTTGGTGGCCATCCAAAATGTGTAAGCCACCCTGAGCCTGCTTTGGCAGGGAGGGTGGGTATAAATAGAATGAATGAATGAATGAATGAATGAATAAAATCAGAGGAACTCTGATTTCCTTGATTTCTTGAAAGGTCCTTAGGACTTAAATTTTCACCTCATAGTATATACTGTTGTTTATTTAGTTAGTTGATCACTAAATATTATTACCACCCTTCCCAAATTGCTCAAGGTATTTTACAAATTTTAAAAATGAAAATCAATATTTCAGTATTCAATAGATGTAACGAACCTTCCAGTATTCTGATCTAAAAGATACCCTCACCGGTCCATTGAATGCCTACACCAGACACTTACAGACGAGCCAGATACTTGCTGTAATAAAGAAATGCAGAGGATGTTTGAAATTTCCTGTTTGCCTGGAAAGGCTTATCTCCATAAAGGTAGAGGGGAGGAGGTAAGAGCAAAGATCCATCTATCATAGGGAGACAGTACTACAAATCTGCAAAGTACAGGAGTCGGAGACCGGTAGCAGTGAAATCAGCGGACATACTTTATTAGGTGGTCAGATGAAAAGCATGGCACAGGGGCTCCAGGGCCCTCTTTTATGCTGGCCGGAGCCACACCTCTGGCCACACCCAAACGATCCGATTGGGTCATACATATGCAATCTTAAGTCATAGGTTCACCGGGGAGAACCTAGGCACCTTATTGGAGACCAGTTAGGATCTGTTCCTCTATTGTTTGCCTGGCCGAATGGCGGTTGCCATTACGGGAGCACATGGTGGCAACCATTACATGATCCAGCATGGTACATTACAAAATCCTTCTGAAAAGGACAAGGAAGGAGGTCACAGAAAGATACAAATGGTAAAACATTGGGAGAACGGCTATCAGCTACCTTGCAGACACAATCAGTGGACCTAACAACATCAACTACACCATCTCGGGCTTACTCACCTGCTCATCTTCTAACACTGTATATGCCATTAAATGCCAACAATGCCCTTCAGTTCTCTACCTAGGGCAAACAGGTCAAACCCTATGCCAAAGGATAAATGGGCACAAACCTGACATCAAGAATCACAAGACTGAGAAATCTGTAGGAGAACACTTCAGCTTTCCAGGACATTCAATGGGTGACCTCAAAGTAAATGTTTTATTGCAAAGGAAATTCAAGAACAGACTAGAAAGGGAAATTGCTGAGTTGCAAGTTATTACAACACTCAGAACAATGGAATCCCCAGGACTTAACAGGGATATTGGTTTCTTATCGCACTACATATGCTAACCTCATTCAGCCTTACATCTGTATTCATACCAGTCCCCCAGAATGTTGTTAGCCGCCTAGAGCCGGTTTCCTGGCTAGGCGGGATATAAATTGAAATAAATAAATAAATAAATGGCCATTTTAGTTTATATCTTATTTGGAAAAATAGATTAGAATAGCAGATTGTAACATAATGTAATTAATAGTAGAAATTGGAATGTATTTCTCTGGTCTGGGAACAGGGGAGATAAAATCTGCACAGCCAGTCACCCCACTTCAAAAAAGATGCTGTAAAGTCACCTCCATGCTTGAGAGGAGATGGATGGCAGGATCTCAATTAATTACTCTCAGCATCCCACAATTAAGGATAAACCAATCTCCAATTTTGACATATTTATTTCCTTCACTGTTTTTGCCCCAGAATTGAACAGAAACAAATGGTTACCATATAAACTAAGCTTATTGATCCTTGTTTCTATTAAACATCTTTATTATGCTGTATGGTTATTTAGTGCTCACCTATGTGTATGGACTGGTAATTTTCAATTTTGTTTCTGTCTCTGTCTTGACTTTAACTGGCCCTTCCTGGCAGCTCCCCCCCCCCCCCCTTATGTAATGGTTGAGGAAATTCGTTTCACTGAATCTGAAGAAGAGTATTTGCACACAAAGGCTTATACCTTGAATAAAACTTTGTTGGTCTTAAAGGTGCCACTGGACTCAAACTTTGTTCTCTTGCAAACACAAAGTACTCTTCTCTACTCCAGTTCTGTTGCTGACAGACCAACGTGCCAAACTGAATCCAAGGGGAATGGTTAGTATGTATGCGTGTTCTATATGAAAAGTGTCCTTCCGTCAAGAAAGTCCTGATGTCCAACAATGGGAAAGGGAGCCAATTATCTTTAAAGTTGCTTACTTCCTTACTCCCCCCCCCATGCTACTGATATCTCGTATATACCCCATATGCACGGATTTATTAATCTACCTTCTCTGCTCCCCAAAAAAGTATTCCCCTGCCATATCACTCCAACTGTTTAAATTATTTACTGTGACCTGAAAAAAGAGGGTTGTGAAATTGTTATGCTAGTATACTTTCAGCCAAATCCATTGGTGCAAACTTAAACATCATTACCTACCTACTGGTTTATATAATATTTTGTTCCTCCTATAAGAAACAACACTAAAAGTTAGGTTCTGAATGGATATTTCCCCTGTTCCTTGACCAATAAATCAGAGGTTGGGGCAATCCATGCCTCGCTGAAGCCTGTATCTGCTGGTGCCTATAAATTCATCTCCAGGTTCCTGAATGGACAACATCTGCTGTGTATCACCTATGTGTAGTGCTATGTGGAAGCATCATTTACAGTAAAATGGGCAGAACTGTGATTCTTTTTTTTTACACATGATAAATGGAATAAGTTTAAAATTATGACAGATAGATTAACATCACTGGATACAGCACTGACATTACTATCTCACTGAGATGAATGAGCCTGTCAGAGCTATAGTGTGGGCTGTGTGCAGGGTTTCATAGACGTTTCTTCACCATTTTTTCATGGTTCTTATTAGAGGAGACATTTTATGAGAAGCTTTGTTTGGATCTATTAAAGTGAAGCCATCACTTTTTAAACAAGAAAAACAAAACACACCATCAGATATTAATCAGAAGAATTTGCTTATTGTGTCTCTAACAGGATATCTTTTCTTTCATTCAGAATGCATACATAACCTATTGAAGTTTGGACAGATCATAAAAACCTGGAGGCACTGCACACCCGTAGGACTTTAAATGCAAAACAGCTCCGGTGGGCTGATTTCTTTTCCAAATTCAATTTTAAACTACGATATTTTCCGGGAACATCTAACTCCCTAGCAGACGCGTTGTCCAGGCTCCCCCAACATAATTCAAAGAGGGAATAAGTGTTTGATTCCATGTTCTCACCAGAGCAACTTAGCGGAGCTGTTGTCACTAGAAGCCAAAAGCAGCCAGCAGCCACGGCTCCCTCTTCTGAGTGGATTACAAAATGTGCACTGGAGTACTCTCAGCAGGATCGGGATGAATGGACTGGGGAGGAGGGTGTGGAGCAAAAGCCTGATGGTTGTTGGTATAAAGGCTCAAAATTGGTGGTGCCAAATTCTCTTAGACTGTCTGTTTTAAATGCTTGTCATGAATCTAAACTTTCTGGACATTTTGGTTATTTGAAAATGTTAAATTTGCTTCAGAGGCAGTTTTGGTGGCCGCGGATGCGCAAACATGTCTCAGACTATGTAACTTCCTGCCAAACCTGTCTAATGTGCAAAAAACGAACAGGAAAGCCTCCGGGTCTGTTACAACCCCTGGCCACTCCCTCCCGGCTGTGGGAGGACATCTCCATGGATTTCATTACTAACCTACCACCCAACAAAGGAAGGTTCTGTGATTTGGGTGGTAGTGGACTTATTTTCCAAACAGGCACATTTTGTCCCATTCAAAAAATTGCCCACAGCTAAGGGTTTAGCCAAAGTGTTTTTTAATCACGTGATCAAGCTACATTCTTTTCCAAGACGCATAATTTCGGATCGGGGCAGTCAGTTCATTGCCACTTTCTGGCGGGAGCTTTTACAAACTATGGGCATTGAGCCAGCTCTCAGTTCTGCTTACCACCCAGAGACCAATGGACAGTCCAAACGAACCAATCAAATCCTTGAACAGTTTTTGAGGTGTTATTCAAATTACCACCAGGATGATTGGGTGGATTTGCTCCCTTTTGCTGAATACAGCCACAATAATGCTGTGCATTCATCCACTGGTGTGTCTCCGTTTCTGGCGGTGGGGGGGTACGAAGGCAACCCATTGCCCAATCTTCCACCCCCCACAGTCAGTTCACCTTCTCCTTTTGAATCCTGGTGGGCAAAACTGCAGGAATCATGGCCCCTTATTGCTAAGACACTGAATCGTGCCAAAGCGGACTACAAAAAATACGCGGACTGGAACAGGGCTCCTGGTTGGGAGTTGGAGCCTGGAGACTCTGTCTATGTGTCTACCAAAAACATCCATGGCTTGCAGCCAAGCCAGAAATTAGGGTGGAAATACATCGGGCCTTTTAAAGTCTTGCATAAGATCTCTCCTGTGTCTTTCGAGTTGGAATTGCCTAAATAGCTGAACTCTGTTCATCCTGTTTTCCATTACAGCTTGTTGAAGAAAAATCCTGGGCCGAATACCTGGCGTCCGGAGACTCCAGTTCCTCCTCCTCTGATGAAGGAGGGGGAGCCGCATTTTGAAATATCCAGCATTTTGGACTCTAAACTCAAACGTGGACGTTTGTTTTATCTGGTTAATTGGGTGGATTTTGGTCCTGAATGCAATGAGTGGGTGGCGGCTGATCATGTTCATGCTCCCCATTTAATTTGTGCTTTTCATAAATGTTATCCTGCTAAACCTGGTGGGGGTTGATTTTGGGAGGGGCAGGATGTCAGGTTCCTGTCATGTTTTGTTTCCTTGTAGTTTTCCCAGTTACAGGTCCCAGCGGGAGCTCGGCATCAGTTCCTGCTCTGACGGCTCAGTTCCCCCTCCTTCCCAGTCCACCCTTCTCCACTCTTCCCTCCTATGGGTGAGCTCATGTGTTTTGCTAGACTTCAGTTATCTATGTTGATTCCTCTTGTAACCTTGGGCAACTGGGCTCTGCTTTTCCAGCTGTCTTATGCGGGGGGCCTGCAAGTAGCTTTCACACAGGGTCAGGGTGGGAATTTAGTTTCAGCTTGCGCACCTTTTCTTCCCTGAGAAAGTAACGGTAGATTTTTGGCGCTTGATTATTTTCCTTCTGATTGGTACCCATGCTTCTGTTCCTGTTTGAATACAGTATATGAATGAACCCCTCCTTACTGTATGTGATATCACAAACAAAGCAAGTGTTCCTGAAAGACCATTAAGAAATAAAGACTTTGTTTTAAACCACAAGGCCTGACTTATTGGATCTATTCAGAAATCTCACGAGCACCTGGATAGATTCACTGGTAACCACAAGAAAAGACAGGGAAAATTAGCCTTTGCCACTGTCATATGGCAGTCTCTGTTATTTCACATCTGTGCTAATACCCAGTATCTCTTATACTGGCATATGGCTGAATCAAGTGTGAAGTGCAAGCTGGGGTCAGAGATCAAAGGACAGTATTGCATCTTTCAGTTTTCAAAGCTGGGAAATCAGTAGCAGTTATGGCCAAACACTTGTGTTATACATTTCACACCAGTCTAGGGAATTTCCAAAGTTGAAATAGTGAGGGCATACAGGGTCAGAAGAGATACATTGAGTGGGGACATCTGAAAGCATCTTGGTTACTTTCAGTCAGCATCATCAAGGATTTGGGTTTTTCTTTTCTCCAATAGGTAGATCCCTGAAGGAAAGCCCCCCTTTACAGAGAAAAGGTCCTATAGCTTTGGGGGACTTCAACATCCATGCCGACGACGCAGCCTCTGGGCCGGCAATGGACCTGGTGTCGGCCATGGCGGCACTGGGACTCACCCAATATGTAACAGTGCCCACACATCAGGCTGGGCATACGCTCGACTTGATTTTTGCGGAGGGGGGGGTTATGGTGGACCAGATTACTGCTTTGGCAGTTCCATGGTCGGACCACCATGCCCTGAAGGCCCGTCTGAAGGTCCCACTCAAACCTTGTGTGGGCGGCGAGCGTATTTTGGCTTGCCCGTGGAGTCTTATGGACCCTCAGCAGTTCTTGATGGCTCTGCGGGATCCCATGCCCCCTGGCAGCTCGTTGAATGAGCTGGTCAAGGACTGGCAATGCTGGCTCTTGGCAGCCATTGATGAGATCGCCCCCCGACACCCTCTGTGCCCTCATTCTAAGTGAGCTCCCTGGTATTCTGGGGAGCTGCAGCAGATGAAATGGGAACTCCGATGGCTAGAGAGATGGTGGTGGTGTGCCTGTGATGAAGCATCAAGAGCATCTTATAGGGTGCTTATGAGGACCTATGAGGTGGCAATCAAGGCCGCAAAGAGGCAATTCTTGGTGGAGGAGATTGCATCTACAAGCTCGTGCCCAGCACAATTATTTAGAACTATTTGGTCGCTAACAGAACTGCCGCAGGGCAGACCAAATGATAGGGAATTAGATATTGGCTGTGAGGCTTTTGCGAGCTATTTTGCTGATAAAATCTTGCTGCTCTGCCATGACCTCCCTGCCACAGTTGAGACAGTTACCAAACTCGAGGCTCCATGCACATCTTCTAGTTCCATTCTGGATTATTTTGGTCCACTCAGCCTGGGGGAGGTCAATAGCCTGCTCTCAACTGTACACCCAACCTCTTGCAGCCTGGATCCGTGCCCCTCGTGGCTCATAAAAGCTGGCCGTGCAGGGTTGCGAGGTGCCCTCAGGGAGATTATCAACAAGTCCTTTGAAGAGGGACTGTTCCCAGGGGCACTCAAGGAAGCAATGGTCCGCCCCCTCCTGAAAAAACCATCACTTGCCCTGACCGAATTGGCCAACTATTGGCCGGTATCCAACTTGCCCTATTTGGGCAAGGTCTTGGAGAGGATGGTGGCGATTCAGTTGCAGAGCTTTCTGGATGACACTTCTGTGCTAGACCCATTTCAGTCCGGCTTTCAGCCGGGTCATGGGACAGAAACAGATCACCCTCACAGATAATCTCCGTCGGCATCTGGATCGGGGTGGTACGGTGGTGCTGGTGCTGTTAGATCTGTCGGCCGCGTTTGACACAGTCGACCACTAGCTACTGATCCACCGCCTCGCTGACACAGGGGTTCAGGGGCTTGCCTTGCAGTGGCTCGCCTTGTTCCTCCAAAGTCGGGGACAAAGAGTGGCGCTGGGGGAGCAGATGTCCCAGAGGCACCCACTGGTGTGTGGAGTGCCACAAGGGGCAGTGCTATCCCCAATGTTGTTTAACATCTTGCCCAGATTGCCCGGAGGCATGGGCTGGGCTGTCATCAGTATGCCGATGACACCCAACTCTATCTTGTTGGGCGGCCGGTCCGGGGCTACCCCAGCTGACCTGGAACGGGCGCTTCAGGATGTGGCAGGCTGGCTCAGACTGAGCCAACTGAAATTGAATCCAATGAAGACGAAGGTCCTGTGCCTGAGTCGGAGCAGGCTGGGGGTAGGGATCCCATTGCCAGCCTTCGGGGGGGTGCCATTGGTGCCAGCGCTGAGGGTCTGGAGTTTGGGAGTGCTCCTGGATGCCTCCTTAACCATGGAGGCCCAGGTAGCAGCCACTGCCAAGGCAGTTTTTTACCATCTGCGGCTGATTAGGCAGTTGGTTCCCTTCCTCAAATGCAATGACCTGGCAACAATGATCCATGCTATGGTCACCTCGAGACTGGATTACTGCAATGCTTTCTACATGGGGCTGTCCTTGTCCCAGCTCCGGAGGCTGCAGCTAGCGCAGAATGCTGTGGCCAGGCTGCTGATGGATCTCTCAGTGCGAGACCATATCCAGCCTGTGCTGAGGATGCTGCACTAGCTGCCTATAGCATACCGGATCCAGTTCAAGGTGCTGGTTTTAACCTTTAAAGCCCTATTTGGTCAGGGGCCTGCCTACCTAAGGGACTGCCTTTCCCCATATACACCCCAGAGAGCACTGAGGTCGGGCACCCAACATCTCCTGACCCTCCCTTGCCCCAGAGAGGCCAGACTGTCAACCACCAGGACCAGGGCCTTCTCAGTGGCAGCTCCTTACTGGTGGAATGAGCTCTCGGATAACATCAGGGCCCTGCGGGACCTTCTGCAGTTCTGCAGGGCCTGCAAAGCAGAGCTCTTCCACCAGGCCTTCAATTACGAGCCACCACTGGGGAAAGGGGTCACTGGAAAGCGCCAAGTTATTCTCTGGCCAGGGAAATCTACTGGTGCGGCCTCCTGGCTTGGGTCAAATTTAACTACTGTGCTGTTTTTTGGAATGTAATGTTGGCCGCCAACTTGTTTGTGGGTTTCCACTGTTTTATGTAATTTTAAGCTGTTTTTATGTTATAGTGTTGGTTGCTATATTGAAGTGTTGTGAGCCGCCTTGAGCCAGCTAATCGCTGGCTAGGTGGGATATAAATCTAAATAAATAAATACATTATTGACAAAATGCTAATTTGGCAGTCCCTCAGCAGTCTTGGTGAATAAACAAAATATAGAAATCTAGCACACTCATTATATAATGTAGAAAGATTTCTCTTAAAAGCCATTGCATTCTGTGAAAGGAAGGATTAAACCTACTGGGAACAGGAAACTGATGGCTCCATTAGTCAAAGGGGTAGCTTTTTCATTTCTGTATGTTTATTACTTTCATACCTGTTCAAAATGATTTATTATCCAATCTCCATATTTTATAATTTTGTCTTACACATCTTTCACTAAAGTGACTGACCATAATTCCCTGGAGTCATTCTAATAATAAAAGAAGTCTGTTAATATGATTTCCTCCATAGGCCATTTAATATTCATTATACCTGGATAACATAAATGATTAATGTAGTGGAAGTAGAAGAAAGGGACCTACAGCTCTGTGCAGAGCTGGAATCCTCAGGTATAGTTAATAGAACCTTATTATATCTCAATCATATCAACTGACCCATTTTGCCTGCAAATCTTCCACCTGCAAATGAGTTTTGGGCATATTTGAGGTGCAAGTGTCTTTTGCTTGGCTGCATACAACTCTGGATTCTCTGCCTAGCTCAACATTATTCATCTTGAGATTCATTTTACTGATCTCTCCTTATAATAATCCTGATTTGGGGTGGCAAGATTCGATGTGCACCAAAATCAGTTGGCTGCCTGAACTGCCACTCAGAAGCTGTGCCAATACCCTGGTGGCTGTGTTGCCTGGCCAATCCCCTGGCTGCCTTGGCTGCCTGTGCCTGGCCCACAGAGCCCCAGTCTGGGGCTCAGTGTGGTTGGAGCCAACGGACATGACGGATGTTCCAGCAGCCGAAGAGTCAGGAGGCCGACTGGGAGACTGGGAGAAAGGGGGGCAAACAGAAGGGTTCTGGCACTCCTGCTCCCAGATGCCTCCCTTGCCTGGGGCAGGCCACGGGCAAGGAGAACACTTACCTGCAGTGTTGGCCCAAGGGTGGTCCCAGCTCACTCAGTCCCACCACAGCTGCTCTGTTCCCCTCCAGACTCCATGAGTTACACCAAGGGCGGCAAAATAATGGAGGGCCTGATGCCAGGTGTGCTGGGGTGCCGTGGATGGTGACAACCGGGCCCGTGTCTTTGTGTGGCCTTGCCCAGCGGGTGGGCCCAGCTCACTCTGAGGCACCATGGCTGCTCCACCCCCAGATGCCAGCTTTAACTATGGCTTTCATGTAATTAGTAATAAGAGGAGTTCCTCTGTTAATTGTTCCTTTGTTGTTCCAGAAATTCTCTCTCAGTGGTTCCACTATTCCTTATTTCTGATTTAGTTAAAAGAATTTCTAAAATTAATTCTTGACTTGGACAATTGGTTCCAGGTTTCAGGACCTTCTGATCATCTTAAACCCCTCCACCATGTTATCACTGCACACATGCAGCCCTCCTGATAAATCTTTGCTAAGAAACATCCTTGGTATAAACTTAAATACATACATTCACTGTACAGTCACTTTTTAGCAATATCCCTTAACTATGTGTGTCCGTGTAGTATTTTACTGATGACCATGTGCATCTACAGATACACAGAATACAACACAAAAGAATCTTGAGATAACAGTATTATAGCCAAATCAAGATTACTTCATTACAGTGTTATCAATGTACACATGTAACATGGAGAGGGGGCACAATGAAGTGTCAGAAATTAACACTGTGACAAACCAACCTGCATAGCACTCTGTGCAAAATGAAGAAGTTTAAAAAACAATGGAGAATTCCAAATGCTTCAGTTCCACTTCAGAAAGCAGAGCAGGTAACATAATCCCCCGAAGGGGGGGGGGCAGGATGTTGGTACAGAGGACTTTAGGAAATATCCTTATATGGAGCATATTATTCTGTATTGTTAGAGCTGCACTGTGGTCTCCCACATCCCTGTAATGAGCTTCACCAGTAAGTGGACCTCATTTATGACAGAGCAGAATGTTCCATCTGTCATGTTAGGGTACTAAAATTGATTTTGGGGGTAGTAGCATGAGATGAACTAGGCTAACCTCTGAACAACTGCATTTATCAGCGATGCAGCCAAAGCCATAAACCAAATTGTAAGTAGCTCTTCCCTTTCATATCTGTTTGAAGATTAAAGGACTCTGCTGCCAAACAAGCTGCCATACCAGCTGGAAATACTTCTGTTTAGTGTAAGTGTGATTCTCAACAGCTTTCAAAGTTATGACTGATTCAGTTTAGCTTCATTGTAAAGCAATGCCATTGGCCAGCCAACAGCAAAGCCATTAAATGAACAAAATGGGTGCGGAATTGTCAAAAAGTCTCTCTTAAACTGCATTTAATGAGGCAATTTCAGTTCTATGGATCTCCTGCCAGAAGTAAAAACAGGGATATAATATATTTGCAGACTCCCACATGCTAGTTCTGTATGTAAAATCTGAGCAAAACCAAATTGTTGACTTCCTGAACAATACGGTTTATAGCCTCTGTGGTTAGGTCTTGAAACTCAAGGCTTAGGGTGTACAAAACTGCGTGGTACATAATGTATTATACTACGGGTTGGATCCGCCCGAGGAGATTATGGAAGGTGTTGACAGAGTGGATCATTCCCTGCCTTCAGGAGCCTGCTATTTATCTGTGGATTGACAGATCCTTCTAAGCAAATTGCACAGCAGGATGGGAAGATGGAGTGATGAGGAGGAATCAAGTAAAATCTCTTTTTCCCCCTTTCCACTGACAGACTCTGAATGGAAGAGGGGAAAGGAAATGATTGTAGTTGATGCCCCCTGTCAGGTAATCCTGCCACTCTCCAGGGTGGGAAATGGGATTGACTGGGCTGGGCTAGACAACTCCACTCTTCCTCCCCCTCCTCCTGCTGGACTGTACTCCCTTCCCTCTGCTTGCTGGCTTCACAGGGTTGTTATCTCTATTCAAGGCTACTGGTAACTTCTCACAGACATGTTTAGTGTTTTTAGCTTCTTTTGCAGGTGTCATCTATTAATGCCTTCCCACTCACTAGCCTGGGAATGCTTTTAGGCAGGATTCATCCCGGGGCGGGGACTGGGGAACCCGTGTGACAATACACATTTGAAATCACTATATCTATCCTAACACTATTGTCCAATCCATTACTAACTCAGCAAGTGTACCCTGAAGAAATTCCCCCAATAAAGAAAGTCTTGTTTAAGATCCTTTGCATGGGGTGAGTTAATCCAGGAAATCTCACAGAGAGTTAGTAATCACATTTCTCTCTGGGGAGGCCTGCCGTTCCTGACGATGTTGGAAGATGGTGGTGATCCCCCGGCAACCTCGGGGGACACAGTGGTCCCCGTATCTACAGAGGAGGATGCTGTACCTCCTCGCACCACCCCGTGGGTGGATTGCTGGCCCAGGGGTCCCAGGTACTCGTGGACTCAATTCAGAACCGAACCGATCAAGACCTGGACCCCCTCTCGACAGGGAGCGTCCATGGGGATGGAGCTGGGTCGAGAACTGGGAGAGGGAGCGAGATCCCACGACTCCTGCCATCCCAAGAGACCCAAGTTTGGAGACTTGTGGTCTCATGTGGATCGCCGCATGGAAGTGATGGAGAACCTGCTGCAGAGAAAGATGACTGCCTTGCTGGAGGGATTACCCAGAATTCTCCAGAGGGTAGTCAATACTCAGGCAGAAGGCATTGGGGGGGGGCCAGGGGCCCAGCTCCTCTAGCTCAGGTCCCTGTGGGTCAGCTGGTTCCAGTGGGGCCACCGGGTCCTGTGCCGATGTGTCAGAATCTGGGATCAGAATCTGACAGTAGAGTGCTTGTTCTGAGGTTATTCTGTTTCTTTTCCTTGGTAAGCCAGCAAGGCATTTTATATGCTCTTATGGACTTTAATATCATAAGTTTGACCTTTGGGGTTGGTTCTCTGTCTAAGGTAAAAGCGCTCTCTATGGCCGTGAGAGGCTCCAGCCCACAGCGGGAGACTTCATTCAGAGTTCACACTTGCATGGGGAGCAAGAATGCATTTCAAAGAACTCTCACGTCTACTTCACATGCATCCAACATCAAGGAAACCGGACCTCCACTTCAAAGAGTCTGTTTCTCCTTCAAGCTGCCAGGCTTGAAGTATTTTATCAAAGTTGTTTCAACCTTGGGGCTATTCTATTGTCATTGGCCAAATGTTTTGCCTAAGAGTTCACACATCTGGGCCACTCAGGGCAAGAGGGGAATTTTTATAACTTTCCCACCTTTAGTGGGAACAAACGATTACCAGGTCCTTTCCCGCCTTTCTGTATGTATTCTGATTGGTTGGTTATGTTCAAGCACCTATGCCTGAAGGTATATTAACCCATGTTAACTTCTTTCATATATCTCAAACAAACATCAAGAACCTGTTCCAGTATTAGAAATAAAGAACTCTGTTTAATTACAAAGGTCTGATCTATTGCTGTTAGTACAGAAGCCTCACACGATGCAACCGATGCCAGCAGGACCCCTTGTGCCAGTAGATCATCAGCCAGTCCCACAAGAACTGCGGTCCACGACGTTCGATAGGGACCCGGCAAAGCTACAATTTTTTATCACCAAAGCCGGACAGTTCCTGCAAACCTGGGGCCACCTCTTCCCAAATGAGGGTGACCGAGTGGGATATATTGGTTCCCAATTGCGAGAAGAAGCTGCTGACTGGTACGTGAGCCTCCACAACCCCCCGGGGCCTGAACTAGATCAGCAGTATGAGGACCCGATGAGCGAAGAAAAAGCCCAGAACCAGATGAGGAGGCTCACCCAAGGTTGAAGCTCGGTACGTGAGTACACAGCAGCCTTCAAACAAATTGCAGCCAGAATAAGGGGGTGGGCTGGGGAAGTGTTGGTGGAAAATTACTCTGGCAGCCGAAGAAGCTGAATCGCACTTCACACTGATAAAGATTCGAGCTGAAATGGAGAGTCCCAAGGGATCGGGACTTCGGCACAGAAGGCGAAGTCAAAGGGGCCCCTCAAAGACATCCATGAACTATGACTGAGGAAGGGTTTGTGCATGCGGTGTGGCTTACAGGGCTCTGCTGATCTTTAGAGAGGAATTTCAGGACAAGCAGCAGACTGCCTGAAGAAGGGGACGGCAGAGAAAGATCTGCTGTGCCAACACCAGTCATAAATTCTGCTGATTGATCCAACCTCACCTCGTCTGACTGTACTTTGCTTTGGAACGGAACATTTCACTGCATTGAAGGCATTACCACCAGTTATGAAATATATTTGACTGCATTCTATTCCCAGTCTGCCAATATGTGAATGCCTGAGGACAGAAAGCAATGGCCCAAGTGAAGCAGGTAAAGGGCTCTGTGTAGTAATAGACATCTGCTGGCCTTGCAGAAAAATAGTGGGTGGTCAAATCGACCACCAGCTTCTATCTGTATGCCTACACTAAAGTGTAGGAAGGCAGACTGGATGGTCACTGTCAATTCTGATACCTACCCTGAGGAGGTCCTTGTCATTTCTATTCAGCTCACCAACTTCCTCTCACTGCATTTCTCACCCTTGCTGTTGGAAAAACAAAGAGACTATGGGAGTGAGCATAAGTAGGGGAAGAAGGGAACAGAGATGTGTAGGGGATAGTGGGTTGGAAGGAAGGATTTGCATCTCCCACTCTGTCTCTGTCTCTCTCCGTTTGTGTCTGTACATGTGTGGAGGGAGGGAGAGATCAAAGATTAAAGATTTCCATTTCCACCTGTGTGTGTGTCTGTAGAGTGAGGGCAAAGGGAACCTGCCTTTTGACCTATTGTGTATGCAATTTCTGTAATGCAGTGTTTATGTATGTTTATGTACCTGTCTGTTCCATGTGCATAAATGTGGGAATACATGTGCTGATGCACATGGTTGCATATGTGCTTGTATGTGCATGCACACACATAGTTAAGGGTGAATGGTAGTATCCAGGTCCATGCCCCTGGCTCCTGTTCACCATTGCCAATTATTGCACAACCCCACTTCTTATTTACTCCTGTATTTTGACCTCTAAGGTTGTCCTTATGGTGATTTACAATGCAGTTGTAAAACTATATATACAGATTTGAAGTACTGAGGTCCTCAGTAACAGACTTGCAAACTGATAAGCATTAAAGTTACGTTAATACCATACAGAGGGCAATGAATAAAAATGGCACACAGCTAAACTGCTTCCATCTGCTACTTTATGGCTGCGGTCACACACTCTAAATAATCCACTTTCAATTCACTTTCCAACTGGATTTTACTGTGTGTACTGGAAAAATCCAATTGGAAAGTGCATTGAGAGTGATTTGAAAGTGGATTATTTAGTGTGTGTGACCACAGCCTGACTGCTTATTTACTGCATTTGTAATGTACCTTTTTTCCCTCTGGGGACCCAAAGTGGCTTATAATACTGTCCTGTCTTCCATTTTATTTTCACAACAACCCTGTGAAGTAGGTTAGGATGAGTGCATGTGACTGGCCCAAGGTCACCCAGCAAGCTTCCAAGGCAGAATGGAGATTTGAACCTGGAGTATCTCAGATCCTAGTCAACACTCTAACCGCTACACCACTGACTCTTGTAAATGCTCTACATAAAACGGTATTCTGAAACAAACAGGTATAAAGTCATACTACATGTAATTTTGGAGGGTTGCCTGACTGGAACTCCCAATCTGGTTTTGGTCCCTGAAAAGCAGATAGAGGGGGCAGCACTGCTTTTCTTCCCTACTGGAGGGAGGAGAAGGAGGAGGAGATTGGATTTATACCCCTCCCTTCACTACCCGAAGAAGTCTCAGAGTGGCTTATAATCTCCTTTCCCTTCCCCTTGTCAGAATCTGCTGATTCAGACAGAGTATTTCTTTTGCTTACAGCCATGTTTCAGATATGTTTTCTGTGTTTGTTGCTCTGCTTCTTATGGTACTGTATGTATGCTAGCTGCTCTCATGAACACCTGTCATGTAACCCTCATTCTGGCCAGTATGTATCAGCATGTATGTAGAATGTGTGACCCCAGGTTTATGACCCTGACCGGCCTGGTTTGTGTAACTGTCAAAGCGGGAGGATGTCAGCTTCAAAGCATGGGAACAATGGGCCTCTCACACTCCTACCTCCGCATTCCATTCATCTCGGCTGAGACTCCAAGGGAGGACAAGTCTCATCTCTTATCAATGTGCGAAAGCCTCGAGGCCATGGATTGTTATGTGAACTGGTAACATCTGAAGGGTCTGGTTTGGAAGGGGAAATTTACAACTTGACACCTCACTTTCTTTCCTGTGGGAAGCAAACGGCCAGAGCCCCTTTTGCCCGCCGTTTTTCCCTTGTAGTGATTGGCTACCTATGGGTAATTCAAACTGCTTAGAAAGGTACAATAGACCCGCTTCTGTCATCTGTGTTATCTCTGACAATAATCCGAGAAGCTGTACCAATGTAGAGATTGGAAATAAAGAACTGTGTTTCATCAACAAAGATCTGATCCTTGACTACTTTGAGCAGAAGTCTCACACCCCTCCCCACAACAGACACCCTGTGAGGTAGGTGAGGCTGAGAGAGCTCTCTCAAGAACTGCCCTTGCGAGTATTGCAAGGCAGAAGCTCTGCAAATAAACTACGCCAAATCTAAAGTCTTGGTTTTCAGGAAAAGACCTAAGAAATCCGTTTGGAGCATTCTTGGTACACCAATTGAACAATGTAGTACATATAAATATCTGGGCATAACCTTCTCAGAAACCCTCTTTTGGCACCCTCATATTACACAATTGAAGACTGTTGCTATGAACAATTTGGGGGCTTTGTTGAAGTTTTACTTCTCTAGGAGTGGAGGTATGATAGATCCGGTTGTCAAACTATACATGAGTAAGATAACTTCAGCAATGTTGTATGGGGTAGAGATTTGGGGTTGGGATGAGCCACTGCAGTCTCTGCTAGAAACCGTGCAAAATTATTTTATGAGGTGGATTCTGCTTCTACCCAAAGGCTCACCCGTGGCACTGATGAGGGCTGAACTGGGTATGGTATCTTTGGAAGCCAGGGTAAATGTAAGAATTCTTTCTTATTGGAGGAAATGTTTAAAACGTCCCCAGGATATCCTAGGTGTCCAAAGTTTTATATTGCTTTTGAAATCCTCCAAAAGATTAGGTGACCACCTGACCTCTATTTTACTGAAATACTCAATTCCAGACGATGTATGGGACAGTGAAAGTCAAAAGTCCGAATTGAAGGAATGGGTATTTAACAAGGATGGGCTTTTGAACCGCCAAGCGGTGGTAAGTTGCCGTACAGCCCCCTTGTATAGGATATTTAAAAGAGATCACTGTAGGACTGTTTACCTTGAGAAACTAACTACCCTTGATCTAAGAAGGGCTTTTACCTCCCTAAGGTTTCATGCCATACCTTCAATGGTCTGTATTGGTCACTTCTTGGGCTCCCCTGCTGTCTCTAGAATATGTCAATGTGATGTAGGTGAAGTGGATGATTTCGAGCATTATATTATGAGATGCTCTTGGCATGAATCACTTAGGCAAAGGTTTATTTACCCCATTATACCTCTGCATAATGGAATTTCAGATCTGGACATGACTGTTTTTTTGCTCTCAGATAATGACACATATATTACCAGCAGAATGGCTCTGTTTGCACTGGCGGCAAAAAAGATAAGACTAAGTCTAGGATTTACAACAAGTTACTGAAGGGCTTATCCCATTTTGGTGTATAATGTTTGTTGTATTTTGTTTTATCTGTTTTATTTTATTTTGTTTTGTTATAGCCAATGGCCAAGACAATAAACTTGACTTGGCTTGACTTGAAAGAACTGCCCTTGAGATAGCAGCTCTGAAAGAACTTATGACTGACCCACGGTCACACCAGCAGCTGCATATGGAGGAGTGGGGAATCAAACCCAGTTTTCCCAGATTAGAGTCTGTGCTCCTAACCACTACACCAAACTGGGAAGCTAGGGAGGCAGTTTCAAGAAATGGAATGGTACTAGTGAGCAGGGGTCATTTGGGGGCGGAGCGAGGCAGAGTGAAGCTCCGCCAGCCCAGGAGTGGACACTAGGGCAGCCATGGGCTGGATAAGATTCTCTGATCTGATTCAGCCCACCGATGAATTGCCGCCGAAATTGGGTGGCAGCTTAAAAAGCGGCTGGGGGGGAGGGGTTTGAGGGAGAGGCTCCAAGCTGGAGCTTCTCCCCCAAATACCCACCAAGTTTCAAGAAGATTGGACCACGGGATCCAATTCTATGGGCCCCCAAACAGGTTGCCCCTATCCCCTCCATTGTTCTCTATGGTGGGAAAAAAGTAACATTTTTTCCCACCATAAAGAACAATGGAGGGGATGGGGCAACCTGTTTGGAGGCCTGTAGAATTGGACCCCGTGGTCCAATCTTCTTGAAACTTGGTGGGTATTTGGGGGAGAGGCTCCAGCAGCTACCCTGCAAGTCTGGAGCCTCTCCCTAAAATCCCCTCTCCTCCAGCCCCTCATATATCCTATGAGTTTTTGCCATTCACTTCAACGGCCCATAGGGTATAATGGGGCTGAAACTGACATTTGGCCGACCAAATAGGCTTGCATTGCCAAAACTGACCTGTGGGGCTCATTCAGCAGCTGGAACAGATGTGGCCTAATATGGCCCGATCTGAATTGGGCCAAAAAAAATTATTTACCCACCTCCAGTGGGCACAAATGGCAGTGGTGACAAGCCCCTCCCCCAGCTCCCAGAGGGCCTGTGGAGGAAGCGAAGCAAGAAGGGGTTTAAAGTTTAAACCCCTTCTGTTTAGAGTCACACAGCAGCAGTGGCACGATCTTTTCTTTGTATTCTATGGGGCCCTTCTCGCTTCACTCCCCGCCCGCCTTGGCAGGCCAGCTGGGGAAGGGAAGGGGAGGCTTTTGAAGATGTCCTCCCTTTTGCTTCCCTTTCTGACACCCTTCTGGTGATGTCAGGGGGTGTGGCATATGCTGATGAGTTATGCTAATAGGTATGCTAATGAGCTCTTGCACCTCTTTTTCTATGAAATGCTAGTGAGAAAAAGAGTTCACACTCCCTCCCCTAGTGCTGTGACCCTGAGCCCAATCACTTGCCCTTCATCTGCTTTTTTAAGGCCTAAAGATATTGGAACTCCAATAAAGCACATTGTTTGACCCTGAACTGTCCTCAAGGACAAAAGGACAGAATTCCACAAAGGCAGACAGAGATGATACTTTGTCGACAGAGGTGATACTTTGTGGATGAGAAAATAACAAATATACTGGCACTGTTCTGTTCTTTGGAAAGTCTGCCTCTTTACTCAGGAGAATGTAATTAAAGCAGATGGAAAAATCTTTTGTGAAATAGGAAGGAGAGTATTAAGCATGGTAGCTGTTCTAGTCTGATAGGAAGAAGAAAATAACTCCATCTGCATGAGATTGGTGGCATTCAGAGATGCTTTTATCCTAAACCCATGCAGCTAAGTACTGATAAATTCTTAGTATATGTGGACTTCCTCCAAAGAATCCTCCTTTTTTTGAAAGCAAGAAAGCTCAACCACAGCCTTGCATCATCAAACATAAAGCAACCCTTTGGATTTCTTTTGTTTCCCCCCCCCCCCTCCTATCTCCCCCTTTACCTGGACATCATATTTAAAACAAATGTAAACACAGACAAATGCCTTTAAAATACATTTGCTTTTTGGCAGATTGATATACAAAATGTTCAAGAACCATCCTTTGAATCCTTGTATTCCCCAGTTGCAATCCCTTTGCTCCTCCCCACTGACTCTAAAATGTCACCCTCCTTCAGTGGGATTAAATCCATTCCCATCCTGAAAGCTTCTGACTGATGCATTTGGTAGACTGGGCTGGCTGCCTCCGGCTGCAGTTGCTTCCTCAACATTGCCTCTCCACATGCAGCGCAGCACACTTCCTCTGAACACAGAGGTCCCATTGAGCTATCATGGCATCATTTCAGCATGATTAGCAGAACTGAAAGTGTGGCTATTACAGAGAATCAATGAAACGGCATCAGGTTTCCCTGTGTCACTCGGCCATGGCTGCTTTTCCAGACATCGGCAAGTCACTTCAAGCACCACTATGTGCTCTCACTTGACCTGAACTGGCAGTCTATGTCGCTCTCTGAGAAGTCATTTTTTTAAAGGGGACATGTGACCATTTTGCATCAAGCCCAGCCTGTGGAATATTTCAAACAACCCACTCATGGTCCTCTCTTTCTCCCATGTCTCCAGTTCTTAGACCCTGGAATCTCGGTCTTGAAATCTCTGCACAATGGTACCTTCCTCGGTGAAATATACTGGGTTCAGATGTGTAGAGTGCTCAGCTCATAGTTTATTGAGTTAAGCTGGAACAAGACAACACTAGCAGGGCTGAAGCCCTGCTCATGTGCATGCAAAATACTCCACCACCACCCCACACACACACTCTCCGTGATACAAAACATTTACAAAACATTACTACTTGATTGGTTTACTCCAGAGTCCTGGTTGGCTATTGTTCTTGTGCTCCAAGCATAGCCAGTCTCTAGGGTGATTCAGTCAGGGATGATTCAATCAGGGTGATTCAATCAGGGATGGTTCAATCCCAATACATAACACTCAGCAACATGGTTCACTCTAGTGTCTTCACCTCATTAGTAAGCAAGGCAGATGCCCACCTACTGCCTGCAGCACATACTTTTTATATAATACTTCATTATTTATATATTTAAGAAGCCCTTGCCTAGAGAGCAAACATTAATTATTGGCCAAACATTGGTAAGTGAAATTCACTTGTACTTACAAGTGCCATATTTATTTTAGCTTGCTGCATGGCTTTCTTTATTTTAATCTTGTCATGAATTATGCTTACATGAGTGGGGGGGGGGGGAGTAAATCCCCTCTACGACCTTTCCCCTTTGAATATATTCCAGATGCTAAAATGTCAACAGCAGAGCTGCTTACAATGTAGCGCTTGACAGTTTGCATACTTTAATAATGCTCCAAAGTTTTAATTATACTGCTAGAGGCACATCTTATTAACATTTGTTTTCTTGTTTAAGGTCACTGCATGGGCAATAAGGTGAGAGGGCCCAGAGAATGGTCTGAAGGCGGATATTGCCGTTCTTCTGTTCAAGGTAATTAGAGCAAGGACATTGCCTGGGAACAGTGTGAAAGTCACTATTGAAGCCACTGGGAGCTTCTTGGAGGGAAAAAGGGGGATGCTAAATATTTCATGATGAGGAAACAGGAGATAGTTTTAGAGGGTAACCATGCTGGTCTGCAGTAAAAAAACTAGATTCGAGTCCAACAGCACCTTAAAGACCAACAAGATTTTTGAGGTAGGAGCTTTATGAGAGTCAAAGCTCCCTTGGTCAGAAATAGGAGGATGTTCTTTGGTACTTGGAAAAAGGCACCTGCCCAAAATTCTATAGGCCTTGATACTGGTGTAGTAATCCATCCTTCCTTCCTTCCTTCCTTCTTTTGTTGCCCTGCAAGGCGCTTATGCACTCTTATAGACGTAAAGTCTATAAGTATTAATAATGGACTGCGTTGCTAAACGTGTAAGAGGGACTGAGATGCAATGTGACCAGATTGCGATCCAGTGAGCCGATGCCTGAGATGATGTGCCAGTGGTTCCTGAGGCTGCCAGCTCCCAGAGACATCCCTTAACACAGATACAAAGAAACAGCCACTTGCCATTGTGGTTTGGACATGTGCTTCCTGATGCCATTAGAGAAGCATTTCTTCATCACGCAGGCAACCACCTTCCCCAATCTTCTCTTCTATGAGGGCACAAACAACTCTTTCCCGCCCTCCATGAACAATAGAATCAGCTGGCTACAAAACCAGTTCTGTAGTCCTGAGACAATAAGAGCAATCAGTGAAACGAAGGGTTTTGCCGATGAGTCACATCAGCCCTCCAGGTGTCTCTGTCACAGTTCAGGTAGAGTTTAACATTGCCCCGCTCCTTAAGCCTCCTCCCCATTGCGGACATGACTTTTGGAGCAGACCACCAAGGGGTGGTCTCAAGGGAGGTGTCCATTTAAGCCTTCCCCCAGAGCCCCCTAATAAAAGAGGACACCCAGCAATGTGTTTGCTCTCTTACTTTTCTATCCTGAACCCTACCCTGTTCCGTAAGACTCTTGGTTGCATAGCCAGAGTTTCCATGTGTCTCTGCCGGCTCAGGACACGACCCCTAATCCCTTCTAGTCTCCATTGTCATGCCTGCCCCTGACTTAGCCCCAGATCCAGGGCCTGACAGCCGAGGACAGGAGGACTTGGCTCAGTTAACTGAGGAAAACGTAAGTCCTGCAGAGGATCCACAGCCAAGTCCTCAGCAAGACCCACCTGAGGCTGATCAGGCAGTGGCTGGACCAAGCAATTCACCACTGGACTCGCCTCCACCTGTCAGCAGGCTCCGTGAAAGGAGGCGTCAAGAGCTGAATAGGCGATGCAAGGAAGCACGCAGGCAAGGTCAATGATCATTAAGTCCTGAGTACTAGCAGAAATCAGGACTTCGCACAGCGGTGCTAAGTGGCTAATGAGCCGGAATGCTATTTAACAAGGCTGCCAGCCACAAGCAATTCATGCTGGCAACATCGTTGGCAGAACCATCCGTTCTGTGCGCACCTTGCCTCTGATCCTGTTTGATTCTCTGGCCTCCGACCTGGCTTGCTTCATGGACTTCCGACCTCTGCTTCCTGATCCTGGACTCCAGCTTGTGACCCTTGGCATTCCTTGACTCTGGCTTCAGATCTGCTTCTGACTGACTTCGGCTTGATTTACGGACTCTGACCTCTGGTATGTGTTGACTACGCTCATGTTTTGAGATTGGGACTTGCCGCAACGCTCTGCTGACTTTCTCCATCCTAGTCTCACCTGGGACGTGCCTGCCAGCATGTCTGTCCAGCCGGACTACCGGGCTCTGCCATGACATCCATCATTTTTCCACCGGGACACACCATCTCGCCAGACAGGTAATTATTGCCCTTGACGTGGATACCAACGTTTTACCTGCTCGTGCAAACATCTTTTTTCTATATGATTTTCTGAGTTCTGTTTAATTGAGTGTGAGACTGTGTATGGTTTGTATATGAAGATTTTGCCCAGTAAAGAAACTATTTGTAATTGAAACTGGTCTCTGCATCCATTTCTGGCACTTCTGGAGAAAGTGGGACTTCTATATACATAGGTGATTGCTCCCTAGTGCTGATTGCTATATTTGTAATATCATAACTTACCCAATATTAATCGTAAATCAAGGCCATCAGGCTAACACTCTTTCTTTCTTTCTTTCTTTCTTTCTTTCTTTCTTTCTTTCTTTCTTTCTTTCTTTCTTCATGCCCTGCCTTATCTTCTCTAACAAAACAGCAAAAGCTGAAGGACATACAACAGGCTAAAAGCAATACTCAGTTAAACACATTTAGAAGTTAGTACCCAGAGTTAAAAGTTCAAAGACATGCACAAATATGATGCACAGCACCCAGGCATGTGCATCTCTGAACTCCCCCCACTGGCCTTGATGGTGTGAACTCCAGTCTCTTAAACATTCTGATATCTGTGTCAATCCCCTTCTTTGAACAAATCTGAATAATTAAAAAAATGACAGGCTCTGAAATACCAAGAGGTCCAAAAGTAGCATTGTTTTTTTTTTAATTCACAATTTTTATTTTATTTTTGAACACAATATTACAAACATTTTCAAAACTGGAATAACCATTTGTAAAATACAATATAATAATATTTCCTTTTTATATATTTCTAGAAAACCTAACAAAACTACAAAAATCAGTGCACAACTTTTCCAACAAAACCATTTTGTGTGTCTTCATACGTGTTTCCTTCTATGAGATAACCGTTCTAAAGTAAAGTTTGGGTTGCTTTACCTTGAATCGTAATACCTATGTGGATGCATATTAGCCCCTGATATTCATTAATATCTATATCATTTATATTTTACCACCCTTACAAGATAAAATTAGTCATTAAGCAATATTAGAAAAAGCACATACCTATGTCCACTTCTGAAGTTCCTCCCAGCCACCTGGTGCCACCTCTTCCCTTTTGAGGTAATTCAAAATTGGATTCCATTTTTCTAGAAATCTACTTCTGACAGGTCGAAATGACGCTTCGTTCAGTCTGTGAGTAATGTTTTCCATCAAAAATTGGTCCCACAATTTTTCCAACCAATTTTGAATACTTGGGGGTTTAGCTTGCTACCACACTGATGCAATTGCCATTCGAGCCGCAAAGATCATTACTTCTAGAGCTGCTTTATGTTTGTGCGTTTGAATATTTTGAGGCCATACGCCTAGGATTAAAAATTCCGGAGAGATTTCAATCTCTATGGAAATTATTTCCCTAATTTTTGTTTGGACCTGTTTCCAATATTGTTTTATTTCTGCACATTCCCACCAACAATGTGCAAATGTGCCAGTTTTTCCGCAGCCCTTCCAACATAATGGAGAATAAGATGACGCACCATAGGAAATTTTTTGAGGGGTGAGATACCATCTGGTAATGAGTTTATATTTCTGGAGTTCCAGTGAGATCGGTGTTGGATAGTCTACTCTTGCTGTCCAAATGTCTGACCATGTCTTCCCGTCTAGATTGAGAGTGCATTCTTTATTCCAAGCCTTTTGGTATTTTAAGCTGGATGTGTTCTGGAGGTCTAATAATAAATTATATAAAGTAGAAATCAACCCTTTATTGTTATTTTCAAACATTTGCAGTATGATTTCAAAGTCTGTCGTTTTTTGAGTAAAAAGAGATTCTAATTTAATTTTAGAACAGAAGTGTTGGATTGCCAGGTATAAAAACCAAGGGATCTTGTCTTTAAATTTAGATTCCAGTTCCTGCTTGGTCATGAGCCTTTTCTTGTTTGTAATGTCAATTATGCGTGCCAGTCCTGCCTCTTGCCACTGCCTTCTAAAGAAAGAACTAGTCCCCTGTATGAACCATTCTTGATGGGTGTAGAGCATGTGTTTTGAAACTGCTGGAATGAGTTGTTTCCTTTTTGCTCTCCAATAGTTAATCATTGGTGAGAAAACAAAAGTAGCATTGTTCAGTTATTTAAAACATTATGTTGGAGCAGACAATAAGGAATTAGTCACATTATTAGTAATTGCTGCACAGATGTGTATCACTGCAAAATGGAAGTCTCTTGCCTCACCTTTAATGATGGAATGGTGCAAGCAAAGTTGGAATAGACGAAACTGTATATGAAAACGAAACTGACTTATTATAAGCGAGAAAGAAAGAGCAATCCAAATAAAAGATTTGTATAGAACAAAATACCATTCACTGAACATTGGAATGCAAGTTTTTTTGGATACTCTACAACCTGAAGTATTATGTTATTGATACAGGTGTGATGCTCCCCAATTGATGTGCAAAACTTATTGAGATAGTTTTGTCCAGTCATAGAAGTGTGTTACTGAGTGTGGTAAATTAATCTCTCAAGAAATATATTGCAAAAAATGGTAAATTTACATTTATTCAAGTAGACCCAGTTCATATTCAGGTTTCAGCCAAAAGAAGAGAAAGAGGCCTAATCTAAAGAGTATTTCCCCTATCACAAATGGCCGGCTAATCCAGCATCATGTGTATGGGAGTATGAGGGCATTGTATCTACAGAAGAGACCTGCAGAGCCATGTGTATTTTTATACTAGAGGCGGCCAGCATACTCCTTCAGCTATACATGTCTTTGTGGCCAAGGTTATTTCTCAGTTGTTGTATGGTATGGCTCTCAGCTATGCACATATGTTAATTACAGTGCTCTTGAAGTCATGCAGACTAAATTCCTGAGAGCCATACTAGCAGTCCCTTGCTGCGTTCCTAATGCAGTCTTGTGTTCAGATGCTGGTTTAATCTCTCTGTGGATACACGGGATTGATTACTGGTTAAAGCTTTTTTTTTTTCTCCTATAGATCTGGCACCTCTGACATTAATAGACACCTTTCAATAAAAATGGAAAAGGTCCCTCTCAGAGAAATTACAGTCCATTGGATATTCTCCCAGCAGTTTAATAACCTTGGAGTACTCAAAAGCGAAATCTTAAATTAAGCAAAGAATCTGGGATATTGAACTCCAACACCACTTAAATGCAAAATACCATCACCTTAGGAACAAGAAACTGGAGCTGTCAAATTATTTGGCTAATCTACTGACCCCCAAACATAGAATATGTTTACTCTGGCCTATTTTAATGCTCTCCCATATGCCTTATTAGAAGGGAAGTACCATAATATCCTGTTTCACAAGGAGTTATGCCCCTGTGCTACTGAAGAAGCTGAAATAGTTGGACATGTATTGCTGCGCTGCCCATTTAACAATGACCTCAGACACACTCTTATTCACCCAATCCTCCATAAAATTCCAGGAAGATCAGAGGAATGGTACACCTCCTTTTTTCTAGCTGACCTTGAGCCTGGAACCTTGGACACAGTTGCAAGATTCTGTGCAGCTGTGACAGACTCCAGGGCTTGGCACCAACCTGCAAGCAAAGACACCTGTGGTCACGTGAGTAGCAGTGGTGGTGTAATCCTGAAGCAGAACTCAGGAGGGGGTTCTAATGAAAAAACAAACAAACTCTTGACAGTTGAAATTTGGCAGTTGAGAAGGTCAGTTGGTTTTGGTCGGTGACTGTGGCAGGGGACTGACAAGTCATGTTGGAGCAAATGAGATGTCTATATAGATTCCAATGTTAAGGGAATTTGAGAAAAGCCAAACGTGAAAACCACAGTGAAATCTAAGGAGTCTTAAAAGGAAAATAAGCTCTTTGGTGGTTAAATATCATAAGATCTATATCCTGCTGGAGAGAAAGTTGGGTTAAGTGGATGTAGGATGTGCCAGGAAGGTTAGTGGACTAGTGGGTGTCCAGAAACCAAGGCACAGCAAAGGTATTTGCTCCCCTAGTTGGAATAACGAGACAGACTCCAATAACTTGGACAAACTATGGGCCACTTTATTTATCATTTAGTCAACAAACGGCAAGGGCTAGACCAATTGTGGCTCATACAAGGCCAGGGATCTCAACAGACCCCTCCCTTGAAATGCTATGGGCGAGCCACCCTGCCCCCGGCAGGAGCCAACTTGAATTGGCTCGACCCAGGCTGGCACAGCAATTGTGCAACCATTCATAAGGTCAGACCACAAGCCATACAGCTTAATGGCCAAACCCTCCAGGCAGCCCCCATAAGGCAGTCTGCATTCCTCCACCCCAGGTCACACAACCCAAAGGTAGCTCATGCCAGACCCCCAAACCCCAAACTGGGTGCTATCCAGTGCTCCCCTAGCTACAAAACCATTGGCCTAAAGCCAACCAGAGCCCTTGCCGCAAATCTTCCAAGAAGCGATCATTCTCCCTTTCGGGAAGATGAACCCCATCACCTTGGTAGAGGTCCGGGCACTCTATTCAAATGCGCTGGTGGGGTAAATAGTGGCCCAACCCCCCTTCCATAGCTTTCCTGATTTCTTGGCTTTACATTGGGCTCTACTGATCCCCATAGGGTCCTGAACACCCCGTCAAACAATGCATGGGATCACTGCAGACCAAACTAATTAAACCCCGGGCCATCTCATTTTAAGAGCCCACAAGTCCTCCTTAGCCTGCAAAGCCAAAGCCTTACCTTTCATTAACCCTAGGTCATTCCCTCCCAAGTGAATGACCACCACCTGAGGAGGGGTACCCTGCACCCCATGGCATAACAGACCAGGTCAATGCAGGCCCCAGCACCCCCCCCCCACTCTATAGTAACCCATCGGCTGAGTCCCAGCTGAGAGCTGAAAGCAGTTCTCTGAGCCCAATGAGCTGCCCAGAACACAAAGCTGTGTCCACAGACAAGAACTCGGCTCCTTTTGCCAGGAACAGCCACAACAGCACCTAAAAAAGAGAAAACAGTTAACTAGGCACTCAAACCATTGACTATGTAACAGCAACCCAGAACTCAGTGGCCAAGGAAAGGCCAGACATAGGATTTGTAAGTCGATGAACACTATCTGCCTAAGCTCTGAATTTCTGAAGCAAAATAGCCCATGGCCACAGCAGTAGATGCTGCCCCGATCCTGAATGTGTCCCAAATTTAACACCCAACAAGCAGTGTTCCTTCTAAGCTGAGTTAGTGTCAGCTAGCTCACAGTTTTTCAGCCTCTGGCTCACATCTTTTTGTCTTAGCTCAGGAAGGATGGTTCCAGAGCAAACTAATTTATGCAGCAGCCAAATCGCTCACTCACAGCTTCAATGCTAGGAGCTCCCAAAGTAGAATTTTTGCTCATAAGACTCCACAGCTTAGAGGGAACATTGCCAACAAGCCCAGCCTAGCTAAAGCCTGGGATGTTATGGTCCAAAATTGATACTTAGTCAGTGGACTACCATCCACACGATGAAAAAATAAACCCTGTTCAGCACCCCGGGCCCCCAACTAATTCACTAGTGCCGAGATGGGGCACAATTCTCTGTCTGCACAAGGGCCCAATGTGATCACAGTGCTCCTATGATGCTGGTCAGTCTTAGAATGTTGGACTGTAATTAGGCCCTTCCTGTCTTCCAGCCTAATATCAGAGGCTAATAAAGCACACTGGATGCATCACTTTGTAACTGTGCCACCAGTTCACTGACTCTGTGTGCCCCCAAAAGAGGCAACCAGGGCAGCAGCATGAAATAAGCTGGCTCCATACACAGATGTGCAAACTTCCCCCCAAGCACCAAGTAGACCTTTAAGAATTGCCGGGGAAGTAGGCTTTCTACTATCCTTTTGAGGGCCAATTTCCCTAGCCGGATTCCCCCAAGCGTCTTCCAAATCTGGAAGTCACCTTTATCAGTGATCACCTGTTTTTTGAGGATCACTGAAACAGCGGGGGAATTTGGGCAAAACCGTGGGTCAAAATGCGGCACAGGGCAAATAGTGGGAAATTCAAGCACGCAATCAGGGCAAAGGGAAGAACAATGCCAGAGCAGCGCCTCGTGGGAAATTGGTCTGTCTCTCTCTCCCCCTTCTCTCCCCCCATCATACACATACAGGCTGATTTTACCCCTCTCCTTCCCAGTGTCAGGTTCCCTGTCATGGTTGCTACTTTTTCCCAGTCCCTTTTCAGGTCCCGGCGGGAGAACGGCATCAGCTTCCCTCCCGTCAGCTTTCCCCCCCCCCCCCCTCCTCCTTACCCCTTCTTCCTCGGAGTGAACTCATCTGTTTACTAGACTTCAGTTATCCCTGTTGCTGCACTTGTAACCTTAGGCAACTGGGCCTCCGCTTTTCCAGGTGTCTTTTGTGTGGGAATGCATGTAGATTACACACAGGGTCAGTTTACGCACCTCTTTCTCTGAGAAAGTAACGGTAGCACATTTTGGCGCTTGATATTTTTATTCTAATTGGTACCTGACTTTTTACTCCTGTTTGAATACAGTATATCAGTTCCTCACATTCTGTATGTGGTATCACTAACAACGCAAGTGTTTCCTGAAAGACCATTAAGAAATAAATACTTTGTTTTGCAATACAAGGCCTGGCTTATTGGATCTCATCAGAAGCCTCACAGATTGTTAGTGATCCTTCCATTCGGGAAGGAGTGAAACCCATACCTGGCCATGTCAGATGATAGGTCCCTCGTTTCACCTCAACACCCGAAACACCGGTATCCTCCGCACCTGTGGAGCCGGTGACCACAAACTTTGATTCTTATGCTCCCCTCAGTCGGGGGGGAGCCACAGGTGGTGCAGGTGCCCTACCAAGGTATTCCTGGTCAACCTTTGGTGGGGGTACCCTGGAGTCCTGGGTCCATGACAGGCGGGGATCATGCATGCAGTTCTCGGACAAGGAAAGGGACTCCTGGAGATTGAGCTTGGTCCCAGACGAACAGGAACCCCCTCAGCCATCGGAGAGAGGTACTGATGACCTCTGGCAGCAAATGGACCGGAGATTTGATGAGATGCATGACCGGCTGGCAATCGAACTACGCGAGGCGCTACTCGAGATGCAACAGGCCATGCTGGGAGCAGCTGCAGGAGCAATCCCTCCGGCAGGGACCAGAGGGGACAGTGGAGTGCCAGTTCAGCAGCAGGATGGTGGAGCGGGACCCATGCAGCAACCACCCATGGGTCCACAGCAGCCACCAGCAGTTCCAGCACAGCCACCCCCATGTCCCGTAGACCGGTTGTACTGGCAGCCACCAAATGATCCCTTGACAGCTACGTTTGATGGAGACACTGACAAGCTCCACTTTTTCATCATTGAGATTGAGCGGTTTTGGGGGACTTGGGGCCGCCTTTACCCTACCGAACATGAGAGGGTAGGCTACATTGGCTCGAGGCTGCGGGACACTGCAAGTGACTGGTCTGTAAGTCTGCACAACCCCCCGGGTCCCGAATTGAGATCAGTAAATGACTTTATGTGGGCCCTCCGGCAGCACTACGAGGATCCCTTGGGGGAGAAAGCCAGGAATCAGCTGCGGAAGCTGGTTCAGGCCGATCCTCTGTAAGGAAGTACACTGCCCAATTCCGTAGAATAGCTGCGAAGGTGCAGGGTTGGGGTCAAGATCTCTTCATTGAGAAGTACTGGGAGGGGCTGAACTGTGAGATATATGAGACTGTGTTGAGACATGATCGGCCCGGCTCGTTGGTGGCTTGGATGAGAGCGGCAGCCAGTGTGGAGGAGAGATTCACGCTGATTAAGCTGAGTTCACCTGCCTCCCACTCCGCTGCCAAAGCCACACCGAAACCCAAATTTAAAACCACCATTCAAGAGCTCTGTGATGCCCATTTTAAGCAAGGGTTGTGCATGCGATGCGGGGAGAGTGGGTAGTTCGCATCCTCCTGTCCCCTGGGCCCCCCGAAAGCTTCGAAGACTCCCTGCCAACTCCTAGAGGAACACCACGACAACCTAAAGGAGCTTTCAAACCCCGGGCATTACAGCTGGAAGGGGCACCGAACGAGGGCAAGAGTGAAACATTGGAGGCTGTGACTGCTCAGCCACCGGGAAACTTCCCAGACCTGCAGTAGGAGGCGCACAGCTGCAGGTCCCCCCTCTGGCCGCACCGCCAACGGTGAGCAGTCCCAGGCCTTTGCTCTATTTGGTTGTGACTGTTATTGCTCCTGGAAGTGGCACCCACGTCAGGGTGTGAGCCCTTATTGACTCAGGGTGTGCTAGAGACTTGATTAGCCCCTTGGTGGTAGAGGGGTTGGAACCCAAAGTTAACATGCTGACGGAGCCTCTGCGATTCACTCAAATGGATGGGTCTGAAATGAAAGAGGCTTGCATAGCAGAGACTGAGCCTTTGATTGTGGGTCCAGGGGATCACTGGGAGCAGAGAGCTTTTGTCATCACCCCCCATGCCCAATTCCCCATGGTGTTGGGAAGCCCATGGTTGGGAGCCCATGATCCTTATGTCAAGTGGAGTGAAGGGAAAATTACATGGGTGGATCCTAAATGCACACAGCATAAATGGAATCCCGGCTGGGGTTCGGGACCTCCCTCCACCCCCTTCACTTGCTTGGTCTCAGAGGACTTAAACAAAATTCCTCTGGAGTACCGAGACCTGGCTGAGGTGTTCAGTGAAACAGAGGCTGATGAACTTCCCCCCCATAGACTTACTGATTGTGCCATAGAACTGTTACCTGGGGAGAAGTTACCAAAGGGAAAGTTATATTCTATGAGTCCCACAGAGAGAGATGAACTGCGGAAGTTTTTGGATAAAAACCTAGAGCGGGGTTTCATTTGGCCAGCGAAATCTCCTTTTGCCGCCCCTGTTCTATTCCGGAAAAAGAAGGATGGTGGCTTACAGCTTTGCACAGACTATAGGGGGCTGAATGCCGTTTCCGCCTCCAATGCCTACCCTTTGCCCCTGATAAAAGACTTATTGGCTGAGGCGGCTAAGGGGAAGATATTTTCCCAAACTGGATTTACGAGAAGCCTATTTCCGAGTGCACATTAAGGAGGGGGATGAGTATAAGACTGCCTTTAATACCCCTCTGGGGCAATTCGAATATCTGGTTATGCCCTTCGGATTGGCTGGAGCTCCCAGAGTTTTTATGAGCCTAATTAATGAGGTGTTGCACAAGCATTTATTTAAGGGGGTCCTTTGTTTTCTAGATGATATCATTGTTTATTCTCAAGATAAACCTTCCCACATTAAATTGATGAGAGAAGTGTTGTCTACCCTCATGCGCCATAAGCTGTTTGCCAAACTGTCAAAATGTGAGTTCCACTGTACCGAAATTGGCTTTTTGGGATACCGCATCTCCCCTAGAGGTTTGGAGATGGACCCTGCCAAAGTGGATGTGGTAGTAACGTGGGAAGCTCCCCGTACATGCAAACAACTTCAGAGCCTATTAGGATTTTGCAACTTTTACAGAACATTCTTAAAGGACTTTGCTACAGTCACCCTACCCTTAACCAATCTATTAAAAACAAAGGGGAAGGGTCCTGAGGCTGGTAAGCTGGGTGAGCGGCTGAACTGGTCATCTGAATGTCAAGCAGCCTTTGAAAAGCTTAAGAGACTTTTTACTTCAGAGCCCATCCTGGCACACCCCGATGAGACTCGAGAATTCATTGTACATGTTGATGCTTCTGATGTGGCTATGGGGGGAGCAATCCTGCAAAAGGATGAGGGGAAGGATGAGAAGCTGCACCCTTTAGTGTATGTTTCTAAGAAATTCAATGAGACTGAGAGACACTGGTCGGTGTGGAACAAAGAGGCAGCCGCAATTCACTTAGCTTTGTCCACCTGGAGACATTGGTTGGAGGGAGCGCAGACGCCGTTTGAAATCTGGACTGATCATAAAAACCAGGAGGCGCCGTGTACTTGTAGAACTTTAAACGCTAATCAGCTTCGGTGGGCTGATTTCTTTTCCAAGTTCAATTTCAAACTGCGCCATTTCCCTGGGACATCTAATTCCCTAGCAGACTTGCTCAGGCTTCCCCAGGCTTCCCCAGCATGAATCTAAGAGGGAGGAAGTGTTCGATTCCATGTTTTCGCCTGAGCAACTTAGTGGGGCTGTTGTCACCCGAAGCCATAAGCAGCAATCCACCCCGACTCCTTTCTCTGAGTGGATTACAAAATGCGCTATGGAGTATTCCCAGCAGGATCGGGATGAATGGAGTGGGGAGGAGGGTTTGGAACTTAAACCAGATGGGTGCTGGTATAAAGGCTCAAAGTTGGCAGTACCCAATTCTCTTAGACTGTCTGTTTTGAGTGCTTGCCATGAGTCTAAGCTTTCTGAACATTTTGAATATCTGAAAATATTGAATTTGCTTCAAAGGCAGTTTTGGTGGCCGCGAATGCGGAAACATGTCTCAGGTTATGTGACTTCTTGCCAAACCTGCTTGATGTGCAAAAAACGGGGGGGGGGGACCTCCGGGTCTCTTACAACCCCTTCCCACTCCCTCCCGGCCTTGGGAGGTCATTTCTATGGATCTCATTACTGATTTGCCACCCAGCAAAGGGAGAACTGTAATTTGGGTGGTAGTGGATTTGTTTTCCAAGCAGGCACATTTTGTCCCATTTAAGAAATTGCCTACAGCTAAGGGTCTGGCCAAGGTGTTTTTTAATCATGTGGTGAAACTTCATTCTTTCCCTAGACTTGTAGTCTCCAATAGGGGGAGCCAGTTAGTTGCCAAATTTTGGCGGGAGCTTTTAAAGACTATGGACATTGAACCCGCACTCAGTTCTGCTTATCACCCAGAAACTGATGGACAATCCGAACGAACTAATCAAATCCTGGAACAATTTTTGAGGTGTTACTCAAACTATCACCAAGATAATTGGGTGGACTTGCTCCCTTTTGCTGAATATAGCTACAATAATGCAGTGCACTCTTCCACGGGGGTGTTGTGAGACTTCTGCTCAAAGTAGTCAAGGATCAGATCTTTGTTGATGAAACACAGTTCTTTATTTCCAATCTCTACATTGGTACAGCTTCTCGGATTATTGTCAGAGATAACACATATGACAGAAGCAGGTCTATTATACCTTTCTAAGCAGTTTGAATTACCCATAGGTAGCCAATCACTACACGGGAAAAACGGCAGGCAAAAAGGGCTCTGGCCGTTTGCTTCCCACAGGAATGAAAGTGAGGTGTCAAGTTGTAAATTTCCCTTCCCCAAACCAGACCCTTCAGATGTTACCATTTCACATAACAATCAATGGCCTCAAGGCTTTCGCACATTGATAAGAGATGAGACTCGTCCTCCCTTGGAGTCCCAGCCGGGACGAATGGAATGCGGAGGCAGAAGTGTGAGAGGAGTGTGAGAGGCCCATTGTTCCCATACTTTGAAGTTGTCATCCTACCGCTCTGACAGTTACACAGACCAGGCCTGGTCAGGGTCATAAACCTGGGGTCACATATTCTACATACATGCTGGCCAAAGTTAGGGCAATTACATGGCAGGTGTTATGAAAGCATCTACAATACATACATGGTAATCGAATATAGTATGGCATACAGACATGACAGGAATAAAACAGAGACATAGCTGTAAGCAATAGAAATACTTTGTCTGAATCAGCAGATTCTGACACACTGGCACCCCGAAAATAAACTTATCCGGGTTTGTCTGGGAACTTTTTATGAAAAGCTTTAACTAATTTAGGAGCATGCACATGTTCAGAACGAACTCACTCATTCTGCTCTGGGCCAAAATCAAGCCATCTAACTAAATAATGTAAGCGGCCCCTACGCAGCTTAGAATCCAGAATTTCAGATATGTCAAAATGGGGTGCCTCCCCCTTCATCAGTGGAGGAGGTGTCGGAGGAACTGGATGCCATGCATTCGGCCCAGGATTCTTTTTCAGTAAGCTGAAATGAAAAACAGGATGCACAGAACTCAGTGACTTGGGCAATTCTAGTTCAAAAGACACATCAGAGATTTTGCGCAACACCTTGTAAGGGCCCACAAATTTCCACCCCAATTTCCTGCTGGGTTGCAAGCCGTGTATGTTCTTTGTGGAAAGGTAAACAGAGTCCCCAGGCTGAAGGTCCCAACCCTCAGCTCGACCACGATCTGCATACTTTTTGTAGTCCTCTTTGGCTTGGTCTAATGTTTTTGCTATTAGAGGCCACGACTCTTGCAGGGTCGCCCACCATCGTTTAAAGTCTGTGGGGGGAGCATCCGAGGCGTTTTCAATTGTGGGCAGAGGTTTTCCCTCAAAGCCTCCCACCGCCATAAATGGGGAAACGCCAGTAGAAGAATGCACTGCATTGTTGTAGCTATACTCAGCGAATGGCAGCAACTCCACCCAGTTGTCCTGGTGGTAGTTAGTATAACACCTTAAAAATTGCTCCAGAATTTGATTAGTTCGTTCGGACTGTCCATCGGTTTCTGGATGGTAACCAGAGCTTAGAGCAGGCTCTATGTCCATAAACTTCAGGAGCTCCCGCCAGAAGTTGGCAACGAACTGACTGCCCCTGTCGGATACCACACGTTTGGGAAAAGCATGTAATTTGATCACGTGGTTGAAGAAAGCCTTGGCCATCCCCTTTGCCGTAGGCAGCTGCTTGAAAGGAGTGAAGTGGGCTTGCTTAGAGAACATATCTACCACCACCCAAATTACAGTCTTTCCCTTTGATGGTGGCAGGTTTGTAATGAAGTCCATAGCTATTGCCTCCCAAGGGCGAGAGGGAGTGGGTAGGGGGTGCAGGAGTCCCGGGACTTTTCCCCCCCTCCTTTTGCACATCAAGCAGGTCTGACAAGCAGAAACGAAGTCCGAGACATCCCTGCGCATGCGTGGCCACCAGAACTGCCTCTGAATTAAGTTGAGCATTTTTAAAAATCCAAAATGCCCTGCCAGTTTAGAGGAGTGACAAGCCAGCAATATGTCTTTCCTTTTGCTTCGGGGCACCACCAGTTTATCTCCATGATACCAGCATTTATTCTCCCTGAGGGAGCAGTCTGCCAACGCCTCTAACTCCTCGACTTCCTCGGGTGAATAATCCCCCCCCCCCAGTCGCACGTCTCCGATTCAACTGTCGTTCGCTTACTTTGACTCCTGGTGGTCACTGCACCTCCCAGTTGCTGGGGGGAGAACATGGAGTCAAACACCTCCTCCTTCAAACTCTCGTGCTGGGGCAAGCGGGAGAGCGCATCTGCTAACGAATTGGCTTTCCCAGGGAGATGTTTGAGCACAAAATTAAATTTTGAGAAAAAATCTGCCCAACGGAGCTGCTTCACATTTAGGGATCTCTGTGTGCGCAGCGCTTCTAGATTTTTGTGGTGTGTCCATATTTCAAAAGGGGTTTGCACCCCCTCCAGCCAGTGCCGCCACGTAGTGAGGGCTAGCCGGATAGCCGCAGCTTCTTTATCCCAAACTGACCAGTTCCTTTCAGTTTCATTAAATTTTTTCGAAATGTAAGCGAGGGGGTGTAGCTTCCCGTCTGGCCCCTGCTGTAAGATGCCCCCCCCCCCATGGCCACATCGGACGCATCTACATGGATCACAAATTCCTTAGTTTCATCGGGGTGTGCCAAAATGGGCTCTGAGGTAAAGAGAGTTTTAAGAGTCTCGAACGCCCTCTGGCATTCTCCATTCCAGGCAATTCTCTCCCCAGGCTTCCCCACTTCTGGACCCCTCCCTTTGGTTTTTAGCAATTCAGTCAATGGGAGGGTGACTGTGGCAAAGTCTTTTATGAAGGTGCGGTAAAAGTTACAAAATCCTAATAGGCTTTGGAGTTGCTTTCTCGTCCGGGGGGCTTCCCACTGAACCACTGCCTCTACCTTGGCAGGGTCCATCTCCAGTCCCTTCTGTGAAATGCGGTACCCCAGGAAGTCTACGGAGTCTCGATGGAACTCACATTTAGACAGTTTTGCATACAACTGGTTTTTTAACAGGGTGGAGAGGACCTCTCGGACCAATTTCACGTGTTCTTTCTTATCAGCAGAGTAGATCAAGATATCATCTAAGTAACATAACACCCCCTTAAATAAATGCTTGTGCAACACTTCATTTATCAAGCTCATAAAGACCCCTGGCGCGCCACTCAAACCGAACGGCATCACCAGGTATTCGAACTGTCCCAACGGTGTATTAAAGGCAGTCTTGAATTCATCCCCCTCCCTGATGCGCACCCGAAATAAGCGTCTCGGAGATCCAGCTTAGTAACACTTTTCCCTTGGCCGCCTCCGTTAGCAAGTCTTTAATAAGGGGGAGGGGGTAGGCGTTGGAGGCAGACACTGCATTTAGTCCTCTATAGTCCGTGCACAATCGCAACCCCCCGTCTTTCTTTTTTCGAAACAGAACGGGGGCCGCAAAGGGGGATTTAGCAGGGTGGATGAACCCACGCTCCAAGTTCTTGTCTAGGAACTTCCTCAGCTCCTCCCGTTCCGGAGGGCTCATTGAGTAAAGCTTTCCCTTTGGAAGTTTCTCACCCGGGATCAGTTCTATGGCACAATCCGAAAGTCTGTGGGGGGGTAGCTCGTCCGCCTCAGTCTCACTGAACACTCCCATCAAGTCTCGGTACTCCCGGGGGACAGCCGAGGGCGCCAGGGTGAGGGCCGCTGCCCAGAGGGGCACCGGAGGTCCTGGTCCCCACCCCGTGTCCCATTTGTGACCCTGACACTTCTCGTCCACCCAGGAGATCTTCTCCTCGCTCCATTTGATATAAGGATCATGGGAGCTTAGCCAGGGGCTCCCCAACACCATGGGGAATTGGGTATTTGGGGTGATGACGAAAGCTCTCTTCTCCCAATGCTCCCCCGTTCCCACAATTAGTCCCTCGGTCTCTGCCACGCACGCTTCCTTCATTTCCGAACCGTCCATTTGCGTGAACTTGAGTGGCTCCCCCAACAGGGTGACCTTGGGTCCCAGCCCTTCTACCACTAAAGGGCTAATTAAGTCCCGAGCACATCCAGAGTCAATTAGGGCGCGGACTCGGACATGGGTCCCAGTCCCAGGGGTCATTACAGTCACTACCATATACAACAAGGGGCCAGGGATGCTCACCAGAGATGGTGTGTCGTGGCTGGGGACCTGCAGTTCTGCACCGCTCACTGCAGGCCGTTGGAGTTTCCCGACATCTGCGCTTCCGTCAGCTCCAGCTCTCCCTGCTCGCTTGCTGCCCCTTCCAGCTGTAGAGCCCGGGGTTTGAACGAGGTCTTTCCTCTGCTGGGAGTGCTCCCGGCCACTGGGGTGGAGGTCTTCGGAACTTTTCCCCCTCCTCTCGGGCACGCTGAGGCGAAGTGGCCACTCTCCCCGCATCTCATACAGAGCCCCTGTTTAAAACGGGCATCCCGAATTTCTTGCACATTGGGCTTGGGTTTCGCCTTCTGCATTGCTTTGCTTGGGGCCGTTGATGAAGCTCCCATCTTGATGAGGGTGAAACGTTCTTCCACGTCCGCTGCTGCCCTCATCCAAGCGGCCAACGATCCTGGTCTTCCCGCCCGTAGGACTGCCTCGTACACCTCGTGATTCAAGCCCTCTCGATACTTCTCTATGAACAGGTCTTGCGTCCAGCCGCGAATCTTGGCTGAGATGCGCCGGAACTTATCGGTGTAGTCCCTCACCGAGGACCGCCCTTGGGTCAATCTCCGCAGATGGTTCCGGGCTTTTTCTTCTCCCAAGGGGTCCTCATAGTGGTGTCGGAGGGCCCACATGAAGTTGTTCAGCGACCGTAGTTCAGGCCCGGGGGCGTTGTGCAGGCTCACATACCAGTCGCTGGCGGTGTCCTTCAGCTTGGACTCGATGTAGCCAATCCGGTCCCTCTCGGTGGGGTAGAGGTGTCCCCAAGTGTCTAGGAACCATTCGATCTCTAGCAGGAAGAAGCGCAACTTCTCGGGGTCCCCATCGAAAGTAGCCGTCAACGGATCGGCGGGGGCCGGGCGAACCACCGGCCCTGCCGGCATGGGGGCCGGCGCAGGTATGGGTGCGGGCACCTGGTGGGGAACGGCAGGGGGACCTGCTGCGGCACTTGCAGCGGCACTTGCAGCGGCACTTGCGGCGGCACTTGGGCGGGGACTCCTCCGGGAGGCACCACCGGTTGCTGGACTCTGACCGCGGGAGGTCCTCCCATGGCTGGCGCTGGCTGAGCCGCTTGCATAGCCGTGAGGGCGTCTCGGAACTGATGCTGGAGATCGAGGGCCAGCTCTCGCAACTCGGTTGTAAGCTGGAACCGCAAAAATTCCCATCATCCGGTCGAGGGCTTGAGTCTGGTCTTCTCGATAGGGATCGGGCCCGTACGGTCCCATTCTCTCTCCTTCCAGGGACTGGAGACGCGAATCTCCTACGTAGGTCGTGTCGCGTTCGTCTCCCAGGAAACTCGGCTTCCCGCAGTCGAGATGATCCCCCTGGAACGAAACCCGTGCCCCTTTCCGATCGTGCACCCAGGAGTCTACGGTCCCGTGACCGAAATTGCTCCATGAGTACTTCGGGGTCACGCTCTGAAGAGGAGGTAGGCGCGGGATGTAGGGAGCCCCTTGAATCGTAGTCACTGGTACTTCGGGCTCCCCTCCGCCACCTCCACCACCGGCCCCCTGATCCCCAGGGGTGATCGGTGTGTCTTCGGGAGTAGTAGGGATGGGAAGAGTACCGTCGTCCGACATGGTCAGGAACAGCCAAGTCCCAGTCACAGATCTCTGACAATCTGTGAGACTTCTGCTCAAAGCAGTCAAGGATCAGACCTTTGTTGATGAAACACAGTTCTTTATTTCCAATCTCTACATTGGTACAGCTTCTCGGATTATTGTCAGAGATAACACATATGACAGAAGCAGGTCTATTATACCTTTCTAAGCAGTTTGAATTACCCATAGGTAGCCAATCACTACACGGGAAAAACGGCGGGCAAAAAGGGCTCTGGCCGTTTGCTTCCCACAGGAACGAAAGTGAGGTGTCAAGTTGTAAATTTCCCTTCCCCAAACCAGACCCTTCAGATGTTACCATTTCACATAACAATCAATGGCCTCAAGGCTTTCGCACGTTGATAAGAGATGAGACTCGTCCTCCCTTGGAGTCCCAGCCGGGATGAATGGAATGCGGAGGCAGGAGTGTGAGAGGAGTGTGAGAGGCCCATTGTTCCCATACTTTGAAGTTGTCATCCTACCGCTCTGACAGTTACACAGACCAGGCCTGGTCAGGGTCATAAACCTGGGGTCACATATTCTACATACATGCTGGCCAAAGTTAGGGCAATTACATGGCAGGTGTTATGAAAGCATCTACAATACATACATGGTAATAGAATATAGTATGGCATACAGACATGACAGGAATAAAACAGAGACATAGCTGTAAGCAATAGAAATACTTTGTCTGAATCAGCAGATTCTGACAGGTGTCCCCTTTTCTGGCATTAGGGGGGTATGAAGGTAACCGATTGCCAAATGTCATACCCCCTAAAGACACTCCCCCCTCTCCATTTGAATCATGGTGGACAAATCTACAGGAATCCTGGCCCCTTATTGCCAAGACACTGGATCGGGCTAAAGTGGACTACAAAAAATATGCGGACCAGAATAGGGCTCCTGGTTGGGAGCTGGAGCCTGGGGACTCGGTTTATGTATCCACAAAAAACATTCAGGGCTTGCAGCCGAGCCGGAAATTGGGATGGAAATACATAGGCCCTTTCAAAGTCCTGCGCAAAATTTCTCCTGTGTCTTTTGAACTTGAACTGCCTAAATCACTGAACTCTGTTCATCCTGTTTTCCATTACAGCTTGCTGAAGAAAAGCCCTGGGCCGAACTCCTGGCATCCAGAGATTCCAGTTCCTCCTCCTCTGATGAAGGAGAGGGAGCCGCATTTTGAGATATCCAGCGTTTTGGACTCTAAACTTAAATGGGGAGGGTTGTTTTACCTTGTAAACTGGGTGGATTTCGGTCCTGAATGTAATGAGTGGGTGGCTGCTGACCATGTTCATGCTCCCCGGTTGATTCGTGCCTTCCATAAACGTTATCCTTTTAAACCGGGTGGGGGGTGATTTTGGGAGGGGCAGGATGTCAGGTTCCCCGTCATGGTTGCTACTTTTTCCCAGTCCCTTTTCAGGTCCCGGCGGGAGAACGGCATCAGCTTCCCTCCCGTCAGCTTCCCCCCCTCCTCCTTACCCCTCCTTCCTCGGAGTGAACTCATCTGTTTACTAGACTTCAGTTATCTCTGTTGCTGCACTTGTAACCTTGGGCAACTGGGCCTCCACTTTTCCAGGTGTCTTTTGCGTGGGAATGCATGTAGATTACACACAGGGTCAGGGATGGGAATTTAGCTCAGCTTACGCACCTTTTTCTCTGAGAAAGTAACGGTAGCAAATTTTGGCGCTTGATATTTTTATTCTGATTGGTACCTGACTTTTTACTCCTGTTTGAATACAGTATATCAGTTCCTCACATTCTGTATGTGATATGACTAACAACGCAAGTGTTTCCTGAAAGACCATTAAGAAAAAGACTTTGTTTTGCAATACAAGGCCTGGCTGATTGGATCTCATCAGAAGCCTCACACCCAGTTGCATTACAAAGTGGCAGTCCAATCTGTTCTCTGGGCTTGGCTCTTCCTCACCCCCTGACCAATCATCCTGAGTCTTGCAGCTCTCCTGCCCGCAGACTCAGGATATAAACTCCATCTATCTGGACTCTGTGGACATCTCCCCAGACTGGTTGCCTCCAAACCCACAGATCTGTTTCCAGAAGCTGTCATGGCTGAGCCATCTCTCTAGGTTTTGTGGCCAGGGATGCCCCAGCACATGGTACAGTGAAGAGGATCTCGTGTTCAAATACAACAAATACAACAAACAACTATTTTATCAGAAAAAGATATTTCTGGACAAGCGATGAAATATGACTGTGAGGCTGTGATATAACAGTTGTGGATGAGAGGCAGCTGGGTGACAGATGCTGTGACAGTTATGGTGATGGAAGGGCACTCTCACGTGTCTGTGGCTGGGAAAATATGGGACTGGTGCTCTTAACTGGAGAGCATCCTTTGGAACCAACAGGGAAAACACGCTGGCTCTTTAATGTGTTAAACGCCTCATAATCGGATGGCTTGAACCCCAGGACCTGGCACCCAGATTGGCTAAGGCCCAATGAATCCATGTGGGGAGGAGTCTGAAAAGGGAAGCTGATCCTCTGTCTGTGAGAAACAGTTAGTCAGTCCTGTGTGCATTTGCAATGAAGGATAGCAGAGGGGAATGATGCTAAGGATGTTTGCAGATGTACCTAGAGAGGGGTCATCATGCAACTAACAAAGACCTGACGTGTCTTGGATTGTAAGTGCCTAGTTAGTAGCTTTACTTTTGTCTATTTTGCTCAGTGCCCCTAGATCTGTCTTGTAGTACCCTGAGTTTGTACCTTGCAGAAATAAAGTTGTTTAATTAAAGAGAGCCAGAACATTTCCTTACCCACTCATCTTGGCTATTCGGCTTGCTAAAGTAATGCACCCCTTTGGCATTGGCACTGGGTGATACCATGAGAGACAGAGGGGCTGATTGAACCTGGGGTGGTGGTGGCCAAAGGAAAAAGAGGACAAGACAGTGGCTGGCCTTTGCCTCATGGGGACAGCATTCACCACAACAATGGTTTTGCAAAAACATAAAACCAACCTGTCAGCAAGGTGGTTAAAAGCTTCTCTAAGGCTTAACTGGAAACAACCAGGTTGAAATTGAACATATCCGTATGTGCAGAGGCCTCTATAAACACACACATCCCAATCCCAGAAGGATTCCATTATGCATACTGGAGAAAATCAGTGCCACTTTGGTGCCATAGGGTATAATTGCTGCTGTGGCTCAACAGAGCTCATCTCCAGTATATGTTTTAATTAAAAGTCTTGACCTATGAGTATCTGAAGAGGGCTTTTCCTCTTCTCCAGGTAACTAAAGTGGCCCCACTCAGGACTAAAAAGTAGTCTTTTGGGGGCAAATGACATGATTTTCGGATAGGCCTAGCACTTTTTTTTATAGATCAATGCCAGAAAGTAGGGCTCTTCTGTCCCTACTGAACCAGTAGCCTTGCCATTTTGTAAACTTGCCATACTATCTACAGTGCAATCCTAAACAGAGTTACACCCTTTTAGGCCCATTGACTTTAAGGGATTCAGAAGGGTGTAACTGGGTTTAGGCTTGCCCTGCTACAAAGCACATCAGCTAGAATAGATCTTCCCTGCCACTCCCTTTTCTCTGCAGCACTCCAAAGCCATTGCTGGGACTCCAAAGTCCACCAGGAATAGTGAGGAATGTGCCACAGGTGTTGTAGCTGTAGGGGAAATCCATGGAAATTCCAGGCTAGCTCCTTGTGCAAATGAAGTGCCTTTGTTTGGGCCAGGGATGGAAGGTCGGATCCAAATTGTCTGTAAGAAGAAGAAGAAGAAGAAGAGATTGGATTTATATCCCGCCCTTCACTCACTTGGAGTCTCAGAGCGGCTTACAAACTCCTTTTCCCCTTCCCTCCCCACAACAGACACCCTGTGAGGTAGGTGGGGCTGAGAGAGCTCTTTCCCAAGCTGTCCTTCAGGGAACAGCTGGTACAGAGCTATGGCTTGCCCAAGGTCATCCAGCCAGGTGCAAGTGGAGGAGTGGGGAATTAAACCCAGTTCTCCCAGATTAGAGTCTGCGCACTTAACCACTACACCAAACTGGCTCTCTGTAAGCCACTTCAAATAAAGAGAAAGTCTTGTGATAAATATATCACTCCCCGGATTAGACATCTGGCAAGCATTCCTGATGTTCAGAAATTGAAATTCTTATTTTCCTGCAAACTAAAAATTGCATGGTGCGTGTTGCTCTGTTTTGCTATATAATTTCTGTACAGCTGACAAGCTGGGTTTATTTTAAGCAGGGGTCATTTCGAGCAGGCGCTCGGGGGAGCTCAGCTCCAGGAGTTGGTGCCAGCCCCCCCCCCCCAGTGGGGGGAATGCCTGCTTGTGTCATGGCTGCAGCAAAATGACCCCGCCCCCTGGAAAGGTCCTTGTTCCTCCGACCAGCCTTCTGAAGATTTCAGCCACCACAGATGCTATCCTCCCAGAATAGTGGTATTTCTGAGGCTTGGATTAGTAGCTGTCCCTCTCTGCCAGCTCTCTCTCTCTCTCTCTGTCTCTCTGCTTTCTTTCCTTCTGACATATTTCCAGTAATGTCAGGTGGTGTAGCATATGCAAATAAGTTTCTCTTTCTTTCCTTCTGACATAATTCCAGTGATGTCAGGTGGTGTAGCATATGCAAATATGCTAATGAGTTATGCTAATGAGCTCCTGCACTTCTTTTTCTACAAAATGACCCCTGATTTTAAGGGTGCATGGCCTTTAGGCTGCTAAATCCGGGGGGGGGGGGGAGAGAAAAAGAAACAGGGGAGAAGGTGTAAATATTTAACTTCAATTAAGCTAAATTAAATTGAATCTCTCAGCCCTGTATTTTTTCTCTTTCAAAACAGCTTTCATGACTGGTTTATCCAGGAATGTCTTGCCAACTTTTACATATACTTTACCTAATGTGCTTGAATGGATTGGGTATAAATCTTGGTTTGCAAGGGTCATTCATACTTTTTCATAATCATATTTTTATTCCTTTGCACATGGAATCTCCTTTGCACGTGCTAGTAGGAATTGAGTGCATTTGATCATATTACAGTTGCACTTAGATGTACACTAATGCAGTCTCTGTAGGCAAGAATCAAAGGAGGCATGAATTTCTCTGAGATGAACTTTCAGATTTGTGTATTGAGAAGATCAGCTTAGAACACTGTTACAGTTTCTTTTGCCATGAATACACAAACACTGATAAAAACTGTGTGCTCTAGCCATTGTGCTATCAGTACAGGATAGGGCTGCCAAGTCAGCCCGGGGGGGGGGGGCGGGGGATCCCCCGCTACAGGGGTTCCCAATCCGCCGGCCAGCATTCGGCCGGCAGAGGGAACCCCACCCCCGAAGTCGTCCAGTCAGGATGACTTCCCCAGGGTAATGACGTCACCCGGAAGTGACATCATCACGTTGGGGACGTTGCTGGGACGATGCTCTAGCAATCGTCCCAAAACTCTATGGTACCATGGAGTTTTTTGGCGATTGCCAGAGCATCACCCTGGCAACGCCCCCAATGTGATGATGTCACTTCCAGGTGACATCATTGTGGTGCGCGCGCCGGGGAAGCTTCCGGACCCAGGAGGACTCTCCCCCACCGGTAAGTCACAAGGACTTGGCAACCCTAGTACAGGATGGTGAGTTAAAGTTGAGTTAACTTAAGAAGACTCGCTATGATAGACTAATAACCTCAAACAGAATTGGACACTTTTTTGGCAATGGATGTTGATGCAGTAAAGATACATCAGCACAATTGTTTGGAGAGGTGGCGTTCTCCAGGGGAACTGATGTCTGTAGTCTAGAAATGAGTTGTAATGCTGGGAGAACTTCAGGCTCCATTTGGAGACTGGCAAACCTAGCGTTGACTCAAAAATCCCTGGAAACGTTTCTGATCAACAAATATGTTAGGTAGCAGAACCTCTGGACCTAACAAGGAAGCATCTGGAGCAGGCCCTGCCACACCATCAAACAGAGCTGTCCAGTTTTCACTCAGATAGTCCAGTATTGGTGCTTTCTGTCCTGAAAAGCAAGTAAGAAAATACCAGACACATAAATGTCTGACATTTTCTAACTGAGCAGCTGAGAGATGCACCCATGCGTGACTAGCATAGCCTGACAGACAGTCTTAGTTGCCCAATCAGAGCTCTGGCTTTCTCCAGCCATCCAATCCTCAGCATGAGGCAGCGGAATACAGGCAAGTTTGGCTTGTTTCAGCATTCCCCCCCCCCCCCCCAAATGAATAGTTCCAAGAGATTGCACTTTAATTTTTTTTAAATGTAGGGATTGCTTGCAGGACATAAGCCCCACTTTTACTGCCATGGTTCATCTGCAAACATTACTGTGCTTTGAACAAGTTACGGTCTTTTTAATAATGCTAACACAAATTTATGGAAAAGCTTAGCTCTCTGGCTGCAGAAGGGTCACTCAACTGAGTCAAAGAAGGAACAGAATTGGAGGAGGTTATTACAGAACATAAAAACTTGACTACTTGGAGAATCAATGCCGTCATGAGATGTTGAGTCTCAGGAAATGTTAATCCCTTTCAGAACTTTGCATCACTGCTTGCCCACTTATTCTCTACAGAATTAAAACCCCATCTCTCCAGTCATTATTATTGGAAGTAAAATTTCCTTTTAGGAAGCATGTCTGGATGAAAACTCTTGCCCCCAAATCCCCCAAACAGTTTTTTTTCCTGACTTGCACCCCATTAACAAGTGGTTAGCATAGGAGCTTTGCAACTGCCAGGGGTTTCCCTCTGTGCCATTAACAAAAACAGAAGCAATTCCTCCCTCTCACATTCATAGAAAAAAATAACAAATTAATGTTCCTGATCATTCATTGGCACAGCCAGGATCAGTGTGGATTAGACATGGCCAAGTTGTCTCTGTACCGCAACTGCTTCAGATGCTCATTACCATAATTTCATCAGTAATAGTTTTCATACTTCTCAACCTACCATATTTTGTATTTCCACTGGGAAAAAATCACCACCCATGCACTAATAAAACATCAAACATGAAGATTAAATAGATTATTAAAGCTCAGTAATACTCATCCACAATGGTGAGGCCAGGGATTGAACAAAGCATTGCTTTGCAGGCAGCAGAAGAAAACAATATGACCAGCATTTGGGGGAGGGGAACCTTGACCTTTCATGAGGACCATGACAAACAGAGAAAAGAAATCCAAATAAATAGAATTTCTTCCAGTCTGTCACTCTCGGAACAGTGTGACTTGTTCAGATTTGTATCATTTCACCGCAGGGTTTTTTGAATTTTTATTTTTTGAATTTGAATTTGAATTTGAATTATTTGAAGTTCTATCTATATTTATGGTAATCAGATTGTCCAGGAGGCAGTTTTTTTCTATATCAACAAAAACTGTCAGCTTGTCTGTCAATGAGGTAATGCTTTATAAACCATAGGGGTTATAAAATACACACAAACTACACATTTGGCTTTCACTTACATCAAGAACCCATTTCTTAGTCCAAAGTTCCCCGCCCAACCTACAGTGTTTTCCATTGGCATGATACATAACCCTTTTCTTTGGATACATTTTGCTGTGGTTGGAATAATAAGCCATCCTGTAGCATGTCAATGTTATAATTTTATAGCATTACGGAGGCCTAAGGAATATTGTTATTGAGTTTTACCCGTTATAAAAGCTGAAGTAGATACTGCAAGACTTGATGGGATGTTATGTTAAATAGCCTGCCCAGAAATTGAGACTTCTCCATCCAGAGATGGTCAAATGGTTTCATTATGTTAGACGCATAAAAGGCAATGCATTTCACTGCTGGTGCAATCATGCTGCATCACCGATTTTCATGCTGTCAGAGCCTTTCTCTGGTTGCTGGGACAGGAAGGGTGAGGCTCTCAGGCCTTCTCATGTATTCTGTTCTCAGCAACCAGTCTAGAAGCTCTTCTTGCTATTCTGGGGAAAAGGCTGAAAGACAGAGACTTTAGAATAAAGTGGAAGCAGAGGTAACAGACCTCAGCATAGATTTCGATAAGTTCCCTCCATTGTTAAGAGTCTCAGGATCATTTATGCCCTGACTCAGCTAGCCCAGGCTAGCCCCATCTTGTCAGAACTCAGAGGCTAAGCAGAGTTGGCCCTGGTTAGTATTTGGAAGGAAGACTGCCAGGGAATACCAGGACTGTGATGCGGAGGCAGGCAATGGCAAAACCACGCCTCTGAGAGCTCCACAGAGTCGCCATAAGTCAGTTGTGACTTGATGGCCAAAAAAGATCATTGATATTTAAGCTGGGAAAAGACAAACAGGTAGATATGTTGGACTAGGCTATGCAGAACTTTATTTCGAACTGTTGAACTGGTTTGGGAAACAGAGCAGACAACTGGGCAAAATAATGTACTCTGGCTGCAACCTCTAGACCAGGGGTGTCGAACTCATTTGTTATGGAGGCTGGACCTGACATAAATGAGACCTTGTTGGGCCGGACCACGCATGTCATAAAATGCAATGCCAGGTAGCGGAGATATAAACCTGCTTAAAACGTTAGAACTCTTGCAATATTTTGTTTATTTAACAGTCTCTGATAACTAACACCTCTTGCCTTGAATTATTGCATCAAAATGTCCGTGCTGTTGCAATCTTGAGTATGCTGTTCAAGTGTGCGTCTGTAAGCCGCAAACCTACTTTTGATTGATTGACATTCACTGCAGAAATGTCATGCTCAGAGTTCTGAGTCTAGGACCCAGGGGAAAACATGAAACGGCTGCGCAATTGAGAGAGTCTGACAAAGCAAGCTATGATGCAGCAGCAGCAGCAGAACTGGAAGCAGGAGATGGCCAGTTCCAGTGCTGGCCTAATAGACACCCTCTGGGGGCCACTTGTTTGACACCCCTGCTCTAGATCATCTTGAAGGACAGTCTTCCCCAAACCAAGGCTTTCTTTCAGTCTCAGTTAAAAGATTTTGCTTGTAGCTTCTTGAGAGGATGGAAAATAACTAGTTCAGACTAGGAAATTATTGCTGCTGCTGAATTGTTGCAGGACAGATTTTTAGGGCTTTGTTGTTATTGTTTTAAACATGAAGATCCAATGTAGAGAACATTAGCCTTTGCTTATCTCAGTGATTTCAATTAGTTATCCTTGAAAAAGGTAATGCAGTTCATTTTATTGTAGTTTGTGAAAAGTAACCTTTGTTAAAGAAGGGTTGGTTTCTAAGAATTATGCAGACAAACAAGCAATGCAATGCACTATGGATGAAAACAGGGCACTCCCACAGCCATCAATGAAACTGACCTACAGAAAAAGCTACAATACGTAGTGAAACTGCAATTTAAAAATTCATCTAGGGAGGACAGGTTTTCCACCCAATGAATGTCTTAAAACATTTAGAGGTGGTATAAAAATCTAAAAATGTCAGGAACTAAGCCCCCTCACCCCAAATGTCAGCAGAGGAATATAAAAAAATACCATCATGGCAAATGTTGGGAACTCATTTGATTCCTCTAGATACAGGTTGCCAGCCTTGCCTCAGGAAATGTTTCTTCCTGCCTGCCAATAAAGCAGTGAGTACAAAATTGAAATCTATTTGCCAATATTTAATGGGGAAAGATAATATAGTTCCATCACAGGAGGCGTCACAGTTTCTACTGCATGTTCCAGACAAATGGAGGTAGGAACTCAGACTGCAATCCTCCGTGCGTCCCAAGCAAGTGTGCACAGGAATGCAGCCCCAGAGACTTATGTCAGGAGACAAGCCTAAGAGATCGCTATGCCTTCCTGAAGACAACAGATCATGATACATCATCCCATAATGTTCTCTCTCTCGACCTGTTCAAGGGGAGACCATTCCACAGTCCTGTGCTTAGAAAGCTTTTGAATATTTACTTATTATATTTTATCCCTCCATTAGAAAGATTCCTTATATTTACTTACTGTATTTTATGCCTCCGACCCTCCGTGGATCTTAAGGGATCATACATGATTTTCATTCCTTTCCATTTTCACAACAACTTTGTGAAGTAGGCTAGACAGAAGAGGTAGTGATTAACTCTAAGTCATTCAGTGAGCTTCATGGGCATTTGATCCCAGGTTTCACCACTTTTAATTCCAGCAACCTGTCTCACAATGGCTGTTTGGTGTCTCTTTGGTGATTTTTTTTTTTATCACCGACATATATTTTTCTTTTTAAAAACACTCTTTTTGGGTTTTTTCTCACACAAAAATGCCATTAAATCTCAACAAAGAAGAAACTCTCCCAGCTCCTCTGTACTTTGATCCCTGATGTACTCGTAGGGCACAATCTTCATTTCATTCGGCTGGCAATTCAGATCTTCATGATATTATCAAAGCATTCCCTGAAGCAAATACTCTAGAGGGAAGGTTGCTGATAAGACTGCTGATTCTGACTGTTCTTATTTTCTATAAGGCATTATGCTGTTGTTTATTAGCAGCATGAGAAACAAAAAGAACAAGGTGGGAGGCAGATATCCACAACCAATCCTCAGCTGCAAAACTTTAAGAAGTTTAGCAACATCTTAACTGCTGCTGCTGGTTTACACAGATTGATATGAGGGCATGTTTGTGGAATGCCAACTTGAGAGTGTGCAGCCTGAGGATTTGGATCACAGGAACAGATGAACGTTTTGCCAGTCTCCAGAGCACTGGTCCCCAACCTTTTTGAGCCTGTGGGCACCTTTGGAATTCCGATACATTGTGCTGGGCGCAGACACAAAATAGCCGCCACAAAATGGTTGCCATGGGAGGCGGAGCCAGCCACAGTATCCACAGACTGTATACGCCTATAACACATATCCAAAAGTCAGAAGCAATGGCCTGTAGATAATGGAAGTACCTCGGGCTTCTACAGTCTTAGTACTCTTCTTTGAGGTTACCGAAGCTATGAGCCGGTTAAGATAATATTTCCCCCCAGACTAGATTCAGGGAATAATCAGATGTGAACTATGGGCTCACAAGTTCTTCCCCAGCTTCACTCATATTTTAGGTTGTCAGCTCTTGGGGAAGGAAGGCATAAATCAGGCAAGAGGTGGGCCCCACCTAGATGCTGAATGAAGCCTAGTACCAGCCCAAGGCCTATCCACACAGAGACAGTATCCATGGGGTCAAAGGGGAAGTTCATTGGGGGAGGAGGACCATATATGCTGAGGCATAGAGCTAAGGGTGCAGCAAAGCGCTCAAGGGGCAGAGGCAAAAGAAAATGCTAAGGTGTACCAGTAAGGTTCACAGCTTCCTCTGACTGGGAAAATAACAGGGAGGAAAGGGAAACAGAAAAAGACAACAAAAGACAGCTGCTGTATTTAGTGCTTTTCACACACAGAAAAGTCAGGGTAGAAAACAAAAGTATTTCTTTTTTAAGTGAACTTGAAAATTAAAACTGGCTGCAAGCCTAATTCTGTCAAAGTCTTATATGAACAGCACAGCAAATAAAGGCACTAAATGGTTTTTAAAAACAGTCTCTTCCCTATTCTTTCCATTATATGAAAAAACCTCACCTCACAACTGACCAGATGGGGAAAGTGAAAAAACTGACTAGTTGGCCACCCTACTCATACTAGGAAGAACTGTCAGACTGAAGGAGGAAATCCTGGGAGCTCTTTACTCTGGGAGCTAACCCTACTCTTTGGTTGATGAAGATGTATCTTATATAAATATTAATGAAAATTTGGCAAAAATGTAACAGGAAATGTACAGTCTTAATGTACATACAAATCAGTAGTCGTCCTTGAATTTTCATCACAGACTTTTCTTGGATATAAAGTTCTCACCCTTCTATTTTCAGTCATCACATTTGTGGTTTTGTCTTTTGATGTCCTCAGGAGCCAAATACTCTGGTGTTCCACAGAATGTTTTCATAATAGTGTGGTGGGAATGTGTTTACAAGTGTCTAAGTGCATGTGTAAACCACCCACCCTTAGTTCGACTGTGCTTGGTAATGCCCCCTTACCAAAGGCTATTTGTGTGTGAGAGAGAACTGTCCAGCATGGGTAAGAGCACTCTTACAAGGTTACTTAAAAGCCAGAGCCAGCCAGTCACTGGGAACTAGGCCAATATTTAAACAACACAAAGACACTTCAGAAGAGATAGTGAATGGTTAGTACAAAATAACAGAGATTTCCCCCACAGGCACAGAGGCCCTCTGGGCTGGCTCCATGTAACCCAGACAGATTGACTCCCAAAGAGTCAGCAAAGAACTGGCCAATAAGTGCCTTCTTATATACAATATTGATCAAAAGGTTTCACAAGATCGATTACAGATGTTAATTACATCGATTGACATAAATCGCTCTGTACTAGATTTGATAATAGTTGACCATCTCAGGCAGGAAGATGCCTACACATTCCAGGGCTCAAAGTGTTACAGTAACTCTCTATAAAACAAGAGAACACCACCAAATTCTGAATGACAACTCTGAAAATGTTTACGTTCCAAGGTGTTTCTTTATGTTCTCTATATTGAGATAAGCCAGACATGACGGCTATCTCTGTAACTGTGAATTCCTGTATTTTGGGAACATTTGATTTACAAATGATCAAGTCTCCTTGACCAGATGACTTTACTTGTAGGAATATTTAATTACTAAAAACCTTAAATCCTTCACACCTATGCCCATCCAAATGATTTAAACTATGGGAAAGGAATGTGATTGTGTAGTGACAGAGAGGAAATTTCTCTGTGAACAAAGAAAGCAATACATGTTGGGGCACTGGTTCCGTGTACTGAAAGCTGTTTGTTAGCTATAAAGAAACAGAGACAAACCTATATGGTTTCTGTTTATATGAAGGATGCAATTTCCTGACCCAAACCTAAAATTTCTTCCCACAAATAGCTGCATCTGTGATTCCTTCTTTTCAGAGTTCAAAATCTGTAATTTTTGTGTCCATCTTTATCCAATATTAGATTCTCTAACTTGAGATCATGATACACAGTCTTTCCAGAATGCAGATAGTCCAGAGCAGAAATAATGTCTGCAACACAGAAGTATGTGTGATTCTCAGAGAATGCAAAGGTGCTCTCCTCCATTAAAATACTCAGGGTGTCTCTGTAGTGTCTTTCAATACTCTGCTTTCTGTAAGTATGTGGGTCACTTCATCGTTTACAATAATAATTTATTTTTTCAGAATGTTCATAGTGTAGTATTTTTCACTTACCTTTTCTTGGACCAGAATAACTTTGCCAAAAGTAAAAACTTTGCCAAGGAGTTTTAAGTAATCAAAATCATTCATTGTTTTTCTTCTACAATGAGCTGGGGATGCATCCATCTTCTCTTCTATATTATCAATCTGTGATGCTGGACTACAATTTATTCTTTCCTTTTTGTTCCTTTGAAACCTGTCTGCTACTGCTTCAATGGCTTTTGTCCATTCTTCTTCTGTATCTGGGTGGATTCTTCTCATGTCTCTCATCAGAGTCTCTTTTACTGGATCCTGTTTTCCTTGGAGCCAAGGCTACACCTCATGATGGACCCTAAGCCATCCTCTGAAACTAAGAAAGAACTAAGAAAGAACAAAGACAAAGGATGTTCTTGGGTTGTTTAAGGACCACCTTGCCCTGCTCATTTCCATGTGGCAGCTTCACTCATCTCACAGTGGTCCACAGAAGGCATTGAATACTAAATGTATTTGGGTTTGGTCTCTCTGCTTTCATTAGCTTGGGGCAGAAGCAAAATCCATAAATCAGTCAAAAAGCAGGTAGAAGAGCAGCAGTATATGCAGAACAAATATTAAGTAATCAATTGATTGTTAGAAAATTCGATGGTTCAGGGATCCAAAGACTTACAAAGGTTCAGGGTCCAAAGGTCCAATGGTCCGAAAATTTTCAAATTCCAGAAATGAAGAAGAGGAAGAAAAACCGCTGTTTTTTATACCCAACTCTTCACTGCCCAAAGGAATCTCAAAGCAGCTTAGAATCATCTTCCCTGCCTTTCCCCACAACAGACACCCTGTGAGGTAGGTGGGGCTGAGAAAGTTCTGAGAGAATCAAGGTCACCCAGCTGGCTTCATGTGGAGGAGTGGGGAATCAAACCCAGTTCTCCAGGTTAGAATCCACCACTCTTAACCACTACACCACACGGACTTTCACTTTAAGAGAGTTAAGAGCTTCTGCTGTTGTTAGTAGGAAAAGAAACCAAGGCTGCGATAAGACATGCTGTTTGATCTGGTGTCATTGCTGTTCCCTTCTGGATTTAAAATACATGTCTAGACAGCAACATCTATCTTCCATTTCCCCGTCATCGGCACCTTGTTGTCACCGGTCTTCAAGCCAGTTTTTGGCACCAGGGAAAGTTTGGTCCTTCCTGGTGTCAGCAGTCTCACCCCACATTTCTGGAAGTCTGATAAATCTATTGCATTCTCAAGCTGTTTGGGAAGTCTGAATGTTCTCTTCCGGCTTGAGGCTTTTTTTTTTTTGAGGCAGTTAGTGAGGTGTGTATAACTGCATATTCACACCTCTCTCTCTCTTTCTCTCACAAGAGCCTCTCAAAACTGTTTTTCTTTTTTTTTAAACTTCCAAAGTAAAACACCTGTGTATTTCAGTTTTTTCTGTGCTTTGCAGCACATGGGGTGGGGGAGGGGTTATTTGAAAATATGAGTTTTTCAGAGAGGAAGTGAGGGAGGGGGGCAGTCTGAGAATGATGCCTGTGACTCCAGCTTTGCTCCAAGCTTTTAAATAAATTGCCAGCAGCACATAGGATGCAGGATGAGGCTCCTCTATTTTCTCCCCCTGGCTTTGAAACACTGAATTTTTCAAAAGCACAGTTTCAAAAACACATCCCCCACACTGCACTACATATCCCAGCAGCCTCTTCCCACAATCCCATTGGCCATCAGTGCTGCTTCCCATAAGCGCTTATTTCATGCTCAGAAGACAAATAACTAAAAAGAGCTGCCTGACCGCCCCACTCCATGGCTGCGGTATCTGATCTAGCAACCATGGGATAAACACACGGTGAGGCAGGCTAAGGGGTGCATGTGTCTGATCAAAACTCTTTGTATTGGCCCAGGCCTATTAAGAGTCCAGTGCTGAGGGCTCAGCAGAGCAGTCCAGAAGGATGGGTTGCAAGTTTCCAGAAGCACCAAACACAGTCCAAAATCAGGGGTTACAGTGAGCAGGTCTTCCAAGTCCAGTCCAAAGTCAGGGGTTACAGAGAGCAGGTCATCCAATCCAGTATAGTCTGAGGGTCCAGGAAGCAGGTAACCAGCAAGGTTGGTGGCTCAGTCAAGCATACTTGCTGTGTCCACAAGCAGCTGCTTCACTTGGCTGGTTTTATGGTTAGGTCTTAATGAGCCAGCTACTAGGCCTTCATCCCACAATTACTCATTTGTCTTCTCCACTGACAGCTGGCATTGGCACAGGAGATGCACACTCTTTCTCCTGGCCTCAACTCTGCACACCACTGACATCTCGAGCACTCCATGGTTATAGGGGAGCCAGGTGGACTGGAAGTTATCTCTGAAGGCTTGTTTACTGATTCAGAGCTGCAGAGTGTGGATGCAGCCTCAGCTGTGAGCCCTGATCAGTCGGTAACTCCATCTCTTGTTGCTTATCTGCTGGCTCAAGGCCAGTTACAGTGGACCCCTCTTCCCCCAAGGAGTCCTCACCATCACTGGTTGCAGGATGACTTATGACACTCTCTATTACAAAGGTGGTGCCAGACTGCTGTAAGCCTGTTGTCTGATTGCAGCCCAAGTCTTCACACTGCAGTTTCACAATGGCTGGAAGAATGTTTAAATGGAAGTAACTCTAACAAAGCAAATAAACAAGCAATAAATAAAACAAGGTAATATATACTATACAATATAATACAGAGAACTTTGACAGTTCCACACCCCTGATGCTGCAATCCCCTTAGAACTAGTTTTGATTAGCTTGAATTCTATAATGCAATATGGCTCTAATTAAAGAGCCAAGTACCATTTAAAGCACTACTATTTAAATACCAATTAAAACACTGCTATTTAAATACTATAAAAATGCTAAAAGTCATATGGAAGAATGTCTGAATGTCCCTATCAAAGCTCTATAAACAGACAGAGACTCTCAAGGCGAGCTTCTCTCAAGGCTAGGTTCTCCCTAATTTCAAGCTCTGGAGGAGGAGCTCAGCCTTATCAACAAGCTGAAGCCTAGTTAGCAAGCCAAGTCAACAAACAACAGTCTAAGAATGGAAACATTAGGTCCCTATGCATCTAACAAAAACAATAGATAAGTAGATGGAATAAAATAATACGAACAAAAGTTTTTAAAAGTTTTAAAAATAGAACAGAATGCAGCCACAACACTTTCCTTTGCCTCTAGGACAGAACTGGAAACAATGAATTGAGACTCCATAGCCAGCCACAGGTTTCCTTCAGTCACACAATGAAGATTTGTGTGCTGTGGTGGCAGCTGCTGCCAAAGCTGGTTTTTTTGAAATATGCATAGCCAACCAAATCTCCCGTGCTCAGTCAGAAATATGGCTGGGCAAAAGTGCAACTTGGCCATGCCTACTTTCTAAAAACACTTGGCGGGCACCAGGAAAGGTAGAAGAAGAAGAAGAATTTATTTATTTCCTGAGATTTATTTATTTATTTATTTAAGAAGAAGAAGAAGAGATTGGATTTATACCCTGCCATTCACTCACTTGCAGTCTCAGAGCGGCTTACAAGCTCCTTTCCCTTCCTCTCCCCACAACAGACACCCTGTGAGGTAGGTGGGGCTGAGAGAGCTCTGAGACAACTATCCTTGAGAGAACAGCTGGTACAGAGCTATGAGTTGTTAGCCAGCAAGGCACTTTCTGTGCTCTTATGGAGTTCTATATCCATAAGTCTGAACTCTGTGTTACCAACAGTGGTAGGGTCTTGCGCTTTCTTCTTGAATAGGAGCCAGCTCCAGCCCATGCCAGGAGGCTGACACCCTAAGCAGTTCACCCAGGTCAAAGACAAAGGATTCTTCCTGCCATGAGGTTTCCTTCTGTCAGACATCCGCTGGCTAATCCCCACTCCCCACTATACATCTGGATAGTTATGCTAACTAAACTGCCTAGCAACTAATGTGCCAGCCATCAGATACTTGGCTAAAACCATCAACTAACAATAGGTATGGCCAGGTGAGTCATCGGACCCCAAACTCAGCGTCTGTTTCCTGATGAGATCATGCTCTTGCAACACTGACCAACCCCTGGACCTCCTCCCTTTGTTCACCTTTAACCTATAGCAAGGTCCAAGAGGGACGGACCGCCTAGTAGGTGTGTTAGTGGGTTGTGGTCTGCAAAGCCCGCCCCAATACCCCCAATAAAAGCCCAAACCGAGAGTCGCTCGGCCTCTTGAGCCGTCGCCCTCTATCTAACCTATTGACCCTTCAATCCAGCTTTCTGTCCCCAACCCTTGCCTCCATCTTTGAACCCCTTTTTCTCTCTCTGGACTCACGATCCAGGAGAACCACATGGTCTTGCTGGTTCAAGCCTCGTGGCCCCATAGCTTTTATACCTTTCTCCCCCATCCAACTCATCTTGACATCGGACAACGCATCTAAGGTAATGTGCTTTCCCCACCAACGATACCTGCTCATACAAAAGTGCTATTTTCTCTCTTTATTTTATTAGGCCTGTAAGATTGTGTGTATGATTACGATTTTTGTATGCTTGATTACATGATCCAGTAAACATCATTGAACTTGGAACCTGCCTCACGTGCCTCTTTCCTTGAGAACTCCCGGGAGGGGTGGGACCCTGGTATAGCTGGCAAGAACCCGTGTATTTTGCTGATTGCTAAACGTAAAATTAAAGCAATTTGGCTAACAGAATTGGGGGCTCGTCCGGGATTGCCCTGAGGGTTAAATTTCGCGCCATAGTCGACAGGCGTGTCTTTGACCCACAGACGTAAGGGAAAAACCACTTCCGGAGTTCTTGGAGAGGCTGTATGATCGGTTTCTGTCTGCGTGCCTGGCTCTAGTGAGCAACCTATCGTGGGTGGCTTCCCCCTTTTCTCTCTCTCTTTGAACCCCAGGTCAAACTGTGTGACCGTCCGCGGGTCTATCTTGTGGGAAGGGAACCAAAGAAGACCAGAGTAGGGCGTTAGGCCAGTTGCACCAACACTACATACACTACATACACGACATACACCCGCTGAATCCGAAAAAGAACTTTTTCTCTGAGCGCACCCTCACTCCCCCTCCTTGCTTTACTTCGCTCAACGAAGTGAAATCAATTGCTTTTGGTTAGGGGTCAACCTGCTGGAACATATTGTTTCGAAACCCCACTGGTTAATAGGTTATCCAGTGAGAGCTTGCGAGCCCAAAACCTTCATTTGGTTGTGTGGTTATCCTGTAAGGACGTGAGGTTTGGCCAACCTGTTCTCGAAACCCTCATATAAAGAGACTGGGTGTCTCTGAGACTGGGTGTCTCTTTTCAGGTTAGAAGTAATCCCAGAGTGTCGCGCAGGGTGTGAGTCCCCGGCTCTAAAAACTAAATTCAGGCAGGGAGTGCCTTCTGTAGGGTTAAAAGTAATCCCCGAGTGTCGAGAGAGGTGTGAGTCCCCGGCTCCAAAAACTAATTAGGGCTGGGATAGCCTGTTCTGTGGTGCATTGGCCACCTTGAGCCAAGACTGTAACTTAAGAAGCCGATTAAGGCAGGGAGAAAAAGTCCAGTTCCCTTTTCTTGTGCCCCTGTTGTAAGTGAAAACAGGAGAATCCCTACAAAGATGTTTCGTACCAAGGATGACGAACCTAAGCTAGAAAAATGGCTGGTGAAAAAGGGTAAGTCTCCTTGGAAGGAAGGATCTTTTAAGGGCCCCAATCCATTAGAAATAGCCCAAAGCGCTTTCCAGGACTATTGTAAAACCCAAAAACCTGGTTCCATGGCTAAAGACACAGCCGCTAGATGGGCTTTGTACACGGCTCTGCAGGATGCTGCCGCCGTCATCAAACACATGCAAAATGAAATTGATAAGCAGGAGGATTTAGCGACCCGATTTGATAAATTAGAAGCCAAATATTTTGAAGTAAAAGAAGAACTAAGTGGAATAAAGAGCAAACATGAACAAGATCTCATAGACCAGAGACAAAACTATGATGAGCTAATGGAAGAGAGACTAAGAGAGATCGAAGTTGAGGGTCATCAATTACAAGCCGATAAATTAACCTTGACCCTAGAGAATCAAGGGCTAGCCCTCAGCATCCAGAAGGCTGAACAAAAAGCCGCAAAGGCTACAGCCAGGGCTGAAGAAGCAGAAAAGGCCCTAGAAAAAGCCAATGTAGCCCTGGTGTCGGCACAACAAGGAGCAAAGTATTTGGCCCAAGAAAATCTGATTAAGAGAGAGCAAGCGAATCATGATGCCTGCCGAAGGGAAGTAGAGCTTCTAAAACGGCAACTGGAGGCCCAAAGAGCGGTGGTGTCAGCAATCCACCCGGAGAGTTTAATTGACCTCTCCCACACCGGGGAAAACCCTGACGCCCCCATGGAGGAGAGTACTGAGAACCATGCTCCCATCCACCCTGTTAGCACCAAGGAAATGATCACCAAAATGGGCAATAGAACCACCACCCAAACTGTGATGGAAACTCAAATGTGGAAGCCTGATGAGGTTAAGGCCATTGCCGAGCAGATTGGGACGCTCTCTAAGGATACAGCCATACAATGGATGACGCATGTCCACACTATGTATGGAGGTATCAATGGAGAGGATCTCTGCCAACTCGCCAGGCGCTGTGCTTCAGGCACAGATCTAACTGCCATCAATTCCGCCATAGCTGCAAACGGTCTTGCAGCCGGTACCCGAATCCAATGGATGCAGAAAGTCTTAGAATATCTGCACCCAAATCACAGCTTATCTGCTTTGTTCATCTTAGAAAAGCAAGGACACGGGGAAGACTCGGAGGCGTATATGGCCAGGAAACAGCTCTTAGCCCGATTGGCCGAAACACTATACATGGACCCCACAAATGATGAACCCGAATTCGATGATGATGCTTTTAGGCAGGCACTGCTGCATGGCTTCAATGCCCAAACACAGCTTGCCCTTAACATTCCGGATCCCACTAGGGGAACCTGGCCTAATATGGAGCTCAAAATAAGACGGGTGGCTACTTTATTAAGAAGCACAGGAGTCACAAAGCAGGGGAAAAGCTCTAAAAAGCACAAAGACAAGGAAGAGGAAGAACCCATCCAAGCCATAACATACGCCAATCACGGCCCCCACTCTCAGTACCAACCTTCCGGTAGATATGATAACCGGAACGATAGGAACTACGATAAGAACTATAAGAATGATCACTATGACCGCAACAAATCTTGGCAGAAAGGCGGTAATAATAATTATAGGGGGCGAAGAGACTACAATAATAATAGAACCAACCCCGCGCAGGCATACATGCACCCATCTGCTCCACCACTTCCAGGTGACTATAACAACGGCCCCGACAATCAGTATAGTCCCGCTCCTAGCTCTGGGAATTCACACCCAGCCATCCAGCCGCTGCTGCCCGGTCCACAGCCATATCACCAAAAAGTTAATAGGGATGCCCCTCCGAATGGAGTAAGTCCATTTAGATGGCACCTTTGGATGGAGCTCAAGGAACGGGGATTCGAGATGGAACGTTTCCATCTTCAACCTGACTCGGTTCTCCTCCAGGCACTGGCAGACTCTGCCAAGCAACATGAACGGCCTGTCAACCCGGTAACGACCACCCTCACTCACATTGAAGAGGAAAGGGGGAACCAAAGCTAGGGCTGCCCGGAGTCCCACAATCTCCCCAACGGCATAGTGGCTCCTTTGAAGCCTGACATGTGGGGGAGACCGACTGTGAAAGCAGGGGTCGGGACTCCAGGGAACATGAAACCTGCTACACTCCTTGTAGATACAGGAGCATCCACGAATGTACTCAAACCTCAATTGGCCCAAAAAGGACAACCCTCTTCCGCTACCCTTTCCCTCTCAGGTTTTGCCGGAGGTAAACACACTGCCACCATCTGGAATTCGATTCCCTTAACGGTGGGAACGCTTTCCACGCGTGTGTCTGCCTGCGACAACCAGGGTGAAGACGATGGCATTCTCGGGGCTCCATTTTTCCGAAACCATGGGCTCACAATTGATTTGGCTAACGGCTTCCTCTGACAAATTCCGGAGGCCCTAGCGAAATCAATGCGGTCCATCGGTGCGCCACCCTAAAGGCTCCTCTTCCCCTGGCTCCGTTGGAACCCAGTGACCCTTGGATCCAAGATTTCCCTGAAGTCTGGATTCAAGACAAGGCAGAATCTGGCACAGTCCGCGATGCTTGCGTGCTCATAGAAGGACAGGACCCACCTCCACAAAAGCAATACAAATATCCCGCTGAAGCTGAAGCAGGTATAGCTAAAACCATTGAGGGGCTTCTCCAATGGGACGTTATCCTCCCAATGCAGTCTATCTGCAATGCTCCCCTCTGGCCGGTCCTCAAAGCAGATGGCGTAACTTGGCGAATGACCGTAGACTTCCGTGCTCTTAATGCAGTAACCCCACCAGTGGCTCCTGTAGTAGCGAAATACCATGAAATCCTAGCCGCCATTGCAGCTGGCTCCCACTACTACAGTGTAATTGATTTGGCTAATGCGTTCCACTCAATCAAACTTCATGAATCGTGCTGGTACAAATTTGCCTTCACTTTCCGGGGACAACAGTACGCTTTTAAAAGAACACCGCAAGGCTTTCACTCTAGCCCCAGCATTTGTCATGCACACGTTGTGTGTATGTGGGAACAGCTTAGGACCACCTCTAAGGACCACGTGCTCTCTTACGTGGATGACATTCTGGTCCACGCCCCCACAGAAGAAGAGGTCACTGACATAACCAGGGAAGTTTTAAATCTTCTCCGGGATGCAGGGTTCAAGGCTAGCAGGGACAAGGCCCAGCTGGTTCAAACGCGGGTCAAGTACCTCGGTCTGGCCTTGGGTCCCGACGGCAGGACTCCTGATGCCCAGCACATGGAAGTCATTGCCAAGCTCCCTGCTCCTACAGATGTGCCCTCCCTAAGAGCTTTGTTAGGGACATTCAATTTTTCCTGGGGCTTTGTGGAAGGCTTTGCCGACAAAGCTCGCCCTCTGTACGCTTTGTTAAAAAGCAACACACCTTGGTTCTGGGGACCTGAACAACAATACGCTTTTGCCAGCCTCAAACAAAGTCTTGCCTCTGCTCCCGCTCTAGCCCATCCGGACCCTAATAAACCCTTCTACATCCAACTGGCACATTCTGAGAAAAGCATCGGCGCCACCCTTATACAGCATCATACAGGCGCTCCGAGAGTAGTAGCCTATGCCTCCCGCAATATTTCCTCTGTAGAAATAAAGTTCACCCCATGCGAGAAAGTCTGTCTAGCTCTTGTCTGGAGCCTTACTCACTGGGAGTTTATTATCGGAGGTGCAAAGGTCATAGTGCAAACCACTCACACACCCCTGAAGTACATTCTTTCAGGGAAGATCCAGGATGGCCAGGTGTCTAATGCCCGCATTGCCCAGTGGACACTTGCACTGGTCAATAAAGGAGTAGACTACAGGAAGGAACAAAAGGAACCCCCTGCCCCATACGGTCTTATCATAACCGGGGAAGAGCATGAGTGTCCCCTACCAGTGGTAGACCACGTACCCTGGCCGGCCACATGGAGAGTGCCATTCGAAGAAGCCAAGCAGCTCGGTTTTCACTGCTGGTTCTGCGATGGCTCATCCTTCCATGTGACAGGGACCCCCTATACTGGTTATGGTGCCATCCGTATCCACAATGGTCACACCCTGCAGGAACCTGTCCGACCCCATTCCAGCCAAGCCGCAGAAGTCGCAGCCCTGCGCGCTGTTCTAGCCTTTGAGCCTCCAGACATTCTGCTCGCTGTTTTCACCGACTCGGACTAGACGGCCAAAGCTGCTACGGTGTGGCTTCCCCACTGGGAAAAACAGGGATGGGTAAATGCAGAAGGCAAGCCGGTAGCCCACATAACATTATGGAGAGATGTTGTACGACTCCTCCATAGTCGTTCAGCAGAGACTCAGATCTCCCATGTCAAGGGTCACCAAAAGAACAACTCCGAAATCGCCTATTGGAACGACCAGGCAGACCTTTTAACCAAAGCCGCTGCACAAGCCCCCCTTCCCCCGGATCCACCAGATCAACCTCTGCAGGCAGTCACTACACGCAGTCAACACAATAGGGCATCTATTCCACCAGTTTTTGTAGACCTCGGAGAACTCCAAGCTAATGACGTGGATGTGCAGGATCTCCTTTCCAAAGGCAAGGATCCTACGGGAAAATACTCCATTGAGGAACGGGAAGGAGTAATATGGGCTGTGGATAACACTGGGGCACGCCACTGGGTGGTTCCCGTAGAAGTACGGGCAGACCTTATCCAGTTCGTTCATGAACAGGGACATAGAGGGAAAGACCTTACTTTGGAATGGGTGCGAGATGCAGGCTGGTGGCCAGGCATGAGACAAGAGGTCGCCCAATGGGTGGATAACTGTCTAGCCTGTGCCATGGTCAACGCAGACTCATCCGGTCCCAAAGCCCCTATTCAGCACCAACGCATAGAAGGACCCTGGGCGCGAGTCCAGATAGATTTCATTGGCCCCCTTCCGAAAACCAGCCGCGGCAACAAGCACTGCCTTACCGTGATCGATCCCTTTTCCAAGTGGATCGAAGCCTTCCCTTGCAGGGACAACTCAGCCGGCACGGCCGCCAAACTTCTTTTTAACAAGTTATTTTCCCGCTGGGGCATCCCCCAAGTCTTAGACTCCAACCACGGGTCCCATTTCATCGGGGAAGTCACTCAGGAGCTCTGCAAAGCTCTGGGAATCACCCAAAGATTCCATATTGCAGCACACCCTCAATCGTCTGGCTCTATTGAATGGGCTAACCGTACCCTTAAGGAGGCTCTCATGAAAGTAGTCAATTCCACGGGCAGGACTTGGGATGAGAAACTGCCCATCATTCTCATGGCCATCAGGGGAACCACGGCCTCGCATGGCTATTCCCCACATATGGTCATGACTGGCAGGAAAATGCGCATGCCGGAAGCTTTTTGGCTACAGAGTGATGTCCCCTCGGACTTCGAGCCTAAGGTGGCTAATGATGAGTGGGTCTGCACACTCCTCACTGACATCCTTACTATACACCTACAAGTAGCTAACATGCTAGGGCCAGCTCGCCTTCGACAAGAAATTGGGATGGGTTCGAAATCCCCAGGTTTGGGAGCCAGGGCAGCAAGTTCTCTACCGCAAGTTTAGCCGCAAGCAGCATGCTCTTATGGCTAAATGGGCCGGTCCGGTCCCCATCGTTGCTAGGGTCAGCCCGGCAGTGTACAAGCTGGCCATCCCAAGGAAACATGGCCAGACATGGCACAATTTTTTCCACTCCTCCCAACTCAAACTGTGGAAGGGCGCACCGGTCCCGGTCCCACCTGACCTTCCTCCGGACCCTGGCGGCGACGAGCGCCCACTTGCCGCAGTCGTACATGGTCCTTTATTCCCAACGGACATGTTTGAACTCTTTCCCTTTTTCTCCCTTGGAGACACTTGCCTGTTCCACTAAGTGCTTCCTAAAGGCTTAAACCGCCATTTAGGAAGCAAGGGGGGGAGGGAATAGCAGAATTTTAATCCCAAAGCCTCGTTCTAAGAACAAAAGCCACGGTAGCGTGCAGCAGTAATCGCACCGGGCTTGCATAAGTGCCAAGTGCACACTAATGAACGAAGAACCTGTAAGCACATTTAGCTAAGGGGAACCATACTGTGACTACTTGGGTATGTCGACTGCAGTATGGAGAGCAGGGATCTCACTCACACACCCCTCAAACATTATATTACAGAATGCATCCAGGACGTTTCACCCCAGCAACAGACACATGGGTAAGACCATTAAAAATTTTATTGTTATCATTCGGATTGTCATTGTTTCATTATACATCGGCAACACAAATAGCCAACCATACGGTAGTCTTGACCAGATGGAGATGCATGGGAACCAACATGCCTTTTAGGATTTTTACCTGTGTAACAGGACGGCATGACAGAGCGGTCACACTCACACCCATAGATCAATGTCCACCACAGCGGCTCACACACTGCATTCACAGCCGCACCGGAGAAAAGGTGACCCTATGCACCTCCGGAAAATATTCTATGGGCGAGATGGAAGTGGCCCTGTGCAAACAGCCACAAGACAAAATCAATACCTCCACCATTGAATATACTGCTCCTACCCCCATCTCCCTCTACACTGACATAGCTGTAATATCAGCTGCCGTATGGGACATTGGCGACCCTTTAAAAATAATCATCTCAATTGGATCCCGTCACTTCCACAATAACACAGAGGTCCCGATAACGCTCACGGACCCATTCGGTGAAGACATAGACCTAGAACCACTGGCATGGGGCAAACTCAATTGGCATTTTAACTGCTCTGCGTTAAAGCAGCAAGGTCCCCCAGACTGGACCCTCCTTCTAAACACTTCTGTCTGCCTCAATGCCACCGATACTGTAAACCTTACAGCTATCGGTACAACTCTGCAGCTCACCCATCTGGAAGGAAATTACACTTTAATAATTGGTGATGCAAATCACACACTCGATTTGGACCCACTCATCCAAAATGTAGACTCACTAGCCTCACTGACCTATCCAGTAGTGGGAGTGCACACTTTAAAATTTAATCATCAGGAAACAGTCTTGATGCAGCCGCAAATTTCAGTAAAAAGAGTCAATGTCAGCTTAAACGGGCTTGGCACATCTTTCAGTCATGCCCTCTGTGACTCTTACTTACACACAACCCAGCAAGGTTGGGACAATTGGATCCTAATGTGGCGTAAAGGAGAGCTCTCTAAAAGAACCAAACGCGATCTTTTGGATTGGGTCGCACCCGTAGGAGCAGGCATGGCAGCCTTGGACGCTGCAAACATAGAGGTAATAGCAAATAAAGCCTCTAAAGTCTCATTCAATATTTCTCAAATGAGCCTCCCCCTTACGCAGTCATTGGATTCCCTTGCCCACATGGAACGTTCCACTAACCCCCTGCTGGTCACTTGGGAACAAATCATGGAGAAAGATTTTAACAATCTCCTTGGTGGCATTCAGTCTTTACAAAACAATATTTCATTGGCTCTTGCTTGCACTCAAGCACAAACTCTTAACGTGGTCACTGCCATGACTATAATCAAACAAGCTATGGCTGGAGTTATACCCTTAGAAATAAGGGAATTAAAGGAAATTTAACTGCCAGTGAAATCTCTCTCGAGAGCTGGTGGTCTTTGGCGAACGCCTCTTTTGATGCTGTAACCCAGACCTTGCAATTGATTATAACCACAGTGACCGCTAAAGAAATTTTTCAAATCTATCCAATAGTTCCACTGGGTATTCAAGTTAATTCGGACACAGTATTATACGCCAGGAACAGTAACCGATGGGCTAAAGTAAGCTCATCCAACTGGCATATGATCAACCTAGACAGATGCACCCATAAAGAAAACCTAGGCTTCATCTGCGACGACGAGGCCCTAGAGAAACATCACCCATTCTTAGTTCCCAAGAAACACGCCATATCTCACTGCCAGTTTGACGCAGTCAGCGAGACCGGGTCCACAATTATATATATAGGCAGAGCCTGTGTCTGTCTCAGAACAGCCTGCGAACACATTCACATAAACACACTATATTAGCAACAAATGTTGCCTGGAATTAACAGATGCTTCTGTAACGTTACTTCGATCCGAGGGTGTGATTTTTATTTTGAAACCCCTATTTGGACGCAACAAGAAATGGCCATATCTCCAGAATTATATGACAATATTGCTCCAGTACCTTTGGGGTTAGGTCTGGAAGCCCTACGTAAATTGCTTTCTCACCCAGACCTCCAAGATCAGCTAAAGAAAGCCGGGGACAAAGCTGCCTTGAATGTCTCCCACAATGGCGCCAGGATTAAGGAACTGGCTGTGGAAATTAAGGAGGCGGGGGGGCCACTCCTGGTGGGAGGCGCTTCTTGGTTGGTCCCCGACAACGACGGGATATTTAAATTTAATGCTCCACCCCATAGTCGTCATTTTGGCCTTCCAAATTATTTTAATTGTGGCGCTACTTACATTGACATGTTGGGTGAGAAGACAAATCCACAAATTGGAAGCTCAATCTAAAGCCACAGATTTCCAAGCCTTGATGCATGTCGCATCCAAGGTCTCGAATTCCTAGCCCCTCTTCCCCAAACTCTGGCATACCTTGACTGTTGCCCTTTTTATGTATTGTCTGTTTCTGTCTATTGACTCCCTGTGTGTTCCTATTTGTGTTTCTATTCTTTAACCACTATTAGGTGGGCCTTTTTGGAAAAGGCCCATGAGGTAGAAAAATTGGCCTTTAGCAGCATTTTATCGAACCCAAGGGAGCATAAGCGAGGCTACAAAGGCAACCGAAGGAAAGCGGGTTCTGCCTCCTGCACATATTCAGAAAACCTCAATCATGCTGCCTTTTTAACTCCTCTGTAGCATCGCTGAAACCAAAAAACCATACTGCCAAATCGCGAAGAAGCCAGTGGAGTTTTCTCAGGATGACGGAGAAGCGAGTGCCAGTATAGTCATGCTTTGAGTTCAGCAAGGCAGAGCAGGCCAAGAAAGGAAGTGCAAGTGTGCAGGTCCTACTGGAAAGCCAGTTGGAAAATGCAATCCTTTCGAAAGGTTAAGGCAAGCCACGTTTTTTTTTTTTGCTTGCTCTTCCCCTGCAATAGCTTTTAAGCTCATAGCAAATAAAGTTTTTGTGTTATCTCTCTCCTTTGGGTTCCCAATTTGAAACCTCCTAAAGTATTATTAATTTTAGCATTGGTATTTTTCAAATAACAGTTTATACAACAAAGATTTGCTTTAAAAAAAGATCAAGATCCGGCGTGCTCTGCGGCATTGCCACTTTGCATACGCACTAGCACGTTGATCATAAAACCTATTTTCCCAAAACTTTTGCTACTGCTTTTCTTTTGCATTTTTCGCTCGTTCTACAGCCTAGTGTAATCTTTTTACGGCAACCCACACCCCATGCTTACTACAAAAGCCTCATTTTTTTTTAGTTTCACTTTTGCAAAACTCTCCCACCGAAGTTTTTCCTCTTTGAGGCGAATTGTGAAGCAAAACACCCAGCTAATAACAGCCTCCTTTTTCTTTTGTTGTCATCTCCCCTCTGCCTTCGGCAGTACCTTGGTATTACAAACAGCCCCTGCTTGTTCCCAAGATTTTTCTTTTCTATTCTTTTACCAGTATTGGGCGGGCCGAAGCCCTAACGAACCATGGGGAGTAATGCGAGAAAGAAAAGGGAGATAGGGGGTGGGAGAACCAGAAGGCGTTTCCTCATGGGAGATCCGAAAGAGCCGAGAGCTCAGGGCTGCGGATATACTGCTGAACTCCCTTATGGTGGTAGGGATTGACATCAACAAAGGCGCCGTCTACAAAAAGCCCCGTTGTTGGATTCGTGGCTAGCACGAATGTCAAGCTTAGTAGGCGGCTCCCCTGGTGGTGCGTGTAGAAGTTGGGTTCGGAAGTTACTCCGACCCCCCTCTCGCCCCATCTCCACCAGGTGTGCAATCCTGTCACCACTCGAGGCAGCGACGGGTGCCTGGGGAAAGGCCCCAAGGTTAGCCCGCCCCAGCCGAGAGCCCTCCAGCCGCTTGTTACAGCATCTCTCTATGTTAGCGTGACCTCTTCACCGACCCTCTGCCCAGATAGCCCACAGCCCGAAACACACAGCTGTCTCAGTACTGGCTTCCAATTCGGTCTTGTTGATTTTTGCCAAATTTATTTATTTATTTATTTTCTTCTCCCAGCATGCCTACCCGGACGCATAATTTGCATACACTATAGCCTGTCAATCATAATTAACTTAAGTCCGTTAGTTTTATTCTGTCTTCCCAAGTACTTTTCTTTATTTCTTTTTGCGGCAGTAAAGCCTCATTGCCTCTACAAAAAGTTTTTCGTTATGCATGGTTTTGTTTCTGTTTCAGCCTTTTTGTTTGTGCACTTCACGGGCAAAGACAAGCCGCTTGTTTGCAAACCAAGCCTCATGTTTGCAAAGCAGACCGCTTGCTTGCCAAAACATTTTTGCTTTTTGCTTTTCTATTCTTTAACCAGTGATGGGAGGGCCGAAGCCCAGACGAACCATAGGGAGTCATTAGTGAGCAGGGCAACAAGGGGTAGGAGGACATGGAAGCTCGAGAGACAGCTCAGGAGAAAGATATGGGACAAATGAAGCCTTTGTCTCACTCTGCTATGCAGCTCCTACAAGCCATCTTGGGAGGTACCGGGCGTACAAACTTCCTTGTAGCTTTGGAGGACATGCAGAAGTTGGGTTCGGAATTTAAGTCCGGCCCATGCTCCCCTTTCACCAGGCATGCAAGCCCTCCCTGCACGAAGCAGTGGAGAGTGCCTGGGAAAGACTCTGGGTTGGCTCGTGCCCTCTGCAAAACCCTCTTGTCACCTTTTCCAATGTTCTTCTATGTTAAAGGGAGATTTTCGCCAGCGCTCTCCCTGAAGTGCTTGCGGTCTAAAACACATCCGCGCCTCGACACTGGTGTCTAATTCAACTGTTTTGATTTTTAATAAATTTATTTATCTCAGAATGTTTATGTATCCCAGAATGCCTAAACAATTTCCTCATTTACATATGCGACAGCCTCTAACCCTAACGTATACAGCCAAGTCAACAGCATGCGACCTTTAGGGGTTCTGCCTAGTAACTAGCTGCCCAGTCCGCTCCTCATTGGGTATAGGATGGTACCACTGGGATTGGGTTTAGAGGGGGAGATTGTTCTATTTTTGTACTGTATTGGGGGAGGGCCCCCCGAAGGGAGCCCTCCAGGTTAAAACGGGTACGACTTGACATCATCCCCACGGAGCCACCCGGCTCCAGATAAAAAGGCCAGAGTCAGCTGGACGCAACTCCCGAACCCAGCTTTTGCACGCCCCACCGTGCGTGTGTGTCTCTCTCTCTCTGAGTCACATTTCGCTAATACTCCCCAGGGTTCGGGAGGCGTGCCCGGAGACTCCACCAACCCTGAAGGGTGAATAGCTTGCCTGTGATTATTCCAGCCAGGACCCCAAGCTGATGTGTCTTTTATGATATGATGATTCCAGATGTATGACCTGTTCTGACCTTTCCCGCATCTCTTGAGTGCCTTTAGATGTTCCGCTTGCAAATTCACTGATCTAATTCTTATTTTAATATCCTTTCTCCCCAACTTAAGTAGGTACCCATGATGCTTTTAGATAACAAGGGGGGGGCGACTCCTCAATATGCAAACCGGTCTCCTCCTTCCCGGCCGAACTGACTCGTGTCCGTGCCGAGAAGTGACGAGCGCAGCCGAGAGCGTCGTGAGCTATTGATTAAGACCCGAGTGGCTTCCGAAGAGCCGAAGACATACGAGTCCTGGTGTTCCATTAGATACAATGTAAAGCGCGCCTCTCTCCTGTGCAGAGACACCAGTAGCCCGGTTCCAGCAGAAAAGCCTTGCCGCTCAGGAGAGATGGACGAAGAATTGTTTGTAACCATTTTATTTCCTTGTGCATTCCTTGTGGATTATTTTTATTGATACAAATGTGTGTACTTCTGCCATAGGCATTGATGTTTTATTTATGTACGGATATTGCTTTTATAAGGAATTTATAATGTTTTTACAATGAATTTAAGATAAGGAATTTTCAGACTTGCTTTTAATATTTCAGTTAAGGATGCTTCTTTTATTTAGAGACTTAAGTATTTATACATAGGCTTCCCTTAGTGGTCAAATGCACAAGCCTTGCTTTTTATGTCCATCCCAGCAACAATTTGGTATTTTTATTGAGGTAGATTTTTGTCATCTTTTGCGTCCGTCCCTTGCCAGCAACTTCTCTCAGGATCATCATCATTCAGTCCGCCCCAATCTTGTCATCAAGCCGTCCAATTCAGAGACCTTCACCTGACGCCTTCAGGTCTCCGAGGGGGGGAATTGTTAGTCAGCAAGGTATTTTCTGTGCTCTTATGGAGTTCTATATCCATAAGTCTGAACTCTGTGTTACCAACAGTGGTAGGGTCTTGCGCTTTCTTCTTGAATAGGAGCCAGCTCCAGCCCTTGCCAGGAGGCTGACACCCTAAGCAGTTCACCCAAGACAAAGACAAAGGATTCTTCTTGCCATGAGGTTTCCTTCTGTCAGACATCTGCTGGCTAACCCCCACTCCCCACTATACATCTGGATAGTTATGCTAACTAAACTGCCTAGCAACTAATGTGCCAGCCATCAGATACTTGGCTAAAACCATCAACTAACAATAGGTATGGCCAGGTGAGTCATCGGACCCCAAACTCAGCGTCTGTTTCCTGATGAGATCATGCTCTTGCAACACTGACCAACCCCTGGACCTCCTCCCTTTGTTCACCTTTAACCTATAGCAAGGTCCAAGAGGGACGGACCGCCTAGTAGGTGTGTTAGTGGGTTGTGGTCTGCAAAGCCCGCCCCAATACCCCCAATAAAAGCCCAAACCGAGAGTCGCTCGGCCTCTTGAACCATCGCCCTCTATCTAACCTATTGACCCTTCAGTCCAGCTTTCTGTCCCCAACCCTTGCCTCCATCTTTGAACCCCTTTTTCTCTCTCTGGACTCGCAATCCAGGAGAACCACGTGGTCTTGCTGGTTCAAGCCTCGTGGCCCCATAGCTTTTATACCTTTCTCCCCCATCCAACTCATCTTGACATCGGACAACGCATCTAAGGTAAAGTGCTTTCCCCACCAACGATACCTGCTCATGCAAAAGTGCTATTTTCTCTCTTTATTTTATTAGGCCTGTAAGCTTGTGTGTGTGATTACGATTTTTATATGCTTGATTACATGATCCAGTAAACATCATTGAACTTGGAACCTGCCTCACGTGCCTCTTTCCTTGAGAACTCCCGGGAGGGGTGGGACCCTGGTATGGCTGGCAAGAACCCGTGTATTTTGCTGATTGCTAAACATAAAATTAAAGCAATTCAGCTAACAGGCTTACCCAAAGTCATCCAGCAGGTGCAAGTGGAGGAATGGAGAATCAAACCCGGTTCTCCCAGGTTAGAGTCTGTGCACTTAACCACAACACCAAACTTAGCCACCATGGTGACCACACTGGGGACCCCTGCTCTAGAGTGCCTGAGTTAAGTGTGGTGTAGAGGGGAGAGTGTCAGACAAGGATCTGGGACACCCTGGCTGTGGTCACACTGGGGGCTTGGCATGATATGGTGCTATCTCTAATTGTTCTGGTTTAAAGTGTTGCAGGGCATATAATCCAGACAGCACATCCTGCTGTGGGTTACCCATGTGGACATCCTGTGGTCAAGCATCCACATTACTGCAGTGCCTCAGCCATGGAGCGCACTGCCTGGTTGTTTTAAAAAATGCATGCACATGTGCACATAGTCACAAAATTCCAGAAAAACCCGCCCTGGCGGCGGGAATGGATATGCAGGTTCAGACTGCTAATCTTTTTTGTTTGTGTTCCCCCGTGTTCAGACATCTGATGAATGTGTAGGGAAGCAAAACACCACATGTTATGTGGTGGCTATTTACTCCAGTTCCAACTTGTCATAAGACAGGGTATGACTGAGGAATGGCTGACAACTGTGGCTGTGTGACTGGGCCCATTTAATCCATTTGTGAACAGTGTCCATATTGGGCCAAACTGCTGGTCTGAACACAGCCCCTGGTTCAGATCCCCACTGTGCCATGGGAACTCGCTGAGTGACCTTGGGCAAGTCACTTTCTTGCAGCCTTACCTACTTTACAGGGTTGTCAGGATCATATGGAGGGATGATATAAGCCACTTTGAGTTCACTTTGGGCCTACACCAAGAAGAAAGGTATGGTAATGCAGTAAATATATAACCATTTCCCCCATTGAATTAGATAATGTACAAAAGGGTTACCAGCTTGCATAACGACATGCCGAGCCATCTCAACAAATGCAGCAACCTTTATAAACTCTAACCTTTTCATATTCCTAATTTTAGCTGCAAAAAACACCAATCTTCATGAAAAAGTCATCTTAAGGAAACCATTCATTATTTATGAACCTTTGGGTCATGCATGAACTTTCCTGATGTCCAGTGGATCAGATAGGAGATTTTGGGTTGCTGTCATATTAAAACTGATTTCTTTGCTTTCTCTCAGTTTGCAAAGGCAGTAATGGTTCAAATGTTATTAGAGGAAATTCTTTAACTGTTTTTCTCTTTCTCTCCCAGCAGACTCTTGACATTTTCCCCAACCTCATTCATAACAGTGATATTTACATGGTCTATCTTGGAATCTCAGTTGGGCCCATTACGCATGCGCACCTTACAGCAGATTTTCAGAGCAGTAAGCCTTTAATCTTGACTTCAGATTCTGTGCCTGCCTTACACACCATTCTTTTTCCTCTGGTGTTTTATTCTGCAGCTACAATTTTAAAAACCCTGCATTCTTCTAAATTGGGGAGGAACGTCACTTGTGGTGAGGGGGGGGTTGCATTCAAAGTTTTTTTTAAAAAAAATTACCCTATCACAGTTGCCCTATCACAGCTGCACAGTAGTGTCTAGCAAGCACCTTCCATTTAAACTGTTGTGGTTCAGGTTTTGTGCATGCATTTTTAGCGTTAGTTTGTTGAATGAAAGGGAACAGAAAGGAAGATAGGCAAAGGGGAAAACCCACTGTTGAAACTGACCAGGCTTTTTCTGAAACTGGCAAGCAGCTGCAAAGCCCCATTTTCCATATTGCCAAGCACTAAGGGATTCTCTGCTGTGTTATCGGCCACTGTGAAAAATGGGAGTCACACAGTTTCCCTTATACATAATTCTCTGTTGGTGGTGGCACACTGCTGAACATTCCACATGCCACCCCAGCCTTTGGTCCCCTGGCCTGTCAATCAGAAGCTGTCCCTATCCACTGGCTGTGAATACTTGCATGCCATTGGCTGGGTCTGCTCCTCTTCCCCACCCACTCCTTCAGCCTCTGTGCCCTGTCAGAATTTTTGCCAGCTGGCTTTCTCTCTTGACAAAGACACTTCTCCTGCTTCCTTCCTGTGGGGGGATTAACTGTTACCTCAGTGGTTGTTGGTAGGTGAAACGAAATGGCAGTTACCTGTGTTTATAAGATGGCTGCTGTCTGTGGTTTGTTTAAAATGTTCCCCCATAAGGTTCAATTGAGCTGTAGTTCCAGAGAGGGGCCTGCAGGAGTATCACTTCTGGGCTTCCTCATCTGCTGGCCTACAGTTCCCAACTGTCCCAAGGCCAAAAAGTGTGGGAAAAGAGGGACCCTCCCAAGGGGCGGGGCACCATCAATATAGACTCCAGCCCATCCAGTGAAGATTGTGTTTAACCCATTTTATTTAGTTGTCCCTTATTCATTTACTCTCTCTGTGTGCTCCATAATTGTGTAAATACTAAAATAAATTATTCTATTTGGACCAATAATCTGTGTTGTGCTCTGATCCCATAGTTTCCCCCGCTCTGCCAATACCAAAGGGAAGGGGTAGCCCAGAGAAGCAAGGAAAGGCCAGACCCTTGGGTTGCAACTTTCCAGGGATCCCCCAAAGACTGGGGATTCCATCTCCAAATAGGGAGATTTGACCACAGAGGTCTCACTGACCCCCTAAAAAGGCAGTATCGGGGCTTCAGAGCACGGGAGAGGCTGCAGGTGGGGGAGAAATGGAAAGCTGAAGAATGAGGGGGAAATTAAGGTAGGTTGATGCTTGGCTGGGAAGGAGATGGGTTTGCCAACTCCAGGTGAGAAATTCCTGGAGATTTGAGAGGTGGAGCCTGGAGGGTGAGGTTTGAGGAGAGGTGGGGCATCAGACAGGTACAGTGCCATAGACTCTGCCCTCCAAACCAGCTATTCCCCCTTGGGAAACCACTGTTGCCAGTCTCCAGGTGAGGGCAGGAGATCATTCAGAATTATAACTGCTCTTCAGGTAGCAGAGATCAGTTTCCCAGGAGAAAATGGTGGACTCTGTGTCATTATAACCTGCTGAGGTTGCCACAGCAAAGTATAGGTGAAATCTGGCCGTGATGCAGAGAAAAAATTCTCACTCTTCATTTTCTTCACATCATTTAGTAGTTTATAAGTCAGTCTGTCTGTCTGTCTGTCTGTCTGTCTGTCTATCTATCTATCTCGATAGATATAGATATATATAAAATCTATATAATATATCTATATAAGCCTTCACAATTATGTAAAAGTAGAATGGGAACCTTTCCTCACCTTTTTTTTCAGGTTGCTGTTCCTGCCAAAATTGTTCTCATTTATTTATTAAAGATTCTTACACCTCCCCTGTTCTCTTTGTATCGGCTCCTGAGGATTCCTTATATCTACTGCTCAGTGAGGATAGCCTGTGCCTCTTACTATTTCTCTATATAGGCATGTGTCCAGTTTGTAATTTTATATTTCCACACACATATATAAGTCTACCAGTATAGGATATACACTTCTTACATCAGATGAAGTGGGCTCCAATTGAAGCTTAATGCCTACAGTAGCAAAGTTGTATTTACTAAAGGTCATGTATCCTTTACTAAAGGCCAAATATCCACCAATACAATAATAAAATCCATTGCTTGAACAGTGTTTAATATGTAATTAAAATCAAATATGATTTTTTGGGGGAAGGAATAGTTCTAACTTCTAATCTCAGACTTCATATGTACTGTATCTAAATCTAAACAAGATGTATTTTAAACTACAAACACAAATTATAGTTACATATTTAAGCTAAAGTATTATTTGCTTTGATATAAACTGGAACTAAAGCATTCACCATTCCACATTCATTACTGTTAAAACAGATTAATACAGATCACAATGTGTGTAAAGTGTGTGCGTGTGTGGGATCACTCTTTAGGTATTTTGACAGATTCTTGGGAAATATACTAACTTGACACCCCTTTCCCTTTCTGTTCATAATATGAAAAGAGGTTTTCTGGTCAGCTATTAAGTATGTTTTAACAAGGGTAGGGATAATGAGGCTGTAAAAAGGGAGAGGGGGAGGAAATTAGAAGGTGGAATAAGGGGAGTGAAGGCATACTGGGTTGGTCAAGGGGCGTAGCAACATTGCATGTTTGCCTCAGCGTCTATGCACTTTGCAGCAATGGAGAGCTTTCTTTTTAAAAAATTGCTAGCTCCTTCCATGCTCCCAGCCCTGAGGCCACAAAGGCTGTTATGGGGTGAGTCCTTTCCGCAGTTTGTTCCTTTCACTCATCACCCCTTCTTTTTTTACCATAAAATGTGTGTGTGTTAGCATTATTGACCGTAAAAACAAATAGCCACTGGGAAAAGATACCATAGCTATTTTTATATTGTTTAATTCCATTAGCAGAACTAGAATTTGCTAGGATGTAAAAGAATTTTGTACACTTGCTGGATTGACTAAGACTTCAGTGATTTAAATTGGTTCTTTTGGGACGGACAAAATTGTGCCTGTTAATTATAGTCCACATAAACTTTGACATAGAAGAAAGACATCATTCAAGTCTATTGTTCAGAATTTGTGCATCCCCCCCCCCCTCCCCACACACACACTGCATCTATGCTGGTTAATCACTACATCATTATGCTGATGATTGTAAATACCTCCTAGGTTGTAAATTATGAGATGAACTCCAGGTTATGGAAGGCGAAGGGAATTATTTCCCTATTTGGAAATGTTGGGTTCACAGGAAAGCATTTCACAATTTACTTTGGATTCTCTGCCCTTCAAATAATTCATTGTAATTCATAAACTCATCAACCAGAAGGGAGACCACAACCAAGAAATCAGAAGGAGACTAGACTGGGAAGGAACTAGAAATGATCGATAAGGGTAAGGATGTCACTGGCAATCAAGATCAAGATAATTAACTCTATAGCATTCCCTATTATTATGTATGGGTGTGAAAGAAAAAAGGTGACAGGAAAAAAGGTGATTCATTTGAAATGTGGTTTGGAGGTGAGCTTTGCAGATACCACGGACTGCCAAAAAAGACAAATAAGTGGATTCTAGATCAACCAAACCTGGCCTTTCCCTAGATGCTAAAATGACTAAACTGAGGCTATTGTACTTTGTTCACATTCTGAGAAGACAGGCATCACTGGATAAGACGATGATAGGAAAAGCTGAAGGCACCAGGAAAAGAGGAAGACCCAACATGAGGTAGATTGATTCAATCAAGGAAGTTATGGCTCTCAGTTTGCCATGCCTGAGCAAGGCTATTAAGAATAGGACTGTTTTGGACATTGTTAATTCATAGGTTCACCATAAGGTAGAAGTTACTTGAGAGCCACACACCCACACAGAATTTGGAAACACTGCTATCTGAGTTTTTCAAGGTGGTTCCGGTAAGGGAGATTTTGCCTTTAATCTCAGCTATCCCTTTAGAATTCTTTGAACAATCATCAAGCACATAGATAAAAAGTAGGGTTTTTTTTTCCTATGATGCACTTCTGTTGGCTGATTATTATGCATATAAACAGAAAGATTAGATGTTTACTAAATCATTGATCTCAGGAGTTGTTTCATTGTAGAATGTGAAGTCTAAATGAAAGCATTTTGCAATTATTTTGGATTTTTCAACCCCCCCCCCCGAGAATTTAATTATTAATTATTCAGCAATTGATATAATCTATGTTTCAGGAACTATTACAATTATTTAATGGTTGATATTAAAAACAAGCTTAAATCAGTCAATTGCAATTTGGCAGAACAAGTGACCTTGATTTTTTTAGGGAAAGGAAAAGTAAGGAATTTGGCCACATCTATATATATAAAAGAAAGTCCCCTCACAATAAAATCAACGCCAATGCTTGTACTGCAAACTACAAGCATTTGCAGATGACTTGGCATTTATAATAGAAAACCCACCCACAATTCCACTTTTGCTACTCAAAATTCAAGAATATGGTAGAATTGCTGGTCTAAAAATTAACCTACAGAAAACAAAAATGCTCACCAAAAACTGCACAGAAAAACACAGAGAATACAGAAAATTGCAAATATAGAGTCAGTAAAAAAGATAAGATATTTGGGAATAATCTTATCAAACAAGACGGCCTCATTATATGAAAACAATTTCAAAGTATTCTTAGCAGAAATTAAGAAAGATCTAGATAAATGGAATAATCTGAAATTGTCATTAATGGGGAGAGTTGCCGCAATTAAAATGAATATCTTTTTATTTTTATCCCAAAACCTGCAAATTATTAAAAAATCTCAATATTTTAAAGAGCTTGACCAAATTACAAGGAAATTTATTTGGTAATCTAGAAAGGCCAGAATTAAATGGAAAATACTCCAAGATAAGAAAGATAGAGGAGGTCTGGCACTGCCCAACTGGCAATTGTATTATACTGCAACAGCTTTAGGCTGGATTTGAGACTGGGTAACTTTAACAGATATAAGAACGTTAAGATTAGAGGGCTTTGATTTGAAGATGGGTTGGCATGCATACATATGGTATGATAAAGAAAAAATTCATAGAAAATTTCATGAACATAGTATAAGGGGTCCACTTATTAAAATCTGGATGAATTTAAAGAAGAAATTTTATAATGCAACCCTGAAATGGGTGTCACTGTTAAAGGCATTTGTCAGACCTATCCTGCTTACAAGAAGTAATAGAGAAACTTACGAAAAATTACTAGAAAAAAATAATGAACTGAAATCAGAGGTGACATTACAAAAACAAGGAATACAACTGACATAGTTGGAGAAGATGCAATTAAAAACAATATTTTCAAAGGACAAAAAAGTAGGCTTTGAGAGGAGTCAAAATGAACTAGATGAGATATGGTTAACCTCAAGGAACAAATTAACCCAAAAACTTTATAAATGGTTGATGAATGATTACTTATTAGATGAAACTATTGAAACTCCTATGATTGCGTGGATGAAAGACAGTGGCCACACAATAGCAATAGAGGAATGGTCAAAAATATGGAAGTCAGCAAAAATGATGAAGTCTATTTCCTATAAAGAAAATATTTTGAAAATGTTTCATAGGTGGCACGGCACTGGTCCCCAGATAAGATTGCTAAATGTTTTCTGAACTTGTCTAAAACTGTTGGAAATGTAAGACAAATATAGGTTTCTTCTTTCATATGTGGTAGAAATGCGATAAAGCACAGAAATGTTGGAGAATTGTACACAGGATGATTTTAGAGATATTCAATGTAAACTTGCCAATTACACCCAAGTTATTTCTTTTAAATATAATACCAGACAACTTTAAAGAGGAAGAACGAATAATCATTTATATATTAACTGCAACCAGAATTCTATTTGCAAAATTTTGGAAAACTGAAAAAGTACCATCTAGAAAAGAAATAATTTGTAAACTGTTAGTTAGCAGAAATGGATAAGCTGCAGATAAATTTGTCAAATTTAAATGAAGACATTTATTTGAAAAGATGGGAGAGGGTGTATAAATGGATCAAGAATAAAACATAATAATAGACTCTAAAATATAAAACTGTAAGAGAATGGAAATTTGTGGAATGTAAGTTATAGATAATGTAATGGAAGATTGGAATTTATAGTTACTGTAAGATGGAAAAAACTGAATAAAATATGGGGAAAAAAATAAAATCAAACCCCCTTTCCTCCAGCCCCTCATATACCCTATGAGTTTTTGCCATTGATTTCAATGGCCCATAGGGTATAATGGCTCTGAAACTGACATTCCCTTTCTGACACACTTCTGGTGATGTCAGGGGACGTGGCATATGCTAATGAGTTATGCTAATGAGTTCCTGCACCTCTTTTTCTACGAAAGGACCCCTGGAGATAACATCTGCCAGCTTTTTCATCAGTTCTTTGTTCCTCCAGTTTTCTAGATTTAATGTTCGACTTATTTTCTTTGATCTTTGTTCCCATGAAAATCAAGATTTGCTCTGACATTGCTTATGTGATAATTAAATGTTGTATTTAACTTTCCTTAATGGGATTGTGCCTCTTTTTAAACAAAGGTTTTTTTCAGTTAGTATCTATAGTCAGCAAATGTATTCATTCAGAATTTTCAAATGGGTATCACAGAAATAAAACCAGCTACGATGATCTATAAGCCCTTTCCACATTAGTGGTTATTGAATCTTCTATTTAGAGCTAGTCTACAGTGTGCGTGATCTGAGTATGGGTCTCTACAGAGCACATTGACTTAATCCCTTGTCATTCTTGCCTGACTCTTCTGTTCCCTTCCTTTTTTGTTCTCACTTAGGCTGAGGACAGACTGGCGTTCTGGCCCGCTTCAGGTCCACTGTACAAGCAGATGAGGCGGGCCCATTCACACAGCTGCAGCTGCCTGGCGGAGGCGTGCTGTGCTTACCGGATCCTGCGGCGCTTTCCTCCCGCGTTAGCCATGCACCGGGAGGAACTGGTGTCCAAGCCATCTGGGCGCGTGTTCCTCCCGCTTCTGGCTGGTGTGAACACGCTGCAACAGCAAAGCCGATGCCGCGCTGTAGCCGCCACCAGGAGCCACCTGCAGTGTGCACGCTGCAGCCCACCTCCTCCCCGGAATGCTCCTGCTGCACTGCGCCCAGTGCAAACGGCAAGCTTCGGGGCACTTTGGCCCCGCTTCCGTGGCGCAGCACTTTGCCAGTCTGTCTTCGGCCTTAGATTCCAAGTTGGTCTGGCAGCCTGGCCTCTTTTTTTGGTTTATATATTTTTCCATACAGAACCATTTACCCAAATTGATCTATAGAAATAATACACTACTTCTGGACCCTTGAGGAATTACTGGGATTAGGCAGTTCCTTACTTTCCCCCCCTGGCTATCTAGCACTCCATTGCTCAGCCTGGCATCTGCCAGGCTCAATCCCTGGCCTCTCCAGTTAAACTGTCTGGCAGTCGGCGCTGTGAGAGCTCTGCCCTAGACATTGGGGGAGTCGTTGCCAGTCTTGAGTGGACAATACTGACTTTGATGGACCAAGAGTCTGATTCACTATAAAGCAGCTTCATGTATGTTCATGTGTTATACATCCCATGGCACACACCTCTAACCCTAAATTCTCCTCACAGTTCTCAGACATGACAAATGCCCAATGCAGCTTAAAGAAGCCTAAAGGGGTTGTGGGGAGTTATTAAAATGAAGCCTTAGAAAAACATAAAATAATATATTTCTACATCTCTGGAACCCACTACCTGGTCTGTGTGTGGCTACACTGCCCCAACTTTCTTCTGCTAGAATACAATGGGGCATTTAGAATGCACTCTTACCTCACTTCTTATAACAATGAAACATAATTCACTAATAAAAGGAGTGACATGGAACCAACTGTATAATATCATAGAGATGAGGAAGATTTTTTAAAAACCTGTTGATAAATCTTGGCTTCACTAGTGCTTGTAGTTAAATAATAAATTGTAGTTAAATAAGAAAAGAATCTATTGCCTCTCTAGCAAAAATCTCCAGGAAGGCCATATTGTATCCCATCGTTGCATTCAAAGGAAGTATAGTAAGGGAAGCATATGTGATCTGGTTGTACCACGTATACCCAGCCGTGTTGGGCCCTAGAATGCCCGTGAAAAAGGCAGATACATAAATATTTTAAATAAATAAAAACGTGAAAATACAGAATTATGATCACAACGAAGTACATTCTTTTACATTTTCTTTATTTATATATTTTTAGTTCAAGAATTACACACTAGCCAACATTATTATATATTTACATGCTGAAACTGGCTGTATTAAGTTTAGATTCAAGAAAATATCTCTTATGTGCTACTCAATTTACAATCATAATTTAATTACCTCCATTATTCTCAGAGGTTAGCAGTCCTTTTGAGAAAAACATGAAAATCTGATGCAATGGTATCCACTAGTATTTTGCATTTTCTAGCCATTGGAAAATGTGCATTATGTGCATATTAGAAAGGCTACAAGGTCATTAGTAAGGCTGATGATTACTACATTATGAAGTAAATAGTACTAAGTAAAGAGAAAAGAGAGAGAAAAAACAGTGCAAAGACAGTACTAACAGAAGTATTTAAACACCCATGCAAATTAAAATGTGAAACTCAAAACACAGTCAACAATAGAATTCTTGGATGCTTCAAATGCCCATGTGAACTATATGATGGAGCTTAAATGTACTTCCTGGTGGCATTTTCTTCAATGGCGTCAACAAGGCAAACGTATAAAATGCTGATAAACTTGAAAGAGCGAACTTTGGAGATGAGAAAAACATTACATAAGAACTAAATTAACTTCCCAAATATCAAACTGTAGCTAAGAGTTCTGCTATTAAAAAGTATTTATTATCAAAGTACTTAAAGAAATAACTTGACACATAAGAAATATGTTGCATATAGCCTGCAAAGATGGTCCATTCCAATTTATCATTAATTCTTTAAAATGGATGTTTAGAGATACTATTTGTACAAGCTGGAGTATGGATGAGTTGCATTTAACATTCCGTTTACTCCTCAAAAATTCTGACAAACATTTCCTAGTGCATTTTGTTAAACATTACCTTTGGTGTTAAGCAGTGTCTCAATAATGTTCCCTTTTAATGAATTTCTAAAATAAAGTGTCTTTGGCATTGGGGGGATGGGGAGAGGTGGAAAGAACAGAATATTCTACATTGGCAGATGTGCCTCTTTGAACTCTGGTGTGTAACTTTGTGGTACAGACTTTAGAGGTCTGACTTCCATTTACACAAAAAGGGGCAAACTCCAAAAGGCCGGTCAGGTTCTGATATGCACAGGGAGCTTTGAATTCACGTGCCGTGGATTTGGTGCGTGGCAAGGATGCTCTAACCCTACGGTGAACCCACGACTACTGGGGCATGGTGCTCCTGTGCTGCTAATCTCATACCATCCTCCTGCTCTTTGTGTTGTTGACTACTAGCTGTTCAATTTCCCTTAAACTGGAAACACAAACTCTGCTTCTATGTCGTGATAAAGAACAGGGACTGTGTTCTAAACTGAACAGAATTTTAAGCAGAGCTCATCATGACTCACAGGATAAGCATAATTTCCTTCCAGAGGCATGCTCAGTTAACCACACTACATCATGACCAGAAGTGAAATTGGGGGTCACTTTAAAACAATTTTACTGAGCTCATGGTTAATTCATCTCTGCCATTAAAGTGAATTTCTATCAGCCCCAGTACTCTTAGAATCACAGTCTTAGTGCAAATGAACATTGAAACAAATATTTTCTGTTGCCGTGTCCTATAATGTTGATCTAACACTCCAGAAGGCTCCAATGTTTATGAGCAGCTCTGTATTTGCTGAAGTTGACCCATTCTTTTTAATGGCAGAGAAAGCTTGACTATGAAACCCCACTATATGTACATACATTTTCCCCACGCGAATGTAATTGGGATAAGTGTGCATACCATAATGGACTTGCATGCGTATACCAGAGCCATTAAATGGGGGATGCTGTTTGACAATCTTCAGTAGTTTTTTTCACCACTGTGCAAATGAATTTGATGCGGTTGTACTGACTATTGTAATTCTGCACTTTCCATGGATTTCTATATTAAAACCCTTCTCTGGAATCCAAGTCTTATGCAAAAGGGTGTTTAAATTATTCTGCTAGAGAACTGCAATTATAGTACTTAGTAAAAAAAAAACAACCCAAAATATCACTGAACAATTACTGTTTCTATTAATTGCTCATTTACAGCTTATTTAAATATTTACATAATTTTAGGACACTAATCTAAACCATAAATAGAATCAACTTTTTGCCTTACATTAAAGTACAAATTAGAAGTTAAAAATGTTAAGAAATCTGATAATATTTACACATGTTAGGCCTTAGTTATGATTGCTCACATTACATGTCCTCTGTACAGATAGCAAAATGTTATGATCACTACTGTAAAAGTATTGTACCCTGGGCTTCCTGTCCTTTTCCCCAAAGAAATATTTCACAATTTTGCTTTTCCTCCCCTAGATATTAGGACTTTAAAAAAAGTTACTAGTGGACAATGGGGGGTTTTCCTTTTTTTTTTTTTTTTTTTTTTAAAAAAAGGGAAGAAATAGGCAAGCAATGTGAGAGCTATTCTACTTTGAGATGCTTGGAGGTACAGTACTATTGTAATGTCAAACTGTGCAATGCTTTGTAAGAATTAGATGCACTGATCTGCTGATATAGAAATGCCCAGTTACCCTGTATAGTAAGATTTTAAATACATTAATAATTTGCTTTCTCAAAAAATATTCACATATCAGTTGATTATAGAAACAAAACTTATTAGCTTATTCCTTAAAAACATCAATGTAAGGTTGTAGCCCAAATCCAGAGAAAAACGAGCACCACAAAAGGCTGCATTGCCTGCAGTACCAAAGAGAAATCGGGAGCTGAGAGGAGACCCTGGTCTCAGCCCTGATCTGTTCTCAGGCGTGCAAGAGCAAAGGGATGGGCAGGCTGCCTTACAGGGCAATCCTATGGCAAGTTACTCCAGTCTAAATTTAAAGAAGTCAATGGGTTTAGAGCAGAGTAACTGCGTAGGATTGCAATGCTAGGCTCTCTTTGAGCATCCTCTTCCCCCTCCTGTATTGGATCATTACTACAGTACTAACTACCTTTTCAAGTGCAAGAATAGTATCCAAACCACCCGTGTCCCCCTTTCCTTACCCAACAGCTCATTTACCATCTATCTGATGTTTCTGACCGGGCTGATCCGATACAGAATCTGCTGCGGCTACATCCCTGCAACTGGATTGTCCTGGTACGGGGCGGGAGTTTACCGGAGGTGGGGGTTATTCTCATCACATTCAGCAGCCTGCCTGCATCTTTGGCATAGCAGATCCACAGGCAGAAACCAATTTCTGCTTCTGGATTGCTCTTACTGGATTGGGGTGCCAGCATGTGTGTATACGGATGACACATATGTACACACCCAGGCTCATACAGACATATATATACACATACTGAAATATGTGTCTATATACTCATTATATACTTAGATAATGTTTAGTGTTTTGTTCACTTAGATTAACTTTGCTAACTACAACACTGGAACATAGTTTTAGTTTGTAATTTAAAAATTATTTCAGTTGCGCTTTTAACGAACATTTTTATCTAAACTTAAATGGAATTTGTTCCCCAGATCTAGCTATATTCCTGCTCTCACGTTCTCTATGCATTGTGCTTTTGTATCTGGCAGATTCTAAGTATTTTTATATCAGAATATAAAAATTCTCAGACGTCTCCTTCAGTGCTATTACTTAAGACTTTGCTTCTCTGGGGATGAAAACAGAAAATGTTCAGAAGGACATTGCTTGGTTCTTTCTTCCCAGTCATTAAAACTGCAATGGCATTAAAACATAACATTCCTCAGGCAAACACAAATATGCTGCATGAATTGTCAGTTTGGAAAATGCATATTAGACTTACTAGCAGTCATATACAGAACATATTTACAGAGCTTTGATCGCAAATATTGTTAAAACTGTGCCATGTTATATAGTTGTAATTTTGCCATGATTTCACAAAGATGGAGAGAAAAACACCTTAATTGCTGGCTGGTAAGATCCTGAAACCTGAAATAAATGAACAATTATTGTGTGGAAATGTGACTGTAACAAAATAAACAAGAATGTATTTCAACACAATTCAAAGGTAACAGCGTATTGAATTTTTTGAAGCAAATGATGTAATACTTTCTCTCTTTTATCATGGGCTGATATTACACAGGAGAAAACCAATGTGATTTTTTTAAGTTACCATCCTCCTTAAAACCTCATAGTACTGGGTATCCCATCTACTCCGAAGAACATTTTTCCTTTAGCAAAAAGGACCTCATTGAAGTGATTGTGCACTTTCTTTTTTTTAATCTTCCTGGTCAAAAAATTCATCTCTTCTGTGGCAAGGTCAGAAAATATTATGGCTTTTACTGTAACTTCCAGATATCTTAAAGTGCAGTGCTAAGAGCTAATTTTATAGTTTCCACAAAAGCTGACCTGTTGGACAAATGTGAAGGGGTGAAAAAAAGAGAAGTACTTTCTTACAAAGTCCATATCACCCCCCTCCCCCCAAATTAGTGACAGTGCTGGTATTTTGTCTACTTTTCAAACTTCTATGAAATTATAAATAGGGAGGGGTTTTTTGTGTAAAGGGGAAAGAAAGCCTTGGCTTGGTCAAAGTGCATGTAGAATTATTTTAAAACATTGCTAGTTTGCACACAAACATCATCACAAAAAGAATGACATTCTGACTTTCAAAGTGCACTCAGGAAAAATGCAGATGAGAAACCACCTCTTGTCTGAATCAAGTGGTCAGTGCTTCTGCAAATATACTGTGGCATCCAAAAATTCCAACTGGCTCTGAGTAATAGGCACCCAGAAACACGTATTTTAAAAGTCCCTTACAAAAGGAACATGAATGCATTCATGTTTTGTGTTGCTAAAACCAATAATTAGATAGAAAAGATGCACAAGAACAAAAATTGGACACTATTTACCGTTTTAGAGGAAGTTCTTTTCCAACGTGTTATTTCTTGAAACAGAAATACAACTCTTCTTCCCTTGACTAAGCAGTTCTGTATATTAGAATTAAGAACTCAATTTGAGTCTAGCAATGAACTCTACTAAACCAAATGTAATGACCATATAATAATATTAGTTACCTGAAAAGTGTGAGGAAATTGGGAGGGGGGGGGGGGTTTGAAGGGGCAATTTTAAAACCCGGGATGAAAAAATTCTGCTTCTTTCTCCAGGAGATAGTGGAATATTCAGCTATATATAAACAACATACCTAATATTTCCTAAGTTCTCTCATTCAAAACAATAACAACATCACACCTCTATACTGAATGCAATGATGCGGAGCGAAGAGTCTTTCTCTCTGCTAGAGTTTTGGTCTTTTCTTTTAAAATGTATGATGTCTAAAAAGCCAAAGCATTTACAGATACGATTTTGTTCAATCTCTTTGACCTGGAAATGAGATAAAAATCAAATTAGTAATACAGAGTTTGTTGGAAGGGTTCAGGCAAACTGATACCAACCATTTGTACAGTGTGTACAACCTGTCCCTGGCCATTTTTTTTTAAAAAAAACAAGCATTTCCCTCTCTCTCTCCTATAAAGAATGACAAAGCCCCAACAGGAAGCCCCCTCTGAAGTCACTGCTGGCCCACTGGCATTTGGCACTTTACACACAGAATGGTCTCAGACATTATGCTTTAGTGGCACACTGTAGCACATATTCAGACAACCCTCAGATTATTCCATGGATCATAGTTACACAGCATGATAACCAGGATGGCTGTATCTTTGAGACACATGCCGTGAATTTTTCATGAGCTTGTCACATACTTGAAACCTCAAACTCAAAGTTTCAGTTCTCACAGCCAGTAACATGAACTGCTTGGGAAAAACACTGATAGTAGGCACTACTTATTTTCAAGTTCATGTATTTCACAGGTAATGTAGGAATATGGTATATAAGCATGATATGCATAATATTACCCTTTCTCCAGTCAGGTAACACAGTGCATGTTTCAGATGTGATGAGGAATGATACACTGCTCCTAGAACTCAAATCTTACAGTTTTCTGTTTCTGTAATGTTAAGATGAAGGCTGAAGGAAACAATGAAATGATCAAGTGCCAGATTCTGCTTCCACACACAATGTAATGCAGTTATATCTTTAAAGGTCATGGTGCATACATTTGTACTGTAACTAAACATGTTTCACAGTTTTGCAAAGGAAATCCAAATGTTACAAAAGGGTTTTATAGAGTGGGCCAGCAACTAAGGTGTTTTAAAATAACTTTTGTCCTGAATAGGGTTTTTTCCCTCCCTAAGTCCCACATTTGGCTGTACAACTGGTTTTGAAGAGAAATCCAGTTCTTGATATCTGTGTGGCTTTTGTTTTTAGTTCACATAATAAAGCCAATAGACAATATTGAAGAAGGAAAAAACAACAGGGAAGAATATGCGTGACCATCGATCTATGGCATTCACATCAGTCAAGTCAGGGATGGTAATTTTCAACTGAGAGGCACGTCTCCGTAGCCGGCTTTTCTTTTGTGCCACATGCCGTTCCAGGGCGTTACGGCCAAAGCTGTGTCTTGGTAAGCCAGCCTTCCGATACTGGATACTTGAGGTATCATAGGCCAACATGGTGCTTCTAGGGTCTCCAAGACCTATAACAGCTTCAGAGGCAGCCATCTCATTTTTAATTTCGAGCGTGCTCAACAGAATGTTTTCATGAGGATCCATCTGGAAAACACAAGAAGATGTATTAGTGCGAGCACTAAACCCCCAAACCAAACCAAACCAAATCAGACCTAAGATACCTAGCTGTAAATGTCAACCTATAAAAGCCTATATTTGAAAGCTGCAAGTATATGTTCATTTCTGGATCCTGTATTTTGAAAGCACAGCAAGAACAATGTATGATAACATCCATGGACACGTTTGCTGCCAAAAGTCTTGAAAGTCTGTGGCACTGCTATTTTGTACTTGGATGAAGCGCTATATTCCTCAGTCCTAAAAATTCTGTTCTGACAAGACTGCTCAGCATTCACAATAAGGATGATCTCAATAGTGCTGCAGAATGAGGCAATGTAAATATGATTTCTGTCTTTAACCCAAAGTTCTGCATTTAATCCAGTCCTGGAGTTTTGATACAGTCCTCATGCTACTGACAGCAACATGGAAACTCTCAGTTCAGAATTCAGATTTTGATATAAAGATTTGATATTATCTGCTATTGGATCTCTTTCAATTTGCAATGGTCAGGATAAATGTCCTCTCTTCATAAACAATTTATCCTGGAACAATTCATCCTGTCAGAACACAATAATGGCCAGGACACTAGCTTGTACCTCAAAAGTAAAAATAACCAGGCATTCATTTCAGAGTACTAGTGTCAATTACATATTTTTGGTGTATCATTGGTATCTGTAAAGTCATAGAATTTTTTTTTAAAAATGCCATTTATGTTTCTGGTGTCAAGCAGACCAAGGACAAGTGCGAAGAGCCACAGCGAAATACACTGGGAAGAAGCATAAAACAGCTCTCTGTCATTCACAAGTTTTTCTTCAGAAAAGTATTTATTGATTATTTGGGAAGGATCTTTTGCTGAATAGAAAGGAACAGTCCTTAACTAATAATAGGTATTATAAGGAAACAGTGATTTTTAAAAGTATATCATACTAAAAAAAAAGTCCTTAATTTTAATTGGTATTATAAGGAAACATTGACTTTTTAAAAGTATATCATAGTTTCCCCCCTCAGTTATCAGATCAAAAAGTTTCAATTTAATGTTTAACTGACACTAATTACTATGCTGTCACATATTATACCAACTTGGTAAATTCTTTATACATACTTTTGAAAATATTTTGAAAACCCAGAAACTTTAACAGGGGTAATCATCATAAGTTTTCTTAACAGACCTTAATAGGCCAGATGGCATCTTTTATTGGATAGTATTCTAACAGAGTAAGATGTATTTTCCTTCTGCTTTATATGCTTCTGTATAAACACAGAATAAATTGTCTTTATGTACTGCCTGATTAACCAATCTATGCATTATTTCCTGGATGACACCTGGATCCATTTCAGTCCGGCTTCTGTCCTGGGTTCAGAGATGGCTCTGGTTGTCCTCACAGATGACTTCTGGAAACACCTCGACTGAGGTGGATCGGCGCTGCTGTTGATATCAGATCTAACAGCAGCGTTTGACATGGTTGTCTCCTTTCTCCACGATAGGGGAGAAGGGTTCACAGTGTTACCCTTTGGTATGTGGTGTCCCTCAGGAAGTGATCCTCTCCCCTATATGTACCCCCTTGTGCAGTTGGTCTGGAGGTTTGGGCTGGGTTGTCACCAGTATGCTGATGACACCGAGGTATATCTGTTGATGGACAGTCGACTGGACTCCGCCCTGGAGGTTCTGACCAGGGCACTGGAGACTGTGGCTGGATGGTTGAGGCAGAATCGATTGAAATTAAATCCTGCAAAGACGGAGGTCCTGTGCCTGGGTTGAGGGGGTCTGGGGATCCAGCTCCGAGTCCTTGGCAGGGTGCCTTTTATGCCAGCGCCAACAGTGAGGAGCTTAGGCATGATTTTGGATACCTCTCTTTCATTGGAGGCCCAAGTCACAGCTGTTGCCAGATCAGCTTTTTACCATTTATGTCTGGTCAGACAATTGGTACCCTACCTCTCCCCGTGACCTGGCCACAGTGATCATGCAATGGTCACCTCCAGGCCGACGTACTGTAATGTGCTCTATGCAGGGCTACCCTTAATATTGATCCAGAAACTTCAGCTGGTCCAAAACACAGCTGTGAGTGTTCCGTCAGGGACATTTGTCAGAGCACAGATAGAACCAGTGCTCCACCAGCTGCACTGGCTCCCAGTGGAGTACCTAATAAAGTTCAAGGTTATGGTATTAACCATTAAAGCCCTATGCGGTCTGGGATCAGCATATCTGCAGGACCATCTCTCCCAATATTTCCCCCGGAGAACTTTGCACTCAGGAGATCAACATCGGCTGGTGGTCCCTGGCCCAAAAGACATCCACTTAGCCTCAAGTGGCTCCAAGAGCCTCCAAGAGAGATCAGGGCACTGCGGGACTTGCTTCAATTCCACAGGGCCTGTAAAACAGAGGTGTTCCACCAGGCTTTTGGTTGAGGCGGCGGGTGTCCACTCATACTGGCCTCCCCTGCCTCATCCTGCCTTATCTTATTCCATATTGTTTCATCTCACACCACCTGTGTTGGTGTACTGGCAGGGCAGTGCCCACTCTCTTTGCCTGGTTGCTCAGACACTGCAGGCTGAAATTTGAATTTTCATCTTGGAATCTGTGATTTGTTGGTTATCACTGAGGAATTGACTGCTCTATTCAATGTTGTAACCACCCTGAGCCCTGTATCCCAGGGGAGAGCAGGATACAAATCAGATAGATAGGTAGGTAGGTAGGTAGGTAGATAGACAGACAGACAGACAGACAATCTACAAACAATGCCCATTCCGCTTCAGCAGCTTCTTCCATACTTGGGGGAAGAGTGGTGTACCTAGATTTCCCACTTCTCCTACACATATACTCCAGTCTTTCTCTTTGGTTTTAAGGATAGTACTACTTCAGTGTGCCAAGGCTTTTCTTTAATTTCTCTTTCTAGAGAAAGAAGCCTGGGAGAATTTTAATTATAATGACAACGCAAGTATGGAGTCATTTTACTGAGTACCAGGGACATGGGGTTTTCTTAAACATTCTGGTTGGCTTTCCATATCCAAGCTACACTTTTTGCCTCTTCAGTCATAAACTAAGACAAAATGAACACAACTAAAACATTTAGTGGTGTCTCCGGTAAGATGGTTTCCATGAATATATCACTTGCTAGTAGGGTTGTCAACTATGGTTCAGAAGTTCCTGGAGATTTGGATGCAGAGCCTGTGGATGGAGGAGTTTGGGGAGGGGAAGGACCTCAGTGGTGCTATGGACCAGGTGGGTATAAATGGTGTCTATATTTTTAATGTAACTTCTTATATTTTTGGCATTTTTCTAAATGTTTGTATGAATGTTAGCTGGTTTAAAATATTCTAGATTAAATAAATAACCCTTGCTGTGTTGCTTTTAGTGGAATGGGCCGTTTGAAGAAGGCTCCTTATTCACATTCTCATGCAACTCATCACACATCGTAACTGTTAATATGCAACTAAAGCATGTTCGGGGTGTGTGTTTCTGATGAGAGGTAAGTATAGACATAATTTTATTTTCTAGTAATTGTTGCTCATGTCTTGAAAATCACTGGCTTCAATTAACTGTGGCATAATTATTGCACATACCGTCCACAAACCCAGACATCATCAGGAAAGTTGCCCAGGAAGGAAAATTCAGGCCAGCGTTAGTACTGAATGGCTAGAGCGTTGTAGCCAAAGTATTACACATTTATAAGGGGTTTAAATTATTATTGCTCAGGAAAAATGTTCATTTTGAAATTATTGTAATATACCCCATTTAACTATTGACAATGGTACCTTATTAAAGACCACAGCAATCTACAAGCCACAGCTGGGACTTACCCTGCCGCTGCATTTCTGGGCTCTGGGGTTGGGGGAAAGGGCCCCCCGAAACCATATGGTCAGAGGCTGGCCCCCATGGCGACTGTTGGTGGGCACCTGGGTTCAGGTGACAGCATCACACTGGGATGAGCTGCGGGCAGTCTCAGGGGCTTGGCCACCCCTCCCTCCCCTTATTTAAAGCACCACTGCAAAGATCTCGCCCATTGCCTTGGCTGTGGGAGCGAAGGGGCAATCACCCTCCGAGCTCTTGTGGCGGTTTAGACATTGTAATGGATCCTTTTGCTAGGGAGGCAGTACCTGTGTGCCTGCATCCCACAGTCTGGGGACTCCCTTAGGGGGTCTTGTGGTGGAGCCAAAACTATGGCATGCCCTACCACCAGGTGGCAAGGGTGCCACAAAGCAGCTGGTGCCCATGTGGCTCCCAGAATTTGCCACTCTTGGTTTTACTTGCAGCAGGTGGGCTGGGGTGTGGGGGTTATCAGGCAGCAGGTGGGTTGCCCAATTCAGGATCTGTCACTATGCTGTGCCAGTGCTCCCATGGTGTATTCAATAAAGTTGTGGCCTTTGTTTCTCCAAAACATCTGGTGAATGGTTATCACTTCTCACCCTCACCCCCCCCCCCCTCTATCCCCTGGGTCCACAAGTGACCACACAATTTTTGAAGCAATGTTTTTGGAATATTGTAGTTGAGCCTGAAGACTGAACTGTGGCCCATGTGGGATTGCTTCCCTTTATTCAGGGACAAATTTAGGACAAATGTAACAAATTAAGGTGAAATGCAGTCAAAGGTTATGCTTTATCTACAATTTTATGCTTTATCTACAATTTTAGTGCAATTTTATCACAACCTGGGAGTGCAGAGTAACATATACAGTTCTCTCTGTGGTGATGGATGGGTAGCTGTCCTGTCCTCCTTTTAGTCATTTATCAGTCCCCCATCTCCAGAGCCACAGCAACATTCGTTCAGGAGGGAGAGAATGTTAGGTCAAATCTACATCTGACTTTCCCGCTGGAATCATTCTAGTTTCAAAAAAAAATTGTCTATACCTGTTTCTAGTTTCAAATCATACTTGTTCAAGTTTAAAAATCACTGTTTACATTCGTTAATTGCCCTCTTGTGGTCAAGCTAGCATTATACTTCTTTAAACAGATCCTGTTGCTTACTGCTCTTCAGACCCGGAGGAAAAAACCAAAGTGAAATTTGAAACCAGTGTGAAATGAGTGCAGGAAAAGACAGCAGTCAAACTACTTCAGAGGGGAGGTGTAGATTTGGCCTTAGAATGCTGAGTGGGAGGGGGGAAGCTGAGAGTCAGCTCAAGACTTCAACAGCTGTTCTGTGGAGAAAGGATGTTTCAGTGTGCTAGAAGTGTGGCTCAGGTAATTTAATTAATGTTATTAATAAAAAAGTGATGTTAATCCCGAATGAGTATGGCTTCTCCAATGGGGTCTGGCCAATTTGAAGAACTCTTAAAGCTGGTGCTTTCATAGGTTGGTTGACTGAAACAGTTGCCAGTCAGGGTTGAAAGTGCACTTAAGCTCTGAAGGGAGATTGGGGAACTTTTATTTAAGTCCCCCTGTAACAATTATTCTCTGAAAAAGATTTGCCTGGGCAGAAAATTGTGAGGCTATGCTGCTGATGTAACATTCGAACAGCAGATCCTGTTAAACATGAATTTTAAACTCTGCTAAGGGAACAAATCCATTTGCTCTTTTGTAATCCTGTGTCCTGCACCTCTGTCACGTTTACAAACGATTCATCATTCTTCACAATAACCAACTCGCATTGACATAGCCATCAAAATAAGGACTGGGCCACATTAATTTAAAACCCACAGAGCAAGATTTCTGTCATGAGTAACACTGAAAATAAAGATTGTTACACCTGTCTTCCATTTTATCTTCATAACCGCTCTTGTTAGGTTGAGAAAGAAAGACTGGTCCAGTGTAAGCTGGTCAGTTTCATGTTGGGTGAAGATTCGAATCTTCTCCATTCCAGTTCAGTGCTCTAACCACTATACCACAGTGGCTCTTTCAAATCAAAATCATATGGATCTTCCAAGTTAGGTACTGTGTGCAGTTTGCATATGGATATGGTAGAATGCAATCATCATTTACAGCCTATCTCATGTTGACAGAAATTGTCTCTAATAGGATATGTTTTAGATGCTAGACACTTAGTGTCTAGCCTATAATAGAAAAAACATAATTCTGATAAGAATGCCTGGAAAAGGTCCCTTACTACTTGCAGTTTAAACAAAATAGATCAATACTCAAGTGTACATCTTCTGCAGTTCACAGCAAACATTTATATACATATAATCACAGCAAGCTTTCAAAACACTACCCCTCCATCACTGAATTCTGAAGTCCTAGGAAGAGATTAATTTTTTTTTCATGAGAAAAAACAGCTGAATATCATGACATATACTTCATGGCACCAAGCATTAAAGAATCTACGATTTAGCAAACAGCAGATTCTTTAATGTCAAAATATCAAACTGTTTAGAAAGAAGCGTATTAGCTCTGATAGAAGTACATGATGACTGTGAAACAAATAAAGCATTTTTCTATTGTATCTGAGGTTAAAAAAACAGGAGAACTGGTCATTCAGAGCAGTAAGAGAGGGGAGGGTGGGGAGGTTGAATGGGAGTGAATAAAACAAGCAGGATAACAATTTATTTTTTTTTTGGAAAATTTCATTTTCTATTTCCAGTCAGAGCCCAAACTTCAATGGTTAAACCAATCTTCAGCCTTCTACACGCTTAATTTCAAAAGGAAAATGGACAGCTTGGCCAGACAGATTTTTTTAAAAAATTCAAAACATAAAATTTATATACTCACACGCATGAATCATGAGAATACTGATATGATTGTTTGAAACACAGGAAAAAGCCCAATGTAATCAGACATATCAAGTTCCCAAACAGCCAGCTTTGGATTCTTGAATGAATGTTGGCAAAGATGCCATTACAATAACTGCAAAGCAACTTACTTCAGCAAGATGCCACATTTTCAGGGAATTTAGCAAGAAAGAAAATTATTTCCAGCGTGTATGGCATTTACCACCACTCTTTTTTTTCCTTGTAAGTTTTCTGCAGTTATCAGACACTTCCCCAGTAAGACCACAACTCGAGAAGGCTGTAGGTCTCTTAATCTTTTCCCAAGAGACATTGGTAATTACTTGATAACAGTAAATTAGTAATGGATGAACCTCAGCTGTCCTACGCTGAGGGTAGTTAGATAAGAGAATGTATGTTTATTCATAAAAAAGCAAGCTTTCCTTGGATGCCTCTTTTCAGTACTGCCTTTTACTTCCAAACCAGGAGTACATAATCTTACAATGAAGAAAGATGATGGAAAGCAAATTGACCTAATCTTTGGACCTGAAGCAGAGGTTTTAGTTTAGATTAGGAAAGTTATCTTTGAGCTTCTTGCTGACAGATAGGTTCACCCATCCCTAATGAAAATGTATGCTTCTAACTAAAGAAAAGCTTACGATACAACAGTGAAACACACTAACTCTATGGGATGCCTTTCATCCAGAAGGATCCCAAAGCGATTTACAGACTTTAGAAAGCGACATCACTTCACCAACAAGTGCAGGCACCTCTCTGGCGAAATGTGGTGGCTCTCTGACATTGCCAAACAACATACTGTATTTTAAAACAGGACATGAAAAAATGCTGTAGCCAATTGAAACTATGCGGTGGGTGGTGGTGAATGGTGGGGATGGTTCAGAAAGTAGGAGACAATTCATAATGCATCTGAAATTTGGACAGGATGCTGGCATTAAGGTGCCGGCTCTTGCGCAAAAAAGAAAGAAAGAAGTGCCATGGGATCTTTAATGACCACGAACGGTCTAAGACCTCAGTTTTATGTCTCTAAGGATAAAATCATTAGAAAACAATAAAAGATACCTTTGTTGAATACATTTCTGGACAATGATATGTGCCAATTATTCTTCTGTCCTGTAAGTTAATAAAATCAAGACCAGTTTCCTTAGAGAAAAAGTAGCTGTTAGCTTTCATTTAAAATTAATGCACTATAGGCTATGACTATAAATTATGCAATTTAATTAAAAGCACAGGGCACTCTGAGCCAACAATCAGCAGAAGTGTATCTTCATTTTAGAATTGCTGTTGTTGTCTTGGCCCTGACACTGTAGACAACATAAATTTGTGATGGAAATGCAGGGGCTTTTTTCTTCCCCAACTGGTCATTTTTGACCTAGAAAGAAATGATGACATGTTAAACTTATTCTGGAATAAGTGGAAAATATGTGGGTTTAGAACATGACGGGGAAGAGTAAAAACAAAACAAAACGGGCTTTTGATGTTGAAGGAATATTCAGCCACGGATCAAGTTCCCTGATGATGTAAAACAGATATTAAGTATACAATGGAGAAATTCCAAAGAGTAGGGAAGGTAGGATGGATAAAGATGAGAAGGGGAAAAAGCAATAACAAAATCAGATAAGTAGAGGATGAATGCCAAACTGTAAAATACTTTCTTAAACTCAGCAATCATTGGGGTGGTACAATCACGCTAAATGATAACATGGTAAATGACAAACATGGATTTCATTGTTACTCCTGATCAGTCTGTAGAAAGTTGATCATGGAGCAGGAGACCCTGCTGATCTTCCCAGCTCATAAACCAGGCACACCTATAGAAACCAATCCTAGCCAATGTCCAAAATGATGGCTATCTAAAGGAAGAGTGTGTAACACATACAGAGCAACATTAAAAAATAATATATAACAAGGAAATTACTGTTTTTTTATCAGAGTTGCATCAGTAACTTATCTATGCAGCAATATTTCCCTCTTTAGGGTTGCCAAGTCTGGGTTGGGAAATACCTGGAGACTTTGGGGGTGGATCCAGGAGAGGGCGATGTTTCGGGAGGGGAGGGGCCTCAGCATGGTACAATGCCACAGAGTCCACCCTTCAAAGCAGCCATTTTCTCCAGGGGAGCGGATCTCTGTCAGCTGGAGATCAGTTGTAAAAGCAGGAGATCCCCAGGCCCCACCTGGAGGCTGGCAACCCTACCCCTCTTTTCAAGATATGTCTAAAGGGTCTGCTTATTCATATGACTTATTATCAAATGTGCTTCATGTCAACGTAGTACAGAATTCCAGATATACAGTTGTACTCCATTGCTTTGCAAGCTGTCTATTCTTAAAGCATAGCTTCAAAAACAAAGCTGAAGATAGATATAGCCATAAAATGTTATTTGACTGAACTTAGATAGATCAAAGCAATTTAAGAACGCTGACAGGAACTGAGGTATTATCCTCAGCCAAAGAATGGGTCAGGCAGAAGGTATGCCTTCTCCATTCACCTTCGGTCTTTTGTCAAATATTTAACACCTTTGTTGAAACAGATATGTGAACCTCAGTTGCTCTTACTACTGCAATTCCTTGTCATGAACTATTCCCCTCAATTATTTCTTTATTTGATTTTTATATTCCCCTTCTTTTTAAAAGTCTCCTCTTTTCCATTGTATCTTCACAACAACCCTGTGCTGAGCAACACTGATACGGGTTGCCATTTACTAGGTGGGAGTGGAAGATCTCCCGTTCCTGCTGCCTATCCTTGCTCTAGTGAGGGGAAATCACAGGGCCAGAATGGCGTCCCCTGACATCATGGTGTCATCATGGACTGTGTAACTGGGAGGCATGTCCCTGTGTCTTTGGCTGCTCTAGCATTCACTTAAAACTTGAAGAGCTGTATGACATCAGGGGTTTTTGTTCTGGTAAATCTCCACTCCCCAAAGTTTCCCTTGGCTAGTAATCCTAACAGTGACTGGGTGGAGGTGAGGCTCATGGAAGAGTGGGATTTGAACCCATTTATACAACTTTTTGCCTTTGCCTTTTTTTTTCATCCCAAATTCCTTTAGGCCATTACATTTTTCAGGCCTCCTTTCCTGGGTTGGATCTAACCATTTTTTTTCTGGTGAAAAAGGGACCCCCCCGCCCCCTCCACGACTATATCATGGGACTTGCATGGTCAAAAACCATGTGGGATGCAAGCTGTTGCAAGAAGGAAAACTGGGAAAGATGGGGTGAAAAAGTTGGTGGGATCCAGCTCCTTGATTCCCTTTGGCTGTCTTCTCAGTTCTTTTGGCATAATCCTGTTCTGTTAGCTAGAGTCCTATTCTGCACCCCTTTGCCTACACCACTGTATTTGTGATGCCTGCTTGTAGCATCTGAGCAGGCTGGGCTGTGCAGCCAGACACCCTTAAGACTAAAACAACAATGGCATGGCAGCAGACTGTTCAACCTGCTTTTTGGGAATGTAAGATCAGCTCAGCCAATCACTGCCAGATACTTCACAACAGTATTAGTTAGGGTTGCCAGCCCCCAGGTGGGAGTGGGGTTCTGCTGCTTTTGCAGGGTTGCCACCCCCACCCCTAACAGTCATGACCTGGTGCGATGTCTTGGTGTGATGACATAACTTCCATGTGATGTCATCACGTTGGGGACATTGAGCACAGTGATGTCGCCCTGCCCTCCTCCACTCCTAGAAAGCTCCCTCCCACCCTCTGACAGCGAGAACCTAGGATCTGACAACCCTAGCATTAGTACACTACATTATTGGGCCTTAACCTATTCCCTGGGTGAGATATTACTAAATATTACAGCTAATATCCAGATTGGCAGATCATCGAGCAAGTCACGTGATTACTATATAATGTTAATGACAACTGACATTAAAGGTTTTAAAAGTCACTGAAATTAAACATTTGAAAAATGTTGGGAATGAAAGAAAACAAGTTATATGAACTTTTACACTGTTACCACTCAAAAACCAGAAACATGAAATCCTTTTCAAGAACTATGCCTTTCAACTATGCTGGAACAACATATGTTACATTATTCTTTTTTGTTTGTTTGTTTGGTGCATATACTGAATTTATAACTAATACTGAATTCTTCTTTCCGTCTTTACTAATCTGGCATATTAAGTAGCATACAACACCATAATCAGTTTTGGAAACACATATTATCTAACACTTTTGGTAAAATAGGTTCAACAGGTTTTTATACAACCTTTGCATTAGAAAACAAGATGAAAGTATGCATTGCAGATAAGGCGTCTTTCATGCTACCTCCAGCTAGTTGTAATTAAAATATTCTGTCCCCCCCTGTCTCTAGCTTAGAGACTAAGCCAGGGTGTTGAACTCATTTGTTATGAGGGCTGGATCTGACATAAATGAGACCTTGTTTGGCCAGGCCATGTGTGTCATAAAATGTAATGCCAGGTAGCAGAGATATAAACTTTATAAAAGACACAAGCACAATGAAAGATTTTTAAAATTTTAAATAAAACATGCTTAAAACACTAGCACTTTTGCAATATTTTGTCTATTTAACAGTCTCTGATAACTGACACCTCTTGCTCTGAATTATTACATCAAAATGTCTGTGCTGTAGCAATCTTGAGTATGCTGTTCAGGTGTGTATCTGTAAACTGCAAACCTACTTTTGATTTATTGACATGCATTACAGAAATCTCATGCTCAGAGTTCTGAGCCTAGGACCCAGGGGAAAACATGAAATGGCTGGGCATTGTGAGCTTTTGTACATAAGTTGCTTCATGTGCTGGTCAAGAACACAAAGGCATCCTGACACAGACTGTGGGCTGTTTGTCTACAAAACTGTAGTCTTCCCCAGAGAAATAACTGCAACTTCCTACAAAGGAAATGTGCTGGGTGAACTTGGTCTGGACACACACACTCAGCCTAATGCACCTCACTGGCTTGTTGTTATTCCTCCTCTAAAATAGTTCACACTGCTTTCTTTCTGAGAAAGACTGGATCACAAGAGCATGAATACAGTGAAAAGGGGGAGAGAACCCAGTTGCACCCAGGAGAGCCCTGGTGTAAGGAGCCCAACAACACACACACACACACACACACACACACACACACACCTGGTATAAGGAGCTGAACAGAATGCAAGGCACACAAAAGCTCATATCTTGAACCAAACTTTGTTGGTCTTAAAGGTGCCTGGTGTTTCTCCCATGCGATTAAGGCAGCCCAGCAAAGCAAGTTCTCTCTCATTCCCTCCCTCTCTTCAGGGAGGAACCTCAGCTAACGGAAAAAAAGAAAGGCTTCCCTTTGTCTCCTGTATATGATTGAGGCAGCTTGGCGAGGAAGCAAGCTCTGGCTGGTTCCCTCCCTTTCCCTGGGAGGAGGGGAAGGAGCCTCAGCCAGTGTGCTTTACTAGACTCTCTCAATCGCACAGGAAAGGCTTGCCTATCTATCTCTCCTGTGCAACTGAGAGAGTTTGGTAGAGCAAGCTGCCATGTAGCTGCAGCAGCAGAACTGGAAAAGGAAGCAGGAAACAGCCAGGGCCTTGTGGGCCAGATTGCAGCCCTTTGGGGCCTGATCCAGTTTACAGGCTGCATGTCTGACACCCCTGGACTAATCTGTTGTGCTAATATCTCTTAGGGACACAGCCAAGAGATACAGTTCCAGCCTATGACATCATCTCCTGTTCTACAGGAACTTCTTAGAGTATCATGGGATCAAAACGATGCAGCAGTGTCTCTTGTTCCATTTGGCTTACATGAACTGGCCCTTTTTTAAAACTTGTATTTGGCTAAGGGATAAAAAACAGCTCATAAAGGGTTGGATCCTAAGTATCATGAGTAGAACTCACTACTTGACAGGTGGCTGAATTCTGTGCTCAGGTTTACAAGCATCAGAAATCCCTTTTGGCAGCATGACTTTGTAGTTATTTGGCATGATTTTGTGTGTTTTAAAGAATTAATTTTAAGGTATGTGTGTGTGTATACATATTTTAATTCAATTGTATTGCTGGTCACTGGCTTTTGCATTTCTTAACCAAGCTGTACTGCTGGTCGATGACTGTTGTAATAAAATGATGATGATGAGTAGAATTCAGTTTGTTGATCAGGTCTTTCCATTCTCACTTGTCTTCTTCACCCCTCCTCCCCAAGTCACATGAAAAAGGTCAGGGGATCCTTGAGAACATCATGGAATATGGAATAAAGCAACTAGGAAACTGTAGAAATTACAGACTTCCTACTTGCTTGAGCAGAAATACCTTCCACTTGTACAAGTGTACATTTGGATGGTACAAATCTGGTGCAGGCCTGTCTATCCACAGACAGGGCCAGTGTGCCCAGGATCAAGCTGAGGGGTAAAAGGGAGAAGCCAACAGAAAATACTGTTATCTAAAATGGTTAAATATACATGTTCCATGTGCTTACAAATCCAACAAGCAATACAATCAGATCAAGAGGTCCGCTTACAGTCAAAGTTGGGCTAGTTGAATCAACGGTATGACTAGGCAGATCCATACATTACAGGCTTCAATACTACACACACTTAAAAGAGAAGAGAAGAGATTGGATTTATATCCCGCCCTTCATTCACTTGGAGTCTCAGAGCAGCTTACAAACTCCTTTTCCTTCCCCTCCCCACAACAGATACCCTGCAAGATAGGTGGGGCTAAGAGAGCTCTGAGACCACTACACCAAACTTACCTGGGAGTGAGCCCTATTATATCCAGTATTTAATCCCATGGAGGATTTCCATGGATGGAAGGGATTTCCACTCATCACTGTGACCTTCTTGCTCCCTCCTGCCTGCTCCAATCCCAAAATGCTGCTCTTAGGGTATAGGGGATCCCTGGGAATAGTTGTGGGAGAATTGGAAATCTGCAGTAGGAGGAGGAATCAGCAAAAATCATCCCCCCTTGTATGTGGAAATCCTCCATGGGATCCAAGTAGGGTTGCCAGGTCCCTTACCTGTTTGCAGCGGGGGGAGAAGCTCCCGTGCTGGGAATTTTTGTGCATGTGCGCCGCAATGATGTCACCTATGTGACATCATCACGCTAGGCACATTGCCGGGGACGCTCTAAAATTCAGCCTAAAAACTCTATGATACCATAGAGTTTTCAGGCAAAATACTAGGCCCCAGTGACGTGCCCAGCACAATCTCGTCGCCTCCAGGTGATGTCATTGCACTGGGCACATCGGCCCGATCTGGGCACTTTAGGGGCAGGGTTCCCCCCACCGGCCGGATCCGGGCCAGCGGCCCTTTGAACAGGCAACCCCCACCCAGGGGACTTGGCAGTCCTAGATCCAAGTCAAGTGGACTTACTTTTGAATAAACATGAATATGACCAGATTAAAAAATCCCTGGCAATGGAGTCTGGAATTTTTTTTAGTAGAAGTTGGTAGCAAATCTAATTTCAGCTACAAACCCCGCCCTTCTGTTCTAATCTACTAATTTACAAATGTAGGACAAAATAGAATGCTTTTAACGCTGGTGCTGTGGTCGCTCTCTTTCTGGTGAGAATATATTGGGAGAGAAAGGGAAGCAGGGAAGGCAGCACATGGCAGTTGCGGTAGCTGGATATGCCTTTTGATACACAGAAAAGCCTTGGCTGAAAATGAAAGTAAAAATCAACTACAAGCCTAGTGTGTGTGTGTGTTTGTGTGTGTTTAGGGCTATGGAGCACATTCATTTGCTTTACAAGGCACAAAATAAGCAGTTAAGAGTGGTCTCTCACCACTATATGAAAAAGAACCTCATCTGGCAACTGGCCAGAAGGAGGATAAACTGTTGAAAGCTCATGAGCTGGTATCCTATCTATAAGGGAACTGGAAAAGAGTTCAACTGTTCTTGAGTGGTACACATGGATTGAGAAGAAAGCTCCAGGGCTAGTCTTTATGTAGAATCCTATGGCTATGCAGTTAAGAATGTCAGTTAAGGCAGCATAGTTTTTGGTTCCGCCATGTGTAATGAGACGGGGCAGACTGTTTCCTAAACACTGAGGTGGGCAAGAGGAAAAGAAATCAAACAGCCACACCAATATGGATCAGCTTAGTATACAACACAGGCTGTATAATTTGGCTACAACTATGACACACAATGCTTTATGGGTATGGCTTCCATGAACCCTCAAACGGCTGCCCTTCTGCTGCATTGCCTGGCTTGTTGTGTGTTTTCTTTTCTTTTGTTGACTGCTGCATCTGAAGGAAGTCACGATCAAAAGACCGTAAATTAAAAAAACAGAGTGCTTTTAATGAAAATCACAGTCAGAGTTAATTAGCTGCCTAAAAGCACTGGAGGAGAGACTGTAAGATTACGTAAGAGAGCTGATATATTTTAAACAAGCAAAGACTATATAAATACCGCTTTTGTGCAAATTAAATATGGCATTGTGAGATCTCTACTATGGACAGAGAGAACCTTACAGAGCAGACTTAAGTTTTTTGTCTGATGTCAGCTAGAAAGCACTACAAATGGCATGAATAAGTTACCTTGTGACCTTTTCCATAACAGCCCACAGGCTAAGACTGACACCACCTCATTACATCCACAGCAAATGCTCACATAATGCCAATGGAGAGATTGCAGGCAACGGCTTGTATGCTGTTGGTTCACAACAGCAATGCACAGTTAAAATAAATAGCTTTCTTCTGCTTTGAAAAATGTTTTAGCACTACATGGATGCAATTTCAATGAAAAATATGGACAGAGGTGGCTTTTGGTAGTACAGTACTTTTACTATTATTATTTCTGACAGGGTTTTTCACTTTTAAGATCAATAACATAACTTCTCTCAGGGTTCCAACACCATGGTTCAAATGCCCATGGTGGAAAATCAGGTTTACTTTAACTATGTCCAAGCTCTAGAATTCCTTAAACTATGAGAATTGTTCTAGATATAAGAAAAGATTAGTGTTGATATGGGGCTAAGATATGGAATGCTGAAGGGTAATCACCTCAATGAGCCTTTTCTTTGTGTTTTACTTTGCCCCATTTTCTGCTTTAAAATTATACCTAATCTTACTACTGAATTCAACAGAAGCAGCTTCTTCAGAGATTATACAATACTAGGAGTAAGGCCCGTTGTGGGAAGATATACAACGGGCTCTAGAAAGAGGCTACAGGTGAGTGTCCTAGCTGTGGGTGGTAAAGCGGTGGAGGGAAGGGGAAAATAGAGAGAGGCGAGTCATGTTTACTTCCTTCTGCTTAGCTATAAGGCAGGGCTGTCTCAAGTCATTTTGCTGCCCCAAGTGGGTAGTATGGGAGGAGAGCCACATGGTAATAACTGGTATGATTCCCTCCACCGCTGACTTATCTTGATTTGGGGCTATGCAGTGGCAGCTAAGGTAGAAAAGTATCTTCTCCTATACCATGTTTTCTGGGTTTCAAGGATCTGGAAAGCAGTTATGTAGCCAGGTACAGGTTTGCCAACTCTGGGTTGGGAAATACCTGTGGATTTGAGGGGTAGAGCCTGGGGAGGGCAGGTTTTGGGGTGTGGAGGGACCTCAGTAGGATATAATACCTGATCATGGTCTTCTGGAGATCAGTTGTAATAGCTGGAGATCTCCAGGTGCCACCTGGAGGTTGTGAATACTTAGGCTGCGGTCACACACGCGGGGGGGGGGAAGCAAGGGTATTTCCTCCAGGGGAATTTGACCCTCAGTTGCAAGATCATACCACCCTTTGAAGCTGCAGGCGCAGCCCGTCAGTGTGTGATCAGACACAACTATGCGTGACTCAGGGTGTTTTTTTTGCCATTTGTTTCCCATGCGCTTAAACGAGGAATTGATGAATCACACCTCCACACTGAAGGCTCTCTAAGGAGTTTGTGATGATGCACATACTGAGAAGGAGAAAAAAAACAATGGCACGGAGTCAGGATGGCCTGATCAGACCATCCCAACTTCATGAGAGCACGCTGGAACGATCAGACAGGGGAAAGTCCATCCCTGGCCTGTCACAACCTGTTTACTACTGGATTTCCCCTGGTGTCTTTTAACTCCACTTCTGTAGCAGAGTAGAATGGGTGACGACAGCTGCGGGACACTTCCCAGATGTTGTTGTCTGATCGCGCCCTTTAAATCTGCCCGGCATTTGCACTTATACTGGGTCTAATTGTGTGTATGATCGCAGCCATAGGGGAGGGCCAGATTTGTTGAAAGAATTCAGTGAAGTATACTGCCATAGAGCTCACTCCCCCAAAGCAACCATTTTCTCCAGAGGAACAGATCTCTGTAGTGTGGAGATCAACTGCAATTCAGGGAGATGTCCAGGCCTTCCCTTTCCCCTCAATTCCTGTTTCAGTTTAATTGATTAACACTTCAACTGACTCCCTGCTAATGCCTCACAGCTTCTTGGGACTCCCAACTTGAGAGCTGTAGTTCTAATTCCCTTTGCTATGGCTGCAGTAAGGCCATCTGAGCACTACAACTCCCAAGGTGCAATGCAAAAGTGGGGGTATAAGAATGGAGCAGCCAGTGGGATGGGCCAATGGGTACCAAGGCAGCTTCCCCAGTGGCCAATGGGAGAGTAGGTGAGTTGTCGCCAGCATGGCTTGGCTTTTATATATTAATAAGAATAAGGCCCATTGTGGAAATAAATACAACGGGGTCTAAAAAGAGGCTCTGGGTGGGTGCCCCAGCCTTGGGCACTCAGCATCAATTTACTGTGGTGACCTCAGCAGGGTATAATGAGAGAGTCCACCATTTTCTCCAGCGGAACTGATCTCTGCCATCTGAAGAGCAGTTGTAATTCTGAGTGATCTGCAGCCCTCACCTGGAGATTGGCAACAATGGTTCCCCAGGAGGAAATTGTTGGTTTGAAGGGTGGAGTCTATGGACCTGTCTGAGATCCCACCCCTCCTCAAACCCCAACCTCTCCAGGCTCCACCCCTCAAATCTCCAGGAATTTTCCAACCTGGAGTTGGCAACCCTATTTCCTTCCCAGCCAACTATCAACCTACTGTTATCTGCCCCTCTGACCTCAGGTTTTCAACTCCTCCCCGCTCCCTGCAGCCTCTACCTAGGAAAAGGACAGTCTTTCTCCGCAGTGGGGACCAAAGCAGCTTACATCATTCTCTTCTCCTCCTTTTGATCTGCACAACCCTGTGAGGTAGGTTAGCTGAAAGTCTGTGACTGGTCTGAAATCACCCACTCAGCTTCCACAGCAAGAACCTGGGTCTGGCAGACCCTGCTCTGAAGCAGTAAGTGCTATGCCACACTGACTGTCCTGGGGGGGGGCTTCTGTTGGTGAACAGGAGCAAGCAGCCAGGCCTCATAAAGTCATGCCAGTCAGGTGTCATCAAGTCACCCAGAGGGCACTGCCAGGCCTAGGGTAGCCAACCTCCAGGTGGAGCCTGAAGATCACCTGGAATCACAACTGAGCTCCAGGCAACAGATCTCTCTCTCTTCCTGGAGAAAATAACTGCCTTGGAGGGTGGACTCTATGGCATTCTTTCAGCTGAGGCCTCTCCCCTCCCCAAAATCTGGCTTCCATTGACTCCACCACAAAATCTCCAGGAATTTCCCAACCTGGAGCTGTCAACCCTAGTCAGGACTGGCCCCAATGAGTTCCCCACAAAGGCCAAAGTAGGCCTGGAAAGGGTCTCCTCTCCCCCCCCCCCCACCTTTTTACTGACAGAACCAAGCTTGGTTGCCTAGCAACAGCCACTGATGGGAAAATTAGCCCAACAGCAGGAGGAGAAGGAAATGATTTGATTACCACTGGCTCCCCACAGTAGCCAGCCAGCCTTGAGGAAGCGAAGCAGGAGAAGCAGCAGCAGTAGAAGCTTCTTCTTGAACAGGGAACAGTCGTTTCAGTAGCCAGCCAGACACAGAACCGTCTTTGTCAGGAGAGACAGTTTTGGCAGTTTATTCTGACAGGGAACAGTGGCTGAGGCGGTAGTGGGTGGGAGAGAGGAGTGGACCCAGCACCCAGCCAATGACACACAAGTACTCTTGATTGGCGATTGATGGGCCAATGGCTGAAGGAGCGCACAGCACAGCCAATGGGAGAACTGGAAAGTGCCACTGCGTTAGGGCCACTGCGTTAGTGCCAGTGCGTTAGAAGTACAAATAAAGAACTACATTTATCCTCTGATCTAATCAAGCTATTTACAATAAGCATTGCACCTTTGCATCCTGAGTTCCTTCTTTACAACATCTATCCCACCTTCTGACCGGGATAAAAAGACTCCAAGATCTCCATTCCGACTTGCATCTGACAAAGGAAGCCCTGACTCTCAAACACTTATACCCCAAAATTTTTGTTGGTCTCTAAGCTCCTACTGGACTAGAATCTAGCTCATCTACTACTGACCAGCACAGCTACCCTCTGAAAATGGCCATCATTAGTCTTTCTTCAACAGTTTCCCCCTTCTTCAGTAAAACTCAGTATTTCTTCCATATTACAAACTGTCATCACTTACATCTCTGTGATAGTCACCAGTGGGATATTGCTGGAAACAACATCCCAGTTGTGATTAACATTGCTTTTTCCTGAATGGCATCATGTGTGAATGCCTGCACCATTTCTATAATTAGCTACAGTCATTCCAAAATGCAGATGGACCCTGAGTAATTTTGGCAGAGAATACAAAGGGAACGTGAGAAGGCAGGTGTAGACATCTGTACCGAGCAGATATTGAGAAAACTGATATGGGCGGTCTCTGTGCAGCAGACCCGAGTTACCAAAGTGGAGCTTTGTTCTTTGTCCTCTGTCCTTTTCTTTTCTGCTTTGAGTCTCATTGATTGGGAGGACATAAACATGTTTGAAACAATTACATATCTACATTGTTTGTTTGTGTGTGTGTGTGTGTGTGTGTGCATATATTCCATTTTGGCTCTTTCTTTGATGGTCAAAAAAACAGGTAGCTTTTCCAATGCAAGTCTCTTTTTGTTGCCTAGCTACCAAACAATATTCAGACCCCTAAGGTTGCAGGCAGATGCAGCATACAGAAAAGGGCTTGCAGTAAAACTAAGAAGTTATTGATAGAGGTTTTTATGGAATAAGAAGAGAAAAATTCTGCTCACTAAAGAAGACAATTGCAGAAAATCAGAAGCAAAGCAAATCCAAGATGATATGGTGGCCAAGTAGTGTGAAACAGAGTAAGTTTTCAAGATGGTTGAAGGTATGGAAATATATTAACTTTTCCAAATAACTAGTAAGCCAGGAATGGAAGTACAAAACTTGACTGTAAAACTGTAATAAACAAGCAAGTGCTTTAATTGCACACACAAAAACACACACACACAAAAGGCCTCCTATAAATCTAAAAACAAAAATGTACCCAAAAAAGAACTTTTTGATCACTGAGCTCTCTTCACGATGCTGTGAAAATCTAACACGTGACGTATCTAGAATGGAGCCATTTTTCTTTCTAAATTTAAGAAATAAGCTACTGTTGTGTCTTTTTTGAATTCTCAGTAGTCAATGATTCCATGATTATTTAAAAAAGGATGATTCAGAAAAAAATAAAAACACTATATCAGCACGGGACCAATTAATGAATTTTGACATAGCAACACATAATTTCTTATCTGTTAATCTCTTTTCAACTAAAAGGATTCAAAGTGACTTACAGTATAATGAATGATGAGAATGCAGTGGATATTTTAGCTGGGGTTTAGTAAAGCATTTCATACAGTACTATACAATATCTTATGGTTAGAAAGCCAACATAAGATGTTTTGGACAGTTAGTACAATCAAATGGATCAAAAACTGGCTATCTAACCGTATTAAGAGAGTAATCGTAAGTGGCAGTCCATCTAGTTGGGGAGAGATTTCCAGTGGGATCCAGGGATCGCAATTCGGTCCCATTTTGTTTTATATCTTTATAAAAGATCTGGAAGACAAAGTAGAGAATACGCTAAATAAGTCTTTTAGCTTCTACTAATTAGGGAATGGTGATCAGAGCTAGAACTAGCATTGTAACCCTATATGCCTCTTTGAAATTGGATAATTAGATTTTATAGAGAATTATTTCTAAATAAGCAGAGAGACAGAAGAGAATAACAGAATACAGGAAATTCAGTGGGAAAAGAAACCCCCAAACCACCAGAAGATGACTTTGCTGTGTAAAACATCTGAAATGTTTTATGCATTTGGACATTCCTGCATCATGCAAAAAAGCAGTTATCACATGAAAAGACAGATGAGGAAACATCATCATACATGAGGATATACTGTAAGAACTAAGTGCACAACAGCTTGAGGCAAATAAAGTGAGCAACGAACAGTATGACAGTACACTGAAGTGGAGGTATGTAACAAAGTGGGAACTGGGAAGACTGCTAGAATAAATAAATGACATTTCTAAACATTAAAAAAATCAGACAAAATAATCTTGATAATAGTACTTAGCACTAACTTCCCAGGGCCTATGAGCAATGCTTGCACTGGTAACTGGACCTTTAAAATAACAGACAGGCAATTCATGAAAATTTCAGGATGGAACAGCTTTCGCACATGAAGAATATTCGGATCAAAATCCAGCATGTAAAATAACATTCGATTTAACTTTCTGTTGTATTCTGGACTGTATTAGTACCCTAAAGTCAAATTGCACTGTATTAGGGTAGAAAAGTTCCCACAAAACCAAAAATATTTGTGGTGGCAGAGGCCGTTGTGTTTAACAATAGTGAAACATCCAGTGCTTGAAAACACACTTGGACATGCGGCAGAATGTTTGTTTTACATAGATTCACCCCTCCTGTTTTGCATATTGAATTTATAAGTTTATGCATGGAATAGAGCAGGTAGAGAAAGAAGTACTTTTCTCCCTTTCTGACAATACAAGAACTCGTGGGCACTCCATGAAATTGCTGAGCAGCCGGTTTAGAACAGATAAAAGGAAGTATGTCTTCACTCAAAGAGTGATTAACACATGGAATTCACTGCCACAGGAGGTGGTGGCAGCTACAAGCGTGGACAGCTTCAAGACGGAATTAGATAAATATATGGAGCAGAGGTCCACTAGTGGTTATTAACCACAAGGTATAGATAGGAACTCTCAGTCTGGGGCAAGTGATGCACTGTATTGTTGGTGCTTGGGGGGGGGGGCAACAGTGGGAGGGCTTCTAGTGTCCTGGCCCCACTGCTGGTACTCCTGATGGCACCTGGTATTTTTGGCCACTGTGTGACAGAGTCCCTACCCACCCCTGGAACATCCCCCAAATCCACCCACCAGAGTGATGAGGGGATCTGGCAACCCTACAGCTCTGGGTTTGGAAATACCTGGAGGTTTGGGGGATGGAGCCTGAGGAGGGCGGGGTTTGGGGAGGGACTTCAATGAGGTACAATACCATAGAGTCCACCTTCCAAAGTGGCCATTTTCTCCAGGTGAGTTGATCTGGAGATCAGTTGTAATAGTGGGAGATCTCCAGCCACCACCTGGAGGTGGCAACCCTAGTGTCATGTTGTGAACACCCTATGGGGATGCCATATGTCAGTTGTGACATGAAGGTGCTTTCCACCACCACCAATGTAACTTTTCTTTAGGTTATTAGGAAAGGTCACCAGGTTGTTATGCAAGGCTGTTATCAAGAGTACATGAATTGGTTCCCTGGATTACCGGTTCAATAAGCTACTTAGGTATTTGTTTATGGAAATATGTAAAATAGGCTTTAGGTAAAATGCATAGGCTATTGTTGTTTTGGATCCAAGGTGCTTTTCTGTTTACAAAAAACAAACTGTCAGTGGTAATTGTCTACACTTCAGGGACATTGTTTACAGGTGACAATGTCCTAAGATGACACAGTTGTACAGTCACTTCTGTATGTATTCTGCCAACACAGTACATCACATGATTAAATGAACTAGATGCAAGGTCAAATAAATAAATTCAAAGCTCGTATATGTGTAGGATGGATGTTTCAAACCATATGAGATAATTGGCAAGAGCAGATTGTGACCAAAACATAGAACAAATGGATTTTGCAGCACACTTGAATCATGAACAAACATTTGACACGCATGTTTCATCCTTCCTCCTGTTACGTAAATGTAGGACAATCTCTGCCATGCCTTTCTTAGTAGGTCTTTATACACAGGGGAAACAATGAAGTCAATAGGTTATGTATTTTGCCTTGGTGCACCCCCCCTTTTCGTTATGTATTTTTGTCAGGTAATCTTGCCACTCTCCAGGGCGGGAGCTGGGATTTACTGGGCTAAGCGAAACAACTCCACTCCTCCCCGCTCCTCCAGCTGGAATGTACTCCCTTTCTCTTGCTTGCTTCACAGGGTTGTTATCTCTGTCCAAGGCTACTGGTAACTTCACACAGACATGTTTCGTGTTTTTAGTTTCTCTTGCAGGTGTCATCTATTAATGTCTTCTCGCTTTTTAGCCTGGGAATGCTTTTAGGAGGGTTTTGCCCTGGGGCGGTGATTGGGGGAGCCTGTGTGACAACACAAGTTTGAACTCACTATATCTATCCTAACACTATTGTTCAAATCCATTACTAACTCAGCAAGTGTACCCTGAAGAAATTCCCCCAATAAAGAAAGTCTTGATTAAGATCCTTTGCGTGGGGTGAATTTATTCAGGAAGTCTCACAGAGAGTTAGTAATCCCATCTTTCTCTCTGGGGAGGCCCTGCCATTCCTGACGATGTCAGAAGATGGTGGTGAACCCCCGGCAACCTCGGGGGAACACAGTGGTCCCCGTGTCAACGGAGGAGGACGCCGTGCCCCCTCACACCACCCAGTGGGGGGATTGTCCGCCCAGGGGTCCCAGGTAGTTGTGGACTCAGTTCAGAATGAAACTGATCGAGACCTGAACCCCCTCTCGACAGGGAATGTCCTAGATTTAATTTAATAAAACCACTTCAAGTGAACAGGGGATATCATAACCTGTTAATCCTTTAATTTCCTGTATCACTGTTTGCCAGAATCGTTGGATCACTGGACACTCCCACCAACAGTGCACATAAGTACCAATTGTACCACATCATTTCCAATATCTTGGCGAAATATTTCTATTAATATGATTGAGCTTTCTAGGTGTTAAATACCACCTAGCCAAAATTTTATAGTTCTGTTCCTCTATATTAATTGTCTTAGATTAATTGTCAATGGAGGAGGACGCCATGCCCCTTCGCACCACCCAGTGGGTGGATTGTCGGCCCAGGGGTCCCAGGTACTTGTGGACTCAATTCAGAACCAAACCGATCGAGACCTGAACCCCCTCTCGACAGGGAATGTCCCTGGGAATGGAGCTGGGCCGAGAGCTGGGAGAGGGAGCGAGATCTCGCGACTCCCGCCGTCCCAAAAGACTCGAGTTCGGAGACTTGTGGTCCCATGTGGATCGCTGCATGGAAGCGATGGAGAACCTGTTGCAGAGAGAGATGGCCGCCTTACTGGAGGGATTACCTGGAATTACACTGGGGCTATACTAAGCATACTGGTACAGTCTTCAGTACTTCAATGCATACAGCCAAGAAGGGAGGCCACAATTAGACTTTTGCTGTTGCACTGGCTGTGGAGGCTGCTACAACAGAAAATCTTTTTATTCAGTTCTTCTACAAATACTTAAATCATTCCTGCAGATCATGGGAATTCCTCACAGTAAATTAAAGCATACATGTTCTGTGAATTTGCACTGGGTTATTTTCTTATGCTATTCTGATGGCATAAGGATCAGACTGATGTTTTTCACAATAATCTTGAAACAGGATTAGATTAAAACAAGAGGCGGACCTGCAAGGACTTGAAGGAGCATCTCATCCCTCACCCACCGCTATTTTTTTCTTTTCCTTTCATGAAAGCCCCCACTGCCTTTCCCCTTTTTCTGCTTCCTTCTCTCTTTCCCACACACCAGCCAACCCACTTTTATCTGCTCTCATCTTCAGCTTCCCTTCCTTCCCTCCCCTTGGGAAAAGTATGGCCCAGTTTTGTGGTGTAACCTGGTGGACCCAGCTGTGCAGTGGGGAACCTGCAAGGACTTGTGGAGAGCACCTCAGTTTCTCCTTTACTCCCCTCCCTAGCCTAGACTATTTCCTTTTTCCTTCCTCCTGGCAACCCCCCATATCCTCGCCTTTCCTTGGTTCCTTCTCTTCTTTCCATCCACAAGCACCCTACCTTTCACCTGCCCCCCCCCCCCATCATCAGCTATTTACTTCATTTATACCCTGCTTTTCACCCCTATCTGGCCCAAAGCAACTAACATTTCTCCTCTCCTTTATTTTATCCTCACAGCAACCCTGTGAGATTGCTTAGGCTGAAAAAGTCACTCAGCAAGAGCGGGGATTTAAAATTGGGTCTCCCAGATCCTATTCTGAAACTCTAACCCCTAGACTGCGCTGGCTTTAATGGGGTGGCTGCTGTTGAACAGCTGGGCTTTGGTGAGTCATTTCAAGTTGCATGGTTGCTGCTGAGCCTAGCCTTGACGATTCCTCCTTCAAAGGCAATAGCAGCCCCAGAAAGAATCCTCCTCCTTGCTGACATAAACCATGGCTTGAAGCCTCAGCGGCTGTTTGTGAGGGTTTTACTGTTGTGGTTGCCTAGAAACCCTCGCAAACAGCTACTGAGAAGGCATTTGTTTCTTAAAACTACAGTTACTGCTTTTATTATTTGGGTGAGAGTAACCTTGTAAAGCTTTTTTTTAGATTTCAGACTTCTCTGCAGACCTGGGGCTTTCCTCAGGTTTGTAAAATATTTTTCTTGTCTGTTCGTGGCTCCAGTCTCTGGATTTTAGTATCCACTGATGGGACCATAATAAGAATTAGATATATTGACAAGAGGGACCCGCTGGCTTGAACAAAATTGTGGGTGCAGCTATCCAATTCCCCCTCCTTTTGTTTCCTTCCCTCCCCACTACTTCTCTCACACTCTTTCTCCCACCTGCCACTCTAATTCCCTTGGAGGAAATGGCTGCTTTGGAGGATGGAGTCTATTACATTATATCTTTCTGAGGTCCCTCCCCTCCTAAAACCCCAGCCTCCCCAGGCCCTGCCCCCAAATATCCAAAAATTTCCTAACCTGGAGTTAGCAACCCTGTTTTCTTCCCACGCAACAGCCAACCTACCTTTATCTGCCTGAAAAGTACAGGAGTCGGAGATGCATTTTGGTGAAATCAGCACATGTAGTTTATTGGAAGGATCAGATGGCATGTCTGAGCTGGGCTTGGGGGTCTGCTTATATGTGAACCTAAACCATGCTCCCGGCCTCACCCACACACTCTGATAGGATTACAATGAATACAATTAAGTCTCCCCAGCTCATTGGCCCCTATTTGCATCCTGGCCGACCGATAGGTCTAAATTACAATCTGGGCAGTCTATTGTGTTCTGGTGCGAAGCTCTGACTGCGCTTGGCCATGTGCTTGCCCCGGACCGCATGGCCTGACCGCATGGTGGTCGCCATTAGAACACAACACTGCCCCTCTTTCTTAAGCTTTCCTTCTAGGTCCCCCCCCCCCCCGGCAGCCTCTACCTAGGAAAACTGTGGTCCAATTGTGTGGTGCCACAGTTCCCTGCTCCATTCTCTCCTCAGCCATTCATCCACTTTCATTTTATATGCCTCCCACCTTTAGCTGTATTTACTATTCATTTACTTCTTTTTTACCCCCTTTCTCCACAGTGGGGACAACAGCAGCATACATTATTCTCTTCTGCTCCTTTTTATCCACACAACAACCCTGTGAGGTAGAAATTAGGTAGGTATGCTAAAAGTATGTAACTGGTCCAAAATCACCCAGTGAGCTTCCGCAGCAAGATCCTACTCTGAAGCTGTAACAGCTGTACCATGCTGGCTTTCATAGGGAGGCAATCATTGAACAGTAGCAAGCAGCCAGGTCTACTTGAGTCCTGCAAACTGGGTGGTATCCGATCACTCAGAGTTTGCTTCCAGGCCTAGGGTTGCCAACCTTTAGGTGGGGCCTGGAGATTTCTGAGAATTACAACTGAACTCCAGAAAACAAAGATCCGCCCCTCTGGAGAAATTGTTGATCTGGAGGGTGGACTCTATGGCATTATATCCAGCTAAGGACTCTCCCCAAACCCTGCCCTCCTCAGACCCCACCACAAAATCTCCAGGAATTTCCCAATCTGGAGCTGGCAACCCTAGCTCAGGCCTGGCCCCAAGGAGTCTTTCTTCAAAGACCAAAATAGGCCTGGAAAGGGCTCTGCCCCCTCCAGCTGCATTTTACTCATTGAAACCCAGCCTGAAATACTGTGGTTGCCTAGCAACAGCCACTGAGGGAACCCACTGCTTAAAGCTTCAGGTGCTCTCTTTATCATTTTTGCAGGGTTTTTTTTTAACCCCATGTTTTTGGGGTTTTTTAGGTTTTACATTTTTCTGCAGACCCGGGGCTCTTTTCAGGTTTATATTAAGATCGGTCTTGTCCATTCACAGCTCCAGGCACCAGATTTAAGTATCCAAAAAAATGCTGACTTCCTTATTAGACTACATCACAAGTGGGGCCCCACAAAGACCTGTGGAGGGGCATCTCATTTTCCTCTCCCCCACTATTTCCTCTTTCCCATCCCTGAAAGCCCCCACTTACTGTTTTTCCCCTATGAGGAGAAGAACTGGTGCCTTTGCTGAATGAAGAATACGAAGAATACTTTTTACATTTTGCATAAAAGTGTAACATGCTCTTTCTCAAAATATTTTTACTAGGAATGATGAAAAAGCTAAGCAGAGCTGTGTATTGCGCCATTTTATGACATTAATTAGGAGAAGAAACTATTAAGTCCTAACAAGGGTTCCTTGTCCTGTAATCTAGGTATCTTTCCAGGAAAAGTGGCGCTTGGAAGTCTAAAGTCAGAGGTAAACACAACTGAGATTCTTACTTAAGACAATGACAGTTCACAGCATCCCTACTAGCATGTGTGGCTGGACAGTCTGAGTGGTTGCTACAGAGCAAAGAATGAGAGACAACTGGTAGCATGGGAGAATTAATTGTAATTCAGCTCTGAGACTCCTGTGCATTTTGCATATGCTTTGTTGAGGGGAAGCTGAAATAAATACAAGAATAAATAAAAATCTAAAAAGCATTATTAAAAGGCACACTTTTAAAATCCAAAAACAAACAACCCTCCCTCAAAAACTGAGCATATGAAGAAAACACTCAATCCAGGAGCATTTCTAAAGCGAAACATCCAAACAGATAATATTAGGCTCAGGAATTAGATTTTTGTTTATTCTTGTATTTATTTCAGATCCCCTGATGCAGTGTATATGAAACATGTAGGGGTCTCAGAGCTGAATAAGAATTAATTTCCCTACTGTACCAATTGGTTTTAGCTCTGGGCTTGGTGTGGCCCTCCTTTTCTTGCTTGCTGGGGTTGCTACAAAGCAACTGATGCCAGGAGTTTGGAGGCAGAGTGACAACTCTAAATCCTGGAGACAGAAACAAGTGTGACGATGGAAAATGAATGTGTTTTATCATGAAGATAAGGACATCACTAATTCTGGTTGTAAGCATATTATGCATGTATATATTATAGGACTAACTGCACAGATAAAATTACAAGTGAAGTGGTCTGCCAAAATAGCTGTCCATCTTTTTCCTTTTGGACTAATAGCTGCTCCAGTGGGAGAAAACAAGAAACACACAGGAAAAAGGGATAAACACCCACTGTCCCAGCACTGCAGCCACAGTTCTCCCCCGCCCCCCCCATCACTCTCTCTCTCTCTCTTTCTCTGTCTCACACACACAGAGAGAGTCTGTGGGTGCTTTTAAATGAAATAAAGGACATTGGAATATATGATCACGGATCTCTTGTGTAAAGTCTTCAGACACTAAAAAAGTTTTTGACTGATCCCAGGAGCTTTTGTTGAAATAAACAATATGTGCTAGAGTTTATACTTCCAGAGTATATATAGCTGTAAACAGCTCAGCTGCACAAAAGCATGCGTTTTCAGCCTGTAATTCCTGCAACAGAGTCACATTCAGCTTAAGGCTGCAATCCCAAGCAAGTTTACTTGGAAGTAAACACTGAAATCAGTGGGATTTAGTTCTGAGTAAACATGGTTAGAGCTAGGCTGTATATCTAATTTTTTCATAAGTCTGTCAGTTTTTGGATACTCTTTGTTCATTCATTCTTACAAAGTCACTAACAATAACAGCATTGTACTTCAACTAAAATCAGTAAATACCTGTAAATATCATTTCCTTTGTGTCTATGCACGCAGGTTCTACACAGACTGGTTTAAATATAAACAGAAGCACAATAAGGCAAGTGATGCCAACTGCCTATCCAGTCTCTGTCTGTTTGCTTTAGCTTATTTACAACCTGGAGATGATTAAAATTACTATATACCATTAGTATAATTAGCTGTTGGTGGCAATGGTGGGGAAATGAAAAAATCGAGGCCAGAGCTGTATGAACCAACCTTATTTTGGGTAACAATTCTTTAATTTCTTTAAATGTCATACTTTCTGAAAATGTTTACAAGAAATTTGCATGCCCCCCCTCAAATGTACGTTGCAAAAATTCTTCAGCGTTTTACTTCTATATAATTTTACAGAATGAATCTCACAAAATTTTACAAAATGTATATTGTATTGCAGTGAAACAGAAATCATATTTTCATGCAGGTTCACTGGCATCTTTACAAGCGATATTAAGATCAGGCCATTTTCGTTCTGTCATAAAGTTTCATACAGCTCTCCAGCTCTTCATATTTTAGCCATCATTTTGGATTGTTCTTCTGAGGAACAGTTTAAAGACCCATTAAACTTTAGAGAAGAAAATAAAGCTTCTAAGGAGATGATCCCAGCTAAAGGATGGAGGATGGCTGAGGCACCCAAAAGCCTTTCCAGATGATTCTTTTTGGTGCAATGAGTGTGCAATCATTATTCAGGACCCCGGCACCTTCAGTGCATATTAGTTGTGTGCCCCCCCCCCCCCCCCGGGCATGAAAATAGTGTGTCATCAGGAAAAGGAAGTTTTTCTTCCAGCTAATGCACTAGTTTGCAAGTGAAAATGCACCAAAGAATCTAATTACAATAGGGTCAAGGCACTCACTAGGAAGCAACCCCCTTGCTTCATTTTTGACCAATTCATTAATTTTATTGTCATTTGGGGGTAGTACCTGAACAGGCCAAAAACAAGTAAAAAATGAATACTAGCAAAATGAGCCCCTGCCAACTTTTGTCTTTCTTAAAAAAAAGTTTTAATTTCTTTCTTTCTTTGAAGACTTTGGTAGTCCACTTCCTGGAATAGATGCCTGCCACTCTTAATTTACATGATTATCTCCCCCATCCCAAGCAAGACTATTCATTCCTTCTGCAATAAGCCTATGGTTAATCTAGGGCTAGATCAAGACTAGCCCTGAGAACGAAAGTGGCTTTAAAAAAAAAATCATCTGGAAAGACTATGTTTGAAGCCAAGGCAGACTCACAGGATCTCTGAACAGGAGTTGCATGCTAAAACTTTAACAATACAACTGTAACATGCCCCATTTCAATTTACCTTATTGACATCCATCCGTAACTTCTCATTATTTGCGCTGGCAGCTTTTTCCGCTGCTTTTTTCTGACGCTGAGGCCCCCTGCCAAAGAATATGTAGTTGACCAAGGCATACTCCAGTAGGGCCATGAAGACGAAGACAAAGCATCCCATTAGATACATGTCAATAGCTTTCACATAGGGAATTTTGGGCAGTGTCTCTCGTAGATGGGTGTTGATGGTTGTCATTGTCAAAACCGTCGTGATCCCTGGAAAAAGCCAACAACATAAACTCTAATTTAAAACACACATTCTATTAAAAAGTTATCAATGTATGCCATCATGGTAAAAGGCCAGCATTATTCCCAATGCAACAATATTATTTATTACTTTGCAAAGGAGGAATAGTGTCCATACATTTTATGAGTCTTTTTATTACAATTCTGAGAAAATGTAAAATACTACCAATGATAGCTTTTTTCAAGTGTTACATTTGACTGCACATATGAGAAGAATGGGCTACACAATGCAATTGCCGTTTTATCCGAAAGGGGCAATGTATATATTTCTAGGCTCAGTATATGTGTACCACAACTCTGGGACATTTTCTTAGACCTCAGAGCCTTCTTGAGGTGTGGAAAAGAAAAGGGATGTGCCATATAAACTCCTGCGGTCCTGGGCTCATCAACAATACTACGAGCCAGGACCTCTACTGGGTCAAGAGAGTTGGATATCCTGATTGCAGGGCTTCTAATTCAGGCCACTGATATCAGGGATAGTAGACTTATTTATTATTAGGGGTGTACATTTGGTTGTATCCAAGCCGGTTCGCTGGCAAGGCGGAATATAAATATAATAAATAAATAAATAAAATAATAAAATACCTTATTGATATTTTTGGGGTACCAGTGATCTTGAATGAAGCCTTTTTTTTTTCCTTTGCTTTTTTGGTGTATATTTGGCTATACTGAATAGCTGCTGGTGGAGATGTTTAAAGGGCTACAAAGTTAACTTTCAGTTGTCTCTTCTAGGGCTCTTTCCCACCTTTTGCTCTGGTTTCCAGAGGGTTTCCAGAGGGAGGGGGGAAAGCATCGTAGGAGGAGCTGTAGTGCCTTAGAGCCGATCATTGTAATGCTTTTGCAAATTGCACTGCATTGCAGACTGGCAACTTGCAAGGTTGGTGGCTTCAAATGTGAAATCCAATTAAGTAACTACCTTGCTTTCCCCACCAAGGGAACAGGAGGGAGAGGGGAGGGAGCAGTGGCAATTTGGCAAATAGGGTTTCAGGTTAGGGGGAATGCTGCTCTTTAGCCAGTCACAGAAGTTTGTTCTTTTTTGAAATTCTTCTATGCATGGGCAAAGAGCATCAAAGCCAGGGTCTGGCTGAGCTGAGAGAGGTTTGGCGAGTGTGCTGGCTTTGGCTTCAGCTGCTGCTCTGAGCCTGACTCCTGCGAGACTTCGCTGTGAACTTCAGATCAGATCCTGCCTGCCTGGAGAATAGTGCAGACAGCGATTGGTTTGACTGACCAACATTTTTTTTAAAAAAAATTCTTATTTTACTGTTAGTTGTTCTTTGGGTTTGCTGGGTGATAGGTTGTGTGTGTGTCGGGGGTGAGGCCAAGGCCTTCGCTTTGGTTAGGTTTTAGTTCCTTCAGGTTTTATGGCTTGCAGGTTGAAGTTTTTTGTTACTTGTTTGGGCCTGGTGCTTCTGCATCATGCAGCGCTCTGAACTTCAGAGAAGGCAGCAGCTTTTAGGCGAATTTCCCGTTATGTTGTCCTGTAGTCCTTCAATTTTCAGGAGGGAGCTCCTGCATTTCCATAAAGGAAATCAGGTTTGTTCCAATAGAATCTAGTGAGAAAAAGTTTAATAAAGAGCCTTAAATGTTTAAAAAGGTTTGCTATTCCATCTCAAGGATAGTTCATTAAACCATAGTCAGCTTTCAGTATAGAAAGTCGCTAGTTCTAAAAAACTAAAAAAAAACCAACAACCAAGAAAGAAAGAAAGAAAGAAAGAAAGAAAGAAAGAAAGGAAGAAAGGAAGGGTGGGTAGGTTAGGCTCTTTTGAAAGACAAAAACCTAGTTTTTGGGTGGGAGAGTTCATAAAAAGGTGTCAGGCTCTGTTAGGTTCAGTTTGCAGTGCAGGTAGTTAGGTGCATAATATCTTCTCCACAAGTACTACTTAGAATTTGGCCCGGGGTAACAATGAGTGGTAGGAAGGGAACTCAGCGGGGCCCTGGGGGCAAGGCTAAGAAGACTAGAGGAGTGGAGGGGAGAAGGAGGGCTGCGACTTTCCCCCCACCTGTGCAGACGACTACTCCACAGCCGCCTTCTACCACTCCGTCCTCTGGCTGGACTGATGCAATGAAGAGGCGGCTGCTGGGACGCCCCCTGCGGAGGTGCCTGCAGGTGCTAGCACCTGCTCAGGCAGCCCCTTCTCCAGCTTTTGTTGCTGAGGCTCTGCAGGAGGAGCTGACTGACCGGTCTTTTGGGGTGAGTTTTGGAGATGAGAGTGCTCTAGCTCTGGAGCTCACCCCAGGGACCCACAGGCTTTTGGAGGAGAGGCTGGATGCCCCTGCTTTGGTTCCCCCAACACCTCGCAGGCCTTCTGAGGAGGAACAGGAGGGGATGCTAGAGGCTCAAGAGGAAGAGATGGAGGTGTACCCCAAGGTGCTGCCATCTCAACCCCTTTCCCCTCAGGTATTTCCCCCCAAGATACAGTGTGTCTGCCTCAAGCTCCTCATAGGAGGAGGCTCTGGGGGTGCCTGCAGCTGCTGGTCAATGTGGCTGTCCCCACACCTCTAAAGTCTGGAAGCACTTCCAGCTGACGGAGGATCTTTGCTTCACACAGTGCCAGCTGTGTAGGGCCTGGACCAGTTGAGGGAGAGATCTCAATCATCTCTCAACTACCGGATTGTGGAACCAACTGAAGAAGCACCACTAGGCATATTGCAGTTAGAAAGGACAAGTGGAGACCCACAAGAAACTTGTGGGATAGTTATCCCATTCCTCACACCTTTGCTTCCTCCCTTCTCCCCCTACCTCTCTCACACTCTTTCTCCCTTCTGCCTCCCTTTCTTACTCTCTGTCTCTCCTCCATGTATGTTACTTCCTCTCTCTTTCTGACCCATCATCATTCTTTTTGTTTTTCTGCCTCCCCACCTCATCACTTTCTCTCTCTTTCTGCCCTCCCACTCCATCACTCTCTCTTTCTGACCCCATCACTCTCCTGGCCTCCAGCCTGCTTCCTCTCCCCCCACAGCAGCAGTGGCAGTGCTCTGGGAATCACAATGGATCTCCCAGCTGCAGAGATCAATTCACCTTAGGGCTGCCAGCTCCAGGTTGGGAAATTCCTGGAGATTTGGGGGTGGAGCCTTGAGACAGTGAGGCTTAGGGAGGCAAGCAGCCTCCGCAACCCTCCAAAGCAGACATTTTATCCAGGGGAACTGATCTCTGTCACCTGGACAACAGTTGTAATTCTGGGTGCTCTCCAGCCCTTGTCTGGAGGCTGGCAATGGTAGTTTAAGTGAAGGAAATGGCTGGTTTGGAGGGTGGCGTCTTTGGCATTATACTAGTCTGTAGTGCCTCCTCAAATCCCACCCTCCCCAGGATCCACCCCTCAAATGTCCAGGAATTTCCCAACCTGGAGTTGGCAACCCTATTTCCTTCCCACCCAACAGCCAACCTACCTTTATCTGTCGTCAGCTTTCCATCTCCACCCTCCCGGCAACCTCTACCTAGGAAAATTACAGCATTTCTCCACAGTGGGGATTAAAGCAGCTTACATTATTATTTCTTCCTTGTTATCTGCACAATAGCCCTGTGAGGTTGGTTAGGCTGAAAGTATGTGACTGGTCCAAAATCTCCCAGTCAGCTTCCACTACGTGATGGGGATCTGCACCTGGGTCTCGCAGATCCCAGTCTGAAGCTCTAACTGTTATATCACAGTGGCTTTCATAGGGTGGCTGCATGACTGATGAACAGTAGCAAAACAGCTGGGCCTAATTAAGTCATGCAAATCAGGTGCTATCAAGTCACACAGAGGGATCCCCTGGAGTTACTGCTCATTACTGGTGCACCGCCTGAAATCTATCTGATCAAATGTGGCATTTTTTTGCTTCTAAGAATTTAAAGAGATATACTAATCCTTTCTTATTATCTACTTTACAAACTTGGTTCAGGTTTAGATCTGTTTTAGCACTGAAGTGGTCTTTGCTCACAACTTTTATTGGACAACCATGGTTTATACCGGGGATGGGCCATGGAACATTTTTGCAATGGAAAAAGAAAAATCTAACTAGATTCATAGATATTACTACAAAAGGTTTCTTGAAACCAAAAGCTACTCTTGAATATGATAATAATGTTAAGCTACCTTGGTTTGAATACCACCAGCTAGCAGATTTACTCCGTAATAAAACTTTTAATAGTTTGCGATTGATTTTATCGCCCTTTGAAAAAATTCTTTATTCAGACTTGATTCCTATCAAAGGTTTAATTTCTCAAATTTATGTTTTGTTAAATGAAGCTTCTTTTAAGGAGCCAATGTATTATCAGAAGGCTTGGATGTTAGATATAGGTCAGGAAATTACGCCAGACCAATGGACACAAATTTGGACTTCACCTACTTTAGTGACTCCTGCATTGAACATACAAATTCAAACCTATAAAGTACTAGCGTGCTGGTATCTTACACCCATCCGGATAGCGCATATTTATAAATCTGCCTCTCCTCTATGTTGGAAAAATTGTGGCCTACCTGGAACGTTTTATCACCTTTGGTGGACATGTCCAGTCGCACAATTATTTTGGAAATTAGTTTTAAAAGAGATTTTTAAGTTTACTGGGATTCAACTTCAGGCTGATCCGAGGATAATCCTTTTGCATTTGTGGATAGGCAAAGAGCCACCTGTTTTAGTTAAAAATTTGATATTGGTTATGTTAGTTGCAGCAAAAAGTGTTTGGGCCTCCCGTTGGAAAGAAACTTCTCCTCCATCTATAAATGTTTGGTTGAGTAAGGTTTGGGAATATTTTATATTGGAAAAATTGACTTGTGACCTAAATATTTATAGTTCACCACATGTTAAGTTAGATTTTGTTAAAAAATGGATGCCCTTTGTTAAAAAAGATTTTAATAGCACGCATTCCTATTATTGGTCTAAGCGATTTAAATTAGATCATTTTTTATTATTGCAGTGAGCTTAAAATGTTTATTTTATTGCTCTTGAGTGGCAGTATGATTTCAGTGTAATTTCTTTTAATGTTAAAATTGAATTCAAATAATTGTATTAACTGTATAATATTGTTGTTGTATGTTGGTTTGACAAAGTTTCAATTTAAAAAAAATTAAAAAAAAATTACTGGTGCACCGCCTGATCAGTGACACGAGCACTGGCTGGAACTCCACCTGTGCCATGCTTGAGTGCTTGGTGGAGCAGAAGAGAGCCCGCTCACCCAGGAAGAGTGGCTCACCATCTCTCAGGCTGTGGAAGTTCTTAGGCCATTTAAGAGCTACACAGAGATGCCCTCATCTGACACAGCAAGTCTGGTTCTGGTCATTCCCGTGGTCCACACGGCTTGTGAGGACTCGGCCTCCTTTCTGGAGCCAGCTGCAGGATGTGCAAAGATGGTTCCAGCAGTGTATGCACTGGTGAAAAGGCTGCAAGATGGACTCAAGGCCTGCCTTCAGCCTCTCACACAGCAGGAGATATGCATGTTGGTGACCATGGGTGACCTGTGCATCAAGGGCAAGGCTGCCGAGCAGGCCAATGAGCTCATTCACTGGAGAGATGAGCTTTCCCAGTGAGTTGAGTGCATGCAGGCCAAGAAGGGCATGTTGGAGTGAGTGGAGGAAGAGGGGGGCAAAAGCAGCTCCACTGCCATTCATCCCCACCTCCCCTGCTAGACAGCATTCTGCCTGTGCCGACCACCATGACCTGTGAAATGGCACTCACTGGGCCCTCTGGGAGCGGTAGGCACATGAGACAGGACACGGCAGCTGCAATGGTGAGGGAGTACCTTGTGGAACTCTACCAGTCACAGACCACCAGTCTGCTGAGCTACTGGGCCATGAAGGAGGCAGTCTGGCTGGACCTCTCTGCTGTGGCCCAAAGGTTCCTCTCATGCCCTCCAATGAACATCCAAAGAGCGGGTTTTTCCCCACACAGGCAACATTGTAAGTTCACATCGCTCACATCTGCTCCCCTGGACAGTTGAGCAGTTGGGTCTTCCTGCAGGTCAACCTGCCACTGTTTGACTACTTAGATCCTGGACTTTGAGGGTGACTGAAGTGAGCACATACTTGTGCCTGCATCCTCTCTCCGTCTGTGCTGGGAAGATGGGGCGAAACACTCTTCCCAAAACTAAAATGAGACTAGAAAGAAGTAGCAGGGCCATAAACCAGGTGGGTTGGCACGGAAATGCCCCACCAATCCCCCCACCCACTGCCATTCTGAATCCACCTGCACCAAAATACCGCTACAGAACCCTGGCAGGGTGATGCTGAAGGAAGTGTGCTCAAGTTCACTCACCAGTTCACCAGCCACCCCAAACCAAAATTTCATGCTGCAATTAAAACAGCATGCTGCACAAAAACTGTTCTTCATCTTGATGGAGACGAAAAGGTAGAACGGGATAGCTGAGTGTGCCAAACAGAAATGAGCAGAACCCATAGGAGCACCATAAATAATGAAGCTAATCTGCTGTGAAACATTCTTCTTTGCAGGGGTGGGAGAGCCTGTGATGAAGGGCAGCTGCAGCACCTCAGCTACGGCTCCTCCACGGAGGCAGTGATGGTTGGTGTGTACGGCTCCTGCAGAGAGAGGAGGATCAGGGCAAACACAGCCCCCTCCCTCTCACTTTCTGAAGCCTTGCCTGGAGAAATTGTGTATAAGGTTTCTCTGGGTTTGCCCTTGGCTTTGGCAGTATTCCTGGACTTCTGTGTCTTGGGCTGGCCTTGCTTCAGGTGGGCTAGCAAAAATGTCTGACTTAAGTGTTCTCCACTTCAAAGTTTTCTGCTGGGCTTCTACTGCCCTTGCTTCTTAAAGAAACCCTGCTGGGATTCTCTGGAGTGACACTGGTTAGTTCTGTTGGGTTTGCACTGCTGCCACATTGGCCCTGGGGTGTACTGCTGGGCACTATTGCACTGGTTCTGGTGTCCTTGCAAACACCCCCCCCCCTGCTCAGATTGTGATTCTGTGCTCGACATCAGTCCTGTTGAGCTGACATTTGCCACAATGGCACTGGTTTCTGCTGCTGGGCACTAGCACGTTGCACTGGTCCTGCTGTCTTTGTAGAAATGCCCCTGCCTCAGTTTCTACTTCCAAGATTCTCAGATTTGACCTTAGTCCTGTTGGGTTTTGGCACTGCCACAGTTGCACTGGTTCTGCTGGGCACATCACACTGGTTGTGCTGCTGGCCTTGCAAAAATGCTCCCCCCCCTTAACTTTCTACTGCAGAGATTCTCTAGGATGTTCTGCTGGGCTTGTTTTACCTTGCTATTCCCCCCCCATTGGAAACAATGGAAGATGGGGGCACCTTCTTCAGGTGCCCACAGAATTGGACCCCCTATTCCAATCTTTTTGAAACTTGGGGGTTCCTTTGAGGCGAGGGTCCAGCAGCTATGCTGCAAATTTAATGCCTCTACCTCAACACCCCCATTCGACCACTGAATATACCCCAGGATAGATTTGCCATTGATTTTAATTGTCCCCATAGGGTATAATGGACCCCAAAAAATTCAGGATTCCCGAATATTTACTAAATCTGAATACCATGCTGGTATTAGGATCCGAGAATATTGGGAAATACCAATATTTTCTGGGTCCAATATACCTCAATCAAAAAACCCAGCACTTTCCCAGAGCCTCTTTCTAGAACCTGTTGTATTTATTTCCACAACAGGCCCCCATTCCTAGTTTACTATATTTCTATACCGCCTGTACAGATTTAGGAAAGTGAACAAGACTATGTGGTTGAAGGCCCTGGAATTCCTTATCTGTGTAGCTGTTATGCACAAAGAAAACAGCATTTGAACCTTTGTTGTGTAAACAAGCCACCTGAGTGACTGGTGTGTTCTCAGGATTAAAGGTACTAATTATTTTTCTAACATTATATGAACTGACAGTAAGCAGAACTGGTCTTATTTGCTGCATGCCTGTTACAAGGTCATCTAATTTATAACTGAGAAGCCAAGGCAATAATATAGTCTAACACCTTGGGCTTGTGGTTGGAACTCTTGTGATTGGCAAACTAAATAAATGTTTGCTCTTATTAGATAAAATACAGAGCAATAAATTAAAAAATCACATGTGTTACCAGAACTCATTTCAGTTGCAGTGATTATACAGCTAGCTAATTCAGAGACGAAACGGCTGAAAATGTTAGCTGAATTGTAATGATCCAAATGCTGCATTTTAAATGGAACTTAATTAGTATGCAACAAAGCTGAAAGCCACCACAAAACCTCACGTGTTGCTGAAAATATTTTTACTCCTTTTAAATAATTTGGGCTACATTTACTTAACTGCAAATACTGTATGTAAACTGGTCTGTTAGAATGTGTCCCCAGAACGTAATCCTGAGAGGTAATAAATAGAGACAAAGCCACTCTACCTAAAGCCACTCTTGCAGCTGAAGCATCATAGTTAATCCAGAATGAAACCCAGGAGAGAATTGTGATCAGGATGGAAGGCATGTAGGTCTGGAGAATGAAGTAGCCAATGTTTCTCTTAAGCTTAAAGCTCAGCGACAGCCTTGGGTAGGAGCCTACAACAAAAAGGAACATTTAAAAATTCTGCAATCCTGGAAAATTATTAATTTACAACCCACTGACTCTGATGGTGGCAAAGTAACCTCCCATTAAACAAGTAAAAGACAGTTTCTCAAATCTGCTTGAAATCATCAAAGGACAACTGTTATTTTGTTAGCATGCATACATACATAAAACTAAGCTGCCCAGTGGTTCCAAAGTATCTTTCCAGTTTATGACCTCTTGTAAATTCCACTGGGTTACTGCAACTCTGAAAATACCCCCAAATGCCAAGACTGAAAATTAATTTTCTATATAATGCTAATTACTAAAGAAATTTCTATTAATGCTGAACCTTGTCATAAATAGCAAGCAGTAAATTTTGGTGGGATTTTGTTCAATTAAAGTGTGGCCTCCTTGGTAATGACACCCTGGGCAGCAGACTTCCACCACAGGCCTCCAGAAATAGGTTACCTCTGGGCTCCCTGTAGGGGCACTTTGGAGAAAACCATTGTAATTTGAGGAGCTAGTGGTGACCCACAGTTTCTCCATCTGCCCCCGTGGGTTGGACCTGAAGAGATTACTGGTGTGGAAAATGCTCTCTCCTTAAAACATGTTTTTCTTCCTTACTATTCACTTATCTCTTGTTATTACACTTCAGGAGTGGGTTGTATCTGTACTGGGCACTTGGGAGGCATTACTTCCCTCCAAGGTCAGTTATGGGAAAAAGACACACGCATGTAGGCAGGTGAAAATCATGTGATCATAAAACAGTATGTAAGTTCCTGGCAACTGCCGTATTGTTGAACTTTGGCTCAGGCTGGACCACACAGCCATGCTGAACACCCCAGCCAGTTTCAGGAGTCTACCTGCTGTCATGCTTTGGGGTTCCCAACCAGCTGAAGGGGTGCCAGGACACGTTTCCTTTATATCTTGTTGATTTATTTTCTGCACCTTACCAGAGAGATTTCAGTGAAAGTCTGTTTTCCTTCACCACTTGCGTGCTTCATCACTTGTGTGCTTATTGCGTCTGAATCCCTCCGCAGAAAAGAACCTCTTGCCTTTTGGCAATACACCCCTCTCTTAGCTCTAACCCAAATATCACAGGAAAACAACATATGACCCTCAGAATGACCACAGCTCTGACATTTTGTTCCCACAATTTCATGGTTGCCCTGAGTATAAAAGAGGGACCTCCAACACAATTAGGGTAGTTCTACTTCTAAGGCACTGCTCTTTGCTGTCTAAGGAAATCCTAAAGACGACAGCTGTTCTAACAAATGAATGACACAAGAAAGAAATAATCACAACCAGGCTCAATCAGTCTGAAAGCTTGCTTCCTCACTATCAGTCACAGAAATTAATCTTTCCGTTGCAAATTTGTTTGGCAAAAATAAGAAATAGCTCACTGGACTCAGATTGGAAATCTGTGTAGCACAGAGGAAAGGGAGCTAATTTCTATTCCACAGGGCATCATCCAGCACCTGAAAGGGTCTGTGTATATTTCAATAATGCAAGTGGGTGGATGAAGTTGATTGCTTTTGTCCTGAACTGAATTGCTACAGAGGACAGGAAATAGATTAGTAGCTCAGACCTAACGCCAATGAACTGTTATTTTTAAAAAGTGCTCCACTGTTCAAATCCAAAGGCATTTGTACAACTCAGGTATTTGTACAACAAAGGTATTTGTGCACTGCATGTTTAGTTTTGGACAGAAATTGTAATGCACTTATGTTGTCAGCTCAGTAACCTTGTGGAGTGGAATAGCCACCATCTTGCCCTCCGTATTGCTGCCACCACTTTGGGTAAAACAACTTTATTTCTATAAGGCACAAACTAAAGGTACTACAAGAACAGACATAAAGTGCACTATGAAAAATAAACAAAAGGAAAGTTACTATGTGCCTACAATCCATGGTCTAGCTAGTCTTCATTAATTGCACAGTACCTCCCAGTGCATCTGCAACCCTCTTTAGCATCATTCCCCTGTCATCCTTCATGGTTAGCTCCCTGAACACACTCCAAAATGAACAAACAAAGACAAAGGAACAGCTCCCCTTTTCAGCCCATGCCCCATCTGTGCTACACAGACCTTGGACAATCTAGATATCAGGTCCTGGGCTGAAGCCTGTGAAAACCTGGACCCCCCCCCCCCCCCAATCAAGAGGTGCTAAATAGGGGTGTGCATTCAGCTATAGCTGAACCGAAAAAAATACCCGGAAAATATCTTGTCATGTATATCTACTGGTATGGCTGAACCTGAAAAAGCCAATATTATCCGGCTTTTTTTGGGGGTTCATTTTGCTATACCGAAAACAAGGACTCATTTAAACCTAACAGCCTGAGCCACCAGTCAGCTGTTGGGTTTAAATGCCTTTCTCCCCCCGCCCCCAAGATTGGGTAGGGAAAAAAAGGGCATTTTAAACATGCCAAGGTTCCTTGCCTGTTTTTCTCCAGGTGCCCCACAGCTGCAGGGCACCTGGAGAAGAACGGGCGGGGAACTCAGGCATGTTTGAATGCCTGCCCTTTGCTTCCCCAGCCAGCCTGCTGTGGCGAGTTGGCTGGGGAAGGGAAGGGCATGCATGCAAACATGCCCCCTTCCTTCCCTGAGCCTCTCCGCTTTTGCAGAGAAACTTGGGGAAGTGGGGGGGCATGTTTAAATGCCTTTTTTTCCCATCCCTGAGATCGGAGAGAGAAGAAGCGGCATTTTAAACATTCCTGGGCTCCCTGCCTGCCTTTCTCCAGCTACCATGTCAGCTAGAGAAGGGAAGGGAGAGAGCCCAGGCCTTTCCTTGTCAATTTCACTCACAGCTGACTGGTGGGGACTGAAATTGACAAGGAAATCTGTAGGAGCTACCAGAGAGAAGGCGGCATTTTAAAATGACTCCTTTCCCTCTGGTGGTGTAAATCAGACCCTAATATATTTGGCAATTCCAAATATTTCTCCAATTCGAATACCTTACCAGTAATGGACTGGGGAAATTTGGCCTTTACCAATATTTTTCAGGTCTGATTTACCCGAAGCCAAAAAATACCAGCATTTTTTTTTTGCACACCCCTGGTGTTAATACATCAAAAGCTAGCATGTTTTCCCTGTTAACTGGACAGGGGGCTCTCTGTCCATCAGAGAACATGTTTCCTACATCCTCCCAGTCACAGAGATACCAGTGTCCCCTTCCATCACCATAACTAACACAGAATCTCCTGCCCCCCTTGCCTCTCATCCATCACAACTTATTTGCCATTTTTAGATTATCTGATTATTTAAATATTCCTTAAGATCCTGAACTACTTATACACAGCTTTTCAACAGGTAAACCGAAGCCTTTCTTTATATTATCCTTTCACAAACCTGTTGAGAAAACAACTTTCTTGGAGATAAGTTTGTACTCTACAATAGAGAACTGTGGTAGTTCAATGTTTCTCACTCCTGTGACTGCATTATCTTCCCCACGCCAGTAAAATTCAATATCATCTGTTGTGTAGCCATCTGAAAAAAGGAGAAAAATGTTAGGATATGGTACACTTTCAGTAACACATATACTGCAAGAATAATTCAGTCATTTTACTTGGAGCATTGATAATATTTCACTAAAACAAAAATGAATCCAAGCTATTGATAGGGTTGCCAACCTCAAAGTGGGGTTTGGAGATCTCCTGGAATTATATTTGATCTCAAGAATTCAGAGATCAGTTCCCCTGGGAAAAATGGCTGCTCTGGAAGATGGTCTCTATGGCATGACAGCCTGATGTGATCCCTCCACTCCCATCATCTTTTGAAGTTGGCAACCCTATTGGGTTAAGTTTGCTGTACAACACCCACACTTTTCATCTGAAATAAAATCTACATCGCAATATGAATCATTTTACAAACTATACTGGGGATCTAGTTCGTAGTTTATTGGTCTTCCATGAGTGTGTCAGGAGCCACAACTGTGTCACAGTTTGACTGACAATGGGTCATGACAGCAGCACAAATTAAGGAAGGATTTCTATATTGTAAATTTTGGCTAAAGGAAGGTTCTGGATGCGGAAAACTTCTTCATCAGAAGGATCATCAGATGGTAGAAGTAGTAAATACAGATGAAGTTCAAGAATGCTGTTTTTCAATAATTTAACAGCTTTCTTTCTTTATATAATAAAACCAGCTACAGTAATCAAAGAGGAGGATCACACCACCTCCTTTGCCGCAATGAGTACTGGGAGAAAAAGGTTTGTAAGCATGTTCAGTCTGGGAGCGCGGAGCTATGGACCCATGGGCAAAATGGGAAGCCTGTGTGCTTTGACATAGCTTGCAGTTCCATGTGCTCAGTGTCTCCCCACATTGCCAGTGGACAAGTGTACATTGATAAAACACAAACAAAAGCAATCTTGATGTAATTGTATGTATAACTGAATCAAGATTATTTTCCTGGTATTTTACCATTGAGCAAAAAGTGCATATATGCATGAGCAGAAGACCATAGAAAATATTTCTGATACAAACATATGTATATTCACTTCAAGGGCTGAGGACAGACTGGCAATCTGCCCTGGGATAGGTCCACATGGGAAGCAGGGGAAGGGAGCCTGTTCAGACATGCGCAGCTGTCCTTTGGCTCCCTTCCGCACTTACCCGCTTTGAAGCCGGTTTTCTTGCGCTTTAGAAGGATACCGGGAGAAACCGGTGTCCGGAGGCCGTCTTGCGCTTGCCTCCCGCTTCCAGGCAGTGTGAACTGGAAGAAGGCGGGAGGCAAGCGGAGGCGGCAGTGTGAACGCGGCATTTTGCCAGTTTGCACATGAGCGCTCATGCACACATGAGCGCATGCGCAAATTGCCGAAACAGCCCTATTACGAGCTGCGGAGGCTGGCCCACCTGGGGCCACTCCGCAGCAGTCTGAACGCTCTGTAACGGCATCCTTGTGCAATACCCTGGCCAATGTGGACAGCCAGCCCCGGGGGATTTTCCCCCACAGCTTTTGCCTCTGGATTCATCCTACTCCAGATTGCCAGTCTGTCCTCAGCCAAGGTATTATCACTATACAACTGTAGGTCAGTAGCATGGGAAGGAACTGAAAGGGACAGTAAACGGTGCCTGCTCCAGTCCTGAGTTAATTTTAGATGTTCTCCTAGTTAATGTGCAATTAAGGAAGAGGAGAGTGCAATGCAGGGCACAATTCTGAAATAAGAATGGAATGGAACAGGGGAAATCTACTCAGTCCTACTGCAGACATAATAGTGTACTAATTGTTTTACGAAAGCCAGGAATTACACTAATTGTTTGTGGCTGAATGGAGTAAAGTCCCTACACACTTCAACCAGCACACTTATGAAATCACAGACAACATTGTCTTCTCAGGACAAGAAGCAGCTCTTTAAATCTAGAATATGCAAATTAACAGAAATAACTAAAAACAGAGCCCCCCCCATTTTAGTCATATTTAACAGCAGTTCAGAGATACTTAACTGTTTTAAATTCTTCACTCATTACCAGTACTAACATGACTGTATACTTAAACCTGAGAAAGATTTTGGATCCCACCAATTTTTACTGTCTCTTCCTTGACTGCACTGTTAGCCACTCAATAAATTATTTTTTTAAAAAAAAATACTGTGTTCATAGACAAGTAGCTCTTCTGGGAATGGAATGAAGAGCTTTAATTGAGGGAAATATTATGTCCTTGAACTTTATTTCCACTTTTTGTGTTCCTGGGAGCATTCACTCTTTGCTTTTGCTGGAAATATTGGTCACCCACATATTGTTTCCTACAGAGGTAAGTACAAAGTTATTTTTTTAAGTTTTATTTTTTGTTTTGTCCATATATAACCAATATACATTGCTAATCATATGTAATAATTTACAATTTTCTCACAAAGAGATTACATTTATCTTTATTATTTTAATATGTATTATAGATTTTGAGTCTAAGTTTCTATCATCGTATTTATCCATTCATAAAACTAGCCCATCTTTTCCAAAATAAGTTTTCCCATCTCCGCTAAGTACAACACTTTACATATAACATCTTCCCTTGGGGGGAGTTTTTCTAGTTTCCAGTTCCTTGCAACCAGAATTCTCACTGAAGTTATAATAAAAGTTATTATATAAATCTCTGATTTAAAGTCATCTGGAATTATATTTAATAAATATATCTCTGGTGTCAGTGGTACTTTAATCTTGAGTATTTTTTGCATAAGATTTTGTATTTTTTTCCAGTATTTCTGTAACTTTGGGCATCTCCACTATATGGTTATTTTTTAAGGGAAACTATCAGCAATGTGACCTGATTCTTTTAGTCTGTTTCAGTCTAAGGTGAGCACACAGATAGCATGCATAATATTAATAAGATATCCTACATAATTTACATGTAGATTTTAACTGTTATAGATATTTAGATACATGAAGAAAACACTCACCAAGACTACAATCCTAAATATATTTATTTATCCATTAAATTATTTCTATCCTGCCTTTTCCATGAAAAGATTAAGGCAGACCATTAATTAACATGTCTACAGGTATATCAATTAAAATAATAAACTATTAAAGCAATCAAAAACAGTGTCCCATGTAGGCAAAACTGATTTAAAGAGTTACTTTAAAACATTCTTTTCATAAGAGCACAAAGGAATATAGATGTTTTGTAAAATATAGTCAGAATTTAACAAATTAGTGTCTGAAACAATACTCCAAACCTACGGTAGGTTTGTGACGTATCATCCCAACTAGCTACTAGCTGAGTTGCTTGGATGTCACAGAATATTTTCTTAGTCAGTGCAGAAACTGTAGGCATTAGATTACTGGCAAACAGTGCAATTTTATGAGAAAAGTGAAAGCTCCAGTAAGGTGGAAATGCGTCAAACACACCCCTAGGTTTTTATGAAGCTAGTTTCACTAACACCAATGAAACCTGCTTCAACCCAAAGAAATTTCTGATTGCAAATGAGTTGAACATTCTAATTACTGTGCCCAAGATATTTTGTCCAGAGCAGGGACACAGAGGCCCCTCTTGTCTACTTTCCTTCCAGAAACTGGCATTCTAAATTATACTTCTTGCTTATGAGCATGGAGGTTATATTCAGATAAGAACATAAAAAAGCCAATGTTGGATCAGGCCAGTGGCCCATCCAGCCCAACACTCTGTCACACAGTGGCCAAAAACACCAGGTGCCCTCTGGAGGTCCAGCAGTGGGGCCAGGACACCAGAAGCCCTCCCACTGTCCCCCCCCCCCCCCCGTCAAGCACCAAGATTACAGAGCATCACTTGCCCCATGGCTAATACCATGGCTAATTGCCACTGGTGGACCTATCTCCATGAATTTGTCTTCTAAAACCATCTAACCATCATCATATCCTATTACAGTGAATTAAGCAAGTATTGTATGAAGAAGCTGGCTGCCTTTTCTCTACACTATGCATTGGTGGGTGGGGGGGGGCTGTGGCTCAGTTGAGACGGGGTTGCCAGGCTATTAGATGTGCAAGTTGGGCTGATAAAGCTATTTACCTGAATTAATAATTTGCTCACTTGTACATCTGGATGTAATAAATTATTCTTCTGCACTATCCAGAGTAAATCAGGCTATACTAGAACAGCAAAATATACATACTCCTCAGAGGTCATGTAACAGGAAAATTGAAGACACTTGGAAATCACTGAAAATACCACTGTGATTGGATCTAACGAGTACATTCTGCCACAGTGGAGATTTCCTTTAACACAAGTTCTAGGCTGTCAGAACATGTCCTTCCACTGGAGCAATGCTCCATGACCAGAAAAAGGCTCCACCATCAGTCTAATGGAAACATGAATCCAAGCCCATTTGAAATTCATATTTCATTATTATCATTATGGTGTAATTTACACTTTATGGTGTAATACAATTACTAAAAGAGTAGAGCTGTGAAGACCTTGGTTCAACCCTCAACAACAAGGGTGACCTTACGCTAGGGATGCCAGCCTCCAGGAAGGACTGTCATGAGTGCTGCTAAGAATACGCTCCCAGCTCCAGCACAGCCCACACCTGACTCCGTTGAAACCTTGGAGCCCACCAAGGTATCCCTGCCGCCTGTCCTTGCAATGGAGGAGGAGGAGCAATGCCCGGCAATCAGCCCCCCCCCCCCCGCGACTCACCTACACAAGTGGTACGCCTCCAGAACCAGCTCTGTCAAGACTTAGCATCCCGGTGAAAGAAGGCGTGCCTGCACAGCAGGTGGTCCCTCAGCCCTGAGTTCTAACAGAAGCCGGGATGCACACGTGGAGCACTAATTGACAACAGCACCTGCGGGGTATTTAGCTATCCCCTGACACTAGTTCCATGTGCCAGCAACTAGTCAGCTTGACAACACTCTGCACCTCTCCTCACCTGTGCTCCTGACCCGTGTCCTGAACTCTTGGCTCCTCGACCTTGGCTTCGAACGACTACGCTCTTAGTTTGTACCTCAGGCTCTGTTGCTTAGGCTCCCACTTGCTACCTATCGGTTTTGACCTCAGACTGGATGTGGACTTTCACTCCCTCTTGCTCTGCCAGCACCTTCCCTCCCCAGCTTGTGACAGGGACCTTAGGATCCCCTGAAATTACAGTTCGTCTACAGACTATAGAGATCCGTTCTCCTGGGAAAAAATGGATGTTTTGGAGGGTGGACTTTATGGTAGTGTACCCTGCTGAGTTCTCTGTCCTCCCCAGGATCCACCCCCACATCTCCAGGACTTTCTCAACCTGGAACTGGCAACTCTACCTTCCACCCCTGGCCAGTGGCCAGGGGGGGACGTGGCAATCCTACCTTAAGCTATCTCTCTGCTTCACCGTCTTCCACGTATCTACAATAAAACTACACTGACGTAGCAGTAGAAGGAAACCTTTATTTATTTATTTATTTTAAACTTTTATTTATTAACAGAAACATATATAAGAACATTGGTAACAATAGTGAAAAGGGAGTCAGAGCTATTAGGTACAAATAACCACTGAAGTAAATTGCATTAAGAATCTTAAACTGTAAGGTACAACATATTGCAAGTGAAGCATAATGTTATCATGTCAGACTTTCTGCAATAATGTTAAAAGTGTAACAGGTTGTGGTAATACTTGTTTGTTGGTAAGAAGCCATCTTTCGATAAGTATTCTACAATTGGGGACCAAACTGTACGGAAAAAGTTCATATTATAGTTAGTGTTAACAGCGAGATATTGTGCAGAGAGTTTCCCTAGTAAAAAGTGTTCCCAGAGCTTATTTTTCCAGGTGTTTATAGACGGGGCGGAGTTGTCCTTCCAGCGTTGAGTAAAGTAGCTAATGTAGTCGCTTCTGTTCTGTTTTCCTCAGGTTCGGACCAAGCATCAATCAAGAGGACTTCTGGCAGGTCAGGTAAGAGTGTTCCAGTAATTTCTTTAATTTGTGCAATAATTTGCAACCAAAACGCATGTACGAATGGGCATAGCCACCAACAGTGTAGGAAGTCTCCTATCATGCTACATTGAAGGAAACCTTTATTGTTGTGTGATGATAAAGTATATGCTTTAAAGATTTAAAATTTCCACTGTGAAAACAAACCAATAAACAAGATTTAATAAATATTTAATATAAAGGGCGAAAAGTTAGATAACTTCAAGGGATAATCTTGCTGAAAATGATTGGAATGCTGAAGGGGGATCTTAAGTTCTCACTGCTATTCTGTTTTTCACACCAATGAAATGATGGGTCGCATTCTGTGAATGCTGAAATAACCAAATAAAGGTATTTCATTTTCCATGTGAAATTTCATCAAGTGATATTATACTCAGTTGCTTTTAGACTCATGTAAAAATGCTTAGTCGATACAGGCCCTCTAAATTTGACTTCTGTTCTGAAGAAAACTGAAATTCAAACCCAATCTTCCCCTTTTCTAGAAATAAAGAAGGGCTTAGCAACAACAACAACAAAGGTAGCGGAGGTGATGGTATCCCATCTGAGCTATTCAAAGTCTTAAAAGATGATGCTGTTAAAGTGCTGCACTCAATGACCATTGTATTCCCAGTAGTAATGTACGGCTGTGAGAGTTGGACTATAAGGAAGGCTGAGCAACAAAGAATAGATTCTTTTGAATTATGGTGCTGGAGAAGACTCTTGAAAGTCCCTTGGACTGCAAGGAGATCAAATCAGTAAATCCTAAAAGAAATCAACCCTGACTATTCCCTGGAAGTCCAGACACTGAATCTGAAGCTCAAATACTCTGGGCACCAAATGAGAAGGGAGCACTCACTGTAGAAGAACCTGATGCTGGGAAAGATTAAAGTTCAAAGAAGAAGGGGACAGCAAAGAATGAGATGGTTAGACAATGTTATCGATGCAACGAACATGAAATTAAGCAAACTCTGGAGCACGACGGAAGACAGGAGGGCCTGGCGTGATGTGGTCCATGGGGTCGCAAAGAGTTGGATTCGACTGTGTGACTGACCAACAACAGCAACAAATTTATAAAACAGGGCAATCAACAACAGCCCTGTGCCAATTCTTTCTACTGAATAGACAGCAAATATTAAATATCCATGTACCAAGAAGTGCCAGGAAATCCAAAACTGCCATGTAGGTTTCTGTGGAGTGTAAATGACTAATGGAAGGTAGTCTGTGAGATGAGGTACAACAGGTCCTTCTGATCCAAGATTTCACACACATATAGTATCTATACCCTCCCCTCAATCTGTTGCTTAAGAGCATTTTGCAGTGAATTAGAATAATAACTAGAACAAGTAGACAACATCTAGTAATTTTAATAATGTTGGAAATGAAATTGCATTAGTACTCCACTTCGTTTAATTATTCCATAGTTATATTACAAATCCAAACTTGCAAGGAGAAAATCATCATGGCTACAGACCAGAATGACACTCTAGCAAAAGTGGCACATTCTCCTTGTTGAAAGAAAAATGCTGCAACTGACTACAGGGGTTTCCCATTGTGTTCATCAAATATTTTATTCTCATCACTTGGGGTTCTTCATATAATAGGATTATCCAATATGGAGGCCCTAAAGCCAACCAGTTTAGGGGGGAAACATATTCATTACATATTTTATCCATTAGCCTAAGTCAGGGCTTATTGAGAAAAACTGGTTGTTGTTTCAGCTTAGGACTTATCCAGTGTGACCACATTTAAGTACCCAACTGTTGTATGGTTCCAGGTCCATGGATTCAAAGCCTTGGCCTATACAACTTCCAGATTGCTTTAGATGAAGCAATGCCTTAGGGCGGGGTCCCCAACTTGCGACCCGTGGGCTGCATGCCCCCCCCTGCACTCTTTTTGTGTGGCTCTCTAACCTGCTTGTTTGCTGCTATCACCCTCAAGGCATTTCCCCTCAGACCCACTCTGTTCTTCCTGCCTCAAGAGGCACCATCTATTGCTGTTCTTCCTTGCCCTTTCTTGCAACCCCCTCCCCCCCCCAAACACAATAGCGACATTGTTTTTTTCTGGTCTCCATGGTTCCTTCTGTAAGCCCCCCTTGGTCTTATTCTCCATACTAGCATTTTGGCCATTCTGCCTGCTTTGCTAGCTAACAAAGCTCAGATACCTGTACCACTCGGCTTTTTCACTCTCCCTCTCCATGCATCACCACGTTGAAGGTTATATACGTGTGTAAGGAAGACAAAGTAGCTGTGTGAGTGGGTACAGGAGACGTCTTGCATGCTTTTGCAAAAAAGGTGGGAAAATGACTATAAAAGGGCTGGTATTTTTGCAAAAGAAAGGATACAAAGTGTTTTGCATACTGAACATTTCTAGAGGCTCCACCCATAAAGGCTCATCCAAGAGGCTTCCAGAGTTATTGCTGAGGTTACTGCTGCAGGCAAAGGCATTCTTTCTTCCTCAACAGAAGCTGGTTGCTCTGAATTCTTGCCTTTCTTGCTTCTGTCTCTTCTCCCCCACCCATCACAACTGATGGAGCAAGAAATATGGTGGGACTGGTGTAGTTGCAAGAATCAATGAAGTGATACTGAATTTAAATGCAATTTCACTGCATCATCCATCAACAAGCCTTGCATAGTAAGATTCTTCAGTGGGAAAGTGTGATGCGTATTGTATCCAGCATTAAATACACCATGGTCTTACTCACTGATAGTTTCAAAATTTTCTCTCAGAGACAGGTGCAGAATACGGAGATGTATGGTACCATGTAGAAGTCAGGTGGCTTAGCAGAGGCAAAGTCCTCAAACGTTTTTTCAGTCTTCATCATGAAGCTGATGTCTTTCCCAAGGAGAAAGGAAGAGGTCAAGAAGTACTTTCTCACCCTGGATGGATTTTTGATTTGGCTTTCTTAACTGATATCACAGAGCATCTGAACACACTGAATGTAGGATTACAGGGAAAAGGAAAGCTTGTGTGTGCCATGTATTCTGAACTGAAAGCTTTTGAAGTAAAACTAAAAAATTTTGTGAAGCAAATTCGTGAAGGCAGCTTTGCAAACTTCTCGTACTGCAATGGACTAATCTGAGAAGAAAGGGAATTTACAATTCAATGCTGAAAGATACTTCAAAGCACTAAACCTATTGCAGATGGAATTCCAGAACAGGTTCACTGATTGCTATAAGCATGGAGAGGAAAGTTTCAGAATCCATTTGAAGTAACACCAGCAGATGCAAGTAACCTTTTTCAGATGGAACTAACTGACTTGCAGACCAGTGGTCATCTCAGAGGTGTTTACAAAGGAAACAGCTAGATTTCTATTCTGGTCTACCTGATATATTTATTAACCTAAAGAAATTTGCTGCAGCCATGTTCACAGTCTTTGGCTCCACATACATCTGTGGACAAACTTTTTCCAAGGTGAAAATTGTGAAATCCAAGTGAAGGTTAAGACTTACAGGTGAACATTCATCTACAGGACATTTTAAGGGTGTCTGGCACAAATCTTGACTTGGACATTAATGCCTTGGCTGACAGAAAACAGCCACAAAAATCACACTGACGAGGTAAGCATGTGTAGCTCAATAAAAGGATTCCACAGTAAAATACAGTTCCAAAATGGATTGCGTTCAAGCTAACATTTCTTCATTGACCTCTGGATGTTTACTCTCAACCTAAATAGGTAGGTTAATAATTCTGTTACATTTTGACTTAAGATGTGGCCCTCTCTAGGCACTGAGCACTCTAATGCGGCCCCCATGTGTCAGAAGGTTGGGGACCCCCTGCCTTAGGGAGAACAAAATCAGACTTTGCACATGCACACACAAAGAGGAAAGAAATGAACGACTGATACCAAACGGTTTGAAATACTAAGGGTATAGTTTACAAGAAAAAGAGGCATGTTGAATAACTGGCTAATTTTCCAGTTAACACTGTGATGTTATATTCACACATTATGTTAACTACATGGTACTGACAGTTATACTTTGATACTCCAATGTTTACAATAAATCACTGCCTCTAATTGCCCTGCAAATGCCTTCAAGGGTGAGCCTTAGCTGCAGCAATACAATAACAGGGGATGTTCCATGATGGCTCACTATGTGGTGACTGACTTTAGTAATCTGAAAGCATAAACGTACTCAAATTCAAATTAGGATGATGGCTCCAAGAGCCACAGTTGTGTATGTGTGTTCATTTTTTCCTTCTCATATATTTCTCCCTAAGGAAAAAGACCTGAGGCTGGATGGCCTAGCCTAGCTGGATCTTGACAGAAGCTCAGCAGTGCCAGTCCTGGGGTTTTTGGATGGGAGACCAAGAAAGTCTAGATTTGCTGCACAGGCAGGCAATAGTAAACCACTTCTGCTCATCAGTTGCCTGGAAACCCCTGTGGGTTCACCATAAATCAGCTGGGACTGGAGGGCACTTTACACACATACAAGAGGAAGCGGGGAGGATAGGAAGAATCATATGGCGTATGTCACCGATAAATCAAATGTCTTGGGCATGAGGTCCAACATATGAAGTATTCACAAGAACAGCACTCTAAAACGGTTACCGTTATGTTCAAGTTCTGGTTGGTGCCCACTCATAAGAATGTAAGAGCCCTGTTGGATCAAATCAATGGTCCAACTAGTCCAGCATCTTGTCTCACATAGCAGCCAACCAGTTCCTCTGGAGGGCCAACAACAAGGCACAGAGGCTGAGACCTTCCCGTGATGTTGCCTCCTGGCTCTGCGATTCAGAGGTTTAGTGCCTCTGAATGTGGAGGTTCCCCTCTGTTACCATGGCTAGTAGCCACTGATAAACCTACCCTCTATGAATCTATCTAATCCTCCTTTAAAGCGGTTTATTCCTGAGGCCACCGCTACATCCTCCGGCAGCGAATTCCACATTTTAATTACTCTATGTGTGAAAAAGTAACTCCTTTTGTTCGCCTTGAATCTACTGCCCATCCGCTTCATTGGATGCCCTCAAGTTGTAGTATTCTGGAAGAGGGAGAAAAAATTCTCTTTGTCAACTCTCTTTACCCCACGTATACTTTATAAACCTCTGTCATGTCCCCCCTTGGTTGCCTCTTTTCTAAAATGAAAAAACCCAGACTCTTCTGTCTTTCCTCATAAGAAAGGTTCCCCAACCCCCTAATCATCTTGGTTGCCCTCCTCTGTATTTTCCAGCTCTGCAATATCCTTTTTGAAATATGGTGATCACAGTATTCCAAATGAGGCCACACCATAGATCTATACAGGGACATTGTTATATCAACTGTTTTATTCTCAATCTCTTTTCTAATAATCCCCAGCATAGAGTTTGCCTTTTTTTTTTTACTGCTGCAGCATACAACCCCAAGATCCCTTTCCCACTCATTCTCAGCAAGTTCAGTTTTTTAAGACTTAGCAGTGTCTTTCCTAACCTGTGGAATGCATTCTAACTGGGCTTTAATTGGTGTGGTTTTAAATAGCTTCCAAGCATCCTCTATGGCAGGGGTGTCAAACATGCAGCTTGTGGGCTGGAAGTGGCCCGCCCGGGGCTTTAATCTGGCCCATGGCTCTTTTCCCCCTCCCCTCCCCATCCTCAACCTTCTGAGCTGCCACTTAGTGGAGGGAGCAGAGGACAGGGCTGCTTCCCAGTTCCCAGCCAAGTGGATCAGGTAGAGCTGTTTATTCCCTTAAATCTGCTGTGTAAAGGGGCGGGACCTTGGTCATTAACATCACTGTGCTTTTGTATTGATTGCACCTGAGGCACCAGCAACAGGAGTCTCCTGGAGCTGTTTCTTTAAGTTTGCTGGGGAGGGGGGGAGAGTTTGGTCGTTAACATTGGTATACTTTGGGATAGTTTTCTTTTGCATTGATTGCACTTGAGGCACTAGCAGAGGCTCCTGGAGCTGTTTCTTTAAGTCTGCTGTGTGTCTGGGGGGGAGTTTGGTCGTTAACACTGCGGTACTTCAGGGTAGTTTTCTTTTGTATTGATTGCACTTGAGGCACTGACAGACTCTCCTGGAACTGTTTCTTTAAGTCTGCTGTATGAGGAGGGGGAGCTGGTTGGTTGCAAACATTGTTATTCATCTTGATGGAGCCTTTCCTGTTTATTGAGCTTGATACAGGAGACACCTAGGTTTGCTAGAGTTCTGGGTTATCAATAATCCCTGTCCCTCCATTCTTCTTGGGGGTAGTATTTACTTACAACTAGGTTTTTGCCTGGGCTATCCAGGTCATGGCTCAGTTGAAGAGCCTCTGCTTGGCATGCAGGGTTCTATCCTTGGCACTTCCAGTTAAAAGAACCAGGCTGTGGTTTATTATGAGAAAGACTTCAGCCTGAGACCCTGGACAGCCACTGCCAACTCTGAGTAAACCTGGAAGAGAAGCTTGCAATGCCCAGCCATTTCATGTTTTCCTCTGGGTTCTAGGCTCAGAGTATGCACCATGAGAGCAGGCTGGGGAAAGTAAAGTAGGCTTCAGGGTGGGTGGTTAGGCTGGGGAAGGTTCAGTGATGGGAGAGGATATGGGATTCCCCCCCCCCCCCCCAGGCAAGTTTTGTAGGCCCCAACTTCTATAATAGTGTTTTCACGCCCACTAAATAATGCACTTTCAATACCCTTTGCAACTGGGTTGTACTGTGTGAAATGGCAAAATCCACTTGCAAATGGTAGCTGAAGAGGACTGAAAGGGCATTATTTAGCATGTGTGAATGCTACCTTATTTGCCAACTCTGGATTGGGAAATACCAGTAGATTTGGGGTGTGGGGCCCAGGGATGGCACAATTAGGGGAGGGGGTGGGACGTCAGCAAGTTCTAACTCCATGTACCCCATCTTCCAAAGCTGCCATTTTCTCCAAGGGAGGTGAACTCTGTCATCTGGAGGACAGCTGTAATTCGAGGAAATCCTCAAAGCCCCACCTGGAAGTTGGCAACCCTATTCAGAGCCTGGCCTGACAAAGTCCCATTTATGTCAGATCTGGCCATCATAACAAATGAGTTCCACACCCCTGCTTTAGAGATTTGACTCTCTTGTGTTTCCTTTTCAGCCTCCTTTTGTTTGTTTGATTTATAAACCACCCTCCCCCTAAAGGGTTCAGGGCAGTGTACACTACAACAAAAAAAACCCAATAAATTAGATCATATATAACAACAGTCAATCAATTAATAGAATAAACCCATTAAAATACAATCTATTCTATTCCCCTAACGTTTGTAAAGTTTCCTCTTCTGAAAATAAAATAGTACGGTTTTGGACTTTAGGGGTAACTTTCCATTGACCTGAATGCTGAACTTATACCATTGTGGTCACTGTTCCCTACTGGTGCAACAGCCTCTACATCTCTCACCTGGTCTTGAGACCCACTCAGAACCAAGTGCAAAATCACTACCCCTCTGGATGGCTTGGTGATCAACTGTTTCAGTGCACAGTCATCTATGATGTTTAGGAATTGCATTTCTACAGCATGACTCAAGCACAAGTTTACCCAGTCAATATGAGGGTAATTGAAGTCTCCCAGTATAATAATATTATCTGCTTTAGTCACCTCCCTTATTTCCTTCTCCCTCTCAAGATCATCTCAAGATCAAAGGTTTGATCAGGCGGACGATAGTATACTCCCATTGACAAGTATTTCAACCAATATCACTTCTGTTGGGGAGTTAATTCCCGTGATGCTTTCTAACGTACTGGATTCTATGCCCTCTTTGATGTACAGTGCAACACCTCATATTTATAAGGTTTATAAGATTATGCATGGGATAGAGCAGGTAGAGAAAGAAGTACTTTTCTCCCTTTCTCACAATATAAGAACTCGTGGGCACTCCGTGAAATTACTGAGTAGTCAGCTTAGAACAGATAAAAGGAAGTACTTCTTCACCCAAAGAGTGATTAACACGTGGAATTCACTGCCACAGGAGGTGGCGGAGGCTACAAGCATGGACGGCTTCAAGTGGGAATTAGATAAACATATGGAGCAGAGGTCTATCAGTGGCTATGAGCCACAAGGTATAGATAGGAACTCTCGGTCTGGGGCAAGTGATGCTCTGTATTCTTGGTGCTTGGTGGGGGCAACAGTGGGAGGGCTTCTAGTGTCCTGGCCCCACTGCTGGACCTCCTGAGGTCATCTGGTGTTTTTGGCCACTGTGTGACAGAGTGTTGGACTGGATGGGCCACTGGCCTGATCCAACACTGGCTTCTCTTATGTTCTTATGTTCTCACCCAACCCATCCATCTATGTCCTGCCTATAGAGCTTATACCGAGGAATGACTGGATCCCATAGGCTAATATGGGTAATAAGCGTATAAGCATTTTCAGGTATTCAGCTTTATTTACTGTCCCAAGTCATGTACAATGTGTATGAAATTTATGCAAACCTACAAAATATTTTTTCCCATAAACCATTTATCTCTTTATGATATTCCATCTTGGCTTATCTTTTTGGGTACAATAGCCCATTGTATGGTACCTCTGGTTTATGCTGTGAAAACCATAAGAATTCCTTTCTTGACCGTTGCCTAAAAAGCTTTCAGCATATCCATGTCTGCTTTTTACAGCTCATCATGGTAAGAGACAATGTGGCAACAACTCTAGATCCTCTGTGACACCCGTCATTAAAGATCTGGATTTCCAAGTAGATTCTTCGACCCCCCTTGGTTAGCATCTCATCTGAGTTCTCCCAGATTTAGCATTATGTCAATAAACAAGTGAGAGTTACATAATGTTTACTCCTGGGCTAGAAAAGGAAATATTCATGAAAACAAATATTCATGAAAATGCAAATATTCATAAAAAACAAAGCCACTAATAATATCTTTGCATACATAAAAGGAAATTGTCCTCAGAGTGAAAGATGACATATTACATTTTTATGCAGAGAACAGCACACAGACTCACTTTGCTTGGCTGCTGAACCTTGATCCATCAGCAAAATATAACTATAACAGAATACTGAAACAAACTTATGAGCAGCTTCCAGGACACAAAGCCCTGATCAATAATCCTAGGACTTTAAGATATGCGATCACTTGCTACTGAGGCTCAGAGTAAGAACATGAGTCTTAGTTCATTATAGCTTGCAACACAGCAGATCTTGATGAGATAATCTATATACACTTGACAGGATTCACTACATACACTCCCTCTGACCTCTATACAGCAGGCTTTTCTGTATGTAGTACAGCAGATTTAAGTAAGGAAATGCATTTCTGAACCCAGAGGTAGAACAGGAGACAAAAACAACCCTGGAAAGTGTTCCAACCTGATAGAGGGGGAGGAACGGAGCTGGCTCCTGTCCCCCTTACCAACTTGAAAGCAATCGTGACCTCCCCACTTTGTAAAGGGCTACCCCAACCTCCAGGCCATAAGCCCACCAGGACTTTTCCCAGTGGCCTGAATGGTTAGTCTGCCCCATCTGAACATGGATTATGTTTTCACCATAAACGCTTACATCTATTCTGAACAAGCAAAGAATGCAATAAAAACCCTTTATTTTCAGGAGATATTCTGGAAGATGATGGCAAAATAGTTTTGGTCACCCAGATAATTAAGTCTAAAAAATTATTTTTTCTTAATACATACTAAACTTCTAACCTGCATATTCTTTGGTTGAATGTAAAGGCTGTTGCTGAAACTTAATGATGTATTAATCACTTGCAAAATGATTAGATCAATATTTACTTCACTGGCCACACAGCCCATGTGGCTTCCAGGACACTTCCTGATTCTTATCTAGGTAGGGGGAGATACACATCTAACCATTCTAAACTGACATTGGCATATTATTTACGATCTGGGCATGTTGATAAAATCCTGCTTTAGAAATGGTGTTACCTGATCCAGTTTTTAATGGCAGGAGAAAAACAGGTTGCTTACCTGTAACTGATGATCTTCGAGTGGTCATCTGTGCATTCACACTAATGGGTTACTGTGCCTGCGCAGGAATCCTTCGGTATCGTAGAAAGCTCTCAACTGATTTTCGTGCCCAGTGCCACCGGGCATGTGCAGAGCCCCCTCCGCGCATGCCCAGAGGCATGGGCGCGGACATCCTGCCAGTTCCTTCTGACCGCTGCAACCAAGCATGTAAAATGAAAGGAAAGCCTGGCAGCAGAGGGGAAGGATGGGCGGGTTGTGTGAATGCACAGAGGACCACTCGAAGATCATCAGTTACAGGTAAGCAACCTGCTTACCTTCGATGTGGTCTCTGTGCTTCACACTAATGGGAGATTAGCGAGCAGTATCCTACCTGGAGGAGGGAGTAGGCTGTCACTGTGAAGCAGCAGATAAAATCAGACGACCCATCGTAGATCAGGCCGCTACTCAAGTGTCCAGAGCATAGTGTCTGATGAAAGTGTTCAGAGTAACCCAAGTCGCAGCTGTACAAATGTCTGTCAGAGAGGCACCCTTGAGGAATGCCGTAGAGGCTGCTATGGACCTGGTGGAGTGAGCCCGGACAGGTCCTGGGAATGGGGTTTTGTCTAGCTGATAAGCAAGTTTGATGAGGCCCACAATCCATCTGGATAGTCTCTGGGCAGTGATAAGTTTGCCCATTCTGTGAGACGCCTAGGAAAGGAAAAGCCTAGGTGTTTTCCTGGTAGGCTTCGTATGAGCCAAGTAAAATAGAAGAGCTCGTTTAACGTCCAGTGTGTGTAACAGACATTCCTCCTCAGAGGCATATGAAGGATAGAAGTCAGGTAAGACAATCTCGGACCACAGGTGAAAGTCAGAGACAACCTTAGGGAGGAACAAAATGTCAGGTATCATACAAACTGCATTAGGTAGGAAGGAGAGGAATGGGGGATCATGCTGGAGTGCCAAAAGTTCACCAACTCGTCTAGCAGAAGTGATAGCGAGTAAGAATGCTGTCTTCCACGCCAGGAGGCGAAGGTCACAGGACGCCAAGGGTTCAAATGGTTTTCAAGTGAGTGCTTGGAGAACCAGTGGTAGATCCCAGGGCTGTGGAGGAACTCTGGTAGGTGGGTAGAGATGGAGGAGGCCTTTCAGAAACTGCTCTGAAAGGGGGTGGGCGAAGACAGAGAAATGGTCAATCCTGTTGTGAAATGCTGAAACAGCAGACAGATATACCCTCAAAGAGGAGTGAGAGAGTCCGATGTCTGCGAGGGATAACAGGAATTTGAAGATGCGAGGTAGACCTGCAGAGCAGGGCTGTACATCAGATCCGGCCAGATATGTACAGAAGCGAGTCCACTTGTATGAGTATGACTGGCGAGTGGATGCCTTGTGGGAATTAAGCAGGACATTATTCACCCTGTCAGAAAACACAGGGGGGGGGGGAGAGTCTCCATGCCGTGAGTTTGAGATGAGGGATATTGTGATGGAGGACAGGAGAGTCGGACAGTATCAGATCAGGTTGCATGGGAAAGTGATGAAATTTCCCCTGGGCCAGCGAGAGGAGAATTGGGAACCAGGCTTGTTTGGGCCACCAGGGAGTGACCAATATGCATTCTGGAGCTTCCTGCAGTATCTTTCCCCAAGACAGAGAGAAAGAAAGTGTTGAAGAGGAGAAGAAATTAAGAAAGCGAGCAAAGGGGAAGAGAGAGAGCTTTCCACAAAGGACTCCACTGAGCAACGAAGCTGTTAACAGCGCAGCAGCCAGAAGAGAACTGGTGGGATGTCTGCGCCCATGCGTCTGGGCATGCGCGGCGGGGGCTCTGCACACGCCCGGTGGTGCTGGGCGCAAAAATCCGTTGAGAGCTTTCTACGATACCGAAGGATTCCTGCGCAGGCGCAGTAACCCATTAGTGTGAAGCACAGAGACCACGTCGAAGATTATTGATTTTCTTTAAATATATGTTTATCTGCAGGACAGTATGGGAAACAAAGAGTAGCACCGCAAGCAAACAGCACAAGCAACCACAGAAGTAATTCAGGGTTATTCTGCACCGTGATGTGGATACTTATGAATGCTTAAAATCAGAAGGCTCTACAGATTAAAGACAGCTCATGACGTAAAATTTATACCAAGTACAATAAATTAAAAGGAAAAAGGACTGGCTTGGATTCAGTGGTGATTTCTACTCACAGACTCGACTTGATGTTCATCAGTGGATTGAGACTTCCCTGTCTCCTTTCCTGCTGCAGCCCAAAATGAGAGCCAGTGAGATGTAGTGCTTAGAGTGTGAGACTAAAATCTGGGAGACCAAGCTTGCTGGGTGATCTTGAGCCCATTACACACTCTCAGTCTAACCTACCTCACAGGGTTGATGTGAGGATGAAATGGATGGGAGGAGAACAACATAAGCTGCTTTGGGTTCCAACTCAGTATAATGAAGTAAGTAGATAAATGTTCCCAAAAAGCTGCTTCTGGGAAACAAGAGACCCCAAAGAGCAGCGTAAGGGGAGCTGGTTGTCTGGAGTGTGTGGGGGAATTGTTGAAAATTCCCCCTTCTTCTGTTAGTGGAAATCCTCCAATGGACCCAACCCACTGCTGCCTGTAATAGATTATTCAGTCAGTCCCAAATTTCCAGATTATTGTCCACCAAGTGATGAGAATGTACAAGGAAACATGGTCCAAAAGACTGTAGATACTAGCACAAATTCCTTTCCCTATTCTTGGCTTTCTCTGATTTACCTTTAGGTAAATCTTAAATATCTTAAATAAATCTTAAGTCTTAAATATCTTAAATAATATGCCAATATCAGTTTAGAATAGTTAGATGTGTATCTTCCACTACCTAGATAAGAATTATCATGTGACACTCTGGACCAAATTTGTGAATTCTGCCATGCCAAACACTTTCCCAGAGAAAGAACATCCGATGGAAAGTTCTCTACCTGTTGCTCCAAAGGAATAGTCAAATGAGATCTTATTCACATTTCCCCATTAACTGAACAACTTCTGACATATTGCCATGAGCTTTCGACAAACTTCTTGGTTAACATACAGTCAATCAATAGCTCCCTTGTATTTGCATCAATGGGAGCACAAATGGCTCCTCCACCAATTCTGATAACATCTTCACCAAAAGCATTGTTCACAGAGCAATTCTACAGTGCTGATGACTGAATCCTCTGTACCTTCTGGCCAGCTATACATTGGGTTGTCCAGAGACCAACACAACGAAGATGACACACCTCACATTCTCCATGTACCACACCAAGGTGTAGACAAATAATTAAAAATGATGGTGACCGATTTCACACTAACTGTATATACTTCATCCATGCAAAAGCCATCTAAAAACCAAACACTATAGCACATAACAACCATAAGAAGCACAACATCTTAACCCAACGTACTCTACAACCATCAAAACCAAAATGACATATGCAGACCATCGCTCCAACATGCACTGCAGCCCCCCCCCCCCCAAGGTCAAGGCACTCACCCATAGCCTCTTTCTAGAGCCCGTTGTATTTATTCCCACAATGGGCCTTATTCCTAGTAAAATATACTTGCTTATCACAGTCATCTGTTAACATATATTTCTATAAAAATACCCAATGCACAGTAATAGCTGTTTTTGTATTCTTATATGCCTAAAAGTTTACTGTATCATTTTTTGGAATAGAAGCTGAGGCCTGTTTTTGAAGTAATATACCTGAAAGGACGTAAGAACAAAGAATATGTATTTATATACTTTATAAAAACAGATTTTGAAGGGCCATCTAGCATCAGTGGCCTTTACTAATGCTTCTGGATCAACTTAGGCAAGCCAGGTTGACTGCCAAGATTACTATGGCCCAGTTGCTTCAGAAAGTGGAAAGAGAAAAATGGGGGGAGCAAAATTGTATTTGTTAATGCAGCAATGCCAACTGGAAGTAACATCACCATGTCGTGAGTATCAAGTGAACCCTCAAGTGTCCCACAGTACTGTAACATCCCTTTTGGCTATGCAGCCAGAAATGATGTCATGGAGTCAATGGATGCTGTCTAGGTAAGTCCCACTCCCTTCCCAGTCTCCTGGGGGTTTCCAGTCGTCAGCTGGCAATCCTAGGGCTAGCTCGCGTGCCGCAATCACATGTGTACCATATGGACAACCTGAGATCCTAAAGTGTGATCCAGCAATCTGAACATTTTTCGTTTCTCAACAGATCACCCTCTCTACAGAACTGGCACCTACATATCTGATGTAACTTCCATGGGACATGAAATATTTTTCTAATTTGGGATTAAAGTAAGTCTTCCTGTTTTTGTTATTATTAAATATGATTATAAAACATTATGAAAGGTTTGAGATGTGTACCTAAAATAATAAATATCTTCATTTGGAACCAACTACCATTTTCCATTTTACCTTCAGAGGACCTCTGTGTATACTCCCTTACAGTAGGAGGTCCAATAAAAAGTATCAATTTCTCTGTTATATAGTGAGAAGTATTGGAGTCGGGAGTCCATGGAACAGTGAAACAGCTAGATCTTTACTGCTGGTCCGGATGAAGCATACAACCCAGGGCTCCGAGCCCTCCTTTTATGCTGGTCAGGAATAATCCCCTGACCTCGCCCAACTGGTCTGACAGGCTATTATCAGTCTATTTACATCTCATAGGTTCCCTGGGAGAAACCTAGGTACATGATTGGTGGCCGGTTCGAATCCACCTGGCCTTTGTTCTACCTGGCTGAAGCTCAGGTAGTTTCTTGGCCATGTGCTCTGGCCACATGGCGGTCGCCATTACTGGAGCACATGGCGACCGCATGGTCAATACATAACATATAGTATAAAAAGAGAAAGCATTATATTTCACAGAGGAAGAAAATGTTTAATTTTTTGCTCTGATCATGCTTAAACTTCTCACAACCAGCTAGAGTTGCCAGTGAGTGGCAGGCAATGTACAGGAGTTGGGGAGGGGGGATAGGTGGGTGCAATCGGGTGACAGCACGGCATCACTTCTGGGGAAATCCTGAAGTGATGTTATACCTCTCTATGAATCACTGAAACATCTATTGCAAATCCATCAGTCCTAATGCAGACTGAGGTCTCTTAGGGTCCCCCCCGCCGCAGAAGTGATGTCATGCCATTGCCTAAGTGTGATTTTTATTCCACCCCCCCCCCCCGCTATTGCACCCCCCCCCCCCCCGCTATTGGAACAGTGGCAGGAAACAGGAACTGGCGATCTTTCACCCCTAGCAAGAACTTGGTAAGCCTACAATCAGCACATTTCTATTCTTGTCTATTAATTCTAGATATATAATATGCCACGCTTCTTCACTTCTGGTAATTCAGAAAATAAAGTTATCCGGAGGAAGACACAATCTTTTATTTCTAACATCTGAAATAGCTATTGTGACAGTTTCTAGTTTACTCCCTATTTCTGAACTTAGTTAAGTTTACACTCTTTCTTACATAAAGAAGCTGAAGATTTCAGGAAGACATGAAAAGAAAATCCCCTCTGGCACCCCCACCCCCCAAACCATTAATAGTGTAAAGTCAGCTCCTCCTCTCAGCCCACAAACTCACTCTGAAATTCCTCTGGTAGGTCTGGGAGGGCTAGGATCCATACTTAGCACTTGATGCCCAGGCACCAATTGCAGAATGCTGATACACAGAAACTGGTGTGAGATAAAGAAAGCACATAAATGTTGTGGACTTCCCATCTGTGCATGTCCAGAAAAATTGCATTTATTTATCTCTACCCCAACTCTTTGCATTCTGCATATGTGGTAACTTTCAATAAAAGGGTTAAGTATAGTAATAACAAGTAAATATAAAAGACCTATAATAGTCAAAATAATAAACCCAGCAAACCAATAAAGCAATTACAGTGCAATGATATTATAAAAGCCAGCATTAAAACCCCAGTGGCGTTGCAATCAGCAAAACTGGCATGACAGCTCATAAAAGAATGGAACTACCCGGCATCTCAGAGCCAAAGAGGGCAACAAAGCAAACTAAATAAAGCTCCATCTCTGAACACATTACACTGATTTCAGTGTCTTAAGCTCAACTTCATGGGCATGACTAAAAATCTACATATATAACTATCCCCTTTCAGAATGTTATTACAGATTTTACTTTATCCAGAAAGAGTTTTATTTTATCATTTAATGCTCCTAAAATTCTTAGGACAACATCAGTTTTCCTTCCTAATCACATAGTTTACCTGTTGTGAAGAGGTGCTGAATTTATACTAAACATGAACTTTGGCAATGTGTAACTGAGTCTTCTCAGTCTGAAAACGCTTCTTGCATTCTTGTGCCATTAATTAAAAACACATTATCTCCACATGAGTGTTTGGCATAGGCATGTGAAGTCGGATGCCTGTTTGTAGTAAGTGGGTAAAGTAGCAGGCATAGAACTATTTCTCCTATCCCTTCTGCCAGTTATCAAAGGCCCCTACTATTAATACTATTCATGTGAAAAGTGTTTTTACATAAATAGAAGGATTTATTTACATACGACGTTGTTAGTACAAAATCTAGTTTGGCGTAACAGCAGAATACAGAAACAAAGAATCAAGTGAGCAAGTGTTTTGAGATTAATAATCAAGAATAAGCAAAAGAATATTCCTGCCTCAGAGAAGTTTCCAAGAAGGATTTTTTTAAAGTTTCCACATAGGCCGAGGACAGACTGGCAATGTAAAGCGGGGGCAAAGTGGAGGGAACTGGTGCGGGGGAAAAACACCGCGGAGCTGGCCGTTCATACTGGCCAGAGCAATGCGCAGTGGTGCCGATACGGAGCGTTCAGACTGCTGCGGAGCCGGCGCATGTGGCTCGCGTGCGCCGTTGTGCTTTTTTTTGTTTTCCTTTGATGTGTTTCGCACATGCGCACATGCGCACATGCGCATAACTTTGTGCGGCGCGTTCACACTGCCGCCTCCAGATGCCTCCCGCTTCTTCCGGTTCACACTGTTTGGAAGTGGGAGGCATGCGGAGGACGGCCCCTGAACACCGGTTTTACCCGGTGTCCTGTTAAAGTGGATGGAAAGCGACTGGGAGACGGGTAAGTGCGAAATGGAGCCGAGGGACAGATGCGCATGTCTGAACGGGCTCTTTTCTTCCACTTCCGACGCGGGGCTGCCCCGCTTTACATTGCCAGTCTGTCCTCGGCCATAGATTACAACGACCCACAGTACAGTACGTAAATAGCCATGTGAGAGAATTTATTCATCTTTTATAAACTGTTAAAATAACAGGTCATTACAAATCTCAAAGAGTAAGTTAAAATACTCAGAAGAGGTGAAACCCCTTGAAGGAAAGCAAGACAAATCAAAAGATCAGTACATATTGATTTATTTTGCTGGTTCTCACTAACTCCCTTCTCAGAACCATATATTGTAGCTCTGTAACCAATTTTCTTGATTAAATAGAAAACAAACTTTTACATAGATCATCAGCATTTTAAATCCTCAGCTGCATACACACATCCTTTGCTATTGCACTATTGTTGTGATATAGCAATCATTTGCAACTGGATTTTCCTGTGTGGACAAGGCAATCCAGTTGCAAATGATTGCTAGAGGACAAAATTGACTGATGTGTGGATACTTCCCTGAATAGCAATTCTCCAGTACATTCTTTCTGGGAACAGCATACACAGTACAATAATTAGCATAAATATAGATATATTAATATAATTATGTTAATTATTGTCCTGTATATGCTGTTCCCAGAATCCACACTATAAAAGATTCCATCAACAGAGATGAAAAATAGAGTAGAGACAGATTGGAGGAAGATTTCTCTACACACCTGAAGGAAGTCCAAGGCTGCAGAAAAATATGAAATCTTAAAAGGGGGGGGGGGTTATGTTTACTCTGTGGCAGTGATTGTGACCAAGAAATGTGGATAAAGATCAATTTAAAAAACAAACAAACAAATTCTAACCTTTTTTAAAAATTTAAATCGGGTTTTTTAAATAGAACGCTCTTTGAGGAAAAATCTATCTAAAGATGGTTTCCTATTTAAGATACATTATAGTCCAAAGGTTATTCATCATGAAATATGGATTAGTTTTGAATTGTTTAGCATGAGGTTGTATATTCATGCAATGTTTACATTTTTTGGTAAATGAATTAATAGAATCATAGAACTGAGCACTGATGCAACCCCTCCCTGCCCTCCCTTTCATGATCTGCTTAAGTTCCCAGAATCAGCATTGCTGTCAGATGGCTATCTAGCTTCTGTCTGAAAACCTCCAAAGAAGGAGAGCCCAACCACTTCCCGAGGAAGCCTATTCCACTGAGGAACTGCTCTACCGATCAGGAAGTTCTTCCTAATGTTTAGCTGAAAACTCTTCAGATTTAATTTCAACCCGCTGATTCTGGTCTGACCTTCTGGGGTAACAGAAAACAACTCCGTACCATCCTCTATATGACAGCCCTTCAAGTACTTGAAGATGGTTATCATATCACCTCTCAGTCATCTCCTCTCCAGGCTAAACATACACAGCTCCTTCAACTTTTCCTCATAGGACTTCGTCACCAGAACCCTCACCATCTTCATTGCCCTCCTCTGGACACGTTCCAGCTTGTCTATATCCTTCTTAAATTGTGGTGCCCCAAACTGAACACAATACTCTAGGTGAGGTCTAACCAGAGCACAGTATAGCGATACCATCACTTCAAGTGATCTAGACACTATACTTCTGTTTATACAGCCCAAAATCGCATTTGCCTTTTTAGCTACCACATCACACTGCTGACTCATGTTCAGTGTATGGTCTACTAAGACCCCTAGATCCTTTTTGCACATACTACTGACAAGACAAGTCTTCCCCATCCTATAATTATGCCTTTGATTTTTCCTACCTAAATGCAGAAGTTTACATTTATCTCCATTGAAATTCCTTTTATTTGTTTTAGTCCAGTTTTTCAGCCTGTCAAGTTCATCCTGTATCCTGACTCTATCTTCTACTGTATTTGCTACCCCTCCCAATTTAGTATCATCTACAAAGTTAATAAGCATTCCTTCTATTCCTTCATACAAATCATTTATAAAGATATTGCACAAAACAGGTCCTAGGACAGATCCTTGAGGCACTCCACTTGTCACTCCTCTCCAAGAAGATGAGGAAGCACTCTTTGGGTATGATCTGTCAACCAGTTACAGATCCACTTAACAGTCATAGGATCCAAACCACATTTTACCACCTTCTCTGAGGTTGATCATATAGTTCTCTCCCTGGAGGAAAAAAACCTATAAAGGCAGCAGGCTGTAAAAGAGAACCAGTTTGGGAATATTTTAATGAAGTTCTTCTACCTATGGGTAAAGCAGGTATTTGTGCAAAATGCTCAAGATTATACCAGCAAGAATGAGTCTTTATGTAGAAAACCATTATTTAAATCTAGTTGATTTAAATCAAATCTACCCTGCAAAGAAACAATACTTTCCTGCCACCATTGTGTCTACACAACAGTGGAGCTGTTCTGAGTGGTCAGAAACCTGTTGAGATCTGGACTGCAGGAGAAGGTGGACTGCTTAGTGGCCCACTGAGACCATTTGGCTCAACACTTTACACTACAGAAAAAAAATCTCTTGTATCTGTATTGACTTGGACTCTACATCAGCAGTGACAAGGTCAAAACATGCTAGGGTGCTGACTTGTCCAGTTGTTTGGGATATTTTTCAGTTTATTCAATCTGAGGATGTGAACAGAGTCCCTGGAGGTTTGAGGTCTACCACCTGTTGTATGACCCTTGCCCTTCCTGGCTACTTAAATCTGCCATGGGGTGGGAATGGTCAATTGGGTCAGAGATGGTTAATGCTTCCTTGAGAGAGAGGGTGGTTGAAGCGGGCTTTGGTGTATCCACCATTAAAAAACCCTACCTTGGACCCATTTATTCTTGAGCAAGGTGATTGAATGGGTGGTGGCTGGACAACTCCAAGCATTCCTGGACAAAGTGGATTGTTTGGATTATTTCCAATCTGATCTCAGGCCTGGTTAAATGACTGGACCTGGTTGTCCTGGTGGATGACCTACTCTGGGTGATGAACAGAATGAATACAACTTCACTCTCCTAGATCTCTTAGCAGCTTTCAGTACCATAATATCCTTCTGGACTGCGAAGGCCCGTAGCTAGGAATTCTTTGGGGGGGGGGGTGTGCCGCCACTGGGTGAGGTGGTACTAATTTAATTAATTAAATTAAGGCAGCTGTGGAGGGAGAGGCGTGGCCTTGCTGGGTCTTCCTGCTTCTGCAGCCGGCTTCTCAAAGCCCCTCTCCTTCCTTTCCTGCTCCTAAAGCTTTTAAAGGAAGCATCAGAAAGAGCTGGTGAGGTGACATGACATTTGCCACCGCCTTGCCTCCCCTCCGTCCCTCCCCCTTCAGAGTACCAGCGGGTGCCTGACCATGCTCGCCTTGCCTAGCATAGCTGCTGCGGGAGCCTCGGCAGCAGCTATGAGCCAGGCAACCTCCCTGTCTTTTCCAGCTGTGTCAGCATCAGCCCCAGCCTGCGCTGGGGGGGTGTTGTGATAGAGGGTGCCCCTGATGCGATGGAGGCACTGCCTGCTGTGCCCCTGCTGCTACACCCCTGGAATCACCTCTCTGGTGATATTGGGAGCCACTCTTATGCAGCAATTCTGGTCCTCTCTAGAGGGTAGGTTTCAGAACATGGTGCTGGGGGACTTGGCCTTTGTCTTGTAGGATCACACTCATCCTCTCTGCTTTTCAACATTTACCTGAAACTGCTGGGTGAGGTCATCCAGAGATTTGATCTGGGCTGTCACCAATATGCAGATAACTAGGGATGGGTATAAACCAAACCACGAAGTAAATCCTGTCACAAATTTTGCCTCGTTCGTGGTTTGTGAACCAAAGTTTGTGATGGGTCTACCATCATGAACTTCTGTGAACTTTCCAAGCAGTTCGTGGATAGAGCAGAAAGCAGAGGTTTAAAAGGGGCTCAGAGTCCCCGCAAAGCCACAAAAATAGCAGAGCGGTGCGGAACACTACCCAGCTGTTTTTCATGCTTTCTTTTGCAGTCCCTTTAAAGTTTAAACCTCCCTGCCGCTCAGCGGTTTATCATGGTTTCTGCAAATCCCTTTGAAAGGGACTGCAGTCACTTTTCAATGGGGTTTGCAGGGCCATGAACCAGTTCTGTTTGTGAATGAACCTCCAAGTTCAATTTGGTTTGTGGTTTGGCCACGAACCACATTTTTTCAGTTCATGCCCACCCCTACAGATGACTCTCTCATGCTTCCGGCCAATCCTAGAGGGGCTGGAGAAACCCCTAAATGGCCTGCTGCTGGTGGCACCTCACCACTGGAACCAGCGCAGTGCTGGAGGCCACCATACAACTGGCCCTGGCCCTATACTGGTGGTCACCATACAACTTTGCAAGACAAAACAGTGTGGGGAAGGGGAGATGGGGAAAATATGATGCTTCCTACCGGCCCTTGCAGGTTGCACACTTGTACATTTTCCATTGACCAAAATGGAGCTGCAAAAACACAAGGCTATTAATTTATTGGAAATTTACAGTAATGCTCTCAACAATTCAGGAGGGCATTTTTTGAAATTGTAATGCTAGGGAGGCCTTATGCAAAGATGAAGATATCAAGTTATAAAAATGCAGTTTTGGAGCATAACTGTTGTGGACCAGCCAAGCCCAGTAGAGCAAAGAGACACAGAAGACTTCTCTGAGGAAGAGGCAACCAGCAGACCTGACCCCAACCCACAACCAGCAGTAGAGGTGTTGCAGGTGGAGGCAGTCTCCGAGGGGCCAGACAGGAACCAGCACACTGGCCCCTCAACCATAAGCGTAGAGTACAGGGAGACTCGAGCCACCCCCAAAATTTCCCAAGGGGGGGGCCCAGCCACCCCCGGCAAAACGGAGCGCCTGAAGCCACGCCTCCCCGGGTCCTTCCGAGGCCTGGCCACCTCTGCTGGAGAGGGAGAGGGAAGGGGTGGCCGGGGGGGGGGGGGGGAGAGAGGCACCGGCAACAGCGGCTGGTGGGCCTCGGAAGGGCCCGGGGAGGCGCAGCGGTTTCCCGGGGGGGGGGAGAACATCGCCCCAGCGAGCGCGCTAAGGAGCCCCCGCCCCCCCGGAATTTCCAAAAGTCTACGCCCCTGCCCTCAGCCTCCCAGCCCTGGGCTCGCAACAGAGAGCCATTTGCTGGTCAGTTGACTCCCTCAGATCACCAGAGCCTCTGGGACGCCCTTGGAGGAAGATTAGGGGAGACCTTCAAGACAGAAGATGCAGTGCCCACACAGCAGCACAGCACTGGCCCAACACCAACAGTGAGGGTGGGTGCTTGCAGGAGCAGGACTGAGACAGCCGGCATGCACATGATGCAACACAGGTTGCTGAGCAGCGTGGAGCTTAAAAACTACAGAAAAAAGAGTGGCTGTGTGGAAGCAACTTGTCTATTAGCTACTGACTTTGCTGCCTGTGCTCAGGACTGACTTCTTTGTCTCTGACACTGGCCTCTATCTTTGTATGCTTGTTCTTGGATTTCCCTTTGGACTTGAAACTGTGAGTGTTGCCTACCCTGCACATGAACTGTATTTGACACCTGACCCTGGAACTGCTTTACAAATTCTGATGCCAGCCATCAGGATAATAACACTTTAATGTAATGTAATGAAAATTTGGTGAAATCAGGGGAATCCATACCACTTCTCCCTCCTGTAGAGTATAAAACTCTCACCATTTTTAATTCAAAGACAGAGATATCAAGTTGCCTTAAATTTAAATACCTTGAACGCCTGCAGTTTCTGTACTTTGACTGCTTCAGTAAATATTTGTGGAAGTCTGTCCTTCATTCAAATGTTTGTTCTATTCTAGTTCAGCCCTTTGTGTCATACATTTTATAGTACCTTGTCACCCCCCCCCCCCCCAAATTTCCCATCCTTCAGTGTCCAAAGCAATAACTCACAATTATCTAACAACTTTGCAGGGCTCCATTCAAAGAACTGAAAGTCCTTGGCAGAGAACACATATAATATATATATATATAAAATGTGTTTCCTGTTTCCATAAATCTGTACAGATGTAAGTATAGAAGTAATATGTTATTGCTCAGGTGCTATCAGTATTTGCTTTATTAGCAGGCATTATTCTTCACATTTGTACCAAAAGGATTATATCTCTTATCCTACTATAGCTAACAAATTAACAATAAATGTCCCTTCTGTTAGAAGAATGTTACGTAAACATCCCCTATGTACATTTTTAGATTACATTTTTAAGCTTCCATATGCCAACTGAATTCATGCTGAAACAACCTTACAGTGTCGTCTTTACAAGAGCTTTTTATGGATTAACCAGATTTCCTTCCATTTTTACATTTTCCTTACATTTTCAACCATTTTTGCTGATGTTTTGGTAAAACTTTAAGCACTGAAAATTGACGTCTTTTCTGGCATTGTTCTACCAAAGATCAGCATATGCTACCAAATGCTATCCAATGCCTTGAGTATCTTAGCCAGAAGCATATTGAAATATCTCTGAAAATGTGTGTTAGAATGATGGGTCACCAACTATAGAATGCATTAGGAATACATTATTTAGTTTTCTAGCTTCTCTCAGAAATCACTTAGATCTTTTTGATCTGCTTGCATTATATTATTCTCATTTTCCACAGCATAAATATCCCAAGTCCTATAAATATTATAGCTATTATTAATAGGATTCATGGCTTTTAGAAGTTTTTTTACATCCCAACTGTTGATAGTATGCAAGAAATAAATCCATATAAAGGATGACCTGGTGATTATGGTGGAAAGAAGAAGAGAGTGCTGTACGGCTTCTAATGAACATTCACTGAACTGAATCAGTGTAGCTTTTTTCATTTATCCCAGAGCTGTCAAAATACATGTACAGGGAATAATCATAATAGTCAGCCTAATATTTTTTCACCCTTGGATACTTTAGTCCTGATTCATTTACTGCTGCTCTCCCTGGAAATGACACCATTAGGTATCTTTGGGATGTCACTGCATATAGTCACACTTAACAACCAAATGGATTAATGGATTCACTTGGTCTTATATGTATGTATACACCAAATACAGCTTAATCAGATCTTTTCCCACAAGACTGGGACCTTCTAATAGTATCAGGATCCCCCCATTTGTTTATTTCCTGTAATCTATCTGTCCATCCATCCATCCATCCATTCCTAAAGTCCAATTTGTGTGTGGAACTTATTTCTGCCAACAGAGGGCTCACTCTTCCCCAACAGGTTTTTCTACAGACCCTGGGGACTCTGTGAGTCTTTAGAAAAATCCAAAAAGTAAAACAAGCAAACAAAAAACCCTTCAGGGATGACTGAATCCCCCCCCAGTACGTTTTGAAATGGCCTCTGAAGGGATCTACTCCAGGCATCAATGGTGAGAGATTAGAATGCGGGGGGATGGGACGGGAACTTCTAACTACTTCTTGTCAGTAAAAGGCAGGGGAAGGGCCCTTTCCAGGGAGGAATCCTTAGGGCCAGACCTGCCAGGCTGGGGAATTTCTAGAGATTAGGGAGAGGCCTTAGCTGAGTATAATGCCACAGAGTCCACCCTCCAGCGCAGCTATTTTCTCCAGGGAGACAGATCTCTGCTGTCTAGAGTTCAGTTCTAATTCTGAGGGATCTCCAGGTCCCATTTGGAGGTTGGCAACCCTAGGATTTGCAGCATTCTAGGGTTGCCAGGTCTCCCCAAGGCCACCAGCAGGGGATGTGGGGGAGCGGTAAGGTTGCCAGATCCAGGTTGAGTAACTCCTGGAGATTTGGGGGTGGCCCCTGGGGAGGACAGGGACCTCAGTGAGGTACAATGCCATAGAGTCCACCCTCCAAAGCATCCTCTTTCTCATGGGAAGTCTGTAGTCTGGAGATAAGCAGTAATTCCAAGGGATCCCCAGATCCCACCTGGATGCTGGCATCCCTAGGCTTGATACCACCTGACTTGTATGACTCAACTAGGCCTGGCTGCTTGCTAGTGTTCATCAGCAGCCACCCTATGAAAGCCAGTGTGGTGCAACAGTCAGAGCTTCAAAGTAGGGTCTGCAAGACCCAGGTTCAGATCCCCATCTTGCGGTGGAAGCTGACTGGGTGATTTTGGACCAGTCACATACTTTCAGCCTAACACTGTAATTTTCCTAAGTAGAGGCTATGGGGGAGGGGGGTGGAGATGGAAAGCTAAAGATAGAGGGACAGATAAAGGTAGGTTGGCTGTTGGGCGGGAATGAAATAGGGTTGCCAACTCCAAATTGGGAAATTCCTGGATATTTGAGGAGTGGAGACTGGAGAGGGTGGGGTTTGAGGAAGGGAGGAACTTCAGACCAGTATAATGGCATAGACTCCACCCTCCAAACCAGGCATTTCCTCCATGAGAACTACCATTTCCAGCCTCCAGGTGAGGGCTGGAGATCACTCAGAATTACAATTGTTGTCCAGGGGACAGAGATCAGTTATCCGGGGCAAAATGGCTGCTTTGGAGGGTTGAGTCTATGGCATTATACCCTGCTGAGGCTGCTTGTCTCCCCAAGCCTCACTGTCTCAAGTGATGGGGTGGAGGCAGAAAGGAAGTGACAGGCATGTGAGGGGGGGGGGAGAGAGAAGAGGTAGCAGGAAGAGTGTGAGAGAAGTAGGGGGAAAGGGGAAGAAGCAGAGATGGGGGGAATGGGATAGCCATTTCTTGTGGGTCCCCACTTGTCCCTAGTATACCTTACGCTTACAGAGTGGAAATGCCTCACGGCCATGATGATATGATGATGATGATGATGTTTTCCTAAGAAGGGATATAACAGCGAGGTATATAAACACAAATTACATATTTCTAGAAAACAAACAGCTTTTTATACAAATCAGCATAATTAAATTTAACTGAATACAGGTTATTTCTTTTACTGTCTACAGTTTGGGGCAACTTTAGCTTTATTTAATTCCACTTGAAGAAATATTCCAGTTACAAAAAAGTAAATAAGTGAACAGATCTCTTGTTATTTACAAAAAAATGTAATCACAACCCAGGGGCATGGATTCAAACTCGGCCGTAGTGGGCCATTTAACCTTTTTTGTCCATGTGCCATTTTCCTAACCTCAATTACTCTGCACTCTGAGCAATGGGGGGGAAGGTATAGATCCACCCCCACAAGACAAAAAACAGCTGTTGGGGTACTGAATTTGGGACAGCAGTCATCGGGTTAAAGGCTTACAGCTGCTGTTATACTTGAAAAAACTGCAGAAAATTCATTCAGGGGATCTCCCCATGTCAGGTATAACTTCCCCTTTGTGAGTTTACAGTACTCTCCTTTAGTAAGAGTGCACATAGTATACCTTTCTTGCGTATGTAAGGTAGGGTAAATTTGTAAGGTAATGCGTATGTAAGGTAGGGTATGTAAGGTAATGAAATTTAAGAAGGGTTCCAGAGGAGATCTGGGAAATTACAGGCCAGTCAGTCTGATGTCAATACCGGGTAAGTTGGTGGAAACTGTTATTAAGAAAAGAATTAGTAGACACATTGATGAACAAAATCTATTGAGGAAGACTCAGCATGGGTTCTGTAAGGGAAGATCTTGTCTCACTAACCTGTTAGTGTTCTTTGAGGGAGTGAATAAACATGTGGACAAGGGGGACCCAATAGATGTTGGTTTACCTTGACTTCCAAAAAGCTTTTGATAAAGTTCCTCATCAAAGGCTCCTAAGTAAGCTCAATAGTCACGGGATAAAAGGACAAGTCCTCTTGTGGATCAAAAACTAGCTAATTAATTGGAAACAGAGACTGAGTATAAATGGGCAATTTTCTCAGTGGAAGGTGGTGAGCAGTGGGGTACTACACGGATCAGTACTGGGTCTGATGCTTTTTAACTTGTTCATTAGTGATTTGGAGTTGGGAATAAGCAGTGAAGTGGCTAAATTTGTGGATGACACAAAGAAGAAGAAGAGAAGAGACTGGATTTATATCCTGCCCTTCACTCACTTGGGAGTCTCAGAGCGGCTTACAAACTCCTTTCCCTTCCCCTCTTGGTCCACCCGGTGTGCTTCTCCAAGGCACAAAAGGCAAAACGAGTGTCTATGGGGTGATTTTGCTGCTGTACTTTAGGCACCGTTTGAAGAAGCCCCACCATCTGGCCATAGGCCGGAGGTGTGTGTGTGGGGGGGGGGGGAGTAAACTGCCGAGGCAGAGTACTCAAGTCAGTTCTGTCCAAAACTAGTAAAAAGTCCTTTCATTTTCAAGAAAATCCAGGAGAAAAAGGAAGAAAGAAGAAGAGAAAATACTGACCAAAGCGAGGAGGGTCCTACCAGCGTGGCGGTCAGAAGAGAACTGGCGGGATTGTCGTGTCCCTCCCTTGGTCATGCACACTGGAGCCCTGCACATGACCAGGGAGAGGGTGCGAAAATCCCTTTCGCTTTAGAAGATATTGGTCGGCGTCGGCGCAGGCGCACTGTATCCCAGAGGTGTAATGCACAGAGACCATGAAGAAGATTTAAGAGTTAAGCCAACTTAGGCCCTTTCCATACTCTCCTTTTAATCCATATTCACTGCAGTGATCTCCGAGCAATTCTGCACTAAAACCAAATTCAACCATCTTTTTATTCCGTCCCCCCCATTCTACACTAAAACTGAAGTCAAGCTTCTTTTTATTCCAACCCCCCCCCCCCCCCCCCCCCCCGTTCTGCATTCCATTACCTCCCTTCAGTGGTTGGCCTGATTTCAGCCTGTTGTTGCCCTGGCTTTTTTGGATGCTGTTTTGCTGTGGACTTAAATTGCCTTGATTCAAACACTGAGAAAATCTGGAGTGGGTGGGCAAATGCAGAAAGGACCAGAGTCTCACTGTATGCAGTAAACAAAGTTTGAGTTCAGTTATCTGATGAAGTGTCCATGCACACGGAAGCTTATACCCAGAATTAAACTTTATTGTTCTTAAAGGTGCCACTGGACTCCAGCAGGTCTCTTACTACCTTGAATTAACTTGTTAATGGTTCTTGGCTCTTAAGAGCAATGGTGGAGATGGTGGAAAGTGCTGTCAGGTCACACTGACTTATGGCGACCCCATAGGGTATTATAATCAAATAATTGGAGTTATACCATGAAAAATTCACTTAGTCTTAAAATATGCAAGAAATTCTTATGCAACACAACATGAAAAGCACATTTTTCAGAGTATTCATTTGATCTTTTTATAATTGCAAGTCAGCACAAATTCAGCATCCTTTAGATTTCTGGCACAAGCAGTCTTGTGAATCTTTCAACATAAGACAGTAAAGCACAGGATTATCTGATTGAAATGATTTTCAACTTTAAAACCCCAAACATTATGTCATGGGCCTACAGCAACAGACACTGGAGAAATCAACTCCTGCTGAATACAGAGCATAAAAATGATTGTATGAATCAACTGTCCACCATGTTAAGTAATATGAGAATGCTTTTTTGTTGTTGTTGCTTAAATGGCAATCAGTTCTTTAGGATAACACAGTCACAGTCAGGAGGAGCCTTCATGGATTAATTAATAGTGAACTGGTCTCTAGGGGTCTCGAAACAAACCATGAGGAAAAACCCAACATTTTAAAAAAGCTACATAATAAAATATTAAAATACTGTATAATTAGTTCTACTTTAAGAAAATGATTATTGTCATTAGATAACTTGCAATTTGCACCTGGAGTGGGGACCAACCAACAGCGGGAGAAATGACAACATTAACAATGGACTGGAGAGAATCAGGCTGAACTTTATTGCTTACGGGTTCCTCAAGTCTTGATGCCACATGTGTTGAGGACAAGGGGTGCAGATGACAGCCCAACTGCTGACAGTAAACCCCCTCAACCCTCCTATTGAAGTAACCAAGGAAACGGGGCTGTTGCTAGGGCTAAAATCAGTGGAAGCCACTGTTCCTCCTGATCATCAGAACCCAGGGGCCATGGTCAACATGTCATCCCTAAAAGCGGTTGCCATGCACCTCCTTAAGGGGACCCCCCCTTTAGAGTCATACAGGGAGTCCACCCCTGCACACCCTGTGCTATGTTCCCCAACCAATGCCTAAATGCCAGCAGCCAGTTGTGACAGTTATGCTCTCTTGACAGTACAATCTAACTCACATGTCACATACCGGTTAACCAGTGACAGCCTGCAGACACACCAAGGATGAATGCCCAGCCCATATGCAATACCTTCCTTTTAAACATGAACTGTGGACCGAACTGGAGCCTGCAGCCCTCAGTTCATCACAACCCAGCCTTTTCTAATCTAAAATACATTTAGAAATAGAAAACAGGCTGCTTACCTGTAACTGATGATCTTCGAGTGGTCATCTGTTCATTCACACCTATAGGTAACAGTGCACCTGACTGGTGTTGAAGAAAGCTCTAGAAGGGATTTTCGCAAGAGATTGTCGCAAGGGAACCCCATCGTGCATGCCCAGAAGACAGGGCACGAGGATCCCGCCAGTTCCTTCTGACCACTGTGCCAAATTGATAAAAGAAAAAACAGGCTGACAGCAGTGAGGAAGGATGGGCCGGGCAGTGTGAAGGCACAGATGACCACTCGAAGATCATCAGTTACAGGTAAGCAACCTGTTTATCTTCTTTGTGGTCTCTGTGCATCACAGCGATGGGAGAGTAGAAAGCACTTAAGGGTCACCTGGAGGAGGATGCTGGCAGTCAATCATTCTGCAGCAGAAGACAAAATCAGACGACCCATTCGAGTCCTGTGCTGAGAATGGGCATCAAGGGCATGTCTGATGAATGTATTAGGCGTCGACCAGGTAGCAGCCTTATAGATGTCTGCAAGTGAGATCCCCTTGAGGAAGGCTGTAGAGGTCGCCATTGCTCTTGCTGGATGGGACTTAAGAGGTCCAAGAAGAGGACACTTAGCCAGAAAGTAGCAAAGATGGATCGTCTTAATGATCCACTTGGAGAGACGTTGAGAGGTAATTCGTGCACCCACCTTATGTGGAACATAGGACACAAAAAGACGGGAGTCACGGCCAGGAGTCCTCATGCGATGTAGGTAGAACAAAAGCAGCCGCTTCATATCCAAAGTATGTAGAAGACGCTCTTCATTGCTGTTAGGCTCAGAGAAGAGGTCAGGTAGAAAAACTTCTGAATAGAGATAGAATGCTGAGATAACCTTACACATTCCTAGTAAGGTGACTGAGTACCAGTGGAAGGTCCCAAGGTGGTGTGGGAGCTTTGACAGGAGGATTCAAATGCAACAGGCCTTGCATAAAACATTTGATAATGGATGAGAGAAAACAGAAAATCCATCTATCAGGCTATGGTAGGTGGAGACAGCTGCCATGTAGACTCGTAGAGAGGCATGAGACAGACCAGCATTTGACAGGGAAAGCAGGAAGTCAAAGATGGTATTCAAGCCTACAGACAAAGATGACTGGTGAGAAGTGCCAACAAAGGAGAAAAACCTGGACCATTTGTGGGCGTAGGATTTGCGTGTTGTGGGTTTACGTGCATTCATCAGAACATTGGAGATATGGTCGGAGAAGACAGGCTGCATATTTTTCAAGCAGTTAGTTTCAGATGAGGGACATTGTGGTAGTGAAGCTGACCGTCCAAGGCCAGAAGTAGGTCTGGGATGTTCAGAAAATGATGGAAAGTTCTGTTCGCTCAATGCAGGAGGAACGGAAACCAGGTTTGACGTGGCCACCAAGGGGTTATGAGGATGCAATTTGTGCACCACTCTTGGAAGGAGAGGCAATGGGAGGAACAAGAAGAGGAAGTTAAGATTCCATGGATACAGAAGCCCGTCACCTGGAGAAAGAGGACCTACTCCACCTCTGCAACAGAAGGGGGGCACTTCTTGTTCTCCTGGGTAGCAAATACATTGATTGTGGGATGACCCCAGCAAAGATGGGATGTAGGTAAGTCCAGTTTAACTCCCAATCATAAAGACAAGTGGCCCCTCTGCTGAGGAGGTCGGCCTGAACATTCAAGGTTCCCAGAATGTGAGTGGCATGTAGGTACATGCTGCAGGACAGACACCAGTCCCAGAGACATAGAACTAGGGAGCATAGGAGACAGGATACTGTACCTCCCTGCTGATTTATGTAGTTCATTGCTGTGGTATTGTCTGTGAGGACCACTATAGATTTCCCTAGAAGAAGGGGCTGGAAGGATCAAAGTGCAAACCAGATTGCCAGGAGCTCGAGGTAACTGATATGTTGGTGCCAGAGGTGGCTTTCCCATTTGTCCCCATGCAGAAGCTGTTCAGGTGTGCTCCCCAACCCCATAGGGATGAATCTGTGGTCAGGGTGACCCTGGGTATGGGTCGATGAAAGGGTGCGCCTTGAAACAGATTCAAAAGACCACCAGGCTATTGGGCCCTGACAGTTCGGGGGGGGGGGGTAAAGAAGATGTGACTGTGGATGTCTCCGTGGGTTGAAATGTCTGAGGAAACACAGCTGCAACGGTTGCATGCATAGTTTGGCAAACATAAGAACAGCCGTGGTTGCAGCCATGAGTCCAAGCAACTGCTGAATTTCAAAGGCTGAGCTGGATGGCAGGAATAATTCTCAAAGCCCTATCCATAGGCAAATAAGCTCTGCAGGCCACAGACTCCAGGATGGCACCTATGAATTGCACCTTTTGAGCAGGGAGAAGGTAGGATTTCTCCCAGTTGACACACAGACCCAGCTCCTGGAGCAAGTTCAATGTTGTTTGAAGATTCAATTCCAGTTGTTCCCTGGAATTTGCTATTACAAGCCAGTCGTCTATGTAGGGAAAAATTCTGATGCCTTGCAGGCGGAGAAAGGTTACCATAGTCTTAGTGAAGAACCCTGGGAGCCGTGCAAAGCCCAAAAGGCAGGACCTTGTATTGGTAGTGCATGTCGCTGATCATGAAGTGGAGAAATTGTCAATGAGCTGGTTGAATAGTAACATAAAAATAGGCGTCCTGGAAGTCGAGAGTTGCCATCCAGACTCCATTTTGAAGCAGGGGTAACATAAACTGCAGAGAAATCATCCTGAACATGCGGTACATAATAAAAGAGTTCAGCATTCTCAGATCTAAAATAGGGCTTATCCTGCCATCTCGTTTGGGGACAGTAAAGTAGCGGGAATAGAACCCAGTTCCCTGAGAAGTAAGAGGGACCATTTCTATGGAGTCTTCTTTAGTAGCACATTGACCTCTTGAATTAGCGGTTAGGAAACCAGGGTGGTTATGAAGACACAAAGCTGAGGTTGTTAAAGGAATTCTATTGCGTCCCCCATGGCGATTATGGACAGGACCCACTTGTCCATTGTAATATGTTGCCATGCAGGGAGATGTGGGCCCAAATGAGTGAGATACTGTTGATGATCGACTGATAAGTCAAAGGCCCTGTTTAGAGGCCTTCAAAGGTTTAGAGCGAGAGGCTTGAGCAGCAGTATTGTCTTGGATGAATACGGAGGCCTTTGTCCCACCAGTGAGAAATGGAGACGCCAGGAATGGTCTGGAGATTGCCTCTGATAAGGGCGTTTGGACCATGGCCTAGACCATTGCTTAGGTTTAAACGGCCTGGAGGATTGTGACACACCCAGAGTATGGGAGGCCTTACTGTTTTTATCCATCTCTTGTTAGACGGAATCTGTGATGGCATGGAAGAGCCCTTGTCCATCAAATGGCAGGTCTTCAATATAGAACCTGGTATCAGTCTGTTAGGAGGTAGTGTGTAGCCAAGAATGTCTCCTCAAAGCAATAGCAGAGGACATGATTTTTGAAAAGGTTTCAAGAGCATGTTTGGAGGAGTTTATCTGCTGCTTCGCAAGGACCAAGCCTTCCTTCTGAATCTTTTGGACATCTTTTGTCCTCAGGTAGGAACGGAAAGACCTCGCTGAGCTGCTCCCATAGAGAGTATTGGTATCTGCTCATGCAAGCCATATAATTGGTCGTTTTAATGCCTAAGGCCCCTGCAGAATAGAAGCACCTTCCAAAGGCATCTAATTTCCTGCTCTTTTTATTGGAAGGAGTTGAGTGGGTGCGTTTAGATTTTGAGGACGAGGCAATCACCATAGAGTTAGGTTTAGGATGGTTGAACAAAAATTCCGCATTCTGTTCTTGCACCCTATACATGTGGTCTAAACGGCATGACAAAACAGGAGCAGAGGAAGATTTGTCTCAAGGTGCCATGGCGGCTTGAAGGAGGACAGATGACATGGGCAAGGCAACATCAGTGGAGGTATCTACCTGTACTACATAAAAAACCGCATTTGACACAGTCGGATGGGGTTGAACCACAGAAAGGCTGAGTGAGTGTGCCATGCATTTGACAAGATCTCCATAAGATGATAAATCTTCAGAGGGAGAGATTGGGAGGTCATCAGATACTGTTGGTTTTGGAGAGGGGTCCTCTGGAGAACTTTGGGCATCAGAGACAGGACTATCCAAATCATCTTCAGAGATTCGGAAGATGCAGAAGCCTGGGTAGGAATCAGAGGAAGGGGGGTGGGGAACGGCCAAGGCTATGAAGAAAAACAAAGTCCAAAGTCTGTTTTTTACAGAGCGAAGAAAACACAACAAACTGAAACAAAAAAGAAGAGAAGAGGAAGTTCCCCAAGATTTGAGGTAAATCCTGAGGTAAATCTCACCGACCAAGAAGCGAGCTGCTAGCAGTGCAGTGGTCAGAAGAGAACCAGTGGGATCCTCATGCTCCGCCTTCTGGGCATGCGTGGTGGGGTTCCTGTGCATGCCTGAGGCGGCACATGAAAATCCCTTCTAGAGCTTTCTTCAGCACCCATCAGGACAGTGCAGGCACACTGTTACCCATAGGTGTGATGCACAGAGACCAATAAGAAGATCTGTTAGGTCTACAGCTAAAAGTTACTAATCTCTTTCTGCAACAATTGTGCCAGTCTGCATCAGACTAATATCCTCATGGTAGTGCACATCACATGTATTCTGTAATTTCTGATAACTTGCAATTACTGATAACTTCTTACTGAAATATACCTCTTGCAGCTTGCAAGCCAACAAGCTTTAGCAAACTTGCAATGGCATTTTCTCACAAATTCCAGTAGTTTAGGCTGATAGGAAATGAAAAGTCTATCCCCTAGCACTGCTAAAAGTTAAGACGAAGCCATGGCTGAATTCTCTTTAAACGAACTACTGCTGTCGTCAGACATAAGCTAACTCATCACTCCAGATTTCTGAGATCTGGCATGGAAAACGGGAATATCTCCAGAAGCAGAATGCAGCTACTCCTTCCTGATCCATACAGACTCTGGACAGGCTGTTGCAACACAAAGAAACACTGATTGAAAAGGACAAAAATAAATGTGGATGACACAATGTGCTCATTCTATGCAAGATTCATTGAAATTTAATAAAATTAAAATTGTGCATGGCTTAGTCTTTCAGAAAGTTATATCACTTGTAACCTTTTTTCAGCAGACAAACTGGTAGAGGTTTAGAATTTCTTTTATTTTCACCCCAAAACAACTCTACCTTTTTCAGATCTATTGTTTGAGCTCCTCTATGCACCTGGCAGTCCCAACATGTTCATTTATTTGGGCACGTGTACATGTAAAAGTGGGAGGTGCTGCCCCCACATGGTAACTGCCCAAGTAACTGTTAAATATGTACTGCTTCACCTGGCAGATCCCATGTGTTCTTAATGGGAGGTGCCTCCACAAGGGCACTACCCAAGGAACTGCATCAGTGTACGATAGATGCACACACAGCCCACATAAGGGCATCAATTCATACAAGACACCATTTTTGCATGGATGTTCCCTGTATGCAAGCCTTGCAGAGGCCATGTACAATCTAGAGGTGACCATGTGGAGGAGGCTGAAGGAGTGGCCGCTCCCTAAACCTCCTATTCCTGTTTTTCTGACACTGACTTTTTAACTCTCTCTTCCCCTTTCTTTACTGTTTCCTCTTGTCCACCCAATGTAGACTTTAGCCCCTCTAGTCAGGGACCGTAAAATAACTATGAATACAATAGTACCGACAGCTATTCATCAACAGAGTTTAGTGCAAACTATCAGTGATTGAAGTTGAACATTACTCCACAGTCTTGCCTGATAAAAGGTGGAAATGTTTCTCTACTTTCTGAGCAATATTTTTTTCATGGTGCCAAAAGAATGAAATTAGCACAATTATATAATTCTACTCGATGACAGTTACAGGAGTGGGAGTCTGTGCTGTAACTGTTTTAAGCTGAATTGGCAACACTTTCACAAAAAGAAAAAAAAACACCACCCTATGATTTTCATGTTTTATTATCCCTTCCAGAAATAGCTGTTCAGTTCCAGCAGGTTTAAAATGTTGTTCTTGCTGCTGTTGTTGTGCCAACTGGATATGGTCAACGCCTGGAATCCATGGTTTCGGCACGCTGGAAGAGGAGGGGATATTTTATACCATCATTGCTGTGGGAGGATTACAAAGCTTTCCATTACTGGTCAGAAAACTCTATGTAATGAATGTTGCACTCCCCTTAATAAAAGCTTTGCACAACACGAATGCTCACTATCACACACTGTCATAGTACCTCAGTGATTTTTCCCTTGCTGACCATGGTTTAGCCATCTAATGTCTGTGAATACTTAACTGAGTGGCTTCCATAGTGGTTTGCATTCATCCTATCCCATGGGTTTGCTGCAGAGGTCAAAAAATAGGTAACCTCTATCAAGGAAAGTCAAAAGTAACTTGGTGATGACCTTGTCAGTTGTTTATTCACAAAATACATTCAGGCTCAGACCACATTCTAAATACTGGTCAATATAATCCCATACTCATTTGTAGGAAAAAAATGTTTCCTCTTAATTTCTCCTCTTATTGTTTCCACATTCTCATCTCAAAATCCCACCCCTTCTCCCTGATCACACTTTCTAGTTCTCCTCCTCCTACCTGATCACACTTCTCATATTCTTGTTTACATTCTTGCACTCAAGAATCAGTTCTTATGTCCATTGGCTTGTATTGCACAAAGAAATAAAAAAGGATGAAGGATGTGTTTGTAATCTCCACCTCTGAGAGGAACTGTGTATGCAGCTGTCAAGGATGATGGCCAAGAGAGAGTTCAGCAGGTTCAGACAATGATTTCAGGTAGTCTGAAGTTATTTACTAAGCAAATTGTAGGGCCAGTTACTAAAAGCAATATGTATAACCTGAGTATTAACAAAAATACATGTATTTGTTATCAAATGGTTAAAAACATTTAAGTTGTAGCCTCATTACAGAATAAGAGTATACAATGTACTATAGTTCATACTTGCATTTTTGCTACTACTCAGGTTATACATATTGCTTTTAGTAATTGGTCCTATAATTTGTTTCTAACTAACCTTTCTGGTTCTTGATTCAATTTTTTGGGTTAAGCCCCTCCCCGGTAACTTACTAAGCAATGGGTTGCTCAAAATGAGGGGCCAGGACAGAGACAACAGTTAAAAGCCAAAGTGGAACTTCATTTACTTCTTAGTTTACCTGATTTTGCAGGGCCTCAAAGCTGCAGTATATCCACCAGGTTGGTAGAGACCCTGGTCCAAGATCCCTTGGTGCCTTAGAGTATGTTTGGAAGTAGGGGAATATCTGGTATTATTAGGATGCTGCTGCTGGGAACAGGAGACTTCACTGCCCATTTGGACAGCTGCCACTGAGCAAAGCTCTTTTAAAGGAAAACCGCAAAGACTGGGCAAAGCTTTGGAGATGACCAGAGTAGCTTCTTCCCTTTCAAAAAGGCCTCTAAGTCAACTGAGGTAAGCTGCTGCCTCCACTCACATAGTAACTGTATAGGGTACTTACGTTACTTTCTTAGTATACATTCAATATTGTCAAAGTTTCAGTCATGTTCATAAGTGGCAACACTCCCCTGCAGAAGTTTAAGATTACTTTACTATATAGTGGCTTGGCATTTATTCAAAGTCATTGTATGGTTGCTGCCATTTATTTAACTAATTTTTATCCTTTCCTATACCACAATGTAAGCTTCAAAACAAGTAAAGCATTCTGCTTTCCTAGAGAACTGTGTTATCTTCAGAGGGTTTTTGTTGTTGTGCTGTTTTGTTTGGCAGGGGATTCTTTTTTAAAATCCTGGCTTTATTAAGTGAAACCTTGCCAGGAAATATCACGTACTGCACACATTAACGTGCCTTAACTGAAGGGTGTACTGAAATGTATATTAACCATCAATAAAGGATGTTCAGAAGGTATAAAAGGCCAAATGGTTTGTTGCCTAAATGGAAATATACTCCTAGAAATGCAACATGCTAAACAACTAACGATCCACATGGAGTCACCTCAGAGTTCCAGCAAACAGAGCCCATGTTGGTGCAGACTTATGCTGATCCACAAAACATACAGTTTGCTGTTCTTTTTGGTCTTCAAGTAGCACTAATTATACTGTCTTATGATCTTAATGGTATAGTATATCCATTTGCCTGATTTTTAGAACAGATAATACAAACTGTGAATGTAAGCAATGCTGAGAGTTGGTGCTTGAAACTCTAATAAATCTTTGATCGTGTGGATTGGTTCAGATACTGATGCTGTTGGTGAGCAATTACTAAGCAAATGACACAAAGAATACAATTTACTTTCTAGGATGTTTCAAACAGGGAAAGAAAAGAACCAACTCAGCATGCTCCTTTCCTTCAGAACGCAAGTATAGGCCTTGTTTTATAGAAAGGTTTATGGAGCAAGCAAGCAAATTATCTGTATTTTTTAAAGAGGCTAGCATACTAGAAATATTGGCTTTCCAGCATCTTGCACAGTTGATCTGAAGGATCAAATATCAACCAGCAACCAATAACACAGAGACCTGGTTATGGGAGAAATACCACACACACCTCAAGTGATGTGTGGACAGCATGAAAAGAAAGGTCAAATTCTTTCAGCCTCTCAGTAGTGTAGCTATCTTGTACAATACTCAGTCTGCTGTGATATCATACCTAGAGTTCAGTCTTCAAATAAAACCTAGATTAAGAGAATAAACTGTGCAACCTGCTTTTATTATAAATCAACAAAAGCAGAATAAAAAGTATTTTGAGAGAGCAGAAAGTAGAAAAGTAAGAAAAGCAACCCCGCCCCCCCCCCAAACAACATCACCAATAAATTGCAAACCCTCCATATTTTTTTCCAGTCAAGCATGGCTTTGTGAGTTGCATCTTGTACTTGGGTGAGCAGAAAAAAAATATTTTCAGAGGGTAGCCATGCTAGTCCTCAGTAGAACAGCTAGATTTGATTCCAGTAGCACCTTAGAAACCAACAAGATTTTCAGGATATGAGCTTTTGAGAGTTAAAGATCCCTTCGTAAGAAAAATATACATGTACATCATGGCAATATAGAACTATCCCAACCCTGTACATGCTGACTCAGGAACAAGTATCCCTGTGTTCAATGTAGATTATGCCCTGTGATTACACAAAGCTGTGCACGTGTAAATAAATCACAATTTTCCTTTAAAAATTCACCACAGCAGATAAAAATTCTGATAACATGACACTGATTAATTTGAATCCCTGGATCAAATGTAGTTTCAGAAGGAACCTTTAGACATGTTAAAGTGCTTACAGCGTCCAGTCTCCTAGTTGAAGCAACTCAGGATACACATGGGGGGGCATCGACTGTGCTCTTACATCACATCTCTTTTAATGTAGAGATTTCACATGTGCCTGGGAGGTGTAATCCTCTGTGTCCATTTCGAAGCAGTGCCATTTTATAACAGAATTACAGCACACAAGTCTCCACATGTTGGAAACAGCTTTTATTTGTTCAAAACCTTGCAAAGGATAACCAAGGGAGTACTTTAACTGAACACTGATAATCTATTTCTAGAAGAATAGGAGGTAATATTTAGTCTTCAAATTAAAAAAAAAAAAGCCCTCAACACATTTAAACACCATTTTTCTCTAGGCTCCTTGAGCCTGCACAAAATTTTAAAGAGAAAGGATATGTGAAGAAAACCTTTAAATGAGACGGCACTGCATGTAATCTTATGTACAGGATAACAAAGGGAAAAATATTTTAGGATTTAGGATTACAGGGTAGCTACTGGAGCCTCTCTCCCAATTCTTCAAGAAGAATTGGATCGCGGGTCTAATTTTATGTGCCGCCAAGTAAAGTTTTTTTTCCCCACCATAGAGAACAATAAAGGGGATGGGGCAATTTGTTTGGGGCCCCGCAGAATTGGACCCCGTGGTCCAATTTTCTTGAAACTTGGGTATTTCGGAGAGAGGCCCCAGCAGTTACCCTGCAAGTTTGGAGCCTCTCCCTAAACCCCCCTCTCCTCCAGCCCCTCATATACCCTATGAGTGTTTGCCATTTACTTCAATGGCCCATAGAGTATAATGGGGCTGAAACTGACATTCGGCCAGCCCAATTGGCCTTGCATTGCTGAAACTGACATGTGGGGGGGTCATTCGGCAGCTGGAACAGATGCAGCCTGATTTGGCCCGATCTGAATTGGGCCAAAAAAAAATTATTTGCACACCCCTAGTGAGCACAAATGGCAGAGGTGGCAAGCCCCTCCCCCAATTCCCAGTGGGCCTGTGGAGGAAGCAAAGCGAGAAGGGGTTTAAAGTTTAAACCCCTTCTGTTTAGAGTCACGCAGTGGCACAATCTTTCCATTGTATTCTATGGGGTCATTCTCGCTTTGCTCCCTGCCCGCCCGCCTTGGCAGGCCAGCTGGGGAAGGGAAGGGGGGGCTTTTGCTTCCATTTCTGACACACTTCTGGTGATGTCAGGGGGCGTGGCATATACTAATGAGTTATGCTAATAGGTATGCTAATGAGCTCCTGCACCTCTTTTTCTATGAAATGACCAGAGTATAGCCTGTTTAGCTTGCTCTCTTAGTCTAGATTTTTATACAGCGGGCATACCAACACCTATACAATCACAGGTCTCTGTAGGTGACATTTTACTTGAACTGACAGTTTGACAGATAGAGCCTGGGGAAGTACCAGGACACAGAGCGTCTATTTACCAGGTTTTTTCTCCAGCTTTACTTTGTTTTCCCTTTCTCCCATACACAATATCATTTGCTGTCCTGTCCCCCCCCCCCGAGTTTTCCTCATATTTTTTCAGACTGCTACAAAAGTGGGAGAGCTGCTGTGTGTAATGGAAGTGAAAAATTGATGTAGTTAAGAAGCCAAGCTGGAGAAAAAAAACCTGGTGTGAAATAGCTCCAAATCATAATAGCATTGACTTAAATCGGAGTTTTGCCACTGATTAGCAAAGGAGAATTATAATTCTCTCTAATCAGGTTCCAATGTCTAACATATGGTTTGTTTTCCGCAATACTGCTAATAGTGAGTTTTCCATCATGATCTCAAGGTTATAACTGTTGGAGACCAATTTAGACACCATAAACTGACCTTACACGGTTCATCTCCCCAAAATGATACTCCTGGGAGACAAGGGATGCTCAGGAATAGCATGAGAGGCAATTTGCAGGTCTATGACAGGTAGAGGAAATTGGCGGAAATTGTTCTAACTTTACCTCTTCCGTTAGCAGAAAATTTAGTATGAGACCAACCCTCTTGGATTGTTTATTTGGATCCAGCCATTTAGCTACTGCTCAAGTCTACTCTGAACTTTTTATCCTTTGCCTGTATGCTACGGTCTCCTAACTTTTTCAGTTTTTCGGGATTTTGAGAGGAGTACCTCAACAAAATGGCTGCTGCAGGAAGCAGTGCCAACCCCCAAATGGCTGCTTCATGAGGTAAAGTTAAACACAATACTTCCTATCCTTGCTTTGCAAAGGAATTGTAAAAGGCAAATAAAAAGAAAAGAAGGAAAGCCCAAGGAGGTGGTGGTGGTGAGCTAAGTGAAAATTAAACAACTGGAGTTTGAAGGTGAAATGGAACCACACATTGACTAAGGGTGTGTTCAGATGGGCAGCTAATCCCGCCATTGGCCCAGCTGTAATTTGAGCTAGATCTTTTTGATCCAGCGTTGCACAACCAGACAGCTCACCCAAGAAGTGCTTTACTGCGAATGACTCCCGCTGTGGATTGTCTAGATGGCATCCACCATGTGGTCGGTTTAAAAAAAAAAATCCTGTCTGTGCATGTGCATATCCGCCTCACCATCTACTTGTTTTTCCAAGCACACATGGACTAAAATGGTAAAAGCACCGTCAGTGGTACCTTTCTCCAGGTACCATTTCAGTTTATAAAGTTGACGGTGGAAAGTCCAGCATTGGCCTGTCAGCCAGCTTTAGACCAGACTTTCACCACTATTTTTTAAGTACGGATCCCCAATGGGGATCGACGGGCTACTCATGGAAGCAGCACGATTCCCATATGTTATGACCTGGACTCGTGCCTGGCGCGGTTCAAAAGAACCGTATGAATGCGCCCAAGAAAAGACTGAGTGCTATCGTAGCTATGGAAACCCCTTTCCTTTGGATGGCAGCCAATAAGAAGCCCGGCCTAAAAGTGGCTCTGGTCACTTTCTGAAAAGCTCGGTGAGTGCTGGGGAGGTACTGGCAGGCTTGTTGGGGAATCCTGTTATATAAATTGTTAATCCCTTTTATCTTTTGTCACAGCCAAGGCCTGTCTCCTGGGGGATGCCACCTTCTGCCATTTTGACCACTACAGTGGGACGCTCTGTCAAGCCTCAGAATGAGAGGGGGGGGGGGGTTGGCTCACACAAGTCCTCCCATTCTTGGCAGGTGGGCCCCAGCCCTTTCCTCCCAAACTTTCTTCAGGGAGCTTCCTTCTATTTCCCTCATCTGACCTGCTGAACCTGCCTTGCCCTCATGGGATCCAGCTACTGCTTGTCAGCCATGGGATGCCACCATTGGCTTCAGTCCTGACCTTCCTGCCCAGGGCCATGGTCTCACCTCTCCTCCTGGCCCTTGGTTTGAGTCAGGCCTGCCCTTTCCCAGGTGGGGCAACTCCCCAGGCAGGTGCCATCATTGCTGGGGCAGCTAGTGCGACTGCCATTCCTGCTGGCATTCCTTTGGCCTCCTGGCTGGGGCTGGCTCCTGATGCTGGTTGCTGGGGCTGAGGAGCTTCGTCTGGGTCCCCAGTGACACTGCCGCTGCATTGCTCATGGGGCTCTGCAGGCCTGCCGTGCCTCACCTGTCTCAGCCACTGCTCTGGGGTAGGTGGTCAGTTTTTGGCCCTGCAGATCCTCTGTACTTGGCCCTGGTCCTCCAGAGGCCTCTTCCACTGGCCATGGTAAATCCGGGGGTCCGGAGCTTAAGGTGTGTTTGGGCATCCTCTTCCAGGTGTTAGGGCTGGCCTGTCAAGCCTGCCTTGACCCCAGAAACCTATTTGCTTCAGTATAGTCCGACTTTTTCCCTAGACTTCTGACAGCCAGTGTGTTGTGTTGGTTAAGAGCAGCAGACTCTAATCTGGAGATCTGGGTTTGATTCCCCACTCCTTCACATGAAGGTGACCTTGGGCAAGTCATCGTCCTCTCAGAACTCTGCCCCACCTACCTCACAAGGTCATGTGCTGAATAAGGAGCCACCAAAAGCATAAACCAGTCCTCCTGCTGCTGGCATTCAATGCATCTTATACAATGAGAGAGAACTACTATTGTTCTAGAAATGAATCCCTTGAGAAAAGGAAACAGCTGGCTGATCAACATCAGGATCAACACTTGAACACATAACTTATCTAAAGGTATACAGGAACCAGATTTTTAATTTCTGTGTGTTTAGAAAAATAATCTGCTCAAATCTGATTCCATGGCTGCATTCAGACACAATGATCTTTGTAAGTCTTCAGGCCTGTGTAGGCTTCTTCCCTCATTCCCTTAATAAATGATTTGGCTGAAGACTTCTTGGTTCCCAACAAACCTTGGTTAGCTGGAATATGCTTCAGTTCTGACCACAAGTAGGGAGGAGGAGAGTTCATGAGCCCAAGGACTTCTAAGGCTCTGTTTGGTGTAGTGGTTAAGTGCGCGGACTCTAATCTGGGAGAACCGGGTTTGATTCCCCACTCCTCCACTTGCAGCTGCTGGATGACCTTGGGCAAGCCATAGCTCTGTACCACCTGTTCTCTCAAGGACAGTTGTCTTAGAGCTCTCTCAGCCCCACCTACCTCCCAGGGTGTCTGTTGTGGGGAGGGGAAGGGAAAGGAGTTTTTAAACCGCTCTGAGACTCCAAGTGAGTGAAGGGCGGGGTATAAATCCAATCTCCTCTTCTTTTTCAACTGATTCTATTCTTACGCCTGAATACAGACTGTTGCCATAATGGACAGGTGCTTGAAAACTGATGCCTGGTAAGCTGAATTTGTTGATGAAGCTGGTTTTTGTTGCTAAAAATACAGCACTGAAGTTTCCAAGAATTGACTTTTTTTAAGAAAGAGAAAAATGAATGCACATGCAACAACTCTCACAAGCCTTGGTTAAGTCATTTTGTTAGCAGGCCAATCTGCAAGCTCCCAAGCTGTATTGTAACACCTTACAAAGGAGCCTAAATTCCTGGACTGGATTGCCCAGGTGAGCTCAATCTCAGTTGCTGAGCAGGGTCGGCCCTAGTTAGTATTTGGATGGGAGACCACGAAAGAAGTCCAGGGCTGCTGCACAGAGGAAGGCAATGGCAAACCACCTCTAAACGTCTCATGACTTGAAAACCCTATGGAGTCAGTTGTAACTTGACGGCACTTTCCACTATCAAAGGAGCCTAAAAAAGAAGCTGACTTACTGGCAACTGTGTGAGAATTCACACAACACCCAATAGAAAATGTAATTTTTTGTCACTGCTTCCCTTAGTTTTTTAATATCTTTTTATTAATATTATCTTCTTTAATACAAAATAAACAGTTGAACAAAGAACTTTAGATATAAACATATTCTTTAAATCCCCGTAACTGAGTTATACAATCTCTTTTAAAACTTACACTCATTACAAACTTAACTTCATCAATATTAAGACCAGTTAGCGAGCGACCAATATTTGCTTCCCTTAGTTGACAATAATTTCTTTAAAATGGGAGGAGGCATAGAGAGAGGCAGAGGTTTCTAAAAGTCTAGTTCCACTGAGTACATAACACAGAAAGAAATGATGAATGGTGAGCGAGCAATGAAATGAATTTTATAGCTACTGTCACTGAGTTCATTTCTTTATCAAATGGCCTACACATCTGAAATGCACAACCCCATCTACTTCCTCGCTAAGGCAAGTTAGCAGCAGCTGCCTGCCACTGCGTGTGTCTGTGTGAGATGACACAGCTGTTTGTACTAATTGGAACCGTCAATGTCATCAGGACTAGAGTCAGCTTGTGTCAAGACAGGGTGGAGAAAGAAAATCATGCCATGAGAACAAGCATCTCGCCAAACAATTCCCGCTATGCCTTAAAAATATACACCACCACTTCCACACCATCTCTTCACTGCAGACACATTAAGAGATACTAAGGGAGAACAAACAATACTAGAACAGTTTTCTTCACAATAAGCGGGTCATGCATTTATATAGTTGGGAAGGGGGGACCCTTAGCACAGCAGGTATTTCTTTACTGCAAATGGTCAATGTGCTTTCTCACTGTATTGTTCCCTGTGGTATTAGCAGGGAATGAGCTCAATGAATCCTGGCAAGCAGACTACAAATGAAACTAAACACAAACAAGATCAAATTCTGCAGCAATCTGAATCCTTATTTACAGCTGATACAAACATTTACTAAAAAAGGGAATTTTAGCAAAATATCACAGTTCTGTAAATTCAAAGTATTGTCTGCAAAAATTCTGGCATTCATATGAAACATAGTGAATGGGGAGTTTCCTAAAACCAGTCCATTGCCCCATAGAAAGAGACAGCCGGTAGGGATGGGCAAGGACCGAGAAATGAACTGCGGTTTGAGCATGAATCAGTCTAGTTTGTGGTTCGTTTCGAACATGTTTGTTGGTATCATTCCCGAACCAAAAACGAACTGCCTTTTTTCCGTGGAGGTCTGTTTGGTTTGTTAGAGCAGTTTGTTCTCCAGAGAGCCTGGTGCTGATTCAATCAATTCCTAGGCAATGCTGGGGGTGGACAATGCTGGGGGTAGACTTGTGGAGAGCCCTAGAAACACCCATAACAGTTGTCCGTGGTTTGATTGGCAGCTCTGGGAGCCAATCACAGAGCTCCCATTCTGCTCTATGGGAGCAGATTGTGTAATGCCACACCCTGAGTCAGCTGCTCTCACTTTGCAGCAGGAAGGAATTAGTCAGTCGGTCTTTGTTAGAGAGACTAGCCCAATTGCTTCCTGTGCCCCCCACACATTGGGACATTTTTTTAAACACCTCGGGTGGGAAGATGTTCCTTGCTGTGGTTTCAGGGACCTCAGCCACACACTGCCTCTCCCTACCATTGCCAGGTTGGGGTGGGGTGGAGCTCTTTTCTTTCTTTTCTGGGGTTGCCTTTACTTTTAGTTTTTTTTAAAAAAGCCCTACAAAAAACAAACAAAACAACATCTCTGGCTTAGGACAGGAGGGACTGAGCCCTAGTAGCCACTTCCTGCCGCTGTCTGGTGGGGGGGGGGGGGGAGGCAAGCTATTTTTTACTTATCATTTTCAGTCGAGACCCAGGTAGCTGCTGTTGCCAGATCTGCCTTTTATCATCTGCGGCCGATCAACTTGTTGCCTACCTCTTCTCCCAGGATTTAGCTATAGTGATTCACACAATGGTCACTTCCAGGTTGGATTACTGTAACTCGTTCTACATGGTGCTGCCCTTGAACCTGACCCAGAAACTCCAGCTGGTGCAGAATGTGGCGGCATGCATGCTGACAGCATCTTCTGTGCAGATGCACATTCAGCCAGTGCTATGCCAACTGCACTGGCTACCCATTGAGTACCGGATCCATTTCAAAGTTATGGTGTTGACCTTTAAAGCCCTATGTGGCCTGGGACCAGCATACCTTTGGGACCATCTCTCCCCATATATGCCCCAGGGAGCCTTGTACTCCACTGAGCAACATCTACTGGCTGTCCCTGGCTCAAAGGATGTCCGCTTTGTCTCAACCAGGGCCAGGGCCTTCTCTGCCCTGGCACCCACCTGGTGGAACATGCTCCCAACTGAGATCAGGGCCCTGTGAGACTTTTTTTCCCAGCATACAATTAAGAGAGAGCTGCTTTCAAATAGTGTACCAGTGACACCCGACACTGGACAGATGATTGAAATGCCCTCTCTAGTTCTGTATCTTCCCAAAAGCAGATTATGTTCACATGTCGTGGTTATGCCCAGGGCTCAAGTTTATTGGAAAACGGTGCAAAAGACAATTTTTGCGATGGGATTGGTCCTTAATTTGAAACCTGCAATTTATCTCCTACATTGTGTCAATGCTATAAATATTTATCCTGGTATTGCTGTATGTTCTGACCTCTCTGAGGATGGTATTTGCATGTTACCAGAAACAACTGACAGGGCTTGGCAAGTTAGAATGGTTTTTGAAATTGTGGGAGCTGTTATCAATAGTTAAACTCACAGCAATTCAAAATTCTAAGAATATTTTTGATGACAAAACCCGGCAACAGTTAGCTGCATTAAAAAAAAATCCCTCAAGCTGTTAGAAATGAATCAATAAGAAAGGAATAATTATAACGATGTACAATCTCTTCCTTTGTTCGTTGTTAATTTGCGAACTGGAGGTGTATGTTTGCTGGTTCTGACTACGTATTATTGCATTTTAATAATTTTTAAAAAAAATTTACAGCTGTCATCAGATTGTATATGCCTGCCTGGGGAGAAACTCCATCTCCTGCTCTGCTTCCCCCACCCCCGCCAATCCACCCTGTGGATTAGTTTGATGATGGAAAGTATTTTTATTTGGTAACTTGTATTTATTTTTTCCCCAGAATTTATGGTTTCTGTGTCATTGTTTACTGATATGTGAGCTGTTCTGAGTCCACACTGAGTGGAGAAAAGCGGGTTAAAAGTGCCTAAATAAATAATATGTCGTGGACCAGCCAAGCAAAGAGACACAGAAGACTTCTCTGAGTTAGAGGCAACCAGCAGACCTGACCCCAACCCACAACCCCCAGCAGAGGAGCTGCAGGAGGAGGCAGTCTCCGAGGGGTCAAACATAGATCCTCTGCCTGCTAGCAGCACCCTGACCCCCTCAGACTTCCAGCACTGGGCTAGCAACAGAGTTGCTGGTCAGTTCACACACACACACCAGATCACCAGAGGAAGTTTAGGAGAGACCTTCAAGACAGAAGGTGCAGTGCCCGCCTAGCAGCACAGCATCGGCCCAGCACCAACCGTGGGGATGAGTGCTTGCAGGAGCAGGACTGAGACAGCCGGCATGTGCATGATGCAACACAGGCCACAGAGCAGCATGGTGCTTCAAAGCTACATAGAAGGCTGTGTGGAAGGAACTTGTCTGTTAGCTCACTGACCTTGCTGCCTGTGCTCGGGATTGACTTCTTTGCCTCTGACGTTGGCCTGTACATTCATAGCCTTGTTCTTGGATTTCCCTTTGGACTTGAAGCTGAGTGTTGCCTACCCTGTTCTTGAACCGTGGAACTATACTTTGATGCGGACCCTGGAATTGATTTACAAACTTTGATGCCTAGAAACTGCCTCTATGTGCCTGCTGTGCGCCAGGACATAATAGTTGGAATCAGTTGCCTGAACAGACCAAGAATAGGTTGCATTTATTTTTGGTGGGGTCTGTCGTGCCATAAATTTTTATATATGGATAGTGCTGACATTTGAAGGCCAATACCCAACAGATATGCAGCAAAGTACTTTGTTTATCTATACTTTTAATGCGAAGAATCAGTGTTCTGTGAATTGTGGCCGGGGGGGGGGGATTGGTTTGCTGTTGGCGCTGAGACTCAGTCGTTAACACATAGCAAATATTGGAATATGGTTGTTAAATAAAGCAGGGAAGGAAAATAAGCAACCACGTGGAGCCTGGATTTGTCCATGTGGAGAATGGGGCTCAGGACAGACGGGCAGTATAAAGCGGAAGGGAGGTGGGGCAAAAAGACCCGGGCCAAGTTGTGGCGGGGATTCCTGGTCGCACTGTACCGACTGATGCAGCAGCATACCGGGGAGGAGGCAGAATGGAGCAGTCACACTGTGGGGTGTCTCCTGGCAGTGCTGTGGTTGCATACAGCTTTGGTCTGCTCTGCTGACCTGCGTGTAGGAGCATAGGCGCATAGATGCAGCAGCAATTGGGGCAGCATCCCGTGGCTGGGAGCTTTAATTTTGCAAGCTGGAAGCGTCCCCACAGGCGGTTGTGCGCTCAAGCGTACAGCACACATGGGCAGTTATGTGCATTCCTGCCGGATCTGTGGGTTCACATTACCAGCACTGCTTGACTCCAGCTGTTTTACATCCACACTTCTGGGAAGCGCAATCAACGGCTTGCCCCAGCTTTTACCTGGTACTTTTTAAAAGCGGGATCGAATCATTTAAGGATGGGGTGAGTACGGCACGGGAACGCCAGACAGCTGTGGCTGGGTGAACCGGCCCACTTAAACCGCTTGAGAAAGGTACCTATATCGGGCCAAACTGCCAGTCTGAACTCAGCCTGGATTTGTCCATTGCAAAAAAAGAAGAAGAAGAACTTTTCACTGGGTTAGGAGAAAGAATTCAAGGCCCTAGGTTGGAGATATAACCTGCTGGAAGGAAATGAGGGAAGAACATAAATTGAGAAGGCAAGAACTCCTAATGCAAATAGATCTCAAACTGGATGAGCGACAAGGGAAAAGAGGAGACAGCATGTTCAAAAGAACTGGAGCAGACTGGGTACTGGCTTGACATGCTAAATCTTGAGATAAAGACAGACAGTAAAGGCTAAAATTTAAAAGATGTTTGGGGGGGAGCTTTACATAACTATTGTACTCTGCTGTCCTGGTGCATAGCTTCTGTGGAGATTGTGGATGAAGGCAATGAGGCTGGGGGGGGGGGGTAAGAAATGGAGCTGAAGTTCACACAGTGCTTTGAAATGGGCCCAACTGGGTCCATCCCATTTTCCCACCATGCCGAATAATGTGCATAATTTCATCAATGCTTCTGTATGAAAAGTATGAAAATCTGGATAACAAAACATTCAAGATGAAGGTGACAAAAATGCCTAGTAGTAACATGGTTTTCTTAATCATTAACCGTAATGATTTTGCACTAGGGCAGAAAATGTATATATAAATTTATTTGTCCTTCTTCTTTCATATACAACTAAAGCTGAATCTGGATAAGACGCAGATGATGCAGTCTGAAAGTACTGTTGCTTTAAATGGGATTGTTCTCCTACCATTGATGGGATCCAGTTTTCACTGAAAGGCTTGGGAGCAGGGATGAGCACAACGTGAAAGTCATCACGACTCACGCCACTTCATGCATTGTGAACAGATGCTTCGGGCGATTGCTTCATTGACGAAGCAATCCACAACTCGCTATATTTTGCTTCGTCAAGTCATGGCACTTTGTCAGGCCAGACAGCCTGGCGCTGATCAATCAACTCCCCAGGCAACAGGGAAGAGGTTACCTCTGGGTCGGGCTGCCCACCTGGAAGTGAGCTCTGAAGGTATTTAAATGCCTTTGGAGCCCACTTCTATGTCAGCCCAGCCCAACTAAGCTCTAAGAGAGGGCTCTAAAGGCCTTTATAGGAAGCCGGAAGTGGGCTCTGAAGGCCTATAAAAGCCTTCAGAGCTCACTCTGGGAGCTCAGTCGGGCTGGCCCGACTTGGAGGTGGGCTTGGAATGCATTTAAATGCCTTCGGGGCTCACTTCCAGGTGGGGTCATGGCTTGAGTGAGCTCTGAAGGCATTTAAATGCCATCCAAGCCCACTTCCAGGTTGTGCCGCAGCCATGTCCCCATTTAAATCCCTTTGGAGCTCACTTCCGGGTGGGGCCATGGCCCCACGAACTTTCCAAAGCACCATCTGGTTTGTGCAATGGAGAAATTAGTGAAAGTTTGTGGTTCAGGGTTCATGAAAACCCTGAACCACAAACATCCATTCTTTCTAGTTCATGCCCACCCCTACTTGGGAGACTTAGAGAAACTGGGGTTCATGACAGCAAAAGATACTTTTCTCCCTGCTATCTCTAATTAGGAAGCTGTATCCCTAATCTGGTTATGTTGATCCATGCTTCAGTAGTGTCAAGCCTGGATGACTGTAACATGGCCTACATGGGGCTGCCACTGATCCAGGAACTGCAATTGGCACAGAACAAGACAGCCTCTGCTGTATATCTGGGACTAGCTGGAGGGCCAATGTCACTCCTACTCTGAGGTCTCCACTGGTTGCCAATTAGTTCCAAGTTATTCAAGTTGTAGGTACTCACTTTAAAGCTCTTCATGACCTGAAACCCAGACACCTGAAGGATCACCTCTCCCTGCATGTTCCCATGTGGCAGCTTTGTTCTTCCCAGCGAGGTCTACTGTCAGCACCTACCTTGTTTACGGCACAGTCTGCAACAGTCTGGCCCTAGCCCTTTCAGTGACTACCCCATGCTTCTTGAACAGCCTCCCAGAAGAGGTCAGAGAGGCCCCTAATCGCCTGGCTTTCTGGCAAGGCTGCCAAATAAGAGTTATTCTGGAGAACTCTGGGAGCCACCTGAGCTTGGACAAAGGAGAAACACCCTGGTGGTGAATCCTAAGGTGTTTTACAATTGGTTTTAAATGTTTTTATATCTGTTGTTTTTATGTTTGCTTGTTAGCTTGCTTGCTACCTGCCTTGGGTACGCAGGAGAAAGGCATGTGATTTATTTAAATCTAGTGTGGATCTTGATTTTTCTCCCGTTTCTCGCCCCACTTTGCCTATATCTTTGAAATTTGGGATTTGCAAAGATTGGGTTGAATCCAGCCAACTTTTTTGCTTGGTCTCACCCAGCTTTGTTCCTTACTGCAGCCCGTGTCCCACATGTCATTTTTACATTCAGGTCTCATGATCACCAGCACAGCCTCTGCGCATGCCCACAGAGGGTCGGCCCTTTCTTTTTCGCCAACAGAAAAGCTGAAAGGATTCAACTGGTTGTTACAAAGTGGCATTTTCCTCACTATGCAGACACCAACACAACTTTATCCTTGACCCTCAATACTCTACTTTCAAGGATCTCTCTAATGAACACCTAAAATCCTGAACTACAGGGACAAATTCCTTTATAAAGTTTTCTTATAAAGTTTCTTATAAAGTTTTATTTCATTTTATACAAGACTAAGAATAAGCCAATTGAAGGCCTTTTTGCAGTCTGCAGTATTGTTTCACTTACAATTTATATATGTTACTAAATACGCTTTGCAAGATACATTTTCAGAGCTGTTATATAACCTAATGCCTCTACCTGTAAACTATTGCATTCCCTTTATACATAGCTACTTAGCACCAAAGTAAATGAAATGTAAGGAGTTTCATTCTGCTGATACTATACAAAAGGCACAGAGCTGGCAATATATCTTACAGATTGTGCAAACACTCCATCAGAAAGAGATGTAAATGGAAGGAAAATATCCTTTCCCCTAATATTTCATTCTGCTGTTATTAATTCCAAGTCATTATTGCTGTTTTGGAAACAACTAGAGAATACTATGTAATCGAGGTCGCATTTTCTACTAATATAATTGCATGCCTTGGCTTTTCTTTCTTGTTACTTACACACTAGGATAAATTGTAACAATGCTTGAACAAGGACTTAATCCTAAATATACTAAGCAACAGTGTCCATAGAATTTACACAAATAATACAAATATAAAATGCTTAAACCAGATGCTAGGTTAAACATGAGATACAAAGTCAAATTAACAAATCCCAAACAATCAGAGATTGGTTGGTGATCCATCTATGCAGACACAGTTTCAAGGACAGCACTAAACTAAAGGTTTGGGGTTGCAGAGAAATAACGGACTGTAGGCAGCCTTACATGCACAGAACATGGATTTTTTCTACTTACTATCCCTGCAGTCCCTTCTAGCTCCCAGAAAAACCATTCTTGGGGTCACAGGACTCACATGGAGAGACAACTGTGTAAATGGGAGGGGAGATGGAGCAAGGAGGAACAGGGAGGGAAAATCACTCATCCTCTCTCTTCTACAAGTGCAACTCCATCGAAAGAAAGGGACAATTTCATTCCCTTGTGTTCCTCACTTTAGCCCAGGGGGTGTCAAACATGTGGCCTGGGGGCCGGATCAGGCCCATGGAGGGCTTCTATCAGGCCCGCAGTGGAACTGGCCATCTCCTGCTCCTGTTTTTGCTGCGGCATCATAGTCTGCTTTGCCAGACTCTCTCACTTGCTCAGCCATTTCATGTTTTTCCCCTGGGTCCTAGACTCAGAACTCTGAGCATGAGATTTCTGTGGTGAATGTCCATAGATCAAAAGCAGGTTTGCAGCTCACAGATACACACCTGAACAGCATACTCAAGATTGCAACAGCAGAGACATTTTGATGCAATAATTCAGAACAAGAGGTGTCAGTTATCAGATACTGTTAAATAAAATATTGCAAGAGTGCTAATGTTTTAAGCATGTTTTTATTTTAAGTTAAAAAAATATTTGCATCCTTTATAAATTTTATATCTCCACTACCTGGCATTACATGTTATGACACACATGGTCTGGCCAAACAAGGTCTCATTTATGTCAGATCCGGCCCTCATAACAAATGAGTTCGACACCCCTGCTTTAGCCCCTTGACCAATGTGATTATTTCATCACAAAGGTGCTGTGACCCCAGGTAATGATCTTTCAGGGGCTGCAGGGGGCTGCAGGAATAGAAAAAATGCAGGAAAAACTGTAAGTCTTCTGTGCATGGATGGCCGGATACAAGCCAGTGATGGAAACTAAAACCAAATATCACAGGAGGACAGCAACTTTCTTCTCAGATGGACTCGATGACGTCAAGCCACTGCTTTGCAATCTTGGATTTGAAAATTAGGTCAAAGCTTTTGTTGGTAGTTTATCATTTCATGTTGCATAAAACTTGCTGTTTGGGGGGGCATTGTTACATGCTTCGAAGTCAATGTTTTATGTATTTATCACTGAAAACAAGATGTATCCTGAAAGCCACTATTCTGGAATTGTGGAAAATTATGAATTAAATAAATGAGATTGAAAAGCTTAGTGAACACAAGAAGCAGTAACTCTGGATGACGACAAAACCCTACTAGGCCAGATTTCACAACCAAAGCTTACTAGTCCCCCAACCCCAAATCAAATTGCTCCCTGGACTATAACACAGGGCTCAATAGGGAGGGTGTCGAGTTTGTTACATGTTAAGTCTTCACTTTAGTATGCATTTTAGCTTGGCTTGTAAAGGGCTCAGAAATTCTGAACTGGGGAAGTTCATTTATGAATATGCATACACACATAACCAATCCCAAAATGTGGTGCCCTTTCCTTGATCTCTTCTTGCTAATGGTTTTGATGGGTATTGCTGCCCTCTAATGGCATTTGTCAACCACACTAATTAAGCTGTAGTAAGTACCAGCCCTTACTGTCTTTAAAATGTTACTTGAATCAGAAGTATCCACAGAAAGCAAAAAATGTTTCTCAAATAATAAATATGACATGTTGACAAAGAGTATTCACCAATAACTAGTGTTAAATAATTTTTCCTGTGCCTTAATGGATCATTTATTTAATTTTAAAAATTCTATGCTGCTGTTTCACTCAGTTGAGGATCCCCAAGGTGAAATTTCTTTAAGAAGTTAGAAGTTTTATCTATCAGACTATGGATTTTGGGAAGAAATAAAGATAGAGATTCTCAGTTTCATTCAGCAATGTTATCCTTATTGTGGAATATGAGAAGTCTACAAGTATAGCCATAAGCTATGCACATGACCTCACATACACTACAGCTCACCAAGTGTTGCTCTAAATGTTTTCGATATCAAATTTTAATCCTGAAACACATGAAAAAAATTGCCTTTTACTATATGTTGAAGGGTACCACTGAAATATCTTATTCTGAAAACAAACAACAAAACTGCAAAGAGAGAGGGAAAGGCAGAGACAATTCAGTTGAGGAGTTCAATTTGCCACTATGTGCTCTTGCAAAATCTTCTGATATTTATTCACATTAACTTCTGAGTCAGATGTCTCGAAAATATTCCATATTAACTGGCTTGAGCTACCCAAGGACGCAGAAGGATAGTCTGTTCAGGATGTTTGTCTGGGTCAGGACTTACCTGCCGGTGCTGGAGAGCAAGCCGGGGGCAGGTAGGCAGCCAGGGGAGACGAGCCGATACCATCCTGGGATGTTGTGGGGACTGCCTCAACTGCCACTGCTGGCTTTGGGTTTGGACAGCTCAGTGATGGGGATGGTGCCTGGCCTCCTGAGGACCAGCGGAACTGCCCCCACAGTGGGCAGTGGGTGAAGGGGCTAGGTCCCCAGAGAGAGGAACTGTTGGCACACACCTCCGGTGTCCCGAAAGTGGGCTGAGCCAGGCCACGGGGCCATGGGGCCCAACCGGGGGCGAGGGGGAGGAGACGGAGGGGAGGGGGAGGAGGCAGCTTGCCCAGGGCAATGCATGGTAGCAGTGAGAGTGAGTGGCAGATGCCGACCCTGCCTGGGGCTAAACTAAAAGGAGACAGGACCACAGACTTAAAGGACCAAACAGTTCTGGCCAGTGGGAAAAGGACACGGGTAAAAGGGCATGAGGGGGAACCACTCTGGGTGTGGGAAGCAGGAGGCCGGGCAGGGCATAGGGACATAAAAGGAGGCATGGAAGCTGGGACTGAGGAAGAGAACAGGGGGTAGTTAGAACCTGCCAGAAAATGGGAGAGAGAGAAAGAAGGAGCGACTCCTGAGAGTGCCTGTCCCTGGCTGGCTGCAGCGTCTCCCCTGCATACTGAGAGCCCAGCAGCCCCTTTGCGATCCTGTAGCCAACGCTGAGGGAGGAGACCCTGAGGGCGGTCAGCATTTGCATGACAATAGTACTGCTACTTAGCTTCAGAAAAATCTCCATATTTTGGGATCTGTAGGCTTCTTCATGGAACAATTTACAATACATTTTTACAAAAATCTGGAGCAGCTCATAGCAAGGTCAGAAAAACCAATGTCCCATTAACGATACATTCTCATAAGCCACTTACAAAACAGACTCTGAATGTCAGAAAGTTCCCCAGCTTCATGTCTGTACTTAAACTGGGTATACGCAAAGCTATGCAGTATAGTATTTCCTGTTCCTAGAAAGCCAGGAAGGCAACAAGAAATGAAAGCTGGCAATGATCTACTCCACAAATTCTGTTCCACTGAATCCTGTCACATGTAGTGGTCTAGAAAATGTCCTGGCACAGTAAATATACATACCGGTACAGAAAATGGACACAAAAGATCAAATATTCTGAATCTATATAGAAATGTAGGAAGTAATAACTAAAATCAGCATATATTCTATTGCCATCACAATCCTACAGGGAGCTCAGCTACAGTGTGACACACACCATCAACTGCAATGACAAATCTAGACTCTTCATTTAAAACGGAAACAAACACCAATCCCATTTAGCAGCACAAAGGGATAAAGGATGGACAGTAATCCTTGTGCTCCTCACATGAACTCCAAAAAGCATTTGAGTGAGACATTTAAAGCTTAAAGTTGTCCATCAAACACAAAAAATAAGTTCCTCAAATCTCTGTGCCATAAATTACTCATCCATCCGGAAAGCTAAATCTGTTTTGTGTATTTACAAGGATCTTAGTGTCACCAGACACAGAAACAACTAGGTTAAGTTGCAGGTGGAAAAGAGTTAAATGCTTGAATCATTTTGCACATATAACAAAGTAGGATTTACAAAAACACTTACAGCTCTCAATTTCCAGGGTGCAGTTTTGTTCATCTAGGGGGTATCTTCGTAGATCCATCATACAGGCAGCTGTTGTTGTAATTCTAAAAAAGAAGCAAATACGAAGACAATTCTTAAAGCTTTTGCTCAAATCTGTTTAAAGATGGATGGGCTATAAGATGAGTGACTTCATTCTATGCGTTGCTACTCAAGTATTAAGTACACAAACATGCTTGCCAGAGCTATCCACCATTGTCTGTCTGATTTTAAAAAGCTGAAAGCCATTTCCATCAGTTCATGAGAGATGAGAATTTTCTTTAATTTTGGTTGCATATTCTCCAGACAGTAAAGAGATGTTAGCAAGAGGAAAGCAAAAGTAAGGGCCCAAGGGTATCTCCTGAAGAGACCAATGGCCTAAAAAGAACCCACCATCAACGGTGAGGGCCACATAAAAGAGTGGAGTATGTTTTAAGGGGAACACAAGAGTGAAGAAGCCTGTGCTGGAACCTTCTATCATCAGATCTTGAACACACAATTAGCAGCTCGCCAGAATGCAGATGAGATAGTTACCACTCCTTATAGGCTAATTATTCCAATACACCAATGGAATATATACATAGCGCGGCGGGGGGGGGGGGGGGAATTGAGAAGCTTGTGTTAAAGGGAAGAGATTTTTAAATGCGAAACTAACTAAGTTTAGAGACTATTCGCAATAGTTATAACTGATGATATTTATCCCCAAGGATAAATTTGGTGTGGTTTAGAGGTTAAGAGTGTCAGATCAGGTACTGGAGACATGAGTTCAAATCCCCACTCACCCAGAAGTTTACTGGCTGTGCAATTCCATACAGGATTACCCCAGTCTAAACCACTGAAATCCAGGGCTGCCGAGAGCCACCATGGCCCCCTGGAGAAAAGATTCCACCTGCCCCCCCATCACCCTGATCCAACCCAAATATTGTAACAAAATAAATCACTTGGTTGGCTGTTAGCATAAATCTATAAAAGGATCCAGATGTCCATCGGTCTGTCCATTTGTGGCAGGCATAACCCATCAGAAAATAAAACTAGGAAAGTCAAACTTGGGCCGCCAGTTTCAGGATGATCATGCACATTGCAGTGCCAAAACTGAAAGGAAATAGAATATATTGGCCCAGGTTATTTCCAGGCCCCCATGCTATTTGCAATGGAATCTAAAGTTGTGTAGTCAGACTAGGATCAGGGAAACCCAGGTTCAAAACCCCTCTCATGCCATGGAAGCTTGCTGGGTGATTTGGGACCAGTCATACTCTCTCAGTCTAAATTATCTCACAGGGTTGTTTTGAGGCTAAAACAGAGCAGAGGAGAACGATGAAAGTTGCTTTGGGTCCCCCTTGGGAATAAAGGTGGGATATAAAGCAAATGAATAAGTAAATTCTAACTTCTGTTGTTCTTTTGTTTCCTCTGAGGCAGATTAACATCTATTATCATGCATGTTAAGGGTGGGGCTGTTCCAACCCTTTTATCATTCTAGTTGCCCGTTTCTGCACTTTTTCCAATGCTATAATATCTTTTTTGAGGTGTGGCGACCAGAACTGTACACAGTACTCCAAATCTGAATCTAGCTTCCCTGACTCTCCTTGACTTTCTGTGAGCTTCCTGACCCCAGAGATAGAAAGAAGGGGATGGATTTGGGTCAGTACATTGGGATAGTTCTAGTCAATTCTAGTTTGGCCTGCATCACATCCACAGTAGTCATATGTGATAGGTACCAATAGTAGGTACATTAGCAGCTTTAGATCCATGAAACATATATACCTCTGGTTTACCAAGGATCGGGGCTGCTGCTCATCAGTGCCCAGGGGCCTTGATGTCAGTAGCCGGAATATATTCCTTATTTGACTGGGTATACACCGTACATTGAATTATAAGTACTGAATTAAGAATTATGAGTCAATTTTGTATGCTGCATAATAGTTTTTTATACATTTGGAAGGTTTTATATGTTGGGTTTGAAATTCAATAAATAAGAGGCGTTTTGGAAATAACTCTCTCTTTCTTGATGCAACTGGGATCCCTGCCAGTTTCTCTCCCTCCCCAGTGATTACAGTGGGGATGGGAGTCCATGAAAGGATTTCTGCACTCCTAGTTTCCCCAGCGGGGGTGGGGGAAGCATCTTTTTACTACTTGAATAGATTATGGGGAAATATTAACTCCCCCCTTCTGTCCATAATATTAACATAGGTTTACTTCTATACTATTATTAAAAACATTCTAAGTTGCTGCTGCAGGCAGTAAGAAAGGTTCTCTAATGGCTGCCACCACTCTGGTGTAGGTCTCCTCAGGAGGGCCCAGAGCACACACCCTATCCCTTTAAAACAGTACTGCACTCACTGCACTCACTGTATCGAGCACGTGATCCCCACTGAACCAGCCCGGGTGGAATGAGCCACCTGGTGCCTGATCCCCCAAGCCCAATGGAACGTGGTACAGGTGGAAGTGGAAGAGATGCTGGCCCTAGGGGTAAGCAAGCCCTCTTGGAGCGAGTGGCATAGTCCAATTGTTCTTGTGCCAAAACCCGACGGGAGTACACAGTTCTGTGTTGATTACCGCAAGCTCAACAAGGTTTCCAAATTCGATGCATACCCCATGCTCGACCCGATCTACTGCTGGACCACCTGCAGGCGGCCAAAGTTGTGTCTGCCTTAGATCTGAACAAGGGCTACTGGCAAGTCCCGGTGAGAGCAGAGGATTGAGAGAAAACAGCCTTCGCCACCCCGATGGGGTTGTACTAGTTTACCCGCATGCCATTTGGGTTGCATGGGGCGGCCGCCACCTTTCAGCAGTTAGTGGACACCGCATTGGTGGAATGCCGAGACTATGCCACAGCCTACAAAGATGACCACAACAGACCTTTCTCAATAAAGATCACCTTTCTTTAAGGACACGTGTTTGTGACTGATTCTGTAAGACTCTCACACAGGCCTGTTTTGTGACAGTTGGAAAGGCTGGCAACAGCCCTGATTATAAATATATGGAAATCTGAGGACAAAACTGCCTTGTGATTAATTTCTCTCCTGCACACAAAGCTTAGCTTTGAAAAAAAACATATTTTTTTAGCAGCAATATTTCTGTCTCTTATTTTAATTTTCCACCTCTTGTAAATTTCAGGATGATTCTGCTTCTTTATTCCTTATAGGGGGAAAAAGACATCTTAGGGTTTCCTTTCTTCTTACACAGTAAGATTAAAAGTGCTGTTTAGTGGACCCTCAATACAGTGACATTCCTTTAAATATGTAGGGGCTGCTTATGGAATCCTTCCTATCCAAATTCCTACTTGGATTTTGGAGTCCTGACTTATGTGGTATTATGCACAGGATGGAACTGATGCATTTGGAATCTGGTATTCTGAAACTACTTCCTGGATCATTGGATGCCTCCGAGCTCTAGTATTTTGGGAGAGGGATAAAAAGTTCTCTCCATTTTCTCCACCCCCGTGCATAGTTATGTCAACCTCTATCATGTCCACATCTTTTTCAGTACTGAAAAGCCCCAGACTCTCGCCTTTCCTTAAAGGAAAGTTGCTGTAATTCGTTAATTATCTTGATTGGCATTTTTATTCTTTGCAGCTCTACATTTCACCCCGCCCCGTGATAAAGTGACCAGAACTGTACACAGTATTTCAAATGAGGTCCCACTATAGATCTATACATGAGCATTACAATATTGGCTATTTTATTTTCAGTCCCTTTCCTAATAATTACCAGGGTAGAGTTTGCTTTTTTCACTGCTCCCACACACTGAGTCAACATTTTTCACTGAGCTATCTGTTATCACACCACCATGTCATTTCTTCTGTCTCTAACAGTTGAGACCCCATCAGCATATATTTAATGTCATGATCCCCCCATGCATACTGTCCCTCTCAGTTTCATCACAACTATTCATATATTATGGACAGTTGAAGTAATAGTAAAAATGACTGATGGAAGAGGTTACTACAGATTGCCAGCCTATGGAAATGATCTCTATCGGCATAACAAGATGAGGATCATGGAATTTAGCCAAAAATGAAACTGTGTAAGTTCATTAAGTTTAGGTAAAGGTAAAGGCTTCCCTTGCTTAAAAGCCAGTCGAATATGACTCTAGGGATGCGGTGCTCATCTCCGTTTCCAAGCCGAAGAGCCAGTGCTGTCCAAAGATGTTTCCATGGTCATGTGACCAGCATGACTAGATGCCGAGGTGCACGGAATGCTGTTACCTTCCCACCGAAGCAGTATTTATTTACTTGCAATTTATCTACTTGCAATTTCTCGAACTGCTAAACTACCGACCTTCCGGTCTGCAGTTCAGCGTCTTAACCACATTAGCCACTGCAGCCCCCTCATTAAGTTTACAAATGACTAAATCTGTGTGCTTCTTTAGAGTACCAGTTTATTTCCATATACTGTCCTTTCCTCAAGTGGTCTGTGCCAAGATGACCATACAACACTGACTTTCTATAGGATTACCTGGTTACCTACAGAAGAAACCTGGTGGACCTCAGATTAATTTGGTACAATTTTAAAAGACAACCTAGAGGAAGAAATCAATGTTAAAGATTTACCTGTATCTTCCTCCTACAGGTATAGGTCAGCATACATGGTGTTCCCAGTTTATGCTAATACCCACAAGCTACTGTGGGTTCAGTCCAGGAGTCTCATGGTCAGGGTTAAAGTATTAGAGTTGAGTACATTCTCCTGGCAAACATCAACAGAAATTTTTGTTTGAACATGCATGGATATATACCGCATTCAAATTTTAAAGGTAATAATGAAATCAAAAGAACTAATGCTGTAATGTACAGTTGCCAGTTAGCAGGCCCACTGCTCCATTAAAGTGTCCCTAAGACATTCCAGCTCCACAGTAAAAATCTAGACAACATGTTTTAAATATTATTTGTGAGCTGAGTTTGGAACAAGGCAGGCCATTTTGCCCCTTACTTCCCCCATACTTCTAACATTTTAAGTATTAACACCACACTTCTATGGATACAAAACGATGATACTCATTTCATATTTTATTTTGTAAGCTGTCTTGGGCAAGTTTCTGGAGAGGTGGCATAAAAATGTTCTAAGCAAAAAAGTCGCAATCTATATTATTAGCTGATGGTGAATATTTTTAAGTCAAATTCTACTGGAGAAACCTTAGAATTAGTCATTTTAAATGCCCAGCAACAGCTTTGAACAAAATGAAAAGGGGGGGGGGTTGTTTGTTTTTTAGCAACAGGGGTTATTTTATCAGGCAGGAGCCTCAGATTAGAAAAAGATTAACCAGCATACTTATAACAAAATTGGTGAAGAAAGCAATCTAGTTTACATCATTGCTGCCCTACCACTGTGGAATCAGTGGGTTGTGAAAATTGTCGTACAGCTACTTTTCATGGTGGAGATTAGGCTTGCCATTCCTCCCAGGGGGGTGGGGGTGTGCCCGCTTTAGGGGCCCCAATCTGCTGGCCCAGACCCGGATGGGGGGGGGGGGGAGAACCCCAGCCCCAAAGTGGCACAGCACAAATCATGGCAATATGCCTGGCGCAATGATGTCACTCAGAGGTGATGTCATCACACCGGGTACGTTGCCAGGGGTGATGCTCTAGCACTTGGTCTAAAAACTCTGTGGTACCATACAGTTTATGGCTGAATGCTAGAGTGTCCCCCTGGCAATGTGCCTAGCGCAATGATGTCACTTCCAGGTGATGTCATTGTGGTGCGCATGCACCAGAATATCCCAGACAGGACGCTCAGTCTGTTGTGCCCCGCCTGCGCCACCGGTGGCCGTGGCTTAGGAGGGTCCTGGTTGGCTGCAGGGAGAAGGGGGGGGGGGGTTGTCTGGGAGTTTGGCAGGCCTCACACTTGGCCGGGGGGGGGGGGTTGGAAACAACCTGGGTCCATGCTCTGCCTCCGTCAGGGAGTTACTGGCTCCCATGCTCTCTCTCACTGCGGGGCTCGTGCACACTCCCTTGCCGGCTCATCCTCCCTGGCCTGTCCCTCTCTTCCCCCTTTTATTACTCCCCTGGGCGAAGCAGGGGCTGCTTCGGCGAGCGCCGCGTTACCGCTGGGTCCTGCGGGGCCGTGCCTGGTCGCCTCTGCATCCTCCCGCGGCCGGCCGGCCCCGGACCGTTCATCTCCCTTGTGCGGGGTGAGTGCTTCGGGGGGTGACTGCCGGGGGTGGGGTCTCACTCCATCCAGGTCTTCAGGCTGTTGACATGTACATGTTTACGCTGGCTGGGGTGAGGGCCATACTTGATCTCGTACAACACCGGACCCAAAACTTGGGCGATCTCGAAGGGTCCCTGTCAAGGGTCGCCCACAACGGCGGCCATGGCTGCTCGGGACACCAGAACGCGATCCCCTTCAGCATACGTCCAGCAACAGGTGCCGCGGTCGTAGCACCACTTCTGCTCCGTCTGGGCCCATGCGAGGTTGGCTCGCGCCTCCCGGCGGACCGTCTCCAGGCGTCCTTGTAGCTTTCGGACAAAATCACAAGGAGCCTCTGCCGGGGTCACGGGAGGGTCTATGGGGCGCCCCTCCACCAGGCCCATGATGCCTCGGGGTTGTCAGCCGTATAACAGCTCAAAGGGGGGAGAAACCCGTGGACGCCTGTGGGGTTTCCCGCAGGGCTAGGAGAACCGGGTCCACATACAGGTCCCAGGTCTGTGGCCGATCGTGCGCTAGCTTGCGGAGCACGGCTTTCACGGTCTGATTTAGGCATTCCACCAATCCGTCCATTTGTGGGTGGTGCACAGCAGCAAACAGCTGCCAGATTTGCAGGGCTGTGAAGGGGGACTTCCGGCCACAGAGGCGTCGTGCGGCTGGCAGCTCGCTTCTCCACTTCTTCTCCCGGCCGCAGAGCCCTGTGGCTGCACCAGGCCCAGTGCTGCTGGCCGCTCTCTTCTGTGCCGCCTCCGTCGCTGGGCCCCCCGCTGCGGCCGCCGCTGGCCTGGGCAAAGCGGGGGCCGCTCCAGCGAGTGCTGCATTGCCGCTGGGTCCTGCGGGGCCGTGCCTGGTCGCTTCCGCATCCTCCCACGGCTAGCCGTCCCCAACCGTTCATCTCCCTTGTGCGGGGTGAGTGCTTCGGGGGGTGTCTGCCGGGGGTGGGGGCTAGGTCCCGGACTGTCGAGGATGGGACACAGTCCTCCCGCCAGCAGAAGGTAGGGACCTGGCAACCCTAGCAGAGATACAGGTGTTCCTTGGCTGGGGTTTTTGTCTAAATGGTTCTCTGTAGTAGAAACTTTGAAAACCACTTAGATTAATTCATTTTCTTCCAATGTTACAGCACAAAAACAAGACTAGATCAGTAACTAAGGCATGTAGTTTCCTTGTATATAGGATTTTCATTTGCTAGATACAAAGCTCCTAAATATGTATTTTTAAATGCCATATTGCTTAGTGTCCAGTTTGAATTCAATAGTGCATTATTAAAAGAGTCATGTGAAAGTCTTTTGAGGATGCCTTCCTAGATCAAACAGCATGCCCCCCCCCCCCCCCCGGCTCTCTGGAATTCCTCTTCTGAAACACTGAGCCCTGTTCCTTACAAAGCCTTCTGTACCTGAAATGTTCTGTTTCACTTCTGCTATTTATTCCTGCTAGGAAATACATACCTACATATTGCTATTGTCAGCTAATTTCATCCCAAGCTAGATATGGCTAGTTACATGTGATCCCTCATAAAGGCATCACATTAGCCTACTAAGCTCTATGCTACCAAGTACAATGAATATAGTATTCATTCAAAGAATTTAGATATTATGTAAAGCATTAACTAATTAAAACAATTTTCTTTAGATATTTTTAGAATTTTCAGGGGGTTTTTTGCATTGATAAAACTAGCAAAGCATTTTTCAATCTATATATCTAATAGCCAAGGTGCCCCCTGTGTGTGGATATCTAAATTCACACATCAGGGGCACCTAGGGGGCAAAGAGATTTTCCTGCACACTTGGGGGACTCCCCAGGTGTGCAGAGAAATCAAAAAAGTTAAAACAAATTATTTGGGGGATACTTAAATCCCCCCAAAAGTAAAATAGCGTTCCCTGCGCTAACACAGAGAACACTCTGGGAATTGTCTGTTGCCGCCACTGCTGGGGGGGGGGGGGGGGGAGAAGGCTTAACAGGCCGGCCTCACTGCTGCCGCTGGGGGAGAAGAAGGCTTGGTGGGCTGGCCTCGCCACCGCCACTGCTGAGGGGGAGAGAGGCTTGGCGAGTCAGCAGCTGTGAGCCGCTCAGTTCTTGCCATGGCTGCCACTGCGGGAGGAGGAGAAGGCTTGGTGGGCCAGCCTTGCCGCCACCACTGGGGGAGGGAAAAGGCTTGGCAGGCCGGCCTCACCGCTGCCACCACTGGGGAGGGAGGGAGAAGGGCTCACCTGCTGCCGCTTCCTCCTCCTCCAGAGCTCCTCCAGGTTCAGCAGACCCTGAGCTGTGGGGAATACTCCCCCCTGCGAGTATCATGGGTCCCACTGCTTGTATATACTAAAACTAAATCAAAACAGCGACTGAAAGAGCTAGTGGTTTCAGCTCAATTTGAAAACCTTATGCACAAATGCATATTTTTAACATGCCATCTATGAACTTCATCACACTGAATAAATGGCCATCCAAGACAGTCTCTTTCTTATCAGTAGGGTTGCCAGCCTCCAGGTGGGGCCTGGGGATCCCCTGCTTTTACAACTGATCTCCAGCTGACAGAGATCTGCTCCCCTGGAGAAAATGACTGCTTTTAAGGATGTGCTCTATGGCACGGTACCATATTGAGGCCTCTCCCCTCCCAAACCCCACCCTCTCCTGGCTCCACCCCCAAAGCCTCCAGGTATTTTCCAACCCAGACTTGGCAGCCCTACTTATCAGGGCTAAGCTTAAAAATCTGTTGCCATACAATATGCACACGAACACACAGATTTACAGTGACTGAAATCAAAGGTCTGTTAAGCTTGGCAGCTGTGGAATCACAATCTAAACTCTGCGTAGGAGGAACCCACAGAATGCTGCTGAGCACAGCTGAGCATTTGGTCACAACATGAAGGAAAGCTGAGAAAGAAGCACATAATAGATTTAAGGTTACCATTTACTGCTTGACTGGCTTTAACAATAAATACAGCAGTGTTATGAAGGTGATACAAAACTTGTAGTCATTAAGATGGTCTAGTGTAGGAGACGATGGCCCTATATCAAAACAACAGACCATGTAGCTAGAGAAGAAGACAATCCATATGTGTAAAGAAATAGCAAAAGGAGAACAAGTGAGTCATGTTTCTTTTCCTATTTTCAAAGCAACGTGCAAGAGGAGCACATGGACTGGATGAGGTCATCCTACTCCAGAGATTTACACTACTGAAGTAATTCTCTGTATGTTAGAATCAAGCTTGTTTGCTCCAGCCTCTGCTGAGTTCCTGATGTCAGGGACTGCTGTTCTCTCTCTGTTCCACAACCTTGTCAACAAATTAGGGTTAAAAATAGTGCAGGAGAAAGGTTGAAAGAAGTTCAAGTTGCGGTCACAGACGCAAGTTGAAGCGGAAGGGAATGGAAGATTTGGTTCATTTACCGTGAAGTCTTCCTTCTTGGTGGTCCTGGAGTGGGGCAGTCCTCCTGAAGACTCCATTGCTCCTGGGACTTAGCTCTTCCTCTCCTCAGACAGGGCTGGCAAAACTGATCCTGGAGGGGAGGGGCTTGTCCTCTGGATCTCCAGTCACTCACCAAGCCAAACTCCTCCCCAGTAACCTGTATAGTACTGAACCACACAAAATACCGTGCCACCCAAACCAGTAACAAGTGCAAAACAATAGGCTTCTCAATGACTACAGAAAACTTTATTAGCTCAAAAACCCAGTACATACAGACTTAGAGCATAAACTTCGCCAATTCCCAGAAGCATCTCCCATTAAGCACTGGAAGCCACTACTTCAACAAGGGTGGGTAAGACTGCCCCACTCCAGGACCACTGAGAAGGAAAACTTCATGGCAAGTGAACCAAATCTTCCATTCTCTAGTGGTCCTGGTAGTGGGGCAGTCCTCCTGAAGACTCAATTACTCCTGGGACATAAAAGAGCAGTACTCCCCAGGGTGGGTCAGATGGCTTCCAGTCCTTACAAGGCATGCTGGAGCACCCTCTTACTGAAAGCCACCTCCGCCGAAACCAGCTTATCTATCTGATAAGTAAAAGAATGGACTGATCGCCAAGTAGCTGCCTTGCAAATTACATCTAAAGACGGAAAAGCCCTGTAAGCTGCTGACGCGGCCGCCCCCTTAGGGAGTGAGCAGTGACCTCTTCAGGTGGCACTAGACCCTGTGCCTTATAGGTCACGATGATGCAACCTCTGATCCACCTACTCAATGTGGAAGTGGAAATGGCTCTACCCAGAACTCCTTTCCTAAAGGAAACAAACAAGGACTCTGTTTTCCTCCACCCTTTAGTCCTGTCCAGATAAAGACTCAGGGCCCTACAAACATCTAGCCTAAGCCAAACATTCTCCCTATCGTATTTAGGGTTCTGGTAGAAGGATGGAAGCACAATGTCCTCCAACCTATGAAAGGCCAAGTTCACCTAGGGAACGAATGCCGGGTCCAGGCGAAGTGCCACTCTATCCTCGTGAAAGATAGTTCCTTACTCACCGAGAGTGCTTTTAACTTGGACACCCAGCACACTGAGGTGATCCCTATGAGAAATACTGTCTTAAAGGTTAACTCTTTCAGGGGGCAAGAGACCACAGGCTCAAACAGTGCATGACACAGGGCCTTCAACACCATGTTCAGATTCCAAGTGGGAAACCTATGCACCTGCGGAGGATTAACCAGTGAGGTGCCCCTCAAAAATCACCGGATATGAGAGTGGTGCCCCAAAGAAATCCCTTTCCTAACTCTTCTGACAGCTGAAAGGGCAGCCACCTGCCTCTTCAAGGTACTTGTCCTGAAGCCTTGCACAAGGCCTTATTGTAAAAAGGCCAGAACTTCCCCACCCGAGCCTGAATGAAACACTTGCCATGTTCTATCATATACCCTGTTTGTCGACCGCTTTCTAGAGGCCAGTAAAGTATCAATCACTCCTTCCTCATAACCCAAGTACTTTAGTTGCTGCCTCTCAATCTCCAGGCTGCTAATTTTAACATGTCTGATCTGGGTGCACCGTCTCCCCTTGCATCAACAGGTCCTTTCGCCAAGGGAGGTGCCAAGGGTCCCTTACAGAGAGTCTCAAGAGATTCTGGAACCATGGTCTCCGTGGCCAGAAGGGAGCGATGAGGATCAGGTCTACTTTCTGGTCCACTGTCACCTGAATCACCCTTGGAATGAGCAGGAATGGAGGGAAGGTGTACAGCAGACCTTTTGGCCACACGAGGCTCAGGGTGTCTGTCCCGATCGCTTTCAGGTTTCTGGCTTCTGACAAAACTTCTTACTTGCCTGTTGTGTTTTGTTGCAAATAGGTCCACCTTTGCTTTCCTGAACTTCTTGCGTATCTGCTGAAACACCCCCTTGTTCACCATCCACTCCAACTGGCCCACCGTTTGCTGACTCAACCAGTCTGCCAAAACGTTCTCTCAACCGAAGACGTGTACCACCTTTAGAGACAGAATGTGTACTTCTGCCCACTTCATCACCGTGCTGCCTCTTGGTTCAGCTTCCAGAATCGCGTACTGCCCTGTTTGTTGATGAAGGCCTTTGCCGTCATGTTGTCCGTCTGAATGAGCACATGATGGCCCACTAGCAGACTCTGAAACTCAACCAGGGCTAGCTTTATTGCTCTCAGTTCCAGAAAGCTGATGCTCCCAGTCGCCTCTTCTGTTGACCAGATCCCTTGAGCCACATGTCCTAGGGCATGAGCACCCCAACAGTACAAACTGGCTTCCACCATCACTACCATTCTCTTGGGTTCCCACAGGGGCATCCCCCCTGCCAACCTGGACAGTTCCAACCACCACTGCAGTTCCAACTGAAAGGGCAATGACACCTTTCAGTTCCTTCTGTGCACTATTTCCTCCTGAAACCAAAGAAGAAAACTCTGCAGAGGGCGGGTGTGGAACCTGGCTCAGGACAGCACATTCTGACAGGAGACCAGCATATCCAAGAGGCAGGCCAAAGTCATAATCTCTATGGTGGGGGCCCTGGCCACCTGATCCAACACTGACAGGATCTTCTCCTGCCTTTCCTGAGAAAGAAATACCCTGTCCACAGTGGAGTGGATCATCACCCCCAGGTGGATTAAGAACTGCAACAGTTCGAGAACACTCTTTTCCATATTTATCACAAACCCATGGTTCTTGAGTACCTGCATTTTCCATACCATGCTGACTGGCCAGATGAGATGAGGGCGCTTTTATCAAACAGGAAAGGAAACAGGGATATACCTTCCAATCGTAAGGCTGCTATCAGTGTAATCAAAACTTTGGTGAACACCCGTGGAGACAATTTCAACTTGAACGGGAGTGCCCGATATTGAAAATGCCTCCTGTGGCAGACAAACCGTAGGAACTGCCAATGAGCTTCTCTGATCGGGATGTGCAGGTAGGCCTCTGAAAGGTCTATGGAGGCCATGAAGTCTCCTATCTGTATGGATGAAAGAATAGTCCTCAAGGTTTCCATCTTAAATTTCCTTGACCTTATGAACCTGTTCAACCACTTGAGGTCTAGAATGACCCTGACATCCCCATTCTTCTTGGAGATCATGAAGAAGACGGAGTACACTCCTCTCGACTTCTCCTTGTTCGGAACGCTTTCAATCACCCCAATATCTAGCAGATGCTGAATGGCCTTCAACAGTAGGTTGTGATTGTCCAGCAAACGCTTCTTTGGCAATTGCCAGAAACAAGCAGGCGGGTACTTTTCAAACTCCAGGAAGTACCCAAGGGAGACTGTCTCCAACACCCATTGGTCCATGACAGTTTATTGCCACTGGTGGGAAAAGTGCTGCAGATGGCCTTCCACCCCATTGAGCTGTCCAGCTTGACATAGTCATGCCAGAGGTCCCTTCTTGGAACCCTTGGAAGTCTTCCCTGGTTTTCCAGAGAAGTGCTGAGGTCTCTTGGATTGCCATCTGCCTTTGAAGGATCTGTTGTAAGACTGCCTGTCCTCTCGCCTGAAGTCCTGAAAGGACTTGAACCTTGTTTTGGAGTTCATATCTTTCTTCTTTGAAGGAAGGACCCATTTCTTGTCCTTATCCTCCACCAGATTATCTCCCCAGGCCAGCACCGAACAAGTTGACTCCCTTAAAAGGAACCACTGTGACTTTAGCTCTGGCCGAAAGATCCGTGTCCCAAGTACATAACCAAGTGTTGCGCCTGGCTGTCACGCTGCACGCCACTGTTCTAGCCGCCAACTGAAGTGCATCCAGGGAGGCATCTGCTGCAAAAGCTATAGCCAGGGCTATCTTCTTCAACTCGTCCTTAAGACTCTTGGGTATCCCACTGTCAGCTGCTGTAAGGTCTAAGGCCCAAATGTAAGCTGCTCTGGAGAACAAAGATCCAGTTGCAGATGCCCGAAAGAAACTAGCAAACTCCTCAAAATCCCTTCTCAGAGCCTTTTCAACGCGCTTATCACAATTATTCTTAGGGAGATCATCTGCATCCATAGGAAGAATGGACGAAGAAGACAAAGAGTTAATTGAATCATCCACAACAGGCAATTTGATCTTTCTAGTAGCTTCTGGAATAAGAGAGTAGAGTTTTCTGGAATAAGAGAGTTTGTGAGCATTGAGTTATTAGCTTTGGGACTGGCAGGGGGCTCCCATTCTGCCATGATGATGCTATAGAAAGCAGCAGGCAAAGGCACCCCTGCTGCCTTGGTGTTGGGTTTGGGAATAGCTTTATCAGACCCCACAGGGAAGTCAGCCACCTTTGCGTCTTCCTTAGTCTTGGGAGTATATGAAAGTTCCAATGCCCTTAACACCTTAAGCAACAATCTACTATACAACTCCTGTGGAAACAGCCTAGACTGAAGGGTAGGAACAGCCTTCTCCTCTTCATCCGACAGCTCACCCTCTTCCTTTTCCGAAACAGACGCCTCAGACACAGAATCTTCCTCCAAGTCACTGGGAAGGAGGCTATCGTCACCATCCCCTGAGAGCAGTGGTCTGCTCTTTTTTCTAGGAGGAGGGCTGCCTGGCACACAGCTGTCTCTATGTCGTTTGCCCCCTTTAGGTAAAGGAACCATTGCCACGGTTTCCTGAACTCTTTTCTCATCTCCTCCTTCAACCAAGAGAGGAGATTAGACTGAGCATCCTCACTGGACAATTCAGTGCCCTGAGAGTCCTTCTTGGAAACCTGGGAGGCTTCCAGCTCATCTAAAGGAAAGGAACTTGAAGGGCCAGCCTTATCCACCATTTTGTCAGCCCCAGGCAACAACAGTGACAGCCCTGCAAAAATTAAAATAAGGATCCATCACTGTGTGCCACAAAATGGCTGCCCTTCCCACCATTTCGAGTCCGTCCCCCCCCCCCCGGCATGTTGCCCAGCTGGCAGGACAGGGCACATGGACCAAAACGCTCTCCCACCAAAAAGGTCCCCTGCTTCCTCACATAGCCACGGCGAGGGGAAAGCCACCCCCCCTTTGGCAGAGAAAGCAGGCAATGAGGGGTGATATGCCCCCCCCCCCGGTTTCAGGTGCTGCCAAAACCCACCGTTCTAGCCAGCCAGGTCCAAGTCTGACCACTATAACTCGACTACCCCCCCCCAACTGAACTATTCCTCCCTACCTTGACTCAGGAGAGGCAGGAATGCACGTCCGGAGCTCCCTGTGCGTCCTGACACAATCTCCTGTGGGCACAAAGACAGGGCTCCCAAATGGCTCAGAAAAGCACCAGTGCAGAGCCACGCCTCACAGGAGCCATCCCTCCCACTCTCTCCCTAATGCAGGAGAGGGGCCCTTCCAGTTGGGAGCAATCCACAGAGGCGGGGACGGGTTCCCGGCTGCCGCAACCATCTGGGGGCCTCCCAAAATTGCCAGCAGCTGCTCTCCGCCTCTCCTGTGGAGGACCCGAGAGGGGTGGGGAGGCAAATAGCCTTCCCCCACCTCCCCTTGAACTCACTTCATCGTCCTTCATCCAACAGCTTTCCTTTCTTTCTTCCAGGATCTTCATGCTCGAAGAGAGCACCACCAAACTTTCTGCAAGGAAGGCAGGGACAAAAAGACTGGGGATCCTGAGGACAAGCCCCTCCCCTCCAGGATCAAAGTCTCGCCGGCCCTTCCTGAGGAGAAGAGGAGTTAAGTCCCAGGAGTAATGGAGTCTTCAGGAGGACTGCCCCACTACCAGGATTACCGGAGAAGCGAGGCTATTCCCTCCAGAGGAATCAGACCTGTGGTTGCAAGATCACACAGCCCTTTGTTGCTGCAGGCCCAGCCCGTCACTGTGTGATCAGATACAACTGTGGGTGAGTTGTGGGGATTTTTTGCCCTTTGTTTCCCATGTGCATAAACGAGGAATTGCACTTCCGCACTGAGGCCCCCCTATAGGTATGCGATGATGTGCATATTGTGTGTGTGTGGGGGGGGGACCGGCACCAAGCCGGGATGGTCTGATTAGACCATCCCAATGGTTCAGAAGCATGCTTGCACGATCAGACGGGAAAGTCCATCCATGGCCCGTCGCAATCCATTTACTACTGGATTTTCCCTGGTGTATTTTTTTTTTACAATACAATTTTTATTGTTTTATTTTTTACAGATACAACAAATTGAAGAGAAATAATAAAACTTTCATCAATCCAACAACAGTATAAACAAGAACAAACAACCAAACTACAAACTTTGCTCATGACCAAGAATAATACAATAACACCTGTTTAACATAAGGACCAATATTTCCGAATAAATGAGTAATAAAAAGATTTCTGAGCACTTGTGGTTTTGTCTATAACATATTCTAAGTTATTTATAATAGGGTGCCATCTGTCATAGAAAGCTAACCTGTCAGTGGTTGGATCCTGATTCTTAAGACGATCTGAAATTTTATCTATTATAAAAAAGTCCCAGACCCTCGAGTACCACAAATTAAGTGATAAAAAGGTAGCATTCTTCCAATTTTGGGCTATAATAGATTTTGTGGCCGACAACAAAATTGTGATCAGATCTTTACTATGGTGGGGGTTCCCTGGTGTATTTTAACTTCACTTCTGCAGTGGAGCAGCACAGGTTGCCGACAGCTGCAGGACACTTCCCATATGTTGCTATCTGATTGCGCCCTTTTGATCCTTCGGGCACTCGCGCCTATATCAGATCTTCTGGCGCATGTGATCACAGCCACAGATAGCATGCTTTGTAATGGTTTCAGAAGACTCGAGGACCCTGGGTATAAACAGGGTGTAATGTGGAAAGGTCACCCTTTATTATAATGACATTATGCTTACTACACAATGCATGCATGTTCAATGTCACATAAACCATCTCAAGTAAAAATAACAGAAGCTTGGGTTTTGTGTGTGTTTCTTCTTTTTGCAACACACCATATATTCTAGTACTGAAAAATGATTTTGACTTTTATGACCTTCAGAATTATTGTCTTGGAGAGGCAGGATAACCATTAAGAATGTCATTCCTGAAAACCATCTGGGATGATAAACAGGTTTCCTACCTGTAACTGATGATCTTCGAGTGGTCATCTGTGCATTCACACTGATGGGTTACTGCGCCTGCGCTGGAATCCATCGGTATAGTAGAAAGCTCTAATGGATTTTTGCGCCCAGCAACACCGGCATGCGCGGGAACCTGACCGCGCATGCCCAGAGGAGCGGGCGCGGGAATCCCGCCAGTTCCTTCTGACCGCTGCGACCAAGCAGAGATAGAGAGCGCCTGGCAGCAGAGGGGAAGGAGGGCGGGTAGTGTGAATGCACAGATGACCACTCGAAGATCATCAGTTACAGGTAGGAAACCTGTTTATCTTCGATGTGGTCTCTGTGCTTCACACTGATGGGAGAGTAGCGAGCAGTATCCTACCTGGAGGTGGGTGCAGGCAGGCTGTCACTGAGAGACCGAAGAGAGGACTAGACGACCCAGGGAGGAACGAGTAGCTGCCCTGGTGTCCAAAGCGTAATGTCTCATAAAGGTGGTAGGTGTGGCCCATGTAGCAGCGTTGCAGATGTCTGTAAGGGACGCTCCCTTGAGAAAGGCTGTAGATGTGGCAATAGCCCGGGTGGAATGGGCATGTATCGGGCCTGGGAGTGGCGTCCGCGACAACTGGTAGCAAAGAGTTATGAGGGCCACTATCCACCTAGAGAATCTTTGTGCCGTGATGGGAGATCCCAATTTGTTGGTAGCGTAAGACACAGTCTAGGGGTCTGACGTGACGGTTTCGTGCGGGCCAAGTAGAATAAAAGGGCTCGTTTGACGTCCAGCGTATGGAGGAGCCTTTCCTCCTGAGAAGTGTAATTGGGGTAGAAGTCTGGCAGAACTGTCTTCGCATGTAGGTGGAAATCTGACACCACCTTAGGCAGGAAAGAGAGATCCGGAAAAAGACGGACGGCATCTGGCAGGAAGGACAGGTAGGGAGGGTCGTGCCTGAAGGCTAGAATCTCCCCTACCCTGCGTGCGGATGTGATGGCCACCAAAAACGCTGTTTTCCAAGCCAGAAGATGAGGCGCACACGTGGCTAGTGGGTCAAAAGGCTTCCTTGTAAGCATACGCAGGACTAGCGTCAGGTCCCAGGGGTGTGCTGGCAGTCTACGCGGAGGGTAGAGATGTCGAAGACCCTTGAGGAAGCGCTTCGAAAGCGGATGTGCAAAGACAGAAGAGTTATCAATACGATTATGGAAAGCTGATATAGCGGCGAGGTACCCCCTAAGAGAGGAATGGGCGAGTCCGGTATCAGTGAGAGAAAGCAAAAATTCAAAAATCGTGGAGAGGCCAACCGAGTAGGGCGAAGCACAGTCGTCTGGTAAGGCGGAGCAGAAACGAGACCACTTATAGGTGTAGGACTTCCTCGTAGATGCCTTACGAGAGTTTAAAAGTACGTTGGCCACTCGGTCCGAGAAGGTGGAGGGGAAATTCTCCATGCTGTAAGCTTCAACCGAGCGATGTCGTGATGAAGCAGGGGGGGGGTTGCCGACTGTAAGTAGGTCTGGCTGAGGTGGGAAGTGATGGTACCGCTTCTGCGCAAGAGATAGGAGCGTTGAGAACCAAGGCTGGCGAGGCCACCCGGGGCAAACTAGGATGCAGTCTGCCCTGTCCTGCACGATTTTGTGAACCACTCGAGTCAAGAGTGGGAAGGGAGGAAATAGGTATAGGAACCCTTCGCTCCAGGGATGGAGAAGGCCGTCTCCCAGAGAAAGTGGATCCCGGCCGCCCAGAGAGCAGAACTTGGCACACTTGGAATTGTGTCTGGTGGCAAAGACATCTACTTGGGGAGTGCCCCAGGTCCGGAAAACCGGTTTGAGGTGGACATCGGAAAGTTCCCAGTCGTGGGTTTGCGCGTGGCCTCGGCTGAGCAGGTCTGCTTGAGTATTGAGAACGCCTGGGATGTGCGTCGCCCGAAGGTAGATGCCGTTTGTGATGCACCAGTCCCAGAGGGTTAGTGCAAGTCGACAGAGACGACCAGAGACGGTGCCACCCTGTCTGTTTATATAACTGACAGCCGTCGTATTGTCGGAAAGGACTGCTACGCATGTGTCCTTGACTGTGGGGAGGAAGGCGCGTAGCGTGTAGAAAATGGCTAGCAGTTCTAGGTAGTTTATGTGTTGGGACTGCAGGGTGCTGTCCCAAGCTGCACCTGTTCTCACCGTGCCTAGGTGAGTGCTCCATCCCCAGTTGGAGGCGTCGGTGGTGAGAACGACCTGAGGAGTCGGGATATGGAAAGGGGCTCCCTGTAGCAGATGGGGCATTACGGTCCACCACTCGAGGGAGTCCCGGACTTCTGCCGTGGGGGAAAGAAGCATGTTCTGTGGATGCTGTGACGGGCGAAAGCGACGCAGGAACCATAGTTGGAGGATTCGCATACGAAGCTTGGCGAAAGGAAGGACTGATGTGGTTGCCGCCATGAATCCCAACAGGCGTTGAATGGAGTGGGCTGTGGATTGAGTCTGCGAACGGATTTGGTTGGCTAGAGCAATGATGGGTAGGGCTCTGTCGCGTGGGAGGAAGGCTGTAAGTAGGGTTGAGTCGAGGACTGCCCCTATATAGCGGACCCTCTGGGAGGGCATGAGATGGGATTTCTCCACATTGATGCAAAGGCCCAGGTCCATGAGCAGGGACTGGGTCGTGGAAATGGCTTCGAGGAGAGCCTGTCTGGAATTGGCGACGAGAAGCCAATCGTCGATGTACGGAAAAAGCATAATGCCTTGGAGGCGGAGAAAGGTGACTACGACGATCATGGTTTTGGAGAAGACCCTGGGGGCGGTAGAGAGTCCGAATGGAAGGGCCTTGTACTGAAAATGTTCGTGTCCTATCGCAAAGCAGAGGAATCTGCGATGGGGGGGGCAGATTGAGACGTGGAAATAGGCGTCCTGGAGGTCCAGGGTGGCCATCCAGGCGTTGCGGCGGATGAGGGGAAGGAGGGATGGGAGCGTAACCATCCTGAACCGACGGTACTCGATGAAATGGTTGAGTCCTCTGAGGTCTAGGATTGGTCTGGTTCCGCCGTCCCGTTTCGGTACCGCAAAATATCTTGAATAAAAACCTGTGCGGTGGTGTTCTGCCGGTACAGGTTCGATGGCGTCCTTTTTGAGGAGATTGGCGACCTCTTGCAGTAACGGGGCAGAAGGGGGAGTAATGACGAAGACGGGAACCAGGGGAGTCTGAAGGAACTCGATGAGATACCCTCTTGAAATTATAGATAGGACCCAAGCGTCTGTGGTGATAGTGCGCCAAGCTGGAAGGAAGGGCGCGAGGCGTGGAAGGTGGAACAGGACACAGTCAAAGTCCCTGTTTCTGTTGACGGGACTGTTTGGAGCGATTGGATTGTTGGGACGTAGGGAAGCGTTGCTTCTGTTGGTAAGAAGGACGCTGATGGGCGCTCGCGGGCCGAGGGCGCCAGTTACGGTCTGGGGAACTTCTGGAGGAGGACCAGCGGTACCATGGTCTGGACCAGGTTCTTGGTTTGAACTGCCTGGTGTCAGAATCTGCTGATTCAGACAAAGTATTTCTATTGCTTGCTGCTATGATTTCTGTCTTGCTGCTATGATTTCTATTGCCATGTATGTTTCTATAGCACCTGCCATGTAGTTGCCCCCCTCCACCATGTAACCCCTCCCTTTGGCCAGTTTGTATGTAGTCTATATGACCCCAGGTTTATGACCCTGACCAGGCCTGGTTTGTGTAACTGTCAGCCCGGGAGGATGACAACTTCAAAGCATGGGAACAATGGGCCTCTCACACTCCTGCCTCCGCATTCCATTCATCCCGGCTGGGACAGCAAGGGAGGACAGGTCCCATCTCTTATCAACGTGCGAAAGCCTCGAGGCCAGCGATTGTTATGTGAAATGGTAACAACTAAGGGGTCTGGTTTGGAAAGGGAAATTTACAACTTAACACCTCACTTTCTTTCCTGTGGGAAGCAAATGGCCAGAGACCCTTTTTGCCCGCCGTTTTTCCCCTTTAGTGATTGGCTACCTATGGGTAATTCAAACTGTTCTGAAAAGTATAATAGACCTGCTTCTGTCATATGCGTTATCTCTGACAATAATCCGAGAAGCTGTACCAATGTAGAGATTGGAAATAAAGAACTGTGTTTCATCAACAAAGATCTGATCCTTGACTACTTTGAGCAGAAATCTCACACCTGGTAGTCGGAGAAACACCCAGGGACCTGGAGGCCTTAATGCTTTTATCAAGCTCTTGTAGAGCGGTGTCAGTTGATGCGTGGAAGAGGCCTAGACCATCGAAGGGGAGGTCCTCAATGTAAGATCTGGTATCCTGCTGGAGTGTGGTGGACCTCAGCCAGGAGTGTCGTCTCAATGCGATTCTAGAAGCCATGGTTTTAGAAAAAGTGTCCAGAGCATGTTTTGATGTGTTGAGTTGCTGCTTGGACAGAACGAGGCCTTCCTTTTGGAGACGGCGGGCTGCTTGCCTTTGGTTGTCTGGGAGGTGAGCTAGGATGCTAGAGAGCTGCTCCCACAGGGCGTAATTGTACCGGCTCATGCACGCCAGGTAGTTGGCTGTTTTGACGCCAAGAGCTCCTGCAGAATAGAAGCGACGGCCGAAGCCATCCAGTTTCCGACCCTCCTTGTCGGACGGTGTGGACAGGGTTCTTTTTGCCTTGGTGGAGGAGTTAACCACCATGGAGTTTGGTTTTGGATGGGAGGAGAGAAATTCGGCCCCCAACTCCTGGATGCGGTACATGTGGTCCAGGCGTCTCAATGATATTGGGCCAGATGCAGGCTTATCCCAGGGTGCTTTGGAAGCCTGTAAGAGAACCACAGACATTGGTAGAGCGACCCCGGTAGAGGTGTCTGCCTGGACAATGTCAAATACTGGGTCATCAACCGCTGGTTTAGGTTGAAGAATGGAAAGTCCAAGAGATAGTGCCATGCGCTTTACTAACTCCCCGTAAGAGGAGATGTCCTCCGAGGGAGAGATAGGGAGGTTGTCTGCCACATCTGGGTTTGGAGAGGGGTGGGCGGGCGAACCCTCGTCGGACTCAGTGTCATCACTGTCTGCTTGCGAAGAGGACGACGCTGGAGGTTCGGATGGTTGTGTCGGTATGGACGGGGGGTCCGTGATCGGACTCGTTTGGATCGGGGTCGGTATCGATCCCTGTGGAGCCGTAGAGTGAGGTGGCAGATGGGATTGAGGTGGCAGCTGCTGCGGTAAAGGTGCCGACGGCGGGTGAGTAGCAGCAGGGCGGTAGGCCGGCGGTCTGGTATACAGAGCGGACGGCTGACTCGGGGGAGAGGCCCGTGGCCGAGAAGCTGGGCGATCCCAACCCCGGTAATGTGGAGGTGACCACGGTCTCGATGGAGCAGAGTGCGTGTCGATGTAGTAGGCTCGATGGCGGTCCCAATGTGCCGAGGGCTGCGGGTTGCACATCCCAGCGTGACGGTCCCGGAGATCGATGTCGAGAAGAGTGGTGCGGTGATCTATACCGAGGAGAACGAGATCGGTAATCCCTGCGATAGTGTTCTCTGTACTGGGGACGCTCGGTGTCGTCGGGAAGGTTGACGGGGCCATATCGATCCGAGGGATCCGGCAAAAGGGACCTCACCGACAGGGGAGATCTCGAGACGGATCATGGAGGTGGATCCAGGCGGCGATGCTCGACATCGGGAAACGGTTGGGTTTCCAGGATGGTATCGGGTAGCTGTGGATCAAGTTGGCGAATAGGAGAGTCAAGGAGATGGATGGTAGGGATCTCCAATGGTTGTGCCGGCAGGACGGGCAGAGCTTGCAGCACTGCCTGCGGCTCCGATGGTGTTGGAGCGGGAGGCACAGGAGCCTTCTTCGGTGGTTTGCCAGTAAGCACGGCAGAGTCCTTGTGCTTCTTCTGGCTTTTGTCCTTCTTTTTCTTTTTTAAGGGCGTTGAAGCCACGGACTGCGTAAGCACCGGGCGTTTCGACCCCGATTGGACTATGTCCGATGTCGGTCTCGATCCCGAGGGTCCTCGAGATGGTGTCATCGATGTCGATGGCCCGTCGGTCGGAATTGAGGTGTTGGTCGATTCCATGACCTTCTGAGGTGATGGGAGAAGGGCGGATTCAAGTAGGGCGACCTTCAGTCTCGCAGCTCTGTTTTTTCTTGTCTGATTGCTGAACTTTGCGCAATGCGGGCAAGAGTCGGGGCGATGGGACTCACCCAAGCAGAGTATGCAGAGCGAGTGGCCGTCCGGAGCCGCAAGCTTGCTCCCACAATTCGAGCACCTCTTAAAGCAACCCCACTTTTGAGCCATACAGTAGCCCAAAGTGAGGGGGAAGCGGAGAGAGGGTGGGGGAGGGGGTAAAGAAGAAAGAAAGAAACCCCACACCAAAGTCACCCCTTCTTCTTTTTTTTTGTTTTTGTTTTATAGGAGAAGACGAGAGAGGAAGAAGTAAAGGCGAGGAGTTAGGAGAGGGAGAAAGAGCTTTCCTCGACGAATTGACGGAGCTGACTGACTAAGCTGTGAACAGCGCGGCGGTCAGAAGAGAACTGGCGGGATTCCCGCGCCCGCTCCTCTGGGCATGCGCGGTCGGGCTCCCGCGCATGCCCGGTGTTGCTGGGCGCGAAAATCCGTTAGAGCTTTCTACTATACCGATGGATTCCAGCGCAGGCGCAGTAACCCATCAGTGTGAAGCACAGAGACCACGTCGAAGGTCTTGTAATTATCTAGTTTCTAAACTCAATTGAAGACTTGGAGTCTTACTGTTCTGGGAGCTGCCAAGTTAGGATTGGGTCAGGATATCTGGGTGACCATGACCATCATGTGTTTGTCCCAGGTTATTTTGGGCCCATACATTTAATGTAATGTTCTGCACTGAGCAGGTTTCTGGTGGTCTGGTTGAGGCTTTGGAAATCCAGACTGTGCCATGGTCAAATCATTATTTGTTGAAGGCTTGGCAGAAACTAGTGTTCTTCTTCTTCAAGGATGGAGGATAGATTCAGTCAGTCTCCAACCAGAGGCTACTGGATCCCATGAGATCAGGGGGAAGTTGGGAGTGTCCACAGAGTCAGTCTAGCATAGGGTTGCCAGTCTCCAGGTGGGACCTTGAGATCTCCCGCTTTTACCACTGATCTCCAGCTGACAGAGATCAGTTCCCCTGGAGAAAATGGCTGCTTTGAAGAGTGGATTCTATGGCATTGTACCCTGCTGAGGCCCCTCCCCTCCCCAAACCCCACCCTCTCCTGGCTCCACCCCCAAAGTATCCAGGTATTTTCCAACCCAGACCTGACAACCCTAGTCTAGTGGACCCTGCAATACTAGGATTTGTCAGACAATTGACAGGGGTCACTCTTCAGTGCCTCAGCTCCTTGGTCCACTAATTTAATCAGTGACCAGGTGATACAGGCATTTATAGCACCATCTAATCATAACTGCTTGGATCAATTCAGTTTAGGTCTCTTTGCTGCTTAGAAACTCTTACAATGAGATAATGAGACCTCCCATCCAGAAAATAGTGAATGCCTCTTTTTGGAGGAGTTTTATCGAAGGCCCCTAAAAGAAGCAGTTAGCCAACTTTTTAAAAAGAAATATTCTGCAGATAACATGCCAAATTTGTTTTTCTGGAGAAAAACATTTCATGGATAGTGGCAGAACAACTCCTGGTTTACCTGGATGAAACATGCGCTCTTGACCTTTTTCAGGTTTAGGCCTAACTTGGGAACAGAGATGGCTTTAGTTTGGCACTGCTGGATGACTATGCTATGATAACCTTGAGGCTAGATTACCATAACATGCTTTTCTTGTAATAAGTGGTGGGAGGAAACTGAAGAGGGGAATCCCCACTCCCAGGGGGAACCTGAGAATTCAGCTTGGGGGTGCTATTGAAGATGACTCGGCAACTTGCCCTGGTACAAAATGTGACAGCCCATTTGTGATTCCATTCCATATAGATGTATATATTTTTTTGCTGTCAAGTCATAGCCGGTTTATGGTGACCATGTAGGGTTTTCAAGGCCAAAGACTTTCAGAGGTGGTTTTGCCTCTGCATAGCAACGCTCGTCTTCCTTGGTGGTCTCCCATCCAAATACTAACCAGAGCCGACCACGCTCAGCTTCAGAGTTCTGACAAGGTTGGGCTATTGTGGGCTATCCATATTGCTTATAAATGTTATTAAAATCCATCAGATCTTTCAACAGTCAGTCCTTTTTCATTTCTTCAATTCTAAATAATTCTAAAGTCACTTTCAGCCTGTTTCTACAGAATTTGTTTTTAAAAATAAAAACCATTTAGTGAACTAGGGGAAAGAGGGGGCATTCAAAACAAGGAGAGGAAAGTAGCAGGTCTCCCACCTGAATAATTGAACAGTGGTAGGACGATAAAGGAGGTGGCTGGCACAAGCATGTATGACTATGTAATCATCATCCAATATCCTAATCACTATCAGACAAATGGTTTAAAACCCACCACTGATTGAAAGTGCAGCTGGGGTTCATGTATTTTGCTAAATTCAACCCACTTAACCTGTAGGTGGGTGAAAAACAAGGCATCTGGGATTAGAGTACACTAGAAAAAGCCAAGTACATGACAAATAAATAGTTATAATTATCCTTATTTCAGCAGCCCATGATCAACCATCCACGAAATCAACCACTGTACATATTTTGCATACTAAACTTCGAATGGGCACTTTTTTTTGGTAATTCAAAACTTCATGAAAGTGCTTCCAAGACCATGCCCTTTAAATATTCCTCCAATTGACTGTAAAAACAATATCTCCCCCCCCCCGCCCAAAAAAATAAGCCTGTTCATTGTATCACCACTGCCCATTGTGGCTGCAATCCACATACCATGGAAGTAAATGCAAAATGACTAATGATTTTGAAGGAGTGGCTCACTACTCATCTCTTCATTTTCCCATCGTTCTTTCTGCCAGAACACTGCCTATGGTCCCAGCAATCCCGCAGAACACAGATTTAGATGGTATGGCAATCAAAAACAACAGATGAAGCTTATAGGAAATTAAATGAAGTGGAACAGGCAAAATGTGACCAGATGCAATCTCTCTCTCTCTCCCTCTTTCTCACAAACAAATGGACAAGAACTGAAAACAGATATTTAATACATTTCTCAAGAATCTTTTCTTGTGTATTTAAAAAACGCAAAGATGGAAGTGGAAATCCCTGGGTTCACAAGAGGGGGGAAATGTTGCACATATCAACTTTCTGCTTATTTTGTGATTGTACTCTTATTAAAATATTTATCCATAGCACACAAAAAAGCATGTGCAAACAGGAATATGGCCAAAAATATTCCTCAAAAATAAGAATTTTAACCATTTTTATATGGTTAAATTTTTATACATAGTGGCAGGAATGTGCAGATTATATTTTTAAAAGGTACAGAAGATGGGCCATATCAGGATTAAATAGTACCAGGTGAACTTCTCTTATTACTATAGGCTGGAAAATAAAAGACGATAGGAATGGGATCTACAGCCATTCCCAGAAAAAAGGTTTTAAGCCACTTTACTCTCTCACAGGTACTTTAAAATATGGAGAATTTTCATTACACAACATTGGAAGTAATACTTAAAACTTCCAAAGGAGAGGCAAGCAAGCAGAGTTTTTAGGTTGAAAGAGTAGTATGGGTATGCCAAATCGTGTCACTGAATGAATGAAGATGAACCATCTATGTGAATATTCCCAGTCATGGGGGCAGCTTCTATCCACATACAGTTTGTAAGTAGGGTTGCCAGCCTCCAGGTGGGGCCTGGGGATCTCCTGCTTTTACAACTGATCTCCAGCTGACAGAGATCAGCTCCCCTGGAGAAAATGGCTGCTTTCAAGGGTAGACTCTATGGCATTGTACTATGCTGAGGCCCCTCCCCTCCCCAAACCCCACCCTCTCCTGGCTCCACCCCCAAAGTCTCCAGGTTTTCCCCAACCCAGACTTGGCAACCCTATTTGTAAGCTATGACTACATTCAGAAGTATGCACATAGGCGGGGGGGGGGGGTGTCACAGGTGGTGGTGATGGGTGGAACCAGCACACTCTGTTCCACACCCCAACAATTCACACTGACCTGCCTACTAGTTTGTATTTTGCAAAGGACCCACCATTGCCACAAGACAGGACCACATACACTAGCTATGCAGAGATGTAAAATTTCTGAAAACTTTTCATTTTGGGGCAGGAAGAGGAAATTCTGAGAAAGCTGAAATATATGGAATACTTACTGTCCTATCAAATTAAATGTTATTGTTTTTCCAACATAAAATATAAAATTTATAACCTAGCATATCAAATTGCAATATTTTACATATTTGTGGAATTTAAAAGTTATACATGCTTCCGTTTTCTATAAACAAAACTGCAAATGTACTCAATACTTGAGAGAAAAATGCAAGCTGAGGCACCCTGCGCTACCTTAGCACACACACCTTAGTTGTAATTAGATGCTGTCTACTTCCTTCTGTGGCTGCCGGTCAGAGAGAGCTCAGTTCTCAATGAAACTTTCTAAGTTTTCCTATGAGGCTTTGGTGCAGTTTCTGCCCCACCTCCTTCTGATCTGTTTTTTCTCTCCAGCAAGGTAGGGAAATAAATTTCTTGTTACCCAATCTGTGGGTATATGTGTCACAATAGTTTGGGGGAGAGGTGAAAAGGTCATCCTAGAGGGAAGGCTCAGAGTCAAAAGGACAGAAGGAATGCAACAGTTAAGAAGCAATGATGGCCCTGCATGTTCCCCCTCATGAAGATTAGGTATCCTTCCAGGTGCAGAAATGCATCTTGAAAAAGCAGTATATGTCTACAGCACGCCTACCTTGGGTTTAAAAGCCTTTCACTCATTCTAAAAGAGAAAATATTTCACAGGTTTTTTCAGTACTCCCAGATTTTCAATTTCTCCATCTGAAAAATGGGGGGGGGGGGATGAAAAAAACCAAGCCACCTGTTTTTTCTTCCCAATTTTTTCTGGTTCCCCCTCCCTCCTCCCCAGGTCTTCACATCTCTATTGCTACAAAGCAGAGAAGAGTTAACCGTGCAACAAGCAGGAAGCACTGTGTGTCATGCCTGTGGGGACCGTGCGTGATACAGACTGCTGTTCCTGCCCTATTATTTTCTGCAGCAACACCTGCTAAAGTAGGAAGCCATGAATACAAGTTTCAAACACAGTATGAAAATGAATGTCTATTTGGACAGAACTGAACTGTCTAAGGAAACAGGTAATGTTAATAAATGAACTGTAACTGAAATGAGTGTGAACTAAGGAGTCCCAAAAATCTACTTCAATGGCTACAAGCGAACCCTCACCTCTGACCTTTGGAGTCTGCCATATGAGTGTCCTCATGCCTACCAAAATGCTGCTCCTGAAACTGAATGATACCTTACACTATGATTCTATAATTTTTACAGTTAAGTAACACACCATAGGGTGCATCAATGGATACAAGCTGAAGGTTATAACATCTTTGGTTTTTCTACTTATAAACTGATAAAATGATCCCTGTGATCCATATGCAGAAACGGATGGAATATACATGGAATAGTATATTTGAGACACGAGGAAAATAAAGAACAGGTCTATCATTCAAATTAGCAACAATTACACAATTTTGTCCCTCATTGAGAAACCCTGGCCATATCATACAGTCCTCAGTTTCAACAAGCAAGTTGTTGCTCATTCTTTCCTCAGACATTTGCACTCAAATATCTGCTTAACTATTCCCTCCAACAGGCTACCTTTATAATATTCCTTTCCTTGATCCAACCTTTTCAACCAACCCAATTGGGGGGGGGGGGACCAAAGGGGGGGGGAAGCCCACATATAGACTCAAAGACCAAAGCACCAGTCTCATAAAACAACTAACAAGCAAAAATTTGGTGTTTTTGTAATGCAGCAGAAAACACTCTGTTCATCTAAGATGTACAGTTTCCGCATATGCTTATCTATTTTGATAGATAGAACCTCAAACTTGAAAAAAAATATGAATAGCCTTAAGAACATAAGAATTTTCAAGGCCCACTCTTCTTTTAAGGTTAAAGATCAGAATGTTGAAATAAATCAGCAACTAACGTCACCGTTTTTAAAGTTAGACTTTCCTTCTCCCTGATGATATACCCGTGTGCTCTCCTGCCGTCTTCTTTTTTCTAACTCTGTAAGAGAAAATATGCATTGTGCTTTCCACAAAACCACAACAGTTTATATAGACCAGATGCTGCAGCTTCCTTTAGGACACCTTAGAAAACTAACAGATTAAATTTTAAAAAGCTCCAATCACATCTGGCCTTTCCACAATGGTCCCTATAAAATCTAAATGAGGCACCTCCCCTGACCATGCTCTTTATCTAGATCAGGATCTGAGTGTACCAAGTATTTGGACTGAGTGTACCAAGGAGAGAGACGTTCAGAGGTGGTTTGCCATTGTGTGCCTTCACGTCAGCCCTCCTTCGCTTTTAAGATTTGACAAGATCAGGCTAGGCTGAGGCTCCCTCAGGTCAGAGCCCCTCCTCTGCATGACAAAATTATTTTCAGTAATGATAATTAAATTTAAAAAATTAGGGCCAGAAAATAGAACAAATGTAGAGTCCAGTGGCACCTTTAAGACCAACAAAGGTTTATTCAAGATGTGAGCTTTCGTGTGCAAGGCACACTTTTTTCAAATATATTGGAATGGTAGATGAGGTTCTAAAATTACACAGACAGGACTTAACAGCAAATTAACTTGTAACAGGATGATGTTTAAGTTATGTAAAGTGAAAAACTAAATAACAAGTTAAGGTCAACAGTTGTAAAGCAATTAATATGTCAAAATAGTAGATAATTGTCGAAAGGTGTTTTTTTTCTAATTGTGGGAAGTAACAATCTTAACTATCTCCTCTCAGGCATGGAGAGCACTTAACAGCCTATTTTGAGCTGGATGTAATGTTGTCAGCAGACATCCCAATATTCCTTGCTTTCAGTGTTCTAATATACTATTCCGAAAAAGAAATACACTAAAATACAGAGGATTTTAAACTTTAAACTCCCTCTCTGGAGTTGCCTGATTTCTCCACTGGATACAGTCTAACCCTCCTTTTGCTCAGCTGCCTGGTGGGGGAAGAGAGGGGAGGGAAGGGGCAACTACACGGCTTCCTTGTCCGCTGAGTCTTCATCCCAGATCGCATGTGCTTTTGAACAAGCCCAGAAGGACCAGCAAGGCTCCACCTCTTCCACACACCACACCACTGCATCCTCTGGTTCCGAGGCATCAGATGAGGACAATGTCCTCCAGCTCCGCCGCCGCCCGCTGAGAACATCACCTAGGCCAGCCACAGAACAGAGCAACGACACTGGGTCCAGGTCAGCCGCCCCATCCACCACACTACCCCATCCTGGCACCACAGCCTCAAGTGCCAGCTGTGGCGACCCACACGACCACCGGACCTGCCAGTTCCAGGACGCAGAGTGTCAGTCGTGCGGCAAAAAGGGGCACATCACCCGGGCTTGCTGATCCCGGGCCACCTGATGCACTCAAGCAGCTCACTCGGAAGACACCAACCTGCACCAGGCCACCAGGTAATGAGCTTGCCCAGGGATACCCCAAATAAGATTTTCATGCCAGTCTCCATAGAGGCTGCGCCTCAAGTAGGACGAAGACTCAGCTGCCAGCAATGGAGGCCACACAGCTGGCCCCTCTTTCCCCCCACCAGCCAGCTGAGCAGAGAGGGGGTTTAAACTTTAAACCCGCTCTGTAGAGTTACACCACAGCGGTGGCATGATTTCACCACCATCCAATGGAGAAATCATGCTGCCGCTGTGGCGCAATGCCAGAGTGTTTAAAGTTTAATCCCCTTCTCGGCTCAGCTGGCTAGCAAAGAGAGGAGAGGCTCATTTAAACCCTCGTGGGGTTTAAATTTTTATTTTAAATTAAGCCCCCCCCCAGCACCAGCAGCCCCCCCCCCCAGAGTCCTGGAGCCCCCCAGGATAAAAAGATCCTGGCTACAGGTGTGTTGAGGGCCCTCCTTCAAGGGTCTTCCTCAAGCTGCACCCAGGGCAGACTGCACTCCGCACCCTGCCCTTGGTACACCACTGCCACAATCTAGTAAAGTAGTAAAAGAATGCTTCCCCCCACCCTTTGCATGCATGATAATAAATATCAATCTGCCTTAGTGGTAACAAATATGGAACAGAAGTTAGAACATTTATTTATTTATATCCCGCCTTTCTTCCCAAGGGACATCCAAAATGGCTTATTCTCCTCTCCTCTGTTTTATCCTCACAACAACCCTGTGAGTTAGGCTAGGCTGAGAGTTTGTAAAGGGCCAAAGGGCACTCAGCAAGCTTCTATGGCAGAGGAATCTGAGCCTGGGTTTCCCAGGTCCTAGTCCAACATTTTAACAACTACCAGGGGTCATTTCGTAGAAAAAGAGGTGCAGGAGCTCATTAGCATGACTCATTAGCATAACTTATTTGCATATGCTACACCACCTGACATCACTTGAAGTATATCAGAAGGCAAGAAAGAAGAGAGAGAGAGAGCTGGCAGAGAGGGGACAGCTACTAATCCAAGCCTCAGAAATACCACTATTCTGGGAAGATAGCTTCAGTGGTGGCTGAAGCCTTCAGAAGGCTGGTCGGAGGAACCTTTCCAGGGGATGGGGTCATTTTGCTGCAGCCATGACACAAGCAGGCATTCCCCCTTGGGGGGGGGGCTGGAACCAACTGCCGGAGCTGCGCTCCCCCGAGCTCCTGCTCGAAATGACCCCTGACAACTACACAAGCTTAGCTTCTATTGCAAATGGGGAGCGGGGGATGTCCGCAGACAACCTGGGCCAGGATATTTCAATTCCCTTAATTTTTGGCCCTGGAACTCCCATGATCACCCTGAAGTCGGTGGCCAATTTTGAGATTCTTTAGCTTTATTTTCTAATGAGTTATATTTGCTACAAATGGACAGACAGATGGACATGCAGATCCTTTTATTATTACAGATGTGTGGTAGTAGCCAGCCAAGTGATTTGTCTTGTTATGACAAGGCCATGAGGAGGGAGAGATGGAATCTTTGTCCAGAAGCCCATGGTAGCTCTTGGTAGCCCTCCCCACTAGCAAATGTTCCTTTTCCTCTCATTGCTTGGCAGCAGGGAAGCGGCCTCCCTTTCTACCTGTCACTTTCTACCTTTATCAGCATCTATTATGACCGATCAAAATCTAATTGTTACAAACATATTTTGGTTTGGTGTTGAAAGATGTTACTTGGCAAATTCACTTGCTGTCTGACAAAGACAAACAGCTAAAAATGGTAAACAGCTAAAGATGGTATCACAATTTGGTATACAGGCCTTAAAGTGAGTCAGTTAAATGTTTATGACATCCGAGCAGGAAAAAACAAATATTTCAGAAATAAACAGCTGCAGTACTGTTGATCAGTCAAGATAAGGCACTGAATTTCTTTGGTTAGACACAAATATTTCATATGTACATGAAATCATGCATGTTTGTAAAAATTTCTCATAAATAAAACCAATTGTTTGTCGTGAACTATTTTAGTCAATGATCAAATAATCCAACTTTAATACAAAAGCACACATCATCAATAAAAGTTTCATGTTTCACAGTTCAGTGTTTCCTTACCAAATACCACAGATCTAAGCACACTTACCTGGGAATCAATCTAATTAAATTCAGTGATACTTTTTTTTTTGCTAACAAGTCACAGCTTACTTACGGTGACCTCATAGGGTTCTCAAGCCACGAGACGTTTAGAGGTGGTTTGCCACTGCCTGCCTCTAGACTTCCTTGGTGGTCTCCCATCCAAACACTGACCAAGGCAAACCCCTTTTCAGCTTCCCAGATCTGATGAGAACAAGCTGGCCTAGCCTATCCAGGTCACGGCATTACAATACTTACTTCTAAGTGAACTTGTACAGTGTTGAGCCACACAACTGCGAGTTCTGTTTTGTGTGTGCATCTTCTGAAATCTAGTTTGACACCCAGTTTTGCAATAACCTTGCTAATACCTTGTTCTCTAAAACAAAGCTGTTAACATTTAATGTAGACCTGTCATGCTAGACTGATACACAATTTTGCATCCTACTAACTGTAACAAACTAACTGAAAGATGTGTTCTATAATATGTCATGTCTCAAGAAAGCATACTCCCTTCTTATGGCAGCTTTCTAACTTTATTGCTTATTTCTGAATAAAATGTAGCAAGTTTTGAAATAATTAAGAGACAAAAATTAATCTCAAACTGTTTCAAAGCAAGTACACCTGGAACTACTTTATTTATTAAAATATTTCCCTACATTACCATTATACCTGGAATGCATTAATTTGTGGCTTGTAAGACACAGAAAGCTGTAAAGAAATGTATCAATCGTAGGTTTAAAGTTTGATGTTTAAAATGCTTGATGCTGACCTGAGACCATAGAGAACTGTCCCATCTGGATGTAAACGAATCATCCTGTTCTTCACAGTGACACCATGTACAAATGACTTCTTATCATTCAGGAAGTAGGTATCAGGAACCCAAAGCTGATCTGCTACTCTATTGTCCAGGGTAAGGTTTAAAGGTATTACATTATACGAAAGCCTCTTATCCCTCCATGCTTGCTGAAAGTACATTGTCAAGGTATAGTCCTGAAATCACAGAAGAGACAGGGAAAAAACAGGTTGAAATTGGTTTTAACATTGCCTTTATTGCTTGAGATAAACAAGTACGTTCTCCTACTGTAAGTATCCATATACAGCCCAAACGAGTAGGAATCTAGTTAACATTAACCACACCCCCTGCCCAGGGCCAAACAAGGAATTATTCATTACGGGTGTGAAAAATATTTAGCCAAACCTGGGAGCAGTAAATTGTCCGTGTATTTTTCTTGACTAGATTTGTATTTTACATCATTATATTTCACTTTGTACTTTCTGCATTTCATAATTTCTTCCCTGTGCTGTTTTTTCCCATACCTCTGCACAAAAGGACTGCATAGTTAGTATACACTCTGTGCATCTGAAGAAGTAGCTATAGTTAATGTAAACTTGTGCTGGAATAATTATTTTAGTTTTCAAAGTGCCACTAGACAGACCCCTGTTTAATTTTGGTGCAGCAGACTCTGGAACCATACTCAGCCAATATCCTTTAGCATTTTTATTATTTTTATTTATTTAACTTATACACCACCCTACCCCAACAATGGGCTCAGTATTATTAAGTGTATTTGTTACAATTCTGTTCTCTAAAGTAGAAGGAATGCACACTTTTCAGATATACAAGTCTCATTGCTGAGAAACATCGCAAGCCTTTTTTAAACAGGTAACACAGTGACTCAGTAAATATTTTGACAGGAAGAGTTTTGTCTTTAAGGACCAACATTTCATTATGACATGCTTATGAAACGTAATCATGGTTTCCTTTCCCCAAATGCACACCATCAAAATCCCTTACTTATGAAAATGGTACGAATGAAACAATTCATGACCTTATGAAAGCATCCATCTTGCAGTCTGACACTGGTTTGGAGTACAGGACATATCGCCTAATTTTGAGTAACTTATACAATATTGTGATTCAGCCTTTGTGTGCTAATATACCTGAACATTCTCTTTGTCAGACACAATTCACTCTACAAATGACTACATCCATCTGAATTTGACAGACACACTGTAACAGTTGATACAGCTTTCAACAATGTCTGACCTTTCAGTTTCCTTTTTTGTCAAAAAGCATATTTTCAGAAGTCAAAGCAAATGCCACAGTGACCCTCCCAGACCACACACAAGGCATTCTAGGGTTGCCAGGTGGGACCTGAAGATCTCCCGAAAATACAACAGATTTCCAGATGACAAAAGTCAGTCCCCCGAGAGAAAATGGCTGCTTTTGAGAGGGGACTGTATGTCATTACACCATGCTGAGGCCTTCCCCTCCTCAAACCCCACCTCCCAAGGCTCAACCTCCCAAACCTACTGGAATTTTCCAACCAGGATTTGGCAACCTTAAGGCATTCTGTGTCTAAAAACTTCTTTATCAAAGGAACAGAAAGAACATAAGAGAAGCCAATGTTGGATCAGGCCAGTGGCCCATCCAGTCCAACACTCTGTCACACAGTGGCCAAAAACACCAGGTGCCCTCAGGAGGTCCAGCAGTGGGGCCAGGACACTAGATGCCCTCCCACTGTTGCCCCCCCAAACACCAAGAATACAGAGCATCACTTGCCCCAGACTGAGGCCTAATTTACACCTCCCCTCTGAAGTAGTTTGACTGCTGTCTTTTCCTACGCTCATTTCATGCTGGTTTCAAATTTTACTCCCTGGGTCTGAAGAGTACAAAGCAACAGGATCTGTTTAAAGCAGTAAAATGCTAGCTTGACCATAGGAGGGCAATTAACGAATGTAACCAGTAATTTTTAAACTAGAACAAGTATGGTTTGAAACTAGAAACAGGTATAGACGGGGTTTTTTGAAACTAGAATGATTCCAGCAGGAAAGTCAGATGTAGATTTGATTTGAGAGTTCCTATCTATACTTTGTGGCTAGTAGCCACTCATGGACCTCTGCTCCATATGTTTATCTAATTATCTCTTGAAGCAGTCCATGCTATTCATTCTGGTATACAAAACCTAGGAAACCTTCAGTGATCTTGGTTTTACAGCGGGCAACGTTACTTGGAAGTAAGCCTAATGTAAGTCAGAGGGATTGATTTTAGAGAAAATACAAGAAGAGGGACCCGTGATACTCACGGGGTGGGGGAGGACCTCACGGCTGAGGACGAAGCAGCCACAGGTAAGCTTCCCCCTGGGCTCTGGCGGTAAGGCCTGCATGACTTCCAGCCCCCGAGCCTGCCAATCTCTCCTCCCCACCCCCCCAGCAGTGATGGTGAGACCGACACAGCTCCCAGCCTCCAGGCCCGCCAAGGTCTTCCCTGCCCCCCCCCCCCCCGGCAGCAATGGCAAGGTCCACATGGCTCCCAGCTGCCGGGCCCACCAAGCTCTCTCCCCTGCCCCCCCAGCAGCAACGGTGAGGCCCATGCAGCTCCAACTGCCAGCCTGCCAAGCCCTCTCCCTCCCCCCGCAACGGAGGAAAGGCATTGTTCGAACTGCGTTTACTTTGAGGAGGAATTTAAGTATCCCCCGAATATTTTTTTTACTTTTCAGATTTTTCTGCACACCTGGGGAGTCCCCCAAGTGTGCAGGAAAATCTCTTTGCCCCCTAGGTGCCCCTGATGTGCGGATTTAGATATCCACACGCAGGGGGCAACTTGGCTATTAGATATATAGACAAGTGGAACCCCGCAAGAAACTTGAGGGATGGTTGTCCCATTCCTCACACCTTTACTTCCTCCTCTCTCCCCCTACTTCTCTTACGCTATTTCTCCCCTCTGCCCCCCTTTTCTTTCTCTCTATTTCTCCTCCATGCATGTGACTTCCTTTCTCTTTCTGACCTGTCATGTCTATTTGTTTTTCTGACTCCCAGCCTCATCACTCTTTCTTTCTGCCCCCACCCCATCACTCTCTTTCTGCCCCCATCACTCTCCCAGCCTCCTGCCTGATTCCTCCCCCACCCTGCACAGCAGCAAGAGCTGCAGTAGTGGTGGCGGTACTCCCAGCAACCCACCTGCTTCCTCCCCCCCCCCCCCGCCCCAGCAGCAGTGGTAGTGCTCTGGGAATCACAACAGATCTCCCAGCTACAGAGATCAATTCACCTTAGGGCTCTCAGCTCCAGGCTGGGAAATTCCTGGAGATTTGGGGGTGGAGCCTTGAGACAGTGAGGACTGGGGAGGCAAGCAGCCTCAGCAGGGTATAATGCCATAGACTCAACCCTCCAAAGCAGTCATTTTATCCAGGGAAACTAATCTCTGTCACCTGGACAACAGTTGTAATTGTGGAGGCTGGCAATGGTAGTTCTCATGGAGGAAATGCCTGGTTTGGAGGGTAGAGTCTATGGCATTACACCAGTCTGAAGTTCCTCCCCTACTCAAATCCCACCCTCTCTAGGCTCCACCCCTCAAATGCCCAGGAATTTCCCAACCTGGAGTTGACAACCCTATTTCCTTCCCACGCAACAGCCAACCTACCTTTATCTGCCTCTCTGTCTTCAGCTTTCCATCTCCACCCCCCTCCCCCACAGCCTCTATCTAGGAAATTTACAGTCTTTCTCCATAGTGGAGTCCAAAGCAGCTGACATTATTTTCTCCTCCTTTTTATCTGCACAACTACCCTGTGAGGTTGGTTAGGCTGAAAGTATGTAGGGTTGCCAAGTCTCCTGGGGGGATGAGGAAACCCCCGCTCCAGGGGCCGGTTGCCCACCAGCTGGGATTAGGCCGCCGGGGGAACCCCACCCCCAAATTGCCGAGGTGAGGAGACGTGCCCGGCACAATGACATCACCTGGAGGTGACGTCATCGCATTGGGCACGTTTTTTGGGGGATGCTCTGTAATTCAAGGGAAAACTCTATGGTTTTTCCTCGCATTACTGAGGTCCCGCCCCCAAAGTGCCCGACGCAATGATGTCACTTCCGGGTGATGTCATCGCAGTGCACATGCTTTGCATGCATGCCAGGACTCTCCCGGACTGGCATGGACTCCCCCCCACTAAAGAAATGATAGGTACTTAGCACCCTAAAAGTGTGTGACTGGTCCATAATCACCCAGCCAGCTTCCACCGCAAGATGGGGATCTGAACCTGGGTCTCGCAGACCCTACTTTGAAGCTCTATTTGCTGTACCTCACTGGCTTTCAGAGGGTGGCTGCTGATGAACAGTAGCAAGCAGCCAGGCCTAGTCGAGTCATGTAAGTCAGGGGGGACCTGGCAACCCTAGACTCCTGCCAGGCCTAGGGTTGCCAACCTCCAAGTGGGGCCTGGAGACCCTCCTCAGAATTACGCCTGGAATCTAGACAGAAGCGGTCTGTCTCCCAGGAGAAAATGGCTACTTTGGAGGGTAGACTCTGTGGCATTATACCCAGCTGAGGCCTCTCCCTTCCCCAAAACCAGCTTTCCTTAGAGTTCACCACAAAATCTCTAGGAATTCCCCAGCCTGGCACTGACAGCCCTTGTCAGGCCTGGCCCCAAGGCTCCCTCCCTCAAAGGCCAAAAGAGGCCTGGAAAGAGCCCTTCCCCCCTCCCTTTTACAGACAGAGCCAGTTAGAAGCTCCCCCCCCCCCCCCCCGAACATTCTAATCTCTCACCCTTGATGCCTGAAGTACATCCCTGCAGAGGCCATTTCAAAAGGTATTGGGGGGGACACAACCATCCCTGAAAGGATTTTTTTTTTACTTTTTGGATTTTTCTGCAAACCTTGAAAGGCCCCTGATTACGTAGGAAAAGCTGTTGGGGGAGAGTGAGCCCTCTGTTGGTGGAAATAAGTATCGCACAGAAATCACACAGTGGCTTTTAGATATATAGATGGATAGGATTGTAACAGATGAACCAAGATGCATAAAAGGACCAGTGCAATCCTATGTGTCTTTACTCAGAAGTCCCACTATGTTAAATGAAGCTTACTGAAAGTAAGTGAGGATGGTGGGATTGCAGCATAATATACATGGATCCTTTGTGCTTCCATTGCCGTTGTATTGCCTTACAGTGAAGATGCAGTAACCTCTATGCATCATTTGTAGATCAGTGAAGATCCTTTGCCAGGGACCATTCAGCTAATTTAGGCTACCAAAAGAAAGAAACCTCCATCTGCCCCATTAATCATATGCATCCCTAGAACTTTATGTTTCTCATCAGGGATTTCCCCCACCCATGGAGACCATCTCTCCCTCCCTCCCTCCCTCTCCCTCTCCCTCTCCCTCTCTCTCATTCATACACACACAACATTCAGCACTAGGTGCGTGTAATATGCCATTTTAAAATTTCTTTTCATTTTTGGACATATTATAATTTCTTCCCGCATATTTTCTTTGCTAGTTTCCCTATTTTATTTTATACATTTTACCATACAATGTCACAGCATTTTACCATATACCATTTTATAACATTTTACACCATTCATACATTATACACAAATTTAATGAAATTTATAGAAATGCAATATATCCAGTTTTGATATTTTGGTAGGAAAAAAGATGACTGATTTCATCCCAAGGTATGAGAAACCACAAAAGAAACTCCAACTTTCAAACTAAACTGCAGAAACCACAAAATTCATTAATATCCATGTTCATCAACTGATAGTTCAAGGTTTAAACTCCTCCTATTAAAAGAATGATCTTTGAAGAAGTATGAAAACCTGGAGTATTTTCTTTCTGATGGCTCTTTTACACATGCAAATCACTGCCATGAGTGTGTTTGTGTTAATAAAGCATTGTCTCATTTATTGAAGATTCCCCCTCCCATTTTTAGATTGTACATGGCCATTAAATTATGTGAAATATGGAACTTAGTTTTTTTAAAATCTTGTATATGAATAGGGGTATGCAAAAAAACAAAACAAAACAAACCCTGATATTTTTGGGGTTTGGGTATATTGAACCTGAAAAATATTGATATTTCTCAAATCCCAATACTGGTATGGTATTCAAATTTGGTAAATATTTAGGAAATCGGAATTTTTTTCGGCTCCATTGTAGACAATGGTCCCCATAGGGTATAATGGAGAATTGATCTGGGGGGTATATGGGGCTCTGCGAGGCACTGTTTTTTGAGGAAGAGGCACCAAATTTGCAGCATAGCTGCTGCTGCCTCTCCTCACCCCCCCCTTTCAAAATTTCAAAAAGATTGGACTAGGGGAATCACAGTCCCTTTAAATGCCTTTTCCAAGCCGCACGACTCTGTGGTGAGTGAACTCTGAAGGCGTTTAAAGGGCTCACAGTCCCTTCAAACACCTCCAAATGGTGACTTCACCTAGAAGGCATTTAAAGGAAGTGTGAGCCCTTTAAATGCCTTCAGAGTTCACTCGCCATGGAGTCACGCAGCTTGGAGAAAGCATTTAAAGGGACTACAATCCCTTTAAATGCCCTTTAAGTCTGGCTAACCAGTGGTCCAAAAAATCCCAAATATTTTTAAAATTTTTGGGGCTTGAGCATTTTGGATAGCTGAAATGCAGTTCCAATTTTAAACTGGCTTAAAATACCCGAAAAATAATAGTAACGTATTTTTCGGGTATTTTTTTAAGCTTGGTTTATGCTGAAGCACACCCCTGTATATGAATTTATAACTTCTGACTCATTGTATGTATCTACAGTATACCCAGTGAAAATAACTTCAGCTAGTACCAAGGGGCAAGTCTTGGTAAAAATGCCTCCTCTAGACTGGAGTGTGTTCTACCAGTTGGAAGACTTCATAGCTTAAGAACAGGAACTATTCAAGTCCCAGAGTGATTAAACCATTTAGCTAACCCCTTGAAGAAACAGAAGTACTGTTTTGGAGACAAGCCACTGACGTAAACAAAAGGTGAGAAGAGAGAGTTCAGGGAAATACAGTGAAATAGTTAAAGCAAAGGGACTCCCACCCAAAAAGAAAAGAAAAATCCATCAGTAAAGCAGTCTTGGAAATAAGTCCAGAAGAGTTACTAACCCACAAAGTATTTTACTAGCCTGCCTGCCACTACACATCAGTGTATGCCATTCCCCCCCCCCCCCCCGCAACAGTTTAAGAGGAAAAAAGAGGACCAAACTCATTCCAGTACACTAAAAATCTGATAAAAGAGACTTGAAATGTTTTGTTTTTTGTCTCCTAAACAGAGTTATACCCAGGGATCCGTTGGGGCCGGGGCGCGCTGGAGCGCCACTCCGGGAAAGAAGGGGCCAGGGGGGCGGGCACAAAGCAAAGCCCCGCCCCCAGCTCGCTTTCCTGACGCTCCTGAAGAAAGCCTCCCTCCCCCCTCACTCTTCCCAGGCCGCGGCAAGCGCCGCCGGCCTGGTGAGAAGCCCTCCCCCCAGCTCACCTTTCCCGGGCCGCGGCAAGCGCCGCCGGCCCGGGGAAAAGCCCATCCCTCCCCCAGCCAACACTTCCCGGGGCCGAGGCTGCCCGCCGGCCCCGGGAAGAAGCCCCAGTTCCCTCCCTCCCCCAGCCAACAGTTCCCGGGGCCGGGAAGAAGCCCCAGCCCCCTCCCTCCTCCACTCACTGTTCCTGGGGCGTGGGAGGGGGGCGCAAGGGAGGGAGAAGCCGGGCCTGAGTGGCTTAATGCCACTCAGGTCCAAGCAAGGGGGGGAGTGAGGGAAACGCCTTCCTTCCTTCCTTCTCTCTCTCCCCCCACCTACCTACCTACCTTCCTGTTCCTTCCTTTCCCCCTTCCTTCCCCTCTCCCTTCCTCCTTCCCTCCCTCCCCCCTTCCTTCCTTTCTTTTCTCTCCCCCCACCTACCTACCTACCTTCCTGTTCCTTCCTTTCCCCCTTCCTTCCCCTCTCCCTTCCTCCCTCCCTCCCCCCTTCCTTCCTTCCTTCTCTCTCTCCCCCCACCTACCTACCTTCCTTCCTGTTCCTTCCTTCCTCCCTGTCTCCCCCTTCCTTCCTTCCTTTCTTCTCTCTCTCTCCCCCCAACTACCTACCTATCTTACTGTCCTTTTCTTTCTTTCTTCCTCCCTCCCTTTCTTCCTCCCTCCCTTTCTTTCTCTCTCTCTCTCTCTCCCCCACCTACCTACCTACCTTCCTTCCTGTTTCCTTCCTTCCTTCCTTCCCCCTCCCTCACTCCCTCCCTTCTTGCCTTCTGACACACTGCCCATGACGTCAGGGATGTGTGGCCTTTTGACACTTCCGGTGACGTCAGGGGGTGTGGCATATGCAAATAAGTTATGCTAATGAGCTCCTGCACCTCTTTTTTACGAAAGGACCCCTGGTTATATCCTTCTAAGTCCTTTGGTATCCACACTACTTGTGATAGCAACCTCGTTATTTAAATTACATTTTATTTGTTCTGTATGAACCATGACCAAATGTGACCAAAATCCAGTTATTGTCTAAATTAAAATCAGCATATTTTAATATTGATATTAATATAATCCCTAACTTGTGTAGTTGTAACTGGAAAATTTCCAGACACCATCCATAATATTGTGCCCTTCCCTCTGGGTGTGCCACAGCTGGACAGGGATGCAAAAGAGCCATGTTCTTACCTCCCCAGTGTAGGAACCCTTCATGACACCCAAAGCAACAGTCCCCCCCCCGCCCCAGTAGCCACATGCCCAGCATAAGACTATACAAAAACTGAACTTTAGAGGTTTCCTCCCCTAAACAGGAAGGTAAATGTACTGGTTCAAAACCAAAGCCCATTTAGGATCCTGAGTAATACATAGCATAAAAGCTTTAAAGTCTTCAGAGCTCTTCCATTAGGGTTGCTGTGATTTTTCACAGTAAACCTCTTTGGCAGCTGTACATACCGTGTTTGACAGTCATGATCATACTCTGGCTGTGGTCACACACACAAAATAATCCACTTTCAATGCACTTTCCAACTGGATTTTGTCAGTTCTCACAGTAAAAATCCAGTTGGAAAGTGCACTGAAAGTGGATTGAAAGTGGATTATTTAGTGTGTGTGACTGCAGCCTCTGAGCCAATCAAGGATACACTGGGATTGCATCAAGCAACTCCAACAGCTGCCAAACAAATTGCCTGTGGGTCAAATCCAGATTCACAACTCATTGGGGGATCAGCTAGGAACTGGGTTCTGATTCACTGTCACTCAGGAAAAAAATAGCTATATGGTAAAGCTGGAGATCAGAAGAAATGCTTTTGATCTCTGCATTGCAGAAGGGAGAGAAAGAGCTCACCCCCCCCCCCCCCCAAGTCGGTGATGGGGAAAGACCAAAGCAATACTTTTGCTCTCTCGGTTTGAACTACCTATTGCAAAACTGAGAGGAATAAGAGATCACTTCTCTTCTCTGCAGCCCAAGCTGACATAGTGTGATTCTGCATTAGCTTTTCCCTCCGTTGTTTTACCAACGGTGCAGCTCAAAACCACATTCAAATACCCTGGGGCAACGCCATACTGATTGCGAAGTCACCCCTGAATGGCCATAAAACTATGCAGAAGGTACCATAAGACCTGATAATCAAAGAAAATGAAAGTGGCATGCAATGCAGAGGGGAATTTCTGTTCCAACATGGGTTTGGTAAAACAACGGAAGGAAAAGCCAAGGCAGAATCACCCTTAGTTGTAAAATTGCAATAAAATTGCAATAAAAATCAAGTTAGAAATTTAAGTACAAGTATTTTTTTTTAAAGAATAACAATATACAGCTATCACTTCTATAGTTTTCTCTTTTTGTTTTGCAGCTCCCTTAGTCCAATTTTTCTTCCATTTTGGCTTTTCTCAGCATTTTTAAGGTGATTGATTTCTCCCTCAACTTCCTTCTTTTTTCAGTTTCTTCTTGTTGCTTCTGGAGTTTAACCTCCAAGTACTCTGTGTATTGTGTGTGAGCATGCCTGACCAACTGCAACATACCCCTATCAATTACAACAGAAGTCCTCCCAAACTCAGGACAGCATTATAAACCTGGCATTGACTGGCAACAGACAAATTCTCTATTAACATTGACTTACTAACTGAAAATCCACTTTCAACCAGAGCTTTACCATGAGACAGGACAAGACACATCTTAACAACATTCTAAAGGTCTGATAAATTATTCTTGTTGGCCATCAAAATGCCTCTGTAAAATGTGTTCTATCCACCTTCATCAACTTGTTTCACCATGCATGCTTGACACTGAGCCTTGAATTCATTGTGGGCAGCTTTGTGAATTAATTGTGGTTAAAGCAGTGTATTGTTGCTTTGATTTTTCAGCTGTCGTGTCATTTATTCAGAGAAGTACGATGCCAAGCCAAAAACTACAACATGCATTGCTTTTGTTTCCCTGATAGGTTATTTGACTATATAAGATAATTTGCTTGAATAATTCATTGATATTGTTGTGGTACAAGGGAACCCCAACAAAAGAAACTCCATTTTGAATTTCTAGTTGAAGATGAGAAATAACAGCTCAATAAGAAAATTTCACTGCTTGCCTGTAGAACAGGAAAGGGAAATTCCACCATATGGTATGTAAGAACCATAGATGGAAAGTTGGAGTGAAAAACAGATGATGAATTTGTGATGACAGCCATGTCTGGGATAGAAAGGCGTGTGGTGTTATGCAAATGTACGGACATCTACTCATGTCCAAAAGTTGTTTGTGCATGGTTATAAAAATCTTTACTTATTCTTTATACATCAGGCTTTTGATGCTTGGGTTCCCCTTTGTTCGAATAAAGTTTCCTGATCACTTCAGAAGCCTGACTGGTGTAGTGGTTGAAGTGCGCGGACTCTAATCTGGGAGAACGGGGTTTGATCCCCCACTCCTCCTCCACTTGCAGCTGCTGGACGACCTTGGGCAAGCCGTAGTTCTGGCACAGCTGTCCTTGAAAAAGAGCCGTTTCTGTCAGAGCTCTCTCAGCCCCCACCTACCTCACGGGGTGTCTGTCTGTTGTGGGGAGGGGGAGGGAGAGGAGTTTTGTGAGCCGCTCGGAGACTCCCTTGGGGAGTGGAGGGCACAGGGTATAAATCCCACCTCCTCCTCCTCCTCTTCTTCTTCTTCTTCTTCTCTGTGTTTCTGACTGGGACGATGCCAGGAAACGGCCCACTAGGGTAATGTTGCCAGAGTCAAAGGACGCCTTCTTCATCACTGGCTGCAAAGCCCCCGGGCACTGCTCGGCCCTGACTCAGCCTTCGATGGCACAGGCATCCATGCTGCTTTCTGTGGCAGGTAGTTCTTTGCATTTTTTATCACCCTGAACATGTTTTTCAGGGTTTTCAGTGCCTGTTTTTTCCTCCTCTCTTGATTTTACACTGGGTTTTGAACCAAAACACGTTGCAATGGACTTGATTTAATTTTCAGGTGCAGGCATAGCTCTAATTCCAATTTTATGTGGTTCAAAAGTTTTGTAGCACACCTTACAAATAACCTTTTTTTCCCATTTGTCTCCAGCAACTTATGATAGCCATAGAATGAACTTAGCATGAAGACTGACATCCAGTCATTGCATATTAAAAATTGTCCTCTTAAAAGCCATCTTCAAAATGTAATTTCCAATGCAGTCTTCTGCAGAAGCATTTGCCTGTCTGTCCAGCAGGTAGGAGCCTTCTGGGGCTGGAACTTTCTGGGTCCCAGAATCTGTAGTTAGCAGATCAGCAGCAAGGAAGGAAGTGGAGCTTGATTGCTTGCGGATCATTTCTGCAGTCTAGCAGAATCAGACAAACCCGTCCACAATCTTTATGCATTTGGGAGTGGTCAGGGAGGGAGAGTAAGAGCTTGTTCTCAGTAAATTTCAGCTGGAGCAGACAAATCCCATTTGCAAATTTTACTCTGCATAGTGCACCAAGGAAAGTGTTTGTTCTCTGTGAAATCCAACAGGGGCAACATTCATTTGCAAACTTTTAATTTAACTCAGCGCTGGGTTTAGCAGAAGCGTCATCTTCTATCATTTCCTTCACAACCCGAACACATGGAGCTCTGAGCTGTCCAGTGCAAAGGGGTAGAAAACTGTCAGCACGTGATTAAATTTTAAACCCTGTGTGTTTAAGCTTCATGTAAGGTAACTGGAGTACTTGCAGGAATGTTCTAACCCAGTGGGTAATTTGAAGGTTACATGCAATTGTGTGACTGTCTTGTGCTGCAGCTAGTGGGTGCTCTTAAATCAGGCCCAGACTGAGTCAGGTTGGCTCAGAGTGCCACCCTGAATCTATTTCTTTGGGTTACAAACAGCTTCCTACAATCCTATTTTTGCGCATTCAGTGCCATTATAAAAACAAATATTTTAGCACGGAGTTTGTGCCAACTGTTAATGGTACAGACTTGGACCACCAATATTCCAGTGCAAAGTCTAACGCTGATTTTATATAAACATACAACACTTTAATCATCTTCAGGCTAAGACCCTCTAGTGGTTTACGAGTAACATGCTTAGATACAATGCTAAATAAATTGGCCTGGTGGAATGAGCTCCCAGATGACAGAGCCCTGCGGGACCTTTTGCAGTTCCGCAGGGCTTGCACAGCGGAGCTCTTCCGCCAGGCCTTTAGGTAGGAGCCACCACTGGGAGGGGGAAGGGGCCCCTGGAAAGCTTGGCCCGGGAAATCGACTGGTGAAGCCTCCTGGCCCGGGTTTTGTCTAGGGTCTCTGCTCTGTGTTGGATGCATTGTTGGCCACTGTTCTTGTGGTTTTCTGCTAATTTTATGCTGTAATTTTATGCTAATTTATGTATGTTATTGTTTTAAACTGCTGTGAGCCGCCTTGAGCCGGTTATGCTGGCTAGGTGGGATATAAATCTAATTTTTAAAAAAAATTGGAAACTGTTGCTTTCTTGAATGTCATGGAAAACTTGCTTGATACTTTTTTTCTGTTGACTATTTTTGTCTTCTTTATGTAAAATGAACACCTAATATTTATTTCATGAGAGAAATGTTGCAATTTTCTGTGGGTAGAAGTACAGAGGTCTCTATGCCAAACAGTATATTATAAAGCATCTAAATTACTGTTTTAAAAATAATGTTTTAAAATAATTTTCTTTTATTAACATTTCTGCATTGCTGGTGGAAAGTATTGTCAAGTTCTGACTATGGAGACCCCTTAGGATTTTCAAGGCAAGAAATGTTCAGATGTCGTTTGCCATTGCCTGCCTCTGCACTACATCCCTGGTATCCCTTGGGGGGGTCTCCCATCCAAATAATGGCCTGGGCCAAACTTGCTAAACTTCCAAGATCTAACGAGATTAGGCCAGCCTGGACTATCCAAGTCAGGGCAGTTCTGCATTATGAGGTACAATTTCTAAACTAATCTCAGAATTATTGTTGAGAGTACTATTGTGAGAGTAGTAATTATGGAACAGGTGTGCATCATTATATTATATTACACTGTATTATGCCACTTCTCTACTTCAGCTGCATTCCAAAAAGTATGTCTTAACCACATTTTCCCTGACTTTCCTTGACTTGATCTATTTCCCTGGCTTTCCCTGACCAATTTCAATTTCCCTGACTTTCCAGAAATTGGAAACTCTGTGATGGCTCTAAGAAGCCTCTTCCTGCTAATGCACACAAGCAGAGCGTTGAAGGTGGGTGGGACTGAGGGGACAAAATTCCTGGGGACCAGGTCAGCTGGAGGGACCCTGAAACCAACATCATGATGTGATTGCCAAATGCATCTCAGTTTGTCATACTACTAATGCAGCAGTCCATTTCCTTCCCTCCCATCCAGCTCTATAGTTTTGTCTGCTCAGCCAGATCTTGCAAAGGGGTAGCCATCTTAGTGTGTGGTAGAAAATGATTTCTCTTCCTCTTTTCCACTCTTTCCCCTTCCATTTTGCTCTCCTCCTTTCATGATCTGCCTTCACACACACACACACCCTTCTTATTTGTCAGTGCTGGTCTCATCCCTATCCTGGTTGGCACCTGAGAACATACTAAATAGTAATATAGTAGCAAGCCCTTGTTAATACTATGAACAGAGGGGTAGTTAATATCTCCCCCGCAATCAATCAAAGTAGCAAAAGGATACTCCCCCCACCCTTTACATGCATAGTAATAGGATGTTGTTCTTAGTGGTTACACATGTGTAACAGATGTTAGAACTCCTCCCTCATCTTGATTAGATGTAATTACATTTTAAACACTGATTGTTCAGTGGGTTGCTATAATTACTTATTGGTGGGACATCTAATATCCATTTCTTGCCACTTTGCTACTGTAGACATCAAGCTTCATGTTATATGACAAATGACATAAACGCTTTTAGCAAATTATGTCAGCAAAATTAGTCCCAATGATACCATTATTTATCCAGCACCACTATGTAAACACTTTGTCCCTACTGTTGTGCTAAGTAAGGGTATGCACACACATACAAATAATATTTTTCAGGTTCAGGTATATTGAACTTGAAAAATACCATTTTCCCCTAATATTCCTGAATCCCAATATCGGTATGACATTGGGATTCACGAAATAATTGGGATTGCTGAATTTATTCGGCAAGGCCTTTAAAGGGACAGTCCCTTTAAATGACTTTTGAAGGCTGTGGGACGAGTGAACCTGGAAGGCTCACCCTTTCAGGTTCACTCACATTTTGCTTGCCAAACATTTAAAAGGACTGTTCCTTTAAAGACATTAGGCTTCTTCTGCCCCATGATTTAAACCATGGGCCAGGAGAAGCTGGCTCCAGGATCTGCTGTGTAAGGGGAGGTCTTTCTCTCCCTTTGGCATGCAGACCCGACTGGGAGGGCTTCCGCCCCACAGATGAAGCTGGCCCCCGGATCTCGCATGTGAAGAAGAAGAAGAAGAGATTGGATTTATATCCCGCCCTTCACTCACTTAAGAGTCTCAGAGCGGCTTACAAACTCCTTTCCCCTCCCCTCCCCACAACAGACACCCTGTGAGGTAGGTGGGGCTGAGAGAACTCTTTCCCAAGCTGTCCTTGAGGGAACAGCTGGTACAGAGCTATGGCTTGCCCAAGGTCAGCCAGCCAGGTGCAAGTGGAGGAGTGGGGAATCAAACCCGGTTCTCCCAGATTAGAGTCCGCGCACTTAACCACTACACCAGACTGGCTCTGTGGGGAGGTCTGTCTCCCTCATAGCAGGTAGACCCGGCTGGGAGGCCTTCTTCTGCAGGGTGGTTTAAACTACCCTGCAAAAGAAGCTGGGTCCAGAATCTGGCATGCGGGGAAGTCTTTCTCCCCCTGTGGCATGCAGATCCAGCTAGGAGGGCTCCTTCTGTGGGGCCATTTAAACTGGTGACATTAAGTTTTTGTGAACTAGAATGTAGAAATGGTATTGTATATTGGTACACACGCACATATGTGTAACAAATATAAAATTACACACAGACACATAGTTTGGATCCGGGTCATACGGGGAAGCCCAGGTAGAATATTTGTCCGGGGGGCCATGGTGGTTCTCTTCTTGGCAGCTCAGCATCCAAGCAGGATGCAAACAGCTGAGCAGAGCAGCAGCGCAATGATTAATTGGCTGCCTGATTGCTACTGGCAGACAGGAAATAAGCTGAACTGGCAGGTGTTTGAGCATCTCTACTCTTCATCATGCTGGATGTTAAAAGGTGGGGACAGAAGATAATCAAGCCTTGACCTTTTGTTAGCATGAACAGGTTTACAAAGGTAAGGTGTGCTGGTGTTAACCCATACCTGTGACCTTCTGGGAATAAGAAATATACTTTTCCTAGCAGTGAGGGGGGAGACAGACTAGGGTGGGCAGGCAGTTTCCAGAGAGGAAAGATGAGAGGAAAGAACACAACAGGCCTTGCTGAATTTGTGTTGATCTAGGAAGATTTGTAGAGTCCTTTCAAGACTGTTGGGTATTTTGGAGGACAGTATGGAATCACAGTGTGTTTTACCCTTTTCTAGGCAAAGTGAGAATGAAAGAGAAGGCATAGCCTAAGCCAGGTCTGTCTGATTCTGACATTCAACTGCCCCCTAAACACCGCTGCTGCTAGCCTCAGGACAGAGTGATACCTCAGAGGTATGGTTCCCAGGTGCCTTCTGGCAGCCAGCAGGAAAACTGGGGTTAGGCCTGCATCTCCAGTAATATCGTGATGTCACTTCCAGCACACACCAAAAGTGGTGACACAGGGACATTCTGTATTTGGGCAAAACCTCTATGAAGTAGTCATGGAAGATAGGGTGGGATATAAATTAAATAATAATAATAATAATAGCCTCAACCAACCTTTTACCAAACAAAAGACCTACCACAACAAGTCAATTGTGTGCCAGCCTCTTACTCTTCCACTTAATCTGCTCAAACAATGGCCACGGTCAGTGAGAATTCAGATGGGTCTCTGAATTAAACCAACTATGTAAGTCCCGTAACTGGAAAAGGAAGCTTTCACTCTCAAAAGCTTATACCCTGGCCCTTACCTGGATAGCCCAGGCCAGCCTGATCTCGTCAGATTGCAGAAGCTAAGTGGGGCTCACCCTGGCAAGTACTTGGATGGGAGACCTTCAAGGAATACCAGGGCCGCGACGCAGGGGCAGGCAATAGCAAGCCACCTCTCTGAACATCCCTTGCCTTCAAGTCCCGCTAGGGGTCACCAGAAGTCAGCCATGACTTCCAGGCAAGCGCGTGTGCACACACACACACACACAAAAAACCAGAGAGAAAAATACCCCCCACCCCAAAAGCTTATACCCTGGACATCGTGTTGGTTTTTAAAGTGCTACTGGACTTAAATGTTGTTCTTCTATTGCAGACCACCGTAGGTACCAAGCTGAAACTATGCAGCCCCACTATTCAGTTTGCTAATAGAAAAACCCACTACAGAACAGTTTGCTAATAGAAAAACCCACCATAAATAATTCATTTATGGTTGGGTTCAATCTACATCTCAAGGTTCCATAGTTATTCCTTTGTAATGAGTAAGCACTTAACAATTTAGAGGACCGATCTCTGCAGGCATCAATTTTACTACAAATATTTAAAAATCACCAAACTGCTGCATTCAATTTCTCTGCAGAAATTTAATACCAAAAGTTTAACATTTACTTAATGAATAGACCAGAGTCTTTTCCATTATGACTGTCACCTATGAGTTTGCTGAAACAAGGAACTTATTCTTCACTGTATTTCTTTATGGCACTTAATGGGGGAATAAAAGAGAGTCGGTGTGGTTAGGTTAAGAGAACTGCACTGGGATCTGGGAGACCCAGACTCAAATCCAAGCCCTGCCATGGAAGCTCCTGAGTGAGACCTTGGGTCAGTCACACAATCTCAGCCTAACCTACCTCACAGCATTGCTTGTTGTGAGGATGAAATGAAGGAGAGGTAGAACATTTTGGTCCCCATCGGGGGGAAAAGAAAGAAAATAAGGTAGTAAATAAATAAATGAAGTAAAAGTTGAAATTATGCTTGCGCCCTAGGTCCCCTAGGAAAGAATTCCAATACATTGTCCCATCTTCCTCTAACATGAAACTAAATAAACTTACTCTTGGGCCCTGTGTGTAATCCAGAGGGATATCCAGTTTCATCAAGGCAAATGCAAATAAAACCACAACATACGTACATGAAGTCATCTTTCCCCCTCTAATATTTATCATTCAATTTTTTTTTCTATATATCTAATAGCGAAGGAGGCCCCCCCTGTGCGGATATCTAAATCCGAGCTAGGGGGCCCTTGGGGGGGGGGGGGAAGGTTTTCCTACACACAGGGGGCATTCCCACCATGTGCAGAAAAATCCGAAAAGTTAAAAAAACCCTTCAGGGACCATAGAATCCCCCAAAATACCTTTTGAAATGGCCTCAGCTCCAGGCGTCAACTGTGAGGAGATTAGAATGTTCGGGGGAGGGGGGGAGGTTCCAACTGTTTCTGTCAGTCAAAGGCAGGGATGTTACTGGCAGCAGTCTAGGGTTGCCAAGTATCCCCCCAGCCACCAGGCTGGGAAACTCCTGGAGATTTGGGGGTGGAGCCTGGGGAGGACAGGGACCTCAGTGAGGTACAATGCCATAAACTCCCCCCTCCAAAGCATCCATTTTCTCCATGGAAAGTTATCTCTGTAGTCTGGAGATGAGCAGTAACTCCAGGGGATCCCCAGGTCCCATCTGGAGGCTGGCATCCCTAGGCAGCACCCTCTGTGTGACTTGATACCACCTGATTTGCATGACTTAATTAGGCCCAGCTGTTTTGCTACAGTTCATCAGCAGCCACCGTATGAAAGCCATTGTGGTGCAACAGTTCGAGCTTCAGACTGGGATCTGCGAGACCCAGGTTCAGATCCCCATCTTGCAGTGGAAGCTGACTGGGAGATTTTGGACCAGTCACATACTTTCAGCCTAACCAACCTCACAGGGTTGTTGTGCAAATAACAAAGAGGAAATAATAATGTAAGCTGCTTTAGTCCCCATTGTGGAGAAAGACTGTAATTTTCCTAGGTAGAGGCTGTAGGGGATGGGGTGGAGATAGAAAGCTGAAGACAGATAAAGGTAGGTTGGCTGTTGGGTGGGAAGGAAATAGGGTTGCCAACTCCAGGTTGGGAAATTCCCAGACATTTGAGAGGTGGAGCCTGGGGAGGGTGGGATTTGAGGTGGGAGGCAGAAAGAGAGAGAAAGAGTGATGAGGTGGGGAGGCAGAAAAACAAAGGGAATGATGACAGGTCAGAAAGAGAGAGGAAATAACATACATGGAGGAGAGCGAGAGAGTAAGAAAGGCGGGCAGAAGGGAGAAAGAGTGTGAGAGAGGTAGGGGGAGAAGGGAGGAAGCAAAGGTGTGAGGAATGGGATAACTATCCTGCAAGTTTCTTGCAGGTCTCCACTTGTTTCTCCTATTATGGTAGGTAAAATTTTGATCAGTCCTATACTAGCAGACACATTCACAATCTACTAACTTTACATAATTTACATACTTCCCTGCTTATAATGTTCAGACAGTGCAACAATGAAAAGAATACTAATTGTTCATATGTCTCATTGCTGTCAGACCATTACCTACTTGTATTTAAAGAGCCATGGGGCAGTGGTTGATAAAATTATGTATATTTTAGGCAGGAGGTTCTCTGAATGAAAGATTTGTAAATAATATCCTGTAGCCAGAGGAGAAATGACAGTGATTAATGGTAAACGAAAGGTGATAGTAATCACTGTGGGGGGGGGGGGATCTTTAATATTGAGACAGAAATGCAATGTGACATCTGCCTTTAACTTCATTTCCCCTGCAAGGCTTCTCAGCACAATATGATTCTAGTGGTTACTTAAATTTACTGATTATCTTTCACAACTTGGCTACGGGTAATTTTGCCTACTATGTGGCAATGCAAGAACTGGAAGCTATTAAGAATTATACTTAAATTCTCACAGGGGATGAGATCTGTGGAAGGCAGCACACTAGAGATGGGGAATCCAGCACACCAGCGCACCTGTCAGCAGTTTTCAGACTCTGTGTCTTTAGCAGAAAAGGTGCAAGCAAATCCCTTTTTGGCTAAATGTAAAATTGAGCACAAACTCAATTGGCAGAGGTCTCTAGTACAACCAGTCCCAGATACTCAGAAAAGCTCAAAGAAACCAGCCCAGCAAAATTATCATGACATGAAAGCAAGGCAAGGGGCCACACCTGGAAATTAAAAGTTACACATTATGTAACTTTAAGCAGAGTGCAGACTGACCACTGCTTTCTTTCTGCCCCCCCCCCCTCCCAAGAAACCCTCCTCAAATCTTGAAAGGAAGCACATTTTGGGGACAGCAAGCAAGGTCCCTTGCTGTCTTTATACCAGCACCGCCAGTTGTCAGTTTTATCCATGCGCTTACGCCTCCTACGAGAGCAACTATCCAAGAGGCATTTTGGGTTGCTTAACAATTTCTTGAACTCTGGCTTTAAAAACAACAACTCCAAATGATATGCACACACTGGAAGGCAGAATGAAGGGCGGGCGGGGGGGGGGGGGGGGAGGGAGCCTGCAGCACAATGAGTGAGAAGGGGGGGGGGGAAGCAAAGCTCACAGTGTGTTGAGGGGAGGGCAAAGGGATCCCCCCCCCCCATGAGTTCTCCCTTTTCTTATTTGATATCTGGCATATGAGTTAACACAAAACATAAGTGACTTACAATGTATGACGAATGAACAGACGGTTGAATAAAGAACTTAAACAGATTAAAACAATAAACATTTGTTGGATCCTTCTGGCATAGCAATAAATGTTTAGCACTTCACGTAGATTGGGACATGCACTTTAGAGAACATGTTCTTCTTTATCATTACTTTGTAAAAAAAAATCAAAACTACAGAAAACTGGTGGGAAAGGCAGAACACTGATTTACAGGTGGGTAATTTAAAGGAATGCGGATATTCATCACACTCTAGCATTGTTACAGCGAAATAAGAAAATGTAGCACAGCGTTCCAAATTGTAACTGACGTCTGCTTCGGGGAAACCCCAGCACGCAAAAAAACTTCGCTGCTTCCATTTTTTAGCTCTAAAGAACATAGTTGCTATTCTAATGACATTTAGATGTTTTGTTTTAAATGAGGCTTTGTGTAATAACTCATTAATTATTTCCTTAAAACTATCATCAAAATTATTTACATATGATGATTATGCATTAGACAAAAATAAGCAGGTGTTAAAGTAATCCCTTAGTGAATTCATGTATGCCACTTGCTTCAGGAAGTGTCACCAATTCAAAATGTAATGTTCAGCCGGCTTTGTTTGCTGACTGAGACTGTCAAGGAGCCATTTAGGGTCAACTGATAACCCTAACTCTCACATGAAACAACCCTGAATTCAACAGATTTATACCCAGACTAGATTAATCATGGGAGAAGCTGATTATGAGACTAGAGCCCATAGGCGTAGAGTACGGGGGGGCTCGAGGGCTTGAGCCACCCCCGAAATTTCCCGGGGGGGCTCAGCCACCCCCGGGAAAACGGAGCGCCTGCCGCCGTGCCTCCCCGGGTCCTTCCGAGGCCCAGCCACCGCTGCTGGAGAGGGAGAGGGAAGGGGTGGCGGGCGGGGGGGGGAGAGAGAGAGGCACCGGCAGCAGTGGCTGGCGGGCCTCAGAAGGGCCCGGGAAGGCGAGGCGGTTTCCCGGGGGGGGGGGAGAACATCGCTCCAGCAAGCGTGCGTGCAAAGCGCGTGCGCTAAGGAGCCCCCCCCCCAGATTTCCAAAAGTCTACACCCCTGCTAGAGCCACTACCCAAATGGCACTGGCTGTTTACAACAGGGTGGCTGGCAATTCTATCTTCTGGATCAGAATTATCATAACCTGTATCAATTCATCTGAAGTTGCCAACTCCAACTTGGGAAATTCCTGGAGATTTGGAGGTGGAGCCTTCCCACCCATCAACCAACCCACAGGGTGAGTATTCAGCAGACAGAGGGCTTTCTGAACGTTTGCAGAGATACTGTACTATACTCTACAACCTGTGTGTGAAAGGTACACACGAGTTCTCCCACACTCCTTTTCACTGCTACAGCTCTTTCTAGCCTCTAGAAAGATCATTCCATGCAGAAAAACAGCCATAAGAGTCAATGGCCCGCAGTGAGGAGGGACAGTCCAGGATGAAACCACCCCTTCACTTCAGGGGAGCTGTGCATGTGGAACAGGAACAAAGAGTGATTTCTCCTTGTGTTTTCCTCACTTCAGAATCCTAACCAGAGTTGCCAGCCAGCATCTGGCAACTGGCAGGAATTGGGGGGGGGGGCACACACATGTGAGGGTGCTATTGGGTGATGCCATTATGTCACTTCTGGGGAAAATGATGTCACAACTTTCTAGGAATCACCAGAAAGTCTATTGTAAAAACAGAGTTTCTGGCGATTCTTAAAGAGGTGTTGAAGACACATCCATGTTTCCCCTGGAAGTGACATAATGCCATTGCCCAACAGCAATTTATTCTTCCCCTCACACTAGCCGCCAGAGGGTAACGGGAGCTGGGGGTGAGGCATCTCTCCCAGCAGGCAAATGGCAAACCTAGTCTCAGCCAATGTGGCTACTCCCTGACACAGGTGCAAACGGAGAAATGGTCTTATTTATGTTTATAAAGAGCGACACCATGGGAGAGGAACATGGGAACGCTACACCTTTCACACATGGAGTGATAGGAGGTTGCCCACTGTTTTTAGAAAGCATGTTTAGCAAGCACTGATAATCCTAAAGGCCTAGATGAAGATGCCTGACAGCTGGGACCATGGTCCATCAATGCATAAAAACCAATTTGGCAGAAACAAGCCACAAGTGTGCTTAACGGAGATAAACGGCACGCCAGAGAAAATACACTTTGCCATGTGAGAGAACTGCATAAATGACTTTGCAGACTCCTCAGGAAACTCAGCACAGACGAGTGTTTAAACAGAATGACAGATGACTAAGCTACCATCAAATCTCTTTTGCCAAGCAAGGTAAGCAAGTTGACCTGATTATTATATCACAGTTACCGTAAGGCTGCACCAAGATCATACTGGGGCTACATTTCAACAGACATATTATGAAGCCGTTCAGTTCGTTCAGTGAATTCAATAACCTTCGGAATTTAAAGGAAAAAATACATTGAAGAAGAAGCAGAAGAGTTAGTTTTTATACCCCGCTTTTCTCTACCTTAAGAAGTTTCAAAGTGGTGTACAATCACTTTCTCTTCCTCTCCCCACAACAGACACCTTGTGAGGTAGGTGGGACTGAGAGGGCTGAGAGAGCTCTGAGAGAACTGTGACTGACCCAAGGTCACCCAGCTGGCTTCATGTGAATGAACGGGGAATCAAACCCAGTTCTCCAGATTAGAGTCCGCTGCTCTTAACCACCACACCACTACACCATAATGGAACTCCATTGTTTAATATGTCCTCCCCTCTTCCCAAGTGGTCTTCTCAACTACTGCAGAGAAAATTCCAGCTATAGTTACCTACAAGCAATAGTATTAAAATTGGTGCAGCTTAAACATTGAGTAAACATTGCTCAGTTTGATCTGTTTGAGTCCTAATATTATTGACATCTTTTTCTACAAGAAGTTGATCCTTCCCCGCCCCCTCCAAGTTGTGGTGGTCTGGTGTCTCTTTTCAGGGCACGTCTCATCAAAACCCTTGCAAAGTTTGCACTTGTATTAAATGTGCTTCAAAATACTTGCTGTTGTGATCAAAATATTCCCTGAAAAAAACTGTTTTTAAAAAAACAAACCACATTTAACTGGTAGTTTTGTATGCTGGGCTGTGGCCAAGGGAGTAGTGAAAGGCAAATGACCAACTTACACGTCCCCATATGTTACCACAAGTGGCCTGTCTTATTGTTGGGGGAAATTAGCTATGAGGCAGCTCAGGCCAGAAGGGTACAAGGGATCACACACCTATATATACCAAGGTCCAGTTCAGTAGGAAAACTCCAGATTTAAAGAGTAACTAAATAGTTTTATTACAGAATTTCCCTGATTATGATCACACTAAACCAGTCAAAAATAAAGTAAGTGTGCAATCAAGAACAAGGAAATAAAGAGGTGATGATTGCAATCTTTTAGGAGGAATTATGGGGGCTATATTGCTTGTCCAGATGTGCAGACATCCATAAAGAGGATAGCGCAAACAGCCGGCGTCCCATGCTATAGAGGAGGAGGCCCAAAGCAGAGACTCAAAATAAGCGCCCTTAGAGTGCACACCGAGGTGGGGCATTTCGCTATTTTTATAGGAATTCTGGGGTGGTCTCCCAGGCCGGAATTTGGTGGGATTAATGCCCATTGATGGTCCTACCAGAGCTGGCTGAATGGGTTTCATGACCACTGATGGTCCTACCAAGGTAGGTTGAATGGGTTCCCAGGCCTAGACAAAAAGGTGGGAAATAGGTCTCTGATCAACGTCAGAGAGGATCATTGATGAAATTAAGATCTGATTAGTTTATCTCAGTATCCTGGGGGAGGGGAGGACAAGTGTTGAGACATAAGATTTCCACATAGGCACAAAAGGGACTATGTGAGGGTTTGGAAACAGAGGAGGTTCACCAGGTGGCTACTGAATAGCTATGGAAATGAAAATACTTTGCCAGGAGGAATTCGTGGTTATTTCATATGCATACCTTTGCTGGGTGGAAAGGGGAGACTGAAGATTGCTTTGAGGGCTGCCTTGTGCAACCTGAGATTGAAATCCTTTTGCAGAGCTTTGACTAACTCTGTGGCACAGGTCAAGAGTATCCTCGCTGGTTTGACTTTTGAGTCTCTGGTTCAGGTCAGAAGTGGGGTGCCCCACTGTTGGGGCTACCCTGCAAGTAAGGCAGTGCCCTCAAGTTGGTCTGGCCTGTTAGTTCCATGGACAGCTTCAGAGGGAAAACTATATCATAGATTCCAGGTGAAATCCCCACAAAGACTTCCCCCTTGACAGGCACTATCAGGGCCATAGCCATTCCCCTCAGTTGTGAGCCACACCCCACCACTCTGCCCCAAAAGGCAGGAGTGCCGGCCACGCTCATTTGCCTAGTTACAGGAGAAGAGCCAGCTGCTGCCCTCTCCACTCTGCAGAAGGGAGTGCATTCCAGGCAGCTCGCCTTCTCCCAGGCCAGGTCGGGGCTGGTGGTGGGGCCTCCATGCCCACACAGACAGCCTTTCTCCCTGTGCAGCTCCAGTGATGCTGCGAAGGAGCTCTCCGCTACATGGCTGGGCTTCAGAGGGGTCCTCCCTCCACGGCAAGGGCGCAGGCAGAGGGTGGCAAGCCAACCGGGGAAGGGGGGGGTCACCATGCAAAAGCGGGAGAAGAATCCACAGCCCTGAAAAAGTACAGCCAAGCCACAGGCAGAATGGGAACTCGCATGCAAGGCAGATGAGAACAGTTGGCGCCCCACCAACCAAAATTTTCTGGCTATGCCCCTGGGCACCACCCACAACTCTCCAGGGATTTGCCAGGCCAGAGCTGGCAACTCTATTCAACTTTATTTTTAGTAAGATTCTAGATATACAGGATCATGATATACTGTCATGGTAATTCACTTGGGTGTTCCTCATCAGAAGCGCCATTACCTTACCAACACAATATGCTCACGATACTCGTGCACCCACATTACAAATAACACTAACAATGTGGTTGTTACTTCTGTTTATCTGGTCATTTATAGGGTACAAGATATTATATGAGATTAATTCAGTTTCACAAGTATTCCACAAGAAATGGCTGCCTGTGAAAATGTTTACTATGCCCTGACCTTGATAGCCCAGGCTAGCCCAATCTCATCAGATCTTGGAAACTAGGCAGGGTTGGTCCTGGCTAGTATTTGGATAGGAGACCTCCAAGGAATACCAGGGGCATGACATGGAGGCAGGCAAGGGCAACCCACCTCAGAAAGTCTCTTGCCTTGAAAACCCTACAAGATTGCCATAAATCAGCTGTGACCTGATGGCACTTTCCACCATCAAAAATATTTACTAACCTACCCACCCGCCTGTGCCCATAATTTCTGGCCTAAGTGAAATAAAGAGCCATCTTCTATAAATTTGCCATCTTTGGTGGCCTAGTGGCAGCTCTTATGACCAGCTGCATTTATTAGCTTGAATTAGTTAACTGAGGAAATACAAATGATGATAAGAAGTTGTAGGATACTTACAAAACAATAAAAAGCAGCATTAAGACACTCAGAGGTCAAACAATATAAAATAAAAAGAATGTTTATTAAAAGCCATAACAAGTTGGACTCTGATCAGAAAATTAATATAACACAGTATTTTACACTTTCATAGGTAAACAGTCAGATTCCATCGGTACGGAATCTGAGGAAGTAGCTAGGAGCAAGGCAGACTCCAGAAGAGCTACTTTGAGGTGAGCCGCTCTGTTCTTGCGCGTCTGGTTGGAGAACTTCACGCAGTGAATGCAAGACTCTAGGCGGTGGTCTTTCCCAAAGAAAAAATACAAAGGCAGTGTCTGTCCGGCACCGCAAGTTTACTGCCGCAGGATGAGCAGTGTTTGAAGCAGCCTCACCTTTTCGCCATACAGAGCAAGCAAAATGTCCAAGAAAAAATGCCCGAAGGATGAAGGCAGAGGGAAAAAGAGCGGGGGAAACCCCCCTTCTCCAAAGAAAGTTTTTTTAAAAACAGGAAAAGACAAACAAACAAACAGAAATAAAAAGAAATAACGAAGAAAGAGGAAGGTAAGACTTCCAAGAAGAGCTTTCCACAAGTTCTAAGAGCTAACCAACAGAGCTGTTACCAGCGCGGTGGTCAGAAGAGAACTGGTGGGATGTCCATGCTCTGCTCCTCTGGGCATACACGCTGGGGCCCCCACGCATGCCTGGAGGCGCTGGGCACGAAAATCCATTAAAGCTTTCTACAATACCGATGGATTTCCATGCAGGCACAGTAAACCATTAGGTGTGAAGTACAGACACCACGTCAAAGATCAAAATTTACCACACAGCCTCAGTCTCTACTAGGGTTGCCAACCTCCATGTGGGGCCTGGAGATCTCCCAACTACAGAGATCAGTTCCCCTGGAGAAAGCAGCTGCTTTGGAGGGTGAACTCAATGGTGTTTTATCCTGCTGAGGTCCCTCCCCAAATCCTGCTTTCCCCAAGCGTTACCCCCAAATCTCCAAGAATTTCCTAAGGCAGAATGGGCAAATCTAGTCTCTGCTCTTGATATAACTGTAAAACCAGGCACACACAAACAGTGGGGAGCGGACTCCTGGTTTAGCGCTGCTTCTAAAATACTCCGCTTCTTTTCTTCCACACGTCTTCTTAACCTTCCATTCACCTTTCCTACTGTCAAAATTCCAGGGTGAAAAGGTACCATGTAGTGCACATTCTCAATACATACCTAGATTTAATTACTCATAAAAACCAGGTTGCTTACCTGTAGCTTATGATCTTCGAGTAGTCGTCTATGCATTCACACCTATGGGTTAGGTGCCTGCACCGGCTCCAATTCAGGAAACTTCTATCAAGCTCAAAGGATCCGGAGCCCCACCTCCGAGCATGCGCAGAGCCTTCAACCGCACATGCATAGAGGGTGGGGTCCAGGCATCCCACCAGTTCCTTCTGACCGCTGCCAGCCACAGTACATATACTAAACCACTAAGGCAGCTGACAAGCAGTGTGGAAGGAGGGCGGGTGGTGTGAATGCATAGATGGCCACTCGAAGATCATAAGTTACAGGTAAGCAACCTGTTTATCTTCGTTATGGTCTCTATGCAACACACCTATGGGAGATTAGCAAGCTTAGGCCTAAATGGAGGAGGGTGCTGACAGCTTCTCAGGAGACCACAGATTGCAGAATGGACCTGCCCAAAGCCGAGCCATGTCATGCACGGACATCCACCGCATAGTGCTTAATGAACGTATTTGGGGTAGCCCAAGAAGCCGCTTGGCAAATGTCCTGCAGAGGCACCCCTTTAAGAAAAGCCATGGATGTCAATAAGGAACATGTGGAATGGGCCATGGGTTTGACTGGTAGAGGCCTTTTGTCCAGGAGATAACTTAACTTGAGAGTCTCGACAAGCTGTTTGGACAGTCTTTGAGATGATATTTTTCTGCCTAGGGAGTATGAGACATAGGACAAAAAGAGGTGAGGATCTTGACAAAAGTCCCAAGTCCTGCCCAGATAGAAGAGAAGTGCCCTTTCGACGTCAAGGGTGTGCCATAAGCATTCTATGTCCGAAGAGGGATTCGGGTAGAAATCAGGCAACACTACTTGTCTGTGTAAATGAAATTCCAAGACCACCTTAGGAAGGAAGGTGATGTCAGGCAACAAAACTACACCATCCAGCAAGAAGGACAGGTAGGGATGATTATGCCGGAACGCCAATAAATCACTTACTCTACCAGCTGAGGTGATGGCCACCAAAAACGCCTTTTTCCACGAAAGATATTTAAGATCACATGTGGCTAAGGGCTCAAAGGGCTTACCGGTTAGTCTATGCAACACTGTAGACAAGTCCCAAGGTTCTGCCGGCAGTTTTGCTGGAGGGTACAGGTGTAAGAGACCCTTCAAGAATCTCTTGGAGTCAGGGTGGGCAAAGACTGAAAAAGTGTCCATTCTCTTGTGGAATGCCGAGATCGCTGCTAAATATACCCTCAGTGAAGAATGGCTGAGTCCAGCCTCTGCAAGGGAAAAGATGAAGTCGAAGATGCAGGGAAGATCGACCAAAGTAGGGTCACCCTCGTACGGTCAAAGAAAGTCTATACATTTGGCCCACTTGAATGAGTAAGACTATCTGGTGGAGAGCTTCCTGCTATTCAGGAGTACAGTCTGGACCTTGCTGAAGAAAACTCGCCCTGTATTCTCCACGCTGTGAGTTTGAGATGGGGCACATTGTGATATAGGACTTGCCCTTCTGCAGTCAACAGCAAGTCCTTTACTCGTGGAAAATGCAGGAAGGTCTGGTTGGACAGACAAAGAAGCAGTGAGAACCATGTTTGTCTTGGCCACCAGGGGGTCACCAAAATACAGTCTGGCCTGTGCTGCAATATCTTGTTCAGTGTCCTCGGTATGAGGGGAATTGATGGGAAGAGGAAAAGGGATTGCCCCTTCCATGGAATCAAAAGACCACCCCCCAGGTAGAGTGGATCTGTTCCCCCTCAACAACAGAATTGGACACACTTGGCATTTGATTTTGTCGCGAATACATCTATTTGTGGGCGGCCCGACTGACGGAAGATGGGATAGAGGTATTTCCAGTTCAGCTCCCATTCATGTAATTGAGCTGCACCCCGCTCAATGTGTCTGCCCGGTTGTTCTGTAACCCAGGGAGATGTGTAGCAGATATCTACACATTGTGCAGTAGACACCAGTCCCAAAAGGTTATGGCCAGGTAACATAGACATCGGGATGCTGTTCCACTTTGTCTGTTCACATATGACACGGCTGTGGTGTTGTCTGTCAGAATGGCCACTGACTTGCCCTTTATCATTGGTAGGTGGGATTGCAGTGCATAGTGAATCACTAGTAGTTCTACATAATTGATGTGGGATCCCTTCAGGTGTGGTTCCCACACTGATCCCACACAAAGGCTGTTTAGATGAGCTCCCCAACCCCATAGGGAGACATCTGTAGTCATTGTAACAGTAGGGGTCAATTGGTGGAAGGATGTTCCCACCCATAGGTTGTTGATCTTCTCCCACCATAGAAGGGAGAGATGTACACTGAGTGGTACCTGCAGTAGTTTGGACTGAGGGTGTCTGGAAGGCTTGAAAGTTCAAATGAACCAAAGTTGTACAGGCCTCATACGTAATCCTGCCAGGGGTAGAATGCTTGTGGTTGCTGCCATAAGTCCCAGCAGTCTCTGTACTGCCAAGGTCAACAGCCATATGGAGTGAGCTAGTTCCACTAGGGTGTGGGCACATTGGAGAGAGAGAAAAGACCTGCCAACCGTAGAGTCGAAGGTTGCTCCTATGAAGTCTGCCCGCTGAGTTGGAGTCAGGTGTGACTTTTTGTGGTTGACCCAAAGACCCAAATTGTTAAGGAGGTTGAATATCAATTGTACACTGTGTGACAAGAGGCTTCTGGACTCTGCTGCCAATAGTCTATATAGGGGGAAACCATTACCCCTTGGAGCTGCAGGTGTGCCGCCATCGCCACCATTGTCTTCATAAAAACTCTAGGTGCTGTCAATAGGCTGAATGGTAGCACTGTGTTCTGATAGTGGAGATCTCCTTTGGTGAAGTGCAGAAAACGTCTGTGGGAAGGAAAAATGTCCAGATGGAAATAAGCATCTTGTAGATCTATTGTGGCCATCCACACTCCTAGCTACAGAAGTGGCAGTATGGATTGAAGCGGTGTCATCCGGAACTTGCGGTAGACAATGGATTCATTGAGAGCTCTGAGGTCTAGGATGGGCCAAAACCCCCCATCTTTCTTGGGCATTGTGAAATACTTGGAACAAAAATCTGTCCCTCTGTCTGCGATGGGAACAGCTTCTATAGCCCCTTTTTCCAACAGTTGAAGAACTTCTTGTCTGAGGACTGAGGATGTTGTTGTCAGCATGAGGACAGGAGTCAGGGGTAGTTCGGCCCACTCTATTGTGTACCCCTTGGTGATGATGGAGAGCACTCATGAGTCTGTTGTAATTTGGCCCCATGCAAGGTAAAAGGGTCCACCTTGGGTAGGCCAAGAAGATGGTGGAAGGAGGTAAGGGTAGAATGATCGTTGTTGGTTTTTACAACAGTCAAAGGCCCTGTTTGGCATTCTTGACCCCCTTAGATTTTCCCTGAATTGTGGCCTGATGGAATCCTGGCTTTTAGGAATAGGAAGATTTGGACGAAGATTGGGATTGTCTCGACTTCCAGGAGCCATCTGGCGACTGCCGATTGTAAGGCTTTCTATTGTTCCGAGACTGTGTATTTGTTCTCTGCGTTCGGTATGAAGGAGAAACTCCCAAACTTCTGGAGGTCTTAAGACTCTTATCCATTTCCTGAAGAACTGAGTCAGTTGCAGCATGGAAGAGGCCCTGTCCGTCAAAAGGTAGATTTTCAATAAGAGCTCTGGTGTCTGACTGAAGCGATGTAGTGCATAACGAGGAGTGGCGGCGGAGAACCATGGTGGACGACATTGTTTTAGAATTAGTGTCCAGGCTGTGCTTGGCCGAGTTTTTTTTTAATTATTTAATTTTTTTTATTGAGGTATGTGTAAAATCAATACAGAAAATAAATACAATCCAGATCATTACAAAATCATTGAGTTTTCAAAATAGTAACATCACTCTTCTAATGTTTCAATTTTTCCAACTTACTACATATATAAAAATTATCTTTTAGAATCTTGGTAACAACTTATTATAACTGCAAGTCAAAAATTCATAACTACCTTTGTTAGATTATGCTTCCAATATTTTGTCATAACAGAGAGTTTTGAAGTTCATGAAAGCTAGTTCCACAAAATAGGTAAAAATAACTGGGAGGAATTCTAGTAGCAATTTATAAAATACAAAGAGTAAGATAGAAAGTAATCCAGTTGTGATAGGGCTTACCAAAAAGAAAGATCGTCGGGGAAGAGAAGACGAGTGCTTACAACCATCTCTGAAAGGTAGACCAGCTCGACGGAATTGTATCAGTTGCCGATAAAAACTCTAGAATTGGTTCCCATTTTGCCAGAAAGAAAGATTTGACAGGGGTTACTGAGACATCATTCAGTTTGTTCGTGACACTTTCCATTAAAAATTGATCCCAAAGTTTTGTAAACCATAGTTGGATAGATGGGGGTTCAGGGTTCTTCCAGCAGGTGGCTATTGCCATTCGGGCCACGAAGAGCATTGTGTCTAAAGTCCTTTTCAACGTATGAGTGTATATATATTGAGGCCAGATATCCAAAAATAAAGACTCAGGGCAGATTGTGATATCAATGGAGGTGACTGATTTAACAATATCTTTATTTTGTTGCCAGAATGTTTGTATTTTATTGCATTGCACCAACAGTGAGCAAAGGTGCCTGGTTGTTGGCATCCTTTCCAACACCATGGGGAGTGTGTGGGTTGCATATGTGACAATTTCTGGGGGGTGAGATACCATCCGGTCAGGATTTTGAGTTTTTGGAGTTCTAATGGTAAAGAAGTTGGGAAATATGATTTGGCCGTCCAGATATTGAGCCAGTGGTGGTCCTCTAGTGCTAGTGTGCAGTCTTTCTGCCAGGCCCTCTAGTATGGGAGAGTTTTGTCATGTCTGTCCACAAGTAAAATGTTATAAGTTGCTGAAATTAAGCCTTTGTTATTTGCTTGGCCAAGTTAATGACGTGCTTTGCTAAAATCATGCCCTCCTTCTGAATCCTTCTAGCCTCATCATGGTGTTGTGCAGGGAGCAAAGCCAAGAATGGGGAGAGTTGTTCCCATAAGGAGTACTCGTAACGACCCATATAGGCAATATAATTTGCCGTCCTGATTCCCAGAGTGCCAGCTGAGTAGAAATGCCTCCCAAATGCATCCAAATGCATCCAGCTTCTTGCTTTTCTTGTCTGCAGGGGTGGAATGCGTCTTCTTGCTTTTGCTGGAGAGCATGACCACCATGGAGTTTGGTCTTGGATGGGAACAAAGGAATTCCGCTCCAGCTTCCTGGATCTTGTACATGTGATCCAATTGTCTGGTTGCTACTGGGGTGAAAACTGGTTTGTCCCAATGTGACTTGATTGCCTGTAGTAGGATCTGTGTCATGGGGAGGGCCACCGCTGTAGAGGTATCTAGTTGAATTATATCGAACACAGCCTCAGGAACTTGAGGTTGGGCTTGTGAGATTGTAATTCCCAGTGAACTGCCATAGAAAGCAGGCAAAGCAGTAGAAAGAAAAAACAGGGGAAGGGGGTTGCCCGACCAAAGTTGGGGGAAAATAAAATAACAAAATTTCTCCTTTTTTTGGGGGGGGTGAAGGAAAAAGAGAGAAACGAGCAGAAGAGGAATAGGCTGAGGAAAAACTGTCCCCGACTACAGAAAAAAAGTTCCCGGACCAAAGCAGATCGTGCGATCAGCGCAGTGGTCAGAAGAGACCTGGCGGGATACCTGGGCCCCGCCCTCTAGGGATGTGCAGTTGAAGGCTCTGTGCATGCTTGGAGGCAGGGCTCCGGATCCTTTGAGCTTGACAGAAGTTTCCCAAATTGAAGCCGGCGCAGATGCCTAAACCAAAGAAGAAGAGGAAGAGGAGGAAGAAGAGAAGGAGGAGATTGGATTTACACCCCACCCTTCACTACCCAAGGGAGTCTCAGAGCAGCTTACAAACTCCTGTCCCTTCCCCTTCCCCTCCCCACCACAGACACCCTGTGAGGTAGGTGGGGCTGAGAGAGTTCTGACACAAACTGCTCTTTTTCAAGAGCAGCTATGCCAGAACTATGGTATGATGCACAGAGACCACAATGAAGATTTTATAATGTTGCTATGTTTACTGGGTGCTTTCAGACAAACATGTAAGGGGTTAATCGCCTGATTCCTTGTATGATACATCTTGTTATTAGTATCATCAAGAACTAAAATTAACTATTCCTCTTAATTATCCCCTAATGTCAAAATGTCAGATGAACTCTCAACTGGCCTAAAGCAAAACATGTGTGCCTCTAACAATTTCTAATTTTAACAAATTGCAATTACCTTATGTGTAGTCTCTCACATGTCTACCTCTTTCCTGCAATGTGCATTTTAGTATGAATATACAGATTTTAAATGCAGCAATAGAAACACATAAAACTGAGAGGAGATTGCAATCCTATGAATACAAGCACATAGTGGGACTTACAGCAAAAAAATTCTGTGTAAGTTTCTGAAATGGAGGAAGGCAAGGGTAGAAGGAACTATCTGACAGAACAATCCTAATTCTAGGAGTGAATCCCACTGAATAGACATGAGTAGGATTCTGAGTAACCTGCTTACAACAGCAGGAGACCGGGGCAGTACCTGAGGATGGTCGGCACTGACAGTGTGACATCATTTCTGGGGGGAACCCAGAAGTGACATCATGCCTCTAGGAACTGCTGGAACCCTATGGTTCAATCACAGAGTTTCCACAGATTCCAGAGAGGACTGACATCACTTTCAGGGAAAACTCAGAAGTGACATCCCACCATCATCCCAACAACCATTTTTTTAAAAAAATGTCCATCCCCAGGGGGCCGGGAAACCCCTGACTTAGGATGGCACTGTTACTTAAATATTCTAATGTGCCAGGCCTTTATCAGGGCACTTCAATATGCTATTAAATAAAATTTCTTTACGAGACTGAAGATAATGAGAAGAAACAGCAAATCAGTAAAACATAACATCAGAAGTGTACTTCAACTTTTATTTTTATGAGCTATGATTTATAATATGGTTTGTTTGAAAGAATTGGTTCTGTAAAATATTTATGATATGAACACATAAAAAAAGAATATCTGTCAAGAAATAAATGCAGGATGTTGTAAGTGTTCCTTTTTTTGTTGTTGCTACAGTTAAATTTCGTAACACGAACAAATTTATCTTCATCATTATGTGTTGCCAAGAGCTAACATCAACATCGATCAAGAGTCAATTCCATAAGGAAGCACACTGTACTGTCACACAACGGTATCTCCCACAGAGGACAGCCAACTGCAAAAAGGCAGCATTCTGGATGCAACACAGTGGTACGTTAGCATTTATGACATGAAAAGTAATTGGAAACTGAAAATAAGAGTTACCATATGAGCTATCATTTAAGCACATGTGTTACTTTATTTCATTTTGATCCTGCCCTTCTGCCAGGGTAGAAATACCTAATTTTCCTCTCTTCCATCTTATTTTACCTCAACAGATCTGTGAGGTAGGGTAGGCTCTCAAAACTTCTCTTTTGATCTGTGAAGCAGGTTGCAAATTTTTAGCATCATATATCTTGCACCCTCATCCTCTGGCATGCTGAATGGACGGCCATACTTGTTAAGGGTAATAAGGACTGATGTTAAAGTTCAAACTAGAAGAGAATTAAGCTATGGGAAAGAGCAGAGCTTTTCGGTTATAGCTAAACTTGTGGAGCAAATTCCCTCTTGATCATGTACAGGAGCCCCATCATACCGAAAAAAGTGTAAATCTAATCTTTTAAGACTTTTAGAAATAATGCCACTTTTATTGGGTTTATTCCACAGCTTCTGTTCCACTAAGAGCAGAGCTTTTCTTCAGTGCAAAGAGCCTCCTGCAGGAGGAAAACATCTTTTCCACTGAAGCAAAGCTCCTTGCACCAGTGGAAGGATCACTGTTGGATTTAACCTATTAGGGTGTGGTCACATGGCAAGCTACTGTGATTTGTTCTTTTAAAAAAAAAAAAAAATTGCCGTACCAAACAAAATGAACTACCGATGTGTAATTAAGTGCTGTTTTATGTGCGCTTGAGCATTCATACATTAGATATATTCAGCACAGGAATGGTCAGGCACACAACGATGAAAGCCGGGGGGGGGGGGGGGACTACCGCAAGAAGGACGTACAGACGGCCTAATTGTGATCACTGTGAGAGAGGGCTGTCCAGATTGGCGAAATCATGGATTCCAAGCGCAAATACCTGGAAAGTACTTGATTTTCCAGGTGAAGGAAAACTCGCTAGGGAACCGGGAGGATCGCGCCAGTGAGCTTGCTTCGGTGCAACTGGAGGATGCGGGCGTCTGATCAATGATTTTAAATGCGAAAGGGAACAGCAGTGAAACCGATCAAAATGACCGTGTGATCACAGCCTTATATGTTATTCCTTATAGCCAGGGCTATTTTGAGGCAGGAACGCACAGGAATGGAGTTCCGGATGGCTTCTGAGTTGGCCACGCCAAACCCCTCCTCCCCTCGGGTTCCCCAGCACCTCGCAAGCTGCGGGGCACCTGGGGAAGCCAAGTCAATCCAAGGAGGGGAGGCAGTTTAAACTCCTCGGGTTCTCCATGTGCCCTGCAAGCTGTGGGGCACCTGGGGAAGCCAATCCTGGGACAGAGCTGCACTGTCATGGGTGTGGCATAATATGCTAATAAGTTTCTGCTGTTGGGTGTGGCCTGTTATGCTAATGAGTTCCTGCTGGGCTTTTTCTACAAAAAAAAGCCCTGCTTATAGCTATTACTATAAATTAGTCCTGACCTGGATGGCCCAGACTTGCCTAATCTCGTCAGATCTCAGAAGCCTGAGCAGGGTCTGCCCTGGTTAGCACTTGGATGGGAGACCACCAAGGAAGTCCAGGGTTGCTATGCAGGGAAAGGCAAGAGCAAACTGTTTGCCTCTTGCTTTAAAAACTCCACAAGGATGCAACTAGATGGCACTTTCCACCACCATTATAAGTTATTGTTTGTTTTTTACAGTATTTTGTGTGTCTTGTCAATTTTATATTTTTTAATTTTGTAAGGAAACTTGGAAGAAACAGGTTGCAGGCCATTACTGTTGGAACCACCTCTGGAAAAAGATATTGTGGATAAATTTCATAAAAGCAATCTGGCTCATTTTCCTTTTTGGAATTGCTTCTGGGAGACTTGGCTATGCCACATATCTTACAGAGAACAATATTTTTAAGTGTTTAAGCATTTTTTGATTTTTTTTGGTAAGGATATAGGGCGGATTGTGAGAATCAAGCCATCTCTCTCAATTGCCCAGCAAACGCAACTGTCTCACAAAAGTGGACAGCAAGAAAATGCCACATGTAATTCTGCACCCATGAAGGAAAAATTTCTTCTGAAGCTCAGACGGTTTCTTCCAGATCCTGCAGCTTTAAAAAACAAAACACTATATGCTGAGGGCTACCTTTCAAGTTGAACTTCACAAAAACTAATGCGGCATTTCTGGCTGAACACATCAGCAGTGTGATAATGTTGAAAATCAAACAAGCAATACACTGTGACCGATTTCCCACGAGGCACTGCTCCACCATTGCTCTTCCCTTTCCCCCAATTGTGTGCGTCAATTTCCCACTATTTGCTCCGCACCACAATTTGACCCGCAGCTTTGCCTGATCTCCCCTGCGGCTTCATGATCCTGTTTTTTGAAGATTGTGAAGCCAGGGGGGGAAAGGGCAAAGCCGCGGGTCAAAATGTGGTGCGGGGCAAATAGTGGGAAATTGACGCACGCAATCGGGGGAAAGGGAAGAGCGACAGCAGAGCAGCGCCTCATGGGAAATCGGTCAGTGAAACTAGAGTTCATTCATGCAGTCTGGATTATCCCAGTCCTAAAGAAAATGATCTGTTTGCAAAAGAATCTGGCCATGCTCTCTATAGAAAATGAATGTATTTTTAATAAATAAGGTTAATTGGGGGGGGGGAGTTATTTATTACTGTAGTATCCTATGAGGTCTGGTGGGAGCAATGAGCTTGTTTATTCAATTTTTAGTGCACCACTCAATCTTGCTCCGTATACTGAAAGATCTGATAGCCATGAACAGGTCTCTTTGGAAGCAATTCAAACCAGGCTACTAAGAGATGTCTCATATTATTCGATGGGGCTTACTCCCAGGTAAATGCTCTTTGGATTGCAGCCCTTATTGCTTCCAACTGAAAGAGAACATTTACTGATGAAGATCACTAATGCATACTAAGAGATGACACAACATCAAACAAAAGCCCAAAGTGAGGCTCTCTCAGAAAACCCTTGATGGGAAAACAACAGAAACTAGATCTTGCAGGTTCACTTATATATGCATCACTATTGCCTGCCACTATCTTCTACCAGTGTTGAATTAACAGACCAGGGATATAAGCAGGTTGTACCATGACTTAAAATGGGTTACACTATATCAAGGAAGCCCAAGGCTGATCCCCATGGGTTCCTAGGACAAATGCACACAAGAACCAGACTGCTGCTTTAAAAAATATTATAAAGTTTATTCAAGAAATAACAATAAAGATAGATTCTTGACAGCACCTTATTCTGAAACCATACAGAAAAGAAAACAACAAAGCTATCTTCAACTACCTAACACTCATAAGAACTGTTAGGTGGCACAAACCATAATTTCTATAGGAAGGCCTCAAGACAGTGTTATCTATGTTTCTAGCAATTGTAGGTCACAGTCTTGGCCTATAGCCCATGAAAATCTCAGCTAGCCTCATCTTCAGGGCCATAATTCAATTATAATTTTGGCCCAGCATAGGGTTGCCAGGTCCTACCAAGCAGCCAGTAGGGGGATCCTTCGTCCGTTCCTAGATCTTCTGCTATGCGCATGAAGTACACGTGGCATGATGACATCACCCAGAAGTGGCCTGGGTGGTCGCTTCAATCTGGGGACTCTGTATATTTGTCTACTAAAAACATTCGGGGACTACAGCCCAGTCGCAAATTGGGCTGGAAATACATTGGCCCTTTTAAGTTGGTGCGTAAGATAAATGAAGTGATTGTAGAATTGCCTAAATAGTTGAAATCTCTGCACCCCATTTTCCATTTCAACCTACTGAAACGAGATCCGGGGCCAAACTTTTGGAGACCCCAGTCACCAGCTGAACCCCACTACGAAATTTCACAAATTCTGGACTCTAAACTTAAAAGGGGTCGTCTGTATTATTTGGCACAATGGAAAGATTTTGGGCCTGGGAAAAATGAATGGGTTGCTAATGAACATGTAAACACTCCTGAATTACACTGTGCCTTCCATAAGCTGTATCCTATGAAACCTGGGGTGGGGAAGGCTTTGGGGGGGGCAGAATGTCAGCTAATGCTGCCATTCCCCACCCAGGAAGTGGCGTGGGTCACCTTGCTATGTAGACTCCTTGGAATGTTCAGTTTCGATTCTCCCCTCCTTGCTTATCGCTCGCCGTCTAGTTCTGACCTTGGTAGTGTCTGGAGATGTATCCTCCCACTTTTTCCTATGGGAACCTGTAGCCAGTATATTAGGTGCCTTTTTCTGAATTATGTGATTGGTTGCATTCCAGTTTCAGACCCTCTTTGAATTCTGTATAATTGCCCTGCCTGGGGACTGTTCTAACCATTACTGACACAGAACACGTAGATGACCATAGCAAACCTTTCTCAATAAAGATCAACCTTCTTTAAGGATGCTTGTTGTGACTGACTCTATAGGACTCTCACACTGTGTGATGTTGCTGTTTGGGGGCAGGGTTTCTCCTGCTTGCCAGAAGCCCCAAAAAGTGGGGGATCCCCCACCCCCCGCCTGGGTAAGCGGAACCCTACCACCAAGTCACCTCCATCTTTATCCTTCTACTTCCTTCCCCCAGTGCATTTTGGGCACTACAGTTCTTAAAACATTCAGTATGAACATTGAATGGGAAAGGGGACCTAAGTCCTTAAAGTTCATAATCTAAAATTACCTAACTACCATTTTTTAAAACTTACCTTGAAACCACTCATGTCCAGAAGAAACTCTAACATCCTGCTTCCAATAATGATCAGTCAGATACTTCCAGGAAATCCACAAGCAGAGCCTCAAGGCAATAGTTCTACACAGCCAGGGCTATTTTGGGGCAGGAACGCACAGGAACGGAGTTCCAGCTGGCTCCTGAGTTGGCCACACCTACCAACCAAAACCTCTGGCATGTCTGGCTACAGAGCACGCTGCCCTCCCCACGTTACACACAAGAGGGAAAGGCGGCATGTTAAAATGCCCTTTTTCCCTCTGAAGAGCCCCGCGGGATTTACTTGTCAATTTCACTCCCCGCTAGTCAGCTGAGTGTGAAATTGACAAGGAAAACCTCTCTCTGCCTTCCCTCTCTAACTGACATGTGGCAGCTGGAAAAGGGCAGGCAGGGAACCCAGGCACCTTGAAAAGGCCTTTCTTTCCCTCCCCAATCTGGAGACTAGAAAGGCACTTCAGCAGCGCTTTTCCCTGGCCATCTGGTTGGGGAGGGGGGTAGGAGACTAGAAAGTCAATGCTGAAGGGATCTTTCAGCAGTGCCTTTCCCCAGCCATCTGGTTCGGGGGAGGGGGGGTAGACTAGATAGGTGATGCTGAAGTGGGGCGGAGATGCTCAGGGGGGGAAGAGGCAAGCTTTCATGTCTGCCTTGTGCTTTCCCGGCCCCCGCCTAATATGCTAATGAGCTGTGCTGTCAGGGGTGTGGCCTAATATGCTAATAGGTTTCTGCTGTTGGGTGTGTCCTATTATGCTAATGCGTTCTTGCTGGGCTTTTTCTACAAAAAAAATCCCTGTACACAGCTATCACAGTATCTGAGAATAATGCTGCTGCCTCTGAACATGGAGGTTCCATTTAGCAGTCTGGGCTAATAGGCATTGATAAAGCCATCTTCCATTCCTTTTCCAGTCCCCTTTTAAAACGATCTAGATAAGATCTTCAATATTCGTTGAGGCAGTGAATTCCTTAACCATGCACTGTGTGAAACAGTATTCCTTTTTAACTTGTTCTAAATCTAAATTCTATCACACTACTGCCTATCAGTTTCACTGGGTGACCCCAAGTTCTAGCATTAAAAGAGAAGAATCTCTTTATCAATTCTCTTTATACTAATCACAGTCTGAGGCTTGATGAACCGATATCACATCTCTTTTAGTCTCCTTTTTCAAAACTAAAAGTCCCAACTTCTTGATCATCTTGGTTGCTCTTTTTTGTAATTTTTCCATTACTTTGTGAACTGTTACCAATTTCTCTTAGAGTTGCCCACCACAACTCTGAGCTGCAGAAGATTTTTTTTTAATGCCATTAACCTGGCAGTAACCCTATTTTCTCCCCAGCTCCTTCTGCAACAACAATTTCACGAATCAGGTATGTTATTTAGAAAGCCTTACCTCAGTGGTTTTGTGTCAGGCAACCCTCCCCATACTAATTCAGGGCCTGACTTTAGGAAACCTTACCTCAGTGGTTTTGTGTCAGGGAGTCCCCTCCCCATAATTAGTCACGGCCTGACAGGGGCTTACACTAGAGTATCTGCAACATAAAGATCTTCTGCAAAAGGACACAAGACTGTATGTATCAGAGTATACACACACGTCAATAATATTCCAGTTGGCCACTAATTTATTTTAATGCTGGCACCAATCCAATGCTGGCACCATTTTAATGTTGGCACTGTCAAGATCCCAATCCTTATGTTAAAATGTCAGCTGCCCATCTAATTAATGAGATAGCCTTTTACCATTTACACGTGCTGCTTAAAGTGATTTCAATCCTTCTTCTGCTTTGATTGTGTACATGTTAAAACAGAAAGGGTCCACTCCTACATTTGCAAGTATCAAGTTTCGTATCATATATTTATGCAGGGTTTATCACTGGTTTGATGGCCATGTAGGAAATTTCAATCTTCCTGTGTTTTATAATGCATTACACATGTGATTTTGGTCCACATCTTCTGATCTGATAATCTGGTAACAGAAAGACCTAACAACTGTGTAAGAAATGGCGGGTTTGGCATTAGGCCCATCTTTAAAGTGCTGACATACTTTGGGGTTAGGAAAAAGATATAACTGGGTCTGTAACCTGATCACAGATTTTTTAGGGAAGTGGAAAATTCCCTAAATTTACAGACAACTTATGGCAACCCAAAGCCAAGAAACCAACAGAGGTGATTTCCCATTGCCACAGCTGTTTTAGCACTAGCAAAATGTTATAACACATCAGCCAAACCACGGATAAATCAGGCTACCGCTGTATTACATTCTTATTTTAAAAAATAGTCATGTGCCTCTCATAATGCAAGCTGTACATTTCCTCTTGAAACTAATTATGAATCTCCTTCCTATAGCATAAAATAATTCATTGCCCTATTTTTCTTATCTACTGTAATGTCCAATGCACTGTGAAATGAACTGAGGACTCAAGCATGTAGAAAATGACTTAAAAACCAACCCTTTTAGAATGGTGCTGAAGTCACCCCGGAGGTTCAACCTTGTCGATTCCAACTGTTCCCACAGGGCTAATGGGTCTAGCTTTGGCCTGACAGACTGTCTGTCTTACTGAATCTCTCTCTACCCCATGAGCAAGCAGTTTCATTGGCCTGAGCTTGACATTTGGTATAGAAAGGCTGTAGGGGATTTTTACAGTTAAAAAAAAAAAAAGATTCTCCCTCAACACTAATTGTTTACACCATTTCAACCATTTTCATTTCTCAGAGGGTGTGTGTGTGCGCGCATGTAATCTCACTGATCATGCCAGTGGGAAAAGAGATACACATGAGTGGAGATAAGAATAAAAATTACTTTCAATTGTTTATATGGATTCTTTTTCCTAGGCTTTGCATTTTGAAATAACACAATAAAATCTTAATATGGCTTTAAAATTGCAAAAGAACATCAACATGGATGCTTCTCCTAACAAGCCATGATTTAGCTGGCTCAAAGGGCAGAGAAGAAAAAAGGAACAATTTCAGAAGACCAGGAAAGATATATGCTTGGCAGAGTGCTTGCATTTCTCAATGGGGACTGTCATATTGCTTGGGTATCACTGCTACAATTCAGATAAATGGGCTGTCCTGTAATAGTGGAACAGAATTAAGTTAAACATCGTCAACCTTAATAAAAATCTAGAGGAGACTCTACTGCTCACTTCCTTCCACTCTGAGAACTGTCTGTTTATTCTTACCCTCTGCTTCACGTTTAACCCGTCACTAATCCATGTTCTTTCATCCCATGATTGCTAAGTTTGCTTTTGGTGATTTTCAGAAGTCCAAGTATATAATGTCTATCAGACCACTCGTAACCATTTGCTTGTCAGGACTCCCTTTCGCTGTATATGCTGATTCTTTCTCAGCAGGGCATGTTCTTTCATCTTCCTAGTAATTCTACCTTTAATAACACTTTCCACAAATTCACCTGGAGCAGACTTCATCTGTTGTCACTCCTATCTGACTCAGCTCTTCAGACGTGCCCTCTTAAAAGGGGAGGGGGGAGGCAAGATTATCTGTCCTTCTTTGGCAGTGAAAAGTGATACGGAGATTTCATTTTCTCTGTCCTCCTTCAGCAATCCTTTCATATCTTTAAATGTTTGTCTCACCTAGTGGTACAACCTTCTCTGCTGGATTTCAAGCCTCCTAACAGCTTTTAGTGATGGACTGTGAGTGCAGCTGTCACAGAATACATTTCAAGGCCAGCAGGTACAGAACAAGACAGCTCACTTCGTAGGACTGAAGTTTGCTGGTCAAAATCACTTTCCAGTGGCTTTCATGGCACATCTTAAGGAGCTAGTTTTGACCAATAAAGTCACCAATAGCAGTACAGCGTACATCAGAAACCATGTCAAAATCCCCTTTTCAAACAGGTGTGCCACGAAACAACTAATAAGGGTGGACCACGATGTATGTGTTTTGTTTACAATAGCATTTAATTGTAAGAACTAGAATAAGAGTTATTTTCATGTACTATGTTTTATGTTGAACATTATCTATTTTTATCTGATGTGAAAACATAATCACACATGGTAGGTTTTTAGAACAGGGAAAAATATCACGGTGGTGGTGGTGGTGGTGGGGATCACGTATCTGTAACCATTAGCTAAGATTCTCAGGGCAATATATCATTTTGCCAAGTCTAAGGCAGAAATTTAACAGCCAGGATCTGGGGGATAACAAAAGTAGTGGAGTGCATTCTATTAGTAGCCTGTTCCGTTACTCCTTTTCAAGCCTCCTACGCAGGCTGCTATCAGAGTGGGTGAATCACTCATTTGATTCGTAAAGATGCTTATGCTTGCATTACTAATTTCTTTTTACAGATGTATATGAATGTCAAGCTTTCCTTTCCGTTTTCAATGGAGTAGATTGTTCAAATAACTGTAGATTGCAAAATCAGGATCCAAAATGTTCAACCGTACAACAGGAGGCACAAAAGAAAAGAGCCAAAATTGCCTCTTCACAGATTCAGAAGGCTTTCTCCCAAAGCCATGTGAATAGCATATATTTAATTTAAATAGCTTGATCGGGGGGGGGGGGGGGGGGGGAGGGGGGGGGTGGCTTCCAGCTGCTGATAAATTGATTGTTCCCAAAAAAATCACTTTAAGTGTGCTTTGTATCTATCATAGTCTTACCTATACAATACATATATATTTTTAGAAAAACTTAAATTTGCTTTCATGAGAATGTACGTGTAATGTCTATACAAATCTGTCAGGATTCAAAACTATCACCAGACTCACACTGATTAAAATCTATATTGTAATTCTGAAGTTAATGAATTAATAGCTCTAATTAATCCTCTATTCAGGATAAAAACTGATTAAATGGATCCAGACATTATAAAACAGAATTATATTGAGCAAGGATAATTTGTGTGCAGAGAATAGTCATTAAATAGTTAAAAATAGCCAAAGAAATAACCCAACATTTACTTATTTATGTACTCAGACTTTTAGGCTGCCCTTCCCTGCAAACAGGGCTCAAGATGGCTTACAACAAAGGTGAATACAATAAATAAGTTAAAACCAACAATAAAATACATATATCAAGAAATAAAACAATCCAGTCCAAGATGGCAGAAAAATTTCAGCTTCCACAAGCCTCTTAGGAGGGTTGTAGAGGATGGAGGGTGTGAGAGTGCCAGACATAACGCACAACTTTGCAAAACTTACCAGTCTATGAACATTTTTACTTGCCTGTCTGTCTGCCTGTGCTTATCTCAGCCACTTGCAGCCTTAAAAGGGCAGGGGGGGGGGGGCTTCACTAAAACTGATTGCAATGAGTGTACTTATAAACCCAGCATCATCTTAGTAAGCCAAAACAAGAGAAATATATTTAACAGAGTGTGAATTGGAAAGTTCATATGAATTTGCTAATTTATGTTATACTTCAGTTTACTTAGGAGTTTTTAAAGATCGTTTCTTTCTTCTGTTAATGACTGATTACTTTTTAAAAAAAATATGTATCCAAAATTTGGTATTTCAAACAGGAATCAATGCTCTATATTCATGAAAAAGATCCCCCCCCCCAATCAGTCAAAAACTTTCTGATTGTCTTCATTTTGTTTTCTAATTTCAAGAAGACATCTTACACAAGTTAACATTTGCCCTATTATCGTGGGTGATACTTGGCATTACTTCTCCCCAGAGGCTGTTTTAACCAGTGGGCAATGACAGCAGCTGCCTTAGGCTGGGGCCCCTCCTTATTGAGGTTAACTGGTGTGGTAAGTCCAGTCACCACTAGTTAGCAGAGTGCTTAAATAAAACTACACACACAGGAGTGTTACTTTACCAGGCTACTCAGCTTACGAAGCTACACAGAGCCACATTGCAAGCTGAGAAGAGAAATACTTCTCTCTTTATTTGAGAAGCACACTTTGGATAGGAAAGAGCAGAGACTGATAGATTACTAACTTACTAGCTAAAGGATGGAGGCGGATAGTGAGAGGCCCATCTGCCTCATGGTGCCAAGAGAAGACCACATGTCCCTCCCTCTCTTGGTGTGTGCAGGTAGAGAGCGAGTCTTCATCCAGAGCAAGAGAGAATCAGAAAGGGGAAGTTGGTCCCTGAGAACACAATCTGCATATCAAAGAGGACAGAGGCAGAAGAGTAGGAAGAAAGGTCAGTGTTATGTCCGCTGACCGCCACTAGGCACCGGCGACAGACAGTCCGAGCTTGGCTCCAGGGAACAATAGGGGCCAAGGATCCTGAGCCTCCAAGGATACACCAATAGGGACTTTAGCAGGAGATTCAAACCCTCCAATAGGACTGTGGGTGTATCTCAGGGGTCTGTATATAGTTGGCCACCTTGGCCTGTATTTGCCAAGCTTGTTTCAACTAATAAAGTATGAGTTGCTCACTACGCTGTCTCACTCGTCCGTGCTGCCGAGAACTCAGTAATGTGCCTATCAAGCTATCTAGCCTCTTTTGCCACTCAGTCTGGAGGTCTGAGACAGGGGACATCACATCTGGAACTTCCAACACTCCTGACTGTCCAAGGCCCTGCTCCTGCGATGGAGAAGGAAAAGGACAGGCTCCCACCACCACCAGACTTACTTGTCCTTTCCAGGGCTCAGGCTGCCCCCCTACAGCAACAGCCACTCTCATCTGCCTCATCTGGGGCTCAGATAGGCTGCCCGCCAGCAGCCGTTTGCACTGGCTCTGTTCAGGGACTGGGCAGCCAGCTTCCAGCTATGGCTCCCACTTGCTTCACACAAGATAAGGCCCACCCCTTGTAGGGTTACCAGCTCTGTCTTGGAAAATACCTGAGATTTTGGGGGTGGAGCCTGGAGAAGAGAGGGTTTGGGGTGGGGAGGGACATTATCAGGGTACAATACCATAGAATCTACTCTCCAAAAAAGCCATTTTCTCCAGGGGAACTGATCTCTGTTGTCGGAAAATCAGTTGCAATAGTGGGAGATCTCCAGGCCTCACCTGGAGGTTGGCAACACTAACCCCTTCCATGGCTCCAGCACTGGAGCTCCCTCTTCGACTTCTGCCCAGGGACCACAATCACTAATACTGCCTCTTCTTCTTCCAAATATGTTTCTCTATTCTCTTCTACTTTTGCTACCTATAGTATACTCCAGAGCAATCCTATGCAGTTATACCCTTCAAACTCCATTGCAGTCAGTAGTATAATTTTGTTTAAGATCGCACTGTAAGATGGTCAAGAGCAGGTACATTTTTGTACATTATCCAACTGTTTTGCTCTTGTTGCTCTAATATACCCATCAAAATGGCTGCCTAATCTTTGTGCGTGTCACATTGTACCCCTGTTTGATTTAGCAAGCAGAAGGGCTATTTGCAGCTGCATAGGCTGTGAGCTAGCTAGCTGTCAAGTGATCCTTATCAAGGTCCTACAGAAAGGTATGCCTTTCATTTTAATACAATGTTATGAATTGGATGAAGTGAAAGAATTAAATATGAAAGAGAAGGGGAAGGGGAAGATGTGTACCAGGAAGTCATCCCTGGGATGGGCAAGTAACCAGGGCCAGGGCTTTTTCGGTGGCGGCTCCGTACTGATGGAATGAGCTCCCAGAAGAGATCAGGGCCCTGTGGGACCTTTTACAGTTCTGCAGGCCTGCAAGACAAAGCTCTTCCACCAGGCTTTTTCTTAGGAGCTGCCTCCATCACTAGTAACCATCACTAGTAATAATCGTATCAATCTGTAGAGCCTGGCTCCTGGTGAGCTATTGACAGCCTGTGTGCACCGAGTAAGATCGATAAGCTGGAAATGAATAACATCTGGAATGCACTCATGTAGCAACGCCACTGTTATGACATCGAAACAACATCACTAGCACTTTAATATTTAATACAGTAATGTCTTAATGAAAGGTTTTAATGTGGTTTTAATAATGGTTTATGATGTTTTGATTATTTTAATGTGTATTTTATGCTGTGTAAGCCGCCCTGTGCCTGCTGTAGCAAGGTAGGGCGGGATATACATGAGAACATAAACAAACAAATAAATAAAAATGTATTCTTATTTGATGGTATACCAATGATTAAGCTTTTCAGACCTAATGGAATTATTGTATTCTTCCACAGACAGAAAAATTCACCTTTTTTGAGATTTATTTCCATTTCCAAAAATTTACGATGCAACATATAGCTAAAATACAATAGACTACCTAGACAATCTATTAAAAAAATAAAGGAGTCTTATTCATAATAGCAAGAGAAGCAAAAACAAAACAAAAGGAAGCTGTTATTTTAAACACGTTTTGTGGATCCCACAAAAAACTTCTTTGACAATGCACCACAGCTCAAAAAGATCAAAAAGAAGCTGCATTTTTAGTATATTTGTTTCTCAAGAGAAGGAAGGAAGGAAGGAAGGAAGGAAGGAAGGAAGGAAGGAAGGAAGGAAGGAAGGGAGAGAGGGAGGGAAAGGAAAGGAAAGGAAAGGAAAGGAAAGGAAAGGAAAGGAAAGGAAAGGAAAGGAGGAAGAGGAAGGAAGGACAAGAAGAAGAAGAAGTGGTAATTGGATTTATACCCCACCCTTCACTACCCAAGGGAGTCTCTGTGCAAATTACAAACTTTTTCCTTCGCCTCCCCACAACAGACACCCTGTGAGATAGGTGGGGCTGAGAGAGCTCTGACAGAAACGGCTCTTTTTCAAGAAGAGCTGTGCAAGGGGAGGAGTGGGGAATCAAACCCGGTTCTCCCAGATTAGAGCCCGTGCACTTAACCACCACACCAAACTGGCTCTCTGTACAATCATAAAGATTACTTATGCATGTTATTAATACAAAAATTTCAAAGTGTAACTGCATCCCATTCTAGTTTTGTTTTAATTTACCTTAGTTCATTTTCGTAGCTTGGGTTCACTTCTCAACTGTTTAATTTAGGAAACAGGTATCAAGAATATTTTACAATTCTTGGATGCTACTCCCCCACCCCCACAATTTTCTGGAAGGGATTTACATTTAAGACATTACAGAAAAACAGAGTGTATTAGTAAGTCCTTCTTTTGTATTGTTTATGAAACAGAACATAACAATTCTGCATACCAAGTAGTGGATTATTTCTCACAGATGCAGTTCAAATAAATAGTCTAAAATTACTGGAGCCAGTCTGGATTTCTTTTTATAGAACTTCTAATTAATAAGCAAGCAAAACTGTGGAATACCTTAATATCCCACTAATAGCATGCTGAATCAAAATGCTTTTAAACTCCACTGATTTTTAATTGCACTGCTGATGAGATTCCCAAACATTTCCAAAGTTAAGCTCAACAAATAAAATTGCTATAGTTCTAAACACCACCTCTTAGGGTTGCCAGGTCCCCTTGCTGTGCCAGTGGGGGGATTTGGGGGTGTTCCAGGATGTCCTCGACGCAATGCCATCACCAGGAAGTGACATCATCACATCAGCAACATCACATGGTGACACTCTGGTCTGAGGGCAAAACTCTATGGTTTTAGGCCGAATTTACCAAAGAGTTTTGCCTTAAAACCAGAGCGTCCTGCAGAATGCCTCAATGGGATGACATCAATTCCAGGTGACATCATTGTGTCCTGGGCTTGGCTGTTTGGGGGTGGTTTTCTCCTCCTGGTCACCTGGCCAGTGACAGGCTGAAGCCTCAAAAAACAGGAGAATCCCTACTGGGACCTGGGGACTGGCAACCCTACCACCTCTTCTTTTCTCTGTGCTGAGCAGCTCTCTGGAAAAACATCATAGGAATTATCTTTATAAATGACAATTAATTCCAAAGAACATTTTCCTGGGAGTAAGTCAAATTGAGGGGAAAAAAAACTTGTTTAGTATTTTGAACATACTTGCTTGGAATGGCTGTCTATCACCTAGGCCGCCAACTTACTTGTAGTTTTGAGCACCCTTAAGACCACTACGTCTAATGACAGTACAATATAATATTAGAAAGTGAAATATTTTTTTAAATTGTCATATGGACCACACATAAAAGAGACACCAGGGATAGTTCAGGCATAAGCAGCTTCAGGAAAAGTTAGCCGTGCCGTGAGGCAGGTTATTCCCTGCAAAAGGCCCTATGGACCAGGTGATCTGTGCTGCCACAACAATGTGTGGTTCAAGAGTAACAATTAATACAGCAGAGTAACAACAACTATAACTTGTTGAGTCTGTGGGCACCTTTTGAATTCTGACACAGGGTGGTGGGCCCAACTACAAAATGGCTGCCACAGGAGGAGGCGCTGACCACAAAATGTCAAGAAGCGAGATCACACATACTTCTAACAGTAACTCTTTAACATTCAGGGTGGAAGCTCTGTTTAATAAGATGCCTTTTAAAATGAAAATATTGTTCAAAAATATTTTTTTGCACACACACAGCTTATCTTCAGTCATGCAGTAAAGATCCTTGCGCTGTGGTGATGGCAGCTACTGCCAAAGCAACTTTTAAAAAAACTGCAAAGCTGATCAGATCTTCGATGGCCAATCAGGCGACCTGCTCTGGCCTCACCCACTTTCTAAAAAATATGTTGTGAGCAATGTGTCAGATCCCTGGACTATAGTATATCCAGTGGCTTTTTTCATCATTGAAAACCAATTCAATCTGCTCAGCTACTGAGCCCGACTCAAAGTCTGCCTTCACTGCTGGGTAAGCAGCAGCTGGACAGGATTCACTTAGCAAACATAGGCTTGGATCTAGCATAGGCAGGAAGCTGAACTAGAGCAAGTCAACTTCCCTGCCTCTTGCCTCTCACCGCAGCCTTTTCTGCTCCCCCAAAGGAGCAATATGAGGGAACAAATAGGGCATCTGCAGCAGGAGAGGGGGAAACTGACAAAAATCTTGCTCCCCTCCTCTGCAACCAGAACGATCATTCCATTGGAAGAGTTACTTCTGTGCCAATAAAATGGCACCTTAGAATTCAAGCCACAGTGCTACCGGAGATCAAAATGCTTCAGATATTTTTTTATCATCATCTCTTGAAAAGCATATCTTGCCACCATTCCCAACAGCTAACGTTCAAAGTACTAGATAAAGCAACATACTGAGTCCTCCCATTGCTATTTCCATACTACTGCCTGAAAGCTCATCTAAGGTATTATGAAATACATTATGAATTTAGGTATGTTTTCCATGTACTTATTTGCTGAAAACCAGAAAAAAAATTGCTTGAAGTGGGCGAGTGAGGGAGGAAAGGAAGGAGGCGGTGGTCTACATATAATTCAGAATTACTGAAAGTAGTGACTGCTACCAAACAACAGATTTTGACCTTGTGGAGTAAACAAAATTTAAAGATTCAGAATGTGAATTCATCTTTTGCCTGTCATCCCATCATATGTCAGCTGTGTGATGCCCTAAGCAGCCCACATGCCTTTAGCTTGTTACTAATTTTAGTTTGATTTATCCATCTTAGCTCATTTCTTTTGTTCTTGGGTCACTTCGTTTATCTGCAATGTCGGGGGGGGGGAGGGGAGAACCCAAGACTCAAGTAAAAAATAAATGAATGTCTGGTAAACCCTGGTGATGCCTAACTTGATTCTTCCCAAAACAACATTTTTACATAACTGCTTTAATGAGGCTGCAAAAGGGAAACCAGCCTTGCAACCTAGACCTGACACAAGGAAATTTTATCTTTAGAGAATTTTAAAAAAATAAATAAGTAACATCAGGGGTCATTTTGAGTAGGAGCTCGGGGGAGCTCAGCTCCGGGATTTAATGCCCCCCCCCCGTGGGGGAATGCCTGCTTGTGTCATGGCTGCAGCAAAATGACCTCGGCCCCTGGAAAGGTCCTTGTTCCTCCGACCAGCCTTCTGAAGGCTTCAGCCACCACTGAAGCTATCCTCCCGGAACAGTGGTATTTCTGAGGCTTGGATTAGTTGCTGTTCCCTTTCTCCAGCTCTTTCTTTCTTTCTTTCTTTCTTTCTTTCTTTCTTTCTTTCTTTCTTTCTTTCTTTCTTTCTTTCTCTCCCCCCCTCCCTCCCTCCCCCCCCACCCTCCCTTCTGACATACTTCCAGTGATGTCAGGTGGTGTAGCATATGCAAATAAGTTATGCTAATGAGCTCCTGCACCTCTTTTTCTACAAAATGACCCCTGAGTAACATAGTAAATTTATCCCACATATAACGACAAGAGTATGCAAGTTTTACTGAATTTTCCACCAAGCATGTTTCCATGGAGGCATAATAAAATACTAATTGAGAGATCTGCAATTGTACATTTTCATGAGTTGTATTAAGCAGTTTGGCAAATAGAAAAATTATGAACTGTGTATGTATTTCCCATTAACCAGCAACTAATTGTTGTGCCTGAAAACGCCAGCCAGCATAACAAAGTATACTAACAACAAACACGATGATGATGATGATGGGTCCAGCATGATTTCCACTAAGAAGGTTGCTATCAATATGCTGGGGGATTCTTCACATATGTGGGACCCATTTAGATTACAGACACTTGAACACATGCCAGCTCAGCCCACCTCCAATTCACCAGTGGTGATCAGGCAAGCAATTAAACTGATGGGCTGTTTACAAAATGTTTGAGTTGTATTCATAGAAACAAGGTACTTTTAGCCAGCAGCCGATCTCCTGCTGGGGAAATTTTGCTCTGTACCCAGATGTTTTGTATGTAGGATCAGAATCCAGCCCCCAGCTAATCAGCTAAAAGTCTGGTTCTTCTGTTCTCCAGAAACTTCACCATCCCCCAGACATCTTTTTTTTAACTTTTTATTTTTATTCTTTTCCAGAAAATTCTTATTGTACAGTACATCTATACATAAGTATGTAGATTCTTGTCTTTCATAATACATAAAGAGAAAACATTTTAAATAGAACTTTATTTGAGGATTGCATTCTGTTTTGTCTGCCTAGGTTTTCTTTGATATTGTTGATGAGATATTATGTCAGCATTAGTAGTACTTGTTAATAGCGTTTTAGTGATTTTCCTTGTATTTGTTTGTTGTCTCATGTTGTTCGTTTGTTATGGAATTTTGGTTAAAATAGAAGAGTTTTTACATGGTTAACTAGTTGTGATATATTGGGTTTGAAGGTAGTAATCCTTGTGTTTGTAGGTAGGAGAAGATTGGTGAGATGAAATTTGGGAGGAGGGGATCAGAAGTCCAGCTAATTTCCCTTCTCTTCTTTCCACCCCAAGAGGTCAACTTGGGCTGCTGAGGAAAGGAGAGAAACGAACCCTTTCTCCTCTCCCATCTGCAAGGGGGAGCTTTAAAAAATTGCTTCTGTCCCTGCCCAAGTTGGAGGGGAGGGAAGAGAAAGGAGCTCTTTCTCCTCTCCCTTTTGCAACTTCACATGTAATTATATTGTGTGTGTGTGTGTGGGGGGGGTCAGTACCATTAGTTGATCCCACAATCAGCTGTGAGTCAGCTTCTGATCAACGAACAGCTGTAAACTTTTTCCATGGCTGTTCAAATTGTGTGACAGATACTCCAAGCAAATCCTTGATTGGGTCACAGTCTGATCGTGAGTGCTGAACAAGGCAGGTCTGACTGAAAAACAGATTTGCTGGGAAATTTACTGCCCCATGTTGTGATGGTCAAAACCAATACCTCGAATTGTGGTAGCAGATAGCTTAAATGAGGTCACAGATTGAAGCAGGACAGGAACTAACTGTGGGTGAGGGTACCGAAGCGTAGGCTGTAGGTGTAACAAACCTCCCCACTTTCTGTAGACTCTGTTAATTTTCCTACATGCCATTTTCATTATGCTTCCTTCCTTCCTGCTTCTTGAATGAAGGTGGAGATGCCATAATTGCTGACAGCAACACATGGGGGACACCAGTTTGACAGTAATTTATAAAGGAGATACTTTATAAAGGAGTGCTTCTTTGTTAGCTATAAATAAGACAAATAAAATAATGGTATAATAAGGAATGACTAAACTAATCCTAAATTTTAAAAATAACCGAAATGATTCATAGTTCTAGTAGAACTCTCATTCTTTCCTGGTTTCTGTAAAACATAGCCACAGCCAGAGGCACAAGTCTGCAGGGTTGAGATGAACGTCAAAAGCCAACACGCTCTCAGCCTGTGAATTATAGCTGATGGCTTTGGAGAATCCATCTACATAATCCTGAAGCATCACAAAATGTAATTTGTGATTTTATTTCTTGCTGGTTTATTTATATTGAATTCTCTTTGCTCTTGGTAATCATTTTGGGTCCCTCTGGGGAGAAAACAGGATACAAACATTTAAAAGAAATAAAAGAAATAACTCCAGCAAAGTTGGGAGCTACAGGAGCCACTCTAAGCTGGCCTACTCAGAAGGAAGTGTCACATTATTCAATGGGGCTTACTTCCAAAAAATGTCTTTGGGACTGCAGTCTACTTTCGTAAAAACAGGATATGCCTTTACAGCCTGAATGGTCACAGCTTTGTTAAAAGATATACGGACTTAGAGTTTCCAAGCTACTGTTTAAAAAGGTGATCAACATTAGGAATACTGTAGAGCAGTGGTTCTCAACTGGTGGTATGCGCACCACCAGTGGGACGCAGAAGCAGTCACAGTGGGACAAAAGATTTTCGAAAATTACTAAGAATTCGCTCTCCCTCAGTCTCTACGTTCACTTGCAAGTGTAACATGCTGTCTCCTGCCGAGTCTTCCCACCACAGATTATCCATCTGTGACCTTCTGGAATGCTCGTAAAAATAACACAATGCTGTAAGCATAGAAATGTCCTTTTTGAAAAAAGTGGGCTTTTTGTTTCTTTCACAATGTGATCCAGGTTCTTTGAAAGAGTGAATGGTGGTGGGTAAGACACGAAAGGTTAAAAAACAGTGCTGCGGATTATCTATATATTTTTTTCCCTCTGCAGCTGGCATTAGTACTTACCTGTCTAAACACCCTACAATATGCGTTTCCATAATTCCTGGACAGTAGTTTAAAAGATTCCAAGACTTGCAAACTGTTGAGTGGCCCATGAAACTTTTTTTTGCTGTTTTCATTTAATGAATGTAGCACACGGGAAATCTTAAGATTTTGATTGTGAATTGCCAGAATGCATTTAATTTAGAGGATGAAGTAAGTACAACATTTAGTTGGATGTCTTTTCCCCAAGTCATTCACTTTGGGTTGCCAGCCTCCAGGCCTGGGCAGGGGTTCCCCCACTTTTGGGGGCTCCAATCCACCGCTGGCCAGTTGACCGGTGGGGGAAAGCCCAACTCCCAAGAGTGACCACCTGGGGCCATCCCCTCCCTCCCCTTCTGCAAGATTTAAATGGCTTCAGCCTATTGGCGGGGAGCATGTGGCCCGCTGATCAGTTGGAGGGCCCTTTAAATCTTTCAGGTGGGAGGGAGAGGGGCTGATGCCAGCTACATACTCAGCTCACATAAAGACCCTTTAAAGCAGGGGTCATTTCAAGCAGGAGCTCAGGTGAGCTCAGCTCCAGGAGTTGGTGCCAGCCCCCACCCCCACCCCGTGGGGGAATGCCTGCTTGTGTCGTGGCTGCAGCAAAATGACCCCATCCCCTGGAAAGGTCCTTGTTCCTCCAACCAGCCTTCTGAAGGCTTCAGCCACCACTGAAGCTATCCTCCCAGAATAGTGGTATTTCTGAGGCTTGGATTAGTAGCTTTCCCCATCTGCCAGCTCTTTCTTTCTTTCTTTCTCTCTCTTTCTTTCTCTCTCTCTCTCCTTTCTTTCTGTCTTTCCTTCCTTCCTTCCTTCTGACATACTTCTAGTGATGTCAGATGGTGTAGCATATGCAAATAAGTTATGCTAATGAGTTATGCTAATGAGCTCCTGCACCTCTTTTTCTACGAAATGACCCCTGCTTTAAAGGGTCTTCTTGCAAGCAGAGTGGGGCCACGGTGCGCAAGGCTGATTTCCCAGCAGCAATTTGCCACATTCAGGCATGTGTGCCACCATCCTGCTAGGTGTGAGCTCAACTCGCTGTGAGCCCTGCTCATAGCCAGCCCCATGTTCTGCCATTCATAGTGAGTGGAGTAGCGGAACAAGCACCTGAATCCCAAGCAGCAAATCGCCACTGGAAAATCAGCCCTGTGCACTGCGGCCCCACTCCGGTCACAAGAAGATCCTTTAAAGGGTCTCCCCGTCAATCAGCTGAAGCCCTTTAAATCTGGCAGGAGGGGAGAGAGAGGGTTGGCCCTGGCTGGTCGCTCTTGAGAGTGGGACTTGGGGGCATCCTTGCCCACCACCAGAACGCCCTCCAGGTATCCACACTGGAGCAACGAAGGGACCTGGCAACCTTACATTAACTAAATAAAACAGATTTTCTTTCCCCAACGGTTCCCCCACTTCAATTAGTTGTGCTTCAGGCTGGGGGAGGTATCTGGGGAAGTATTCATATTGCTGTATGTCTTGTAAGAGTCAAGAAGTGGGAAAACTCACATTATGCCTCTGTGTTGGTACTTCAAATATCAAGTGCTCTTTCCTCAAAGCAAGCCGCTTGGCGTAAAAGCAGCAACAGGAATGTTCCCAGAACACAGAGCAGCACTGAAATACATAGTTAGCATTTTGTTTTTACAAAAAAGATGAACAGAAAATGTATCAAAGATCTCAGTGACTCCAGACTTGAAACTTGAGTCTAGTAGCACCCCACTATGGAGGCTTTCTCCTTCTACTGCATGCTTTTGAAACACTACAAGCATCAACACATTATAACTTTCAACAACCATTAGTTTATCCGTGCTGATCCGAGTATGATGTTCCTCCCTCTAGAACAGATAAGTATCTTTGCTCTGAACAAACCTCCATCCAACACAGTGAAGCCACATGATCTTCAACCAGTCATTCTAGTTGCCATGGAGATAAGCAAGGAACTTGTGTGCATGACAGCAGTGAGTGGATGTGCCGAAGGCTAAATCTGAACCTTGAAATATGTCATGTAGATGGGAAAAAAGATTGTCTATGTTCAACCATAAGCGTTGCAGCTCTCAGTCAAAATCTGCAAACTTAAGGCCTTTCTGCATTTTTAAGTCTTCAGTTTTGAAGATGAACATCTTTTATAACAAATGACAAACATTAATGCAGAGGGTCCTAGGGTAATAATGAGTAACACTCAAATACCAGAGATACTACAGTTTTTTTTAATATTATCACTTAAATCATTTTACATGGCAGATAGTCATATCTTAGCATTAGCAAAGATGAATGCAGGTTCCCCAGTAATGTGGGTTTCCCAATAATTTTTGATTTAAAGTATTATCTTGGCTGTTTGAATTATGTAAGAAACTTCAAAATCCAGGAGTTCCAAAAAGTAGAGAGGTAAAAAGAGTTCACATGTTGAATGTGTCTTCATTATAAAAAGTATGTTAAGAATATATTTATAATAATGATAGTATGTTTGCCACACAATTCTGCATGATTTTGAAAATCTATATGAAGTGTATTTCACTGATTAACCAGATCACGTGTCAGTCCTATATAAAATGGTACTGTAGTTAGTATTAACCACGGTTAACTTTGTTTAACAGTGGTACTAATATAATGCCTGCCCAGGGTTAAAAATGGTGAGAGGGATTTGTCTTTGTTGTGTACTTAATGTTAATTTATTGGCTATGGGGAATATTTTATTGATAGGGGGCCTAAATATTTTAAATTAACAAAAAGGACAGAGGACAAAGATATACCTAATCACAGTATTGTAAGCATGGTATAAGCCTTAACATCTCCTTACTGAATCTCAAAAATATTAGCATCCTACAAGTGAGCCCATTTTCATAAGCAGTAGCAAATGCATTGTCGCGTTAAACTAAGTTCAGCATAAAAAAAAATAGGAAAGAAATGCAGGGAAAGAAGGGGAAAACCTGGGCCGATTTCGCACTGGCCAGTTGCCACTCGTTCTCTCCGGAATTTCCCCTCCCAGTTTCCTCCGGAGTATTTTCTTCATTTTCCCACTTGGAACCTCAGCCCTTTTGATATAGCGTGACAAAGGGTTTTCTCCAAAAAAATTCAGAAACTCCCACAATGGGGCAGCTCTGATGAAAGGCGGGCGAGTGGGCGTGTTTTCATTTTGAGTTCTCCCCTGGAACAAACAGGAAAATCCTCTAAAAACAGGATTTGTTTGCTCCAGGGAAACTCCGGTGCAGCAGGGCGATACTCCAGAGCAAAACGTGAGCCCAGAGCAACTGGTGTGAAATCGACCAGAAGCTCCGGTGCAAGCATGAGGGCAAACCTGGGGCAAACGCTAGTGTGAAATCGGCCCTGCATTTTCCTTTATATCTTCTAGCAGTAATAGGCAATTATTAATTCCCAGTGAATCTTAAACAATAAAATGGGATATCTGTTATCACTAGGCTTGCCAACCTCCCATTGGAAGCAGATGGGCAGCAATGTTAACCAGTGTCAGTGGGGGACTCTGCCCATCAGGCTCCCAAGCCTTTGGCACTCATTTCTCACTGCTGTTTTCATTTTTAAAAAATGGCGCCCAGGCTAACACCATGCCATCGCTTCTGGGGAAAACCTGTGAGTGACATCAGCCCTTTCTAGGAGTCACCAGAAACAACAGTTTTTCAACAGATTCCATGGAGGGGCATGATGTCACTTCTGAGTTTCCCCAAATGTCATGCTGTTGCTGCTGGCTGTCCCCATGTCCCCCACCCCCTCAGCCTCCTGCTCCCTGCCAGCAACCCTAGCCATCGCAAGAGAGTGGCCAGCAGTTGCACAGCCTCATGGGAGCCTGATCCTGGGCAGAGTCCACCACTGACACTGGTTAACATTGCTATCCATCCAAAGGACTTGCTTAACTCTTGAGACAGCAACGACAGAATATCACACGGAAGTATTTTACACTATATTGAGCAATAGATCAGAATTTGGACTGAACTTGACAAAATATCACATTCAGCTTACTTGGGATCACAGTGGTAGGCCCTCCTCTAACTTATGCCTGTTACGTAAATGACCCTAAATCACACACGCACAGACTTGCTTGCAGTACTGGCAGCTCTGTTTTTGGTAGGGTTTCTGCCTGCCTGTGCAAAGCAAACACATGTCTGGTTTTGGGCCTTCTCAGACAGCTGCCACAGTTCTGTGTCTCCCTCCCAGGCACGTTCTGCCTACCTAGACTGCCTATATTGTATTTCCTGAAAAGTTATCGATGCATCATGTGACAGGGTCGCCAACTCTGGGTTGAGAAATTCCTGGAGATTTTGGGAGTGGACTGTGGGGAGGGACCTCAGCAGGGTATACTGCCATAGAGTCAACCCTTCAAAGCAGCCATTTTCTCCAGGGAAACTGATCTCTGTAGTCTGGAGATCAGTTGCAAATCCAGGAGATCTCCTGGCTCCACTTGGGGGTGGCAGCCATATTATTTGATCCAGTTAGTCTATTTGAACAATACTCAATTCAAGATACTACTTAATGCAGTTAATACACTTGCAGCAGATCCTTCCCAATGGAATAACGTGTCCACAGGTGTATGGAATATGGCAATCTTGCACTGCTTCCACAAGAAAGCTATATATGGAACATAACCACATTGTGGATTCTCCACACTGTGTGTCTCTTGTATTACTCTCCTGGTTTTGTGAAACTTCTCAGACTTGAATCAGGAGCAATATGTCACAGAAGTAATTTCAGAAGTCTTCCATTTATGCAGTTTTTATGTGTGAGGATTCTTTGATAAAGACACCCCATCAGAATCTTTCACATGCTGCACTGTGTAACAGAACACGCTGTTGTTTGTGTCAACTGGTTATTGTAAAACGTAGACAATTTTGTCTTTTGTAGTATTTATACTGATACAAATAACAAGGATTGTATGTAATATAAGTTCTATTAAGCACCATTACATTATTCATAAGAAAATTTAAAGAAGAGTCCGTGCATACTTGTAGCCATCTCATGGTATAAATTTTGTTCCTATTAGGTTACATGTCCATGAGCCTGCAATTTGGTGTGGAAAGCAGGAGCTACCACGGGCAAGGAGCAACCACCACCAGCACTCGCTCCAGACAACTGCAAGTTGGGGAGGGGGCACGCAAGAGAATGAACAAGCAGGGAGGGAAGGGGAGAAAAGCATCACTTTTCACCAAGCTCTCAAATGGCTCTAAGAAGTCCATCTGCCACCTCCCCTTTAACTGCAGCCAAAGTGTTAAAGCATCCCCTGCTAATGGTTTTTTCCTCCACTGATCAAAGTTTAGCGATCAACTTATCATTTCACTAGACTAAAAGGGCTTGTTTAAAAAGATGACATTTAAAAGATGGGAAACCCTCATAATACTGGAACCGAAGTAGGGAGGAAGGCAGAAGGTGTACTGCTGGATTCTTGGTTGTTGCTGCATGTCAGTTGGTACGTCTGTAAATTTTTAAAGGGAAATGAGGCTTGTTACTGAGTTCCCAGAGGGGAGGGAAACAAAGGCGGGGAGATGAGCTCTAGGCCACGGGGTGAGGGGTTTTCTCTCTCTCTCTCTCTCTCTCTCTCTCTCTCTCTCTAGCTTCCTACAAAAGCAGGGAAGGGGGGGGGGGCTTCTGAGAGTGCTGCTTGGGAGCAGAGGCATGGGAGAAGCAGTGGGCTTGCCTTCTTTTAATTCCGATCCCGAGCACGCTTATGCCAGCAAGGAGAGAGCAGCAGAGTTCTGAAAACTCTCTCCCAGCTTGAAGTTGCAACAAGCACCTGTTCAGCTTTCCTCTGAAGCTAAAACGGGAAGGGAAATTATCAGCCTGGGGGCAATCTGAGAAGGATCCTCTTTTTCATGCCCCTGACTCCAGCTTTGCACTAAGCTTTTACACAGGATGGGTTTTCCCCCAACTTTTATTCACTCTTACAGTTTCAAAGCCCCCAGTAGAAAACACAACGGAAGCCATTTTCCCCACCCCTCACCAAACACCACTGGTTGCCCAAAATAACCCCAGGGTGCAATGCCACTGGGGGAAAAACACCCTGCATGACAGCACTCACTCTTGCCTCCTCCAGCAATCCCATTGGCCAGCAGCCGAGGGAGCCAGAAATGGGCAGGGGAGGGAAATCCGAGGGAACACATCCGCTTTTGAATTTGCTTCAGTGTGGAGGCGGGGGGGGGGGGGGACACCTACTGCAAAACTACTCTTGCAAAGCCCAGGCCGACAGCAAAGGGAGCGCAAACTTTACACTGGTTGGAGGAAAAACAATGCAGAAGGGGAAAAAACACAGATGAATGTGCCTGGTGGGAATACAGAACGACAAAGAAAACCCAACTGACATGCACGGTGAAGGCGAGGCAAAACACCACTGCAGAAAGGGCCTTACTGAAAAATATTTTCTGCCCAATGAGTGCAAGGTTGCTTAACCATTACAGAAATATGACTCTAAGAATGTTCCGGATAACTGTATATTTTTAACACAGTAAAAAGATGGTTATCTATTCATTGTGCTCCACAGAATAGATTCCTCATCATCAAAATGTCAAGTGATGCATCAAGTGCTGATACATCGTTGTGTTCTCAAAAAGTCAATCCAATTAAAAAGTTAATCAGAATGAAATCCCGCACTCCAGTCTTATGATTTATGAATACCTGACCTATCACATGCATACACACTTTTTATTCCAATGAAAAAATACTTGTTTATTAATTTCTTCACTATGCATTGTGACATTATACGCTGCACACTTAGGATTGAATGATCCCAGAGCAAAACAGCTAAAAACTAAACAACATCATCATATATCCAGGTTTCCTTACACCTGCCCAATAAACAATGGTTCTGAATAACATTGCTTAAAGGTTACTGCAGAGTTATTGCAAAGCCCAGATACAATATACCCATGGCAAAACAGAAAGCAACTCACAGATTTTAAATACATAAAGAAGATAAAAAGTACCCTAATGGATCAGAACAGTGGTCCATCTAATTCAGCATCCATCTCAACCAGGTGCCCTACAGGGCCAACAAACAGGGCAAACAGGACTTTCCCCTAATCCTGCCCTCTAATAGGGGTGTGCACTCAGAAGTACCCAAGCAGAAAATAAACCCGAAAAATACCTTATCAGCATTTTCCAGGTATATTTTGGTATTCCAAAAGTATCCACGATTTTTCAGGAAAACCAGGGGAAAAAATCCCCCCAAAATCCCAGATATATTTGGGGATGACTGGGAAGATTGGCAAAACCTGACGAACAGCTGAGCCAGCAGGGGGAGGGCTCCCTCTCAGTTCAGCTGTTTTCCAGGCTGCCTTCTGCAGTCTCTCTAAATGCGCCCAATTTAAAGGGAATGCAGAAGAAAGCCGAAAAACAAGCTAAGTGGTGGGAGCAATTTGCAGCAATTTGTTCACTGCAGCTTTGCCACTGCTTCCCCCCCCCCCACACCTCGGTTTTTTTCTTTTTAAGTCTAGTGGACAAAAAAATCAGGATTTGCGAAAAATCTTGGATCCAAATACCGATACTGGGATCTGGTTTTTTTTCAGGAATCCCAAAATCTTTTGGGGTCCAATAGACAGGAACCGAAAAATACCAAGAAAAAAATTGCACACCACTACCCCTTAGCACTGATATTCAGAAGTTTACTGTTTAATGAATATGGAGGGTCTCATTAGTCATCACAGCTAGTAGCCACTGATGAGCCTATCCTCCTTGGATAATTCTAATCCATTTTTAAAGCCATCTAGACTAGTAATATTTTGGAGATAATTAATTTATAGGGTCACCATAAGTTGGCACATAGCACACACATACACACACGCGCTAGCAACCACCATGACCACTAGCAGTGAATTCCACAAGGCAATTGAGACGCAGAGGTGGTTTGCCACTGACATCCTCTGCAGAGCCTTCCTCGGAGGTCTCCTATGGAAGTACCAACCTTCCGTAGCTTCCGTGATCTGACAAAATCAGGCTATACAATGCTGCCTTCCCTCCCACAACATAATTACTCACTGAATAAAGTAGTACTTCTATTCATTCTGAATTTATTGTCCATCAATTTCATTTGGTGCCCCCAAACAGTTTGGAATACAGCATTTGGAATACTTGTTTTTCATTAGCTCCAAATGGATTTCCATCTCAAAATTGGGGGGGGGGGGCATTTTTGAGTTCAACAGGCAGAGGATCTGAAAGAGAACCTCAAAGAGGGGAAAAAAACTTGTGATGTACACACACCCCTAATGTGTATTTTTCATATACAATATTGACATCCACACTTCTAAGGCTATTATAGGGCTGCCAAGTACCGGCGACTTACCGGGGGGGGGGCAGTTGTTATTCTGGTGCATGCGCTTTGTGCGCGTGCCACGGCGACGTGATGACGTCACCTCCGGGTGACGTCATTACATGGGGGAAGTCGTCCTCATCGGACGACTTCTGGGGTGGGGTTCCCCCACTGGCCGAATGCCGGCTGGCGGATCGGGAACCCCTACAGCAGGGGATCCCCCGCCCCCCGGGCTGACTTGGCAGCCCTAGGCCATTAATTTCAACAGACCTGCATAGGATGGCACTATACAGCAACAGCCATGCAAATACAGGTTTCATTAATAGCTTGAATAACTAAGTAACCTTACATTAAAAAAATCTCCCAGCCCATATTGAGAAGTTAGTACTGCAGGATCCCATGGCAACTTTCACATGACAGATCTACATTATATTCAATATTCAGTGTTCATTGCATCAGCAAATAAGCCATAGCAACAACACAATGATTACATCAAAATAAAATATATTTTTTTACAAATGAAATTAAAGTACATAGCAATTCTTTAAAATATCACAAGATAAAACCATTATGATCTACACAAGAATGTGTCCCCTTACAATGAACGGGGGGCAGAGTTAATCATGAAAATAAGCTACCCATAGATTTTTGACATTTATTAATATTAATACAATTCAGCATCTATCCAAGCCTTTGTTCCAACTTTTAGATCAGTGCCACCTCCAAATGTCTTATGGTGCCCACAAATGTTGTACATACAGAGAATGATGCTTCTTTACAGCAAAGTGCCATGCCAAAAACCTAACTGAAAATAATAAATAACTAATATAGCAGGAGCTAAATTAAAAACACCAAACATATGAGATCACATATCTTATATTCTAAGCACAGTTGGTCAGTATCTGGTGACTGGAGCTTTGAACAGGCAAGACAGATCTTTCCACAAATGTGAAAAGGGCCCCAAGTTTGCAGAAAACGAAATCTAAAAAAAAGTACACTGGCAGGTTTAAAAAAGCTGAAAATGATAAAAGGAGTGCCTGTAGCTTTAAGCAATGGATTCCCTCAGTGGCTGTTGCTAGCAAACACAGTATTCCAGGCTGGGCTTATCTGAGATGTGGTTGCCAACTCCAGGTTAGGAAGTTCCCAGAGATTTGGGGGGCAGAGCCTGGGGAGGGTGGGGTCAGAAGAGAGAAGGAACCTCAGAAGGGCATAATGCCATAGATTTCAGCCCCTCCAAAGCAGCTATTTCCTCCAAGGGACCTAGGGTTGCCAGCCTCCAGGTGGGGGCTGGAAATCACCCGGAATTATAACTGCTCTCCAGATGACATAGAGCAGTTCCCCTGGAGAAAATGGCTGCTTTGCAGGGTGGACTCTGTAGCATTATACCCTGCTGAGGTCACTTCCCTCCCCAAACCTCACCCTTCCAAGGATCCACCCCAAAATATCCAGGAATTCCTCAACCTGGAGTGGCAGCCTTAAGGGGTAGCGATCTCTGTAGTTGAGAGATCCATCGTGATCATTGTGTGTGCCACTGCTGCTGTGTGTGGGTGGGAGGGGGGGAAGTAGGTGGGCAGCTGGGAGAGCCACTACTATCGCTGCTGTTGGGAGGGGGAGGAAGCAAGCGGGAGGCCAGGAAAGTGATGTGGGGCAGAAAGAGAGAGTGATGGGGTATGGTGGGGGGCAAAAAGAGAAAACATGATTAGGTGCAGAGGGCAGAAAAAGAAAGACAGTGATGGGTTGGGACAGAAAGAGAGAGGAAGTGACAGTCACGGAAGTAAAGGGGTGGCAGGAGGGAGAAAGAGTGAAAGAAGCAGGGGAGGAGGGGAGGAAGCGGGGGGGAGAATGTGATAGCTGCTCCCACAAGTTTCTTGACATATATTTTAACAGTTGTTAATCTGGTCCAGTGTGTGGATACCTATACCAGTGGATTAGGATCAGTTGAAGAGAAGGGACATTTTTCTTCAAACTCAGGGGACCTCCCCCCCGCCCCCAAGGTTTGCAGAAAAAATTGAAAACTTAAAAAAGGGGGGTAGGGGTAACAACCCAAAAAAGTGTGTTGTGTCCAGTGCTCCCTCTAAGCTGTGGAGTCTTGTGAGCAAAAATTCTACTTTGCTACTGGCATTAAAACTGTGAGCGAGCCATTTGGCTACTGCATAAATTAGTTTGCTCTGGAGCCATCCTTCCTGAGTGAAGACAAAAATGTGTGAGCCAGAGGCTAAAAAACTGTGAGCTTGCTCACACTAACTCAGCTTAGAGGGAACACTACTTGTGTCTGCACTTGCACACACAGCAAACCTCCTCTGCCAGAGTTTCCCCTCCACCTGGCTCAGCCAGCAGGCGGTTTCTCTGTTGCCTATATGGCCAGCAAGGCTTCCCCCATCACCAGCTGGGGCCAGCAAAGCTTCCCCCATCATGACTGCGGCTGGCATGGCTTCCTCCATCGCCAGTGTGGCAAAGGCTGGGGGCGGGAGGGGAGGGAGATATGCAGGGAGCTGACCTGGCCCAGGCTGGGGGTGGGCAGAGTGACAGCCATGCACAACTCCTACTTGAACAGCCTCAGAACCTCTCTAAAGAAGTCTGTCCAGGTAGATTCTTCAATGGATAGTAAAAGATACCAGAAACAGGGTGGGTCCAAGACCCCTCTGCCAATGCATGTGAGAGGGCGTCTGGAAGGAAAGGATGGCCAGTGGTCACATGAGGGAGAAAGTGGTGGGGTTGCCAACAGGTAGGATCTAAATGATGGAGGGAAAGAAAGGAAGAGACAGTGATGGGTGAGGAGAATAATAGCTGTGGGAGAGGGAGAAAGACAAAAAGAGAGGAGTGACAGTAGACATGATCGAGAAAGAGAGAGAAAGATGTAAGTAACAACAAGACATAACATAAGATGTAGCGGGAGGAGGGAGAAAGAGGGGCTGTGAGAAGGGGTGGTAGTAGAGGGAAAAAAGCAAAGGTACAGGAATGGCACAGCTATTCCTACGAGTTTCTTGAAGGTCCCCACTTGTCCATATAGCTAATTCTTAACATGGCCAAAACTGTGGATACTTAAATCCAAAGACTGGAGCCATGAACAAACAAGACAGCTGTTTCTACAAAGCTGAGAGAAGTCCCTGCTTTGCAATCTTCTTTTTTAAAGATAAATTGGGGGCTCAAAACCCCTCAAAATAACAGAAGCTGTGCCTGGAGCATTAAGAAACAACTGCCCTTGGTGGCTGTTCCTTGGCAACCACAACAATATTACTAGCCTTCAAGCACTGGTTTCTGTCAGTAAAAGGCAGGGTGAGGAGGCAGGTCAATTTCCAGAGCTGTTTTCATCTTGGAAGGAAGACTCATTGTGGGCAGGCCTGATAACAACTGCTTGGCAAGCTGATACCACACAACTTGCATGATACACCCAGGCTCAGCTACTGGCCACTGTTCAATAGCAGCCACTCCATGAAAGCATGGGGTGGTTAGAGTTCCAGATTAGGATCTGGAAGACCCAGGTTTGAATCCCCACTCTGGTATAGTGTTCCCTGGGTGACCTTGGGTCAGGCACACACTGTCAGACTAGCCTACCTCACAGGTCTTTTATGAGGATAAAATGGAGGAGAGAAAAAAGATGTAACCTACTTTGGGTCCCCATTATGGAGAAAGACAGGGTATAGATAAAGCTAATAAATACAGCTGAAGACAGGGGGGCAGATAAAAGGAAGATTGATTGGTGGGTAGGAAGAACAGAAAGAAGCAGAGAAAGGTAACAATATGGGAGCTGCCAGGAGATGGGAAAGAGGAAATAGTGTAGAGGAGATACAGGGGAAAGTGACATGTCCTTTGCAAGTCCTCGTGGGTCTTCAGCTGTGCAACAGTGCCCCACCCAGTGCCTGACACTGTGCAATTGGGCATGGCCCAGTCTGGTGGACAGAATCATGCACAGTTTTTCCAGGAAGAGTCTGCCAGGAGGAAGGACAAAGGAAACGCTGAAGGCAGGGAGGCCAATAAAGGGAGGTTAGCTGATGGGTGGGAAGGTCAGTGGGAAGCAGGAAAGGGGGAGAAACCATAAGGGCTTTCAGGCAAGGGAAAAAATAAATAGTGGGGGAGAGGAAAATGAAATGCCCCCTGCAAGTCCTTTTGGGTCCCCTGCTTCTTCATGCTACATGCTGAACACTGATGGGATGGGGTCAATAGTTATCAAATAAAAATGAATATATGAAATTTCTTTTCTTTAATCTGATTAAAGCTCTTTGACTAAAAGTCTTGAGCAGTCAAAAACCCTTCTGTTAAGCAGCAGAATCTGGACTCGACACTAAACCAGTGGAAAAATCTTGCAACAACAAGGGTCAGGTTAGGGAAATTGTTGGATAAAAGGGGTAAAAGTAGCTTGTGATGAGACAAAGATGAAAAATTATCTAGGTACTGTGTTAAAAACCTATTTCTAAGGCTATCACAAAGAGGACACTCCAATACGATATGTATTAAAGTACTGATTTTCCCTGGAGAACAATCACAAAGGCAGTCTGAGTAAGGAATCTTCCTTAATCTTCCCTTCATAACCAAAGTGAGATGTATTACTGTATGTTCATTTATTATATTCTGACAATACAGTTCTACCGTCCCACTTTCGCGCTGGATTCCAGAGACTACTGAACAACTTTGGCATTTACTGTCATTCTGAAGATCTAAAAATGAATTATGGTAAATGCAAAGTACTCATCTTTCAGAACTCTTTCAGTATGTCCCTTTCTAGGGTTGCCAAGTCCTACCTGTTTGACGGCAGGGGACTCCTGTCCCTGGTCTGGGATTTCCGCGCGATGACGTCACCCAGAAGTGACGTCATCATGCTGGGCACATTGCCAGAGCGACTGCGATTGCTAGAGCGTCAGCCCGGCAACGTACCCAGCGTGATGACGTCACTTCCCGGTGGCATCACCACGCTGGGGCAGTCAGCCAAATCGGGCCAGTTCGGGGGTGGGGTTCCCCCCACTGGCCGAATCCGGTCTGGCAGACTGGGGACCCCTTTAGCGGGGGATTCCCCGCCCCCCGGGGGGACTTGGCAGCCCTATCCCTTATACTGATGGTCTATTGATAATTTTAGAATCCAACAAATGAAGGAATTTACGCATCTGGGAATAGTTTTCACATATAATTTGAGTAGGTCCTCTCATCAAAAAGCCATGCTGAAGAAATCAGGAACTTGCACTGTTTTTTAGGTATCGTGGAGGACGATATATACCCGGGTCAATTCAAGTTTTCAATATGAAAACTGTCCCTGTCTTGCTTTTCCGGGCAACCATCTGGATTCAATCAGAATCCTCAGACCTCCCTCTACTTCACTTCCTTTGTAAGTTGACCAACACACCAACGCATGCGTTGCTGGAGTGTCCCTATGAGCAGAATTGGGTCAACCATCCTTAGAGGCTAAAGCTTGGCAACTGGTCTTCAATTTGCACCTTAAAGTGCTCTACAGTAATTCCAGACATCTACCTTTATTAAAAACAGATTTTCATCAATCCTCTGGGTCCAAAAATTCTCAACTCAAAACTCTCTCTTATTGGACTAAACCCTGAAATTATTCAGGGCCTGGAACCTGCAATAGTTAAGTCATGCATCCAGAGTAATCTCCAAGAAAGGGATTACTTGAGCACATATAAAGTTCCACATACATACATGGCTCATTACTACTAAACCTGCTATTAGCACTTTTGTTTTGCTTGCTATACCCCCAATATCAGTATTGGACCCTAATCCCTGGTTCTGGTGTTGTTTTTTACGTGTTTTTATTAAATTATCTTAAATTTTAATGTTTTTAATTGTTATAATGTTTTATGCGTCCTGGCCTTGGAGACCCCGATCAGATAGAAAGGTGGCACAAAAATATGTTAAATAAATTAATAAGCTCCACCATACTGCTTTCATCCATGTGCTAAGTTTCAGATAATCCATATCATTCATGCGCCACATCAGTAAGAAACAGATACGCAAGTCGCTTTTATTTTGGGTACAATGTGCAGATACAAACTTTGCACGTTGTATTCTTGCAGTAAAAAAAGTGAAAGTTCCCCTTCAAGTGTAATATCGGAAGTCAAGGTGAGAATTACTTGAGTATCCGGGTAAAAAGTGCAGCGGCTCTGACAGGCTGTCAGAGTTCATCACACTGAGGCAAAGAAATAGCACCTCAAGCCCCTCGTAGTGTAATTAATACAAACAAAAAGAGAATGGCTCCTTCCCCATGAACTCGTTTGTCCAGAAAATGGGAATAACCAAAATGTACACACAGAGAAAAAATTAAGATAAAATATATTTAAATTATAATTTTTCAGCGTAAGCACCCCTGAGAAGGAAAGAAGGAAGGGGGGGAAATGGAAATATAACCCACAGATCTCAGCACTGCTCATTAACAAATAACTTCCTACATGGTGCTGATTGGGAGAGACATTATGACCTCTTAAACCCATCAAGCTATATCATGAAAGGGCAAGAAGCCGCTTCCTCCATGTCTAGCACACTTACATGTAATGAGGCACAAATCACGCAATAGAAATGCTCTGCCTCAAACAGCTTAAGTTCTGCTTTATCCTCTCATATCCCAAGCAAGAATGAGCTGGGGTAATAATAATACATAAGACTTGTTTCTGCTTCGTTTCAGACTTATGTCCCATTGCACGTGTGAAAACAAGCCTTGGGGTTGTGTTATGACCCCTCTCATGTGGAATCTCATGTAGCACAGCCTCATCACGTATGCCCCAAAAGGATGGTCCATCCTGTCCCTTTTAATTATAGAAACATTTTGCATACAAAGGGTTAGATCCAGTGAAAGTGAACTTGCAAAATATCCTGGCCAGTGAATTAAGCCCTTGAGAAGGATTTACAAGATAATTAAACTGTAGCTGTCTGAGCACCATGAAAGACTGTATAACAAGTCAAGGCCAGAATGTGAAATATTTTGTATATTTTAGGTAATGACAGAACTTCAGTACTCCCACCTCTAAGTCTTGGATATTTTATCATTGTGCATTACCTAATATGTTTAAGTGTGAAGATTTTCAAGCAGGCTATAGAAGACATGTAATAGATATTCAAGGAGGAAGGAACTTAGAATGTAAATATTTGGCAGTGACTGGCCTATTAATACAGACACACAGGTCAAAAACTGAACACAAAATAGATTAAACGTATAGCTGCTTACCATTAAGGTAGAAATATGTGAACTCTGCTTCTTTATTTCCCTGGAATTTTTTGCTTTGTCTTCCCATACTCTCAGATATCTACAAAAGGTCTGTAGAGAGTTATCCTTGCTCTTCTGAACAGTGCTGCACTTGTGTGGTTCTGAGTTAATTCCTGAACACAGCAAGCCATCACATGCGTGCTGACATTTGCACAACTATATGTGTGATACTAGAGGCTGTACCACAATTTCCATTGGTTTGGCACACATGATGAGCAATCTGAGAAAGGGAGAACAATTTTGCTGAATCTGCAAGAAGTACCATTCCCAGGGCTCATTTTGTAGCAGGAGCCCCTTTGCATATTAAGCCACACACCTCTAATGTAGCCAATCCTCCGAGAGCTTACAGAGCTCTTCTTACAGGGGCTACTGTAAGCTCTTGGAGGATTGGCTACATCAGGGGTGTGTGGCCTAATAAGCAGAGGAGCTCCTGCTACAAAATGAGCCCTGATCATTGCCAACTCTGGGTTGGGAAATTCCTGGAGATTTGAGGGGTGGAGTTTTGGGAGGGTCTTCAGGGGGGTATAATACCACAAAGTCCAGTTTTCCCCATGGAAATTGATCTCTGTAGTATGGAGATCAGTTGTAATTCTAGGAGAGCTTCAGGCCCCTCCGGGAGGTTGACAGCTCTATGTATATCCTGCTTTCCTGGCCCACAGACCGTATAGGAAAGAGTCAGCTAAAGCTTTAAAAAGCCTTATTAATGTCATGCGTTAGCAGTGAAATCCCAATCCAAGTTACATCTTTCTAAAACTGCGGCAGTGCTAAAAGATAGCTAGCCCCAGATGCATACCAAAGACTCAGCTATTGTCCCCCTTTGCCTACCTTGTGGGAGAATCTGATTAAGCAACTGCTGATTTTCCAGCTGATGGAATATATCTTGGGTGAGAAATATACCAGTAGGACAACATCTATGTCGGAAACTGCATGTGGCAATCACCACAGCATCCCTATAATCCTAATCTGGTTCCCGTGTACCTTCAGGAGCAATTTTCACTCTTAACATGCTTCTTGCTTTTGCAGACCTGACAGGGAGGCATGATTTCACACCCTGCATTTTACAGAAATGTTTATTGTGAGGAGCATGGTGACATGCCTTCTCTTGCAGTGCTGACCAGGTTTTGGAACGGGTTATCATTGCTTTTCAACCAGGCATTTGGTGCCCATTTAAGATGACTGTACTCCTTCCCCCCCCCCCCTGACTTCAAGGTGAGAATTACTTGAGTATCTGCTGTGCCTGAAGTAGCAATGTGAATTTTAATAAATTTTAAAAATGATTTCCGAATTGTTTTCATTTGTATTGTTTTTGTTGTGTTATATATGTCCGCAGGAATGGCTTAAGCAGCAAAGATGACGGCTCAGAAGTACTAATACAGATGAATAAGTAAGCACATAAATGTAGTGCTTCAAATAAGCCGAACTGTAAATTATATGAAGTAGGTTAAACTGGACTTGTGCCTCAGGTAAGCAAGTCACTCTTTGAAGCATTCGTTAAATATTTAATATGCAATAAAGCCTAAGGGATGGAGTTTTCCCAGGGACCTACAATTGATAACAGGTTTCGAAACGAGCTTAAGGTCTAGTTTGTTTATTTAAATGGTGGACAGCTTTTTAAAAGTGTTCAACACTGCAAGCCCTGCTGCTCAAAATAAAAGGGGGAAAAGTCAAGCTGCTTGAGACTACCATCAAACCGAAAATGCTGATTTTATGATGACCAAAGGCCCAGTGAAACATTCGCCCTTCTACCTCGAGTGCCAGCAAGGTCTATCATCACATGTACTCCAAGTTTTTGACGTCTTAAGGTTTTGTGATCTCTATCCAGTTCCTTATTTCCTCATATTATTCTACCCACTCTCCTTCGTAAGACACACACACACACACACATATATCTGACATTGTTTCACTGTTTCTAGCTTATACAAAGCAATAGCTCCTACATACATCTTTCCATATTTAGTCCTCTTTAACAACATCCGAGTTCCAGTGGCTGAGTTCATTCCTCACAAACAAACCTGTCCTCCAGGCCACAGTTTTAAATGCTCTTCCCTGGCAGAGCCAGCTCTCATTAGCAGCCTTGCCTGCTCTCCAAATGTTGAAAGATATAAGCAGGCAAAACCCAGGAAAACCACAATGTGGTGAGGAAAGGCTTTTAAAATTACATTTGATGTTTTTATCTTACTTCTGAAAGCATGAACTGGGTTACAGCAACCAGACTATTTGTCAGTATTCTGCTGCTGAATTCCCATTCAAGCAGTTAAATTGCTTCTGAACATTTCACTATCCTGAGATATCATAGCAATTCAACCAACAGCTAACAATCTGCAGAACAGCCATATTAAATTTCTAGCAGTGAAAAGTTCCCTAGGAGTGCATTTAAACCTATTTGTACCTAATATGCCTATGGAGAGTCTCTGATCTTATTAACCCCTTAAGCATCCTATTTTAAGTTGGGATGGTGATGATGAACAAAATGGTTTAGTCTTAACTGAGCAACAGACAAGAAGCTCTGTTCCAATTAATCCCTGGTCTGAACTTTGAAGCTGAACCACCACCCACATATGCCCAGCTAAGATCTTCCTCACAAACCCTGGTCTCAATGCCCCTACCTAAAGATGTGAGGTGCGTGGTAAACGAATTTATTTATTTACTTCATTTCTACTCCACCCTTCTCCCTAAAGCAGCTTACATCATTCTCCTCCTCTCCATTCAACCCTCACAACAACCCTGTGGAGTAGATTAGGCTGAGAGTGTGTGACTAGCCCGAGTTCCCACAGCAACTCCCCATGGCAGAGTGCGGGTTTGAACCTGGTTCTCCCAACTCCTAGTCTGACAAGAAACAACCACTAAACCATGCTGGCTCTCAAAGTCAGGGCTTTTTCAGTAGTGGCATCTAGCTTTTGGAGTGCCCTTTCTACTTAGGCTAGCCAGCTGCCTACACAACTCTCTTTTTAGGAGTCAGGCCAAATTATTTCCATTCTTTTCACACCGTTTTAATCTCAAACTGTAATTCTGAGATGCTTCATGGTCTACATTTTAATGCTGTATCTGTTTTTAATACAGTGTTTTATGTTTTGTGTTTATTATGGGTTTTTTTGTAAGCTGTCTCAGCAAGGGTCCCTGGACAGATGGCATCAACAGTTGCTAGATTAATTAATTAATTAATAATAAACTTTGGGGCTTGCTGCCTTATACTATCAGCCAATGGATGGACAATCCATGCCCTCCAATCTGGATTAAAAATGGAACCAATCTCTGCAAGCTTTCTGAGAGATTAGGCAAAGAAAGCTTGAGTTCCTGTCTGAGTATTCTCTGCAAATTTAGAAATACTGGCTATGGAGAAGATCCTCACCAACCTCCTGTGGCCACACCATCCCCTGCTACCAGTTTCCCTCCTCGCCTGCTTTAACATGTAATTTTGGAAGGATCAGGAAGGAATCAGTGGCAAGACAACCTGGAGATAGATCGATATGGGTAGCTGTGTTAATTTGTCTGTAGACGTAGAAAAGAGCAAGTGTCCAATAGCACACCTTAAAGACTAACAAAATACGTGGCAGGGAATGAGCTTTCATGAGTCACTGCTCACTTCTTCAGAACTTCTAGACTACTGGACTCTTGTTCTTTTCTACTAAGACAACCTGGGAGTGAGTGGGGCCTGGCAAGCTAATAGGGTTGACAAGTCCTTGTGACTTACCGGTGGGGGGGGGAGTCCTCCTGGGTCCGGGAGCTTCCCCGGTGCGCGTGCCGCAATGATGTCACCCGGAAGTGACATCACGTTGGGGACGTTGCCAGGGCAACGCTCTGGCAATCGCCCAAAAACTCTATGGTACCATAGAGTTTTGGGGCGATTGCTAGAATGTCGTCCCGGCAACGTCCCCAACCTGATGACGTCACTTCCGGGTGACGTCATTACGTTGGGGAAGTCATCCTGACTGAACAACTTCGGGAATGGGGTTCCCCCCACCGGCCGAATGCTGGCCGGCGGATAGGGAACCCCTGTAGCGAGGGACCCCCGCCCCCCAGGCTGACTTGGTAGCCCTACAAGCTAATTATGATCTGAGCCAAACTTCAGGTCAGGATTTGGCTCACTTTTTCTTTTTTGCATTTATAGGGTGGCACTGTGGGTTGAAAAAAACTTTGTGTTAGAGCCTTTTGGTTTTGCTACATAAGAATAATAAATTTTAATTTTAAGAAAGTTAGTAGGTGGTCTGGTGGATAGGGTGTTACATTTGAACCAACTCATTCAGTCCCAAATTAAATGTTCCATAAAGTGATTACCACCAAAATCACTTCTGCACAGTCAGGTTAAGGTTGCCACACTACCACCTTGTTGGAATCTCTTCCCCACATTATTCTGCTGGCTCACAATAGAACTGAAATAGCACTACTGTAAGTACGGTGGCTGAACAAGGACTTTCCTTGACAGCTCACAGACCCACACAGGAAAGAGAGACAGAGTCAAACTTTTTTTTTCTTTGCAAACAACACAGAGTCCTAACTGCATCAAAGTCAGTTTGTGGCAGACACTAGAAACATATTTGAATTGGGCCCCAGGGGCTAAACTGGGGATAACGCACAAGATTGCACTCTGAATTCTCTCTACCTAACAGGATCGCAGTGATGATGTATAAGGTATAAAATAAGGGACACTATACACTTAACTGGACCAGTTACTGTCTGGAAACTTTAGGGAGAAACATAATGAGTATAGGTGACTCAAAAAATTTAAGTCAATCAAATGAAACCTGACTTGCATAAGGAAACTCACTGTAACTTCATAGAAACAATAATTGGTGCCAGTCCAATATTTTACACAATTTGACAAAAAAAAATAAATAGAAAAAGTAAGCACTGGGATGTTGGACTTACTTATACCCATGGAGCCAAGAACCCTAATTTATTTTGTTTTGGAATTTAGATGCTACTCTGGGTAACACAGAATAAATGCATTATTTTCTTATTGCTGCACTAACCCTAGAAGCATGAAATCCTGTCCTTCTATGAACAGCAGACAAACCCTGCTGTATAGGTATCACTTCTCAGGATCACCTTTAAGGAATGGTGATATAAACCTGTGCAGTGGAGGGAGGGGGAATTCCACACAAAGATTCACAAAATACTCATGATGAGGCATTTGTGAGTTGCAAAACACGTGTAGTTCTAGGTTTCGCGAAAAATGGTTAACTTTTTTTATTTGATGTTAATGAAAGTTCTGAAACTGTACAGGAGAATTCTTTAGGGGCAGATGCTATTGCTCATTAATTGGAAATATCAAATGCTTATTTTTCCTTGTTTTAATTTTAGATTATGTCTGCTTTTTGGTGTTTTATTTTGTATGATCTACTTAGCAATATGATAATACTCTTATTTATTGGTTTATATATACAACTTGGTGAAAAATTGTCATAATCATTCAGCTTTTGTGTTTGTGTCTGCATTTGTTTTGGAAATTACAAATAAAACTACATCCAAACAATAAAATAAATGGCAATACTATAGCCTCTATTTCCATACAACAGAGAGGGCACTCTGGCTCTAAACAGTACAACTAATTTTTTTAAAAGCAATAAAATGACAAAGAGCTTTGCCATACAGTGCAATCCTAGATAAAATTGTGCCCTTCTAGGCCCACTGACTATCACAGCACTGAAAAACACTAGATAACAGAATGCTGTGAAACCCTTAAATGACTTCAGCAGACATCCTGACAAAATACTGCCAGCTTGAGTGCTGAGAAAATGTGCGTTGCAGAATGCTGTTTTGTGCTAGCCACAATTTTACATAAGGCACTACTGCGCTTGATGAGCCCTTTCCTGCTTTTTTGCAACAGCCAGTAAGAAGGGCATTAGAGAAGGTATTGCACTTTGCCCTGCTCTCTGCAGCAAGCTTTTGCTGTGAGCTGACCCATTCACCCTCCCTGTGGATAATGTGGTCTTACCTGGTCACCTTTTAGGGGCTAGGAAGGAATTTTTGGTGCCTCCTTAAAATTGGCCTGAAAGGGGGCCTTTTGCACTTGCATTACAGGTCCTGAGGAGCAGGTATTCTCTCATTAGGTCTTTCGATCGTAACTAGCTTTGGCAGGAATTAGGATTCCCAATTTGGAGGTGGTGGATGGAGATCTCCTGGTATTACAGCTGAGATCCCCAAGAGATCCATTCGCCTGGAGAAAATAGCCACTTTGGAAGGTGGACTCTATGGCATTATACCCAACTGAAGTCCCTCCCCTCCCCAAACCCCACCCTCTCAGGCTCCACCCCCGAAATCTCTAGGTATTTCCCAACCTGGAGCTGGCATCCCTAGCAGGAATAGTGTGAGTTGCAACAGTATAGTTAAAGATAACTGACAAGCACCTTGAGCCATCTGAACATGGGAGACTGTTCCCAATAGGGCTGCCAAGCCTCTAGCAGGGATCCCCCGCCTCCAAATCCTGTTGGCAGAACTTCCGGTTTTACCATAGAGTTACCAGTGATTTCTAGAGTTATCCTTTGTCACTTCTGGGTGGCTCTAGGAATTGCGAGGAACTTTATGGTATGAACTTCTTGTAAGTAGACGAAGCCTTATTTTTTTTCTTTTTCCCTCCAGGGACGATATCTTCCACCCAACCCTTCCACCCGCTGCAGGCAATACTAGTTCCCAAGCTATGCCACTATTGGCTGAAGTGGTCCAGGGGCTGGGAAAAATAAATGCCCTTGGTGACTAAGCAGCGTCAGCCCAGCCCTTAGTAGCTCCTGTAGCCCATGGAGGGAGGGAGGCACAGGTTTATGTGCAGGTGAGGTAAATAAAGCCAGTGATAATTCTGGCTAAGTTTGGAGCCATGGTGGCTGTGCAAAAAAAACTGGTAGCCATGGTAGGCTGTTTGTTAGCAGGAACTTGCACTAAATTCAAGGATGTCTAATTGCTATAGAACAGCTATTAATAAAGTAGTTTACCCCGTATGCTGATGCTTTTTGTCCTGATTTGGAGATACTGCTACAAACACTTCTCTGGATTACCAAAAACAACAAGTGTGTCTTTACAGGTTTAAAAATCACCAGGCGGACCCTACTGATAAAACTAAGTTCCTATTGCTGGCGTTTAACACTACAAGTATTAAAGTAACATCGGCACTCTTTTGTTTTCTTGTTACTTCACCTAAGGTGTCCGCAAGCCCTCACATCTTGCTTCTGTGTAGGCCGTTTCAGAAGGCTCTCCGGACTCTTCATTTCTATGTGAAGAAAACCTCAGATACCTGTACATTCCTTATCATGATAATTGTGATAGGTTTGTTACCTAACTTCATGGCAATCAAAAAGTTGCAGTTTCTGTTATGATATCTCAGTGCTTAGGATGCAACTGTGATTATCTTTTTCTCAACGAAAACAACAACGGTCAACAGTAAAACTGACATTACATTTAGCACTAGGGTTGCTAGCCTCCAGGTGGGGCCTGGGGATCCCCCGCTTTTACAACTGATCTCCGCCTGAGAGAGATCAGCTCCCCGGGAGAAAATGGCTGCTTTGAAGGGTGGACTCATTATGGCATTGGACCATGCTGAGGCCACTCCCCTCCCCAAACCCCACCCTCTGCTGGCTCCACCCCCAAAGTCTCCAGATATTTTCCAACCCAGACTTGGCAACCCTATTTAGCACCTTTTTATATTAATATCATTGAAATGCTGTAAAATACATACACTAGACTCTTGCCATTCACAGATTCAGGACTTGTGGTTTCACTTATTTGTGGTTTGCAATTTGATTATGTGACACAGCCCCCATTTTTAATCCCAATGTCCCATCAGTATACTCATGACATTATTAAATTTTGCAGGATTATATTTTACTGCTGGGAGGCAGCAAGCCCTTGGCTACCAGTGTTTGTGGATTTTGCCATTCATAGTGATCCCGGGAAGGGATGACCCATGAATAGTGAGTGTCTACTCTAAACAAAATGGGAAAACTACCAAGAAAAATGGGTGAAAATATTCACTAGTATGTACATAAAAATGGCATATCTGTGTATCTGTAATTTGGGATATGTGTACAGAGGTCTCACATTGTAGCTTATGGGCTACTCATCAGCATATATCAGCAATAAGAAACTAAATATAATGAATATTTAAAAGATTTTTTTTATTGTTATGTATTGTGAACAAAATTCAGTACTGAAGAAACATATTTAAAAATTGTTAAAGCTTAGCTATGAGCCTGAAAGTTAACTCTTCTGCTCACCGTAATGGGACTGGATAAAGTTTAGTGCAAACAGCAAAGTTTTGGGGGGTTGGGGGGTATGGCATAGAGAACAAAGAAAGTGAAGCCAACAGAAATTCTTTAGAACAGGTCCAGACATATCATTACCAACTCGTGACTGAAATATAAGACATCTAACATTAACACAGGTATTTCAAAATGGATGAGAATCCTGCTCTTTTATACTACGGAATATTCTCATTCTAGCTGTATCTGAAGTGAGCAGTGACTCACAAAAGCTCACGAAACCCTGCCTAGATTAGGTGCTTCTACTTCTATGGGATACTTACTGTCTCAGAAAAACATATTTATAATTTGTGTTAAGAAAAAAGGAATATCAAACAGCTTCTTGAATTCACGTAGCAGTGACTGAAGGTGTGGATTCATACTGAGCCCATGAACTGCTGAGCTAAATGTCCCAAGCATTCGTCACAACAGTAAACACAGTGAAAAATCATACCATAACACATTGCAATAATAAATTGAATTATTTCATAGCAGAATTGCAGCTTAAGTAATGAAACTGAGCATCCACAACGCCATGTCACGCTAATTTGTTTTACCTATAATTTTTGTCATTTTAACAGTACATGAACTTCCACAGTTTATAATGCCAGGTTACCATTAGTTATAATATATGCATCATAACCAAAGTCTGTGATCCTTTATCAAAGACAACTGAAGTAAGGCTAAAAGCCATTTGCAAGCAGGAAAAAAAGAAGTCTCATTAATAATCATGTCAAGAGCTTCTTTTAAAGTTTAATGTTAGACCCAGTTATTTTCTTCACTGACTCCCATAGCCTAGGTGACAGATGTAAAAGTGGACTTCCTACCATAAAACCGTAGCATTGCATTTTACCAACTCCAGGTGAATTAATCCAATGCTTGTGAATAGCTCAAAAGCTTGCCACTTGAAAGGTTGTTTCTGCCACAATATCCTGGAAAAGGCCACACTACCTAGCAAGCAGAACTTCTCAATGTGTTCAAATGGGCTCTCCAATGACTATTTTTTAAAATGGAAAAAACCTTCTAAAAAGTGTGACCATACATTACCACCTCATCTCAACATACATTTAGGCCTGCACACCTCAAACATGGATGACAAAACATCCATAGAATATTTATAAATCCATTTAAAAATCTAGATCAGTCAACAGCAACAAGTTGCCATTTTGGTAGGCAATAGCAATCCCAGTCCACACTCACTCCAAGAGTCTCAAACACAAAAACACAACCAAAACTGTCCCAATACAATAAGAGGATGGATATGTAAAATATTGTTTCATGAGCTGCAGTGCACACTGATGTCAGCAGGGGGCGCTCTTGCATGAAGTAAAAGAAGGCCAGTACTGTTCACCTCACTCTCTCAATAGGGTTAACTGTATGTGTGAAACGGTATCTTGCTAAATAGTGGGGTTGTCGAAAACCCCTTGAAGAAATGTTGTGAAAAACCTGCTAGCGTTAATTTGTTGCAAACATGAATCCAAAAGCAGGATTCGATTTACCTGGCTGTAACAAAGGCCGCATAACCTCATCCAAGTCAAGGAACTTTATTATGGATTTTAATTCCTCCCTTTCAAAAATGTAAGGGTTTTTTTGTTGTTGTTTAAAGAATATGACATGATCCTAATACTTCCCCTGTTAAGAGGATGCAGAACACCCTCAGCCAGCGCCTTATAAACTACTCCACAGGAAGGCCCTCTGAAGAACACCACAGTAGAGGACAGGGCATTGGCCTGGAGCAACCAATGCACACGGGTGCCCCGAATGACCAGGAGAGGAGAAGACGGCTCAGGCCAGACATCCTTCACCAACTGTCAGGATGGTGCTCATCCTATGTGCGCGGAGGGGCGGCGAGAGCCCTCAACTACTCACCATATTGACTTCGGACACCATGTCGATGCTGGCAATGTCTATGTTCATGCCAACGGCCACAGGGGGACCTGAAAGGCAACAAGGTGGTCCACATTCAGAGATCTCTCGGCCACCTCCCTCATCCAGCTCTGGCTACTCCGGCCAAGGAAAGGCGCCGCCAAGGCCAAGCCTCCCACTCCGATCCCGGATCCCTTTCCCGGGTGGCCGGCAGCGCTGGACGCGCTTCAGATCCCAAACACGTGTTTAGGAATAAGGGGAAGTTTCCCTCCCCCCCACCCCACCCCACCCCCCGGTCCGTCCGCCCCCGGCCAAGGGGGCTCGGCGGCTCGAGTTCCCCGTGCAAACCGAGGCGGCTTCGCCGTCTTGCCCACGCCCGCCCGCGAGCAAGCCGAGCCGGCTCGGGACTCCACCCGGTTTCCAGCCGGGCTCTCTCTCGGAAGCCCCCGGCCTCCAGCCCAAGCCCCAGGATCCGGGCAGGGGTTTCCAGGCGTGGGTTTGCAAAGGCAAGAGCCGCGCGGCGGGTTCAACGGCATCTCCGCCTCGGCTTACAGAGGCACGGCTCGCGCTCCCAAATAAAACCGAATAAAAATCCCCGGTGCTCGCCGGCACGGAAGGGCTCGGGAACCAGGCAGGGGGCAAACTGCGGGCGAGCTGCATCTCAATAAAGCCCATGAAGCGAGGGCTTTCAATGACGGGCGAGCAAGCGAGCCACACGCGCGCGCCCATGCCCACGATCACATACATTCGCAGGGCGATTTCAATGCCCGCCTTCCGATCGCTCTCTGCGAAGGGGAAAGGGGAGAACAACTGGCTTAACTTTGGGTCAGGCTTCAGGAAATGGGAAATGCACATGCAGCAGCAGCAGCGGCACCCACGACACGTCTCAACGCCCAGGCACCGAGCAGAAGAGGAGCAGCCTCGGCACGGAAGAGACTCTGCAACAAAAGCCCCCGAATTACCTCCAAAATCTGGCCTCAGTCGAATGTCGTAGCCCTTCAGCAGCCGGTCCACGGTCTCTTTCACCAGTGACATATTGCTGGGGTCATTCGCACTGAAAAGAAAGGTGGGGAGAGAAAGAGGGGAGCGGTTTTTCTCTCAAGAGGTCTCTCAAGAGGCATTCTGATTCCCCCCGTTTATGAGAAGCAAACAGTACAATTCAAACCGGGGGGGGGGGGGGGGGGAGAGATGCATTGGTCACTTACCTCTGTGCACACACCACCGTTATGATTAAGGGCAACGACCATATCCCAAAGCAACCTTTCTTCCGGACTCTCAGCATCCCTTTGGCTTTTGATATGATTTAGGGTTTCCGTGGAAGAGAAGAAGAGATCCAACTTATTCTAGCCAGTGCAGTAATTCTAATGTGGAGCGCATGCGCACGGCGTCCCACAACATCAAAAGGAGCAGTGGTTGCTGCTGGAGAGGGAGCAGATTTCCTTGCCAAAAAAAGAAAGGAAGAAAAGAAATTAAAGGGGAAGAAGGAAGTGCATGACTATTATTTTTAAAAAACAAAACTGTAATCCACAAGAGGATTGAATATATTTTTGTTGTCCTTTGGGTAGTAATACAGGCTGGACTACAGAGACTGAGCAAGTTTCGGGAGTTGCAGGCGACAGCAGTTTTTGCAACCTACTTTAAAGGGGGAGATGTGCAAAATCGAATTCGGAACAGAGAGGAAAATAGGTTAAAATCGGGAATTCAAAGCCTGCATGGGGTAGGGGGGAGGCCGCCGGACACGGGAATAGCAAATGGTGGGTGAAGCGACCGGGAAAGGGGGGGGGGGGGGGGAGGTCTGAGTTTGCAAGGGGTGGTTGGAAAGGGTTCCGCCTATAGCCTTTCGGGGAGGGGGGGCGTTAGGTGATGACGAGTTTCTTGGAAGGGGTCAGAGGGGTTGTCTGCTGTTCTGGGGGAGAGAAAAGGTGGTCTTCGGGACGTCGAAATGGAGGGCTCAGGATCGCGGAATGACGTTATCGGTCTTGCGATCCTCAGGCTTCTTTACGCGGGGGAGGCGGAGTAAAAGTGGGTCCACATCGGCTTCACATCATGCAAACGGACCGATGCAAAAGGCCGCGCCCCCCACCCCCTTGATTTGTCCACCTACCCCGATCCAGTGGCCAGAAAGCATGGGCCAGGTGGGCGAGCGATCGTGCCGAAATGCACCACTGCAAGAGGCTGGAGGGAGGCGAAGGCGGCGAAGTTACCCCGCAAAAGGGGGCTCTGGGCTTTCAGGGACCATGCCGCCGCCGCCGCCGCCGCGGTGCATTTGGCACTCGCAAAGCCGCCTTACCTTGGCTGCAGAAATGCAACGCTCGGGGCTCGGCTCAGCGCCTCCGAAGCAAGCGGAGAGGAGCAGCTAGATGGTTTAGAGATGCTTGGAGTGACATTGAAATCCCCAGAAGCCTCCCGAGCCCCTGAAAGGCTCCCTTGCAAAAGACGCCTGCTGCTGCTCCGGCGCCTTCTGCTACCAGCTCCTTGCCGCCGCCTCCTTCCCGTCCTGCAAAACCCCGCTTGGATCCGCCGTGGATCTGTGCTGCTTCATTGAACGGACGCGGGGCGCAGGGCTCAAGTGCTCGCCTGGCCGGGGATTGCACGGGAAACGGGGACGCGCGGGGGGGGGGGGAGAGGGGGCGCGGAATTAGGCAGCAACACCGGGGATCCTTCAATTAAGCCACGAAATGCTAAATTCGCTGCAGGGAAGAAGAAGACCGGGAGGGCGGGAGAGAGAGAGAGAGTGAGGGGGGTGCCGCCGCCGCCGCCAGCCGCGGGAGGTGGAGGGGCAGCGGCGGAGAGAGCGAGAGGGTGAGGTGAACTGTGCTTGTGAAGGAGACGCCGGAAGCCTCCGAGAGCTCTTCAGCAAACCTTTAGTCATTCCGCGCGCACAGACCGTGTGACAGGCGGTGCCTAACCCCCACCTGCCTGCCTTGCCTCGGCTTTTTTGCTCGGCTTTTTGCTTGGCCTGCCGGGGGCTGGAAACCAGGATCCCCCTGTCGACAAGAAGAGCCGCACCCCCAGCCGCCCCCGCGCGCACGCCAAAACACCCAGCGGGGAAGGCCGGCGCCACAGTCGTAACAGCCAGCCCCTGCACGAGCGAGCCCCTTCTGCTCGCCGGCCCGGAGACGGGCGCTTCGGTCGAGAGGAGCTGCTGCTGCTGCTGCTGCTGCAAGGAGGGGGAATCGCAGCCGACTCCTGGGGGCACGTATGAGTCGAGGGGGGGGGGGGGCTACTGCGGCGCCCACCAGCCCGGGGGAGGGGGGGGGGGCACTGCCAGGAATGCACCTGGGGAACAGTGGGAGCTGATGGATGCCCCTTGGAGAGAAGGGGAACCAGGAACGGCAATTCCCTGGCATGGGCTCCATTGGAAAGACATCACATCACGCGCAAGTTGAAATGAAGATTCGGAATGGATTTGGAGCGTGGGTCTCGGAGCCCAGAGAGATACTGCTTCGGGGACGGGACCGACAGCCTCCAGAAGGGAATGACGATCCCGCAGGGTAGCAGAAGGGTCACGGGGTTGGAATGACAGCCTTCCCTTCTGCATGGAACGGCAGCCCCCCGGAACCGGATGAACCACTCTGGGCCTGGACTGGCGGCCTCCAGAGCGGAGTGAGGGTCCCTGGAACCGGATAAACCACTTTGGGCCTGGAATGAGGGCACCCGGAATGGACAGGGCCTGGGAGCAGGATAAGGGTTCAGGCCTCAGGGCCTGGAATGACAGTTTCTGGGGGTCGGATAAGGGCTTGTTGACTGGAATGACAGGCCCCAGAGGGGAATGACAGTTCCTAATGGTACCAGAAGTATTCTGGAACTAGAATGACACGCCCCAGAGTGGAATGATGGTCCCGGGAACCAGATAAGCTACCCTGGGGCTGAAATGACTGCCCCCAAAGTGGAATGAAAGTCCCTTGGAGTAGCACCAGGCCTTTAGCCAGTGGTGGGGTGGGGAGGGTGGCACTTCCTATTGAATTTGCACTGCCCCACTCAGTCTTCCCCTTCTGGGGTACAGGCCTGTAGCCAGCAGTGGGGTGCTATGGTTTCTTCCTCCTCTCTCCAAATGCTGTTTGGCAGCTTTTCCACGTGGTCTGGCAGAGGACAGGTGAGGAGGGCGTCTGTGGAGCAAGCCGGCAGGAGGGTTGGTTGGCGTGCACATTATGCCAACATTCCCGGCACACTGAGGTGCAAGCGGCAACACACTCAGCCTCCCTCCTTCTGGCACTTTGGTCCTCTTGCCACCACCACCACCTTGTTCATCCTCTGGCCGAGGGGCTTGCCTCACCCCCTTCCCACCTGGAAGTTGCCCACTGGACAGACAGTGACTCCGAGTTTACTATCACTTCTAGCTGTGTGAGAAGGCAGGTGGTGCAAGCAGGGCAGCAAAACAGGAAAGGGCAGCTCAGGAGAAGCTACCGTGGGAACCCTCCTTCCAAGGGTGCTTAGCCTGGCATGAAAGTTATTTTACTTCAGTTTAATTCAGTTGGTGCTCCCCCTTGAAAAAATTCCTAGCTACAGGGCTGAGTAGCACATGTGTTCTATGACTGGAATGACAGACCCTAGAATTGAGTAACAGTCCCTGGGAGTACTATATGTGTTCTGCAACTGGAATAAGAGGCCCCAGAGTAGAATGATGGTCCCTGGAACCAGATAAACTACTCTGGCTATCATTCCACTCGGGGGGCTGTCATACCAGTCCCAAAATACTTATCTACTCCCAGAAATTGTCATTCCACTCTGGGGGCTATCATTCTAAGTCCAGGGCACTTTATCTGGTTCCAGGGACCCGCATTTCCCCTGGGGGCTGTCATTCCTGGTTCCCATTACAACCAATGGGCACTGATTCTGCTCCCTGCGCCGAGGCTGTTGCTCAACTCTGGGGGTTGGCTTTCATATTCCCATCACATTCCCCACGGGCGTTCCAGCATCTCCATCGTCCCCAATGGCCAATCCTGTCATTTATTTTAGTTACATCTCTGAACTTGACTGGGGGAGCTGATGTGTGAGGGGATGACAGCAACCTCCTTGGCTGGGCACTTCATCGTTTGTGTAGCCGTAGACAGTGTGGCGTAGTTGCAAAGGGAAGTCACTTGCAGACAGTTAAAGGCAGGCAAAGGTGCTTGTTGCGCCCCTCCCCCAGGTCCTTGGGTTTCGTCGCAGCTCAGATGAAAACTTCAGCCTGTGTAGAGAGTATTGATTGAAGGAAAAGAGCACCTTGTGCTTCAACGGGAAAAAGGAAATGTAGGATCTAAGCAGCCCCTCATGGTTTGATCTCCCATCCATCAAAGTTCACATCCATGTGCATGGATGGCACTGTAATAATAAAAAATAGGTCTAGTCCAATGCTTTGCAGCACCACTGTGCCATAGATCCTCATGGTTTTTATTATGATCCTTATGCAATTCACAAATCCAGTCATTCCAGTCACACTGTCATTGTGCAAAACTATAGACCCAGGACATGAATCCTCCTGGATTCTATTCATTTTTATCTAGAGCACCTCAAAATACATTGTATAATCATAGCTTGGATCCATGGACTCCACAATAATGGTCATGGATCCAGCACTTTGTGGTAGTACTATAGCATAGTGACATAAATCCTCGATGGAGGTCCTCATGCATCTTAATGATTTTTACATGCCATCTATTGTGGGTCAGCCAGGCTCAACAATAAGGGGAACATCTCAGGAAAGGAAGAGCCCTGTGTAGCCAGCCTTGAGTTAACAGAAATTGACCAGTAAGAGAATGAGATGCAGGCTTGTCAGGATTCACAGCCAACAGCTAATGCAGAGCCACTGACACCCTCCAGGCCTGATTCAGCAGGTGAACCTCAGTTAGCCCTTCCCAGCCCACCAGTATCTCCTACACCCTTAGAGCGCCACAGAGAGAGGCCAAGAACAGAAATACAGGCAAGAAGGCGCAGTGCACACCTCCTGACCAAACACCAGCTGCTTGCTGATGACAAAGATGAGTAGTTGCAGGATGACTTCTGAGCAGCTGGCTGCAAGCATGACCCTTAGGCATGGGGCTATAAAAACCAGACAAGAGAGGCTGTTAGGCATGGATGAAACACTTATAATAGACACTAAGCTGCTGGCTGTGCCTTATTCTTGGAAGCCTGACCTTGGACTGAACAACCTTGCCTAGCCTGACTTCTGGAACCCAGACTGAACAACCCCACCCTGCCTGAGTTCTGGAACTTGGTACTGAGAGTCTGCAGGCCAGTACAGAATCATGTGAAATGGTACGTTAACATCATAGCTTAAATCTTTCACCACACACTTTATTACAGTTATGGATTCATAATTTCATCTGAGTTCCATGCTGCTAACATGATACGAGGTATGATTGTTTGTGAATCCTCATAGCTTTCACATTAGCCCCCCATCCTAATTACATCATAGATTGCACTGTAAAAATGAAGCAACAATGACACCAAAATCCATGAATCACCCTGGTTATTTTTATGGAGCCTTGATAAATCCATTATCAAGTCATATATCCATGAACTATGCCATTGTAATAACAGACCCCAATGTTTTATTGACACCTCTATGTTGCAAAAACTTAAAAACTAGGCATAGATCCTGAAGATTTTTCATGGGGACACCCCAAATTGTCCTAAGAATACTTCGTAAATAACAGTATACACCAAAATGTAAGTAATGCATATGCTAAAACAGATTCTAGTAGAGCATTGTGCAAGCACCTAAGAATGTCAGTAGGAAAGTACATATATATCAAAGACTACAGCTGGCAGGTATCATCACAACTTGGCTGGGGAGGTGGGCGGGGTTAGCCTCTCTCACCTGTGCCCCTTGAAGTACTTGGTGATACAAAAAAACCCAAGAGGGGGTCACAGGTATCTATAAGAAAATACAACAAACAAACCACTGACATAAATATTTATATAATTTTAATCTATATTTATATTATTTTTATCAATATTATTTTTTTATCAAACTTACAAGATTACAAGAATATACTCTCAATAAAAGTTTACTACAAGGAAAGTCCATACTCAGTGAGCACCCGGATATAAGCTCATTTCATCTGCATCTTCCTCAGGAGTAGTCCTATTGTGTGGAAAGGTATCAGCCTCTTGATGCAGTTCAATGTTTGTTAAAAGTAAACCAATGCTTAAACTTCTTCTTTACTTTCTGCATTTTAATCTGGAAGAAATCCATGCTATTTAAAATAAAAGGCAACACAAAGCTGAATGGAATGTTCTTATTTTTAAATTCTTAATTAATTTTTAAGAGTTTGTAAGAACTTACTTCTGGTTCCATTGCAGTGTTTATATTAGGAGCAAGCCAGTCTTTTCTCTCAGGTGCTGGAAGCCTCCCATACCGTGCTGGCTGAAATGCCCTCCATGAAACACAAATTTTATGTAGTAGCAAACCAGTCCTCATTATTTTTACCAGGCTAAGAAGCCTTCAGTATGGCTGGCCAAATGCTCTCTAGAGCAATCTGGACACCAGGCTATAAAAGAAACTATTCTACTTCATTCCATGCAGCTGCATGTTGACCATCTTTCTTAAAGCTGTACCAGATTAATAAGATTGTTAATGGGCTGAACCTCCAATAATAATATTGCCACTTTTTAAATTCACTTGTAATTAGAGTAATATCTTGAAAAAGATGAACTGGGCTCATTTTTTACACTCTGACTTAATTTTATAGATGCAAAATCATCAGCTTCAATATGAGAGTTGAACAGTGTTTATACAGGAGTGAGCCAGTCTTGCCTCCCAGGTGCTAGAAGCCTCCTTTATTGTGCTGGCTAAAATGCTCTCCATAAAACACTGTTAAATTATTTTGTAGTAGCAAACCAGTCCCCTTATTTCCACCTGGCTAAGGAGCCTTCTAATTTTAATTGAGGCTGGCCAAATGCTCTCTACAAAGATTATTAAAGGACTGAACCTTGGGGTAGTTACTTGGTGATTCATCAGCATAGGTCCAGCAGGCCGGGAAGTGGTGCTGTTGTAGTCTATAAGGACTTTATCCCCCTAGCATGGTGACCCATCCAGGTCTTGTCTGGTTTTGAGGCTATGGTGAAATTGAGAGATAAGATTGGGATTCTGTTGCTATACTGCCCACGCCACTACCTAACAGTCTCCCTGCGTGGCCTGAGCTGACACAGGTGACCTTGAGGGTGGTGTTGAGGACCCCTAGGCTAGTTGTCCTGGGGGACTTCAACATTCATATTTATTTTATTTATTTATTTTTTAAAATCCCGCCCTCCCGGCCAAGGCCGGCTCAGGGCAGCTTACAACTGATAAAATTCCAGAATACATGTAATATAACAACTATCAAAATAAATACAGTGTTAAAATTCAATATTAAAACCACAGATAAAATAGTAAAGTGCTGGTCATTCAGTGCTAATTGTTATAGTGTCAGCTCCCTTCAGCTTCAGATGTCATAGGGAGCTTGTGTTGTAAGTCCGTTCAGCTTCAGATGTCATAAGAAGGTGAGTTGGCTGTCACAAGGGGGGGGTTGTCTCAGGCAGTAATGGAGGGTCCAGTGGAACAGCGCTCTTATCCTGAAATGGTAATCATGGTGGTAGAAGTAGTAGTGGCAGCTCTAAAGGCCTGGCCATAATGAGGCTGTCTTGTCAGGAGTAACTCAGGATTTCATAGCCTCCATGAGATCTATGAGCCTGTCTCAGGTACTAACTTGTCCAGTTATTGTGCAAGCTGCACTCTTGATTGGCTATTTTGTTCTGGGTGGGATGAATGTGATTTGACAGTGGAGGAATTGATTATGGCTCTTTCGCTGCTGACGTATCTCTGTTGGCTTGCATTTCAACTTACAGGGATGTCAAGACTCTGCATGGATGGGGGATCTAGTAAAATGATCTGCCCTTGGAGCCAGGTGGATCCAAATAGCTTTCTGACAGTTCAAGGGGATTTTCCTGTTGATATGGCTGGTGCTTCTATCAATGCCCTGACTGACCTCTGGAATGAGGAAGTGATCTGGGTAGTTGACATGATCATCCCAGGGAACCTCTTTCCGGTATTAGAGCTCAGGTGGTCTTTTGCTTTACTGAGGGACTGGGGGTAATGAAAAGACATGGGAAACAGCTAGAGCAACAGTGGAGGAAGATTCAGGATAAATCTGATAAGACATGTATGAAAGCTCATTTTAAAGCATACTTCATGGTAGTTATGGTGGCACAGAAACAACACGTGTTCTGTCACCATTGCATCTGCAAAGTATGGGTGTTTATGCCTCCTTGAGAGAGGGGTTGGTCGCTCCAGTCTTGAAACATCTACACTGGCACCCTTTCTGTTTCTGGGCACAGTTCAAGGTTTTGACTTTTAAAGCCTTATATGGTTTGGGACCAACATACCTGAAGAACTTCTTAATCCCAACCATTGCAGTCACCTTTCAAGGCTTGGGCTTCTGAGATTAGGCGGGTGGCAACCTGGAAAAGGTCCTTCTTGGTTATGGAATGAAAACTGTGGAACTCTCTCCCCAAGGAGATTCATCTGTCCTCTTCTGTTGCCCTTTTCCACCAGCAGGAGAAGACTTTTTTTGTTCCATTTGGCATTGTTGCCTTTTGGAGATGTAAGGTACTTTGAAGCACACCAGGGACTTCCTGGGACCCTGACAGCTGCTTGTTTTCCTGGGGAAGATAGCCATAAAATGCACCAAGAGTTCTGAGAGCAGAAATGTGTTTCTTTGAAAGATAAAACCTTTTGCTCTACTTGCCAGGAAGGGCAAGATAGATGACTGGGTATTGAGATGTGTGGGATGTGCGCCCTTGGTTGATTCGGAGATTGGTGTTCCCTAAATCTGGATTGGGTAAGAGGCTTCCCACTAGCTAAGGGTTAAAAGGTTGGAAACATCCCTTTAACGTTGTTCAAATGTAAGGAGTCAGATTCTTCTGCATGGAGCAGGTGGGGGGTCAAGATTTGCATTTGCTCCATGGACATCCAGGAGGGGATGTTGGTGGTAAATCTCTTGTATTGTTAAGTTTAGCTTAGTGCTATGTTTTCCTGTTCTTTTTCTTAGTTGTGTACCATCGGAATGCATGATAGTTATTTTCCCTGTCTTGTGCTCTAGCTTAACCTGTAGTTTTTCCTGTTCAAGAGAATAGAGTATGATTCAAATGCCTTCTAATGTGCCTTAGGTCAGTGGTTCTCAACCTTCCTAATGCCGCGACCCTTTAATACAGTTCCTCATGTTCTGGTGACTCCCAGCCATAAAATTATTTTAGTTGCTACTTCATAACTGTAATTTTGCTACTGTTATGAATTGTAATGTAAATATCTGATATGCAGAATGTATTTTCATTATTACAAATTGAACATAATTAAAGCATAGTGATTAATCACAAAAACAATATGTAATTATAGATATAGATATAGATATAGATATAGATATAGATAGATAGATAGATAGATAGATAGATAGATAGATATAAATATTTGGCTGGACCTCCAGCAACTCTGGTAGAGAGTAACTTCACAGTTCACTAGAACTCTTGATCACATGGTAATTGGTCCTAATGTTGTTGCAACCAGTGAGATATAAACCATGGGTCCCTTTGTCTTGAATACCTTGCCTTTTGTTTTTAAAAAGTTAAAAAAGCATCAGACCCAGTACTGAGCCCTGTGGTATCCCACTGCTTACCATAAGTATATAACTACTGCCTGCTAGATCGGACCAGTGGTCCAGCATCCTATTCCACACAGCAGCCAACCAGTTACACTACAAAGCTGCCTCCTGGCACTGGTAGTCAGAGTTTTGCTGCTTCTGTACATAAAGGTTCTCTTTAGTTACCATGGCTAGTGGCCATTGATGGACCTCTCCTCCATGAATCTGTATAATCCTCTTTTAATGTTTGTGGCCATACTGCTTTGCACTGGTAATAAATTGCACATTTTATTACTCACTGAGTAAAGAAGTATATCCTTTTGGCTATCCTGAATCCATTTCTCCACAGCTTCATTCAGTGTCCCTGAGTTCTTGAATTACAGAAGGGGGGGGGGGACTCTATCTACTGTCTCCATCCTAAGCCTAATTTTATAAACCTCAATCATGCCCCCTTTAGCCAACTTTTTTTTTTATCAGGAAGATCCCAGATTCTCCGGCCTTTCCTAGTACAAAAGGGAATATCACTGTATTTCCAAACCAGGCTGGAGAAGGACTTTGGTGACTCCTTACCGCACGACAACCACTGTTTCCTCTAAGTCAGATGAGTTAGTGTGAGCTAGCTCATAGTTTTTTAGCCTCCAGTTCACACATTTTTCTCTTAGCTTAGGAAAGATGGCTCTAGAGCAAACTAATCCTTGCAGTAGCCAAATGGCTCGCTCACAACTTTAATGCTGATCTTCTGGCTTGGGCACTTGTTTTCTCCCCCACCCAAGACTCGCCTTTTGCCTAGCTTCCCCCCCCCCCCCGCCCACGCGCTCCACTCCACGCCGTTCTGAGGCTGCAGTGGAGTCTAGCGGGATTCCACCCAACCTTCAGGGAGACTACTCTAGAGTAAGTGATGGGGGGTTGCTTTGCAGATCTGTTCTGCTACCTGTGCAAAAGAATGCAAGCACGCTTCCCGACCCTCCCAAAGAGGAGATAATTTAATTCTTACAAAGCAAGAGGAAGTGTTCCCAAAGTAAAAGTACATCTCTATTAGGGACACTCTGGGAGCGCCAGGAAGTTGGGATTGTCTTCAGATGAAGCATTCTGTCAATTCCCTGCCAAATTAGAGCAAAGTATTTAGTATTTCACACACCTCCCTTGGGCTAAAGCCAACTAATTTGGTTCAGGGATAGAGAAAAATACCTCACCTCGCTTTTAGGGAGGTCCGGGGGGGGGGGGAGAGGGAAAAGAAGGGACTGCTGGTAACTCTGTGAATTAGTGACACTTCAGAGAGGCGTTCATGGTCCTTTCAGCAAATGCCTCTCTTTCATCGCCTGGTAGAACTAACAGGGATTGAAGAGTGCAGCTTTCTTTTTCCAAGGAGAGCCCCAGGCGCACTCTCTGCTTCGCCCCCCCCCCTGCAAAGGAGCGACTGCAGAGCAGGCCAGGAGCCAGAGCCTTGGTCCTCCGGAGGGGCCGGAGCAGGCCGGGCGTGGCTCCCCTCAGGCAGCAGGAGGCAGTTGTGGCAAGGCAGGCGTCCCCTCAGGATAAGGCAGATGGCGGCAGCAGCAGTGATGGCGCTTCTCCTCCTCGTTGTTTTCCTCCTTCACGTTGGCTCTGTCTTTTGTGCAGGTGTCAAAAGAGCCCAAGCCCCACCCAACAGCCCAAGTGCTACTCTCCGAGGCCTTGCCTGCAGAGGAGAAGTTTTGAAGCAGGGCAGCTCCAGGAGCACTGGGAAAGGTCTCTGGGCGAGCTGCAGGAGTGCTGCTCTGCGGCGAAGGTTTTTTAGTGAGAGAGGGGGGGCGGAGCAGGGGCAGGGTGGGCCATCCAGCTGAACCCCATGCCGGTGACCCCTGTGAAAGTGCTGTTCGACCCCCAAAGGGGTCGCGACCCACAGGTTGAGAACCGCTGCTCTTCCTGCTCTATCCCATGCATAATCTTATAAACCTCAATCATGTCACCCCTCAGCTGTTATTTCTCCAAGCACGTCAACCTTTCTTCATAGGAAAAGTGTTCCAACCCTTTTATCATTTTAGTTGCCCTTTTCTGCACTTTTTCCAATGCTATAATATTTTTCTTGAGGTGTGGCGACCAGAACTGTACACAGTACTCCAAATGAGGTTGCACCATCAATTTATACAGGGGCATTATGATACTGGCTGATTTGTTATCTATTCCCTTCCTAATAACCCCCAGCATAGCATTGGCCTTTTTCATTGCAGTTGCACACTGTCTCGACATTTTCATTGAGTTATCTACTACAACTCCAAGATCTCTCTCTTGGTCAGTCTCCGCCAGTTCAGACCCCATCAATGTGTATTTATAGTTAGGATTTTTGGCTCCAATGTGCATCACTTTGCAGTTGGCCACATTTAACCCCATTTGCCTTGTTGATGCCCATTTGCCCATCCTTGACAGATCTCTTTGAAGTGCCTCACAATCCTCCCTGGTTTTCACCACCCTGAACAACTTCATGTCATCTGCAAATTTAGCCACTTCACTGCTTACTCCCAACTCCAAATCATTAATAGACAAGTTAAAAAGCAGCGGACCGAGTACTGATCCCTGTGGTACCCCACTGCTTACCTCCCTCCACTGAGAAAATTTCCCATTTATACTCAGTCTCTGTTTCCTTTTAATTAGCCAGTTTTTGGTCCACAAAAGGACTTCTCCATTTATCCCATGACTATTAAGCTTACTTAGGAGCCTTTGATGAGGAACTTTATCAAAAGCTTTCTGGAAGTCAAAGTAAACAACATCTATTGGGTCCCCCTTGTCCACATGTTTGTTTACTCCCTCAAAGAACACTAACAGGTTAGTGAGACAAGATCTTCCCTTACAGAATGCATGCTGAGTCTTCCTCAATAGATTTTGTTCATCAGTGTGCCTAGTAATTTTTTCCTTAATAACAGTTTCCACCAACTTACCCGGTATCGATGTCAGACTGACTGGCCTGTAATTTCCCAGATCTCCTCTGGAACCCTTTTTAAATATAGGAGTGACATTCGCTACCTTCCAGTCCTCAGGAATGGAGGCAGATTTTAAGGAAAGATTACACATTTTTGTCAGGAGATCCACAAGTTCACATTTAAGTTCTTTCACAACTCTCGGATGTATGCCATCCGGGTCCAGTGATTTATTTGTTTTTAAGTTGTTTATCAGATGTAGGACCTCCTCTCTTGTCACCTCAATCTGACTCAGGTCTTTCAACCCCCCCTCCCGAAATCAGTGGTTCTGGAGTGGGCAGGCACTTCTCATCTTCCACAGTGAAGACAGAGGGAAAAATGCATTCAGCTTCTCAACCATTTCCCTATCATTCTTCACTACATCTTTTACCCCATGGTCATCCAAGGGCCCCACTGCTTCCCTGGCTGGTTTCCTACTTCTAATATATTTGAAAAAAGTTTTATTGTTGGTCTTTATGTTTTTTGTGATATGTTCCTCATATTCCCTTTTTGCCTGCCTGATCACAGACTTGCATTTTATTTGCCACAGCCTGTGTTCCCTTTTATCAGCCTCACTGAGACTAGCTTCCACCGCTCAAAGGAATCCTTCTTACCTTTTACAGCTTCCATTACTTTGTTTGTTAACCATGCAGGCTTTTTTCTATACCTATTTGTGCCTTTCCTAACCCATGGTATATATTTTCTCTGAGCCTCCCTGAGCCCGCCTTATGACAGGGAGGGCAGGATATAAATCACATGAAATAAATAAATAAATAAATAAATAATAGATAGTCTCTAAGCTTCCCCAATTGTTTTGACCCTTTCTACTTTTCCTTTCAGTTTTCTTCTCACATATCCTCTATATCAGAGAAGTTACCCCTTTTAAAGTTAAAAGTGGTTGTGTCAGTCTTTATGGGCAACTCCCTATTTATACAAATGTTGCACTCAATAACATTATGGTCACTGTTCCCAAGTGGTGCAATCACTTTAACATCTCTCACCAGGTCTTGGGCGTTACTTAGGACCAAATCCAGGATTGCCTCTCCCCTGGTCGGTTCTGTAACCATCTGCTCCATAGCACAGTCATTGAGAGTGTCTAGAAACTCAATCTCTTTTTCCTGACTTGAACACACATTGACCCAATCAATGTGTGGGTAGTTAAAGTCACCTATTACAACACAGTTATTTCACTTAGCCGCTATCTTGAATTCATTCATCATTTTATAATCCTCCTCTATCTTTTGATTTGGTGGGCGATAACAAACTCCCAATGTTAAGCTTCCTTTTGGGCCCACTAATTAAACCCACAGCATTTCTAGAAGCGAATCCAATTCTCCTGCCCTCTCAATCTTATTGGACTGTATACCCTCTCTGACATAAAGAGCCACCCCAACCCCAATCCCACTGATTTTCCTCATCCCACCAAGTTTCTGAAATACCCACAATGTCTATGTTCTCCCCCAACACCAAGCATTCCAACTCCCCAATTCTACCTCGGACACTTCTAGCATTAGTATATAAACACCTATAGTTTCCCATGCATGTTAAACCCACAACCTTCCTCTTGCTGCCTCAAGACCTTGCCAGGCAGTCCCTATCACTTGCCACATTCTCAGAGAACAATTCTAATCCCTTTCCTTGTAGGAAAGTAACAACTACCCCTTCATCTCTTTGAGGCTTGAGATGCTGAACTGGATGATGTCATAGGGTTATATACTTCAGGGGGTTTCTGGGGGGGTGAGATTTGATGCTGCTGTAATCTCTTTGTTTATTCATAATTTTTCAGGGACTTCCTGTCATATGGTCAGACATTGCTGCAGGTCTCAGTACTGCCATCACCCATGATGGCACATAGAAAGTAGAATGTGACCCGAGGGTATTTGTATAGAATCTTGTGAATTTGTTATCCATCTCTTCTTGGATGTGGAAGAATGGTGGAAATCTGGTAAATATGTATTCATTGATATGTATATATACCTGAATCACACATGGCTTTCTTTGTGTGGAGGTGGGTGTATACGGTCTTTATGCCCATATCCCAGTGTATGTTGGAGGCTGGCCTGTTTGTTAGCACCTGTGTCAGCCCAAAGACAACTCAAGAGATGAGAGATCACTCAAGTGAAGTAGTGAGCCCAAAAAAGTGCCTCGCAAACAGGAATTATATTGAATAAACTAAAAGCCTTAATCAATTGATGGGTTTGATTAGACACTTAATTCAGTAATCATTGATTGTAGCTATTTAATTGGATTTTCACCAGGACTGTTCCTTTGACAGGATTTCAGTACTTGAAAAAAGGAAAGTGGGGAATTCTTATACTAGATGAAGGAATCTGAAAAATAAAAGTAAAATGCAGTAACTTTAGAGAACATATGCATGAAGGAAAATTTATTCCTAATTTAGTATACCAGCCTTTCATTCAAATAGCACTGCAGGAATTAAACTGAGAAGTAAGCACTTGCATTATTATTATTTTTTTAAAAACCCTCCAAAAACCCCCCAAACCCAAAAAAGCAGAAAACCCTAGTTCCCAGAGGCACAATTCATTTTTTTCTGTCACCAACATTTTAAAATTATTACTAGATTATTTTTTTTAATCTGAGCCTGCTCCAGTGGGGAGGGTGGAGTAAAAGTTGAAATAAATACATAAATCTAGATTTATTATTTTTTTTAAATGATTCCATTTATTTTAAAAGAACTGATTCAAGGGTCATATGGTCTCCCTTTAACCATATAATGTACTTATTTCTGGCCTTGAGACAAAACAATCAAAAGATATTTATTAGACAATATGCCTAAATAGCAAGGTAGGTTCTACCTAGAGGAGATGCTAAGAATTCTGAGTTGGGAGCTCCCAAGAACTTTTGCTTTGCAAATAGTGGCAGCTGGAATTGGATGAACCTTTGCCTCCTATTCCCCCATACAGGGGATATACAGAGGGTCTGTGTCTTTGTCTCATATGACAAACAGAAGCTCCATAGTACCATTTCACATCAGCAATTTGGCACAGGGAGAAAGGATTAAACATTTCTCCCCCTGACCATGGTCCTTTTTCAAATTTTGTTCCCCCATGGCTGCAATTTTCAAAGGAAAACACTCCAAAGATGCAATTCTCAGCATCTCATGTAGTGTCATGAGTCAGCCAGGTCTCAGTGATACTAAGGACTTGTCGGGAAAAGAGGAGCCCCATGTAACCAACCCTGAATCAACAGAAGCTGACCAGCAGGAAACTGAGCTGCAGACTTGTCAGAATTCACAGTGTCAAGACTCACAGCCAACAGCTGGTGCAGAGCCACTGACACCCTCTAGCCCTGGTTCAGCAGGTGAACTCAGCTGGCCATTCCCAACTCACCAGTATTATCTACAGCCTTAGGGCACCACAGACGAAGGCTGAGAACAGAGCTACAGACAAGACAGCAAAGTACACGTCTCCTGGTTTGGCATGATCTGTTTGCTGATAACAAAGACGAGTGACTGCAGGATTGCTTCTGAGCAGCTAGCTGCAAGCCTGACCCTTAGGTGGGTGGCTATAAAACCAGCCAGGAAAGGCTATTTGGTGTGGTCACTGACTCTGCCTTGCCTGATTCTTGGTACCTGACCTTGGACAGAACAACTCTGCCTTGCCTGACTTCTGGAACCCTGATCTTGGACTGGATGACCCTGCCTTGCCTGACCCTTGGCACCTGACCCTTGGAGCCTGCAAGCCAGTATATCTAGTTTGAAACTAAATATTCCCTAAATAAATATTCCCTAAATAAAGGCTGCATTTTTGGAGCATTGTGGAATGAATTTTAGGATGGGTCAAATTAAATCTTTGGTACCATGTATGGAACCAGTAAGAACACTTCTCTCCGATCATTTTTGTAAGGATTTGGCCTGGGCATGGTTAGGGGCATAAGCCAAAGGGCAAGAGCCGAAGTGGACCTGCTGCTTGGCTCTTAGGTCAATTGCTTGCAGTTGGAGACCTTCAGGGAGCCAGCCCAGCGGATCCTGGAGTAGGATGTGTGTATTGGTTTATTTGATTTATGTTTATTTAGTGAAATTGGGGAGTTTTGCAAATCACATTTTCTTATTTTGTATTTTGCAATCTGCTTTGGGTTCCCCATTGGGGAAAACATGGGATTAAAATACTAAAATAAACATACCAATTATGCACTGTTATTATGCAAATATTTCATGTTTGTTTACTAAATATAAACATTATTTTACATTTTTTACCTTTAGGCCTTTTTAAATAATTTTTTACCATTAGGCCTTAATTTGGACCCTATTGTGTAGATATTTTGTTTTGGATTTTTAATAATAATTTATTGATAATAGTTTTTACAAATCATTTATGTTAAGGTGTTCAGTTGATTTGGCAAATAAAATCATATTCTGGATGGCTGGGTGCTCAAGTACATGGCAACTTTCCACTGTATTTACTCAGCATGCACAAGGTCCCAGGTTCAATCCCCGGCAGCATCTCCAGTTAAAAGATCTGGCAGGAGGTGATGGGAAAGACCTCCGCCTGAGACCCTGGAGAGCCTCTGACAGTCTTAGTAGACAATGTTGACTTAGATGGACCAAGGGCCTGACTCAGTATAATGCAGTTTCATGTGTTCATGTGACATAATGGAATTATAATTATAATTCTGGGAATTGTAGTTGGACTAGTAAGTACTGAACGTGCACCGACACGCTGAATGCCACCAACTGAGTGATGAATCTTGCTAACAGTGTGGGCATATAAACTGCACGTAGCCTTGAAATCTAGTTGATTTTAAATGCTAAATGACCTATCCATGATGATGTTGGGGTACGTAATCCCAGCAAGCCTGTGACATCACTCACCAATGCCTACCCAGCTAGTTGCCATAGTAAATGGCACCAAGTGCCCAAATTCACATCAGCTGAAAACACTGCCAGCTTTAAATTGCAAACAAATCATAAGGGAAATAATATGTGATGTTCTGCTTGAGAGAAAACAAGCATTGCAAGCCAGATAAGTCTGTGAAATCTACCAACCCTCTAAACCCACTGGACTTAGAAGGGTGTCAGCGCTTAAGACCACACCATTAAAGCACCACTATGGAGTCCATGGAGAAAGGGCAGGGGAATAAAGTGATAATAAATAAATCTCCTCTACTATATTTCCCCTTTAATATGGAACAAGCCTATTTTATCTTTATACTAGTCCTTTGTCGTATATTATACTGAGAGATGGTAGCTAGCCCAAAATCACCCAGTTGGCTGAACAGGAATTGGAATTCATGTCTCCTTCATCTAAGCCCATCAGATGCAGTACCCTGTGCTCTTGCTCATTCCTGCCTTTGCCATTCTGAGTTCTCTCTAGTGAACTTCAGGGATGCCTGCAAAAAGGCAAAGTGGGGCAGAAACAAGAAAGACAGAGTGAGCAGCCCACTGATAAAACATGTCCTAACCAGTAGCAACACTGTCTCTTGGTGTTGGCATTTTACGTGGGAACAAAGAGGAGATCTCAAGCCTTGTGCCATCCACAATTTAATTTTCTCTTTTGAGATGTCACTTGATAAATCACAGACATGAATGAAAGAAAGCAGATTAGCCTTTATTTGAAAGGTGAAATGTCAGCTTTGCTTAATAGTAGCGACTTGACAGAGATCCCAATCCAACTCTGACTGATAATTGAAAAGTCTTTTTTGGGGGTGGGGAGGAAGGTTCTTCACACAAGTGAAAACCATAAGGCACAACGACATTTTACACTTCTGCATGCCAACCAATCATTCCATATTACACTGTTATTCAGGAAAGAAATGTTCAGTACCAAGTTAAGAATGAACTATAATGATGACAGCACAAAGGAACTATCAGTTCATCATTTGTTCAATTGTTCAAATTCATTTTAAATGAACCTGACAAGGACATGGACAAATGGCATAAAAGTGTTCAGTGCACAACCATGAGGTCCTGGACCTGCCTGGATGATGTCAAATGGAATTTGTTCTTGGCAGGTATTGATGCAAGGCATGAGGTGATGACCATTTTAAATTTGGTCCTTAGAGTGATTCTAGACATCCATAACATTTGTCCAAATAGTTAAGCTATGTCTAAACTCTCATTTGGGCAAGCAAGCAAAAGCTTTGGGATGGATCCAGCCATCCTCCAGCATAAGGAGCCTTCCTTTAAATTGTGTCTTTTCCTCCAATGAAAGAGCCATGTAATTTGGAGGAGGGATCCTTAGATTGGTGGAACGCTTCAAACTTGAGTCAAAAGAAAAGGTGAGGCATAAATATTTGAATAATGAAATGAAATAGAAATTTATTTGTATTTAGCCATAAGCCATTACAAACCAAGGCTGCTCTCAGATTATGGATATCTATATATCTACTTCCGAGAGGTTTTTTTTTCCTGTGTGGATGCTTATTTCTGCCAGAAGAGAGCTCCCTTTCCCCCAACAGCTTTTCCTACATAGTCAGGCCCCTTCCTTGTCCTGCAGAAAAATCCGAAAAGTTAAAAAAACCCTTCAGGGACCATAGAATCCCCTAAAATACCTTTTGAAATGGCCTCAGCTCCAGGCGTCAACTGTGAGGAGATTAGAATGTTCGGGGGAGTGGGGGAGGTTCTAACTGTTTCTGTCAGTAAAAGGCAGGGTTTTTACTGACAGTAGTCTAGGGTTGCTAAGTACCCCCCCTGGCCACCAGCAGCAGATCCAGATCCAGGCTGGGAAACTCCTGGAGATTTGGGGGTGGAACCTGGGGAGGACAGGGACCTCAGTGAGGTAGAATGTCTGGGGAGGGTGGGATTTGAGGTGGGAGGAAGAAAGAGAGAGAAAGAGTGATGAGATGGGGAGGCAGAAAAACAAAGAGAATGGTGGCGGGTCAGAAAGAGAGAGGAAGTTACATACATGGAGGAGAGAGAGAACAAGAAAGGGGGGCAGAAGGGAGAAAGAGTGTGAGAGAGGTAGGGGGAGAAGGAAGCAAAGGTGTGAGGAATGGGATAACCATTCCACAAGTTTCTTGCGGGTCTCCATTGTCTATACTAATTAGGTAGGAGGATCTAAAACGGTCATTCTTAAACAGCTTGAACCAGGAAGCAGACTGTGATTTCAGGATTAACTGTTTATCTAACAGAGCATCACACTTAAATGCCCAGTCTCTAAGATCTGAACTGTTTGTTAAAGGACTGAGAAGGTCATCAGGAGTGGAGTATCTTGATAATAGATTATTAAGAAAACAAGAATGCTCCAAGTCTTTTGATAACATTGATTTAAATGCCAGTTGGCTGAATGAGTCAGAACTGGCAGCCCTGTCTCCCCCCCCCCAAAGATTTTAGAACAGCAAGGTGCACCCTCGACCTTAAAAAATGGTTTTGAATTCTTTCAGTACTAGTGAGAACATCCTCTTTCCATCCCTAAACCTCAGCAATATTTGAACAAACTCTCCTCTTGAGACTGGTAGGAGAGGGGTTCCCCCCCCCCACACACACACACTGAACTCCCCCCCCCCCCAACACTCACAGTGATTCCTAGCTGATCTGAAAAACTTTAGGTCAGAACTTCTCCCCTAAGAATATATAGTGACATGCAGGCATTTGTTCTGAAAATAACAAGACCTGAAAGAGCCGAGTTTTAAAAATGTAGATTCAATTGCTTTGTCATCTATGTATACTGAACCATTGTGGAATTAATCAATCCACATAGCTTATTCTTTTCAAATGTTTACAGCTTTCCATAAACTGTGCCTGAAGCAGCTTACAACAAAGTCAGAATATATCAAAATATATTTAAACAGCTTAAAACAGCAATCTATAATTTTAATAAGGCAGCAAAATAAAATAGCATAATGAGAGTAAGTTTGGCAGAATGGATAAATGACCCAGACAGCTTCATTAATCAGACAGTTTAAGTAAGGATCACACGCAAATACAACAATGTTAACAAAAGACTGCAAATACAAGGGTGTTTTCACCTGGTACCTAAAATGTGATGACTAGTCCAGACCTGGTTCACCACAGAAGCAGCCACTTGAAGTGCAAAAACAGTAGAGGGTGGGAGCCTGGGCAGAGGCCCTGGGCATGTCACTTCCTAGACCTGTGTCCTTGCCACCTGAGTCCCTGGTGAGCTGAACTGGCAGGGCTGGAAGGGAAAGGGCACTCTGTGTGACAAATACAGTCTGAGATCCATCACAGAATGTATTTAGAAACATCTCTTACTATTGAGGACTGTTTTATCACTACCATTTTAGACTGCTCCATTTTATGCGCTGTTATGCCCTGGCTTGCTTTTATTGGCTGTTTTTGTTGGCATGATTTTCATTGGATTGTTTATTTCTTTTTATTTCTATTATTATTATTTTATTTCTATTATTTCTATTATTCATCTTTATTGTTTTCCTTGTGTTTGGTCTTACCTTATGGTTGTGAGCCAAACAGCCACAGAAGAAAGGACCTTTTGTAATATTGTTGTGAGCCACCTTGTGCATGTCGGGGGACACAGGACAGGAATTTAATAAATAAATAAATAATCTGGCCAAATTGCCAAAAAAATGATCAAATATAAAATTGAACATAGAGGGGCTATACAATTCAGCAATTTTCCTTAAAAAATTAAAAGAATTTTGGGGGTGGTACACTGGTTAGGTCAGTCTGCCCTCAGAGGGTGATGGGATTCCAAGATATGGTTTTGAAAGCTTGAGTGGTGACTTCACTGATGTTAGGATGGGGGCATGAAATACCAAGTTCCACCAGGCGATAAGACAGACTAGTTCCCCGGTGTCCTCTCCCTCCTTCATATAGCAACACAGCACCATGGGTTAGCCAGAACTGGGCAACTTGAAGAGAGTGGGGAAACATGGGGCTGCCCTTGTCCCAAATCCGGAAGCTGCAGCTGGTGCAGAATGTGGCAGTGAAGCTGACGTTGTGTCTTCCAGCCCGCCCTAAAAGCACTGCACTGGCTGCCTATAGCATACCGGATATGGTTCAAGGTGCTGGTGCTTACCTATAAAGCCCTAAATGGCCAAGGGTCAGGTTCCCTGTCATGTTTGCTTCCTTTTCTTAGTCCCTGTTACAGTTCCTGGCAAGAGATCGGCATGGGGGGGCATGGGGGTTGTGGCCATGGGGGGGGGGCAATTCTGCAAAAAGGGGAGGATGGGAAACTGCACCCTTTGGCACATGTCTCCAAGAAATTTAATGAGACTGAAAGAGACTGGTCCGTGTGGGACAAAGAGGCAGCCGCCATCTGCTTAGCCTTGTCCACCTGGAGACATTGGTTAGAGGGAGCGCAGACACCGTTTGAGATCTGGACTGATCATAAAAACCTGGAGGCGCTGCGGACCCATAAAACTTTGAACGCAAAACAGCTCCGGTGGGCTGATTTCTTTTCCAAGTTCAATTTTAAACTGTGGCATTTCCCTGGGACATCTAACCCCTTAGCAGACGCATTGTCCAGGCTTCCCCAGCATGAATCTAAGAGGGAAGAAGTGTTCGATTCCATGTTCTCGCCTGAGCAGCTTAGCGGAGCTGTTGTCACCAGAAGCCAAAAGCAGCAGTCCGCCACGGCTCCCTCCTCTCAGTGGATTACAAAATGTGCGATGTGTGAGACTTCTGATTAGATCCAATAAGTCAGGCCTTGTATTTCAAATCAAAGTCTTTATTCTTAATGGTCTTTCAGGAAAACACTTGCGTTGTTAGTGATACCAGAAACAGAAAAGGAGGGATTGATATAGTGAATTCAAACTAGAGGAAAAATGCAGGTACCAATGGCAAAAGACTAAACAAGCGCCAAAATGTACTACCGTTACTTTCTCAGGAAAAAAAGGCTTGTAAGCAGATCTACATTCCCATCCCCGGCCCTGTGATTTCCCTACATGCAATCCCCCGCAAAAGACACCTGGAAAATCAGAGGCCCAGTTGCCCAAGATTACAAGTGCAGCAACAGAGATAACATGAGTCTAGCAAAACATCTGAGCTCATTCCAGAGGAGGAGGGGGGGAAGGAACCATCAGAGCAGAAGCTGATGCCGATCTCCCGCCGGGACCTGCAACCAGGATAAACATAGAAAAGCAAAACATGACAGGGAACCTGACACGATGGAATATTCTCAGCAGGATCGGGATGAATGGCATGGGGAAGAGGGGGAGAACATAAGCCCAATGTGTGCTGGTATAAAGGCTCGAAATTGGTGGTGCCCATTTGTCTTAGACTGTCTGTTTTAAATGCTTGCTATGAATCTAAGCTCTCTGGTCATTTTGGGTATTTGAAAACGTTGAACTTGTCCAGAGGCAGTTTTGGTGGCCATGAATGCGTAAACATGTCTCAGACTATGTGACTTCTTGCCAAACCTGCCTGATGTGCAAAAACGAGGGGGGAAGCCTCCGGGTCTCTTAAAACCCCTTCCCACCCCCTCCCGGCCTTGGGAGGACATTTCCATGGACTTCATTACTGATTTGCCACCCAGCAAAGGGAGAACTGTAATCTGGGTGGTGGTGGATTTATTTTCCAAGCAGGCGCACTTTGTCCCATTCAAGAAATTGCCCACAGCTAAGGGCCTATCCAAAGTGTTCTTTAATCACATGTTAAATTTCATTCTTTTCCTAGGCGTGTAATATCCGATAGGGGAAGTCAGTTCGTTGCCACCTTTTGGTGGGAGCTTTTACAGACTATGGGCATTGAGCCTGCCTTCAGTTCTGCTTATCACCCAGAGACTGATGGACAATCTGAACGAACTAATCAGATCCTGGAACAATTTTTGAGGTGTTACTCAAACTACCACCAAGATAATTGGGTAGACTTGCTCCCTTTTGCTGAATATAGCTACAATAATTCAGTGCACTCTTCCACAGACGTGTCCCCTTTTCTAGCGGTGGGGGGGTGTAAAGGTAACCCATTGCCAAATATCCTACCCCCCAGAGACAGCTCACCCTCTACTTTTGAATCTTGGTGGACTAATCTGTAAGAATCCTGGCCCCTTATTGCCAAAAGCCGCCCTGAGCCTGTTCGCGGGGAGGGCGGGGTATAAATTGAAAGAATAAATAAATAAATGCTAGATCGGGCTAAAGCGGATTACAAAAAATACGCGGACCGGAATAGGGCTCCTGGTTGGGAGTTGGAGACTGGGGACTCTGTTTATGTATCTACAAAGAACATTCGCGGCTTGCAGCCAAGCCGGAAATTGGGATGGAAATACGTCAGTCCTTTTAAGGTCTTGCGCAAGATTTCTCCTGTGTCTTTTGAGCTTGATCTGCCTAAATCACTGAACCCTGTTCATCCTGTGTTCCATTACAGCTTGTTGAAGAAAGGCCCTGGGCTGAATTCCTGGCGTCTGGAGATTTCAGTTCCTCCTCCTCTGATGAAGGAGGGGGAGCCGCATTTTGAGATTTCCAGCATTTTGGATTCTAAACTTAAACGAGGACGTTTGTTTTACCTGGTGAATTGCGTAGATTTCGGTCCTGAATGTAATGAGTGGGTGGCTGCTGATCATGTTCATGTTCCTCGGTTGATTCGTGCCTTTCATAAACGTTACCCTTCTAAACCAGGTGGGGGTTGATTTTGGGAGGGGCAGGATGTCATGTTCCCTGTCATGTTTGCTTCCTTTTCTTAGTCCCTGTTATAGGTCCTGGCAGGAGATCGGCATCGGTTTCCCTTCTGGCGGTTCCCCCCCCCCCTTCATCCCCTCCTGCCTCACCCCTCCTTCATCAGAGTGAGCTCATATATTTTGCTAAACTTCAGTTATCTCCGTTGCTGCACTTGTAACCTTGGGCAGCTAGGCCTCCACTCTTCCAGGTGTCTTTTGCGTGGGAATGCATGTAGATTACACACAGGGCCGGGGATGGGAATTTAGCTCCTCTTACGCACCTTTTTTCCTGAGAAAGTAACGGTAGCACATTTTGGCGCCTGATGTTTTTATTCTCATTGGTACCCGTGCTTTTACCCCTGTTTGAATACAGTATATCAATTCCTCCCATTCTGTATGTGGTATCACTAACAACGCAAGTGTTTCCTGAAGAGAGCCAGTTTGGTGTAGTGGTTAAGTGCACAGACTCTAATCTGGGAGAACCGGGTTTGATTCCCCACTCCTCCACTTGCACCTGGCTGGATGACCTTGGGCAAGCCATAGCTCTGTACCAGCTGTTCCCTCAAGGACAGCTTGGGAAAGAGTTCTCTCAGCCCCACCTACCTCACAGGGTGTCTGTTGTGGGGAGGGGAAGGGAAAGGAGTTTGTAAGCCGCTCTGAGACTCCAAGTGAGTGAAGGGTGGGATATAAATCCAATCTCTTCTTCTTCTTCTGAAAGACCATTAAGAATAAAGACTTTGTCTTGCAATACAAGGCCTGGCTTATTGGATCTAATCAGAAGTCTCATACCAAGGACCTACTTACCTAAGGGACCGCCTCTCCCCGTATGTACCCCAGCGAGCACTATGATCAGGCTTCCAGAACCACCTGGTTCTCCCAGGGTCTAAGGAGGCCCTATTGGCAGCAATGAGGGCCAGGGCCTTTTCGGTGGTGCCCCCACACTGGTGGAATGAGTTTCCGGATAACATCAGGGCCCTATGGGACCTTTTACAGTTCCACAGGGCCTGTAAAACAGAGCTCTTCCTCCAGGCTTTTAAGTAGGGGCCGCCTTGACTTTATAGCCCTGGCCCAACCACTGAAAACCACCAATGGACCATCAGCACCACTTCCAGAAAAAGTCTGTTGACAGCTCCCGGGCAAAGACCCTGAAGTCTTTGCCATCATGTACTGTATTTTAAAGTCTGTATAGTATGTTTTATTATATGGTTGTTTTATGGAATTTTATAGGAATCGTGTTGTTAGCCGCTCTGAGCCTGCCAAGAGGCGGGGAGGGCGGGATAGAAATTTAAATAAATAAATAAAAATCTAGCTTCATTTGTAATCCCAGGGTGTTACAGTGTTCATAACAGCAGTGGAGAAATCTTACATCTCTGTTGCATCAGGTAAATCACATCTAGCACATTATTTACAGTAATGCAGCAGATGATGACTCCTAGGAGTGAGCTTTAGAATGATCTTGCATTTACCTGCAATGTTTTTGCATAGTTATTTGCCAATAAAATCTCTCCAGTTTCTTCTAACCTGGACACTAATTTATCAACAAATCTTGTGCTAGGGGTATTTGTAGTTCTGTTTGGTCTCCGCTGACAGTGCTCATAGCTGTCACTCCTCCAGTTAACATCTATGTGAATCCCCTTAATGAGATAATCTATTGCTTTTTAATTGGATATCATCAACATCATGTAAAATAAGCATCCAGGTGTTTCTGTCTATATTCTAGGCCAGTGCTTAAGGTTCCCAACACTGCCTCAACAAATGTGGGGAGATTTTTGGGACCAGTGCCTGGAGGTCAGAGTTTGGGGTGGATGTGATGTCACTTCTGGGTTATGCTCTAGGTTGCTTTCTCTAGACCATAGAGATGAAGGGAAATTCCTAGAATGTCAGTATGTAGAAGCCATTTTTTCCCACTCTTCAGTTCCTTGGGGACAGAAAATTGGGGATGGGGATTGGTAATTCCCCACTCCAGCACCACATTTCTAGTCTCCTACACACACACCCCAACCAGACGGCCCTACCAGTGCCTGAACTGTTTGAACTGTGAGGCTGTTGCTTTAAATGGCATTTCATACTACGGTCAGGGTCAAAAAATCGATTGACCCTCCTGGGGCCCAAAGATGCCAGGCTTGCTATTACCAGGGCCAGGGCCTTTTCAGTGGTGGCTCCATACTGGTGGAATGAACTCCCAAAAGAGATCAGGGCCCTGAGGGATCTTTTACAGTTCCGCAGGGCCTGCAAGATGGAGCTCTTCCACCAGGCTTTCCATTAGGAGCCGCCACCATGTTAACAGCTTTAATTATAGCCTTTGGAATCTGACATCTAGCCTGAGCTGCCCGTTAGGAAGATCATGAGCAGAATAACAGCGAGACCCTGGGCACACTCTTATTTTATAACAACTCATTATTATTATGCAGCACTTTATAAATTATGACTGTTGTAACTGAACTGTTTTAGATAATTTTAGGTGATTTTAATTGTATTGTATCAACTAGCGTAAGCCGCCCTGAGCCTGCTGTAAAGCGAGGAGGGCGGGGTATAAATCAACTACATAAATAAATACTACAAATGAAGTGCAACTTCCTTGAAGGATACCCTGATCCATGCTAAAACCATTTTGAGGCTTGATTATTCTAACATAGTCCACATCCTGCTGCCCTTAAAGATGACACAGAAACTGGTGGAAAATGCAGTGGCCAGTCTGTTACCTGGGGCTATTCAACAGAAGACTACTACTCCAGTTCTGAGATCCCCTTGCTGGGAGCTAGGGCTATTTTGGGGCAGGAATGCACAGGAATGGAGTTCCGGATGGCTCCTGAGTTGGCCATGCCTACAGCCAAAACCTCTGGCATGCCTGGCTACAGAGCATGCTGCTCTCCTCATTTTACACACAAGAGGGAAAGGCAGCATGTTTAAATGCCCTCTGGGGAGCCTCTGGGCATTTCCTTGTCAATTTCACTCCTGGCCAGTCAGCTGAGAGTGAAATTGACGAGGAAAAGCCTCTCTCTGCCTTCCCTTCTCTAACTGACATGTCACAGCTGGAAAAGGGCAGGCAGAGAACCCAGGCACATTACAAATGCCTTTCTTTCCCTCGCCGATCTGGGGAAGGGAGAGAAAGGCATTTAACCATGCCCCGCTGCACTTCCCTGTCTCTCTGCAATAGCGGGGAGGCTCAGGGAAGAAAGGGGCATGTGTGTATGCCTGCCTGCCTTTCGCCAGCCTGTCTGCCATGGTAGGCAGGCTGGGGAAAGAGGGCAGGCATGCAGAAATGCTTGGGTTCCCCTCCTGGTCTTCTTCAGGTGCAAGAAGATCAGGAGGGGAACCGAGGCATGTTGAAAATGCCTTTATTACCCTCCGCAAAAGCAGAAAGGCTCAGGGGAGGATTGGGGCATGTTTGCCTGGCTGCCCTCGGTCTCCCCAGACTTGCACGCCTTGGTGGGCTGGCTGGCTGGGGAGACCAAGGGCAGCCAGGTGAACATGCCTGCTTCACTTCCCAATCTTTCAGATCCCAGGCACTTCAGCAGCGTCTTTCCCTGGCTGTCTGGTTCGGAACGGGGGGAAGGGGGGGGAGGTTAGACTAGAAAGGTGTTATGTATTGACCATGCGGTCGCCATGTGCTCCCGTAATGGCGACCACCATGTGGCCAGAGCACATGGCCAAGAAACTACCTGAGCTTCAGCCAGGTAGAACAAAGGCCAGGTGGATTCAAACTGGCCACCAATCATGTACCTAGGTTTCTCCCAGGGAACCTATGAGATGTAAATAGACTGATAATAGCCTATCAGGCCAGTTGGGCGAGGTCAGGGGATTGTCCCTGACCAGCATAAAAGGAGGGCTTCGAGCCCTGGGTTGTATGCTTCATCTGGACCAGTAATAAAGACCTAGCTGTTTCACTACTCCATGGACTCCTGACTCCAATACTTATCAAAAGGTGATGCTGAAGTGGGGCAGAGAAGCTCAAGGGGGAAAAAGGCAAGCTTCCATGCCTGCCCTGTGCTTTCCCAGCCCCCCGCTTTATATGCTAATGAGCTGCACTGCCAGGGTTGTGGCCTAATATGCTAATGAATCTCTGCTGTTGGATGTGGCCTATTAAGCTAATGAGATCCTGCTGGGCTTATTCTACAAAAAAACCCAAAACCCTGCTGGCAGCCAATGTGTTTCTAGGCTTATTTCAAGAGGCAGGTGCTCACCTTTAAAGCTCTTCACTGTCTGGGACACTTGAACTTGAAGGGATGTCTGTGACAGCAATCTGATTTGGAAAACAAAATCTCAAATGACGAAGGAAAATATCCTGTATAGAGCCTAAATCATAAGAAAGCATAAAATGCTGAACTGTACCATGTGTGTTCTGCTGTAGTGCAGAAGTCAAGGTAGCAGACTTAATTTAGAGTTTCCTTGATTTTGGCACATGAATGAATTTAATTTCGTCTCCTAAACAGAAGTTTTGACAATGTTTTGCCTGTAGTTACTTTTGAAACTTTCTTTATTGATGTTATCTGAGATTGTGGCTATCTCAAGTTGTCCCTTTCCCCAATATCCTAACATTATATATACTGAGTTTAGCACATGCATCCTTGGAGAAAGTGCAAGCGTATAGCAGCCCTGTTTTGTAAAAATTCCATTTTCCCCTAGCAATCAAAAAAAAAATGTATAAAACAACAAGCAAGCAACATTTTAGAGAATTATGGTATGCTTTTATTTTGTCCTACCATGAGTTAAAGTAAGCAATAATATTTGTTGGTGTAGTAATGTACCAAATATAGACTAGTTGGATGTCATAAATGGACATAATTTGGAGAGACAATTTGAGTACAGTAAACAAAATCTCCTTGGAACTGTTCATACCGAAGCACAGAAGAGGAAAGGCTACTCTTGACTTTGCCCAGAGTAACATACAGGAACTGGTTCAGAAAGGAAGTGTGGTAGTGGAGCCATGACAAACTAAGCATAATATAATCAATTTTGACATCTTCTGTGCATTCATACTAAGAGGTAGTATTTTGACATTGCATTCAAAAGGAGAGGGCTTATTTTCCTTTTTTTGGAATGCGAGAGTGCCGAGAACATCTCGGATGTTATTAAAAATAGAAAATAACCGTGGAGGCAGTTTGCAGACACCGACGACGCTGACTGTGGGACTTTGGGCAGGTTCCATTTAATGCTAAATAGGCTCAACTGAGTATCAGATCCAAACCTGTCAGTCCCATCTGGCACATCTCTAAGCATGGTTCTAAATGCATGGAAGTAAACCGGTTCAGAAGGTTTAGACTCTGTTTTGGATTGCACAGTAAAAAAAGTTTGGGGATTATCATTTTCAGTCACTACCTCACGATGAGCCCCTCTGCCAGTTGCCCTGCCTTCTGGTATATAACTTTAACACCATCTCATTTCTTGAGCATTAGCACCATACATGGAATATTTATGCAACAGAAAGATTATGTGGAGCCTCAGTGCTTTGCATAACAGGAAGAGGACTGGTATTATCCTTTGCTATCTCCCATTCCCACCTTGATGAGATCATGGGCCTCTCTTATACCCATCAGACCACTGACCCACTTAGCCCAATATTGTCTCCTCTGGCTGGCAGCAGCTCTTCAAGGCATCAGACACAGAACTCCCTCAGCTCTGCTGTAAAAAAAATCCTTCTGCTGCAAATAAAGGGGATTGAACCCCTGACCTTACACATGCAAAGCATGTGCTTGGCTCTGAGCTGCTCAAACCAATTTGTGCTGCTTAACACAAGAGTAAGCAAGTGAGGGACTCACAATTACTTGGGGCGTGTGTGTGTGTGTCAGGAGCCTAAGCCCTGGTCCCTCCTGGGTCACCACTCCTTTGGCGAGTGAGCAGTGCTCCGGTCCATGGGTCTTCGAGGTTATGTAAACAGATCTTTGTAAAAATGTAAACAGATCTTTGTAAAAACCTTTGTAAACAGATCTTTGTAAAAATGTATAAAGGTTTATTAAGTAATTTAAAAAGACAGGATATCACTAAGCGCCCCGATTCCCAGTCTCTGCAATTTAATAGCAAGAAAACAACAAAGCTAAATTTCTATATAATGTACCTGGTATTATATATAATGTACCTGGTATTAGATGGCACGCTTTCTTAGAATACAGAAGTCCAAGCTGGAGGCTTAAAAGTTCTCTACACAGCTGTCCATCACAACAAAGCATAATCTAGTGAGAGGAACACACCGATCAGATCCTAAAGTCAGCATGGCTTTCCTCTTGACCATGGGTTAATTATAGTATTTGGCCATCTGGCATCAGGTGGTCTCCCAAACCCAATCAGGGAGCTCACTTGATGGAACCCTCCAGAAGATGATGACATCCACTCCTCCTTTTCCCCCTCTAATCTGATTACACAATTGAACACAGGCTCTCACAATTAGACAATTACCACATTCTTGAGTCCTGTATTGAAGAAGATAAGGATAGTGTTGGCAAGAAGGCCCAGTTATGGACACCTGCAAGCTGGAGCAGGCCTGCTAATATTCACATGAACCCTTGAGTGGAATTGGGGTGTTTTGCCTTGCAGGGGTATTGTGTGCTGGGTTCGATGCATGGAAAGCCCGGACTACGAAATAGGGATCGGCATAGATTTATTGAGTACACAACAAGCATGCAATACTGGCCAAGGTGGCCAACTATATACAACTCCTAGGACACACCCAAAAGTCCTATTGGTGGGTTTGAATTTCCTGCCAGAGTTCTGATTGGAGAGCATGTGGTGGTCTAGGATCCTAGACCCCTATTGTCTCTTGGAGTCAAGCTCTGACTGTATGCCACTGGCGTCCAGTGGCGGTCAGCGGACCTAACACTGGGGAATCTCATTTTCCCCACCCCAATTTTCCTCTTTCCTTTCCCTGAGAGCATCCATTGCTCTCCCCTTTTTCTACTATCTTCTTTTCTTCTTCCAGCCAACCTACTTTTATCTGCCCCTCTCTCAATCCCCAGTGTCCTCTCATTCCCTCCCCTGGGCAGCCTGTACCCAGGAAAACGATGGCCCAGTTATGTGGTGCTGGTAGGGTTGCCAGGTCCCTCCTAGCCACTGGTGGAGGATGGGGGGGGGGGTAAGGTTGCCAGATCCAGGTTGGGAAACTCCTGGAGATTTGGGGGTGGAGCCTTGGTAGGACAGGGAACTCAGTGGAGTCCACCCTCCAAAACATACATTTTACCCATGGGAACTGATCTCTGTAGTCTGTAGATGAATTGTAATTCCAGGGGATCCCCAGGTTCCACCAGGAGGTTGGTATCCCTAGGTGCTGGCTGGTAGCTGGCAGGGCCTAGTTGTACACTGTGGAACCTGCAGGGGGCACCTCATCTTCCAATGTATTCCCTCTCCCGAAATATTTCACTTCCTCCTGGCAACCCCCTTATCTTCACACTTCCCTGCAACCCACATTTATCAGCCCTCCATCATCAGCTATATTAATTGCTTCATTTATACCCCACTTATTTCCATAATGGGAACCCAAAGCAGTTTACCTCATTCCCCTCTCCTCCGTTTTATTGTCACAACACTGTGAGGTACGTTAGGCTGAGGGAGAGCGGCTGACCCACCCAAGGCCACCCAGTGAGTTTCCATGGCGGAATAGTGACACCAACCTGGCTCCTATCTGATACTCCAAGCACCAGCCACACTGGCTTTTCTGAGGTGCCTGGCTGCTGTTGAACAGTAGCAAGCAGCTGAGCCTGAGCGAACCTTGCAAGCTGCTTAGTAGTACGTCACTCGGTGGCTGTTGCTAGGCCTAGCCATCATTCCTCCTTCCGGGGGTGGTCTGGCCATTATGGGCACTGGACCCACCCTCTGTAAACCAGAAAACTTGCATTGGGTTTGATTAGAAGGTTGTAAATTGCAAATATTTTGGTGCATTGGTGTTGGGGCATTGTCTGACTTCAGGTAGATTGCCCTGGTGATGCTGCTGTCATTTTTCATTATAATCGCCCCTCCCCCCCCCCTTTACTGCTGATTGTCAAGGAAGAAGCAGGGGTGCAAGTCCAGATCTGGACAGTGAGTTTGGAGGGTGGAGGAAATCTAAAATGATTGTCCAACATTGTAAACGTCCCAGTTGGGGCGGATGATAAGAGAAGTACCATTCAGCAGCAGGAGCACATACGGTAGGGTTGCCAGCTCTGTGTTGGGAAATACCTGGATATTTGGGGGGTGGACCCCGAGGAGGGCAGGGCTTGGGGCATAATGCCATAGAGTTCAACTTCCAATGGTGAACCGATCTCTGTCGCCTAGAGACCAGTTGAAATAGTGGGAGATCTCCAGCCACCACCTAGAGGTTGGCATCCCTAACATACAGGAAGAAGTGAAACAAAATGTAGATGTTCTTGTACTGAATGATGGGATTCGAAGAGAGCTCAGAGACATTCCTACTTTTGGCAGAAACTGAGAACAAGCAAGACGTAATTTAAAAAATATTTTTGAAGGCATAAATAAAATACAATAAGGTAGTTTAATTGCATTTGAATAAGACACCCAAGATTAAAGTTCATAGACAAAATAAGTGTTCTCATAGGAACCAGCATCATCAAGCCAAACAACACATCCCGTGCTATATTTATCGTTTAAAATATTTATATCCAATGCTGGCAGCCAAAAGATCATGAGGTGACTAAAAGTAATCTTGCCAGGTTCTGACTGAGCGCATGAGGTTGTGAGATGTTTCCTGTGGCTGCTGGCAATGGATTCAGGTTGTGAAGCAATTGTTATGCCTTGTCAGGTTTGCAGAAAAACTAGATGTAAGCTAAGAATCAACATTTTAAATAAAACCCAAACAAGGGTTGTGATCAAGGAGAGGGAGGATGTTCTGTTGCTCGTTGGCACTGATGTCACAGGCATAGACAGCTTTAAAAGAGGATTAGATAGATTCTTGGAGGATTGGTCTATCAGTGTCTACCAGTCATGGTGTCTATAGGGAACCTCCACATTCAGAAGCAGTCAACCTCTGAATACCTGAGCTAGGAGGCAACGTTAGGGAAGGCCTCAGCCTCTCTGCCCTGTTTTTAGACCTCTAAGAGGAAGTGATTGGCCACTGTGTGAGACGGGGTGCTGGACTAGATGGACCACTGGTCCAATCCAGCAGGGGGCTCTTCTTATGTCCCAGGATACTAGCAAAACCACATCCAACACAGCAGTCACAGTTGCAAGCAGTCACATTAACAGGGGGAAGAAACCATGTTTCTTCAGGAACAACATACTGTTAACTGTGGGGAGAAATGCAATATCCTTACAAAAGGATCAGTACTGGGAGGAAAGCTGTCTGGATCATTGAAAAACTGATATTCATATTGATGGAACTAAGGCACTTTGTTATTGCTTTGAAATAGAACGAAGAACAAAGAAAAGACTTTCCCGTCATCTAGATGATGACACAGTCTATGAAATCGTTTCAAAAATAAGAAAAAAAGTAATTGGCACCTCAAAAGTACATCTTCTTGCGCTGAGATGCTTGTGAGAAGGTCCCCTGATGGTCCTCCATGGGCTTCTTTGCAGCTGAGCTGTCATTCTTCTGTGGGTTGCTTCTTTTATCCTCTTTCTCCCAGCCTCAAGGTACAGTATGGTGTGACACAATAACACATCCTTTATACTTTGATGTTGCAAATATTTCTAGGTTGATGGCAGGCATAGAGGCTGACAAAGACAAACTGTATGCATTTGAGAAAAATGTCATGGATGTTCATCATTCATGTATTCACATATAATCCAGTACATACTGAATGTTGGTGGGACGGGCCCTATCATTTTCCGGCTCTTGTGTGTTTTCATCACTTTAGGGTTGCCAAGTCCAGGTTGGAAAATGAACCAAGTCCGGGTTGGGGGTGGAGCCAGGAGAAGGCGGGGTTTGGGGAGGGGAGGGGCCTCAGCATGGTACAATGCCATAGAGTCCACCTTTCAAAACAGCCATTTTCTCCAGGGGAGCTGATATCTGTCAGCTGGAGACCAGTTGTAAAAGCGGGAAATCCCCAGGCCCCACCTGGAGGCTGGCAACCCTACATCACTTAGATGTCACTGATCCCCACTTTAGCCAATGCGTGTGTGTTAAGTGCTGTCAAGTCTTCAAAACTGACAATATAACATAGAAAACACAGGAATTGAGTAAATCAAGAAGCTTTTTGTATTTACCAGGTCCAGTATAAATCTTTTGCCAAGTATACCAAAGGCAAAGGCTTCACACAATCCATTAAATGGACTCCAGTAAAAGAAATAGTTCCTGAACCCTTCTTATTGTAACTGTTCTTCCAGAGATAAATCCCTCCGTTTATAAATTTACACTTGAATTTTAATAGACATTTCATCATTTCCAACAAAGAAGAAAAAGAAGAGATTGGATTTATACCCCACCCTTCACTTGTAGTCTCAGAGAGGCTTACAAACTCCTTTCCCTTCCCCTCCCCACAACAGACACCCTGTGAGGTAGGTGGGGCTGAGAGAGCTCTTTCCCAAGCTGTCCTTGAGAGAACAGCTGGCACAGAGCTATGGCTTGCCCGAGGTCATCCAGCCAGGTGCAAGTGGAGGAGTGGGGAATCAAACCTGGTTCTCCCAGATTAGAGTCCGCGCACTTAACCACTACACCAAACTGGCTCTCATATTTTTGACTTCCTTTTATCATGGTTACAGTGGCAGCTTTGCAAGGCTTTATTTCCCCTTATAGATATATACCTTTGAAGTATCCCTGTGATCGCAAAATGTTGTCTGTTTTGTAGGGGGTAGCAATTAACAGTTGGCCCAACATATTAAAAACTAGGGGGTGCAAAACAACAGCAACAGAAGAAGTCAAAGTCAGGTAATTCATCATTTTAAAATAAACTTTAGTTGCATCCAAATTTAATATCCAAGCTAAAGTAACTAGGAAATCAGTTCAATGGTTGTTTCCATTGGTTTCCATGACTAGCATGTATCTCCACCCACCAAATTAGAATGAAATTTTCAAGAATTGCCCCTCTCGAAGGTCAGTCAGACATAAGAGTGTCCCATTACATATTCAATTAAATTTCTCCTTTGCAGATCAGGAGTAGAGGGGTGTGAAGTTTTAGAACAGACACAAAGGGCGATTTCGCACTTGCCGTTTGCCTCTCATTCTCTCCAGGGTTTTTTCCTCCAGAGTATATTCTTCATGTTCACACTTGGAGCCGAAGCCCCTCATTTGCCCCGCAGTGTCCATTTCGCACATACTGACTGCCGCGTAGCTTCCATTCCCCTCCCATCTCCCAATCGCTCCTTCTCCCTTCCCTCCTCCCTCATTTAAAAAAAAAATGCATGTGGGATTGTGTTATTTTGTTAAAATGAAATGAGGCTTCCAGTCCCCCCTCCCATCATCCCACTCGCTCCTCCCCCCTCCCTTAAATTTTTTTTTAAAACGCAGGCACAACTGTGTTATTTTGTTATAATGCAATGATGGTGGACAAGGATAGTGTGAGCAATGGTCATGCGAGTTATAGAGGGAATGCTATTTGCTACTGAAATTTAAACTATTTTGCTGTTGCGAGCTGATATGCACCTAATGGTGTCTGGATTAAGATGTCCGTAGTTGCCTTCCTCTTCCCAGAATGCAATACTTCCCTCCTTCCTATTCAAATTTTCCCACCGCTGTTGCTTGCCACACAATGATTGGTCGACCATACGGCCTGGCACTGTGATTGGTGGCATGTCTGCTCTATCATCAAAATGTCGGGTGCTTTGCCAGCGGGATCTCAGGCACAAAATGGTGGATAAAGCCTTTACAGCCATGGTGCCTTATATGCATTGCAATTTTGTTATAACGAAATGTGGCCCATTTGAAAGATAAAATACCGGCGTCAGTAAGATGGTTTCCCCTTGTTTATTTGTATGCATTACTGCTTTACTTTATGGATCAAAAAAATCTTTTGCCATGCTGCTTGAAGCAACCCATTCGTGCTGTTCCCGCCACCAAGGATACTTTCTCTGCAATTTTATTTTCAAATTGTGTTATGAAACTTATGAAGGTTTTTTTTGCCGGAAAAACTTCCTCAGTGGAGCTCCCCAGCCGCGGAGCAGCATGTGGACTAGCCTCCTGTCTCCCTCCCACACGCTCTGGCTGCTATCCTCCATCCATCCTGCTGCCGGCTGCAGGAGCAGCAGCACTCGGGGTGCTGGATGCTGGATGCGAGCGCGAGCTGGGGGGGAGTCACGGTTCCTTCAGGGCTTCTTCTCCAGTGGTGGTGGTGGCAGCGGCAGCTGAGGAGGAGTGGCAGCAATGGCAGCCCAGTCTCCCTGCTCCGCATGCTGAATTGGAGCCCCGAAGAAAAAGTTCCCCCCATAATAAATAAATGTGAGCGTGTGTGTATTATACAAAGAAAACAACGGTGTGGTCTTCCCTTGCTGCATCACTATTTCATTATTTCAATATAATGAAATAAGGGGTTCTTTTTTTAAAAAAAGGGAGGGGAGCCAGTCTAGCCTCAGGCCCGGAGGAGCACACCCAGAGAGCGGGGCGGAAGAGTTGTGTCCCTGGCCTGCCCGCTTGCTCACCGTCGCTCCTCCCCAGGTTTCTGGAGGGAAGTGCCCCCCCACCTGCTCTGCAGGGGCTGTGGCTGGGGCACCCCAGACATAGGGCAGTGGTCATCCGTGAGCCCGGGGGCTCTCGAGCCAATGGCACCCAGCTCCTACTACCGAAAAGCCCCGCAAATCCTCCTCACCGACGCAGTCTTTGTGGTGGGTTCTTGTCTCGCTGCCTCATCATTTCGATATTACATTAGGAGGGCTCATTTCAAACAAAAATTGAAAAAACGCCTACCATGGGGTGGGCCAGATGGAGGGCGGGCGAGTGGGCATGTTTTCGTCTCGGCTTCTCCACTGGAACAAACAGGAAAATCCTCTAGAAACAGGATTTTCTTGCTTCGGGGAAGCTCCGGAGCAGTGTGTCGCGATACTCCTGATCAAACCGTGAGCCCGGAGCAACTGGTGGGAAATCAACCAGAAGCTCCTGAGCAAGCATCAGGGCAAACCCAGGGCAAACTCTAGTGCGAAATCGCCCAGAGAGACAATGGTGGCAGAAGGTGGAAATGCTGTGCACAGAAATGCTTGTGGGCAATTGATCCTGTTCGGTGGGAAGATGGGTTAATTGCAAGGCTAAAAGTAACCCTGTACAAACCAGTGCAAAGTACCAGCAAAAAGTGGCATAAGGGGTACCTCTCATCTTCCACTTCAAGCCCTCACCCCTTGGGAGAACCAGTACCACTAAGAAATTTAAGTTCCTCTTATCTCTGGCTAATTGTTCCATTGTATACTCGCTAGGCACACATTTGGTATCTCACCCTCTTTCCTCACTACTACGCCACCCTCCCATTGTCTGGGAAACAGAAGTTACACAGGGTCCTTGCAGATAAGGGCTGTAAATCAAATCAGGGCCGTAATTAAGCAGAGAATATTTGATGTAGAGAGGCAGAATGACATTGCCAGGGTTTCAAATATTTTTCACCTCATCTCGAACAAAATATATTGTCTCCCCAGCTTCATACTTGTCAAATCTGGAATTAGATCAAAAGGCAAGATATAAGCTGCCCTGGTTCCAATATTTACAACTTCAACATTTATTTAGCTCAGCCCAATTCAAAAATCTCGAGACAAAACCACTTACCCCTTTTGAAATCCTCATAAAATCTGAGATCACGTCTCAGAAAGGATTGATATCTATAATATATAATATACTGGGTCAGATTACTCTTGAGAGACTGTTTTCTTACCAGAATAGTTGGGAACAGGATTGTAATAGGACTTTTTTGAACCGACAATGGCAATCTGTTTGGACATCATCAAACTTATGATCCGAATCTATTAACGTCAAAATGCAATCATTTAAAATCTTGACAAGGTGTTACCTTTCACCTCAAAAGTCACACCATATATATCCCTCAACAAGCCCCCTATGTTGGAAAGGATGTGGGGCAATTGCCACCTTTATACACTGTTGGTATACATGCCCAAATATAGCACAATTTTGGAACACAGTAATTAAGCATATCAACGAAATAACAGGCTTCCTTGCTCCAAACAAACCAGAATTGCAATTATTGTCTCTGTGGGAAAATTACGATTTACTAAGTACAAAAAAATTAATTAATTTCTTATTGGCAGCAGCCAGGACATGTATCGCTATTAAATGGAAAAACAATCTACCCCCAACAATCTCACCATGGTATGATTTGGCAAATTTATGTGATGGAACAGATGGCTTTCAAGAATGTTCTAAATGATAATGCAAAGCTGAAAGCTCAATTCCCAGCAATCTGGTACCCATTTTTAGAATATATGATAACTTCTGGTAAAGGGCTGAAAGGTGTTTACCCCATAGACTTGCTACAAATGTAAGCCAAGGTTATCTTTATAATATGTTAGTAAGCTGTAGCTCTCTCTCTCTCTCTCTCTTAAACCAATGATAACTGAAAAGAACTGTACTCTTTATTGTAATATCTATATTGATTATTTGCTTGTTTAATAAAAATGCCTTCAATAAAAAAAAATCTGGATATTCCATCTCATTGAAGGGACTTTTCTATGGCCCATTGTAATATTTTACCCTCAGAGGTGGTAGTGGGCTGCTATAGAAAGACACCAATGGCTGAGCGTGTCTGCCTGTACAGTACTGGAGAAGTGGATACGACCACACATATTCTGCTTTGTTGTGGGTATTACAATCAAATACAAGCTAGATTTATTCAGCCTGTACAGGAAATATTTTCAGGTTTCTCAAATACTGTAATAAGCAATATGCTTCTATCAGATTCTAACCAGAGATCACGTTGGCATGTGCAAAATTTTTAGCAGCACCCTCAGAATTCATAAACAGTATGTAAAGGTGTGATATAGATATAGATTGCATGATATTTCATTTTAATTACTTGTAAATGTTTCTGTTTTGTTCTGTCTCTGCATTAGTATCTAAATTTCATATTGTTATAGTTATACTTTGATATTCAGTTTTTGATATGTCTGGACTATTTTGTGCTGGTTATGAACTGTAATAAAGCCATGAATGAATGAAGTTACACAGCAAGGCATGAGGATAATGGTCAGATTGGAAGGTTTCCCAGCATTCCTGTTGCCAGCCCCCCTTCATCTCCACACCCCTCCCTCCCAGCCTGAATGTATTCTGTACATGTAATATCATGAACAAGCCCCACAAGGCACACAGAACATGAGAAATCAGGGAGTGCCAACAGGACAACAGCAATTAAACCATACCAGGCTAGAAGACAATACCTCTGTCTATATATCTAATTCCCAAGTACCCTCCCCCGTGCGGATACCTAAATCCATGCAGGGGGCACTGGGGGGGGGGGTTTCTACACACAGGGGGCACTCCCCCCATGTGCAGAAAAATCTTAAATGTTTAAAAAACTTTTCGGGGGATCTTTAAATCCCCTGAAAAGTTAAAGCGTTCTCCGCCAGTGCGCAGAGAGTGCTGTGGCTGCTGTTGGGGAGGGGGTGGGAGATGGTTCGGCATGCCTTGGGCCTCATCGCCTCCGGTTGAACAGGGGAGGGGGTGGAGGCGGCTCAGCAGGCCCTGGCCTCGCTGCTGCCGGTTGAATGGTGGAGAGGGTGGGAGACAGCTCGGCAGGCCTCGGGACTCGCCGCTGCTGCTGGTTGAACAAGGGAGGGGCTGGGAGACAGCTCGGCAGGCCTCACTGCTACCACTGCCAGTTGAACAGGGGAGGGGGTGAGAGGCGGCTCGGCAGGCCTTGAGCTTCGCCACTGCCGTTTGAATGGGAGAGGCAGCTTGGCGGGCCTCCGGCCTCACCGCTGCCACCTCTGGTTGAATGGGGGAGGGGGTGGGAGGCAGCTTGGCAGGCCAGCGGCTGTGAGCCGCTCAGCCTCACCAGTGCCGGGGGGGGAGAGGAGGAGGGAGAAGGCTTACCTGCTGCCGCTTCCTCCTCCTGTGGAGCTCCTCCTGCTTCTGCAGGCCGGGAGCTGTGGGGAATACTCCCCCCCCCGCAAGTATCGCGGGTCCACCTCTTGTCTTTTACATAATATGCAATCACTGGCCATTAAAATAATTCCTACCGTAATCCCCCTGGGACAGTCTGGAGCCTCTGATTCAAATCTTCCCATTGTCCCCCAAGTTCCTGCTGAATATATGACTCAGGTTCATGTCCCCAGTTTTGTCATCTTGAATTATAATTCAGTCACAAATTTCCCATCCTGTTGCCCTTCCCTGGTGCCATTTAGTCAGTTCTATAGTTTTCTGCTGATAAGTTGCCCAGCTCCCAAGTATTTCTTTATCCTCTGTCTTAATCTTTTGTTTCCTGAATAGAACCTATTCTATGCTATGGGCCAAAGCAAGTATAACTAGCTTGGCTTTGGAGCCAGTAATTGGAGTCTGATCCTGTCTACCAACTGGACTGCAACAGAGACTCCTGACCAGGGGTCATTTCGTAGAAAAAGAGGTGCAGGAGCTCATTAGCATAACTAATTAGCATATGCCATGCCCCATGACATCACTGGCCAAATGTCAGTTTCAGCCCCATTATACCCTATGGGCCATTGAAGTCAATGGCAAAAACTCATAGGGTATATGAGGGGCTGGAGGGGAGGGGGTTTGAGGGAGAGGCTCCAAACTTGCAGGGTAGCTGCTGGGGCATATTCCCAAAATACCCAACAAGTTTCAAGAAAAGTGGACCACGGGGTCCAATTCTATGGGCCCCCAAATGGGGGCAACCTGTTTGGGGCCTGTAGAATTGGACCCCCTGGTCCAATCTTCTTGAAACTTGGAGGGTATTTCGGGGAGAGGCTCCAGCAGCTACCCTGCAAGTTTGGAGCCTCTCCCTCAAACCCCCTCCCCTCCAGCCGCTTTTTAAACTGCCGCCGAATTTCGGCAGCAATTCGGCGGCGGGCCGAATCAGATCAGAGAATCTGATTCGGCCTGTAGCTGCCCTAGTGCCCACTCCTGAGCTGGCAGAGCTCCGCTTTGCCTAGCTCCAGTCCCAAATGACCCCTGCTCCTGACATACACTGGATCCCTCCTTCTTGCATCTGATTTCTTCACAGACCAGGCAGGACAGGTAATCTTTGTTTCCCATCTGATTACCCTCCCCCCTTTCCAAACCATACTGGCACCACACAGACAGCTGGCACTTTGCTCTTTAGGCCCTCACACCTGGAAGACTGGACACCTCTGCTCCAACTGATTTAACTTCTGCTTTGTCCTACTCCCCATTTTCCCTCATATGCACCATTAAGCTCAAAAAATAACTCCTGCTACAAATTGGAGTAGCTCTGCTGAATGTTTGGTTGTTGTTGCTATATTAGTTAGGATAAGGAATGTGTCAGTGCTTTGATTTAGTACTGTTAGTGTTTGCTTAGGATAAGCCGCCCCCCACTATTGTACCAAATACCTAAATAAACCCTATATTCCTTTTAAAACCAGGTCTCTATCATCCTTTTTCTACTGAAAACTCACTACTCACACCCCTAGCCCATAGGTACAGTGGGGCATCTCGGGGCCAGGCCCCTGACGTACTGCCCAGGCCTCGCGACTTCCCATCCAGCTGGTTCAAAACTTTTTAATTTTATTTCTATTTTTTATGCTATGGCCACACTGCACCATTGCCCTGCCCTGCCCTCACTGGCCAGCACCGCCCTCCATTCCCACACCACCTCTCACCTCTCCCCCCCTCTCTTTTTCTGTTATTTGGCATACCATGCCAAGCTGTCGCCCTGCCCTGCCCTCACCAACCAGCCTCGCCCTCCATTCCCATGCAGCCTCTTGCCGCGCTCTCTCCTTTTCTTTCATTTGGTGCTGCGCCGAACCATTGCCCTGCTCTGCCTGAATAATCCTTGCCTCTTGCCTATCTCTTTTTCTCTCATTGCTCTGCTTGCTGGAACATGGTAGGCTGCAGTGCAATGTACTCGTTGGGGGTTGGGGCAGGGAAGGTACCTGCAAAAGTACTGTTTTCATTGGGGGGGGGAATAAGAAAATAAGTGTTTGGAGAGAGCAATCCTAAGCAGTCTACTCAGAAGCAAATCCCATTTTATTCAGTGATGCTCACTCCCGGGAAAGTGTTCTTAAGACACGCATGCCCCCCCCCCCGACTTATATTAATGTTCCCGTGCCCCTGTCACAGCCACCTCTTTAGGTAAAAGATCCCAGTTTTCTGCACCTTGCTCAAACATGCAAGCTAATTCCCCATGTTAATCTGAATGGATGTTCATGTGTTTGTGTGGGTGTGGTAACATTCCCGAAACTTTAAAATAACTCTGTTCAGAGCAAATATGATTTTTACAAATGGACACTGTGAATGGTTTCTCACCTCCCATCCCTATTAGGAACCAATACAAGTTCTAAGATGGTAGAATTTGCAAAATTTAATTTGGAGCTCGTACAATTTCACAAAAAAATTCTTCATCATCATCTTCATCTTCTTCTTCTGCTTCTTCTTCTAGAATATGTAGTTGACCTAGGCCCACTCCCACTTGCCTAGAGTTTAAATAAGAAAAGCAGTACGCCTCAGTAAAGCGATCTCTTCCCTACACAACAATTCTGATAACACAAATGTTTTCTAAAATAAAATTAAAGTTTTGAAAGGTACTCAAAGTGGCACAAGCAGGGGAATAATTCTGCCGCTTCTTACTAGTAATTTTACAAGCACTGTCTAATGGGTACACCTGAGATGTCTACAACCACAATTCACACAGCATTCATGACAGCAATAGAGAGGAAGTGCTAACTGGGAGAAAATTACACTTTTCTGGACTGGGAGGGAAAAAAATTGGTAGGCTGAGTGCACCAAAAGGTGATTTTCTAGCAAAAGAAGTGTTTAGAAGGTTTCTCCTTAGTTGTTTACACACCAACCCTAAGTATTCCATTAGCAAAAAGCAAAATCTGGTTTCTTGCTAAGCAGGGTTCATTAAGGAGAGGAAAAATCATCACCCAAACCCCCTTAAACTGACCTCAGTATGGACTAAATTCTTAATGCATCTAATAAATATGGATTCTAAATTTGCCTTTTCCACTGCTGCAATATGCCGGAGGCATTTCTCTGAACATCCCTGTCTACACACACAGAGGGTGAGAGAGAGAAGGAGAGAGCAAGGGGAAGGCAGAGAGAGAATAGCAAACCTTGCTAGATTTCCCCGCAGAGATAAAATGAGCTTGTTGTCTCTTTGTTTCACTCATCTTTGCCCTCCTGGGACTTTAACTGCAGCTCAGTGTATCTTTGTGTTTCCATTTTCTAGGCGGCTTGTTAATATCATCCATTTTATAATCACCCTTCATTGTTGGATCTGCTTTCTATTCTTCAGACTAAAAGGTTTGTAGGAAAAGAAGTTCCATGGGGCAAAAATGGACCTCCAGACAGGACACATTTTTGGTTGACTCTGTGAAACCTGCATTAACATAATGGGCCAAGCTATACATGTGGAGATCTGTGACCAGATCTCTTAGTATGTCAGCCACAAAAAGCAGTTATGGGGGGATATCTACCAAAGCTATGGCATTAATAATTATGTGTTGTCAAGTCACAACTGGCTCATGGTGACCCAAGGACCATGGGGTTTTCAAGTCAAGAGATGAGTGGAGGTTGGCTTGCCATTCACTTCCTCTGCATAATAACCCCAGTCTTTCTTGGTGGTCTCCTATACAAGTACTAACTGTGGCCAACTCTGCTTAGCTTCCAAGCTCTGATGATATTGGGCTTTTAGGTTGCTGTAGTTGCATTAGGGAAGCATTTTTTCTATTCCCCCTCCTTGCTCTGTTTCTCAAACCAAACTTGCTCCTCTCCCAGCTGATATTATCCCCAGTAGGGAAAAAAGGAATAAAGGAAACCAGGGCCCTCAGTTCACAAGACCTGAGCAAGGCTTTGAACAACAGAATGTTTTGGAGATCATTAATTCATAGGGTTGCATATGTTGGAAGCAGCTTGGTGGCACCTAACACAAACAAACACAGAGAGAAAAAGGTAAATTATGACTGTCTTTTTTCTTTATATGAATAAAAGAACCTGTGTGTTATTCCAATCAAAAATATAGCATGATGTTAGATTTAGGTGGGTAGCTGTGTTGGTCTGAAGCAGCAGAACTAAGTTTGTGTCTGGTGGTACCTTTAAGACCAACAATGTTGGCAATGGCACATCGACCGGTCGACACCGGGAACTGCTCCTGGCTACAACTGATTCTTTCTTCTCTTGAGGGGGGTTTGGGGGATCCCAAACCCCATTGGACATCCTGGAGGGAGGTCTGGAGCAAGGGACTTGATTCGGACCCCTTGCTTGAGGCAACAAGTGAGTGGAAGCCCTGGATTGTCCCAGAAGCAGAGAGCAAAGAAGACGCAGTTAGGGCAGCCATAACTGCACCAGATGAGAACAGTCCCAAAGCAAACAGAGAGCCAGTTTGGTGTAGTGGTTAAGTGCGCGGACTCTAATCTGGGAGAGCCGGGTTTGATTCCCCACTCCTCCACTTGCACCTGGCTGGATGACCTTGGGCAAGCCATAGCTCTGTACCACCTGTTCTCTCAAGGACAGCTTGGGAAAGAGCTCTCTCAGCCCCACCTACCTCACAGGGTGTCTGTTGTGGGGAGGGGAAGGGAAAGGAGTTTGTAAGCCGCTCTGAGACTCCAAGTGAGTGAAGGGCAGGGTATAAATCCAATCTCCTCTTCTTCTTCTTCTTATTTTGAGCCTTATCCAGAACAGCAATGAAGATATGCACTTGTAAGTACCGTAACAGTAACAGCAACATTGAAGAGTATGATGAATGCTTCAAATAAGCCCCTTTAAATCACAAAAATGATACAGAAAAGAGCGGTGGAGCCCCCCCCCCCTTTTCTGCTTGAAGTGGTTGAGAAGTGATAACAGCTGCCAAAAAAATGTTGAGATAAACACTTTCTGGGGCAAAGAGAGACTTTAGCCTCTATAAGAGAACCATAAACGTTTTCTTCTTAAACCTTCTTTAAAAAGAAAGAAAGATTTGCAGGGTGAAACTCACCAATTTACGACAACCCTTTGCAATGTCATGCTTTACTGCTGAGAACAGAATAGACGCGCACTTTGTTTAGCAAAGCTGTTGAACATTTGGCTTGCATGAGAAACTGTTGATTACTGAGGGGAACTTTATTTGGCAGAGGTAGGCAGCCTTAAAGAGACAGCTGTTCATTGTGGAGACACTGGGCTTGGCTGGACTGAACTGAGATCCTTGTTACTGTGTTGAACTGAGCGATTAGCACCCTCAGGAAAACATGCCAGATGATACAGAGATGGAGAGCTCAGTGGAATCTGATAAACTCAAAATATTTTGGGAGAAGATCCAGGCTGTGATTACTGAATCAGTAAGCCAGGCAGCCAAGGCAGTTAAGGAGACTTTTGAACAGATATTAGATTAAAAGCCTTTACCATCAACTTCATTCATTGACAAGAAACCCCAGTGCCAAACTGTGCAAGAAGGAGAACAATTCTACAATCAAACTGACCCTACTTACAATGAAAAGGAATTACAGCGCTCAATTGTGCAAGGTCAACATTACAACATTACAAGCAAGAGGAACTAATCGATGGTGAGAATCAAGCCGATCCCAGCAGTGAGAATAATAGTGCTACTAAAGGACTGTCAAACTCTGGAACCCTTAAAAGTACAAAGAGGAAAATACACCAGAGAAAAGTTGAAACAAACCTAAGCATTGAATATAGATGGTGAATCATGAAAGAAAGCCTTTTCACGTGCAAGGAGAAAGGGCATAGATCCAAGTCTGTACTAAAGAGAAGAAATTACAAAAAGAAGGGGAAAATTAAGATATAGTAATAAGACTGGCTTAGAGACTTTGTTATAAGATTAGTTTGGAGAAATCCCATTTATATGCTTATATAAAATTTAGCCTACATGTGAACTATCTATGGGAAGATGAAAACTTTTTTTGTGTGTGGAATAAGACCAGCTTAGAGACTTTGTTATATGATTGGTTTGGAGAGCTCCCATTTATATGCTTACTAGAAATAAGGCCTGTGGTGGAAATAAATACAACGGTCTCTAGAAAGAGGTTCTGGGAGAGTGCCAAGGCCATGGGCACTCAGCGTCAATTTGCTGTGGTGACCTCAGCAGGGTATAATGACACAGAGTCCACCAGTTTCTCCAGAGGAAGATCTCTGTCATCTGAAGAGCAGTTGTAGATCAGCATGACACAGAGTCCACCAGTTTCTCCAGGGGAAGATCTCTGTCATCTGAAGAGCAGTTCTAGATCAGCGTGATCTCCATCCCTCCCCTGGAGACTGGCAACAATGGTTCCCCATGAGGGAACAGGTGGTTAGGAGGCTGGACTCTATGGCACTGTACCTGTCTGAGATTCCACCCCTGCTGAAACCTCACCCTCTCCTGGGTCCACCCCTCAAATCTCCAGGACTTTCCCAACCTGAAGTTGGCAACCCTATCTCCCTCCCAGCCAGGGCTCGATTTCAACAGGAACACACAGGAACGCCGTTCTGGCTGGCGTCCGAGCCTGCCCCGCCCCCTCCCTGCCCGGCCTGAGCTGTTTATACTTAAAGGGAAAGTTCCTGCAGAGAGCCAGCAGGAAAAAGCTCCACCGGGTGCTTTCTCTTTAAGAGCAGAAAGCGAGCAGGAGAAAGCCCCGCCCAGAGATTAAGCACAGGGGCTAGGCTTTCTGCATTTGGCTTGCTGAGGTCACGTGGCTTTCCCTGCTCCAGTAAGTGCCTTCCCATATCTTTTTGTTCTCTCTCTCTCTCTCTCCCCCCACCTTTCTTTCTGTCTTTCTCTCTCTCTCTCTCTGTCCCCACCTTTCTTTCTTCCTTTCTCTCTCTCCCTCCCCCCTTCCTGTCTCTCTCTCTCTCCTCCACCTTCCTTCCTTCCTTCCTTCCTTCCTTCCTTCCTTCCTTCCTTCCGTTCTTTCTGTTTTTATAAAAAAAATTATTGAAAAGGGGGGGATGTAAAAAAGCAGAGAGCCCAGGAAATGCTGGTTTTGACAATATCTTTAATTTTTGAGAATCTCTTTAGTTTTCTCATGGCATCTTCTGCTTAAGAAAAAGTTTGAAGCCTGAGTTCATTGTTGTGTCTTGTTGGGAATGGCTTGCAAATATATCTGTGTCTAAAGTCTGTATTAAAGTGGTTTGGTGCTTACTGCCATGTAAGAGAAAAATCTGAAAAAGTAGCTTCATTGTTGTGTGTGTCAGCAGAACACTTGACTGTTGCATGGGGCACTTTGGGTGACATCTGCAGAGAAACAGAGTTGTAACTAAAAATGAGCGTGGTCAGCTGCACCTGTTTTGTGAAATGTAAAAAAGTGGGCAGAGTTTCTGAAGAAGATGATTGTCCCTCTTCTTCTGTCACTGGACTGACATCTGCCTTTAATGGGCCAGCAAAGTTGATGTTCTTAAACCTCCTAATAAGAGAGATTTCCGCTTTTGAGGAGTTCCAATGATTGGTGATCTTGTGATGGTAGTGATACTTCTATGTGGTAAAGACCACCTGTTCACAGGATAATTTTACCTGTGGGACAGACTCTGCATGGTAACCACTCCACTGGTACATAATTGCTTGTAAAAAGTATTATAGTGTAATAATTCAGGTGGGTAGCCGTGTTGGTCTGAAGCAGCAGAACAAAGTTGGAGTCCAAAGTTTCATTCAAGGTATAAGCTTTTGTGTGCATGCACACGTCTTCCATCTGAAGAAGTTTGGGTGGCACATGAAATCTTATACCTTGAATAAAATTTTGTATCTTGAATAAAATAGTCCACAAACTACTCCCACCCAGTGCATCCACAAACCTAGAAGAAGAAGAGATTGGATTTATACCCTGCCCTTCACTACCCAAGGGAGTCCCAGAGCGTCTTTCAAACTCTTTTCCCTTCCCCTCCCCACAACAGACACCCTGTGAGGTAGGTGGGGCTGAGAGAGCTCTGAGACAACAGCTGGTACAGAGCTATGGCTTGCCCAAGGTCATCCAGCAGGTGCAAGGGGGAAGTGGAGAACCAAACCTGGTTCTTCCAGATTAGAGTCCACGCACTTAACCACTACACCAAACTGGCTCCTAGCGTTGTTCTGCCAGTGAACTAGGGTTGCCAACTCTAGGTTGAGGAAATCCCTGGAGATTTGGGAGTGGAGGGTGGGGTTTAGGGGAAGGAGGGACCTAAGCAAGGCATAATGCCATGGACTCATTGGGAACATTGGGTGTGGCCTAATATGTTAATGAGCTGTGCTGTCAGGGGTGTGGCCTAATATGCTAATGAGTTCCTGCTGGGCATTTTATACAAGAAGAGCCCTGCTCCCAGCCAACCGTCAACATATCGTTATCTGCCCCCTGGCTTCAGCTTCCCATCTCCTCCCCTCTCTCTCCTAGAGAGCAGTTGTAATTCCGAGTGATCTCCATCCTCCACCTGGAGATTGGCAACAATGGTTCCCCATGAGGGACTGGTTGGCTTGGAGGGTGGAGTCTATGGCACTGTACCTGTCTGAGGTCCCACCCCTCCTCCAACCTCACCGTCTCCAGGCTCCATCCCTCAAATCTCCAGGAATTTTCCACCTGGAGTTTGCAACCCTATCTCCTTCCCAGCCAATCATCAACTTCACTTGTCAACTTTCCATCTCTCCCCTGGAGAGCACTTGTAATTCTGAGTGATCTCCAGCCCTTGCCTGGAGATTGGCAACCATAGTTCCCCTGGAGGAGAAGTAGTCTTTCTCTGCAATGGGGACCAAAGCAGCTGACATCATTCTCCTCTCCCCCTTTTGACTTGCACAACCCTGTGAGGTAGGTTAGGTTTAAAGTCTGTGACTGGCCCAAAATCACCCATTCAGCAAGAACCTGGGTCTAGCAGATCCTGCTTTGAAGTGCTGACTGCTACACCTAGGGTAGCCAACCTTCAGGTGGAGCCTGAAGATAGCCAGGTATCACAACTGAACTCCAGACAACAGATCTCCCCCCCCCCCAAAACCATTTTTTCCAGGGGAACTGATCTCTGTCATCTGTTGATCAACTGTAACAGTGAGAGATCTCCAGGTCCCACCTGGAGTTGGCAACCCTATCTCCTTCCCAGCCAGTTATCAACCTATCTTTATTTTCCCCTCACTCTTCAGCTTTCCACCTCCTCCCCCCACCTGCAGCTTCTACTGTGCTCTGAAGCCCTGACTGCTATGTCACATTGGCTGTCATAGGGAGGCCATTTCAGCAGGGTATAAGGACACAGAGTCTGCCAGGGGAACTGATCTCTGCCATCTGGAGAGCACTGGTAATTCTGAGTGATCTCCAGCTCTCACCTGGAGATTGGCAACTCTTCTCCTCCACCCACTGCCAGGTGGGTCTAACTGTCCCCTCAGTGGCCTGCTTCTCTCAGTAAAAAGACCATGGACTTTCAGCATAACCCCCTCCCCCGCGCACTGCCAGCTTGGCAACCAAGCTTGCTCTGATTAGGGAAATACCTGGAGATTTGGAGGGGGGTGGATCCTGTGGAGGGCAGCACTGGGGGGGGGGAGAATGAAAGGTCTCAGCAGGGCAGGGCTTTTTTCTAGAAAAAGCCCAGCAGGAACTCATAATAGGCCACACCCAACAGCAGAAACTTGTTAGCATATTAGGCCACACCCCTGACAGCACAGCTCATTAGTGTATTAGGTGGGGGCTGGAAAGCACAGGGCAGGCATGGGGAGGGAAAGCAAGGCATTTTCAACGTGCCTGGGTTCCCTGCCTGGGTTCCCTGCCTGCCCTTTTCCAGCTGGGACATGTCAGCTAGAGAAGGGAAGGCAGAGGGAGGCTTTTCCTTGTCAATTTCACTCTCAGCTGACTGGTCGGGAGTGAAATTGACAAGGAAATCCCAAAGGGCTCCCCAGAAGGAAAGACAGCATTTTAACATGCTACCTTTCCCTCTTGTGTATAACGTGGGGAGGGCAGTGTGCTCTGTAGCCACGCATGCCAGAGGTTTTGGTTATAGGTGTGGCAAACTCAGAAGCCAGCTGGAACTCCTTTCCTGTTCATTCCTGCCCAAAAATAGCCCTGCAGCAGGGTATAATGCCATAGGGTCTACTCTCCAAAGCAGCCATTTTTTTCAGAGGAACTTATCTCTGTCATCTGGAGATCAATTGTAACAGCAGGAGATCTCCAGGTCCCACCTGGAGATTGGCAACCCTAGGGGGAAGTCAGTCACACAACAGGGGTTGAAGAGAATGGTTTGATAGTCACTGGCCCACCTTTTTAGCCAGCCAGCTATGGCAGAGCTAAGCAGGAGAGAGAGCCGTTTTCAGTTTATTCTGACAGGAAAGTCAGTGGGCCAGGGGAGGGGCTTATGCTGAAAGTCCATTGACTTTTCACTGACAGAAGCAGGCCACTGAGGGGACAGTTAGACCCTCCTGGCAGTGGGCAGAGGAGAAGAGTGAACCCAGCACCCATTCCTTCCCCTTCGCCGGCTCCCTCCAGAATGAGGCTGAAACGCTGGCCGGTGGCTCTGTGGGCAGGACTGAGTCAACGCAGCGAGGGAATGCAGTCAGTAGCCAGGGACCCCTTTTGAGCAGCAGTCCTTGCAGCCAGCTAATTTTGGTGCCCCATGGAATCTTGCCACTTGAAAACAGTTTTATATAATAAGGAGAGATATGTTTACAAAAACTTAGTCTACATTTAAAATATGTATGGGAAGATGAAAACTAGTCTTTTAAATAGTTTAACCAAAAGTGTATGGATTGTATAAGGAAAACTCTAGTCTAGAGAATATCTAGAAAGGCTTATTAGAATAAGATTGTCCAAGGCTGATAACTGATAACCATATAGAATGAAAACCTATTGAGGTGTTAAGGTTCAAATTTTCTATAAAAAGTTGTGATGGACCTCAGGATCCCAGCAGTCTAAATAACTTCTATAAAAAGCATGAAAGGAGAATTTTATTTTGAAGTAGGGGAATGATACTCACATATATTTTGTAAAATATTAATATAGTATGTTTAGATAAAGAGGCAATCAGTAGAAATCATGCTTTCTTATTGAGTAAAACTTAAAGATAGATATATAGAAAAATGGCAGTGGAATGTTTAGATATTGTTTAAATTGTAAACATATTATGGTAGTAAGAGTGACACAGTGAGAGGTATCTCTGTAGTATATTTGTATTATTTATTTATTTATTTATATATTTATTATTTCACATTTATATCCCGCCCTCCCCGCAAGCGGTATGAAGCAGTTTAAAGGATATAGTGTTACCAATATTACTCTCCTATTTGTGTGCATGTCTTGTTTTGTTTGAAAATATTAAAAATCGTGAATAATAAAAAAACCAACAAAGTTTTATGCAAGTTATAAACATTTGTGTGCATGCACACTTTTTCAGATCGTCCCCTTCCCCCCATGATAGCCCCCTTTTTTCCCTAGGCTCCACTGTGACTTTTTTTTTTGCAGCCAAATTAAGTGGTGGAGGATCCAGTCACGGGCCCCCAGTGTCATGTATCGTCTGATTCCTATGGAGAACATCTTTGCCTCAGGGAATATATTCATTTTTAGATAGATGAACAAGAAATCATCAATAATTTCACAGACACAGGGCATACGATCCTTTCTGTAGAAACAATGGAATGAATACTCATTAATATGATCTCCATTGCAACTGCTGTAAAAAATGAGCCCACCGTAGTGCTGGTCACCCATTTTTTGCAGTGGTTTTGTGCTACTCTTCCAAGTTATACATAAAGTTGTGGACGCCTTGGTGATCCTGAAGCAGTTATTCATGTGACATGTTCTATGAGATAACAATGGACCCATTAGATATTATGACAAACATCTGTGAGGGTGAAACATGGATTGTTTTCCCCTCTTGTTCCCCTCTCTTCTCCCCTTGTACACAGTTAGCCCTGTTCACAAGTTACAATGGACACATACTTTCCAGTCCCTGCCTGTACACACAGGCCCTCTGCACATTGACTGAATATGTGGAGAGGGAGAGTTGGCATGCGCTCCATCCCCACCTACCTGTGATTGCTTGATCATGAGCACAGCACCTACACACAGAGGAAGTAGAAGAGGAGAAGAGACTGGATTTATACCCCACCCTTCACTACCCAAGGGAGTCTCAGAGCGGCTTACAAACTCCTTTCCCTTCCCCTCCCCACAACAAACACCCTGTGAGTTAGGTGGGGCTGAGAGAGCTCTGACAGAAACTGCTCTTTTTCAAGAACAGCTGTGCCAGAACTATGGCTTGCCCAAGGTCATCCGGCAGGTGAAAGTGGAGGAGAGGTGAATCAAACCTGGTTCTCCCCGATTAGAGTCCATACTTTTAACCACTACACCAAACCCTTGTATACACTCTTTTCCCACAAATGGCAACATCTGGGAAACAGCATCCCCAATCACAGGGAAGAAGCATACATGTGGACGCTTCCTCTGCATGTTTGCACCATGCAGATGACCTAGCAATCACTTGGTGGCAAGGGAGATGGCCAATGCACTCGTGCCCTCTGTCCTCTTCCCTGCACATTCAGTTAGTGTGTGTGTGGGGGGGGGGGTCATATGTACATGGCTTCCATGTACAGCGTATACTTGATTTTTCTTTATACTTGTGCTGAGTAATCCTTATGTTACATTCAACACATGTACAGATGAATATGTGATTTAAACCCCATATTTATCCAAGGACTGGTCCCAGGTTTCATTTGTAAAGTGAGGTGCCATTTTTGGTACTCAGTTTCAACCCTCGGTATGTAGTGAATCATTCTTGTATTGTCCTTCCTCAGGAGTCAGTGCAAGTCAATGGGAAATGGGGTAAGGCAGTTCCTGCCCTCCTGGCGAAGCCGCTGGAGTATGGGAGCTTATTTGCCACCCTGGGGGAGGGCAGCGTAGACGGCAGATGGCAGGGGTGGGGCCGACGTCTTTAGCGTGGCCCCACTCCCAGCTGAGACAATTCTGCTGAGTGCTCAGTGCATAGGGGATTTTTCATGTTCCACACACTGTGAACAGGACACAATTTAAAAATATGGCTGCTCAACCTAAGGAATTAAAAATATATAGAGCCAGCACAGAAAAGAATAATTCCTCCCATCTATTATTTAGCTTAGATAAAACTTCTTAAAGGTATGACAGATCTATTGTGCCATGCAATTTATATCAAAATAAAAGAATTTTAAAATGCGAATCATTTAGTGCAACTTACTTTATGAAATGTATAAAATAGCTGCCACTCAAAACTGCCCACGACTTTAATCATCAACTGAGAATACAAGCAGTCAAATTCTACCTTCCACTAGTTTCCTAGGTAACCAGTAAAGATGCTGACATAGATTGCACACAGTGAAAAGAAATGAACCAACCCCCCCCCCCAAACCTGCACTGCTTCCATTTTTTCCTTTTCCAATACATTTTATAGTGTGTTTGAAAAGGTTAAGGCAGTGCTGGTAATGACAAACATAAATGGAAACTGCATGGAATTGGAAGGTGAAAAGGGTAGAGAGGAGGCCATCAAGTAAGCTTGATTTCACTTCCAGAATGCCTTCAGGGTGATGTGTCCCTTTCTTCAAATCCTTCCTCCAGGTTCACCATTTAATAATGCCCATGGCTTCAACGCTTTGGTCCTTACCATCTACAGAAGTGGTCCTCATGGACTACAAGTGTGATCCTCAAGGGGCTACAAGTGCATCTGAACATATTTATTCTTCCCTTTTTACCCTTCCCTCATCTCTGTTTCCTGTCTTCGAGTTCCTCTGGACAGAGGTTTGCTGTTTTGTTAATCCTGTGAACTGCCACACTGTAGCAGCAGAAAAGAGTAAGAGTCCAGTAGCACCTTAAAAACTAACAACATTTGTGATAAGGTATGAGCTTTTGTGAGTCACTGCTCACTTCTTCAGATACCACACTCTGAGTATGTGTGTGAGTGTGTGTGGTGTTTGTCCAACTTTAGTTATTTAGCTAATGTATAGCCCACCTTTCTCACTGAGACTCAAGGTGGATTACAGAATAAAGAGAGAGAAGAAGTAGAACAGTTAGATTTGCATCCATTAACACCTTAGAGACCAACAAGAGTTTCCGGGTGTAAGCTTTCGAGAGTCAAAGCTCCCTTCATCAGACACTAGCAGAGCAGAACTCCAAGTCCTTTCATCCTAGTCAGAAGGTGGGGTGGGTGTCGTAAAGAATGCTTCTAATGGATGCAAAGGTACAATGTATATTGTAAAAAAAGAAGAAGAAATCATACAATGTAAAATATCTAATGAACAGTATGATGGAACTAGGAATACACAATCCAAAAACAATGCGAGCAAGAATGAGAACAGCAGAATGCCTGAGGCAAAGGTATCGTGTGAGCAATGCAGAATGTGAGACAACAGAGTATAAAGCAATGCAGTAAAAAAACCATATGATACCTACCCTAATAGGTGATAACAACAGTAATCACTGCAGTGGTCTGCAGCCCTACTCATTGCAGTGGAGTGTGTCCTTCTGGACTGTTCCATCTTAACACAGCTCTGATTCCATTCCAAGAATGCCATCCAGAACATTGCTGTCTTGCACATTTTATGGAATGATATAACTGTGGGAGCCCATCTGTCTGTCTGTCTTTCTAATGACCCGAGTCACTGCTGTATAGTGCCTGCTTTCACTCATGAGGCAAATTATGCCAATGAAACATCGCCCTGTTCCTCTCTGTTAAATTAGCATTTGTTCTGTGAGTGTTTCACTAATAACTCTGGAGTGGATTATTATGTTACTGTGCAATTTTAGAGAATTGCAGGGTAGACTTATATTAGAAGTAAAGTCTAAACTATAGCTGGTATTCCGAAAGAGGGTCCATTAAGCCATTCATAAGATCAAAAGGCACACCTGTTTAATTCCGCTTCCTCTCTTCCATGGTACAACTACTGCGCTATGCTGTTGTTATTCTGAAGGCACGCAACTCTGTTGAGCGGATATATTTGAGTACTCAAATGACGATCAGTTGAGACGTTAATAATTTTAGTAATGCACAAGCACTTGGAAATATTCTCATACACCTGTGGGCAAAGAGCCAGGAACAGGGCCTGATATAAATCAATGTCATTGCATTGATGATGGAAATCATGAGGCTTACCAAGAGCGTCTCCACTATAACTAGTTCACATCTGCTGCCTCTTGGGTGTTACATTCCCATAGCATAGCTTAACAGGTTTATAGGCCAATCTCACCATCCTGCTACACCAGTGGGCCTTGTGCCAGGGCTAACACCAGTGCAACACAGAGGCAGTAATGGAGTCAACCAGAGCAGCAGGGGGGAAAAAGGGTTAGTGCAGCACAACCTGCAGATTTCCTCCCCCACAATGAACCTCGCAAAACTACTGCAGTCTACCAATAAATAACCTTGTCCACCAATAACTCAATATAGACAAGGCACTAAATTCACAATAGTAGCACAGTGGTGCTGTGATGTCAATTAGCCCAGTGGACAAAATTCTTTACATGCACAACATACAGCCAGGCTCCAAGAGGCTACTTAGCCCCCTTGCCCTTCCCCCAACAAAGCACTGTGAGTAAGAAACCTGCACGAATAACCCAAAGACTTCCCAAGATAAAGGTTTGAATGCTGCTGTTGGAACAATACCTCCAGGGCTATTTTGGGGCAGGAACGCACAGGAATGGAGTTCCGGCTCGCTTCCAAGTTGGCCACACCTACAGCCCTCCCCTCGGGTTCCCCAGGTGCCTCGCAAGCCGCAGGGGAAGCCAAGCCGATCCAGGGAGGGAAGGCAGTTTAAATTGCCTCCCCTCCTCGGGTTCCCCAGGCGCCTCGCAAGCTGAGGGGTTCTTGGGGAAGCTGATCCAGAAACTGCCTTCCTTCCCTCAGGTTCCCCAGGCGCCCCACAAGTTGTGGGGCACCTGGGGAAGCCGATCCTGGGAGGGAGCTGTGCTGTTAGGTGTGGCCTAATATGCTAATTAGTTTATGCATTTGGGTGTGGTCTATTATGCTAATGAGTTCCTGCTGGGTTTTTTCTACAAAAAAAGCCCGAATACCTCCATGTGGACAGTACCTGTAACCCTGCAGCTGTGTTTGCCTTGCCATCTGTGTCAGGTAAACCAGTATTTGGGGGGTGGTAGTTACACATACAAGGAGGCTAAAAGAGCAGCCTCACAGCAAGCAACACTTTAAGTTGCCCAGGAACACTGGAAGGGGAAGGACAACAGAAAATAGCAGATGTTGGTTTGAGTTACGTCCCAATGAGATGGATTTAGGGTTTCACAAGCCTAAGTTAACAATCGGGGGATCCTGGCGACTTTCATTTTAGATGGGGAAAATGCAGAACTTCAGTTTAGTTCTTCCCCCACTCCTCAACTACATAAAGCAGTTGAACATACATTGTTCTGAGTTAGATCCATAGATATGGGCCACGGTCACACGGTCCTTTGATGCGGGAGGAACTGCTGTTTCCTCCCGCATTTAAAGGGACCATCCACAATGGCTGCGGCTAGTCCCGCGCCGAAGCGGGCTCAAATGAGGGTTCCTCCTGCGTTTTCTGACCCCAGGAAAATCAAGTGTTTTCCTGGTGGTCGTGCGAGGAACCCACAATTGAGCTATCTGGACAGCCCTCTCTCGCAATCATTGCGAGAGAGGGCTGTCCAGATCCCCCCCCCATTTTCCCCCCTTTTGCACTTGGGCACTCAAGCACCCAAGTGCAAAAGGGGTGGGACCGCTGAACTTACCAGGCAGCCGGCGGGGCTCGAGGAAGGGTTCCTCCCTTGGCCGCTGCCGCCACCCACCGCCTCTGCCCGACTCCTCCTCCTCCGTCGACCGCCTTCTCTTCTGCCGATGCCTCCTCTTCCGCTGCAGCCGCCACCGCCCACTTCCTCTGCAGCCGCAGCCACTGCTGACAACCTCCAACAGCGTCCTTCTCCACTGCTGCCCGCCACTGCCAGCCTCCTTCTCTGCCGCTGCTACTGTCTACCCCAGCTGCCTGCCGTGGCCACCACCGCCAGGGGTTGGGATGTATAAACAGTGATCCTGTATAAACATCCCAACACGAACTTAAAAGAAGCAGATCCTTTAAATCCGGAAGGAGTCTCTCATCAATAAGGGCTGGAAGGAAAGAGAAAGCAATGTTTTCATAAAGCAAGGAAAAGTTGGTCCAAATTTGGGTTGGTTTTATACCCAGGCTCAGATTCTGTCTCAGTGCCTCAGAGATCCCCTGTGCAGTGGTTACAGTAGGAAAGTGACAAATCCAGGTGGGGCATCAGGTGAAGTTTTGATAAAAAGGACTCACCCCAGGAAATTCTCCCAGGTCTCTACACAGCTGGCTGCATAATTTTGAGGAAATGTTCAAGCAAAGAGACCTATTTCCCACAAGCACTGCCCTGGCGTTGTTCTTCAATTTGCCCTGATTGCCTGCTTGAATTTCCCACTATTTGCCGCGGGGTGCATTTTGACCCGCGGCTTCAGTGATCCTGTTTTTTTGAGGATCACTGAAGCCGCGGGGGAAATCGCACGAAGCCCTGAGTCAAAATGCGCCCTGTGGCAAATAGTGGGAAATTCAAGCAGGCAATTTGGGCAAACAGAGGAATGACGCTGGGGCAGCGCTTGTGGGAAATCAGTCCGAGAGTTTGAATGCTCTGTGTGCTAACTTTCTGTTCCTATGTACTTGGGTGGGTCATGGAACAGTTGGCTTCTGAGCAAATTTTCTTAAGACCCATTGCAAGCAACAGGAGTCACTGTCACAGCCTCTATGACTGTGGCTGAATCAATTGTTCTGATGTCACAGTGGACTTTACCAACCTTTAGGAAGGAAGCAGAATGCAAAGAAGAAAACTTTGATTTTGAATTCCACTTTCAATGCACTTTCCAACTGGATTTTGTCAGTTCACACAGTAAACTCCAATTGGAAAGTGCCCTGAAAGTGGATTATTTAGTGTGTGTGACCACAGCCTAATTCCAAGGGTAACCGTTAAGTTGGAAACGACTTGATGGCACTTCACACACACACACACACACACACACACACATGTGCGCGCACATCTATCTGATGTTCTAAATTGAATAAAAATACTTTGTTCATGTGTATTCTTTTTTTTTAACATAAGTCTTTATTATATTTAACATTGTTACTTCACATCCAACCTGAATTTTTAGCTTAGATACAAGACGTTGTCTTCCCCTTCATTTCAAGGGGAAATTTCATCAATTAAACCAGACATTTCAACGCAAAAATTACAAAACATTCAAACAATAGAATCTAACCAAACATACCATTTTTGCCATGTTTCACAATATTTCTTGTCCTCCTTCCCTTTCAGTTTTGTGGTTAACAAATCCATTTCTGCTACATTAAAAAGTTTGTCAATGAATTGTTGTCTGTTAGGCCCCTTTTCCAGCTTCCAGTTACTCGCAAACACTATTCGTGCAGCTGTCACTGCATGAATCAGAAAATGTCTATTATCTTTAATATAACTATCTGGTATAATACATAGGACGAATAGTTTCGGATCTAGCTCTATCTTAAATTGTATAATTTCTTCTAAGATGTTCTTAACCATTAACCAATATTTACCCGCAGGTTCGCACAGCCACCACATATGGTAGTAAGTGCCTACATTCTTTTTGCACTTCCAACATGTTGTTGAGACAGACGAAGAAAATTTAGCCAGTCTAGCTGGTGGTAGGTGCCATCGATAAAACATTTTGAGTAAATTTTCTTTAAAAGAAACAGCTCTAGTAATTTTAATGTTAATAGACCAAATTTTAAGCCATGACTCCAAGTTGATGTTTTGACCTAAGTCTCTTGCCCATACAATCATGTTTGGTTTAACCATCTCGTCCAACATTTTATCCTTTAAAAAGTAATTATACAAGCGTTTAATAAGACCTTTTCCTATTCCTAGCCATATCTTGTCCAAGTCATTCGGTGTCAAATAGAACCCTTTGTGCTTGTCGGCCTTATAACTAGATTTTAACTGTAACTGTTCCCACCATGTTAGATTCATATTCATTTGCCTAAGGACCTCTATACTCTTCAAGTTACCTGCCGGATCTAATAGGTCACTATATTTTGCTTTTTTTCTTTCAGTAATAAGGTTGGGCGTATACACGCTTCCAATGGTGTGACCCATAAAGGTGTTTTAACATAAAATTTCCCCTTAATTTCTAACCATACCTTATATAAAACACTCCTGATATAATGTTGCTTAAAATGGGATCTGTCGCATCCGTACCACAAATATGTATGCCACCCTGTTACTAGATCGTGTCCTTCTAGTGTCAGAGTTCTTATGTCTTCTAAAAGCAGCCAATCCTTCATCCATACCAGGGCGGACGCTCTAAAGTACAATTGCCAATCCGGTAATCCCAATCCCCCTTGCTCTTTACTGTCTTGAAGGTCTTTTAATCTTATACGTGGTCTTTTGTTTTGCAATACAGACATTTTAACCGTGGCCACCCTTCCATAAAAAGACAGCTGAATCTTAGACCATTTTTTTAGCTCATCTCTAATTTCTGATAGTAGGCTTATATAATTGTCACTATATAAAGAACTGCACCTGTTTGTTATCCATATACCTAAGTACTTAATTTTTTTAACGACCTCAAAGCCTGTTGCCTCCTGGAGCTGCTCCATAACCTTTTTCGTACAATTTTTTGTTAATATTTTGGTTTTATTAACATTTATTCTAAAACCTGCCATTTGTCCATAATGTCTCAGAAGAGAATTTAGATGTGTGGATGAAGAAAGTGGATTTTCAAGAATGAAAACCATATCATCAGCAAAAGACTGCAATTTGTAGCTCTCTTTTTTATGCTTAAGACCTTCTATTTCTTTATCCCTTCTAACTGCTTCTGCCAATGCCTCTAGGGTAAATATGAATAATAGCGGTGACAACGGACAGCCTTGCCGTGTTCCTTTTTGTACCAGAATTGTCTCCGTTAATTCACCATTGATATTAATCTTGGCATCTTGATGTTCATAGATTTTTTGAACCATGTTATAAAATCTTTCTCTGCATTCCCATTTATGTAAAAGAGCCAACATAAACTCCCACTTGATGTTGTCAAACGCTTTCTCTGCGTCAACGAAGAGTAAGGCCATCTGCTTCTCAGGATGAAGTTCGTAATATTCCAAAACATTTAAAATATTGCGTATATTATGGCACATTTGTCTATGTGGTAGGAAACCAGACTGGTCTCTATGAATAATGTGTATCAAAACCTTTTTCAATCTACCAGCTAAAATTGACGCATAAATTTTATAATCGACGTTCAGGAGGGATATAGGTCTAAAGTTTTTAATATTAGATAAATCACATTCTTTTTGGGGAATTAAAGAGATTAACGTGTTCTTCCAAGATTCAGGTATTGTCAGATTCTCATGGACATCATTCATAGTTCTTTGTAACGGTGTAATCAGTTCATCTTTAAAGGTTTTATAAAATTCTGATGGGATACCATCTGGTCCTGGCGACTTCCTTTTTTTCATATTTTGTATGGCTTCCATTATCTCTGTAGGTTTTATAGTTTCGTTCAAAAGCTCTTTTTGCTCTTCTGAGAATTTCCCAAAAGTATACTGATCTATGTTATAGGTCGAGAGTGGTGATACAGAATCGTCTTTTTTGTATAAATTCTTATTAAAAACTTCCATTATTCTTTTCAGGTCTTTTATCTCAAAGCATTCTGTCCCTGTTTTGTCTTTTAATTTGCTTATGAACTTACTACTATGCTCTTTCTTCAGTCTATATGCAAGCCATCTAGAGGGCTTATTGGCGTTTTCGAAATAATATTGTTTAGTGTAGTTAAGTTTCTTTGCTATTTCCTGTGACAGGTAGCAGTTCAACAGGTGTTGCGAATTTTTAAGTTTATTTTTAAATTGCTCCACATGAGTATTTTTCAAACGCTTTTCGTCTTCATGGATCGTAGCTTGTAACAATAAAAAATTTTCTCTGTCTTTTTTGGCTTGCCAGATTTGGTGCCTTATTGCTCTCCCTCTAGCATATGCTTTAAAAGCATCCCAAACCGTTGCACTACTAACTTCCGATGTTGTGTTTTGTTTAAAAAAGAACAAGAAATCTTCTTTAGCTTCTTTTACAAAATCTGGCTTAGATAGAAGCCATGTTTTGAAAGACCACCTTGTATTCTTCCTTGAACCTTGCAAAGACAATTCTAATGGGTTATGGTCCGCAAATGACGAGGGTAAAATTTCCACTTCTTTCAGATCTCTTAACATTGTCATCGATGTCCATATCATGTCTATGCGAGACCATGATTGGTATCGGTGTGAGAAATAGGTATAGTCTTGTTTATGTATATTCCGTATTCTCCATATGTCGATTAGATTGAGTTCTTCTACAAGTTGCTGGAATGCGGTTGGTAGTTGATTTTTTTAATTGTTATTCTTCTTTCTGGAACATTTCCTATCTACTTTACCATCCACCACCGCATTAAAATCCCCGACTATACACATCTCCTCAGTCAGGTAGTTGTTCAACACCTTGTGAAGGTAAGTATAGAACACCTCTTGGTGTTGGTTGGGAGCATAAATATTAACCAGCAGCGTTGGTTTAGAGGGTCTGAAAATCTTAACAATTACTATTCTGCCGTCATCTGAAGTGAAGATTAATTCTGGCCTTAAAAAGGCCTTGACGTAGGTTACGACTCCCCTTTTCTTTTTGTCTTTATCTGCCGATATAAACGCCTGTCCCATCTTTTTAGACTCAAGTAGTTTAATATCTTTTCTTTTTATGTGTGTCTCCTGAAGACACACGATATCAGGTTTTAATTTATTTAGCTGTAGTAGAGTTCTCTTTCGTTTTTGCGGGCCATTAAGGCCATTGACATTAACTGAAATTAATTTAAGTTTCGGAGTTTCCATTTCTTCCCTTCTTTTGAGCTTCTTCTTTCTTGGATTGTTGCCTTGTAGTTATTATTGAAGATGTGTAGACCTTTTTCTTCTTTTTGTCTTTAGCATCACTCAGACGTACTACTCCCTGTTGGGACTCTGTTCCTTCTGTTTCTGATTCACTCTGTTCTTCACCCAGTTCTGCTCCAAACTTAGTCAGGAAGTCCTCCGCTTTAAAAACAGAGGTTAAATTGTACCTATTTCCTTTGTATAGAAAAGTTAAACCTTCTGGGAACTGCCACCTATACGCAATTCCATTTGCTCTTAATAAACTCGCCAGTTGTTGGTAGTCCCTCCTCTTTTCCCAAATTCTCCAGAGTGTTTCTCTTAGAATTGGAATCTCAGCTCCTTGAATGTTTAATGTCGAGTCTTTAGCTTTGTCCAATATTTTATCTCTTGTAGCACGTTTTACAAACTTAACATGAACTTCTCTTGTGGTTTTCATTTTCCTAGCCATTGTTGTATTACGTCTGTAAACTGACTCAATCTCCTTTCCCATAGTTTCTGTACTATCATAATTTACAAACTGGGAAAGTGACTCTGTTATGACTTTATCAATATTTTCTCCTTGCGCTTCTGGGATATTTTGAAATCTAAGAATGTTAGATGCTTTCTCCAATTCAAGTGTTAAGAACAATTCCTCTACTGAGTCCAATTTTGTTTTCGTTTCTGAAAGCTGTAGGACAATCTCCTCCATTTCATTATCATTTTTATTTATCCGTTTATTTAAGTTGTCTATTTCTTGCCTATTTTCTAAAATTTGCATCTTAAAGGCTTCCAACTGTACCGCAGTTTGTTGGGTGAAACTGTCAAATTTCAGTTGGATGGGTTCCATTGCCTTAGTAATTAAGTTGGGTAAAATTTCCTGAACAGTTTGACTCATTGACTGTGAGATACTTTCCTGTATCTGCTGATTCAATTCTTTAACGCTCATCTGCGTGAGTGTGGTAAGAGCTGTTTTAGCTTGTGTGGACTGACTGGGTGATGGGTTCATCTGACCTGAGCCAGGAATTGAAGCTTTCCTGGCTCCGCTAGCCATTATGGTCCTACTTTCAGACTTTGTTAAACTTTTAGATGCCTCTGCACCCAACACTCTACCCTCAAGAAGGACAAACAAACAAACAATAACTTCTCTAAGTCCTCCCTGGGACCTTAGGTAAAAGTATGATTAATCAATTTATCACTTAATCAGATCTTGGACTCCAGGTCTGATTCGAAAATTGGTCAGTTAAATAAATCACTTATATCACTAAATTAGTCGATTAGTTAATTAGTCTATGTTAGTATATGTTTGTATAGCAGTTCAATAAAAAGAATCAATAAACAATCAGTTAGTTAGTTAGCTAATTAATTAATTAGTAATTATTTCAATGGAAATTCATTATATAGAATGCAATATGTAGATGTATATATAACAATGTGAACAGTGATTACAAGAACTAATATACTAATCAGATAAGAAAATCAATTACACCATTAATTTCCATTATTTACCCTAATTAATTGCCACATTAATTTACCCAATTAATTACCACATTAATTACCACAATTAATTGCCATTAATTGCCTTGCAATTTGAAAATTAACCTCTCTCAATTTCAAACAATCAAGTGGCATAATTCATCCAAAATAATAATTCCCTTTTCCACCTTTATATATTTACTGTTCTGCAACTGTTCTACAACCTCCCTTGTACTGTAGCACCTGAAAATCAAATCAAAGGTTTTTCAGCCTGTCCCCACTCGGAGATTATTTTCCCTCTATGCACATCAAACACTTCAAAACAAAATGTAGGGTAGAGAAGCAGGACCAAAATAAAACAGCAGCTACACCCCTAGTCTTCGCACAGATACCAGCCAAAAAGCACCAGCCAAGCCCAAGCCGTAGTTCAGTCAAATTTCAGTCCCAAAAAGTAGAGTGTCGCTGACTTGATCTTGTTCGCGCGCGATGTAGCCAAAATTCCCTTTCGTTTGCCGCCAGCTAGCAGGACCCTTTATAGTAATTAGTCCTCCTCCAACAAACAATAAAAAAGTCTGTAAGTCAACGAACTAAGAAGTAACAGCTTCTGGTAATCACAAAGAAAAGGAAAATCCGCCGGCTGGAAAGCGATAGGGTCAGGGGTAAGACCTGACAGATCCAATGCCGATTCTCCAGCATGCCAAGCTGCTTGTATCCCATTGATTTTACTCGGAATCCATTCCTTAAAGGCACAACCCCAATATAAGCGGTCCCGCCTTATTTATGTTAGCAAAAGAAATATTATATAAATGAAAAAGTGCATAAAGTTGTAAGCCGCAAATTGTCTTGTAGCCCGAGAATCACCAATGCTCTTTCTTAGCCTCTCCTGTCTCGGGGCAGCTCGGCACCGTTCTTCTCAGCCTCCTTACAGTGTTCGGTCGGCACCCTCACAGAAAAAAGAAAAACGAGTGAATATAAAGGGAGAAAGTAAACCAAGGAAAACAAAATAAGCGGCAGTTCAGCCAGAGTATTACTTGCATACACCTGGCCTCGTCTTCCCAATTTGCCGCTTTCGCCAGTATGAAGCCTCCTTGCAAGTTCCAATAGTCTGAATCGCTGACAACGCCCCGTAGGGTCTACCGACTGCAGCTACGCCTCAATTCACATTGAGACCTCTTGTCTCCGTTCCTTGCCTTGGTCATAGGGTTACGAGATTACTGAGCCGCCGCCCAGAACCCTGGCACCCCAAAGACCTTGCCTTAACCCTCCTCCAAAGGGTTAGCAAGCAAATGTGAAGCAATGTTGCTTGAAGTTAACAGAGAATTCAGCAGTAGCAGCAGACGGAGCTCCGCTGCTTGCTACCACTGTCGCCGCAGTCGGAAACGGAACTCCTGTTCATGTGTATTCTTGTATTGTAAATTGGGGACTATGTTTCACATGAGGGAAAATACATTGCACTGCTTTGACAACTATGCAACATTCTGCATATGTCATGCACCATGAAATGTTGTTTCATGATTCTGAGCACATACCAACAACAGTTACCATCAGGGGTCATTCCGTAGAAAAAGAGGTGCAGGAGCTCATTAGCATAACTCATTAGGATAACTTATTTGCATATGTTACACCACCTGACATCACAGTAAGTATGTCAGAAGGCAAGAAAGAAAGGAGAGAGAGAGAGAGAGAGAGAGAGAGAGCGAGAGAGAGAGAACTGGCAGAGAGGGGAGAGCTACTAATCCAAGCCACAGAAATACCACTATTCTGGGAGGATAGCTTCAGTGGTGACTGAAGCCTTCAGAAGGCTGGTCACAGCAACAAGGACCTTTCCAGGGGACAGGGTCATTTTGCTGCAGCCATGACACAAGCAGGCATTCCCCCCAGGGGGGGGGGTTTGGCACCAACTTCCAGTTACCATCCAGTTACCCAGTATAATTATGCATTTGAGACACAAAAGCAGTATTTGCACCTAAAATATACATTGTTTTAACTGTGAATATATCAGTTTTTAAAAAAACTCGGGTGTAAGACAGTGTATTCATCCAGAAATATACTGAAGATCTTTCAAGTATATAGAAAATGATTTGATTCTAAGAAAACTAAAGGGAACGGTGAAAAGAAATACATATAGCACATATGTGACTGACTCGAGAAAAAACCGGTCAATTTTTGAGCCCATTATTGGTGAGGGTTGCAGCATTGCTCCTTGGAATTCAAAATCAAAGTTTTCCTCTTTGCATTCTGCTTCCTTCCTAAAGGCTGGTAAAGTCTGCTGTGACATCAGAACAATTGATTCAGCCACAGTCATTGAGGCTGTGACGGTGGCCGTGGTCACATGGCCTTTTAAAGTGGGAGGAACTGCTGTTTCCTCCTGCATTTAAAGGGACTGACCAGGCCGGCCGCAGCTACTCCCACGCCGAAACAGGCTCAATCATGGGTTCCTCCCACATTTTCTGACCACGGGAAAATCGAGTGTTTTCCCGGAGGTCGCGCGAGGAACCCACAATTGAGCCGATCTGGACAGCCCTCTCTCGCAATGATTGTGAGAGAGGGCTGTCTGATCATCCCTCCCGGGTTCCCCCCCCCCTTTTTTGCACTTGGGCGCTTGGGCACTCAAGCGCCCAAGTGCAAAAAGGGAAAAAACCGCCCCACGCTCCACTCCAGGCCCCAAGCCCCACCGGCCGCCTGGCACCCCCCCACACACACACATACTTCTCCCAAATTTACCAGGCGGTGGCTGGTGGGGCTCAGGGCCTGGAGTGGAGCGCAGGGCGAGCCAGCCAGCCAGGATGGGTCCAGATTTAGAGAGCGCTCTCCTGCAAGCCGAGCTGTAAGGGTGCCTCCCCCAGCCACTGCCGTCAGGGTTGGAATGTGTGAACATCCCAACCCGAAAGAAAAAATCCTGGATAAAGTCCCAGCAGGATTTTATCCGGGATTAGGGTGCCGTGTGACCACGGCCAGTGACTCCTGTTGCTTCCACTGGTTCTTATGAAAATTTGCTCGTCTGTGGCTCAGAAGCCAATTCACTTTTGAGAGTACCACTTAAGCAGATCAGCCAGTGGCTTCCCAAGAGGTGGGGCAGGCATAGCAGAGTGCAGGATTGTCAGTTTTGCCAAATGTTCATGGCTCCATCTTTCAGTTGGGATCAGAATGATTTACGCAATAATAAGCATATCTCTAAATAAAGCAGAGACCAGGAAGTGAATTTAGTTTGCTGAGTCCCAGTACCCTCCCTTGGAACAATCAGATTATACAAGTAATGGATGAACTTCTAAATTGCACAGCTGTATACGGAAATAACAGCAAATTTAGCCTTCAACAAAAACAAAACAATTAAAGCAGGCTTGAATATAACCTAATCCATTACTTTCAATAGAGTAAACTAGTTTACATTCAAGTATTCTGACATGCAGATGAGCGATGTGATGAAATTATTTCCAAGAATTAGTTTCAAAACAATGTTTTGTTTTGTTTTTAAATGTAAAGTCTTTAAAACAATAGCTTTTGGAGAAAATCCCTCTTGGAAAGATAGTAGCTCTTATTTTCTTATCCTTAAGCCAAACATTCAGACTGCAGGGGGGAGTAGTCAAAGGGAAGAGAATGTATTTATAAAGAATTTGTATGAGAACAGATTGACCCAAATGTAAGTTATTAAAATAGATTATATTAGCTAGAATGAAGTACATTGTGTGCATGCGATCAGGGTGAACTTTGTGAAGATGTCAGGTTGGGTGTGCGTATGTGTGTTGTCATTTACAAATATTGCGCTTTCCCAGAAATCACAGAACAACATTCTCATGCAACCACAAATATCTACGTGTACTACAAGCTGTCTGAAATGGTTTCTGCTTAATTTCTGCCTGCATGTTGCAGAAAGGAGGCAAAAGACTATTTATTTTTATATTATTCATTCTGGCAATTAACTATCTGGGTTACCCTAATGACAAAAACTAAAATGGTCAGTGCACAAGCTATATGTATGATCTGGAACCTGCAGATCTCAGTGCACCTCCCTTTGGTTGCACAGCATGAGATCCCTGTTCTATTTGTGTGTATGTGTTTGCATTCCTTGCAGTCAATCTGGATTAAACACTGTGATCAGTATTTTACAGAGCACAGTGTCAGGTTGCCTGTCATGTTTTGCTTCCCTTTTTCTGTCCCTGTTGCAGGTCCCGGCGGGAGATCGGCATCAGCTTCCGCTCTGATGGTTCCTTCCCCCCCTCCCCCCTCCTTCCTCAGAATGAGCTCAGATGTTTTGCTAGACTCATGTTATCTCTGTTGCTGCACTTGTAACCTTGGGCAACTGGGCCTCCACTCTTCCAGGTGTCTTTTGTGTGGGACTGCATGTAGATTACACACACAGGGCCGGGGATGGGGAGTTAGCTCCGCTTACGCGCCTTTTTCCTGAGAAAGTAACGGTAGCACATTTTGGTGCTTGATAATTCTTTTCTCATTGGTACCCCTGTTTTCACTCTTGTTTGAATACAGTATATCAATTCCTCCCATTCTGTATCTGGTATCACTAACAATGCAAGTGTTTCCTGAAAGACCATTAAGAATAAAGACTTTGTTTTGAAATACAAGGCCTGACTTATTGGATCTAATCAGAAGTCTCACAGATTGTTAGTGATCCTTCCAGTTGGGAAGGAGTGAAACCCAGACCTGGCCATGTCGGATGATGGGTCCCTCATTCCCACCTCGACCCCCGAAACACTGGTCTCCACCGCACCTGTGGAGCCGGTGACCACGAACTATGATTCCTATGCTCCCCTCAGTCGGGGGGGGGGAGCCACAGGTGGTGCAGAACCCCTACCAATGTATTCCTGGTCGACCTTTGGTGGGGGTACTTTGGAGTACTGGGTCCATGACAGGAGAGGATTGCGCGTGCGGTTCTTGGATGAGGAAAGGGAATCCTGGAGGTTGAGTTTCGTCCCAGATGAACATGAGACCCCTCGGCCATCGGAGAGAGGTATGGATGACCTCTGGAACCAGATGGACCGGAGATTCGATGAGATGCACGACTGGATGGCGGTGGAGCTACGAGAGGCACTACTCGAGATGCAACAAGCCGTGCTGGGAGCAGCTGCAGGAGTGGTTCCTTCGGCAGGAGTCAGAGGGGGAGGGGGAGTGCCAGCTCAGCAGCAGGATGGCAGAGCGGGACCTGAGCAACAACCACCCGTGGGTCCCTAGCAGGCGCCAGCAGCACCAGCACAGCCGCCCCCACGTCCTGTGGACTGGTTATACCGGCAGCCACCCAATGATCCCTTGACAGCTACGTTTGATGGGGATCCTAACAAACTCCGCTTTTTCATCATCAAGACTGAGCGGTTTTTGGGAACTTGGGGCCACCTTTACCCTACTGAACATGAAAGGGTTGGCTATATTGGCTCTAAGCTGCGGGACACTGCAAGTGACTGGTATGTAAGTCTGCACAACCCCCCGGGTCCTGAATTGAGATCAGTAAATGACTTTATGTGGGCCCTCCGGCAGCACTACGAGGATCCCTTGCGGGAGGAGAAAGCCAGGAATCAGCTGCAGAAGCTGGTTCAGGGCCAATCCTCTGTAAGGGAGTATACTGACCAATTCCATAGAATAGCTGCTAAGGTGCAGGGCTGGGGTCAAGATCTCTTCATCAAGAAGTACCTGGAGGGGTTGAACCGTGAGATATACGAGACTCTGTTGAGAAATGATCGGCCCGGCTCGTTGGCGGCTTGGATGAGAGCGGCGGCCGATGTGGAGGAGAGGTTCACGCTGATTAAACTGAGTTCACTGGCCTCTCACTCCCTTGCTAAGAGCACACCAAAGCCCAAGTTTAAAACTGCCATTCAAGAGCTCCGCGATGCTCGTTTTAAGCAAGGGCATGCAGTGCGGGGAGAGCGGCCACTTTGCATCTTCCTGTCCCCTGGGAGCCCCAAAAGCATCGAAAACTTCCCAGCCAACTCCTGGAGGAACACCACGACCCACAAAAGGAGGTTTTAAACCCCGGGCATTACAGCTGGAAGGGGCACCGGCAGAGGGTGAGAATCCCACATTGGAAGCTGTGACCGCTCAGCCATCGGGAAACTTCCCAGACCTGCAGTAGGAGGCACGGAGCTGCAGGTCCCCCCTCTGGCCACGCCGCCAACGGTGAGCAGTCCTGGACCTTTGCTCTATATGGTTGTGACTGTTATTGCCCCTGGAAGTGGCACCCACATCAGGGTGCAAGCCCTTATTGACTCAGGGTGTGCTAGAGACTTGATTAGTCCTTTAGTGGTGGAGGGGTTGGGACCCAAAGTTAACATGCTGTCTGAGCCTCTGCGCTTCACTCAGATGGATGGGTCAGAAATGAAAGAGGCTTGCATAGCAGAGACTGAGCCTTTGATTGTGGGGACTGGGGATCACTGGGAGCAGAGAGCATTTGTCATCACCCCCCATGCCCAATTCCCTATGGTATTGGGAAGCCCGTGGTTGGGAGCTCATGACCCCTATGTCAAGTGGAGTGAAGGGAAGATTACATGGGTTGATCCCAAATGCACACAGCACAAATGGAATCCTGGCTGGGGTTTGGGACCTCCCTCCACCCCCTTCACTTGCTTGGTCTCAGAGGACTTAAACAAAATTCCTCTGGAGTACCGAGACCTGGCTGAAGCCTTCAGTGAAACAGAGGCTGATGAACTTCCCCCCCATAGACTTACTGATTGTGCTATAGAACTGTTACCTGGGGAGAAGTTACCAAAGGGAAAGTTATATCCTATGAGTCCCACAGAGAGAGATGAACTGCGGAAGTTTTTGGATAAAAACCTAGAGCGGGGTTTCATTTGGCCAGCGAAATCTCCTTTTGCCGCCCCTGTTCTATTCCGGAAAAAGAAGGACGGTGGCTTACGGCTTTGCACGGACTATAGGGGATTGAATGCCGTTTCCGCCTCCAATGCTTACCCCTTACCCCTGATCAAAGACTTGTTGGCAGAGGCGGCTAAGGGGAAGATCTTTTCCAAACTGGATTTACAGGAAGCCTATTTCCGAGTGCGCATCAAAGAGGGGGATGAATATAAGACTGCCTTTAATACCCACCTGGGGCAATTCGAATATCGGGTTATGCCCTTCAGATTGGCTGGAGCTCCAAGAATTTTTATGAGCCTAATTAATGAGGTGTTGCACAAGCACTTATTTAAGGGGGTGCTCTGTTATCTTGATGATATTATTGTTTATTCCCAAGATAAACCTTCCCACGTTAAATTGATGAGAGAAGTGTTGTCCACCCTCATGAACCACAAGCTCTTTGCCAAACTGTCAAAATGCGAGTTTCACTGTACTGAAATTGACTTCTTGGGTTACCGCATTTCCCCCAGGGGTTTAGAGATGGACCCTGCAGTAGTCACATGGGAAGCCCCCCGTACACGCAAACAGCTTCAAAGCCTATTAGGATTTTGCAACTTTTACAGAACATTTTTAAAAGACTTTGCCACAGTCACCCTTCCTTTAACTGGCCTGTTAAAAACAAAAGGGAAGGGTCCTGAAGCTGGCAAGCTGGGTGAGCACCTGAGCTGGTTGCCTGATTGTCAAACAGCGTTTGACAAGCTCAAAAAACTTTTTACTTCAGAGCCCATCCTGGCACACCCAGATGAGACACGGGAGTTCATTGTACATGTTGATGCTTCTGATGTGGCCATGGGGGGGAGGACTTCTGCAAAAAGGGGAGGATGGGAAGCTGCAAAAAGGGGAGGATGGGAAGCATACCCTTTGGCGTATGTCTCCAGAAAATTTAATGAGACTGAAAGACACTGGTCCGTGTGGCACAAAGAGGCAGCCGCCATCTGCTTAGCCTTGTCCACCTAAAGATATTGGTTAGAGGGGGCGCAGATGCCGTTTGAGATCTGGACTGATCATAAAAACCTGGAGGCGCTATGGACCCGTAGAACTTTGAACGCAAAACAACTCCGGTGGGCTGATTTCTTTTCCAAGTTCAATTTTAAACTGTGGCATTGCCCTGGAACATCTAACTCTTTAGCAGATGCGTTGTCCAGGCTTCCCCAGCATAAATCTAAGAGGGAAGAAGTGTTCGATTCCTTGTTCTCACCTGAGCAACTTAGCAAGGCTGTTGTCACCCAAAGCCAAAAGCAGCCGTCCGCCACGGCTCCCTCCTCTGAGTGGATTACAAAATGTGCGATGGAGTATTCTCAGCAGGATCGGAATGAATGGCGTGGGGAGGAGGGTTTGGAACATAAGCCCGAAGGGTGCTGGTATAAAGGCTCAAAATTGGTGGTGCCCAATTCTCTCAGACTCTCCGTTTTAAATGCTTGCCATGAATCTAAGCTCTCTGGAAATTTTGGGTACTTGAAAACGTTGAACTTACTTCAGAGGCAGTTTTGGTGGCCGCGGATGCGTAAACATGTCTCAGACTATGTAACTTCTTGCCAAACCTGCCTGATGTGCAAAAACCGAGGGGGAAAGCCTCCGGGTCTCTTACAACCCCTTCCCACCCCCTCCCGGCCTTGGAAGGACATTTCCATGTATTTCATTACTGATCTACCACCCAGCAAAGGGAGAACTGTAATCTGGGTGGTAGTGGATTTATTTTCCAAGCAGGCACACTTTGTTCCATTCAAGAAATTGCCCAAAACTAAGGGTTTAGCCAAAGTGTTCTTTAATCACATGGTGAAACTTCATTCTTTTCCTAGGCGTGTAATTTCTGATAGGGGAAGTCAGTTCGTTGCCACCTTTTGGTGGGAGCTTTTACAGACTATGAGCATTGAACCCGCCCTGAGTTCTGCTTATCACCCAGAGACTGATGGACAATTCAAACAAACTAATCAGATCCTGGAACAATTTTTGAGGTGTTATTTTTTATTTATTTATTTGTTTGGATTTATATCCCACCGAGCCTGCACAAGGCGGCTCTAGGCGGCTCACAACCATTAAAATCAATATACAAAATCAGTTATAAGTTAACAATAAAACCAATAAACCCACTAAAAAGCAATAAACCCACTAAAAAGATGGCGGCAATTTACAAATCCCGCACCAGAGAACTGCATCTACCACTACTTCATCCCTTGGCCAGGGTCAACCACCAGGAGATGTAACGGGCCTACATATCACTGGCCACCTACCCGTGGCCATTTTCCCCAGTGGCGGCCCCAAAAGCCTGGCGGAAGAACTCCGTCTTGCAAGCCCTGCGGAACTGCAAAAGGTCCCGCAGGGCCCTGATATCTTCCGGGAGCTCATTCCACCAGTAGGGGGCCGCCACTGAGAAGGCTCTATTTCTGGTGGTCATCAATCTGGCCTCTCTCAGGCCAGGCAAGGTCAGGTGATGTTGTGTGCCTGATCGCAGTGCTCTCTGGGGTATATACGGGGAAAGGCGGTCCCTCAGGTAGGCAGGCCCCTGACCATATAGGTAGTTACTCAAACTACCACCAAGATAATTGGGTGGATTTGCTCCCTTTTGCTGAATACAGCTACAATAATTCAGTGCACTCTTCTACTGGTGTGTCCCCTTTCCTAGCGGTGGGGGGGGGGGGTATTAAGCTAACCCACTGCTAAATATCCTACCTCCACACCATACACAATTCTATAATTCTGGCAAGGATGAAGAATATCAATGTCACAAAAAAGGTATAATGACTTGATTGGATATATGAATTTGTCCAGATCATAATACTCAGCTATGCTTTTCATTGAACACCATTCCCAAGATCTTCTTCTGCAATTCAAAATGTTAAAAAAAATATTCTGTGTGTGGACAGACCATATTCAGAGACAAGGTGCCAAACAATCAGCCATATAGGCAGGGGTCTTTTTAAGCAGGAGCTCGGGGGAGCGCAGCTCCGGGAGTTGGTGCCAGCCCCCCCTCCCATGGGGGAATGCCTGCTTGTGTCATGGCTGCAGCTAAATGACCCTGTCCCCTGGAAAGGTCCTTGTTCCTCCGACCAGCCTTCTGAAGGCTTCAGCCACCACTGAAGCTATCCTCCCAGAATAGCGGTGTTTCTGAGGCTTGGATTAGTAGCTGTCCTCTTTCTTTCTTTCTTTCTTTCTTTCTTCCTTCCTTCCTTCCTTCCTTCCTTCCTTCCTTCCTTCCTTCCAACATACTTCCAGTGATGTCAGGAGATGTGGCATATGCAAATAAGTTATGCTAATGAGTCATGCTAATGAGCTCCTGCACCTCTTTTTCTATGAAATGACCCCTGCATATAGGTATAAAAGCTCTTTAATATTGTTTTCCTGCTCTTGGTTAAGGTTTCACTTTAAATCACCTTGATTAAGGTATAGCCCAAAGTTTCTTCTAGGCTCATGGAACTGGGTAAGTTATGTGATCTGTTTCCATATGACACCTGAATTTGGTTTGAGTGGAAGAAAGTAGGAAGTGTATGTACGTGTGAGTAACTACAAATATTGGCTCTACACATTTTCTAGCTGGTGTTTTGTATTTATGGTATGCTTCATTAGTCTGGGTTATGGTACATTGATAGTGATAGGTTCAGATCATCTGTGGGGAGGGACCTGGCTTTTTTTGGAGGCAGATTTCCATCCCTGCACTGGATTATTTATATGGAAGGAAGTAAATAATAACTATTAGTGTGGGGAATAATCCTTTCCCCTGCCTTTAGTAGCGCCAGTTTCTGCAGAAATATACAGATCCTCCTTTTTTGCTGTATCCTGGGTTGTAGCCCTTTGTCCCATTAAACACAATGGGGGCCACTGAGAAAAGAGACCATCCTCTTTATCTGCACTGCTCCATCTTGACCTTAGTTTTTCATCCACTCTGTCTGATGCTCAAGTATGATGGAACCAGCTTTTTAATATATGTTCAATAATTATGACAGATGCAGAAGTAAAATTTGTTGGTTTGGTAATACAAGGTCCCAATAAACTATTCAACATTTCTGTTCCCAGGAACTTGGCAACATTACCCGTTTCCCCTACTCTGTTGATTCTTCTCTATCAAACACATGTTTTCTTTACCTTCTGTCAGTGAGTTGGGCCCTACAAAGAATTTCCACAGATGAAAGGGGGAGATTTCCCCCAGTTCCTCCCTTTCATGGCTGATCTCCAGCTTCCCTCTCGTGCTGTTCCTGGAGACCCTGGAAACAGTACTCTGTGTGTGTGTGTTATCATTCTGTGCTGAAGCTGGATGGAGAGACAAGAAAGTAACATTCTCCATCAGTAGAAATTTCCAGTGGATCCAAGCCAATGTGTTGGATTATATATGTATATTTGAATTGCCCCTTGAGATGCATGACTAGGATTTGCTTGCCAAATCAACCTTCATTATGTGTTGTAAAATCTTTCACAATTGTTGTGTTATTCTTTGCTTGCAGTATACTACAATAATTCTAGCATGAAGTGAAAACTGAACAAGGAAGGGTGCAAATGTACAACTGGATTTGCCTGAAGTCAGCAGTTCTGATTTCCACAAATTTTATACATAGCAAATTAAAGTGGGAGGTCTATCCTTCTAATCTGGAGGACGTCAGCAGTTTCCTCAATGTTGGGAAACTGCATGCCTCAGAAATGTCATATTAGCAGTGACCCATGGTAACTCACTTGGACATAAAAGCCTTTAGAATCCAAGCCACTAGATGTCTTAACAATTGATCTTGGCATATTTGTATAACCAGTAATGCAAAGGCACAGTGCTTAAAGAACAGCCTTCAAGTGGAATGATCTGAGCTTCTTGGCACATTATCTGTGCTTCTTTAACTCTTAAAGTATCTCCTGTTGGTATTCAGATTAGAACAGGTTCTTGCAGCACCAGTTGGAGACGTTCAATTAACTGGTATAAACTGGGATGATTTCTATTGACCGTTGCAGGATTAGGATCATGCAGGATGATAGAAGTGTGTGAAGGAACAGTTTCACAAGCCCTCCCTATTTCTTTGGGTTGGTCCCCAGGAAGTTGGAAAATCCCGTGGCCATCCCAAGTTTCTGCTCACCAGAGTCTGCTGCCCTCCCAGGTGCTCTCTGGGGGCAGCAAAAGAAAACTTGGTAACTCCCATTGCTGCCAGCAACTCCAAGGCTGAGGACAGACTGGCAAAAAGAAGTGCAAGGGCCAAAAGACCCGGGCCGAGTTGTTGTGGGGCTTTCCATTCGCACTGCGTAGACTGACGCAGGACAATACCGGAGAGGAGACGAAACGGAGTGTTCACACTGCGGGTGGCCCCTGGTGGATGGCACTGTGGTGGCACACGGCTTTGGGCCATTTTGCCAGCTTGCGCATAGGCTCATGGGTGCATAGGCACATGGGCACAGCAGGTTCACATTACTGGCGCCGCTTGATGTGTGGCTTATTTGCATCCACACTGCCAGGAAGCGGGATGAACGCACACCTAGATGGCTTGACACCGGTTTCACCAGGTACCTTTCTAAAGCGCAATGAAAGCACTTCAGGACTGGGTGAGTGTGGCTCGGCAATGCCGGGCAGCTGTGGCTGTCTGAATGGGCTCTCTTCATCTGCTTGAAAAGCGAACCTATATTGGGCCAAACTGCCAGTCTGTCCTTGGCCCAAGAGTATCTCCTGCCAGACAGAGTCATAAGGGTAGCCCTCTGTACCCGTGCCACTGTTTATAGAGACTCTTGCCTACTTGCTGTGCCTGCCCACTTTGTCCCACAAGGTAGTGTGGAGCAGAACTTTCACAACTTCACAATACAGAGTTATTATGCTCCAGGCATGGCAAGCTTCTCTGCTGCCCATCCCCACTACCACAGTTTAGACAGCAAGACCAAATAGGTGTGGTGTGTTTCCAGAAGTCAGACTTAGAGCATTTGAAATATGGGAAAGGATAATAAATGATTTTTTAAAAATATATATACATGGTCTGGTCAAGCGTTCAGGAACTAATCCTAATCCTAAACTGCCTCCACACATCATTGTGAAACTACTAAAGTAAAGCAATAATTCACAACTGGATTTTCCTGCAGGACCAAGACAAATCATTAGCAAGTTTTCACTGTAGTGCTGTATCTAACAATGTGAGGATGAAGCCGTAGCTGTTAGCAGTCAGACCCCTCCTCCTGCTGAGGGGCAGTTTATAGGATACAAAGCCAGAAACACTCCATCACCCCAATACCTTAAGTGCAGGGCACTGCTTGGACCAAAAGGTACCAAGATGGATGCCAGCCAGACATTAGCCTGGGAAAATAATTTCAAGGCACAAGTCAGAGCAGTTGACTGGCTACTACCCCCTCCTTGCCCTGAAGAGATGCAGGACTTTAGAACAATGGGTTACCCAGGACCTGTTGATTCACTCAGTATAATCCCATCAGCACCCCAGCCTAACTTCCCCTTCACCAATTACCCTTAAGGGTAATTAATTAACACTATTCACCTTCCCAATTACCCACTATTCACCTCCCCAATTAATCAACACTATTCACCTTCCCAATTACCTTTTTTGTCCAGTGCTTGTAGAGCCATCAAATCTTTCCCACCTCTTCGTCTACCCCCCAGTAAAACCATCAATTCATCCTTTGGCAGTGAGTCAATCTGCCTCAGGATACATTTTGCCCTATAAATATGTCACCCTGTTGTCCCAGCAGTGTGTGTGTGTTCTTTACTCCTCCACACACAAACATCCCCACTTGCATGTAGGACTTCTCTTTCCCGAAATGCTGGCCATTTCTCTCTTAGACTTGCTGCTTCTGTGGACCTCTTCTGGATTGGTAAATATCACCCTTCCCTTAAACAGCTTTCTCCATTCCTCCTTGCTTTTCCTAATTAGCTTTTGTATGCATTTATTGTGTATGTGTATCCTTGTTTTTTATTTTTATTTTTAATTTTAAAAAACGCTACCATCTGCCTGGTTGTTTCTAAGAGTTCTCATAGGGACATATCCCCATATACCTGCCTCTTGCTCTGCCTCTAAGATAATTCCCCCCAAATTAAGTGGAGACTGCCCATTTTTGGGTAACATAGCTGCCATGCTAATGCACCCTGACACCTTTCCAGGCATCCTGTATGACCACTGTGTCTATCATTTTCCCTGTACCATCATTTTAATGTACTGCATATGTGTGATTCAGATCTTTGTGGCTCTTATCTCAGACTATATTCCTCACCTGTACAAAACATATTCTGTACCATCAGAATCTATAAAGAACTAACAGATAACCATAGGGGCCTTGCAACAAGAGAGTGGCTATCTGCTGCTCAGTTGGCTTTCAGTGTACCATCTCAAGATTACACCTGCTTTCTGTTTTCTCCTCACTTTCGATACTTAGCAGGCTCAAATATGAATCCAGGTCTCATCATGTTCAATGAGCTGCTTAGCTCCTTAATTAAAGCTACTGCTCCCTCTGCCTGAATGTCACAGAAGCCAGTTAGCCTTTGTGCTCTTCCCGGGTCCTCTGTCTTGCTCTCAAGCTTCTGTTTTTTAATGAGGAATTCTTTCGGTGGCCTCCCTATCTCCAAATGGCATCCAGCCATTATACTCAGAATCTGACAGGTGGCCTTTTTCCCATCCAACTTTTAAGGGGTCAAAATCAAACAAGATTCAGGATATGGTATCAAACCACGTAAAAAAAGATTTACCTTATTATAGCACCAATGTGAGTTTTTAATTTAAAGCTCTACTTCTCTGTATTAATGATTTGAAATTACTGGGTTCTTCAGGTTAATCCCTAATGGTAAAACACCAGATGACTGATCACATCAGCTGGCTTTTATAGCATTCCTTATTGATTTGTGTTTATGAATGCTGTAAGGCTGCCAAGCACTTCACAAAATGTGCTAATGGTTTCATCTCCATCTGCAGCATTGAATCAAACTTGATGAAACTATTGACAATCTTCTCACAATCTGTAAACAATGACATAGCAGGACCAGTTGAAGGATCACGAGGAGTAGTTTAGAGCATTTTGAAAGATTTTACAGTCTTTGACTTACTAATGAATATTTCATGACTATAGGGCATTCTCTATGGATTTTACAGCCAGTGGTCCCAGCCACACAAGTGAGATAATCTGGGGGGGAAGCAAGGCTATTTTGCCTCGGAGCAATGTGACCGCAGTTGCGCGATCACACAGGTCTGTGAAGCTGCCGGCTCAACTTGCCGCTGCGTGATCAGATGCAACCACGGGCTAGTTGGGGGGGGGGGGGTGGTTGTCATTGGTTTCTGATTTGCTTAAACCGGGGGGGGGGGGGAGATTGATGAATCACTTCTCCACCCTGAGGGCTTCCAGTGGCAGTATGTGATGATGCACATACTGAGAAGCAGAAACAAACAACAGCATGGCGTCAGGATAGCCTGATCAGACTATCCCCCAATACCACAATCCGTGCTGGAGCGATCACACGGGGAAAGTCTGGCTGTGGCTTGCAGCAACCCGTTTGATACTGGGGTTTAACTAGTGGTTTTTTACTCTGCTTCTCCGGCAGAGCAAAACACTTGCCGACAGGTGTGGGATGCTTCACAGATGTGCTGGTTTGATCACGCCAGCTTGATCCACCCCTCAGTCATCCCTCTCGTGTGGGCTAATGGTGCGTATGATCGGAGCCAGTGTGATGCCATGAACGTAAGAAGCACCATTTATGTGTAAGTCATGGAAGGTACTTACAACATTGCTCCTGCATTTGGTTTTCCACTTGGCTGGCAATGAATATTAGGAGTAGTGGTTTATGCCAGATGCCCACACTGGCAATATTTCACTTCTGTATGTTCAGTGTCTCAGCAACTGCAGAAAAGGGGGCTGGCAATGGCGCTACAAGCATCTGATCAGTCAATCACAAGATGGAAACGCTTCAAGGATATGTGTGCAAAATCCCACGACAACAGCTCAAGTGTCACATGCTTCACTGCCATAATATGAACTGGTGGCGCAACGGTAAAGGACATGATCCGCATGGATGAGAGAGGGGAAAGGACGTGGTGGCAGGAAGCAAATCCAAGCCCTTTCTATGGGCATTGATAAAAGGCTCAGAAAAAGATTTTCAAACCAAGAGCAAAAGGAGTAACTTGACAGACAGCATATGATTTAGGTGTCAGGAAAAGAACAATAAGAGCCGATGATCCATTACAAGAAATTCTGTGATGTTTGGTATTTCTTGTTTTCCTAAGGTTCCAAAGAATGTGGTAATAGCCGCATATTTGCCACCATACAGGTTGAGCAGGGAGTGAACAAACTGGCATCGCAGGCAGTCCCAATCATACCAAAACAGCATCTACTCCAGCACCACACAGCACCCCTTCACTGGCCAGTTGCACAAATATACGATTAAGGCTCCAGCTGCTCGTCATCAGAGGAGTCAGAACTGTCTCCAGGGTCTGGCTATTCCACGATCTCCCATTTGGAGATAAAAGCAAGGTACAGAGGACTAGAAAATAAAAATGATGCAACAAAATCTCATTAAGTCTTTAAAATGGCTCAAGTCTCCTGGTTTATCTTAGCCTTCAACTACACCCCAGCTCTTGCATGCCACCTCCCCAAACACAAACACTCAGCACTTCCCTCACCCCAACTGCTATATTTTCCCTCCCCTTCCATGGCTTTCCAACTGCAGTTCCCACCCCACACTCCACTGCATGCCCTTTAACCCTTCCCTTTTGTGGCCCTCCCTCCAGTTCCTTGTACCCCTTCCCACAGATACGCTCTGGCATTCCTATTCCTACACTTCCCCAGTGCCCATTCCCATCAACAGCTCCTCCACCAACCTTCACACATAATGACTTTCTCCCTCCCTTCTTTTCCCTTCCATCTTCCCTCCTCCCAACGGGTTGCTTCTCCTGCATCATGGCAGAGAAAGAGAGGCAGGCAGAGGAGAAGATGAAGAAGGTGGTAGTGACACTGGTGAAGGAGGGCGCTTCTGCTGCCGAAGTGAAGGGGAAGGCCCAGTATGCACATGTGTGATGGGGAGGCAGCAACATTCCCTGCCTCTGACAGGAGGAGGGACAGCAGCCGTATATGCACAGCCTGGCCCAACCAAGAGACAGTGGATGGGGGTTAGTGTGTGGACCTCACAACCAGCTGACCTGAAGCAGCTTTTGGCAATTTTGCCCTCTTCTCTCCCTCACACACAGGATTTTCCCTTTGTTTCTTCTTCTTTCTTTCTTTCTGAGTGCCCTCTATATCTATTTCCTTCTTGTTAGTTGGTCTATAGCAGAGGTGTTGAACTCATTTGTTATGAGGGCTGGAGCTGACATAAATGATACTTTGTAGGGCCAGGTCATGTGTGCCATAAAATGTAACACAAGGTACCAAAGATATAAACTTTATAAAGATGATTTCAGATGCTGAATGGCAATAGCAGATATGATTGGATTAGGTATGATATGCAGAGGGGTGGAGAGATCAGCATGAGACTTCCACCAGGCGGGGGCCTGGGCTGAAAAGGCCCTGGCTCTAGTTGAGGATAGCTGGATATCTCTTGGGCCGTGGATCACCAGGAAATTCTTATTACTAGATTGTAATGCTCTTCTAGGGGCATATTGGAAGAGGCAGTCCTGAAGATATGTTTGTCCCTGACTGCTAATGGCCTTGAAGGTAAAAACCAAGACTTTGAACTGGATCCAGTGCAGCACTGGATGAATATGTGCCATGTGAGGGGTCTCCGTAAGGACCCGTGTGGCTGCATTCTAGACCATTTGGAATTTCTGGGTCAGGCACAAGGGTAGGCCAGCCTACAGTGAATTACAGTAGTTTATCCTGGAGGTGACTATTGTATGAATTACTGTGGCTAGGTCAGGGCAAGACAGGTAGGGAGCCAGTTGCCTAACGTGGCCCAGTTGGAAAAATGCCAGCTTGGCAACCTTTATGACCTGGGCCTCCATAGATAAGGTGGCATCCAGCATCATGCCCAGACTGTTGGGGTTAGTGATAGGGGCACCCTGTCAAAAGCCAAGCATTGACTACCCAACCATGGCTCTCCCCAACCCAGCCAGAGAAACTTTGTCTTACCTGGATTCAGTTTCAGCTGGCTCTGCTTTACCATCCAACCACAGCCTCCAAACCCTCGGTCGGATTCATGGGAGTGGTGTCTGGTAGGCCACCCATCAACAGAAATAGCTGGGATTGGCATCTTGAGGACACCCCAGCCTGAAACTCCATGCTAGCTGGGTGAGGGGGCACATATAGATGTTAAGTAACATTGCGGAGAGAAGTGCCCCCAGGGGAACCCCGCATTCAAGTGGGTACCTTGGGGACCCTTACCCTCCCAGTGCCACCCTCTGTCCCCAACCATGGAGAAATGAGGTAAGCCATTGCAAGACTAACCCATAAATCCTTGTGTTGGTGAGGTGTGAGTCAATAGATGATGGTCAACTGTGCTGAACACTGCTGTAAAACCTAGTAAAATCAGCAGCGCCCACATGCCTCAATCCAGCTGCCTGCGAAGATCATCTGTGAGGGCAACTAATGCAGTCTCTGAACATGGCCAGGATGGAAACTGAACTGGACTGGATCCAACACCAACGTGTCATCCAGAAATTTCTGGAACTGTTTGGCCACTCTCTCAATTACCTTACCCAGAAATGGAAGATTAGAAACTGGGTGGTAATTGGTTATATCTGTAGGTTCTAGATGCAGTCTTTTCAAGAGTGGGACAACCATGATGCATCAGAGGGTGAATCAACGGATATCAGCAGAACATCCCACATAAAAGCCTACAAGCCCTTACAGGAGTTTCTTATTAAACAAATAAAGGACTGAAGCATCTCTATCAGTTATGCTAACAATAGAGATGCCGACTCTTGTACATCTACAGAAAAAGAACAACTTCCAGGGTTTGACACTGATAGCTTTAAAAGGGACTTGAGAGAAAATTTTGCAAATTTTAGAGCCTCCTTGGCCCTAAAATTTGCAAAAAATTCTCTCAAGTCCCTTTTAAAGCTATCAGTGTCAAACCCTGGAAGTTGTTTTTTGGCCTGTTAATGACTCTGAAATTACTATCTTCAAAGGTTCCCCACTGTGATTGTTCTGGAGTCCACTCTAATATTTCTGCCTGATTTCCCACAGACAGTTCATCCCAGATACATACATGGAAACAGCAGCCATTCAAGCTGAGAAAGCCATGTGCTGGAGTAACAGAGAATGGCCAAGATCCTGCAGGGAGACATTTCTTCAAAAATAAGATGTACAGGTGAAACATCAGCATTCTGTCATCTGGTCTGCTCAAGAGCTGGATTGTCAGTCAGCAGTTGGTATTCCAACACAGGGGAATGTGACAAGAGATAAATCCTGCCCACATTTGCAAAGGAAGAAAATAGTGCAGCCCAGTGAAAATACCTTTTATGTTCTGAGAGGAAAGATCCTACTCAGGGGCAACAATACCCACGCCCTAGGAGTTTCTCAGCATCTAGACATTACCCCCAGAATGTGCCTACACCACAGCTGGCAAGAAGTTCCTTGAATTTGGAAAATGAGGGGGAACTCATTCACATTGGTGTATCAGATTTGCTGCTGGGGTCCCCAGTGAGGAAGAGATTCAGTCCCAGACACAGGCAACAGGGCTCTCACAGGAGGGGTAGACCTATTCACCTGCTAGGAGAGTGCCCATCACCTACCGGTGGCCTGGAAGCTGTCACCTACCAACAGAGACCCATGAAGAGGAGCCACAAACAACATCTGCTGCACAGCCCAAATACAAATGTTCCCTTTTCCAACTTCACAATGGCAACCAAGGCGTCCATGAACACTTCTCAGAATAGCCACATCCCACTAAAGGAACAATACACCCAATCCTGTATTTAGGAGAGTTGCTGGGGTTTTGGCAGCATACTAGGACTAGCCATGCCCAGATTTTATATTTTAAATTCATTCTTAACTTAATGCATATATGGCCCCGATCACACGCAGAATTAGCTGCGCGAGAGGCATGACTCCCTGCCAGATTTCAAGGGCACGATCACAGAAGAACATCTGTGAAGTGTCCGGCACCTGTCGGCAAGCCATTGCTCTCTGCTGAAGAAGCACAGAAAAAAAAAACAGTAGGGAAAATCCAGTATCAAATGGGTTGTCATGGGCCACAGACGGACTTTCCGCTTGTGATCGCTCCAGCGTGCACTTGTGGCATCGGGGATAGTCTGATCCGGCTATCCCAACGTCATGCTGTTGTTTGTTTCTCCTTCTCAGTATGCACATCATCGCATACTGCCATTGGAACGGGGGGTGGAGGTGCAATTCATCAATCCCCCATTTAAGTGAATCGGAAAGGAACTGGGGGGGGGGGACCAACTTGCCTGTGGTCGCGTCTGATCATGCAGTGGCGAGTTGTGACTGCAGCTTTGCAGAGATGTGTGATTGCGCAACTGCGGGTCAAAGTACTCCGGCACAAAAAGCCTGGCTCCCCCCTTTATCTTGCTCGTTGTCACGACAGGTCCAGGAGGCTGAGATAATCAAAGCAAATCCAAACACAGTCCGAGGTCAGCTGAGAGTTCTGTCAGAGAGAGAGAGAGATGCTAACAGGTCCTTATTTATGAGCAAAGCCAGAGTCAAAGCGTGCCAGAGTTTGGAGCCGTAAATCACCTGAGTTCAAAGGAGCAGAGCTGGAAGCCGTTGGTCAGAGGAATGCTGGAGAGTCAGGAAGCCGGGATGCCAAGTCAGGGAAACTGAAGCCAAAGGTCCCAAGTCCGAGCCAAGTCCAAAAAGCCAAAGAGACGAGCAGATTCCGATTCCAGAGGTGCAGCGCAGAGTTCTGTCGAGATATCGACGTTGCCAGCACAAATTGCTCCCATCAGCCAGCCTGCTGATATAGTGTGCTGGCTCGTTAAACAATTAGCAGCTAGAAACGCAGTCCAGGCTTCTGCTAATAGCTAGGACTTAGTGAGCGTCATCCACGCATGCGTGCCTCCTTTCGCCTGTCTCTTAACTCCAGGCGTCTTCTGTCACAGAGACGGTTCACAGGTGGGGGAGAGTCTGGAGGCGATGAGCTGGGGCCAGGCAGGGCTTGATCAGCCTCAGGTGAGTCTTGCTGTAGGCTTGACTCCCCAAGACTTACATCGTTTTCCGTTAAGGGAGCCAAGTCCACCTGATTCTGGCTGCCTGGCTCTGAGTCAGGGGCAGGCATGACACTCGTGTGACTCGTGTGCCTATGTTAACCATACTTGTAGCAGCGCTGAAGGCAATATTAATTTTGTATTTTTAATTAATTTATTTATTTATTCCTTGCGATTTATATCCCGCCCTCCCCGCCATACAGGGTTAAATAAACTCTTCTTGAAAAAAAAACCCTCCAACAACCTGGGACCTTCCTTGCGAAGCTTGTGATCTGCTACCGGTCCAGTGCCCAGCCCATAAAATTCAGTCCAAATCCCCAACTCGAACCGTTGTCCCACATGTTAGCTCATTTGTTTCCCAGCAGACTCTAGCTACTTCACTTTTATTCATAAGTCCTAGTGCAGAACAACACATTAAAAAATGCATGGATCCTACAGAAGGCTGATGAAAAGCTGCTGGAGCTTTAAATACCATCGCTGTTTCCTAAAAGCCAGTATAATTCTCCAGTTCCCTTAGCTGTTTTATGTCCACAAGGAAGAATGACTCCTTGGGGGAGTTAATATGTGGTAAAGCTTCAGAAAAACACAGCCACTGCCAGTTAAAGTATCTATAGTAACATCTGGGAATGGAGGCACATGCAGTGAAAGACAGCCAGTCTGTGTCCATAAAGAAGAGAAATGTGTAGAGCAAGCAAAAACACTACGAATTAGGGTCTAAAACTGTACAGCACGTTAATGGAGTGAGGATGGTATCCCTATTGGTTCCCTATTGAAGAGAAAGGCAGGGTGTAATTGAAGTAAGCAAATAGTCGAAGGACTGCCTCTCCGCACACAAACTTGTGCCTCTGTGCTTTCTGTGGTTCCCATTTTGGGGAACAGCCTTCCAGAACAGGTGAGCAAAGGGCTTCTGCTTTGTTCCAGTTCAGAAACTGTGGAAGACTGAACTTTTAAAGAGGAATTTTTAACGGGGTTTAGAGGAGGATTGTTGTTTGCTATTTCATTTGTATGATGATTACTGTGTTTTGTCTGGTTTTATTTTTATTTTTTGTAAGCTGACTTGGGCCCATCTGGCGGAGGGAGGGAGTGGAAATAAGGCATTCCAGCCCAACACTGCTACTCATTCAGCACGTGTCTGGAGAAAAGCAATATGAATGACACCTTTTCAAAAACATTTCACCGGCATTCCTTTTATTACCAGCTATATTTATTGGTGGGAGTGTCCAATAGCATCAATCAAAATCCAGGACCTCCCAGACCAGAAAACAAAAGAACTGGCAATAATGGATGCACTTTATATTCACTCAGAATATAGTCCAACTAGGCCAATATTGCATACTGCTCTATCGGGTGGTGGCTCTCCAGAAAGATTTCAAGCAGTGGATATTGAGGATATGTACCAAATTTCATTTATTTGCATTTTCAGTTCTTTTCCATTAGAAAAAAACAGATTCCATTTCATTGTATTAGTGAATTTAAGTGATTCATTTTAGTTACTCCGTTCGTTTTAGTTACTCAGGGGATCAAACCTGCAACATTCTACATGCAAAGCAGGTGCTCTATCACTGAGTCAAAGCCACTTCCCAAAACATAGACCATAACTTTATCAGAAATGCAGGGAATGGGAAGGGGTTGCAGTTTGCAGAGCCCCTTCCCATTCTTTCTGCCTACATTTCCTTCTTTTTCTTCTTCTAAATGCAGAATGACACATTCTGTAAGATTCTGTGATCCTGATTTTTCCCCTTTTATTGAATGGAGCCAGTTTCCCTTCATCTATCTAAGGAGCACTGATTGCAGTGCATTCACATTGTTGAGAGAAGATGGTGAATGCTGTCGCACATGTGTGTGTATGTGTAGCATTTATTTGTAGCATCTCTTCCTAAGGTCACAGGGTATCAACAAAACTTTGTCTCTGCCTGCCCAGCCATGCAAAATTGCTGCCTATTGCTGATGAGTGCACACACACGTGTGTGTTTAAAGGAAATATATTATTTGCATGTACTTCTCTCCAGTTTGCAATGCTGTTTATAGGCTTGGATGTATAAATGTTCATTTTTAGGGATGTGCACTTTCAAAATTTTGCCCTGGACCAAACTGAAACAAACTGACCCACTTGCTGGACTGGTTCTCACACCAACCGGCAGCCGGTTCGTGAACTGGTTCATGGACCGGTTAGGGTGCAAAAAAGACCCCTAGGGGTCTCGGGGGCCTAAATTCTCAGCATAATTCCAGCTCACTCTCCTTGACATCCCCACCAAGTTTTATCCCCCTTGGACTTGGGGTGTGTGTGAGCTACAGGCCTCCCAACAGACAATGCTTTTCAATGTGATGTGTCGTCCCCCCCCCCCCGGTTCGGAAGTGACCAAAACTGACCCGGTGCCGGTAGTGACTCACATCCTGGCCAGGGCTCGATGCTGCCATTGAGGAGAAGAAAGTGAATCTCTGCAGGACGTGCCAAGAGTCCCACCCCGAGCAGGGCTGGTTCTATCACTGGGCCAACTAGGAGGCCGCCGCTGGCAAAAAGAGCAAGAGAGAGAGACTCGGCGAGACAGCATGAGAGCCCAGTGCGCTTTACAGGTAGCGGTGGCAGTGCTCCTCAGCTGTGCTGGGCGAGCAGATGGAGCCAAAGGGGCTGGAAAGGGAGAAGACCACATGTGCTACATTTGCATTAAGAAGAAGAAGAGATTAGATTTATACCCTGCCCTTCACTTGTAGTCTCAGAGTGGCTTACAAACTCCTTTCCCTTTCCCTCCCCTCAACAGGCACCCTGTGAGGTAGGTGGGGCTGAGAGAGCTCTTTCCCAAGCTGTCCTTGAGAGAACAGCTGGTACAGAGCTATGGCTTGCCCAAGGTCATCCAGCCAGATGCAAGTGGAGGAGTGGGGAATCAAACCCGGTTCTCCCAGATTAGAGTCTGAGCACTTAACCACCACACCAAACTGGCTCTCTTAACTATGTGTGTGTGAGAGAGTGTGAAGTGCCTTCAAGTTGCTCCCAACTTTGCATTCTTCCTAAAATGCATTTATGTTTGAAAATTGGTAGGCACACGGGAGGGGGGGCAGAAGATATCCTTGCCTAGTGTTCAAAAAAACTTGGGACCAGCCTTGGCCCTGGGCCTCCAGGAGCACCCATCTGGCCCTGGGAGTCCACACACAAGCCATGGGCCAGGATCCACCTGGATTTCACAGGTCCCTTCCAAGGTCAGCTCTTCTTTATACTGGTTGACAGCTACACTAAGTGGCTGGAGGTAGCCCCGGTATCCGCCACATCATCACAAGCGGCCATCTGATGCATGTGGGGCATTTTCAGTACCCATGGCATTCCAGACACTTTAGTGACTGACAATGGGACAGCTTTTTACTTCACAGGACTTCCAGAACTTCATGGAGTACTATGGCATTTGCCATGTGAGGTCCGCTCCTTTTCACCTTGCCACCAACGGCCAACCGGAGCGTATGATCAGGACGACCAAAGAGGCCCTGCAGAGAATGGACCGAGGTGACTGGCACCACAAGCTGGCCACATTCCTTTTCGGCCAGTGGATGACTCTGCATATGGCAACAGGACGCAGCCCCGCGAAGCTCCTTATGGGAAAAAAGCTCACAACATGGCTGGACCATCTGCATCTGGATCAGACCCCAGAGCACAGCAGTGAGGTAGAGTCCAGAAGACCCAGTTTACGTGTGGAACTACGCAGCAAGACCGACGTGGTTGCTTGGGTGCATCATCCACGCGACAGGTCCTCTCTCCTACGAGGTGTTGGGGGAAGAGGGACAGATATGGAAGCGACATATCAACCAGCTGCGCCAGCGACATATCAACCACCTGTCACCAGACATCGAGATGCCCGAAGTCCTGGACAAGGAACCACAGACACACCCACCCAAACAGTTGGAGCAACTGCCAGAGACAACAGAGCACCCTGTCATCTGTGAGCCGCCACCAGACCCCAGTCCAGCTGCAGCCAAACCAGAAATTCCTCCAGCATCCATCACAATGACAGCAGAGGCCACCCCCTCGCTGGCAGCCCTGCGGCACTCAGGTCGAGAGCGCAAGTCATCATCCTACTTTTAAAAGACTATGTGTGCAACTAGGGCAGTGTCTGAACTATGAGGGGAGGGGTATAATGTATGTAATGGCAGCAGCCCCGCAGAGCACATGGCCCGGTTAAGCACTGAGCTTGGGGGCCAGAGAACAATAGTATCCTAAATGTCCCCCTACCAGAGGCTTAGGATATTCAAATAGTCCTTTAATAGCCTCTGGTGGGAAACTTATCCAATTACCTTGTCTGGGCGAGGTCAGGGGTGCGGTTTTCCTGTGCATATAAGCAGGCCCCCTGACCTCTGTCCCTCATGCCTCATCTGATGCTGCTCAATAAAATGTATGCTGATTTCACTGCAACCGGACTCCGCTTCCAGTATTTTTCATGAAGAGAGAGACTACTTCAGCAACGCAGGGAGGCAGGGTGCAAAAAGAGGAAAAAGATCCACAGCCTGTGCGAAGGGCAGTCTCCAATCCCCCCCCCCCCCAAGATTGGTTGGATGGTTGGTTGCCAACTGGCTAGGGGTCAGCAGGTGTCCTTTTGTGATGAGCAGAGAAGTCAAGCCCCACCACCAGCAAGCAGAGAAAACAGCCACTTGCAGAACCCACAGAACCGGTGGGGTGACTCCATGGCTTGACTTGCCAAGGAAACAAAGCCAAAGTCAAATCAAAAACACGTTGGGAAAGCAAAGGAATTCAAGCCCACTTTTCCACCCCTCATGGGGAAGAGAGAAGAGGCAGGTGGCAACCAGGCACCACAGTGGAGAAATGCTAGAAAAGGGGAAGGGAGGATGTTTTTTGTCTGACTTTCAAAATTGTCACCAGGAGATCCAGCTGGTTTCTCCACCCACCCACCAACCCCAGTAAATTCCCCACCCCACCCCAGGCCCACCATAAGATCTTTTTCCACGTGCAAAAGGAGCACTGCAATGCAAGAGGCCACAACACAAAACAAAGGACTGTCATGCCCCTCGTTGGAATATATACACTCACCCCTCCCATTCCAAGGGGGAAGGATGGATGTCTCTGATTGGAAATCAGAGATGCCTGTCAGCCTCGGATGCCTGCCATTCATCCCTCGATGGCTGAAAAAGCCCACCCACACTCAGATTTTGCACTCAAAATGGCAGGGGTGGGGTTTATCTGGTGGAAAACCCCGAACACTTCTGAACTAAGTGCACAAGGATCAGATGCCCAAGTTCCGGGTGTGTGACCTTCGAGCTGATCTGGCTGATCCAAAAAAAGGGCAATGTTCAGCCCGGATTTTGGCTCGTGGTTCGGTTTGTACCCATCCCTATTCATTTTATTTATTTGGTACATTTTCTCCAAAGAGTTCAGGGCAGCATAAATTATTCTCAGTTCCTCCACTGTATCATCACAACAGCCCTGTGAGGTAATTGTATGACTGGCCCAAGGTAACCAAGCTGGCATCACGGCAGAGTAGGATTTGAACCTGGGTCACCCTGATCCTACTCCAACACTCTTAAGAGCTTACAGTAGCCCCTGTAAGAAGAGCTCTGTAAGCTCTTGGAGGATTGGCTACATTAGGGGGGTGTGGCCTCATATGCAAAGGAGCTCCTGCTCCGAAATGAGCCCTGTTCTTAATTACTACACACTGCTGTCTGTCTGGAAACTCATAACTTTTTAATTAGTCTCTTCCCCTTTCTTTGAATTCCATGAATTCTAAGTCAGGTAGCAAGGTACCAGAATAATGGCCGCATCTGAAGATTAAAAAAAAAAAATTATTTAAATGTATTAATTTATGCAAAAAAATTTTACCCCATCTTTACCTTTGTTAGAGCCCAAGACAACCCAAATATTACTGATTTATTTTAATTCTTCTGTTTGCTGTAATTGACATTATTACAAACAGAGGTTTTACATTATGAGTAGTGATTAGTTAATCCCTGACCATCCATTGCTCTAGCCCTGCTTCCTGAGGGCCAAACCAGATGTAACAGCGTGCTCAGATCTTTGTCAGTCTGTAGGACACAAATTGCAATATATGTGCTGCCTGATTCTGGATGTGGGAAAAGAAGAGAGGTTTCACTCTTCAACCTGTTCTTGGTTTCCTTACTTGAAACTGGGCTTTGCAAGCAGCTATGAGCACTTTTAAAGGGAAAAGGTGTCTTTTCAAAATCTTTTCTTTCTTTTTTAAAAAAACCTATTAGAGAACACAGAAAACCTGTATTTTATCAGCAAATTGAAGCAGGAATTGAGAGACGGTGAAATTCCTCTTTCCTTCCCACACAATCCTGATTCTGGCAGGTAGGAAAGTTAAAGAAATTTGAACTTTTTGTAACAATACAAAACCAAATTTGCAGGAATTTTACTAACGAATCTGTAATCTGTAATCCAAAGAAATAATCTAAAATCCAAACAAACTATGCAGAAATCAGTGGTGAAAGTTCTGGTGATTTTCCTGTAACCTGAATATACTGTGATACTGAGACACTAATTTTATACTAGGTGACTGCATCATACATACAATACAGATTTCATGCACCGATTTCATGCACTGATGCAGCAGATGTTTGAGGACTGTTTTGTAGGCAACAGTTTGTTACATCACTGTCTTTTTATTGCCATCCAATAGAAATCCTTCCAGTCTTTTGGATTTGAGTCATCCTACATCATACTCCTATACACTCTATATCCTTCAACACCAATAGATGTTTGCCTGAAGAATAACAGGCACTTTGTGAGTTTTCCATATGCATTGTTACTATGTGTGCGCATGACTCCAGGCAATAGCATATGCTTCCTATTCTTGAGCTATGAGTTATCAGTAAAAATAAACTTGTCAAGATCAGTGCAACATTAGTTTTGGAAACATCTCTGTCCCCCCTCCCGTGGTGCCTTCATAGGATCCAATCCTGCAATATTATATAGTTGGAGAACTAATTTTGGGAATTTGTAAACCAATATGTAACCTCTTTGTATTCTTGAACAGGGGAGCCTTATACACCATATGCTCCCCGAGCTTAACCTTTCTAATTGGTCAGCGTACATTGAAGGGAAAATCAATGAACTGGGTCTCTCCTTGGAAACCCTGTCCATGATGCCTTTTGCTGCCGCATTTCATCAAATTAAAACCAGGCTGTTAGATTCGGAGCGACAAAATTTATACAGCATAGCTAATAGAACTTGCTCCCCTCTGAATTTTGAGATTCCCCTTCCAATAGGGCCGATAGCCTCATACCTAACATCTCTGCAGGTACCCCAGCAACGCAGAGCATTTACCCTGGCCAGATGCAATGCTATGCCATCAGCCATCTTATATGGCAGATTTAACAAGGTTTCGCATTTGGCCAGTTATTGCCCATGCAGAAAGAGCTGTGTGGAATCAATTACTCATGTTCTTTTGCACTGTGACTTGTATGTAGATCTAAGGAGCACACATTTACATTCTCTGTTAACTAATATGGGTGCTTGTTCTGATGCACTCAAGGTGCATAGACTTCTAAGAGATTCCAGTCCGGACACCACAGAGAAGGTGGCCAAGTTTCTTTGTCTGGTCTTAAAGTTGCGCCAAAGGTTCTTTTAGAATTTTTATATATGTGTTTATAACGGGTTTTAACATGCAGAAATTGTTTTTCTAATTTATGCCAATAAAGGCTGACTTGACTTGACTCTTTGTATTCTGTGTAGTAAATTAGATAGGTAATTGACATCATGCCTACATTTACAATTTATTCTGCAAGAAACTGGGTACTTAAGATTTCAACAAAAATTCAATGATAATTTAAACTAGAATCTGGGGCATGTGTTTTGAAATAGCATTGGAGATTCTATCATTTAGAGTGCTACCACTCTGCTTTGGTTACAGCTGCAACTAAATGTGTTGTGTCAGCAGACCGTAATACACACAGACACTTTTAACAGATCACCGACTAAATGTCACAGTTCATTTCCATTTTCCTTCTTAGCTACATTGTTAAAAATGGAAACTTTCATTCATCTGGACTGGACCCTTTCTTTCAAATGTGATATCAGATCCCGAGGACAACAAAAGTCGAACTGTTATTTTGCAGTCATACAGAGGTTTCCCACACTTGTCCATCAGTCACCCCCTTGTGGCCACCATTTCCCCCCTTCTGCTCCACCAGAAGGTTTTTTTTACTGACTTTCAAAAAAAAATCAGTGGTTGCTATACCACTCTAGTATTTCAACATTATATAGTATAGCCATACTGATTTTTTAAATCTAGGCAAAAGCCCTCTGATGGATCAGCAAGGAGGCGATAACAAGAGGAAAATGTCACTGGTTTAGGTGGGAGCTTCAAAAACACACACCTTCCCATCCAGGTGGTGAGCTTCCTCTCTCTTTCCAGAAAGGTGAGAACAAAGCAGGTTTGGGAAAGATCAGAGCAAGCCTCTGAAGGGCATGGTGGGAATGACAGAAGAACCTGGCGGGAATGCTCCAAAAACGCACTGCTCCAGGACAGAAGCCAAGACAGAGCAAAACAACTATCAGCAAAACAGCCAAGTTAATACCGATTAGAAATCCATTCTCGTGGCCCAATTAGCAGGGGTCATTTCCTGCCAGAGCAACCCAGAGCAAAGCTCTGTCAGTGAGGAGCCCGGGCCCCGCCCCTGCCCATGGAGAGACTCATGGAGGGGGGGATTTAAATGCCTGGGTTCCCTGCCTGATCTTCTCCAAGTGCTCTGCAGCTGCCCCCCTGCCCTTTCCCTCTCCAACCAGCCCGGCCTTGCTTCCTTCCCCTCTTCCCGCTGCCGCCACTTTTGCATGACCCAGAAACTCCCTTCCGATAGCAATGCAGTCAGGAGGGCATTTCTGAGGTGAAGTCCATAGAGCAAGATGGCTCCTGCACCCCATCTCCCCCCCAGCCTCCCATCCCTGCCGCTCCAGTGATGGACCCAAACACTGCATGGGCTCCGTCCCAGCTGAGGGTCCTGTGGGCCGGCCCATCCTAGACCAGCACAGACTGCAGGGCGCTCAGCGATGGCTCATATGGCACCAGGCAGCTCCTCAGTGTGGTGTTCAGCTCACACACCCGCTGCTCTCACTCTGACTCTGGTGCCAGGGGGGAGGAAGATCACTGCCCCCACCACTGGCTGCTCATGCTGCTGCCGCCATCCTTTGCCTGCTCGCCCGGAGTCCCCAGGAGGCTGGTGCCTGGAGTAGCCAGAGAAAAGCCTCCGCAGCCCCCACCTCACCTTCCTCGGCTCGCGCCTAGGCACGGGTCCAGAGGAAAGCCTTTGCATCCCCCACCTCCCCTTTCTCAGCCCCGCCTAGGCATGGGTCCAGAGGAAAGTCTTTGCACCCCCCACCTTGCCTTCCTTGGCCCGTTCCTAGGCGTGAAGCCAGGGAAAAGCCTCCACCACCCTCCACCTTGCCCTCCTCGGCCCGTTCCTAGGCGTGAAGCCAGGGAAAAGCCTCCACCACCCTCCACCTTGCCCTCCTCGGCCCCTGCCTAGGTGCAAAACTGGAGAAAAGCCTCCACCCCCCCATTTTGCCTTCCTCAGCCCGTTCCTAGGCCGCAGGGCACCTGGGGAAGCAAAGCTAGTCCAGGGAGGGAAGGCAGTTTAAACTGTCCCCCCCCCCTCAGGTTCCCCAGGTGGCTTGCAAGCCACGAGGCGCCTGGCTAAGCCAAGCCGATCCTGGGAGGGAAGGCAGTTTAAACTGCCTCCCCTCCTTGGATTCCCCATGCGCCCCACAAGCCGTGAGGCACCTGGGAAAGCCGATCCTGGGAGGAGCTGTGCCATCAGGGGTGTGGCCTATTATGCTAATGAGTTCCTGTTGGGCTTTTTCAACAAAAAAAAGCCCTGACCAAATCTATGCTTGGTGACTGGGATTCATAAATGAAACATATAAAGCAATATTAAATATAGGAGTACCATTGAGCATGTACAGAATGCCTTTACCTCACCTAGGAATCACCATCAAAGTTTTACAGAGAAAGGTTTTCCCATTAGGATACTTCCCTCCCCCAAATTTATATCCCACCTTTCTGCCCTCACAAGAACCACCAATGTGGCTAACAAACATTTTAAAACAATTAAAACCAACCCCCCAGCATTAAAATGATTAAAAGCAAAACTATATTATATACAAAGACATAAAAACAACAATTAAAATATGGATCAGGAAGGAGGGATAGCTGAGGGAAACAAACATGTCTTCACTTGCTGGTGGAAAATGGCAACAGAAGGGGACAGGTGAATTTCCCTGGGGAGAGAGTTCCAGCGCTTTGGTGACATGACCAAGAAGGCCTTCTTCTCAGTTGCCATCTGCTTAACCTTAGAAGGAAGGCCCTCCAAAAATGACTGTAGTGGTTGAGTAGGTTCATAAGGGAGTGGGCGGTCCTTCAGGTATGTTGGTCCTGAACCATACAGAGCTTTTGGGGACCAACTTGATCCATAGTTCTTTTTTTCCTAGAAATAAAACACAGGTTTTTTTCTTCTTAAGACCAGGGGTCATTTCGAGTAGGAGCTCGGGGGAGCGCAAGTCTGGGAGTTGGTGCCAGCCCCCCCACCCCCGGTGGGGAAATGCCTGCTTGTGTCATGGCTGCAGCAAAATGACCCCGTCCCCTGGAAAGGTCCTTGTTCCTCCGACCAGCCTTCTGAAGCCTTCAGCCACCACTGAAGCTATCCTCCCAGAATAGTGGTATTTCTGAGGCTTGGATTAATACCTGTCCCCTCTCTGCCAGCTTGCTTTCTTTCTCTTTCTTTCTTTCTTTCTTTCTTTCTTTCTTTCTTTCTTTCTTTCTTTCTTTCTTTCTTTCTTTCTTTCTCTCTCTCTCTCTCTCTCTCTCTCTCTCTCTCTCTCTCCTTTCTTTCTTGCCTTCTGACATACTTCCAGTGATGTCAGGTGGTGTAGCATATGCAAATAAGCTATGCTAATGAGTTATGTTAATGAGCTCCTGCACCTCTTTTTCTATGAAATGACCCCTGCTTAAGGCTGTTCTACACATTACAGCTGATACATAGAAGTTGTTTTAAATCAATCCAGATGGTGTCTGTTATTGTATCATAAAGCTGTTTATCAGCAGGGGGGATTTCCCACATAAAAGCACAAAGTTTTGTGGACATTTGTGCTGTTACGGAGATTTTTCCTCCAGCCATGTTGTGTGAGGTGCTGCACACAAATAGCTTGCCACTGTCCAGAGCAATTTACGGTCAAATCTACATCTGACTTTTCCGCTGGAATCATTCTAGTTTCAAAAAAACCCATCTATACCTGTTTCTAGTTTCAAATCGTACTTGTTCTAGTTTAAAAATCACAGTCTACATTTGTTAATTGTTGTCTTGTGGTCAAGCTAGCATTACACTGCTTTAAACAGATCCTATTGCTTAGTGCTCTTCAGACCCAGGGAAAAAAACCAAAGTGAAATTTGAAACCAGTGTGAAATGAGTGTAGGAAAAGAACAGCAGTCAAACTACTTCAGAGGGGAGGTATAGATTTGGTCTACAGCTACTTCCTCATGGCTGTAACCTGCAGTTTGTCTCTCAGTGTCATGATTTTCTACTGTGCAACAGTAATATAACTAAAAAGAAGCTAGTAAGTCAGTGAACTTTGGAGAAATATCTTGATGTCTGTATTCTTGTGTGGTGCTTTTCTAACCAGTGTTGAACTGACTGTTAGTATCTAAGATTCCTAATTAAGATTTCAGAGATGTGGTATATGTTGAAGTGACTGAAGCAAGATTAGTTAGATTTGACTGCAGTAGCACCATGGAGTCCAACAATATTTTTGTGGGGATAAGCTTTCGAGAGTCAAAACTCTCTTCATCAGATACAGGTTGAAATGGAAATCTCTGAGTCCTTATATCCCAGGCAGAAGGTTGGAGGGGGTGCATGAAAGAAGGAAATCAGGATGCAGAGGTACAAAGTGCATTGTAATCAGCTTGATTAGAGCAGATGGGAACCGTGTGGGTAATACTTTCCGGTCATGTGATCTTTTTGCTTTTTTGGGGGAAGGGGCACATTTGCTAGTTGATTTTATTCATGAAACTTTGTAGGCTGTTCGCTGGAATGAATCCTGCTGGTACCGACAATGTTCCTTGAGGATTACAGTACATGTTAAAGTCTCTGAGGAAGTACTATCAGAAAGAGTGGAAAATGTTAGTAGACAGTGCTTTCTAGTGACCTGTTTGGGGACTTAATAGGCGTTTTATAATGTGGGTTGGATGGGCTGCCAACATTGCTTGAAGCTGCTAACTGTATAGTTTGCAGCATCTTTCTATCCTTTTAAGTCTGAACAAACAGATTATTTATGCACTTAATTTTTGTTTTATCCTGAATATTTTTTCTACTACAGTAGTAATTGTAGCAGTTTTACATATTGGGCATGATCCAGTCACAGTTAAGTGTTTTAAGTCTAACCAATTTTAGTGGAAAGATTCAGTACATGTTTAATTCTTCCCCACTGAAACAAATTGAATTTATAGGTACTTAATTTGATTTCTTTGTTTAGATAATTTATAATGTACTTTTTAATACAATGATTGTCAAAGCAAGGAGTGGCAATTAAAGTACAACGTTAAATCAATGGAACAGTCATTATATATAAGAAAAAGATCAACCATAATTCATACAGTAGCCAAAAACAACAAAACCAAAGCACATTAGCTACAGAAAGACTGTGTAAGTACGGTTGTGATCACACACACAATTCGCTCCAACATAGGAATGAATGCCGGATGGATTAAAGGAGTGTGATCAGACAACAACATCTGGAAAGTGCCCTGCAGCCGTCAGCAACCCATTTTGCTCTGCTGCAGAAATTGAGTTAAAAAAACACCTCGGAAAGTCTAGTAGCAAATGGGTTGCTACGGGCCACAGATGAAATTTCCTGCATCTGATTGCCCCAGCGCACTCCCATTACATCAGGATAGTCTGATCAGGCTATCTCGACTCCATGCCGTTGTCTTCCCCACCCTTCGCAGTATGCACATCAGCACACCCCCCCGCACACCCCATAGGGAGACCTCAGTGTGGAGGTGTGATTAATCGATTCCTTGTGTAAGCGCATTGGAAACAAATGGCCAAAAGAAACCCCCTGACTCACCCACAGTTGTGTCTGATCATGCAGTGGGGGGCTGTGCCCACATCTACAAAAATCCATGTGATCATGCAACTGCAGGTCAACCTTGCTTCCCCCTGCTTTATTTCATGCATGTGACCACCACCTAAGAAAGGCTTACTCCTAGGCAGTGCCAGTTCCAGGTTCTGTGGTGCTCTGGGCAGACAGTGCCCAGAGGCCTTTTTCTGCCCACTACCAGGCCCCCTCCTGCCTCCCTTTCCAACCACCTGTGTGTCCCACCTGACTGTGCGTCCTTCCCCTGCTCACAACCCCTCCTACCATGTGCACTCACATTCATCTGCAAACTTTGCCACTACATAGCTCATCCCCAGTCCCCAATCATTTGTGAACAAACTAAATAGTATTGGCCCCAATACTGATCTTTGTGGGACCCTGCTGCCAGTCTGGTGTAGTGGTTAGGTGCGCAGACTCTAATCTGGGAGAACCGGGTTTGATTCCCCACTCCTCCACTTGCACCTGGCTGGATGACCTTGGGCAAGCCATAGCTCTGTACCAGCTGTTCCCTCAAGGACAGTTTGGGAAAGAGTTCTCTCAGCCCCACCTACCTCACAGGGTGTCTGTTGTGGGGAGGGGAGGGGAAAGGAGTTTGTAAGCCGCTCTGAGACTCTTAAGTGAGTGAAGGGCGGGGTATAAATCCAATCTCTTCTCTTCTCTCTCTTCTCTTCTTTGTTTTTCTATGCACATAATGTTAGACAAGGACATTTTCTGCAGTGTCTGGTTTCCCCCGCCTACTCTTCTATTCATATGTGGCTTTCCCTCCTTTCCACAGATGATTTCTCCCTCCCAGGAGCAAAAATGCAGTTTGCCCCCTCTTGCGGCGCAGCATGGGAATTCCCGGAAACAGAGAAATCTGATACTGTGGAGCAACAGGGAACAAATGGCATTTTTGCACCCGGGACTGCAAAAACATCTGCAGAAAAGAGAGAAAGCAGTGGAGAGATACAAGTGCAGGCACAGGGAGCCATGACATTGGAAAACATCTGACTCTCTTCTGGACCCTTCTAAAAAGAATCAGTATAACATTGGTATTCTCCAGTATTTTGGTACAGTGGCTGTATTTAATGATAAATTACATGTACAGTTTAGTATATTAACAGTCTTGCATTTGAGTTCCCTAAGAACTCTCAGGTATATACCATCAGGACCTGGAGACTTAATGGTGTTTAATTTCCCCAGTAAGTCTAGAACTTCGTCTCTCATAACCTCAATTTGACTTAGTTCTTCAGACTCCCTTCCTGAAAATAATGGCTATCATGTGGTATACGCCCCACATTTTCCACAGTGAATACAGATCCAAAAACTTCTTTGCCATCTTTTCTGCCATCTTCATTAAGTTTTTCTGCCATCTTTCCATCTTCCTTTTCCTAAAAAACATATTTTTTTTCCAAAATCTAACAACTAATCTACAACTACAAAAGAAAAAAACTAAACTAACCTAAAATATACAAGGATCAGATTAGCTAAATAAAGTTTCATAGTTAAATGTTTCCCATAGTAATACAAAACAGATATTGTCTGATTATCATCATAGCTTGATAATATGCTGATACATCAGTACTTCAATCAAATAATAAAAACAACAACATATAAGTAAATGTTGCTAGGGCTTCATATTTTCTAGACCCTCTCATTTTTTCCCTCTTCTGTGTCTCTTGGGAATATTCTCTTGGATCCTTCAAGAAATATCCACCTGTAAGAAACAGATTTTTTTTTTGCAGGAATACAGTTAAGTTCTTATAGGGTCTTCTTCTTTTCCTAACTTCAGATGGGACATCTTTTAAGACTGTAACATTTTTTGTCCATGAGGTTCAAGACAGAGCAATTTGTGGCCTTGAGCACCACATCTCTTGTTGTTGTTTTTTGGAGAATCTACTATCTCCCTAGGCAGATTTTTTAAATGTATTCAGAATATACCCTATAGGTCATATCTATATCATTTTTTTAAAAGTTCGCTTTTAAATCCATCATAGGAGACAATGCTTGACTCAGAAGCTCTATAAGATCCTCACTTTCCTGTTCAGGTACACCTTGAAATCTCAGGGCATAAGCTGATTTTTTTCCATTTGAAGTCTTAAGAGTTGATCTGTTTCAGAATTCCTTTCTTTTTCCACTTCTTGCAGTCTTTGATCCATGTTTTTGGTCTTAATGTCAATTTTCTTTACATCTTTGGCAATCTTCTTCAGTTGTATATTGGTATGCATAAGTTGCTGTTGTATTGTATCCAATTTTTTATTCATGTCATTCATTTGTTCCATCTAAGGGTGCAATGATGCTGCCAACATGTTAGAGAAGTCTGGAGTTAAATCTGGTCTTGTGACCGGAAGCGCTGATCTTGTAGTTCCCAGTGATTGTTTTGATCTCATTGCCATTTTCTCAGTCCAACTCATGTTTACATTCCAGGAAAACTTTTAAAACATCGAGGCAAGCCAATGGACAGAAATGCTTTAGATAAGTATGCTTTTTATTTGATTGAGGTGAGAAAGTGTTCTGTGTCCAGTCCCAAAAGTTGTTTTTTTAGTTCGCTTGTTTTCAGCCAGTGTGTGTGTGTGTGGGGGGGGGTGTTTGAGTTCCCTCCCCCACCCACACTGTAAATAGGGCTTTGGGCAAAAGGTTCTTTTCAGCCAGCCATCATTAACTCACTGTTTTTATGATGTGTAAATCACTTTATGGGAGTCATTTAGATGCTTGAGTCCTTGCTCGCTGTTCCAGGTGCCGTTTCTATGTTCCATTGATGGATCAGTTGTGGTGGGACCATTGGGGCATAGGAAGCCTTGATCTGTCAGCAATCTGCCTCCGGAGCAGCTACCTCCACGTCCCCTGGCTAAGAGTCCCCTATAAGGACTCCGGGGGGAGGGTCCAGATCAACTGGATCCCCTCCCAGCCAGGGCTTTACAGGCCAACTCTCTCAGAGCTGCAAGGAGTCATGCCTGCCATCGAAACTGCTAATTTTCATCTCTCTATCTTCCTTTAGCAATCCTTTTGTTCCTTGGTCATCCAATGGCTTCTCTGGCTGGTTTCCTGCTCTAGATATAGTTAAAGAATTTTTTAAATTGTTTGTTCTGATACTTTTAGCAATCCATTCCTCAAATACCTTTTTCTCACACCTAATCATTAACTTACTTTCTTTTCTTTTTTTTGCCAGAACTTGTGTTTTCTTGTGTTCACTTCATCGGAGCAGACGTTCCACTTTTTAAAAGCAGCCTTTTTACTTTTCATCACTTCCTTGACTTACATTGTTAATGATGCAGAAATTCTCTTAGACTTGGCAGTGTCTCTCCAAACCTGGGGAATGCATTGTATCTAGGCTTTGATTAGCACAGTTTTAAATTGTTGCCAAACATCCTCTAGGGATTTGACTCCCTTGTGTTTTGCTTTCAGCTTACTTTTAATTATTCTCCTCATTTTGTAAAGTTCTCTGTTTTGAAATCAAATGTTAATGTTTTGGACTTTAGGGGTAGCCTTTCATTGACCTGAATGGTGAACTTAATAGCACTGTGATCACTGTTCCCAGCTGTTGCAACAACTTCTACATCTTTCACCAGGTCTTGAGCCCTGCTCCAGGGCTGTAGCCAGGATTTTTTTACTTTGGGGGCATTTAAATAAGTCGGGGGCAATGTGCTTTTAAGCTGTGGAGTCTACTTTGTGAGCTACTGTGAGTAAGTGATTTGGCTACTGCATAAATTAGTTAGCTCTGGAGCCATCCTTCCTGAGTTAAGACAAAAATTTAACCAGAGGCTAAAATACTGTGAGCTAGCTCACACTAACAACTTAGAGGGAACACTGGTTGGGGGGCACTATGTTAGGAGCGATGAGAGAGTAAAAGTTTTAAAAAGTTTTAAAGAGTGACAAGAGAGAGAGGGCTGGAGTAGGGAGCAGATCTCCCCTATAGTGTGCCTTGCCTGAAGCCAGCCAGAGGTACACTGCTGGCAGGCAGGGCAGGGTGATGGCTTGGTGCAGCCGTGGGGCATGAGAAAAATTAAATAAAATAAACTGGATGGATGGGAAGTCAGGAGGCCTGGATGGGAAGTTGGTGGGCCCCAAGATGCCCCACTGTAGCCACAGGCCTGTCCTTCTCAGAACCAAGTCTAAGATCATTACCCTTTTCATTGACTCTGCAACCAACAGGTCCGGTGCATAGTCATTTATGATGTCTAGGAATCTGATATCTACAGCATGACTTGATCACATGTTTATCCTGTCAATGTGAGGGTAGTTGAAGTCTCCCAGAATCACAACATTATCTGTTTTAGTAATTTCCCTTCTTTTCTTCTCCATATCAAGATCAGCTTCAAGGGTTTGGTCATGTGGGTGATAATATACGCCCCACTTTTAAGTAACCCTTAGGGTTCAGTATTTCCTTCCATATCACTCCTGTTGGTGCGTTTGTTGCCCCAATGTTTTCTGACTTATTTGATTCTATGTCCTTTTTGATATACAACACGTACCCCAGCCTGCTCCTCCCTGTCCTGCCTATAGATCTTATACCCAGGGATGGTTATCTCATTGATTTTCCCCATTTCACCATGTTTCTGAGATACTCACTATATCTAATTTGCCATTTGCCAAGCACAGTAGCTCTTCCATCAGAGACTAATAGCATTGGTATATAGATTCCTGTAATATATCCTTTCCCTGATATCACTGGCTGATGCATGTAGCTGGTAGTGCTACTGATTTGGTTGCCCACCTGCATGCACTTCCCCATGAATTCTGGGAAGCTCTAAAGAAGCAGGGTGGAGTGCTTGCAAGTGAATAGGCAAGGAGAAGCACATGGACAGGTGTCAGGGGAGGTGCATGGTGGAGGGTCAGTGTCAGTGGGCCTTGCCAGAAGTCTTTGGCCCTGACAGCCACCCCAGTTCAGGGACCTGGTCCCCAAAAAACTCTTCTTAGGATAGCACTAAAAGTTTTTAAAGGCCACTTAAAAGAAAAATGTAAATTTGATTGATTTGCCCAGTTTTAAAATAAAGATAGCATAGCACTTGTGTGCCATGCTTTTCTGTAGCCCAAATGGAAATGGAGCATGTGTACAATGGGAAATAATGAAGCTGTGTAAAAAAGGGACATTTCACGTTTGTAACACTGAAAAGGGGAGATGATTACACTAGCATAACTGCATGCCTTTGAAGTCTGACAAGCAGGCTGGATCTTCCCCAAGGCGAATTCAATTTTATAATTATTAGGAAAGAAATTGAAAAGAAAAGGGCATACATCATAATGCCATTATGTAAATCTCTGTTAGGTCCACATTTGGAAATTCAGGCATGCATTTTGGGTTGTCTCACCTCAAAATTAATATTACAGAGGTGCAGAATATGTAGAAATGACAAATAAAGGAGTAGAGGTATGATCCAGACAAGGCAAGGCAATTTTAACTTGAAATTTATTTTAGTTGCAGAGATTTAAACAGATACTTAACTGTCCCACTGAAATAACTGGAGGTGCTTAACTTTGGCTTCATCATGCCCTATGAATTGAATACAAAATAAGACTGAAGAGAGTTTAAATAGGGAAGGGCATGATGATAAGCATTTACAAAATTATGAACAGTGTAGCAGAAGCGAATAAAGAAACATTATTCTATTTCTCACAGAACAGTAGATCGATCATTAGGTGAAACTGCAGTGCTTGTGTGCACACATACATGAACGCACACACACATGTACACACATACACACACACACTGAGAAAATAGTTTGCCATGTATTATATAATTCTTACTTGGTACAAGATGTTGAGGTGATGGTCATTAGCAAAGATGGCATTAAAACATTATTAGAGCAGTTCACAGAGTATCTATCCATGGCTTTTATCCTTGACTAGGAATAAGGCCCATTGTGGAAATAGATACAATGGGCTCTAGAAAGAGGCTCTGGGAGAGTGCCCCAGCAGGGTATAAGGACACAGAGTCCACCATTTTCTCCAGGGGAAGATCTCTGCCATATAAAGAGCAGTTGTAATTTAGTGTGATCTCCACCCCTCCGCTGGAGATTGGCAACAATGGGTCTAGCAGATCCTGCTTACAGTGACAGCTGTTTCAGACAGCCCTTCTCCTACCATTTTGGAGCCGTCTTCAAAGCAGTTTGCCATTTCAGACTGCCGCTTTCTTTTCAAGCCTCTTCACCACACACACACACACACACACACACAAATACACACTCACACACAAACACACAAACACTCGTCATCGGAGGAAGCGCTGAGGTCCCATTCCTCCTCAAACCTCACTGCCTCCAGGCTCCACCCCTCAAGTCTCCAGGAATCTTCCACCTGGAGTTGGCAACCCTATCTCCTTCCCAGCCAATCATTAACCTCACTCTTCAAGTTTCCATTCCCCCCTCGTAGCCTCCACTGTGCTCTGAAGCCCTGACTGCTATGCCACATTGGCAGTCATAAAGGGTCCATTGCAGCAGGGTATAAGGACTTAGTCCACCATTTTCTCCAGGGGAACTGATCTCTGTCATCTGGAGAGCACTTGTTATTCTGAGTGGTTTCCAGCCCTCACCTGGAGATTGGCAACCATACTTCCCCTGGTGGAAAAGTAGTCTTTCTCTGCAATGGAGACCGAAGCAGCTGACATCATTCTCCTCTCCCCCTTTTTGACTTTCACAACAACCCTGTGAGGTAGGTTAGGCTTAAAGTCTGTGACTCACCCAAAATCACCCACTCAGCAAGAACCTGGGCCTAGCAGATCCTGCTCTGAAGCACTGACTGCTACACCTAGGGTAGCCAACCTCCAGGAGGAGCCTGAAGATCACCAGGTATCACAACTGAACTCCAGACAACAGATCCTCCCCTCTCCCTTGGAGAAAATGACTGCTTTGGAGGGTGGCCTCTATGGCATTCTGTTCAGCATTCTGGCCCCAATGAGTTTTCTCCCAAAGGCCAACATAGGTGTGGATAGGGGCTTTCAGAGAAGCAAGCTTGGTTGCCAAGCAATGGCCACTGAGGGGGAAGTTGCCAGCTCTGATGATGGAATAGGGTTCCAAACCTCCAGGTGGGGCCTGGGGATCTCCCGCTTTTACAATGGAGCTCCAGCTGACAGAGATCAGCTCCCCTTGAGAAAATGGCTGCTTTGGAGGGTGGACTCTATGGCATTGTACCATGCTGAGGCCCCTCCCCTCCCCAAACCCCACCCTCACCTGGATCCACCCCCAAAGTCTCCAGGGATTTTACAACCCAGACCTGGCAACCCTATGATGGAAATACCTGAAGATTTGGGGGGCGGATCCTGTGGAGGGCAGTTTTTTTTGGGGGGGGGGGAAATGGAAGGACTTGGCAAACTATAATGCCATAAGGTCTACCCTCCAAAGCAGCCATTTTCTCCTGGGGAACTGATCTCTGTCATCTGAGATCAATTGTAACAGCGGGAGATCTCCAGGTACCACCGGGAGATTGGCAGCCCTAGGGGGAAAGTCAGCCACACTGCAAGGGGTTAAAGGGAATGGTTTGATGGTTGCTGCCCCACCTCATTAGCCAGCTAGCCATGGTGGAGCTAAGCAGGAGAAAGAGCCTGAGGAATTTCACACAGCCATTCTGTTCCGTTTCAGGAACTCTTCAGTAACAGTTTCTGTCAGGCATTTCACACAGAACCGTATTAGTACCGGTTACCTAACGGAACATATTGGCCCTTTCGCACAGAAACGTGCCTCTCCTGTTGGGGAAGCGTTCCTGAGCCGGTTTACCTTGAAACCTCCTCCCAAGCATTTTTCAGTTCTTTGTACCAGTCCTGAAGCACTACAGGGTGCTGTGTGAAATGCCCCCTGTTTCTGACAGTTTATTCTGACAGTTTATTCTGGGCACGCTGACAGTGTACGGGGGAGGGGGTTATGCTGATAGTCCATTGTCTTTTCACTGACAGAAGCAGGCCACTGAGGGGACAGTTAGACCCACCTGGCAGTGTGCAGAGGAGAAGAGTGGACCCAGCTCCCAGTCGGTCCTTCCCCTTCGCTGGCTCCCTCCAGACTGAGGCCGGGACGCTGGCCGGTGGCTCTGTGGGCGGGACTGAGGCAAAGCAGGGAGAGAATGCAGCCAGTGGCCAGGGACCCCCTTTTGAGTGGCAGTCCGTCCAGCCTACTGATTTTGGTGCCCCATGGAATCTTGCCCCTTGGAATCTTGGAAACGGCTTTATATAATAGGAAAGACAGCTAAGAGGAATCTCATGTTCAGATGCAGCTTTTGGCTATCAGATGCTTGAGACAAGCATCAGTCCTAGCTTTCTCCATTGTGCCTTGCCTATGACCTTCCCAAGATTGTTAAATCTAATTCAGCAGGGCAATTCTTATGACCTTATGTTCCCACAAATGAATTAAGAAACACAGATGTGTATTCAGATACCAGTTCTATTGGTATGTTATATCTCCATATGCATCCTGGGAATGTATAGAGAATGGTGAATCAATTCGTAAATATGTTGTCGGCTAAAATATTTTTGAAAGCAAGTATGGAGGCCATTGAAGAAGGAGCTGTATTTGATAAAAAAAAAAATCTTCATGTTGGGTCAATGCCCAGAAGAGAATTATTTTAGGCAAGAGAGAAAACTACTGACTGAAATGACAGCATGCATCAGGGAACAGTAATGTTCTGACAGATCTTTGGACACATTAATTCAGCTAAAACAGGGATTCTCAGGCTTTACTATAATAAGCCTCCCCAAGTGGAAATGAAAGAAACAACAACAGTTTCTACTTTCCAAAGTATAACTAAGCAAAACAGAGATTGGAACATTTGGCTAGTAGCCAAAAAGATTGGAACGCATGAATCACTTGGGCGGACCTGGTAGCTTTAATGTATCATCGAAGACAGGAAGCTTGTGGAAAAGTGGCAGTTGTGCTAGTGATTCCCAACACTGTCAAGGGGGGGTGGGGGGTGGGAAGGCTGGTACTCACAGCTGCCTGTAGCACAGTGACTGGATGGGGATGATTTGACCTCCTGCCTTCTAATACAAGGCTAATCTGCATATAATGGTTGCCATGAAGTACTGAACCTGTCCTCTTGTGATAGCTGCTGTATGTGATGATTATAAAGGGTTCACTGACTTGTCATGTTAATTACCCTGCCCTCTGGGTTTTCTTTGCATTGGTTTATGGTGGCATGAGGACCCTCTGTGCAGTAGTACAATCAGGGCCAACTGCTGGGCTAAAATCCAGGGCCCTCAACTCATGGTCTTAGCAGAGCGGCCCTAGAAGCAGGCTGTAACTTCGTATATGGAGTATACACCACTACCCATTACACAATCACACCCCAATCTAACATTACTTAACTGCACTAACTACCTCTACAGCATATAAAAAATTCAGGTGGGTACAGTATGTAGATATTGATTCACATGGAAAACCACGCTATATATTAGAAGCGCTGCATAGAGCAGCCAGCACATCAGGTCTTTTAAAGCATGCTCTAAGACATGTGGTAGTTGTAGACCATATAATAGACACACCTAAGACGTATCATGGGGTTGGAATTTGCATTTGTTCTCTCAATTCTATGTGCTCTCTTGGCTTATTCTTTAAAAACTACTAATCCAAAGAAACTATTATTCTAGTTCAGGGGTGGCCAAACTGTGGCTTGGGAGCCGCATGCGGCTCTTTCACACATATTGTGCAGCTCCCGGCAGGGCAGCTGGGGAAGCTAAATATCATTAGCAAACAAATATCATTGTACAAATAAATATCATTATCAATATCTGCTTTTACCGCTTTTGTTATTATTTTTGGCAGTCTCATTTAATGTTAATAAAAAGCAAATTTGCATATTTCCCAGTAAAAATGTGTAATATTTGTTCATGTCTTGTGGCTCTCAAACATCTGACGTTTATTCTGTGTGGCTCTTACACTAAACAAATTAGGCCACCCTAGTTTAACTATTATTCTATTATTCTAACTGTATTATGTAACATGAAATGATTTATTAATTATATTTTTTATTAAAGGAGTGTGTGGAATCAACTCCTTTGTCAATGGTTACATCACTCAACATGGCTTTTGAAGCAGATGAGGATTACTTCCAGAAGAGGCCTCCCTGCCTGACAAGGAGAAGTAAGCATTCAGAATGATCCCCTGATCACCTCTTATCTAGGGTGCCAGAAGGAATATGCCAAGATAAGCAGTGGCATGGCACTGTTGGCTGGAGATTAGGCTTGACTTCTCCACAGAAGGAGAAAACAGAAGTAAAAATTGAGAAACAGTTTCTCAAGTTCTTGTTTGAAGTATATCAGTCTAAGTATCTACATCGATCAATTATATGCCGAAGAATATTTCAGTTTCTAGAGGCTTCTGTTCCATTTTCTGTACTTCCTTCTTCTGCATAAGCCCTACCCCATATTTCTTTTTCTGTCTGCAGGTAATGAACACTGCATGTAGCTAAAAGTGCAAGCCTTTTGTCAGGTTTTTAGCCTATGACTTTCAAGGCCTATGGCCTTGCATGAGCTGGCTCAGTGGATCCAGGACTAGCCCAGGATGTGGTTTATTGCATTTTTGTTTTGTTTTGTAGTTTTGTAAACTGATTTGGGTTCTTACAGGGAAGAAAAGCAAGGTAACAGTCACCTAAATAAACAGATAAATGTAAAGACTTAGGATGGGTAGCTCACTAGAAAAAGTTATTGTTCTTCCTTACACGGTTAGGTACACTATTCACATTCATCCTACTTTGCCAATCAATCAACTGTTCAATTCAATGTGCACTTTTGGCTGGATCTTGTAACTAGTGATCTTCAATGTAATTTCATGCGCCTTGTCTTGGGAAACTGGATCTTCTAACTCCACTCTCCCATGCTGTTTGTAGCTTTGAGTGTGGCCTGCCTCAGGGAAGTTATGTTTATAATAAATAAATAAACAAACAAACAAACAAACAAATAAATAAAATTATTAGCCTTTAAGGTTCACAAGATCTTTCTTTACTTTGGCAGAAGCATGCTGTCTTTTTAGAGGCTTGTCTGATTGTATGTTCATGATGATCATTATGTATTTCAGTGGAACTGGTCCCAAAATGAATTCCTCTCTCCACCCCCTACTATTTTAAATAGAAAATGTTTATTTTTCAAAAAGTAATAATTCTTTGACAACAAACAAAGCTTGATACTTCACTGAAGTGTTAGACACCCTAATGCATGCTGTCCAAATTATATGAAACAAGTGGAGACCTGCAAGAAACTTGCAGGATAGTTATCCCATTCCTCACACCTTTGTTTCCTCCCTTCTCCCCCTACCTCTCTCACACTCTTTCTCCCTTCTGCCCCCCTTTCTTACTCTCTCGCTCTCCTCCATGTATGTTACTTCCTCTCTCTTTCTGACCTGTCATCATTCCCTTTGTTTTTCTGCCTCCCCACCTCATCACTCTTTCTCTCTCTTTCTGCCTCCCACCTCAAATCCCACCCTCCCCAGGCTCCACCGCTCAAATGTCTGGGAATTTCCCAACCTGGAGTTGGCAACCCTATTTCCTTCCCACCCAACAGCCAACCTACCTTTATCTGTCTTCAGCTTTCTATCTCCACCCCCCTCCCCTGCAGCCTCTACCTAGGAAAATTACAGTCTTTCTCCACAATGGGGACTAAAGCAGCTTACATTACTATTTCCTCTTTGTTATCTGCACAACAACCCTGTGAGGTTGGTTAGGCTGAAAGTATGTGACTGGTCCAAAATCTCCCAGTCAGCTTCCACTGCAAGATGGGGATCTGAAACTGGGTCTCGCAGATCCCACTCTGAAGCTCGAACTGTTGCACCACAATGGCTTTCATATGGTGGCTGGTGATGAACTGTAGCAAAACAGCTGGGCCTAATTAAGTCATGCAAATCAGGTGGTATCAAGTCACACAGAGGGTGCTGCCTAGGGATGCCAGCCTCCAGATGGGACCTGGGGATCCCCTGGAGTTACTGCTCATCTCTAGACTACAGAGATAACTTTCCATGGAGAAAATGGATGCTTTGGAGGGGGGAGTTTATGGCATTGTACCTCACTGAGGTCCCTGTCCTCCCCAGGCTCCACCCCCAGATCTCCAGGAGTTTCCCAGCCTGGCTCTGGATCCGCTGCTGGTGGCTGGGGGGATACTTGGCAACCCTAGACTGCTGCCAGTAACATCCCTGCCTTTGACTGACAGAAACGATTGGAAACTCCCCCCCTCCCCCGAACATTCTAATCTCCTCACAGTTGACGCCTGGAGCTGAGGCCATTTCAAAAGGTATTTTGGGGGATTCTATGGTCCCTGAAGGGTTTTTTTTTAACTTTTCGGATTTTTCTGCACATGGTGGGAGTGTCCCCTGTGTGTAGGAAAACCTCTCCCCCCCCCCAAGGGCCCCCTAGCTCGGATTTAGATATGCACACAGGGGCCCCCCCTTCGCTATTAGATATATAGATGTTAATAGAAGAGAATAAAAAAGGAGAATTCTGTAAATTAATAAAATGGAACATGGATTCAAAAACTTAGTCAAAGTATTTGAAGCTAGTCTAGGAATACTGATCTCAAGATTGTTTGTTTGTCTGTTTTTTTGGTTATTGGGCTTATATCCTGCCCTCCCCCACAAGTGGGCTCAGGGCAGTCACAGCATATTGTCAGTGCCTGACATGAATTTCCCTGTTATGACATGTGCCTGATATGTAATTGCTTGTTATCTATTTTAGTTAATGCTAAAAGTACCTGATGGGTTAGCACGTTTTCTAGTACGTATTTTCCTCTCCCCCAACAGCCACAGCGGCAATCCTCACTCCTTTTATTTCAGGTCCTGCCCAGGAGTTTGCAACAGCCGGGTGACCCATCCCGAAGGAATGTGGAGTCTTCTCTCCCCCTCTGAGCACTTAACACCCCTTTGTTTTCGCTAGCTGGCTTTGCTTGCACTGCTTTTGCCTAGTCTTTTACGCGCATGCACACTGAGTGTTTTACCTTATGGTGTGTTATTTCCTCTCCTGTGTCTTTGGCCAGGGGGAGGAAGAAATACTCTGTGAACTGAGAACTTGTTATGTTTGCAGGCTTTGGGAAACTGATTTTTAGACTCAGCAACAACTTTAAGCTATGAGAATGACTATTTCCCTGGGAACTAACTTTCCCATGTCTTTCGTGGGAACTGGTATTACTGTTAGAAGCGTGCCAAAATATAGTGCACTGATTGGTGGCATATTCATAATCATGTAGCAGTTTAGTATATCAATGGATGTAACCCATAGCATTTCATTACTAACAGAACAAGTGTATGACTCTAGTGATCTTTCTACAAGTAAAGGACTTTTTACCCAGAGACCTGTTGTGGACTATATTCATTGGGACATTCTCACACATATAAAACATAGTAATTATGAAAACATATAATCTAAAACCAGATTTAAAACAGTACAAAGCAAGATGACAGCTTAACAAATAACTTCAAGTAGTCCATTTTGCCTCCTGCAGATGATAGTCTTGGCCCTGGGGCTGGGGCTGTGGACAGGGGAGGCCGAGATGGTTGGATGGCTGCTGCCTCAACCAAAGGCCTGGCAGAACAGCTCCATTTTACAGGCTCTGTGGAACTGTAACAAGTCCCGCAGGGCCCTGATCTCAGCTGGGATCACATTCCACCCAGCTGTGACCAGAGCAGAGAAAGCTTCCTTGTGTAATCGCTTACAACCATTACAAAGTAATTTCCCAGTGGTATAATATACCAGGGTGGTTAAAAACATATGTTTCTTGTAATTGATAGCCATTGTTGGAAATGTGGGCATGTGTGACGGACTGCAGTTTAAAAACTCATAAGTGCTGTGTAAACATGTGAAGGACTGTGAAGGGTTAATGCCTCACAGAGAAAGACAAAGGGGGGGGGGGGCAACCTGAAAATCAAGTCAGTGTGATGGATTGCACAGAAAAGCAGGGTTTTAAAAGTTCAAGATTTAATTTTTCCTGGAGAGAAGAACTTATGTGGCTGCTCTACTCACTCTCTGATTGGCCATTATTAACAGTTAGAAAAATAAAACAGCTGATCTGGTGGGAAAAGATTCATTCACCTTTTGGTCTTTGTCTGAAATCTAATGTCTGGATCAGTAGCCAGAGGATTTGGCTTCTGAGGGAAGAGACTTTGGGAGTCAGTGATTTCTGTCAGGGAATTGTCAGCAAAGTACTTCTATAGAGAGAAGAAGAGGGACCCCATTGTCTTAAATATATTAGAACTACTCTGAGGGAGAATTTAGATTCTCAGTCAAGAAACCTACAGAACAGCTTTATACAGACAACGGATACTAGAGAAGGATTTGGCAGAAGATCTGGGTAGTTAGACAGAACATCCATACAAGCCAAATAGTAAAAGGAGTTATTGCTTCTTAGGGACAAGGAGAATAACTTCCTGCCAGTGAAAGGGGTTGGGAAGAGAACCCTGATCTGTGATAAAAGGGAGAAGTTTAGACACCTCAGGAGTTAGTGAAAAAAATGTCAAACATATGGCCCATGGGCTGGATCCAGCTCCTGCAAGCCTCCAGTCTGGCCCAAGAGCTACTGACTCTGTGCTGCTCCTGCTTCCTGTTTCTAACATCGCAGCTCCTTTCCTCCAGTTTCTCCTATGTCCTGCTTCAAAGGAGAGAAAGAAAGCCTTCCCTTGATTGGCTAAAGACTCCTCCCCCTCCTCCTTCTTTGAGGAGAGAGGGGGAGGAAAAGAGTCAGGGGGAATGGTGTCTCATGGGACTTTTAAGAAAACCAGCAGCATTTTATTCCAGATATAAGCTTTTGTGTGCAAGCACTCTTTTTCTTCTGAGACAGAGAGGGAGGGAAAGAGCCAGAGGGAGCATGCCAGAAAGAGAAAGAGTCCTGTGTTTAAGACCAAAAATGTTTTATTCCAGGTATGTGAGAGAGAGAGTCTCCTGTGTTTAAGACCAAAATGTTTTATTTCAGTTATAAGCCTTTGTGGGCAATCACACTTCTTCAGAGAAAGAGAAAGAGGAAGGGAGGGAGGGAGGGAGGGAGGGAGGGAGGAAAAGACCCAGAAAGCACGCCGAAGGGGGGAGTCCCATGGCATTTGGAGAGATTCCTCTTTTCATTTCTAACAGATTGAGCGGGGGAGAAACATAACAGTGCAGCTTGCATTCCTTATTAGTGAAAGGAAGTAAGAGTACAGCAGAACCTAAATGACTAACAAAATTTGTGACAGCATGAGCTTTCATGAATCACTGCTTACTTCTTCAGATACAGCTGGAATGTGAGTCCATCTGTCCTTATATCTTGGAGTGTGAAGTGATTTCAAATGACAAAAGACAATAGCAGGCATTGGTAATAAGATAAGAAACCTAGGTCTCAATTCAGTCCAGGAGTTCTGCATTGTCTTGAGCTTCACGATCAGTTGCAATTCAGCAGTCTCTCTTTCTAATCTCTCTTTGAAATTCCTTTGTAAGAGAACTGCTACTCTTAGGCTGTGATCACACATATTCAATAATCCACTTTCAATCCATTTTCAATGCACTTTCCAACTGGATTTTCACTGTGTGAACTGGCAAAATCCAGTTGGAAAGTGCATTGAAAGTGGATTATTTAGTGTGTGTCATTAGGTGCAGCATTAGATCAGCATTAGGTCAGCAACTGAATGCCCTGGAAGGTTAAAATGGTTTTTGAATGTTATGGTTTCTAATAGTAGTAGAAAAAGTCCAGTAGCACCTTTAAAGACAAACAAAATTGAGGTAGGGTATGTGCTTTTGTGAGTTACTGCTCACCTCTTCAGACTTATTTCCATTTGTTCTTTGCATCCTCCTGGACTGAATCTTCCTGTTCCAAATTGAGACCTAGGGTTCCTGTCTCATTAACAATGCTGATATCTCCATGCCTCTGTATATCACACCAATGCTGATATCTCCACCCATCTGCATATCACACCTAGTCAAAATTATGTAAACACACACATAAAACTATAACTGTATCAATATAAAAAAATTTTTTAAAGCCAGGCAGGTTGTATCTGAGTTACTAAAAAGTGAAACTCCAAATAATGGTTATAAATCAATTTTGCATAGACATAAGAACATAAGATAAGCCAATGTTGGATCAGGCCAGTGGCCCATCCAGTCCAACACTCTGTCACACCATGGCCAAAAACACCAGGTGCCATCAGGAGGTCCAGCAGTGGGGCCAGGACACTAGAAGCCCTCCCACCGTTGCCCCCCCAAGCCCTCACTCATCAGAGATGATAACGAAGGACTACCATTGGTCCATAGTTAAATTCCAAGTGTGTGTTCATGTGCAAACCAGAGACCAAGTTGACCATGGCACAGTGGTAGGCAGGCGCTATGCCAGCATCTCTCCAAGACACATCAGTGTATCTGAAGTACATTGGCATAGCAGCAGGTCATTTATCTGAGTGCTTTGCCTCCGCTCCACTCCACTGTCCGTCTGCTAAGGTAAAATCTAAAGCTTTTTTCTCTTGGCATTCTTATCTCCACCTTTCTTTTTCTTTCTGTGAAGTGTGTAAAAACATGACTCTGGCAGTGCTATGTACAGATTCAACTGAGCAAGGATCCACATACCATCCACCAGAACTGGTGAGTCATAAATATGAGCAGAGCTAAGTAATGATGTAACTGTGACTGGGTCTGAAGTCAAAGAACTGTCATTCTCTTGCCCAGTCCATAGAGCTGGCAGGGTTCTGACAGACAATCAGTGGGCCATGGGGGGGGAGTAAGGTACATAGAATCAACCAACAGATGGAAATCACTCATGCATGCTGTGAGACAGGATTTGAAACACTTTGTAGTATGAAATGAAGCAGCCAAATGCACAGGCAACCAAGTACACAATACACAATCAGAAAGAAGGAGAAAATCTACTAACAACATAGAATGCTCTTATGGATAAATTGCATAGTAATTACTAACTACTCTTTTGCGACCATGCATAATCATGGAGGCACATGTACACTAAGCACATGCCAGTGTGAATGAGGCCCACTTTCCAGTTCATCCAAAATCCTCAAAAAATAGTTGAGTGTAAGGAAGAACACCTTCTTCTGCCATCTCTTGCTCCAATGTTAAAGGAGCTGCTAGCTCAGGTTGTACACTTATCAAAAAGGAATGCCCCCAATTTGGACAGTGACTCATACAAATGGCTATAACAGATCTGCTGACAAAGTGGTAATGTTCCTCAGCAAGTTTATAAGGAATATTGAGGAACTGGTGGATGCAGTGAAATAAAAAACAAAAGTTTATTGAGTGTTTGGTTACTTCATTGAACTATTTGGCAGGCAATTCAATTAGATCAAATTACACTGGCGGGGCAATATGACTTGTTTGTGGGAAATGCTAACGTGAGTAGGAATGGGCACAAACCAGCTCACAAATTAAAGTTCGTGATAAACTATGGCTGGTTTGTGGTTTGTGAAGTGATGTTCGTGGTAGGTCAACTGGCATGAACTTTCCACAAACTTTCAAGCTGTTTGTAGAGGTTTGTGGTGGTTTGTGAATGGATATATTTCCAAACACACTGTCTCCACTCAATCAAAATGTTTACCAAACTTCAAAGCAGCTGGGGGGGGGGGGGCGTTGGAATTCTCCAGCTTTGGAAACACTCTGATCCGAAACAGCTGAGCCCTAGGGGCCGCCTGCTCCTGCAGCTCAGCTGTTTCAGGGTCTAAACAGCTGAGCCTGGGGCTTGCTGACCAAGAAAACCCCTTTAAACAGCTGAGCTGTGTGGAGCAAACTGTTTGGAGCAAACTGATCTAAACAGCCTGCTCCCACCACTCAGCTGTTTTGGCAGTTTTCATGGGGAGAAGTTCATGGATGTCTGTGGGCAGGCTGCAGTTTGCAAACCACAAACTGGCCAAAATTCAGTTTGTCAACAAAATGGCCAGAATCCATCATGAACAAAGGTTCGTGAGCCAGTTTGTGCCCATCCCTACTCTGTTGGGGTTGCAAAGTCACTAGGTCTTACCTCTTTGTCTTCTTGTGCTCCATTTTGGGGAGCGAGTGGCACTGATGGACAGCGGCTGCATCAGCAGGAGGTGATTGGCTATGCCTGTTTGTGACATTCACTGGAACATCTGCAGGCATCACTGCCTTAGGGTGGTGTTGCCAGGTTTGCTATGGATTCCAGTTTGTTTGTTCTGTGGTCTGTGCCATGTGGAGGAACACATGTTTTTTCCACTTGCAGAATGTCTTTGGGGATCCAACTAGCACCACTACTATCATGTCTACAGCTGGCTGCCACCACCAAGGCGACACTCAGGATCAAGCTGTCCATACAGTATCACAGTGGGAAAGTATTGAGAGGGCTCCCATCAGTATTGCCTTTGTTGAATGTCTGGAATACTTCATCCACAATTATAAACCACAATTATCCCAAAGTTTCTCCCCTTAGCTTTAACAATTCATAATGAAGAAACAGTCTCACAGACTGATTTTTTGGGATTACAGAAACAACTGGAAACCAGGGCTCATTTCGTAGCAGGAGCTTCTTTGCATATTAGGCCACACACCCCTAATGTAGCCAATCCTCCAAGAGCTTACAGAGCTCTTCTTACAGGGGCTACTGTAAGGTCTTGGAGGATTGGCTACATCAGGGGTGTGTGGCCTAATATGCAAAGGAGCTCCTGCTACGAAATGAGCCCTGATGGAAACAATATGATACGTGTTCTTACAATGCAACCCTCATAGAGTTTGAAATTAATGGTTTTAGACTGGGGTAGCTATGCAGCAAATTGTACTATTAGACAGAATAATATGCAGTGGGCAGGCTTTTATCTTTTGATCAGGTTACGGAGGTGATGGTAGGGCACAGACCTGTGTTATTTTAATATTTTTCCAGACTAAGCGTGTGATTACATTATTACTAAAGGAGCAACATTTTTAATGTGAGAAAAGTGTCTTCAAATTAATGATGAAAGGCAGCAGGATAACATGGCTAGGAGGCAAGCTGCATAAGCTATTGTGTAACGGTAAGTACTAAGTTTGAAGTCTACAAAGAAGTAGGGAAAATATATGAATGCAGGAAAACCAAATGAGGAACAGAAGTCAATTGGGCTTAGGACATTTTTTTAAACTTAGTATCTTCAGACCTGAGGGAACCCTAATAACTGATAGCAAGATTTATAGAAGGTTTTTCTTATCAGATGATAAGATTAAATGGTGCTGCTAGTGGAAAAAACAAAAATTTCAGGATATGGGGGTGAAGATCCATCCATCTCCTAGGCTGAGTTCCCAAAGATGCATTTTCTTAGACTGTGTCCTCACGGGGTCAGGAATATTTGCATTTGGGGGGAGGGATACTGTAAGCCATTCATCAGCTAGAATATAATATAAATCAAATAAATAAATAATGGGGGGAAAACATTAGCTGACCATCAAAACCAGTAATGAACTGCCCAGTAGGTCCTGGCAGTAGATATCTCATAATGCCACAGTTCACTGGCAACACACTCTCTGCTTGTGGGAGATGAAGTCATGATCCAGGGGTTGAGGCAGTGTTTGGCAGGCTTTCACACCATTTTCCAGAAGCCCAGGAAATGCTTCCTCTATGTTTCTGTTCAGTATAATGACAAATCTGTTCTGTTCTGTTCAGTATAATGACAAATCTTCATGCACAATTTACTTATATGAAACTTTTCTGTCCCATCTAATAAATGGTAAAATAGAACTAGCCTTAAGATACGATAAAATCCTAAATCTGTATACGACAATAGTCACTGCAATCTAAACAGTATGCGCCATTATCAACACAAACACTGCTTGCAGTAAGTTATTAAAGGCTTTTGTGAAAAGAAATGCTTTGCAATGAACTATATAGTCAGGCTCTTACAGGCCTCCTTAGCAGCTATGGATCAAGATATGATCAGAGTTCTGATAAAGCCTCAGCTCTGTGCACAAAGTACAGGTAAATTCCTAAAACAGGTAAATTCCTAAAAATTCCTAAACAGCAGGAACTCATTAGCATAATAGGCCACACCCCTGACAACACAAGTCATTAGCATATTAGGTGGGGGGCTGGGAAAACACAGGGCAGGCAAGGTGGCTTGCCTCTTCCCACCCCCAAGCTTCTCTGCCCCACTTCAGCATCGCCTTTCTAGTCTACGCACCCCCTCTGAATCAGACAGCTGGGAAAGGTGCAGCTGAACAGATCCCAGGTACTTCAGCATTGCCTTTCTAGTCTCCTAAAGATCAGAAAGGGAAGCAGGAATGTTTGCCTGGCTGCTTTTGGTCTCTGCAGCCAGCCCACCAAGGCTCACAGACTGAGGGCAGCCAGGCAAACTTGCCCCATTCCTTCCCTGAGCCTCTCCACTTTTGCAGAGAGACTTGGGAAAGTGTGGGGGGGAATGGGTAAATGCCTCTCTCTCCCTCCCTCAGATTGGGGTAGGCATGCAGACATGCCTGGATTTCCCTCCTGATCTTCTCCATGTGCAAGAAGATCAGGAGGGGAACCCAGGCACCTTGAAAATGGGATTTCCCTGTCAATTTCACTCCCCACCAGTCAGCTGAGGGTGAAATTGACAGGGAAAAACCTCTCTCTGCATTCCCTACTCTAGCTGACACGCCTGCCCTGTGTTTTCCCAGCTTCAGTACAAAGACTGAGTAAAAGCACAATACACATACACATAAAAAGACAACTGAAAACCTCAGAAGATTCTCACAATCAAAAGTCAATATTGTTAAATTTAAAAAACGAAAACAATTTTAAACAACTTTAAAATAATCAATATAAAAATAATCACACATATCTACTATAAAAATTAAAATCACATTCCACCGGTCACAATGACTTCCAGACTTTGTCATGAAGTTTTAGTGCCAATGAAATAAATTTTACTACTGTTGTGGTAGTCTTCTTGTCAGTCCCCAAAAGAAGATATAAAAAACTAGCAAGCCGGCTTTGCCCCCCAAAATGACAAATGGAAAAAATGCATACTAGTCTGAAAATTAACAACTTTTTAGCAATAGATTTTAACAGTCTATTGAATATTAAGACTAAATGTTAATTTTCGACATCATTGTATTGTTGTATTTCATGCTAGGTGCTGGTACAATTAACCTATGCATAGGACAGTACTACTCAGAAGAGGTTTCAGATGTAACATGGTAAAAATAAGAAACTGAAAAACTCATACATACGAATCTTCTCTGGAGGATGGCGGAAGATAGGAGGGCCCTTATCTATTTGCTTTGCAGAATAACACTCTAAAACGTATTTGCTGAAAAGGTAGCTGCCATGAAGAAAACTAAGCTCACTGTAAATGAATTGGACTTTCAGTGCAATCCTATGCAGAGCTGGACTTAAACTGGAGTAACTCTGGATAGGATTGTGCTGCCTGTCACTTCAATACATCCTTCTTGTTCTAGAGCCATGGCTCTCACCGAATAATGACACTGGCGGCTACAGGTCCACTAGGAATAATTATGTTTGGAATAAGGGTGTTCAGATAGTGTGAAATGGGTTTTAAAAAGCAAAAACAAAAAACAACCCCCCCCCCCCCCCCCAATGTACAGGTAAATGGTAGGGAAGAATAATTTTCTGAACTATATTAGCACTTTTCAATGCCATTAATTAATTAATTAATTAATTCATTCAACTTTCATCCCTAAAGACATTTAAACATATCAGGTAAATCAATCACATCCTGAAGATCTGCCCATCATACAACACTGTTACCTAATCAGAGTTCATATTGTACCTTGTGAGTTATACTCTAGTTTCATCTAATTGAATGTGTAGATTTGACCTTTTTAATATTGTTTATGGAAGGAAATAGTAGTAATAGAAGCAGCTTTGGCAGAGATGTAAAGGGCTGGGGAAAAGAGTCCTCCCCTCCGCTCCCCCCCCAATGATCTAATGAAAAGTTTCTAATGGAAAAACTGATAAAATTTCAGCAGCACTGAACAAAAATTCCTATATATATATTTTCTTTTGTAATGGGTGGACTGTCTTTAAAGACAAGACTTTAGATACACAAAATGTAGAGGAAGAAAATGTCTAAGGACTTCACCAGTGCAATCCTGAGGGCCATGTGGAAGCATCCAGCCACCAGCACAACAGTCTTACCTTTGGTCTGTTCTCTAAAGGGAACCTTGCAGGCTGGGGGAGTGGGTAAACCCTCCGCTGCAGCCACAAGACATCACAGGAGCACAATGGCATGGATGTGATGGATGGGGGTGTTAGCCGAATTACTTTAATTTGTGTTTAGCAATCAGCGAAATACACAGGTTCTTGCCAACTATACCAGGGTCCCACCCCTCCCGGGAGTTCTCAAGGAAAGAGGCACGTGAGGCAGATTCCAAGTTCAATGTTGTTTACTGGATCATGTAATCAAGCATACCAAAAACATAATCACACACACAATCTTACAGGCCTAATAAAATAAAGAGAGAAAATAGCACTGGTGCATGAGCAGGTATCGTTGGTGGGGAAAGCACGTTACCTTAGATGTGTTGTCCGATGTCAAGATGAGTTGGATGGGGGAAGAAAGGTATAAAAGCTATGGGGCCACGAGGCTTGAACCGGCAAGACCACGTGGTTCTCCTGTATCGCGAGTCCAGAGAGAGAAAAAGGGGTTCAAAGATGGAGGCAAGGATTGGGGACAGAAAGCTGGACTGAAGGGTCAATAGGTTAGATAGAGGGCGACGGCTCAAGAGGCCGAGTGACTCTCGGTTTGGACTTTTATTGGGGGTCTTGGGGCGGGCTTTGCAGACCACAACCCACTAACACTCCTACTAGGCGGTCCGTCCCTCTTGGACCTTGCTATAGGTTGAAGGTGAACAAAGAGAGGAGGTCCAGGGGATGGTCAGTATTGCAAGAGCATGATCTCATCAGGAAACAGACACTGAGTCTGGGGTCCGATGACTCACCTGGCCATACCTATTGTTAGTTGATGGTTTTATCCAAGTATCTGATGGCTGGCACATTAGTTGCTAGGCAGTCTAGTTAGCATAACTATCCAGATGTGTAGTGGGGAGTGGGGGTTAGCCAGCGGATGTCTGACAGAAGGAAACCTCATGGCAAGAGGAATCCTTTGTCTTAGGTGAACTTCTTAGGGTGTCAGCCTCCTGGCATGGGCTGGAGCTGGCTCCTATTCAAGAAGAAAGTGCAAGACCCTACCACTGTTGGTAACACAGAGTTCAGGCTTATGGATATGAAACTCCATAAGAGCACAAAAAGTGCCTTGCTGGCTAACATTTCCCCCCCTCGGAGACCTGAAGGCATCAGGTGAAGGTCTCCGAATTGGACTGCTTGATGACAAGATTGGGGCGGACTGCATGATGGTGATCCTGAGAGAAGTTGCTGGAAAGGGACGGACGCAAAAGATGACAAAAATCTACCGCAATAAAAATACCAAATTGTTGCTGGGATGGACATAAAAAAAAAACAAGGCTTGTGCATTTGGCCACCAAGGAAAGCCTATGTATAATTAACTACAATACTAAAAGCAATTTCTGAAAATATCTTATCTTAAATTCATTGTAAAGGCATTCTAAATTCCTTATAAAAGTACATAAATAAAATATCAATGTCTATAGTGGAAGTACACATATTTGTATCAATAAAAATAATCCACAAGGAATGCACAAGGAAATAAAATGGTTACAAACAATTCTTCGTCCATCTCTCCTGAGCGGCAAGGCTTTTCTGCTGGAACCGGGCTACTGGTGTCTCTACACAGGAGAGAGGCGCGCTTTACATTGTATCTAATGTATCTAATCTAAACCATTGCATCTAATCTAAACCAGGACTCGTATATCTTCGGCTTTTCAGAAGCCACTCGGGTCTTGATCAATAGCTCATGAAGCTCTCGGCTGTGCTCGTCACTTCTCGGCATGGACACGAGTCAGTTCGGCCGGGAAGGAGGAGACTGGTTTGCATATTGAGGAGTCGCCCCCCCTTGTTATCTAAAAGCATCATGGGTACCTACTTAAGTTGAGAAAAAAGGATATTAAAATAAGAATTAGCTTAGTGAATTTGCAAGCAGAATATCTAAAGGCATCCAAGAGATGCGAGAAAGGTCAAAACAGGTCATACATCTGGAATCGTTGTATTGTAAAAGATACATCAGCTTGGGGTCCTGGCTGGAATAATCACAGGCAAGCTATTCACCCTTCGGGGTTGGCGAAGTCTCCAGGCATGCCTCCCGAACCCTGGGGAGTATTAGCGAATACACGCATGGTAGGGCGTGCAAAAGCTGGGTTCGGGAGTTGCGTCCGGCTGACTCCGGCCTTTTTATCTGGAGTCGGGTGGCTCCGCGGGGACGATGTCAAGTCGTACCCGTTTTAACCTGGAGGGCTCCCTTCGGGGGGCCCTCCCCCAATACAGTACAAAAATAGAGCAATCTTCCCCTCTAAACCCAATCCCAGTGGTACCATCCTATACTCAATGAGGAGCGGACTGGGCAGCTAGTTACTAGGCAGAACCCTTAAAGGTCGCATGCTGTTGACTTGGCTGTATTCGTTAGGGCTAGAGGCTGTCGCATATGCAGATGAGGGAATTGTTTAAGCATTCTGGGAAACATAAACATTTCAAGAAAAATAAATTTATTAAAAATCAAAACAGTCGAATTGGGCACCAGTGTTGGGGCGCAGATACGTTTTAGACCGCAGGCACTTCAGGGAGAGCTCTGGCGAAAATCTCCCTTTAACATAGAAAAATGTTGAAAAAAGGTGGCAGGAGGTTTTTGCAGGGGGCGCGAGCTAACCGGGAGTCTTTCCCAGGCACCCTCTACTGCTTCGTGCAGGGAGGGCTTGCACGCCTGGTGAAAGGGGAGCATGGGCCGAATTTAAATTCCGAACCCAACTTCTGCATGCCCTCCAAAGCTATATGGCTTGGAGGTGCTGCATAGCAGAGGGAGACAAAGGCTTCGTTTGTCCCATATCTTCCTCCTGAGCTGTCTCTCGAGCTTCCATGTCCTCCTATCCCTTGTTGTCCTGCTCACTAATGACTCCCTATGGTTCGTCTGGGCTTCGGCCCTCCCAACACTGGTTAAAGAATAGAAAAGCAAAAAGCAAAACTGTTTTGGCAATCAAACGGCTTGCTTTGCAAACAGGAGACTTGGTTTGCAAACAAGCGGCTTGTCTTTTGCCCGTGGCGTGCACAAACAAAAATACTGAGACAGAAACAAAACCGTGCATAGTGAAAAACTTTTTGTAAAGGCAATGAGGCTTTACCGCTGCAAAAAGAAATAAAGAAAAGTACTTAGGAAGACAGAATAAAACTAACGGATTTAAGTTAATTATGATTGACAGGCTATAGCGTATGCAAATTATGCATCCGGACAGGCATGCTGGGAGAAGAAAATATTGAGAACTAAATAAATTTGGCAAAAATCAACAAGACCGAATTGAAGGTCAGTGCTGAGACAGCTGTGTGTTTCGGGCTGTGGGCTACCTGGGCAGATGGTCGGTGAAGAGGTCACGCTAACATAAAGAGATGTTGTAACTAGCGGCTGGAGAGCTCTTGGCTGGGGCGGGCTAACCTTGGGGCCTTTCCCCAGGCACCCGTCGCTGCCTCGAGTGGCGATAGGATTGCACGCCTGGTGGAGATGGGGTGAGAGGGGGGGTCGGAGTAACTTCCGAACCCAACTTCTGCACGCACCACCAGGGGAGCCGCCCACTAAGCTTGACATTCGTGCTAGCCACAAATGCAACTACTGAGCTTTTGTAGACGGCATCTTTGTTGGTGTCAATCCCTACCACCATAAGGGAGTTCAGCGGTATATCCGCAGCCCAGAGCTCTCGGCTCTTTGGATCTCCCATGAAGAAATGCTTTCTGGTCCTCCCACCCCCTATCTCCCTTTTCTTTCTCACATTACTCCCCATGGTTCGTTAGGGCTTCGGCCCGCCCAATACTGGTCAAAGACTAGAAAAGAAAAATCCTTGGGAGCAAGCAGGGGCTTGTTGAAAGACCAAGGTGCTGCCGAAGGCAAAAGGGGAGATAACAGCAAGAGAAAAGGGAGGCTTTTATTAGCTGGATGTTTTTGAAAAACTTTGATGGAGAGTTTTTGCAAAAGTGAAACTAAAATAAGGCTTGTGTAGTAATCCTGGGGCATGTGTTGCCGTAAAAAAATTAAACTAGGCTGTAGAACGAGCGAAAAATGCAAAAGAAAAGCAGTAGCAAAAGTTTTGGGAAAATAGTTTTATGATCAGCGTGCTGGGGCATATGCAAAGTGGCGATGCCGCAGAGCACGCCGGATCTTAATTTCTTAAAGGCAAATCTTTGTTCTATAAGTTGTTATTTGAAAAATGCCAATGCTAAAATTAATGATACTTTAGGAGGTTTCAAATTGGGAACCCAAAGGAGCGGAGTGACACAAAAATTTTGTTCGCCATGAGCTGAAAAGCCATTGTAGGGGAAGGGCAGCCAAAAAGACCGTGGCTGGCCTTAACCTTTCGAAAGGATTGCATTTTCCAACTGGCTTTCCAGTAGGACCTGCACACTTGCACTTCCTTTCTTGGCCTGCTCTGCCTTGCTGAACTCAAAGCATGACTATACTGGCACTCGCCTCTCCGTCATCCTGAGAAAGCTCCGCTGGCTTCTTCGTGATTTGGCAGTATGGTTTTTTGGTTTCAGCGATGCTACAGAGGAGTTAAAAAGGCAGCATGATTGAGGTCTTCCGAATATGTGCAGGAGGCGGAACCCGCTCTCCTTCGGTTGCCTTTGTAGCCTCGCTTGTGCTCCCTTGGGTTCGATAAACTGCTGCTAAAGGCCAATTTTTCTACCTCATGGGTCTTTTCTAAAAAGGCCCACCCAATAATGGTTAAAGAATAGAAACACAAATACAAACACACACAGGGATCTAAAACAGATGGAAACAGACAAAACATAAAAAGGGCAACAGTCAAGGTATGCCAGAGTTTGGGGAGGAGGGGTTAGGAATTCGAAACCTTGGATGCGACGTGCATCAAGGCTTGGAAATCTGTGGCTTTAGATTGAGCTTCCAATTTGTGGATTTGTCTTCTCACCCAACACATCAATGTAAATAGCGCCAAAATTAAAATAATTTGGAAGGCCAAAATGATGACTATGGGGTGGAGCATTAAATTTAAATATCCCGTCATTGTCGGGGACCAACCAAGAAGCGCCTCCCACCAACTGTGGGCCCCCGCCTCCTTAATTTCCATGGCCAGTTCTTTAATCCTGGCGCCATTGTGGGAAACATTCAAGGCAGCTTTGTCCCCGGCTTTCTTTAGCTGAGCCAGGCGTTCTTGGAGGTCCGGGTGAGAGAGCAATCTACGTAGGGCTTCCAGTCCTAACCCCAAAGGCACTGGAGCAATAGAGTCATACAATTCTGGGGATATGGCCATTTCTTGTTGCGTCCAAATAGGGGTTTCAAAATAAAAGTCACACCCTCTGATGGAGGTAACGTTACAGAAGCATCTGTTTATTCCAGGCAGCATTTGTTGATAATAAAGTGTGTTTATGTGGATGTGTTCGCAGGTTGTTCTGAGACAGACACAAGCTCTGCCTATATATATAATGGTGGACCCGGTCTCGCTGACCGCGTCAAACTGGCAGTGAGATATGGCGTGTTTCTTGGGAACTAAGCATGGGTGATGTTTCTCTAGGGCTTCGTCGTTGCAGATGAAGCTTAGGTTTTCTTTATGGGTGCATCCGTCTAGGTTGATCATATGCCAGTTGGATGAGCTCACTTTAGCCCATCGGTTACTGTTCCTGGCATATAATACTGTGTCCGAATTAACTTGAATACCCAGCGGAACCACTGGATAGATTTGAAAAATTTCTTTAGTGGTCACCGTGGTTACAATCAATTGCAATGTCTGGGTTACAGCATCAAAAGAGGCGTTTGCCAAAGACCACCAGCTCTCGAGAGAGATTTCACTGGCGGTTAAATTTCCTTTAATTAATTCCCTTATTTCTAAGGGTATAACTCCAGCCATAGCTTGTTTGATTATAGTCATGGCAGTGACCACGTTAAGAGTTTGTGCTTGAGTGCAAGCAAGAGCCAATGAAATATTGTTTTGTAAAGACTGAATGCCACCAAGGAGATTGTTAAAATCTTTCTCCATGATTTGTTCCCAAGTAACCAGCAGGGGGTTAGTGGAGCGTTCCATGTGGGCAAGGGAATCCAATTATTGCGTAAGGGGGAGGCTCATTTGAGAAATATCAAATGAAACCTTAGAGGCTTTATTTGCTATCACCTCTATGTTTGCAGCGTCTATGGCCGCCATACCCGCTCCTACGGGTGCGACCCAATCCGAAAGATCGCGTTTGGTTCTTTTAGAGAGCTCTCCTTTACGCCACATTAGGATCCAATTGTCCCAACCTTGCTGGGTTGTGTGTAAGTAAGAGTCGCAGAGGGCATGGCTAAAAGATGTGCCGAGCCCGTTTAAGCTGACATTGACTCTTTTTACTGAAATTTGCGGCTGCATCAAGACTGTTTCCTGATGATTAAATTTTAAAGTGTGCGCTCCCACTACCGGGTAGGTCAGTGAGGCTAGTGAGTCTACATTTTGGATGAGTGGGTCCAAATAAAGTGTGTGATTTGCATCGCCAATTATTAAAGTGTAATTTCCTTCCTGGTGGGTGAGCTGCAGAGTTGTTGTGCCGATAGCTGTGAGGTTTACAGTATCGGTGGCATTGAGGCAGACAGAAGTGTTTAGAAGGAGGGTCCAGTCTGGGGGACCTTGCTGCTTTAACGCAGAGCAGTTAAAATGCCAATCGAGTTTGCCCCATGCTAGTGGTTCTAGGTCTATGTCTTCACCGAATGGGTCCGTGAACGTTATCGGGACCTCTGTGTTGTTGTGGAAGTGGCGGGAGCCAATTGAAATGATTATTTTTAAAGGGTCGCCAATGTCCCATACGGCAGCTGATATTAAAGCTATGTCAGTGTAGAGGGAGATGGGGGTAGGAGCAGTATATTCAATGGTGGATGTATTGGTTTTGTCTTGTGGCTGTTTGCACAGGGCCACTTCCATTTCGTCCATAGAATATTTTCCGGAGGTGCATAGGATCACCTTTTCTCCGGTGTGGCTGTAAATGCAGTGTGTCAGCCACTGTGGTGGACATTGATCTATGGGTGTGAGTGTGACTGCTCTATCATGCCGTCCTGTTACACAGGTAAAGATCCTAAAAGGCATGTTAGTTCCCACACATCTCCATCTGGTCAAGACTACCGTATGGTTGGCTATTTGTGTTGCCGATGTGAAATGACACAATGACAATCCGAATAATAACAATAAAATTTTTAATGGTCTTATCCATTTGTCTGTTGCTGGGGTGAAACTTCCTGGATGCATTCTGTAATATAATGTTTGAGGGGTGTGTGAGTGAGATCCCTGTACTCCATACTGTAGTCGACATACCCAAGTAGTTACAGTATGGTTCCCCTTTATCTAAATGTGCTTACAGATTCTTTGTTCATTAGTGTGCGCTTGGCACTTATACAAGCCCGGTGCGATTACTGCTACACGCTACCGTGGCTTTTGTTCTTAGAACGAGGCATTGAATTTAAAATTCTGCTATTCCCTCCCCCCCTTGCTTCCTAAATGGCAGCTTGAGCCATTAGGAAGCACTTAGTGGAACAGGCAAGTGTCTCCAAGGGAGAAAAAGGGAAAGAGTTCGAACATGTCTGTTGGAAGTAAAGGACCATGTACGACTGCGGCAAGTGGGCGCTCGTCGCCGCCGGGGTCCGGAGGAAGGTCAGGTGGGATCGGGACCGGCGCTCCCTTCCACAGTTTGAGCTGAGAGGAGTGGAAAAACTTGTGCCACGTTTGGCCGTGCTTCCTTGGGATTGCCAGCTTCTAGACTGCAGGGCTAACCCTACCAATGATGGGGACCGGACCAGCCCATTTAGCCATAAGAGCATGCTGCTTGTGGCTAAACTTTCGGTAGAGAACTTGCTGTCCTGAATCCCAAACCTGGGGATTCCGAACCCATCCCAATTTCTTGTCTATTGCAAGCTGGCTTTCCCCTAGCATGTTAGCTACCTGGAGGTGTATAGCGAGGATGTCAGTGAGGAGTGTGCGGACCCACTCATCGTTAGCCACCTTAGGCTCGAAATCTGAGGGGACGTCACTCTGTAGCCAAAAAGCTTCTGGCATGCGAATCTTCCTGCCAGTCATTACCATATGTGGGGAATAGCCATGCGAGGCTGTGGTTCCCCTGATGGCCATGAGAATGATGGGCAGTTTCTCATCCCAAGTCCTGCCCGTGGAATTGACTACTTTCATTACAGCCTCCTTAAGGGTACGGTTAGCCCGTTCAATAGAGCCAGAAGATTGAGGGTGGGCTGCAATATGGAACCTTTGGGTGATTCCCAGAGCCTTGCAGAGCTCCTGAGTGACTTCCCCGATGAAATGGGACCCGCGGTCGGAGTCTAAGACTCGGGGGATGCCCCAGCGAGAAAATAAGTTGTTAAAAAGAATTTTGGCGGCCGTGCCGGCTGAGTTGTCCCGGCAAGGGAAGGCTTCGATCCACTTGGAAAAGGGATCGATCACTGTCAGGCAGTGCTTGTTGCCGCGGCTAGTTTTCGGAAGGGGACCAATGAAATCTATCTGGACTCGCGCCCAGGGTCCCTCTATGCGTTGGTGCTGGATAGGGGCTTTGGGACCGGATGAGTCTGCATTGACCATGGCACAGGCTAGACAGTTATCTACCCATTGGGCGACGTCTTGTCTCATGCCTGGCCACCAGCCTGCATCTCGCACCCGTTCCAAAGTAAGCTCTTTTCCCCTATGTCCTTGTTCATGAACAAATTGGATAAGGTCTGCCCGTACTTCTACGGGAACTACCCAGTGGCGTGCCCCAGTGTTATCCACAGCCCATATTACTCCTTCCCGTTCCTCAATGGAGTATTTCCCTGTAGGATCCTTGCCTTTGGAAAGGAGATCCTGCACATCCGCGTCATTAGCCTGGAGTTCCCCAAGGTCTACAAAGACTGGGGGAATAGACGTCCTATTGTGTTGACTGCGTGTAGTGACTGCCTGCAGAGGTTGATCTGGCTGTTCTTGGGGAAGAGGTATTTGTGCAGCGGCTTTGGCTAGAAAATCTGCCTGGTCGTTCCAGTAGGCGATTTCAGAGTTGTTCTTTTGGTGGCCCTTGACATGGGAGATCTGTGTCTCTGCCAAGCGACTATGGAGGAGTCGTACAACATCTCTCCATAGCATTATGTGGGCTACCGGCTTGCCTTCTGCATTGACCCATCCCTGTTTTTCCCAGTGGGGAAGCCACACCGTAGCGGCTTTGGCCGTCCAGTCCGAATCGGTGAAAACAGCGACCGGGATGTCTGGAGGCTCAAAGGCTAGGACAGCGCGCAGGGCTGTGACTTCTGCGGCTTGGCTGGAATGGGGGTGGACAGACTCCTGCAAGGTGTGACCATCGTGGGTCCGGATGGCACCATAACCGGTATAGGGGGTCCCTGTCACATGGAAAGATGAGCCATTGCAGAACCAGCAGTGAAAACCGAGCTGCTTGGCTTCTTCGAACGGCACTCCCCATGTGGCCGGCCAGGGTACGTGGTCTACCACTGGTAGGGGACACTCATGTTCTTCCCCAGTTATGATGAGGCCGTATGGGGCAGGGGGCTCCTTCTGTTCCTTCCTGTAGTCTACTCCCTTATTGACCAGTGCAAGCGTCCACTGGGCAATGTGAGCATTAGACACTTGGCCATCCTGGATCTTCCCTGAGAGAATGTACTTCAGGGGTGTGTGAGTGGTTTGCACTATGACCTTCGCACCTCCGATGATAAATTCCCAGTGAGTAAGGCTCCAGACAAGGGCTAGACAGACCTCGCATGGGGTGAACTTTATTTCAACAGAGGAGAGATTGCGGGAGGCATAGGCTACTACTCTCGGGGCGCCTGCATGATGCTGTATAAGGGTGGCGCCGATGCTTTTCTCAGAATGTGCCAATTGGATGTAGAAAGGTTTGTTAGGGTCCGGATGGGCTAGAGCGGGAGCAGAGGCAAGACTTTGTTTGAGGCTGGCAAAAGCGTATTGTTGTTCAGGTCCCCAAAACCAAGGTGTGTTGCTCTTTAAGAGAGCATACAGGGGGCGCGCTTTGTCAGCAAAGCCTTCCACAAAATCCCTGGAAAAGTTGAATGTCCCTAACAGAGCTCTTAGGGAGGGCACATCTGTAGGAGCAGGGAGCTTGGCAATGACTTCCATGCGCTGGGCATCAGGAGTCCTGCCGTCGGGACCCAGGGCCAGGCCGAGGTATTTGACCCGCGTTTGAACTAGCTGGGCCTTGTCCCTGCTAGCCTTGAACCCTGCATCTCGGAGAAGATTTAAAACTTCCCTGGTTACGTCAGTGACCTCTTCTTCTGTGGGGGCGTGAACAAGAATGTCATCCACGTAAGAGAGCACGTGATCTTTAGAGGTAGCTCTGAGGTGTTCCCACATACGCACAACGTGGGCATGGCAAATGCTGGGGCTAGAGTGAAAGCCTTGAGGTGTTCTTTTAAAAGCGTACTGTTGTCCCCGGAAAGTGAAGGCGAATTTATACCAACACGATTCATGAAGTTTGATCGAGTGGAACGCATTAGCCAGCTCAATTACACTGTAGTAGCGGGAGCCAGCTGCAATGGCGGCTAGGATTTCATGGTATTTCGCTACTACAGGAGCCACTGGTGGGGTTACTGCGTTAAGAGCACGGAAGTCTACGGTCATTCGCCAAGTTACGCCATCCGCTTTGAGGACCGGCCAGAGGGGAGCATTGCAGATAGACTGCATTGGGAGGATGTCCCATTGGAGAAGCCCCTCAATGGTTTTAGCTATACCTGCTTCAGCTTCAGCGGGATATTTGTATTGCTTTTGTGGAGGTGGGTCTTGTCCTTCTATGAGCACGCAAGCATCGCGGACTGTGCCAGATTCTGCCTTGTCTTGAATCCAGACTTCAGAGAAATCTTGGATCCAAGGGTCACTGGGTTCCAACGGGGCCAGAGGAAGAGGAGCCTTTAGGGCGGCACACTGATGGATCGCATTGATTTCGCTAGGGCCCCCTGGAATTTGCCAAAGGAAACCATTAGCCAAATCAATGGTGAGCCCATGGTCTCGAAAAAATGGGGCCCCGAGAATGCCATCATCTTTGCCCTGGTTGTCGCAGGCAGACACACGTGTGGAAAGCTTTCCCACTGTTAAGGGAATCGAATTCCAGATGGTAGCAGTGAGTTTGCCTCTGGCAAAACCTGAGAGGGAGAGGGTAGCTGAAGAGGGCTGTCCTGTTTGAGCCAATTGAGGTTTGAGTACATTTGTGGAGGCTCCTGTATCTACAAGGAGTGTAGCAGGTTTCATGTTCCCTGGAGTCCCGACCCCTGCTTTCACAGTCGGTCTCCCCCACGTGTCGGGCTTCAAAGGAGCCACGACGCCGTTGGGGAGATTGTGGGACTCCGGGCAGCCCTAGCTGTGGTTTCCCCTTTCCTCTTCAATGTGAGTGAGGGTGGTTGTTACCGGGTTGACAGGCCGTTCCTGTTGCTTGGCCGAGTCTGTTAGTGCTTGGAGGAGAACCGAGTCGGGTTGTAGATGGAAACGTTCCATCTCGAATCCCCTTTCCTTGAGCTCCAGCCAAAGGTGCCATCTGAATGGACTTACTCCATTTGGAGGGGCATCCCTATTAACCTTTTGGTGATATGGCTGTGGACCGGGCAGCAGCGGCTGGGCAGCCGGGTGTGAATTCCCAGAGCTTGGAGCAGGACTATACTGATAGTCGGGGCCATTGTCATAGTCAGGCGGAAGTGGTGGAGCAGATGGGTGCATGTATGCCTGAGCAGGGTTGGTTCTGTTATTATTGTAGTCTCTTCGCCCCCTATAATTATTATTCCTGCCTTTCTGCCAAGATTTGTTACGCTCATAGCAATCATTTTTATAGTTCCTATCGTAGTTCCTGTCGTTCCGGTTATCGTATCTACGGAAGGCTGGTATTGAGAATGGGGGCCGTGATTGGCGTATGTTATGGCTTGAATGGGTTCTTCCTCCTCCTTGTCTTTGTGCTTTTTGGAGCTTTTCCCCTGCTTCGTGACTCCTGTGCTTCTTAGTAAAGTAGCCACCCGTCTTATTTTGAGTTCCATACCGGGCCAGGTTCCCTTAGTGGGATCCGGAATATTAAGGGCAAGTTGCGTTTGAGCATTGAAGCCATGCACCAGTGCTCGCCTAAAAGCACCGTCATCAAAATCGGGTTCATTCGTGGCAGGCTTGATGTATAGCGTTTCGGCCAATTGGGCTAGGAGTTGTTTCCTGGCCATATAAGCCTCCGGGTCTTCCCCGTGCCCTTGCTTCTCCAGTATGAACAAAGCAGATAAGCTGCGATTTGGGTGCAGATATTCTAAGACTTTCTGCATCCATTGGATCCCGGTGCCGGCTGCAAGACCGTTGGTAGCGATGGCGGAATTGATGGCAGTTAGATCTGTGCCTGAAGCACAGCGCCTGGCCAGCTGACAGAGATCCTCTCCGTTGATACCACCATACATAGTGTGGACATGCGTCATCCATTGTATGGCGATATCCTTAGAGAGAGTCCCCATTTGCTCGGCAATGGCCCTAACCTCATCAGGTTTCCACATTTGGGTCTCCGTTACAGTTTGGGTGGTGGTTTTATTGCCAGTCTTGGTAACCATTTCTTTGGTGCTAACAGGGTGGACGGGGGCATGGTTCTCAGTAAGCTCTTCTATGGGGGCTCCAGGGTTCTCCCCGGTGTGGGAGAGGTCAATTAAACTCTCCGGGTGGATTGCTGACACCACCGCTCTTTGGGCCTCCAGTTGTCGTTTTAGAAGCTCTACTTCCCTTCAGCAAGCGTCATGATTTGCTTGCTCTCTTTTAATCAGGTTTTCTTGGGCCAAATACTTTGCTCCTTGCTGCGCCGACACCAAGGCTACATTGGCTTTTTCTAGGGCCCTTTCTGCTTCTTCAGCCCTGGCTGTAGCCTTTGCGGCTTTTTGTTCAGCCTTCTGAATGCTGAGGGCTAGCCCTTGATTCTCTAAGGTCAAGGTTAATTTATCGGCTTGTAATTGATGACCCTCAACTTCGATCTCTCTTAGTCTCTCTTCCATTAACTCATCATAGTTTTGTCTCTGGTCTATGAGATCTTGTTCATGTTTGCTCTTTATTCCACTTAGTTCTTCTTTTACGTCGAAATATTTGGCTTCTAATTTATCAAATCGGGTCGCTAAATCCTCCTGCTTATCAATTTCATTTTGCATGCGTTTGATGACGGCTGCAGCATCCTGCAGAGCCGTGTACAAAGCCCAGCTAGCGGCTGTGTCTTTAGCCGTGGAACCAGGTTTTTGGGTTTTACAATAGTCCTGGAAAGCGCTTTGGGCTATTTCTAATGGATTGGGGCCCTTAAAAGATCTTTCCTTCCAAGGAGACTTACCCTTTTTCACCAGCCATTTCTCTAGCTTAGGTTCGTCATCCTTGGTACGAAACATCTTTGTAGGGATTCTCCTGTTTTCACTTACAACAGGGGCGCAAGAAAAGGGAACTGAACTTTTTCTCCCTGCCTTAATCGGCTTCTTACGTTACAGTCTTGGCTCAAGGTGGCCAATGTACCACAGAACAGGCTATCCCAGCCCTTAATTAGTTTTTGGAGCCGGGGACACACACCTCTCTCGACACTCGGGGATTACTTTTAACCCTACAGAAGGCACTCCCTGCCTGAATTTAGTTTTTAGAGCCGGGGACTCACACCCTTCGCGACACTCTGGGATTACTCTTAACCCAAAAGGAGACACCCAGTCTCAGAGACACCCAGTCTCTTTATATGAGGGTTTCGAGAATGGGTTGGCCAAACCTCACGTCCTTACAGGATAACCACACAACCAAATGAAGGTTTTGGGCTCGCAAGCTCTCACTGGATAACCTATTAACCAGCGGGGTTTCGAAACAATATGTTCCAACAGGCTGACCCCTAACCAAAATCAATTGATTTCACTTCGTTGAGCGAAGTAAAGCAAGGAGGGGGAGTGAGGGTGCGCTCAAAGGAAAAGTTCTTTCTCGGACTCAGCGGGTGTATGTAGTGTATGTAGTGTATGTAGTGTTGGTGCAACTGGTCTAGCGCCCTACTCTGGTCTTCTTTGGATCCCTTCCCACAAGATAGACGCGCGGACAGTCACACAGTTTGACCTGGGGTTCAAAGAGAGAGAGAAAGAAGGGGGAAGCCACCCACGATAGGTTGCTCGCTAGAGCCAGGCACGCAGACAGAAACCAATCATACAGCCTCTCCAAGGACTCCGGAAGTGGTTTTTCCCTTACGTCTGTGGGTTAAAGACATGCCTGTCGACTATGGCGCGAAATTTAACCCTCAGGGCAATCCCGGACGAGCCCCCAATTCTGTTAGCCGAATTACTTTAATTTGTGTTTAGCAATCAGCGAAATACACGGGTTCTTGCCAAGTATACCAGGGTCCCACCCCTCCCGGGAGTTCTCAAGGAAAGAGGCACGTGAGGCAGATTCCAAGTTCAATGTTGTTTACTGGATCATGTAATCAAGCATACCAAAAACATAATCACACACACAATCTTACAGGCCTAATAAAATAAAGAGAGAAAATAGCACTGGTGCATGAGCAGGTATCGTTGGTGGGGAAAGCACGTTACCTTAGATGTGTTGTCCGATGTCAAGATGAGTTGGATGGGGGAAGAAAGGTATAAAAGCTATGGGGCCACGAGGCTTGAACCGGCAAGACCACGTGGTTCTCCTGTATCGCGAGTCCAGAGAGAGAAAAAGGGGTTCAAAGATGGAGGCAAGGATTGGGGACAGAAAGCTGGACTGAAGGGTCAATAGGTTAGATAGAGGGCGATGGCTCAAGAGGCCGAGTGACTCTCGGTTTGGACTTTTATTGGGGGTCTTGGGGCGGGCTTTGCAGACCACAACCCACTAACACTCCTACTAGGCGGTCCATCCCTCTTGGACCTTGCTATAGGTTGAAGGTGAACAAAGAGAGGAGGTCCAGGGGATGGTCAGTATTGCAAGAGCATGATCTCATCAGGAAACAGACACTGAGTCTGGGGTCCGATGACTCACCTGGCCATACCTATTGTTAGTTGATGGTTTTATCCAAGTATCTGATGGCTGGCACATTAGTTGCTAGGCAATCTAGTTAGCATAACTATCCAGATGTGTAGTGGGGAGTGGGGGTTAGCCAGCGGATGTCTGACAGAAGGAAACCTCATGGCAAGAGGAATCCTTTGTCTTAGGTGAACTGCTTAGGGTGTCAGCCTCCTGGCATGGGCTGGAGCTGGCTCCTATTCAAGAAGAAAGCACAAGACCCTACCACTGTTGGTAACACAGAGTTCAGGCTTATCCATAAGAGCACAAAAAGTGCCTTGCTGGCTAACAGGGGGAATGAACCAATCACAAGGTGGCAGTCACTGGGATCCGACCCTGGCAGCATGTGAGCAGAGGGCAAGGAGGGGAGGGGAAGGGAGGGGCCAAGCACTGTTGGTTTACAGCCACAGCACACACACACACCCCGGAAGGCACAGGCCCTTGCCAAAGAGACTGTAGGCAGCAGCACAAAAAAGAGGAAGGTGCCCACCCTTTGGGCCCTGTGCCTGTGGGCCTGGCAGAGCCTCTGAATCCCCATCCCCTTTAGAAGCAGCACCAGCTGCACCAGCTGGAACCATGCCAAAGTGCACTGCATCCCTCCACCCCCCCAGCTCCTTCTACCCCCATTTGAGGATGTGGAGCCTGCCTACTGCAATGTCTTGTCCACAACCACTCAACCCAGGTAGTCCTCCATGTCCAAGGTCCAGAGGATGACAGACCCAGCATTTATGGCCCATCTTGAAGGGGTAAGGGTGTGAAGATGCCCCATGCAGTGTTCCCTCTAAGCTGAGTTAGTGTGAGCTAGCTCACCATTTTTAAGCCTCCAGCTCACACATTTTTGTCTTCGCTAAGGAAGGATGGCTCCAGAGCAAACTAATGTATGCAGCAGCCAAATCGCTCCCTCACAATGCCAGTAGCTCACAAAGTAAATTTGTGAAATGGTAAAGTACAGCCCAATTACATCAGGTCTCCGAAGCTATGTAGGGCCGGTACTTGGATGGGGGATGACCAAGAAAGACTCTGTGGAGAAAGGCAATAGCAAACCACCTCTTCTCATGTACTTTGAGAGTGCCTTCTGAGATCACAGAAATACATATGTGCTATGGCCTCATGAACCATGTGACTTAGAGGAGAAATGGAATGAAATAATTTGGTTTGGTAACATTCACTGCACTGCATTTGGGCGCCATCACTTCTCATCGAACCAACGATCCCTAATGGATGTAACAAGGTACCACCACATGTACATGCTACACACAGTCATTTATGATATTACTGTATTGTGGGAACCTTCCTCCAAAGTAGGCTGGCCATTCTTGTATGTGGATGGCATCTTATATAGGAGATATTAATGGCAAATGAAGGTTGATTGGTAGATAGATGCACATGTAAAATTTGCATGTTTGCACATTGTGCATTCAGAAATCTTTGCACGGTGTGTTTCTATTACAATATGTCATCTACTCTCAAATACTGATTGCTAGCCACTGCCAAAAAAATTTAATGTTAAATACTAATGCTGAAGTATATACCAGTCTACAACAACTAAATGAAAAATCTACAGCAGCTAATGAACTCTGGCCATGAAAGCCTTCGACAACATATATAGCAAGTCTTGGCACATTGGGACAACATCTAGAGACTAATTGCCAAAAAAATAACGAAAGGGAAATGTGGAAGAAGAAGAGGAGACTGGATTTATATCCTGCCCTTCTCTCACTTGGAGTCTCAGAGCGGCTTACAAACTCCTTTCCCCTCCCCTCCCCACAACAGACACCCTGTGAGGTAGGTGGGGCTGAGAACTCTGAGACAACTGTCTTTGAAAGAACAGGTGGTACAGAGCTATGGCTTGCCCAAGGTCATCCAGCAGCTGCCAGTGGAGGAGTGGGGAATCAAACCTGGTTCTCCCAGATTAGAGTCCACAGACGTGAACATTACACTAAACTGGCTCTCGGGAAGGAAGTGGAGGAATTGATTTACTAACAAAACCAGAAAATCTGCAACCTCTGACTACAACAGCAGCTACACACACACACACACACACACACACACACAAATCATAAAACTGTGTTGAAGCATGGCAAAATAAGACATACTACTCTTATCAGAAGTATATTTAGGCTAGCTTGATTCATCAGTTTTTGGATATAAATTTCATTGTAAAATATAGCAGGTAATAATAAAAGCGTAATATAGCCATCTTCTTCATCATTTATAAGACTTGTTTTACGGTGCTGTTCTGGGATCCTGACCAAAGGAGACGGTTTATAGCCATATTTCATAAAAGCTAAAAGAGATGTTTGGAAAAAATAGACAAAATAGATGTGCATCAGTTCACGACTAAGGAAGGAAAAGAGAAGAATAAAATGATGCTTCCCTACCATTTTGTTTTGTCCCAGGCTCCTTCAGTGAAGACGTGAGACAACAGCTTGGGTTTAACTAGTTTATTTAATTAATTAACTGATATGCATCATAATTAAATATGCTAGCATATTTAAATGGGTGGGCTGTGATAGGCAGCCTGCTCATGGCTGTCTTTATTGGCAGACCCACCCTGACTCCAAACAGTGCCAGCATCTTCTGCCAGCTTTGTTCTACCTGCTCACAATGTGCCGAGAGTTGCCCAGTCCCAGTCCCTCACATGATGTGTCCCACAGCCACCACCTGGTTCAGTAAGATGTTGCTCAGCACCGAGAGTTACTCCTTCCCAGCTACACCCTGCCACTAGGGTTCCCAGGTCCATCTTCATCCCCAGTGGGGGACTTTGGGGGGCATTCCTGGAGGGGGTGGACATCCCCACTCCAAGCCCTGCCCCTGAGAACTATCCCCATGGCTAACCCTCTCCCTAATGTCCTATATAATTTAAAGAGCCCACCGATCAGGTGGAGGGCCCTTTAAATCTTGTAAGAGGGAAGAGTGGCAGCCACCGCTGCATGCCTGAACTCCAAGCTGCATTGCTGCTTAGAATTCAGGCCTGCGGGGCCCAGTCACCACCAGCTGCAAGCACTTAAAGAAGTCCCCTTTAAGTTCTTCCAGCTGGTGGCCCCATGTGCCTGATCTCCAAGTGGCAATGCTGCTTGGAATTCAGGCTTGCAGCCCACAGCCACCCCTCTCCCTCCCCTCTCTCAGGAGAGAAGGGAGAGGGGTGGCTGCAGGTGTTCAGGCTTGGGAGTGGGGCAGGTTGAACCCCCACAAAAGTGGGTAAACCCTGCCAGACCGTGGGAGTCTGGCAACCCTACCTGCCACACAGCCAGTGATGTGCTGTTCCAGAGATACCCTCCACCACTTCAGATGTCTCAGGTTGATTGCTGATGATCCCTACCTAACCAGACCAGCTTTCCCAAGCCCTGCCACCTAGCTATGGCCTACACAGTCAATGACTTGGCCTATTTAACTGACCAAATATGTGAGGTCCTGCCAAACCTGCCTTATGTGTAAATGAGGGGAGGGAAGACCCCAGGTTTGTTAAAACCGTTGGAAACCCCCAGTCGGACATGGGAAACAATTTTTATGGATTTCATCATGGATCTACCATCCAGTAAAGGGAAAACTGTCATCTGGGTGGTGGTCGACCTGTTTTCCAAGCAATCTCATTTCATTCAATTCAAGCAGATACCTACCGCAAGGGTTTTGATCAAAATGTTTATGAGTAACATGATTAAACTGCATTCGATTCCATGGAAGGTGATTTCCGACCTCGGGTCTCAGTTCGTTGCCACCTTCTGGCAGGAGCTATTACACGTGTTGGGGGTGGAACAAGCTCTCAGTAGTGCTTACCACCCAGAGACTGACGGCCAAACTGAAAGAGTTAATCAGATCGTTGAACAGTTCCTGTGTTGTTTTTCAAACTATCAACAGGATAATTGGATGGAATTATTGCCATTTGCGGAGTACAGCTACAACAATGCAGTCCGCTCTTCAACAGGGGTCTCCCCTTTAATGGCCTCGTGTGGGTATGAGGGAGCTCCCCTCCCACTGCTACCTCCTACTGCCCCCCAGGGTAGCGACTCTCAAGCTTGGTGGAAATCTTTGCAAGACTCTTGGCCTCTTATTGGCAAAACTTTGGACAAAACCAAAGCTGATTATAAAAAGCAAGCGGCCAAAGGGAGGATGCCTGGGTGGGTCCTTCAACCTGGGGACTCTGTATACTTGTCTACTAGAAACATTCAGGTTTGCAACCCAGTCAGAAACTGGGCTGGAAATACATTGGGCTGTTTAAGGTGGTGCACAAAATCAATGAAGTCACCACCCTTGCCTTGCCTTGCCCAAATCGTTGAAATCTTTGCACCCCATTTTCCATTTCAGCCTATTGAAATGGGACCCTGGGCTGAATGTGTGGAGACCCCATCCGTCAGCTCCACCTCCTCTGATGATGAATGGTGAACCGCACTATGAGATCTCACAGATTTTGGACTCTAAAGTTAAACGGGGTCAACTGTATTATTTAGTTCAATGGAAAGATTTTGGGCCTGGGGAAAATGGATGGGTTGCTGCTGAACATGTTAATGCTTCTGCATTATGCCATGCCTTCCATAAGATGTATCCTATGACACTTGGTGGTGGGGAGGGGGCTTGGGAGGGGCAGAATGTCAGCTAATGCTGCCATCCCCTGCCCGGGAAGTGGTATGGGTTACCCTGCGATGTAGGTCTCTTGGAATGTTCAGTTTCGTTTCTCTCCCTGCCTGCTTATCACTTGCCACCTAGCACTGACCTTGGCAGCTTGTTAGTGTCTCTTGATGTATCTTCCCGCTTTTTCCTATGAGAACCTGTAGCCAGTATATTGGGCGCCTTTTTACTGGATTATGTGATTGGTTGCATTTCACTGAGAGACCCTGTTTGAATTCTGTATAATTGCCCTGTTTAGGGGTCCTTCTACTGACACAAAATGTGTAAACAACCACATCAGACCTTTCTCAATAAAGATCAACCTTCTTTAAGGACACCTGTTGTGACTTACTCTGTAGGACTCTCACAGTAAGCCGCCCTGAGCCTGCTTCAGCTGGGAGGGCAGGGTATAAAATAAATAAATTAAATAAATTTAAAAAATAAAATAAAACAAGAAACAGACTGCTAAATATTACAGTGGCTACAATGAGAAGGACATGGTATTTCCAATTTACCTGCAGGTATTCATGTGGAAAACATCACATCCAGGGGTCATTTCGTAGAAAAAGAGGTGCAGGAGCTCATTAGCATAACTCATAAGCATAACTTATTTGCATATGCTACACCACCTGACATCACTGGAAGTATGTCAGAAGGCAAGAAAGAAAGAAAGAAAGAAGAGAGAGAGAGAGAGAAAGAAAGAGAGAAAGAAAGAAAGAGAGAAAGAAAGAAAGAAAGAAAGAAAGAAAGAAAGAAAGAGAGAAAGAGAGAAAGAAAGAAAGAGCTGGCAGAGAGGAAACAGCTACTAATCCAAGCCTCAAAAATACCACTATTCTGGGAGGACAGCTTCAGTGGTGTCTGAAGCCTTCAGAAGGCTGGTCGGAGGAACAAGGACCTTACCAGGGGACGGGGTCATTTTGCTGCAGCCATGACACAAGCAGGCATTCCCCCACACAGGAGGGGGGGGAGCTGGCACCAACACCTGGAGCTGCGCTCCCCTGAGCTCCTACTTGAAATGACCTCTGATCACATATTTTTAGTCCTGTGGTGCTGACGATATGAGATCAAAGATGAGGGGGATGCAGTAAAGGTAAGAGATAACTATGAACCAGAATTACACATTTATTTATTTATTTAATTTCTAAGCTGCTCTCTCCGCATTCGCAGTACATCTTATGGAAGGCATGACACAATGCAGAAGCATTAAAATGTGCAGCAGCAACCCATTCATTTTCCCCAGGCCCAAAATCTTTCCATTGAACTAAATAATACAGTTGACCCCATTTCAGCCTATTTTAATAAATCATGTACAATGATGATACTGTATAAATAAACAAACAGTATTTGAAGATAAAAGATAAAAGATAAAATAAATAGTAACAACATGCTGTATTCACATACCAGAGTGATTGTTTTTCAGGAATTTTTTTGGGGGTCTGGTATATTGGCAAATTTTTTCAGGCAAAAGATTTTATTTATTCATTTATTTATTATTGGACTTATATGCCACTCTACCTGCTAAGCAGGCTTATATTCATATTGTCTATCTCCTGGTAGACTAACTATTGTTAGAAATCTTTTTTTGTTGTGGCAAACTACTTTTGTTAATCAGTTGTGTTTACTTTTTTTAATTAGTTCCCATTATTGTGGAAAAGTAGATTAATGCTGCATGTTGTTAAATTCAGGCGGGTAACCATGTTGATCTGAAGCTACAGAACAAAATTTGCATCCAGTGGCACCTTTAAGACCAACAAAGTTTTTTTCCCAAGGTATAAACTTCCATGTGTGCATACATGCTTCTTCAGATACATTGATATGGAAATTACCAGTCCATACATATAGGTACAGAGTGAGCAGCAAATTAGCATAAGCATAATAAATGTTGTTTCACAAATGCAAGGACCAAACTGAAATAACAAGCTTAGTTTAGCCCATTTCTTTGGGCTTAATTCTGAGGGAAAACATAGTGAAGGAAAGTGGAGATTTATTTATTTATTTATTTATTGGGATTTATATCTTGCCTAGCCAGCATAAACCGGCATAAGCTGGCTCTAGGTGGCTTTCAACATTAATCGATATACATATAAAATCACAGCTAAAACCTAAAACAGGAGTCACAGACATTCTCCAGATATGGTGGGCAATATTACTTCCAAAACAAGACAGCAATTTCCAGGCCCACAACCAAAAGGCTTGCACACGTAGATTGTTTCGGCACTAATCAAGGGCCCCCTCCCCCCTCCCCAGTGGCAGCTCCTAATTGAAAGCCTGGTGGAAGAGCTCCACTTTGCAGGCCCTGCGGAACTGCATAAGGTCCCACAGGGCCCTGATGTCATCTGGGAGCTCATTCCACCAGTAGGGAGCCGCCACTGAGAAGGCCCTGGTCCTGGTGGTCGTCAGCCTAGCCTCTCTAAGGCCAGGGAGAGACAGGTGGTGTTGGGTGCCTGAATGCAGTACTCTCTGGGGTATATATGGGGAAAGGCAGTCCCTTAGGTAGGCAGGCCCCTGACCATACAGGGCTTTAAAGGTTAAAAACAGCACCTTGAACCGGATCCAGTATGCTATAGGCAGCCAGTGCAGTGTCCTTAGCACAGGCTGGATATGGTCCCGCACTGAGAGACCCATCAACAGCCTGGCCATGGTATTCTGCACTAGCTGCAGCCTCTGGAGCTGGGACAAGGGCAGCCCCAAGTAGAGAGTGTTACAGTAGTCCAGCCTCGAGGTGACCATTGCATGGATCACTGTCAGAATGTCATTGCATTTGAGGAAGGGAACCAGCTGCCTAATCAGCCGCAGATGGTGAAAGGCTGCCTTGGCAGTGGCTGCTACCTGGGCCTCCATCATTTAACAAGGGGTCCAGGAGCACTCCCAAACTCCGGACCTTCGGTGCTGGTACCAATTGTGCCCCCCCAAAGGCTGGCAATGGGATCCCTACCCCCGATCCACTCCTACTCAGTGTCAGGATCTGACAATAATGCCCCTGTGTATTCTGCATTTTACAATGATGTCTCTGTGCTTTTTGCATTTTGCTTTCGATTCCTTTGTTCTAGCAGACCCTTGCCAGACCCTTTATCTGTCTCCTTCATCCTCCCTCCTAACAGCTATAAATGTTACTTTGAAGTATGAGGGTTTTACCCTGGTCAATGTTGCAATGTCTGGGCGGGAGGTGGCGATCCAAATTCCTAGGTGTCATCTCTGAACAAATGGCAAGTACTCCCTTGTATTCCCTCCTCCCTTTTTCCGGGGCTGTATATGTTATCTTGTTATTGAAACCTTGAAGCATTGTTTATGGCCAGCGCCTAGGGAATGTTGTGCCTAGATTCACACATGAGGGTCACTCAGTTCAAGAGGGGAATTTATAACTTTCTCACCTTGCTGTGGGAACCTCAACGGTCCTTTCTACTTTTCCCGTGTTCACCCTCTTGCCCTGATTGGCTTAGGCTCGGGGTTCAATTGAAAACCTGAGAGTATAATAGTGCTGCCTGTATTCCTTTAAGCATCTCTAACAAACATTCGAGAACCTGTTTGCAGTACTGGAACAATAAAGAACTTTGCTTCAACAACAAAGGTCTGATTTCTTGCTGACAATACAGAAACCTCACACTCAGGCACAGGACCTCCATCTTCATTGGATTCAATTTCATTCGGCTCAGCGTTAGCCAGCCCGCCATGTCCTGAAGTGTCCGCTCCAGGTCAGCATGGTTAGCCCTGGACTGGCCACCCATCAACAGATATAGCTGGGTGTCATCAGCGTACTGGTGACAACCCAGCCCATGACTCTGGGCAATATGGGCAAGAGGGCGCATGTAGATGTTAAACAACATTGGGGATAGCACTGCCCCTTGTGACACACCACACACTAGTGGGTGCCTCCGGGACATCTGCTCCCACAGTGCCACTCTCTGTCCCCGACACTGCAAGGCAAGCCCCTGAATCCCCGTGTCGGTGAGGCGGTGGATCAGTAGCTGTTGGTCAACCATATCAAACGCGGCCGACAGATCTAACAACACCAGCACCACTATACCGCCCCAATCCAGATGCCACCAGAGGTCATCCCTGAGGGCGACCAGTGCCGTTTCCATCCCATGACCTGGCCGGAAGCCGGACTGAAATGGGTCTAGCGCAGAAGTATCATCCAGGAAGCTCTGCAACTGAATTGCCACCACCCTCTCCAGGATCTTGCCCAAATAGGGCAAGTTGGACACCGGCCGATAGTTGGCCAATTCAGCTGGGTCCAGTGATGGTTTTTTCAGGAGGGGGCGGACCATCGCTTCTTTGAGTGCCTCTGGGAACAGTCCCTCCTCGAAGGACTCATTGACAATCTCCCAGGGGCCACCTCACAGCCCCTCACGGCCAGCTTTTATAAGCCATGAAGGCTGCATGTGCAAATGTACCCTTCTTAATTGTGGAATGCCGAGAGTGATTAACTAAGACCCTGTTGTTACGCTCCATCTGTTTCCTCTCAAGCATGTAGGTAACTAACAACAACCTTTTTTTAAAGTTTGGGGTGATTGGTTGTGCAGTGTTATGTCTCCTCTGTCCCCAGATTAGAGAAATACATTCCAATATACCAAATGATATTACATTCTGCTATTCATTACATTACGCTACACTCACTATTCCAATCTTCTATTCCAAATGAGAAATAAAATAAAATAAAATAAAGAGAATGTATAGCCCTTCTTGATGAGATTACAGATATGTAATGCTAATACTAATAAGCAAGGGGCCCACTTTAACTTTAAATGTTGTAGTGCCCTGAAGGAAGAACATGATAAATGTATAAAAAGACTGAATTTAGAAATCTGGAATAGGTCATTTTTTGATTGATCAAGTGCCATAGGATTGTCCACCTTGAGGAGTGGCTTGGAGATCTCCTGGAATTACAACTGATCTCCAGACTACAGAGATCAGTTCCCCTGGAGGAAATGGCTGCTTTGGAGGGTGGACTGTAGGCCATTACATCCTGTTGAGGACTTTCCCCTTCTCATCCTTGCACTCCCCAGGGTCCATCCCCAAATCTCCAAAAATTTCGCAACCCAGAGTTGGCAATCCTAAAATGCCCTGATCCAACCATCCCTTACAAATAAGAGGGCTCATGTGTTGGTCCCTATTTGCTTTAAAGAAGAAAACTGTACATGGTCAGTGGGACCTGTACAGAGCTGGCCCTTCCACTGAAATGAAATGAATGGACAATCACATCAAGTGCTTCTCAAGGCTTCAAGTCTAGTCCAGCTGAGTTCGATGAGACTTTCATGTTCCACAGGTGGTAGCCAGAATAGATTGTCAAATAATGGAATACTTCAGCATCTGTGAGTAGGTAAGAAAAGGCAACAACAACAACAAAACCTGAGCATGGTATTCTAGTTTTCATGTTCTGCAAGAATGTCTCCAACAGAGCCATTTGGTGTGGTGAGCCAGTAGTGGTTAAGAGCATGGACTCTAATCTGGGAGAACCAGGTTTAAGTCCCTACTCTTCCACATGCAGCTGCTGGTGTGACCTTGGGTCAGTCATAAGTTCTTTCAGAGCTGTTCTCTCAAGGGCAGATCTCCAGAGAGCTCTCTCAGCCCCACCTACCTCACAGGGTGTCTGTTGCGGGGAGGGGAAGGGAAAGGGATTGTAAGACGCTCTGTGACTCCTTCGGTAGTGAAGGGTGGGATATAAATCCAGTCTCCTCCTCCTCCTCCTTCAACAAATGGAACATGAACAAGAAGAGCTGGATTGCTTCCCCCATCCCTTAGAAAAGAAAATTTACAGAGAAACCTGCTTAGCCAGCTTTCAGGTTTACTAATAGAGTGAGAAAGGGTTTAATGGAAAGTCTTTATATCTAAAAGCTAAGGGGGAAAGTCCCCACAAGCATGTTAATGGTGTATATAATAAGAATGCTGAATTACATGCAATTATTTTTTCACAGGAATGCATGGAGACTGCATTTTCTATCACTGCTATAAATCTAAAGAGACAAGAAAAATGAGTGTTATCAAAAAGTAAGTAATATTATCTTAGGACTGGCTTTATTTTTTCCCAAAAAACATGTTTTGACTCATTCAAAATAAAATTAAAGAATTGGCAAAAAGGTAATTCTAAACATTTGTCTTTTACTTTAGCTAACAATTAACTAGAGTGACCCTTCATTACCACACTTTAGGGGATATGATAATTCATAATTCTATAGCTCACTGATGTATTCAGAGCACTTCTCCTGCATTTTAGTAATGCTTACAAGCACACTTTAAGGTATATGTGTGGTATTATCACCATTTTGCAGATGGGGCTTTTCTATGGGGACACCATATAACTGATTTCAGGGCCATGGTGAAATCAGAACCTGAGATCTGTACTTTCAGTCCTGAAAAGTGGATATCTTAAAGTGTATGTTGACGGCTGAAAAGTGGATATCTTAAAGTGTATGTTGACGGCCATAAAAACTGTCACTCCAGTGAGTTCCTGGCTTTAACATCACACCATTTTATTTATTTATTTAAAATATTTCTAAACCACCTTTCGACACAACGTAGGATTCCTAAGGTGACGAGCACAAAATCATTAAAATAACTTAACATACATGTAGAAATAAATACACCTTAAAACAATCTAAAACAAAAAAGCAGACACATAAACAGGAAGGAAGATCAGTGAGAATCAGTGAGAGAATGCTGAGCAAAACAGAAAAATCCTTACCTGCTGGTGGAAGACAATGATAGTTGGGGACAGATTAGGGTTGCCAATCCCCAGTTGGGGGCAGGGGCTTCCCCAGTTTGGAGCCTCTCCCCCATTTCAGGGCTATCTATAAACTTTTGCAAGAACTTTTTTCAAAATGAACCTTTGATGAGATTTGTGTGATTGGAGACTACAATGCTGTATTTGACAGACTCTTAGACAGAAAAACAACAACTGGAAAACAGAAACAAGGCAATGAACTTCCCAACTCATTTCTACAATTTGCGGAAGAACATAATTTGGCTGATTTCTGCAAAGTCAGAAACCTAAACAAAAATGATTTTACCTTTTACTCAGCAAGACATAAGTCATGGTCAAGAATAGATATGTGCTGGATATCATCAACAATTATAAATTACAATTATAAATGAACTATTAGAAGTGGAGATATTACCGGCAACCTTTGCAGATCACAACCCTGTTATACTTACATTACATATGTTCCCCAGAGAGCGCTGAAATCGGGGACTCAGAATGGCTGGTCCTTCCAAATATCAAGGAGGCCAGGCTATCAACAACTAGGGCTAGGGCTTTCTCGGTGATGGCTCCACTCTGGTGGAATGAGCTCCCGGAGGAGGTCAGGGCCCTGCGGGACCTGTTGCAGTTCCACAGGGCCTGCAAAATGGAGCTTGTCCACCCAGCTATTGGAGCTGCCACCACTACCACTACTGCCACTGTCACTATTGACATCTGACCACTGACTTCTGACAGTGACAAAGAGTGAGCCCGACCTTTCTGGGTCTCCCAATCATAGTTCAATCATAGCCCAATTATAGCCTGACCTGAGTGTCATCAACATTTGAAGGACACTAAGAAGCTGACTGTATGAGTAGGAAGTAAAATAAATACTAGCACTTTAATATTTTGTTATATCTGCAGTTTGAAATTTGAATATTAATGGATTTTATATTATATATTGTATTATTATATTATATTGTTTTATATTGTCTGTGTAAGCCGCCCTTAGCCGGTTCTGCTGGGAGAACGGGTAAAAATCTAAATAAGAGAGAGAGAGAGAGAGAGACCAAAGAAGAATAGATGGACCCTAAATACGTTTTTATAGAAGAATGAAAAATTTGTAACAGATTAAAAAAGAATTTCATTTTTTAAAAACAAAATATACAACCAGATATCCCCATCAGAGTTGTTTGGGGTGCATTTAAGGCTTATGCCAGAGATTGGATAATCAGAGATGCTGTGTATATTAAAAAGCAAAAGAGAGAGAAATTTAGGCACCTTTCACAAATGGATTAAATGGGCCCGTTCACATAGCCACACCTGTCAGGCATTTCCCAGGCGTACTCACCCCGTCAAAGGACAACTTGGAGCCAGTTTTAAAAGCCACCACCTCCAAAGTGGAGTTTTTGTTTTCTTGTGCATTCATTGCACGTGGGCCAGCTGTCTGAATATGGGGGAGCTCATGCAGAATGGCTTTTTAAAAAATGCATACATGCGCATAAGTGCACACATGAATTTTGGCCATTTTTGCAGTGCACTCATGGCTGATGCACTACAATAGTGTGGATGCTTTCCCATGAGATGTCTCCATGGGTAACCCGCAGTAGGGTGTGCTGTGTGGCTGATATGTCCCACAACATTTTAAACTGGGTCAATTAGAGGCGGCACTATATCGCGGCAAGCTGCCAGTCTGATCACAGCCAATATAAAGTCCAGTAGGAGTTTGGGATCCCCCAAAAACTCCTCTGAAAGGAACAAAGTGCCGGTGGTGTCCAGGATCAAAGGCCGATGCAGACCATGTCGCTGCTCCACAGTCCTGCCTTGGAATGAAGCCTTAATAACTTTAATACATAAACAAAATACTGATGAGAAAGAAATTAAAAATTATAGGCCAATTTCACTATTAAATGTGGACTATAAAATTTATGCTTCTATCCTGGCTACTAGATTGAAAAGAGTTTTGATACAAATAATTCATCAAGATCAAGCAGGTTTTTTACCAAAAAGACAACTCAGAAACAATGTAAGGACTATACTGAATGTAATTGTAATTGAAGCACATCCAGAGTAACAGATGGCTTTGATTTTTCTAGATGCCAAAAAAGCATTTGATAATGTCAGTTGGAATTTCATGCTGGAACAACTATTAACTTCAAAATGTGGCAAAGATTTCTTTACAATGGTTAGAGCAATCTACACCAAACAACAAGTGAGAGTTCTTGTTAATGGAGATTCAACACAAAGTATTGAAATACAAAAAGGAACTAGACAAGCATGTCCACTCTCACCACTATTATTTATATTTGTGCTTGAAATATTGAATATTATTAGAGAAGATACACATATGAAAGGACTTAAAATAAGAGAAGAAGAATACAAATTGAAAGCATTTGCAGATGACCTGGTTTTTATTATGGAAGACCCACTGGGCTCTATTATACATCTCTTAAAAACTCTGCAGGAATATGGTCATGTTGTGGGTTGAAAATTAACTTCAATAAAACAAAAATGCTAACAAAAAACATGACCAAAAATCAAACTCAACAACAACAGGAAGTATCAGGTTTGAAAGTAAAAAAGAAGGTGAAATATTTAGGGATAAATATAACAAATAGATGTAGCTCTTTGATGGAAGACAACTACATAGAACTCATATGGGAAATCAAGAAATACTGGAAAAATGGACAAACTTACAAATATCCTTGATGGGAAGAATAGCTACAATAAAAAATGAATATTTTGCCAAGCCTGTAAAAGGTCCTGCAGGGCCCTGATGTCATTCGGGAATTTATTCCACCAGTGAGGGGCTGCACAGAAAATGCCCTGGCCCTTGTCGTGGCCAACTGTGAGGCTTCTGTATTGGCAGCAAGAAATCAGACCTTTGTTGTTGAAGCAGAGTTCTTTATTGTTCCAATACTGCAAACGGGTTCTCGAATGTTTGTTAGAGATGCTTAATGCAATACAGACAGTACTATTATACTCTCATGCTTTCAATTGAACCCCGGACCTAAGCCAATCAGGGCAAGAGGGTGAACGCGGGAAAAGTAGAAAGGACTGTTGAGGTTCCCACAGCAAGGTGAGAAAGTTATAAATTCCCCTCTTGATCTGAGTGACCCACATGTGTGAACTTAGGCACAACGTTCTCCATGCCCTGGCCATAAACAACGCTTCAAGGTTTCAATAACAAGATAACATACACAGGCCCAGAAAAAGGGAGGAGGGATTGAGAGGGAGTGTTCGCCATTTGTTTTGGAATGACACCTAGGAATTTGGGTTGCCATCTCCTGCCCAGACATTGCAACATTAACCAGAGTAAAATCTCCACTTCAAAGTAACATTTATAACTGGCAGGGGAGGAGGATGAAGGAGATAGATAAGGGGCGCTGGCAAGGGTCTGCTAGAACAAAGGAATCGAAAGCAAAATGCAAAAGCACAGAGACATCATTGTAAAATGCAGAAAATACAAGGACATGATTTTGGGAACCCAATCTTAGTGCTCTCTGGGGTTCATGTGGGGAAAGGCAGTCCCTTAGGTAAGTAGGTCCCTGGCCATATAGGGCTTTAAAGGTAAGAACTAGCATTTTGAACCATATCTGGTATGCTATAGGCTTTTAGGGTGGGCTGGATGTGTTCCTGCATGGGGAGACACAACAACAACCTTGCTGCTGCATTCTGCACCAGCTGCAGCTTCTGGATTTGAGACAAGAGTAGCCCCATGTAGAGAGCACTGCAGTAATCCAATCTCGAGGTGACCAATGTGTGGATCACTGTTGCTAGGTCATTGTGTTCAGAGAAGGGAACCAACTGCCTGATCAGCCATAGATGGTAAAAGGCTGACTTCGCAGTGGCTGCTACCTGGGTCTCCTTCATTAAGAAGGTATCCAGGAGCACTCCCAAACTTTTAACCTCTGGCACTAACACCAATGGTGCTCCATCAAAGGTCAGGAGGTGGATCCCTAACCTTGGACCACTCTGACTCATGCACAAGACCTCCGTCTTCGTTGGATTCTATTTCAGTCAGCTCAGTCTAAGCCAACCAGCCATGGCTTTCAACGCCAGGTCCAGATCTTCCGGACTACAGTCTGACTGGCCATCCAACAACAGATAGAGCTGGGTATTGTCAGCATATTGATGACAACCCAGCCCATGTCTCTGGGCAATCTGGGCGAGGGGGCACTTATAGATGTTAAACAGCATTGGGGAAAGCACTGCTCCTTGGGGCACTCTGCAAATTAATGGGTGCCTTCCAGACAGTTGTTCCCCAACTGCCATTATCTGTCCCTGGCCCTGAAGAAATGAGGAGAGCCACTGCAAGGCAAACCCCTGAATCCCGGTATCGGCAAGGTGATGGACCAGTAGTTGATGGTTGACCATATCAGACGCCGTTGACAGGTCCAACAACATCAACACCGCTGTACCGCCTTGATCCAGATGCCTCTGCAGATTGTCTGTGAGAGCAACCAGGACTGTCTCTGTCCCATGGCCTGGTCAGAAGCTGGACTGGAAGGGATCTAATATGGAGGCATCATCCAAAAAGCCCTGCAACCAATTCACCAGTGCATTCTCGATTAATTTGCCCAGATAGAATTAATTGTTATATCTTGAAACTTATAAATAAAATCCCTAAAAAAAAAAAAATTAATTAATTGGATACTGGCCGGTAGTTGGCTAATTCAGATGGATCCAGTGAAGCCTTTTTTAGAAGGGGGCAAACTATTGCCTCCTTTAGGGCACTAGGGAACAGCCCCTCCACCAGGGACTTGTTGATAATCTCCCTTAGAGCCCCTCATAACTTATAATTGCTTGCTTTAATTAGCCATGATGGGCACAGATCGAAACTACAGGTGGCTGGGCGAACCACCTTTAGTCTGAGTGGACCGAAATAATCCAGAACTTGACGAGAAGACACACATGGAGCCTTGAGTTCCGTTACAATCTCAACTGTGGTGGGGAGGTTGTGGCGGAGTGACAAGACTTTGTCTGCAAAAAGCTCACAAAAGCCTCACAGCTGATTTCCAATTCCTTATCATTTGAGCTTCCCCTGGCAGAGTAGTAAGAGACCAAATTGTTCTAAACAATTGAGCTTGGCAAGAGCTTGCAGACGCAATCGTGGCTGCGTAGAAGTCTTTTTTTGCGGCCTTGATTGCCATCTCATAGGCTCTCATAAACGTCCTATAAGATATTTTTGCCACCTCGTCCTGAGCACAACACCACTCTCTATCTAGCTGTCTAAGCTCCTGCTTCATTAACTTCAATTCCTGTGTATACCATGGAGCGAGTCTTGAGTGGGGGCGCAGAGGACACCGGGGAGCGATCTCATCAGTGGCTGCCAAGAATCGGGTTTGCAAATCCTTGACAAGCTCATCCAGGGGGCATCTGATCCCGCAAATTCATCTGGAATCACATAGGATACATTTGGCTCTGCAGGCAAGCTAAAATATGCTCACCGCCCAAACAGGGCTGGAGTGGCACGTTCACGTGGGCCTTCAGAGCATGGTGATCCAACCATGGTATGGCCGCAGTCATAATCCAGTCCACCGTAACCCCCACCACGAAGATCAAATCCAGCATGTTCCCTGCTTGGTGAGTGGGAGCCGTGACATACTGGGAGAGTCCCAGGGCTGCCATGGATGACACCAGATCCATTGGCTGCATGGAGGTCGCATCATTGGCATGGACATTGAAGTCACCCAAGACTAACAGCTGAGGGTGCACCAGTGCCCAGTCTGATACAGCCTCCAGCAGGGATAGCAGGCTACTTGCTGGCATGTTGGGTGGATGGTACGCCAGCCAAATAGCCAAACTCTCTCCACCCTCCCAGAAAAAGTCGGCACACTCTATGCCCATGAGCTTTGGTGGAGGAAGCGCTCTGAAGGTGTAAGTCTCCCAAATGAACAGAGCCACTCCCCCCACCCCTCAGTCTGGGATTGGTGAAGAACCAAGTACCCGGGAGGAGCTAACTGGGAGAGAGCTACAGTCTCCCCATCTTGCACCAAGGTCTTGGTCATGCACACTAGGTCCGTATCCTGACACAAAGTCATGAAGGATCATGGTCTTATTATTTATGGACCTAGCATTACACAATACCAACATTGGAGAGGGGCTTTCAAACCTAGCCCCACTACTTACTACCTTCGGGATGGGACACAGGCTGGAAGGAGACTGAGCCCTTCTGTGTCTCTGTTCCCTCCCCTTCCAATTTCGTCTGGTCCCATCACAACACTTTCCTCTCCCCAGGAGCACTGGTATCCCTTAGCTGGTCATCACCCACTTGTGGCCTTTGCTCATTAGCCTCAGCCATCACTTGGCTTCTACCCAGCTTTTATTGATTCACCCATCTCCCAAGTTTCCCACACACACCCGTTAGATGGTGGCTAACCACTCAGTTCAAGCAGACAAAATTTCTCAGTTTCCAATTACAGTAGGTACATCACTAAATACAGTATAACAAACAAACCCTACCCACCCTGACCTCCCTTTTTGCTACTCCCTCCCCCCCACCAGAAAACTGTAAAAAAACAGGACTTTAACCTTATTATACATGTAGTGACTACTGCAAGGATATTATATGCAAAATATTGGAGGAAAAATGAAGTGCCTTCAAAAAAAGAAATGATAAATAAAATACTCAAAACTGCAGAGATGGATAAACTAACTAATTTTGAGAGGACAAGACGAAGGAAGCTTTGAAAACACATAGTCAAGATTTTACAAATGGTTGGAAGATTACAATAAATAAACAATATAAATATACAACTGTACTAGAAGTAATTACAAATTATATTTTTAACTATAATGCAAAATTCAAATATAAAGATACATGATGGTAAAAGTGGACAATATACAATTAGACAAATGTATGAGGTAATATACTAGATATAACAAGGATGTACATGGAAACCCTAAATCTGTATGTATTTATGTTTGTTTGTTTTGTTTTTGTATGGTTGTTAAAAAAATAAAAATTCTTATGCAAAAAAGAAAGAAAGTGGGGAGGGAATAGCTGCTGGGCGCTCCGTTATATCCTATGGAGACTGGTCCCCATAGGGTATTATGGAGAATTGATCTGTGGGTAGCTGGGGCTCAGAAGGGCTGGTTTCTTTTTAATGCAATGGAATTTGTGAAAAACAAGGGGGAGAAAGCAGCATTTATGTTTCTAGATGCTGAAAAAGCATTCAATAATCTTTCTTGGCCTTTTTTGGCAAAAAAGTGTTACAATACCTGAATTGTGGCTCCAGATTTCTGAACTAGATACAAGGAATCTACATGAAATAGAATGCAAAGAAGACAATGCTGCAAGGTCACCTTCATACTCTCAGCATCCCATAATTAAGCATACATCTGCCCATCAATCTCCAATTTTGACATATTTTCCCCAGAATTAAACCCAAACAAATGGTAACCATATAACTAAGCTTGTTATACCTGTTTGGTCCTTGAAACTGCTAAACATCTTCATGTTCATCCTCTACCTATATGTATGGAGTGGTAACTTCCATTTCATTGTATCTGAAGAAGTGTGCATGCATGTGAAAGCTTATACCTTGAATAAAACTTTGTTGGTCTTAAAGGTGCCACTGGACTCAATCTTTGTTTTGCTGCTTCAGACCAGCTTGGCAACCCTGCTGAATCATTCTAATAGATGACATCCCTGTCTTGTATGCATCTGCGGAGTTGTCACTCTTTCCCCTCAATACACTTGTTGTCTCCTGAAACCAGACAGTAAGGTGCCAGAATAATTGCCAGATGTTGGGGATAATTCTGTTCAGATATACATAGTATTTGCAGTTGGAGTATTGTTTAGGTTGGAACTTGATTAGAAAAGTTCTGATTGTGTATCCCTTGTTCTTTCCCTTCATTCTAAATGTTCTGTGGGAAGATTCAGGAAATGGTCTGTTTGGCCTGTTGATAACCAAATCAATTGCTTATGAAACTGAGTGTACTCTAAGCAGTAATAAAAAATCACCAAAGTAAAAATTATCCTTTTGCTCAGCTGTTGATTAGGAGAAATCCTTTTGCTTGGCACATTTAACACATTTAGCAAATTTTGCTTGAATTTGAGCTTTCTTGCAACTTTAACAGATGTATCTCATAAACACTCCTCCCCCAGACCTTTGCATTCATACACTGACCGGGCCATCTCTGTTCTGTAACATCTGTAATTGGCCACCTCTGTTCTGTAGCATCTGTAATGTCTGTACATTCACAGAAGCTACTATTGGCTGTGTTTGTTAGATGTGCAGTTGCACTTTGCAGGCATATGCCTTAACTTTCACAGAAAACAATGCAGCAGTTGACATACTGCAGAAATGCAAGAATCCATCATTCCCTGTGCGCGGATTGGTTGTAATAAATGGACTAAACTGAAGAAATAAAGATAATTACCAAATAAATATAATTTGATCGAGAAGTTTATTTTTATTTTTTTAATGTTCTTTTTTGCATGTGCAAAGATTTTTAGACAAACATGTGGCTAAAGACTACCCCCTCTAGCCATAGATAATTTCAGTATGCTACGTAATATGGGACCATCATTCACCAGAGTGTATAGAAAATGCTTTTCTTTTGCTATTGTTTTGATTATTTTGTGCCTCCCTTAAGGACAATTCATTCAGATTAGTGGGGCTATTGTCAGAATCTGCTAATTCAGACAATATCTTAGCTAGGCCTCCTCTCCTCTTTTCCCCTTTTTCCCATGTATGCCTTTAGCTTACCTATGTATCTATCATGTATTGGACTTCTATGTAACCGTAATGTAATAATGCTTGTCCAGACCGGGAGGGTGACACCAATGATTTGCGAGAACAAGGAGGCCCCACATCCCTGCCTCCGCATTCCAGCTGCTCCGGCAGGAACTTCAAGGGAGGATGCCTCTCATCTCTTATCACATGCAAAAACCTTGAAGCCATTGATTGTTATGTGAACTGGTAACATCTGAGGGGTCTGGTTTGGGAGAGGAAATTTACTGCTTAACACCTCACTCTTTTCCTGTGAGAACCAAACGGTCAGGACACCTCTTTGCCCGCCAATTTTCCCTTAAGGGGATTGGCTACCTATGGGTAATTCAAACTCCTTGGAGTGGTATAATAGACCCGCTTGTATAATTTGTCTCATCTCTGACAATAATCCGAGATGCTGTACTAATGTAGAGATTGGAAATAAAGAACTGTGGTTAACCAACCAAGATCTGATCCTTGACTACGTTGAGCAGAACTCTCACAGATTGTGAGAGCCGTTCCTGACCATGTCAGACGACGACACGGTCCCCATCCCTACACCCGAAGATGTCCCCGCTACCCCGACGGACCCGGGGAACGGTGGTGGAGGAGGCGGAGGGGCCCCAGACGTGCCGGTGACTACGATTCAGGGGGCTCACTACATCCCGCGCCTACCTCCTCGTCAGAGCGTGACCCCCAAGTACGCTTGGAGCCAGTTCGGTCGTGGGACCGTGGATTCGTGGGTGCACGACCAGAAAGGGGCACGGGTTTCGTTCCCTGGCGACCCGCTCGATCGAGGGAGACCGAGCTACCTGGGAGACGACTGCGAGCCGATCTACCGAGGAGAGCCACGTCGCCCGCCCTTCGAAGGAGAGAGGCCAGGTCCGTATGGGCCCGATCCGTACCGGGGGGAGCAGATGCCCCAACTAGACCAGATGATGGGAGAGCTACGGCTTCAACTCACCGCAGAACTACGAGAGTTGGCCCTCGATCTCCAGCACCAATTTCGAGACGCTATGAGGGGAGTGCAAGGAGCCCTCCCTGGTCAAGGGGTAGGAGTTCAGCAACCGCCAGCAGCGCCTGGAGGGGCCCCGATTCAGCCTCAGGTGCCCGCGCAACCGGTGCAGCCAGCCCCGCTGGTCGTTCTGCCTCCGGCGCCCGGTCCCGCCCCAGCACCGGCCCCGGCACCGGCCGCCCCAGCCATCCGCCCAGCCCCCTCCGACCCTCTGACGACTACCTTCGACGGGGACCCAGAGAAGCTGCGTTTTTTCATGTTGGAGATAGAGAGGTTCCTGGACAGCTGGGGCCATCTCTACCCCACCGAGAGAGAACGGATTGGCTACATCGGGTCCAAGCTGAAAGACACTGCCAGCGATTGGTATGTGAGCCTGCACGATGCCCCCGGACCTGAGCTGCGTTCGCTGAACAACTTCATGTGGGCCCTTCGTCATCAATTTGAGGACCCCCTGGGAGAGGAAAAGGCCCGGAATCAACTGCGGAAGTTGTTCCAGGGGAGATCGACGGTGAGGGATTACACCGACAAGTTCCGGCGCATCGCGGCTAAGATCCACGGTTGGCCAGAGGAACTCTTCATGGAGAAGTACTGGGAGGGCCTTAACCCAGAAATCTACGAGACGGTGTTGCTGGGGGGCCGCCCGGGCACGTTGGCTACCTGGATGAGAGCGGCAACCGACATGGAAGAGAGATTTACCCTGATCAAGATGGGATCCTCGGCCACGGCGGCCAGCAAAGCAGCGCCGAGAGCGAAACCACGGCCCAGCGTACAAGACATCCGAGATGCCCGGTTTCGGCAAGGGCTGTGTATGAAATGTGGGGAGAGTGGCCACTTCGCCTCAGCGTGCCCAAGAGGAGGAGGGAAAGGACCAAAGACCTCGACGCCGGTGGCGGGGAGCACCCCTAGCCGTGGGAAGACACCGATCAAACCCCGGGCGTTGCAGCTGGAGGGAGCTACAAACGAACAAGGGGAGCTGGAGCTGATGGAAACGCAGATGTCGGGAAACTCCAACGGCCTGCAGTGAGCGGCGCAGAACTGCAGGTCCCCCGCCAAGAAGCGCCATCTCCGGTGAGCATCCCTGGCCCCCTATTGTATATGGTAGTGACGGTGGTGACCCCGGGATCGGGCACCCACATGAGGGTCCGTGCTTTAATTGACTCTGGGTGTGCTCGGGACTTAATTAGCCCTTTGGTGGTGGAGGGGTTGGGACCAAAGGTTACCCCGCTGGCAGAGCCTCTAAAGTTTACTCAGATGGATGGGTCGGAGATGAAGGAAGAGTGCATAGCGGAAACCGAGAGACTGATTTTGGGGACGGGGGAACATTGGGAGCAGCGTGCTTTCGTCATTACCCCAAATGCCCAGTTCCCCATGGTGTTGGGAAGCCCCTGGCTCAGTTCGCACGACCCATTCATTAAATGGAGTGAAGGAAAAATCTCTTGGGTAGACGACCGCTGCCTCACGCACAAATGGGACTTGGAATGGGGTCCAGGACCACCTACCCCTCCTCCCCAACCCACCGCGCTGGCTCTTACTCCCACCCTGGTGCCCAAGGAGTATAGAGACTTGCTGGAGGTATTCAGCGAGGTCGAGGCGGACGAGTTACCCCCCCATCGATTGTCGGACTGTGCCATCGAGCTACTTCCGGGGGAGAAACTCCCTAAGGGGAAACTTTATTCCATGAGCCCGTTAGAGCGAGAAGAGCTGCGAAAGTTCCTGGATAAAAACTTGGCGCGCGGCTTTATCCGACCAGCCAAGTCCCCTTTTGCAGCCCCGGTGTTATTCCGGAAGAAGAAAGACGGGGGTCTAAGACTGTGCACAGACTATAGGGGACTGAATGCCGTCTCCACTACTAACGCCTACCCCCTCCCTTTAATAAAGGACTTATTGACGGAAGCAGCTAAAGGGAAGGTGTTTACCAAACTGGATCTGCGTGATGCCTACTTCAGGGTGCGCATCAGGGAGGGGGATGAACCCAAGACTGCCTTTAACACACCCCTGGGACAATTTGAGTACCTCGTGATGCCGTTCGGCTTAAGTGGCGCGCCCGGGGTCTTTATGAGTTTAATCAATGAAGTGTTGCACAAGCACTTGTTTAAAGGGGTGTTATGTTACATAGATGATATCTTGATCTATTCTACTGATAAGAAAGAGCATGTGAAACTAGTCCGGGAAGTCCTCTCTACCTTGCTGCAAAACCAGCTCTATGTTAAGTTATCAAAGTGTGAGTTCCATCGTGAGTCAGTAGACTTCCTAGGCTATCGCATCTCTCAGAGGGGACTGGAAATGGATCCAGCCAAAGTGGAGGCGGTGGTGCAATGGGAGGCCCCGCGAACGAGGAAACAATTACAGAGCCTGTTAGGATTTTGTAACTTCTATCGCACCTTCATAAAAGACTTTGCCACGGTCACTCTCCCCCTAACGGACTTGCTGAAAACCAAGGGGAGGGGGCCCGATGCGGGAAAGCCAGGAGAGCGGATTGCCTGGAACGGGGAGTGCCAAAGGGCGTTCGAAACCCTAAAAGCTCTCTTTACTTCTGAGCCCATCTTAGCCCACCCCGATGAGACCAAAGAGTTTATAATCCACGTAGACGCGTCGGATGTAGCCATGGGGGGGGGCATACTACAAAGCGGGCTGGACGGGAAGTTACACCCCCTGGCTTATATCTCAAAAAAATTTAACGACACGGAGAGAAATTGGTCGGTTTGGGACAAGGAAGCGGCGGCTATTAGATTGGCGCTCACAACGTGGCGGCATTGGCTGGAGGGCGCGCAAGCCCCGTTCGAAATTTGGACTGATCATAAGAATCTGGAGGCGTTGCGCACACAGAGATCCCTCAATGCCAAACAGCTGCGGTGGGCAGACTTTTTCTCCAAGTTTAATTTTGTGCTTAAGCATTTCCCTGGGAAGGCCAACTCCTTGGCAGACGCACTGTCCAGATTGCCCCAACATGAGAGTGTAAAGGAAGAGGTGTTTGATTCCATGTTCTCCCCCCAGCAGTTGGGTGGGGCAGTAGTCACTCGGAGCCAAATCAAGAAAGCACAGTTGGATATCGGGACTTGTAATTGGGGGGGGGATTATGCACCGGAGGAAGTGGAAGAATTAGAAGCTTTGGGGGAATGCTCAAAGAGAGAAGATCAGTGCTGGCTCCACGGAGACAAACTGGTGGTGCCACGGGCCAAACGTAAAGATATATTGTTGGCTTGCCACTCTTCTAAACTGGCAGGGCATTTTGGATTCCTAAAAACGCTTAATTTAATCCAGCGTCAATTCTGGTGGCCGCGCATGCGCCGAGACGTTTCCGATTTTGTCTCGGCTTGCCAAACTTGCTTGATGTGCAAAAAACGGGGGGGGGGGGAAGGTTCCTGGACTGTTGCACCCTTTACCCACCCCTTCTCGCCCCTGGGAGGCCATAGCTATGGATTTTATCACTAATCTACCCCCCTCAAAAGGGAAGACCGTTATTTGGGTGGTGGTAGACACGTTTTCGAAACAAGCTCATTTCACCCCTTTCAAGCAATTGCCCACCGCCAAAGGAATGGACAAAGCGTTCTTTAACCACGTGATAAAATTACACGCTTTTCCGAAAAGAGTGGTATCCGACAGGGGCAGTCAATTCGTTGCCAACTTCTGGCGGGAGCTCCTGAAAATGATGGACATAGAACCAGCACTGAGTTCGGGTTACCACCCAGAAACCGATGGCCAATCCGAACGAACTAATCAAATCTTGGAACAGTTTTTAAGATGCTACACCAATTATCATCAAGACAATTGGGTAGAGTTGTTGCCATTCGCAGAATATAGCTACAACAACGCTGTGCATTCTTCCACGGGAGTCTCTCCTTTTATGGCGGTAGGGGGTTTTGAAGGGAAACCATTGCCTACCATTGAGAGTGAACCCAATGCTTCCCCATCGGATTTTAAAAGTTGGTGGACTGCCTTACAGGACTCCTGGCCATTAATAGCCAAAGCACTGGACCAGGCAAAAGAGGATTATAAAAAATATGCCGACCGAGGACGAGCGGCAGGTTGGGATCTCCAGCCAGGGGATTCTGTCTACCTCTCCACAAAAAACATCCATGGGTTACAGCCCAGCAGGAAACTGGGTTGGAAATATGTTGGACCCTATAAGGTGTTACGTAAAATTTTGGATGTGTCTTTTGAACTAGAACTGCCTAAATCACTGAGTTCTGTGCACCCTGTTTTTCATTTCAGCCTGCTGAAGAAAGATCCTGGGCCGAATGCCTGGCATCCAGTTCCTCCAGTTCCTCCTCCACTGATGAAGGAGGGGGCCCCTCACTTCGAGATAACTGAAATCCTTGATTCCAAGCTGCGGAGGGGCCGATTATATTACTTAGTTAGATGGCTTGATTTCGGCCCGGAACACAATGAATGGATTCGCTCAGAACATGTTCACGCCCCCAAATTGGTGAAATTGTTCCACAAAATGTTTCCTGATAAAGCTAGGTGAAGTTAATTATGAGGAGGGCAGGGTGTCAGAATCTGCTAATTCAGACAATATCTTAGCTAGGCCTCCTCCCCTCTTTTCCCCTTTTTCCCATGTATGCCTTTAGCTTACCTATGTATCTATCATGTATTGGACTTCTATGTAACCGTAATGTAATAATGCTTGTCCAGACCGGGAGGGTGACACCAATGATTTGCGAGAACAAGGAGGCCCCACATCCCTGCCTCCGCATTCCAGCTGCTCCGGCAGGAACTTCAAGGGAGGATGCCTCTCATCTCTTATCACATGCAAAAACCTTGAAGCCATTGATTGTTATGTGAACTGGTAACATCTGAGGGGTCTGGTTTGGGAGAGGAAATTTACTGCTTAACACCTCACTCTTTTCCTGTGAGAACCAAACGGTCAGGACACCTCTTTGCCCGCCAATTTTCCCTTAAGGGGATTGGCTACCTATGGGTAATTCAAACTCCTTGGAGTGGTATAATAGACCCGCTTGTATAATTTGTCTCATCTCTGACAATAATCCGAGATGCTGTACTAATGTAGAGATTGGAAATAAAGAACTGTGGTTAACCAACCAAGATCTGATCCTTGACTACGTTGAGCAGAACTCTCACAGCTATTTCAGAAAGCTAATAAACGTATAACAATCTTGCTATTTTCTATTTCATTAAATGCATATCATGCCTTATTTATTAATTAATTGAATTTCTGAAACTAAATTGTGTGGATGTTATGGAATTACCATAGAAAAGCCTCTGGTTGCATGGGGCTTCTTGCTGTGCCTGAAATGTTCAAACTCGATCTTGGAAATTTAAGGACAAACTCCCCGTGTCATTTTCAGCTTGGCTTTCCAGTTGGCTACAGTGTTGTTCACTCCACTGGGCAGTCTTAAGCATGGACATTGGAGGTTCATATCTGAGTTGCCGTCCCACTTCAGGGTGATCCAGGGAAAGATGATTGACTGAGGAGTTGCCCAAAGAATGTGAATGCCAGGTAAGAGGAGGTCGTAGCCAAAGGTGAAGGCAAGAGTCCTAAGGAGGTAGTTGGCAAGTGTCCTGGCAAGGAGCTGTATTTGCAAATGGGCAGATGGGGGCAATGAGCTGAACTGCACCATTTTTGAAATAAAAGAGGATTTGTATGCAAAGCAGCACCTGTGGTAAGTTATCTGTAGATGGATCCTGCTGTATTCAACATTCTGCTTCCGCCCAAGGTGATCAGAACTACTACTTAGCATGCACCCAGATTTCTTGAAATGAGCAAGAGTGGTGGAACATGTTGGGACCTAAGTCTGGGAGAGCAGAGGGCCTTCAAAGGGGCATCCTGCCTTACTCTTCTCACAGAAACCCTCTGTGACTCCCCCCTAAGGCATTGTAAAGTGTCGTGGTAAAATGCAGTGACATCCCTCCATCTTGCTCAAGGAAAGCAGGGCAGGAATCCCGGCCATGGGATGGAGGCTGTGTTGGTCACCCTGACAGACAATCTCTGTAGACAGCTGGACTGAGGTGGGTCGGCACTGCTGCTGTTACTGTTGACCTCACAGTGGTGTTCAACACAGTCAGTTATGACCCACTGCCTTGCTGACGTAGGCGTTCATGGGGTGGCACTTCAATGGCTCTCCTCATTTCCCCATGGCCAGGGACAGAGGGTGGTGCTGGATGAGGATGTGTCCTCTAGGCAACTCTTATTATGTGGGGTTCCTCAAGGGGCATTCCTCTCCCCGATGTTATTTAACATCTATATGCACCCCCTTACCAAGCTGGTGAGGAGTTTCAGGCATCAGTATGCTGATGACACCCTGCTGTATCTGTTATTGGACAGACAGACAGCTGCCACCCTGCAAAATCTGGCTGAGGCATTGGAGGCCATAGTGGTATGGTTAAAAAAGTGCAGGCAGAGACTGAATCCGACATAGATGGAAGTCCAGGCTTCCAGTTCTTGACAGGGCACCACTGACACCAGTGCCATCCATCAAGCGTTTGGGCATGACCTTGGATGTCTCCTTATTGATGGAGGCCCAAGTCACGCATGTTACCAGGCTGGCATTTTCCCATATTTGCCAAGCCTGGCAACTGGCTCCTTTCTTGTTGTGCCTTGACCTAGCCATGGTAATCCATGCAATGGTCACCTCCAGATTAGATTACTGTAACTCGCTCTACACTGGCCTACCCTTGAGACTGACCCAGAAACTCCAGCTGATCCAGAATGCAGTAGCAAGAGTCCTGACAGGAACATCGCAGATGGCACATATTCATCCAGTGCTGCACCAGTTACACTGGCTTCCAGTGGAGTACTGAGTCAGGTTCAAGGTTCTGATATTGACATTTAAGCCCTTGAGTGGTCTGGAACCCATGTATCTATGGGACCGTCTCCTCCAGTATGTCTCTGAGAGAGCTTTGCGCTCTACTGATAACAACTTGCTGGTGATCCCTGGCCCTAGGGATGTCCAGCTATCCTCCAACCAGGGCCAGGGCCTTTTACTTTTTATCAAACTGTATGGCATTATGCCCCCTTGTACATTGCCCAGAGCTTGGCATAAGTTTGGATAGGGTGATTCACAAATCGAAATGCTGCTGCTGCTGCTGCTGCTGATAAAATGAAAAGTAATATAGTGATGATGATTTACTAGGGACAAGTACCAGAAAATAAGGACTGTCACTGGTAAATATGTACAATGGGAGCAAATAGAAGCTTTCAAACAACTTTTCAAATGTCACTCCACACTGTCCAGTATACTAACTCAATTATAAGGTTATCAAAATGCGTACAAGGGAGAGTACAATAGAATAGCTGTCCTTGCTCATTTCAGTTGAGTTGCACAGGAGCGTTTCCTAGCGGACTGGAGCTATTATTTTTCTTCCACCATATTTTAAACAAAGTAGCATCTGACAATTATGATGGACAAATTAATGGTGCAGTTCTATGCAGAGTTACTCTAGTCTAAGCCAATTGAAATTAATGGATATATACTGGGATTACTCGGCACAGGATTGCCCGATGATTGTTTATGCTGCCTACTTCCTCACTCTCCTTGCAGCTCTTGCCAGCTCTCTTCCCACTGAAATCTATAAATACCAAGAAAGCAATTACTATAACAATTTCTACATTTTATAATAAATTACACTGAACCAAATAGTCTCATCTGAGAAATATGTTTTCCCCCTTCTAAATGGCCAGCTAGAAATATGGATTGTAGTAGCACTGATATTTTCCATAGGAGATGACAATGTGACTTAAATTACAAGCAATAACATGGCATGTTTTTCTAGTGGTGTGATATAGGCAGCAAATAATTCTAAAATTATAAAGTCACTGAGCTTGGGTGCAATAGACTATTTTAAACTCAGTCCTAGCACAACGCAGTTAAGACACTATTGATCAGAATCTTTGATTTACACTTACAGCTTCAATTAAAATAAATAAATGAGCAAATATCTATACTAGTTAGGAAAACATAGAGTCCTCAGTGGGGTTAAATTGTTTTATCTTTTTGCAAAAGGTGTGATTTTAGGACAATTTTTCTCCGTTGGCATACTATCGACTGAGGGTTGCCAGATCTGGGTTGGAAAATACCTGGAGATTTAGGGGATGGAGCTTGAGGACGGCAGGGTCTGGGGAGGGGAAGGACCTTATTCAGGGCTTTTTTTGTAGAAAAAGCCCAGCATGAACTCATTAGCATAATAGGCCACATCCAACAGCAGAAATGCATTAGCATATTAGGCCACACCTCTGACAGTGCAGCTTCCTCCCAGGATAGGCTTCCCCAGGTGCCCCACAGCTTGTGGGGTGCATGGGGAACCCAAGGATGGGAGGCAGTTTAAACTGCCTTCCCTCCCTGGATCAGCTTGGCTTCCCCAGGTGCCCCGTGGCTTGCGAGGCACCAGGTGCCCCGTGGCTTGCGAGGCACCTGGGGTACCTGAGGGGGAGGGGAGGCTGTAGGCGTGGCCAACTCAGAAGCCAGCCGGAAATCCATTTTTGTGTGTTCCTGCCCAAAAATAGCTCTGACCTTATTCATATATAATGTCATAGAATTTTCCCTCTGAAGCTGTCATTTTCTCCAGGGGAACTGATCTCTGTCATCTGGAAATCGGTTGTAATTCCAGGAGATCTCCAGACTCCACCTGGAATATGGCAACCCTATATAGAAGGTTGAGTGCATTTTCCCCTCCACATTTTCCTCTTTTTTTGGCACTACAAAAAATATGTGCTATTTTATTGGGATTATGTCACATTTCAAAATGCCTAATGGTTCAACATTGGCGCTCTACGGTGTTTGTTACCCTGTGCACCACTGTAAAATATTATACTTCTTTCTCATCCTTTTTAATTAAACAGCAATCTTAGATGGAGTTAAAGTGACCATGTTGGCACAAGCATTTGCAATTTGATTTGAACATTTAACAAGATGGAGTTCTTGGATTTTATCCAATTTCATCTAATCATGGAGCCAAAGTTCAAATATAAAGGGCTCCACATATGATGTAATATTCAATTCCATTTCAAAGCTGTACTCCTCAATATGGTCTCCTGGTCATTATTTAAATAAAAATATTATGAGCTTATGTGGTGGTTTGGTGTTCGCGTAGCCCACACTCTTCATGGTGCTCCAAAAAGGCAGCTGCTGCTTTACAAGCGCATGTTCCTTGATTGCTGAAATTGATTTGAACTTCTTAAAATGGGTGTTCAATTTCCAGAACAGTACCCTGTCTCCTCCAAGTCGTGACTCTGGTGACCAACATGGACAGGAACTTCACATTCAAATGTGACCTTTACAAAAGGTTAAGAGGCTGACCATTGGAGGGAGAAAGCTTCTTGCCTCATGAACACCAAACCAACCACCCAATTAAAAAATAGACAAAAGAAACAAATGAATTTAAGATTTGCAGCCCCGTAGCCTTGCTCTTTTCTCCCCTGCCCTGCAATTCACAAGCAGCAATACAAGAATGTTCATGTGCAATAAAAGACAAGCCAGCAGAAACCTCCCAATGGAAACTGAACTGTGGTTTTATCATTCACAGAAGCTGCCTGCAATTCATTAGTCATTTATGATTTGATCTGAGAAGAATTTCACCATCACTCATCCTCAACAAACAGAAGTCAATTGATACCTCATGTACTATGGTATAATATCACGATTGATACTGTTCCAGAGTAAATGGTTTGTGTCCTGAAACCTTTAGCACCTATCCAGTAATACTTAGGCCCCGTCCACACTGTCACTTTTGCTGCTCATTTCTCCCTATTGCTTTGGGTCCCTCCCCCTTTTCCACATGTGTTTTGCTCCCTCTGGGACTACTAGAGAGAACAAAACATATGGGGGGTGGGGGAACCTGAAGCAATAGGGAGAAATGAACGACAAAAGCGACAGTGTGGACGGGGCCTTACAGTCTCAAAAATGCTGCAGGTAGAGCAGTTCCACATACAGAAGACATGGGAAGCAGGCAGAGAATTCAGAAGTACTTCTGATAGGGCTGAGAAATGACTAGCACAGAAGAGAACAGTCATATACTACTGAGACTAGGGCAAATAGCCTGAATGAGTTGAGCCCAATTCTAAATGTGCAAGGACTTAAATTTTGAGAAGCAGAGAAGTAGATCAGATAACTTATTCCCCAAATCAACATGCAGCATCCATATTTGTTTATTAAGAAAATGTATATGCCAACTGTCCAGGGATCTTGGCATTCTGTGGATATAAAAATTCTCACACTGAATAGTAGGAGACAGAGTGGTAATTAACTGATCTACCAGTAGGCAACCTAGCCCTAGTTAACTTTGGAGATATGGAGATGACTAGGAGGTGGACAATCATGATCACTCTCAGATGCCTTCCCCCCGAGCCTATTTGACTAAATAGCTTCCCAAGGAGTTTGGAGCAATGAGGCAGACATTTGGAGTGTGAGTTTGGGAAATCTTATGGCCAGCTTTGGCCCTCTGCCACCTCTGCATTTTAAAAAACTTGGCTGTCCATCTTGCCCCAATAGTGTAGAGTCAGAACAGACAGTATTCCCGCCATGGATGCTTCCAGTAATACCTAGTTTAAAAACATGTTAGCTCCTAAGCACAAATGTGCAATAGTTGCTAATGTTGCCCTTAAAAAGGAAAGCAGTGCCATTCCTTTCCGGAGTTCATATGGAGAAGGGGCATTTTGACCACATCATAATGTTCAGTTTCCCAAACAGACCTCTCTGTTACCTGCCTCTGAGCCTTCTGCTGAGTTTCAGATAGTACTTCTCCCATCTGTGCTGGCAGGAACAGTAGCGAGATCAAGCAGACATGAACGGGTGTGGAATAATGTCATATAAAGCAATAACCACTTTAAATGATTATACAAAGAAAGAGGAAAAGGGCTGAAGTAAGGGTGATGCAGAAAGAGTTCTGACATAAGTACCTAGCAGTATCTTGGCGGATGTAGTCCAGAGCCTGTGTGTCTTATAGTTCACTGTGTCGCAGGATCTTTTTTATTTCCACAAAAGATGAACATGAAATGACTCCTGTTCCAAAGCTACATTCTCATCTAGTAGCCAGACTCTCAGATAAACGGAGGTCCTGTCAACATGAAGACAGATCTTTAAAACTCTGCATTTATATCACACAGTGTTTAAACTTTCTGTACAGGTTAGAGCTGAGCTGAAATGGGGGAACTTTTTCACAGACAATGTTTGACCTTTGCAAAAAGCCTTTAACATCTTAGGGATCTTACAGGGCAGGGTGAACATGCTCACCCATTGTGTGGAATGAGCTTTGGGGTCAACAGAATACCTGTCTATTCTAAAGGGTAACTGGACTGAAACTCCCCATTTTCACACACTGTACTGTGGAAAGTGAAGACACCACAGTATAGTGCAGCAGAACAGAAAGTATTGGCATCGTTGCCTTGGAAATGGTGACAAAAGATGCCACTGAAGTGTGTATTTCCAGGAGTCAGACAATGCGCTTTGATAGCTTAAAATGCTTACATTCAACATGAAATTGAATGTTATGAACCTGAGGTCTTCTCTGCCGTATATTGTATATCCAGAAGAACTATCTTGCATCTTCTCCCATTTTGCAGATACTGTTATGATGACTAGTTAGCTGTGGCAGCTGAAGTTCCTTTGTAATAAAACAGCTACTCTGAGGTCACCCATTGAATGTCCTAGAAGGCTGAAGTGTTCTCCTACAGGTTTCTCAGTCTTGTGATTCCTGATGCCAGATTATCCTCTGGCACAGGGTTTGTCCTGTTCGTCCTATGTAGAGAGCTGAAGGGCATTGTTGACATTTAAAAGCATACACAATGTTAGAAGATGAGCAAGTGAAAGAGCCTCTGATGGTGTAGTTGATGTTCTTAATTCCAGTGATTGTGTTGTCTGGATGTATGTGGCAGAAACGTTGACATCTGGGTTTATTGCAAGCTCTGGTCCCAGTGTCCATGTTCAACTTAAATGTTGCATGATTGTGAGTGAGGAGTTGTTTGAGACAAGGGGGCTGTCTGTATGCAAGAAAAGGTTCCCCCCCCCAGTACTTGTGAAAGAGAACTGTCATTATCCAGTAGAGGTTGCAAGTTGCTGGTGATGTGTTGAATTGTTTTGAGCTGAGAGCTGTATGTGACCACTAGTGGTATTCTAGTATTGTTGCTTTGAGGCCTGTCTTCTAACAGGTTTTCTCTGGGTATCATTCTGACTTTAATAATCTGTTTCCTGACTTCATCAAGTGGGTACCTTAGTTCCAAAAAGGTGTGTTGTAGATCCCTCAGGTGAGAATCTCTGTCTGTAGGATTGGAGAAGGTGCAGCAGTCGTGTAGAACCTGGCTGTATATAATGGTTCATTTGGTATGTTTAGGATGGTAGCTGGAGGCATGTAGGTATGTTTGTTGGTCAGTAGATTTCCAGTAAAAGGCGGTGTCTATGTGTCCACTGTGTACTTTTACAATAGTGTCCAGAAAATGTATTTCTTGCATGCAGGGCTCATTTTGTAGCAGGAGCTCCTTTGCATAGTAGGCCACACACCCCTAATGTAGCCAATCCTTTGTGCCGCTTTGTGCTGGCTAGGCAGGATATAAATTCAAATAAATAAATAAATAAACAAACAAACAATCCTCCAAGGACTTACAGAGCTCTTCTTACAGGGGCTACTGTAAGCTCTTGGAGGATTGGCTAAATCAGGGGTGTGTGGCCTAATATGCAAAGGAGCTCCTGCTACAAAATGAGTCCTGCTTGCATGGATTGGTTCATTGTCAGGTTGATGGTAGGGTGAAAATCGTTGAATACTCGGTGGAATGTGTCCAGGGCTTCTTTACCATGTGTCCAGACAATAAAAATATCATCAATGTAATGCAAATATCGGAGACGTATGAGTGGGTGGGAGTTTAGGAAGCACTGTTCCAAGTCAGCCATAAAGATGTTAACATATTGTGGGGCCATGTTGGTGCCCATGGCTGTACCATTGATCTGGAGGAACAGGTTGTCACATGCACTATAGTGCTATACTACACTAATGTTCCTGCACCCAAACTGCTATCATTTTCCTTTTCTTTCCCTGGTATATAAAGAAATTACTTTGTGGTAGAGTTTGAAACTATTAGCTGTATGATTAATTCCTACCCTTTTCTTGATCTGGTTTTGTGCGTGTGCATTAGTAGCAATGCTCCCTCTAAGCTGTGGAGTCTTGTGAGCAAAAATTCTACTTTGTGAGCTACTGACATTAAAGTTGTGACCAAGCAATTTGGCTACTGCATAACTTAGTTTGCTCTGGAGCCACCCTTCCTGAGTGTCAGGATCTCAGGATCTGACAAAAGCTTGCTTGTTCCATGCCATGCTGAAAGTTACTTTCTGTTTCTTTGTACCTTGCTATCACCTAAATGTTTTATTGCTTGCCTTGAAGTAGAAATTGCTGTCCTGCTTAGTGTTACTTTTTCCCCGGGAGGATGGCCTCTTGCATTCCAATGCGTCACATAAACAACGGCTATCATGCCATGGCTTCCTCCCCCTCCTGCCGGAGACTCTCAGGGTGCTATCAGAGTGGGTATAGCCTTGAAAGTTATTTTATTGTCACTGTCCAAATGTTTTGCCTAGGAGTTAGCACATCTGGGTCACTCAGGGCAAGAAGGGAATTTTTATAACTTTCTCACCTTTGGTGGGAACAAACAGTCGCCATTTCTTTTCCCACATTTTGTGTGTATGCTGATTGGAGGAATTTGTTTATGTATCTATGCCTGTAGTTATATTAACCCAAAGCGTCTTTGTTCTGCATTTCTAACAAACATCGAGACCCTGTTCCAGTATTTGAAATAAAGAACTCTGTTTAACTACAAAGGTCTGATCTTTTGCTAATAGTACAGAAGCCTCACACTGAGCAAAGACAAAAATGTGTGAGCGGGAGGCTAAAAAACTGTGAGCTGGCTCACGCTAGCTCAGCACTGATTAGTAGTATACATCCCTTTCTTGGAATACACTGGGAGGTGGAGCGCAGTGCAGTAGACTTTCAAAGCACAGGCAAGAAAAGTACATTGTTGGAAACTGTCAACTGGAATTTTGGTAACTGGTCTTAAATATCAAGTACAAATATTGCTCCTTGAAATACAGGTGTAATTGTCTTACCCCTAAAGAGTTTTTTTAAGAAGAAACTTTGTATTATATTTTACAGTTTTTAGCAGGATTCAAACATATTCTGAAGTGAATTTGGGGGATGTCATTAGCACTGTTCACATTATAGAGAATGTGCATATATACATGTTTATGAAAAAGCCAACATACATTCACATTATAAATGAAACCAGGAAAGTACCTAAATAAATGTGTGGCTTTCATATGTTCAGCTGTACATGTGTTGAATGTAACATGAGAATAACGCAATGCATGTAGAAAAGAGTAGAAGTCCAGTAGCACCTTAAAGACAAAAAAAAAAAATGTGGTAGGGTATGAGCTTTTGTGAGTCACTGCTCACTTCTTCAGAAGCTCACTTCTGCTGAACAAGTGAGCAGTGACTAATGAAAGCTCATATCCTACCACAAATCTTATTAGTCTTCAAGGTGCTACAAGACTCTTTCTCTTTTCAACTGCTACAGAAAAACACAACTACCCATCTTGATCAATGCATGTAGTTCAGTTTAATTTATTGTAATTAGCCATTGGCTGTTATAAAGTTGCAAAACTCTCAGCAGTAAAAATAAATTATGAACAAGCTATAGGTTAATATCAAAATGTACAGGAGTACCAAACATCGATAACAAAATATGACTAATTTAATACAATAACCTAGATAATGCCCCTTCCCGTTGCCACCTTGGAACGTATATGCTTTGCAGCAAGCGCAAATAATAAAACTTTGTAAGAAACATATGCAACAATGTCAGATTTAAAAAAATGTGATTTGATCCTCAACTGGATATACAGCGAAACCAGATAAAACACCTGCTAAAAATTTAGCCCTCAGACTGGAGTACAGTGGGTAAAAGAGGATATACTGCGGAAAGTCCTCAAGTACATGGGTGCCACAAATACATAGACGATGGGCCAATGGAGTTTGATTAAAGTGGCCTTCCAAAATTGCCATTGGCATTGACTGAAACTGTAAGGGAGTAAAGGACACTCTAAGTATGCATTTGGAGATATGGACTAAATATGGAGTTCTAGTATGGTCCAATTTGATTAGTTTGTACCATGGTGTTGTTTTTGACTTTAATATCAAAGAGCGGTCTAGCTGGGCGTCAAAATCATAAATCCAGTTTCTAGGTTGGGATTTATCAGTCGATGGATCAATGCATGTATAAAGTGTTGGCAGAGTAATGAATACAGCAATGGTGCACAACCTGATTAAAGAGTAGATAAAGGTTTATTTAGGAATTAACATACTTGATAGGAAAGAGGAGAGACAGAGAAAAGTTTCTAACTATATCTCTAGCTGAGAGAGAGAGGGTAATACCGAGTGTGGCACTTCCAAGAAGACGGGGAAAATTGCCCTAAGAGTAGCAATCTGGAGACAGACAAGGAATGACACTTGAGAGAGAAGTTGCTGACCTCACTAGCATATCTAATTGTCTTCTTGCTGCCCCCTGCAGGGTCTTCTTCTCTTCTTCTTTGTACACCAGACATTGCCTCTTCCAACACAAAGAATAATCAAGAGTGCACTGTACACTGTACTTCAAATATCTGAAATATCATCCAGGAACTCCACTGTTAGTGCAGGAGGGTAGAAACTCATGAACACCCCCTAGAACAGGTTTGCAGAGGTATGTTGGGCTGCCACAGGGTGTGAAGGTGGGGAAACTGCTCTTTACAAGTACAAAAGATTGCACCTGTGGAAATACTAGTTGCAATCCAGCATTTATCCCAGAAATCCTATACAAGTGCTATAAGGAGTGTAACAATTTGACTCAAAGCAATGAATGACAGGATACATTTTGGTTCTAGTACTAGAAAAGTGCAGGTATGTCTCGGACACAAGGGAACAAAAGAGATGAATCAGCTATAATAAATGAGTCATTCTTTGAGTGGCTTTTAAAGATGAGCAGATTGCATCAGCCTTTGTTGAACCTGAAAGAAGGTTACTCTTAGAATGGGATAAAGCATGTAGGCTGCCAGGCTCCAAAGTCCTACCTTTAGCACATCCAGTATATTTTGTGATTTCCTCCCTCTCTGAACACCAGAATCCATGCCATACCTTTGCAAATGTTTCAAAAGTAGGTTGATGTGTGACATGAGGAGGCTGCTGTTTGACAAAGACAAACAATAAACTTGCTTAAGTGTGTGATAATAGTTTATCATTATATATAATTCTGTTTTGGAGTGGCCCTTTGCAGCTCTCCCATTGGCTGTGCAATGTACTCCCTCAGCCATTGGCCCATCAGCCACCACTCAAGAGTACTCGTGTGCCATTGGCCGGGTGCTGGGTCTGCTTCTCTTCCCCACCCACTCCCCCTTCAGCCACTTTGCCCTGTCAGAATTACTGGCAAATGGCCTTCTCTCTTGATGAAGACGCTTCTCCTGCTTGACTCCTGTGTGGGACTAACTCTTCCCTCAGTGGCTGTTGATAGGTGTAATGAAATGGCAGTTACCTGAGTTTGTAAGATGGCTGCCGTCTGTGGTTGGTTGTTTAAAATGTTCCTCCATAAGGTTTAATTGAGCTGTAGTTCCAGAGAGGGGCCTGCAGGTGTATCACTCACTGGTTTGAATGGGGCTTCCTTATTTGGCTTACAGTTCCCAGCTGCCCTAAGGCCAAAAAGTGTGGAAAAAGAGGGACCATCCCAAGGGACAACGCAGCATCAATGTAGACTCCAGCCCCTCCAGCTGAGTTGTAAACTGGAGCCTGTTTCACCACAGTAGGCAATTTGGTTCAGACAAAGGAAGGAAACCCTTTGTAGGCCTTTGTGAGGAACTCATTGCGGCCAGTCCTGCCTAGGGTTGCCAGCTCCAGGTAGGGAGATTCCTGGAGATTTTCTGGTAGAGTCTATGGAAGCCAGGGTTTGGGGAGGGGAGAGGTTTCAGCTGAACAGAATGCCATAAAGCCCACCTTTCAAAGCAGTTATTTCCTCCAGGGGGGAGAGGTCTGTTGTCTGGAGTTCAGTTGTGATACCTGGTGATCTTCAGGCTCCACCTGGAGGTTGGCTACCGTGGGTGTAGCAGTCAGTGCTTCAGAGCAGAGTCTGCTAGATCCAGGTTCTTGCTATAGAAGCTGAGTGGGTGATTTTGGATCAGTCACAGACTTTCAGCCTAACCTACCTCACAGGGTTGTTGTGCAAGTCAGAAGGGGGAGAGGAGAATGATGTAAGCTGCTTTGGTCCCCACTGCAGAGAAAGGCTACTTTTCCTGCTGGGTACAGGCGGAAGGTGTGGGGAGGAGATGGAAAGCTGAAGAATGAGGGGGAAATAAAGGTAGGTTGATGATTGGCTGGAAGGGAGATAGGGCTGCCAAATCAAGGTGGGAAATTCCTGGAGATTTGAGGGATGGAACCTGGAGATGGTAAGGTTTGAAGAGGGGTGGGACCTCAGACAGGTACAATGCCATAGACTCCACCCTCCCAATCAGCCATTCCCTCCTGGGGAACCACTGTTGCCAATCTCCAGGTGAGGGGTGGAGATCACTCAGAACTGATCTCCAGGAGAGAGAGGGGAGGAGATGGAAAGCTGAAATCAGAGGGGCAGATAATGGCAGGTTGATGCTTGGCTGGGAAGGAGATAGGGTGGCCAACTCCAGGTTGGGAAATTCCTATAGATTTCAGGGGTGAAGCCTGGAAAGGGCAGGGTTTGAGGAGGGGTGGGGCCTCAGACAGGTGCAATGCCATAGACTCCACCCTCCAAACCAGCCATTTTCTCCTAGGGAACTACTGTTGCCAATCTCCAGGTGAAGGGTGGAGATCACTCAGAAATAAAACTTATTTCCAGGAGGGAGGGCAAGCATCAATGGCAGTCAGAGGAGCAGGTGATGGTAGGTTGATGGTTGGCTGGGAAGGGTATGGGGTAGCCAACTCCAGGATGGGAAATTCCAGGGGATTTCAGGGGTGGAGCATGGAGAGGGTGGGGTTTGAGGAGGTTGCCACAGCAAGTTGAATTGGCACTCTCCCAGAGCCTCTTTCTAGAGCCCGTTGTATTTATTTCCAGAATGGGCCTTATTCCTCGTTTCCCTATAGAGCTGACTTCTCCCCTTTTTGGTCATATTTCTAGAATGCTCAAGTACAGGATGGCATATATAAAGAGAGACAGTTTGGCAAATCTGGCAATGGAAAACTGGTTGTCTAAAACTGGCACAGTCACCAAAGATACTGGTGGAAGCCTCTATACAGTCATGGCCAAGCTTAATCAAAAGTCAATACATTCTGGTACTGTAATACCCTACGAGAAGGGCCTTATACCCACTGTGGTGTGGCAGTTAGTGTAGAAGATTTAGGACTGGGGAGACCCAAGTTCACATCTCCATTCAGTCATGGACCTCATTAGGCAATCTAGGCTAATCACTCTGTCAGTCTTATATGGTTGTTGTAAAGACAAAACAGAGGAGTGGGGTGTCATATATGCTGCCCTCAGCTCCTGTGGTAGATAGATTTTACTAATGTGTTGGAAGGTTAAATAACTTTAGCTGTACAGTGTACTAAGCAACCATACAACCTTCACTCTGAAGTGACCTTGAGAAGTAAACCTCAAATTATGGAGCTTGATGATTAACAGGAAACTTTTACTTTTCTTATTGTGACAATGTTCAAGAACAGGCATTTCTGAGAATGAACAACTGTTTGAGAAGCAAAGCATGTGGAAAAATACTATTAATTCCTCAAGTACTGCACAACTAGGGACCTGTAACTTCAAAAATATAAGGAATTTCTGGATCATTAATGCCTTTTGTTTGGACGGTCTAAAAAGCCTTAGGGCTTCTGAATGACCAGTCAACATAAGGAATGTTAAAGACTCATTGTGAGAAGGAAGTAGGACTGATGTGAGCCAGTTTGGTGAAGTGGTTAAGCATGGCGGACTCGAATCAGGAGAACTGAGTTTGATTCCCCACTCCTCCACTTAAGCCAGCTGCGTGACCTTGGGTCAGTCACAGTTCTCAAAGCCCAAAACATAAACCTAGCTTGCCACAAAAAGAGCTACAGTTTCAGGCTGCCAGACAATCTTCGGATCTCCTGGGTATATTACACCCACTGCCATATGATAATTATTATTAACTAGGAATAAGACCCGTTGTGGAAATAAATACAACGGGCTCTAGAAAGAGGCTCTGGGAGAGTGCCAAGGCCTTGGGCACTCAGTGTCAATTTGCTGTGGCAATCTCAGCAGATTATAATGACACAGAGTCCACCATTTTCTCCAGAGGAACTGATCTTTGCTACCTGAAGAGCAGTTGTAATTCTGAATGATCTCCTGCCCTCACCTGGAGATTGGCAACAATTGTTACCCAGGAGGAAATAGCTGGTTTGGAGGGTGGAGTCTATGGCATTGTACCTGCCTGAGGCCCCACCTCTCCTCAAACCTCACCCTCTCCAGGCTCCACCCCATAAATCTCCAGGAATTTTCCATCTGGAGTTGGCAAACCTTGGCTGAGGACAGACTGGCAGTCTGAGCCCGCTCTGCCTCTGCCTTAAAAGTGGAGGCAGAGTGGGCGTCCAGACTGCCGCATCTGCCCCACGGAGGAACCCCAGACTTACCTTGTCCGGTGGCGCGCTCCTTCTGCAGCAGCTGGGCACCACTTCCAAGTGGTGTCCCAGCAGCTGCACGCGTGTTCCACCCGTTTCTGGCGGGTGTGAATGCACGTGGGCGGAGCCGCATGGCTTTCTGCAGCCACCGGTGGAAGCCGCCCGCAGTGTGGACACTGCGGACAGCTTCCTTGCAGCAGCGTCTGAACGCCACGCTGCGGGGCAGTTCCCCCCCGGCTTGTTCTGCCGCACTCATGTAGTGCGGCAGAACAGTAGTCTGTCCTCAGCCCTTGTCAGGACTGGCCCTAATGAGTTTTCTCCCAAAGGCCAAAATAGGTGTGGAAAGGCCCTTTTACTGACAGAACTAAGCTTGGTTGCCTAGCAACAGGCCCTGAAGGGAAAGTAGGCTTCCCAGCTCTGAGTAGGGAAATACCTGGAAATTTGGGGGGTGGATCCTATGGAGGACAGTGGTGGTGGGGCGGCAGTGGAAGGACTCAGCAGGAATTTCCAACCTGGAGCTGGCAATCCAAGTCAGGACTGACCCCAATGAGTTCCTCACAAAGGCATGGAAAGGGTTTCATTCCTTTGTCTTTTTACTGACAGAACCAAGCTTGGTTGCCTACTAACAGCCACTGAGGGAAAAGTTATTCTCACAGAGGAGCCAAGCAGGCAAAGTGTCTTCATCAGGTGAGAGAGCATATTCTGACAGGGAACAGTGGCTGGAGTGGGCAGGAAAGAGGAGCAGACCCAGCACTGGGCCAATGGCATGTGAGTACTCTTGAGTGGCAGCTGACAAGTCAATGGCTGATGGAATGCACTGTGGGCGGGACTCAGGCAATGCAGCCAGTGGATAGGGACAACTTCTGAGTGACATATCATGAAGCCAAATGATTTAGGAGCATGTGGAATGTTCAGAAAGGGCCACCCCACTACTCAATTATACATAAGGAAAGATTATTATTATTAGTAGGACTGATTATGTACCACCACATAGAAATAGCTCTACAAGAAGCAGGTTTTGCAGCCTAATACTGTTAAGACAAAAAGTGATTTTAAAATATTTAATACTAATGGAATTCTGTTTATTGGGCAGGGGACCATGCACACACCCAGAAAAGGTGTTAATAGTGTAGAGGCAAGATGCAGTTTTAAATTCTAGTCTGGACACAAATAAACCCTCAGTTATTAGGCAGAAAGCCTGGATGTATTTGTGGATCTGGGGCCAAAGACATAAAGTGGTAGCTCAGGAATCCAAGAGACAAGCTTCATGGATTTATAATGATGCACAAATGCAGATCTAATGAGTAGCAGGGGTCATTTCATAGAAAAAGAGATAGAAGGGCCCCATAGAATACAATGGAAAGATCGTGCCGCCACTGCCACATGACTCTAAACAGAAGGGGTTTAAAGCAAAGCTTCTTGCTTTGCTTCCTCTACAGGCCTGCTGGGAGTTGGGGGAGGGGCTTGCCACCACTGCCATTTGTGCCCAGTAGGGGTGTGCAAATAATTTTTTTTTTGCCCAATTCAGATTGGGCCACATCAGGCTGCATCTGTTCTGGCTGCTGAATGACCCCTGCATGTCAGTTTCAGCAATGCAAGCCAATTCAGGAGTCATTCCGCTGGCCGAATGTCAATTTCAGTCCCATTATACCTATGGGCCATTGAAGTCAATGGCAAAACTCATAGGGTATATGAGGGGTTGGAGGAGAGGGGGTTTGAGGGAGAGGCTCCAAACTTGCAGCGTAGCTGCTGAGGCCTCTCCCCAAAATACCCACTGTGTGGACTCCATGGTCCAATCTTCTTGAAACTTGGTGGGTTTTGGGGGGAGAGGCCCCATCAGCTACCCTGCAAGTTTGGAGCTTTTCCCTCAAACCCTCTCCCCTCCAGCCACTTTTAAAGCTGCCACCTAATTTCAGTGGCAATTCGGCAGTGGGCTGAATTAGATCAGAGAATCTGATTTGGCCCGTGGCTGCCCTAGTGCCCACTACTGGGCTGGCGGAGTGCCGCTCCGCCTTGCTCCAGCCCCAAATGACCCCTGATGAGCAGCATACCTGAACTAATGAGAAAACCATACACCAGTATGTATTCAAAGGGAATCTTGACAGCTGCAGCTGACCCTCATGTAAACCTCATAATAAATTATCTTATATTTTATTCCTTATGGATTTTCTTAATTCTGTTTTCTGTATGTTTTCTTCTTTATGTATTTTTATTAACAGTTTAATTCAAAAACTCTCAAAAATATTTTAATTTTTAAAAAGCAAAGATCCCTAACAGTGTATAAAGCAGAATTCTAGCAAGCCCAGTGTTGAGCATTGAGCATATTTGTAATTTCAAATGAATCTTCATAGACAAACATGGATTGCCATCTGCCAGTTGTGCTGTCAGTATATTTGCTGATAGGCTTTGGGATTAAAAACAAATTTGCAGCCTTAAAAAGACCATGAAGAATAAGATTGTGTGGATTTTTTTGAATATTGCTACACTGTAACATACAGATCCAGTTGTGTAGTTGACAGTTGGTTTGACAGGCATGCTTTCTGCTTTTTTAATTGGCTTTCGAAGAGTAACAGTATTCCTGAACTTGTTTCCCTCCAAGGCTAGCGGTATCTACTCAGCTGCTGGGTAATCTTTTAATTTATTTATTTGGATTTATAAAGTCTGCTGTCTCCCTGTAGCTCAGGGTTTGAATCCCAGCTGTGTTACATAAAAGGCAAGCAGGCAGGCAAGACATTGGAGTTGGTGAAGGGTTTGAAGCCAAAGCTCACTGACAGACTCAGGACCCCAAAAGAGGAGCAAAGGGAAAGGCAGGACTATACAAAAAAAGTACAAAATGAGATTATTCAACTAAAAAAGCCCCTGGATGGACGTACCCCTATTCTCCCTTCCCAATGGCCTTGGAAAAGGTACCTGTTTATTATTTATATACATATTAAAAGTAGTCAACGTAAGACAGAGGTTATAGGGTAATGAACGTGTAACTTGATTTCTTGCTCATCATTTTGTTTTAAATGCTTTCCCAACTGTGTATTGAATGTATTATTGTGCAAATAGCTGCTTTGATATATGCAAATACTTTAATAAATAAACAAACAACAGATAAATACATGTCTTTCAATATTTCAGTGCTTGCTGTCCAGCTTTCCTAATCTACAATTTCTGTTGTTTGTGATTGTGGAAAAGGAAAGTTTAATGTTTGGCCTAGGTTACAGGATCCGGGTCTGCGGTACCTGCATGCCAGATGGAGCCCAGCAGTCACGTATTGCAACAAACTTCCTGTTTCTGCCACTTCAAGCAGACAGCAATGTTTAATCCAGCCCCTGGTGGGCCACCATATGAGACTGGCAGACTGCATTTAGCTTGGTGGGTCATAAGATAATTTATCTGTTTACCTCTTTATATTCCATTTTCGTAAGAGAGAAGGCTGTTTTAGTGTAAAAATAAAATGACAATTAAAATAGATAAAAACTTTTTAAAAACAAGAAAGCAGCATAATTTACCATAAAATGAAAAAGCACAACATCAATAAAACCATATTTAAAATGTTATGTAACCTTGATACAGAAGAAGAGAAGAAAGGTGTTATATCCAGGAGGGTGGTATAGCCAGAAGATGATAGAGGGATGGATGCAACTTGCAGTGGATAAGCCGATTAACTTGGTTCATTAGACTTGAGGAAACCTTCAAACCGAGCTTCCTGGAGTAGGCAGGAGTAGGACCCACCCCTGTGATTATAATTATTAGGAATATTCTGGTTATGACAGCTATGACTGTACCCATTTCCCTTTCACAGGGCATATAGGTCATTAGAGCTGCAGTTCTAACAACACTTTCCTGGAGGTAAGCCCCACTGAAAAATATTGACTTCTAGATAGATCTGCTGAAGAATGCTCCCTTAATAGTTATAGAGGCCTAGAGAATGAATCTGATGTATTCTCCAGTATGAAATGTGGAACTGTCAGCTGATTTAAAACATATAGTGCATTGACTACTTAGTCTTAAATGACTTGTTGAATTAATTAACTGATTAAAAACTCAATGTTTCATGTGCAAAAGTCCCCACATTCAGTCCCTGACATCTCCAGTTCAAATAATAGAAGTATAGAATAATAGAGTTGGGAGGGGCCATACAGGCCCTTTTGCCCAACCCTCTGCTTAATGCAGGACCAGCCTAAAGCACCCCTGACACATGTTTGTCCAGGAAGTTTCATGCAATCATGTCAACAAGGCACTGCAGTAGCCTGGGTTCCCCCCCCAGGATATTTCATTTAAATAATATATTATTTATTGAAATATTTATGACTTTCCTTTCAATGCTTCTGATCAGTTATCAAAAGCCAATATACAAATTAAAACCACACCAGACTAAAATATTAAAAATAACAAAGCTGTCAAAGACAATCACCAAACAAACTTAACTTAAAGTAACATAGGGTTGCCAGCTCCAGGTTGGGAAATACCTGGAGATTTTGGAGGTGGAGCCTCAAGAAGGTGGAATTTGGGGCATAATGCCATTGAGCAACTTCCAAAGTGGCCATTTTCTCCAGATAAACTGATCTCTGTCATCTGGAGATCAGTTGTAGTAGCGAGAGTAGCGGTGTTCCTGCGGTGTAGTAGCGGTGTTCCTGGAGGTTGGCAACTCTAAAGTAACAGTACTTTTGAGCACTCCCAAAGCTCCCTGGTAGAGAACTGCCTGAGGCATATCTACCATGGGAGGGAGTTCCACAGTTTTGATATTAGTACAAGGAACACCATTGTCTCCATAGCCAACCACCATACAACAAATGTGGTTAGGTTGCCAAGGATGATCTAGATGTCTAGGTTGGTTTGTATGGGAATAGGTGATCCTTTCTCTTGGTCAAGTAAGGCCTGATTTAACTGTGATGCTGGTAAGCAGCAATTTATCTTCATGCTGTGTATGATGGATTATTTATTTATTTATTTGGATTTATACCCCACCTAGCCAGAACAACCGGCTCTAGGTGGCTAACATCATATAAAATCTAAATATACACATCCATATATATAACAGACAGCATAGCATAAAAGCATAGCAGATGGCGGCAAAAAATAACAACAGAACAAAATCCAGCACCGGACATGTCATCCTGTATATTCCTGGCCAGGAGGCTTCCACCCTAAATGTATCAGGCCAGTGAGATGTACCAGGCCATACTAGTGGCCATTCCCCCCAGTGGCAGCTCCAAAGGCCTGGTGGAAGAGCTCCCCTTTACAGGCCCTGCGGAACTGCAAAAGGTCCCACAGGGCCCTGATGTTCTCTAGGAGCTCATTCCACCAGTAGGGAGCTGCCACCGAGAAGGCCCTATTCCTGGTGGTTGCCAGCCTGGCCTCCCTAGGGCCAGGGAGGGTCAGGTGATGTTGCAAGCCTGACCCTAGTGCTCTCTGGGGTATATATGGGGAAAGGTGGTCCCTTAGGTAGGCAGGCCCCTGACCATATAGGGCTTTAAAGGTTAAAACCAGCACCTTGAACCAGATCCGGTATGCTATAGGCAGCCAGTGCAGCGCCCTCAGCACAGGCTGGATGTGGTCCCTCACTGAAAGGCCTATCAACAGCCTGGCTGCGGCATTCTGCACTAGCTGCAGCCTCCAGAGCTGGGACAAGGGCAGCCCCATGTAGAGAGCGTTACAGTAGTCTAACCTGGAGGTGACCGTTGCGTGGATCACTATCTCCAGATCATTATGTTTGAGGAAGGGAACCAACTGCCCAATCAGCCGTAGGTGGTAAAAGGCTGCCTTCGCAGTGGCTGCTACCTGGGCCTCCATAGTTAAGGAAGCATCCAGGAGCACTCCCAAACTCCGGACCCTCGGCACTGGCACCAATGGCGCCCCCCAAAGGCTGGTAGTGGGATCCCTACCCCTGGTCCGCGCCAACTCAGGCACAGGACCTCCGTCTTCATTGGATTCAATTTCAATTGGCTCAGCCTAAGCCAGCCCGCCACATCCTGAAGTGCCCGCTCCAGGTCATCAGGGGTGGCTCCAGACCGGCCGCCCAACAACAGATACAGCTGAGTGACATCAGTGTACTGGTGACAACCCAGCCTATGCCTCCGGGAAATCTGGGCGAGAGGGCGCATATAGATGTTAAACAACATTGGAGATAGCACCACCCCTTGTGGCACACCGTATACCAGTGGGTGCCTCTGGGATGTCTGCTCCCCCAGCATCACTCTCTGTCCCCAACCTTGGAAGAAGGAGACAAGCCATTGCAAGGCAAACCCCTGAAGCCCTGTGTCAGCGAGGCGGTGGATCAGTAACTGATGGTCGCCCATGTCAAATGCATCCGAAAGATCTAACAACACCAGCACCGCCATACCGCCCCGATCCAGATGCCGTAGAAGGTCATCCATTAGGGTGACCAGCTCCGTCTCTGTCCCATGACCTGGCTGGAAGCCAGACTGAAATGGGTCAAGCACGGAAGTGTCATCCAGAAAAGTCTGCAACTGAATTGCTGCCACTCTCTCCAAGATCTTGCCCAAATAGGGCAAGTTGGAGACCAGCTGATAGTTGGCCAATTCAGCTGGGTCCAATGATGGTTTTTTCAGGAGAGGATGGGCCATCGCTTCCTTGAGTGCCCCCGGGAAGAGTCCCTCCTCAAAGGACTTGTTGACAATCTCCCTGAGGGCACCTCGTAGCCCCTCACGGCCAGCTTTTATCAGCCATGAAGGGCATGGATCAAGGCTGCATGAGGTTGGGCGTACAGTTGAGAGTAGACTGTCAACTTCCTCAAGGCTGAGTGGACTGAAATAATCCAGAATGGAACTAGAAGACGTGCATGGAGCCTCGAGTTCACTCACTGTTTCAACCATGGCTGGGAGGTCACGGCGGAGCAGCAGGATTTTATCTGCAAAATAGCTCCCAAAAGCCTCACAGCCTATATCCAATTCCCTATTATTTGGTCTGCCCTGTGGCAGTTCTGTTAATGACTGAATAGTTTTAAATAATTGTGCCGGGCGTGAGCTTGCAGATGCAATCGTAGCTGCATAGAACTGTCTCTTTGCAACCTTGACTGCCATCTCATAGGATCTCATAAACGTCCTGTAAGATGCTCTTGATGCTTCGTTGCGAGCACACCACCACCGTCTTTCTAGTCGTCTGAGCCCTCGTTTCATCTGCCGCAGCTCCCCGGTATACCAGGGAGCCCGCTTAGAATGAGGGTGCAGAGGGCACCTGGGGGCAATCTCATTGATGGCCACCAAGAGCCGGCCATGCCAGTCCTTGACCAGCTCATCCAATGAGCCGCCAGGGGGCATGGGATCCCGCAGAGCCATGAGGAACCACTGAGGGTCCATTTGGCTCTGCGGGCAAGTCAAAATATGCTTGCTGCCCACACGGGGTCCGAGTGGAACATTCAGCCGGGCCTTCAGAGCATGGTGGTCAGACCATGGTACCGCCAAAGCAGTAATTGGATCCACCAAAACCCCCGCTGCAAAAATCAAGTTGAGCGTATGCCCAGCCTGGTGTGTAGGCACAGTTACAAGTAGGGTGAGTCCTAGTGCCACCATGGCCGACACCAGGTCCATCGCCTGCCCTGAGGCCGCATCATTGGCATGGACGTTGAAGTCACCCAAGACTATAAGTTGAGGGTGCTCCAACGCCCAGCCAGACACAGCCTTGACCAGAGATGGCAGGCTAGTGGGTGGTGCATTATTGAATCTTTTTCATATTTCATACGCTTGGGACCAAAGTACTAACAGGGTTCTGGTCTCTACCACATTATACTGTGACATTTCAATACTGAAATACTGAAATGTATATTAATAGTTTTGTGAACACTGCAACAGTCCAAAATCCACACTTCAGTGGATTAATAGCCACTGAACTCAACTGCTCAGCTGCATCAGCTACTGGGATCCAAAAGTGTTTAATTATGCGTCAGATTGAACTCTGACAGCTGAATCCTAAGTCTGCTTCTCTTGGAAATCCTGTTGAATTCACAGAACTTTTCTCCCAAATAAGGCCAAACAGGGCTGCAACCTTAACTGAAGGATGCCCTTAGTTCTCACAGTTTCATCAATGACTGCTTTTTTAGAAATATGAACCAGAACTTGTTTCATGACCTGGCTAAGCTGAAGTACTTGGATTCAAACTGTGTTGATGCCATCCACAAAACCCATCCCTGCTTGTTCACACTTCAGTTTCAATGAGTGGAGGATACGACTAGGGTGATTTTTACCTCCCCACCCTAATTTCATTTTATTTATTGGATTTATAACCCACTTGCCCTGGCAACCGGGCTCAGAGTGGGTAACATCATCTATAAAAACATTCAACCATCAAAAGCATTATAATTCTAATACATAATTCTAATACATAATTGCAGTAAATACATCTATATATATATAAAAGAAAGTCCCCTCACTGTAAAATCAACGCTCAAGCCAAACTGCTGGACCTAGAAACACCAAATTCGGGGAGAGCGCTCCTACCATGGCGTAGGTGCTCACTAAGAAGTGATTGTTTTAGAAATTTGACCCCCTACGTGGGTCAAAGTGGGGGAAATGTGCTCCCCACAATGATTCCTATGTGGCTGCCTCCTTGCACCCCCCACTCTCGGACTGGTCAGCTGCAGAGCTCAGCATTCTGAGGTAAAAAAAATAGTTACAAGAGACTGCAGAGAGCTAATGGCAGTTGAGGAAATCAACAACTACTCATGAGGTACAGTGAGGTTGTTGGCCCAGCCTCTCTGATGGCTTCCAACACAACCCCCCCCCCCCCCAAACACACACACACCAGACAGGCGGGTCTTGGTCAGGTGTCCGAGCAGGGCCAGGGTACTTTAACGCTACAAGGAGGAGGCAATTTAGGAATTGCACATAGTACTCCTGCAGGGCACTGAGCTGCGCAGGCCAAGTACCAGCAAGGTCACCCTGAGGCGCTCAGAACAACACAGTCTCCATATGAGCAAAACAATCCAGGAACACCAGTAGAAAGGCCATCACTTTCGTGGAAGGTGGCAGGAGCTGACTTAACAGAGGACTGCTTCTTGAATGGGCAGTTCTATGTGCCCTGCTCCAGAGTGAGCTCACCAAGCAGCCTGGTGATCCCAGCACCTGAGGGCAGAACCCCCAATGTGATCCACAGAGAGGTCCTTCAGTAGAGAGAGAAAAAAACAGTACATATGTCTCACTTTGTTTTTGACACTACAGTCTTTTCCATTAGAATTCCTACAACAAATGTTACATTTCAAACTTCACATCATCAGTATTATAACTGGATTTATGGAACTTAAATACTGTAGTGAAGCATGGGTATCAGGCTAATAATGAATAAAATACATAATGAATATAACCAGCTGTACAACTAAAAGATGGCGTAAAATCTCAGAGGGGAATAATGCATGACTGTCTGATAAGAAGGAAAGGGGCGGGGAAGGGGAGAAAGGGACTGCCTCTCCTGGTTGTGCTCTGCAGATCAAAATCTATTGGTGGTCCCCGGCATCCGGCTGCTCTCAACCAGAGCCGGGCTGTCTCTGCTCTGGCTCCAACATGCTGGAACTCTCTGCTAAAGAACCTCCATGCCCTGTGGGACTTTTTACAGTCCTGCAGAGCCTGCAAGGTGTTTGGTTGAGGACAGCGACGGTTCCATCCTGGCGCTCCCACCCTGCTCCCATGAGATAGTGGGTTACTGGTTTTTCTTGCGCCATCTCCACTTGCTTTCTGCTTGTTACTGGTCTTAATCTGTTCTCAGTTAATGTTTTATGACTATATTGTGCAGAGCTATGAGCAGGGCTTTTTTGGTAGAAAAAGCCCAGCAGGAACTCATTAGCATAATAGGCCACACCCAACATCAGAAACTCACTAGCATATTAGGCCACACCCCTGACAGCACAGTTCCCTCCCAGGATTGGCTTCCCCAGGTACCCTGTGTGGCTTGCGGGGCGCATGGGGAACCTGAGGGAAGGAAGGCAGTTTCTGGATCAGCTTCCCCAGGTGCCTAACAGCTGCAGGGACGTGGCCAACTCGGAAGCCAGCCGGAACTATGTTCCTGTGCATTCCTGCCCCAAAATAGCCCTGTGTGAGCCTGACTTGCTGGGGGAGGGTAGTTGAAAAATCCAAATAAATCAATAAAAAGGGGAGGACAATCCGAGATGGCACCTGTTGAAATGGTGCCTGTGGCTGCCCTCAGCTATAAGCCCGGTGGAACAACTCTGTTTTAAAGGTCCTGTGGAATTTTAACAAGTCCCAAAGGGACCTGATCTCCCCCCGGAAGCTCTACCAAGCTGGAGCCAGGGCTGAAAAGGCCATGGCTCTGGCGGAGGACAGCTGGATGCTCTTTGGGCCAGGGATTAGCATCAGATTTTGACCACTAGAGCGTAACCCTCTTTGGGGGCTATACCAGGAAAGGCGGTCCCAAAGATATGCTGGTCCCAGACTGTTTTGGGCATAATGAGATAAGTAGTTCAGTGAACTCTTCACAGAGTGGTGTTATGGTCCAGATGAAGGTCAGGAAGCCTTTAAAAATATTTGCACATGTGCAGGGGAATAACTAGATACATTACTGGGGAAAATGGTTAGAAACAGCTAAGTACAAGGAAAGGCCCGGTTATGGGTTAGGAAAGAAAACAGCAAACTGGGCAAATGAAAGATTTTAAGGGGAGGGGAGTCCTAATCATGCACAGGCTGCATAATAATCTCTCGGCGAACCATAAAATAATAAAAGCTGAGGCCATTTCGAACATAATCTCTATCAGCAAGATGCCAGTGCTTTCCCAGATTTCCTAACGGGTCCCTGCTAATTCTATGCCAAAACTAGCAGTGGATTTCTTCCTTTTAATCTCCCCTAATGCCTTATTCGATTATTGTCACTGCTCTCCGACCGGGCACCGTCCCTTCAAACTGTAATTCCCCAACCGGAGCCCTCAGATGAGGCTGGAAGGACTGTCGAGGGGAAATCGGTCCCCACTCTCCGGAGGAGCAGGCGGAGGGGGAGCAGGCGGAGGGGAAGAGGCGCCCCGGGGAAGGTGGGGCCGCGTCCAGTTGCCCAGCGCCACTTCTCTAGAGCGGTAGTTGGACGGAGTAAGGAGGGGGGGGGGGACGGAAGGCAGGAAGATGGGCTCCGAGGCGGGCTCCAGTTGACCGGGGCTTGGGGGCAACGCTCAGGCATGGCTTGGTGGCTCTCTTGGGCATGCTTCACTGTCTGGTAAGTCAGGGCTGTGGCGCCCGGAGAGGTTGGTGGGGAGGCTCTCCTGGGGAGGCGTGCTCGTCGAGGAAGAAGGGAGCAACTTTGCTGGGATGGGGAAGGGGGGGGGGGGGATGGGGAGAACTGCTTTGGTCTCTGGCTCCCTTTTCCTTGCTCTTGCAGCCTCGACGAGTTGCTGGCGGTGGACTTCCCCGCCGGCGCGGGCGCGCTGTACTCCGAGAGCATCACCCGGATCCTCGACAAACTTTTGGAGGGTTACGACAATCGGCTCCGACCCGGTTTTGGAGGCCGGGGCAACCCAGGTGCTTTCTCTTCTACTCTTCCCCTTCTTTGCCAGTTTGAAAGGGAACCCGGAGCGTCTAGCCCGGCCTGATTTCCCTCTCCCCATTTATCCCAACTCCGACCAATGTTCCCTCTAAACTGTGAGCAAAAATCCTACTTTGTGAGCTGCCGGCATTCATGTTGTGAGCGGGCGATTTGGTTGCTGCATAAATCAGTTTGCCCTGGAGCCCTCCTTCCTGAGCGAAGACAAAAGTGTGCGAGCCGAAGGCTAAAAAACCCTGAGCTAGCTCACACTAACTCAGTTTAGAGGGAACCCTGAACTTCGTTAGGTGGAAGTAAGCCGGTTAGGGAGACCGCGAACGAATGCATTGCGAGGGAGGCTCAGGGATAAGCGCGTCCGGGCCCGCAAGAAGGCTTACTTCCGAGTAGACCTGGCTGGGTCTCGCCCCACACCTTTCACGTTGGGGCCCATGGTTTTGCTGGCGAAGGGAGCCCAAGGTGCTTGGACGTTGCAGAGGCGAGGCTGTGGGTAGGAGCAGGAGAAAGTTTGCTGGAGTGCTGGGAGCAGGGCATGCATCCTCACCAACCGACTGGCTTCTCTTTCTCTTCCCCCTCTGCACTGCATCCCAGGAGCTGTGACGGAAGTCAAGACAGATATCTATGTGACCAGCTTTGGTCCCGTATCCGACGTGGAAATGGTGAGAATCAGACCCCCCCCCCCCCCCCATGCTCCCTCTAAGCTGTGGAGTCTTGTGAGCACAAATTCTACTTTGTTAGCGGCTGGCATGAAGTTGTGAGCGAGCGATTTGGCTGCTGCAGAAATCAGTTCGCTCTGGAGCCATCCTTCCTGAGCGAAGACAAAAAGGTGTGAGCCGGAAGCTAAAAAAAACTGTGAGCTAGGTCCCACTAACTCAGCTTAGAGGGAGCACTGCCCCCCCCTCCTCCCCCGGGCCGGTGCCCCCTAAAGCCCAAGTTGCCTCTAAGCGATGGCTTTCAGGCCAGAGTAGATCGGGCCCCTCTCCCCCTCTCCTCTCCCAGCTTGCCCCTGTTTTGCAGGATTCATTACGGTAGCATCTGAGTGGACTGTCATTAGAGCAGATTACGCGCTGTAATCTTCTTGGCAATCTCTGCCTCGGAGGGATCTGGTGCTGCTTTGCTGGCTGGGGCGACAGAGAGAGAGAGAGAGAGAGACCACGAGGGAAGGGCCAAGCGAGGCTCCTTGGAGAAGTGGCTTTTGGGGACATCTTAAGTTTCAAGTAGGTCACGGAGGGGAACCCTCCCCTCCCCTCCCCATGCCCCTTTTCTCTTGACCCTTGAAGCATGTTGCTGCCAAGGCTGGAAAGGCAGGCCTCCTGTTGGCATCAAGGAGGGATTCTGAGTCGCAGGACCAAAGTCAATTTTAGCCAAAGGCATGCCCGTGGAAGCACTCAGTATTTCCTTTACTCAGTGGATGAGCAGATGGCAACCGGCAGGTAGGGAAGTGGGCTTGAGTCATTGTATTTTTTGTAGACCGAGTGACTGCAAGCACACCACCCCCCTTTCTTGTTGGAATCTGGGTGCCATTTCACGAGCTTTGGGCTCTGGTGTAAAGGAAGAGAGAGTCCTGATCATAGCTGCCGTTCCCACTGAAATCCTGGAACTGCCTGCTGGATAAATAAAAACGGTGGGAGCTCTAGTAGCCCAATCTTATCAGAGCTTGGAAACTGAGCAGGGTTGGCCACAATTAGTATTTGGATGGGAGACCACCAAGGAAATTCAGGGTCTCTACAGAGACAAGCAATGGCAAACCACCTCTACTCGCCTCTTGCCTTGAAAACCCCACTCGGTGGAACTTCGTGGGGTTCCCATGAGTTGCTTGTGACTTCATGGCACACACTTTACTTAGTCACGTAAATACATATAGTTAAGGTCAGGAGTTTTAAACCTAAATGCTGGTCTTTAGTTTTTTGTCTATACGCCAAAAGGCTTAAAGGGCTTTTTACCAACAAAGACTTCTGGCAGATCCTTGCAAACTGTGCAGTAGTATATTTAGAAAGGATTTGAAATGGGGAGGGTCATCAAGACTTGCTACAACTTTCCAATGCATCCTAGAGTCCCAGGTTCAGATCTTTGCTTGCTGTGTAATGTACTTGGTGGCCTTGGGTTAATCACCCTCTGTCAGTCTTAACCTACCTCATATGGCTGTTGTGAGGACAAAGTGGAGAAAGGAAAAGCCAGGTATGCCACAGTGAGGTCCCTGAAGGAAAGACAGGATAAAGATACACCAAATCATTCCATGAATAATAATTCAATGCCAAAGAAGTTAGTAAGGCTTTGGGGGTGCAAATGAGTGGATGTAGTAGAAGATTAGGATCACTGAAATAAAATTTTCTATATCTATAGCCAGTTTAGTTCATTAAGAGCTGCAGCCTACCTTGCCCCAAGAAACACTAACAGCTGCACAATGATATTTGTAAGAAAAGGAATGATCAAAAAGGCGTCTTGGTCCTGCTTATCTTTGCAGTCCAATCCTATGAAACCTCATTGCAAAAATAAAAATCCCCTACTAAATCTCATCCCACCCACTTCCTCAGTTTCCTCGCTGGGCAAGCTTTTAGCCTCCCACAACCCCATTAAATTGAAACCTCTGCTCACCTCACACCTTATATTACATCAATAGTGCTAATCAGAAATTACTTTCTGTTTTAGGAATAAAAACAAGATCTCCATTATAGTGAAGGAAGATAATCTGTTTATTGATTGGTTTGGAGCTACTTAACATGACATGGGCTGTGCAGTATTTTCTCCATAGGCCAGTTCCTTTTTAGTAATTACTTAAGGGAGAGAGGTCTAAGTAGTAAACTAAAGGTAATTAACATGTAGGTAAGCTTGAGCAACCATAAACGATGTTGGGTTCTGATTGTGGATTGACTTGTTTTCCTCTAGGAATATACAATGGATGTTTTCTTTCGGCAGACATGGATTGATGAGAGGTTGAAATTTGGTGGGCCCACTGAAATTCTGAGACTGAACAATCTGATGGTCAGTAAAATCTGGACCCCAGACACCTTTTTTAGGAATGGCAAAAAGTCCATTGCTCACAACATGACGACTCCTAACAAACTTTTCAGGATAATGCAGAATGGGACAGTTCTCTATACAATGAGGTAAGGTCTCGCTCTCATTTGTCCTTTCCCATTTATTTTTTTGGTCCTCTGGTGATGACTCGATTTAGTCTGATTCTGCTTTCTTCCTTCTCAGACTTACCATTAATGCAGACTGTCCAATGCGGCTGGTAAACTTCCCTATGGATGGGCATGCTTGTCCACTGAAATTTGGGAGCTGTAAGTCTGCAGCCAGTTCATAACTTTCTGTAGAAACTGAGCCTTAGTAATTTGTAAGTGCAAAGAAGTTCTTGATGTGCAAAAAAAAAACCCTTTGATGAAGTGTGAATTTTAAAAATAGCATATTTTGAACAGAAAATGACACCTAGAAAGCATGAGAAGGAAGTCATGCCTTCTGCCTAAAAATATCCCTCCCCCCAAACAGAATCTGAATGAAAGGATTATATCTGGAGGTCCTGAGGGTCTCTAATACAACCAAATGGAATACATGCAATAGCAGAGAAGCAGACTAACAAAGTCAACAGTGGATTACATGGCCAGAAAGAGGACTACAAGTGAAGACATTTGCAAGTCAGGAGTTTTCTGGTTAAGGAATACAACAATTGTACCTTTCCCCAAACTATCTTATCTCCTATCCCATAGGCAGCCTGAGCCTATTCATGGTCTCACAAGCAAGTCCCTCTGATTTTAAAGGGATTTACTCCTAAGTAAAGCATAGGGCTGAAGGCTTGATCCTTGATACAGGGAATATCTTATGTGCTTTTTATTATTGTTCATCTCTCTTTTGGGTGAATGCCCTTTGCAGACCAGTGTATTGAACTCCAGGGAACACAGCGACTCAGTTTCTTTGCCCAAAAGTGGGCAGAAGTCTGTGGTTTGGCTGAAAAAAATTCTTAATATATTAGAAATTTTAAAAAATCAATATAATTAGGAAAATCAGGTGTTTGTCTAAGCAGTTAGAATTTTCACTCTGGAGGGCTTTTAAGTGCTGAGTGGTTCAGCCAAGATAGGTCTTTAGTTTGCAGCCATTCTGCCTCCCCTGCCATTTAGAAAGATGGGAAAAGAATTCAGTTTATGGATCATGGTGTTGCATGAGCCAGTAGTGGTTAGAGTATAGGAACAGGATCTGAGAGACCTGGGTTCAAATCTACACATTGCCACGGAGCTTGCCTTGGGTCATCGACATTCTCTTGAACTCACTTACTTCGAATTAACCTACTTCATAGAATGGATGTGATGCTAAAATGGGGAAGGGAGAATGAATGGCTGCTGTCCTGAGCTTCCTAGAGGAAAGGTGGCATTAAAATGGACTGTGTAGATAACCTTGAGAGCTGTTGGCCTGTGAAGGCAGAAGGCATTACTCCTGTCCTAGTTGCTCCTGTCCTCTCTCTCTCCTGTTTTTAGCCAAAGCAATACATTGCATGCTCACTTTAGGGAGAGAATAAAATATTTCTGATACCCTGTTTTTCAAATCAAATGTAGCATAAGGATGAAAAGCTTATTGCAATCCAAGTTACAATCAGTGCTGCACATTTACATGATATTCACTGACATATTGGGCAAATCACTTGGTGAGAGCCAGCTATTCTTGGGAACAATACCTGCCTGATTTGGCAGACTTTACTCTTGGATAGATATTTGCTCAATGTGGAGGAAAGGAGTGAACATCTCCTCCTTCTGTTCTCCTTTACTCAGCCAAACCAGTAGCCTGGAAGTGTTCGACACCACGAAAAAGTAGTGGGGAGGCAGAAACTTGGCAAGCTATCTGCCTGTGACTTTTATTAAACCCTGAGACTGTCTGTTAGGAGTGCAAGTTGTCATACTTCAGGTCTCAAGCTTAGGATAGCTGCTGTATGGAATTCACATTAGGAAGTGAAAACAGGCTTTTCTCATATCAGTTCAAGATTCCCTATCCAACCTGACGGGAAAATATGAGATCATGACTAGATGGAAGTCTAGGCTTTAGAGCTCCGTAGTCAATGATTGCCCTGACCTGGATGGCTCAGGCTAGGCCGATGGTGCCAGATCTTGGAAACTAAGCAGGGCTACTGATTAAGGAGGAAGACAAAGGTAAGTGTATAGCAGATGCAGTTACAAGCCAAGGAGGGAAATCAAAGTGGCAGCTATATAATGTGTGATAAGCATTCACTGTGCTTCAAGTCCTTTTCTGGGACATAGGCCCCATTTACACCTCCCCTCTGAAGTAGTTTGACTGCTGTCTTTTCCTATGCTCATTTCATGCTGGTTTCAGATTTCACTCCCTGGGTCTGAAGAGCAGTAAACAACCGGATCTGTTTAAAGAAATTAAATGCTAGCTTGACCGCAGGAGGACAATTAACGAATGTAAACAGCCATTTTTTAAACTAGAACAAGTATGGTTTGAAACTAGAAACAGGTATAGATGGGTTTTTTTGAAACTAGAATGATTCCAGTGGAAAAGTCAGATGTAGATTTGACCTATATATAGACTCAAACTCAGGGCTTCATAGCAGGAGCTCCTTTGCATATTAGGCCACACACCGCTAATGTAGCCAATCCTCCAAGAGCTTACAGAGCTCTTCTTACAGGAGCTACTGGAAGCTCTTGGAGGATTGGCTATATCAGGGATGTGTCACCTAATATGCAGAGAAGCTCCTGCTATGAAATGAGCCCTGCTCAAGAAACACCTACCAACAAGTGTAGATTTGAAGCTTATTTTGGTACTGAAAGTTAAATGTAATGAATACTTCCAATTTCACCCTTCTCTTCCTAACTTAGATGCTTATCCTAAAAGTGAGATGATTTATACCTGGAAAAAAGGACCACTCCATTCCGTGGAAGTGCCACAAGAGTCTTCCAGTCTTCTCCAGTATGATCTTATAGGACAAACAGTTTCTAGTGAAACAATTAAATCCAATACAGGTAAGATAATAACTGCATGAGGAATGTTAATATTTGTTTGTTTGTTTATTTAATTAAGCATTTGTACCCTGCCTTTACAATAATAGTTAACAAACTTTCCCTCTTAAAACTAGAATAAAATAACACGCTCCAGATATCCCAAACACATGAAAATGGCCATTGAAACAACTGACATCCAGATTTCGGACATAATGCAAAATGTACCTCACAAGTCTAAAAGTGCTGGGAAAGTTCTGCTGACTTCCTCTTGGAGACTGATTTGAAGCCCCTTGCCCCACCTGATAGCCCAGTGGAAAATGTGAGGCTTTATGAGGAATTCTCAGCACTCTTGCCAGTCCTAGGGAAATGTAACTTTCATTTTGTTTTTAGTTCATTTTGAAAATAGTCATATACTTTGTCACAGGCCGAGGACAGACTGGCATTTTGGCCTGATATAGGTTTGCTTTTCAAGCGGATTAAGAGAGCCTGTTCAGAGAGCTGCAGCTGTCTGGTGTTGCCGTGCCGCACTCACCTGGTCCTGAAGCACTTTCATTGTGCTTCAAAAAGGTACCTGGTGAAACCGGTGCCAAGCTGTCTGGGTGCGCATTCATCCCGCTTCCTGGCAGTGTGGATGCAAATAAGCTGCGCATCAAACAGCGCCGGTAATGTGAACCTGCTGATCCGGCTGCTGTGACCTATGCGCTCATGCGTCCCTCGGCAAAGCAGTCCAAAGCCGTGCGCTGCCAGGGGCTGCCCTGCAGTGTGAACACTCCATTCTGCTTCTTCCCTGGTATGATCGCGCATCAGTCTGGCCGGTGGGAACGGAAAGCTCCAGGACAACTTGGCCTGGGGTTTTTTGCCCTGCTTCCGTGGTGCTTCATTTTCCCAGTCTTATCTTCAACCAGTTATTTTTTAAATTCTTTTTTTCTATTTTTTTGTTGTTTTCATTTGTTTTAACGGGAAATAAATTTCTTGATGTACTCCCCGCCCCCCCAGATTGGGGTAACATTCTCAGGAACTGTATCCCTTATCTAAGGGGATTCTATTCCCAAAGTCCAGGCATGTGGGGGAAAGCATCTCTGTTCTGTAGAGGATTACACATTTTTTTACTTGCACAGGCAGGTGTGAATTTGCATGTGATGGTTTTTCATTTTTTCCTAGCGACTTAAGTAAGGCTGGCAAGTGTCTATTTTTGAACAAAACCAGAGCATTCTGTCAAACCCTCCTCCACCTTACCTCATTGGTTTCTAGCTCAGAAGCCTTTTGGTAGCGGTGCTTAGCTGGAACAACAAATGCTTCAGGCTCCAGACTAAAGCAGGGTGAGGTTTAGGGTTTAGTTCCCCTTGCCTGCATGCTCTGATTTATTTCAAAGTAGATCTCTCTCTCTCTGATTTGTTTGCATAATGAATGAGATATTGCCTGACATTTCTACCTGCTGGAGCAAATAGCAGCTGAGGGGAAGAGAGACGTGAAAAGTTCCACTTCTTTTATACAAAATTTAAAAAGAGAGAAATCTCAGAAAAGTTATCTGCACTGTTCTCTCATGAAGACGGGGAGAGAGCGAGATCTCAGATCTTTCATCACAGCAGGTCTCTGGTGCCTCTTCCAGTTTGGCCTTGCTTAACACTGGGGTAGTAGAAGCATGTATCTGCTTAGCAACAGGCAGCTGGCCTGAGAATATAAGCTGCAGAGTTGCCCTTGTCCCCTGCAGGAGGTGGTGGGACTGTGTAGCATGACCTAGTCTCTACATCTATTACCAAGACAGGTTGCAGCTGCCTGACTCCTGGGACAGCAAGCAAACGTTTGCACCTGCCCATAGTAGGTAAACTGTCTATGATGGTGGAACCTGTGCCATTATCCTGCCCAGCATCCACATTCCAAAGATAGAAGAAAAGCATTTTCCTTGGAAGTGCAAATAGAGCAGCAGTGCAGAGAACAAAAGAGCAAGCAAAGAAGGCTCATAAAGTTTCCAAAAGCACTTCTGAGGCCACTTAGCCAGAGCAATGATTGATCGAAAGTGAAGGTGTTGTGGTGGGTTCCAGTTCTGGCAACTTGAATGGCAGGTGCGCTCCATCGGAGCTCCAGTGGGAGTGGCCCGCAAACGCAGCGGATGGGAGGGGTCCGACTGATTTCAGACCCCCCTGGGCCCTTGTAGGGGCTCTCAGCCTGGGGCGTGAGAGGTGCCTCTCCCAAGGCTGCGGCTAAGGGATCAAGGCTCCTCTTTGCCCCAGTAGGTCCCACCACCGTGGTGCCAGCAATGGCTCAAGAGGTGCACACTGGATGAGCGAATGAGTGATCTAGCAGCTATATGAAGCTTTCCTTACCTTCAGTTCTGCTGTGGAGTGAAGCGTGAGTTTAAAACTCTTTTAACTGGTTAAGTGGTCAAGCAGCCATCTGAAGTCCCGTTTTGAAAGCGAAGGAGGGGAGTGAGCCCTTCCCCCCCCCCCAAACCTAAGCAAACTGTATAAGCCACTAAACGGGCTAGGAATAATGGCTTCATTGCAATGCTTGGTGATTTAATTGAATAAACTGCAAAAGTAAGCAAGACGATTGTCTCAGCAGACTTTCTGCGACTTAAAAGAACTTTCCCTCAATTGTAAACAGTGACTAATTGGGGAGAAAGATGGTGCCAAAGATGAAGCACTCTCCAGGACCTGTCAGGTCAGCACTTCCGGTTGCTAAACCGGAAGTAAACACTGACTTTCCTTTTTAAGAGTGAAGTTTTTTATTTCTAACAAACCGACATACAAAACATACATACACAAATTACATACACAAAAAAGGTACATAAAACATGTGGAGGACAAGATCTCTAAAGAGGTTTACCAAATCGTCTCTCATATTATCTAGTTATCAATTTCATGAATAGGTAAGTAAAATAGATGACCTGAAAAAGAATAAAATAATACAGATGATCTGCAGTTGTTATTTAAGTAGTAGAGTGGTTGTAAATAGAGTGTAATAATTTAGTTCAGTTCAGTTCATGTAGTTTTCTAGCCGTATGTATAGAATCTGGACCATGTATTGTTACATTTCTCTTCCTGTAATCCTTTCAAAAATAAAGTTAATTTGTCCATTTCAGCAGTTTCCAGTATTTTACTTCTTCTTTGGTAGGTGCTTCATCTTTTCTCCAATATTTCATATACAATATTCTAGCAGTTGTTAATACATGAATAATTAAATAAAAATCCTCATTTTTACAGTTCTCAGGTCTCATATTCAATAAAAATAGTTTAAGAGGAAAAGATATGGTAAATTTCAACATTTTTTGTAAAATTCCAAGAATCCATGCCCAATATTGCTTAACTCTATCACACACCCACCATATATGATAAAATGACCCAACAGATTTTTTATATTTCCAACGATCACTTGACAAGTTAGAGTAAAATTTTGCTAACATGTCTGGTGTTATATGCCATCTATAAAACATTTTATAGATGTTTTCTTTATATGCAACTGCTTTTGTAATTTTTATATTTGTTTTCCATATCTGGGCCCATTGGTCAAAAGGAATATTATGGCCCACATTCTGTGCCCATTTAACCATAGAGTTCTTCACTACTTCATCCTGTGTCTTGTGTTCTAACAAAAGTACATATAATTTTTAATCAACTTTTCTTCAGAATAAAGTAATATCAATTTCAAACATTTTAGAACAGAATCCTAAGATTTTATCTTTAACATATCTAGATTCTATTTATACTAGTTCCCACCAGCTCATCTCAGAGTTTATGTTTTTTATAGCTTCAGTTGTTTTTAGCTCATTTTGTTATTCAAAAGGTCCTCATATTTCAATAAATATATTTTGGAAGTCAAGTTTGGATTAGTAAAAGTGCCCAGAGGTGCAACCCATTTTGGAATTTTACGGTAAAATGATCTTTTAGCATCTTCCCATACCCTTAACAGTGACCTTCTAACTAAATGTTGTTTGAAATATTTATGATTTTCAGCTTTCCCATGCCAAATAAAAGCGTGCCAGCCCAACAATAAATCATGGCCCTCCTATGCCAGTATTCTAGTCTTTTCTAGAGTAATCCAGTCTTTTAACCATGTCATAGCTGCCACTTTAAAGTAAAGATGCCAGTCTGGAAGAGCAAATCCGGCTCTTTCTCTCGCATTCTGTAAAACTTTCAGTCTATTCTTAGTTTTTCCTCTTACCATATAAATCTTTTGATCGAAATATTAATTCAGTAAAGAGTTTCTGGTTTTGAAGGACTGGAATTGTTTGAAACAAAACAAAAATCAGTCTAGGAAGAACATTCATTTTGATTGTTGCAATTTTACCCATAAAGGATATATGTAGATTTTGCCATTTTTCAAGATCCTGAGAGCCAGTCTGGTGTAGTGGTTAAGTGCATGGACTCTAATCTGGGAGAACCGGGTTTGATTCCCCACTCCTCCACTTGCACCTGGCTGGATGACCTTGGGCAAGCCATAGCTCTGTATGCCCTCAAGGACAGCTTGGGAAAGAGCTCTCTCAGCCCCACCTACCTCACAGGGTGTCTGTTGTGGGGAGGGGAAGGGAAAGGAGTTTGTAAACTGCTCTGAGACTCTTGAGTGAGTGAAGGGCGGGATATAAATCCAATCTCTTCTTCTTCTTCTTCTTCTTAATTTCTGAGATGAGTTGAACACAATTGTTTTCAGTCAAGGAACTACATCTATTTATTATGTCTATTCCAAGGTATTTTAATTTTTTCTTAATTTACAAACCTGATAGTTGCTGCAAAAGTAGGTTCTGTTCTGATGTCATGTTTTTTTTGTTAATATTTTGGCTTTATTGACATTTATCTTCAAGCCTGCCACTTGGCCATATTCCTGAAGGGAATTTAAGAGGTGAGCAATCAATTCCATCGCATTTTCCAATATAAATACTAAATCATCCACGAAGGCCTGTAATTTATACTCTTCTCCTTTAATTCTAGGGCCCTTAATGCTGATATAATTTCTAATTGAATCATTTAATGTTTTAAGTGTGAAAATAAATAGTAGAGGTGAGAGTGGGCACCCTTGTCTCCTGACAATATTTCTTGTTAGCTCACCGTTAAGCAAAATTCTTGCTTGTTGTGAAGAATAAATTGCCTTAACCATTGTAAAGAAATTAAGGCCACATTGTGAAACCAATAGTTTTTCAAGCATAAAATTCCAATTAAGATTGTCAAAGGCCTTTTCCGTGTCCAGAAAGATTTAAAGCCATCTGCTTCTCTGGATGGGCTTCAAAGTATTCAAGTACATTTAGTATGATTCTAACATTGTTTCTAAGTTGTCTTTTAGGTAAAAACATCTGTTTGGTCTTGATGTATAGCTTTTATCAATACTTTTTAAAGTCTTATAGCCAGAATGGAGGCATAAATTTTGTAGTCCATGTTGAGGAATGAAATTGGTCTATAGTGACCAACAAAAGTAGCTGGAAGTATTTCTGTCTCTACTAAGTCCTTTACAAGCAAAGTTGAAATCCAGGTCATATCAATTTTTGACCATGAGTCATGTCTTGAAGAATAAAATCTAAAGTCTCTTTTAGTAGTATTTCTGAGATGCCAGGAGTCAACCAACTTATATTCTTCTGCTAAGTGAAGAAAGGAAGTTGGTAGATCATTGCCTTTTTTCTTTTGCTTCTGGGATGCAGTTTTTTTGTAGTTTAAAAGAAGAGTGTGTAATCTTCTATAGAAATCTTGTTGTTGTTGTTGATTTGGTGCATATATATTGGCAACCAATGTTATCTTATTTTGTAATTGAATTTGTGTTAACAAAATTCTGCCAGTTTCAGAACTAAATAATAACTCAAGGTGTAACTTTTTTTTATAAAAGTAACAAGTCCTTGTTTCTTCTTTATCTGAAGATATAAAACATTTGCCTAGCTTTTTAATTTCCAAATATTTTTGATCTGAATGTTTTATATGTGTTTCTTGTAGACAAGTCACATCTAGTTACAATTTCTTCAATTGTTGAAATATTCTTTGTCTTTTCTGTGGCCCATTCAATCTATTAACATTAATGGAGATAAAATTGATTTTCTTTTTAGTCATTTTGGGGGTTTGTTTGAATAGGAATATCCTCTTTGCTTCTTTCTTGACGTCCTGTCACTATCTGAGATGCTGGGATTTTATATTTGGGTTTCTTAGGTTTCACCAGAGAAGCTGAAGCTCCCTTATCTTGATCTTGAGTCTCCTCTTCATCCTCTTCTCCTTCACTTTCTGTTTCTTGGTCCTCACCTAGTTGTCCACTATAAGTTTTTAAAAAGTCCTTTACTTTCAGGGGAGAATTAATTTTTTGTCTTCTGGCTTCAAAAGTAAAGAGAAGTTCTTTTGGTAGTAGCCATCTTTAGGAAGTTCCATTTTTTCTAAGAATTGCTGCAAGTTCCATATATGGCTTCCTTTTTCCCCCTACCCTCCATAGGGTTTCTTTAAGTATTTTTATCTCTGTATCTTCAATCTTCAAAGGTGTTTAAAAAAGAAAAGGAAGTGAAGGTGTCGTGCATAGAAATGAATGATCCCCTTTGGTGCGAAATTTGTGAACTCTTTTTTTTTTTTTGTAAAGAAATTTTTATTTTTCAAAAAAAAAAACATCGAAAATAATACATTTAACCTTACACAAATCCCTTTTTCCATATTAAATAACATTTTGTTCTATTTGTACATTCTATTTTTATCTTGTTTTGGTGGTTTCCCACCACATCTGAAGCATAACACATTTTCCATTTTATTCAAAATAGTAATACTTATATCTATGTTTCGTTTCTGGTGACGGTTATATAGCTTTAAAATACTTATACTTATACACCAATTCTTATTTTCTATACTCTTATGTATTTCTAAATAAAAACAGTTTCATTGTCTAATTTTAACTAAAACATTCATATAATATATTTCTATTCCTTTATGCTATTATAACCATGTATAGATATAGTTTTTCATATCCCAATACTTTTCAACATATTCTTTCAAATCTTTCCAGTCTTCCAGAAAGGTCTCTGAGTAAAGATTATTCAATTTTCTAGTCCACTTATCCATTTCAGCCATATATAACAGTTTTTTCAACCATTCCCACACCTCTGGTATTTTTTCATTTTTCCAGTTTTGTGCATACACCATTCTTGCTGTTGTAATCATATACCATATTATTGTCCTTTTCTTTACATTTATCTCTTCTAGTTTAAGTCCTAGCAATAACATTTCAGGCAACTTCTTAAATGTACATTTCAAGATTTTTTCCATTTCTGCATGTATTTTTGACCAATAAGTCTTTGCTTTATCACAAGTCCACCACATATGATAAAAAGACCCTTCTTTCTTTTTACACTTCCAACATTTGTTAGACATATTTTGACCAATATTTGCAATTTTTTTTGGTGTCATATACCATCTATACATCATTTTAAAACAATTTTCTTTTAAGTTATAACACGTAGATATACTCATAGCATTTTTCCATAAAAATTCCCAAGATTCCATTTCAATGTCTTTGTTAAAGTTTATCGCCCATTTTACCATTTGTTCTTTTACCATTTCATCAGCATTAAACCATTTTAGCAAGACTTTATACATTTTAGAAATCATTTTTTTCCCACCTTCCTCCCAAACTTGTTCTATTTCATTATTTTTTCCCCTGAAACCGTGTTTTTTATCACTTCTATACAAGTCATATATTTGTCTATATCTTAACCAACCATAATCAAAATCAATCTGATGCTGCTCCTTCAGTTTGAAATCCTTGCCATGTCTTATTAATAAGTCTCTATACTTCAGCCAAACTTGTCCTTTATATCTTGATGTTGGATGTAAGACTTCTGCGGGTACAATCCACATGGGTATCTCTTCTGAAAAAAAGTTTTTATATCTTGTCCACGTATCCATTAGTGTTCTTCTCAAATAATGATGTTTAAACATATTATCCATTTTTGTTTTGCCATAATACAACTCTAGGCAATTCTTTCATTACTATGATTTTCTTTCCATCTATTACAAAGGGGTCAGTAAAGCACTTCCTGTAGATTTGTTCTTTTGTTCTTTTCATTGTAAATTGGACAACCACGTCTCTTGGTATGTTTTTGTCTCTTGCATATGTAGAATTAACTCTATAAACAAGATCCATGTGTTCTTTAACAACTTCTTCCTGTTCTTGTAAAAAATCTGCTATTGCTTCTTGCATTCTTGTAAAAATATCCTCATTCAATTTTTCCTCAATCCCTCGAAATCTCAAGTGGTTTTGCATATCTTTATAATGCATCATCTTTTCCATCCTCTCGTTCTCTCTCATTGTCTTATGGGTGTTTTCTTCCAGTTCTTTTACTTTAGTTTCTATATCTTGTGTTCTTGTGGATAATTTTTGAAATTCTGCTTTTAATTCCATGCAATTTTTATCTGCTTGAGCCGCTATATTATTCATTTTAACATTTACCTCTCCTATAGCGTCTAACATTTTCTTTTCCATTGCTTCCATAACGGCTAGTAGCTCTTTTTCTTTTTTTGCTGCCATTGTAGGAGAGGACCATGTGGCTGCTCTCGATCTTAGTCCGCGGTCCGTTTTGCCTCTTTAAAAAGATCGATTTTATCTTGTCTTCCAAATCAAACACCAATTAGTGCATTCAAACAAGCTAATCTTGCCAAGTCAAATTATGTTGGTTTCAGCCTTCTACGTTATATAATCTTTGAGATATTGCAGTTTAAAAATTTTATAAATCCAAAATGGCGGGCGCGACTTCTCTATGGTTAATGTCAAAGGTTATAGTCTTTTTACCTTGCTTCTGGCTTGCCGTAGTTTCCTTTTGTCCCTTCCTTTTCTTTACTTGTCTGCTCTCTGCACATCACTTCCTGTTATGGTCTTTCTGGTCCGGCAGTATTTAGAGTCCCCTTTCTGGTCCGGCAGTATTTAGAGTCCCCTTTCTGGTCCGGCAGTATTTAGAGTCCCCTTTCTGGTCCGGCAGTATTTAGAGTCCCCTTTACCTTCTTCCGGTTCTTCTCCTTTTTCCTTCTTGTCTGCTCTTCTAGCCGTCACTTCCTGATTCAGTCCTCACGTCTTAATCTCGCGATGCTTGGTTCCCTTCTCCCTCTTTGTCTCGCGATGCTTGGCTTCCCCTCCCGACTCCTTTTAACTGCAGGAATGTTAAACAACTTGTTTTTTTGGCTTTTTAAGTTCAAATTCGGTTTTTTAGCACTTCAAAACTGCTCTCATCCAATCAACATCAGTCTATTGCTTCACCCGATCTGTTTTTCATCTTTCAAAACGCGGCAATGGTAAGGCAAAAAACTTTTTTCCATTACCTTTTGTTGTTACTTCGCTTCAGATGTGGTCCCAACGTTTAAACTTTGTCTTCTTTGTTAAGGAATCAGGGGAATTGGAGGTTTTATGCTGAATTTTTCAGCTCAGCTCGGCTCCTTAGAGATACTCGCAAGAATCCTCTTCGGCTGCAGTGCTCAAGGTGTCGGAAAAGTCTCCTCCGAGACTTTCCCTTCACCGAGGTTGCTCAAACCTGGATTATATTGCTTGCTGGTCCTCACACTACCTGTGTGAGGTTGCGTCGGGTGGATTAACCCACCCAAGCTGTCAGGAAGAGCCGCTGTCCGCCTTGCACATTTGCAAAGCGTGTCAGACCTCCATTCTCCCAACCGGAAACTCCCGAAATTTGTGAACTCTTGACTGGAAGATACCCCTGTCAGTTAGATTACCTGCTGAGTAAAATACTTGTTCTGCTGTTGTTCCCACTGTCTTCACCTGAGGCAGGTGCAAAAAGGCATACAGCAAAGCACAGAAATAAATGACCATTTCGGAAGTTATTGAACATCAGCATATTTGATGATTGGATAAGTTGGACTAATTATATAAAAGGATTGTATAGATTTGTTTTTGATTAATTAATATTCAAATGCACATTCCTAGACAGTCTCCTGGTCACTCTCTTTATTTTTGTTATATTTACTTCATTTATACCTTGTCTTTCTCCCCAGGGAAGACCCAAAGCAGCTTACGTTGTTCTCCTTTCCTCTATTTTATCATCATAATAACCCTGTGAGGTAGATTAGGCTGAGTATGTCTAAGGTCACCTAGCAAACTTCCATGGTAGAATGGGGCTTCGAACCTGGGTCTCTTAGAACCTAGTGAGCCTCTTTAGCCACTACACTATACTGACTATGCAGCCTTACAGCAGTTAATGCTAAGGTATGGGGGAAGAACACAGACTTAAGGTAAACAGAGTATCATAAGAGAAGTGTAAAACTAGACTTCACCACCAGCCTTTAGAGATTGCTTTGGTTATAAATTGGAACAAGTAAAACTATTAATAGGTCCTTGTAGACCATGGGACACAGAAAGATGCAGAATGTGAGATTATGCACAGTCTTTAAATTCCTGAACATATCAGCTTTCATTTAAAAAGTAAATTCCTCGTTCACATGGCTGTGCAATTATATATGTAGACCGAGTGGTCGCTGGATAAGTTTTCCATTCTGGTATAATATTTTGCCCCACCCGTACCTCAGTAACTAGGAAAATCAGAATGGGCTGTGTGTAACATTGTGAACATTTTCAAAGTTATGCGCAATAAAGGAAAATATGCAGATATATTCAGTTTACAAAATTTACTCAAGTTGCAGAATGCAGCTTTTCCAAGCATAAAATTTTTAAAGTAGAGTACATGCAAACTTATCTATTTGTTTGTTTAAATCATTCCAAGTTTTTCTAATATGTGGACAAAGATAAATATATAGACCAAGTTAATGCTAATATACTTGTTTCCTAACAGGTGAATATGTAACAATGACTGTTTATTTCCACTTACAAAGGAAAATGGGCTACTTCATGATACAGATATATACCCCTTGCATCATGACGGTCATCCTTTCACAGGTTTCTTTCTGGATCAATAAGGAGTCTGTTCCAGCTAGAACTGTTTTTGGTATGCCACGTTATGGTTTTTGGCCCCATACCACATCACATTGTTCTGTTAATTCACTTGTCACTCTGCATTGCTTGTGTGTTCGCTTTATGTGAATATTCACCTTAAGCGCTCTGTTACCATCATCAAAGGAAAACTGACTACTACCTTGTTCAGATATACATTACATGCATTATGAATGCAATCTTGTCTCATGTTGTGCTTCGGGTCAGCAAAGAAACTGTTCCACCAAGAACTGTGGCTGCTTCCACACAGGGGCACAAAAATGCACCCCCTCAAGGTAGCAGCAGACATGGTCCAGGAGTGGTGTCTAGTACACACCCCTGTTCCTCAGCCATACACTACTGCTTCTCCCACCCTCTACTCTTCCCCCTTTTCCTATTACAGCTGCACAAAAGCAAAGACACAATCTCAGTGGGACCCCCATGGCCCAGGCCCTGTCCCCCCTTCCCTACTGAGCCACAATGAAACATTATCCTGTGCCTTGGCAGGGAAAGGGAATAAATGCCCTTTAAATACCTGAAAGGGTGGGGAGAAACAAGGAGCTTAGCGCCATCATTTTGAAGACTAAGCTTAACTCTGCCTCCTTCCCTATGATGGCTGTAGGGGGGCATCTCTCTACCTGCAGCTGCCCTACAATCCCTTTACTTCAGAGAAAATGAGGTTAATATTTTTTCAAGAGTAAAGGGAGAAAATGAGCCAGATGAGTCATGTTTTCCTGCCTCCCTCCCTCTTCTCTCTGAAGGGACCCAAAATGGCTTACAACAATAACAACAAATAAATACAATACAAATAAACCAAACAAAACAACACTATGTCCTGGGCTAGTTCCTCCCAAGAAAGAGCCAAAGGGTCAAGAGTGCTTTGGTTTGTGCCTCTGGCCATCCCAAAGGTTTATAGGCTGAAAACAGACTGGCAGTGTGGCCCGCTCTGCCTCCGCTTTAAAAGCAGAGGCAGAGCGGCCATCCAGACTGCCACATCTGCCCCCTAGAGGCATCCCGGACTCACCTTGTTCGGCGGCGCGCTCCTCCCACAGCAGCCGGGCACCACTTCCTAGTGGTGTCCCAGCGGCTGCGCGCACGTTCCACCCGCTTCCGGCGGGTGTGAACGTGCGCAGGCGGGTGGAGCTGCGCAGCGTCCTGCCGCCACCGCCAGAAGCCACCCGCAGTGTGGACGCTGTGGGCGGCTTCCTTGCGGTGGCGTCTGAACGCCGCGCTGCGGGGCAGTTTGCCCTGGCTTGTTCTACCGCACTCCCGTAATGTGGCAGAACTCCAATCTGTCCTCGGCCATAGTGTCTGCATGGAGAGGGAGAGGAACTCAGCCAAGATGGAACTCAACCATTGCCAGCAAGAGCTTTCTGTTGTCCACAAAGGGAAAAATCCCTGTGTGGAAATGGTCTGATACTGCTATTTTTTTTAAAAATTATGACCTTGTTTATTTGTTCAGCTATTCATTCAGTGTATTGAAAAGCTTCTATGGAGATCAAAGCTAGTGTTTTTAATTAGAGGAAGAGTGACTGAATGAATGAATAGCTTGAAGGGCTTTCATATTAAATAAATATGCTGTCTATGTATCTATATCCCCCCCTTCTTGTCCATTTTGATAGATATATTTATTATTCCTTACTTAAGCCAATGTTGTATTGTCTAAAGCTGCAGTTTTATATACAATGATTTGGGAGTAAAGCCCACTGAATTCACTTGGATTTACTTCCAAGTATATGTGTAGATGATCCGGCTGTAAGCAAGAACCATGTTGTCTTTTGCGCGCTGCTCTTATTTGGAGGTTAAGGCCCATTGAAATTAATAAGACTTACTTCTGAATAATTATGGGTAGGACTGGACATTGCACAATGGACATTATTTCTAGTAAATATACGTAGGATTGCACAACAGAGCTACTGTTCTGTGCACAGTTACCTGGGAGCAAGTGCTATTGGCCATAATAAAATTTACCTCTGATTGAACGTATTTGCAATCATGCTGTACATTTGTAGAACAAAAGAGACTTGTAGAAGGAAGCCCATGGAAATTAATAGGATTGCTTCCAAAAAAACACACAGCTAGGGTCAAGCTGTAAGGCAGCCAATTGATTGGAAGAGTGTGTGGGAGTTACACTCAGGTAGTGCTTGCTTGCATTGCATAAAAAGGATATAAGCCTTCCTTTTCACGGTTTCTTTCAGGGATTACTACTGTCCTAACCATGACCACACTGAGTATCAGTGCCCGGCACTCTTTACCCAAGGTGTCTTATGCTACTGCCATGGATTGGTTCATCGCTGTTTGCTTTGCCTTTGTCTTCTCTGCACTTATCGAGTTTGCGGCTGTCAACTACTTTACCAACCTTCAGACTCAGAGAGCAATGAGGAAGGCAGCCAGGGCAGCTGCACTAGCAGCCATCCTCTCTGCAGCTACCGTACCAGTGGAGGATGAGAGAGTCTCGGTAATTGCTCACATTTCTGATCATAAGCATTGTATAGGAAGCGACAGTCAAAGTAGTGAATGCCAAACAACTGAACAATGTTAAAAAGTGATCTTAGTCTGGAAATGGTTACGTAACTAAGGCACATCTATTCAGGAGTCGAGTAAGATGTAGCTGGATCTACAAAAAGTGAAAGCCCAGGGATTTCTAAAAGGGCTAGTTAAAACCTTGTTCCGTGCCCATTTTATCGCAACATTATTTTTCAGCCTTTTAGATTTGCGTGGAAGAAAACACTGTAAGAATAGAGTGTTTTGCAGACGTGTTCTTGAATATCTGTATCACAGAAGCCTGTTCAAAGGAACAAGCGTGTGCATTGGCCAGCTATTCTTGGATCAGTGCTCACTGGCGTTCTATAAGTGGGTCATTGGGGAAAGGGGGAAATTAGACTTTACATAAACTTGGCATCCTCACATAAGCTTGGCTGTGCTGTTGGCAGCCCAGAAAAAGACACACGAGTGCAACCCTCATGACAAAAACACAACTGAAGAATGGTTCAGCAGCAGGGCAGTGGCAATGTGAGAGATCCCACAGTACCTTCTGCTTGCTTTCAAACATCTATTCATTAGAAATTTATTATTCCAACACATTTTGTTACTCATTCCCACCAGACTTCTGTTCCATCACGTCCCTTTACTTCAGTAAACAGGATGTGGCTCCTACATTTTTGGATTTCCCTCTTCTACATAACTGTTAAAAGTTGTGCCTGATGAAGAGGGTAGGATCTTCTGAATCAGGTCAGCCTGTTCTCATAACTACCATTTGAAGAATTGTGGGTCTGCACCCTTAAAAAAAGAGGGTCTATAAGAGCACTGAGAGAACCATGAAAAGGTAGAACAATATCCAGGCCCCAATCCTAGGAAATGCATGGTCATTCTTCCTGCTTTTCTTTGACCCCTTACATACTGCACACGTGTTCTTTCAACACACTGAACACCTGGTGTTTACCAAGATCTGTGCTACAGTCACATTTGGAATGCAGTGTAGAGTTCTCCTGGCCCCTTTTCAAAAAGAAGCTGAATACAAAGCAGAAAGTGTCATCAAAAAGATAAGGAGGTTGGAGAAGTTTCTTAGGAGCAAAGGCCTCTAAAGTATTTGGGACTCACTGGTTTTGAAAAGAAAAGTCTATACAATTCTGCATGATGTAGAGAAAGTGGATAAAGGTAACATTTTCTCCCATCCTAATGCTAGAACTGCATTGATTGGCATTGACAGATAGATTCAAGACAAAACAAAGCCATGAATATGCTATAAGAATGCTTAAGAAGTTGAGATGGGGGGGAGTGGGGGGGAGTGGATGTAATGTGCAGTACAAAACGGAAAGCAGCCTGGACAGCGCACCACACATTGTGTGGAATTCTATATCTCCTGGTGAGCAGAGATCCTTGCTCCAATGTTTTTACAGATAAATGTGCCTGGGGTTATCCCAAAATCTTGGAGGCACAAAATAATAGTTCCAATTTTTAAGAAGGGTCAACGTTTGGACCCAAGCTGCTACCGACCAGTCAGTCTATTTTCCTGTTTGGGTAAATTATTTTCCTCATACTTCTTGGAACTCTTAATTGATCAGCTTGAACAGGGTGGCATTTGGGGGCAGGAACAGATAGGGATCAGGAAGGGCAGCTCAGCTCTGGATCACCGTTTTGTGTTACACCATCTGATAGAGAAATATATTTACTTCCAAAATGGTTCTTTTTATGCAGGATGTATTGATTTGTAAGGGGCATTTGACATTATTCCTAGGGAAAGACTCTGGGAAAAGCTGCTGCACACTACAGTTGATGGAAGGTTGCTGTGGCTGATGCAGCAACATCATGCAGACATTACAGCACAGGTTTGCAGTGGTTATAGCAGCAAGCGGACTGAATCATTTAGCCCAACTCCATGGGGTTAGACAGGGAGGCCTCTTGACTCCATTGTTATTTAATCTGTATATAAATGGTCTTTGAACTCATTTTAATGGGTCTTGTCACCCACCTTGCTTGGCCAACTGTAATATACCAGTTTTACTTTATGCTGATGATACCAGGGGTCATTTCGTAGAAAAAGAAGTGCAGGAGCTCATTAGCATAACTCATTAGTATAACTCATTAGCATACGCCACATTCCCTGACATCACTGGAAGTGTGTCAGAAAGGGAATGTCAGTTTCAGCCCCATTATACCCTATGAGCCATTGAAATCAATGGCAAAAACTCATAGGGTATATGAGGGGCTGGAGGAAAGGGGGTTTGAGGGAGAGGCTCCAAACTTGCAGGATAGCTGCTGGGGCCTCTCCTTGAAATACCCACCAAGTTTCAAGAAGATTGGACCATGGAGTCCAATTCTATGGGCCCCCAAACAGGTTGCCCCATCCCCTCCATTGTTCTCTATGGTGGGAAAAAACGTTACATTTTTCCCACCATAGAGAACAATGGAAGGAATGGGGGCAACCTGTTTGGAGGCCTGTAGAATTGGACCCCCTGGTCCAATCTTCTTGAAACTTGGTGGGTATTTGGGGGAGAGGTCCCAGAAGCTTCTCTGCAAGTTTGGAGCCTCTGCCTCAAACCCCCTCCCCTACAGCAGCTTTAAAAGTTTGGCAGCAATTCGGCGGCAGGCCGAATCAGATAAGAGAATCTGATTCAGCCCGTGGCTGCCCTACTGCCCCTCCTGAGCTGGCGAAGCGGCGCTCTGCCTTGCTCCAGCCCCAAAGGACCCCTGGATGATACTGTCCTATTATCTCAGACAAGCAGGGCTGTTTTGGGGCAGGAATGCACAGGAACGGAGTTCCATCTGGCTTCTGAGTTGGCCACACCTACAGCCCCCCCCCCCCCAGGTTTCCCAGGTGCTCACAAGCCACAAGGCACCTGGGGAAGCCAAGCTGATCCAGAGAGGGAAGGCAGTTTAAACTGCGGGTGACCCTAGTAACCCTGACTCACCTCTACTTACTGGAGAGTAGCTTTGCTGTCAGTGAGCCAAAACAAACATGATATCCATCTGAACAAAGTTCGAGTCCAGTGGCACCTTTAAGGCCATTTTATTCAAGGTATAAGCTTTCGTGTGCATGCACACTTCTTCAGATACATTGAAATGGAAGTTGCCAGTTCATACATATAGGCAGAGAGTGAGCAGCAAATTAGCGGGGCACCTGGGGAAGCCAATACAGAAACTGCCTTCCTTCCCTCAGGATCCCCATGCACCTAGCAAGCCATGGGGAATCTGGGGAAGCCAATCCAGGGAGGGAGCTATGCTATCAGGGATGTGGCCTAATATGCTAATGAGTTTCTACTGTTGGGTGTGTCCTATTATGCTAATGAGTTCCTGCTGGGCTTTCTCTACAAAAAAAGCCCTGCAGACAAGAATTGGTCTTCAGAGATAGTATTAGAGAAGGCCTGAGAATAAATTACCAGAAATCTAATGCAGTTGCTTTCTCTAAAAAAAGAAATCTTACAGTGTACCACTGGACATTGAATGGTGAAGAAATTCAACAAGTAAAAGAATTTGATATCCAAGAAATGATGATGGTTACAGACTTAAATGGCTCTAAAAATATACACAAATACTTGTATCATAGGTTGCGATCACACATGCAATTAGGCCTGACATAGGTGCGAATGCCAGGCCGAGTAAAGGAGCACGATCATACAATATCTGGGAAGCGCATCGCAGCTGTTGGCAACCTGTTTTGCTCTGCTGCACGAGCGGATTTAAAAGACACCTCTGAAAGTCCAGTAGCAAACGGGTTGCTACGGGCCAGACATAGTTTCCCGTGTCTGATCACTCCAGCGTGCTCTCGTGGCGTCGGGATGGTCTGATCAGGCCACCCCAACTCCCTGCCGTTGTTTTTTGCCCTTCTCAGTATGCACATCATTGCACACTCCACAGGGAGCCCTCAGGGCTGAGGTGTGAATTATTGATCCCTCGTTTAAGCACATTGGAGACAAATGGTAAAAAACCCCAAACCCCACCTCACCCACGGTTGCGTCTGATCACGCAGTGGTGGGCTGCACCTGCAGCTTCAAAAGACTGTGTGATCACGCAATTGTGGGTCAACATCCGCCGGAGGAAATAGCCTCTCTTCCCCCCCCCCCCTTTATCTTGTGCGTGTGACCGCAACCCTAGAGGCTATTGGATGAAAGGAAAGGAAAGAGGTCTATCAGTTCCTATTAACCATGATGGCAGTGGGGTCAGGCGGATGCTATCATGCTCAGCTTGCAGGTGTTCTTGGAAGCACCTGCTTGGTCTCTGCTGGAAACAGGATGCTGGACAATATGAACATTTGGTTGGATCCAATATAGTTCTTATAACAAAAGTTAGAACTACTGTATTCCTTCTGGGATGGGGTTGCTCTTCTGTTTAGAGCTGCAAGGATAATCACTCCAGGACATTGCTCCTGGCACATCAATGTTTCAATTATGAGAAAAGCTGCACTTAATGAAGGCCTCAGTGCTCTTAAAGGGGTGGAAGGCTAACCTTCTACAAAATATAGCAACCTTGACTGTAATCACGTGAATTTTGCCACACATGAAGCCTATGACCCGCAGTTAATTGGGACATATTTACATGCCATAAATAAAGGCAAAGATGCTGGCAGCTTTCTATTTTGTACTGCTCATTCCATCCATTCCCCCATCTCAACTCACCATTCCCAGCATTTTTAGTGGCATAACTTCCCTCCTTTTTGCCATGCCCACTCTTCTACTCTCAGCCTGCTCATCTAGTTGCAGGTCAAGGAAGATCCATTCTTGTGGATACTTACAATGTCTCAAGATCACGTTGACTTCTATCCTGTCTCACCCCATGCTACTTTTTTCAGGCTCAGATCCTACATATTAACAATGCAGCACTCTTAAGCAGGTGAATCTTTTTCCCCCTCAATAAAAGCTCCTGCTAAATAAAAGTGAGTGCCAGCTAGGGTTGCCAGCTCTGGGTTGGGAAATTCCTGGATAGTTGAGGGCAGAGCCTGGGGAGGGAGCTTAGAAGGGATGTGATGCCATAGATTCCACCCCACAAAGTGGCCATTTTCTCCAGGGGAATGGATCTCTGTCTCCTGGAGATCAGTTTAAACCCCAGGAGATCTCCAGGACCCACCAGGAGGTTGGCAACTCTAGTGCTATTAGCAAAATGAAAGCCCAGAATACAACTCTGTCTTTGACTTCTGTGGGGATAGTTCCCTGCTAAATGTGGTGAGTGACCTGAACTCTAATCAGACAAGAAGGTGAGCTTGTATTAGATCGGACAGCATTTGTCATAAGACAACTATTATAGGTAGGGTTGACAACTCTGATTTGGGACATTTCTGGAGATTGGGGTGGAGCCAGGGGAAGGTGGCATGTCGGGATGAGAGGGACCTTAGGGGACTATAATGCCATAGAGTTCACCTTCCAAAGCAGCCATTTTCCCCGGGGGGACTGATCTCTGTAGCCTGGGAAATAGTTATAATTCTGGGAGATAACCAGGCCCCACCTCGAGGCCAGCAATCCTAATGACAGGTTTTCTCTGTACATGTTCCTTGGGGCCCTTCCCCATTTAAAAAGGTGGAAGCTGGAAGCATGAGTAATGTCTCTGTTTTACCACATGGCTGAACTCAGTTTGGTTTCATCAACCTATATAGGATTGTTATCTTTTTTTGTATGGGTTCTGTTTTAACAGTTACATGCTATACGGGTTGAAAATCAATAGGTGTGTTTTTCTGCATCATTTCCATGATTTGTGAATTTGATGGTTTGAACTTTATGACGGCATAGCAAAAGCTTTGTGGCCTATTCCCCATGGCATTTAGGTTAAGTCTTGTTTTGACTACAGATGAAAAATTTCCAGAAATTTTGAAACCACAGAGAAAAAAAATGTACCCTTTCGTAGGTGGGGGAGGGATAAGAATATATGCAATATTTATTTTGTTGATTTAATAACATGAAGTGTATTATCTATAACTTAAACCATATTTAACATTGTACAATTTGGTATTTTTATGGAATTTAAAAGTAAAAGTATCTCAATTTTCTATATGAAAAATTGCAAGGGTACACCTTTCTAATCTATGCTACCATAGCATGTGTCTTTAATTTTTGCTTTCTGAGGAGTAGGAAAAACTAAAAGATGACAGCAGAAAACAAATTCTCTGTTAAACAAAAGGAAGTGTATTATTTGGGCAGAAACCCTCTCTTAGAGTCACAATAAACAGGACTACCCGCATGTCTAGATATTAAGTTAAATTTTATAACAATAATAGGCTATCATTAAACACATTATAGCATATTATTTGTTGCCAAAAAAAAATTACATTTAACCTCACTGGAAAAATTGAGAAAGTCCCAGACTTTTTCATGCTGAATATTTCAGATGCTGAACATTTCAGTGAAATGCTTTGTATGACAAGGTTTGTCTCTCTCAAAAGGAGAAAATATTTCATATTTTGGGTTTTTTTTAGTACTACTGCAAATTTTCCATTGGAAAAACTGAAAAATACTTAGATGCTTCCATGCTATATATTTTGAATGTAAAAAGTGTTGTCTTAAGAAGCATTTACTCATTCTAAAAGAGAAAATATTCATACATGCTGGAAAAACCTGCGGGGGGGGGGGGGGGGCTAGGAATTTCCCCATTTTTTCCTGCAGCCACTCACATCTCTAATTATAGGGGATCTCTTGGGTTTTTAATATCAGTTACTAATTTTGTCTGTAATAACTGGTGACAGTTCGGGGTGTGTGAAGCTTTCCTCATCCAGTTTGGTGTAGTGGTTAAGTGTGCTGACTCTAATCTGGGAGAACAGGGTTTGATTCCCCACGCCTCCACTTGCACCTGGCTGGATGACCTTGGGCAAGCCACAGCTCTGTACCACCTGTTCTCTCAAGGACAGTTGTCTCAGAGCTCTCTCAGCCCCACCTACCTCACAGGGTGTCTCTTGTGGGGACGGGAAAAGAAAGGAGTTTGTAAGCCACCCTGAGACTCTTAAGTGAGTGAAGGGTGGGATATAAATCCAATCTCTTCTCTTCTTCTTCTTCTATCATTGCATCTGTAAAGCACTGTTCAACGTCTGCCTGACATGCAGTTGTTATCCAAGCTTTTAATCTTGTAAATACCACATTCACCATAAGAATGGGGGTGGCTAGAGGTGGGGGTCTTGAGTCTGACAGTCCACCGATGTCTGCTTATGAATGATATGAGGATCCTCTCCCACATTCATGATCATGAGTTTTAAAATTATAAGAGGGCTAAGGCCTTTCCAGGCTAATGAGCACAGAGTAAAAATATGTGATGTTGAGTGATTCTAATGTACATATCCTCTCCTAGAGCATGAACTCAGGAGCACTGAGTACAAATTAGTTATGCATTCAATCCTTTTTACTTGCAGCCTCTCTCATGCATGCTGGAAGAATGTATCACTGTAGAATTTAGCTTCTTAAAAAAGTTGGTTCTGAATCAGATTTTTATTTACAATATTTATCCTACCCTCCCTCCAAGTAACACAGGGCAGCATACATTGTTCTCCCCTCCTCCATGTTATCACAACAGCCCTGTGAAGTAGGTTAGACTGAGAGAAAGTAACTAGCCCAAGGTGACTCAGCTGATCTTATGCCTGAATCTGAGTCTCTTAGGTTCTAGTCTGAAACTTTAATTACTTCACCACATTGGCCCTCAGTATTGGCTTTAATTCACCAGAGCATCTAAATGTTTATGTTTACCAGAATCAAAACTCTGAATGTGGAACATCCACATTGAGAGGCAGTAAACCTCTGAATGCCATTGCTAGAAGGCAACATCAGAGGGAGCCCTTGGCCTCTATGCCCTGTTGTTAGACTTACTGTGTGAGATAATGTTGTGTCCCATGGTCAGGGCCCAAGGCCTGGTGCCAGTGAGTCACAGGAAGGCCCTGGCATCTGGGTTTCGAGAGACAGACTCAGCCTAATGCAAGAGGTCCAGGCACCAAGGTTAAGTAGCAATGCAAGGCAAGGTCCGAGAACTGAGGTCTGATCCAGTACAAAGTCAGGGCATAAAAGGAGTCAGGATCCCAGGCGAGTCCACAGAGCGTAGTCAGGTCCAGATCAGAGGTCGTCGTACACAGAGTGAGGATACAAGGCAAAGTCCAAGAAGCATGGTCAGGTCCAGAACAGAGGTCAAACCATATGGAGGCAAGAAGCAAGGCTGATCCTGGGAGTCACAGAAGGGAGCTGGTTTGAACGTTGTTGCCAGCAAGGGACTGGTGGCAACTGCTTGGTATTTATGGAACTGCAGCAGCCCCTCCCTGACCAGTGTTGCTTGTTCTTGAAAGGAGTCATCAGCTTCTCCAGCTGTGGTCACTTAATGTCAGGTTTTCCTCTGCTTCTGTTTTGCTCTCATCTAACGGCATGGGTGGGGTGATGTCCTCCTCTCCAGGGTCTGGTTGTAGTTCTGGGGAAGAGTTTGTGCTTATCAATGGCTCTGGTTGTAAATCGTGGAGAGTGCCTGTGCTTGTGGATGGTACTGGCTGCAGATCTTGGAGAGGGTCTGCAGCTGTGGACAACCCAGGCTATTCCCCAGTCAAAGGTTCAAGGCATTCATCACCTGCTTCCCAGTCATCTTCAAACTCCCCGTTGGCTAGATCTGGTTGAGGTATGGAAGAGACTGATGGAGCCAAATGGTGGCAGCTCCTGTCTGGTGGAATGAGCTTCCGGAGGAGATCAGGGCCCTGCAGGACCTTATGCAGTTCCACAGGGCCTGCAAGATGGAGCTCTTCCACCAGGCCTTTCAATAGGAGCCGCCACCGTTGGTACCACACTGCGACTGTCAGCTGATGATGTGGGCCACCCTGGATGCAGCCCAGGCCCGACAGCCACGTAAGGCCGTATTCCGCCCCTAAAGCCATCTGAATTTTATAATTACAATTGGAAGCACTTTAACTGGAATTTTGCTGTTGCTAATGGGTCTAATTTATGGGATTTTAAACTGGATTTTAAATGTTATTGTATTTGGATATCGCACATTGTGCCCTTGTGAGCCGTCCTGAGCCCGTTCGCGGGGAGGGCGGGATATAAAACTAAAAAAAAATAAAATAAAAATAAATGGTGAGTCATGATTAGGGGTGTGTATTTGGCATAAACCAAGCCAGACACCTGCCCCCCCCCCCAATATCTTACTGGTATTTTCTGGTTATTATTTAAGCCAACTACAGATCAGAGAATCTGATCGGCCAGCAGTATAGCTGGACCCGGATAAAGTCGTTTCCCCCCAGCTTTTATTTGGGTATATTCAGCTATACTGAGAGAGCTCCCCACTGCATGCAGATCCTGGGGCTAGCTTCTCCTGCAACGTGGTTTAACCCGCTCTGCAGGAGAAGCCAAGCCAGCCCCAGGGTCGAGTTGGCTTTAAAACAATGGGATTTTTCTTTTCAGGCCTATTGAACTAAAAAAAATTCAGGATTTCCTAAAAATCCTGGATCTGAATACCATACCAGTACTGGGATCTGGGATTTTTTTTTTTTTTTGGAAATATCCAGGTCTAATAGACCCCAACTGAAAAATACTGATTTTTAGCATACCCCTAATCATGACAGATAGGATGCTGGACTAGATGGACCACTGGTCTGATCCAGAAGGTCTCTTCTTATGTTCTTACCAATAGCTACGTACATAACAACAGGCTTAGGATGAGATGTATTTCTCCCTGCCTACGTAAGAAGATGCCAGAATAACTGTCTTCCTTCAGGGTGTGGTGATTTAAAATATTATCATGGAATGGGACAAGAATGTGAATGGTGGCAAGATTTTATGATAGGAAGAGTCGGAAGATTTGGAATGAGACAACATCTACAATAGATATCCTACTCCCCGCCCTAGTCTTTCTCACTTTCTCAGTGCTCCTACTGTTAGCCCGCTTTCCTGGAGCTAGCAAATATATGACTAAACAACACTTTCAGATTTAGAAAAACCTACACAAATCAATCATCTGGCTGACCTCCTACATTTCAGCAACTATGCACACAATATATATAGAGATGTGGACTGTTTCCTTCATTCTTTGAGTTCCCACTGAGGGTTGCCATCTTTTTGATGGAAGTGGTTCTGTGGCTTTAACAGCTGCAGAAGGTCACAAATGGATGGGGCATTCTTCATTTCTGCATATTCATCCAGGGTACATGTGTGTTCAAGGCTTTACCTAGATACCTGCCTTTTAGGCAGCTGTTGAAGCCATCAAGCCTCTGTCCTTAAAAAAAAAGAAAAGAAAAAGCAAGGACAATCCAGTGTCTGGTGACTGGATTGTGGGCGGGGATATGGGGGGGGGGGCAATACCAGCTGCGGTATCATGTCACTTTCAGTAAAAAAAAAAAAGGAAGTGACATAGGTAAATCTTGGAAAACCACAGAGTTTCCAGTGATTCCTAGAGCTACCTTATGTCACTTCCATTTTTTTTACAGGAAGTGATGTAGGGTTTTTAAAATGGGAGTGGGGCAATGGGACCCCTAAAGTGTATACTTTATAGCTGATCTTTGCACCCTTGTATTTCCTGCAGCCTGAGTGATCTGTCTTCTGCACCATACTGTGGCCCAGTTTGTACTTTCATCACATAAATCAAAGGACAACACTTTCTCTGGACTGCCTCATGTCAGACTGCAGATGAATCCATATGAAAAGCTTTCTGCCCTATACCTAGAAAAATTGTATAGCAGGGAGAAAAATAGCATTCCATTTCTCTCTGTCATGCTAGTCTTCTGTGTGCATAGAGCATTTTCTTCCTGGGGGGGGAGTGGTGAAACATACAACCTTACCCACCCTCAATCTGAGGACATACTTTCTCTAGAGAAAAAAGTTTTATTTCTTTTTTTAAAAATCTATACAAACTGGTCCTGACAAGTTGTCTAATATGGATAATGGGAAGTTCAAGTGGGATAAATAAACATCAGAATGTGCTAATTTCATGAAGACCAGATATTGGCTTTAAAGTGCCCTCAGGACATTTAGCTGATAAATGTGCTTATGTTCTTTTAAAATATCTTAAACAAGCCTAGAATAGGGGTGTTTGAAAACCAGCCAATTAGGCTCATATCCTGTTTGACGGTTGCAGAGACCTGATTTTTCCGTGGTTGGTTTGATAGTGTGTTGATCTGTTTGTGGCAGATTTTGTTACTGTATGGTGCAGTTGGCTTTTCATGCATGTACATTTTCACAAAGCCTGATCCACTCCCCCCTCCCCATCCTTGCTCTTCTCAGTAGGCAGTTGTTTAAATAAACCATTGGATCACTCAAAAATCATATAAATCAGTCATCAGTAAATTCGGTTTTTTAATAAAATCCGATCCTGTGGTGTTTATCTAACCTAGTGATACTCAGTGTCATGCTTGGGACCCCCATGTGGCACTTTGACATGCCACCTGGGGCTCTTCTGCGCACTGTTTCCCAATATGGTACCTGGCCCATCCTTCAGGAGAGCAGGTAAGGCCCTTGCCAAAGGGAGGCTTGTGGCTGACAGGTTGTTCCCACCTTGAAACAGCCATTGCCAGAAGAAACAGAGAAACCATGGAGCTTCCTGAGGTGCTGGACTTGTGTCAGGGGTGGAAATAAATGTGGCTTTTTTGTTTGGTGAGAGTTGTGAATGTGAGCACCACTGATCTAAGGAGTTCTTAGTAATGGATCTACAGCATCTCTGTGCATGCAGTTTTGGAAAAAAACCAATGCAGACTGGTTTGGCAGGTGTTCACAATTGCTCGGCATGAACCAATCTGACAAAGTGATCAGCTGGCATCTGATCACTACGTTTCATATTTGCGGCAAAATTCACAGCATCCCTAGCTTCAGTTAATGGGGTCAGAAAGTTGAACATTCAGTGATGGTAGAATGTACTATATAAAAAATTAGCCCTTCTGTAAAGGCATCAAAGGAGCAGGAAAAATGGCTGTCTGAGGCCTTGGCAAGCCAGTTCCAGCACTGATACGAGATACAATTGGCACTGATGTGGCTGTAAGCATGAGGTAGCGCCTTCATATTTTTACTCTTCAACCTAACATAGAAACTTCTAAGAATGAGTGCACACATAATATACCTAGCCACAGTAATCCAAACAGTGGTCACCTCCAGATTTGATTTCTGTAACTCACTTTACACTGGCCTGCCCTTGAGGCTGATCCAGAAACACCAACTGATCCAGAATGCAGTAGCATGAGTCCTGACAGGAATGTCACGGACAGCACCCATTCAACCTGTGCTGCATCAGCTGCACTGGCTTCTAGTGGAGTACCATGCCAGGTTCAAGGCTTTGGTACTGATCTTTAAGGCCTTGAGTGGTCTGGGACCTGCGTACCTTCAGAACCGCCTCCTCTGGTATGTCCTCCAAAGAGCATTACACTTTGCCAAGAACAACCTACTGGTGGTCCCTGGCCCAAGGCATCTGGTTGTCCTCGTCCTGTCTGGTGGAACTCTCTGCCAGATAACATCCATCCCCTGTAAGACCTGATGCAGTTCTGCAGGCATTGTAAGGCAGAGATGTTCCATCAGACCTTTGGTCAGGGTTGCTGATCCCCAGTAGGGGGCAGGGGATCCCACAGTTTGGAGCCCTACCCCCTGCTTCAGGGCTATCAGAAAGCTGGGGGGGGGGGGAGAAATAGCTGCTGGGTGCTCCATTGTATCCTATGGAGACTGGTCTCCATAGGGTATAATGGAGAATCGATCTGTGGGTTTCTGGGGGGCTATTTTTTGAGGTAGAGGCACCAAAATTTCAGCATAGCTGCTGGTGCCTCTCCTCAGACTTCTCCCCCCCCCAAGTTTCAAAAAACATTGGACTAGGGGGTCCAGTTCTATGAGCCCCCCAAAAAGGTGCCCCTATCCTCCATTATTTCCAATGGAGGGAAAGCATTTAAAAGGAATGTGGTCTCTTTAAATGCGATGGCAGCTCACCCGGAACTCACTTCAGCGTTCCCTCTCCCAGAGGCTCCTGTTAAGTCCCCCACCTGCTTGTCAGCCTCACCTGGCGACCCTACCTTTGGCTGAGGACATTGACGGATACCATCTCGGCTGGCACTCACACCTCTCCCCCTCCCCTCCCTGCCCTTCCACTTCCAGCTATGTTTCCCACTATGCTGTCCCTTTTTATGGGAGGCGGTGACGCACTTGAGAATCTGATAACACCATCTGTGAATTATTTTTATTGTTTTTATTTTTATTTAAATTGATCAATTGTTGCATTGTTTTTATTTTGATGTCATTTATGACTGTTGTACATAGCTTGGAGCCCTGAATGTTAAGGGATGGAGCTATCCACAAATTGAAATGATAAATAAATAAAAATAAATAATGTTCAGAAAAATGCAATATGAATTTTTTTAAAATGTCATGACATTTGAGAAGGGCTCAGTAGGTCTGACTGAAATACCATTTGCTTTGTTTGTTTCATATTGCTTATTAGGTATGGAGTATAACAGCAAATTAAGGTTACAACAGTAGCCAGATCCAGCAGCAATGAACAGGCAGGTTTCAGGGTGGCCATTCCAGTGACTTATGCTGGAGTTGCTGAATCTTCATTTGGGAGTAAGCTCACTGAACTCAGTGCAGTATAAACATACACAGGGTTGGGCTGTGCATGTAATTTGTAACACCAGCATCACAATCCTAAATTGTTGAGAAGTCTGCATGAGCAATGAAGCCTATGCAAACAGGCCAAAGGGCCAAACCAGCCAGAGATTTTAATAATAATAAGTATCTCAAAATGGAAGATTTACACTTAAAATATATTTTCTGGTCTAAGGAACTGTTCAAACTTTCAATTTGTGACATAGTACCAACTTGAATTTCATGCTCAGAGAGGTTGAGAGCACTTTACATGCCCCCGCTGCATGCTTAAAGGATGTCTGTAAAGAGAGGAGTCCTGGCTCAGTGGTCCAGGATCTGCTTTGCATGCAGATCAGGCAGTAGGTGATGTAAAAGGCCTGTGCCTCTTGAGCTGCCAATTAGAGGAGACAAGGGGGGGCTGTCAGCTTCTCCTCCTTCCTCCTCCTCCCCTTCCCCCCACATTCCAGCCTGCCCGAGGCGAGGCCCCTCCGGCGCAGAGCCGTGGGCCTCGCCATCTCTTCTCCACCTCCCGCCCCGGCTTGGCCCAGCGAGGCCCACAGCTTTGTGCCGGAGGAGCCTCACCATTCCTTTCCTCCCCCCTCGCCCTCGCGTTCCCCTCCCGCCCGTTCTCCTTTGCCGCGGCTTGAGTGGCTTAATGCCACTCAGGCCCAGCATTTTCCTTCTCCCCCGGCATCATCCCCTCCCTCCCTCCCCCCCGTGCTCATCTGCCCGCCCACCAGCTCACTCTTCTTTGCTGGGGCCTGAGTGGCTTAATGCCACTCAGGCCCAGCGTCTCCCCCCCCCCCGGCTGCACTCATCTGCCACCAGTGCCACCAGCACTCCCGCAAGTCCATTCCCTGCGCATGCGCAGGGAACCGCCGCCACGCCGCCAGCAACAACCACACGACAGGTAAGTTCGTTCCCTGTGCATGCGCAGGGAATGCTTTTTTACTTTTCGGGGGATTTCAGTATCCCCCCAAAACTTTTTTTAACTTTTTTGATTTTTCTGCAAACGGGGGGATCACCCCCCATCTGCAGAACCCCCTCCCCACCCCCCAAGTGCCCCCCCGCGTGGATTTAAGTATCCACACGCGGGGGGGGGCACTTGGGAATTAGATATATAGATGATACTGACCTGATAGACCAATGGTCTTACTCAGTAGAAGGCTGCTTCATGTGTCTTTATATCAGGAAGGAGTCTCCTCTTATATCTGCAACTTTAAACTTGTCCAGTTTTCATGTTGGTTGAGCTTGCAAACACCTTATTATGTGATTACCTGAATTTGTGCTTTTGTGGGAGTGGGAGGAACAGTGTCACTTCAGAATCCATATGAGTAATATGGCCATAAGTTGTGCTATGATCTAAAACACATCTATTATATATAAACATACATTGATCAGAGTTGAAACTGTGCAACATGAACATACCCCCATGTGAACATCGATTTGAGCAAGTCCGTTCACTTCAGCAGAACAGCTATATTTGAGTCTAGTAACACCTTAGAACCTAACAAGATTTTTGGGGTATTTTCAGAGCTTTGGCTCTCTAAAGCTCATAGCCTGAAAATCCTGGTGGCCTCTAAGAGCCTACTGCACTTGAATCTAGCAGCTACACTACTGCAGATGAACATGGCTACACTCTGAAACTCACTTCAATAAAGTATGTGTAGCAGAGGTTATCACTGAGATGGGCCCATGGATTTGGTTTACATCCTGAGCTGTGGCTTTGCTTTTCAAAGTCATACTTGAGACCCTCGGTGATCTTTAGTAATCCTCCTTGCAATACAAATGCCACCTGAGTCCAGTTTACATACTTCTACTTTAAAATTGTTGTATCTTGGCAAGTTGTGAATTTGGTGATGTTCCCTTATTGAATTGTTTAGTCATTTTCCCCTGATCCCTTAGGGCCACAAAAGCTGTGCTGTAGGTTGGTTTCACTTCCTCTTCTGGTTGCGGGTTGTTCTGCTTCTGCTCAAGCAGAGGCTAGGAAAGGCCCTCCTTTTGTTCCAATAAACTTTCAATCCTTCTGGCACCATGTGTATGTGGAATTATTACAAAAACGTTACAACTAATTAGTTTTGAGAAAGTCGTATAACCTTGGGAGCTGCAGTTTCTCATGATAGGTGGTTGTTTCCATTTTGCCTCAGTAGTTTGTTGGTTTCTATAGGCTGCTTCTCATAGAGCAGGGGTGGCCAAACTGTGGCTCGGGAGCCGCGTGCGGCTCTTTCACACATATTGCGCAGCTCCCAGCAGGGTGGCTGGAGAAGCTAAAGACCATTAGCAAACAAATATCACTGGACAAATGAATATCGTTATCAATATCTGCTTTTACCACTTTTGTTATTATTTTTGGCAGTCTCATTTAATGTTAATAAAAAGCAAATTTGCATATTTCCCAGTAAAAACATGTAATATTTGTTCATGTCTTGTGGCTCTCAAACATCTGACATTTATTCTATGTGGCTCTTTCGTTAAGCAAATTTGGCCACCCCTGTCATAGCGCAAGGCTTGTGGTACGCAGTGGTTTGTAGATGTGTGTTAACACACAGTTGTGTGTTAAACTGTGCAGTCTTAAGCAAAGTCACACTCTTTTATGTCCACCAAAGTCAGTGTGCTTACAAGGGTGTCACTCTGCTTAGTGATTCCACTTTCAGTGAAAGAACCTGGGGAAGTGCAAAGGAGTAAGATCAGGAACAGGACAAAAATGCATGACCCAATCCTATTCATGTTTATCAGAAGCAAATTCTGAGTTCAATGAGACTTAATTCCTAATATTTATTTGGTGCAAACTTAACACACTTATCAGTAAGTTTTGTGAAAATCAGAAACTTGTTTGCCAAGAAACAGTGGCATCATGTTAGTTACCCACTGTTCTCCAGTTTGGTTTCTGAACATTGTTCAGACTCCCATACACATGAAATGTGTCACTGAGAGGAGACATGGTGTAACTGCATAATATATTAGACATGTGTCAGGTCACAGGTGTGTACCTGGACTTGCAGTCAGATGTACATTGGGGGTCACAGATGTACCTTAAAAAGCTCTCATTTGCCCAGAGCTGCAAGGGAGCCCTGTGGGGGGGAAGTTCCCAGGTCCCCCCCCCCCCCCCGCTGCCTTTTGCGAGTGGAAAGGGTTCAGGGAAAAGTTTTTTGGCCCAGGGTGTTGGGCTTATTGTGTAGTTTGACCCCAAGGATGATATATTGTGGGTCCAGCCAAACTGGGGGCTTGGGGAGCTGCCCAGTGTGCTGCTAGGGGATAGGAGCAGCATATCTGTTTTAATAATCTTCTGTGCTTGAGTGTGAGAAAGTCCCAGAAGACATCTTTTTATAGTTGCCAGGAGATGACTCTCAGCAGGAGAATTTGACAGCTTTCAACATGTATTTTTTTCCTTTAAGGGTTGCTAGCGCACAGGTTTAGTTCAGTATTCAGTTTTGTGAGGTATTTTTAATCCATGGGCACATCTTCTTATGTACATTTGTAATCTGTCAAAAAAGGGGCTTGATCTGAATTCAGTGGCAAATTGTACATGCACCAGTTCCACAACAATTTCACATATATTCCAAATTGAACCAGAAGGTAGGCAGAGTGGAATGTGGGTTAGAACCAGCCCCTTCCAAAAGAGAACAGGGGACATCTGCTATCACTGACTACAACATGTTTTACCTTTGGTGTTTCTGGAACATACGTGAGAGAACAGGCAGCTGAAAGTTCAGTACTGTTCTGCACATATTCTTAATGCTAATGAAGAGTTGCTATTCCCAGAGCTCTTGGGGGGATTTACATATTTTATGTACTAATATATGTGCCAAGGATTGAACATGTTATCTAGAAGACGTTTCCATCAAACTAATTGCCAAATTCTCTCTCCAAAGTCTGGGCCTGAGATTTCAGTTTTATCTGTATAGCTTGAACAGGCTTACAAGGATTCAGACCAATGAACCAAGCAGCTATTTCAAAACCAAAATTCTATAGTTTTCCAAAACTGGTAATGGAGATCCTAATTAATACAGAAATTCAAGGATCAGTCAGGTGGACAATTTTACTGATCCCCAGTATTAAACTCTTTATTTATTTGCTGTGTTTTATTATTTTTCCTGTTCAATTCAAAAAGCAAAAGTTGTATAATCTATCCTTATATGGAAGTAACAGAAAGACTTACAGAGCAACCCTAAATCAATGGATTTAAAAGTCTATAACTCTGCTAAGGATTACCCTGATAGTATAATAAGCTAATCAAAGTACTTTCAGGTGGGTAGCTCTGTTGGTCTGAAGCAGCAGGCAGTAAATTAGCATACAAATGCAAGAGTTAACAAACAGATGCAAGAACAATGTTTGTGTCCAATGGCACTTCCAAAATAACAAAGTTCAGTTCTGGGCATATGCGAGAACTGAGAGACGTAGCATGTGTAGATGCACAGTCTTTCAGATACATTGAAAAAGATTTCTTCAAATGCTACATATTGGGGGGGGGTTGTTGTCAGGAAGGGCTAATTACTGTCAAGCTGCATTAAGTAACTGAGCAATAATAAATAAATGGGGAATAACACATTTGATAATACATGGGAATAGCAGCAAATTGGCATACAGATAATAAAAGAATTAACAACAGATGTGAGAACTGAGTTTCAGCCCAGTGGCACCTTTAAAACCAACAAAGTTTAATTTCTGGTTATGAGTGAGAACTGAATGACTTAGCATGTGTAGTAAGATAAGAAGCTGATATTTATGTTAAGACCAGGGGGTTCCATTATCCTGAATGTGGTAATTTGTAATTCAGCAATCTCCCATTCCCTTTTTATTTTTTTATTTTTTTATGAATGATTTTTAATATTTTCAAACAAAACATGACAAACTAACATACACACAAATACGAGAGTAATACTGGTTACACTGTACTTTTTAAACTGCCCCATACAAATATACTACAGATACATATGTCTCTATGCCACTCTTACTACCATAATTTGTTTACAATTTAGGCAATATCAAAATATTTCACTGCTATTTTTTGATATATCTATCTTTTGAGTTTTATTCAATAGGATAACATGATTTCTACTGATTGCCTCTTTATCTAAACATTCTCGTTTAGACTTTTACAAAATATGTTTAAGTAACTTTCCCAATATAGTTCTTTTTCCATGCATTTTATAAAAATTATTAGATTGCTGGAATCCTTAAATCAAAATTAAGTACCTTACACTTTTAAAACAAACAAACATTATTATCAGCCTTAATCTATGGTATATACTAATAGCAAAGTGCCCCTCCACATGCAGATACCTTAATCCATGTGGGGGGGAACTTGGGGGACAGGGAGGTTGTTCTGCAGACATGGGGTGGTCCCCACGTCTGCAGAAAAATCTAAAAAGTTAAGAAAATTTTTGCGGGGATACTTAAATCCTCCCCAAAGTAAAAACCTGTTCCCTGTGCATGCGCAGGGAACGGACTTATCTCACTGCTGGTGGTGGCCGAGCAGCTGGGTGGTGGCGGCAGGCTGCGGCTGAGCTGGTGGCCTGGCAGCTGGCCCACCAATGCTGCCGCCGGCTGCCGGTGGCGGACGCTGGCACTGGTGATGCCGGAGCAGCCCTTGCTGTGGGCCTCGCTGGATTGAGCTGGGGAAAGGGAGAAGAGGGATGGCCCATGGGGGAGGGATGGGAGAACTGGCGGGCCCAGTGAGTGCCACCGAGGCCTGGCGAGCACCGGGGGGGGGGAGTGGCAGTCCGCAGTGGGCCCGGTGAGCACCGCCGAGGCCTGCTGAAGTCTGTGGGGGGAGGGGGAGAAGTGGTGGCCCACAGTGGGCCTGGCGAGTGCCACCAAGGCCTACCATGGCCCATGAGGGGGGGAAGCAGTGGGCCCACCGAGCACCGCTGAGGCCCACCAGAGACCGGGGGGAAGGGAAGGAGTGGGGGGGCAGATGGGAGCCGGGGGGAACGGGCCCGGGGGGAGGGAGAGATCGCCAGCCTCAGCTCCTTCCCCCACCACGAGTAGCACGGGCCCCCTTTGTCTTATTCTAATAAGCATTTCTGAATATTCTCTAGACTAAAGTTTTTCTTATACAATCTACATTCTTTTTGGTTAAACTGTTTAAATTACTAGTTTTAATCTTCTCATAAATATTTTAAATGTAGGTTAATTTTTTTTGTAACTGTATAAATGTACCCATGGGAGCTCTCCAAACCAGTCTTACAACAAAATCTCTATGCTGATCTTATTCCCCCAAAACAAAAAAGGTTTTCATCTTCCCATAGATGGTTTACATGAAGGTTAGGTTTTATATAAGTACATAAATAGGAGTTCTCCAAACCAATCTTATAACAGAGTCTCTGAGTTGGTCCTATTCCTTTATCTTAATCCCCCCCCCCTTTTTATAATTCCTTCTCTTTAGTACAGTCTTGGATCTAGGCACTTTCTCCTTCCACATGGAAAGGTTTTTTCTCATGATTTGCCATCTATATTCAATGCTTAGGCTTGTTTAATCTTTTCTCTGGTATATTTTCCTCCTTGTGCTTTTAAGGGATCCAGGTTTTAACAGTCCTTTATTAGCACTATTATTCTCCCTGTTGAAATCAGCTTGATTCTTACCATAAATTAGTTTTTCTTGCTTGTAGAGTTGTCCTTGCAGAGTTGGGTGCTGTAGTTCCTTTTCATTTTAGGTTGGGCCAATTTGATTGTAAAATTGTTCTGTTTCTTGCAGTTTGGCATTGAATGACTGAAGTTGATGGTACAGGTTTTTGGGCTAATATCTGTTCAAAAGTCTGTTTAACTGCGTTGCCAGCCTGAATCATTGATTCAGTAATGACAGCCTGGATCGCTTTTCAAAATATTTGGAGCTTGTCAGGTTCCACTGAGCTCTGCATCTCTGTAGCCACTGGCATGATTTCCTGAGAGTGAATTGTTTGTTTCAATACATTAACAAGAGTTTCAGTTCAGTCAAGCAGTTATCAGCTGTCTCTTTCAAGTTGTCTGCCTCTGCCAGATAATGTCTCACAAACAAGCCAGATGTTCCACAGCTTTTTAAAACATATTGCGCCTCTAGTCTATTCTCAGCAGTAAAGCATGACGTCACAAAGGGTTGCCATAAGCTGGTGAGTTTACCTTTGAATATCTTTGTTTCTTTTTAAAGAAGGCTTTAAAAAGAAAAAAAATCCTCTTGTAGAGGCTTAGATCCTTCTTTGCCCCAAATGTTTATCTCAGCATTCTTTTGGTGGTTACTATCTTATCTCAGCTGCTCCGTGCAGAAAGGGGGGGGGGATTCCACTGCTCCTTTCTGTATCGTTTTGTACAGAAAACATTCATCATTCATTATTCAAAACATTCATCATACTCTTCAGTATTGCTGTTACTGGTACGGGTACTTACAAGTAAGTAACTTCATCGGTGTTCTGGATGAGGCCAAAATATCTCTCTTGTCTGGGGAGTATTCACATCTAATACAGTAATGGCTGCATCTTCTCCATTCTTTGAGAGGATCCAGGGCTTCCACTTGCTTGTTGCTCCAGACCTCCCTCCAGCAGATCCAGTGGGGTTTGGGATCCCCCCAACCCCCCTCAAAAGAATGAAGAATTGGTCGTAGCCTGGTGCAGTTCCCGATGTCGACCGGTCGATGTGCCGCCCAGCAGCAATCTCCCATTCCCATTCAGCCTACCAGGGCATTCAGTGGGAGACCACAGAATAGCTGTTTTATTGCAAAGGAATTTCAGAAAAACACTGGAATAGGAGATTGCAGTGTTTGACAAAACATACTCACTCACTGACTTACCCTTAGGTGCAGCCATATTTATGAAGTGTCTGAGTATCTCGGATCACCCCTAGTCCTTGGTTTTCAGATTTTATGAGCATTAATGCGTAAGTATTTTGCACTGTCAAAGCATATATTATAGAATTTTTAAAGACTATTTATGATGACAAGGGACCCACAAGGACTTGTGGGAGGCATATCAGTTTCCCTTCCTTTATTATGTATTTCTTCCCCTATTGTCCCTTCTCTGAAAACCTCTATTAGCCTCTCCCCCTCTCTGGCTTCCTTCTTTGCTTCCCACCCACCAGCCAACCTACCTTATCTGCTCCTCTGTCTTCTCTCTTGCTGGCAGCCTCTCCTGGTAAAACTATGGTCCAGTCATACAGTGCTGCCCCAACTGTGCACTGCTGAGTGCCAGGCTGGGCCCAGTTGCTTGGTGGGGAACCTATAAGGACTTGCAGAGCACATGTCTCTTTCTCCTGAATCCCCCTTCCCATGCTATTTCCTGCTTCTTTCCTCCTGGCAACTCCTATATCCACCCGCTTCTCTGCTTCCTTCTCTCCTTCCCACTGGGCTTGCCATTCCCCAGGTCTGGGCAGGGGATCCCCCGCTTTCGCGAGCTCTTGCCCACTGAGGACCAGCTGGCTATCAGGAGGAAATTCCTCCCACCCCTCCAACAGTATTGTCCTGTGTGATAAGCTGATGTCACCCAGAAGTGACATCAGCATGTTGGTGACATTGGGGGGTATGCTCTGCTTTTTGGGCAAAACTCTATGTTTTGAAGCCACTTTTACCATAAAGTTTTGCCCCAAAAGCATAGCGTCATCACCGATGTGCTGATGTCACTTCTGGGTGATGTCAGCACATGGCGTGATGGCCTGTCCACTCCTGGAATGCCCCTCAAAGCTCCCCCGCCAGCAAGATAGAGCGGCCTGGCAACCCTACTTTCCACCCACAAGCCAACCTTAATTGCCCCAAATCTTCAGCTATATTTATTATTTATTTACTTCATTTATACTCTGCTTTTCTCCTCAATGGGGACCCAAAGCATCTTGTATCAGTTTAGTCTCATTAAAGGAGACCAGTAAATTTCACAATCAAGCACTTTAAGATCAGGTGGATGATGCATATTGAAGGACCACACTTTTGGATGGCTGTCAGTTTGCCTTGCAAAGTATTAATTCAAATGTTGTTAATGTTATACCTTCTTTTATTTTTTTATTTTTTTATTTATTTTTGGGATTTATATCCCACCCTACCCGCCGTACGGCGGCTCAGGGCAGCTCACAACAATACATAGAACAGATAGTATCTTAAAACATTAAAACATATAAAACAGCTAATACTATACAGGTGGCATATCTTCAATTCAATATGTCATAGCAGTATCCAGATGTAATCCTTATGGACGGTCACAGTAGGCTGGCAGGAGAAGGTCAAATGATCGAATCAAATAGTCGGCTGGCGGGTAAGATCGAATGATCAGATCGAATAGTTGGGCCAGGGCCAAGATGGAAGTGTTGGGCGACCCCTACTTAAACGCCTGGTGGAAGAGCTCCATTTTGCAGGCCCTGCGGAATTGTAAAAGATTCCGCAGGGCCCTGATATTATCCAGGAGCTCATTCCACCAGTGCAGGGCCACCACAGAAAAGGCCCTGGCCCTTGTCACTGCCAACCGAGCCTCTTTTGGCCCTGGAAGGACCAGATGGTTTTGGGATCCAGACCGAAGTACTTGCTGAGGAACATATGGGGAGAGGCGGTCCTTCAAGTAGCTAGGTCCCAGGCCATAGAGGGCTTTATAGGTAAGTACCAGCACCTTGAACTTTATCCAGTATGCTATAGGCAGCCAGTGCAGTAATTTTAGGGTGGGTTGGATGTGTTCCCGCACAGGAAGGCCCATCAACAACCGCACCGCTGCATTCTGCACCAGCTGCAGCTTCCAGATTTGGCACAAGGGCAGCCCCAAGTAGAGAGTGTTACAATAGTCCAATCTTGAGGTGACCAAAGCGTGGATCACTGTAGCCAGTTCGTTATGTTCAAGGAAGGAAACCAACTGCTTGATCAGCCGAAGATGGTAAAAGGCTGATCTCGCAGTGGCTGCTACCTGGGCCTCCATTGTTAACACGGGGTCCAGGAGCACTCCCAGACTTCTAACCTCCGATGCTGGCACCAACAGCACCCCCTCGAAGGTCGGGAGAGGGATCCCCACCCCTGATCTGTTCCGACTCAAGCACAGGATCTCCGTCTTCGTTGGATTCAATTTCAGTTGACTCTGCCTGAGCTAACCAGCCATGGCCTGCAGCGTTAGGTCCAGATCATCTGGGCCAGAGTCCGACTGGTTGCCCAATAACAGATAGAGCTGGGTGTCATCTGCATACTGATGACACCCTAGCCCATACCTCCAGGCAATCTGGGCAAGGGGGCGCATATAGATGTTAAACAACATAGGGGAAAGCACTGCTCCCTGTGGGACACTGCAAGTCAGTGGATGTCTCTGGGAAAGCTGTTCCCTTACCACCACCCTCTGTCCCCGATCTTGGAGAAATGAGGAGAGCCATTGTAAAGCTAACCCCTAGATCCCAATATCGGCGAGGTGGCAGGACAGTAGCTGATGGTCGACCGTGTCGAATGCCGCCGACAGGTCCAACAACATCAGCACCGTCATACTGCCTTAATCCAGAAGCCTCCAGAGGTCATCCATCAGGGCGATCAGCACCATCTCTGTCCCATGACCCGGTCAGAAGCTGGACTGGAAAAGATCTAACACAGAGGTGTCATCCAAAAAGCCCTGCAACTGGTCCGCCACCACCTTCTTGATTAGCTTGCCCAAATATGGCAAGTTAGATACCGGTCGATAGTTTCCTAATTCAACCGGATCCAATGATGGTTTTTTAAAGAGGGGACGTATCATAGCCTCCTTTAGAGCACTAGGGAATACTCTTTGTGCAAGGGATGTGTTGATGATCTCCCTAAGTGCTCCTTGTACTCCCTCATGGCTAGTTCTAATTAGCCAGTATGGGGACGGATCGAGACAACAGGTGATTGGACGGACCAGAGAGAGCAATTTGTCAACCTCTTCCAGAGTAGACTGAAATAATCCAAAATATGACCAAAAGATGTGCTTGGAGCCTCAAGTTCTGCTACTGTATCAATTGTGGCAGGGAGGTCTCGGTGGAGCAACAAGATTTTATCTGCGAAAAAGTTCCCAAATGCCTCACAGCCTATTTCCAATTCCCTATCATTTGGTCTGCTTGTTGGCAGAGTCATCAATGACCGAATTGTCCTAAATAAATGGGCTGGGTGGGAACTCCCAGACACTATCTCGGCTGCATAAAACACTTTCTTAGCGGCCTTGACAGCCATCTCATAGGCTTTCATAAATGTCCTATAAGATGATCTTGCTGCTTCGCCGGGAGCGCAACGCCACCGTCTCTCTAGCCATCTGAGTTCCCATTTCAAATCCCTCAACTTGCCTGTATACCAAGGGGCCAGTTGAGAGTGGGAGCGCAGAGGATGCCGGGGAGCGATCTCATCAATGGCTGCCAAAAGACGATGTTGCCAGTCTTTGACATGCTCATCCAAAGAGCCACCAGGGGGCATTGGATCCCGTAGAGCTCCCTGGAATTGCACAGGATCCATTTGGCTGTGTGGGCAAGCTAGAAACTGCTTGCCACCCAAACGGGGTTGGGGCAGCAGGTTCACCCGGGCCCTCAGAGTCTGGTGGTCCGATCACGGTACAGCCATAGCTGCAATCTGGTCCACTGTAACCCCCGATGCAAAAATCAAGTCAAGCGTGTGGCCAGCCCTGTGCATGGGTGTCGTAACAAACTGGGAAAGTCCCAGCGTTGCCATGGACGATACCAGATCCATTGCCTGTGTGGAGGTCACATCCTCGGCATGGACATTGAAATCACCCAAGACTAATAGCTGAGGGTGTTCAAGCGCCCAGCCTGATACAACCTCCAGCAGGGGTGGCAGGCTGCCTGTCGGTGTGTTGGGTGGTTGGTACACCAGCCAGACAGCCAATCTTTCCCCGGCATTCCAGACAAAGCCAACACACTCTATGCCCACAAGATTCTGCGGCAGTAGCGCTTTGAAGGAGTAACCCTCCCGGATGAACAACGCCACCCCTCCCCCTGAGTCCGGGATTGGTGAAGGACCGAAAACCCAGATGGTGCCATTTGGGAGAGAGAGACAGTCTCTCCGTCCCACACCCAGGTCTCGGTCACGCATGCCAGGTCCACATCCTGTTCAGACAAAAAGTCATAAAGGACTCTGGTCTTATTATTAATGGACCTGGCATTACACATCACCAGTGTTGGAGTGGGGTTCTGCTTCCTAGCCCCATAACCTACTACTTTTGGGATGAGACACAGATTGGAAGGGGACCGAGCTCGTCTATATCTCCATCTGGTCCCACTGACATACCTCCCTCTCCCCAGGAGCACAGGGATCCCTTGGTTGCTCATGTGACCGTCAGCGGCCTTTGCCTACTCGTCTCGGCTGCCGTCAGGCCCTTCACAGTACCATTGACAACACCACCTGGCCCTCCCACCCACTACCCATCCAGTAACGGGCACTGCCAAATAACACCCCAAATCGGCTATACAATTTAAACACGAAAAGCCCCATCAGCGAAGCAACTACGCTGTATAAAACACCAATTTCCCACCTAACCCCACCCCACCTAACTACTTTACTAATCTAGTTTGACCAAATTAAGGGGAGGGAACAAATACAATAAACACTCTAGGGCCACTACTCTAACCATTAGCTAACCTATCTTAACTATGGGCTCCCGACGGCCCGGCACAGCCGTGGCGTCGAGGGAGCCGGTTTGCCGCCTCGCACAAAGCGAGGCAGTGGCAGAAGCTTTGGTGCACGTTGCACGCCAGGCAGGGGTGGGGCTTGAGGGAGAAGAGCCATTGCCCCACTCCCACCCAGCGGCATATAGATGTTGTCCAGTAATGCCACATCTGGACCAAAGCCCACCACTGTCTAGACACCAGAAAGGTCAGAGGCGTCCAGAGACCCAAAAAGGTCTAAAATCGCCCAGCAACTCCAAAAATCATAGGATGGATGGTGCTCGACCTCCTAACAACAGTGCCAAAATGGCGCCCACTTGCCAGATGGAGCACCAAGCAGAGAGGACCCAAAAACTAGGCATCTGAAGGCAACAGGGGCTGGAGATTGGTAGCATCCAAAAAAGGTCTAAAGTCAGCCAAGGCCACTGATAAGGACCCAAGGTCCAAACTGTCCGAAAGATCCCGGAGCAGCCGAGCCCCAAGTTATACAAGATTGTCCAGGGCCAGCGACAATGCCCGGGCCTGCCCACCTCTGTGTTGGAGGAAGGCCGAAACCAGCCAAAGGCTCCAGGCTCCGGGAACGCCTGAAATACTCCGAGACATTCCGGGGCCACCCAAAACCCTCTGGAGCCACCCGGAGGTCCCCGATGTCATAGCCAAAGTTGCGGACAGCAAAGCAAGCCGCAGTCTCGGGGCTAGCCGCAGTCGGAGGATGGATTCAGTGACTATAGCACTGGGGGCTATAGTGTTTCAAGCTCATTTACCATCTTGATGATACTGATTATGTTTTAAGTATCACATTATGGCACCCAGTGGAATATAAATCTGGAGAAAGTAGCATTGTAGTCTGCAGCATCTCAAACCCTGGGACTCATGGTGTACAATCTAGTGATGTTATAGGGTGAGGTTTGGTGATGTCAGTGGGCAGGACTGATCAATGTCACACTGAATACCGATATTAATGGAAGAACTTGTACACATCACAATGAATATGGTATCTATGAATGTGTGCAATTATGGTCATGTGGCTGTGGACAGACTATTTAGTACACATAAAAAACATAAACATAAAAATAATTGAAAATGAACTGCTAAATGCAAAATGTAGTTGAGTGGTTAGTGCCAGATTATTGCTTCTAATTTCTAGATTTCATGTGCAGAAGTTACCAGAAGCTGGTGGCCCTGAGATTTCAAACTTGTGCCTTGAGAATGATCTACAAAGGCTGGGTCTCATCTGAAGCCTGGCTCTCATTCCGTAAGGTTTTTTGTGTTTTTTGGCACCTCAACATTTGCTGGTGGTAGTGGGTGATATGTTTGGATTGCCCCCCCCAAAGCAAAGGAAGAGCATATCTATTCCTATCAGCCTCTTTGAAACCTAATGTTTTAAATTAAACACAGGAAGGTGAGGGGGTTTCTCCATCTGGCTCTTGGTGATGTAAGCTTGGATCACTCTAACACTGACTGTGACTTATATTTGCTAGGCATTTTTTGCAGATAAAATTGCTGATGCCTACCAGATACCACTATTACAAAATGCTGGTTTCTGATGTTAACAGACCTAGGGCTAGTCATTGTTGCTTGGGCAAGTTGCAGTTGGTGCAACCTTAAAGAGGAGCTTGGAAAAGTTGATAATGTTGCTAGTCAGAAGTCAAGAAGTCAGCTGAAGGGGCTGCACACCTCCTGAAATATTGAGCAGCTTGGGTTTCCTGTTACATCACTGTTTATAGGCAGAGGCTTCAGCATGTAGTGCTTGCCTTTGCCCAGATTCATTGGTTGCATCAGCAGGGATCTTTCCTTGAGAGAGAAGATCTAGCACAGTTATCCATGCTCTGATGTCATCCAGACTGGACTAATGCAATGTAGTAGGGTTGCCAACTGCAAGCTGAGAACTTCCTGGAGATGGGTCTGGAGCCTGTGGGAGGGTGAATTTGGGGAGGGATTTCTCTTACAGTCCATGGTAAATCATGGAGTTTGCCCTCAGAAGCTCCTATTTTCCCCAGAGCAACCAGTCTCTGTAGTCCATGTGATGTATTTGTGGATACAGTGGTTCTGTTTGTTGGTTAGAACTGTAGAATGCATGAGCTCCCCTGTCCATAAACCAGTTTCTCATATCACAATATCTTCGGGTTTATAAATGGGTGTTGTTTTGAACACCCATATCTCTGCTGTGTGCACCTGAGAACAGGAACCTGAGTGAGTATGCTGTTTCTGAACTGCAAGCAAAAGGGAACATCTCATGGTGTTAGAATGGTCCTGTTACTTCTTTGGGTCTCTATGTATAAAAAAAATACCAGATTATACCCTTTATTCAATAATGGAGCATTTCGAAACTCTATTAAATCAACTTAATTCTGGAAGAACTCCAGGCATCATCTGGAGGTTGGCAACCCTAACTCCATGTGGGACTGGTGAGAACAATTGAAAATTAGGTTTCCAAGGTTCTGGCAGGGGCATGGGGGGGGGCACAGTGTCATGTGTGACACTGTTTTGGATAAAAAAAAGTTACAAAAGGTAGCTCTAGGAATCAGCAGAAACTCTGGTAAAACTAGTGTTTCTGGTGATTTCTACAGCAACCCCAGAAGTGACAAAAGTAGCTTAGGAGTCACTAGAAACTCTATGGTAAAACCACAGAATTTCCCAGAAGCAACAAAGGTGATTCCTAGAGCTATCCCTGTAAATTACAAACTATAAACTTTCCAGTGATTCCTTGAACTACCCTTTGTCACTTCTGCTAAGAACGTTGTTGCTTTTTTAAATTATCCTGCTGCTATTCAAAGCTACAGTGGGTAGTGGAACATGGGGGTAGGAGATCCCCTGTCTCAACTGGGGCTTGGCAGAACTAATTGAGAGGCTTCAGTTGGCACAAAGTATATTGATAGGGCTGTTTTTGGGCAGGAACGCACAGGAACGGAGTTCTAGCTGGCTTCCAAGTTGGCCATACCTACAACCTGCCCCCCCCCCCAAGCTGATCCAGGGAGAGAAGGCAGTTTAAACTGCCTCCCCTCCTTGAGTTTCCCAGGCACCCCGCTGCTGCGGGATACCTGGGGAAGCTGATCCAGAAACTGCCTTCCTTCCCTCGGGTTCTCCATGTGCCCCACAATCACCTGGGGAAGCCAGTCCTGGGAGGGAGGTGCGTGGTCAGGGGTGTGGACTAATATGCTAATGAGTTTCTGCTGTTGGGTGTGGCCTGTTATGCTAATGAGTTCTTGCTGGGCTCTTTCTACAAAAAAAGCCCCGTATATTGATAATGCTGTTATTCCTGGGGCCACAACTGATCAATCATAAAAGAGCTACCCTGGTAGCCTGTTTACTTCCAAACATAATTCAAAATGCTGGTAGTGATATGCAGACCTAAATGATCTGCAAACCAGGCCTGTTTGCTTCCACATGAGTCTGCTGGAAAATTAAGATATTCTCTGGAGACGTGCTACATTCAGTGGTAAACTGGGAAGTCACCTGAGACAAGAGCTTTTTTATAATAGTATTTTGTCTGAGGTGCTCCTTTCTCCATAGTTGTTTACTTTGTGCACAGTCTTCTTAGTTTTAGGTTCCAGAACAAACTTTTTTGCTCACTCAGACTGTTTTTTTTTTTTTAGTATTGTTATATATTGTATGCTAGTTTTAATGATTAATCTTTTTAACTCTTGTTTGATGTATTAATAATGCCTTGTTAATTATTTTGTTGATGTTTTCTGTGGATCTTATTAGGAACCTGCCTTTAAAACAATTAAGCTAGCTGGTGGCATATCATTTTAATATTACTAAGTACATATTGTTATTTCTTTAGGTTTATACTCTCTATAAAGTTCACAGTTTTTCTGTATCTGAAAAAGCCTTGTCCTAACAAGAATTTCATTATACCGGTGAGAGAATATTTGACTCTGTAGAAAGTCATTGCTTCCTCAGTTTTTACAAACTAGGCTTGAAGAATGGGAATCACAAAAGGAAATGCTGAATTTATACAAAAAAGTATTTGTAGTTTATATATATAAACTATATATATATATAATATTTCATGCTTGGCATTTGCATGACTGTGCAGAGATATTTCTAGTTGGAAACTGATTTCAGTCTGAGTTAGGTGTTGTGACTGTAGCAAAACACATTAAAATAAAACAACTGTGATTGTAGAGTACATTGAAGGAATATCATTACCCTTCTTAGAATAGCTACACAAATTTCCCAGTTATACTGGCAGTCCTGACCCAGACAATCTAAATTACACTTAAATGCTGGATTTGTTTTGGATTGACACCATAAGAAATAACATAAAATGGGGCTCCAGGAATCTTGAGTGAGCAAGATATTGAAATGAACATAACATTAAACAACTAAAGCAAGAAAAGCAACTGTGCACGTTTGACATGTTGCTTTCTCAGGACTGCGGTAGCTTTCTCAAGACAATGCAACTTTTAAAAAGATTGCTGAAAAGCTATTTATCTGCCAAGGATGTATCCAAACCATGTTCTTTGGCTGCTAGAGTTAGTGAAATTAGCATTGAAAGATGCAACTTCCACATGTACAGGGCAATCCTAAGCAGAATTACACCCTTACAAGTCCATTCAAGTTAATGAGTTTGTGGTGAAACTCTTCTGAGGACTGTACTGTTAAGTGGACAAGGGTCAGAAGAACGCATGCATATGGCCTGTCCTTTAATACATTTAGGTTCTGTATCTGAAGAAGAGAGATCTTCCTGATGGCCATTCAGTTGGTTGATCGATCCTTTTAAATGTTAGAACTTATTCCTTGAGCTGTCAAAATACCGAAACGTTTCTTAGCAGTCCTACTGTCTTAAGTCTGGAACGAATTTACAGTCCAGTGGCACCTTCAAGACCAACAAAGTTTGACTCAAGGTATGAGCTTTCATGTGCACACACACTTCCTCAGATATATAGAAATGGAAGTTAACTATAACTGTTAACGTCCATTTCAGTATATCTGAAGGAGTGTGTGTGCACGCGAAGGCTCATACCTTGAATAATACTTTGTTGGTCTTGAAGGTGCCACTGGACTCTTAACTTTATTCTATTACTTCAGACCAACACGGCTGCCCACCTAGATCTATCCTAAGTGTGTTTATACCCCCCCCCCCCAAATCATCCAGTGAAACTGATTGGCAAGTAATTAAGCAGAGGTGGTTTGCCATTGTCTTCCTCTGTAAAGTCTTCCTTAGGAGTCTCCCATCTAAATATTGACCATGCTTAGCTCCCAAAATCTGACACTACTAAACCATTCCACATCCCCACTGCTGAAAAGAGTGCTGGGTTAGATTTGATCCAATGTGATATATACTTGTATTTCACAGAAATCGTGCTTACTATACTAACATATATGTGACTTTTGCATATATAGTGACTTCCTTTAATTGAGTCTGACATGTCTAGTGTGAATATGCACCTGGCTAAGCGATTCCAATGAACCGAAGAGGATGGAAGTCAATGGCAGTTGATAGACCCCATGTTCCACGGTTCAGAAATCCTAAAACGGTGACTCAGCATCCTCTACCATTCTCCTCCATTCATTTAGACCAACAGCTTTGACCCTGGTATATGACTTCCCAGTTCAAAAGAGTATTCAGGTTTTGAAATGATGTTGTGATTTTTGTCTTTTCCAATAATCTCTTATTACAAAATTCAGCTATGGGAAAAATATGCAGTCAGACTGATTATTGTAAATTGTTATTGTATCTGACCAGCCACATGAACCAACCTAGAGGATTTGTTACAGTTTCATTTCTAAGACCTGACCATTGCACTGGCAAGATGAAGGAGCTAGAAATTCTACTTGGAGGTAGCTTTAGGAAAATGATATTCCAAACCAGCACACAGATAGGAGATTAGTGGTGCCTTACAGAGTTACCCTCTTCTAAACCCATTGACTTCAGTGGGTGTGAATCTACTTACGAGGCACTGTCAGTGTGCTCCACACTCATCCTTATGTCTGTGGAGTGAAAGAGCTTTGCTATGTGGTGCTCACTGAAACATAACAATTCCTGCCTCCTTCCTGCCAGATGACAAATCTATTTAATGGCACCACCCAAGCCAATTACCCAAAACACTGCTCCCAGTGTAGGCAAAAAACCCACTCCTGTTCCATGCCAGTTTGAATGGGAGGTGAGAAATTCCTACCCAGCCCACAATAGGGTGACCAGCATGAGCCCACAGTATAGCAGGGAGGGCGGGTGGGCTGAGCAAGAAACAAAGACTGGGGATAGGGGCTGGGAGGCAGAGCAGTTAAACACTTGGCTTCATGCCCCCACAAAGCCCCCTATGTATGGTAAAGCCCTAACTGTCTCTATCATTCCAACAGGGGCAAAAGAAGCCCTCTGTAGTATAGCAGCCACAAGGGCTGCTGTCCTGCATGAGCCGTATTTTTGTGACAAGCCAGTAGAAGTGATAGCATCCATAGCCTGCTTTTATAAATTCATTCTTGAACAACACCAGCAAGGACCCGAGTAGAAACCCTGCTGGCAGTCAATAACAATTATGCCTACAAATTCTAGTGATGTATTTTCTTCTTTAATTTTCTGCATGCATATTGAGCAATAATCTGATTGCTTTAACATTAGAGTGACACCTCTATCAGAACCTAATACATTACAAAGGAAATAAGTAAGTCCATTTCCTCACTGTCGATTTAATGCTATTATCATTGATTTTTTTTTTTTTAAATCACTGTAGTTGCAGTAAAGGTACATACTTCCAAAAAATGTAAGGGAAGCAGAAATGAGAACAATATTTGTTGGTTTGAAGTTTTATGGTATCTAGGAACATATTCATTTTATGTTATTGGCATACTGCATGCTGTGCTGATAGCAGAATCCACAGTATAAAGCATAGAACATTGGGAGATATTTTAATATAAACGTTCCTTGAAAATACACCATAAAACATATAAAGATAGCGTAAATTGTCTCTTTAAAATATTCCATGAAAATATATGGCAGTAGGTATAAATTGTCTCTTTAGAGTACAGCATGAATAAAAAGGCACAAATGAAATAAATAGTGGTAAATGTCAGCAAAATACAGTGCAGTACAGTATAGTAACTATACATTACTTGGAAGGACCACAACTCAGTGCTAGAGCACCTGTTTTCAAGGCAGGAAACCCCAGGTTCAGTCCCCAGCGTCTCCAGTTAAAAGGGTCCAAGGTTGGAAAGACTGGTCTCTGCTTTGGGCTAGGGAGAGCCACTGCAGTATGAAGAAGACAATACAGAGTAAGCGGGACCACCTTGAACCCCAGTGAGAAAGGAGTAAGTAAAAGAAGTAAGTAAATAAATGGCCTGACTCATTGTGAGGCAACATCACGAGTTCATACAAATCTGTCTTTTTAAGACTTTGAGCACTCATTGCAATCAGAGACATCTAAGAAATTTATTTATTTACAACAAGAGCCCACTTGGGAAAAGTAAAGACAAATTAAAAACAAATAGAAAAAGTCACACAGAAAGAAAAAGTTAAATACAATTAAGAATTGAAAACAACACTAAAGCCACAATCTTCTATCAGATTTATCCCAGTTTCCAAAACAGTCAGTGATGAAATTAAGGGCAACTTCCTATGTGACATAAATTACTTGTACATTTCTCTGTTAACAATATATCTGCAGTGCTCTCTGAAATGTGTCTGGGCCATATTGTATTTGTATACAATGTGGACTCAAAGCCCACTGTGGCTCTGTGCACACTGCGAGGACTCTGTGGCCCACTAATAGTTGTAGTTTCACTACTGATGTTCAGAAGTTTGTCCCATTATGGGGATTGTAGTCCGTTGCTGAGCATTTAGATGGAAAGGCGAAAAAAGCAAAGTGGGAGCAAGAAAAGGAAGCTGGAGGAGAAGGTAGAGGAGAGTCTATATGAAGGACTAAACAAAACCTTGATGTTAAGAATCCTGACTTGTATTGTCACCTTGCCTGCATCAGACTATAAAACAAGTACCATGCACAAACAAAGTGCATGCCCTCAAAACTGAGAATAATATGGATACATTATGGATACAGTCATGTGTACCTGCTATACCGGTTCACAGATGTGTACCTGCTATTCATGTGAAGTAACCTTAAATGATTGTAGCATCCATGGCGTTTCTATATGTGGCTATTATGGAATTCATGTATTGCCATTGTTGCATGATCAATTTTTCCCCATCTGGATTGGTAACATCTGTGGGCACTACTAGTCATAAAGAAAGATGATACTGATATGAGAAGTAACCATACAATTTACCCATTCATTGTGGGACCCAACCATGTGGAAGCCACAACTACATGACAGTGATATGCAGGGTCGGTTCTACCATTAGGCCTAGGTGGCCGCCTAGGGTGCAGACCGTCAAGGAGTGCAGAACTGACAGTCTGCATGTGTTACTGTGCAGGAGGAGCCCCACCACCAGCGCCACAGCCGGCAGCCCATGTCCCCCTGCCCTCAGTCCGGATGGCTCACCTGGTGCCCCAGGCAAAGAGGTATCCATCAGCGGCCAGCAGGAGGGTGTGTTCGTGGGCCATGGCCCAGGGCCAGCTGGCATACCCACAGGACTGGCAAGAGGGGCTGGAAGAAGTCTGGCCATGGCACCACATACCCATGCCACCTGGCACCAGTAGCAGCTCTGCAGGGGGGAGAGAAACGAGAGAGAGCGGGCAGTGGAGCCAAGGTGGCAGGCAGGGCAGGCCCAAGGAAAGGGGGTGTAGGCTCACCTGTGGCCACCTCCTTCTCCTCTCCTCTGCACAGAGCTCCTGCCACCACGTGGGCTCACTGTCCAGCAGAGTTGGGCTGGCACAGCACCCACCCACCAGGCCTCTGGCATGGCCTCCTGCAGCACTAGCACGTGCAATGGTAGGACACTGCAGCAGTCTCCAGGAAGCACCGCCCGCTCTGTGCCCTGCAGCACCAGCACCAACCCTGGTGGAGGAAAAAGCCTCCACCAAGCCCCCCCTTCACGCCTAGCCTCTCCCCATGGCCCACACTCACCCACCGGTGGGCACAATCCCGATGAAGCACCAGCCGGGCCCCCGCACCCTCCCTGGCCAGAAGCCTGCCAGGCATCGATGGTCCACCTGCCACTGCTGTCTGTGGGGCACATCGCTTCTCCTGACCCAGCTCCACCCTCGCTGACAGATGCTGGCTGTCCCCTGCTCCGGCTCCAGGGTTTCCCATCTGGAGTCCCTGCCACAAAGTGTGTTCTCCTCATCATGCCAGGGGCCCTTTTTCCTTGGTGGTCCCCCCGTCCAAGTACTTCTTACTATCCATAAAAGTTCCTGGGAGAGCCAAAAGACATGGCACCCCTGGGCACCCTCTGGAGCCTGGCAGCTCTGCTAGCCTCTGAACCCCTCTCTAGAGGGGGTGGCTGAGATCCTGCCGGGGAAGGGCTTCTAGCCAGGAGGCACAGAAATATGAATGCGTTATTATTACTGCTACTACAGGGTCTCAGGAGGACTTTCTCAGGAGGAATTTCCCTCTCCTCGTGCTACCAAGGCCTGGGCCTGCGGTCGCATTTCCACCCTCTTGCCCAGCACCGCCAGCACACCCCACCGGGATTCCTCTCAGGGTGACCTCCCCCCAACCCCCCCTGCCGCTGCCACCTTTGCTGCTTCGAGGCAGGCGCCCGCCCCTCTGCCCTGCGCTGGCAGCCATGCCCATGCTCGGTCGGAGAGAGACCAGGCTGAGGCTGGAATCTGGATCCAGAGGCCCAGCCAGACTGTGCCCTTGGGGCCTAACCATGTGTGTGCTCCTAAAATGCATTTATGATTGAAAATTGGTGGGCACATGGGGAGAAGGCAGAAGGTGGCCTCGCCTAGTGTGCAAGAAAACCTGGCACCAGCCCTGAACTTATGCATTGTTCTTAAGCAGCTTTTTGACCAAAAGTGTTCCTAGTTACCTGCACATCTTTTTGAAATATAATCACCAGATAGTCATTAACTCCTCATTTGAAGTCATTAATAACCATCAATCGCTCATTAATCTTCCTGAACTTCAGTGAGAAAGCAACAAAAACCCTCAACTGACCTACTGTTAGCTACAAAAAGAAAAAAAAAACACACACATTAAGATTGCCAAGAAGGAGAAAGACTCTGGGTCCTGTGAACAAATACTGTACTTGCTTGAAACTATTGAAAACCATTGGTCTGGTCCAAATGGAAGTTTTAGCAGAAGATGAAACACACTCCGCAACAAGCACACTCTTATTGAGCCTCCTTAGCAAAAACAAAGCATATTTGGGTTGTGATCAGTGGCTTTATGTAGTGTATGTAATGGCAACCTCCACGTGGTCGCCCCAACGCACATGGTCGGACTAGCTGCCAGAGCTTCGATCCAGCAGACAGTAGCCTGGCTGGATCGTAATTTAGTCCTATCATGCGCTTAGGATCCAATGGGGGTCCTATAGCGCACAACCGCAGGAAAGTGAATCTATCCACTGTATTGGGTGAGGTTGGGGATGTGGCTAAAGTGGGAATATACGCAGGCCACCGGACCTCCATCCAGCATGTCATCTTCTCCTCTCAATAAACTTCATGAGCTGATTTCACTGAAAGTGTCGCCGATTCCAGTACTTTATACTTCATAAAAAAATGCATCTTCATTAGTTGTATAATCTTAATCTTCATTTGCAGCCTTATCCATATCCCAGTTAAACTGAGGGAGTTTCAAAGGAATATGCTGGTTTAAACCAAAGGGATCATATGGATAGGCTTAAAAGCAGCACAGGTAACTACTTTGTAGGGATGTGAGCCTTCTGGCCAGGTTTGTGTCTTTTTCTTTTCAAATATAGGCACTTTGTGGCTAGTTTCTAATGCAGTGATCAAATAGCTAGCTGGGAAACAGGAATATGCTTATCTTGAAAGAACTGCACTGGGTCTCATTCGTTTCCAAGAAAAATATACTGGGCTTACTATGGCATACTGAAGACTTTGTGATGGCCATGCTTTCCTGATGAACGTATCTTTCTGGAACTTGCTTGATTATATGTGAGGTGAGATCCTGTTTGGATTACTTAGCTGTTACCTGATGAAATTCATCATGAGCTCAGGATTATGCTTATCAGCACTGCTCCAGCTCAGTAGACACTCGGCCATTGCAGCTTGTGGCTGCTTTTGCCCGGTTCAGATAATTTCATTGACTGGAATTGAGGCAGTATTCCTAGAGGGCATGGTCTTTTGGAGACATTCAATTGACCAACCTGTGTAATGCAAAGAATTGCTTTCTGTCTCCTCTCTTTTTGTGCCTGAGCAGTCAGATGCATCGTTTCCAGCAACCCCTTTCAAATCAAATGCATTGCCTAGTTTTTGTACTGGCATAGTCAGGGGACATCTGTTCAAGAAGCGATTGCAAGAACTGACCTCAAGATTAGCTGGTTTTGTGGGCACACATCAAAGATACATACAGACATAGATGAATGAGTTAAATTATAGTAGAGTGGGTGGGTCTACTTTTCAGAAGAGGGAAATCATAGTGATTGCATTATGAGCTTCTGCTTTAGTCCAGTACTGAATTTAGCACGCATCATTTAGGCTGATTTTACATGTGACTTTCCCGCTGGAATCATTCTAGTTCCAAAAAAACCTGCCCATACTTCTGTGTGGTGTGAAACCATGCTGCCACTGAAATGTCCATATCTACTAATTGCCCTCCTGTGGTCAAGGTAGTACAATACCGGCTTCATTCTGCTTTAAACAATTGTAGTTTCTAAGTGCACTTAGACCCCCTGGAGTGAAATTTCACACCACTGTGAAATCAGCACAGGAAAAGACAGCAGTCAAACTACTTTAGAGGGGAGGTGTAAAATGACCCTTAGTCGCTTACATATAATTAGTACTGTAAAGTGATGAAGAATATGGATATGGTGCATGCAGGACCAAAAGGAATGTTCTGTTTTCCTTGATGAAGGAAGAGATCCATGCATGCCAAAAGATGTGTGTGGATCTGTTGTTAGTTTGCCAACTGGGAGCCAGTGTGGTATAGTGGTTAAGAGCAGTGGACTCTAATCTGGACACCAGGTTTGATTCCCTACTGGTCCACATGAAGTCAGCTGGGTGACCTTGGGCCAGTCATAGTTCCCCCCCCCCCCCCCAGTTGGAAATAACGAGACAGACACCAATAACTTGGATAAAACTATGGGCCACTTTATTTAACAATTGTTAGGAAATGACAAGGGCTAACCAATTGCAGCTGATACAAGGCCAGGGGTCTCAACAGACCCCTCCCTTGAAATGCTATGGGCAAGCCACCCTGCCCCCAGCAGGAGCCAACTTGAATTGGTTCGACCCAGGCCTGCACAGCAAATAGGTAACCACCCATAAGGTCAGACCACAAGCAGTAAAGCTTAATGGCCAAACCCTCCAGGCAGCCCCCATAAAGGCAGTCTGCATTCCTCCACCCAGGTCGCACAACCCAAAGGTAGCTCATGCCAGACCCCAAAACTCCAAACTGAGTGCTACCCAGTGCCCCCTAGCCACAAAACCATTCATAAAAACAATCCTGCCAATCTAAAGTGACCATCCTGCTAATAGCGGCACCTCCCTGAACCAATTCCATAATCCTCTGTGCTACTGTGTCAGGTAGACAAAAAATCACCCCAGCCTGCTAGCCAATTGACTGGGGTCAAAAATTCCTATCTGGCCCCCACACAATACAATATGTGGGAGTAAGGTGACCTGCAAGAGCCTACACAATGACCAGGGTGGGAGGGATCACCAGCCAACAACTGCCTGCTCCAGGGGAGAGCGAGCCATTAAACGGTCAGCTCCGCCCCCTTTTAGAGCGTGCGCTGCCTCTCTCCTCAGAGGAGACTGGGCTGCAGGATGGGGCCAAATTCTCAGAACTCTCAGCCACACCTGCCTCGAAGGCACCTGTTATGGGAAGAGGAAAGGAAGGAGATTTTAAACCGCTTTGAGACTTCTTATGGTAGACAAAAGTGGGGTATAAAAATCTACTCTTCTTCTTTAATGTTTGGTTTAGAATTTGAACACTTTAGAGATGCAGTGGTAAAGAAACACTTTAAATAAATGCAATTAATAGTTGGTTGCTATTTAAAAGGAAAGCAGCCAAGTCAAACATGCTCTCTCCTGTTTCCTCCACAATTGCCAAGCGTTGCCACTGGCCATACGGTAAGCAAAGGCCATGATCCACAGGAAAATTCATCCAGTATTTCAGAACTCTAAGAGAAAAGTATAGATTTAACATGTGGCTGAGAAAATATCCAGTGAACCCACCTTGAACCCACTGATTAAAAATAATGAGTGTAATCTAACAATACATACAATTAATATGTCATTAATCACAACTGCTATAACTGTGCACTAAATTGCTACATGAAATGTAAATATGCATGAAAAACTGAACATAGAATTAATTATATGGCAATTGAATGAATGAGTCTAGTAGACATCCATCAGCATGCCAAAAGGCAAGAGTTTAGAAAAATTATGGTTTGCTAGCAGATTACATTTCAGTAATCTTATTTAGATAATTATATTTTCTTACCAAATGCTACCATTAAAGTACAGAGCTCTAAATCACAAGTTTCTCTCATGCTCAATCACAGTTCACGGTTGCAGCTCATGAGAGCAAATTTGTGATTTAGAGCTCTGTATCTTGATAGCAGACCTGACATTGATGGCTCAGGTTAGCCCAAACTCAGCAGATCTCAGAAGCTAAGCAGGGTTGGTCTTGGTTAGTACTTGGATGAGAGACCACCAAGGAAGTCCAGGGTTTATACATATAGGCAGGCAATGACAAATCTCTATTTGTATCTTGCATTGAAAATCTATGGTACGTTAAACACACACCCTAATGACTAGTTTTGTAAGAAAAGACCTAGATTCCTTGACCAAAGTTTGAAAGACTATAGTATTTACACCACAAGTCTTGAATAATGTGGTATGTAACCAGGTCAAGTACTGGATCAGCCATTAGAGCTCTCTCATTCATCATAGCATACTATTTTCCACCAGGCATCATTTTCATTATATACCACTGGCCAGTAATTGTTGTGCAATGAAGTTTGCCACCAAAGGTATTTCCTACTGTCAAGACTGGAATTTCATGCTGCTTCTTTGCAGTTCGATAGTTTTTCTGACTGAAGTGAGGAAAATTCAGTTAAAGGAAAGCTGATACCCATTCTTTATTGCCTGGTTGGGCCAAAGGTGAATGATTCCAGAGGGAGGTTTGAGTCCAGTGGCATCTTTAAGACTAACAAAGTTTTATTCAAGCTTTCGAGTGCTTGCAAACTTCTTCAGATACATTGAAATGGAAGTTATCCATCCATATGTGTAGGCAGAGAGTGAGTAACAAATTAGCATATAACATAATGAAGATATTTAACATATTCAGTGACCAAACCAAGCTTAGTTTATATGGTTACCATTTGTTTGAGTTTAATTCTGGGAGTAACTTAGTGAAGGAGATAAATACATCAAAATGGGAGATTGTGCCACTGGACTTGAACTTTGTTCTGCTGCTTCAGACCAACACGGCTACCCACCTGACTCCAGAGGGGTAACTGTGTTAGTTTATTATCTCTCCTTATTATATAGAAGTATTTTCGCATGGCAAGGTTTTATGTGTGCCAAAATCAGTTGGTGGTCTGAACTGCCACTCAGAATGTCTGCCAATCTCCTGGCTGTGTTGGGGCAGAAGGTCATTGGCTCCATTGCCTCAGTCCCACCCACAGAAGCAGCACCCATGAAATTTCACCTCACATTGTGCCTGGCTCCCTCATGTGATGGAGATTCCAGACCTGCTGCTTGACTCTGCTCATTTAGGAGGAGGGGCTGCCCAGCCCAGGAAGTGCCTGTGGAGGCAACCCAGAGCCTCCTGCGGCAGCTGCAGGGTCTATGATGGGGGAGGGGTGTGTCAAGCCCTGGCAGCAGCCTACAGGCTGCCGGAGACTTGCACCATGGAGGCGCTGGCCCACAGAGGCAGCCCAGAGCCTGCTGCGGTGCATGCAGAGTCTGGGACAGGGGAGGGGGCATGCGGAGACCTGTGCCACAGAGGCACTGGACTGTGGTGGCGGCCCAGAGCCTGCCGCAGCACCTGTGGGGTCCGGGACGGGGGGGTGCAGGAAGCCCTGCTGCCCACTGGAGACCTGCACCGCAGAGGCGATGGCTTGCGGAGGTGGCCCACAGCCTGCTGCAGCACCTGTGGGGTTGGGGGGGGGGCAGGGAGCCCTGGCTATGACTTGCAGACCACTGTTGGAAATGGGGGAGGGACTGACCCCAGGAGCTTGCTAGAGCCCATTGTATTATGTTCACAATGGGCTTTGCTACTAGTAGCTACATAAAACAGAAGTCCAGTGGCACCTCAGAAACTAACAACAGTTATTTCAACGTGAGCTTTTGTGAGTCAGAACTCACTTCTTCAAGCTTTCTTATTTATCGTGTCATACAGTGCCCCCATATAATCCTAGGCAGAACTGGAAGGTGAAAGACAAAACAATGGCAAATATGTTGGAATTTAGCTGGTCATAAGTGATTATCTGAGCTTATGTATGTGACCTAATTGGTATGGACTATAACTCTCTTACAATGCCATAATAAACAAAGTTACACTCTTCTAAGCCCATTAACTTCAAATGACTTAGAAGGATGCAACTGTTTCAAGATTGTACTATAAATGTGCTAAAGATTTCTAACAATGAAAGAGTTACCATATTAGAAGAAGAAGAAGGAAAGTTGGTTTTATACCCCATTCTTCACTACCTGAAAGAGTCTCCAAGTGGCTTACAATCACCTTCCCTTCCTCTTCCCTCAACAGTCACCCTGTGAGGTAGGCGAGCCTGAGAGCACAGAGAGAACTATGACTTACCCAAGGTCGCCCAGCTGTCTGCATGTGGATGAGTGTGGATGAGTTTGTGGATGATTGTGTACCACTCTTAACCACTACACCACAGCTGGCTCAGAAGCAGGCAATGGTCCTGTCATTGCCTTTGTAAAGCAAGTAAGGGTGTGTATTTGGCATAAACTGAGCCAAAAAAATACCCGAAAAATACTTTATTAGTATTTTCTGAATATTTTTCAAGCTGGTTAGTGAGTGGGCTACTTATTTGGCTATCTGAAAATGGCTGAAAAATCCTCAAAATACCTGGGATTTTTCAGGACCATGGGATAGCTGCAGTTAAATGGCATTTAAAGGTCTCTTGGTCCCTTTAGATACCTTAGGAGTGAACTTTCAGCTTGGAGAAGGTATTTAAAGGGACTGAGCCCTTTAAAAGCCTTCAGAGTTCACTCGCTGTGGAGTCACATGGCCTGGAGAAGGCATGTAAAGGGACTGCCTCCCTCCATTGGAAACAATGGAGGATTGGGGGCCATTGAATTGGACCCCCTAGTCCAATCTTTTTGAAAACTAGGGAGTTATTTGAGGAAAGGCACCAGAAGCTATGCTACAGATGTGCTGCCACTACCTTAAAAAAGAGTCCCCCCAAGCCCCAGATTGACTATAATGGTCCCTATAGGATATAATGGAGCTGGGGGGGAAATCTGCAATCCTAAATATTTACTGAATCCGAATACCATACCAGCATTGGGATTTGGGAATATAGGGAAATAATATTTTTGGGGTTCAGTATACCTGAACCTGAAAAATGCCAGGGTTTTCTGAACACCCCTAAAAGCAAGACATCTTATATGAAACCTGATAGTGACTGAGAGTGAAAACTGTGGTTCAGGCTTAAAGACTGTCCATTTATACAACAGGATTTCGATGATGTTTAGTACAAGTGGATAAGGATAACCTTTCTGCGTCTTTGACACTTGTACGGACAATCTCCCCTTGAAAACTGTATTCAGCATGCCAGGAAAGAGGAAAATTACAAAATTAGACATCTGTGCTTCTTATACACTTATAGCCTTTAGAAATGTCTGCAGAGTATTTCCCTTGTCAGGTATATGGGTTTATGTAAGTGGCTGCTGGATAAAGATTCAAGAAATGGACATTTTAGAATGGGGAGAGCTGCTGCAAGGACTTGATGCGTTAGTGCGCCCTACAGAAAAATAGGTCCCTAGATCTAAATGTTAAACTTGACGGAAGAACATATAGCTATGACACCATCATGGTTCCTTTGCCTGTATTCTGATATGTAAAATTCAGATTTTTGTGCTTTATTTAAGGCTTTACACTTTTCCCAAATGTAAAAGAAGTTTCTATTGCTAGGGGCATGGCAATTTTTTCTTAACCCCTTAGCTCAGTTTGCTTTCGTGGGTGTGTCTCAATGCAGTGAGAATACACAGGCTGAAGTCCTAGGTCTCTCCCTTTGTTTTATTGGTTTATGAAGCTTCCTAGCAATACATTTTCATATTCTTAATTTATCATTGGTCCCAGATAGTCATTTTCCAGCCTTGTTTTCATGTTCCTGCCCTGAGACTTGCAGTCAGCAGTACTGGCAACTGGGCTGCTCATCTTATTTCATTACCTTCGGGAGGCAGCTGCATTGTTTTATCATTGAAGTAAGATTAATAGGACAATACTGTAGATATATTTCTTTAATATAATATATAGGTTGATGCCCATCACATGAAATGATACTTATTGACAGTTTGGTGTTATATTCATTTTGTGTTCTAAAGGTTTGTTACACATATACACTTCAAATAATATACATTACCTAAGTACCTGCTAATACATTATCATTGTAATTAAAAAAGCAATAACACAATGAATATTTCAAACAGGCTTATTTCCCCAGCTATCTAACTCTTTGTATAAAGTCTCCAAGCAGGTTCAGTTAGCTGGTACATGGAATTAGGGATAAAATGGAACCTTACGGCACCCAATAGGCTTTATTTATTTTTCCGTTTGTGCATTAGCACTGAAGCTTAATCTTTCATACTCCATTCTTTAGACACCCTTCCTGAACACAGCTGTTTCATCATGAGTAACTCCCACAAGGATAACACAGATCACCAATGCTCCTCGAGGGAGGTGTCTACATAAATGGTCTTTGAAGAGGCTCTGGCAAAACCATTGTTCTAAAAGAACAGCTTTTGGGCCTCAGAGATTTAAACAACCTTCAGTCAGTCTCCATTTTACCTTTTTAGGAGGAGGGAGCAAGAGAGCAGCAGTGGCTCAGATTCAAGCCATTCTGGAATTTTATCTTGCATTTTTACTACTTCACATCTGGGACAGAAACTGCCTTGGTTGCCCTCATGTCCAGCTGATGGGGGAGTAGCTCCTCATTGGCTCTCCTGAAATGTTCAGACTTCCAGTTCTGTCAACTATGGCATCCTTCTGGGCCCCCTGTTGGGATAGGACTAAATGGCATCGTGTTTCTTGTAGGGAGGTCTAAGCTGCTGATGCTGGGAGAAGAGTGCTCTACACTTGGTTTATGTGGTCTCTTTTCTCTCATGCTGTTCAATGTCTATATTAAAATGCTGGAAGAAATCATCCAGAGATCTGGAGTTCAGTATCTTCACACAGTGCTATATTGGGCCAGTCACACTTTCTCTGCCTAACATACATCACCAGGTTGTTGTGAGGAGACAGTGTGAGAAATATCACTGCCCTGAGCAGCTTGAATGTATAAAATGTATAGATGAAAAATGTATAGTTAGATTGCCGAGGCAATGGAAATCCTTCAATGCAGTTTGAAGGCATCAAGGAGCTGATCTAACCAATTGAAACATAGTCCAGTCAGGATAGACAAATACTGGGATCAGAAATAGAGCCAGTTGTGAGAGCCAATTATGCAACCTGTCATTCATATATTATACTCCCCTAGGAAGACCATGTTTTCACTTTATTGGATCTCCCAGATCCATCACAACTGCTGGAGAAGTAGATTGTGGTTGTTCTAGACATGTTCTCCCCCAGTTTAGACTGGGGGAAAAATGCAGCCATCTCCAAAGGTAACAGGTTTAGCTACAGTTACCCATGCCTTGGTTAGTCTATCATAGAACATTGCAATGTGCTCTGTATGAAACATCTACATGAACAAGCTTATCCACTTACTTCAGTGAAGGAGGATGATCCATGCAGTTGTCTCTGTAAAGAATGTCTGGAAATTTCAATTTGTCCATGATTTATTGGTGGGGGTGGTAACTAGGGATTGTAACAGGGCCAGTGTTGTATATCAACACTCTGTGTGTTTCCGGGCACATTCAAAACACTGGTATTAACCTTTAAAACGTTAAACGGTCTTGAAGCATCTGAGAGATCACTTCCACCTCTACAGACCTGCCCTGGATTTGAGATCTCCTAGTGCCCAGATATATGAATTCATACTGTCTAAAGTAAGAACAAGGGACTTCTTTCCTATTGCTCAAAAGTTACAGAATGCTTTTCTCCTGGCCTTCTGACAGAAAATTTCAGAGGGTAGCAGAAGAACAGCTAGATTCAAGTCCAGTAGCATCTTAGACACCAGAAGATTTTTGGGATAAGAACATAAGAGAAGCTAATGTTGGATCAGGCCAATGGCCAAAAACACCAGGTGCCCTCAGGAGGTCCACCAGTGGGGCCAGGACACTAGAAGCCCTCCCACTGTTGCCCCCTCCCCAAGCACCAAGAATACAGAGCATCACTTGCCTCAGATTAAGAGTTCCTATATATACTTTGTGGCTAATAGCCACTGATGGACTTCTGCTCCATATGTTTATCTAATTCCCTCTTGAAGCTGTCCATGCTTGTAGCCACCACTACCTCCTGTGGCAGTGAATTTCATGAGGGCATTTGACTCTTGAAAGCTTATACCATGAAAATCTTGCTGGTCCTTAGGCTGCGGTCACACAAGCAGTTTGTGCCGATATTGTTGTGGTACCTTTGTGGATTTAAAGAGCACAATCAGACAGCAACACCTGCCTTCCGTGCCCCAGTTGTTGCCACCCTGTTCTGCCCCACTTTGGAAGCAGAGTAATCAGGCACCAGGGAGAGTCCGGTGTTTATGGATGTCAGCACTTTCACCCTGCATTTCCAGATGTCTAAACTCCCCTGGTGTGAGCTCAACCCAGTTGGGAAGTCTGATCACTCTGTTCCATTTTTACTCCTTGTTTTTTTCTGTTAGTTAGCAATGTGTGCATAACCACATCTTTGTGCACACCAGCAAACTTACAGCTGTCCTCTGAAGTGAGGGGTGAGTGGGAAGTGCAGGCTGAAAAGCCTCCTTTGCCTTTTTTTCATGCCAGTTCCTCTGCTTACAGTTTTGCAGCACACAACATGGGGAAAGGGTTAATTGAAAAAAATGAGTTTATTCAGAGGGGGAGGCAGCCTCCTCCAGCTCTCAAAATGGAGCGGTGCTTCGAATAAGTGGATATATGCATATGAAAAAGACAAATGAAAAAAAAAGAAGCCACCCAACCACCCACTCGGGGGTTGCCCCACAGCAATAATCTGAAAGGTCAACCACAAGGCTAGTGCACAGGGAGTCCGCTTCAGAGTGTGCCGTCTGATGACCCCTTCTCATGACAATGTAAACCACCTTAAATAGAGGTGCCAGCAGATCATGCCAAGCCTCCAGTTTGATTGTAGCGCTAGAGTGCTAGTGGACTTGAATCTAACTTAATTCAGAAAGCCACTGATACAGAATAAACTACTGGGTTGGATCCAACCAGTTTTTCTTTCAGTGAAAAAAGAGAGGAAGGAGTCCTCTTTGACCAGCCAAAAGCCTATACTGGGGATCATCTCTCTCTCTATATATATAAGAAAGTCCCCTTCACCATAGAATCAATGCCCAGGCCAAACTGCTGGACCTAGAAGCACCAAATTCGGGGAGAGAGCACCTACCATGGTGTAGGTGCTCACTAAGAAGGGATTTTTAGAAATTTGACCCCTAAGTGGGTCAAAAGGGAGAAAATGTGCTCCCCCATTGATTTCTATGTGGCTGCCTCCTTGCACCCCCCCACTCTCTGATTGGTCAGCTGCAGAGCTCAGCATTCTGAGGTTAAAAAAAGCCAACAGTTACAGGAGATTGCAGACAGCTAATGACAGTTGAGGAAATCAGAAGTGGCCAACAACCACCTGTGAGGTGCAGTAATGCTGCTGGCCTAGCCTCCCCATGGCTTGAAACACACACCTCCTACACCTGACAGGCAGTTGTCTGTCAGGTGCAACAGTGGCTGCAGGGTGCTTAAAGCTAACAGAGAGCCCCCCCAACAGTAACACCTTAGTGATCCTGCTGGCCCAGCCTCCACAGTGGCTTCTAATACTCCTTCCCCTCCCACACTGGACAGGCAGCTGCCTGTCAGGTATAGGAGAAGAGGTGGGATGCTTACAGCCGTCGGGGAGATTTGCTCAGCAGGATTGTCTTAGCCCTGCTGCTGGCCCAGCCTCCCCAATGCCTTTAAACACCATCACCCCCCAACACCAGACAGGCAGGTGTCTGTCAGGTGTAGGAGCAGGGCCAGGGTACTTTTATCCATCAGGGACACTGCCCCAGCAGGATCACCTTAGTGATGCTGCTGGCCCAGCCTCACCAATGGCTTTAGCTACACTCCCACCCACTATGGAAATATACCCCAAATTTGTAGAAAAGTGGTTTCCTTTATTAGGCTATTTAACTTGTCATAATGTGGGTTCTAGAAAATTGGTTCATATGAACTTGCTTAGTATCTGATTGCTTGGATGGTGTTTTGAATACATAGTTATGTCCTACTTCTTAAATGTAATATAAATGAAAGACAATTTTGTAAAAAAAAGAAAGAAAGAAGAGGGGGGTATGCCCTTTCCCCCAATTTAATGCCCATGCCAAACCCCTGCACCAAGAAACCCAAAATAAGGGGAGTGCATTCCTACCATGATGTCAACCCCCCCCAAAGAGATTTCTGAGAAACATAACCCCGAAGGGGATAAAAAAAGGGGCAAAATGTGTTTCCCCAATTGTTTTTCATATGCCTGGAGACGTAACTGTCTGCAGTCTCTGTTCTGAGGTAAAAACACAGTTAAAAGAGATTGCAGACAATTGAGGACAGTTACAAAAACCAGGAGGAGGCAACTTAGGAATGTGGCAAAGACATTTGCACATACTACTCCTGCGGGGCACTGAGCTGCGCAGGCCAAGTACCAGAAAGATCACCCTGAGGTGTTCAGAACAACACAGTCTCCATATGAGCTAAACAATCCAGTAACGCAAGTAGAGATGCCATCACTTTTGTGGAAGGTGGCAGGAGTTGACTTAACAGACGACTGCTTCTTAAATGGACAGTTCTGTGTTGCCTGCTCCAAATCCTAGCATCAGAGGGCAGAACCACCAATGTGGTCTACAGAGAGGTCCTTCAGTAGGGGGGGGGGGAGTATGTATGTCTCACTTCGTTTTTTACACTACAATCTTCTCCATTAAAATTCCTACAACAAATGTTACATTTCAAAATTCACATCATGAGTATTATAAAGGGATTTGCCGAACTTAAATACCATAGCGAAGCACGGGTATCAGGCTAGTGAGAACTATAGTGAAGACTGAGTGAAAAAGCTGGTTGGATCCAACCCACTATTTCTACACTGATTCTTATTGCTTCTGAGTTGATATTTTATGGTTGCTGCTTATCTGGTATTTATTGTATATTGTGCATTATGTTTTTTATTTGTTGATGCATTTATTGGTAATATTGGGATTCTGCATACAAAAGATGAAAAGTGGGTTATTAATTGCCTTACATTAAATCAATAAACAATATAAGAGATTATGCAGACTTCAAAACTGAGAACAAAGAATACTTCAAATCCAGAATGGAGAAACTGTTAGTAGATCTAGTAGGTATAGGAGAGAAGAGGCATATGGAGGCAATTTAACGAAGTTCAGTTGTTGAATGAATGCAGTATCCAAGGTGAGAATCTGTCCCTGACAGTAACAGGTGTTTTAGAGGAGAATGACAAACATTTAGGAAGCTGAAATACATCAGTTTCTGCTTTTTATCCTACATATTTCACTTTCTTTTTTCCCCAGTCTGATTTAATAAACAAAGAGTCATTCTGCATTCTTATTCTCATTTTATGCAGGGGTCCTTTCGTAGAAAAAGAGGTGCAGGAGCTCATTAGCATAACTCATTAGCATAACTTCTTTGCATATGCTAGACCACCTGACATAACCGAAAGTATGTCAGAAGGCAAGAAAGAAATGGGAGAGAGAGAGAGAGAGAGAGGGAGGGAGGGAGGGAGGGAGGAAGGAAGGAAGGAAGAGAAAGAGAGCAAGCGAGAGAGAGGGGGGGGGGGACAGCTACTAATCCATGCCTCAGAAATACCACTATTCTGGGAGGATAGCTTCAGTGGTGGCTGAAGCCTTCAGAAGGCTGGTCGGAGGAACAAGGACCTTTCCAGGGGACGGGGTCATTTTGCTGCAGCCATGACACAAGCAGGTATTCCCCTGGGGGGGGGGGGAAGGCTGGCACCAACTCCCGGAGCTGCGCTCCCCCGAGCTCCCTTTTGAAATGATTTTATGTCAAAGCATTCCACCAAATATAATTTGCTACTCAACAATGAAGATCAGAGAGATGAGATGCATATCCATATATATACAAAGGTTGTCAACAATGACTTCCAGTGTTTCTGAGCTTTCTTGTTTCATGTTAATTTTATGTCATGACTAAAGGGGAAAAAAAGATAAGAAAAAAGAACAAAGGAGAAGAACTAGAAGTACAGTGAATGAAAACTCAGAACTCAGTTTTTTGTTAATTGTGCAGTAACCCATGTTTTTTTCCCCTACAGCACTCTGATGCCAACTGCAACTTGAAGAAGCGGATGAACTCTATGATATTTCAAACGGAACAATCTCCTGAAGCAGGCATATTGTCCAAGAGTGCATCTCAATGTCAGCCGTCATCTGTTCCTTCACCACCACCACCGCCACCACCGCTGCCACCACCACCACTTCCACCAATTGGAGGGACAAGTAAAATAGATCAGTACTCCAGAATCCTTTTCCCAGTGGCATTTGCAGGATTCAACCTAGTATACTGGGTGGTTTATCTTTCAAAAGACACAATGGAAGTGAGTAGTAACCTTCTATAGTGACATCATATTGCACCATGAGGTTCTGCTTTGGTCCAGTACTGCAGTTTAGCATAAATACAGCAGTTACTATCTTATCTGAACAAATAAATATAATTACTATTTTAAAGATGGTGGAAAATCTTTGTATATGGAGTTTATATGACCCATAGGATTTTGCTGTTTTCTTTGATGAAGATCCATGCATGGATCTACCTTATCCATGAAAGCAACTGAATCACTTCACTCATTCAAGAGTTTCATGTGTATACTGGAGCACACATTGAGTGCTAGATTAGAGAACACAATGGTGGGCCCGCAAGACTTGTGAGAGGGGGAATTTCATCTCCCCCCCCCCACCTTCTTGCTGGGCCCACCATGTCTCCAGAGCTCAGGTGCAGCTGCTGTTTGGCCCACCACTGCTCCCAGGGCTTTGGTGCAGCCACTGCCTGGCCTGCTGCAGCTCCCAGAGTAGCATGGCTCTAGGGCTTCGCTGCTACCACCAGGCCCATTGTGGCTCCAGGACTCTGTGTGAGGCTTCTGTATAGACAGCAAGGAATCAGACCTTTGTTGATAAATCAAAGCTCTTTATTTTCAATACTGCAAACAGGTTCTCAAATGTTTGTTAGAGATGCCAGATAGAAGACAGTTAGTGTTAATATACCCTCCCATTCGTTTGAATCCCAACATTAAACCAATCAGATTCAGAATGCAAAACGTGGGAACATAAGAGCAGGCCGTTTGGGTTCCCACAGGGAGGTGAGAAAGTTGTAAAAATTCCCTTCCTGAACTGGGTGACCCACATGTGTGAAGCTATACACAACAAAGCTGCTTGGGTGACAACAACAGAGCTCCAAGGTTTCACAATAAGATAAGACATTCCCTGGCCCGGAAAAAGGGAGGAGGGATGCATGGGAGGGAAGGCCATTTGTTCTTGGTGACGTGCAGGAATGCAGGGTCGCCACTCTCCCGCCTAAAAGCTGTAACATTGTCCAGATCTCTTAACAGCAATATACTTCAAGGTGAAGAGAAGAGGAGGGGGGGGAGTAGATAGACAAAGAGGCAGACAGGCAATTCATTTGATCAGAGAAAACGAAAGCAAATTACAATGAAACATATGTCAGACACCTGACACTCTGCCACAGCTGTTGTAGATCCTAGGCTCTGCCACAGCTGCTTCCAGACCCACTGTAGCTCCCAGGATCTGTTGCAGCCACAGCTGGGCTCAGCATGGCTCTGGAGTGCTGCTGTACCTGTCATAGCTCTTGAACGCCAACATAGCTGCCACTGGGCCTGGCACAACTCCTGGGCTGCTGGAACCAGGCAATGACCATGCAGGAGGTAGGGGCATTCTCTGTACTTGCAGAGAATAACCTTTTATTTTGTGGGGCTTAAACCACCCAAAGTTTTTTTTTAAGGTTTCAGAATTTTCTGCAAACCTGGGGGGGGGGCAGTTTGCAGAACTTTCTGTTTGCAGTAAGTGTGGCCCCAGTCTGCAGATTTAGGTATCTGCTGATGAGGCCACACTTTTGCTATTAAATATAGATATCATGGACTTCCAGTTAAGGTGATCTGCAGACCAGCTGCGCTCCATCAAGCTCTGATGTGAGCGCACTGGAATGCGACAGACAGGAGGGGTATCAGACAGGGCCAAGCCCCCCTGAAGCCCTTGTAGGGGGCTTTCTGTCTGGGGTGCACAGGAGTGCCTCTTCCAAGGCAATGGCCAAGGAATCGAGGCACCCCCTTACCCCATTAGGTCCTGTCGCCATGGAGCCGTCATGGCATTTCAAGATAGCTGCCAGACAAAGCAGGCAAGTGATCAACTATAAAGATCCCACCATGAACCAAAGATAACTGTGAGTTAAATGACCCCACCAAAGCCATAGAGCCAGCAAGAGCAAAGCCAGCCTCCTAAATGAGTGGAAAGGGAGAGACTGAGGATCCCCCCCCATGGAAACGTAGCGGTTTAAAAGTGAAAATATAAAGGAGGAAGGCTAACTGAATGTAAGAGGCTCTTAATGAGGCTGAAAGCTGCAAAACAAAGTCCATGTCCATGTAAAACAAAGTCCAAAGTCCATGTAAATCAGAGAATCTTCATCTTTATCTAAAAAGCGTTATTCTTGTGTAAACAATGACTGGCAGAGGAAGGAGAATGGCGACAGAGAAAAAAGCCACTACAGGAAGTATTCAGCCAACAACTCCTACTTGACTGCTGGAAGAAGCTACAGACTTCCCCACTATGCTGGCAACGGCATTGCACCCTCTACTGGACCAGGTGTCCAACATTAATAACAAACTCGATGGTGTTCAAAAACAGCTCTTGGGATTTGAAAACAGAGCAGATGTTGCAGACAGCCATAAAAAAAAGTTGAAACAAAAACAGCGGCTATTAAACAGAGGCTTGATGCAGCGGAAAAAGACTGAATGTCTGATAAACAACAATTATTGCAACTTCAAATGGAGAGATCAGTATGTGTCCTACACTTCCAGGGCATCTCAGAACAAAAGGGAGAAAACCTCAAAACACTTTTAAGTGAGGCTTTAGCATCAGTGATGGAGATTAAAAAAGATTTATTACAAAATGATATGGACTTGACTTATCAAACCTATTCAGATTATATTAAGAAAAACAAGTTGCCTGATGAAATATTTGTTAAATTCTCCAAGAGATCTAGGGATGCAGTACTGAAAGCAACTGCTGGGAAAACCCTGAAAGTCAAAGGAGAAGAAGTGAGAATTTTAAAGGATATCCCTTTTGAGGTCCGTAAAAGAAGACAACAATATAAAGATCTAACCTCCTTTCTGCACAATTCAATTCCCTATAGATGGTTATTTCCTTCAGCCGCAATGACAAGAAGAAGGAAAATGACTCTGTCCAGAAAGCTAAAACATTTTTGGAACAACAATTGAACCCAAACAGTGATGAGAGAAAGAAAAAGGACACTAGCCAAGAAGAGGACAACATCTTAGAAGAGGATAAAAGTGTCAGTGAATCAGATGGCAGCATAAGCAGCTCAACTAGCACTACTGAAGACTCAGACTCTAAAAAAAGAGCAGTGGCTCCCAAACAACTTAAAGTCAAACGGAAACACAAGAGGAAGAAAACACGTGAAAAGTGAATAAGATGAATCCTAATCACAATGGACTATAAAGCATATAAAATTAGACTTTTGAGGCTCTAAGTAGCTTTGTTATGATATAAGATACGTAACACAGTGCCTATATTTTCAAAGTTAAGCTTTACAAGAAGGATATATTGGTTATACTCAAGTTTATGTATGCAACATGATCCTTGTCTTATTGTAGTTTCCTTTTTTTAGTCTTAGTGCAACCCCTTACCTTTCCCTGTTAGTACGTAATGTAATAAAACAATAAAAAATTCAAGATAGATAGATGGATAGATGATAGATAGATGGATGGATGGATGGATGGATGGATAGATAGATAGATAGATAGATAATCATTATGTTTAGATCAGAATTCTAAGCAGTTAAGGGGAAATGTGCCAGTTGAATTGTTCTGTGGATTGTTTTGAGAGTCAGTACCCCATCTGAACAAGAGATGGGATAGATGGAAGAGTTTGTTGTCACTGACCTCTGTCAGCTGTCACTAGGGTTGTCAAGTCTGAATGACAGGCTAGTGGGGGACTTACCAGGATGCTCTGGGAGAGGAGAGGAAAGAAGCATGCCATGCGTATATCACCTCCGCATGATGTAGGCACATCAAAGGTGCTGCTGTGGTTTTTGGGCAAAACTCTATGGTTTGAAGCTAATTCTACCATAGAGTTTTGCCCAAAAACCAGAATGTCACACCCGACACCTCTGATGTGCCTACGTCACTTCTGGGTGATGTAGGCACATTGCGTTTGGGTTGCTAACTCTCCTTCACCAGCCAGCTGGCCAGTACCAGAAACAGGGGGATCCCCCGTGTGCTGGGGGTACCTGGCAACCCTATCTGTCATATACTTTTGATACTTGACACATCATAGTACGTGCAAAGACATATTTTAAAGGAATCTTCTGTTCCGAATATTTCTTGATTTTTATTGAGTCCAGAATCTGATTATCAAATGTTATTCCATGTAATGTAGGGAAATTGTTACCATAAAATTTTACTGTCCATTAAATGATTAAAATTCCAGTGTAGCTAAAACTGTGGTTGCCTTCAAATAGCAATGGCTGTTGCCAGATAAAGTACTTCTCACCAGCCATTGAAAATAGTTCCATTATTTGGCAGTTTGTGAAGTTCTCAGATGCAGTAACAAAGTTTTGTTGGAGAGTTGCTTGGTTTATTGTTACTGTTTCAGAATCTCATTAATGCTCTTTTTAGAGTAATTGTTCAGGGGCTGAGTGACAAGTTCAAAACCCAAGGTGAAACTATGAATGGTAGTGTTTAGATCACAGTCTTTACAATAGTTATATTCTCAGTCCTGGATAAATGTGGGTTTACAATGATGACAGATGTTTTAATTGTAGTAGGATGGATGGTGTTGTTATAATTTGCAAAATCAAAGTATTAAAATAATTGTTGCTAGAGGAATCTGACATCCTCTTCTATGCAAGATCAATTTGTAAATGGCTTCTCTAGCGCGCGTGCACACACACAAACACAATTGGACTAATGCCTTGCATTTCATAGCTTATCTAGGGCACTCACACTTTTTTCATAATCACAGTGGAATTCACCTCTTTGCAAACTAGTGTAGGCAGTAACATGCCTGACAGAGAGACTGATGGAGAAAGGTTTCTCCTTTGTGTTCCTGAGAGCCGGCATGATATACTGGATAGAGTGCTGTGGGCCCATAGCTACATTGGATCATTTCAGGGCCCAGCCCCCCAATTTCCTGTCAAGGCCCCCTGACCTCCTATTTACCCCAGCTGGATTTGTGCCAGGGGCCTCAGGCTGGAGTTTGGGAACCTGTTGGGAAGGCTGAGGCTCTGCTCAGAGACAAGAGAGTGCCTCTGAGAGTGTGTGTTGAGGGCAACGGATCAATCCAGGACAACCAGACAGCGAAGTGGGGCGACCTACTGCTCCCCCCAAAAAGACACCAGATAAAGTTTGCATGAATTTTAACTGAATATCAGACAGAGCAGTTGCAAATCAATCAGATATAAAAATATAGACTTCTCTAACAACTGCAGACTGGGTAGAGCAGAAAACTGTAGTTCAAAGTGGCATGACACAAGAGATAGTAAGCCCTTATCAAACTGCATTTCAGTTACTGAAGAGAAAAATGGGTTTAAATGAAATCACTACAAAGTCATTGTCATGCACACTCAGTATTGGGTCTTTTTTGAGCCAAGTCAGCTATGATTCTTCCATACAATATGTTGCTGATTTAGGTCTTGTGAGACAAATGAAAATCAATAGTAGCCGTGTTGCTTGATTGACTGCCCTGTGGAGAGTACTTGACTGAATTTTTTAAAAATCTTTTCTTTCAGTTTTTCGAACCTACTGCAATGCATCTCCAAAATGACCATCAAGCCAACTTATGAGTACAAACTTAGGCGTAACAGGAGTGAACAAGCTGATGGACTAAATGATTTCAAAGGACAATTGTGAAGCTGTAGCCACTGTGACTTTAAAATACTTCTGAGTTCTGAAAGAAATCACTTGAAGATGTGAATTTGTGGCATGTAGAAGACACAACCCATGCAATGTGCTCAACTCTACCAATGGCGATTGGTGATTGCAAGAATATGTTCTACTGTTGAGTCATTTTTTTTTGTTTTAGCTAGTTTGCTAACCGGATCAGAACTCAGATTTGGGATTAATCAGTTTTCTACAGAAGAATTGTTACCCACTACAGAGTGCTGCCCTAGGCTAAGTATGACTTCACATAATGTGATATTACAACGATAGTATCACTGTTGTTGTGTGGAAGTGTTGCATGAAAATTTTCCAAGAAGTATACTTCCATTTAAACTGATGTACAGCCTGATGTCCTGAATTCAAAAGTCAGTCCCATTGAAAGTACAATTCTATGCAGAGCTATTCTGGCTGATCGCACTAAAATCATATTACAGTAGAGTACCTCTGCAGTGTTCTGTAAGGGTACTGGAAGTATTTCTTGGTCATGGTAGATAGGATTGCAGCCTTGGTCTCATAGACTAAAACGTGGCAAAAATGGGTCTCACAAAAGCTGCTTCTTTATTTAAGAATTTTAAAGACTAGTGCACTTTGAAATAATATCTGCATCCTATAAAATAGACAAATAATACTGTAATTTTTAAACCATTTCATTACAATCAGAATCAAAGTGCTAAAATGGTAGAATTTCTCCTACTTCATCTTATGTCTAATGGGGAATCTAACCTACATACATGACCTTGAATTGAATCCTATGAACCATGAATGGAAGGTGTTCACTGACCTTGCTTTCCCCCAAAAGCTGATGCTGGAGGACTGGGGAGCCTCAAGGGGGAAAAAAAATCTATAGACATGGGGGCCTGCAGTATAGAGTGGGGATCACCCCCATCTTGCTCATCTGCCACTGCAGAAACTCAGCTCAGGATCAGAGAACTGATCCTTACTGCAGCCACAACAAAATTCCTCCAACCCCCGGCTCCGACATTTAATGGAGGAATGGGAAGACAGACAAGGTTTGATTCTATAAGCACCCTTGTATTTGCAAATTGTAGGATCCAACAATACGAGTAAAGAAACTGGGAGTGGTGGTTTTTCAGATTAAATGATATGAAATACACAGGTATATTTTATATATGTTTTAGATGCTGATTTCTGTTTCATACATAACATCTCTGATATTTGTGAATACTGTAATGCTACGATGAATGTTTTGATCCAAAAACAATATCTTTCTTAAAGTAATTAGTTGCATGATGTACAATTTAGAGTGTAAGTAGGTATTACCATGGCAAAAAATATGATCCCAACCTCATGTTTTCCAAGTGAGACAAACACAGGGATATGGGGGTATTTACTTATTAACATCTATCCTGCCTTTCTACTAAAATAGCAGTCGGGTTGAGTTAGAAAGTAAAAGTTAAAAAGTGACTACAACACAATGCAAAGGAATGAAATCCTCAAAAATAACAAAACAACGAGGAAAAATGTTTCCTTTAAGCTGTGGAGTCTTGTGAGCAAAAATTCTACTTTGTGAGCTGCAGGCATTAAAGTTGTGAGTGAGCAATTTGGCTACTGCATGAATTAGTTTCCTCTGGAGCCATCCTTCCTGAGCTAAGACAAAAAGGTGTGAGCCGGAGGCTAAAAATCTGTGAGCTAGCTCACACTGACTTCAGCTTAGAGGGAACATTGACTGGGAATACACAATCACTTATGAAACTGCAGAAAGCACACCGTAAATAGAAAAAACTAATAAAATCAGCAAACAGTAAACATCACTAAAAGTCATCAGTACAAAAATAAATCAACTCTGTCTCAGGCAATCAATTAAATTCATTCATCACCAAGGATTAACTGAAATAAAACAGATTTTATAGATCTCTGGAAGTTCAAAGGTGAAGAGGGCAAGCTAGGCCTCCTGGGGCAGGAAGTTCAAAAATCAAGGGGGGGGGGATAACAGCTGGACAAATCTGTGACTTTAAACCATCAATCTAATGTCTGTCATAGATAAATACAGTAAATAGTAGCATACAGTCAACTCTGGGTTGGGGAATTCCTGGAGATTAGGGTGTACAACCTGGGGAGAATGGGGCTTGGGGAGGGGCTTCAGATAGGCATAAGGCCATAGAGTCCACTCCCTAAAATATCAGTTTTTTTGAAGGGTAAGATCAGTAGTAAGTCCAGGAGATCTCCAGGCCCCACCTGGAGGCTGGCCACCCTAGGCCCAAAGCAGGTTCATACCGGTACAGGCAGTCTCCCAGGTAGCATGGTCCTAGGTTACATAGTACTTTCAAAGTTAACGATCAGAATTGGGCCCACAAACAAAGTGGCAGGTGGTGCAGATGATATAAAATCAGTGAAATATGATTTCCATAGCAGGTTGCAGTTAGATACCTTGCTCCATATTTTCAACTGGTTGAATTTTCAGATGACCTTCAAAGCTACCCCTGTGCAAAGCACACTACAGTTGTCTAATCAGGCTGTTATCAAGGAATGTTATACCTCTTTCTGTGTTATACCTCTGAGGATGCCAGTAACAGCTGCTGGCGAAACGTCAGGTACTACAATGCCAAAACCACGGCCATACAGCCCAGAAAATCTACAACAACTAATTATCAAGGAATGTTTAACCGTTGCCAGATCTTCCCTGTCTCTGAAAAGCTGCAGCTAGCAAATCAATCTTCTGGCAAAATGCACTCTTACCTACTTCTGCAACTTGGTGCATTGTGTACCTCCACAATGCAAATGTGAAACAGTGCAGCCACAACCAGAACTGCTCCTGGCCAGCTCTTCCTTCAACCCGTAGTGATTACATCTTGTCCGGTTTGCATTTCAATTAGTTAGCCTTTATCAAGCCCTGCACTGCCTTTACATACTGTTTATTTCTAGAATTAGAAGGAATGGAGTTGTGTGAGTCCAGCAAATCCATCATGACTCTCCAGATTTCTGTATAATCTCTCATAGGGATTTCATAGTGCAGAGCACAGGAAACAAGAATGAACCCTGTGACCCCCCTGCACCAAGAAATACAGGGGCCAAAACAAAGCAATGCTTTTCATCTTATTTATTTATTTATTTATTTATTTATATTTATATCCCACCCTCCCCGCCATTTGGCAGGCTCAGGGAGGCTAACAACATATACAGTATATGTCCATTAAAACTGTCAAAAATCAGCATAAACCCATACAATACAACATAAAAGATGGTGATCTTCTGTCCACTAAGTGGGACCTCCAGGCTCCCACCTAGTTTTTAGACCTCAGTTGGTGGTAGTGTTGGCACTGTTGGTAATTGGGCCAGGGCCAGACATTGCGGCGGCACCCTACTTAAAAGCCTGGCGAAAGAGCTCCATTTTACAGGCCCTGTGGAACTGTAAAAGGTCCCATAGGGCCTTGATGTCCACCGGGAGTTTATTCCATCAGTGCGGGACTACCACAGAAAAGGCCCTGGCCCTCGTTGTAGCCAACCTGGCCTCCTTAAGGCCTGGAAGAACCAGGCAATTTTGGGAACCCGATCTTAGTGCTCTCTGGGGTACATGTGGGGAAAGGCAGTCCCTTAGGTAAGTAGGTCCCCGGCCATATAGGGCTTTAAAGGTAGGAACCAGCACCTTGAACCATACCCGGTATGCTCTAGGCAGCCAGTGCAGTGCTTTTAGGGCAGGCTGGATGTGTTCCCGCATGGGAAGACACAACAACAACCTCTCTGTGGCATTCTGCACTAGCTGTAGCTTCCAGATTTGGGCCAAGGGCAGCCCCGTGTAGAGAGCATTGCAGTAATCCAATCTTGAGGTGACCAATGTGTGGATCACCATTGCTAAATCATTGCATTCAAGGAAGGGAACCAGCTGCCAAATCAACCATAGATGGTAAAAGGCTGACTTCGCAGTGGCTGTTACCTTGGCCATCATTAGAGAAGTATCCAGGAGCACTCCCAAACTCCTAACCTCCGGCGCTGGCATCAGTGGTGACCCATCAAAGGTTGGGAGAGGGATCTCTAGCCTTGGACCACTCCAACTCAAACATAGGACCTCCATCTTTGTTGGATTCAATTTCAGTCGGCTCAGTCTAAGCCAACCAGGCGCGGCTTTCAAAAGCCAGGTCCAGATCTCCCGGACTAGAGTCTGACTGGCCATCTAACAACAGATAGAGCTGGATATTGCCAACGTATTGGTGACAACCCAGCCCATGTCTCTGGACAATCTGGGCGAGGGGCACATGTAGATGTTAAACAACTTAGGGGAGAGCACTGCTCCTTGGGGCACTCAGCACACTAGCGGGTGCCTTCCAAACAGTTGTTCCCCAATTGCCACCCTCTGTCCCCAACCCTAAAGAAATGAGGAGAGCCACTGCAAGGCAAGCACCTGAATCCCGGTGTTGGTGAGGCAGTGGACCAGTAGTTAATGGTTGACTGTGTTGAATGCCACTGACAGGCCCAACAACATCAGCACCACCATACCGCCTCGATCCAGATGCCTCCAGAGATCATCTGTGAGGGCAACCAGAACCATCTTTGTCCCATGGCTTGGTCAGAAGCCAGACTGGAAGGGATCTAATATGGAAGTGTCATCCAAAAAGCCCTGCAACTGATTCGTCACTGCCTTCTCGATTAATTTACCCAAATAGAGTAAATTGGATATTCCAGCTTGATTGTTGAGAAGAATACCATGGCTGATGATATAAAAGCTGCTGAGAGGTCCAGAAGAGCTGAAAAGTCATTCCACAATGGGCATCCAAGTGGTTTCCAGATTATTAGCTGCTCAATCAGCTAATAATCTGGAGCAGGTAGGGAGACTGCTTGCATCTATTAATTCTCCTCAGAAAATCCTCCTGTTTCCCCATAGTGGGGCTGATGTCCTGTTTGGAACTTGACGCCCTTGGGGGGGAACCCTTTAAAAATGACTTGGAGGATCATATCCACTTCAGGAAAGAATCAGTGAACCAGGAATGGGTTAGGCATCCCCTTCCTCCCTGCTTTCTCCTCTGAAAATGCCCTCCGGAAATCAATCAGCCTTATAAGGGTCAAGTCATATAGACCCACTGAAGTCCACAGGAGTGTTCATATTTCATCTCAACTAAATTATGAATTTGCATAGTGATTATAGTCAATGGAAAAATAAGAGGCAAGATCATTTCGTGTTGTTGCTATGGAAGTTGATGGAGCTGTTGCTAGATATCAGGTTTGAAATGATACATCTATGGTATACGTTTTCCACTTATCCCTTTAAATAAATTACAAGAGCACATAAAAATTGTTTGAAAGAAGTTGAAGGACTGATTATTGGCATGCTGTGTACAATTCAGCCTATATTTCATACAGCTCTATATAGTATTTTAGATAAAGTACTGACAACATGTTCAATTGAACTATCCTCTCATTTTAAATAGAGGTATGGCAGCATGATGTATACTTTTATAATACGTATTTTTGCTATATGTTTCTTAGGTAGTATGGTCTCATCATGTGTTGACACAGTTGTAATAAGAGAGCCCTGTCTGATCAAATGGAGCCTTGCCCTGCTTTTCTTCCTGATTCAATGGGCCCTGATTCAATGTGAGCACTGACAGTATACAATGCATTCCACTTTAAATGCTGCTGTGTTCCAGACCCAGCTGAAATCCCTTTTGCATGTTTCAGCAAAGGTGTGAAAAAGAGGTAGTACAAGTCATGCATTCCCTTTTTCACTGCTGTTCCACAAATTTGTTTTTCCCCATTGTCCTGTAACAAATAAAGTGAGGATCCTCATACTACCCTCAGAGGTGATGTGTTGAGTTTCAGATACAGAAATACTTCATGCATCCCCCCCTGGAAGATTGTTTCCCCCCTTGCATGCTATACTGGAAGCATGAAAGAAGGAACAAATTTGTGGTTTCTTTGTCTATTGCTTTAATAACTGATCTGACAATTTTCTATTTGACTATCTGGCTTGTGCAAATACATATTTCTTTAATAAAATCGAGTGTATTTTCAGTATAATGTACATCTGTAAATATTCCACCTTAGTTTTTAAAAAGCATTTGATATAAAATAAATAAAGGTGGAACAGGGAAAGTAGGCCTAGTGTAAACATACAGAAGAATAAGGTGGTAAAAATCTGAAGTGGTGCTGCAACCTGGTTTTCTTCCAGCTTTAATGGATCTGGGATTCTGAGCACTGACAGAGTGCTGTGAAATAAAGCACTTTCCAGATTCACCCTTTCAGACTTCAGGCAAGGAGAGCCCATGTTTAATCCTCGGCTGAGAACAGACTGACAAAATGAAGCACAAGGGAAGCGGGGCAAAAAATCCCGGGCCGAGTTGTTGCGGGGCTTTCTGTTTGCAGTGCATAGACTGATGCGGGACCATACCAGGGAGGAGTCAGAACAGGGCATTCACACTGTGGAGTGGCCCCTGGTGGTGCTTCGGTGGCGGTGCACAGCTTTGGTCCATTTTGCCGACCGGCGCATGGGCGCATGGCACAGCAGTCAGATCAGCGGGTTCACATTACTGGTACTGCTTGATGTGGGGCTTATTTGCATCCACACTGCCAGGAAGTGGGATGAATGCGCACCCAGACGGCTTGACACTGGTTTCCCCAGGTACCTTTTTAACATGGGATGAAAGCACTTCAGGACCAGGTGAGTGTGACTCAGCAACATTTGGCAGCTGTGGCTGTCTGAATGGGCTCTCTTAATCCTTTTAAAAAGCGGACCTATATCGGGCCAAACTGCCAGTCTGTCTTCGGCCCTCTGCTATGTTAAAAAAACCCTCTGAATTAAAAAATATACAAGTGGAGACCCACAAGAAACTTGCAGGATGGTTATCCCATTCCTCAAACCTTCTCCCCCTACCTCTCTCACACTCTTTCTCCCTTCTGCCCCCCTTTCTTACTCTCTCTCTCTCCTCCATGTATGTTACTTCCTCTCTCTTTCTGACCTGTCATCATTCTCTTTGTTTTTCTGCCTCCCCACCTCATCACTCTTTCTCTTTCTGCCTCCCACTTCAAATCCCACCCTCCACAGGCATTGGACCTCACTGAGGTCCCTGTCCTCCCTAGGTTCCACCCCCAAATCTCCAGGAGTTTCCCAGCCTGGATCTGGAACTGCTGCCAGTGGCCGGGGGGGGGGGGGTACTTGGCAACCCTAGACTGCTGCCAGTAAAAACCCTGTCTTTTACTGAGAGAAACCTCCCCCACTCCCCTGGACATTCTAATCTCCTCACAGTTGACGCCTGAAGTTGATGCCATTTCAAAAGGTATTGGGGGGGATTCAATGGTCCCTGCAGTTTTTATTTTAACTTTTTGGATTTTTCTGCAGACCAAGGAAGGGGCTTGACTATGTAGGAAAAGCTGTTGTGGGAGAGGGAGCTCTCTTTTGGCAGAAATAAGCATCCACACAGAAAAAAAAACTCTCGGAATTAGAATATAGATAATGAAGAAGGATCGTGGCCTAACCCTTCACATGTAGTGCCAATTTTCCACTTACAGACAATTATTAATGTAGGGAAACTTCAGAAATGTACTCCACACATTCAGGTTGAAATAGTATAGTCCATTATACCACTCCAAAATTTTTCCACCTCATTCTACCACTTATGAGGACCAAGCCTAGGCTTATCAACATGCCCTAGGATTTGGATAAACTCTTGAACATCAGTGACATGACATCACTTCAGGGTATTTGCTGGAATTGACATTGTTCCATTTGCAAAGACATAGGGTTGCCAGCCCCCAGGTCTGGGCTTCAATCCGTTTCTGGCCAGCTGGCTGGAAGGGGAAGCCCCATCCCCAAGCTCTGCCCCAGGGGCAACCACCCGTCTGACCACCCCTGTTCCTCCCCTCCTGCCTGATTTAATGGGCTACAGCTGATCGGCAGGGACTATGTGGCCCGCCGACCAGCTGGAGGGCCCTTTAAATCTAGCAGGAGGGAGGGAGAGGGGCAGTCACAGATGGCACACTTGGCTGTTGTGTGCAGGGCTGAAACATGGTAAGTCTGATTTTTAAATTTACCTTTCAAAATAATCAGTACTTTTAGTTAATTCTTGCTTTACAACTTACTCCTGTTTTATTGTCCCAAAGCAAAATAATAACCCTAAAACCAATATGCTATTAACATGTTACATGGCATTGTTTAAATGTGGCCCATTCAGTGTGGAATCTGAGATCTCTGGGATCCATTCCTGCCTACTGATGGTACAAACACACACACACAATACACACAATACACAACCTTTATTGGCATACACTGCAGGGACATCGATAAAGAAACAGTAGCAAACAGCTAGCAGTAAACCAAACAGTAGCCGACATGACTGGATGGAACTAATCAGCGAGGATTAAGCCTTATACTCCCTTACCCTTAGCTTCCAAACATAAGCTAAAAATTTGGCTACAGACAGAGTAATTGCCAAGAACTTGTCGGACAGTAAAATTTTTAGGTCACTGTCGGACAAGTTCCTTGAGGGGGGTAGGTGGGGGCCAATCAAATAGCTATGGTACAAACGCTGGCTGGGTAGCCCCTTGAAATAGGTCTGGAGAGCAGGATTTGAGAATGTGTATTTGCTTTCCTACAAACAAAGAAATATTTATACAGGTTTATAAACACTTTGTGGAAATATGTTTATGATGTACAGTTACTTTCTAACAATGTCAACTTCTATTTCATAATAAAGCCAATGACTGGCCTATAATTATTTATTTAAAAACATTTATACCCAGCCTTTCCAACAATTGGCAGCCTACAAATATTAAAAATAGAAATAAAATTAGGAAAAGCCATTTTTAAAACTCCAGTGCCATTGTTGCCGTGCAAGGCGTCTATCACACTCTTATGGACTTATGATCCATAAGTGTTAAAATGGACTGTGCAAGCAGTGAGCAAAAACGGACTGAACTGTGTGGTAACCAGATGCGATGCCAGCTGTAGACACACACTAGCTGAGGAAAAACCCTTCTCCTGAGATGATGTGCTAATGGTTCCTGTACCTCTAGTAAGATGTACCAGTTCCCTAGCCATGTGAATCACCCAGAAGATTGCTGTTTAATGCCATGCCAAGGCAAGAATACCAGAGACTTGGAATCCAAACTCCACAAGGAAGGCCTTCCTTGTCACCCAAGGAACCCCCCTCCCCAGCATTGTCTAACAAAGGACTTCCCATTCATAAGTTAATGAAGAAACTGACATTGAAAAGTATTGGAGTCTAGAGGCCGATAATGGTGAAATCAGCATTGTGGTTTATTGTGGGTCAAGATGGAGTGGGGACAATGGGATGGGGAAGCCACTTATATTTACAGGTAAACCACACCTTGACTGTGTCCCCCCTTAAGGGGATTGGTCCAACAGGGATTAGTCTCCCTCCAGAGGCTGTCATAGGTCCATTCAAATATCCTCAGCCTCTGATAGGGGGACTGGCAGGATCCCTAGGTCCACTGTTCTCTGGGGAACGAAGCTCTGTTGTTATCACATCCCATTACAGGTAAACATGCCCAGACATGTTCCCTGGCTGCAGACAAAGAGTCAAGCACCAAACATAACAGACATGGACCAGCTCTACTCTCCAAAACAATAGACATGGCTGCATGAGTCATTATCCTCTCAGGCATCACTGCAAACAGAGTGACTAGAGTTCAATATTGCCCAATTCCTTAGCCCCATCTCCCAGAAACCAATTTCAGGTAGCATGCTTTGGGGATGGACTAGAAGGGGGACGTACCATGGGGATGTGGCCAGCAAAGCCCACCTCCAAAGCCAGTTTTAAAAAGGAGATACCTGGCCATGTTCTCTCTCTTTTTCTCCTTACCTCTAGACTTACCCTACCCTCACGGCTCTTGGTTTGTGCAGCCAGAGTCTCTACGTGTTTTGCTGGTTCAAGACATGATCCCTGGTTCCCTATAGACTATCCCTTATTTTTCCTGTGAAAGGCTTCATCATGCCAAGAACAGGTAAATATTGCCACTCAATGAAACATCCTGCTAATGCAAACATCGCTGTCCTTGTCGCTCTAATTTTCCTACATCTGTGTAATTGTGAGTGTGTTTGAGTTTATTGTATGCTTGTAAAGAATCATCAGCAAAGGCTTCCGGTCAGAGAAAATGGAGATTTGACACACCCTGTAAAAGTTCAGTGTGAATGGGGGTTCTTTCTGACAACTTGGGGGCTTTTAACACCTGATGCAACCCTCCCCAGGCAGGGGAGTATCCAGCAAGCAACAAGACCCAAGAGAGAGTGAGATTGGTGGTAATAAATCTTGGAGGAGACTTGTTTTCACTTTGATCTCCTTTCCGACGCAGGCTTTGCAAGCAACTCTAGAGAGCTGAACCGGGCTGATTTATTCAGCTTAAAATCTCCACTCCCCCGATTTCTTGACTGAAAGAAGACAGACTCTAATTAATGAAGCCTCACCCCTACCAGAAAAACATCTAAAGGTAACGAAATAAAATCTTTGCTTATCGGCATCGTGTCTGTAAGAGCAGGAAAACAGAGAAATAAGCAGAGCAGCAGCTGAAGAACAGACTGCGACTTTTTTTGTTTTAAAAGAGTTGGATTTTAGCTAAAAACTGCCAGAAAAGTGTTTGTTTACCATTCCTGTGGTCACGGAGGAGAGGGGAGGAGGGCTTGGAGACATCGCGAGATCTGCTTGGGCGAGAGAAAACATGAAGACACTAGGAAGTGACGTCTGGTTGAAAGCAGAAAAGAAGAATAGAAGTGGAAGGGATCTGGGAGACTGCAACAGCAGAAGCACTTCCGGGTGAAAGAGAACCAGGAAGTAAGACAGGTGACAAGTACCACAGAGAAAAGATGTCTGCCATTTTGGGGAGGACTAAAACTTTAAAATTAAATATCTTGAAAAGTAAACACCCTAGAATGGCAAAAATAACGGCATTTGTTAAAACTCTTTAAGACTGATTGAGCCTAAAAACGCTGAAAGTAGAAGACACCAAAAATCAGCCTTTTTTTGAAGTGCAAAAACGGAGGCTGAACAGAGAAACCGGGCAGGGTCACTGTCCAAGATGGCTCCTAAAAAAGATACTGAACTAATGGCAATGATAGAGGCAATGGACAAAAGGATGATAGAAGCTTTTAATGATCTTGGCCAGCAAAATCAACAATTGAGCCAGCAAAATCAACAATTAGAAAAGAAAATGAATTACCTAGCTGGACAAGTGGATAAAATTTTTGGAGACCTAAAGACTGAAATTCAAAATGTGGCAAAAAAATCGAAAGAGATGGAAAACAAAATGCTTGTGTTGGAAGAAAATATTTAAAAAGTGACAAAAGAGAACTACAGAGTGGAAACAATGATGGTATACAAAGAGATGCAAAAACACCTAAGATTCAGAGGGATAGAAGAAAAGGTGGGGGAGAATATACACATAAGGATGACTGAAGCCTTGAGTGACTATTTGAAGGATGAGGAAGAGAATACAAAAGTTAACATAGTCCTGGTTTACAGAGTTAATTCTGAGTATGCTAGAGGAAGAAACCTGCCAAGAGATGTGGTAGTACAATTTACCACTAAGAGGGTAAGAGAGTCGATTTATAGAAAATGTTTTAAGGAACCTTTTGAAATGGATGGAGTTAAAGAGCTCCCTAGAGCTATGTTGAGTGATGAAAGAGCTCCCTAGAGCTATGTTGCAAGACAGGAAGAAATTCAAACAGCTGACAGATAAGTTGAAACAGAAAAACTACAGATACAGATGGGAAACTCCTGAAGGTGTAAGCTTCAACCACCAAAGTACAAGAGTGGTAATTAAGAGTATGGAAGAGATGCTGTCTTTCTTGGCAAAAAATATTGAAGAATTTGGTGACATTTAACTCTATATCATTATGGATTACAAAGTACTTTCATGGAATGTAAATGGACTAAATTCACCCAATAAACGTAAGATAGTCGGACATTGGCTTGAAAAACAGAAATGTGATGTGATTTGCCTGCAAGAAGTACACATTAAAAAACAAGATTGTAAATATCTGATTAAGAAAAAATTGGGAGCGGAATTTTTTTCATTAGCAACGATTAAGAAAAAAGGAGTAGTAACATATGTCAAGAAAGAACTAGAGCCAAAAGAAATTTTTAAAGACAAAGAAGGTAGATATACTGCAACAGAGATAACCATGCATAACAGGAAAATTTTGATCCTGAATATCTATGCACCTAATGGAGCAAAAGAAAAGTTTTTTAAGGACTTAATTGCAGAATTGGACCAAGTTAATTATGAACATTTAATTCTGATGGGTGATTTCAATGGAACTGTAAATAACAAAATAGACAGACGTTCAAAAAGTAAAGATGACACAATTGGAAAGCTACCTAAAGTCTTTTTTGCAATGGTTAAACAGGAAAGTTTGGAAGATGTGTGGAGGAAATGGCATCCTCGCGATAAAGACTACACTTTATACTCCAATAGGCATGACTCAAGGATAGATATGATGTGGATGACGTCAGAATTTATGCTTAAAACAAAAAAGACAGAAATTTTACCAAAGCTTATCTCTGACCACAATCCCTTGTTGTGGACTTCGAGACACAAAGAAAAACAACGGAGATGGAGATTAAATGAAGAACTCTTGGATAATAATGAAATAACTAATAAAATACAAGGGGGCACAAAAACTTATTTTCAAATGAATTTACACCAAGAAACCAAGCCACAAGTTATATGGCATGCATATAAGGCTGTAATGCGTGAAACATTGATATTTTTAAACAATAAAGAGAATAAGAGAAAGAAAGAACCACAGAATAGTATTATCCAAGCAATTGAATCAAAGGAGAAAGAATTAAAGAAAAGACCTGGAAGAAAGAAACTTCAAAGAGAAATACAATTTCTACAAGATCAACTAAAGGCTATTTTGAACCAAGAAATATATTGGAACTTTAAAAAGCTGCAGCAAAAACCTTTTGAAGGTGCAAACAAACCTGGAAAATATCTGGCATGGCAATTTTAAAAAAAAAGAGAGAAAACAAGATTATAAGTAAAATTGTGACAGATAAAAAAGAAATAATGGACATTAAAGGAATAAAAAGAGAATTCTTTAAATATTATGCTAAACTTTTTCAAAAAGAGACAGTAGACCAAAGTAAAATTTCAGAATATCTACAAACATTGGGAATACCTAAACCAACTGAAAAACTTAAAGAAATGTTGAATAGTCCTATTACAATTCAGGAAATACAGAGGGCTATTGAAGATTCTAAATTGGGAAAAGCACCGGGGCCAGATGGCTTTTCGGCTAAATATTATAAGAAAATAAAGGAAAGTCTTTTGCCAGTTTTGGAACTTTTGCGAAATGAACTAAGAGCTACAGCTGAGATACCAGATTCGTGGAAAGAGGCAACAATATCACTGATTCCAAAAGAAGGACAGAATCTATCAGATGTCAAGAATTACAGACCTATCTCTCTACTTAATAATGATTATAAAATTTTTGCGAAAATACTACCAGAGAGACTGAAAGAATATTTAAAGGAAACGATACAACAAGAACAAGCAGGTTTTTTGCCAAATCGCCAAATAAAGGATAATTTACTAACAGTCCTAGATGCAATTGAATACTATGATAAACATTCTGACAAAGAGGTAGGTTTTCTCTTTCTGGATGCTGAAAAAGCCTTTGACAACCTAAACTGGGACTTCATGTTTGTGGTATTGGAGAAACTACAAATTGGAGAGTTTTTGCTGAATTTGATTAAATCGATATATACGGAACAGAAGTCATTGATTATAATTAATGACGAAAAGACAGATTGTTTTAAAGTTCAAAAGGGAACGAGACAAGGTTGCCCACTTTCACCATTGTTATTTATTTGGATTCTTGAAGTTTTGCTTTGGAATGTAAAAGACGATAAGGAAATTAAAGGTCTGTCAACTAAAGGATTTTCTTTCAAGTATAGAGCGTTTGCTGATGATGTGATGTTTATAACTGAAGAACCTATGACTACCTTACCACTTTTATTGCAAAAAATTAAAGACTTCGGAGATCTTGCAGGTTTTTATGTCAATAGAAGGAAATTAAAAGGGATGTGTAAGAATATGTCAAGTAAAAAGCAGGGAAAAAACCAAGAATAAAAATGAAAATAATGTCTGATGCAAAGTAAAGAGGAGGTTTCCAACTGCCAAATTTAAAGCTATATCATGATGCGGTCTGCTTGTCTTGGCTAGAATCATGGATCTCTTTAAAAGATAGAAAACTACTAGCACTTGAAGGGCATGATTGTCGATGTGGTTGGCATGCATATTTGTACTATAATAAAATGAAGATGGACAATATGTTTAAGCATCACTATGTGAGGAGAACTTTAATAGATACATGGTTTAGATACAAGAATTTCTTTCCAGCAGAAAAGCCTATGTGGGTTATACCAGCAGAAGTAATAAAACCTCTTTCGAGCTTTAAAGGACAAGACTGATTGAAGTACAGAGACCTGCTAAAAATTGAAAACAATGAGTTTGTATTGAAAGAAGAGAACCAGATGGATTTTAAATATGGTTGGTTCAGGTATAGACAGATTTATGATCTATTTATGACAGATAAAAATGTGGGGGTTTCAGAAAGAAAATTAATGAGATTGAACAGGTTTGGGAGGAAGGTGGAAAAAAACTGATTTCAAAAATGTATAAAATTGTGCTGAAATGGTATAATGCAGCTGAACTTGTAAAAGAACAAATGATAAAATGGGCAATTAATATGAACAAAGAAATAGCTATGTCATCTTGGGAATATTTGTGGAACAATGCTATGAGTATTTCTACTTGTTATAATCTAAAAAGAAAATTGTTTTAAAATGTTGTATAGATGGTATATGACTCCGAAAAAATTATCAAATATTGATCAACGGCTGTCTAATAAGTGTTAGAAATGTAAACAAAAAGAAGGTTCTTTCTACCATATGTGGTGGACTTGTGATAAAGCTAAAGTCTTTTGGTGTATGATTCATGCTGAAATGGAAAAAAAATTGAAATGTACTTTTAAAAAGCTGCCTGAAATGTTATTGCTTGGTCTTAAGCTAGAGGAAGTTAATGTAACTAAAAGGACTCTAATATGGTATATGGTGACTACAGCGAGAATGGTTTATGCTCAGAACTGGAAATGTGAAAAAACCCCAGACATATGGGAATGGTTGAGAAAACTGCTATATATGGCAGAAATGGACAAATGGTCAAGAAAACTGAATAATCAAGACTCAGAAAGATTTCTAGAAGAATGGAAAGACTTGAAAGAATATTTAGAACAACACTGGAATATGAAAAATAATATTTTTACATTGTCTAATTATTGATTTTTGATGTTTAAAAGAAGAAATAATTATTTTTAAGCGAAATATACTGAACGATTGAAATGACAAGAACAGAAACTAGAGTACATATTACAGATATCTAGATATTACGTTTAAATGTTTAAAAATTACCTTTCTTTTTTTTTATTGTTGTAACCAAATTTGTTACCTGTAAGAGCTAATAATTTTACATCTTTATAATTGCTATTATATATATAATGGTATAGGTGAGGCGGGAAGTCCCAAAGTTTTTGAATTGTAAGCGGAATACATAGCTATATAGAAAAACGGATAGTGATGATAATATTTCAAAAGTAACTATGTAAAGTTTTGTAACTGGAAAAATAATAAAATTTGTGGGTTTTTTAAAAAAAGAATCATCAGCAAAGATACCATTTCATTCTGAAGTTGGTCTCTGCGTCTACTTCTGGTGCTTCTGGAAGAAGCAGGACCCCTGTATACATAGGTGATTGCTCCCATATTTGCCTATTGCCTTTTTATAATACCTCAGTTCCCCAAAATTATTAATAACTTGAGGCAATCTGGCTAACACCATCCCCCTCTCCACACTTGGGTTGTAAAGGTAACTGTATAATGATTATGCACTCAATGCACCCGAGGAAATGAGCTCTGACTCCCAAAAGCTTATGTTGGAATAAATTTTGTTAGTCTTTGATATTCCAGTACACTTGTTTTAAAGTGGAAACATGTTTCTAAGAGAACATTTCATACCAGAGTAATCCGCAACCTTACCTCTAATGGTCGAGATGCAGAGAGCAATCACAATAAATGTACAATAGGAAAAGGTACATAATTCAATGTGAGTCCTGATACCCTTGGAATGGATACAATCCAATGTTGATAAGAGGTTCAGTGAATTAGAACAGAGGTCCCCAACAAGGTGCCTGCCACTTTCACAGAAAGTGGGTGGGGCCAGGTGGGGCTTTTACCCAGAAACGCTTCCCATTGGCCTTTGGACTTTTTTCTGGTATTTTTCATATGTGTGTGTGTGTGCTTGTGCGCACCTGGAAGTCATAATGACTTCTGGTGACTGTGTGCAACTGAGAGTCATGGTGACCTCTGATGACTGAGCCCTACTGGGGGCCTAGAGGATATTCAGAGAGGTGGCTGAATAAAGCCTGCCCCCACGTCCTGACTGCTGGTTTTCCGAGGAGGTCTCCCATCCAAGTTCTTGCCAGACTTGACCCTGCTTAGCTTCTGAGATCTGACAAGATCGAGCTTGCCTGGGCTATCCAGGTCAGGGGACTTTGGAGATTTTATTCTCTGTGCAGATTTTTTTTCTTAAAAAAAGTTGCTTTGGTAGCGACTGCCATCTCAGTACAAGTATCTTCACTGTGTGACAGAACATAAACTGTGGCAGCCATTTTGTGGCTGCATCTACCTGATGTGTCAGAATACCGAATGTGTCTGCAGGCTCAGAAGGTTGGGACTCCTGAATTAGAAGATATAGTTAGGTCAATAGGTTTGGTGATATCTCGTTCACATAAAAATCATCAAAGAATGCAGTTATATTTTCCCTTTGGTTTCTTTCTTGCACCCCTGATTTGGTCTCATTTCAAGTGCCATCCGTTTAGGTTGCTTCACTTCATACCACTGGGGCCCTTTCCTGACCATCAGCATCTTTGTTCAGCTCCTGTTGAGTCCAGTGGATTTATGGTAGAAGTTTTTGCAGTTTGTATCTAATGGGATTGATCCAGAATATATCCTGGAACCACAGACCTATCATTTATAATTGCACTAGAACATATTCATTTGCCATTTTATAATCCTGAAATACAGATACCGGAATGCTAAGTACATAGTGTAATCCTCACAAAACAGACTGCTATGTAACTCTGTGTTGGCTCCTTTTGGCCTCTATTAACCACAGGAAGAGACCCAAGTGGACCAAAGGACCATTTTTACCATGCCATGGCAACAAGTAGCTTTCCAGCATATGATGGTCTTGCTTCTGACCACATGCTCAGCTGAACTTGTTTTCCATGGGTTCCACATTGCACAACGATAAAACAAATCAATGCAAAAAATGGTCAACTGAACGGATTGTGGGGCAGCTACTGTGCTGGGGGGAAGGAAATGTCCACCCTTTATGAGTTGACAAGTGGCTGGAGCTAGGACCCAAGAAAGCTTAACTCATTTCCTGATTTAATGGGTGATACTCTGTAGAATGAAGAGACTGAAACAAACTGGACGTTATGAGATATAGGAATAGTTTCCCCCAAATTATATGTTGTTGTTGTTTTTTAAAAAACTTAAAATTAAACTTGGATGTTGCAACTGGAAGTATACCCAAGACAAAAAGGGAGGGGCTCTCTTAAAGTTCTTTGCCCTCTTAAAATAACTCTCCTGAGCTGCTTTATTACCTATGGGAGGTGAGGAAAGTTTGTTACACCATTTTTCAGGCTAACAGTGCAATCCTAAACAGAATTACCCCCTTCTAACCCTAGGGTAGCCAACTACCCCTTGGGAAATTCCTGGAGATTTGGGGATGGCACCTGGGAGGATCCTCAGAAGGGTATAATGCCATAGAGTCCACCATCCAAAGCAGTCATTTTCTCCAGGGGAACTGATCTTTATCATCCCAAGATCAGTTGTAATTCTGGGAGATCTCCAGCCACCACCTGGAAGTTGACAACTCTGTCTAAACCTCTTGATTTCAGCGGATGCTGAAGGGTGTAACTCTGTTTAGGATTGCACTGTAAGGGAAACAAGAATTTAAATGACCGCTAAAAAAAATTGAAAATCTCAAATAGGCCTGTTCAGTTTGTTCAATCTGAATGCAGTTTATCAGCCATTAATGATGACCTACCAGGAGTTCAACAATAAACTCTCTCTGCTTGCTTGGGACGAAAGGGCTGACTTCCTGGCTCTCGACTTTACAAGTTCTGGAGGCCTGTTCTAGAGAGACAATTTCAAGAACCAAAATAGGGATTTTGCATTAGGAATGTTTAGCATAGATCCAGGACGGTAGGAGAAGAGACAAAAAAGACGAGCAAGATGGCGAACGCCTTTACCACAGCATAGCTTGATTTCTGAAGGTGGAGTGGAGGCAGGGAGAGTTCATTATTCCTGTTTAAAAATAGCTGTGCCAATTGTGTTTTAAACTGTGAAAAGTGCCTGTAAAAATGGACTGTTTTACAACCACACGAATCTGTTCAATTTTGCTGAGAGGCAGAGTGTAGCAAAATGAAGGTGCTATATTTTAATTGGATCAACTTTGGTTGATGCAAGTTTGTGCAGTTAAGATGCTAACAAAAATCTTGGCCATCTCTAACAGACAAGGGCTGTATAATAGGTGTTACTTTTACCTACTAACTTTATTTGCTGTCTGTCATTCTGAACAATATTATATAGAAAATGAATTATTTCATTGTTATGGCAAGAGTTAGCAATATACTGTTCTGCCGTATTTTAAAAAATAGATACAGAAATCTCAGCTCTGAATTTGTATCAAGTGCATGAGGCAGAGGTCACAAGGCTTGCTACTGGGTTTCAGATGGCAGAGCTGATCAACCCTGACAGCAACTATCATTAAAGGACAAAGAAACAGGTCCTCCCTCATTTATCCTTCCCTTATCTTGCATGCTACCAATGTACTGTATACAAGAGGACTGCTGTGGAAGAATGAAGTATAATAGCCAATAGTTGGTAGATGGAACCGCATCCATTCAGACTGCAGGTGGGGAATACTATTTTTAAATACTCCTGCCTCACATTAAAAACTCCTAGCCAGCAGAGAGAAAGTTGTAGCCCATTCTGCTAAGCTAGCTTTAAAAAAATAACAACCGAGAGAGTGTTCCAAGACATTGTCTCTTTCTCCACTGCCACCAATACTAGCCTGAAATGGTACAGTGTGTTATACCATCTCAGGAGTCTACTGCATAATTCTGCAGCATGTGCACATCCAGCCATATCCAGCCACATACTTCTGACTCTCCTGAGCTCATAAAATGGCCACCCATTTGTTTCCCAATGCATGCACTTTCCTGAATCCCAGTCTCCATCCAGTGGTCTGCTTTTATTTCTTATGGGCTACATAATGAATACTTGTCAGCTCCTGCTGTGTCTCCATTGTCCTGCTTCCTTTTGAGGGTTGCTTAATAGATGGTTGTTTAGTGTGACCTGAACAATGGTGCTCAGCTGAATGGTGGAATGCAGATACATAACAGTTTTGGGAAAGTTTACTCCAGAACAAACTAGCTACATAAGCAAATTACAGGTAAAACTGGTGGTAAGAAGTTAGTCCTAAATCTGAGCATTCCAATGTAAGAGAAATTTTATAGTGGTGTTAACTGAAGCAGAGCATCACATGGCATGAAATTGCTTATGAATACGCGAATCTGTTTCTGCTAACCATTCCAGCCCCGTCAATATCACCTTCACCTAGCTGCAAAGCCAGTCCATTTGTTCTGACTTCCATCTGCATGGCAGCTTGAGAACATAAGAGAAACCAATGTTGGATCAGGCCAATGGCCCATCCAATCCAACAGTCATACAGTGGACAAAAATAGCAGGTACCATCAGGAGGTCCAGCAGTGGGGCTAGGACACTAGAAGCCCTCCCACTGTTGCCCCCACCCAAGCACCAATAATACAGAAGAAGAAGAAGAAGAAGACGAAGAAGAAGAAGAAATTAGATTTATACCCCGCCCTTCACTCACTTGGAGTCTCAGAGCGGTTTACAAACTCCTTTCCCTTCCCCTCCCCACAACAGACACCCTGTGAGGTAGGTGGGGCTGAGAGAGCTTTTTCCCAAGCTATCCTTGAGAGAACAACTGGTACAGAGCTATGGCTTGCCCAAGGTCATCCAGCCAGGTGCAAGTGGAGGAGTGGGGAATCAAACCCGGTTCTCCCAGATTAGAGTCCGCACACTTAACCACTACACCAAACTGGCTCCCACCAAACTCCCACTAAACTGGCTCCCACTACACCAGACTAGCTACACCAAACTAGTACAGAGCATCACTTGCCCCAGATCGAGAGTTCCTATCTATACCTTGTGGCTAATAGCCACTGATGGACCTCTACTCCATATAAGAACATAAGAGAAGCCAATGTTGGATCAGGCCAGTGGCCCATCCAGTCCAACATTCGGTGTCACACAGTGGCCAAAAACACCAGGTGCCCTCAGGAGGTCCAGCAGTGGGGCCAGGACACTAGAAGCCTTCCCACTGTTGCCCCCACCCAAGCACCAAGAATACAGAGCATCACTTGCCCCAGACCAAGAGTTCCTATCTATACCTTGTGTTAGCCGAATTGCTTTAATTTAGTTTAGCAATTGGCAGATAACCGGGTTCTTTGCCATCTATACCAAGGTCCCGCCCCCTCCAGGAGTTCCCAGAAAATAGGCACTGAGGCGGAGTGGTCCATTTAAATGATGTTTACTTATATGATGTTCTCAAGCACACACACAAAAAAAATACATGCATACACACAAGACCTAAGAAACTTAGACAGAAAATAGCACTGTTGCATGAGCAGGAGATTCATTGGTTGGGAGATACTTTACCTGTCCTGGAGATGGGTAGTCCATTTCCAAAAGAAGATTAAGGGCTAGAAAAGAAAAATGGGGAGCGTGATCTAAACCAGTAGATACACACTTCTTCCTGGCTGCGCAAACCAGGGATTAAAGGTGGAGGCAGGGTAATGGGATAGCAAGCTGGACGTAAGGGGAGGTAAAGCAGATAGGGGTCGTAGAGGCTAGAGGCTAGAGAGAGATTGTCTGTTGTGCAAGATCTTTTATCAGGAGGTATTGGGGCAGGCTGCGCTGACCACATCCCACTAACACACCTACCAGGTAGTCCGTCCCTACTAACCCTACCGTTGGTCAAGGTAAAAGGGGAGGAGATGTGAAGGAGAGGTCAATATTATAATACTAAATGCTAATCAGGAACTGACACCTGGGCAAGCTTGCTAGGAGTTATGACGCCATTCCATTGTCTCTTGATGGCTTTGGCTTGGTCACTCGATGTGCGAATGATTAGTTGCCAGGTAACATCACTTAACATAATCTTTGCAGGAACTTTGGGGGAAGGTGTGAATTGCCTAGCGCAAGGAGACAGAAGAACCCTTTTGAAATGGAGTTCTTGTCTCTGACTTAGTGTGAACTGTTGTGGGTGTGCTTCCTGCCGTGGACTGGAGCCTCTTACCGCAATAAAGAGTGCATTTCGTCCTTTGAAGCCTAGCAACCCAAAGTCCAAACTTATGATAATAAAAGTACATAAGAGCATATAATATGCCTTGCTAGGTAACACTTGTGGCTAATAGCCACTAATGGACCTCTGCTCCATATGTTTAACCAATTTCCTCTTGAAGCTGTCCATGCTCATAGCCACCACAATCTTCTGTGGCAGTGAATTCCATGTGTTAATCACTCTTTGGGTGAAGAAGTCCTTCCTTTTATCTGTTCTAACCCGACTGCTCAGCAATTGTATTGAGTGCCCATGAGTTCTTCTACTGTGAGAAAGGGAGAAAAGTACTTATTTCTCTACCTGCTCTATCCCATGCATAATCTTGTAAACCTCTATCATGTCACCCCTCAGTCATTGTTTCTCCAAGCTAAAGAGCCCCAAGCACTTTAACCTTTCTCCATAGGGAAAGTGTTCCAACCCTTTTCTCATTCCAGTTGCCCTTTTCTGCACTTTTCCCAATGCTATAATATCCTTTCTGAGGTGTGGTGACCAGAACTGCACACAGAACTGCATACAGCAAAGGTTGATGGGGATTAAGGCTGCCATCCTATGTGCTCTTATTTGAGATTGGGCTGTGCAATGTGGATGTATAGATGGTACCAGAAAAAAAAGATACCATACAGATTTTGCAGCTTGTTACAAATGTTGCAAAAGTACTCTACAGCTCCACCTGGTGATAGGCTGTTCAAAGAAAATCTATTGGCTGACTTGCAAAAGCTATTAGCATTGGTTATGAAATAAGAAGCTAGGCTCTGGGTGTGGAGAGAAATGGGTTTGATCTCATTTTACTTTGCCTATGTCCTTCATTGAGCATGTATTGAGTGGGTCTCTGAACTGATAGCCATGAACACGTTGATGCTGAGAGAATGACTGTTGAATTTGGTCTCAAGGTTAAGAAGCTGGCCAATACCTTCACTGAACATCTGGACACAGATTTACTATTTGGTGTTGACCACTACCAAATTGTTTTCTGAAGTCTCTGCAGATAACAGCTTCAGAGAGTTAGCAGCATTAGTCTATAACAGCAAAAACATCATAAAGTCTGGTAGCACCTTAAAAACTAACACAGTTATTACGGCATACACTTTTGACCACAGCTCACTTTATCAGCTATATTTGACAGATGAATCTTACAACCTGGGCTCCAACTCACAAAAGCTTATGTCACCACATACTGGCAAGTCATAAAGGTACACCACAAGACTTGCTAGCTTTGTAACTGAATCTTGGCACCATCTGAGAGATCTCTTTGATGAATGTGTTGCTTGGGGTCTAAGGAGTCATGATATGAACAGAATGCCCTCAATCTCAAAAAACACAGACTTTTTAAAATTTCAGATACAAAATAAGAGGTGGGGGGATTGTCATACAACTGACTCATGGGAGAGAGAAAATTTGATTAAGTTTCCCAATTTTGGATTCCTCAGGAATGTTAACTCTTTATATCTACTCAGAACTCCCTGGGAGAAAATATTCTCTTTACTGAGACAATTTCCTACTTTCCCCGAATAAGAAGCATTTCTGCCTATTTTGGCAATTATGTAGTAGGTTCCATGCATTCCTTAGACTGAAACTTCAATGCGGTCCTTTAATTCACCAAACCTAATATGACAAGCGGACCCAAGACCTAAAAAAGAGTGCCAGCTAGCCTGTTGACCAGAGGGGTACTAATAGTACAACCGTAGCTCTGTTTATTACAGAAGACAGGTGTAATCAGATACCATGGGGCTTTGTCCAACCCAGGAACAGATGTGAGTAATCACACCTTCTTCCATTAGTATATGAAACCTCATGAAACACTAAGACTTGTGGAAGGATCTGAAAAAAATGGTATTTTTTTGGATTGGAATTTTGGAAATGGGTTCCATATTGTTATTCTAGAGCAGTGGCTCTCAACCTTTCTAATGCTGCGACCCTTTAATACAGTTCCTCATATTGTGGTGACCCCCAACCATAAAATTCTGCCAACACACACAACAATGAAGCTACTTTTTCAGATGTTTTCTCTTGCATGGCAGTTAGCACCAAACAACTTTAATACAGACTTTAGACACACATATATTTGCAAGCTATTCCCAACAAGACACAACGAACACTAAGGCTTCAGACTTACTTTTCTTCAACAGAAGATGCCATGAGAAAATGAAGGTAGGTGGGGGGGGGGAGGCTGTTGCAGGTAGTGGGGAGAGAGAGAGAGAGAAAGGGGGAAGAGAGAGAAAGGGAGAAGAGAGAGAGACAGAGAGAGAGAAAGGGGGAAGTGGGGGAAGGAAGGTAGGTGGGCGGGGGCAGCTTTTGCCGCTTTTCCTGGGCTCTCCTGCTACCCCTAGTGGCTGTCATTCCACTCTGGGGCCTGTAATTCCATTTCCAGAATACTCCTGCTGCCCCCAGGGGCTGTCATTCCACTCTGGGGCCTGTTATTCCATTTCCAGAATACTCCTGCTGCCCCCAGGGGCTGTCATTCCACTCTCGTGGTCTCTTGTTCTAGTCACAGAACTCTCCTGCTACCCCCAGGCCCTGTCATTCCACTCTGAGGCCTGACATTCCAGTCCCAGAAGGCTTCTGCTACCCCCTGGTGCTATCATTCCAAGCTGGGGCCTGTCATTCCAGTCCCAGAGTAGTCTATATGGGCCCAGAGACCCTAATGAAAAATCCATTCCACATTTTCTTTGCAACTCTACTTGTACTGTAATGTATTTCAGTGGAGCCCATGCAAATCAATTGGCATTCCTGGCTCCCATTATTTCCAATGGGCCTTCAAGTGTTTCCCATTGTTTCCAATGGGCAATCCTGTCCTTTTAGTACATCTCTTTCTGGCATGAGCAGTCAGAAACAGAAAAAAAATGATTTCTTTCCTTTTAAAAATAAAAGCTAAGAAGTAACAAAGAACGGAAAAGCTGGAGAAATTCAAAAAAGGACTGGGGGTGGGGGAGAGGAATGCTGGGTTGGAATCAAACTTTGCTCTTGGAGCAGGAGGGCGAAACAGAAGCCACATTTTTGCTTCAACTTTTTGGGCACTGAAAATAGTAAGAAGCCTGATTAAAGATATATATTGTTTTTAATCCAGTTTTTTCTACCCCTTTCTCTTTCTCTCTCTGTCCATACACACACACACTCCTCCTTTCTTTCTACTTTGGTGTTCAAAATAAAAAGGAGGGGGGGCGGCCACCGGAGGAGGGATCTCACCCTGTTCCCCAAGGATTTCTACATTTACAACACAAAAGCTTACCAGAAGACGCAGAAGTTGTGCAACCTGGAGAAGCAAAACTTTAGACAGAGGACTCTGAAACCCCCCTCCCCTCTGTAGGAAAGCTACGGCATGCTTTGCTCGGACTTCTGGGTGAGCAGAGCAGGGCTTTTGGTGAGGGAGGGGTGGGAAGGGGAGGGGCTCGGATGCCAGCCGGCGACCCCTGTGAAATACTTGTTCAACCCCAAAAGGGGTCCTGACCCCCAGATTGAGAACCGCTGTTCTAGAGTATTTTGGTACCCCCATACCATTTTGGAATTTGGATTCAAGTATTTTTTTTTTTTGAATTCCAAATTTCTGGGGTCCTTCATTTTTTATGAGGGACTCTTTCCTTGGAGATGGAGTATTTGTTTGTCAACCAAATGATACCAAAATGGCAGGGAACCTATTTTTTTTTGTTCACTAAAGACCTCTCAAGTTTCAAGCAAATTGTCTCAAGTGGTCCAATTCTGAATAAGGTGCCCCCAACCATCCTACTTGTCTCCATTATTTCCTATGGTGCAAAAAAAAAATCCATGCTTTCTTCAGGGCAAAGAAACCAATAGCCAAATGCACAAGAGCAACCACTGGCCGAAAGCTTCCAAATGCAAACAGAACCACAAGTCCATCAAACCAGAGAAATCAAGCAGAACCCAGGGCCAATATGGCAAGATTCACATAACTAATGTCTAACCAGAGAATGCAACTTTGAAGCACAAGCCCCTTAAAAATTAAACTGCAAATCAGTTAAAAATTCTAAAACCATTCAGAGAACCCCACAAAACAGTACAAGGGTTTAAAGCCCTTTTAAAACAGCACAAAACAAAATCAAGGAAAACCATTTCTAAACAGAAAACAAAGGATCTCCTCTCCTCCCTACTACAACCCCCCCATAGAAAATCACAGAAAAACCTGAAATAATATTTGGAATTTTTTTTAAAAAAACAAAGCACAAAACCACCATGGCACAGAACAAGAAGGAGGTCTTCCCAGCCAGGCAGGCAGCAAAATTAACCCAGGGCACAGAAAGACCGGAGCGGTGGCAGCAGCAGCACCATTCCAAAAAATATTGTCTTGAAATGGAGCCAAGCTTTAGCCGGGTCTGCTTTTCATCCTCTGTGCTACAAGACGATTAACATGATTGGGCAGACAAGTTCTAGTACTTCCCCTAACATCTGATCTGCTTTTCTGAGGGAACTGCCTCCTACCTCCCTTTGTCCCATTGCCCAGGAAACCTGTAAAATGGAAGAAAAACAGGACTGTGAGCTTTAAAATCTGGGCCTGAATATTCCCAAATATTTCTGGAAACTGCTAAAAGCAGTGCAGTAAGAGGATTGCCTGGTTGCTGCTCTCTTGCTCTTTTTCAATGTGGCTGGGTATATATACACTTGGATGCTCATGATGTGAAGAGCAAAAGTACCTTGATCCATGTTTTGCTTTAATTTGGCAGACTGTGGTACTTGGCTGTGGGACTGGACTGTGTGAGTGACCAGTTTAAATGATGTCCATAAAATTCCCCCACTGCCTTTCAAAAGCTTAGAAGGTAGTGCTGAAACAATTTTTCTTCCAAAAATATATTCGAATTCTCCTTTGCAAATTGGAAAGGGAAATATTTAGATACATACTCTAAATGCCACCATAAGCATTATGGGAAGGCTGGGAGAATTGTCAGGGGTCCTTTCGTAAAAAAAGAGGTGCAGGAGCTCATTAGCATAACTTATTTGCATATGCCACACCCCCTGACGTCACTTGAAGTGTCAAAAGGCCACACATCCCTGACGTCATGGGCAGTGTGTCAGAAGGCAAGAAGGGAGGGAGTGAGGGAGGGGGAAGGAAGGAAGGAAAGGAACAGGAAGGAAGGTAGGTAGGTAGATGGGGGAAAGAGAAGAAAGAAAGAAAGAAAGAAAGAAAGAAAGAAAGAAAGAAAGAAAGAAAGAAAGAAAGAAAGAAAGAAAGGGAGGGAGGGAGGGAGGGAGGGAGGGAGGAGGAAAGGAAGAAAGAAAGGAAGGAGGGAGGAAGAAAGGGGGAAGGAAGAAAGAAAGAAAGGAACAGTAAGGTAGGTAGGTAGTTGGGGGGAGAGAAAGAGAAGGGAGGAAGGGGGAGAGAGGGAGGAAGGGGGGAAGGAAGGAACAGGTAGGTAAGTAGGTGGGGGGAGAGAGAGAAGAAAGAAAGGAAGGAGGGAGGGAGGGAGGGAGGGAGGGAGGGAGAGGGGAAGGAAGGGGGAAAGGAAGGAACAGGAAGGTAGGTAGGAAGGTGGGGGAGAGAGGGAAGGAAGGAAGGAAGGAAGGAAGGAAGGAAGGAAGGAAGGAAGGAAGGAAGGAAGGAAGGAAGGGGCACTTCTCCCCACACTGGGGCTGGCATTTCCCTCCCCCCCCTTGCTTGGGCCTGAGTGGCTTTAAGCCACTCAGGCCCGGCTTCTCCCTCCTTTGGGCCCCGGGAACTGTTGAGTGGGGGAGGGAGGGGGGTTCTTCCCGGGGCCGGCACCAGCCGCGGCCCTGGGAATGGTGACTGGGGGAGGGAGGGTTTTTTCCCGGGGCCGGTGGCCAGCTGCGGCCCTGGGGCCGGCGACTGGGGGAGGGAGGGGGCTCTTCGCTGGGGCTGGCAGCCAGCCGCGGCCCCGGGGCCGGCGACTGGGGGAGGGAGGGGGCTCTTGGTCGGGGCCGGTGGCCAGCTGCGGCCCCGGGGATGGCGACTGAGGGGGGAAGGGGGCTCTTCGCCGGGCCGGCGGCCAGCCACAGCCCAAAGGATGGCGACTGGGGGAGGGAGGGGGCTCTTGGACGGGGCCGGCGGCCAGCCGCGGCCCCGGGGACAGCGACTGGGGGAGGGAGGGGGCTCTTTGCTGGGGCCAGCAACTGGGGGAGGGAGGGGGCTCTTTGCTGGGGCCGGCAGCCAGCCACGGCCCCGGGGACGGCGACTGGGGGAGGGAGGGGGCTCTTGGACGGGGCCAGCGACTGGGGGAGGGAGGGGGCTCTTGGATGGGGCCAGCGGCCAGCCACGGCCCCGGGGACGGCGACTGGGGGAGGGGCTCTTGGACGGGGCCGGCGACTGGGGGAGGGAGGGGGCTCTTCACCGGGGCTGGCGGCCAGCCACGGCCCCGGGGACAGTGAGTGGGGGAGGGAGGGGTGAACGGGGGGAGGCTTTCTGCCGGGGCAGGGCTTTGTTATGTGCCCACCCCCCGGCCCCTTCTCTCCCGGAGCGGCGCCCCAACGGAGCCCTGAGAATTGTTATGACAATTTAAAGTCAAGGGAAGGGAAGGGAAGGGAAGGGAAGGGAAGGGAAGGGAAGGGAAGAGAAGAGAAGAGAAGAGAAGAGAAGAGAAGAGAAGAGAAGAGAAGAGAAGAGAAGAGAAGAGAAGAGGTGTTGCCTTATGGCAAAACCTACTATAGGTTTCTATTGTACATAAGTACCACTCATTCTATGCCACTGGACTCAAACTTAGGGTGTGCTCACACAAGCACTTTGGCCCGACATAGCCACTCCTCCCTCCAGATCAAATGGGCGCAGTCACACAGCTGCATCTGTCAGGTGTTCCCCAGGCATAGTCACCCCATTATAGGATGATTTGGAGCCAGGTTAAATAGGCACTGCACCAGGTGTTTTTGGTTCCCCATACATTCATTGCTCATGGCTGGATGTCTGAATGTGGGGGAGCACACAGATAATGGATTGGTGGTCTGAACCTGCAGATCTGTTTTTGCCACTAGGGTGGGTATTTTTGGGGGTTTTTGTCTATATGTGCATGAGTGCATGTGCACATGAGCGCATTGATACATGTGTGCATGCATGGTACATATATGTGCACATGAGCACATATGCACCCATCTGTATTTTAAAAACCAGCTGAGCAGAGCGCTCCATGGCTGAGGCACTGCAGCAATGTGGATGCTTGACCACAGGATGTCTGTGTGGGCAACCCACAGCAGGGTATGCTGTCTGGATGATATGCCCTGCAACATTTTAAACCAGTACAATTAGAGGTGGCACCATATCGTGCCAAGCAACCACACCCTCTGTTCTCACATCTGTTCGTTAACTCTTTCATTTGTGTGCTAATTTGCTGCTCTTCACAATTCTTTCCAACTGCTTTAATCCAATTTTAGCTATAATTATTGCTCAGTTACTTATGCATCTTGACTCTAACTAGCCCTTCCTGACAACTAACCATCCCCACCACCTATATGTAAGGCTTGAGGAAGTCTGTTTAATGTATCTGAAGAGCTGTGCATGCACACAAAAGTTTATACCTGTCAGCTCTGGCTGCCATTCCCAGGCGGGAGGTGGCAAGTTAATCTCCTCCACACAGTCCTTCATACCCCCACCTCTGGAATGTATCTCAACTCTCACTAGCAGACGCTTATCTAGCTATGCCTTCTTTACCCTGAACATGTTGCTTTCACAGTGTTCTAGCTGCTTCTTGTTCGGAGGTGCTAATTATAACTATCTTCCCGCTTTGAGCCTGGGAACAAACTGTCCAGCATATTTGGGCGCCTTTTCTCTGTTTAACGATTGGAGGTCCTACTGGGCATTACACTGTTTGAATACGCTATATTTGTATCATCTCTAACCCCTTCCCCCTATTACTGACTCAGGACGCGTAGACGAATATTTGATCTGCTGACAATAAAGAACCTTTTAGTTAAGGACTTTGGTTGCAGTTTGAAATCTCTTAGACTCTCACAATACCCAGAATAAAATGTTGTTGGTCTTATAGGTGCCACTGGACTCAAACTTTATTCTATTGATTCAGCTCAATCACGGTCACCCACCTGAATCCAGATCAGTCATGTAGACATCCTAAATATTGTGTGAGTATAATAAAAGCTGCTAGTCGATGCCATCAACAGCTTAACATCAACAGTTATATTGCTGATGCTGCATTAGCAGAAGAATCAACAGTACAATATATTGTGTACTGGGTTCGTTGCACTGAAGCTCGGACTACGACATAGCGATAAGCATTCTTTATTGGAGTATACAACTAAGCATGCATAACTGGCCGAGATAGCCAACTATATACAGTCCCTAGGACACACCCAAAAGTCCTATTGGTGGGTTTGAATTTCCCACCACAGTTCTTATTGGAGGGCTAGTAGTGGTCTAGGATCCTTGACTCCTATTGTTCCCCAGAGTCAAGCTCTGTATGCCGCTGTTGCACTGAGGTGGTCAGTGGACATAACACAATCAAAACAGGAGAGTGAGGCAGTGGAGAAAAACCACCGAAGCCCTATCACAAAAGCCCAGGGGGAACATGTGGCATCTAAAACTCAGAAGGGTGGGCACTGGGCAAATAGGAAATTTGACATTCAAAATATGAAATTCAGCAAATGGTAAATATTTGAAGCTATTAATTTTAGCTCTGATAGAAGAACTTGCTTCCAGGGCAGTACAGCAGTAGGGAATACTCTGCTTCTTACAAGCCATGACACACACAAAAATAGCAATAAGAATATTTCCAGGGTTACATGTATTCGTATGAAGGAGAGAAAGAGAGATTTTTCTGTGTGAGAATAATCAGTGACCTTTCTCCGGCTGGCTCCAATGATGACTTGATGCTAGTCCTCAAGTCCTTCCAACGGAAATGCGCTTCAGAGCACTTCGGTACTCTCTTGCCAGGTCACCACCTGCAAAAGATTCCCCGACTGTAGCTCCCTGCTAGAGCCTCCCTACGAGATGCTCTATGGGGTTCTGGAGAAACTCCAAAAATACCCCCTTTCAGGTCAGTTGAGTCAGAAGGCAGTGGAGCTCCTCCGACTGACATCTGACACGGTTGAGACTCAGACCTGAACTCTTGGCCTATCATTTTAGAGTTCTTGGAAAGTGTGATTTCCCAAAAAGCTGTAATGTAGCTGGCGAAATGACATTTAAATTCATGGATAATGACTATGTGTTACAGTACAACCATCCAGTTGGTTGGAGAAACCTTAAAAGGGTGCCAGCTTGATCCCATGTTCTAGCTTTCCATTTTGCTTTACACTTTAACACTTCTATCCTTAATTACTACCTTGCATTTAGCCAGCTGAGAAAAGCTTGTTTAGTCTTTCCAAGGACGTACATAGAATGAGATTGGCAAGAGTGGTGAGGCTTTAAGAGACAGAGCAGCCCATCACAATCTGGACTGGAACATATGGTGAATTAGTCTCATGACTGCTCTATCAGAAGCCCAGATTCAGCCTGGATCCACACAGTGCACATTACACCACACTGATTTGGTCAGGAGAACTGGCTCTTTGCTACTGCAACTCTCCTACCAAAAGCAGAGCATTAGTGCATGGAAGCTCAATCTGTTTTTTAAATCATTACCAGCGTTTCCTATAGATTCTCTTTCATCCTGCCTCTTCCTTGCATAACCTTATTTAGTGTCATGTACCTTTATGCAACATAGTAATTTATAAGTCAAAGGTTTACACCAAATTCTGTTTATGTTAAAGAGCACCATGTCTTTTTGTTGTTTAATATCTCCCCCCACAACAAACAAAAATAAAACAGGCATGCCATTATTGACTGTTAAATATTCAACCACATTTGGAAAGCCTTAGTGTCTGACTCATGCCTCCTGTTGTAGCAAAATCTCTTCAGGCAGGGTGTTAATAAAATTAGTAATAACAGACGTAAAATAGCAGGCTAGTCACTTCAGTCGTTGCTTCTATCACTGGTTTTATTACTAGTGTGAGCTCTGATGAAGACATAAATATCCATTATGTGACAGGCTTAGAACTCACACTTGGGTCACTGAACATCAAGCTACTAAATTAAAAGGCCTCTATTCTGTCCTCATTGTTCTTGATCTCTCAATATCTTTTGATACAGATGATCATCCTGTTCTTTTGCAACCCCTTCCTTCTCTCTAGGTTTCATTGCCTCCTGTTAACTGGTTCTTGTGCCCATAGCTAACAAGAGACCAGGCATTCTACGTGAAGTAATTACTTCACTTCCACTCAAGCATCTAGATCAGGAGAACCTAGATCAAGAACACTGGGGCAGTTCCATAAGGGAATTATCAAGTTTAATGCTGATGGCTCAGTTCCAAGTTACAGTACTGCTAAAAGATTTTTAAAAATCTGACCTCCCCCAAGCTTCTCTTCTCCTAAGTCTTTAAGGAGAAGCTGGGGGGGGGAGGGGAGCAGAAGCCAAATATCAGCTGATATCCCCAGATGAGTTGAGATTCAACTTCAGTTCTCATTCTCTCTCTCTCTCTCTCTTGCTCTCTCTGTCTCTTTCTCCAAGTTTTCCCCCTGTGTCTCAGCCTTGCAGGATGTATGGAGAAGCTGGCTAGGTAAGAAGCAGAGGTTGGCTGGCTTCTGAACTTCTCGCCCAAGCTTCTCTCTGTGTCCCAGGAGGTCCAGGAATCAGTGAGCAGCTTGGGATGCGGAGACTGCTGGCTGATTGCTTCCTGGTTGCTTTGAGCTATTCTGTTATTTGCAGCTGAATGGATATTAAATAGGAAGGGAGAAAGTTGTGTATGTATTGGCCAAAAGTCTGGACAGATAGGGAAGATACAATTACAAAGATACAGGCACAAAAAAAGAGAAAAAAACACTTTTTTTTTGTATCTGCTGGCAGACTCCCTGTCCCTGTGAAAAGCAGGCATGTCAGCCACCAGCCCACCTAGCCTTTTAGGAACAGAGAGAAACACTTTGCTTGTGAAGAAGCCACAGGGCTACATAGCCATAAGAACAGAGGTGTGTGACCTGGCATTTCCCGCCTGCCTTTCCCCTTCACCCCCAGTCATATGCAGGCTGTCTGCCCTGCTGCATCCTACTGATCTCATCCAGCATTCCCTCTAAGCTGAGTTAGTGTGAGCTAGCTCACAGTTTCTTAGCCTCTAGCTCACACATTTTTGTCTTAGCTCAGGAAGGATGGTTCTGAGGCAAACTAATTTATGCTGTAGCCAAATTGCTTGCTCACAACTTTAATGCCAATAGCTCACAAAGTAGAATTTTTGCTCACAAGACTCTTCAGCTTAGAGGGAACATTGATTCTCATCCCACCTTATAGCTTTGCCTGTGGAGGTTTTTGGGCCGGCTAGCCTTCCCGCTACACTAGTTCAAAGAAGGAACGAACAATATTTCAAAACCAGTGACTGTGGCAGCATTAAAAATAGCACCTGTGTCCACTTAAGAGTTTTCATAAAGACTTAGTTACTTGAACTTAAGTTTAGTAATTGTTTTTGAAAAATAGTAAATACATTGATAGAGGTACCTTCAGGATCAGATAGAGCAGCGGTTCTCAACCTGTGGGTCTGGACCCCTTTTGGGGTTGAATGACCATTTCACTGGGGTCGCCAGCTGGCGTCCGAGCCTGCCCTGCCCCTCCCTGCCAGCAGGAAAGGGCCCCACTTTCGATTGAGTGCGAGGTCTGGCCTCCTGGCTCTTTGCCCTCAAAGGGAGCTTTTCCTTTAAGGGCAAAGAGCAGGAGTTGGTTGGGGCTGGAGCCCCGTCCCCTGCTTCCAGCAGCCCTTCCAGCAGGGGCCATGAGGAGGAAGAAGCCAGCAGGTAAGTCAATGGCCACTTCCCCCTCCCCGCTGCCACCTTTAGGGCCTTCTGCCATTGCTTTCCCTGGGCTCCATGCCAAAGCGCAGAGCCCAGGAAAGGTGGCAAAAGCCCCCCCACCTTCCCTAGGCTCTGCACCGAAGCACAGAGCCCACGAAAGGTGGCAAAAGCTGTCCCCCCGTCACCTTCCCCAGTCTCCACGCTTCAGCACAGAGCCCAGGAAAGGCGGCAAAAGCCGCCCCCCTTGCTGCCTTCCCCAGGCTCTGCGCTTCAGCGCAGAGCCCAGGAAAGGTGGCAAAAGCCACCACCCCCGCCTTCCCTAGGCTCTGCACTGAAGCACAGAGCCCAGGAAAGGTGGCAAAAGCCCCCCCCCCCGCCTTCCCTGGACTTCATGTCGAGGCACAGAGCCCAGGAAAAGCGGCAAAAGCCCCCCCCCATCTACCTACTTTCCTTCCCCCTCTCTCCTCCCCTTTCTCTCTCTCCCACTCTCTCTCTCCCCCCTACCTCTCTCTCTCTCTCTCCCTCTCTCTCCCTACCTGCAACAGCCTCTCCCCCCAACCTACCTTCATTTTCTCATGGCATCTTCTGCTGAAGAAAAGTAAGCCTGAGTGTTCGTTGTGTCTTGTTGGGACTAGCTTGCAAATATATGTGTGTCTAAAGTTTGTATTAAAGTTGTTTGGTGCTAACTGCCATGCAAGAGAAAACATCTGAAAAAGTAGCTTCATTGTTGTGTGTGTTGGCAGAATTTTATGGTTGGGGGTCACCACAACATGAGGAACTCTATTAAAGGGTCGCGGCATTAGAAGGGTTGAGAACCACTGAGATAGAGGTACCTTCAGTAGATTCCCTGTATGCTGACTGTCTGTTCTAAAATACTACCCATTCTTTTCCAAATTCATTTTGAGCATGTTTGAAATGTTTAGAACTAAACATTTTCTCTTATGTTCCTGCTTGGTTTGTCAGACTATAATGCATCATGAATAAGTTAAACGATGCCAGACAACTCTTAACAGAGAAAAAAATTCTTTTGGCATTCCTCTGAGTGTAACTATAGACCAAATGGGAGCTATTTGAAGAAACAGTACTTTCTGAGTGCAGTGATGAAAGTAGTTAATGGTTTAGTTTCCTTGGCCTGGGAGTTTTGCCAGAAGCCAGCAGCAGTACTGAGTTTTGAAAATACCTTGGTTTAGTAGGTTTATTTGGCAATCTAAGAGACCTAGAATAAAAATGAAACTGCTCCAGGATATAAAAGAAAGGGGGGGGGGATTTGCTTTGCCAGACTGGTCAATGTATTACCAAGCTGCCTCTTTATTGTGGCTAAAGGAATGGATCACCTGGGAAAATACAAGGTTGTTGAAATTAGAAAGGCATGATTTATGGCTGGGCTGGCATGCCTTTGTGTGGTATAACAAACAGGATACGCACAAATATTTCAAGCAACACGTAAGAGCATCGTTAGTGAAAACATGGGAAAAGGTAAAAAGAATGTTTTATATAAAAACATTAAGTGGGTGGCACCTTTAGAAGCATTTACAAACCCCAAATTGCTTACTAAAAATTTAAGGGGGAGATATGAAGATTTTTTTTAGATACAAAAGGTAATTTTAAAAAAGCAAGAGCAATTACAGGAGCAGGAGATGAGATTGAACTGGTGGGAAAGCCTTCAATTAGAATCTAGATTTGCAAGAGACAAACAGGTTTTTATGAACATTATGCTGAATTGGATAAAATATTGTTTTATGCAAAGGGAAATTTATAAAGAAATCCTATATGATATTATTAGAATTTAAAATGCAGGATGAAGTGGTTAAAACAACAATGGTTACATGGGCTCAAAATTTAGGACACAAATAAAATTGGGCCAATGGAATAAAGTATGGAAAATTAATATTAAATTTACCAGAGCAGTATCCTTTAAGGAGAACATTTATAAGATGTTTTATAGATGGCATATGACACCAGATAGATTGGCAAAATTTTATCCAAGTATGTCCAATACATGTTGAAAATGTAAAATTGGGTTAAGATACATGAAATGTTACCACAAATGTTAGAAGCTAATATACCCTTTCTTCCAGAATTATTTTTGTTAAATATAATTCCAGAACAATATAAAAAAGTAGAATGCTATTTGATTGTGTATGTTATAACAACAGCCAGAATTTTATATGCTAAATATTGGAAAAAAGAAGAAATACCACCAAAAGAGGAACTAATATACAAATTGATGGAGACAGCCGAAATGGAAAATTATTTTTATTGATTCAGGGAGAAGAAGAGGGAGTCTTCAATAATATGTGGTCAAGATTCTACAGATGGATTGAGGACTACCAGAAATGCCACCTTTAGGACCTTCTGCCATTGCTTTCCCTGGGCTCCATGCCAAAGCACAGAGCCCAGGAAAGGTGGCAAAAGCTTCTCCACCTTCCCTAGGCTCTGCACCGAAGCACAGAGCCCAGGAAAGGTGGCAAAAGCTGCCCCCCATCACCTTCCCCAGTCTCCATGCTTCAGCGCAGAGCCCAGGAAAGGCAGCAAAAGCCCCCCCACCCTCTCTCTCCCCTTGTGCAAGATCAGTGGGCAGATGAGTACCCAGAAGTATGGATTAAGGATAAGGCTGAATGTGGCACTGAACGAAATGCTTGCATCTTGATTGAGGGAAGAGATCCCCCTCCTCAAAAACAATACCATTACCCTGCCAAGGCAGAAGAAGGTATAGCTAAGACAATCAAGGGACTCCTGGAATGGGATGTCATTCTACCCATGCAGTCTAGCTGTAACGCTCCCTTGTGGCCGGTTTTGAAGGCAGATGGAGTAACTTGTAGAATGACTGTTGACTACAGGGCACTTAACGCTGTCACTCCACCGGCAGCGCCAGTTGTGGCAAAGTACAATGAGATCCTGGCTGCCATTGCAGCGGGATCCCGGTACTATTCTGTGCTTGATTTGGCCAATGTGTTCCACTCTATTAAACTCCATGAATCCTGTTGGTACAAATTTGTGTTCACTTTTAGAGGTCAGCAATATTTTTTCAAGAGAACTCCACAAGGTTTTCACTCTAGCCCGAGTATTTACCACGCACATGTGGTACAGATGTGGGAGAAACTAGAACCACAGTCTCATGCATTTGTTCTTTCTTAAGTTGATGACATTCTAATCCATGCTCCCACTGCGGAGAAAGCTACTGAAGTGACCAAGGAAGTTCTTAATTTGATCAGGGAAACCAGATTCAAGACCAGCAGATAGAAGGCACAACTCGTCCAAACGAGGGTAAAATACCTGGGACTTGCACTAGGACTCGACGGTCAGGCTCCTGACACCGAGCGCATGGAAGTCATGGCCAAGTTGCCGGCTCCCAATGACATCCCCTCTCTGCGCGCCCTGCTTGGCATTTTTAACTTCTCCAGGGATTTCATTGAGTCTTTTGCTGATAAGGCACGGCCGCTATACTCTCTGCTAAAGAAGAATACTCCTTGGCATTGGGGTTTAGAACAGCAACACGCTTTTGCTACCCTAAAGCAGGAACTGGCTTCCGCACTGGCCTTGGCTCATCCTGATCCCCATCTGCCTTTTTACGTTCAGCTAGCTACTTCTGAAAGGATCATCGGTGCTACCTTGCTCCAACATCAAGCAGAAGCTATGCGCGTCATTGCCTATGCTTCCTGGAATCTTTCCCCAGTTGAAATGAAATTCTGTTCGTGCAAGAAGGTATGTCTAGCTCTGGTGTGGTGCCTCTCTCATTGGGAATTCATGATAGGAGGCTCTAAGGTAATTGTGCAGACCACCCATACACCTCTGAAATACATCTTAACCGGTAAAATTCAGGACAGACAGGTTTCTAATGCCAGGATTGTGCAATGGACTCTTGTCTTAGTTAATAAAGGAGTACAATACAAGCGGGAACAGAAGGAACCCCCTACCCCAGGGGTGGGCAAATTGCGGCCCGGGGGCCACATGTGGCCTGCCACAGAGTTTTTTGCGGCCCGCTAAGACAGTCGGCCACGTGGTATGATAGGGTACATTTGTCTCATTAAACTGATTCTAAAATTAAATGTGCTTGCAGCTATAGATGATACAAAATTAGCACAATAAATAAATTGAATAAAACTACCACTATTTTATTTATATTTATTGATTTTTATGATACAATTTATACCTTTTCTGAAATGCAAAGTTAACTAATGAATGCAGTCATTTTAAAAGGTGCGGCCCTCTGCTAACCTCCGCTTCCACAAAGTGGCCCCCGAGCCAAAACAATTGCCCACCCCTGCCCTACCCCTTACGGCCTGTTAGTCCAAGGGGAAGAACATGAGTATCCATTGCCCGAGATTTCACATACACCCTGGCCAGCTGTTTGGGGTGTGACTTTAGAAGAAGCTAAACAGCAAGGATTTAACTGTTGGTTTTGTGATGGTTCTTCTTTCTATGTGGATGGAACCCCTAAGACCGGGTTCAGTGCAGTGCACATGGGGGACAGGCATGTTTTGCAAAGCCCCATACGCCCACACTCAAGTCATGCTGCAGAGGTGTCGGCTCTGAAAGCGGTTGTGTCATTCGAACCTTCCGACTCCCCCGTAGCTGTTTTTACAGATTTGGACTGGACAGCGAAGGCAGCCACTATTTGGCTCCCCCATTGGGAATGACAGGAATGGAAAGCTTCCGATGGTAAGCCCATTGCACACACAGGTCTCTGGCTCTCAATCATACAGCTGCTCCATCAACGCATGGCTCCCACTCAGGTGTCCCATGTACGGAGCCACCAAAAGGACAATAGTGAAGTCACTTATTGGAATGATTTCACTGATCATCTCGCCAAGGAAGCTGCACTTCTTCCCCTGCCCCCTGCAAATACAGCCAGTCATTACTCATGGCCGCCAGGCACAGCAGTCTGCTGTGCCCCCTGTTTTTGTGGACCTTGGTGAGCTGCAGAATAATGACTCGGATGTCGTGGATCTTCTGGTGAAGGGCAAGGACCCAACTGGGAAGTATTCCATCATGGAACAGGAAGGAGTAGTCTGGGCAACTGACCCTGTGGGCACCCACCATTGGGTTGTTCCCGTGGAAGTCAGGTCTGATCTCCTTCAGTTTATTCACAAACAGGGCCACCGAGGTAAAGATGCTACCCTGGAGCGGGTGCAAGAGGTTGGTTGGTGGCCAGGCATACGTCAAGCAGTCGCACAGTGGGTGGACAACTGTCTTTCTTGTGCCATGGTGAATGCTGACACTCACGGACCTCGAGCCCCGATCCAGTACCAGCGCATCGAAGGTCCCTGGGCGAGGGTCCAGATCAACTTCATCGGCCCTTTGCCCCGGACCGCTAGAGGCAATAAATACTGGCTCACCCTCATTGATCCATTCTCCAAATGGGTTGAAGCTTTCCCTTGTAAGGATAACACTGCTGCCACTACTGCTAAACTTTTGTTTAACAACATAATAGCCTGCTTCGGAATATGCCGGGTCATCGACAGCGATCTCGGGGTGCATTTCGTTGGAGCTGTCATGCAGGAGCTCTGTAAGGCGTTGAGTATCCAACAGTGCTTCCACATCGCAGGCCACCCACAGTCTTCTGGCGCCATTGAAAGCGCCAACCGGACATTTAAAGAGGGTCTCCGCAAGGTGGTGAAAGCCTCCGGCAAAGACTGGGATGAAAAGCTCCCCCTCATGGCTCTCAGGGGGACAACCACTGTGCACGGCTACACACCACACATGGTCATGACAGGCAGGAAAATGTTGATGCCTGAGGCTTTCTGGCTCAACACCAACCTGCCCTCAGATCTGGAACCAGTAGTCGTCACTGATGAATGGATGTCCACCCTCTTGCAAGAGATCCTTTTGGTGCACCTTAAGGTAGCCTAGGCCCTAGGACAGAATCAGCTTGTAGTGGATAAGAAGCTTGGCTGGGTTCGGAACCCCCAGGTGTGGGAACCAGGACAGCAAGTACGGTATCGTCGATTTGAGAAGTCTGGTCATGCTCTGGCTGCGAAGTGGATGGGACCTGTACCCATTGTGGCCCGTATAAGCCCAGCTGTGTATAAGGTCGCCATCCCACGCAGACAGGGTCCTGTCTGGGAAAAGTTCTTTCATTCTTCACAGCTCAAGCCCTGGAAGGGCCATCCCACTTCAACACCTCTGGCACTCCCTCCCGATCCAGGGGATGAACTGCCTCCTCTCACTCAACCAGTTTCTCCGATATGGCAGATCTCCCTAGTGGACCCTGCGGCGGGGATCGCTGATTTCTCTCTTGCTGACATGTTATTGGCCCTTTGATTTTTCTTTTGGTGCTTCTTCCTTGTCTTCCGCCTTCGGAAGAAGCAAGGAGGGAATAGTGGAATTGCAACACATCCGACAGTTGCTGAGCTGTCAATGTCCCTTGAAACTTTAAACCCCCCTAGATTCTGAACTTGCTGATACAACCGCACCTCGTATAAGTGCGGTTCTACTGAACTGTACTGAAACGCTTATGTAGGCTCCATATACAGATATACCTTGTTGTGATCTTTGTACATATAGGTTGTATATATATTGTGTAATAGTCATTCCATACACACACACAAGGATGCAAAATCCAGTTACCACTGGCCCGGAAAACATCAAGATGTTGGACTGTTTCAATTATTGGCCCAATCCTTAAAGCCAAATAACACATTTAGTCTTGGCACACAAGACATTTATGGCCATACTGAGATGGGGAAACATGTTTGTCGACCTCAGTATCTGCCCGATCCCCATTCATGTTCTCTTTTAGATGTTCCCTAATCCTTTTCCTTCCACAGACCTCTGGATCTGTTCAACAACACCTCAGGAGAGATGAAGATGTATTTGGCCTTCCTCCTCATGTTGGGCCATCTGTCCTTTTATGCTGCTCAGTCAACCATCCAACCTTATACTGACCACCATCTTGCGTTCACCACATGGGTCTGTGCAGGATGGCACTCTCCTACAGACCAATTGACATGCCGTACACAAAGCTGTAAACGAGGGTTCGCTCCTGGACTGAAACCCTATCCTTTTGACTTATGCAGAGGACTAAAATGGACCTGCACGACGGTCCAACTTGAATGCACCTACCTCCAAGATGGAATACCAATGACTGATTCTCTCTGCTACTCCACTAAAGCTACCTTAAGGAATGACACTGCGTTCTTGTGTAGAATCACCCCCCCAACTACACCGGTGGTGCCATATTTCACCACCACTACTACACAACATCCTGACGAGATTCAACGCTTGGATCCCACGTGTGACACAGCCATAGTCTTGGCGGCGGTCTGGAACACCGGAGATCCCTTGAAGATTATCATCTCTATAGGAACACATAGACTCTTGAATGGAACCATGCCTTTTCTGGCGAATCTGTCAGATCCTACGGGTATGGGAATAGTGTTTAGGAATATATCTTGGATGCCTTTGACGTGGTCGCTTAACATGGCAAACACCACCATGCAAGGTCCTCCAGACTGGATGGTTGGCTTGACTGGTACCCCCTGCATTTTCAGGGGACAAAAAGTTACATTTCACTCACTAGGAACCCTGATCATAAACATGAACCATATAGAAGGGAACTACTCCCTAGCAATGGGATCAAAGCTCAATTACACTTTAATATTTGATCCCCTCATTCAAGATGTAGAATCACTTAAAGGAACCGTCAATCCAACGGTGGGCTCACACATCCTGAAGTTCAATCAGAAAGAGACAGTTCTACTTAAACCACAGATCTCGCTGAGAACCATCAAAATTGACCTCGGCAAATTAGATACAGCAACACAGTTCCCGGGATGTCTTCCCTATCTACACAACATCAGACACGGATGGGACAAATGGATTGACCTGTGGACCCAAGAACGGAAACCAGTCCACTCCAAATGAAGTATTACTGACTGGGTAGCTCCTGCAGGAGCAGGAATGGCTGCCCTGGATGCAGCCAACATCGAAATTATAGCCAACAAGTTCTCCACAGTCTCTACAGACATAGCTCGTATGGGAGACCCATCTCTAGCTCTTTGAATGCCATATAAAATGTTCAACATTCAACTAATTCGATTCTGGTTAGTTGGGAGCAAATCATGGAACATGACTTTAACACCTTGACTAATGGAGGCCAATCTCTCCAAACTAATGTTTCTATGGCCCTAACTTGCATGCAGGCAAACACCATAAACATGGCAGTATTTATGGGAATGATTAGACATGCCATGGAAGGAAACACTCCCCTTGAAATTAAGAAGGCATTGCACACCAATCTCACTGCACAAGAGAAGGAACTTGAATCCTGGTGGTCCTTAGCTAATGCCACCTTTAATCCTACAACACAAACCCTAGATCTAATAGTGCTCACCGTTGAAGCCAAAGCCACTTTTCCCATTTTCCCAATCATTCCCCTAGGTCTACAAACCGACCCTACACATGTCCTTCAAGCTCAAGTCAGTAATAGATGGGCTAGAGCCTCCCCTGACGGGTGGCAAACCATCAATATAGAAGGCTGCTCTCATAGAAAACATCTAGGATTCTTCTGCGAGGATTATGCGCTCGAACCTCACCGTCCCTGTATGGCACCCAGGGAAGGGGTGGAAAGCCAGTGTAAATTCGATCTCGTTAAAGAGACCTGTTCTGCTATTGTATACCTAGGAAATGCTTGTGTGTGTGTGAGAATGGCATGCAGTCACACTCTCATCAACTCTCAGTACTTTCAACCCATGCTACCGAGGATCAATCGTTGTTTTTGCAAAGTAATTATCATCACAGGTTGTGATTCTAGCTTCATCACACCAGTATGGACTGTAAAGGAAATGAAGCTCTCATCGGAATAATACAACTCCCTTGCACCAGTCTCTCTAGGTATGGGGCTGGAACTGATCAGAAGCCTGCTTTCATATCCTGACCTCTATAGGGAACTAGTTAAGATCAAAGAAGCCGGTGATGACGCTTCTCTTACTGTCACACATGATGGAGCACAAATTACAGCACTGGCAGCAGACATTAAAAAGGACTCTTTTTACAGCTTTTGGGAAATGTTGACAGGTTGGAGCCCAACAAGTAGTGGATTTTTGAATATTGCCCTCCACCCCATAGTCCTAATCGTGGTGTTCCAAATAATTCTAGCCATATCAATGATTGGACTCGGATACTGGGTCAAGACTGAGACCCATAGGTTGAAAAGACTTACCCTGATGATGCAATGCTCCCAGTACACCTATGTACCACCCGGAGATACCACCGCTGATACCCCCCCTCCCCCAATCATGGAGATTCCTGAATGTGTTTTGTTTTTTGTATGTTTTATTCTTTTACCAACAGAGTGCAGGCCTATAGAGGCCCGAGGGTGATGGTGGTTCAGAAATTTCTATGCCGAACCGCGGACAATTGCAGGCTCGGGCACCATGGCATTTAGCCAGGTAGCATCCCAGGTCCGCAATGCAGTTGGAGATGGTCAGCTAACCCGGGCGGGAAAGTTCAGAAGGACACTTGGGAAATCCCAGGGTAGCTGACCAGGGGATCTCAGCGTGCAGCCCCTATCACCGATGACACAAGGCCCAGGTGTGAAGCCTGGAGCTCCTGTTGAAGAACCACCACCGTGACACCCTGAACCCTCCTTTTTGATCCTCCTTCCATGTTATTACTACCCTATTTTTCATCTTTCTCAAAGTTTACATCAGTCTCTAGGCGCACTGCCAGGCCATGTGCACTGTTTATTATTGCACAGTGGATTCAAGAGTGATGCTATAGTCATTTCATTTGTCATGTCAAATAGATACCCATCATGCTTTGCCTCCAAAGGATCTGCATATGTATGACAGTCAGCCCAGGAAAAGGTTTTTGCTCTGTACAAGACTGGACAGTCATTCTAGACCCCACCACTAGGGGGCATACTTTTTAATTCTATTTTTGTACTACATTGGGTGAGGAGCCCCCCCGGCTGAGGGGGGCCCTCTGATTAAAAAGGGGGTGTCCATCACAGGCTCCCCTGCCCGGGAACCCGAAAGTCCCTGGGTTACGAGATTTTTAGCCGATCACAGTGTGATTGGCATGGAAATCTCTGAACCAACATCACCCTCTGGTCTCTTGAAGATGAGACCAAAGGGAATAATTGATAGAGACTGATTTCCTCCATCCTAGCCTTAAGCCGCATGGATCTTTTAGAACAGTGGTTTCACTTTCCACTGACATTGTAAATAGCTTGCTGGAGCTGTTTTGTTTCTCCTCACATTGTGTTAAAACTTTTGATTAATTGATCAATTATTTCCACTGATATTGTTGCTTTTACATCGATCTGGGCTTCCTCCCATGATCCTTGGAGTCTGGAGACAGACCCCCTCCCCAATATGTAGATAGGCTTCCTCCTCTCGACAGAAGCCCCTCCTTGCTGAGTCGGGCATGATCGATCTTTTCCAAAGCTTCCCAAGCCTCCAGAAGCCCGCTCAGCTCTTTTTCCATATATGGACATCACAGCGCTTCCTGGTTCTCGCTGCGGAAATCCCTCTCTCTCCCGACCAAGTTAAAAAAAAAATCTGACATTTCTCTCTTTGCACCATTATGTGGGGAAATCTCAAATACAACATTGCACAAGAAAAAAAACTCCCCCCTTCCCTCTCTGCAAACTGTACTTTTCTCCTTCACTTTCCTCCCCCGCGTAAAGGGAAGCCTCTCTCTGGGTGAATCAGATGTTACCGCTAGACAGCGGTTGTTTGCTAAACAAGTTGCTTGACACTCAACGCCACCCGCATACGCTTGTGTGCATGGTTTTTCATGTGCATAACCCTTCTTCCCTTCGTTGCCAACTCCTGATGGACAATGATTCTTTTCCAAAGAAGCCTATCTCCCCCCTTTCTCCCCCGTGCATAGAGCTGTCTATATATGTGTATAAACTTGAATTAACTTGTGATTGCTTGTTTAATGTGTTCTATTCTTATACCATACAAGGATAGACCTCTGGGGTCCAGGGGGGAGTAGAACTTTGGGGACTGCGAACCTGACTTGGTACTGATCACTGATCCCAGTAAGCTTTGCCAAACTCATGGAACTTCAGGGATTGCAAGCCTTGGGACAAGCATTACTGCTGACTCTTTAGCTATCCCTTTAGCCCCGTGGCCCAAACCCCGGCCAAAGAACAGCATGATGAAGAAGAGAGCTTCTCAAGGCTCTCTCTCCAAAGCAATGCAGCCTCAGAGTTCGAAGTACCAGACCAGACGACAAGAGTGTGCAATCCCCAAGTTGCGAGGAACTCAACTCCAGGTCTCAACCTTGACCATCCTCAGGAGAACGGACAGGTCCCTACTGTATGGACTGATTTTTCGGATACAGTGATCACATATGTCAACTATTCTGTTTTGAGTCTATCCATAGATCTCCTCGATCAAGATGCATCGTTCTATGTTGATTTTAGGTGTTTTGTTTTGTATATATGTGTGTTATTCAATATTTTTCTGGATTATTTTTGGAAGACCATCAGGCTTCAGGGCCAAGGAAAATTTGCATACCACCACGTCACTGACCAATGGAGGCCCCTCTCCCTTCATTGGTGGAACCACTTGGGACCCCACCTGCAGTATGGAGTCATATTAGGCTCCCCTGATCACCCCATGCATGGTGACGAAATGTTCTGATGTTAGAATGTTGTGATTCTATTCTTTACACTTAAAGTTTAAAATGGGGTTTAAAACGGGGTCTCCATCACAAAGGTCCCCCGAGGGGCCCCATCTAGGAACCCCAGAAACTAAAAGGACTGTGTCCTAGAGCCATTCTCTGGTCTACTTCTTCGAACTCATGGCCTGCATTGCCTGGGAAGCCCAGGTCTGCAATCACCCGAAGTTCGAAGAGATAAGCCAGAGAGTGCAGTGGCTTTCCCAGGTCTCCCCCACAGGGGAAGTGCAAAGTGCTTGCTATCCAACAGAAGCCCAGACCACTTGAAGTAAATCTACCCTTTACATTATAGTGGTAGTCATATTTGATGAAAACCTCCCCTGGTAAGCCCTGGTATCAAATAAATTGTCTCCAGTTAAAATTGTTCTTTGCCATTTAAAACCGGCTATTGGCTTTTTAAAACCGGTTTTCAGCCCCGGGGCCATCTCCCATAATCCCTGGAGACACAAGGGGGGAGACCCTCCTCCTATGCAAATGACCCCCATTCGGCTCTTTCCGCCCCGAGTCGACTCAAGCTGAGTCTGCCCGATTTCACACGAGGCCAATCGACACAACTAATTAGATCTGAGAGCTGTAGCCCTCCTCTATTCGCCCTCGTGCTCTGCCCCGGCACAAAGTCTCATGCTTCCCGCATCCAAGATTCCAACTTGGTTGCTATAATGTATCTGGATTACACACAGGACTGGGAAGTCTCTCCAATAATGCTATAAGTATGCTGCTATGTTTCTACTTATTTTATTCCTTTTTATTTTTTTTAATTACATGTATATGGATATAGATGTAGCCAGCTCGCTTGGAGTTTACGGTGAATGGTTGTTGTTACTATATTATTAACTTGTTTTATGAATTATATTGAATGGTGAACTACCAAATTTCCAGGTCATATTTGCCTCCATAGGTTGATGGTGGACCGGTCTGGTAATTTGGACTATTTTTATAGGTGTAGGATAGTTTTTTTTATATATGCATATTTTTATCTACATATATATCGGTAGTGGTGGTCCGTTTTTAGCTAGGAAGGTCAGAGGCACTCCACCAGCCACCTGAGGACAAAGACGCCCCAACGAGACGAACTTCGTGGTTCCAGTGACCCTCTTCCATCGCTGTGTATGTATGCATGGCCATTCGTCTTACGCATTAGGCCATGCAAGGGGGGAACTGTAAGGCTGTGCAGCACATTATGGACTTTTGCTACAATATAAAAGCTACACATGAACTGTGCCATTAGCTATGTGGGACATGAGAGAACATTAGGTGACCAGTGGGAAGATGGGGACAGACACCTACACTATAGGGTCAAAGCACCATTTTCTGAGGTTACCACCTCCATGCAGGAGGATTAATACCAGAGATCAAAAGACACTCTCACACAAAGACAGGAGGTTGTAAACTTACATCTGCAACTCTATACACGCATACCCCTTTCATGTACACTTCCTGGCACCCCTTCTGGCCAGCCTTCATCTCCATATGACACATCAAAGAAGCATCACACCTAGGCGTGAAGACACCAGGATGCTTCCTAAAGACTGGTTCCCATGGTCGGCGTTCCTGTGATCCAGAAGATCGGCGCCAGATCCCGCTGGCAGCGACATCCTGCTCTGACCATCAGATAGATCTGAATATTGACCCATCCCCTGTCACCCCCTTAGTGGCTAGAGATAACATACGGGCCATCAACAGGTTTTCTAGGGATGACATATTATGCCATCCTCCCAGGTCCTCCCAGGTAACACCTCCCAATAAAAGATACTCCCCAAGGTTACCAGTTCAGTTCGAGCTCTAATCCTGGTCCTCCTTCCTGTCCTAACCCCCCACCCTTCACGGATTCCTGGGTGCACCACTGGGATCTGCTCTGTGGTTCTCTGCTGGTTCAGAGCCATGACCCTTATCGTCTTTCTGAGATTTCCTCATCCCCGTTTTCCAGCCGGATTCCATTGCATCTATATAGGTAAATATCACCCTCGATGGAAACCATCAATTACCTGCTCATGCACAAGTCCCTGTAACTTCTTCCTAAATTCCTAGTACTGTATGTGTGAATGACAGAACAACATTGCTTCTTATAATCCTTTTTATTATATCTCAGTAAACAAATTACTTAAATTTTTAATTGAGTCCTTGTCAGTTTCTCAGAAGTATCGGTTAGCGCATCCTCTGTATACATTGGTTAAAGGTCCCGTAAGCCTGCTGCATATTGATAACAGCTAATATTCCCCAAATATTAATAGCATAAAAAAGCAGTGAGGCTAACACCACCCCCAAATTGCTGGGCTGTGGAGACGTGCCCAGCACGATCATGTCAGGCACGTTTTGGGTGGGGTGGGGAATGCTAGGTCTGCATACTGTGTCCAAGTGAGGACCCACCAATCTAAACCACGTTTTTCATTCAACATTGACAACAAAGAAAAGCCCATGAACGGGAGCGAGCAAGAGATTTCTGCTAAGGAAAAGAGGTGGAGATTCTTTGAAGATTTCTCCCCTGCTACTATGAGACAGGCCCCCACTACCCCCAGGGGCTCTTCCTGATGGTCACCTCTCTTCTAGAAGCAGAACTCCATAGAGCATTTCAGGCCTCAGTGAGTTGGAATAGGCAAGAAATCCGTTATTCTGACAGAATTCCTCTCAGTCACTGAGAATTACCCTTTAGGTTTCTCCTGCCCAGGGGGGTCCCATGAGCCTAAAACCCGCTGGGAGATCAGGCGACCAGGAAAGACTGGGCTGGCCAGAATATCTTAAATGGAACTCTTAGCTTTCTGCTGACCAAGGGGCATGCTCTCCCAGCAGCTTTGCAGGTCCCACTAGGAGAAGCTTTTAAAGGGACCGTGAAGGCTTCTGCTGCCAAGCCAAGCCCCACGCGCTGGGGGAACCTTTAAGAAAACCATTTTATTGCTTTTATTCTAAAAATCTATACAGAAATCAGTAGGGGGGATGTAATTCTAAGGGAGAAAGGGAGAAAGAAAAGAAAACCTCTAAAATCCCAATTAGCAGATTGGGATTAGTGTAAGATTCACTTACAAAAGTTATCTTATGATGAAAGGAGGGAGGGGAAGAAAGAGTTATCACAAGACTCTAACAAGTAAAGTTCAAGACATAGAGATATGGCTTAATGTTTGTCTTTTCTGTTCCTGAGTTCATAGTCTCTTCTTGCTTTGGGAGTTTTGGGAGCAGCTGCTCCCAGTTCTGAATCAGACTCTTCTTCAGAGGATGTAGAGATTGCGCTTCCCTTACTTTCTGCCTCGCTGCGGTCCTCTGCCACTCCATCTTCTTCTCCTGGTTTTTGGGCATTTTCAACTTTTTGAAGCTGTTCCAAGAAAGCTTTTGCTTTAGTAACAGAGCTATTCTTTCTTTTTTATCCTTGTATTTGAAGATGACGCCTTCTGGTACCAGCCATCTGTAGATTATGAAATTTTTCTGTAGAAATAAAATCAGATTTTTGTAGGGTCTCCTGTTTTTTTCTAATCTCAAATGGAATGTTCTTTAAGGCTTTTATTTCTTTGTCTGCTAGTTGCCTGTTACACTCTTAGGGTTACCCCGCCTTGCCAAGCAAGCTGGCTCAAGGTGGCTAACATGGTTAAAATATCAAAACAATAGGACATCAGTTAAAACAGCATAAATTACAATAAAATTACAAATAAAACAGACTGGTGATGGCAGCATTCAGATCACCCCCCATAATGGGTGCAGCAACCCATAATTCCCACGCCAGAAGAAGTTACGCTGGCCCGTCCATCAGTGGCGGCTCCTAATTGAAGGCCTGGTGGAAAAGCTCCATTTTACTGGCCCTGTGGAACTGGTGTCTGGTGGCTTCCAGGAGCTCATTCCACCAGTGTGGAGCCACCACTGAGAAGGCCCTGGCTCTGGTGGTTGCCAGCCTCACTTCTTTTGGACCAGGAAGAGTCAGGCAATGTTGAGATCCTGACCTCAGTGCTCTCTGGGGCACCTAGGGGGAAAGGTGGTCCCTCAGGTAGGCAGGCCCCTGATCATATAGGGCTGTCCTGGTCAGGAACGACCGGGCCTTCTTCCCCCCCCCCCCGCCGAAGCAGCCCCACACTCACCCGGCCCAGTTCCAGATGCCCAGGAAACTGGAGCCCCACGAGAACTGCCCCCGGAAGACTCATGGCCACAACGGGTGACCAACTCCGCTGCCATGCCTCCTGGCCCATATTGGGCCAAAAACAGGGCAAGCAAGGCACCCAGGAGCACCGCAGCCAAGCCCCACAGGCCCTCGGCCCTCGCCGGCACCAGGGAGGCCAGTGACCAAGGAAAGGCAGCAAAGGCAGCAGAGCCTCCTCCATGGGACTCCGGCGTGAAGACCAGAAGACCCGAAAGTGGGGTGGAGCCCAGCCCAAATGCCGGGACGGTGTCTCAGCTTCTAAAGGGGGGCGGGGCTCAGGAGGGAGGAGTTGGCTGGGACACCCGGGTGGCTCTGGGGGAGTGGGGAGGGGAATAAAAGGAGGCCGGGAAGGAAGGGCCGGGGAGGATGAGCCGGGAGGTGTTTATGGCAACAGGAGAGAGAGAAACGGCAGGAGCAGAACACCGACAGAGGCAGAGCGGCCCTTCCTCACCCCTTTTTTGCCCCAACACCACTCAGAGCCACCCGGGGGGCATCACGGCCACGGGAGGGGACCCTGGAGGGAAGAAGGTGGAGTGTGACAAGGGCTTTAAAGGTTAGAACCAGCACCTTGAACCAGATCCGGTATGCTATAGGCAGCCAGTGCAGCGTCCTCAGTACAGGCTGGATGTGGTCTTGTATGTAATAGATATTGCAGGGCCCTGATCTCATATGGAAGCTCATTCCACCAGGTGGGGGCCAGGGTCAAGGCTAGTTGGATGTCCCTGGGGCCAGGGACTGCTAGAAGATGTTGATTTGTGGACCTCAGTGTTCTCTGGGGCTTCTATGGGGAGAAGCAGTCTTGAAGGTATGCTGGCTCCTTGAAATAGATCTGGAATTTGACAGGCAGCCAATGCAGCTCATGCAGCACTGGGTGGATACGAGCCCATACAGGCGTCACTGTCAATGCCTTTGCTGCCACATTTTGCACTAGCTGTAGCTTCCAGAACAGAGTCAAGAGTAGCCCCACATAAAGAGAGTTACAACAGTCCAGTCTGGAAGTGACCATTGCATGGGACACTTTAACTAGGTCCCGGGGGAGGGGTGAGATGTGGGGCCAACTGCCTGATCTGCCTCAGATGAATAAAGGCAGATCTGACAGTGGCAGTGACCTGGGCCTCCATAGAAAGGGAGGCATCCAGGAACACCCCTAGACTCATCACCCTCAATGTTGGCACCAATGGAGCCCCACTGAAGGTTAGGAGCCTGATTCCCTTTTTCAATCCCCCACAACTCAGGTACAGGACCTCTGTCTTAGATGGATTTAACTTCAGTAGGCTATGTCACAACCATCCAGCCACAGCTTGTAACGCCTCATCCAGATCTCCTGGGACTGTGTCTGGGCAGCCATCCATCAGTAAATAGAGCTTGGTGTCATCCACATACTGGTGGCAACCCAGCCCATACCTCCAGATAATATGGGCTAGGGGGTGCATATAGATATTAAACAACATGGGGGAAAGAAATGCTCCCTGCGGCATACCACTGGTATAACTTTCTTCCAAGCACCACCTTCTGTCCCTGACCCTGGAGAAAGGTGGTCAGCCATGTGAGGCAAGCCATTGTATCCTGGTGTCAGCAAGTGGGTTAACACCTCATAGTCAACCATATCAAACACTGCCAACAGATCAAGAAGAATCAGCAGCACCAATCTGCCTTGATCCAGGTGTCTCTGGAGATCATCCACCAGGGTGACCACTGACCAGCACCATCTCCATCCCATGGGCAGGGCGAAAGCCGGACTGGAAGGGATCCAGGATCTTAGCCTCATCCAAGAAAGCCTGAAGTTGACAATTCCATTATTAAATGATAAAGCAGGTTTCTATAAGGAGATTAACAGTCTGGTAAGAAAATTCATTTGGTTTCCAAAAAAACGCAGGGTTAAATGAAAATTATTGCAGGATAGAAAAGAAAGAGGTGGAATTGGACTGCCCAACTGGGAGATTTATGGGAAAGCAGCAGCCTTAGTATGGATAAGAGATTGGATAAAATTAGAAAATTATAGAATGTTGACTCTAGAAGGTCATGATCTTTATATGGGCTGGCATGCTTACGTATGGTATGGTAAACACAAAGTACACTCGAACTTTTCGGCACACCTGCTTAGAGCAGCCCTCTTGAGAATTTAATTAAGTATTAAGGAAAAAAAATATTCAAAAATTCTGAAATGGGTGTCACCGGTGGAAGCATTTACTTTTTTTATATATATATAAAATTTTATTGATTTTACATCTATTTCTACATCTATACGCTAAATTCTATACTAAATTACCTTATACAGAAAATGCTGAATAAAATAATCATTTTTAGTAGATTAATCAGTTTGAGAAACAAAAAATCTTGGTTTAACTAGTTACATATGTTACTGCTTCTAAAAATCACATAGCTGATTTGCTGGTACACATAACTTTGGAGCGCGCTTATTTTCCATTAACTTAGTGCTCGACATTTAACAACAATGCAAAGTTTATTTCTTCTTTTGTCCTCTTCTTTTCTTTTTAGCCTCTTCCATGAGTTTGGGAGCCACAGCTCCCTTCTCTGAGTCTGAGTTTTCTTCTTTGCTTTCTGAGCTATCCAAGCCATATATACTTTCCTGCTGTGCTAGCGAATCGTCTGAGTCTCTCTCTTTTTTCTTTTTCTTGCATTTTTCCAAAAAAACTTTCACTTGTTCAAGAGAGTAAATTTTAACATTCTTTTCTTGATAGCTGAAACACAGTCCCTCCGGAGTATTCCATCGGTATGTAATTGATTCAGACTGAAGCCAGGTCGTTAAACTTCTGTAGGCTTTTCTTCTTTTTCTTATTTCAAATGGAATGTCCTTTAATACCTTGATGTTTACCTCCTGGATCTTCAGCGTTGTTCTGTTGGTGGCTTTTAAAACCACATCTCTTGTAGATCTTTTGGAGAATCTTATCATAATTTCACCTGGCAGGTTTTTCTTTTTGACTAATTCAGGATAGGTCCGATAAACCAAATCCATGTCGCTTATTATTTCTTCCGCTTTTAAACCTGTCACTGGTGCCAAAGCTTCACTCACTAGCTTTTTAAGATCCTCCCCTTTTTTTTCAGGAACATTCTGAAGTCGAAGGAAGTAACTTGAGCGTTCCATCTGCAATTTCAATACATTATCACATTGAAAAACCTTTTCTTTTTCCATTTTTTGTAGTCTTGAATCATGCTTACTAGTTGTCGCCTTTACTTCCAAGAGATCCTGTTGCAGATTTTCTGTTCGTTTACTTGATTCTTTCAGTTCATTTTGCATTGAGTCCATTTTACTGTTGAGAGTAGTCATCTGATCCACTAGTGGCCACAGCAACGCTGAAAACATTGAGCTCATCTCTGTTGTATCGCCCTTTGAACTCGGAGGACCGCTTCCTAGTTTAGGGGAGGGTTTTGGCTGCCCCGTCATTGTTGCAGTTTCGCTTTTATTTACACTTAGATAAGAAGGATCATAGAAGAAACAATTGTAGTCGCACTAATGTCTCTCAAAAGGTCATTTCTCCGTGTATGCGATCCAGCCCTCCAGCATTTTTAAAATGCTTTTATAGTTGCAGTAACGCTGTGGGAAAGACTCAGCCGCTTCGGTAAGGAGAGAGGGGAGGAAAGCGATCCTCCCTTTCCCTCCCTGTCGCTTTATTTGCCATTATATTTTGCAACTCACATTTTTCACCATTGCATTTCAGCTGTGTTAATTGCTTCTCCGCCAGGCATTTTCTGCTGCTTCATGGTCACGCTTACGCAGCCCGAAGGCTTCCTCAGCAGGGGAACCTATGGGGGTGATGAGGGGGGTCTCAATCCTGTGGTCACCACCGTCAGGAGAGTCTCCCCCTTGTGCCACCCCAGGCAGAGCCCCTTCACTAGGGTCTCTGGGGGTTCGGCACCCGTCCAGAACCCCTTCACCCTACCGGGCACGAATCACCTCTCCCGCATATGCGGAGAGAGGCATCCACCATTAGCGCGTCTCTTCCAGAAGTCCACCGGTGGAAGCATTTACTAAGCCCTCTTTATTAAATCAAAAGAACCTGGTAAATTGTGAAAATTTATTAGATAAGGATGGAAAATTCAAATCGGAAAGCCAGTTAAGAAATGACTTGGGAATGCAACTATCTTGGTGGGAGCTTATACAAATGCAAACTAGATATGCTGAAGATAAAAGAGTTTCTCCAAGACACCAAATGAATTGGATTCCAGTTGGCTAAATAATGATAAAAAGATGATTAATATATATATATAATTTAATTATAGATTATGAAATGCAAGATGAAGAAGTAAAAGTAGATGATAAAATGGATGAAAGATTTTGGATATAACATAGAGACAGATAGATGGCTAAAGATTTGGAAAACTGTAAAATATTTAAAGGTGGTAAGTTATAAAGAAAATATTTACAAGCTCTTCTTTCACTGGCATTGGTCACCTCACAGACTGAACAAATGTTACAAAAATGTTTCTAATATATGTTGGGGATGTGGAAAGGAGGTTGGAACTCTCTATCATATGTGGTGGTCCTGTAAAATAACACAAAAATTCTGGTTGATGATTAACAATATGATCTCAGAAATTCTGGACGCTGATTTACCCTTGGACCCTGGGACCTATTTATTGAATTTGATTCTGGACGGATTGATGAAATCGGATCAGAAATTAATGGCTTATATACTGACTGCGGCTTGTATTCTACGGGCAAAAGCTTGGAAATCTTCAGAACTACCTCGAAAAGTAGGTGGTTTCCGATTGGAGGAATGGCGGTCTGACGCGCTTTGCAAGTGAGCAAGGCGGACGGCGGCTCTTCTTGACAGCTTGGGTGGTTAAACCCACCTGACGCAACCTCACACAGGTAGTGTGAGGACTAGCAAGCAATATAATCCAGGTTTGAGCAAGCTCGGTGAAGGAAAAGTCTTGGAGGAGACTTTTACAACACCTTGAGCACTGCAGCCGAAGAAGATTCCTGCAAGTATCTCTAAGGAGCCGAGCCGAGCCGATCAATCAGCATAAAATCGCCAATTCCCCTGATTCCTTAACAAAGAGGACAAAGTTTAAATGTTGGGACCACATCTGAAGGGAATAACAACATAAGGTAACGGAAAAAAAGTTTTTGCCTTACCATTACCGCGTTTTGAAAGACGAAAAGCAGAACTGGTGAAGCAATAGACTGTTGCAGATTGGATGAGTGCAGTTTTGAAACGTTAAAAAGCTGAATTTGAACTTAAAAAGCCAAAAAAACAAGTTGTTTAACATTCCTGCGGTTAAGAAGAGTCGGGAGGGGGAGCCAAGCATCGCGAGACAAGGAGGGGAGGAGGGAGCCAAGCATCACGAGACCAAGCTGTGAGGATTAAGACAGGAAGTGACGGCTTGGGGAGCAGACAAGAAAGGAAAAGAAGAAGAACCGGAAGAGAGAAAAGGGGACTGTAAAAACTGTCAGACCAAAGGGACTACAACAGGAAGTGACGTGTGGAGAGCAGACAAGTAAGCAAGAGGAAGGGACAAAAGGAAACTACGGCAAGCCAGAAGCAAGGAGACTGTAACCTTTGACACGAACCATAGAGAAGTTGCGCCCGCCATTTTGGATTCATAAAATTTTTAAACAGTAATATCTCATAAACTATATAACCTAGAAGGCTGAAACCAATGAAATTTGACTTGGCAAGACTAGCTTGTTTGAACACACTAATCGGTGTTTGATTTGGAAAACAAAATAAAATCGATCTTTTTTAAAGAGGCAAGACGGACCGCGGATTAAGATCGAGAGCAGCTACATGGTCCTCTCCTACAATGGCAGCAAAAAAAGAAAAAGAACTATTAGCCGTTATGGAAGCAATGGAAAAAAAATGTTAGACGCTATAGGAGAGGTAAATGTTAAAATGAACGGCATAGCTGCACAAGCAGATAAAAACTTCGGAGACTTAAAAGCAGAATTTCAAAAGTTAACCACAAGAACACAAGACATAGAAACTAAAGTAAAAGAACTGGAGGAAAGTACTCAAAAGACAATGAAAGACAACGACAGGATGGAAAAGATGGTGCACTACAAAGACATGCAAAACCATTTGAGATTTAGAGGTATTGAGGAAAAATTGAATGCAAGAGGCATTAGCAGATTTTCTACAAGAACAGGAAGAGGTTGTTAAAGAACACATGGATCTTGTTTACAGAGTTAATTCTACATACGCAAGAGATAAAAATATACCAAGAGATGAGGTAGTCCAATTTACAATGAAAAGGACAAAAGAACAAATTTACAAGAAGTGTTTTACTGATCCTTTTGAAATAGATGGAAAGAAAATTATTGTAATGAAAGAACTGCCCAGAGCAATATTGCAAGAAAGGAAAAAATTCAAGCGTCTGACTGATAAACTGAAGGAGAAAAAAATTAGATTCCGTTGGGAAATACCTCAAGGATTAAGCTTTTACTATGACAACACCAGAGCAGTGATTAAAAGTTCAGGAGAAATGTACGCATTTCTTGGAGAGAACAAAGAAGACCTCGGTGATATTTAAGAATATATCAAGATGGATTACAAAGTACTTACATGGAATGTAAATGGATTTAATTCACCCCAAAAACGTAGAATGGTAGGTCATTGGCTGGAGAAACAAAAATGTAGTGTAATTTGTATACAAGAAGCTCATCTTAAAAAACAAGACCATAAATATTTAATAAGGAAGAAGCTGGGAGAAGAATTTTTTTCTTTGGCAAGCAATAAAAAGAATGGTGTTGTAACATATGTTAAAAAAGATTTGGAACCTAAAGTAATATTTAAAGATAAAGAAGGAAGGAATTTAGCTATTGAAGTCTCTTTACAAGGACAGAAAACTTTGATTGTGAATATTTATGCCCCAAATGGAGCCAAAGAAAAGTTTTTTAAAGAATTACAAGTGGAATTGGACAACGTAAACTATGAACAAATCATGATGTTGGGGGACTTTAATGGAACTGTGAATAACAAAATAGACAGGCGCTCCAAGAGAAAAGACGAGGCATTAGGGAAGCTTCCAAAAAAATTTTTTCGAACTGATAAAACAAGAGAAGTTGGAAGATATTTGGAGGAAGGTCAACCCACAAGGAAAAGATTTCACCTTTTATTCTAATAGGCATGATTCACATTCAAGAATTGACATGATTTGGATGACTACTAATCTAACTTTTAAGACAAGAAAAGTGGAAATTCTACCTAGAATAATTTCAGATCATAATCCGTGTTTATGGACTGCTGGGCAGGTAAAAAGACAAAAGAGATGGAGAATAAATGAGGACTTACTAGACAACCAAGAAATAGTTAAAAAATTACATGAAGAAACAGACTTATATTTCCAAGCAAATATACAGCAAGAAGTAAAAATTCAAACTGTATGGGATGCATATAAAGCAGTGATGAGAGGATTATTGATATCATTAAATGCTAAAGATAATAAAATGAAAAGAGAACAATATGAAAATATCGTACAAGCCATTAAAACAAAAGAAGAAGAATTAAAGAGTAGACCAGGGAGAAAGAAATTGCAAAAGGAAATCTGGATGCTACAAGATCAAGCAAAAGCTATTTTGAATCAAGAGACCTACTGGAACTTGAAAAAACTCCAACAAAAAGCATTTGAAGGTGCAAACAAACCTGGAAAATATTTAGTATGGCAATTAAAGAAAAAACGGGAAAACAAACTTATCACTAAAGTGATAAGGGACAATATTGAGATAATAGACAACAAAGGAATAAAGAGAGAATTTTTTAAATATTATGCAAAACTTTTTAAGAAGGAAAATAAAGACAGAAGAAAGATTAAAGAATACCTACAAACATTAAAGCTACCAAAATCAACAGAGAAAATTAAAGAACTATTTAACAACCCAGTATCACTACAAGAAATTAAAAATGCAATAAATGACTCAAAATTAGGAAAAGCACCTGGATCAGATGGATTTACAGCGAAGTTTTATAAAACACTACAGGAGTCGATCTCACCAGTGTTACTGCTATTAATGAACGATATAGGAGTTACAGGTGAGGTCCCAGAAACTTGTAAAGAAGCAACCATCTCACTTATCCCGAAAGAAAATCAAGATTTAACTAATGTCAAGAATTATAGACCGATTTCTTTACTAAATAATGATTACAAGATTTTTGCCAAGATTATAGCAGACAGATTAAAAGAACACCTTAAAGAAACTATACAAACAGAACAAGCAGGGTTTTTACCTAATCGCTAAATAAGGGACAATCTAAGAGTAGTAGTGGATGCTATAGAATACTACGATAAACATCCTGAAAAGGAAGTGGGTTTTTTCTTTTTAGATGCGGAAAAAGCATTTGATAATTTAAATTGGGATTTTATGTTTGAGGTTCTAGAACATCTTGAAATTGGAGACTATATGCTTAACCTCATTAAGTCAATATATAAAGAACAGAAATCCTCTTTAATAATTAACACTGAAAAGACGGACTATTTTAAAGTCGAAAAAGGAACACGACAAGGATGCCCACTTTCGCCGCTGCTATTTATTTGGATTCTAGAAGTTCTACTGTTAAATTTGAAGGAAGATAAAGATATTAAAGGCTTAACAATAAAAGGTTTTTCTTTCAAATATAGAGCCTTTGCAGATGATGTGATGTTTATAGTTGAAGACCCTATGACTACATTACCATATTTGTTACAGAGAGTAAGAGAGTTTGGTGACTTGGCTGGATTTTATGTAAATAAGAACAAATCGAAAGTGATGTGTAAAAATATGTCAAATAACAAGCAAACTGAGTTACAAACTCTTATAGAATGTGAAGTGGTGAAAAAGACAAAATATCTAGGTGTGAACCTAACAATGAAAAATATCGATCTTTATAAAAATAATTATGAGAAACTATGGCAGCAAATTATGCAAGATATTAAAAAGTGGAATGTATTAAATTTGTCATTGTTGGCTAGAATTGCGGTGGTTAAGATGAATGTGTTACCACAATTAATGTTTCTGTTTCAAACTATTCCAATTGTAAAAGATGTAAAAACATTCAAATGCTGGCAGAAGGAACTGTCTAAGTTTGTGTGGGGAGGGAAAAAACCAAGAATCAAGATGAAAATAATGTGTGATGCTAAAGATAGAGGTGGGTTCCAGTTACCAAACTTAAGGCTATATCATGATGCAATTTGTTTGACTTGGGTAGGGACATGGACTATGTTACAAGATAGAAAGTTATTGTCCCTGGAAGGCCATGACTGTAGATTTGGGTGGCACGCGCATTTGTATTATGGTAAAACAAAAATGGACAATATGTTTAAACATCATTATTTGAGAAGAACGCTAATGGACACGTGGACAAGATATAAAAACTTTTTTCCAGAAGAAATACCTATGTGGATTGTACCTGCAGAAGTTTTAAATCCATCATCACGCTACAAAGGACAAGACTGGTTGAAGTATAGAGACTTATTAACAAGACATGGTAAAGACTTTATATTGAAGGAGCAGCATCAGATGGACTTTGACTATGGTTGGTTAAGATATAGAAAAATACATGACATGTATAGAAGTGATAAAAAATTTGGTTTTAGAGAAAAAAATAATGAAATAGAACAAGTTTGGGAGGAAGGTGGGGAAAAATGCTCTCTAAAATGTATAAAATTTTGTTAAAATGGTTTAACACTGATGAAATGGTAAAAGAACAAATGGTAAAATGGGCGATAAACTTTAACAAAGATATTGAAATGGAATCTTGGGAATTTTTATGGAAAAATGCTATGAGTATATCTACATGTTATAACCTAAAAGAAAATTGTTTTAAAATGATGTACAGATGGTATATGACACCAAAAAAAATTGCAAATATTAATCAGAACTTATCTAACAAATGTTGGAAATGTAAAAAGAAAGAAGGTTCTTTTTATCATATGTGGTGGACTTGTGATAAAGCAAAGACTTACTGGTCTATAATACATGCAGAAATGGAAAATTTTTTGAAATGTACATTTAAGAAGTTGCCTGAAATGTTATTGCTTGGACTTAAACTAGAAGAGATAAATGTAAAGAAAAGGACAATAGTATGGTATATGATAACAACAGCAAGAATGGTGTATGCACAAAATTGGAAAAATGAAAAAATACCAGAAGTGTGGGAATGGTTGAAAAAATTGTTATATATGGCTGAAATGGATAAATGGACTAGAAAGTTGAATAATATGTACTCAGAGACCTTTTTGGAAGATTGGAAGGATTTGAAAGAATATGTTGAAAAATATTGGGACATGAAAAACTACATTTATACATGGTTATAATAGCATAAAAGAATAGAATTAGAGTTTATGAATGTATTAAGGATAATTAGATAATGAAGCTGTTTTTTTTTAGAATTATACAAGAATATAGAAAGTAAGAATTGGTATATAAGTATTTTAAAGAAGTATGACCGTTACCAGAAATGTAAACATAGATATAAGTATTACTATTTTGGATAAAGTGGAAAATGTGTTATGCTTCAGATGTGGTGGGAAACCGCCAATACAAGATAAAAATAAGATTATACAAACAGAATAAAATGTTATATAATATGGAAAAAAGGATTTGTATAAGATAAATGTATTAATTTTAATGTTTTGAAAAATAAAAATTTCTTTACAAAAAAAAAAAAAAGAACTACCTCGAAAAGTAGAAGTGACTAATAAATTGCTGGAATGGGTGGAAATGGACAAATTAAGCTATTTAACGACTATGGACAATAGAACTGACCCAAATGCAGTATGGTCCAAATTCTATCTGTGGTTGGAATAATACTTGTGCTCTTTGATGAAGAAAATATTATGTTTTGCTAAATGTTAAAATCCTTATTAAACTATTTTAAAAAAACTAACAAGAAAGCATGAAGTTGTGTTGCCATTGCCTTCTCTACCACCTTGCCCAATAATGGTAAATTAGACACTGGGTGGTAGTTATTAAGGACCATCGGGTCCAAAGAAGATTTTTTAAGGAGAGAGTGAACTACCACGTCCTTCGATCCCCCTGGGAAGGTCCCTGTTGAAAGGGACAAGTTGATAATCTCCCTCAGGGGGATCCTCACCTCATCGTATCAGGCTTTGACCAGCCATGACAAGCAGGGATCTAAAGGGCATGTAGTAAGCTTCACAGCTACCAGGATCTTGTCAACTTTGTCCTGGGAGAGCAGACTTAAGTGGTCCAAAACTGGACCTGAAGATGACCAATGGGCTTCCAGTAATGAAGATGTTTAACAGTTTCAAGGACCAAACAGGAATAGCAGGTGCCACTGGACTCAAACTTTGTTCTGCTGCTTCAGACCAACACGGCTACTCACCTGAATCTAGTTTTATTCCATGATCAGCTTTTGTGAGTTCACTTCATCAGCTGTTTTGAAGTGTACAACCAGTAGACATGTGTGTATATACTCAAAAGTCTTGCCAACAAAAAGTTGTGTGTGCTAGGGGAAGATTACAAAGAGGATAAAATGGAGGAAGAGAAAAAATTGTGTTCTGCCCTGAGCACCTTGGATGAAAGATAGGGTAGAGCAGGTAGAGAAAGAAGTCCTTTTCTCCCTCTCTCACAATACAAGAACTCGTGGGCACTCCATGAAATTGCTGAGCAGTCAGGTTAGAACAGATAAAAGGAAGTACTTCTTCACCCAAAGAGTGATTAACACGTGGAATTCACTGCCACAGCATGGACGGCTTCAAGAGGGAATTAGATAATCACAAGAGGTGGGGATCCGCAATACTCGTGGGGGGGGGGGATTCCTAAAGGCTGCAGCCCCAGGTTTTATATATACATATATTAGCAATAATTATAGCAAGGAGTGTTTGTATTAGGAGATCATTCTAAATGTATATAAGAAAAGTTAAGGTTGCTTAATTTGTAAAATTAATGAATTTGGGAGGGGGAGCTTGGGAGGAAGGGATTGTTTTTAGCCTCACGGAAAGCACAATGTTCTCTTAATTAACTGCTAGGTTTAATTCACCTAGCCTCCTGCAACCTTCCAGAGGGCTGCAGGAGCATAGGGAACCCTTTTTAATATATATATATATATATATTAATAATAATAATAAAAAAATTATAAAAAATAATAATAAAAAAATTAAAAATAATAATAAAAAATAAGAAATAAAAATCAAAATACAAACTGTTTATAGCATATAAACATATTGTTTAGCTTAACAAATATATATAAGTAGTTACATAACTTGTATTTAATTCTAGAGGATTATTAATCTGAATAATAATTTCATCTCAACTCATTGTTAGAACTGCTACTTAATTATCTAATCAGTCAAATTATTGATCAATTAATACAGAACCTGATAGCAGCAGGGAGGGAGAACTGAACTGGGGAGGGGGAGGGGCTTCATAGACAAAACACAGCTAAGTTAGGAAATAAAGTAAGTTCTGCTTGTACACTTTCATCCACAGAAATACAGCCACTGAGGGCAATTGTGGTTTAAGTTGATATTGATATAGTACATATATTTACAGCCTATTTAATGAGGGTACAATAATATTGTTATACAACTGTCTTAGCATTTAAAGAAAACTGATAGAGACCATTTAGAAGGAATAACAGAGAGACAAGTTCTTCATTAACAATCCAAAGACCCGAATCCAAGATGGAAATCCTCTGGGAGGAGGCTATAATTGATTAAACACTGATTCTCCAGTGACTGCACAGTTAGCACTGAAGAAGACTTGTAGTCATATATACGAATTAACCTGATTCCTTACAGACGAAAACCAATCTTGGTTTTCACTATAAAAGAAGTGTAGAGCTTGCAACACTTCAGCATGGCAACTGATGTGCTAAAAGTAGTGTCCTTTTCATAATTTTTTTTTTATTGAAGTCACCATTTTCATTAAACAGTACATTCATCTTATTTTTTTATTGACCTCTTTTTATTTTTCTTCCTCCTCCCCCCTTCTAGGCTTCCAGAATACCCCACACCTGTACTTAGACTTAGATTAACAGGTAAATTACTAATTAAAAAAGATTGTGTATTTAGCTCTTTTTCTATAACATATGTACCTCTAATGTTCTAAAAGTAGTGTCCTTGAACGTGCGAGGAATAAATAATTTAATTAAGAGAAAACACATTTTATCTCATTTAAAGAAATGCAAAGCAGACATTGTACTCCTTCAGGAAACACATCTTTAAAAAAACTAATAATAACGTGTTTAGATCAACTGAATTCCAATTTCAATACCTGGCATCAGGAACATCAAAGTCAAGAGCTGCTGTGATACTTATATCTAAGAATATACGATTTTCTTTTATATCTACTGTTAAGGATGCTCAGGGCAGATACCTTTTTTTAAAAAGGGCTCCTAGACAATAGACCAATTACGATAGCCACGTTGTATGCTCCTAATGACAGCCAACTAGCATTTATAAGAGACACAATGAACAAACTTAGATCATTCACTGATGGTGATGTGATATTAGGAGGAGACTTTAATCTCTTAGTAGTGGACAAAAGACTAGACAGATCCCATTATGGTTCCCACTTAAAGAAAGACAGTAATAGATTTACAGGCTTAGCAGACATTTTCATAAATAACAACATGATAGACATTTGGCGTGCAATGAACCCAGAGGTAAAAGATTATACGTATTACTCTGGAAGGCACAATGTCTACACCAGGATCGATTTCATATTAGTTTCAATGTCACTGTAAAGCAGGGTCATGACATCTAATATAGAACCATCACTTTGGTCAGATCATTCATGGTTAGACTGCTCCCTCATCCCATATGATCAAACAAGGAAAAGTAGGAACTGGACGCTAAATAATTATTTATTAGAGGATCCTTTCTTGCATAAAGAAATAGACCAGGGCATCAAACAATATTTCAAAGATAATGCACATGACAGTATATCTTCAGCCATTAGATGGGATGCACTTAAGCCAGTACTTTGTGGGATACTAATCTCCAAAGCTTCATACCTTAAAAAGGAAAGACAAAAATTAGAAGTAGATCTTTTAGAAAAAATTAAGACTTTAGATAACCAACTCAAAAAAAGAGGGAACAAAATAGTTTATGAGAAACTTTTAAAAGAGCGTAGAAGTCTACCATAACTTGAAATAACAAAAATTAGAAAGCAACTGGTGTTTACAAAGCAAAAATACTGGTTTAGATCATCAAGGACTCTAAATCTCCTATCACACACAACACATTAAAACACAAATGGCCTCAGCTAAAATCTCAGCTATCAAAAACCCACAAGGAAAAATCCTTAACACAACTGAATCCATATCTGAGGTCTTTGAAAATTACTACACAAAACTGTACTCCACCCAACCCAAAACAGATTAACAGAAGACCATAAAATATTGTTAGAAAAACCCTTTACAGAACAAGAGATCTTGGAGACAATTAAATCTCTGAAAAAATCCAAAGCACCAGGCCCAGATGGCTTCCCGTCTGAATTTTATAAAAGTTTTGCACTGACACTAGTGGGCCCTGTGACAGCAACATGTAATGAGGTATTAGAGTCTGGCGAGTTACCCCCATCATGGCATGACGTACATACGGTAGTGATACCCAAAAAAGGAAGAGACCCTTTAAAACCAGAATTGTATAGGCCTATCTCCTTACGAGATCAGGATTTGAAGATCTTAACCGCAACTCTAGCAAGACGAATTAACACCTTTGTTTCTGAATACATAAATATTGACCAAATAGGCTTTATTCCAAACAGAGATTTAGTAGACAACACAATTAAAACCCTGACACTTCTTCAACATAGCCAAAAATCTAAAATACCTGCAGTTTTTCTATCACTAGATGTGGATGTGCTTTTGACTCAGTGGAATTTTCCTATCTGTATTCAGTATTGGAAGGGATGGGCTTTGGACAGAAATTTATATTTACCATCAAAAAACTGTATTCTTCTCCCACAACTAAAATCAAAATCAATAGCTCTTGCACAAAATCTATCTTATTGAAGCGGGGCACTCGACAAGGCTGCCCACTATCCCCTTTATTGTTCACAATAGTGATAGAACCAATAGCCAATGTCATTAGATCCCAATCTGATATCTCTGGGATCAAGCTCCGATAAAGGGAATATAAAAATCGCTATTCGCAGACGACATGTTGTTATACATCACTGAACCAGTCAAAACCCTCTCTGCATTGCATCAAACTCTAGAGTTTTTTGGCACATTGTCAGGTCTCTGCACAAATGATAGCAAATCACAACTACTACCAATATGCCTATCAAATGAAATTAAAGAATACATTAAAAGAAACTTTAAAGTTCACTGGGTTTCCACATACTTAGCATATCTGGGCATTAAAATCCCTATCAACCAAATGAACATACTGAAGATTAATCACCAGAATACATATGAATTCTGTTCAGTTGGAGTAAATTAAATCTAAACTGGATGGAGAAATTTAACCTCATCAAATCTTTTATATTGCCTAAATTTATTTTCCTGTTTAGAACAATTCTGCTTCATATTCCACCCTTCTTGTTGAAAAGATAGAAGTCAAGTCAAGTCAAGTTTATTATAACAGTCATAGACCAGATAAAAGTAGTTTTACACATGAGTTGCATAACAACTTTTGTGGCTAATACCTTACTTAACTTTTTATGGGACAAGAAAAGGCACAGAATAAGCGATTATGTTTTGAAAAGACCTAGTTCACTTGGTGGGTTTGCTTTACCAGACTTAACAACTTACAGTCCGTAAATATTATTGTCTAACATAGTTAAAACACTACGTTCTTCGCAGCAACCCTCATATACAATGACCTGATTTATCCAAATTTCCTGGAAGATATGATGTGGGCTCCTGAACAACTGTCCAAACAAATAATTAACTCTGTAAAACTAATATCAGCTTCCATTCAGTGTTGGAAACGTAACATCAAAAACTCATTACCTTCGATGTCAAGATACTCTACATTTTTAAATCAAAATTGGTTTCCGCCTGGAAAAGATATAAATATCACAAAAAAGTGGAGAAGTAAGGAAATGTTTCGTATTATAGATATAACAACAAAGCAAGGCATTCAGAGCAAATCTGAACTGGAACAAAATTTAGGTAATAAAATACCTTGGTTCTTTTACATGCAGCTAGGTCACTTGGTTAACCAAATCAATATAAGATATCTGATGTCTAAACCATTAACAGAATTGGAATTTATAATAAGCAAATATGACAACCAAAACAGGGGCTTAATCTCGAAACTTTACTCTCTACTACTTAAAAACTGATGTGACACAGGCTTGCTGTACCAAACTGCATGACAAAAAGATTGTGGTGAATCTCTTAATGATGAAGTATGGAACAGCTTTTGGAATTCTACAAGTTTTAACACCAAAACTATAGCAGTATGCTTTTAAAACTGAAAATTAATGACTAGATGGTATGCCACCCTACTTCAACTGTCTCATATTTTGGCAGACAAATCCCCATACTGCTGGAAAGGATGTCAACAAGTAGGTAATTTTGCACATTGTTGGTGGAAATGTGAAAAAATTAAGAATTTTTGGATGACAGTGCTAGATACAGTCCAGAAAGTCACCTCAGTCCAAGTCCCCTATACACCAGAAATTTTATTTTTAAACGCTTGGCCACAGGAATTAGCTTTGAGACTACACAAAGCCACAATAGAAGTCATGTTAGATGCTGCTATGACAACCATTGCATCTTAATGGAAAGATACTAAGGCACCAAAGGTAGAGGCATGGTTTCAGAAATTATGGAACCATTACATTATGGATGCTGTCACAAACAAATTAAATTACATGTCTCAACACTCAACTCAATATACATTTATTGGAAAATGGTATCCGGTTTTAGAATACTTGTCTAAAAAAAAATCATTTCTTCTGATTGGTCTCAATTACACAAATGGCTTTGAGGTTAGGGTTTGTCTCCTTCTTTGATATTTGTTATAGCTTATAACTGTTGGGCAACACACAAGTAACAATCGTTTTACTAGGGTATATCAACTGCTAAGATTAAGCTGTAAAGTATGAAAATCTGATAGAATATAGTACTAGCTGTGTAGATAAATGATTACTGTTATGGTGATAAACCACATAACATGTTATATTCAGGAAAAAAAGTATTATTTGTATGTTTTTGTTAAAACTAATTAAAAAACTATTTAAAAAAAGATAAAAGGAAGTACTTTTTCACCCAAAGAGTGATTAACATGTGGAATTCACTGCCACAGGAGGTGGTGACAGCTACAAGCATGGACAGCTTCAAGAGGGAATTGGATAAGCATATGGAGCAGAGGTCCATCAGTGGCTATTAGCCACGAAGTATAGATAGGAACTCAGTCTGGGGCAAGTGATGCTCGGTATTCTTGTTGCTTGGGGGGGGGGCAACAGTAGGAGGGTTTCTAGTGTCCTGGCCCCACTGCTGGACCTTCTGATGGCATCTGGTGTTTCTGGCCACTGTGTAACAGCGTGTTGGACTGGATGGGCCACTGGCCTGATCCAACTTTGGCTTCTCTTATGTTCTTATGGGGTGAAAATAACACTAGAAATAATAATAATTATTCAGTGCCCTCTCCCTAATTTGCAAAATGGGATAATAATACTGCCCTGTCCTACTTTGTGGTTGCACAAAATGTGTGACATAGGTAATAGCATTCATAAAGGTACATTTTGTTGAACATGCAAAAAATCACTAAGTGGTTCTGTATGTGAAGAAGAAAAATGTTGACTACTGTTGAGAGGAGGGTTGCAACTTTTCTGTATTCCATCAACATCCCTCCCTTTTCCTGCCTGTAGGTCAGTTATTTCTGGTTAGAATCTTTGTTTGAATCTTTGGCCAAGTTTGACAGCTGTGAAACAATCTTCCTCCCTCCCTTTCTTGGAACTGGAAGAAAGGTTTTGAAAACTTTAAAAAAATGGAGAAAAGTTGAAAAACGAATGTAAACTATAAAATGTAATGTAGATTTTTGTCAAGAAGCTTCTTATCTCATATCATGAGTGTATACATAAACATACATACATACACATATAGGTATATATAGGTCAAGCATATCCACTATTTTGCTGCAAACATCTGGCAACCCTAGCAGGAATTTGCCTGTGCTAAAGAGAATCATCTCCACTTCAAAGTGATCTTGTTTCATCATCCTACTTTTCCTCTTGATGTGTATGCCAGACAAGGCCAGAGAGATGGCCCCACTGGTACCATTGCTCTCTATACATCTGTAAAAGCAGCGGGTGCTTCCCTAAAGCAGCAAAATATGGTAGCTCTGTTGGTTCTTGCAACCTAGTAGGGCTGTAACCCACATGAAATTGAAACCCACTGAACTGTATAGCTAGGTGAATGCCTGTGACTGACATCGTGGATGAATAACACAATAGAGGCCAAATAAGGCCATGTTAAAAATACAAATTACTTCAGAGTTCACACATAAGAAACTGTGTTGGGTCTGGGCACAGCGCAACTTTCAAATTAAAGCAAGTGGGAAAATCTAATTCTAACAGCTCATATTTTAAAACCCTTGAGCATAGCAGTGAGGTTATTTTCAATAAACCCAGGCACTTTTCATGGTGATTTCTCCTGCAGTAGTTTTCTCCCCACATATTTTTAACTGTTACACTGAAAAGAATTTATGATTGTTTAAGTAGCTGATGATTTACCTTGCTTTTGTTAATCTGTTGTGTCAGTGTGTACCATTAAGTGCTCTTAATGCAGTGATTTAAAACTCATCAGAGCCACTGTAAACTATTAGGTCCACTGAACAGTCCATGTGCTTAGTGAAATAATGGCAGTTTAATGACAATAAGTCCTAATTGTAACTGAAGTGGTAAACCCATCTTTAAGCTGTGTCATTTCATTTGCAGGTGGAGATTCATAATAATACACTGTTCCTCATACAAAATGTCCCCATACATAGATGTCAAATAAAGAGGTTCTAGCCTACCCTTCTCCCTGGGATGGAAGCTCTCAGTGTCCAGGGATTTTATCCTACAGAGGAGCATTCAATCACATGTATCTCTAGCTTAAATGTAAAGCAGTATAACTCAGACACAGGTTAACCATTGAAAGAGAAATGTGAAAAAGGGCATTCTTTATTAAATTTTATGGTGAATAGACATTGTCCTTTCTTTTCCTTAATTTAAGTTTTGGGGGAATTAAGAGTCCAGGAGCTTTTCCTAGGAATCCCATCCCCAGTTCCCACCCAGCTCGATGGGGTGGTGGTTAAAACTGGCAGTAACCCCATCATTTGAGAGAGAGAGAGAGAGAGAGAGAGAGAGAGAGAAACCTGTTCCAAAGTATCTGTGATTTATTGAATGAAAACCATACTGCACAAATTTTCAAGCAAGTAGCCATTTCAGTATTCATCTTACAAAGGGAACAGACAAACCAATACTTCTAAACAAATAGGGTTATTATCTGTTTAGGAATGCATTCTGGCCACTCTGGCAAGACTTTAATACGGTGCTGGCATAGGGCCTTAGCATTTCAAACACTGGTGTTAAATACCTTTAGAATCCAGATTAGCTGTCAATCAAGAAATCGATTAGTCCTGACAAAACCTAGGAGAAGACAGTGGTGGAGCTGGTCTATGTGCCTGTGAAGGACCTGACTGTCTTCGGTCAATACCTCATATGACAATGGGCTGGTAACTTAGATGACCTTGGCGGGAACCCATTAGGACCACTGGAAAAGTTCTATGCATAGATGGGGTCACTGGGGAAAATCCTCTGGGTGCTTCCTGGTTCTTTGGCAATGGCCGCTTCTCTGGAGCTTGATCTGGGTGCATCCAGTCCAGGTGGGTGGTTAGACACTTGCCCATGAGAAGCTCGGCTGGACTGTGCCCTGTAGTAGCACTCAGGGTCACCCAGTGGCTGAAAAGGAAGGCTGCGAGTCTATGGTCCCAATCTCCGTGGATGATCCTCTGGAGGGACTCCTTCATAGTCCACACCATCCTTTTTGCTTATCCATTGGTGGTGGGGTGAAAAGGAGCAGAGCAGACGTATCTGATGAGGTAGCAACCCATGAATTCCTGGAACTTTCCCGAGGTGAAGGTGGTTCCATTGTCCATCACCCCTGTGTTGGGCAGGCCATGTGTGCTGATGATCTGTCTTCGGGCCCGGATCACTGCTTTGGAGAAAGTGGGGGTGACAGGCATGACCTCCAACCACTTGGTGTATGAGTCCACCAAGATGAAGAATATTTGTCCTTGGAAGGGGCCAGCAAAGTCCAAATGTATCCAGGACCACGGTTTTCATCCTGCTGGGAAGGGTAAGCTGTGAATTCCGGGTCCACCCAGCTGGTGGGCCATCCCCTCCCCACCCAGTCCAAAATGCAGGAGAGGACCCGGTCTTTTGTGGTGTGGTGGGAAACTTCTGTGGCACGCAGAGGGTGGTCAGGAAGTTCCACCATGAGCAAGATCTGGTGCACAGGAGCCAGGTCAGGATCACAGGAGCTGAGCAGCAGGTGGCTGAGGGCATCAGCATACTCCATTGCCTCCCCTGGGAAGTGGAGAAGGGAATGCTGGTAACCTGCCAGGAAGATGGACCTATGCAGTACCCAGGAAGAGAGCATCGGGGGGGGGGGTCTGGCAATCTGAAGCCAGCAAACCCAGCAGGGGCTTGTGGTCTGTCACGATGGTGAACGGTCATCCGTTGAGGTAATTGTGAAACTTCTTCACCCCTGCCACAGTGGCCAGCACCTCCTTGTTGATTTGCATGTAGTTGCACTCATCAGAAGATAGGGTGCTGGAGTAGTAAGCCACAGGGACCTCCCAGCTGTCCAGCAGCTTTATGGGGCAGAAAAGAGTGATAGAAGTTCAGTTGTCCCCAAAATGCCTGGCGCTCCTGATTGGAGGCTGGCACAGGAGCATCAATGATGGCACACACTTTGTCTGGAGCTGGATGGATGCCTTAGGCATCAATGGAGAACCCCAGGAACTCGACCTGCGGAACCCCCAGGAGACACTTTTCCCGCTTTACTTTGAGACTGGCTGAGTGGAATCACTGCAGGATGGTGTGGAGTCTGCTGGCAAAGTCCTCCTCCATGGGAGCGGTGATCAGAACATCATCAAAGAAGGGCTGGACCCCTGGAATTCCTTTGAGAAGAGAGTCCATTAGATTTTGGAAGATCCCTGGGGCCACACTGACCCCAAACTGCAGCTGCTGCACCCTGAACATGCCCTAGTGTGTCACGGTGGTCTGGGCTTCTGTGGTTGCATCGTCAACTAGAAGTTGCTGGTAGGCCTGGGCCAAATCCAACTTCCCAAAGATCTTGGCACCTGCCAGAGAAGCCAAGATGTGGCTGATGACTGGGACCGGGTAAGAGTGGTCCCGCAGCGCTTTATTTTTATTTTTTTAGCATTTAAAAGCAATTTTTATTTTTATTTTTTTATAATTTATTTTTAAGTCAATTTTTATGCATTATTCCACACATAACATGTACATATTATTAATGGAGCCACACACCTTAGCTTATCCATACATAAAATTTGGACCAAACGACCATTGGGTCTATCTTCGCATCCACGTTCAATAGAAAACTTAGCTTACTCATTTCTGCCCAGTCTAATAATTTAGCAATCACGGCTTCTTTCCCTGGAAGTGCTGCCGATTTCCACAAACTGACCCGGGCTATGCGTGCTGCAGTCAATACATAGGCCAACAATCTTTGTTCATAACCAAGTAATCCCTCAGGTAGTATATTAAAATTTTTGGGTGTGGTAAATTATAAAGAAAATATATATAAACTCTTTTACCATTGGCATTGGTCTCCTGACATGTTACATAAATGTTATAAAAACATCTCTAATAAGTGTTGGGTCTGTGAAGCGACTGTTGGAACGTATTATCACATGCGGTGGAAATGTAAAGATGTTCAAAAATTTTGGTTAATGGTGAATGGTATGATTAGGGAGATGATGGGGTTGGACATACCCGCAGTGCTTTATTGATGGTGCATTTGTAGTCTGCACAAATGCGGACATCCCCACTGGGCTTGATGGGTGTCACAAGTGACCCAGAACCCCAGGGGTGCAAACCAGGCTAGTCCTAGAGACTCGTCTGACTGCCCACCACCTCCAGCAAGTCCAAAAGTCTTTCAAAATCCCAGTACTGCACTCAGAACTTGCCCACCCCTCTCATTTCCACTGCATTTTGTTGGAAGTCCTTTAGTATGAACCCTGCTAGTCAGAGTTGAGCCCCCCCCCCCCATTCAGGCAGAGCCATCTAAAGGTGTCCTCTGAGATTATGGAAAGGGAGGACCCAGTGTCTAGCTCTATCGTGCAGGGGAGGGCCCTCAATCAATACAGTCACATTCATGTTATTGGGGGTGCCCTGGGGGAAGTTCAGTATCTGATGTTGCTGGACAGAGGTGATGTGTAGTTTATTTATTTATTTATTATTCGATTTATAGGCCGCTCTCCCCGTGGTTCCATTGTGTGCGCTGGGGTTGCCATTGGTTGCCTCCAGTTTCCCTTGGAGAGGCAGGCTTGGGTGATGTGGCCATCTTTTCCACAGTTCTGACACATGGCATCATGGAAACGGCAGGATCTCCACTTGCGGGGCTCCCCTCAGCTGGCTCATGGTGTCGATGTGGTGTTTCTGATGGCGTGCAGTGAAATGGAAGGGCGAGCATCACGGTGGGCTGGATGCTGTGGTTGCTGGACCTCTTCACTGTTGGGTGTGTTGGAGGCTGAGGAGATGGCAGCCTGGTGCACTGCCGCAGAATGGTGGTCGGTCTTCTGGTTGCCACCCTCCCGGGACTTCTTGAATGCAGCAGCCACCTGAAGTGACTTTGGGAGGCTTACATCCCCTTGGCTGATGAGCTTACAAAGGAGCTTCTCATCCCTGAGGCCAAACACAAAGCGATCTAGGAGTGCCTCCTCAAGATTCACAGCTCACAATGAAGCACCCATCAGCGCAGGGCGGCAACATATTCAGAGGCTGGTTTGTTGGGCCTCTGGCTCCTCTCGAAGAAATCAAGGTGGTGAGCCAAATGTCCAGCAACATCAGGTACTGAACTTGGGCATGAAATGGTCTGTGAGCCCTTGATGAGGCTGTTGAAAGTGGCAAGTTTCAGCATGGTCAGTGCGATGAGGCCCTGCGCAAGCTCCAAGGTGGCCATCCTGCAAGAGCTGAGCAGCAGTGCCTTCTTCTTTGCTGCATCATCGATGGCCTGGAACTCCATGAAGTAGTTTAGGCATTCCGCCCAGGCCTCCCATTGTACTGGGTGATTGGGGTCGAACTTGGGTAGTAGCCCTGGAGCAGCAGCCATGGTCCCTGTTGCGATGTGAGGTGCGTGGCACTGGAGCTTGGTGCACGGGGCAGTGCAGACAGGCGCTGGGCTGCTCAGCAGGATCCCACCTTCATCGCCACTGTTAAATAGTGGGTTCCATGGATGAACAGGCCCCCAGTCTAGTGATCAGCTCTGCTTTATTAGTGATTTCAGCCAGCAGCAGAAGGCAAAAACCCCAGGCAGTAGCCTGGTTTTCATGCATGCAAACGCCATTCCCTGAACACACCTCACTCTCAATGATAGGCTATTTACATAACACTGTTTCTCTACTGGTCAATTCTAGGATCCTAGTCAGCTATTGTTTGTGGACACAAGCTCAACCCGATCCTAGGGCTCGTTTAGAGCTGACACATCCTTAGTTCCATTGTCCAGATTTAAGTATTCACAGATGGGGCTAGATATGTTGGTATTTTTCTAATTCTGAGAAATTTGAGGTCAAAGGCAAATTTGCTCTTTGTGCTGTGAAATCATATTGATGTTATTGGGATTTTAGGCTTGCTTCCTAAGCAGATAATAACCATCCAAATGTTTAGGATCAGGGTGATTTGCTACAGTCTTCAAATTCTCTGCTCCAGAGGACCTCCACTGAAGTTGAAGTGATTGCCCCAGAATAAGTTTTGGGTCACATCTTTAAATTCCAAAGTGTTCAACAGCTTTTAAAAAGCACTCCTAATTTTGGCCCGGTTTGTTTTCCTTACCTTCTTGAAAGTTTATGCAAGATTTTTCACTATCTGTTATGGGTGGGAAAATCCCACTTATATTTAATAGAAAGTCAGCAACATTTGGGGCCTTCATTCCTTTTGCGAAATAACAGATTGGCAGCTGTGTTTGTTAACATGAGCTGATAATTATTAGTCTCATACATAAACATTTTTCCTTACTAATTTTTACTTAGCACCTTCCTTAAAGTACTATAAGGTAGTATGAACAGATAAGTGCAAAGACTGAAAGAAATGACTACCTGCTGATTAAGTCTCTGACATCAGAGAATTTCTCTGCTCCAGCAGAGTGCAGCTGGCTTAATGTATAAATAAATGCTCACATAAGTGGCCTGCTTGCATGACCTTTTGTAAAGTGGGAGAAGGAGACATGGGGAAGAGAATGGCTTGGGCCGGTGGTAAATTTCTACTGACAGAAGAGAATTCCATCAGCACAATGAAACTTCCTCACTTCCCCTCCCCCCCCCCCACTGCAGGCCCAAATGACCCCGAAACTTCAGCTCCTGACGGACAGCAAACCCAGAGAAACAGAACTGAAAGGGAGTTGGAAGTCTGCACTGTGGCGGTGGGGATTGACGAAAACTACTTCCTTGATCTGTTAGCAGAAGCTTCTGTCTCATATTCAATGATTTGGACGGAAATCTGCATTTGAGGCCAAGTCCACACCGGCTCCTACAGGACTGGCACCTGGGGGCCCACTGTTGCTGACCCCCTGGCCCAATATCCCATCTCTGAAGCTGTAGCTGCTGCCGATTTGTCCTCTCTAGCAGAGGAACAGAGATACAAGTAGGGGCAGGGCCATTTTTGGGCAGGAACACACAGGAATGGAGTTCCAGTTGGCTTCTGAGTTGGCCACACCTACAGCCTCCCCCCCCCCCGCCAGGTTCCCCAGGTGCCTTGCAAGCTGCGGGGAAGCCAAGCCAGTCCAAGGAGGGAAGGCAGTTAAACTGCCTTTCCTCAGGTTCCCCAGGCACTCTGCAGCTGCGGGGCACCTGGGGAAGCTGATCCAGAAACTGCCTTCCTTCCCTCGGGTTCCCCATGCGCCCCGCAAACTGCAGGGCACCTGGGGAAGCCGATCCTGGGAGGGAGTTGCGCTGTCAGGGGTGTGGTCTAATATGCTAATGAGGTCCTGCTTTTGGGTGCAGCCTATTATGCTAATTAGTTCCTGCTGTGCTTTTTCTACAAAAAAAGCCCTGAGTAGGAGGCACATACTTGCACAAAGACGCACCAAGGAAGGGAGCAGGATAAAAAAAAAAATCTTTGGAAAGCCCCCTGGAACTACTTCCTTCTCCTCCCTCCCTTAGTGTATGTGCATGAGCTCCTGCCATGTTTGGCTCCTCCTGCCTTTGCCTTTCCACCAGAGGAGGGAGAAGGAATAGTGGCTCGCATGTGCACACAGGGTGGCTGTTTGGCATTGCTTGTCTGAACATCATTTTTAAAGGGGTGTAAAATATTAAGACTACGGGTGTGATCACACTGGCGGCTTAGCACGATATGGTGCTGCCTCTAATTGTACTGGTTTAAAATGTTGTGGGGCATATCATCCAGTCAGCACACCCTGCTGCAGGTTACCCATGAGGCCATCCCCTCGTCAAGCATCCTCATGACTGCAGTGCCTCAGCCACGGACTCTGCTGCACAGTCATTTGTAAAAATGCAGGTGGATGCATATGTGCTCAAGCGCATGCCATATGTGCTCATGCACTCATGCACATGTGTGCTGATGCACATATAGGCAAAAATTCCAACTCCCCCCCACCCTGGTGGCAGAAACGGATCTGCAGGTTCAGATTGCCAATCTGTTTTACACATGCTCTCCCGCGTTCAGACATCTGGCCATGTGCAATGAATGTGCAGGGAACCAAAAACACCACTTAAGAACATAAGAACATAAGAGAAGCCAATGTTGGATCAGGCCAGTGGCCCATCCAGTCCAACACTCTGTCACACAGTGGCCAAAAACACCAGGTGCCCTCAGGAGGTCCAGCAGTGGGGCCGGGACACTAGAAGCCCTCCCACTGTTCCCCCCCATCAAGCACCAAGAATAAAGAGCATCACTTGCCCCAGACTGAGAGTTCCTATCTATACTTTGTGACTAATAGCCACTGATGGACCTCTGCTCCATATGTTTATCTAATTCCCTCTTGAAGCCGTCCATGCTTGTAGCCGCCAACACCTCCTGCGGCAGTGAATTCCATGTGTTAATCACTCTTTGGGTGAAGAAGTACTTCCTTTTATCTGTTCTAAATACTTGTGATGTGGTGCCTTTTCAACCCAGCTCCAAGTGATCCTACAATGGGGTGAGTATGCCTGGGGAACCCCTGACAGATGTGGCTGTCGATCACACCCTAAGACTGACAGAAGAACAAAGTTGAGGCTTACTTGTTGCCGATTGAAGGCAGGGATGGTTGTATGCTTTCATTTCCTTGCAATTGTGGCATTTCCAATTTTCTTCAACTTGTGTCTTTAAATCTATCCTTATATTTTTAATGTCATTGAATTTGTCTTGTGTTTCTGAACTGTTCAGCACAAATGATGTAATTGAGTTCTATAATTAACACTAATGACAGGTATTAATGGAACAAGTGCACTTGACAATCAAGGCAAACTTGAAACCACCCGACAGGGCTATCACAACTCTTGTTTTCCGTTCAGACTTTCCCCTTCAACCTCCCTTCCAAACTTTGGCTCCCTCTGGGCTCATACTCCGTTTCTACCCCCTCTCTCAGCTTTATTTTTCACACTTCTCTCCTCCTCCACTATTTTTCTTCTATGACTCTTTAAGAATTGTTCATATAATGAAAAAAAAAAACCCTAGTCAATTAGTGGCTTAAACTTAAAAAAGAAAAACAGAAGGCTGCAAGATATCCAGATAATAGGGCCCACAACTGGGGTGGCCAGCTCTGGGCTGGAAAATACCTGGAGATTTTGGAGGTTGAGTCTGGGGAGGGACCTCAGCAGGGTACAATGCCCTAGAGTCCACCCTCCAAAGCAGCTGTTTTCTCCAGGGGAATTGATCTTGGTCATCTGGAGATCAACTGTAATAGCAGGAGATCTCTAGATGCCACCTGAAGGTTAGCGACCCCACCCATAAGAGACATATTCCCTGCACCCAGTACAATCCATTATTATCCTCTTCCTTTGCAGTTTTTATGCTTCTGGATCATGACGGCAGAGCACAAGAAGGTTAATCTGAATTCCCTGCTACTTACTTTTGCTTTATTCAAATGGATAAGGGCTTGGCCACTATATTTAATGTTAAACTAAGTGGAGAAACAGTTTTGGTTTGTTTGCTACCTTTTCTCTCTGCAAAAGCATTGTGATTAGGATCATCCGCATCTCATTGAGCCATCCCACTGGTTTTAGTGGGAGTTCTAGTTCTTTGTATTGAGAGGGTTTTCTCTGAATGGCAACAGGCTTCAAAGCACTAAGCCTGCTTGTTTTGTTTCTGCCTCTGCTTCAGTGAGCCACGAGGGACTTGTGTTTTGCAGCTATCCCAGCCCTTTTGTCCAGCACATATTGGAAAACAGAGTCTCTTTCTGAGCTGCAGACCTATTATCTAGCTCCAATCTTGCCAGAAATCAGTTCCATTAACTCCTTCTATTGCATCCAGTTCTCTGCAGTCATTCCAATTTCAAAGTCTACAGAAAGTATGTTTCTTGCATTAGTTTCCATGGAGGTAATCCCTCTTCTGACAACACACACATTGTCTTGCATGTGATTAACAGAGGATGCAATACAGGCAAAGGAAATTGAAGGGCTGTTATTATGCACCCAGTAACATTGGACAGGACAGCAGAAAATAACGCTTTTTTATTGAAAGGGACGGAGACAACACTGTGCTTCTTGCTTGAGGTTTGGTAGAATGTTAACTTCAAACTGTACATTTTCCCCACAGGTGAGGAAGCAGACTTTCAGTGCAGTTCTAAGCAGAATTACACCCTTCGTCTTTTTAATTTTTAAAAAATTTTCTACAAACTACAAACAAACTATAACTAAAAAGACTAATCTACCCCTACTTATACAAGTTATTTCAATAACATATATTGCTCCATTTGTTCAAGAAAATGGTTAATATGTCAAGGCATATCATAGCTTTCTAAATAGCTGCATACCCTAAAAAAAATAAGTCAAATGAACAGCTGCGTAACCTAAAAATTTAAGTCAAGTGAGTACATAAACAAAAAACAAGCTTTCAAAATAACATTGATTATTCTTTCTTCTTTCTTTTCATTTCTTTTAACAAAGTTTTATTTGGCTTTCCGGGGTTTTTGAGCTGCTGCTCCTTTTTCAGCTTCGGAATCTTCTCCTTCAGACTTACTACTCGCTGAAGATTCTGTATCTTCCAATCAATATATGCTTTCTTGTAGTTCCAGTTCCTCCTCTGTGGATGTTTTCTCTTTTCTATCCTGTTGTTGCTCCAAAATTTTCTTTGCCTTTGCAACAGAGTCAATATTTTGCTTTTTATCTTTGTAGTTGAAGATCAAGCCCTCGGGAGTAATCCATCTGTACGTGGTAGCACTTGCTTGCAGAAATGTGGTTAAATTTTTGTAAGGTTTCCTCTTCTTCCTGATCTCATATGAAATGTCTTTTAAGACTTTAATTTCTTCATCTTTGATTTTCAAGGTTGTCCTATTTGTGGCCTTGAGCACCACGTCTCTAGTGGATTTCTTAGAGAATCTCATCAAAATCTTGCCTGGAAGGTTCTTTTTCTTCAAAAATTCAGGATAGGTTCTGTAAACCATATCCATGTCACTTTGTAGTAATTCAGCCTGTGAACCTGTCATTGGAGCCAATGCTTTACTTAGTAGTTGTTTGAGATTCTCATCTTTTTGTTCTGGGACACCTTGAAATCTTAGGGAAAATGTTGACCTTTCTATTTGCAGCCTCAAGAGGTGATCTTTATCTGAGGACCTCTCTTTTTCTACCATATCCAGGCTTTGTTTAACAGCTTCTGTCTTGGCTTTGACTTTTTCCGTCTCTTTAGCTGTCTGCTCTGACCTAGTGTTGGCATCAGTTATTTGCTTTTGAAGAGTATCCAGCTTAGAGTTGACAGTAGTCAGCTGTTCCATCAGAAGGCGCAATGCCATAGCTAACAAAGAAGGAAAGTCAGTACTTGCTTCAGACTTAGATGCCGGAAGTGCTGATGTAGTCTTAGGGGAGGGCTTTGGTCTCGTCGCCATTTTCTCCCCCTGTCCAGTCATTTTCTTCCCCTGTCCAGTCATTGTTGTCACCCTTCTAATCCCATTGATTTAAATGGACTTTGAAGGGTGTGACTCTGCTTGCCCTCACCTGGATCACCCAAACTAGCCTGATCTTGTCAGATCTCAGAAGCTAAGCAGGGTCAGCCCTGGTTAGTAGTTGGATGGGAGTCCACCAAGGAAGTCCACAGTTGTGACACAGAGGCAGGCAATGGCAAACCACCTCTGAGCATCTCTTGCCTTGAAAACCCTACAGTGCTGCCAGTGCTGTTCACTGTGACTTGATGGCACTTTCTACCACCACTGACTCTGCTTAGGATTGCACTGTTTAACTCTTGGAGCCATTAAATATGTCCACATCCTACAAATCTTAGATCTTCCCTGCCCTGAATTTCTGAATTCACTAGCAAAGTTCATTCTTGCTATTAAATTATATCTAGGGCACAAACCATGGAGACAGCTAAATGATAGGCAGGCTTGTTTTATTAGCTGTCTGTTCAGGACATAAGCAGCAGTTGGTGGGTGAATGCATGATGTATGTAGGTCCATTCCTGTGCAGCACTCTAGTGCACACGAGGCCAGTTACAGAAGGACGAGCATGTGCTGAAGCCTGTTTCCATGCACAGATGGTAAAGCTAAACTAGGGCATGCAGTTTGTGTTGTCTTTCAAAGCAATATTCAGAACAAATTAATACTGGAATTTTTTTGGTCACATTGTATCTCAAATACTGCTTTAATATGTATGATTCCAAGGGCATGTTATTACTGATCTTTAGCAGCACACATTCTGTGTTTAAACATATAAATGCAAAAAAGCAAGTTAATATATTAATCTGATACAGTATAATAATTTTATTGCAATGTCACAGTTTGATCACCATCTTGGTAAAGGTATCAAAAGTGCCATCTGTGGTCTCAGGAAGGAGGGAGCTGTAGACCTCCATGCCAGTTGGCTGAAACATTACTTAGATACCAACTGGGAGAAACAGCTGCTCTTCCACCTGGAAGGGTGATGGTTGCAATCTGCTTGCCTTAACAGTGGGTAAAGGGACAAATGCATAGTTAATAATTATACAATCACTGCTTCTAGCCCACTTTCTATTTGGAAATTAGCACAAATTAGCACTTCAGAAGTGATTTCAATGCATAATAATTGGGCCGTAATTGCTGTCCACATTACAGGATAGAGTCTTACCAGTGCTGAAACCTGCAGTCCCCATTAATGATTACCACAAAGAACTTACTAAATGCAACTCTATGAAAGGCCAAGGACCTTGCTGGCCACTGACAGGGGCCAGGAACTGAATGCTTTAGGGAAGTCATTCTTATCACTCCTGTAGACCAGGATTTAAGAACTGATATCATCACAAACAATAATCAGAAATCCAAAATACTGCCTATACAAACAAAATCTGGTGACCAGGTCATGTCAGTTTCTCATGAACAAAAATATACTTACTTGTATCACCTGTCACCTATGATGCCTGGACCTCTCTAAAGACAAATGTGTATTTTTTTTTAAAAAAATACATGAATAGCATGAAAATTTCTGATCTGTCATTGTTCACACTTACTGTATACTTGTTGCAACAAATGTTGAGTTGATGCGTTTGGGGATAATTTGGGGGGTGGGGGGTGGGATTGTAAATAGTCTATGAAGCCAAGAAAGCTAATTATTCATCAGTACTTGGTTCCGGTGAGCTTCCAAGCAAATAGTCCAGAGGACTGGAAGTGTGTCATGGATAGGCTCATGAGCGCCTATGTGCCACTTCCCACTCAGTTTCTGTTCTTGTGTGTTTAACCATAGTTTTGATGTATCATCTGAATAGCGGGCACTTTTCCTTTAAACCAGAATCAAAACCCAACTTTTGAAATGGGATTGGGATCCTGATTTGGATGGAAACCACTCACCACAGTTTTCTGATTTGGACACTAAAGCATAATTAGCATTCAACTATGAGTGAGAGGGGGAAAGAGTGAGGAGGAAGTTTGTGCCATTTCACTTTAATCCTCCAAGCTATAGTTTGGAGTACACAACAACAAAGTTTTATCTTGAAAATCAGTCACAATATTTTTTTTTTGTAAGCTACATGAACCTTGTGTACAGGTGATGACTCATCAGATTTTTAAAGTGGAACAAGAAGGTGACCTGTATTACTACAGCTAGCAATATTATCCACAATTCTAGCATCTCACCTTCTGGTTTCTTCTTTGTGCAGTTTTCAGCATCCTTTTCCTGCTAGCAATAGGGAGACAATACTGCTGCAGTTCATAAATTTCTGACAGAAGACAGACCTCAAAGCATCATGCTGTTTCTCTCAAATCTGAGGTGAGTCCCAGCATTCTTCTCTGTTTTATACTATAATCCAGGTTTGAGAAGAACTTTGTTCTTCACTGAATACCTGGCAGTTGCTTTTGCAGTCCATCTGATCCTCTTCACCATTCATTTCTGGAATATTGTTGTGCCCCAAATGTTAGAGACCATTGCAAATGGCAGGGGAAGGGAGGGATCTGATCCTGTCTGTCAGGGGTCATTTCATAGAAAAAGTGGTGCAGGAGCTCATTAGCATACCTCATTAGCATAACTTATTTGCACATGCCACACCCCCTGACATCACCAGAAGTGTGTCTGAAGGCCACACACCCCTGACATCATTGGAAGTGTGTCAGAAGGCCACACCCCCTGACGTCACTGGAAGTGTGTCAGAAGGCAACACCCACCACTCAGGCTCCACCCCAAAAATCTCCAAGGTATTTCCCAACTCAGAGCTGTTGAGCCTGCCTGGCACACCTGGGAGAAAACAAACAAACCATCCAAGTCAGGTAAAGAGGGGGGATACCAGGATACCAGGTCAATATATTTTTATTCTCCATGGCATTAATGGCTGAGGTGCTTTTTGTGTTCCTTTTCTGTTTGACCGGCAGCCTTCCTCTCTGTTATAGTTGACTGTGGGTTTTGTATCACTGCCATTTTAGTGTTATTTTTGTCAGCCACAACAAGGTCACTTTCAGAGAGGAAAAGCAGGTTATCCATTTTTAAATAAATAATGTTGACAACTCTGAGTTCCTGTACCTCTGTCTTAAAAGTGGCTCCAAAACATATTTTAGATGAAGGCCACTTCCCAGACATAATTCAGAATGCTTTCCTTCCATTTCACATGCACATCCAAACACACAACATTTCTCAGTACTGCTCAGACAGAATGGAAAACGTTTGTAAGTGTAGCTGTTCACCACAGCAAGAAATACACCAGCAATTTTCGAGGCATCAGCCCCTAATACTGATATTCTTAGCATATACCTGGAGAGACCTTTTATTCCAGAAAAGGTGAAAGGGAAATTCAGAGATATAGGCAGAGAAACTTAACAGAGAACATCAACTAACATGATCACCAGCTGGATGTCCTTTTTATTTTCGTCTTTCTTTTGATTCAAGCCAGGGAACAAGGGGTCTTTTGTCAGTACTTTTTAGGGTTGCCAACTCCAGGATGGAAACTTTCTGGAGATTTCGAGGTGTAGCCTGCAGTGGATAAGATTAGGCTCTAATCTGTAGGGGAGGAACTTCAGTGGGGTATAAGGCCATAGATTCTACTCTCTAATAGGTCTGCCATTCCCCCAATGGGGGCAGGGCTTACCCCACTTTCAGCTGGCTGGTGGGGGAAGCTGGACCCCTGAAGAGCCCAGTCATGTGGAAGCCTTTCTCCGGCGCTGCACCTAGGCACGGGCCGAGAAAGGTGTGTGGGGGGGTGCGGAGCCAGGGCCGGTGCCAGGTTTTTTGCATACTAGGTGAGGCTACCTTCTGCCCCCCGGTGCAGGGTGGGAAGGGGAGGGGAAGAGATTGTAAGCAGTGCTGAGACTTCTTCTTCTTCCTCCTCCCAACCCACAAAAGTCTATGCTTTAATAAATGTAGATCCAGGTGGGTAGCCGTGTTGGTCTGAAGCACTAGAACAAAGTCTGAGTCCAGTGGCACCTCTAAGACCAGTAAAGTTGAATTCTGGGTATAAGCTTTTGTGTGCATACACACTTGTACCCAGTTTATACTCAGAATAAAACTGTATTAGTCTTAAAGGTACCACTGGACTCAAACTTCATTCTGCTTCATTAAATGTAGAACAGATTTAGAGTCCAGTGGCACCTGTAAGACCAACAAAGGTTTATTAAAGGTAAGAGCTTTCATGTGCATGCACAGTTTGTCAAATACATTGGAAAGGTAGCTAGATTTCAAACTTATACAGTATCTATAAGTCTGACCCTTATCTTCCTTCCAATGTATTTGAAAAAGTGTGCATGCACACAAAAGCTCCTACCTTGAATAAACCTTTGTTGGTCTTAAAGGTGCCACTGGGCTCTAAATTTGTTCTACTGCTTCAGACCAACATGGCTGACCTCCTGGAACTGCCTTCATTAAATGTGTTAGCCTTTATGGTGTCAAAAGACTTTTTCCTGCTCCAGGAAAATCCAATGCATATTAGCTATGCTTGAATGGTCAAGAGATCTTTGCAGTTGGGAGAGGGTGTGGCTCACTGACAAGAGTATCCACTTGACATGCCAAAAGTCCCAAGCTGAAATCCCCAGCATCTCCAGTTAAAAGGATCAGGTAGGAGGTGGTGGGAAAGACCTCAGCCAGAGACTATGGAGAGCTGCCAGTGGTCTGAGCAGACAATCAGAACTTTGATGGCAGGCAGTGGCAAACCACCTCTGAAACATCTCTTGCCTTAAAAACAAGTCTAGCTCAGCATCTAGTGGTGCATAATGCTAAAGGAGCTAGAACTTCTGACTGTCAAACAAGCCAAGCATCTCCTGGCTATTCTGCACACAATGCCATATGATTCTTTGATGGACCAAGAGTCTGACTCAGTATAAAGCAGCTTTGTGTGTTCCTCTCAAGTTTAAGGATGCAGCTCCAGTGCATCTGAAGAAGTGAGCTCTGTTTCATAAAAGTTTATGCTGTAATACATCTTGTCATTTTTTAATGTGCTGCCAGGGACCTGTTTTGTTTTGCTGCTATATTCATATGGAATTTTAAAAATAAATGCAACACACATTGGTGAACTGGGGATTTAGATTTTTTAGAAAGAAGGCTGAACCCATAATATCCTTGGCGTAGCACATATGTTCACAATGCAATGGTAGTGCGTCCTGATTGCTAATGCATTGCATGTTTCATAATAAGCTCTTTCCCATAGTAAGAAGAACATACTGGCTGCCACAGCTGTGCATGATCCATTTGGTGAGGCTGTGTGTAGTTGTGCACCAGTGCATTGGACTTCATTGTGCAGACACACCAGCCTCTGTAGAGATCCCCCCCCCCAATGCGATGGCAATGAATTAAGCTCATTGGTCCTGCTCTAAGCCACCTCTTCTGCAGCCCAGCATCTGTTGGTGTAGTGGTTATGAGCATGGGCTCTAATCTGGGAGAACTGTGTTTGATTTTCCCAGTCCTCCACATTCAGCTGCTGGTGTGACTTTGGGTCAATCACAGTTTCTCTCAAAACTGTTCTCTCAAGGGCAATTCACTCAAGAGCTCTCTCAGCCCCACCTACCTTACAGGGTGCCTGCTGTGGGGAAGGGAAGGGAAAGGAGATTGTAAACTGCTCTGAGATTCAGCTGCCAATAGCCACAGGTTAAGCCTCTCTTAAAGGGACAGGGCTTTTTTAAGCCGTTGGCAACCTGTGGGTACATGATCCAGGGCAATCTAGGCAAGGAGGCATTCTCTTCCCAAAGGAGAGGCATGCTCTATAAGCTCAAGAACGCCAGCCTTTGTTTCAAAAGACTAAGTCACTCCCCCCGCCAAAGGGTGGATGTAAAGAAACTCTGTGCATGCTCAGAGGCACAGCCTCCAGCACCTCAAATGTTGGAAACCAAGGGTGGCAAACTATGCCCCCTTCTGCCTTTTGCTAGCAGGAATGAAGGGGAAGCCGGGGCTGGGGAAGACTGGCTGCACTACTTTTTGCTCTGGAAAGAGCATCTGCTAAACAATGGGTCCCTAAATGTCTTGGAAGCCATCTTGGGGAGGGGGGGCTCCTTTTAGCAAAAGTGAGGTCCCCAGGTATCAAGGAAGGGGGGGGTCATCCTTGCAAGTAAGGCTTAAGGCCCCCTGAAGCCTCTTGACCAGTCTTCTCCCCCTGCCCCCTTCTGGGCATCCCAAATGACAGAGAGGGAGGGGGGAGAGGGGACAGATAATCCCCCCACAAGAGACAGGGAATTAATTTTGTCGATGCTAACGGCGGCAAAAGCCACAATAGCACAGCGATGGAAAGACAAATCCCCTCCTAATTTATTACATTGGTATAGTAAACTGTGGGATTATTTTATGTTTGAAAAGTATTCCCTATACAATGAAAGAGACAATGCAGAAAGAAAATGGTTTAACCCAGTAGATAAATGGTTTCCTTTTTTAGACAAGATGGCAAAAAATAGAGATAAGTGTGAAAGTTGGTCATATTATAAATATTATAAATACTGGTCTATTGTGAACAATTAATATGGAACTATAACGTAGACAACTCACTGATTTACGTTAACAACAACAAGGAAAGTTTGTACTTGTAATGCTATACTACACACTAAGAGGTATGGGACTAGAAAAACCTTTATGTTTTACCCATGTATCCTATATAAACAACTGTAAGAACTGTAAATGATTTGTTTGATCTTGTTTATGGAAAACACAATACAAATTACTACTGTTACTAAAAAGAGGGGGGGGGGACTCTGAGACAGCAGCCCCCCCTCTCTAGGCACACCACTTGTTGTGGCTGCGGGAGTCACTGAGAACATACACACTCCACTCCAGCCTTGCCTGTGCCTCCAGCTGTTCTCTTCCCCCCTCCCCCAGTTCAGGGGTTGGAAGGGGTGCACCCAGGCGCCAATGGGCTTGGAACGAAGAAAGAGAGTGATCCACAGGAGCTGAGTGGGAGGAAAGAAAAGGACAGCCTCGCTGTTCTGGGGGCTGTCAGCGGAGGAAAGAGAGAGTAGACAGCGGGAGCACAGGGAGCAGGCGCAGCGGGACTCGTGCCACCATGTGCACCTGCCCGAGGAGTTGCTGCTACCACTGCTGCTGGGATGCAGATGGAACTAGCGCATGCCATCTGCACACCGAGCTGCAGCCGCTGCCACTTTCTTTTCTCCGCCTCGAGCCGCTCTTACTTTCGCTGACAGGGGCCTCCGCTTGCTCCTCACCCTTGGTCTGCGCCGCCGCCACTAGCTGGGGTGAAGGCAAGCGGGTTTTGCCCTTCTCAACCTGCTGCCCCTCTGGAGCACCTTCCTTTCTTCCCAAGTTTCCAGCACGCCAGCCAGCTCTGGCCAAGAAGAAAGGCAGCCTCCTTTTGGCTGGGGGCATTTTCTGCCTCATTCCCTCCCTTCCTCTTGGTGGCAGCAGCTGCTTCTTCTTTTTCTCCTGAGAGGGTGGGAGACTAGCAGGAGCCCCCAGGAGGGAAGCTGAAGGTGTGCAGCCCACCCGCCCGAGAAAGGTGAGGAGGGGGTGTGTGGAGGCCTTTCTCTGGTACCACACCTAGGCGCAGGCCAAGAAAGGCAAGGAGGGGCACCTGGCTTTGGCAAGCCTTTTTCAGGCCCAGGGCCTGAGAAAGGCAATGGCGGTGGCAGGGGGGCGCCTGGCCTTGGCAAGCTTTTCTCAGGCCCAATGCTCCAGCACAGGGCCTGAGAAAGGCAGTGGCGGGGGGGCACCTGGCCTCGGCAAGCCTTTCTGCAGGCAGCAACTTACCTTCCTTCTTCTGCCTCCTCATGGCCGGACTGAAGGCTGCTGGGAGCAGGGGGCAGGGCTTGGTCATGTGCCTGCCCCCCCCAGCTCCTCACTCCTGAAGCTGTGCTCCGGTGAGCTCCAGCTCCAGCTGACCCCTGCTGTCTGTCATTTTTCCTCTGTTTTTGTTGTGTATCAATATCGCGTGGACATTCGCACATGGCCTGAATCTACCTGAGCTTCGGCCAGGTAGGACAATAGTCGGTTGGATCGTAAATGACTGCCAATCATGAGCCTAGGTTCCCCCCCCAGGGGGCCTATGGACTGCAACCACTATCTTAAGGTCCTATCGAGACATTTGGGTGAGGTCAGGGGATTATCTCCGACCAGCATAAAAGAGGGCTCTGAGCCTGGGTTTTTTCATGTTCCTTCTTGACCCACAATAAACTACCATGCTGATTTCACTGTTACCGGCCTCCCGACTCCAGTATCTTTCAATTGTCATCATTTTCCCTATGTTGTCATCAGTAATGAATTCAAATAAAGCCTGAAATCAGGCATGCTTCAAACTGGGTTTGAAAAAATAGCTACTTTCCTATACTATTAGAAAATAGGTCAGTTCGCTAAGCCCAGTTCTGAGCTAAGCCCTGGAAAGTTGGCCCATTATTATGGTGTGTTTTGTATGTTACATTAATTTTTTTCCTTAAGAAAAGAATACATTCATTTATTCCGCTTGGGTGTCCTGGCTTCCCTGATTCTTTCCTGTATTCCTTTCCTTTCCTTTTTTACAGCTTTCACCAAAGTTTTTAAAAGACAAGAACAAAACACTAACAACATGTAAAAATTCTGTACTACGTGATTCTTTTTGCAGTTCAGCACTTTTATTAAGTAACTGTAACATAACAATATTAACTTAATACAATATAATATATATAATATATACATATAATATACAATAAACATAATGGATATTAAATATAAGCATAATAATATATAAAATATAAGCATAAACAATAAACAGGCTCCCTTGGGAGGTGGTGGGCTCTCCTTCTTTGGAGGTTTTCAAACAGAGGCTAGATGGCCATCTGACAGCACTGCTGATTCTGTGAACATAGGCATAGGGGTCATTTCATAGAAAAAGAGGTGCAGGAGCTCATCAGCATAACTCATTAGCATAACTTATTTGCATATGCTACACCACCTGACATCACCAGAAGTATGTCAGAAGGCAAGAAAGAAAGAAGAGAGAGAGAGGGGGGAAAGGAAGGAAGGAAGGAAGGAAGGAAGGAAGGAAGGAAGAAGGAAGGAAGAGAAAGAGAGCGAGCGAGCGAGCGAGAGAGAGAGAGGGGACAGCTACTAATCCAAGCCTCAGAAATACCACTATTCTGGGAGGATAGCTTCAGTGGTGGCTGAAGCCTTCAGAAGGCTGGTCGGAGGAACAAGGACCTTTCCAGGGGACGGGGTCATTTTGCTGCAGCCATGACACAAGCAGGCATTCCCCCGTGGGGGGGGGGGCTGGCACCAACTCCCGGAGCTGCGCTCCCCCGAGCTGCTGCTCAAAATGACCATAGGCAGATTATGAGAGGGAGGGCAGGAAGGGTTTCATCAGTATTTAGTTCTTGTGGCCCTTTCTTACATGCCCAGGGAAATGCTGATCGCCACTTTGGGGTCAGGAAGCAATTTTTCTCCAAGCCAGTTTGGCTGGAGATCCTGGATGTTTTTTTATCATTTTCTGGGCATGGAACAGGGGTCACTGGGGGTGTGGAAGGGGAGGTATTTGAGAATTTCCTGCATTGTGCAGGGGGTTGGACTTGAGGACCCTGAAGGTCCCTTCCAACTCTATGATTCTAATAATAATTAACCACTAACAGTAGTTAGGTTACAAGATGTGCAATATACTACAGCAACAGTGCAGCAGGAACATTACAGTGACATGACAATAGCAATATAAACATATAATAATAAATTAAAATAGAAACAATAGTAATCAATCCCTAATCGTAGTTAGAATACAGAAAGTGCAGGACACTTCCGTAACATTAAAGTTGGCTGTGGTGGGCTACAAGGTGCCCTAAGGGTGATTATTAAAAAGTCCCTCTGTGAGGGACTGTTCCCTAGGGCACTACGGGAGGCAGTGGTCTGCCCTCTCTTAAAAAAACCATTCCTGGACCTGGCCAAACTGGCTAATTACTGTCCAGTCTCCAATTTTCCGTATTTGGGCAAATTAACTGAGAGGGCAGTGGCAATTCATTTGCAGGGTTTTTTTGGATGACACCTTTGCATTAGATCCCTTCCAATCCGACTTCCAACCAGGCCATGTGACCTCACCCTCACAGACCACTTCTGGATGCATCTGTATTGGGGTGGTTCGACAGTGTTGCTGCTGTTAGACCTGTCAGCAGTATTTGACACAGTCGACCACCAATTACTGATTCACCGCCTCGCTGACACCGGGATTCAGGGGTCTGCCTTGCAGTGGCTCTCCTCGTTTCTTCACGGTTAGAGACAAAGGGTGGCCATTGGAGAACAGCTGTCCCGGAGGCACACACTAGTTCGTGGAGTGTCCCAAGGAGTGGTGCTTTCTCCGATGCTATTTAACATCTATATGCGCCCCCTTGCCCAGATTGCCTGGAGTCATGGGCTGGGTCATCACCAATATGTGGATGACACCCAGCTCTATTTGTTGCTGAATGGCCAGTCTGATGCTCATCTGGAAGATCTGGATCTGGAGCTGAAAGCTGTGGTTGGGTGGGTTAGACTGAGTCAACTTAAATTGAATCCGACAAAGACAGAGGTTCTGTGCCTGAGTTGGAGCAGTCTGAGGGTAGGGATCCCACTCCTGACCTTTGATGGGGCACCGTTGGTGCCAGCACCAGAGGTTAGGAGTTTGGGAGTGCTTCTGAATGCCTCCTTAATGATGGAGGCCCAGGTAGCAACTACTGCGATGTCAGCTTTTTATCATCTTCGGCTGATCAGGCAGTTGGTTCCCTTCCTCGAACACGATGACCTGGCAACAGTGATCCATGCAATGGTCACCTTGAGACTGGATTACTGTAATGCTCTCTACATGGGGCTGCCCTTGTCCCAAATCCAGAAGCTGCAGCTAGTGCAGAATGCAGCAGCCAGGCTCCTGTTGGGTCTCCCTATGCAGAAGTACATCCAGCCTGCACTAAAAGCACTGCACTGGCTGCCTATAGCATATCAAATGTGGTTCAAGTTGCTAGTTCTCACCTTTAAAGCCCTATATGGTCAGGGGCCTACATACCTGAGGGACCACCTTTCCCCATATGTTCCCCAGAGAGCACTATGATTGGGGTCCCAAAACCACCTTGCCCTTCTGGGCCCCAGAGAAGCCAGACTAGCTGTAACGAGGGCCAGGGCCTTTTCAGTGGTGGCTCTGCACTGGTTGAATGAGCTTCCAGATGATATCAGGGCCCTGTGGGACCTTTTACAATTCCACATGGCCTGCAAGACAGAGCTCTTTTACCTGGCCTTTGATTAGAGAGCTGCCCCCAATAAACTGAGGCCCTGGCCCCAGTATCAACATCACTATTAACAGTGTGCACAGACTAGGATGTTAGCTGACTATATGTTAATGCTGGACTCTGCTAATGCCACCATCATTTATGACTTGCACTAGCACTTTACGCTATGTTTTTATAATTACTTTGTTGTGGTTTTTATTTATTTTTGTGTTTTAGCTGTTCAATATAGTTTGTGTAAGCTGCCCTGAGCCTGCCTTGGTAGGGAGGGCAGGATACAAAACAAACTAATAAATGAAGAAGAGAAGGAGGAGGAGGAGGAGGAGAAGCAGCAGCAGCAGCAGATTGGATTTATGCCCCACCCTTCACGCAGAGTCTCAGATTGATTTATAAACTCCTTTCCCTTCCCCTCCCAACAGACACCCTGTGAGGTAGGTAGGGCTGAGAGCTCTCTCAGGTACTGCTCTTTCAAGGACAGCTCTGACAGAACTATGGCTTGCCAAAGGTCATCCAGCAGCTGCAAGTGGAGGAGTGGGGAATCAAACCTGGTTCTCCCAAATTAGAGTATGCGCACTTAACCAGTACACCAAATTGGCTCTCTCTCTCTGTTTTTGGATGTTAAAAAGTTTAATAAATTATTGTTCAACCTTTCATTCTTTCAGTTATGGTACTATAAAAGCTATAATGTTATATATAATGGAGCAGTGGGAAAAGTATATAGTACTGAAATTCAGTCCTGTGAGAATATTTCAAATGTGACTTGGAAACATCAGTAAAGAATGTTCACAGCTAATCAATAGTACTAAGAGTTATCAGTAGCTTTTAGATCAGCAGACCTCGCAGGAAGTAATCTGTGCATTGACATGTACTCCAGAATGGGATGCCATTTCTCAGTAAAGTCTGAAGATCTAGGAAACAATTCGTATCATAATAAGTGATGAGTTAGCTTCCCTGTCACATAGACATCCCATTTTTTTCAAATCACAGCACTAGCTTTGGCACTGAGTTGGCTTGCCACTTTGATTAAAAAAATAACAACTGACCATACCCATATGATTTATCTCTTATTCATTGAGAATCTAAAAGAAACATTCTAAGGAGTATATCACAATTGATAAATGATTGGTCAACAAGATTTTTTTCCTGTTTGCAAACCACCGATTTAGATATCCAAGTAATACGTTAAAACATGTCTTTTCTAAGGCCTTCCAGATGCTATGTACTAGATTTTCTATTGCAGCTAATTCACATGGATGTTACCCACTTTGATTTATAGTCCATTTGCCATCCCCATAATGTTTATATTTATTTATTTATTTATTTATTTTTGACATTTTTACCCCGCCCTCCCCGCAATTGGGTTCAGGGCGGCTTACATAGTGGCACAAGGCCAAGATAAAAATACAATTAAAACAGTTAAAACATTAAAATTAACACTAAAATGCTCACAATAAATGCTGAAAATCAGCTTATGTTCAGAATGACGTCCTGCTATGTCTCTTGTGACTAGTGTGAATTTCCTCAGGCCGGCCCTCATCTCCGATGGTAATGGAGATGGCAGATGGTAAATGAATGGCGTCGGCTCCTAATCAAAGGCCTGGCGGAAGAGCTCTGTCTTGCAGGCCCTGCAGAACTGCATAAGGTCCCTCAGGGCCCTGATCTCCTCCGGGAGCTCATTCCACCAGGAAGGGGCCGCCACCGAAAAGGTGGTACCAGTAAGCCCTGGTACCAGTAAGCCTGGCCTCCCTTAACCCTGGGACCGAAAGTAGGTGCTGCGATCCCGACCGAAGTGCTCTCTGGGGTACATGCGGGGCTAGGTGGTCCCTTAGGTATATTGGACCCTGGCCATATAGGGCTTTAAAGGTAAGCATCAGCAACTTGAAGCGAATTCGGTACGCTATAGGCAGCCAGTGCAGTGCTGCCAGGACAGGTCGGATGTGATCCCGTTTAGGGAGATCCAGCAGTAGCCTGGCATTCTGCACCAGCTGCAGCTTCTGGATTCGCAACAAGGGCAGCCCCATGTAGAGAGCATTACAGTAGTCCAATCTCGAGGTGACCGTAGCATGGATCACTGTGGCCAGGGCGTCGCGATCCAGGAAGGGAACCAACTGCCAGACAAGCCGCTTTGGGACTGGGACACCTATGTGGAAAAGAAACAGCTTTCAGTTTTTATTATGACTACGTAGGTACTGCATTGTACAGAAATTTAGAACAAAATAACCTAGCTTGTTAGGGCAAATATCCAATGCAGAGCATTTTACAGTTTATCTGGAACTAATGGTATGTTATATTCTAGGCACAGACCAAGAGTTTTAAGAATTAAATGATCCAACTGTGTATGGTAACAAACCAAAGATTTTCTAAGCACTATTCTGATACATAATGGTCAACTCTGGCAATCTGCCTTAAATTAGTCAAACACATTCAGAACCACATACCTATTTTTTTATTTTGGAAACAGATAAATGAATACATTTTATTGACATCTTGACAGATTGATATAAAATGCTTAACAGCTGGAAGCCATCCAACACTATATTTTTGTATGTTCTTCTCTTGTCAAGAAACAGATCAGAGAACTTCAAATAACTCTAACTCTTCTTGGCCGATTCCGCACTAGTTGTTGCCCCGGCGTCACTCCCCGATAAAATCCGGGATAGAGCAACAGTTCCCCATTTGTTGCTCCGGGTCTGCAGTTGGCCCGAATGTAATCCTCGGGAAGCAAAGCACTTGTGTGGAATCAGCCCATGTGATTTCCATTTCTCCCATCATTTTTTACCGGTCCATTGCTAGGCTGGAGCACCATTTTAGAGGACCACCCTTTCTCTCCCCCTCTCAGCCAGTATGCCTCTCATTAGGGGAAGAAGTCTAACAATGGATTGCTATCTTCACCCTTGATACTGAGTAGCATCCTCATGAGCAGAAGGAGCCGCCTTATACTGAGTGCTGTCAAGGTCACCATTGTCTGCTCTGTCTGGCAGGTCCTCTACCTGCTCTCAGGTGGCATTCTTTTGCACCATCCACCATCCTGCCTTCCTCATCCTTTTATCTGGAGCTGCTTGGGATTGGAGCTGAGACCTTCTGCATGCAATTTAGATGCTCTGCCACTGAGCCATAACCCCTCCTCTCATATCTGCAGTGGTAGTTCATCCTGACTTTTTTTTTCCTCATTGAATTTGGAGCTTGTATAATGATCTAAAGCCTCAAAGAGATGTGCAGTGTGATTCTAGGCATACCTGCTTAGAAGTAAGTCCAACTGAACTTGATCCTTAGTAAGTGAATGTACGACTGCAGCTTTACAGTTTTTCCAGGTGTTATTTGGGTAGCCTGCAAACAGCTACACAGCAGTATCTTCCAGAGTTGCTTGAGTAACTTGGTAAGCCTGGAGAAGATTGGAAGCATCAATACTCTAGTTCTTGTATGTATCCCTCATGAAATTGGGACAATACTGCATCGTGGACTGCTCCCACCTAATCTGGAGCGCTTCATATTACCTGAACAGCACAATAAGACATTTGGCAGAGCTTTTACACTATTTGCCTACGAGTCTTTTCAGACTGTCATGTGACATTTACCTAATCTAATGAGATAACTGGTCAAGAATGTGTGTGTGTGTGTGGGGGGGGGGGAATCCAGAAAATTGCCTCTAGTACCCAAGAAGCATTTGGTGGGCTTTTCAGCTGAGGCTGTATTGTATTGAACTGTACAACCATCTGATTTTGAAAAATTATTTTCAGCTGCTCTTGGCTTTCTCACATTTTGCTTGGCTGCCTTTGTACATGTATGACTGGATTTTATTTATTTTAAATGATCGTGTGAGCTGCCTCAATCTGAAAAGAGAAAAAATGGGGACTCCTGGGTGTCTATTGTTGAACTGACCAACAACATTCTTAAATGTGAGAGCCAGTCTGGTGTAGTGGTTAAGTGCACGGACTCTAATCTGGGAGAACCGGGTTTGATTCCCCACTCCTCCACTTGCACCTGGCTGGCTGACCTTGGGCAAGCCATAGCTCTGGCACAGCTGTTCCCTCAAGGACAGCTTGGGAAAGAGCTCTCTCAGCCCCACCTACCTCACAGGGTGTCTGTTGTGGGGAGGGGAAGGGAAAAGGAGTTTGTAAGCCGCTCTGAGACTCCCTTGGGGAGTGGAGGGCGGGGTATAAATCCAATCTCTTCTTCTCTTCTTCTTCTTCTTCTTAAATGATGATGCCTCAAATCCATTTGATCTCCTGCCAGGTAACTGCCATCTGCCCATGCCACTGCCGGGGGTGTTGTTGTTGTATATGCTCAGGGGTCCGTTGGGGCCGGAGCGAGGCAGAGTGAAGCTCTGCCAGCTCAGGACTGGCCAGTAGGGCAGCCACGGGCTGAATCAGATTCTCTAATCTGATTCAGCTCGCCGCTGAATTGCCGCCGAAATTCGGTGGCAACTTTAAAAGCCACTGGAGGGGAGGAGGTTTGAGGGAGAGGCTCCAAACTTGCAGGGTAGCTGCTGGGGCCTCTCCTTGAAACGCCCACCAAGTTTCAGGAAGATTGGACCAGGGGATCCAATTATACAGGCCCCCAAACAGGTTGCCCCCATTCCCTCCATTGTTCTCTATGGTAGGAAAAAAGTTAACATTTTTTCCCTCCATAGAGAACAATGGAGGGGATGGGACAATCTGTTTGGGGTCCCATAGAATTAAACCCCGTGGTCCAATCTTCTTGAAACTTGGTGGGTATTTCGAGGAGAGGCCCCAGCAGCTACCCTGCAAGTTTGGAGCCTCTCCCTCAAACCCCCTTTCCTCCAGCCCCTCATATACCCTATGAGTTTTTGCCATTGATTTCAATGGCCCATAGGATATAATGGGGCTGAAACTGACATTCCCTTTTTGACACACTTCTGGTGATGTCAGGGGATGTGGCATATGCTAATGAGTTATGCTAATGAGCTCCTGCACCTCTTTTTCTACAAAAGAACCCCTGTATATGCTGAAGAAATTTAAGCTAGTAGCAAATTGTTCTGTCAATCTCTAGTTCTGTCAAGAACTTTGGTTCACTCAAAATGGAGTCTGCTTTAAAACTCTGGTTCAGTCTGGCGGTAGCCTGCTCTGGCTAAACATGTTTTCTCTCAGTCTCCTTAGTTTCACATAGCTATGCTGGGGAGAGTGACAAGAAAACCCATCCTCTCTGGCCTTGGCTCGTTAACATTCCAAAAGCAATTAAGTCCTGTGGGAAGAGGATGGTGGAATGAGACTGCAGACCAAGTCACCTGCTCTTCTTACATGATGAGAGACCAATGAAACCATCCATTCCTTTCACTGATTGGCCTTCTTGTATCTGGAAGACATTGCTTGAACCCTAATTGGTGTGGAGGCCTAGCAACTGAATTGGGATTCAAATGATAAATAGGGGCCTGATGGCGTTGCATGTGAAGCTGACATGTGACATCACCTTGCTCACCTTGTGGCCATCTTGAAAGCTCTGACAGCTTAAGAGACCAGATATATACATACTTATACATGCAATAACTATGTCCAGAATTTTATATGCAAAATATTGGGAAAAGGAAGAAGTCCCATTAAAAGAAGAAATAATCTATAAATTATTGGAAACAGCAGAAATGGATAAACTGTCCTCACAACTACAGGAAAAGCAAGAAGAAGGATTTGATAGGAACTGGTCAAGAGTTTATAAATGGTTGGAGGACTATCTTAAGAAACATTAAAAATAGGTTAAATGTCTGAACATGGAAAGTTAAAAATGAAACTTGTGTATACAGTATAGATTCCATTTAGACAAATGTAAGCAAAAGTAATGAGTACAGACTCCATATTTCTTGTATGTTGGTTTCGCTTTGTTGTTTATGTTATTCTTTGTTTGTTTCTTTATTCTTTCTGAAAGACAAAACTTTTTCATAAAAAACAGAAAGAAAGCTCTGACTGCTGAAGCTAACCAGCCTGGCATTTGGGACGCTAGAGATGGAGTACACTTTGGCCCTAGAACTGAATGGACAACATCTTGCTCTTTGAGGACCAAGGTTCTATAAGTATTTAGCTATTTTATTGTTTTTCCCCACAGTGACCTTTTAAGTAATTGTGCACTTTTAATAATAATATTCTTTGTATTTAATAAATATATTTTATTTACCAACTTCTGGATTCTGTCTTCAGTGCTTCATTAAGACAATCTAGGGCCTAGCCTGATGGTTCCTACCTCTAGAATAACCTTTGGGTCTCCTGCAATGAGCCAACCTTGCAGGGAGGATTCCCTAGTTAAGCCAAGTAAGGTCCTTTGGCTCTTGACTGGAGGGACACAAAAGGACTGGTGGTAGCCCTACCTGGTTAAAGGTATACAGGTGACTTCAACCCCCTTTGTAATTGTGACTAACTAGCCTCTTGGTGAAGAGAATCTCCAGCCCAGCTCTCTTTGACACAAACTAATCAAATGGCCTGAAATGCAACTCTGAATTGCATTCTTGCAGTTCAATGTCCGGTTTGCTTTTTAGCTGAATCGTAACATTTTTATGTACTTTTATTCATATACATTGACGCACATTTCAAAACAAAAATTTCTTACATTTTTAGTTCTTCAACTTTTAACTAAGGATGCTCCATCTGGAAATCCTTGGTTTGGATGCCACAGATCCTTTCTCTTTATGGTATAGCTTTCCTGCCAGGGGGAGATCCTCTTGTGTTAGGTGAAGAATTCTTGCATTGCCTTTTTTTTTTTTTTTGTAAAATTAAGACTTGGGCTGAGGACAGACTGGAGATCTGTCCTGGCACAGCCGCAGGGCCAAAAGCCCCACGGGAAAAGCTGCCCGGGCCGCCCCGTTCGCACTGACTGCAAGGGGTGGCGGAGTGGGGCTGCCAGCTGCCTGGGCGAGCCGCAGCTATGCGTAGCCGCGGCCGCCGTTCAGACTTTCGGCGGCATGTGCCTTTGGTGCATTCACACCCACCAGAAGTGCTGGGGATGTGCGCAGAGACGCCTGGGGACCAGTTCCCAGGCGTTTCTGGCTGAAGTGGCATGCTGGCACCTCGCAGACGGGTGAGTCCGCACCGGCGACGGGGGACAGCTGCGGCTGTCTGGATGCTCTCTCTGCCTCCGCTTCTAATGCGGAGGCAGGGTGCTCCAGAAGCCCAGTCTGTCCTCGGCCTTGATTTGCAAGATTTGTGGATGTACTTAAAGCCCACCAACATTGAGAGTAAGGTGAATTTAGGAGCCTCTTCCTAAATCAGGACTTCTGAGGAATTTTAAGGGAAGCTAAAATAATTTCAGTGTAACATTTCTCCATGAGCCTGCTGCATGGGGAGAGCGGCCTAGAAATTGAATTAAACAAACAAACAAACAAACAAACAATGAGGTTCCACCAATCACTAGGATGGAGGCTGGAACCAATGGTGCAATCCTGAGCTGAGTTATACCCTTCTAAGGCCAATGAGGACTATTAGAGACTAACTGTGTTGGGATCTGGATCTGGCCATGCCACAACTTCTCACTCAATAAGACAGAAAAAATATTTCTTTGTAATGAATCACTGCTTCGAAACAGCTAAAAATAACAAAAACTGAAGGAAGCCAGTCATTTGACGACGTATATTTAGTCTTCTCCAGATGCTTGAAATGCTGATGGGATCTGAGTCCCCCTGAATTTTGGTTTAGGTTGCAGATCTTTCCTAGCAACAGTTGCTATGCAAAAATATTCAGAGATGCCTTATTGTAGCTGATGCTACATACAGATTTAGAGCATCTGATGATAAAAAAAACATTGCCTATTTAAATGTCTACATTTAAGCTTTACATTGCTACTATTAACAATACCTCATTAATCTCTTTACTCTTCCCAAGCATTTTTTTGATGAGCAGGAGCATACAGTGATTTAAATATCCTAATTAATGAAGGATTTTGGCACGTGACTGTAATCAGATGAGGAAGGGCATTTTTTGCCCTAGCTCTTTGTACTTCTCTCAAGAGAGCATTTTCTTATATTTTGTTACGTTATGACATTATACCTTAAGCCAGACATGTTGTTAACCTTTTGAAAGTATAGGAAGGAACCTACATCTATCCTTAAGTGAAAACTCAAAATGTCTTTTGTGGGGTGTAATGTTATGTAGCTGTTGTACATACTTGTGAAACGATTGAGCAGTTTTGTATTTGGCACACTGGCTAATTTGTTCCCTGCTTTTCATTGAGAATAGTGAAATAGTAAAACACCATAAAAGATTTGATTACATACACTGATATAATATGCACTTTCCCCAATATATTATTCACCCAACTCTGAAGGAGTATGTATTTAATAAAAGTTAATTGGGTACTAGTAATTGGGTAATCGGGTACTAGTTCCATGCACCTCAGCATCTAGTCATGCCGGCCACATGACCACAGAAATGTGTTTGGACAGTGCTGGCTCTTCAGCTTGGAAATGGAGATGCGCACCACATCCCTAGAGTCATATTCGACTGGCTTTCGAGTAAGGGAAACCTTTACCTTTACCTAAGTTAGATACTACCACTCGACTCGACTTAATTATATGTTTAACTGTATATTTGATTTTATCTATTGTTTTACCATTGATGTTTAGCACCCAGAGCCCTGTTTTTACAGGGATGGGGCGATTCATAAATTGAATTAACAACAACAACAATTAACACACTTACAGCCCAACCTATCTCATAGGATTGTTGTGAGGATAAAATGGAGGACAGGAGAATGCTGTGAAGGGGGAGAAAGGGTGGGGTATAAATGAAGTAAATAAATACATGATGTAGATAAACAAACAAACAAACAAGGGACATAAAATCTGTTCCTCTGTAACAGGGGACCTCAGTGTTGTATCCATGGAAGCCATTTCCACGTGTCCATGGAAGCCATTTTCTGGTGCCTGCCAAGTATTTTCAGAACGTGGGCAGGGCCAGGAGGGACTTCTGCCCAGTAGTGTTTCTGACGAACCACTGGAAATCTGATTGACTGCACAGATTCAAACAACAACATTGCTTCAGCAGTAGCTGCACTACCACCCAAGGATCTTCACACTGAATGACTGAAAGTAAGCTGTGTGTATGCAAGAAAATTTAAAATGTGTTCATTTGGAAAGGCATCCTGTTAAGATGAGCTTCTACCTGAAACGCTGAAGAGTTATCATCAGAGTCATGCAGAACCTCACTCGCTGTCATTTGGTTGCTGGCACCACCTCTTTTGGCAGTCATTTTATGGCTGTACCCACCGCCCTGTGTCAGAATTCCAAGGGAGTCCACAGGCTGAAAAAGGTTGAGGACCTCTGCTCCAGAATACAGTTTTTTGCATCCTTAACTGAGTAGAGAGATAGGATCCTTGAGAGATTGCAGCCCTGTTCCAGAGCTCTGTCCTGCTACCACAAATAGCCTTGAAATGTTTTCTTGTATAGCAGGGGTGACTGGAGCATGCCAGTTTCCCAGAAAAGACAACAACAGACATTATTAGAAATGTTTGGGTCTAGAGTCTCAGAATGAAGACAGTTGAGCTTCAAAATTCAGTCTAGAATAAGAAATGAAGCAAATGAAGTTTGTGGTGCTAGAGTTTACACTTCACTCGCTCGTGATAAAGATTCATTGACAGAACTTTTAAAAATAGCATTTTCACTAATGTCAGAGGCATATATCTGGGGAGGTCATATTTTCATGTGTCTATGTGACTTTAATCATTGTAGTGTGAAGGGAACAGGAAGAGTATGACAATAATTTTTCAGGATGAGACACTTTTCTTCCCATGGGTGCTATTCCACTGGTACACTCTGCTCTGTATTCACTTATCCTAAAATCTGGTTTAACTAGAAGAATTTCTAAAATTAATTCCAGAAGAGAAGCATATTCAGTCTGCTGCAGTTTTCAGTTGATCATATTTTTCTCTGCACATGTGGAGTAACCCGGTTGGTACAGAGCCTCATCGCACCCATGCAACTGGATGACGCCACCTTCAGCGAGCTAGTAACCACGCTCACTAACTATTTCATGCCGAAACCATCCAAGATGGTGAGGCACATGGACTTTTATGAGCGCTCACAAAAGTCTGGAGAAGCGGCCGCAAACTTCATGGCCGACCTCTGCTGGCAGCTGACGGCGAGTTCCCCTCCGTCGAGGACACCCTGCTGAAACATTTTGTATGGGGTGTCTGAGAGCCAAAACTCTGCCACAAGCTCATGGCTATGGACAAACTCAAGCTCGACACCGCCCTGAAAGTGGCCACAGCTTTTGAGAAGGCCCAGAGAGACCGCCCAGACATGACAGCCCACCGCACATCCACTGCTGCCCCTGGCTCCGACATACCTCACCTGTTCTCCAAGAATTCTCAAAAATAATGGACAGAGGCTCAGAAGTTGCATCCGCAGGTTCTTTTAGTACCCTTGGATGCAGTTCATCTAACCCCAAGGACTTAGTTTCATTCAAAGAAGCTAGGTGTTTAACAATCCCATGCCAATCCTAGGCTGTAACCCTCTTCCTTCATCATGTGTTCTGTTTTTGCCATGTTGAGCACCGTTTCCCTCGCAAGAGAAGACTGAAGAAAAGTAGCAGTCGGGCAGTTAATATTACATCATAGAGTGCCATTTGTGTAACTCTCTAATATGACATTAAATATATGATATTAGAGTATCGCTACATTGCATTAGATATTCTTACTAAATCATTGGATGCCCTGTCCCAAAGATTCTGGATTTATGCAAATGAGCACTAGGGGCTTATATCAGTGGGGTATCCTCAGGAAAGTCATGGGTTGTTTTTCTCACAATCCCTAAAATGTGAGATGATGGCATTTTATGTTCATTATACTGAAACCTTCCCATCCCATTTATTTATTTATTTATTTGGGCTTCTAGCCCACCCTATCCTGCAAGCAGACTCTGGGCAGGTCACAACAAGGATTAAATACAAATCACTTTCTAAAACAATCAGTCAATCATTTACAGTAATAGCAAAGCAATAATACAATTTCATCAGTAAATACAGTGATAACACCTGATGGCATCATCTGATTTTCCATCTTCTTCTGCTCCCATGGACTTCACAGACAGCAGGGGGAAAATATTGGGGGGGGGGGGGATTAATGAGGAAAGGGAAGGAGTGGACTGTTTTCTTTTTTACTTTTGAAATTCTTCTCTTCAAACTTCAGAAATTCTGACAGAATATTGTTAGAGTGAATTTCCAGGAGTATAGAGTATATAGAAATAGAATTGTAGATGGGATAGAGCATGGGGAAATTGATCATCCCTAGAATGCAGCAAGGGAAACAAAAAGTAAACTGGCCTCAAGGGCTGCACAGTAGGGCTGAAGGCAGAAGGGAAAAATGAGTATCAGAAGACAACATAGCTGACATTTATATTGAGTGAAACACATATATCCTCATATGTGAATGACTCTGAAACAACAACAGAGAGCTCAAAGTGGCTTACAGTAATGTTTAAAACCTTTGATTGTAATGACCAAAACAAGATCCACATGCCAGTATGAAAGCTATGCCTCCACATTCTGGATAACTGGAAACTTTCTGAGCACCAGTCTGGAATTTGGTTACATGCGCATAACCCTACTCATTTAAAAAAGCTTTAATGCGCCTAACTTTGTGTTGGGGTAGTTGCTTCTGCAGTCAACCAGTGAAGAAGAAAATCCATTCCTGTTGTTTTTTTTGTCTTTTAATTACATTATCTATTACAACAAATGCAACGTGTATTTACAAAAACCAAGGAAGAAAGGGAATATAAAATGTATTTTCCATCATATATTTCATGGTTTAACTTTGGTATAGAAAACACTTTGGTATAGAAAAAGGCTCCATTCGGTAAATCCTGGCCAAATTAGACTCTTGAGAAATAATTCTGTTAAGCAAAAGTCAATGCTTTAATAGTCTAAAACTGGATTTTGCTCATTCCAGATTTCTTTCATGTCCAAAGGTCAGCCATGCTCTGGTATGTCTTTTGGGGGTATAGAACGTACACATCTATTTTTTTCCTATCTTAATGTTCTTCTTCTGAATCCCAGCACTGCTTTAATTTTTTTAATAATCTGCTATGTGTGCATAACTGTCCCTTTAACCATCAGTTAGCCACTTTGCTGGTGGCTTTATTAATACACTAGGAGTAAGGTCCATTGTGGGAAGAAACACAGTGGGCTCTAGAAGGAAGCGCCAGGTGAGTGTCCTGGCTGTGGCTGGTGGAGTGGCAGAGGGAAGGGGAAAATAGAGAGAAGCAAGCCATGTTTGTTTCCTTCTGTTTAGCTACAAGGCAGGGCTGTCTCAAGTTCTTTTGCTGCCCCAAGTGGGCAGTATGGGAGGACAGCCTCATGGTAACAGGTATGGTTCTTTCCACTCCTGACTTAACATTGATTTGGGGCTATGCAGTGGCAGCTAAGGTAAAAAAAGCACTTCCCCCTGTGCCATGTCTTCTGGGTTCCAAGGGTCTGGAAAGCAGTTCCATAGCCAGGTACAGGGTTGCCAACTCTGGGTTGGGAAATACCTGTAGATTTGAGGGGTAGAGCCTGGGGAGGGCCGGGTTTGGGGTGTGGAGGGACTTCAGCAGGGTATAGTGCCATAGAGTCCACTGCCCAAAGCAGCCATTGTCTCCAGGAGAACTGACCTTGGTCATCTGGAGATCAGCTGTAATAGGTGGAAATTTTCTGTAGGGGAAATGATATGCTGTGGCTGGGAAACACGGTGATTTCTGGGAGATCTCCTGGCCCCACAGGGACATTGACAACTCCAGTCAGGCCTGTAGCTAACATGGGGCCCACAGGGCCCGGCCCCCTAGCATTTCTTCTGGGCTCCTCCCTCCCAGGCTAGCACCAAAGTACCTCAACTTGCTGCCTGTGCCGTGCTGCCTCTGACCTGGCTGCCAGACAACTGAGTGCATTGGCTGCTTCCCCACCGGCCTTGCTCCACTCCCAGCCAGCAACATCCAGAACAGCGGAGGCAGAGATGGTGGCAGTTCCAGCAGCAGGAGGTGCCTGGCTTGCTCGGTGGTGTAGTGGGCTTGCTGGGCTAGCCCGAGTGAGTAAGCCGGGGAGAGTGTCCTGCTGCCTCTTCCCATTCCCACTGTCAGACCTCTTTCTCCCCCTTTTCCTCCCAATCCCCCTCCTGGATGCTGCTGCTGCCCACTGCCTGCTTCTCCCTGCCTAGCTTCACAACTTGAGCAGGTATGCAGTGCCCCAGGGGAGAGAGGAAGCTGCGGCCAGGGATGCCAACCTCCAGGTGGGGCCTGGGGATCCCCTGCTTTTACAATTGATCTCCAGCTGACAGAGATCAGTTCCCCTGGAGAAAATGGCTGCTTTGAAGGGTGGACTCTATGGCATTGTACCATGCTGAGGCCCCTCCCCTCCCCAAACTCTACCCTCTCCCGACTCCACCCCCAAAGTCCCCAGGTATTTCCCAACCTGGACTTGGCAACCCTAGCTGCGGCTGCTGGGCATTACCCCCCTCACTTGCCCTGGAGTCTTGTGCGGGTGCAGGACTGCCTTAGAAGAAGGCTGGCTTCTAAGGAGTTTCACTAATTAACTTTGATTTAATTAGCTGGTGCCCCCCAGGCCCCCTCCCACAAATATCCCTAGCTACGGAGCTGACTCCAGCAAACATTTATTTATTTGGATTTATATCCCGCCCTCCCCGCAAGTGGGCTCAGGGCAGGTTCCAAAAATATAAATTACAATATAGTTAAAACCACTTAAAACAGCAATATAAAATAACATGAGTCCTAAGTACCATGTAAACTCTAGCAAGTATCAGATACCTTAGCGGTTAAGGTGGCATTAAAAATTTAAGGATACAGGCCACTGACAGGGGGCCAGCCGAAGGAAGGGGATGTCCACCACTTTTGGCTGAGGGATCCCTCCGTCTGCAGCACTAGCTCTGCTCCCTAAGACTGAGGCACTCAGGCAAGGCCTTTTATCCTTCTTCCCAGGCACCACCCTCTACTATTCTACTGGTTTAAGTTTTCCCTCCAGATCCCCTGTTAATCAATCACAGGATCCAAAGGGTGACCTGGGAAATGCAGGCTCTGATACTCTAGTACAGGCTTCCCTGGAGCTACAAGGCCTCCCTAGAACCTGTAGGCCACACTACTATAGGCCTAGGATTATTACAACCTCTAAGAAGCAGCCTCGAGCAACCAATGCAGGCACAACCCAAGGTGTCAGTGAGAAGAGTATTCCAGTGGAGGCTGTCATGTCACTGTAGTTTCCGCATTGTGTGGCTTGCTTTCCCTCTGCTCCCTGTTGCCACTTAAGTTCCATCCAGATGAGTGATCTTCAACATAGCACCCACCATTGCATTTCTTGGCACCCGCTTGCATCACACGCGCACACGCCCCGTATGGCACCATGACAGCCATGGTTGTGGAATGCTTGTTATGGGCACCTACGTGCTTTGGGTTTCTGTGTTTGGCTTGCTGCAAGGATGAACTTTGGACTGAAGAATGTATGTTGTGCCTGAGGGTGGGAAGGTTCTAGAAGCTGAGCATGTGTACACCCAAAGGTTGAACCGAACTAATTTCTCCAGTTATTGGAAGATGCTCATCTCATTGGATTAAGGGATGTATTTTACCTCAGGACTCATTCAATGAACAGCAACAGCAAACTGTTTAGAATGTTAGAGGCAAAGGCCAATCAGGCCACATATGCAAATGACCTTTGTGTTCTGACTGGCTACCGGGGGGGGGGGGGGAGGTGAGACTCAGGAAATGCAGCCAGTGGATAGGAACAGCTTGAGTGACAGGTCAGGCAGCCAAAAGCTTTGGGAGCATGGGTAACTTTGAGGAAATAGCCACACGAAAACTCAATTATATAATAAGGAGAGATTGTTGATGAGAATCAACTGATGCTGCTTCTTATCTGGAGCATGTATAAGAATGAAAAACAAATTCAGTGTTTCCAACCATTTAGTAGGAAAGGAAACTGTCATGTGAGATGAGGGCTGTTATAAGGGAGAAAATAAGCTAAGTTTGAGTACAGTGTAGAATAGATGATTAATTTACTTTTGGGGTGTAAAAGAAAATTCCAAGGGCTAAGAAAGGTTAAGCTTTAGAACACATCTAACTGCAAGAACCCCTTGGCTTCTCAAGGCAGAGGTATGTAGCACAGACCAATATACTAGCACATACATATGCTTGTTAAACAAGAATTTTATCCAAGCCCAAGAGAATTAGCAATCGCTGCAGAATAAGTTGACATGTTGGCATGAGATAGCAATTTGTATATTTTTTAAAATCTTTATTTGAGATTATTAGTAGGTAGCAGAGATTTAAGGAGATATGTGAGACCCACTAGTTCTTTTCTCATGGTAAGATGATTATCATGTACTGGCCATTACTGCATATTATTAAATTAATTTGGTATATACTTTAGCATTAGCACTGTGGTGTGGGTAGGAGTGGCGAGTACAGGGTTGGAACCAAAGAATATGGGGAAATGTAGTGGACGTCTATTCAGGATAGGCAAGCTGAGGTATACATAGGGAATGGAATTTGCATTTGAAGCCTTCCACTTCTGTGGTATAAGTACGCCTGGTCTTTGGACTGCTTAAATCATGACTAGTGATGGGAGGATTAGGTGGGTTGGTCAGCACAGGTAGAGCTAACTGGCACACATTCAAAGGCATCATAGGATGAAGGGCTATTTCTGGAGGGCCCATCATTCATTGTGTTGGGGGAAGTGTATGGGGGAAGGAACACTTTATTGCTAAGCAGCACTAACCAGCCCCTTAGTTGTATATGTGGCTGCGACAGACTGTACTTTTTAAGAGGCTTAGAAGTGCTGTACCAACAACCAAAGGATTGTGAAGAGTTAATTCTTCACAGAGCCAGAGAGCCTTGAGTGACAGGCTGTTCCAAGCAATCAGAATGGCTAGCATCATCTGAACAAAAAAAAGTCTTGAGACAGCTGGATGCTGAGAAGTCAGTCAGATTCCTGCCTTAACTAAGAAAAGATGTGTACTGAGACCTGCGGTGAACAGCCTTGACAGAAAAAGGGTTTAGTGCTGACAGACAGACTTCAACCTTGATGGAATGCAGTCTGCATTCTGCTTTAACTGAGAGCAGTTGAATACAGACAGAGAAAGTTTGGCAAAGAAGTTAGGAAAGTAGGCTAAGACTCCCATTCAGGCCAAGGAAAGGGGAAAGATCTCCTAGTGAGAGAAGATGATTCCCTACCCAGTCAAACAGGGAGCTATCTCTGAAGAGTTCAGAGATCCCTGGTCTGGTCTGATGTGGTTAGAGACTGCCTGTAGAGACCTTAAAAGTTAGTGAACAACTCAAGAAGAGTACTAATGTTCCAAGAGAAGGGTTTGGTTACTGGGCATCAGCTGTCTGGGCACCAAAAGAGTCAGTGAGTACTCAAATAAAGTGAACTAGAGTGTTTGGGGAAACACTGGAACAAAAGCCTCTCAATATAAAGGTCTAAGTAGTGAGTAGATTTGGACTTGGGGAAAAGAACGATGCAGGTGATTGTTTGGTACAATTTTGCCAAGAAAACTGCTTTGGAATCATGAATACTTGGTTCAAACAGCACAAATGTTGCTTAGACACTTGGACCTCTCCAAACGAACTACACTGTAATCAGATTGACTATATTCTGTGCAATCATAGATGGACCAGTTCAGGACTCACTGTCAAGACATATCCAGGCACTGACTGTGGTTCAGACCATGAGTTGTTGGTGGCTAAAATCAGAGTCAAATTGTGCAACATCAAAAGGGCAGCACAACTAAAGAAGTTTGATCTCAACCTTGCCCCCCCCCCCCCTATACACAACTGAGGTAAAATAGATTTGAACAGCTGGACACTGCTGAGAAAATGTCTAACGAACTGTGGCAGGAAATTCATTCAACAATCGTTGAAATGGCAGCTGAACATATACCATACAAGAAGTCAGAGAAAAACTGCAAGTGGCTCTCAGATGGAACCATAAAAATAGCAGAGCGAAGAAAAGCAGCCAAAGCAGCAGGAAAATGGGAAGAAGCAAGAAGACTGAATGCGGATTTCCAGAGGGCAGCAAGGAAAGACAATGAAGTTCATGGGGACGAGCATTGCAAACAGCTAGAAGAGGACTGCATAAAGGGCTACACCAAGCTTGCATTTATGCAAGTCAAAAAGATTAAAAAACTTTTAACAAATTAGACAAATATCTGATTATCCATGTAATAACTGCTACTAGAATTCTTTATGCAAAGTATTGGAAAGGAGAAGAAGTTCCTTCTAAGGAGAAAATAATATATAAACTATTGGAGACTGCAGAAATGGACAATTTAACTTTGAAATTAGCAGATAAAAGAGAGGAAATCTTTAAAAATAACTGGTTCAGGTTTTATAAATGGTTGGAAGAACATTTTAAAAATGAATTAACTCTAACTGTATGCTCCTATAAAACTGGGTTAAGCTAATTTGGTGAATTAGATATTGAATCTAGTAGAAATGTTAATATAGATATGTATAATATGGAGTTCGTATCTGTTTGTATGTTTTTTCTTGTTTTTTCCTTTTTTTCCTTTTATAAAAAACTTAATAAAAATTTTATTATTTTATTTTTAAAAAATTAATTCAAAAAAAGATTCAAAAACCATTTCCTGTCTGTAAAGGCATTATCAAAAGCAAGCAAGGGAAAGAACTGTCCAATCTACAAGACATCAAAAACAGATAATGCAGAAGAGCTGTACACCAGTAGCAAAGAAGCCCAACCTCTGGATGTCAAAGAAAGGGAAGTTGAGAAAGAACCAGCCATCCTTCAGGAAGAGATCATTTGGGCAATGAGCCAACTAGGCCCCAGGTGTTGATATCATCTCTGTGGAATTGCTGAGGCCTGTACTATTCACAATCATTAGAGTCCTGTGTCGGAAAATTTGGGAAACCAACACACGACCAAGGGACTGGAAACACTCAATGGTCATTCCACTACCAAAAAGGGAGACTCCAGAGACGGCTCCAATTATCTCACAAAAACTCTCATCCCTCACATTAGCAAAATTCTGCTTATAATTATACAACAATGCCTGGCACCAACCATTGAAAGGGAATTACCAGATATCCAAGCTGGCTTCCAAAGGGGGCATGGCACTTGTAACCATACAGTAAATCTGTGCTGGATTATGGAGAAATCTCATGAATATCAAAAGATTATCTACTTACGCTTCATCGATTACAAGAAAGCCTTTGACTGTGTCAATAGTGACTAACTATGGAGAGCCCTACAAGACCTGAGGTGCCAGCACATCTAGTCAAGTTGATACAATCATTGTACACAAACCAAGAAGCCATTGTGTGAACACTGTATGGAGATAATTCACGATAGAGAAAGGAATATGACAAGGTTGCACTCTTCCATCTCTCCTATTCAACATGTATGCTGAAACAATCATGAGGAAGTTAGAGCTGGAAGAGTCAAAAATCAGGATAAAGACTGCAGGATGGAATATCAACAATCTTTGGCCCCGTCCACACTGTCATTTTTGTTGCTCATTTCTCCCTATTGCTTCAGGTTCCCCCACCCCCCATATGTTTTGCTCTCTCTAGTAGTCCCAGAGGGAGCAAAATACATGTGGAGAAGGGGGGGGACCCAAAGCAATAGGGAGAAATGAGCGACAAAAGTGACAGTGTGGACGGGGCCTTTGATTTACTGACAACTGAAGAAGGCCTGGAATACCTGATCAAGAAAATCAAAGAAGAAAGTGAGACGTTTGGCCTCTTCCTAAACATCAAAAAGACCAAGTTAATGACCACTGAGAAGAATAGAAACGTCAAGATAATGGTTGACGATGAAGAGATCAAATGTATGGAAGAATTCACTTTCTTAGGATCACAGATCAACCAAAATGGCAAATGCAGTCCAGAAATAAAATGTCGAATCATGCTGGGTTGCACAGCAATGATAAGCATGAATCAAATATGGAAGAGCAAGGACATCAGCCCAGCAACCAAATGCAGATTAGTCTGTGCTATTGTGTTCCCCACAGCAACCTATGACTGTGAAAGCTGGACCATGAAGAAGCAATACAGGAGGAAAATCGACTCATTTGAGCTGTGGTGCTGGGGAAGGCTCCTGCACATTCCTTGGACAGCAAAGCTGACAAACAAGCAAATATTGGAGCGCATAAAACCAGACATGCCATTGGAAGGAAAAATCACAAAGCTATGACTGAATTATTTCGGCCATGTCATATGGAAGAGCTCACTAGAAAAAGCAATTCTGCTTGGATTGGTTAGCAGCAAAAGGAAACCTGGCCACCAAAGAACACTGTGGCTAGACACCATAAAAGTCGACACCAGCCTGAGTATGGAACGACTCAAAGAAACAGTACCAGATCGAAAAACGTGGAGAGAGCTGGCCCATAGAACTGCCAAGAGTTGAACATGACTGAATAGCTAACAATAAGAAGTGACTGTGAATAAATTAAGAACCACTCATTAGGCTGACATATAAGATCAAAAGTTTGTGCTTATACTAGTTTTACCAGTAATTTCAACCCCTGATTTCACCTGACCTTTCCCTTTGATGTTAAATAAACCTTTTGTTATTTTTGAATATTAAAAGCATCTCAAGTGCCATTTTTAAGGGTTTAAGTTAAAGGGTGATCCTATCCCTTCCCTCAGGGTCCTGGGCTGAGCAAATAGCCAAAATATATCTTACTCACAGGGTGGGACAGCCAAGGTTTCTTCAGGGGAGAAGGAAACATGTTACCATGGTTGCTCAGTCAGTGAGGGGTCACAGAAAAATGGAGGGAAAAACTAGCCTCTGGGGGAGGGATGTGGAAGGGGTCTGTCACAGAGGCATTTTTCAGGAGTGGGATGAGGCTTGACATTTGTTGGCACAGTCAGTGAACAAGCTTTTATAACACAGCTGGTGAAAATGCTGGGCAAATTTGAAACCAGAATAGAATTACCCAAAACAATGATAGCTACCAGGTTGCCTAAACTGCAATCCATCCTAAATACTGGAGAGAAGTTTGTGATTATGCAGATCTTTATTAACTTTGTAGACTTTATAAAGAATATGCTTTACTAGCAGGGCTCATTTCGTAGCAGGAGCTCCTCTGCATATTAGGCCACACACCCCTGATGTAGCCAATCCTCCAAGAGCTTACAATAGCCCCTGTAAGAAGAGCTCTGTAAGCTCCTGGAGGATTGGCTACATTAGGGGTGTGTGGCCTAATATGCAAAGGAGCTCCTGCTACGAAATGAGCCCTGTCTACTAGTCATACAAGTATGACAGTCAAACTAAAACATAAAGTGTAGTAGCATCTTAAAGAGTAACAGTTATTTCAGTATGAGCTTTCGTGAGTCCAAGCACACATCCTCAGGTATGTGGTGGGAAATCAAACTGGGAATTTTCCTTAGGAGGAAGGTTACAAAGGGGCAGGGAAGGAAGAGCTGAGAGAGCGAGGTCGGATATGAATTCTGTCAAGAATCTTTCAAGTGTAAATTCTCTGTGTAAGTGAGCAGGATTACAAACGGATAAGTAAAGTGATGAAGTCAATCCAAGGAGAAGTAATCTGAACTAGTTACAAATATCAGCCAGATATACTTAGGGAAAAGCAGTATGAAGTGAATTCATTGGTATCAGTAACAATATTTGGGTTTAATCAAATATGTTAAGAGCATAGTCAACTACAGCTCAGTTAACAACATTTTAGATTTTTCTCTGTCCATAAATTTCCTATATGGTGTTATGTAAAACAGTTTCCTCAAAAGAACAACAAATGGCCAATAACTTTCCCCTTATTTTAATGTCATCATCCATCCCAAAACTAGAACTGGATTCATTTGGGGGAAAGAGACTAATATTTTGGGATATTTGGATCTGCTAACACTATGGAAGCTGCTGCTGATTCATCGTCATTAATGTGATAAAACAAACCTATGATATGAGGTTAGTTTCATAGCACTCCAAGATATGTACACAGCCTTTCTGGTCCTAGAACTGCAGTCTTGGGGCATTTCCTTGGAAGTAAGTTCCATTGTAGTCAAAGAGGCATGTATATATGTTGAGGCTGAAAAGATCAATGTAGAATATCACTGTAGATATAAAAGGAGTATCACTTAAGAATGCAATGGACATGTACACCAAAAGACAAAGTAGTATCCTGTATAATTCTAAATAATGTACATTTATTTGTGCATCTATCCATGATTCTAGATGACCCCCAGAAACTGTAGAGCGTTAAAAAAAATCATTGCATATAACTTAGTCAGAAATACTGAAGTTTAAATCTCATTTATTTCAATGGGAAAGATTTTAGTATGGGTTATCTTCCTCTGAAATCAATGCAAACTTTATAAAGCACTGTATTAGATTGTGCTCACTGTCTCCAAATTATTAAGTCCCTGAAGAGAGCAAGGAACTACAAGGTGTCTCCAGATGTCTTAACTTTGGTGGTGCAAACCATGCCCCACTCCGGAATATCCGTTTGTCCCTAGTAGTGGCATGGAGCTGCCCATGTACATCCAGGGGAAACCACTGGCAGCTGTTGTTCCTGATAGGGTGGGGTTTTAGGTCAAATCTTCATCTGACTTTCCTGCTGGAATCATTCTAGTTTCAAAAAACCCCATCTATATCTGTTTCTAGTTTAAAACCATACTTGTTCTAGTTTAAAAATTACTGTTTACATTGGTTAATTGCCCTCCTGTGGTCAAGCTAGCATTATACTGCTTTAAACAGATCCCGTTGCTTAGGCCCAATTTACACCTCCCCTCTGAAGTAGTTTGACTGCTGTCTTTTCCTACGCTCATTTCACACTGGTTTCAAATTTCACTCCCTGGGTCTGAAGAGCAGTAAGCAACAGGATCTGTTTAAAGCAGTGTAATGCTAGCTTGACCACAAGACAGCAATTAACAGATGTAGACAGGGATTTTTAAACTAGAACAAGTATGGTTTGAAACTAGAAACAGGTATAGCCCGGGGGGGGGGGGGGGTTGAAATTAGAATGATTCCAGCGGGAAAGTCAGATTTGGTTTGACCTTAGTACTCTTCAGACCCAGGGAGTGAAATTTGAAACCAGCATGAAATGAGCATAGGAAAAGACAGCAGTCAAACTACTTCAGAGTGAAGGTGTAAATTGGGCCTAAATCCCAGTCCCAGGGCAAAAGCACCAGTTGTGCCCACCTGCTGACAGCAAAACCTTTAAATATGAAGTTGGCTCAAGAGCTCAAAGGATTGGGCCTTGTGTCCCTTACAGCTGGAGAAGCCCAACTTCTTGGATATAAAGAATTCATTGCATTTTCTCTTGTGATGCCCTGAAAACCATTAACCCTTTCCAGAGGTTTTCAAACTGTGCGCCAGGGAATCCTTTGGTTTCTCAAAGCTTATTAGGGGCACTTCAACAAGCAGAGCACTGATGATGGGCAAATTCCTCCAGAGATCAGCTTGCTCTTAATTACTGTTCTGCATCTGCAGAGAACTATCAGGCATGTTCTTGGGTCACGAAATTTGGGTCCAGGAGCCTAATCACTCCAGTTCCAGCTCTCCATGAGCTACATGGGCCCTCTGGAACATGACCCACTGCAACTGGGGGGAGGTTCTGTTGCAGACAAGTCAGAGTGCAAAGCGTTCCCAGAAGGGCAGTTGTTCAAAACCCCCTTCGATGCCACATTGCTTCGAAGTGTGCTATTTAAATCAGGTAACAGAGGCATGCATTTAGAACTGAACTGTACATCAGTTTAAATTATATTTACTTAAGTTGCATGGGAATCAGGCTTTCAGCTAAAACTATGATCTACACATTTCTCCGAAAGGAGGAAAAAGACATTGATGCCTGCTGCTTTCAGTAGAGGCATTTTTTTTTTTTTAGGCAGAAGCAAGATTACCTTAATTATTTTACCAGAATAATCTGAGGTTTCTCTCTACCAAGGCCATTATTATGGTCTCTGTTAAAAACATCAAACATTCCTTTCATTGTAAAAGTTATTTGATGTTTTCCCATGACATTCAGAAAATTGAAAGCGCTACAATTCAGGGTTATGCATGTGCTGGAATGTTGAAAGAAGAAAGTGGTGTGTATGTGGGGGGGGGGGGAGGAAGGAGATATTTGACAGATTCAGCATAGAAAGGAAGGAACTGCAGTAAAATTTCTCTGCTGAAAACCCTTAATTAATGAAGCTGCGCAGGCCATCTTCAGTTAATATGTTTCACTTTTTTCCAGAAAAAGCAGTTTACTTATTCCAGTGGACCATGCCCATACGCATTTGCCTCCAGTTTTACCATCCAGAAGCCTTAACAGGCAGCAGATTTATAGTTTGTTGAAAAAGCACAATACAGTCTTCAGCAGTAAACCCTTTTCAAAAAAGAGCTCATGTGCTTGGACTGCCAAGTGCATTTAAATAGGCCTCTGGCAGCGAGAGAAAATCTTTTCTGTGCATCACCAGTGTGAATTGTCTCTCAGTGTAGGCTGTGACACAACTTTAAAAAAATTCTTCTGTGCGTGATGTGCAGTCACACACACACATACTGTAAAATGCTGCAATGTCATCTTGGCAGCTGCTGATAAGCCCTTCTTAAAAGAGCACTGGCAACTTGCAAATAAAGAAAGGGTTTGATTTTCTGGAACTGAAAGGTACTTAATCAACCTTAATGGAGATGATTCCCTCCCAACCCCCAACTCCCCTGCAGCCTCACTGAAAGATATCTGGAAAGAAAAAGCTTTCGCTTCCAGCATGTATGAATTCTCTTCAAATCTGGACATTTTTCTTCCTAGAGGATACCATTGTTCTGTTCCACAGTCAATCATTTATTATTTTATTTATTAAGATTTTTGCCCTGCCTTTCTGCCGCATAGGGCCACTAAGACGGCTAACAATATTAAAACATGCAAACTAAAATCTCATCTTGAAAGCCATTAAACCCGACACACAAATATATCATTAAGACCATTTAAAACCAGAATCTAAAATAAGTACAAATTATAAAAATAATAGTTAAAACACTGGGGAGGAAGGGGGATCCCTGAGGGAATACCAAGAGAAACAACTGGCGGCAACAAAAAGGGACAGGCAAATCTCCCCGGAGAGAGAGTTCCAGAGTTTTGGTGCCACCACTGAAAAGTCCCTTTAAACACTATGGTTGCCAAGTGACCGCCTAGAGACAGAAATTTAACATCATCGCAACTGATGGAAGAAGATGAAACCAGAAGAATTATAGTATGTGTGTGCATATGTACTAGCACAAGGTATCAAATGCATTTCCAAAATAGGAACCAAAATCACAAGTGATTCATCTAAGAGAGGATTTTTATTTATTTTTTTTTAAATGAATTGTCCCTAGTCAAGAGTGCAGCATGGTCTGTAACAGAAAACTCGAGTAAATGGAGACTTTGCAGATATGGCTCTGGTAATTAAAATTGCTCAGTTATTTCCTTGCATTTTATTTTAATCTTAAATTTAAGCTTTCATGTGTTTTGAATTATTGTTTAATTTTTGGTCTCTCCCTTTTCTATTCCTTTGGCATGTCAGATGTTCCTGCTTCCGGTGACAATTCCTCCAGGGATGTTGACAGCCTTCCACATAAGGTAGGGCAGCAACAATTCCCGGTGAGGCCAGATCTCCTTCGCTGGCTTACCGTTGAGCAGTGAGGGCATGAGGACCCCATCCCCAAGCTGAAGATACTGACCCTTAAGCACTTTGCCCTTTTCACTGTCATTATTGGCCAGGGGGCACTGTTTTTAATCAGACTGTGAGGAGGCAGACCGACAAGGCAGCCCACTTACCTGGCCTCAGGATGTAGACAGGCTAAGGGAAAACCAGAGTCGCTGCTGGAAGTGAAAAGGGAGGACATGCAGCTCCGAGAAACCTGCTCTGGGAAAGCAGGGCATGCACAGGTAGAGGTGGTGTGGACGAACCCTCCTGGGCCCAGCCGATCCAGCGATTAGCAGCAGTTGGCAGCAGGTGGGGCAGGAGGCTGGCTAGCCCTGGGAACTTTTTAAAGCAAGCTTTAAGAGCAGCAGGCAGATGCCCACTGGGGGCCAGATGGAGGAGTAAGGGGAATTCATGAGCAGTGAGGCAGGAAGGGTGTTGTGACCCACTTCCTTGCCCTCCTTGTATGAAGACCAGAATAAATAGCTTCTGCAGGACATGAGAATCCAGTGAGTGCTTGGGGGAAACAGTACCAGTGGAGTCTAGGCATTTATCCAGCTTGCTATGGGCCCCAGTGTTATGAGTTGCCCAGGAGGCACCCTGTTCTGTCACACTGTTTCCTTTTCTTTTAAAAAAAATATTATACAGACTTCCGTTTATGAACAAATAGAATCTCCTTTCCCCCATCAAATAACCTGAAGGGTTTTCAAAGCAAGAGGTGTTCAGAGGTGGTTTTGCCATTGCCTGCCACCATGACACAACCCTGGTATGTATGTTTGTATGTATGTATGTATGTATAATTTCAATTTATATACTGCCCTTCTCTGAGTTCACAGAGTTCAGGGCGGCTAACAACATAATATTGTACAATTTAAAATTTAAGGAATTAAAATAGCTAAAAACAAGATCAGGTGGCATCACTGTCTCGCAATAAGCAAGAGAAAGCAGGGTGGGGAGGGGAAGGGAGTGCCAGATATGATGGTACCCATTGGTGTTTTCAACCAAAAGCCTGGCGGAACATCTCTGCCTTGCACACCCTGCGGAACTGCACAAGGTCCTACAGGGCATGGATGTTATTTGGCAGAGAGTTCCATCAGGTAGGAGCCAGGGCTTTTTCAGCCCTGGCTCTGGTCAAGGACAGCCAGGCATCTTTGGGGCTAGGGATCACCTGTAAGTTGTTCTCAGCAGAGCAGAAAGAGGTGGTTCCAAAGATATGTGGGTCCCAGACTGCTCAAGGCCTTAAAGGTCAATACCAAAACCTTGAACCTGACCTGGTCCTCCACCAGGAGCCAATGCAGCTGGCACAGATTGCTGGCATTCCCATCAGGACCCACGCCACCACATTCTGGACTAGTTGGAGCTTTTGGATCAGTCTCAAGGGCAGGCCAGTGTAGAGTGAGTTACAGTAATCCAATCTGGAGGTTACTATTCCATAGATTACTGTTGGCCAGGTCCGGGCAAGATAGGAAAGGGGCCAGTTGCCTCATCTGGCACAGCTGGTAAAATGCCAACTGGCAACTTTTGTGATCTGGACCTCCGTAGATAAGAAGGTCCATGCCCAAATGCTTGACAGCTTGCACTACTATTAGAGGTGCACCATAAAGAGTGGGAAGTTGGGACCCCAATCCTGAATCCCAGCCACCCAGCTATACAACCTCCATCTTACATGGATTCAGTTTCAGCCGGTTTGTCCTCAACCACCCCACAATGGCTTCCAACCCCTCAGCCAGATTTTGTGGGGTGGTGTCAGGGTGGCCACCCATCAACAGTTACTGATGTGTGTCACCAGCATACAATTGACATCCCAGTCTGAGACTCTGCACCAACTGGGCAAGGGGGTGCATAGAGATGTTAAACAACATTGGGGAGAGGATTGCCCCCTGAGGAATCCCATATATCAAGGGGTACCTAGTTTACACCCTCCCCCCTAGCACTGCCCTCTGTCCTCAGCCTCAGAGAAATGAGGTAAGCCACTGAAGGACTACCCCATGAACTCCTACGTTTGAGGGGCAGTGGGTCAACAGGTCACGGTGGACCATTTTGAATGCTGCTGTAAGATCTAACAATAGCAGTAGTGCCAACCTACCTTGATCCAGTTGCCCGCAGAGATAGTCCATGAGGGTGACCAATGCCGTTGGTCTCTCCCATGACCAGGGCTGAAACTGGACTGGAATGGGTTAAGTGCTGATGTATCATCCAGGAAACATTGGACCTGCTCGGCTTCCACTCTCTCAATTACCTTGCCCAGAAATGATAAATTCAAAACTGGGCAGTAATGGGAAGGATCTGAAGGATCCAAAGATGGCTTTTTCATGAGTGGTATTACCACAGCCTCTTTCAGACGCTCTGGATAGACCCCCCAAATCCAGGGACAGATCGATAATTTCCACCAGAGGGCCCCATATTCCCTCATCACTGGCTTTCACCAGCCATGAGGGACCCAGATCTAAGAGGCATGTGATGGGTTTAACAGCTCCTAGGACAGGGCTCTTTTTGGGCTGGAACGCCCTGGAACAGTGTTCCGGCTGGCTTCCAAGCCTGCCCCGCCCCTCACCCCACCCCTCCCTCTCCAAAAGCCTTGCTCCGCCCCAACCTTGGAGGAAGAAGAAGCAGCAGCAAGCCAGAGCACGTGTTCATCCCATTGCTGCCTGCTGCTGCTCCACTGCCAAAAGGACTCCGGGCTGGTTCCTCAGGCAAGGTAACTGAGCTGGCACTGTCGGGGGAGGTAGGCGAGTGAGCGGGGGTTCCTCAGGGTATGGGAAGACCCTGGTGCCCTCCTCCCCCTCCACAGCATGGCCCGGCAGCCCTTGAGGGCCTGCTGTGGCCAGCGCTGTTGGGAAGGTTGTGTGTGTGTGTGTGTGTATGCGTGCGGGGTGTGGGATGGAGAGGCCGGTGGTGGAGGTGGGAGAGGGGCAGGTAACCTTAATGAGGGAGCCGGGGAGGGAGCGAGGAAGCGGGTGTATGCTGGGGAGGGTGTGAGAGACTTGTGCTCACCTGGGCGAGCTCCCAGCAGCAGCAGCAGCAGCAGACCTGTGTGCTGCTTCCATCCTGCAGCTCCTTCAGCCACTCAGAGCTGCTGCTCCCCCCTGGCAGGACTGCAGCTGCAGCACCGGCAGCCTTGGGGAGTGGGGCACAAACTTGGCTCCTTTTGCGCCCTCTGCTCCATTGCCCACCAGCGCGGCACCTCTCAGGATGCTTCTTTGCTGCTTCCCCACCCCTCCCCAGTTCCCTTCTGGGGTGGACACTTCCAGCAGTGGGATAGCAGTGGTCAATGTGTGGGCTGGGGGAACCGGCGCTTAAAGCCCCCCCCCCCCCCGGCTGTGTCGTTCTGCCTGCAGCACTGGGCTAAGCCTCTGGACTCTGCCAGAGCCTGTCGGGGTGCCCTTCCCCTTCCCACCACCGCAGGCTGTGTTGCTGAACCCCGAGCCCAGCAACTCTTCAACCACCACTGTCCTCTGCTTTGCCTTTCCCCATGAATTCCTCCCCACCATGCTCCTGCCAGTCTGGCCCCAGGACTGGCTCCCAATGAGTGGAGATCCTTATACTTCAGCATACATCCTCCACTTCCCTGCAAGAGCCCCCCCCCCCTTCCTCTTCTCCCTCCAACAGGAAAATTCTCCACTGAGTCAATGCCACTAGATAAAAGGAGGGGGGGGGAGATAAAGGTTTTGCTTTTGCCAGCATTCTTTGCAAAGAGTCACATGCAGCAGAGAGTATGTCCTGTTTCCTGGTTTGTTTCAAAGCAGGGAGAGGGGTGAAGAGAGAAATCAGAATGTCTGGCAAATCAAGTTTCCAGAATTAAAAAAGAATCCCCCTCCCAGCACAGTGCTAGTGGTGTCAGCGGCATGGGGGTGGGTGGGCCAGAGAAGGAGGCAGCATCTGTGCCTTGGTTTCATTTCTCCAACATGCCCCTGATGTTTTGGAGAGAGTTTGCAAGAGCTTTCAGCTGTCTTTGTGGGTGCAGGACGGCTTTTGGCTGGCTGCCTTTGCACCTGAATGACAATAGCCCAGGAAAAAGACTGTTGTGCCAGTGGTGCTGGCTGCTGAAAGCTTCCAGGTAGCTGCCTCCACCCCTGCCCCACCATCCATTTGTCCCTAAGCCCCTGGGCTTCCCTGCAACACAGAACAAGCCTGCACCCCAATTCAAGGCGCGGCAGTGCAGTTTCTACAGAAGTTTGGTTGGGCTGACTTCCAAGGAAGGATTGCAGGCATGCAGCCCTAAGGGTGCAGGTTGACTGGGGGAAAGTATACCCATTTACTTCAGGGAAGGAGACAATATTACTATGCATTTTCCTTTGGGCATGCAGATCGAAAGGATGCAGCGAGGACCCCTCTACTGGCCATGCTTACTTCTGAGACATGTAATTCTGTCCATTCATTTTTTGTTGTTGTTCAGTCGCATAGTCAAGTCCGACTCTTCTTAGGTGTACTTAAACGTGCCTTGGTTTTTTTCTGAAATGTCACTTAGAATATAAGTGTTATACAGTGATTCAGTCTGATGTTTGTTAGACATGTAAATAGTACCGGGTTTTTTTTTTGTTTTTGTTTTTATTGATTTTCATACTATTTCTAAATCTAAAACGCTACATACTAAGCTACATTATCTTATACAGAGAATACTATGTAAATTGCTCAATTGTACCAGGTTACAAAAATTCTGAAACATTGAAATAAACCTTGGTTCAAATATTTAAGTACTTTGTCACTTCTAATAATCAAAAAGCTATTTGGCTGGAACACATAGCATTGAAGAAACACTTAATAATACATTTTAAATTCTTATATAGTGCTCAAGCTTATTAAAACATTTTAACAATCATTTCTTCTTCTGTCCTCTTCTTGTCTTTTTAGTCTCAATCTTTGGTTTGGGAGCAGCGGCTCCCTTTTCCGAGTCCGATATTTCTTCTTCACTTTTTGAGCTGTCAAAGCCGAACATACTCTCTTGCGAAGCTAGTGAATCATCTGATTCTCTCTCTGTTTTCTTTTCTTTGCCTTTTTCGAGAAACTTCTTTGCTTGTTCAACAGAGTCAATTTTATATTTTTTGTCTTTGAAACTGAAACTTAGTCCCTCTGGAGTATTCCAACGGTATACAATTGACTCAGACTGGAGCCATGACGTTAAGTTTTTATAGGCTTTTCTTCTCTTTTTTATTTCAAATGGTATATCCTTCAAAATTTTAATCTCCTCTTCCTGGATCTTCAGTGTTGCTCTGTTGGTGGCTTTTAACACCACGTCTCTTGTTGATTTTTTGGAGAATCTTATCATTATTTCGCCTGGCAGGTTTTTCTTTTTAATGTATACTGGATAGGTCCTATAAACCAAATCCACATCGCTTACAATTTCTTCAGTTTTCAAACCTGTTGTTGGCGCTAGTGCTTCACTTAAAAGTTTTTTAAGATCCTCTCCTTTTTTTCCCGGAACATTCTGAAGCCGTAGGAAGAAATTTGAACGTTCCATCTGTAATTTCAGAAGGGAATCCTGTTGAGAAGCCTTTTCTTTTTCTATTTTTTGTAGCCTTAAGTCCTGCTTATTTGTAGATGTTTTCACCTCCATAAGGTCCTGTTGCAGTTTTTCTGTTTTTTTGCTTGACTCTTTCAGCTCCTTTTGCATTGTATCCATTTTTGCATTGAGAGTAGTCATCTGATCCACCAGGGGTCGCAATAACGCGGCGAACATTGCACTCATCTCTGTGGTATCGGCCTTTGAACTCGGAGCAGTGCTTCCTAGTTTAGGGGAAGGTTTCGGTTTCCCCGCCATTGTTACTCTTTCAGTTTGTTTACAGTTAGATAAGACGGATCGAAGAAGCGACTTTCTTAACGGCACTTATGTCGATTTAAAGCTTTTATCTTTAAGCATGCGATCCTGCCCTCCAGCAATTCACAAACGCTTTTACTCGATCAGTAACGCTGTGGGAAAGTCCCGTAAGTACGCTTCGGTAATGGAAGGGGGGGGGGAGTTTCATTCCACCCACCCCATTTCCCGCTTAGTTTACAGTCCTTCTTTGAGACTCACGTTTTCACCATGCGTATCGGGAGGGTTTTAGTTCCGTCGCTTCGCATTCTCTGCTGCTTCTCGGTTTGCGCTTGCAGCCATAAAGGCTTCCACGGAGGGGGAACCTATGGGGGTGATGAGGGGGACCTCAATCCCGTGGTCGCCACCACCGGGAGAGGTCCCTACTCGTGCCACCCCAGGCAGAGCCCCTTTACTGAGGTCTCTGGGGGCTCGGCACCAGTCCGGAGCCCCTTCTCCCCACCGGGCACGGATCGCCTCTCCCGCACGAGTGGAGAGCGGCGTCCGCCATTTGGCGCATCTCTTTCAGAAGTCAATAGTACCGGGTTTTGAACAATTGCTTTTGGTTAGTGAGCAGTAGACATCACTGGAGAATACCAAAGCCTTCATGGGGTTTTCTAGTTTTCTTTTCTGTTTCAAATTTTAAATCTCTCAGCAGAATTATTAGACCTGTAAGTTATCTCTTTCCAAACCTTGTATAATTTTAACTTTTTAAAAAAGGCTGCAAGCCTTGTAATTGATAAATTGATCAGTTGAATCTTTATTTATTGCTGAAAATATACCTTTAAATTATTCAGTTTTGAGTGTGATGGTACATAGCCATGTGTACTACACATACATCGCACTGCCCTCTTTCAGATGTCAGACAATATGAAAAAGAAGCTTTAAAAAGGCCTGTCCTCCTAAATTTTATCTACTAGCTCTCCCTTGGAATTGAACCAGCAATAATTTTTTTTCTAACAATAAGAATTAAGGTGATAGTATCTGGTTGAAAATATCTCTCTTAAATCTGGAAAACAGAGAAATTACCTGTAATGAAATTTGACTTGATTCTGTTTTCACTTATAATGTTTAAATCAGCTTGGGAGCTAGAGCTAGAAAGGGTCTTTTGGCAAGCTGCTGTGTAATTAAGCGTTTTCTTTTGAGTGACTTTTTGCCTTTCCTTGATGGATTTGCAAGTCTTCCCTCTGTGAGCTAAGCATCTCTACCAATATAGTGGAAAGGGATGGGTAGACCTGTTCTCTACGCTGTGGAATTATACCACACTGAGGTCCCTCCCCTCTCCAAATTGCACACTTTCCAGGCTCCACCCCCAAAATTTCCAGGTATTTCCCAACCCAGAGCTGGCAACTGTATCTGGGATCATAAACTCTGCAGATAATGATCTTTTCCCAATAATGACCATAAGTGAAATTATCTGTCTGATCTTTTAAGTGCTTGGCAGCTTACTAAGCTGAAGTGTGTCCCAGTGTTTTTGGTTTAAGTGCTTTCTCATTCTCTGCCCCCTCCTCATTTCTTAAGCATCATGTTGAGGACTCTGATGCATCTTTAGTCTTCTGTGTTGTCCATTGCTTGTGAATGTCACTGCTGGGAGACCACAGGATCTCTGAGTATTTATGAGGGAAATACTTTTCAAAACAGCGTATCTTGCTTGCTGCTTAGTTCATGTGATTAGGCTTTGAAGGACTGTTTTGAAAATGATCTGCTTAAAGGCTCTGGTGTGGTGGAGAGGGTGTCCTATGTGTCTTATACTTGCTTCTAAAGGTTTTGAGTTCCAGTTTGGTGTAGTGCTTAAGAACATGGACTGTAATCTGGGAGAACTGGGTTTGATTCCCCATTCTTCTACTTGCAGCTGCTGGTTTGGCCTTGGGTCACTCACAAGTTCTTTCAGAGCTGTTCTCTCAAGCAGTCCTTGAAAGAGCTCTCTCAGCCCCACCTACCTCACAGGGTGTCTGTTTTTAAATGGTAAGCTGGTCTGCATGAATACCGGGGGGGGGGGGGGGAGACATTCAGATCAGAGTCCTTTTAAAATTTCCTTTTGCCGTGTGCAGCCCAGAGAGGACATTGGCTAGGAATGTGCATTCTGTACATGTTCATGCTCTTCATTTTGCTATTACTTAAAATGGTGTGGTACAGTTTCAAAGGGACAATTTACTGGGATGTGTAAAAGGAACAACAGGATTGTTTGAAGAATTGGAGATAATGGGAGCCAGGAGTGCCAATTGACTTGCATGGGCTCCACTGAAATACATTACAGCACAAAAAAAGTTGCAAAGAAAATGTGGAATGGTTTTTCCATTAAGGTCTTTGGGCCCAGAAAGGCTACCCTGGGACTGGAATGACAGCCCCCAGAGCGGAAAGACAGTCCCTTCTGTGTTTCCCTTCTGTGTTTCTCAATAAATGTCATAAAATTATATACTGTGGGGGGGGGGGGTAGTGTGATGTGTGCTATTCGCTTATTGCAGAGGGTCTGTCTAGTGTGACATAAAAAGTGTGGGATTGGAAACTTTTTTTTTTAAATGATTTTATTGGTTTTGTCAATTGTTTTTTTTTTTTTGTAAAGAAATTTTTATTTTTCAAAAAAAACACATCGAAAATAATACATTTAACCTTATACAAATCCCTTTTTCCATATTAAATAACATTTTGTTCTATTTGTACATTCTATTTTTATCTTGTTTTAGTGGTTTCCCACCACCTCTGAAGCATAACACATTTTCCATTTTATTTAAAATACTTATACACCAATTCTTATTTTCTATACTCTTATGTATTTCTAAATAAAAACAGTTTCATTGTCTAATTTTAACTAAAACATTCATATAATATATTTCTATTCCTTTATGCTATTATAACCATGTATATAGTTTTTCATATCCCAATATTTTTCAACATATTCTTTCAAATCTTTCCAGTCTTCCAGAAAGGTCTCTGAGTAAAGGTTATTCAATTTTCTAGACCACTTATCCATTTCAGCCATATATAACAGTTTTTTCAACCATTCCCACACCTCTGGTATTTTTTCATTTTTCCAGTTTTGTGCATACACCATTCTTGCTGTTGTAATCATATACCATATTATTGTCCTTTTCTTTACATTTATCTCTTCTAGTTTAAGTCCTAGCAATAACATTTCAGGCAACTTCTTAAATGTACATTTCAAGATTTTTTCCATTTCTGCATGTATTTTTGATCAATAAGTCTTTGCTTTATCACAAGTCCACCACATATGATAAAAAGAACCTTCTTTCTTTTTACACTTCCAACATTTGTTAGACATATTTTGACCAATATTTGCAATTTTTTTTGGTGTCATATACCATCTATACATCATTTTAAAACAATTTTCTTTTAAGTTATAACACGTAGATATACTCATAGCATTTTTCCATAAAAATTCCCAAGATTCCATTTCAATGTCTTTGTTAAAGTTTATCGCCCATTTTACCGTTTGTTCTTTTACCATTTCATCAGCATTAAACCATTTTAGCAAGACTTTATACATTTTAGAAATCATTTTTTTCCCACCTTCCTCCCAAATTTGTTCTATTTCATTATATTTTTCCCTGAAACCGTGTTTTTTATCACTTCTATACAAGTCATATATTTGTCTATATCTTAACCAACCATAATCAAAGTCAATCTGATGCTGCTCCTTCAGTTTGAAATCCTTGCCATGTCTTATTAATAAGTCTCTATACTTCAGCCAATCTTGCCCTTTATATCTTGATGTTGGATGTAAGACTTCTGCGGGTACAATCCACATGGGTATCTCTTCTGAAAAAAAGTTTTTATATCTTGTCCACGTATCCATTAGTGTTCTTCTCAAATAATGATGTTTAAACATATTGTCCATTTTTGTTTTGCCATAATACAAATATGCATGCCACCCAAATCTACAATCATGACCTTCCAGGGACAATAACATTCTATCTTGTAACATAGTCCATGTCCCTACCCAGGTCAAACATATTGCATCATGGTATAACCTTAGATTTGGTAGTTGAAACTCTCCTCTTTCTTTGGCATCACACATTATTTTCATCTTAATTCTTGGTTTTTTCCCTCCCCACACAAATTTAGACAGCTCCTTCTGCCAACATTTGAATGTTTTTACATCTTTCACAGTTGGAATAGTTTGAAACAAAAACATTAATCGTGGTAACACATTCATCTTGACCACTGCAATTCTACCCAGCAATGACAAATTCAATACATTCCACTTTTTAATATCCTGCATAATTTGCAACCATAATTTTTCATAATTATTTTTATAAAGATCAATATTTTTCATAGTTAGGTTTACACCCAGATATTTTGTCTTTTTCACCACCTCACATTCTGTAAGTTTTTGTAACTCGTTTTGTTTCTTATTTGACATATTTTTGCACATTACTTTCGATTTGTTTTTATTTACATAAAATCCTGCTAAGTCACCAAACTCTTTTACTCTCTGTAACAAATGTGGTAATGTGGATAAGGGGTCTTCCACTATAAACATCACATCATCTGCAAAGGCCCTATATTTGAAAGAAAACCCTTTAGTTGTTAAGCCTTTAATATCTTTGTCTTCCTTCACATTTAACAGTAGAACTTCTAAAATCCAAATAAATAGCAGCGGCGAAAGTGGGCATCCTTGTCTTGTTCCTTTTTCAACTTTAAAATCGTCTGTCTTTTCGGTATTAATTATTATTGAGGATTTCTGTTCTTTATATATTGCTTTAAGGAAGTTAAGCATATATTCACCGATCTCAAGATGTTCTAAAACTTCAAACATAAAATCCCAGTTTAAATTATCAAATGCTTTCTCCGCATCTAAAAAGAAAAAGCCCACTTCCTTTTCAGGATGTTTGTCGTAGTATTCTATAGCGTCCACTACTACTCTTAGATTGTCCCTTATTTGTCGATTAGGTAAGAACCCTGCTTGTTCTGTTTGTATAGTCTCTTTAAGGTGCTCTTTTAGTCTATCCGCTATAATCTTAGCAAAAATCTTATAATCATTATTCAGTAAAGAGATTGGTCTATAATTCTTAACATTGGTCAAATCCTGATTTTCTTTTGGGATCAGTGAGATGGATGCATCTTTCCAGGTTTCTGGTACCTCTCCAGTAACTCTTAAATCGTTCATCAATAGCAGTAACACCGGTGAAACTGACTCCTGTAACGTTTTGTAGAACTTCGCTGTAAATCCATCCGGTCCAGGTGCTTTACCTAATTTTGAGTCATTTATTGCATTTTTGATCTCTTGTAATGATACTGGATTATTAAATAGTTCTTTAATTTTCTCTGTTGGTTTTGGTAACTTTAATGTTTGCAGGTATTCTTTAATCTTTCTTCTGTCTTTGTTTTCCTTCTTAAAAAGTTTTGCGTAGTATTTAAAAAATTCTCTTTTTATTCCTTTGTTATCTATTATCTCAATATTATCTCTTATCACTTTAGTGATAAATTTATTTTCACATTTTTTCTTTAATTGCCATGCTAAGTATTTTCCGGGTTTATTTGCACCTTCAAATGCTTTTTGTTAAAGTTTTTTTAAATTCCAGTACATCTCTTGGTTCAAAATGGCTTTTGCTTGGTCTTGTAGCATCCAAATTTCCTTTTGCACTTTCTTTTTCCCTGGTTTCTTCTTCAGTTCTTCTTCCTTTGTTTTAATGGCTTGTAAAATATTTTCATATTGCTCTTTTTTGTTTTTATTATCTTTAGCATTTAGCGATATCAATAGTCCTCTCATCACTGCTTTGTTTGCATCCCATACGGTTTGAATTTTAACTTCTTTCTGCATGTTTACTTGGAAGTATAGGTCTGTTTCTTCAAGTAATTTTTTAATTATTTCTGATTATCTAATAAGTCCTCGTTTATTCTCCATCTCTTTTGTTTTTTAATCTGCCCAGCTGTCCATAAACACGGATTGTGATCTGAGATTATTCTGGGTAAAATTTCCACTTTTCTTGTCTTGAAGGTTAGGTTAGTAGTCATCCAAATCATGTCAATTCTTGAATGTGAGCCATGTCTGTTAGAGTAAAAGGTAAAATCTTTTCCTTGTGGGTTAGCTTTCCTCCAAATATCTTCCAACTTTTCTTGTTTTATCAGTTCAAAAAAGTTTTTTGGAAGCTTCCCTAATGTCTCATCCTTTCTTTTAGAGCGCCTGTCTAGTTTATTATCTACAGTTCCGTTGAAGTCTCCTAACATCATAATTTGATCATAGTTTATATTGTCCAATTCCATTTGCAGTTCTTTAAAAAAAATTTCTTTAGCTCCATTCGGAGCATAAATGTTCACAATCAAAGTTTTCACTCCTTGCAGTAAAATTTCAATAGCTAAATATCTTCCATCTTTGTCTTTGAATATTACTTTGGGTTCCAAATCTTTTTTGACATATGTTACAACACCATTTTTTTTGTTGCTTGCTAAAGAATAAAATTCTTCTCCCAATTTTTTCCTTATTAAATATTTATGGTCTTGGTTTTTAAGATGAGCTTCTTGCAAGCAAATTATATTACATTTTTGTTTTTCCAACCGATGACCTACCATTCTACGTTTTTGGGGTGAATTTAGTCCATTTACATTCCATGTAAGTATTTTGTAATCCATTTTGATATATTCTTAAATATCTCCAAAATCATCTTTATTCTCTCCCAGGAATGCATACATTTCTTCTGTGCTTTTAATCACTACTCTGGAGTTGCCATAATAAAAACTTAGTCCTTGAGGTATTTCCCAACGAAATCTGATTTTTTTCTCCTTCAGTTTATCCGTCAGACGCTTGAATTTTTTCCTTTCTTGCAGTATTGCTCTAGGCAATTCTTTCATTACTATGATTTTCTTTCCATCTATTACAAAGGGGTCAGTAAAGCACTTCCTGTAGATTTGTTCTTTTGTTCTTTTCATTGTAAATTGGACAACCACGTCTCTTGGTATGTTTTTGTCTCTTGCATATGTAGAGTTAACTCTATAAACAAGATCCATGTGTTCTTTAACAACTTCTTCCTGTTCTTGTAAAAAATCTGCTATTGCTTCTTGCATTCTTGTAAAAATGTCCTCATTCAATTTTTCCTCAATCCCTCGAAATCTCAAATGGTTTTGCATATCTTTATAATGCATCATCTTTTCCATCCTCTCGTTCTCTCTCATTGTCTTATGGGTGTTTTCTTCCAGTTCTTTTACTTTAGTTTCTATATCTTGTGTTCTTGTGGATAATTTTTGAAATTCTGCTTTTAATTCCATGAAATTTTTATCTGCTTGAGCCGCTATATTATTCATTTTCACATTTACCTCTCCTATAGCGTCTAACATTTTCTTTTCCATTGCTTCCATAACGGCTAGTAGCTCTTTTTCTTTTTTTGCTGCCATTGTAGGAGAGGACCATGTAGCTGCTCTCGATCTTAGTCCGCGGTCCGTTTTGCCTCTTTAAAAAGATCGATTTTATCTTGTCTTCCAAATCAAACACCAATTAGTGCATTCAAACAAGCTAATCTTGCCAAGTCAAATTATGTTGGTTTCAGCCTTCTACGTTATATAATCTTTGAGATATTGCAGTTTAAAAATTTTATAAATCCAAAATGGCGGGCGCGACTTCTCTATGGTTAATGTCAAAGGTTATAGTCTTTTTACCTTGCTTCTGGCTTGCCGTAGTTTCCTTTTGTCCCTTCCTTTTCTTTACTTGTCTGCTCTCTGCACGTCACTTCCTGTTATGGTCTTTCTGGTCCGGCAGTATTTAGAGTCCCCTTTCTGGTCTGGCAGTATTTAGAGTCCCCTTTCTGGTCCGGCAGTATTTAGAGTCCCCTTTACCTTCTTCCGGTTCTTCTCCTTTTTCCTTCTTGTCTGCTCTTCTAGCCGTCACTTCCTGATTCAGTCCGCACGTCTTAATCTCGCGATGCTTGGTTCCCTTCTCCCTCTTTGTCTCGCGATGCTTGGCTTCCCCTCCCGACTCCTCTTAACCGCAGGAATGTTAAACAACTTGTTTTTTTGGCTTTTTAAGTTCAAATTCGGTTTTTTAGCACTTCAAAACTGCTCTCATCCAATCAACATCAGTCTATTGCTTCACCCGATCTGTTTTTCGTCTTTCAAAACGCGGCGATGGTAAGGCAAAAAACTTTTTTCCGTTACCTTTTGTTGTTACTTCGCTTCAGATGTGGTCCCAACGTTTAAACTTTGTCTTCTTTGTTAAGGAATCAGGGGAATTGGAGGTTTTATGCTGAATTTTTCAGCTCAGCTCGGCTCCTTAGAGATACTCACAAGAATCCTCTTCGGCTGCAGTGCTCAAGGTGTCGGAAAAGTCTCCTCCGAGATTTTCCCTTCACCGAGGTTGCTCAAACCTGGATTATATTGCTTGCTGGTCCTCACACTACCTGTGTGAGGTTGCGTCGGGTGGATTAACCCACCCAAGCTGTCAGGAAGAGCCGCTGTCCGCCTTGCACATTTGCAAAGCATGTCAGACCTCCATTCTCCCAACCGGAAAACCCGGTTTTGTCAAAATTGTTTTGACAACAAACAAGGTAAACAAAATAAGGAGCAAAAGGTGGTGTGGCTGGATGATCACACTTCTGGTAACATGGGGGTGTGGCCTTATATGCTAATTAGTTTCAGCTGTTGGGTGTGGCCTATTATGCTAATGAGTTCCTGCTGGGCTTTTTCTACAAAAAGAGCCCTGACCTAGGATTCTGTTGACATCAGCTGGAGAAAGCTGGCTGAAATTGTCAAATACTGAACCTAAAGATGGCTAAGGGGCCTTCAGTTCGTATACTGTATCAGCAATGGCTGGAAGATTGTGGTGGAGTGACAGGACTTTATCCGCAGAAAAGCTTGCAAATGCCTCACAGCTAATAGTCAAATTACTAGTATTTTGTGTTCTCTCAGTAAGAGAGGTTAAGGATCAAATCACCCTAAGCAATTGTGCTAGGCAAGAACTAATGGATGTGACAGAGGCTGAATAGAATTATTTTTTCGCAGTCTTTACCGCCATCTCATAGGATTTCATAAATGTCCTATAAGACACTCCTGTAGCTTCATTGTGAGCCTGCCGCCAGACTCACTCTGGTCATCTTAGCTCCTGCTTCATTCCCCGGTTCCTTGGAGGTCTCCCATCCAAATACTAGCCAGGACCAGCCATGTTTAACTTCTGAGATCTGAGGAGAGCTGGCTAGCCTGGGCCATCCAGGTAAGGGCTAAATAAAATCTGCTCTGTCATGAATTCAAAGCACGGGGGGGGGGCGGATTTGGGGGGGGGGGCTGTAGGGGGGGTTCGTGCAACCGCATTCTTCAGACTCTTCTTCAAGAATGGCAACTGCATGAATTTCCAGGGAGGGCCAATTCTTTCCTTTATCATTCAAAAGCAAAACAAAGCAATAACACCTGCTCATCAGAACTCTTTGGTCTCATTACGTCGTCCGTGGAATCTGGATCTGAGTAGCACCTTATTCCAGTCTCAGTCAGGCAGAAATCAAAGGCAAGGCTCTATTCACTTGCAATTAAATGTGGCTAGCAGTAAAGAACCGCCTCGAGTCATATCATATCCACATCACAGTCTTCTGTAGCCTTGTAACAAAAAGTATGAAAATGGAACTGGTATGCGCTCACTGCTGTGCTGCAGTCACACAGATGCCCAATCAATAGGCCTTTCAAAAATTTTCTTAGTATGAAATGTAGAGTAGGAGATAATCTGTTTTTCAAATCAATAACCAGCATTACCTTAAAATGATTTTGTAACTCCTTTGCTCCTTTGGACTGGGTGGTGTGGATTGTACATTTGACCATATATTATCTGCAGCATGAATTGTTTAATGTATTTCCACGGGCTTTTGGAGATTTTACTTCAGTGATTTGTCCTCCTTACCACTCACACCAGGAGACAGTAAATGCAGAGATAAAATATGCAAGAGAGTATGGATACAATGCTTCTCTAGGTTGGCCTTGTTGATCATGTGCTTGATTCACAGGACTTAATTGCAGCAGCACTCAGTCTTGGAATTAGGAGGGTGGAACATAACTCAGTGTATGGAAGAGAGATTCTTGCTACAGATAAACTATTTCCCAGTCTTTGATCACACATTTACAGCACAACACTATCACAATTATGTTATTTCTTACTATTCTTGATTCTGTCAGGTGGGCTTAGCCTTCTTGTGTAATAAAAACTTTCTCCATTCTCAATACTAAATGTCTAAGTTTTGAAGCAGATTAAAATACAAAAATATTTGGGTTTGGTCAATGGAATAAAATATTCATTGTAAGAATCTTTTGAATCATTCCTAGAATCAAGACATACTTTCCTATCTTCCAGTATGATGGCTGAAGAAATTAATTCAATTGGGCATAAAGTCAGCAAATAATTACAATCACATTATTTATACTAGCTGATCAGTGAATTGTACATTCCTCACCCAACCTTAAGAAACATGATCAACACATACTTCCTCATAAATTCACAGAAGTTTGGTGTGAGATGTAGTGCTGAGACTGAACAGTGACCACAATATCATTAGGCATCTATGCTATTAAAATGTGCTTGAAAATATGAAACTGCCTAGATCTTCCACTCCCATCTTGATGCTGGAACTAGCTTTCTCAGGACACAGGTCACACCCAAAAGACTCAGAGGTTCAAGCCCCACCATCCCCAGGTACAAAAGAACTTAGGGTAGTAGAGCTTAACGTGACCTCTCCTTGAAATTTACACATGAGGCCACCTTATACTGAATCAGACTGGCAGCAGCTTCCCAGGTCTTAGGCAGAGGTCTTTCACATCACCTACTATCTGATCCTTCTGACACTGGAGATTGAATCCAGTGCTATCTGTATGCCAAGCAGATGCTCTACCACTGTGCCATGGCTCTCCCTGTTCTGGAAAGGTGAATTACCAGTGGTGTGGTTCTATATAAGGGAGCTGCTTTGGGTGTTCATATGATGTCACTTGCAGAATGCTCCCCTTTCAAGCTGGTGTCAAAGACATGGGACAGGAGTCTTTGCCTGAATTTGGAAACCTACTTCAATGAATAAGAGATCATCAAGTGTGGCTGTGGTGTTTTCTACATCTTAATTCTTCTCTGGGAGCAGTCCGAAGAATGTTCATATATACATGCCTCATTCTATTATCTTTGAAAGAACAAATGGAACTGTATTTCTTAAACTTTGACTCGGATTGGTGCTGTGAGAGTGACAGTGTGACAGTGGCTTGGAATGCAGTCCATATTTTCAATTTCATTTTCCAGTAACAGATGATAGAAAAGTCTTGCAAAATCTTTGGCTGACAGTATAAAACTTCCAGTAAAATACCACCTCAACAAACAACATATGTATTATTAAAACAGTAATAATTAGCTTCTGTAAATGATCAAAGGCAGACAGAAATATGTTACTGTAGCAAATTCAGATAGGCTTGCCAATTAATATGCTTAATCTAGGCAATTGTTTGTACACTGGAACTGAACCCAGCCAAAGTTTTAAACCTTAGCGATATGATTCATCATTGAGTACCGAGTGATACAAAAGTATATTGCTAAGTAAAATTACCTCAATCCATGTTAACACCCTAATAGCTGGAACAAAACTTTGAGTATATGTTTAGAGAACAGAAAACATGGGGGGAAACTATCTTCAGCATTGTAAGTAGTTGTTTTAAATTAGTCACTCCATGTGTCAAATCAATGAACTGGCAAAAAACATAGGTGTGCATGAGGAACAATGATATGTGTCATGCAGCTCTGCTCATAGTGCCCACTGCCGGAGCTGGTACTGGGACTCACTGTGCAGTTGGGCTGCTGCTGCTGCTAAAGAGTCTTCCCAAAATTACAGTTCTCCATGTGGACTACCAGTACACAGACGTGGTTTCCAGGGATCTCCAAATGATGTCTGCAACAAACAAAAATCCCCCATTGTGTCCACAGTGAAGCTAAACTGGCTTAAATCTACTTAGCGATTTGTCTATAGTTTTGCCCCTTCCAGCAAACCTCACCTCTGTTTTCTTTGTTGTTTGATCCTTTATTACTGGAACAATGCACAGACTTCCCTTGGCAGGGCTTATTGGACTACAAATAGGAGTATGAAACAAAAGAAAAGCACAGTTTTATGCAGTAATGTCTGGCCTTACTGTAAGGCATTTCTACTGAGGCCAAGAATTACTTTAATAGCATAATTATGAAGGGGTAAAATATATTTCCATTAGCAGGGCTTTTTGTGTAATAGACTCCATTTATACTGGGACAGTTTCTAACCTGTCCAAAACTCAGCTTTTGGTCTTTCTCCCTTATTCAACAAGCTTTAATAAATCAATTTAAAGAAGACAGAACAAAGATGGTTAGAAGCATATTGAAGCATTTTTGAATATTACAAAGTTCAGAGTGTCCATAGAAATAATTTTAAGGTGAGGGTGGGAGCTCAACGTGTTTGAATTCTTCCTTGAAGGTATTGGTCTGTGTGGCAGAACAGTTCTGCTTCGGTCTACAGGCCCTGTTCCACCCCATCCTCCAAGGTTTTCTCAACACCTGTAGAGGCTTCTCTCTCTCGGGTAACCTGCCACCACCGTCTGACCTTTGTTGGAATTACCTTCTGGGAGGGTCAGGACTCCCAGCTTTCCTTCCAAGTTATGAGGCCTTGCCTCTGTGTTTCCCGCTGCCCAGCGCCTGGTCACCACAGGGACAGTTTACTGCTTTGTGTGCCCCTGGAGGAATAGCTGCTTGCCAACTAACTGCCTTTCCTCTGGCGCTCCTTTTAAAATAGCATGTCCAAGAGAGTAGAGGTCTATGTGGTACAGAGGACCACTACCAAGATCAGAAGTTATAAAGTATTTATTAAAAGGAAAATGTTTACAAGCATACTCTTAACACAACACCAGTCTGAACAAGAGATTTAAAAAAAAGGATACAGTGCAGTTCCTCTGACCCTCTCTGTATACATGCCCTATCTGTTGTCAAATATAAGACAGGCTCCTTAGCTTAGAATGTTATAGCTCTCTACAGAGTTGCCATTACCTTGCGGCTTCCTTCGGCTGTCAAGGCCGGTACATGGCAATGGCCTCCTCCTCCAGACCTTAGTTAAGAATTCTGTTTGCTCTGATAGACTCAGCACAAAAGAGTACTCCTCCTTGCCGAAAGGTGTTTTTATCATATCTGTTTCTTCACCTGCTGACCAGGTCAGGCTGGGTCAAAGAAACTTTTTGTGAAGGAAGTCCTTCTAGTATTTAATACCGTGAAATCTCCATACCCTGCTTGGGGTGGGGGGAGAGAGAGAGAGTCTGGACCATCCTATTGTCTTTAGCTGGACTGGACATATTGCCCTTTCTTAAGTGGTAGCTGAGGTGAAGCTGGAAAGCCATTGAACCAACTTCCCCCTTCCTGCCTGTTCTCTTTAAAAACCTCCAGGTAAAGGTTTTACTCAGGTCAGACTTCTACCCCCAAAATGCATTTCTTCACAGCCTGATTCTATGCTGTTTACACAACTGTTCCTAAACATTCTCACTCTTACAAGGTGCAACAAAGCTATAACAATTGTATAACATTTGCTCAGCAAGTATCACAGGGCCCCAGGAATCTGGACTGCCCATGCATTATGTGAGGCTTGGAAACATATACTGTAGTATTGTGGCTGGTCTGGACATCTCCCAAGTGACCTGTAGTACTGCAGCCTATATCCAGCTGAGTAAGAATCTAAAGTCTATTGGTCTCCTTCCTACAAACACACTCTCCAGTCAGTTCAGCCAGTCATTTATTGAGTACTTCAAGCCTAGAGTGCAAGAAAGTAATTAACAGCACTCTCCTACCTCAAGGCTCTAACATTCCCCTTACTCCTCCATCTGCTGCCCCTGCTGCTTTTAAGCCCTGCCTTAACAAGCACTCTGGCTTGGCTGGCCTGCTGCTCCAGGTACTCCCAGCTGCTGCTAATGGCTGTCGGCTAGGCTGTATCCAGGGCTGTTAGCCCTCATCAGCTCCACCTGGGATCTGCCTTGCCCTTTCTGAGCAAGATTTGCAACGCTGCTGGTGTACCCTTTTGCTTCCAGCAATGACTCATGAGGAGCACTTCCTGGCTTCTGGAAAGTGGGTTCCCTCTCTAGCCTGTTTCTATCACAAGTATATGTTTCAAAATTAACCTATAACTAACCTGTAAACTGGGCAGTGGTTAGGGTTGCCAGATCCCATCTTCTCCCTGGTGGGGGATTTGGGGGGAGGTGTTCCAGGAAGGAGCAGGGCTATCCCCAGTGTGATGATGTCATTTGGAGTGACTTCATTGAGTCTGGGATGGAGAGCAGCATGCATACATACCCTGCATTCCCCCAACCATTTAAAGAGAAGCTTCCCTTTAAATGGTTCTGGGAAAAGCGAGCACTCCTGCCCCTGCCCTGTGAACCGCAAATTCACAGCTTGCAGGGCAGGAGCAGGCAGCCCCCACTTGGAAGGAGAAGGCATGCCCAGTGCCATCTGGGGCAGCGGATGACTGTTGGGGCAGGGTTTTCCCCCACCAGCATCTGGGGGGAGCTTCAAAAATTGGGGTATCCCCCAACCCCACCTGGGGACTGGCATCCCTAGCACTGGTAGACTACAGGACTGTAAGGTATGCTGTTGTATTTCTCCAAATTTCTAGATTCTGGTGAGCAGAGAAACACAAACAATGACAGGTACAGGGCCTTTACAATTACATGGATATTAATGGGAATTGTATACATAAAGTCAAGGGCTCCCATTGTCATCCAGATTCTGGGCAACACTAGTCACTGATATAAAAGAGTAATGACTTACATCCAATGAACCATGAGTGGAATTCTTCTTGTGGAATATGGCTTTCCCACCCTCCCCCTCTAGCTGCATCCTTTGCATCTCCAAAAGCAGGCCCTGAGTACTATAGTAATCACGAGGACAATATGGAATGTGTCCCCATATTTTTTTAACTCAAGAACAGGACCACCATATGTAGTGTCCTCCTATCAGCACAGTGCCAGCAGTTCTCTTCAGATTTGGTTGGACTGCTTGGCATGTTTGGCAGTGCTTAACTCAAGCCTCGATCTCCGCGTCAATGCCCAGCCACCATACATAGCTTTGGGCCAGGGCCTTCATACAGACAATCCATGTGTGTGCCTCATGTAAGGCCTTGAGGACGCAGTGATGCAGGGTGCTGGGAACTACCACCCTGTCTCCCCATAGTAAACATCCCTTGTGGGCAGACAACTTGTCCTGGTGAGCCATGAAGGCTGCAAATTCTGGGCCCATTGCGGCCACGGGCCACCCCCTCACCACCCAGCCGAGAACCCAGGAGATGAGAGGGTCCCGTGCTGAGCGGCAGGCGATGTCAGCCACCTGGAGTGGAGGGAAGGTCTTCCACCAGGAGCACACAGTGTGCTGGAGCCGGGTCTTCCTCGATGGCAGGCAAGGGCAGGCAGCTGAGGGCATCGGCGTGTCACATAGCCATCCCGGGCCAGTGCTGCAAGCTGTAGTTATAGCTAGACAGGAAACTGGACCAGTGCAGGACCCGTGGGGAGAGGACCTGCGGTGTCTGCCGATCCACTGCAAGGAGGCTGAGAAGAGGGCGATGGTCTGTAGCAATGGTGAAGGGCTGGCCATAGACAAAATCATGGAATTATTTAACGCTGGCCACAATTGCAAGACCCTCACAGTTGATCTGGGCATAATTCCATTCCGCAGTCAACAGCGTCCGAGAGTAGTAGGCGACCAGCACCTCATGCCTATCTGGGAGCTGGTGAGTCAGTAGGCAGTATCGCAGGCCAGAATCACTGGCAGTGATTCATTGAAGTGTGCCCGGACTGCGTTCGGGATTAAGAGAGCCTTGACACCTTTGAATGCAGCGGCCTGGCAGAGGCCCCAAGACCAGGGGGCTTACTTGTCCAACAAGCAGTGTAAGGGCTCAGCTACTGCCACCTTGTGGGGGAGGAAAGTGTGGTAAAAATTCAAGAGACCCAGGAACGCCTGGAGCGCTGCCTTGGACTTGGGCAGAGGAGCCTCAATGATGGCCTTTATCTTGTCCCTTGCTGGGTGGAGTCCATCTGCGTCGACCATGAACTCCAAGAAGTCAACAGAAGGGACTCCTAGAAGGCACTTCTCCCACTTTACTTTGAGGCCTGCTTCATGGAAATGGCAGAAAATGGCACACAGATGGGAGGTGAAGTCCTCTGGCGTGGCTGCGGTGATCAGCACATATTCGAAGAATGGTGTGACGCCTGGGATCCCTTTCAAAAGAGAATCCATGAGATGTTGGAAAAGGCCCAGGGCAACGCTCACCCCGAACTGCAGCTGCTTTAATTTGAAGGCCCCCCGGTGCGTGACAATGGTTTGTGCGGCAGCCATGGCCTCATCCACGGGGAGCTGCTGGTAGGCCTGGATGAGATCGAGTATGCCAAAAATCCTTGCCCCTGCTAATGTGGGTAACACGCAACTCACAACTGTGACTGGGTATGCGTGGTCCTGGAGAGCCTTATTCGGCGTGCACTTATAGTCCGTTCAGTTTCACGAGAGTGACTATGGGGGCAGCATAGGAGACCCGTTCCAGGACCCTTGTGCCACGAGGCAGTCCAGTTCCAGATCAATCTTTGGCTTCAGGGCAAACGGGAACCCTTCTGGCTCACATGTGGATAGGCGCCACCTGGAGGTCGAGTTGCAAGGATACTAGGTGGCCCATGTAGCAGCCCAGAGTTCCATCAAAGATTGATGGAAACTCGCCTCAGACTTCACTGAAATCCTGTGGGGCGCATTGCTTTACTCCCTTGATGGAGATTCCCAAAGGGGCGAACCAAGCATGGCCCAAAAGGCTGACCAGGTTGCCCTCAACTACTAGTAAGTCCAGATAGTCGTTAAAGGCCCGTTACTAGACTCAGAAACACCCCACACCCCATATAAGAACACTGTTCCACTGAAAGTCCACCAGGGTCACAGGTGAAGGATGCAGATGGGGCCCCACATTAGGACACAGTCTCTTAAGTGTCTCCACTGATATGATGGAGGCTGCAGACCCGGAGTCTAACTCCTTGGAACAATTTTAACCTGGACCTTGATTTTAGGGGCTGAGGTCTGGTTCAGAAGCCGCAGTACCTGTTCACTCATAAGGAGGTAGAGGTCTTCTGGGGCAGCACCATCCTCGTGGTGCATGGTGATGTGGAGCTGGCTGTGTTGTCAGGGCGTGGGACCCCTTGGAATGGCAGGCTTGAGCTATGTGGCCGGAGTGGCCACAGTTCTGGCAAGTGGTTTCCCTGAACCGGCACATCTTCCGATCGTGCCGGTCCCCGCAACTGGCGCACTCCTGATGGCTGGACTCCTGGACAGGAGGCAACATCAGGGGGATGATTTGGCCCCAATGCCCTGTTGCTGGCTGTCCAGCGGAACTGTTTGGCCATTTTGTGAGACAGGATACTGGACCAGATGGACCATTGGTCTCTTTTTATGTTCTTAATTTAAGCATGCTTACAATCATAGCCTTAAAATTACAAAACTGAATCTTGTATTGAGTTAGGAAGATATATTACCAAAAAGAACACAAAGCAAAATAACTGTTTAGCCATCCAAGAAGTCACACATAACAGGGCTAAAACAAGTCACAAGATAAGTCTGGATGGTGTGCAGCTGAGCGGAGAGCGTTAAAGGGGTGGACATTCTGTAGCAAACAAATGTTTTATTTATTACATGTAGACAAACCAGTTGTAGGATGATGCTGGAGTAATAGCTCAGAAATGGGAGGGGGAGTGTCAGCTAATGCTGCCATCTCCTGCCCAGGAGGTGGGATGAGTGAACCCTTGACGTCGGGTCTGTGGAATGTTATGTTATATTTCTCATGGCATGCTTATCGCTCTTCGAGCTGCTCTGATGCTGGGAGACTGATGGTGCCTGCCCATGTGTCCCTTGTCCTGTCTGACTCTAATTCTTCCCACTTTTTCCCTGGGAACCATAAACCAGTATTTTAAGCACCTTTTCTTTGGCTTGGTGATTGGTTGCAATTCCTTACCAGACCCTTTTTTGAATTCTGTATAATTGTCCTGCTTGGGGCTGTGCCAGCCATTACTAACACAAGAAGTGTAGATGGCCATAGCAGATCTTTCTCAATGAAGCATTCCTGTTTAAGGACACCTGTTGGTGACTGACTCTGTAGGACTCTCACAGGGAGCTAAAAATTTAGAAGAAACAGAAGAAAAATTCTGTTAGCTCTAAAAATAGCATCAAAATATTTACAGGTCGATGTTAGATGGTTTCTGAAAAAGTTAAGCAATTGTAATAAATGTATAAAAGTGATCAAAAGAGATTTTATATTATGGTAACATATGGTGCCAAAATATGAGATAGAAAAATGAAAAAAAAAGTATGAGTTGGGTAGAAGGTTTGATGAGAAGAGCTGATTTGGAGAAGCTATTTTTACTGCCTTCTCCCCTGCCCCCCTGGCAATCCCTGGTACCCCTTGAAAAACCATTCCTAGGGGCAGGGGTCATTTCGAGCAGGAACTCGGGGGAGCGCAGCTCCGGGAGTTGGTGCCAGCCCCCCCCCCCCGGTGGGGGAATGCCTGCTTCTGTCATGGCTGCAGCAAAATGAGCTCGTCCCCTGGAAAGGTCCTTGTTCCTCCGACCAGCCTTCTGAAGGCTTCAGCCACCACTGAAACTATCCTCCCAGAATAGTGGTATTTCTGAGGCTTGGATTAGTAGCTGTCCCCTCTCTGCCTCTTTCTTTCTCTTCTCTTTCTCTCTCTCGCTCTCTTCTTTCTTTCTTGCCTTCTGACATACTTCTGGTGATGTCAGGTGGTGTAGCATATGCAAATAAGTTATGCTAATAAGTTATGCTAATGAGCTTCCGCACCTCTTTTTCTACGAAATGACCCCTGCCTAGGGGTAAGGAGATTCTAGAACAAAATGCCATGAAGTAGAAATTTCCCTGTGGGGAGGGAAGTTTGGCACACATACATATCCATAGCTTAGTAGAGGAGGAAAATACAGGTATGAACTGAAAATAGTGCTGTCTGTCTCAGGGGGCTTGAAGCAGAAGACGGGAGATACCACTTTGGCTTCTATCATACCAGTGCTGGTTCACAGTGACTTTGTTTCATGAGACTGAAGTTGGTTCCCAGTGCCCAGGAATTTGCAGTCCCAATAGTCTTATTTGTAGGGGCTGTGGTGGCTCAGAGGTTAAGATGCTGAGCTGCAGACCGGAAGGCCGGTAGCTTGGCAGTTCAAGACCCGAGTGCCGCGTGACGGAGTGAGCTCCTGTCTCTGGCCCCAGCTCCTGCCATCCTAGCAGTTTGAAAGCAAGAAACTGCAAGTAGATAAATAGGTACCGCTTTGGTGGGAAGGTAACAGCGTTCCGTGTGCCTTGGCATTTAGTCATGCTGGCCACATGACCACAGAAGAAGTCTTCAGACAGTGCTGGCTCTTCGGCTTGGAAATGGAGATTGGAAACCACCCCCTAGAGTTGGATTTGACTGGCTTTCGAGCAAGGGAAACCTTTACCTTATAGTCTTATTTGAAAATCCAACCACAAATATTGATGAGATTTAAAGGGCTTTGTACCCCCAAAAGGGCTGTGCACCACTCCAAATCTTATAGCCTCAGACTCAGGTGTTTCTTCCTTGTGAGGTGACATAGACCAGTACCAGGTCCAAATACTGGTTTTGGTACTAATTGTTCTATGGTAGGGTGCCTCCAGGGAATTGAATATTATGACATTGGGAGTAGCTGCACCCCATAATAAGCTCTGGACAGCTTTGAGACATATGTCCCTGGACTCTTATTGGAACTGTTGATGTACACTGCTGCCCAGTCCAGGTAATATTCAGTATAATCTAAGTCACTTGTTCTACTCTAAACCTATTGATTGCAGTTAGCTTGGACTGGAGTAACTCTTCACAGGACTGGACTGTTTGAACTCTGGAAAGAAAATCAGATAAGGGCAGTTTTGGAAGCACCCCTATTTATTTATTAAAAAAGAAACTTTTCAGTGTCAGCAATGAGGGTTCTTAGCGTGCTCAGTTTCAGAGTGAAGGCAGTAATTGGACTCATTTTGGGAACTGTAATTTTGTATTCTTTGTGGTAAATGGATTAGGAGAAATAACCATCTTTACTTCTCAGTGCTCACTTTCTCAGGAATGGCTTCTGAATTCCAAATTTCTTCTCTTTGTCCTTATTTTTGTTAGAGATTGCAGAGGCAGGTCAAAAGAGTTCTGAAAAACGTTTCTTGTGTTTTCCAGATAACGGAGAGCAGAATCTCTAGTGAATTATGCAACTAGCAGGTCATAATTCCAAACCAGTATGTGAACACTGAATTTCCCATTTATATATGTTTACATTGGAAATAGCAACACCGTTATAAAATGAGGAAAACACACATAAATAGGTTTTGCTTTGTGGATACACTAGAGAATATTTAAAGATAGTCAAGGGATTAATTTGTGAAAATAGCTTTGGGATTGTGCAATGTAGTCGAAAAGGAAAGGCAAGATCTTTATCGTTTGACAATGTCAGTAACTAGAGAAAGGAGTCTGAGGTGACTGTACTCAATGAACAACAGGGGCAGCTCCCCCAGGCCCCATGCTGGGTGGAACCCTGACCCCCTCCCCATGCCTCCAAAGGGATGGGAGAAGAAGAGGAGGCCCTTGCTGCTACGTATGCCTGACCCCTCTGGCAAATGGGCAGCTGGCTTCCAGCGATGGCCACTCCTGTCCGCCTCACACATGACAAGGTCCATGCCTTGCTTGGCCCTTGTTGGTGATTCTGGGACCCATCCTGGTGTTTCCCCCAGGGCCTCAGAGCTGCTAAGACCACCCCTGGAAAGAGTGGCACACTTCAGTAGCGACTCTGCAGTTCACAGGAAGTGGGGGAAATTGAGTCAGCCCTTCCACATCATAAGGAGTACAATGGGTTTCCAGAACTTTGGAGCGGGGATTTATTTTACTTTTTAAAAAATTCATTCTGCTGAGTCCAATGCCCATCATAGCTTGTGAAGAATTTCCCTGTCACTACTATCAGCTACAGATATTGTCAAATATTAAATACAGTGGCATTTATCCCAAACTCCATGGAATTCATAGAGTGGCATTTTCTTGCTGCAGTGTATCTGAACCCCTTGAAATGCTATTCCTTGGGTTCACTGTCCCTTGGGCTTGCAGCGGAAACCCTGTTCTGTTGGAGAAGCTGCATAGCTGGATACATGTCAACTACTGGCTGTCAAATATCAGTGCCTGAAATCAAAAAGCATTGGCTGACAAGTGCAGTCACATCCAGACAGTATTCAGTCTCAAAATTCAAAATTTTGCTTCAATGTTTCCATTTTTTAAAAAGTTGATACCAAATGCCTTTATACTGGTAACTTTCCTTTCCTCTCAAGTGACCTCCCCTTTCGTTCTTGTCTGGGAAAGGAGCCCAAGAATAGACCTCCTCTTGTTACCATCTGCCAGATCCCTGGAATAATAGTGTAGACACTAATGTTTCAAATGTTGTCACTTCATGTGCTAATGTGTTTGATTTGCATGCACATGGTGGATCTCTAACCCATGAGCTGTAATTTGTATCAGCCTCATCTTCCTGACAATGTTCATTATGTATCTGATTTGGCATGCAAGGGAAAGCAGCATTGTTTGCCATATTTCAGAGGCTGGAGCATGTCACTGTCTTTATTCAATGTATGTAGCATCAATCATGCAGTCATACGGCCATTGGCATCAGCCATTCAGAGGAGAAATTTATGGAACTATAATTCTCTATAATGTGATTAAGCATTTGGTTTCTTTGTACTAATGGAACAAATGTTGCTTTACGATCTAAGCCTCAGATTCTAAACATAGTGACATTGTGGTTTATTGTCCATACATGAAAAGATGCTCAGATTAGTGCTATGGGTACTTCAGAAATGAAAAAATAACAGGTTGGATCCAAGCTTCTACTTGTATAGAATGGAGGATCCACATTTATTTTATTTTATATATTTATTTATTATTTCTACCTGCAGCCTCACCCCACATTTATTCCATTTCTCAGTCCTCTAGGGCAGCTTTTAGGGGTTGGAGTACAGGAGACTGCAGAAGGAAGGAGGCAGGAAATCTCTGTTTTGTAAAGGGTACTTAGCTCATGGTTCTCTGACTATGTGTATGTGTGATCTGTATATATGCCCCTAGGGGAGACAGTGGAGAATCTACTGCAACTGGGCATGCTGAGGGTAGCTGTGGGGCCCACAGTATCAGTATATTGGAAACAAAAGTACTGTACTTAGGACTGGCTCTAGAGTTGCGTAGACCACCTTGTTGTTGTGACAATGAGCAGGAAAACCACCCCGTAATGGTGCCAGTCAAGGTCTGACTCCAATGGAACTTTACCATAGAATAGTATTTGAATGTCTTATGTATAAAAATACAATGCAGGAACCACATCCATCCACAGTTATTTTTGATGTCTAATGGCTTTCTTATGCTATCGGTATTACATGAAGAATATTTACAAGTGTCCAACTGGAAAACTGAAGAAATGTGCAACCCCTGTTCTTTTCACCAGCGTTTGTACAGGGGAAATTCCAATGGAGCTATGTTTATGGTGAGTTAAAGGAAGACCAAGCCACGTGAGTGTGTAAGAGACACTGAATGCAATACTGGATGAATAGACTGGTTTGCCACTTGCTAAGAGAAAATGTCTAAGATACTGTGCTGACAAGTCCCTAGTTAAAATCTTCTCTTTGCCATGTCTTCAGCTGGTGGCTTTAGGGTAAGCTCTCTCCCTCTCAGCTCCATCCCCGTCTGCAATAAGGGAAGAATAAAACTGACCTGTTATTACTTGAAAGATTGCTGAGAGAGTGAAGAATTTTAAATATACTATATAAATGGCAAGTATTATTATCAGAGGAATGCCAAATATTATATTCCCTGAGCTTCTACATACTCAGATAAATGAAACACACCACCCATATATTTAAAAACTAGACAATTGAGTAAGCAGTGCTGCATTTAGCCCTCTGAATTCCACAGGGCTTATTTTAAGGAAGGTGACTTTGCAGTGAAAGATGGAATTGGAGGGCTTCCATGCTATAATGTAAACATTGCTTCAGTGCCATGATAAGGAGCATTTAAAACCCCAGTCACATCAACAAATATGACAGCCATGTACGGACTGTGCAGAATTGCTCTGGGATTTATATCGTTGTTTGGTGGCTTGATGTACAACTAACTGATTCAGCATTCATAAAACACACATTGTGTTAGACTGGCGGACATATCCATCCAAATAAAAAGCATATTCACATCACATTAAAATGGAATAGGTGTAATATTTTAGCAAAGGATCTCAGAAGCATTTTTGGACTTTGATGTAATGGCTAAATTTTTAAAAAGCTATGAAAAACCTGATTGCATCTGATTTCCCTTGAAGTCAAATGTGCTGGTGTTTAAAATAGTTATGGTGCCCATTTGACAAGTGTGCGAGGAAGGCCCCTTGATACTCCTGTGTTCACACTCCTCTTCATACTTGCATGCTGCATGGTGATGTGGGAGGTTAGAAACAGCTATGGCCTGGAGAAAGAGGAGGCAAAAGAATAGTACTTTAAGGAGATTTAGGAAGTCCATGCTTACCTGCTAGCATCACAGAAATTGTGTATAGTGGCAGATGGATGAAGGATCTGACTCCAAGTGTTACTCCTCCCCCATCATGTTTAGCGCACTGCAGGCAGTTTTTAATACTTTATTAATGAATGGGGTACATATTTACCAATAGTGTATTGTGCTTAATACAGTGAATACTAATAGCAGTTTTCGTAGATACTGTGGAGTATCCTAAATCCATATTCAGGTAAACTTACTGGATTTGATGGTATTCAAGGTTCAAGATTTGGACAATGCTGTCTTTGGATGGGTGGACCTCAGCTCTCAGGATGCATGGAGAAGGTCCCTGCAGGACCACTGAAATCCAAGTCCATGTCTTTCACTTCTGCATATCATTTTTGCCTTTCATTTTATAAGCAAAAAGGGGATTTAAAGAATCTTTCCCAACACAAGCCATAATTACAGTTTTGCTGGCTGTCACCATAAGCAGCATAAACCTCTGGGTTGCTGAGCTTCAGCCATTTGTGATACAGTACATTTGAGAAAAATAGTAAAACAGAAGAAAAATAGAAACAAAACAATTTTGTGAACACAATCCATTATTAGTATAAATTGTTAGTATAAATGCAAGTGAAGGAAATTCAGAATCAAGCCTAAATCATTTACAGATATATGTGTTTGTATTTAATCATGTGAACAATGCTTTGGTTCAAAGCAATGGAACAGATGGCCATTTCTATTTTAATTCATGATCTGATCTGTTGCATGCTAGTAATCTCTGAATTTCATTTGCTTTATGCAAATCCTTTGGCTGTTCCAGGACGTTATCTACCATATACCACTGATATCAAACTTAGGCCTATTTATATTTCAAAATTTCAATTAATATCTTGATTTAGATACAAAGATATGTATGTGTGTGTGTATCCCAAACTCATCTAGTTTTAAAGCTATTTTGTGAAGAAAATAATAAATGGGTATACTGCAGCAAAAATCTAACCAATGAAGTATGCAGAAACTACTTCTGTTCTGATCGTTTGATAGACACGTGTTGCAATCTGTAATCTAGTTAAACCTAAATACTTTTAAAAACATCAAAGTGGCAGTCCTAAGAGCCTTTTACATTTAATAGACCCAAGTAGGATTCTGAATATTGCTGTCTAAACACTATAGATTTTGATGCAAAAATGGATCTGCCAGCAAATATGACATCCCCCTGTGTAGATTCCACCTGTCTTTTCTCCCACAGATAATTTAGGATTATGACCTCCTATTTTCCATTTTTAATTGGCTACTGACATCTAATGTTGTGTAATAACGGTGGAGAAACATGTTATACGAAGAATCCAAATGGGGTACATGATTCTGCACATTATGGCAGATAGGAGAAGACTTGACAAGGAGACACCATTTGACAGAGGTCTCAGATTGTGGGTAATATGCAGTTCCATAGTTAGGAGCTATCAACTCTCACAGCTAGAAATGTTGGTGCTGCTTCCTCATAGCATCTACCACATCATGTCTGAATAAGGCATGAGACTGAAACCATATGTACCTATGAAAAGCCCTGCTGCAGTAGACAAGTGGCCGGTTCTCGTTCAGCATCCTGTCTCACGCAGTGGCCAACTAGTTACTCTGGAGGGCCAACAACAAGACACAGAGGTTCCCTTTATTACTGTGACTAGTAGCCACAGTACAATTCTGTACAATTCTGTGTCCATCACTACATCATCTGGCAGTGATTTTCTATCCCTTTCCTAGTAATCCAGAACATAGAGTTTGTTTGTTTTTCATACCCTTTATGGCACACTTTGACATTTACACTGAGCTATCCACTTGACCCCAATGTCTCTTTCCTTCTCAAGCTCAGCAAGCTCAGACCCCATTACCATGAGAGCCAGCATGGTGTAGTGGTTAAGAGCGGTGGCCTCTAATCTGGAGAACAAGGTTTGATTCTTCACTCCTCCACATGAAACCTGTTGGGTGACCTTGGGCCAGTCAGAACTTTCTCAGCCCCACCTACCTCTCCTTGTTGTAAGCTGCCTTGAGATGCCTTAGGGTAGAGAAAAGTGGGGTATAAAAGACAACTCTTCTTCTCTTCTACTTCGAGTTGGAATTTTTTGTTCTAATATGCGTCACCTAACTACACTAAACTTTATTCGCCACACTGTTAACCACTCACCCAATTTGCAGAGTTCCTCTTCAGGTTCTTTACAGTCAGCCTCAGTTTTTACCATCCTGAATAATTTTGTGTCATCTGCAAACCTGACCACTTCATTGCTCACCCCAGTTCCAGATCATTTATCAATATATTAAATAGAACCAGCCCCAATACCAGTCATTGTGAAAACCTACACTTACTTCTCTTCATTGAGAGAACTGTCCATTTGTTTCTATTATTGTGGTTCCTTCTCATCTTATTCTCCCCTGACTAGGATGCAAGGTGGTGATTGGTTGAGAAGGAACCACACAAAAGGCCTCAGCCTCAAGATCCATATGCTTTAGTTATTTTGGAAGCTGCTACATGGAAGTAAACTACCTGTAAATGTGAATAATAGATTCTTACCTCCAAACCCCTGATCCAAAGACTAATGAAACTGGCTTTTACTTACTTCAACTTTTAGGCAGTAGAGCAGTATTTAGGTCTGAGTTCTGTTACAATACTCTACAAGAGTCTGAGTCTGAGTTCTGTTACAATACTCTACAAGAATGTGCCATCCTTATTTCACAATAGTTCCACCAACGTTGGTGGCACTACTTCAGATTAGCTGGTATTTAGATGGGAGACCTCCCAGGAATACCAGGATGGGAGATCTCCAAGGAATACCAGGGTTGTGATGTGGAGGCAGGCAATGGCAGGAAGTGGTGACCTCTGTTAGTCTCTTGCTGGGAAAACCGCAATGGGTTGCCATAAGTTGGCTATGATTTGACAGTACTTTCCACCACCACCAAGAGTGCTACCCACATATTATTTAGTATTAAAATAAGCTGTACTGCAAGGAATTCAGGGGAAAGGATTTGCCATGGAGGGTTTCTTTTTCCTCAGATAGATTGAAATCAACATAGCTAATTGACTAGCAGTATCGTAACAAAAATAAATCCGAATTCTCCTACACATATATTGTAACACTTTATATGTAACACTTTGTGCTAGAATGCCAAATGATATATTGTACTGATCATAACTAGTAAATAGAGAATTACAGACACATTATTTTTTGGCATGCTGTATCCTGGTTGCTTCTCTCTCTCTCTTCCCCCCCTGCCCTCATCCTCTCTGTTCTTAAAAAAAAAAAGAAGAAATCACTGCACTCTCAAGCCCCAACTAAGTGATATGAAAAACTCAGTCTAAAGCCATCTCCAGTCCACCAGTTCAAGGTTGGTGGTAACATTAAAAATATCTGGTAGCTTTGAAAATAAGAAGAAAAAATAGAAGATCTTTAAAAATGAGCACAACACTGAAAGATTCTTTGCTCATCCATCTTCACTGAAGGCCATAATAAAAAGAGGGTTTTTTTAAAAAAAATTCAGAAAGTCGGGCAAAGTCTCTGACTAGCTCCACAGTTGAGCAACAGCCGATGATAAACCTTCTTGGTGTGCACATGCTGTTCGTGTTTGATATAGCGAACAATGTTACCTAAAGGCCATGTACAGCAAATTCTCAAGGCTGGGATGGGTGTGGGGAATATTTGATGAGGCAATCTTATGTGAGATTTTTGGGTAAGATCCAAGCTAATACTTGGTGACTAGCATTGTTGTCCAGAGTTTGCTATTCAAGACAAAAGGTATTTATCCAGCATTGTCATAATGCTCAAATTACCAATGCTCAAATTACCATTCCCACTTACCAGTCTACATCTCCTTCAAAGAGCAGTTTAGGGATTTGACTTGAGAGCTGGGGGGGGGGGGGGGGGTTGCTCTTGTGAAATATTGACTTCCAGGGATTTTTTTTTTAAAGAACAGTAGGAATTATCTGGGAGCAGCTTCTGAAAAGATAATTTGGAGGTATGGTGTGTGCCTGCTCAATAATGCATGATTGCACTATAACCTAAGATATTCCAGGACTGGGATATTAAAGCCAGAATGAAAATAGCTCCATTTGTTCCATATGTTTTCATCTCTTGTTGCCCTCATGGGATGTGCAAATGTACAGAAACCTGGGCTGAACTTCAAACAAATTCGTCATGTGCCCTCCCCTTCTAAATAGGGTAAGACCAATTGCACAGCATGTTGATAGATATTTGATTAGATTATGAACACAAAATCCTTGTATATTTTGTGGATTAGAAAGGGCCCTTTTTTTTTAAAAAAAAGTCATACTTGGGATCTGGTCTGGAGAGGCCAAAGCTGTGATCCTATGCCACTTAACTGAGATTAAATCCCTTTGAATCGAGTGGAAGTAATTTCTAAGTAAATTGGTGTAGGATCACTCTGCCAACCACACTTAAGGTCCATCGAAATCAATGGCTGAGTTTAGCCATCTTGGATGATAACAAACATCCTCTGGTCTGAAGCCAGGGAACCGGTGCGTAAGAAGGACCCCTCGTTTACAGCCCCCGACCCAAACACCACAGAAACACTCTAAAAACAGCGAATGGGTTCTTAGTTCCATTCATACACAAGGTTCAGTGTTTCCATAAGTTAGATTCATCTTCCTTTTCACCCCTCTCCCAAGAAACACACACCAGCTGCTGTGTGCCTGCCCCCCCTCCAAAAAAATTAGATACTGAAGGGAGACCAAAGGCCAGGAAACCCATTTTTCTCTGCAATTCCCACTTACCAGTCTTGCAACAGATGTGTACAGATAGTATTCAAAGGCTACTCTGTTAACAGTGCTGTCAAAGGCTAGAACTTCCTCTTTCCCTTTACTACTATTAGGTGACTGAAAGTCGTGCCCTTTTCCGTTGATGTTTTCCAGCACCACGGAGAGAGGAGCACAGCGTCCTCTTGAAAGTGATGGTAACTGAAGAAGAGCGTGTCCTTCGCCAATCCGCTGGGCTGTGGCTTCGGTAAACACTTCCATTCATAAAACCGGAGGCTGCACCCCACAGCTGGGTAGTGGGGGGATGAGGCGGGGGGGGGGGGGAGAGGCAGTCCAGTATTAAATAGGGCATTACTGTGTCTTATTGGCCACCTGATGTTATTGTGGTGCTGGACAGTGACGGATGCATCCTTGAACCGGCCATGGCATTGAAAGGGTGCTTGGCAGGAAATGGGTTTTTTTTTAAAAAAAACTCATAACGATATTAAAGAATTGCTTTCTTGCACCATTCGGCAAAGGCAGGTAAATCGTTCATGCAGAAACAGAACTGGCCCTGGTCTGTATGAAGTGACACTCTCCAAACATGGCATAAGACCCCACCCACCCCTTCTCCCAAAAGCCAGCCTCGCCTTATCGTTAAGGTGGACATGATCGCCCCAGACCAAAAAAATATGTCGCCTCCCCATGCAGGGGCTGTGGAGAGAACAAGGCTGGGCGGCTTTGAAGTGGACCCTTCCTCCAGCTTCGGCGACCAGCACAACCCAGCTCCTCTGTTCAACAGACTGTCTCGACACACATGAGCTCGGGTTTTTCCCCCCAGTTTCCCTTCGTTCCTATTGATGAGCCGACTGAATATTGGGATCCAAAGACTGAATAACAAGGAGAGGGGCTGGGGAAGCGGGGGGAGAGGAAGGTGACTCTGTGTAGCCCGCTCCCCTTCGAAAGAGCGTGCTCGGTCCATTGCCTCTGTCCGGAGATTGCTCGCCCCCCCAGCCGCCGCTCCGGTCCTCCAGAACCCCCCTCCCTCCCTCCTTCCTTCCCCATCCCCAAATGAAGATCGCCCTCCTCCTCCTCCTCCTCCTCCTCCTCCTCCTCCCAGTCGCAGACTGGAGACAGGCTTTGAGAGGGCAGCTCGAGAGAAAAAGGATTAGGGGCGAGAGCGCTGGAAGTTAAATCGTGCTGCATATTTTTTAAAAAAATGGGCGGATTGGTCTCGGGATGAGAGCTGGGTACCACCTTCCTTTCTAAAATAAAATCTCCCTGGCATGAAGTCACAGCCTCTTTCACATCCGGTTTACCCCGGGACGTACTACTACTGCCTTGGTAAAGAGCAAAGCCCCCCCTCCCCCCCGCTTTCCTTTTTTTTGGGCTGGAGCTGCGATCTGAATCCCGGGCAAAGAACATCGGGGTGTTGAAAATCGAAGAGCGAAGCGGGCGGCGGCGGCGACGGCGGCAGCAGCAGCAACAGCGGCAGAGTCCATGATGGCTGAGCGCGCCTGAATGAGTGAGAAGAGCAGCAGAGTCTCAGCCGCGGCTTCATTAGGCGGTTCTCGCGGGCAGACTCGGCCAGTCCACCGAGGAGCCCGTGCCCGGAGGGTCTCTAGGTAACAGCCGCTTGCTTCCCTGCTCTCGCCTCTGCCGGCCAGGGCTCTTCTCTCGCTCTCTCGCTCGCTCGGTGTTGCCTTTGTGGGTGGAAGGGGCTCATTCCGCTTGCTGCTCCCATCGCAGGTACCGCGTCGGCATGATCGCCCCATCTTCGTCTCCCCCCGCCGCCCCACCCCCCACCGCATCCCCCTACCCAGCTTGAAAATCCGCAGCGATCGATGGGCGATTGATAAGGGGGGGAAAGCGGGGGGGGGGGAGGGAGGGGGGGAGACGGGGCTCAGCGATCTGCGAGAGGGGAAATCACCGTAACTGCACCCATTGGGGAGGGGGTGTAGTGGGGGGGGGGGGCTGGGTGTATGTGTAGGGGGGTAGATGACTTTCTGAGCAAGAGGCGAGCATGCAAAGTTGCCAGGTAGGCTGCAAAAACAAGTCCCCGTCTCCGCCTCGGGAGAAAGGCGAGGATTCTCCACCTGGCTCGGGCAAGGCAGCTGGGGGGGGGGGGGGTTGCTTGCAACCTAAGCCTGGGAGCGGCGTGCGGGTCTCTCCTCTCCGTCTCGCTCTTTCGGAATATCGGGGTGGGGTGGGGTGGGGTGGAAGAGGACCGCGCTCCCCTTGAAGTGCCTTTTGACCGGGGGGGGGGGCGGCTTTGATCTCGGTGTGTGCATTTTCTAGAGGCTGCTTCCCAGCATATATGACGATGTGGTGATTTTCTGTGTGGTCGCTTATTTCCAACACCTCCCCCCCCCCCCCCCGGTGGTGGTGGTGTGAGAGTCTTGTAGTGCAGGGGGGATCTAGCTTCCGGCAACTGGCATTTTATGACTGTTTGGCTGAGGGAGAGCGCAAAAGTTGTTAGTTTAAACGGTGCTTGTGCTTCTTTTTTTGCGTCTACAGATGCAACACCCCTTTTGCAAGGGAAAGAAAGCAGAGCAACTCACGGCCATGAGGATCTCTCTCTCTCTCTCTCTCTCTCTCTCTCTGTCTTTCCCCTACAGCCCATATGGAGAAAGCCCTCTGTCTTTTGCTCACCATTGTTCAGTGTTTTAGCTTCCGATGCTTCGACTCCAAACACATCTGGTCTCTTACACAGTCTGTGCTCCCTGGTGTTTCACGATGCTGGCTGCGAGGCTGCTGCCTCCTTTTCGCTGGTTTTAGAAACGGTCATTTGTTCTCGTTTTGGTCTTTTTTTAAAAAGTGTTTTCCAAATAGTCTCCGTGCCAGGAGAAGGTGATGCATCTTTTTTGCATTCTTGGGCAGAGCAGAGCGACTGGAGTGGATTCCAGCACTAGGCAGGGAGAGGCAGAGGCAGGCGGCGACACTGTTGCAAGCAAAGTGAATGGTGGAGATTGCTTCCAGAAAAATCATCTAAGTTTGAGATCCGAGGTGGAGGAAGGAAGAGGGGCAGACTTTCGCTCTCCCTCTCCCTCTCTCTTTTTTAATCCAGATTAAAATGGGGCTGTCTCCAAAAAGTGTAAAAGAAGATGGAGTCTTTGTAGCAGGGGTGTCCTTCTCCCAGCAGCCTGGGAGAGTGGCTGAAGATTGAGGGGAGGGCAATCTGCATGCAATTATCTGCACATGATTTGATTACGAGGCATGCTCTTTAAACTGATGGAAGTCTCCGGGTTCGTACACAGACCTCCTGAATGACAGCCTGAAATGCTGGACTGCTTCTTCCGGTGTAATGGCTTGGTAACCTAGAGGACAAGGCATGGAGGTCTCTTCAGAAGAGAGTTCTTTTCATACGACCTCCTCTAGAGCTCCAGAACCTCTGGGAACAGCCTTTCTAGCACTGACTGAGTCAAGCAATTGTTTCTCTCTTGTTAATGCTAAAATGATATTTACATTCTCCCCCAAAATTGTTAGTGCTATTTGTGTGTGTGTGGTGTGGTGTGGGGGGGGGGGCGGAGAATGGTAGAACTTCATAAGCAGTTTTATTTGAGAGAATGAGGGCTCTTAGACCATAAAAGAAATTTGATGTAGGTTGTTTCACTGAGTTAAATGAAGAATCCAACCTCTAGAAAACCAGAAGTGGAAAGTGTGAAATGGACGGGGCCATTTTATTTTTCTTGTGAATGGCACACCATCATTTACTTCTTTGACTTTGGGGAGAACAACCTATGTTTATTTTAGACTTATTTCAAGTCAGTTCCAATTTTTCACTGCATGGAATATTTACTTCTATTTTTATTATGTTTTGTTTTCAGTTTTCCTAATCTACCATGAAGATGACCAGTCTTCTCTATGACCGTCTTTGGGCCTGTGCTTTCCTCATGAGCACACTAACCGGAAGAAGGTGGGAAAAGAGCTTCTTCTTTTTTTAAAAAAAAGAAAACATACCCAATCTCAGTTTGGAACTTTAAAAAAATCATTACAAGAGAAACAGGCAACACATGGGATGGGCGACTACTAAAGTGTATTTGAGGGAAGTTAATCCTGCTCAAATCCCAGCTAAATCAAAATACGAGAAGATTGAAAGAAACATCTGTAGTGCAATGCTGTTCAGAAAGGCTTCAGGAAAGACTAGCCACACTAAGGCTAGATTAATTATTTAAGTGCAGCTAAGAGTACATACAGAGAAAACGTGCAAGACATAGCTTCCTTTTAGCAATTCATGTGTAGATTTCTTGATTCTCCCCCCGCCTCACTCAGATGAGTGGGACAGGCCTATTAATACTAATACTGCCTCCAGCTTGTTAATACTAGCTTATTAAAACAGAGTTTACACTTCAGATCAATACTGAAAGCATCAGCAGTATTGCCTAGGTACCTTAACTTTACCTATTAATTGAAAATTTTGAGTCAAAATATGCTATGTTAATTCATAGCCAGTGCAGAGATTTGTCATTGGCATCATAGAAAAGAGATCCTAAATATACTGAATGGGATATAGGGAGAACCGTTAAGCTGCCAAATGGACCTAAAGAGGATAGTTTTATCAATAACGTATCACTGAAAATATGGTTTGACTCTGAATTGCAAATGATAGGGAATACATGTCATCCAATTCACATCCTTTATTCAGCAACATTCAAAGCATTGTGATGGTTTACAAAGGTAAAATGTGCATTTGTGTAGAACTGGGATGGTGAGGAATACTCAAACGGATCTCCAGCATTTCTTCTCAAAATAAAGGACAAGAAAATAGACAACAACAAAAGATGTGCACAGCTTTAGCTTGTGTAGCTCATAATTTTTAAAAAATACATAAAATTTATTTATTCATTAATAAATGAATAAATAAAAGGAAATTGTACCTTGACTATCTCTCTCTTGTGTGATCACCTTATTCATGTCATGTGATGGCATGTATGTTTCACCTGAACTGTTGATTTGGAAGTGAGACCCAAGGTCCATTTGCTTGCCTTTGAAAAATTACATGAGGTGTCACTATTATAATGACCTGTAGATGGAGTTAGTGCACAGTGTTTTATTACACAGTTGTTTAGGGTGAAACCACAAACACAGTAACTGACATTTTCCTTCAATATATTCAGGCTACACACTGAAAACAATCATTTCTGAAATAAAATGTTTGCCATCCAGGTTTGGCTTATGGCTGCTTGCACAATGGGCGAAAGTTTCATGTAACAAAAAGTCACCTGTTTGTCATCACGTAGCACTGTTTATAAATACTACCAATGCTTGTGATAGTTTGTTAAGATGTATGCCATAAGAAGGTAGTTTCGAGGTGTTTTCACTGCTTACGATGTTGAATCTGGGGAAGCCATGTTAAGAAATTTAGAAAAGGAAGTTACACAATAAAACTTAGTAGAGATGTGCCTTAAAGAACTATACAAAAACTCTCAAGATCTTTTGATGACTATAAAGGAATAGGAAATTATCATTTTAGAGTCCTCATGGAGAGAAAAGTAAGACTAAACCTATACGACTAAAAAGACCCCCTTTGGACTCTTCCGAAATCCCAAAGTAAGGTGATAATCTCCGAGAACTCCACTATGAAGAAATAGATATTGTTTTAAATGATAGCAATTAAAGACTATAAAACTTAGAATATTATGAGAGATAGTTTGAGATTTATGAAGGAAATATTGTAGAAGTTCAATTGAAAAGAAATTTTTAAAAATAGCTATCTGTTTATTAAATTAAGTATTATTTGTTTAGGAGTTCAAGGAGATGATAGTAATTGTTCAATAAGCAATCACTGGTAGTGAAAAAGAAAATAATTTTATCTATATTAAGTAGACACTGGCAGTGCAATAGAGTATAATTGGATGGAATAGTTTGTATACCATTCCAAAGTTGTATGATATTTGTGTTATGGACATGTGATGTGGAAAATAATAAAATATACTATTTTTAAAAAAAGAAATTATTTGTAATTTTGCATTTTAAATGTTTTCTTTTATAGTATCAGAGCAAGTTGTCCCTGCTATTATTTTATGTACCTATTAATGGAGAAACGGGATAGGGTGTTTTTCCAGAAAAAAAGTTGAAATCTAAATGTATGTACATATACCATTGTAATCAGAAATAGACAGAATCCCCACTACACTGTTATTAGTACATCATGTTGGAATTTAGATGTCTTTATGTATATGCATGTGCTGATTGCAAGAATACTAGAGATCATAAAACACACATTGAAATCAATACTACTTAAGGCTTTCGATTGTTCATTAAATCTCCATTGTTTTCAATGGGACATAGCAAAGAATTACTGCTATGACCATCACTTTAAAAGTGAGGTGGAAGTTCAGCAGCCCTTGGGTACCCAAGAAACAGACCAATTTCCCGTGAATTTTGTTGACATTGCAATTAATGACATGTGTACATGATAACCACTTAGACATCATCCCGCTCATGAATAATGCAGTCTTGGACTAGATATATTCAAAACTGGTACTTCATTTAGGAAAAGATGGATCCTGCCTTTCTGTTGAGTGCATTGTAATGGAAACATTTGAAGGGGACCTTTCTGTCTGAACAAAAATTGGTACATTTGTGCAGGGAAACCTCCACCAGTTAAGGCTGTTGAAGGCATGCTTATGGTGTATTTTCAGACATACAAAATGACCTTCAAATGTTACAGAAAAGGTGTAGTTGACCTATGGTGGAATTGCAGAGGCCTAGCTTTTGCTGAATCTTTGATTAATCTTAGACACTTGAACAAATTATACAATTTTTCAAGAACTAGAAAATTTTATCTTCTGATGCTTAAAAAAATCATAGGGAATTAAACAAACATCCTCCAGTTTGCAAATGTATACTTATGATTATAATTAGATTAGTTTAGAAAAGCTTGATTACTCTACATAGAGAAAACATCTTATTGTTAGTTAATACATAAATAAAAACAGAATATATATTTGTGTATATTTGAAGTGGTAAATTGCAGGAATATAAGTGATGCATCTATATGTATTGAGCTCTCACTGGAATGATGAAGGAAAAAAATGCTGTTTCCATTTTGGAATTGTTAATTACACGTTTATTTGAAAAAAAAGATTGGACAGAATTTTCTATCCGTGAAATAGGATATAGAAATTGATTCTTTTCTATATTTATGCTCTTTGCAACATGGACACCTAGACATTGATGATGGTTAAATTATAGTTTAACATCATACTATATGTATTTGTTAAAATTGATGATGATTGGTCAGAATAAATGGAGCTTACAAGACATAGATTCCATTGTTAGCATTCACGAAAACACACTTCCCAAGAGGTTTTGGAAAAGATAGCTCTGTGACTCTTATCACACCAGATACATAAAGAAGGCTGATTCAGTAATAATGTATGTGACAAAGTGATCAAGAGGAAAGTAGCTTGGGGTTCAAGGGCTAAGTCCAGCTGAGTTTACTCTGGCAAATGTCCCATTTTGCGAATAGGAGCTTTCCCAGCTAAAGGGCAGAAGAAGGACTCAAAAATTTGGCTCTTAGACAACCATGATAGATGATTAGGAGAAAACAGCATGACTTGTACTTGAGAGTGCAGAAGGGGAATCATTCTCTTAATCACAAGAACTTGAGGTATCTGAGAAGAGGCCAGAACTTAGCTCATGGCCATGGCAAACACTCAGAAACAATTTGCTATGGAAATTTATATACTACTGTTAAATGGCAGTCTGGAGGAAAGAAATCCATACTAACTTTTGAATACACAAACCACTGGTGAACACTTTTTGCTATAATATAGAATATTGATCAACCTGAACCCAAAACTTGCCACGTATCAAAATCAAATAATTGTACTGAACTTGCCAGGGTGTTACTCTGTCCTGTCCTGTCACTGGGTGCAGATGTCTGGGTACTAAGCTTGACATCTTGGAGAAATACGAAAAACATCTAATCTTATCTCAAAATATGGTTTTTTGGCCACAAGGAAATGATTGAGGTGTGTTTCCAGGGGCTTTCCCAAAGGCATACGAGAAGCAAAAGAAGAAAAATCAAAAGAAGCAAAAGAAGAAATAAGCAAAAGAAGAAGCAAAAGAAGACAAATCTTATTTTAATAAGAAATCTGATTACAGATGTTACTAAGGCATCTGGAGGGAAGTGGGCAGGGATTTATAATGTAACGATGGAATCACTGGTTACAGTACTAAAATACTTCCTTAAAATCTGGGACACTTCTCATCAAATCTGTATGTTCAGGACTGAGCTTTCAAATTGCAAGCTGTCTTTTTTGGTTTATTTAGATACTCCACCAACTTCATTCATGACACATTTAATTCCACAATAAAACAAACCATTTTGAGGTTCAGTAAGGAAACACACTATCCCGTATGCACAAAAGTGGTGCAGAATGCAGAACTGTCGCAGACATGGACTATGGTGTAAAAAAAAATAACCAAGGGATAACTAATCACCAATTTTCAGGCTTGCACATATTTTGGTATGAGCTTTTTGATGGATATGTATACTTTGAAAAGATAATGTATAGGAGTCATTATGTGACAGTCTAGTGTGATGGAAGAGGTTTTGCACTATAAACAAAAGGAAACAGATTTCAGAGTAATGATTTTATAGGTTTGTCAGTGAATTAATTGTTTATAATGTTACCGGCACTTTTTTTCAGCTATGGACAAACTTCCTTGCAAGATGAAATTAAGGACAACACAACAATATTCACTCGAATTCTCGACAGACTACTTGATGGTTATGATAATCGCCTGAGACCAGGATTAGGAGGTATATTTTGCTGTATTTTTTTTATTCACCGTAGGGAAAAACAGCTATAAAATGATGATTTCTTTGTTTTTTTTCCTTTCCAAAATTGTTTTATTCCATGTCACAGGACCATAAGAGAGTGAAATTAATATGTAACTATTAAAAGGTAGTAATTAACTAATCAATCCTGCAGTATATGCCAAATCTGCACTAACTGCTATGTGTCTAGATGAATGTCCAAATTCTGTGACTAAATATGAAATATTCTGGACTTGCTGATAATGTTGATGGACAATTGTAACCAAAGCATACCAATGAAAATGTGCATCTTGCCTTACTAATGAAGCACCAAACTTAAAATCCATTCATTTTTTACTTTCCCCTCAATCTGAAGATTAAACCGAGTGAGAGGTCCCTGCCACACGAGTGAGATAATCCGGAGGGGAAGCGAGGCTTTTTTGCTCCGGTGCAATTTGCCCCGCAGTTGAGTGATCACACAGGTCTGTGGACCTGCCGGGGCACCTTGCCACTGCGTGATTAGATGCAACCGTGGGCAAGTTGTATTTTTGTGTGTGTGGTTGGTTTCCTAAGCACTTAAACAGGGGATTGATGAATCGCCTCCCCACCCTAAGGGCTTTCGATGATGCGCACATGGAGAAGGGGGGGAAAAACAACAGTGTGGCATTGGGATAGTGTGTGATCATGCTATCTGCGATGCCACACTTTGGCGCTGGAGTGATCACACAGGGAAACTCCAGCTGTGAACCACAGGAAACCATTTGATACTGGAGTTCCACTAGTAGCTTTTTACCACGATTCTCCACCAGATCAAAATGGTTTGCAATGGTTTGACGATGGTTGCGGGATGCTTCCCAGATGGGCTGGTGTGATCACAGCACTTTTATCCCGTGGTGAATAGTCCCTCTTCCGCGGCAAATGGGTGTGTATGATCGCACCCAGAGTGATGTTTGTGACCGGGGTGTCGCTGACTGAGGTGTAGGGAATTAATTTAAATATTGCCCACCCTGTTTAACTGAGTTGAGGACTAGGATGCTTTAGAACAAACATCTGTCCTCCCCCCCCAAAAAAAACCCTGTCCTCAAAAACATGATAATGTGATCTCTCTACAGTTTCAAAAATACTGAACAAAAAATAATGGCTTCAAACATAATGATCTGAACAAATAATTTTTGTGAACTGCATTTGTGCATATCATTCATACCCAAGGCTTCTCTGTGCTGTTACTCTTTGGTACAACTTGTTTCATCCGTGCAATTCTATAGTGTTCATTACTACATTTCTATTCTTAATAGTCATCGGTCAGAAAAGGTATTCTTTAAAAGATGTTATTGAATTCGATTCGTATGCCAAAAAGAAACTCACTTACAGGCAACTATGTTACAGAAATGAAGCTGCAGTGTTTTTATATCAGGTGCTTTCCCAATTTCTACTTCTGACTGTAGCTAAGGATATTCTTGAAGGTCTTCTAATATTCAATAACAAACTTGCAGGGGATGTTATGAGACAAAATTAGGAAGGAGCTGAAGTTACGAGATGTTGGTCAGCATGTCTGATGCACAACTTTGCACTGAAGAAAAACATGCTGTCAAGTCACAACTGACTCATGGTGACACCATCCACAGGGCATTCGAGACAATCGTTTACCATTGCCTTCCTCTGCATAGCAACCCCTTGGCAGTCTCCCATCCAAGTACTAACTGTGGCCAGCCCTGCTTAACTTAAAAGTTCTGATGTATTCAGGCTAAGCCGGGCTATTGAATCCAAAGTACATCATACTGACAGCTGTCACTAGTGGTTTCGACCAGATGCACTTCACAGTCTTTAATGTATTGTAAGATCAATTTTTAATACAAACTCAGTGAATATGAACTTCAACTGAATTTAATAGTTATATCTTCTATATCACATTTTCTGTAGATTTGGGGGTGGAGCCTGGGGGAGGACAGGGACCTCAGTGGGGGCCAGTGTCATCGAGTCCACCCTCTGAAGCACCCACTTCTCCAGGGGAACTGATCTCTGTAATCTAAAGATGAGCTGTAATTCTGAGGGGTTCCCAGGTCCCACCTGGAAAATGGCATCCCTAGCTCAGACCCAAAGTGTTACGCTCACATTACTGTAACAGAGAAGGGAGGGTCAGGAGCTCCACAGTAAAAAAAAAAAAGGCAGATAAGGTGGGAATGCTTCAAATAGCCTCCACTTCCCAGCCACCTCACTGGCGGTAGAGTTTGAGGCAACTGTTCTTTCTTCCCCACCCCAATGTCCGCTGCCTCCTTTTCTGAGAGGGATGGGAAGCAAAATCATACCTGCCACTATCTGGGCAGGAAACATGCTTGCTGCAACAGAAACGCAAAACAAAATGCCACCACTGTCTGCTGTTCTGTCTCATGCGTACAAAGCCTTCTTTTGGTTCCCAAACCATTTGCTAAGCATAAAGAGATGAAAGGGCACTCAAGTATCAAGTGTGCATGCGTCACCAAGAACTAAAGAACCAGACACTTGTTGCCTTTGTTTTTTTAATAATCTGTTGTCAAAGAGGCTTTCATTTACCACAAGACAGGAAAAGGTGCATCGTCTCATCTACCTCGGTGTGCCTTTAATCTGTTAATTCTAGCATTTCCCCTCAATAGATGGCGAATAAAGTCTTTGGTTTCATTTTTTCCCCTTGCATTTGGGAATGTTTATCTTTGAACTTAGGTTTTTAGAGTGTTGTTCATAGAATATTCTACAGTTAGGAACTCAAGAAAATAAAGGATTGTTTTTGGACTGAGGGTTTCTAATGTAATATGTAACAAAACAAGTAATCATTTGGTTCACTCGCTGTGATAATATTTCCTCTGCTTTGATGTAAACCTTGGGATTAGTTCAGGAATAAATATTTCTTGATCCTTGATTAATTCAATGGTAGGTTTCAGTCTGCCTTAATAGCAAGTATTTCTGCATATATTATAAAAGCACAAGTATATTATAAAAGCACACAAGCACAACTTGGTTAAGGAGAATGGTCAGTGTTGTCTTCTTTTTCATTTCTCATTTGTTTGCATTCACCGCAGTTTTCAGTACTTATTAGATTTGAGTCAATGCAGTTATCTGAAACCTAATTCCCCACCCTTGTACTGGAGCAGGGCTGACCTAGGCCCATGCAGTGACCATCCTGGCAGCTCTTGTATGCTGGTTTCCCCTTCCCCCCCTCGTTCACATCACTGTGATGATCCCTTTCTTGTGCCCCTGACCCCCACATGTATATTCAGGCTCAGAAGAATCCCGTTTTAGTTCGCAGTCAAGTATAGCCATGTCAAGTCATAATACAGTTTGACATTCCTGTTTACAACATTTATACTGACATACATTTGTCAACCAAAGTGATGATAACCTTTTGTTGTTGTTCAAATAGAACGTTATTGGATTAGATTCTAAATCAGGCCATCAGGTTTGTAATTTTTAAAACTGGGGCAGATTTTGTGTTTGGTTATCTAACATAATAAAAATAGCAATCACGACTCAAGGAATTAAAACAAAAAATGAAGAAACAAATCAACAGAGAGTAATAATACGTATGTGCCCTATGTGCAGGTTCTGCTATTGACATGGGGCATACATGGGGAGAACAGTGAAAGGTACAGTCTGTGCAGTGCTGCAGTGCAGTTGGTGCAGGGTCAAGTGAGCATTTAAGAACATCTGGCTCTATAGATCTCATCTTGCCATAGATACAGGAGGCTAAGAATTGATTTATGGTTCACCTTTAACTGTGTTCCTTCTATGGGGAAGACATCATGAAGCTTTCTTTATTATTGATATCATTATTTGTGAAAGTGAAACTATTAATTGAAAATATTAAGCAGTCACCTCATCACAGTCCACAGAATAAGAAGTATAACAAGAAGGGATGATTTCAGCTAGGGGATTCTTGCTTGCTTTTCCAGTGTGGGTGACGGTAATGTGAAAAACTGATACAGCGTGCTTCCAGAGGGGGTGGGGGGGAAAGCATGGCAGCAGAAGGAGGCATCCTGGGAATGGCAGGAATGACGTCCACACCCCTCTGTTCCCATGTGCCACAGCTGCCTCATGACACGGAACCCCATCCTTCCCTTTCCTTTTGCTTTCCCTATGAGCCACACTGTGCTATATAGCAGTGTTCCACAGGGAAAAGGATTTAAAAAAACACTTTCAAGGGTTAAAATGGTGGTGGGATGTTATGTGGCAGCGCATTGCTGTGTGCCATTTTGAAAGCAGACCTAAGCTCCAGCCCCCCCAACTCCTCCTCTGGGCAATGGGAGGAATGTCCATCTTTCATAACCACTCTGCAGATTCCCCTTTGAGCCAGAGCACCCATCCACTTAAAGGGAAAAGCCCCAGAAATGGCATTAATAGTGCTTGGAAAAAGTGGACATCCCTGTAATGTAGACATCACTGTAAGGTAAGCCATGAGGCATCGTTACCAGACTCCAGAGCCTGGAGCCCCTCAATCCAGACTCAGTTTACATCAGATCCAGACAGTCTGATCCAAAATTTGATAGCTTTATGTGTCTCTGTGTGGGGCGGGAAAGAATCTTGGGGTTCTCAAATCTGGCAAAATGTCTAAGGTTTGCAGAGCTCTTCGTATCTCAATCAATTACAGTTCTTACAATCTGACTGTCCTGTTATAACCTGTCCTGGAATACATTCTTGTACAGTGTCTAGCTATGTGGTGTCACAAGATAGCATTATAAAGATTCCCCCCCACTTTCCTCGCCAACATTGAAAAGTACTCCAGTTCCTGGATTTGCATGAATGATCTAAGAGAAGCTCTGTTGTATAGCTTTGTATTTTATAAATTTCTAAAGGGGGGGGGGCATTCCTACCACTTGTGAAAATGATGCAATTAGCATAGTTCTGACCCCTGATCATATTCTGATTCTGTTTTCCATTTTCATATTTATCTGGCTCGAAGCTATACAAACAGAATACAGCAGCTGGTGAAGGTCACTATCTGGTAGTTAGATGCTCTCTATTAGGCAATCAACTGTTCTGTAGCAGTGTTTTCTTTTAAGTATACTGAATATCTCTAGATTGAAATCAAACAGCTCCCATGAACAGAAAATGCAGAGAGATCATGGATTCATATAAGCACTGTGGAAAGACATCAAAGATTAGATTGTTTGGTCAGACCAACTAGCTATTGTACAGGTGTCTCTCTCTGTGTGTGACACACACACACACACACGACAGTTAAGTGTATTAGAAAACAGATTAATAGCATAACAAAAATAATTGCACTTAAATTAATTGAGAAGCATATTTCTACCTGAACTTTTTGGTTAACGTTGGACATTCCCTACACTCATACATTAGATGGACTATAGCATTTTTATTGATGAGACTACTAACCAAATTTTAATGATATTATCTGGATATCTCGTTCGCAAGAACAAGAAATTACTTTTTGTTGTTTCATGTCTTGGAGATTTTTTTGAAATAATCAAAATGTAGTTGGCAGTTATTTTAAAAAATATATGTGTAAGTTGCTGAACAGCTTATATGCCATCCACTGTTACCTCATTGGTAGGGGTGCCTCTCTACTTAACATTTTGACTGCAAGGTGACCCCAACATTAGGCTAAACAGGTATGCCACTCTCATACTTAATGCAAATATGTTTATATACAGCAGATATTTTATTGTTATATCTCTCCTCTTAGAACTTCTTGGTCAGACCATAGCTACATTCTATTTCCTATAAGTATGTATCACAAACAATTAACATATGTTGGCATCCTTTCCTTATTATATAAAAGCCAGTTGGGGTGGCAACATTCCATGGGGTGCCTCTGGAGACATCTGGATCGGGGCGGTTCAGCGGTGCTGGTGCTGCTTGATCTGTTGGCTGCATTTGATACAGTCAACTACCAGTTACTGATCAGCCGCCTCGGCGACATGGGTATTCAGGGGCTTGCCTTACAATGGATTGCGTCCTTTCTCTAAGGTCGGGGATAAAGGGTGGCACTAGGGGAACAGTAGTCCTTGAGGCACCCACTGGAGTGCAGAGTGCCTCAGGCGGCTGTGCTGTCCCCGATGCTGTTTGGCATCTTTATGCGCCCCCTTGCCCAGATTGTTCGGAGGTCACCAGTACGCTGATGACACCCAGCTCTATCTGATGTTGGGTGGCCCGTCGGACTCCAGACTGGAAGATCTGGACTGGGCATTACAAGCCATGGCTGGCTGGTTCAGGCTGAGCAGGCTGAAGCTGAATCCAATGAAGACAGAGGCCCTGTGCTTGGGCTGGACTGGCTTGGATGGAGGGTCCCCACTCCCGACCTTCGGCAGGGCACCATTGGTGCCAACGATGGAGGTTAGGAGCTTGGGAGTGCTTCTGGATCCCCCCTTGACAATGGAGGCCCAGGTAGCAGCCACTGCCAAGTCGGCCTTTTACCATCTCTGGCTGATTAGGCAGTTGGTACCCTTCCCTAGCCACAACGACCTAGCTACAGTGATCCACATGACAGTCACCTCAAGACTGGACTACTGTAACGCTCTCTACATGGGGCTGCCCTTATGGCAAATCCGGGAGCTGCAGCTAGCACAGAATGCTGCAGCCAGGCTTCTGATGGGCCTTCCTAGATGGGGGTACATCTGGCCTGTGCTGAAGGCACTGCACTGGCTTCCAATAGCATACTAAATATGCCTCAAGGTGCTGGTACTTACCTTTGAAGCCCTATATGGCCAGGGTTCGACATACCTGAGGGACCGCCTTTCCCCATATATGCCCCAGAGAGCACTGAGGTTGGGATCCCAGAACCGACTGAGCCTCCCAGGCCCAAGGATGCCAGACTCGCCACCATCAGAGCCAGGGCTTTTTCAGTGGCAGCCCCACACTGGTGGAATGAGCTCCCAGAAGAGATCAGGGCCCTGCAGGACCTCTTACAGTTCCACAGGGCCTGCAAAATGGAGCTCGTCCACCAGGCTTTCAACTAGGAGCTGCCCTCCCATTATCACCAGTGAGCCCAGCCAGTGGCTTAATGCTTGGCCTTCATCACTATGCCCAGGAAGAGCACTGGACGGCAGATGGGTTGGTATTGGGGAAGTTCCAGCATGCCATCTTAAATAACTATGCAATCATAGGAACAGCACTGGCACTTTGACTGACTGTACCTGAAATTGAATGCAACTACCGTTGTGATAATTTTAAACTGATTTTGTGTATTCTAATGGTCATTGGAGACCAATAGGTAAGCCGCCCTGAGCCTGCTCATGGGGAGGGTGGGATATAAGCCAAATAAATAAATAAATAAAATCAGTTGGCTGCAAGAACTGCCACTCAAAAGGGGTCCCTGGCCACTGGCTGCATTCCCTCACTGCATTGCCTCAGTCCAGCCCACAGAGCTGCTGGCCAGTGTCTCAGCCTCAGTCTGGAGGGAGCCAGCAATGGGGACGGACTGGGTGCTGGGTCCACTCTTCTCCTCTGTCCACTGCCAGGTGAGTCTAACTGTCCCCTCAGTGGCCTGCTTCTGTCAGTAAAAGAGACAATGGAATTTCAGCATAACCCCCTCCCCTGCCCACTGCCAGCTTGCCCACTTTCCTGTCAGAATAAACTGAAAATGGCTCTCTTTCCTGCTTAGCTCCACCATGGCTGGCTAATAAGGTGGGCCAGCAATCATCAAACCATTCTCTTCAAACCCCTGCAGGTGCAGCTGACTTTCCCCCTAGGGTTGCTAATCTCCAGGTGGAACCTGGAGCTCCTCCGCTGTTACAATTAGTCGCCAGATGACAGAGATCAGTTCCCCTGGAGAAAATGGCTGCTTTGGAAGGTAGACCATATGGCATTATACCCTGCTGAGTCCTTCCACCCCTGCAAATTGTCCACAGGATCCACCCCCCAAATTGTCAGTGAAAGGCCCTTTCCACGCTGAATTACAACTGCTTTTCAGATGGCAGAGATCTTCCCCTGGAGAAAATGGTGGACTCTGTGTCATTATACCCTGCTGAGGTCACCACAGCAAATTGACGCTGAGTGCCCAAGGCCAGGGCACTCTCCCAGAGCCTCTTTCCACAATGGGCCTTATTCCTAGTTTCTGAATAATCCACAACACTAGCATAGATAATTTAATGGCAGAATATGGAACTAATACTAGAAAATAAGGTGTGATAAGCAAGTAAAAAGCCCCCAGATATCTTCCATGTTGCTCACTCAATTTTTTAAAAAACTACTCTAATTCTAGATATCAACTGGTTGTTTTTGTGTTGATGGGGCCACCATGACTGCATTGAGGGACTATCAGAGCTCACTAATTCATGCAGAATCTGAGCTTTTAGGATTTTATAAGTCATAATCACCTTATTAAATGATGAAAAGATTAGAAGAAAGATTGAAAAAGTCCAAAATCAATATCCTGCAATTTTAGTGCCGGATCCTTTCATGCCCACATTTAACACTACAAAGACACTGTCTTATCCCTGTGCTAGCACTGATGAGGTAATTAGGAGTTTGTTCAGCAAAGATGATACTGAAGCAGGTCCCTTCTCTCTCTGGGCTGTGGGGTCAACTGTATACCCTCTAAATTTGATCTCTTCCACCCATCTATTCTGATTGACTTGCATCACCTTGAGTCTGGGCCTTCCTTTGTTTCTTGGGTTACCAGCATGTATCAGGCAGTGTTCCGTGTTTTCATTTGGAACATCACTGACAAGGAACCCAAGGTCTCCCTCACACCCTCCCTCCATTTCCAGAGTCTCTGAGACTAATGGGTGCCAGAGAACATCAATTGTGTCAGAATTCTTGAAAGATAGCTCTCTATCAGGCAATTTGTCCCCAACCCATTGATAAACATCCCAAATTCCAATCTGGCAGCCTAAAAAGGTGCTGAGTAAGGGTGGGGAGAAGGAAGTAAAACAAGGATGGCTATGATTCTATTCTGGGAATGGGCCTTAAATCAAAAGAGAGCCAGAGTTGCCTGTGACATATACACACTTGTAGGTATTCGTTGTTCATGTTAGCTGTCAAAACAACCTATTATTGTAGGTTGGCATATTTGTTGTCTCCATAACCAGGAGAATGAAAAAATGGATGACTGCAAAAACCTTTAACAAGGATTAGTGCTTTCCCAATATTTTCCTATAGATCAGGCATTAGATTACTACTAATTAAATTACTGATCTACTAAATTGTAATCTAATAAAGAGCAAGCAGAGTGACTGAGGAAGGGAGGCTGTAAGAGAATCTCTTGTGAGCATTTTCCAACACGATGGAGGCAAATCCTCTTGCCCTCTTCCCTGCTCTCTTCATAGGTGTAGCCAACCTTTTCATTTCTAAGACACACACACACACACTCCCTCGCAAGGCATCCAACACCTCTATCATTTTACACTCCCCCCCACACACAGATGCAGCACCTTCCTTCTTCCTTCAAGACAAGCCATTTCCTTTATTAGAAGCAGAAGGCAAGCCTCCTGCCTTGCTGGAATGAAGAGTCCCCCAGCTCAGCAGGCTGGCTCCTCCCTCTCCTTCCCGGAGCCAGCCTTAGATCTGCAGGAGGCAACATCAGGCAGTGCCAGGTCTTCCAGCTTGCATGGCACTCGGTCAACCAGGCCATGGCTTGGGCTCCTGCCCTGTCCCCCAGTCACGAACCAGTGAGTCAGTGGATGCCAAGTGAGGCAGGCTGGCTGGGCCTGGGACTGTGGTGTGACACAAAAAGATGGCACTGCCTGCCCTCCCCTCCCCCTCCCCACCAGCAGCCTGCCTGGCTCTGTCCCTCATGGCTCCCACTTCCTCCTCAGTAGCAGCTTTGCCAGGCTGGGTTCAAGGCTTCCAGGGTGCAGCCGGATGCACTTCTTAGCCTGGTGGGTCTCTGCCCCCTCCCTGCCCCTTCATCTCACAGGCTTTCGAACTTTTCTTTGCCAAGTGAAGCTGCTGGCAAGCCATGGGGGAGGGGGCAGCCAAGCCTGAAGGGCAATAGAAAAAGTTCTGTAGTGGCTTCCCTCTCCCCTCTCTCCCCCTGACTGTTTAATTTCCTCCCCCTGCCTCCAGAAAGGCTAACAAGCTATGGAGGTGTTGCACATGACTCCCAGGGAGGAGGAAAGAGCATGGGCCAGTAGGCTTGGCTGAGCCACAAGCAGAGATTAGGCCTCAATGCACCCAGATACCGAGGGATGTGGAAAGGCGCTCTGCGCCTTGGGCCAGCTCCTCCCCAGCTTGGTCGCAGCTAAACCAAGGCCCCCCTGCTCATACTGATGAGTGGGGACTGGGCACATCTGAGGAGGGCCTAGCCCCCCCCTTGCTATCTATGGGCCTTCCTTGGACCAGTCACTGTGTCTCTATGTAACCCACCTCTCAAAGCTGTGGTACAGAGAAATTGGAAACGCCAAGTCCAAAGAAGAGTGGGAATAAAATCTGATTGCAGGTAGTCATCTTTTTTGGCAGTGCAGGATTTTTGCATTGTAGTAACTTAATTTATACAGGAATATTGTCATTTGCTGTTGTAGTCCAAATAACACAAACCCATCTACATCGGTCTACATCATGTGAACAATCAAGATGGTACACAAATGCTTAATAAAAGTTATCTTTCAGTGGAACTGATACCCCAACTATGTGAGTCAGTTGCTGTAAAGCTTTGTCTGGTGTAAGAATGACTCATTATTTTTGGAGCATCCAACAAAGTGTGCCTGAATCGTCTAATTGCCAAAATGGTAAACAAGAATTTTGGCTTTAAACACAGTGAAATTCGTGAAAGGGCACATTCCCTTCCTTATCCACAGGCGTGTTTTATATATAAAAAACCCAACCCTCTCCCCAAATTCTAACAAACCCCCAACCAGTGAGAGTTGGTTATTCATGTATGGCTGAAAAAAGAATCCTTAGTAATATTAGTGGTGGTTATCAGGGACAGAATTTGTGATGGGGCAATGGGGCAATAAAAGCTCTGGTATAAGTGCTATAGGGCATTGAGCTATATGTTGTTGTTCCTTTAAGGCATTTTATACCTTCACAGTTGTTACAAAATAGTGAGGGGGGATTCTTTTTTAAAACATAGATAGGGTTACTGTAATGTCCTTAATGGCAACTGCCACGTGGTCGCTGCAATGCACATGGTCGGGCTAGCTGCCGGAGCTTCGATCTGGCAGACAATAGCCCGACCAGATGGTAATTTAGCCCAATCTTGCACGGTGGTTCCTAAAAGGGACCTATGGGGCACAACCACAGGAAACTGCACCTATCTGCTGTATTGGGCAAGGCCGGGGGCGTGGCTGAAATGGGAATATATGTAGACCCCCGGACCTCCATCCATCATGTCATCTTCTCCTCTCAATAAACTCCATGAGCTGATTTCACTGAAAGTGTCTCTGATTCCAGTACTTTATAGTTACCATATTTTGAAAAGCAAAAAAAGGGGACACATCTCCTGACTAACTACTTCAAACAAGTGATCACTATTACAAATCTTATTTTAAATAACCCTACAAGTGATAATTGCTACTAACTTAAAATATTCTTAACTTTCCAGCCCCAAAAGAGGACATTTTCATGAGTTTTTTTTTTTTAAAAGAGCCCCAAAGAGCACAGACATAAAAAAGGAGGACACGTCCTCTAAAAAAAGGGCATCTGGTAACCCTAACAAAGTCAATGTCTTTATTAATATGGTCATAGACCAACACAAGTCTTAGCAAAATTCCTGACCCCCACAGTGAGTAAGAGAAAACTTAAAACTAGCTCCCACACTTAATAATTCAAAGGGAAGCACATGTTAAATAAAATGATTGATAGAATTATTAAAATTCTGCAGTATGTATGTATGAAAACTTAAGCCACCAGTATCTGACAAATTTTACAAGCTGCCGCACAAAACTTCGCAGTGTGTGACGAAACCAGTAGCTTTTCATCTATAAGTAACATTCTGGCATACACCAAGTCTGATTGACCCAGATACCTATAAAGCAAGGGAAAGATAAACTTAGAGCAAACCTCTTGATATAAGGGACAATGAAATAAAATGTGTTCTGTAGTTTTGATCCCCCCTGAACCACAGGGACGTAGCCTGCCTGCCTTGGGAGCTTTTTTGTTCCACCCATCCCAAACTGCAGATGGGAGTGCTTGACATCTGGCAAGGGAAAATGCCTTCCTGTGACTGAAAATCTCCAATTGGGAGATATAAGCAGCTGGCAAAACTAGATATCTAGAGTTTTCCGAAGATCTGAAAGTTAGTGACCTTTCCAAATCTTCCTGCTACTCAGCACCCCTCACCCGTGGCTTTAAAACTTGTTTCACGTGCTTGTATCCCATTTCCAAAATGGGGAAAGTCCAAACTCATCAGCTTGATCCTAACTGCCTTTAGCCATGTAGACTGATAATTATCTTGAAAAATCAAGGATGATAAGACTTCAGGACTGAAGTTTAGCTGTAGCCAAAGGTTAATGGAGACAAGGCATACCCTAGCCTCAACTTTTACCATGCCTGTCTCAAAATGCAAATTTGTATGTGAAACACAGCAGGGTAGTTGAAGGGCTGCTCTCAGGAATTCCCATTGTACCTGCTGCAGAGGTGCAAAACAAGATGGTGGTGGCCCAAAAATGCTCCCATATAAGAGCTGAGCCAATGTTTTAGCCAGAAATAGTTTAAGAGCAGCTGGAATATACTGACCACCCTTAGTTCATAAAAATTTAATTATATAATGGGAAGATTTTTGTCTAGTATCGGCTACATAGTCACAATGAGCTTTCCTTGAGCCAGAGGCATTCTATACAACCCCTAAATACTTAAAGCTGGCCACCTGCTCTATCTTAACGGCTGTTTATGCTCCTTACCTGGGTTTTAGATCTCATACCAAATGCTATAATTTTAATTTTTTGTAATTTATTATTAAATTATCCTTACTACAATACTGGATAAACACCCTTAGTGCTCTTTTAAGTCCTACTGAAGTCCTTGATAGGATTATAGCATCATCTGCATACAATAACATGGAGATCCTATGATCCATTTGCTTAGGACGGTTGAAATCTAAGTCACTTAAACATCTGACCATTTTATTGATATAGAAAATGCAAAGCAATGGAGCCAAAATACAACCTTGTTTGACTCCCTTTGAGGTTTTAATTGGGTTTGTAAGATGCCCTTGCCTATTGCATCTAACCTTGAGGGTGGTGTTAACATTAAGACATGGATTAAGTAAAGAAGCCTGCATTCTATTGATGTTACTTCTTATTTTCCCCGTAATTTAGTCTTAGAAATTGAATCAAAGGCTGCTTTCAAATCTATGAAGGCAGCATAGAGTGAGACCAAACTTTTAGATGAATATTTTTTCATTTAGATTCTGTAAGATCAGGCAATGGCCTATAGTGTCTCTTCCTCCCCTAAAGCCAGCTTGCTCTTCTGTAATTAGATATTCCTGCACTAGCCAGCCCTTAAATTTATTCAGTATATGTCTTGCATAAAGTTTGCTAATAATGTTGAGCAGGCTAATTGGCCTTCTCTCCCTCTTAAAAAAAAACAGAACTATAATTGCCAGGCCCCAGTCCTTAGGGATATGGCCAGACGGGTCAATGTAAGTAAAAAGCCATGTCAAAAGTGGAGCCCTCCACTCTGTGGTGTTTCTCAGGAGCTCTGGAGGAATACAGTTTTCACCAGGAGCTTTTCCTCTTTTGAGTTGGCCAACAAATGATTTAACCTCTCCGGTGGATACTGGGGGCCATTTAGGCAAGTCCTCTATCTTTTTTTTTTGGGGGGGGGGGCTCATAAGAAAAGTCTTTGTACATCTTTTGGAAATATGTTTCCCAGGTGTCTGACGAGATGAGGGAATCCAAGGGGGACAAGTGTAGCAGTAAGGCAAATCGATCCAGTCCTGTTAGAGTGTACAGTTCTGGTCACCACTCTTCAAAAAAGATATTATAGCATTGGGAAAAGGGCAGAAAAGGGCAGCTAGAATGATAATAGGGTTGGAACACTTTCCCTATGAAGAAAGGTTGAAGCGCTCGGGGCTCTTTAGCTTGGAGAAACGACGGCTGAGGGGTGACATGATCGAGGTTTATAAGATTATGCATGGGATAGAGCAGGTAGAGAAAGAGGTGCTTTTCTCCCTTTCTCACAAGACAAGAACTTGTGGGCACTCCATGAAATTGCTGAGCAGTCAGGTTAGAACAGATAAAAGGAAGTACTTCTTCACCCAAAGAGTGATTAACACGTGGAATTCACTGCCACAGGAAGTGGTGGTGGCTACAAGCATGGATGGCTTCAAGAGAGAATTAGATAAGCATATGGAGCAGAAGTCCATCAGTAGCTATTAGCCACAAAGTATAGATAGGAACTCTCAGTCTGGGGAAAGTGATGCTCTGTATTCTTGGTGCTTGAGGGGGGGGGCAACAGTGGGAGGGCTTCTAGTGTCCTAGCCCCATTGGTGGACCTCCTGATAGCACCTGGTGTTTTTGGCCACTGTGTGACCCAGAGTGTTGGATTGGATGGGCCACTGGCCTGATCCAACATTGGCTTCTCTTATGTTCTTAGTAGGCTTTAAACTGATTTAGTGCTATTGACTTCAAACAGAATCTGTACGTTGAGATTCCATGCCAGTGAAGAATTGCTCAGGGAAGGTACAAAACAAATGCTGTGCGCCAGTGTTGCACCACAGCTTGATATGGTAACCTACATCTGATTCATATACTCATTGGTTTAGTACTTCACTTTGCATAGTGCAGGAGTGACACAACATCATCTGTGAGGCACACACTTCACATAAAATCCAAAATGTATGGTGGCCTGATTTGTGAGCCCCCCCCAAAAAGTATGGTGATGAGGGTAGCATAGATTGTGACCACAGGCCCAATAACATTATGTTCCTGGAAGAGAAGAACAGATTTGTCCCATGTTGGACAAATGAGGGTGTGGACTAGGCTCCAGCACCAAATGATCAGGGTCATCATACAAAACCATGGATGGGCCCAGTGCCAGGACAATGTGAATAGCCACTGTCTGTGATTTTCAGATATGACATAATTTTATTATGAATAGCAATTACCTAGCACAGGATTGGGAAAAAAGGGGTAGGATGAAATGATTAAAGACCTTTTCTTCTTCTTCAGACATTCCAGCATATTGATCCTGCATTAAAATATCACTCTGTCTTGATTTGGGAATAGTTCCAGCTGTATATTCAAACTATGGGAAAATTTCCCTTCACAAAGACCAGGTTCTAAGAGATTACGAAACGTCATGGCGGCGATGTGGGGATTTCTGGGTTTAGAACACCACCTACACCACCTTGGTAGGGGGCAGAGGTCTGCCCATACACTGCTCAAGTGCCTCCAGCCTGTCTAGGACAGCCTTGGACATCCCTCTTCTCATCTGAGGAAAGGGTGGGTGCTACCCACTTTGGAGCCACCCTCAATGCGGGCTGCTTGCCCTTTGAGTGCCCTTGCCCCTTCTTCATCCCCATGCTGAATAGGCCCAAGGCTAATCTAAAAACCCAATTTACCCCCCAAAATTAATGTCCCACAGAGAAGCCCCACCACTGACCCAGCCATGGATATCAGGCCTGCCTGGATCAACTGCAGCCTCACTGGGCCCCACACTACTTCACCCAGCTTTCTATGCCTCCCAGGGGAACCCCACCCCCTGGGACCAAAACGGCTGCACCACCTGCCCAATGCTGCCACCCCACGGGCCCTGATTGTCCCCCTGACCTGAACAGGTGGCATCAGGACTCCTGAGGAGGCTGCCACTGCTGTACAGGCCACAGCCCTGCCCACCACTATCTTGAGGAGGTCATTGCCACAGTGCAGACTGCGACATGGCCCCTGCCACTGTCTGAGGCAGCCACCACTGTCGCTGCACAGGCCGCAGCATGGTCCATGATGCAGCCCTGAGGAGGCCACCACCACTGCCGCTGGTCAGACTGTGGCTCCTCCTCTGAGCATGCTGAGCACATGGGCAAAAGAGGAAGGGTGGAGGCAGAGCCATGCTTTAATTCTTCCCAGCTCTGCCCCTCTGCTGTGATGCCATGATGCTGTCATCACATGTCACCTGCCTCTTCCTCCTTCCAGAGAGGCAAAGAAGCCCCCCGCAGCTGGAAAGGAGCCGAATTCTCAATCTGGCTAAATCTGAGATTACTTAAATCTAGAGACTGGAACCATGAACAAATAAGAAAGATCTTTCTATAAATCTGAAAAACACCCCAGGTTTGCCAAAAAAATCTGAATTCAAAAAAAAAATTGCTTTGGTGGGCTACCGCCCCAAATAATAAAAACAATGCCTATAGTTTTTAGAAATGAATGTCATCAGTGGCTGTTGCTAGGCAATTGCACAGTATTGCCAGCATTCACCCCTTGGTTTCAGTCAGGAAAAGGCAAGGAGAGAGGCCAGTGCCCTTTCCAGGGCTGTTATGACCACTGAGAGAGGACTTAGCAGACCCAGGCCCAGAAGCAACCACTGGGCAACTTGTAATATCCAACTGGGTTTATGGGTGAGAAGGAGATAAGGAAGCAGAGAATGGTGAGGCTTCCAGAAGCAGGGGAAAATAAGTAGTTTGGTGAAGCATATACAGTGCTTACAGTGGGTATAATATGCATGCATGTAGCTGGTGATAATAATTGAGCTGCAGAATTCTGTATCAGCTGAAGTCTCTGAGTTGATTTCATGGGGAGACCTATGTAGAATGCAATTGTCTAGTTTTGAGATTATTGTGGACCCAGGTGGCCAGATCAGCTGAGTCAAGATAGGGAGCCATTTTCTGGGCTAAACTTAGTTGGAAAAAAGTGTGTGTGTGTGTGTGGGGGGGGAATTTTGGGGAGGATGTTGCAGCTGCATTAATTTGCTTTTCCAGCAGAAATGTTGATAACCCCTAGACTGTTAATGGAGTCAGCAAGGGCCATGTGAAACCCATCAAAACAATAATAAAAAAACCCATTGCTATTGAAGACCTCATGCTTCCCAGCCAACATACCTCCATTTTGGCTGGGTTCAGTACCAACCCACTTAACCCCAGCAGTTAGGCAGCGGCTCTACCATATTACTAGGGGAATCTGGACAGAGAGATATAGAACTTGGAGAGAGAGATGTATCTCTATATAGATAGTGATATATGCTGATGGCATCCAGTTCCAAAGGTACTGAAGAATTATCCTAATGGCTTGATGCAGAGGTTGGATAACATGAGGGATAAGATTGTACCATGTGGAACCCCACATATTAACCTGTACAATTTCAGTTATAGAAATGAGCTTTTTTATACTGGCTTTTGTTGATCTCTTCTTTTGAACTTCAGCTCTTCAATTGTAAAAGGTTTCAGGCCCCTGAAAGCATGATGCCTGCAGTGCTCTCAGTGGCACACTGATGGCCTCAAGAAAGCTGGGGCATGTCCATCCCAACCAGACAGAAGCATTGTTGGGGTGCTCAAAGGGAAATTTTGGGGGAAAATACATTGCGGCATATTCAAACTTCTCATTCCTGTTTTCAAATTAAACCCATGGTTATTTATTTTGCTGTCATTTTCTGTTTCCTCCCATTGAATTTTTTCAATTTCTTTTTTAAAAAATATTTTCCCATATTGATGACATAGATTATACATACTAATAAGTGGCATGCAACCCCCCCAAGCATGCATGCACAGTACAAATGAACCCATAATGCTGACAATTAAAAGTGTCATATCTAAAAAACTGCTCTCCCAATCAATGCTCCCTCTAAGCTGTGGAGTCTTGTGAGCAAAAATTCTACTTCGTGAGCTACTGGCATTAATATTGTGAGCAAACAGTTTGGCTGCTGCATAAATTAGTTTGCTCTAGAGCCATCTTTCCTGAGCCAAGACTAACTCAGCTAACTCACACTAATTCAGCTTAGAAGGAACACTGCTCCCAATATCTGCTCATATGCAACTTACGTTCCACTCTGTGCAGTTTCTCATACCAGTCTTTTCAAATAGGAAGGTGCATCTGACATTCCAGATGGTTTTCTATAATTGTTCCAACACTTTGGAATGGTCTCCCATTGAAATTTCAGATCACCCACTCACTGCTTGTTTTTAGGAGATGTTGCAAAACGGCTGTATAAGACAGCCTTTGAGAAACCTTAAATCTTCAGTATTAGGCTGCTCTGACTGTTTACTGTCCATTTGTTTTTAATAGGTTGTATGTATTTTATCTTTCTCTGATATGTTGTGCGTTTAGTCTGGTTTGAGAAAGGAAGTCTCTGCATCTTTTAAGAAGTAATTAAATGCTTATAAGAAAGAACTGTTGACACAAATATAAATGGTTATAAAAATAAATAAAGCAGGATTTTTTTACTTTTCTCTAAAATGTGTACTCAACAGCATTTTTGGTTTTTTTAAATGCTCTCGTGCCAGATGACAGGACTTGTATTTCAAACCTGAAGTATTTAGAGAGAAATCTGAAGGCTCTGTATGGGGGTTCTTTTGAGAAGGAAACTCTGGCTGTGGTCAGGCATGCCTTTATATCCGACTTAGCTTTAAATGCCTGATGTATCTAAAGTGCACGATCAGACAGCAACATCTGAGAAAGGTTCCGCAGTCATCTGCGCCACCACAGAAACAGAGTTAAAAGACACTGGGGAAAGTCCAGTCTTAACTGGTTCCAATGGACCACAGACGGACTTCCCACTGTCTGATCAACACAAGCATATTCTCAAGCCATCGGGATGATCTGCCCATTCCATTCAGACTCATCACCAATTTTTTGTGCTCACTTAGCAGTATGCATATAACTGCATAATCGGTCCATGGAGAACTCTCCTCGGTGAGGTGAGGTTCCTCATTTATGCGGATGTACGCAAAAAGGCAACCCCCTCCCCCTTCACCTGAATGTGTGCCATCTGATCATGCAGTGATGGGCTGCACCTGCAGTGAAACAGATTATACTGCGATGTCTGTTTGAACAACTCCGTTTCAAATACCAATGGATGAAATAGGAGTGCTTCCTGACTGCACCAAATAACATGTCTGACCACAGCCTCTGACAAGAATTTGGATCTATTTGCCCACACATAATGTGAATAGGGCTTTGCAGACTTTGTCTTAAATCATTACGATTAGGCTGTGGATAAGCAAACTGAGAGCATCACCATGAACAAGTTCACCAGGAGAACATATCTTGATCATATATTCCTGCAACTACATGCGAGGAAAACTCCCAATGTTCCCTGATGACATTGATTATGAGCACATGATGCTGAGCAGCTTTGCATCTGCATGGTATCCAGTTGGTCAATACAGCACTAAATCATTTATTTTCTGGGAAAGAGGCTGCATCCCCAGGACTCCTGGTCACTCAGGTCATTACATTGATCAGCTTTTGTAAATCACAGAACTGCGTGCCATTTCTCTTGCCTTTGGGCCTGCACAATCAGATACATCCTACTTGCACCTGCTGGATGACCTTGGGCAAGCCATAGCTCTGTACCAGCTGTTCTCTCAAGGACAGTTGTCTCAGAGCTCTCTCAGCCCCACCTACCTCACAGGATGTCTGTTGTGGGGAGGGGAGGAGAAAGGAGTTTTTAAGCTGCTCTGAGACTCCAAGTGAGTGAAGGGCTGGATATAAATCCAATTTCCTCCTCCTCCTTCTAAATGATTGACAGTAGACAGAATGCAATGTCTTATTTTTGTACCCATATCTAAAACTAACTGAAGATTAGCCGGGCTCATGGACAGATACTGAAAACACACACAGACTCTAAGTAGTATATCTCACCCCAAAAATCTTCAATTCAATTTGATTTTAGTCTGTTCCTTTAAAAATCAGAGGTGGGGCAGATAGGTGGCAGGAGATGGCAGAAGCTATGAGACAATCTAATCATGTGAGCAAACACCAGTTATCATATTATGAATACAGACAGATCTGAAATTATTTGGAAACTGAACAAGCTTGCCGAATGATCAGCTCCCTGCATGTGATTGGCAAGTAGAGCATGAACTGAACAAGTGGATGTCTGAGCACAGTTAGTGGTAGACCCATTTCAGCATACCTAATCAAAGTCAATACATGCTCTGTTTTGATAAAAGCTTCTAGTAGTTGATCTAATGAAAAGTATCGATAAGCACTTACTGTTGTAATTTCCTGCTTCATCAGAGCGTGTAACTGCGGTGAAGACTGACATCTTTGTCACCAGCTTTGGGCCTGTTTCAGACCATGATATGGTAGGTGACATCCTATCTTTATCTTGTTTTAATGTCTTAGTTTTCGAGGAGGGCATGGAAATCTGTGATGAACTATTTTGTTTGGCCTGCTTTCCAGAATGATACCATCCGTTTGTACAATGCTGACCATTGCCTTTCACACTGACTCTGTACACAAGAGCTTAAACTTTTATCTGTTAGGCCCGCAATACTGATTTGGAATGTTTTTCACCATTGGCTCATTTTGTATCAGTGTTTCTAAACTGGGCCAAGCACCACAGTAACTGGGAAGGAAACTTCCTGCGATGGGAATTTCATTGTTCAAGGATAAGGAGGATATGGAGCCTTTAATAAATTAGAGACATCCATAAGGTATTAAATAACTTTCTGCCTGTTGTTTCCAAACCTGATCAGATGTAGCTGTTATCAGATGGATCTTTTCTCTTGCTGCCCAGCTGCTGTTGAACTGCCTCCTGGAAAGTGTGATGCAAACACCATTGCAACACTCTGGCAGGGCTGTAAGGCAGAACTCTTTAAAAGAGCTTATGCAGCAGCTTGAACAGGACCTGAATGATTTCTTATTTCTTTTAACTATATGTTTAATTTACTTGTTTGAATGATGTGTTTTGATGATTTTAATAGTTGATTATTTTGTACTGTATTTATTGTTGTTACTTGCTTTGGGTCCAGACTGTACTGGTCAGGATGGATGGACAGACAGACAAATGGAAAATAGATTGACATATCTGTTTCATCGTACCTACTTCATTGGTCTGCTACTTATTTCCCTTTACTCCATTCTTCCTGGAGAAACCCAAGTGTTTAAAAATTTGGAGTTTTGCTTTAGATGGAGTTATCATAGAAACCTAAATTCCTATAATGCATCAGAGGGATTTCATTATAAATTGTGCAACATAATTAGTGGTAAGCCACAGAGATACTATACCTTTTTCAGCCCAGTCACTCTTTAAAGTTGGGTATAAATTAGTAAATGGACCATTATGGCATAAATAAAAATTGTAGGGCTATTTCTCATTGTTCCCACACAAACACACATTTGTCAAAACAGTTCTTAGATGGAATTGTGATAGATAGATAGATAGATAGATAGATAGATAGATAGATAGATAGATAGATAGATAGAAAGATAGACAGACAGACAGACAGACAGACAGACAGACAGCTATAGATAGGTAGATGTATGGGTTACATGTAATGTATATCTTTTGTAAATGAGATGTACCATTTTGAAAGACATTTTGGGAATTGCACACACACTTGCAAAACCAATTCTGATCTAAAAGGCAGTGTCATAAAGTTCTTGGGATTGGTGGTGGATTTAAGGGAGTCCAAAAAAAAATCCAACTTGGCCTCCTAAGACAAACCCCCCCCTTAATTCCATGTTATTCAATAGGCTGGTCATCTTTCAGCAAATGCCTGCAGTAAAGAGACAAAGCCAGCTTATACAGGTGCTCCAAGACCTCCTTCAATTGGTCCAGTGGTCATTTGGGGAATATGGTGTGGCTACATTGGCTCCCCCTTGATCCAGATCAGGGAATGGACTTATTAACTGTGTTGCAACATTGCCATTGTTTGAGTTGTGGAGGACAGTGAATGCTTGTGGGGGATGAGTGTGCACAGAATCTCCAGCAGTGCTATTTATTCGCTATTCAGGCAAAGAGGAGGATTCGGAAGTTTAAAATTGGCTGCTACAGAGAGATGAAAGGGAAAGACCAAGGTTATCTGAAAAGTGACCTTTTCTCTCTTGGGTACTTACTGTTGTGGCTAAGACTGGACATTGTAGTTTTGAATTTCTGTGATTGAAAAAGCTCTCTGTTTTGTGATCTCCTATATGGGTTTTTTGTGTTGCTTACTTTAAAGAACTAGATGCAGGAGAATGGATGAGAAACATCCTAAGTCAGTTTGGGTTTCAAAGACTCATCTATATGGCCAAAAAGGGAACATAAATTTAAATATTAACAAGATTAAAAGCTCCCTGTTCCAGCTCTTTTCAACAGTCTTCTATTGGGGAGATCACGTAACTTCAAAACCAATTTCTTGATGTGTAGATGTCCTGCTTGCTAGTGATTTCAGGGATCCTTTCTTTTTTTCCCCCTGAGATCAGAGTCACCTGATTTATCCACTTCATATAAAAAATAATAAATGTTCATTTGTTTAAAGCTTGATTTTTTTGCCTCTCCATTGTTAGATGGACTGTTTCAAAACTCCCCATTTTCTAATGTTAGGAATATACAATAGATGTATTTTTCCGGCAAAGCTGGAGGGATGAAAGGCTGAAGTTCAAAGGACCCATGACAGTCCTCCGGCTGAATAATTTAATGGCCAGCAAAATATGGACACCAGATACATTTTTCCACAATGGAAAGAAATCAGTAGCTCACAACATGACCATGCCAAATAAACTCTTGCGGATTACAGAAGATGGGACATTGCTCTACACAATGAGGTGAGAATCATGCGGTGTCTTCTCATTTATGAAAAACTACCATAGCAATTATAATTTGCATGAGGAATTTAATTCCATATCTCAGGCCATTAAAAAAAATACATTAGAATTTTGGATTCTGTAATGATGTGAATGTCATCCCAAGGATAAACTGAATGTAACTGTTCACATTGTCCTCTGCTCTTTTCGTGCTTATCTTTCCACTTGCTGACCTTGAAGCAGGCTTGAGCCTATCAAAGTCTTTGGAATAAACCAGGCCTCTTACTTCTGTTGAACAAGTTCGGGGGATTAGGCTCTTATAGCTTTAGCTGCTGCAGAGTAACAAGCAGGCTTCCTCCATAACATTAAAGTAGCATCTGGTAGATGCCAAGTAAGAAAGCCTGGTGTCCTTTGCTATCCTCATTCCCATCCCAGTATTAAGAGGGACAAATAGAATGTAGTCATTTGAACGTTAGTAAAGGTAGAGGTTTCCCTTGCTGAAAAGCCAGTCGAATACAACTTTAGGGATGTGGTGCTCATCTCCGTTTCCAAGCCGAAGAGCCAGCGCTGTCCAAAGATGTTTCCATGGTCATGTGGCTGGCATGACTAGATGATGAGGCGCACAGAATGCTGTTACCTTCCCACCAAAGCGGTACCTATTTATCTACTTACAATTTCTTGCTTTCGAACTGCTAGGTTGGCGGGAGCTGGGACCAGAGACGGGAGCTCACTCCGTCATGCAGCACTCGAGTCTCGAACTGCTGAACTACCAACCTTCCAGTCCGCAGTTCAGCGTCTTAACCCCTTGAGCCACTGTAGCCCCATTCATTTGAGTGTTACCAGATCATAAACCTACTACCCTCTACAGAGGGAAAGAAGAAGAAAAAAGTCCTTGTCTCTAAAAAATGCTCAAAAGCTTTTCTGAAAGCCAAGCATCTGATCTTTGTAGCTTTCTAAAACTTTGCGAAGTTAGAGTAAGTGAGTTACAGACTGGTCTTTGTTATGGCAGACTAATCTCTGGGAATACTTTCAAAGTTCTCCAAATTTTTGTTCACACTCTGGAGTTATGAATGACTGGCTGGTTTTTATAGAATTGAACTGATTAATTAGGAATTATCCATTGTTCTATTTTTAAAAATCTAATAATTTTGTTCGATACAATATTTTGGTGTAGTATACTGCAGTATTCAGCCCCACCTGAGCTTTGTCATTGTAATAGGTGAACACAAAATGTTATTGTTTTTAATATCTCAGGATATTTAAAGTTTAATGTAAATGAGCAACAAACCAAAAATCTAAATAAGCAAAAGTATGTCTGATCTGGCTCTTGCAAATGATCATTTGATACACTGTGTTAGCCAACGTGCAATAGAATACAGGTCTTCATATTATAATTGGCTGTAAAACCACTTTCTTGTACTAAATCGTTCTACTATCTGTGACCTCCCTCCCTCCTTGTAGACTCACAGTGAGGGCAGAATGTCCGATGCACTTAGAAGACTTTCCTATGGATGCACACGCTTGCCCTTTGAAATTTGGAAGCTGTAAGTCTTCTTTAACAATCATCCCCCCCCCCCCTTCTTTTGAAAGGTCATTTAACTGTCAGAAGAGAGTATCTACGAATTTGGGACTGTATATGTATGTACATGCTTTTTAGTCTTTGTAGCTTTATTTTCTAAATGAAGATTTTCTACATGAATGAATATAATCCAATATCTGGCACAGGTCTGAGCCAAAAAGGGAATGGCTACACTCCAGACATGAAGAGTATTATACAGCACACTGTATGAGATTTATCATTTTGGCTTGACTGCAACTACATTTTATAAAGGAAAGAGTGGCTTCAGCACCACATACAAAGAATCTGTAAACTGGCTCCAGTGACAATGAATGAATATATATATATATATATATATATATATATATATATACACACATACACACACACACACACACACACATATATATAAAAAACAGTCCAATGATTTTCTGTTAAATGTAACTGGTTTTAAACTTATTTGGAGATGGACCAGATGTCAAAAACAAATTCAAATTACAGTTGTCCTTTGGTAAGTTTTGACAGTGAAAATATGTGCCAATACATTAGGAAGCATTCTATACAAACTCCTGTTCATTTTGGTTGGGCTTGTGCCAGAAGATTGCCTGGTCAGTTGTCCTCAAAATGGAAGGTTGAAAACTGGAACAATGAACATGAAACTCCTGGGCCTGAGCTCCCCAAAAACACAGTTTCAAGGCCCAGGAGTGATTCTTGAAAGGGGAAGAGTACATATTGTTTAAAAACAATCATCTCTTTCTATCAGGAGCTGTTGATCCTGGAACTGCATTCCTGTACATGCCTTAAATCCTAATGCCAGAATTTGTACTGGTGACGAGCACCTGTTGATGCAGCATCACAACAGGATGATCAGCCCACTCCTAGTTAATACTTGTCACAGGTCCCCTTGGAAGCACTGGAGCATACCACAGCGGAATAGGACTTGTGGGATGGGACAGGCTCTCAAGAGATGTTTTGGCTTCCCAATGAATCTTTTATAAAGTAAAAAATAAATAAAAGCAGTGCTTTCAACAGTCATGATACTCTGGGGTAAAAGGGTGCTGGGCAAGTGCCTGATACAAGAATTTAAAGGGATAATGATCTTTTTCTCTCTGAAGAGAGCCTCTCCCCCTGAAAACGACACATTGTCCTTTTTAATTAGATGCCTATACAAAGTCAGAAGTGCTGTATGAATGGACACGGGAACCAGCTCGGTCTGTTGTAGTTGCAGAAGATGGATCTCGGTTGAACCAATATGATCTCATGGGGCAAACAGTGGATTCTGGAATTGTGCAGTCCAGTACAGGTAGGTGAAAAAGCGGCGTTTGTTCTGGAGGAAGAGCGACTTGTCTTTCCCCACCAAAGCAGATGGTGAAGGGTAATATAGTTACAGACTGTAACAGATGCAGCACAGCTGTCATCAGCAGCAGCAGCTGAGAAATGATAAAATAGTATATTCTCAACAAATGTAATAATGACATTACAATAAGAGTAATTTAGTTTTTATGCACTGTTTAAAAAATTATATCCATCTTCAAAAAGCACTTAGAGTCACTTACAAATCATAACAGAAGGAAAGCTGCTATTCTGGGAAAAACCAGAACAATTCAGTACATCAAAACAATACTCACAAAACTGCAAGCAGAGGATCATAGCAGTCCCAAACCATCAGACTCCTAATAAAACCACAACACAGCTGCCCCTCCAGTCGGAAGAAAGAGGCACACAACATGTTGGGTTTTAACCAGGACCATTTTACACTGAGTGCAGGAACAGGCCAAGGCCAGGGGTCACCCAGGACCACCTCCTTTCCATACGTTGGGTGATCCACCTTTGCCCCAGGTATGAGCCATGCCTTTGGATCACCACCAGCCTGTCTGGTGCGCAGGGTGCCACCCTGAAGCTTCTCCCCCAAGCCACAAAGCTCAGGGGGAAGGAGCCTATCCAAGTCAGCCCCAAGGCAGTCCTCATTCCCAGCCCTGGGCTGCAAAACCCGAGCTGAACTTGAGGCCCCCTTGACCCCAACAAGGAAGGTGCCAGATGGTGCTCCCTGGATCCATTCTCCCTTTTCCCCACACTAACCTGCCACTGCCAAGGCCAAGCCTCTGCTTAGGATCTGGCATCCACCAGGTGCCCTAAAGCCGCCCACAGCCCTTGCCACACATTGTCCGGGAATATATCATTCCTCCTCTCAGACAAATGCTCTTCATCACCCCTGTACAGATTGACCAGCTCAGCGCATATCCCCAAGGACGCCCCACACCTGGCACAGCAAGATACCTGGCCACATGATTAGCACCCCAGGCTACCTGCTCTTGGAGAGCTCTAGGCCAGTATTTGCTTGAATCACTAGGGCCTTACCTTCACCAGGCTGAGAGCATTTTCACCCAGGTGGAGCAACAATACATGAAGCAGAGGGCCCTGTCTCCCCTCCAACAGCAGTGGAACAAGGCCAGTCCACCACAAACCCTCTGAACAGAAACCCAAGTTAACTTCTACTCCCCTCAGCTCCTGATTGGTTTTCAACTGCCTGTCTCTGATGTGGATGCTGCTCCCCATGAAGTGAACATCCTGCAGCCTTAGGGCCCTACCTGTCCTATTGCTACATGAAGTCACCACCAACTACCTAACCCTGAATGCTCCCCAAAAGGCCACCCACTGAAACCGTTAAAAGACAGAACTCCATCCAGCGTCTTACATATGTGAAAGTCCCCTATGACTTTGCTAAAACCCCTAGCTTTACTTGTAAAACCCAAGGCCAATAGCTTGCCCCTGGTGGATTGCACTGCTGCACCTGTACCTCTCAGGTACACACAGTACTACATCAATTGTGTTACTGGTATTGGCCAAGCCTGACAAAGCCCTACCTGCTACCTAAAGGCCTTGAATTGCTGACCTGTGTAGCTATAGGCCCTTCTGGTGCTGGGCACTAAGGCCAGCTCTATTGCCCTCTCAGCCTTGGTCCTTCAACCTGCTACAGCTCTGGGGGCATCCAGTTTGGATTCCGGTGCCAGCTGACAGAACTTTTCTACCTGTTTATGAGACAGAGCATCAGCCACCCCATTGCTAACCCCCAGAACATGCTTAGCCAGAAAAAGTATATTAAAACAAAGGCAGCACAGTGTGAAGACCCATACTAACCTCGTGACCCTGGGAGACTTGGATGTCAGAGAATTGATCACATGAACTGCCACCAAATTGTCATACCAGAAGTGCACTGCATGATTAGCCAACTTCTCTGGCCTCAGCCACACTGCCACCATGATGGGGAAAAGCTCCAGAAAAGTCAGGTCCTTAGTCACACCCACCTCAGCCCATGCAGCTGACCAGTCCTCCAGAACACCACCCAGAGATCCTGCTGCATTGGCTGTAACCTGGGGCTCTGCCTGAATTCTCATGTCATCCCTCCAGAAAGAAATGCAGTTGAATGAGGCCCAAAACTCCTCCCATACCTCCAGGTCCTCATTCTGCTGATAACCTGAACCCTGTGGTGTAGAAGCCAAAGCCCCACCCTGTCATCACACAACCTCCAAAGGAATGTCCTGCGAGGTGCCCCACCTTACACATGGAGTTAAGATGGCCCACCAACTGCTGCAGCTCCCTCAACATTGTCTTCCTCCTCCCTGTGAATGAAATGATCCTAGTCCACAATTCCTCAACCTTCTCCTTGGGTAGCTTAGAAGCCTGCCTCCATGTATCCAACTCAACACCCAGAACTGTCCCAGGCCCCTCTATTTTCTCGTGGGCCAGGGGGACCCCCAGCTCCTCAGCTAAACTAACAAAATTAACAATCTGGCACACTGCCCAGTACCCTGTGGTCCCACAAACAATAAATCTTCTGAGTAGTGGACTGTATCAACCAACCCCATCTAATGACAGAGAACCCATTCCAAAAAAGGAACTGAAGTGCTGAAATGCTGTGTATGAAACGGAACGCCCCATGTGCATGGTCCTAGCCATGTAAAATTGCCCTGCAAATGCCAAACCCAACAACACAAAGTCAGAGGGGCACACTGGCAGGAGGCAAAAGGCAGATTTAATATTGCATCTCATCAGCTCCACCTCCACCACTGCACCATTTATTTATTTATTTAGATTTATATACCACCCTCCCCAAACCATACTCACAGCCTGATCAAAGGATGTATATCGTACTGAGCATAAGTGCTCTGGTATCATGTCATTCACCGGTTCACCCTTTGGGTAGGATAAGTGATGTAGGAGATGCCTGGTGCCTTCTTAAGGACCACCCCCAGTGGGGATGCATGGAGAGTGGGCACTAGCAGCAAAGGGAAAGGACCCAGCACTCTCCCCTCCTGACATTCCTTCTCACTCTTGGATCTAACCACATGCTCTAACTCTCTGACTGAGCACAGGTTGTCAGCCCAGAACTGTCTCCTAGTGCCCTGACATGGGATGCATAAACTGTGCATGAAACCATCTAGTAAAAATAGGCAATCACTACATGTGGGATACAACCAGAGTGTCATGGGCCAGCTTGACCAGCCTGAGACCAGTGTGGTTGAAGACTCCTCAGGAACCACATGCAGCCAGCTCTGAACCAGCTAAAGTTAGTGTATTAGAGATACAGGAACCTCAATATTAATTGCCGGCAGCTGACCTTGACCCACCCATGCATAGCTCTGAAGCAGCCAGTGAAGCACAGCTGCAGGAAAGAAGCCCACCAGGCTCTCCCTTGAACAGCAAAGGGAAAAGCTCCAACAAGACTTAAGGACAAGCAGACAGTTTTCGCCTCTTGGCTTGGCACCAGCTGCTTAATGATTGCAATCCTGAGTCTGTGCAGAAGCACCTTCAAACAAATGGCTGTAAATCAGGCTTGTTAAGGAATGCCTATATAAATCAGACCTGGAGAACTGCAGATTGTGGAAGCAACTCATCACAACCCTGTGAACTTCGCAACCACAACTCTGCCTGCCTCCTGTGACTTTTGGACTGACCCTGGACTCTGCTTTTCAGACCTGCCTGAACTTTGCTAATCAATGAGCTTGGACTGCCTGAACTCTGCTTTCCTGAACAACCCATGGACTCTGACTGCTGCTAAACTGGTATTTGATCTCGGGACTGGCTGTGAGCTCTGTTGCCCTACTTTGCCTATATTCCAGGACACACTGCCAGCACTCCAGTTTTTGCAGCTTAATTGAACTGGGGCCCTTTCTCAGCAGGGGATCTACCACCCCTGCTCCCTGGCTGCTTACCTCCCCTTCTCCTTGAATCCTCATGGAAGGCCATGGCCTCATGTATGGAAGGAGCAGCCACAAGGTACAGTGGGTGCTAGTGACCCAGCTGCTGCATCTCCAGGGAAGCTGCTGCCCCACATGGCCTAAGTGCTTGATGCTGATGCTGCACACAGCCCAGTGCTGGCCTCCACATGGCCATGGCCTTCCTCCTCACCACTCCCAACAGAGTGCCAATTTCTCAGTGCCAATCCAATGAACAGAGGAGGAGGTGGGGGAGGAGTCTAAGAACCCTGCTGTCTCCACCCCATGTCAGGATGCCTCATGCATCCAACATCGCCCAACCCTCCTCCTACTTCTAGGGAGGCAAAGGCAGCCCCCCATGACATCCTCTCTAGACAATAAGGGAACACCTGCAGATATCTCCTAAGCCTTCAGAATTCAAGATGGTCCCAGGAGCACCCCAAAATTGTACAGCAGGTCCTTCACAGGCTGTAGCAGCTTCTTTACTTTGCTCATGCTTCCAGCAAGGCCTTTCTTCCTCTCTAAATTTATCCATGCAACACCAATCTAAGCACCTCAAAAATCCTTGTGGGTGGAGAACATTTTGAAGCCACCTTTGATCTCATGTAGAGAAAGAGGGAGAAGATAAATGTTCAAAATAAAAATAAATAACATATTGTCGCTGGGGTATGGCGGGCTCACTTCAACGGGACTTCGAAAAGGAGGGAGTTCTGGGAGTCAGCCCTGAAGATGACTGTTCTATAACCTGTTGGGAGTCTTTTGAAACATGTATGTCATCTGAGAGATAAACTGAGTTCATTGCTTGTTTAAAAAAATGCTGAGGCCTTAAAAACAAAATACAATGAAAGTTTGGGAACAATAAGAGTACTTTCACTGCTGCCTGGAATGAAGGTTCAGTGAACCACACCAAATCACCCCTTTATGGTACATAGCCGCACTCTGTAGTATCTGAAGTTGAGTCTGTGCACCAGTCAGCGTAATGCAGTTGCTAGGGATGTGCAAAAAGAAATTTGTTATTTTTCAGGTTTGGATATATTGAACCCCCAAAATATTGGTATTTCCTGATATTCCTGAATCTCAATATTGGTTCCATTATATCCTATGGGGACCATTCCCCATAGGCCATAATGTAGAATCAATCTGTTGGTTTCTGGGGCTCCAGGGAGGCTGTTTTTTTGAGGTAGAGGTGCCAAATTTGCAGCGTAGCTGCTGGTGCCTCACCCTCAAAAAGTCCCCAAGTTTTAAAAAGTTTGGATCAGGGGATTCAATTCTATGGGTCCCTAAAGAAGGTGCCCCCATCCATCATTGTTTCCAATGGAGGAAAAAAGTCATGTAAAGGGACACGGTCCCTTTAAATGCCTGAGTTCACTTGCTGAGTCATGCTGCCGCCGCCATGGCACAGGTCAATTGAGACAAGGGATGTAAAGAGGTCTCTGTAAATCCTTTCTCGAAGCCAGCCCATGCTATCATGGCAGTGGTATGCCTCGGCTTCTCCAACTTGCGCCTCAATAAACGCGGAATAATACAGGCTTTTATTCAGGCTCAGCTAAATCGGTAGCTAAGTCAGATTCATCCAATTTGACTCAATAAATGCTCAAAAAATACCGATAAGCATTCTTTTGGTATTTATTTGGCTCAGTAAATACCGAATGCACACCCTTAGTAGATACACATTAGCTTTCCCCTCCCCAGTTTTACCAACTTCGTCACAGGCATAAAAGAATACCTAAGACAATGCTGACTTGGGTAAGTGTGGCAGACTGCTTATAGTCAGAAATTTCCAAGCAAGTCTGAATTTCTGGCCAAAACATGGACAAGAGGGATCTAGTGGATAGAACGTCGTTAACATTCCAGTCACTATTCCCAGCATTTTTGTCAGTTCTGTCAGGAATGAGGCAGCTCAGCCAGGAAGAAAATAAGGAATTCCAATTTGCAAAGACATCAAAACAAAATTAACATGATGTCTTAGAAAACATTAATCACTGTTATATATTATTAATGCCACAATCTGCACAAGATATTTGTATGGATTACTTTTAAAAAAGAAAGGCTCTTATTTTAAGGAAAGGAACAATAACAAAGAATGAAAACAAATCTTCATATACACAGTTGGAGCTGGTTCCTTTGAAGAGGCTAGAGGGATTCTGAGGGATGTTTTTAATTTTCTCATTGGTTTTGATTTGAATTTGTTGAATACTTCTTTTCATTTCTGAATTGTACCAAATCAGAACAAACTCGACTTAATGAAGGTGGGGTGGTGTTCCTGTTTGGAGTCACTTATTTTAAATATTTTCGATCAGGAAATGTGTTTTGAATCTTTTAAAACATTTTTGAAATGACAAAGTATGTAACTTGAAAGGCTAACAAGCTATTAACCAGATAAAGAAATAAAATGTGTTGTGTGTTGTGACTTGGAAAGGTATAACTTTGCTAAGGATGGCATGGCCCTTCTGTTGTATTCTACCAAGTCAGTCTCTCTTCTCCCCTTTACCACTCCCTACGACCTTGGACTTCAGAAAAAGTAGATAAATCACCAATATCTGGTTGGTCTTTTTTTTTTCTGATTCAGAGTAGCCATTCTGATTAGCTTTGATTAGTTCATAGCACATACAGAGTATCAGTTGTTATAATCTGTAATAGTGAAACATTAATTGGAATCCCCTTATGTAATGTTTTACATTAAATATCTATAATTATTTCCAAATTATTTCCAGTGTAGGTTGTTGTTGTTATTTTTTGGAAGGGGGGGGGGGGAGGGGGGCAAAATCCATCTTTAAAAGAAAAAGAAAATAGCACTTGACATTTCATCATTGTTATTATTATTTTTTCAGGAGAATATGTTGTGATGACTACCTATTTCCACTTGAAGAGAAAGATTGGATACTTTGTCATTCAGACATATCTGCCATGCATTATGACTGTGATTTTATCACAGGTTTCTTTTTGGCTCAATAGAGAATCTGTTCCAGCAAGGACTGTGTTTGGTAAGTGCCCTATCTTAAACAAATAATTGATCATTCAAAAGTCATTGGACACTGAATTATATAACATTATAGCAGTTTCATCACTGACTAGAGGTAGGGAACTTATCTTAAAGCCAGAGCTCAGGAAGGTCTAACTTGCAGGCTTCTGAGACAACACAACAGGTCAGTCTGAGTGTTCACAAAAACTATTTACTGGAAGCAGATATTTTTCTCAGATCCTGCCTGTTTTCTGGGATTCCTGTGATATTTTGATGAACTAGTAAACCTAGGCTGGGGTGGGCAGAATCTCTATAATTGTACTTTAAGTTTTACATATAACATACAATCTCTAGCATAGAATAGGGTTGCCAATCCGGGTTGGAAAATACCTGGGGACTTTGGGGGTGGAGCCAGGAGAAGGTGGGGTTTGGGGAGGGGAGGGGAGGGGCCTCAGCATGGTACAATGCCATAGAGTCCACCCTTCAAAGCAGCCATTTTCTCCAGGGGAGCTGATCTCTGCCAACTGGAGATCAGTTGTAAAAGCGGGAGATCCCCAGGCCCCACCTGGAGGCTGGCAACCCTAGCATAGAATGTACACAAAAGTGGATATTGAATGAAAGTTCAAAAGAGGATATTGTAACTAATCACTGACATATAGCAAAAACCAACAACCCATGTTTTATATCAACAAGAAGACATCTTTCTTAAAACAAAATGGCTGACACTGCTGTGATCTAATCACAACATAGCTGCAACCTGTTTGAATTCATTATACCCCAACTGCAATCTCCCCTGGCCAGCTAGAATGGGCTAAGATTAGTGTCCCCCCTCCCGGGTACAGACTGCACGGTGAGCATGCTGGAGTTCATACAACCCCAGTAACACCCACCAGCCAGGCAGCAGCTCCCAATGTCATTCCTCTGGGTGGCACACACAGGTGCAGCTGACACAGTCACTGCCACTTGAGGCCACTCTGCCTCCACCCACCCCCTAGCTCCAGAGAACAGGGAGGAAACACAATGCAACCTCAACAGAGGCACATGGCCCGACTGTCCCTCCATAGCACACAGGAGAAGGGCGTTCATGCAGTGGACAGCTCACCACCTGTCCCCAATGAGAGTTTGACTGGCAACACAGGTGGGAAGACCCCAGGGTCAGACCAAAGTTTTGAAGCTGACACTTTGCCTCTGTAACTGCAGAGACAGAGTCCTGAGCTGCCAATCCTATCAGCTATGTTATGGAGTGTCCTGGCTTAGGTTTATTCGGTGTGGGTGTGTATGCAGTGTGCACCTGTGATTGGGTGCGGGGGAGGAGATTTGGCTGCCAGTACAGAATGGTGTAATTGGCTGAGGCTATAGTTGGCTCTTGGGAGGGGTGTTTTGCTTGTCTGTTGCATGGGTGTTACAACTTTTGATGGAGTAACTTTGTGTTAGTTCTTGGGAGCCTTCCCAGTCTGAGGTGGCTTAGGGAGCCAACTAATTCCAGGCATGCCCCAGGCCTGTCCCTTTCTCTGCTAATGCAAAGGGTTGCTGTGGCAGTGCCCTGGCAGTGTTCTGTGGAGTTGCCATGCTGGCAGCGAGCATGGTGTAGCAGCATCAAGCACTACAGCAATGCATCTCTAAGGCCAAATCTACACCTCCCCTCTGAAGTAGTTTGACTGCTGTATTTTCCTACACTCTTTTCACACTGGTTTCAAATTTTACTCCCTGGGTCTGAAGAGCAGTAAGCAACAGGATCTGTTTAAAGCAGTGTAATGCTAGCTTGACCACAAGACAGCAATTAACGTATGTAGACGGTGATTTTTAAACTAGAAAAAGTATGGTTTGAAACTAGAAACAGATATAGATGGGGGGTTTTTTAAACTAGAATGATTCCAGAGGGAAAGTCAGATGTAGATTTGACCTAAGATACACTCCTGTAGTAGCTGGACCATTCCCAGGGGGCTTTCATCCTCCCCAGGACTGCTTTGTTAGCAACTCCATAAAAGCGGGTGGGGTGGCTCCAAATATATTATATGAATATAATCCTATAGAATTGGACAGGGATTAAGCAAAATTTGGGCATTTAGACTGCAGTCCCGCTCGTGGTTAGAAAGCTTACAGTCCACCAAATTCTATAGGATCAACCAGCCTAACTGAGCAAATCTCCTTCCCAGTCTTCCTATGCAAATTGTTATATAGAACCTGACACTGCAGAACAAGGACGACTGATAACTGAATATTCAGATTTAATCCTCGACCATCTCCACTGTGAAAATAATACATAATATAAATAGTGCAAGAGATTTCTGATTTCTGTATTTTGGCTAACTCTTGATGCAGTGCAACTATCCTGTAGCTGAGATTTAATACATGAAATAGCTGCAGTTGTCAAGGTAACTGGTGAATATGCGATCTAACACAATGGTAAGTGATGTAACACAGAACCTCTAACTCTCAGTAAAAGCTCCATGGCTAGTTAAAAGAAAATTGTTCAGTGGCAGGTGTGGAATTGCCTTACTCAGAATGCAGAGTCTGTTATCGCAGTGACATCTCCCCTGCCCCAATATAATCAACATTTGCAAGTAGCCTTTAGGCCTGTGGAGAGCAACTCAAAAATTTTGCTGCATGAACATGCAGTGGGGTTCAGGAAAGAAAGGAAGAGGGATGAAATTGAAAGTGCCGTACATTTAATTTTTAAACATTATGATGGTTAAGCCAATGCATCCAACTCAGGGATGTCTTTGGCAAATGACATCTTAATTCATATGGGTAAGATGACTGGATTTCAGTGGAGTTGAGCCAAGACACCTCATTGCATCAAACATGAAATACAAGTGGGGTGACTTCACTCTGCCTAACAGCCTTAGTTTCAATGGCTTTTCTGTTCCAGTTTCCATTCCAATTGCAAACTTAGTTTCACTTCCTGTAATCAGTACTTATTGATGATGGAAAATATTTTATGGAGGTAACATAAAGGGATGTTTGTCTAGGATCTCAGCGTGCAAAAGAGTGTCAGGGCAGCTGCTCAACACATGTTCAGAACTGAGGAAAAAATATTTCTATCAATGGCCAGGATCTGAAGTATCTATCACTACATGCCCAGGAAGTCTGCTGTTGTGTTTCTCAGACAGCAGTTCCCCTGCAGCAAACTGCTTTTGAAAGAGAAAAGAGTTTTAGAAGCATATTAAAATATTACATGGGCTATCCTGTTCAAAGTCAAAATAGAACTATCCTGTGGGATTCCTTTGGATTCTAGGCAACTGAAAAGCCTGCTTTCTAACCAGGAAAATACATTTAAAAAATGAATCCGGAAAAGTCACTCATCTGATAACTAATTACAGTAGTCTACAGAATAAGTGAGATTGCTTGTGTGCATTAAAAGGCGCTCAAACAACTTCTGAAATGTTCTTGCTTTTCAGGAGTGACAACTGTACTAACAATGACTACCTTGAGCATCAGTGCGCGAAATTCCCTTCCCAAGGTGGCCTATGCTACAGCAATGGATTGGTTTATAGCTGTGTGCTATGCATTTGTCTTCTCTGCATTGATTGAATTTGCAACAGTAAACTACTTCACGAAGAGAGGCTATGCGTGGGATGGCAAAAGCGTTGTTCCAGAAAAGGTAACCACAGCATTAATATAAATGTTTAGCATGTGGCATTGACAACATGAGCTACACTGTTCCTAACCCTTACCCAGAAATAAGGCATACAACATTCAAATGGCTTTTCTGAATTGAAGCCTAGTTGGGTGGGGGGCTGTGATCCTAAGAACACTTTTCTGGGAGTAAGCTAGTATATTGGTTTGGGCTTACTTCCAAAGCCTCACGTTTGGTGTTTTTGGAATTTTGCTCACTTCAAAATGGTTTTGCAAGAGCTTAGACATCAGCAGTGTACACATTAGACATTAATAAGTTATTTCGTTGTTAACTGGTCAATTTGTTTTGTTTATTTATTTATTTATTTATTTTATTAAATTTATGAATCACCCACCCCGCAGAGCAGGCTCTGGGTGATTAACAATGTTTTAAGCATTTAAAAATACAATTAATGTATAATTAAAATTACTAATAGTTACAGAAATTAAAACCCATCAAGATGGTGATCGAACCTCCATTGCCACCGCTGTCCCCGCACAGCAGGGCAGGAAAGGGTATGTGGGTACCATAGAAGGAAAAGAGAGAAGGTGCCAGGCTTAATCTCCCGTAGTTGCCCTCAAGCAAAAGCCTGGTGGAACATCTCTGGCTTGCAGGCCCTGTGGAATTGCACCCGATCCTGCAGAGCCCTGATGTCATTTGGCAGAGCGTTCCATCAGCTTATCAATGCATGGAAAATAATATTGAAATCAGCACTGAAATTTGGGACTCATTCCAGCTCTTTCTCAGAAGGCAGACAAAAGTGAATTTGCACATTCATTGTCCTGTTTTCCTCCAACTAGGTGTTTTGTGTCCTATCCTTCCCGCACCCTCACTCCCTCCCTCTCCTCTGGGCCTGCAAGTAATAAATTGTATTTGTGAAATATCTATCAGCAATCAGACATCTTTGATACAGCTTGCATACTGGAAAGCTAGCATGGTGTAATGGTTAGGGGTGCCAGACTAGGACCTGGGAGAACCAGTTTCAAATCCCCATTCTGCCATGGAGAGTTGCTTGGGTGATCTTGGGCCAGTCAAACACTCTTTGCCTAACTTACCTCACAAGGGTTCTTGTGAGAAAAACAAGCTGCTTGGGGTCCATCCTGGGGAGAAAGCTGGGGTATAAAAAAAGACAATACAGGGGTCATTTCGAGCAGGAGTTCAGGGGAGTGCAGCTCCGGGAGTTGGTGCCAGCCCCTTCGTGCTGGAATGCCTGCTTGTGTCATGGCTGCAGCAAAATGACCCCATCCCCTGGAAAGGTCCTTGTTCCTCCGACCAGCCTTCTGAAGGCTTCAGCCACCACTGAAGCTATCCTCCCAGAATAGTGGTATTTCTGAGGCTTGGATTAGTAGCTGTCCCCTCCCTCCCTCCTTCTTTCTTTTTCTTTCTTTTTCTTTCTTTTTCTTTCTTTTTCTTTCTCTTTCTTTCTTTCTTTCTTTCTTTCTTTCTTTTTTTCCTTCCTTCCTTCCTTCCTTCCTTCCTTCCTTCCTTCCTTCCTTCCTTCCTTCTGACATACTTCTGGTGATGTCAGTTGGTATAGCATATGCAAATAAGTTGTGCTAATGAGTTATGCTAATGAGCTCCTGCACCTCTTTTTCTATGAAATGACCCCTGAGTAAATACATAAATATTGTATGCTATGCTCTGAAATAGGTTTTCCAGTATGGGGCAGAGAACAGAAGAACATTACATGATGAGCAGTCAGATTATGAGACATATACATATAGTTCAGACTCTTCAGTTTAGTGTTTTGGAAGGAGGAAGAAGCAATGTGTATGGGACAGAAAGAGATGAGACAGCTCCCAGTCAGAGTTAAGCACTTACACAGGCAGAACTGAGAAAATTCGGCAGATTCCAGAACTCGCATGAGAAGAGTCCAGCTGCATCAGACCAGTGATCCATCTAGTTCAGCATCCTGTTTCCCAAGTTATCCACTAGGTGCTCCTAGGAAGTCCACAAGCAAGACAATAGCCCATCGTTGCGGTTTGCTTTCTGGGAACTTATGGCAAATAGTCACTGACAAATTCCATGAATGTTTCTGTCTCCTCTTAAAGCCATTGAAGCTAGGGGCCATGTCTACGTCTTGTGGCAGTCTTCCATAAGCACTATGGTATATATATATATATATATATATATATATATATATATATATATAAAGAAGCACTTTATTATATTTATTTATTTATTTTTCATATTTCTAGCCCGCCATGCCTGCAAGTGGGCTCAGGGTAGATAACAACATAATAGCAATACAATAAATACAATTTCAATATTAAAATACAGTAGTAAACACCAAAATTGGTGGCCTGCCAATCTTCTTTTGATTGTTCTGAATTTATTCTTTATCAGTTTGGTGTACTGGTTAGGAGTATAAATTCTAATCTGGGAGAACCAGGTTTGATTCCCCACTCCTCCACATACAGCTTCTGGGTGACCTTGGGTCAGTCACAGTTCTCTCAGAGGTGTCCTCTCAAGAGCAGTTCTCAAAGAGCTCTCTCAACCCCACTTACTTCACAGGTTGTCTGTTGTGGGGAGAGGAAGGGAAGGGGACTGTAAGCTGCTCTGAGTCTCTGAGTGAAGGGCAAGGTATAAATCTGATCTCCTCCTCCTCCCCCCTCTTCTGTTTCACTTGGTGAGCTCTAATATTATAAACTAGCCTGATACCCGTGCTTTGCTACAGTATTTAAGTTCCGTACATCCAGTTATAATACTGATGATGTGAAGTTTGAAATGTAACATTTGTTGTAGGAATTCTAATGGAAAAGACTGTAGTGTCAAAAACAAAGTGAGACATACGTACTGTTTTTTTCCCTCTCTACTGAAGGACCTCTCTGTAGACCACATTGGGGGTTCTGCCCTCAGGTGCTAGGATCACCAGGCTGCTTGGTGAGCTCACTCTGGAGCAGGGCACATAGAACTGCCCATTCAAGAAGTAGTCCTCTGTTAAGTCAGCTCCTGCCACCTTCCACGAAAGTGATGGCCTTTCTACTGGTGTTCCTGGATTGTTTTGCTTATATGGAGACTGTGTTGTTCTGAGCGCCTCAGGGTGATCTTGCTGGTATTTGGCCTGCACAGCTCAGTGCCCCGTAGGAGTACTATGTGCAAATGTCTTTGCTGCATTCCTAAGTTGCCCCCTCCTTGTCGCCTTAAAGTACCCTGGCCCTGCTCTGACACCTGACATACACCCGCCTGTCTGGTGTGAGGGGAGGGATTATGTTTAAAGGTCTCTGGGAGGCTGGGTCAGCAGCAGGGCTAAGGCAGTCCTGCTGAGCAAACCTCCCCTGTGGCTGTAAGCATCCCACCTCCTCTCCTACACCTGACAGGCAGCTGCCTGTCCAGTGTAGGAGGGGGAGGGGAAGGAGTATTAGAAGCCACTGTGGAGGTGGGGCCAGCAGGATCACTAAGGTGTTACTGCTGGGGCAGGCTCCCTTGTGGCTTTAAGCACCCTGCAACCACTGCTGCACCTGACAGACAACTGCCTGTTAGGTGTAGGAGGTGAAGGGGAGTGTGTTGGAAGCCATCGGAGAAGCTGGGACAGCAGCATCACTACACCTCACAGGTGGCTGTGGGTTATTCCTGATTTCCTCAACTGCTGTTAGCTCTCTGCCGTCTCCTGTAACTGTTTTTTTTTACCTCAGAATACTGAGCTTTGCAGCTGACCAATCACAGAGTGGGGGGTGCAAGGAGGCAGCCACATAGGAATCAATGGGGGAGCACATTTTCCCCTTTTGACCCACTTAGGGGTTGAATTTCTAAAAATCCCTTCTTAGTGAGCACCATGGAAGGAGTGCTCTCCCCAAATTTGGTGCTTCTAGGTCTGGCGGTTTGGCCTGGGCTTGATTTTACGGTGAAGGGACTTTCTTTTATATAGATAGATGAGACAGGAAGAGTTTTGCTCATTCACTTTCTCCATGCCATGCCTAAACATGTCCCAGTCTGTAAAATAATTAAAATAAAAACATTTTAAGTATCCAAAATGCATTCCATTATGTCCCTCTCTCCCTTCTGCCACCTGATCACCTAATGCACCTGATCACCTAATGATGCCACCTGATCACCTAATGCATTCAGAGGTTAATGCTGTCTTTGAACCTCCAGGCAAAGGGCTTTTTTGTTTGTTTGTTTTTTGCCTTACATGCTACTTCTGACAGGCCTCAGAATCTCCTAGTAATCAGCAGGTCCAGGATCTTATTGGTCTGCCACTACCTCAACAAGAGAATCCCAGATTTGATTGGCATGGCATCTACACGAAGCTTTTCTTCTTTGCCCGGTTGTAACCAGTCAACACTTGTCCATAAGCTTATAGGAAACCACTGCAGATACCAGAGAACTGTTGAAATACACTCCAGCAGTTTATATCAGTTTTCTGTGGAATAGCTACTCATTGAGCTGGAGTCATTTCTGATTACCAGAATGACAAGCTGACAAAGGACTATGGATAGACTTTATCCTCCACAGGTTTAAAAGACCAGTGTTAGGAAGCAATAAATAAGTTACAATGAAAACAAATCTCAAAAAGTGGAAACTACTGCTGATAGTGGAGAGCTAATGAAAGGACTCCTTCACTTGAACAATTTTTTGATCACACTCTGCTGATGGATTAACTGTGCTTACTCCATCCATTTGGTGGAAACAGACTGCCGTTGTTATGCCCAAAAGCATCTGAAGGATTTCTTTTCTCCAATCTTCCATTCTTTCCCATGCTTTTAAACAATAACAAAATGGTCATTATTTATCTGGGATTTATTTGAGGAGAGGAACAAAAAGTATGAAATGCCAGAAACCACAAAACACCCTAAGAAAACAAATAATGGGATGCTTTAAAAAGGCATTCAGTGTTGGATTTTGCAATTCTTCAGGGAAAGTTTCCACCATTGTGCAGCAGCCTCCAAAAATGTGTCTCCTCTAGCTGTACATCTCACACAAACCTGTTGAACAGGTTCAGTGCTTGTAACTTAGCACCTGGTAACTAAAAATAGTTACTGGTCAAAATTACTGCTACAGACTATTCGTGCAGGTTGTGCCGTATGTCTCTGATGTGTTCCCTTCCCACAAATACTTTCAGTGGCTAAATGTACTTTACTGTGTCACTCTGTAGGCACAAAGCCAATTGCAATGATATTACTCATTCAGGCCCTCTCAAAGTTTGTTCAGTTATTTGGCTTTTCACCTACCATCTTGGAAAAATGATTAATCATTCAGTACCAGAAAGAAAACACTACACAATCTTTCAGTACATTACATCATCCCTGAATCCATTTTATGCCTTCTGTCCACATTGTACCCAGGGCAGATGTCCTTATTACCTCATCTTTGTTACCCTACAGATTTAAGTGCCATAGGCAAGAAGGTACCCACCAACTCCTGCTGGACCTTCTAGATTGCAGACCACACCAAGAGCTGAAGGAGCTTATAATTTAACAAATATTTTGTGTCTTTAACAGTATTTGGTACAACAAAAATCAACATACCTATGTCAGCTTAACAATGGCCCTCTCCTTTCCCTCCTAAAGCCTGCCCCATGGATCTTGGGTCTGGAAAAATAGAAGACCACTACTCTACTTATCTATGATGAGTAGGTCTTCTAAAAGGTGGTCACAGAGGTTTTATATGCAAGGTATGCCCTAATACTGAGAGGAAATACCCATTCAGAGTTCTTCTGCATACTAGACCACCCATAGTATCCAAAAAACCATCCTTGGTGTGCATAAACACATCCAGGCTTACATTAGAGTTTCTGTTAGTTTGAACAAGATGGGTAGCCATGTTAGTCTGTAGCAGTAGAAAAGAGCAAGAGTCCAGTAGCACCTTAAAGACTAAAATATGTGGCAGGGTATGAGCTTTTGTGAGTCACTGCTCACTTCTTCAGACACAGAAGTGAGCAGATAAGAAGTGAGCAGTGACTCACAAAAGCTCATACCTTGCCACATATTGTGTAAGTCTTTAAGGTGCTACTGGCCTCTTGCTCTTTTCTACTGTTAATTTGAAGACTGTAGTACCATTTTGAAGACTGTAGTTCCTTATGCTGAGTTTGAGGCTGCTCCAAAAAATTATCTTCAGTTTGGCAGATGGTTTCTCATGTAGCCCTTCTGATCCTTGTTTTGCATACAAAGTAGAGATTACTTTTTAAAAGGGAAGTTATATTTACATTAGCGTACCACTGTTCTTCAAGATAAACCTCTAGAGATATTCAGTTCACCAAAAAAAATCATTTAAAATACAGTAAGTTATTTTTGTGGATTGAATGTTGGAGCTGCTATAGAGAGACGTTTCTGAATGTTCCTTGTAATCATCCTTATGATGATGTTTGGATAGCAGAAGATTTAAAATATAAATGATAAAATATAAATGACTTCATTGGGACGTCTCCAATTCATGGCATTACATCTAATCAGTATGTAAAGAAGCAGATCAATCCTACTTTGTTTACTATCATTTAACCAATAGTGCAAATATTATTGAGCATTATTATTTATTATTTCTACACCACTTGTCAGTGCTTGATAATTCTTATTCAGTTTGCATTGCAGTGATAGCACTTATAGTTACATAGAGCAACACTGTTCAGTCATCTTCATACCTGGGACCCACAGAGTGTGGGAGCCACTGAGGATGGGAACCATGGGAAGATGTATGGCATGAGATGGGAAGAGTGGGAATCAGAATTATGACTTCATTGGTCTCAAGTTCAGGACTGCAGGCAGCTGGAGACAGAAAATACAAGCCAAGCACTAGGAAGACCACCATAAGGAGAAATAAGTTATGGAGCTCACCTCATTGTCCTGCCATTTTTCTCAGCATGGATACAAAGAGGAGCAGGAAGGATGACATCTTTGCTCTCTATGCAGCAGATTCTTCCAAAAGGCAGGAAAAAAAACAGCTCTGTAAGGGCACACAATCCAGTAGGTGGGTCTCCACATACCACCTAATGGTTTCAACCCATTATCTAAAAGCTGAAGTAGAACATAAATTGCTTATATTTGACTGGCTTGTGTTTGTTGTTCAGCGGCTAGTTTCTTGCCGGAATGCGAGTGGTTGATGAACCCAAAATAACACCTAATACCAGCTATTCCTGGGAGTGGCCACAGTCATATTTTCATGCCTAATGGGCAACATTTACCCCCTGTTATCTCAGCTAAAGAGTTCTCAGGTAGCATTGCTGGGAAAGTGCTGAGACACTGGGCTAGCTGCTACTAGTCAAGATTGACAATACTGTGTCATATTGCCTGACTCATGTGGAAAAAGTAATTTTCTCCCTTCCAGTGACTTAATTGGAAGGAAGCTTCAAATATCTATGTTAGAATCAAGTTAAATGTGACTTCACTATGGATCTCCTGCATTTTATAAAAAGTTAATGGTCACAGGGTGGGGAGAGATCAGGGGCCGCCCCACAGTGCAAACGCTCCATTCCACCTCCTCCCCAGTATGGTCCCTCATCAGTCTACGCAGTGCGAATGGAAAGCCCCACGACAACTCAGCCCGGGTCTTTTTGCCCTGCTTCCCTTGCACTTCATTTTGCCAGTCTGTCCTCAGCCATTATATATGCAACACTTACACACATATATATGTGAGCAAAAATTGTATATATTCATAGTGACAAAAAGATACCCCAATATAGCAACAGCTTTCTATACAGTTGTGGCAGATATGCAAAAGAACGATGGAAAAGGTGATGTTGTGGGCCTTATAATTAATCCTCATCACTTGGGTGATGGCCAGCACATTTTGTATTAGCAAACTATTGAAGTACTGTGAACTTAGAAGTAGATGAACTGCTCAAAAGCAGCATGGAAGTCTGTCGGAGCAACAGCAATTTGTACAGAATTTTAAATGGGGAACCAAACAATTATCGATTCTCCCTATCAAGAACAATCTTTTAAGTCTTTCACAAGGAGGATAGTGCACCCATTTGAGCATACATGTGTCTGTAAAAAAAAATCTAAAATCTACATCTATATATACAGTCACACATGAGCACATAGGTAAAGTTGTGATTAGGGTCTGAAACATGTGAACTAACAAATCCAAAAACGCTTGTGGCCTTGTGAAAATGGCACACTTGTTTATGTGAATAATTTGGCTTGAGCATGAGCATCTCCTGTGACTTTTATGTGTGAGCAAAGGGCTGTCAAGTTGCAGCTGCTTTACGGTGACCCCAGCAAGGGGCTTTCAAGGCAAGTGAGGAGGTGGTTTCCTATTGCCTTCCTCTGCAGAGTTTTCCTTAGTGGTCTCCCTTCCAAGTACTGACCCTGCGTTGCTTCTGAGATCTGATGGAACTGGGCTATACCTTCTGCCTTCCCTCCCCATGTTACTTTTAGCACATCCTTAACAGACACATTGTTATATAAATCATAGAATATTTCAGTTAAGGATAACATTGCAATATTTATAAAATTTAACATACACTGGAAAAAATGTGTTCAGTTAAAATATTTTTTTTTTATTTCTAGCCAAAGAAAGTAAAGGATCCCCTCATTATGAAAAATAATTCATTTACAGCACCAGCAACAGCCACGAGCTTCACCCCTAATATTGCAAGGGACCCCGGACTGGCAACCATTGCTAAAAGTGCAACAATAGAGCCAAAAGAAGGCAAAGCAGAAACAAAACCTCCGGAACCCAAGAAAACGTTTAACAGTGTCAGCAAAATCGATCGACTATCAAGAATAGCATTCCCATTGCTTTTTGGAATTTTTAATTTAGTGTACTGGGCTACTTATTTAAATAGAGACCCTAAGCTTAAAGACCAAACCCCTCCTCTCTAACCCTGCCAACCATAGCATTTGTTCTGTCTCTTTTGCACTGGGGATTGTGTTTTTTTTTTTTTTGGTTTTAACACACAGCAATTCCCATTTACTTCATTGCCTCTGTCTTAAAGAAATGGAGATTTCCTTATTTTATAAAGTAAAAGTATATAATATATATAAATATAAATATTATATATAAAATAGAAAAGATACTAAAACTGTACTCTAGGGCTGTAACAATGTGATGTAGACATCAGATTCTGAACCGCAACTTTGAACAAGAGGTAAATATAAGAAATCTAAACCACATGTAGATAGCCTGTCGCTGAATGTCCCCCATAAAAGATGCTGTACATGTCAGAAGAGAAATATTTTTATGCAAAATGATAGAAGGTAAAACAGTCTTTATATATGTTCATGTTGCACATACAGTATTGTATTTTCCATTTTTGAAGTGCTGCTTATTTAAAATTCTTTTGTAAGATATGCATCTTTCCAAAGTGGTGGATTCCAGAAGATACAGATATTTTTCCTAGATTTCTTTTTACCTAAATTCCTGACCACCAGTTTTAAACTATATAGTGTTATTTACATACAAGATTAAAAAAAAAAAACTACTTACTAATGGTACAGGTGATCACAGAACAGCACATTAGATTAATGATAATGAATGCTTCAATATGCTCTCTCCCACTACTATCTTATTTTAAGCATCAAATGGTCACTTGACTTGGTAACACTCAATCAATTGCACAATTAAGTGCAGAGCTCAAATTCCTTGAGAAATGTTAGGTAAAGCAACATTTGGATGATTTGGATTCTTGTCTGTTTTATTTTAAGAAGGAAAAACCCTGCACTGTTTTGCAAGCTCTAGATATGTTGAATGTATTATTTTATAAAATGGTACACTAAAAGCTTTAGATTGAAACATATAGTTAGCCAAGAAACAAAAAACAAGAACAAAACCACTGTTATTTCAATAAATCTGTAAATATACAGCATGAGATTGTACATTTTAAAAACTTTTTTATGTTCTTAAATTCTTGTGCAGGATTCACCTCTTTACACTTTGAATATGGTGTTATACTTTACAAAAAAACATATTTAGAGCTTGCATTTAAAAAAAGTCAGTGGCACTTGAAAGAAAATGAAAAGGCAAAAAAAGAAATTAAAGATACAAGGCGAGAGCCTGGGATTTGTTCTGTTTGCAAAGGGGCTGGGTGTGCAGCGGCCTGCCGTCTGAAACGGTCATCCAGTGTCTACCATTAGGCTTCTGACTGGTATGCTCAGGTAATGCGCGGATACTGAAATATGGAATTATATTTGGTAGGAAAATGGTAAAATATTTAAGACAAAAATTATCTGTATATTATTGCTATATTTGCTGATACATATCTGTTAACAATAAGTGATGTAATATATGTAGCATTACATACCGAAAAAACACACACACAAAAGAATGTACAGGAAAATAAATTTTATTAAGTAAACTTAGAACATTTCATTTTTACTGTAGCAATATATTTGTAGGATCAATATGTAAGGGCTTTAAATCCAAAATGTCCGTTTTGCAAGTTATTAGTAATCCCTACAAAACAGTTCTGGCCAGTTTCATTTCTTCTGAAAAGCTATTTAAAACAATCCAATTCCAGAGATGGATATTTCCAAAATGTTGGAGAGACAGATAGATTCTTGGGAGCGTTAACACAGTGGTTCAGAATCCATTACACACCGTAGTGAATGCATTTAAACAACAACAACAACAACAATGTGACATGGACTTTCAATTGAAATAGCTAATAAGGTAGTCTGATATCTATACATGTTACAGGCAATGTTTTATATACTCCTCAGTAAATCAAGAGGTTGCTGCTCACTTAGTATCTACAAACTGAACTCATTAACTTTTTTTTCTTTAGGAAAGAAGACCTTTTTTTTTAAAAAAAAAAAGTAATGCTTCATTGTCTACCATCTAGTCCTGTCTAAACTTGATGAGCTAATCTGATTGGAGCTTATTAAAGAGGATGTGTAATCTTCTGGTATTATGTGTAGATATATGTATAGAAAAAAAATAAACTATGACTCTTTAACTTTGGTATTTGTTTATCTTGTTATTTTTGGCGTTTTAATCTAGTGTGTTCATTAAAGGCATTTTACCTTCCTGATTCTCCATTTTGCTCCCTATTGGTCTGCCTTTTGCACATTAGATGTGAATATTACTTAACTAGTCTGCTTTTTTGCTATGCAATGACGGCATTATGTCATCTCTTAGTTTGTTAGTCTATGTGAATAGTATACTGTATAAACCTGACTGCACAGTTTATCAAAGACAAGGTATTCTCTATGTAGCTTTTTTACAGTGCTTTGCTAAACCATGTAATAATAGTAAGTCTTCCTTGAAATTAATGATACACTCTTATAGAGGACAGTTTCTGTTTACTCCTGGGATAATTTTTTTTTTTTTTAAAGATGACATTGGATGTTTATTGCACCTCCGGTGCAGTGATGTGGCAATAAAACCTAAATCTATTAACAGAGGTTGTTTATGGCAGACGCATGTAATGCTTTACAGAGTTTAGCAAAAGCTCATTATTTTATGTCAAACTGTAATTCTATTATACTAATAAAGTTAAAAAAATGACAAATAACAGAAGTGAATGTTTTACTTGGTTTATTTTATTTTTAAGCATGGCTTGTTTTTAAGGCTCTTTGACAAATGACAGGTCAGACTGAAGTCCTTTTAGCTGTGTTCTAGGACATGAGGAATCTGTTTTTCTGCAAAATATTTAAGATGTATGGCTGTATGGTTTTACTTACTGTTTTGTTTAAAAATATTTAATTTCATTTTTAACCCATTGATGGCTTGAGATAGCTCACTAAAACACAGGAAAGCCAGCCAGATATAATCCCCAGTGGAAAGATGAACTATTCTTTGAGAAAATGGATTAATATTCCCCCAGAGATGCTGAATCCAGCTGCAGAAACCAATACAGACTATTCACAAGTTATAATGAAGTTAATGTGTTCAGTGTCATTGGCTGGACATTTGTGCCCCATGCACTATAACTTGGGAAGAAGGTATATGCAGTCAATGCCTTGCATTTGCCTGGGACTCCAGTTGTAAGCACAAAGCTCTTGTACATACGCTTGCACCTCAACAGGCTGTTCCCAAGTCAATTACTTTTAGACTATGGAGAGTGCAAGGAGATGATGAAGAAGAAAAGAAGGTTTTAATATCCTGCTTAACTCCCTAACCTTAAGTAGTCTCAAAGCAGTTTACAGTCACATACCCTTACCCTCCCCACAACAGGTACCTTGTGATGTACTCCAGCTAGGCATGTACTTTTCATATTGTAACTTGTGCAGAGTCCTATTGTTTTAATTACTAGCTTTAACCATTATAAGATTTAATAATAGCAAAATTCTAAATAAAGGCAATGCATATGTGGAAGGCTTACAATGGTTCTGGAACTGTTCAGGCTTGTGGTTTGTTGATGCCTCTGATCAGAGAGGTTCTCCGCTGAGAATTTTGTCACACGGTCACCACAACTTTTCTGGTACATAACCTTATTCATTCAAGACATTCTTGGCTGATTGGAAAGGTCTGAATAGAACATACAGAAAGGGATGGCATTTAAGGTTTATAGTATTAAAGTGTTTAGGACTTAATAGTTTACAGTCCGTACTAGATCTACGTATTACCTACATAAAAACACATAGTAAAGCACTGTATTCCTGTGATAAGAAAGAAAATTGGAATTTGTTCACATCATAGGGATTAAAGATTACCATTTTGCATGTTAAAGTCACTGTTTAAAAGAAGGGCACTTCCTAGTATATCATAGAGTGGTGCCTGTTGGAGTCCTTGAATTTTGAAGAAATCTGAGAAGACTTCTGTGCAAATCGATCAGTAGTTTCCCACAATGACTTCCCATGATAACAAGCATCTCTTCTTGGAGGACTTCCCAATTGTCATCTACCATGGTCCTAATAAAACAGCCAGATTCAAGTCCAGTGGCACCTTAGAATCCGACAAAAATTTCATGGTATAAGCTTTCAAGTCAAAGTTCCCTTCATCGGATACGTCTTGAAAGCTTATATCCAGAAAATTTTGTTGGTCTCTAAGGTACCACTGGGCTTGGATCTAGCTGTTCTAGAGCAGACCAACATGGCTACTTTCCAAAACTGACCTAATAAACTTGCTGTCACCCCACTTCCTCCCCACTGATACCTCTGTTGTCATGACCAACACAAGTTGAGTTGGAGCACACCACTGTGTCTAGATAATGGATAACATTTACAAATATTAAAGCTTGTATCTGAAAAAAAATAAATTGTATGATTATATGTATGATGAGGGGCAGTTACACTTTTTGCCATTGTTGGAAAGTTTTAATAACAGTGTTTTGAAAGAGATCGGTTCAAGGTTTCCTTGACTTTCTCGTGTCAGATTTGCTGGGAAAAGACACTTGCCTCTCTTGCACATAACTATGACACAGCTTACATAAAAATGTGCCTGGTGCTATAGTGCTGAAGTTACGCAAGTGAAGTGTATTATCAGCCTGTCAAGCTGTTGCTGTCACATTACATCTGATTACAAGTGATGTCAGATTGAATGAGAGAGGTAAAAGCTTCTAAATGACATGATTCCAGAGGCACGGAGGGGGGGGGTGTGTGTGTTGCTGTTGTTGTTGTTTGTCTCGCTACAGGCCCATTTAGATAGAGCAAATGACTTCAGTGATGTTGATAAACTCATCTGATTGAACTGCTGTGGGGCTTCTGAAATGGTTCCCAGTGAATTTTCTCCTTGCAGCCCAGCTGTCTATTTCACACATTGCAACAAACAGCTAAATGCTTCTTACTTACAAAATGATACTTCAACATGACAGACAAAGAGCATTGCCTATCAAATGAGCTATAAAACTAGAAAGGAGCTGTGAGCTCTGCTTTTCTAAGGCTGATTTTGAATGTCTTGTCCCAGTTGTTCCAACCTGTCAAGCCCTGTTTTGCTTTTGCTTCTGTCCTGGACAAATTGAGCCCACAATTCTTTTGTTTTTACATCATTTTGTTCCCTTGAGCTGAATTTCTTTCCTACAAAATTTACACATTTTCAGCATTGTGCATTAATAAATCAGCATTATACATGACACATCCATTCTGTATTTGAATGATTTGCATTGCATGAATAAATATCATACACTATTGCATGTGGGGAGGGCCTGACTTACCCGCAGCTGACCTTTTGGGGTGCCAGGCAATGGGGGTGGGAGAGGCAGCTGAAGACAGCCTTTGTTGTGCTTCCAGAGGGAGCTGGCCACAGAAGCAGCTGGGACAGGGCGGGGCTGCTCCAATGGTGGGAAAAGTGACCCCTCCCCACCCAAAAGGACCTATGACAAGGAGAAAGGGTCCTGCTATGCTCACCAGCCACCACTATTTGCTGGCCTCCCAAGTGACTTGCCCACCTATCCCACCCTAAATGGAGTGTTTGGGGCAATGATCATGTGTATAGTAAGTAGCTGCCCAGGGGCACAACAAGGGTAATGCATTTTCTTTCTAGTAGTGGAGAGTAAGGGGTGTGCTGTTTATCTTTAGAGCTAATTTGATGCTTTGTTCTTGTCACAACTTTTGGCAGTATCAGCATGGCACCAGATCCATTTTAGGAAATTGGCCTGCATGCCACTTTCCCAGTTCTGAGGATCACCCTGAGGGGTTTTGATGTGAGGGCTTTTGGGAGCAGCCCAGCTCTGGGACTACCAGCCCCCACCCTCATGTTCAGATGGCAGGGGGGACCCCTTAGGGTTGATCGTCCATGTGGACTCTGTCGTCCTGCCATCCCATGGTTCTCCCACCCATGCTGGCTGGCTGGGAGGGGGGGGGGTATATCGACTGGCACCGGGCCAGCTGATGCTGTAAATCTGTGGGACCCATGCTGTGCCAATGCTTCTTACAGCTGTAACCAATAAAGTTGTGGACACTTTATTCCACATTTAGCCAAAACCTTGTGTATGGCCATTTTATTTGATATGGGTAGGGAGGGACATGCTAGGCTGACCTCCCCCCATAAGATCTGGGACTGCAAATAAAACACATCATTTTTATAAACCATTTTGTATGGTGTTCATTCATACAACAAAGAAAATCAGTAGAGAGAAGTACTAAACTTTAGATAAATGCTTATCAAAAGAATGAGGTAACATTCAATCATCTTTGGTCAAGAGATCCTATGTTCTGCAAATGGGTCTGGGATTTTCCTGCCAGTCATTTTAGATTCACAGTGCTGAGTACAGAACCAAAAATTGTGCAGGGGCAACTTTATGTGATATGTATTGGTACAGATTTTAGATGAAAAGTTTCATATTAATAAAATCAACAGCAATGCTAGAAATCTAATCTAACAAAATATGGACACAGTTAGCCAGATTGCCACCAGTTATTAATAATTTTGGGGAATTGAGATAGTATAAAAAGGCAATAGGCAAATATGGGAGCGATCATCTATGTATACAGGGGTCCCGCTTCTTCTAGAAGCACCAGAAATAGACACAGAGACCAATTTCAGAATGAAATGTTATCTTTACTGATGATTCTTCACAAGCATACAGTAATTCAAACACGCTCACAATTACACAGATCTAGGAAAATTAGAGAGAAAAGGACAGAGACTTTTGCTTTAGCAAGATGTTTCATTGAAGGGCAATATTTACCTGTCCTCAGCGTGATGAAGCGTTCCACTGGAAAAATAGAGGAGACTAGAGGGAACTAGGGGTCATGTACTGAACCAGCAAAACACGTGGAGACTCTGGCTGCACAAACCAAGAGTCATGAGAGTAGGGTAAGTCTAGAGGTCAGGAGAGAGAGAGAAAGCACATGGACAGGTATCTCCTTTTAAAAACTGGCTTTGGAGGTGGGCTTTACTGGCCACATACCCTGGCCTGCCCTCCTTCTAGTCCTTCCCCAAAGCATGCTACCTGAAACTGGTTTCTGGGGGATGGGACTAAGGAATTGGGCAATCTTGAACTCCAGTCACTCTGTGCGCAGTGACGCCTGAGAGGATTATGACTCATGCAGCCACGTCTATTGTTATGGGCAGTAGAGCTGGTCCATGTCGGTTTCTAGGGTAAGGGGGAAATAATGCTATCTGGGCACCACAACTATTTTTTGTGGCTTGAGTTTTCCTGTGGCCCACAATACTAAACACACACTTGCCCCAGAAGTGTTCCCTGAGTAAAATCGTAATCTGACCAAAAAATGCATAGGATGCAACACACCAAAGCCCTGTCATTGTGCTCAGATATTTTAAAAAGCATCTGAAAAGGAACATATGAAAAAACTAATGTTGGGATTCAAAGGAGAAAGGATAGAAAGGAAGGGATAAGTTCAAAACTCACTTTAAACTGGCTTCAAGTAAACACTTGTGGGAAACCTCCCTCTCTCCTTCCAGTCCACACCTATTAGAATTAGTGAACGGACTGAAGTTAACTGTAGTGCATTGGCCTCTGGGGCGCAGTGTGTTATAAGAAGTTGTTTTTAAAGGCATACCTAAAACAGAAATGAAGACTTGCACTGAATATTTCTTCACATGAGGTAGGTAGCTTTCTCAGTTCACTAACATACCAGTGTTTGATCTGCAAAAAAGAAAGAGAAAAGCTTTACTATGATGAAAGAGAGAAAATGCATTAAGGGGTGTTGCAAGTCTCCAGAATGATGCTAGGGCTTGGCATACAATGATTCTTTTCTTTCCTGTGCTACAACAGGGCTGTCTGTTTTCGGAGCCACTGTCAGAGGGCAGTTTTGGGGGTGTTGATGGAATAGCAAAGGCACATGCATTTATCTCAGGATGTTCCCTTCCTTTTCTTTTAAAACAAACATCTATTTCAAATATTTATGCCTTTGCGAAGGACAAAGAAAAACAAGAAAGAAAGAAAGAAAGAAAGAAAGAAAGAAAGAAAGAAAGAAAGAAAGAGAAAAGAAAAGAAAAGAAAAGAAAAGAAAAGAAAAGAAAAGAAAAGAAAAGAAAAGAAACCCATTGTAGGAGTATGATAATGATGATTTTTATCTTTGGAAAAAATGGGTATAATGATTTAAACAGTATTCTGAAATGTCACCAAAATAACCTTTAAATGCTTCTGTGTATTTTATCAACTGTAGCTGGCTTGTGTTTGACACGTAGCACCAACTATCTATTCTCCGGCAGTGCAGAAGCAAGACACTGTCTGTGGACTGAGGAGTGTATGATCTCTGATTTAGGTTCTATAAATCTGAAATTGCTACAGTGAAAAAAAGGGAAAAGAAACATTGCAGAGTCCAAATTACAAGGTAACCACGGTTAACGAACAGACGCCCCACAGAGTGCACATAGATCTAAATGTGCCAGAAAAGCAAAGCAAGCGAGCCAAGGAACAGGTTAGCCAACACCCAAATTATTTTTGAACAGGCTTACAAAATAAGTGTACCATCAAAATAATTAATTCAATGAAAGTAAAACATGATAAAACAAAGCCAAATAAATAAACAGTTCAGCAAGATACAACTCAGAAAAACCCATCAAAATAAAGGAGGAAACTGAAAAGACTCAGGAATAAGAAGGTCTTTGCCAGTTGCCTAAATCCCAGCAATATAACCATTTGGAAGAACACAGTGACATGAAATGTTTTACTATGCAGTAATTTTGGATCTTGTTAAGTTGTTACAGTTCCACCTTGAATAAAGCTTTGGTGAAATGAGGTGCTGGAGTTAAACTTGTTGAGCTGTTGTATGAACAGAATTTTAAGTCTTCACATACAGAGGATTCTACTCACCTGAAGTACCATTGGTGTATGGAGTGGACTTCTGAATTTGGAATTTGCAATTGAATCTTTTGTTCTGTGACTCATGAACTCTGAGCTGTCCCTATTGCACAGTTTATTTATATGAAGTTCAAGATTTGTATTGCAATTGTTTTGTATGTTTGTTATTGTTGATTATGTTTATAATTTGTGAGTATTATCTTTAGTGCTTTGAGTACTTTGGGAGGTTTATTTATATGGAGGATTTTTTCCTTTCTTTTTAAATCCCAACAATAACAGTATCAAGTCGTATCTAAACTTGGAGACCAATCCAAAGGTATGGCCATAGCAACAATGCCTGTCATTGCTCAGCTGGTCTCACAGGCTTCAAGACCAAGTCCAGGGCACACAGGAAGGAACAGGTCAACAGAATGTTCACAGCATAGTCCAAATAGTCCAAAGTCAGTTGTTACAGTCAGAGAGGATCCAAGAGCAGAGTCAAGCTGGTCCAAGAGTCACAGGAGTAGAGCAGAGTCAGGAGTAGTGGTTGCAGGATTCACTGTGAGGTGATGTGTTGTTTCCACAAGTTGGCAACAGCTCACACCCAGCTTTATGTAGCTTTCCCCTAATTAGTCTTATCCGCAGCTGGCAAGTTAGCAGAGCTCCTGTAATGACTCATCTTGTAGCTGTTGATGGGCCATTAATCTTTTACTCTGTCTGCATTCTTGCAATTGCCTTCTAATTTTAGCCCTTCCTTCTATGACTGGGGGGTTATCTGGGGGAATTGTGGGTGCCTCCAGAGGTACTCGCTCCCTGACTTCAGCTGGCTCAGTTTTATCTGACTGACATTCCTGAGTGTCCTCTACTTTCACTGCACTGGACTCTGGCTCGACTTCTGAGGAGTCCTCACTCACACTGGGTTCCAGTTGCCAATCAGACTGGTCAGGCTGCAAGTCAGACTGGTCCTCACTCAGGCTGGACTCAGGCAGCAAGTCAGTGTCTGGCTGCACCTTAGGCTGAGGCTGGTCCATGACAATGCCACAAAGGCAAACAACCAAGAATATTCTGTCATGATGTTCACAAGGATGCACTTTTAGTCTCATAGACTCAGTTCTGTGATAGACACTCACTACTTACTAAAACCAAATTATATAATGCAGGGAGGAGAAAGAGTTGGGGTTAACCAGGTGTGGCCTGGATATTTCCCAAAACTACAGCTGATCTCCAGACTACAAAAATCAGCTCCCCTGAAGAAAATGGCTGCTTTGGAGGGTGCTCTGTATGGCATTATACCCTGCTGAGGTCCCTCCCCTCCCCAAATACCACCTTCCCCACCAGCCTTATAGCTAGATGATTTTCACTGGGGGGCACTTGGGAGGCATGATGTCACTTCTGATATCACCAGAAATAATAGAACAAAATTAAAACTAGAAGAGCTGGAGAAGAGCCGGCTCCCTGGGGCATTGCAGATTTGGGAGGGGGCACTGCCCCAACCACCCTTGCCTAGCTATGGCCCTGCTCCCCAGGCTCCAATCCCAGATATCCAGGTATTTTCCAACATGGATATGGTATCCCTAAGAAGAGAGCTGGGTTAAGGGAGACAGCATTAAGGTAAGAAAATGACAAAAAGAAAGGGCCGTAGAAGCAAAATGCTTGGAAGACTCTAATTCCAAGAGTACAATGGCTGAATCATGAACCAGACTCCAAAACTACTGAACTATTTTTTCTGCCCCTGTTCAACAAGGCTAATCTATACATGGAAGCAGCCTTTACAGCATTACCGCTGGAATATTGAATCCTGGATAGTGATTACAGTGTCAGATAGGGATCTGGGAGACCCAGGTTTCAACACCCACTCTGTCTTGGAAGTTCACTGAGTGACCTTGGACCACTCACACATTCTTAACTTAACCTACCTCAGAGGGTTGTTATGTGGATAAAATGGAAGCAAGAATGATGTAAGCCACTGGTGTTCCCATTGGGAACAAAAATGGGGTATATATAAAGTAAATGTGTATATGTATATGTGTGCTGAACACCTGATTGGTGGATAGGTATCCTGCAGATGTATATGTATATTTAGGCAAACCACTGCTGCATATATACATCATCTTTGGGATGGAGATTCAATTTCAATGAATGAATGAATGAATTACTTTGCATATAGTCAGCCTTTCTTGCTGAGACTCTAAGTGAATTACATGATGAAGAGAAAAAAAGGAAATACAAACAGTACTTCATATACAAACATGCAGGCAAACTGGATTACAAAATTAGAGAACATGAGAAGATGCATGCAATAGACAATGCAGTGAAAATTACCTCAAATGTTTCAGAAAGACTACAGTCCTATTCCCTGTATAACGATGAATTTGAGCTTCAATCAAACCTACAATAGAGATTAAAATTGGATTTGATTCAGTTGTGATCTAGATTGTATTGCAGAAAGAATTTCAATGTAGTATGCCCAATATTCCTTATGAAATGCTACAATAGAAGCCAATTGAAATGAGAAAGAATTACATTGATACAAAGAGACAATAGTTCAAAAGGCAGCAAAGAAAAAAAGAAAGAAAAAAAATTCCAAATTGAAATGGGCTTGAAAAGCAATTAGAAGTTTTTTAAAAATGTTATCTATAAATCAGGAATTTTAGAAATGTCTCAGGAAAAAGGTTTTCTGGCAATCCTTCTATATCACACAAGACAGACTATTTGTAGCTGTGGCATGCTTAATGGCAAAAATAGGAAGACAACAGGCTATTTTACTACCACCTCTTAATGGGAATTACACAACAGATGGGCCTCAGGAGGCTCCGAGCAGTGATAAAGGTAAATATTGACTTTAAAGAATGTCAGACAAGCTATTATCCCTATGTATCCCAAACTCACAATGGGTGTTATTATCTATTACTTTGTTTTATTATTGCCACTGTTGCATTAGCTGAGAAAGTTTACTTGATAAAGTGAATTTATGACTTCTGAACTGCAGTCTCAACACAATAGGAAATGATAATTCATTTGGGTTCAGAAGATAATTAGAGCAGGACAGTGCATATTACTCAGTGAAAAGGACTTCTAGGTCAAAGCAGTAGAGTGCATTGCATACGAAAAGTCAATGTGAAACAGGGCAAAAAGCTTCTACAAATGTCCCTCCTCTTGAAAACAATAACAGTTCAGAACTGTGCTCATGAGATAAATCAGCCAATAGTCATTAATTTTATTACTATTTAGTAGTCTTTGAATATTAACTATGACCTGTGCTAGTTCACTGGAAACTACAGGTTGTATCTACTTTTTGTGGATTTTTGCTGCTTCCAAGTACATTCTCTTGCTGTGCTTGAGGTTCAGAGGGCGATTCTGCATCTGACATCCGCTCCACATTTTCTCAATACTGAGGGAAAGGTGCAGCGCAAAACCACGTTCAAATACCCCAGGGCCATGCCATACTGACTGCAAAGTCATCACTGAATGACTTTGAATCTATGCAGAAGGTACCATAAAAGCCGATGATCAAAGAAAGTGAAAGCGGCATGCAGTGTAGAGGGTACCACAAAATCTGATGATCAAAGAAAGTGAAAGCAGCATGCAATGCAGAAAAGAATTTCTGTTCCAACATGGGTTTGGTAAAACAATGGAGGGAAAAGCCAATGCAGAATCACCTAGAGTCTGCAAGAATTGTGGGGGCATGATATTGGGGGGGGGGGGTTGATGGTGGTCTGCCATTAGATGGAAATGGCAAAAGTTGCACCCCTTGCCGGTCAGCAAAGTGCTCTTCCACTAGCAAGAAATGATCATTTGATACTTGGAAATCTGAGAAACCAAAAGATAGGCACCTCCCAAGTTGCAAGCTGCACTCAAGACAATGAACCACAGAAGGAAAGGAATCATTATGAAGAAACATTCAGACTTCGAATTTATAAATTCAAACATAGTTAAAACCAAGGACCATGCATGTGTTTTTAAAATTATAATTCAAATAAAGCCACAAAAATCATAAGGAAAACAAAAAGATCGATTAAGACAGAATTAATTAATCCGTGCTTAGTTTAAGTGCACACACAAGATTAACAGAGGCATTAAGGTGCTTGATAGAAGACGCACAAAGTAGGTTAAATAGTGTTCTTTTATCTAAGACAATGACAAACTTTTCTTAACATCTCTAGTTGCTGGATTCATCTAGATAGGAAAGGAGTAAAGGAGTAAAATCTCTTCTTTTCTCTCTCTTTTAATAATAAAAAAGCCAATAATACCAATAGATTAGCTTTATTTTATAACCACCAAGGGTAGCAAGGCATAACATTATAACACAAAACTGGCCAGATCATTTTAAGGGCAGGTATGGATAGATGTGTATTTATTTAGATTAGGGTTTTTCTGTAGAAAAAGCCCAGCAGGAACTCATTAGCATAATAGGCCCCACACAACATCAGAAAGTCATTAGCATATCAGGCCACACCTCTGGCAGCACAGCTCCCTCCCATGGCTTGTGGGGTGCATGGGGAACCGGAGGGAATGAAGGCAGTTTCTGGATCGGCTTCACCAGGCACCCCACAGCTGCAGGTCACCTAGGGAACCTGAGGAGGGGAGGCAGTTTAAACTGCCTTCCCTCCCTGAATCGGCTTGGCTTCCCCAGGTGCCCTGTGGCTTGCAAGGCGCCTGGGGAACCCAAGGTGGGGGAGGCTGTAGGCATGGCCAACTCAGAAGCCAGCCGGAACTCCATTCCTGTGCCTTCCTGCCCCCAAAATAGCCTTGATTTAGATGAGTAATTTATTTTTTAAAAAATGATATATTGTTTTTCCAGCTGTTCAGAGAGGTAGCTTTCTATGATAGTAGGGCCTTTCTGGACAACTCATTTTACTTTTTGTATTGCTCTCCTTCACTTTTTTTGCATGGCTCTCTGTCTAATTTAATCTGATGCTCACAAAAACTGATACCCAGAGTTAAACCTTGTTGGTCTTTTAAATTTTTTAAAATTATTTTTATTCACAAAAACAAAATGTAAACTAGAAACTACAATAATCTAAATGAGACCAACAAGATTCTTTATGTAATTTCCAACTTTGCTGGTCTTAAAGGTGCCACTGGACTCAAACTTTGTTCTGTTTTCTAACCCTAATACATCTTCTGCAAGACTTCAGTTCTTATATCGCACAGATATTCATCTGGAATACTGCATCCCCCTCCCCCGGAACTGCACATTTTATGTTTGGTTGGATATTTTTTTTCAAAAACTCTGTTAAGTCCTTTGCATAAAAGCGAGCACATGAGTTGATGAAAAGGTTTCCAGGATAACCAGTGTCACTCAAGGCCTTAGACACATCAAAACAATATGATTATGCAAATGATGATTTTTTTGTGTGTGTCAAACACCAATGTGTGGTGCAAAGCAGCAGTGATCCATTAGCTCAGTTACAGCTAATGAAAATGGCACCGTGGCAACTTAAACCCTGGAATACTTCAGAAAGAATGGAGCAACTGACTCAGGTACGTTAAGTCTCTGAACAAACATGTGGGGAGATCAAGACTAGGGATAGGCAAAACGATCAGATTTTACTACACAAATTTGATGGACAGCAAAATGAAATGTTAATGCAGTGAGAAATGCAAAATGAATTCTGATGTCCAAAAAGCCAAATTGTTGAGACACAAGATTGCCAAGAGTAGCCAGTTGCCTTATGATCATTCAAGTCTTTCACAGGAGAAAACCTATGAATGAATCACTTAGTAATGAGGAAGAAGCGACAGCTATTCAAAAAGCAGGGAGAGGACTGGATGGGTATTGCTGTTGCCTGTGCCATCTGAGCTGAGCTTTAGGCTGCGGTCACACGGTCCTTTAAATTGGGAATCACTGCTGTTACCTCCTGGATTTAAATAGACTGATCAGACCGGCCGCGCCTACTCCTGCACCGAAGCGGGCTCACTCCCGGGTCCCTAGCGCATTTTCCAACCCCGGGAAAATCAACTACTTTCCCGGAAGTTGTGCTTTAAACCCGCGATTTTCCCAATCTGGACAATCCTCTGTTCTTCTGCTTTTCCCTCCCACTGCTTGCATTTGAGCACTTGGGCACTCAAGTGCTTGGCCGCCTGTGTTCCTCAAAATGCCCCATGCTCCGTTCTGGGCCCTGCTGCCTGGCACCCCCCCCCCCCCCGGCATGCTTCTCCCTACTTCTCCCTGCTTTCCATCAGGTGGCGGCCGGCGGGGCTCGGGGCTGGGAGTGGAGCACAGGGCAAGCCAGCCAGCCAGCCAGTTCCTCTGTGCGGCATTTGGAGGAAGGCAGCTGTGTGCAGGTGTGTGGGTGGCCCTCGCCTTGCCTCCCCCAGCTGCTGCCGCCGGCGGGTTGGGATGTGTGATCATCCCAACCCAAAAGAAAACATCCCGGATTAAAGTCCAGTGGGAGAAAATCTGGGATTATGGTTATTTAGTTTGGGCATGTCAAAAATGCAAGACCTTTGGTATGAATAAAAAGGCAAGAGCCAAAGGTATGTTGGCTCTTGTCTCTTGGTCCATAGGTCATGCTTCTTGGCCTTAGATGAGCTGGTCCATTGTCCAAAACCGCCCTAAAATATTGCTCAAGACATAGCTAGATTTTATTGCTTGTTTTGCTTTCTAAATTGTATGTTCCCTATTGCTGTAAACCACTTTCTGTATTTGCCCCTGCCTGGGCTCCTGAAAGCTAGGGACATTTGTTGGTGAGAAACAGTGCAGTGGCTAATACTGAATGAAAGATGCAGAGGGAGCTCAGAAGTATGGCCCACATCTTATGTCTAGAGAGAATTTAGATCCTCCTTTATCTCAGCCATTTCATAGGTGATCTGTTTGTACCCATCTAACAATGGAAGAAGGTCACTGTGACTGGCCACAGATGGAGAAAAAAGAATGCTGGGCTAAATAGCCCTTTGGCCTGATCCAGCAAGTCTGTTCCTATGTTGTTCATCTCCAGAGAAACACACATGGCTGGGGAAGGAGAAGGGGGGGGGGGAAGTTGGAGGAGATTGGAGTTATACCTCACCCTTCACTTGGAATCTCAGAGTGGCTTACAATTTCCTTCCCTTCCTCTCCGCTGTGAAGTCGGTGTGGCTGAGAGAGCTCTGACTGAGAACTGCTCTTTAGAGAACAGCTCTGAGAGAATTTTGACTGACCCAAGGTCACCCAGCTGGCTGCATGTGGAGGAGTGGGAAATCAAACCCGGTTCTCCAGATTAGAGTTCATACTCCTAACCAGTACACCAAACTGATAAAATAATAAATTCAAGTGTAGTGGGGTTGTTTGGGGGTTTTTTTGGTCTTTGTGTTGTCATCCTTTGCTGCCCCCTGTTTTGTGTCACTGTGATTTGTCTTTCTTTCACTGACATGAGCGTCCCATATTCAGCATGAATGAGACCAGAAAGAAGGCAGCGTCACTGTCCACAACCAACCAATCAATTTCCTTTTTCCTAAAAGTGCCTTCCCCCGCCGCCTGCTGCCCAGAAGAGGTGAACAGTGTGAAACAAGTGACAATACTGGGAGATGTAGCAAAGTGAAGCAAACTACCCCAGTCACTCCTTCTTCCCCAAGCCAGTCCCAAATTTTGAGCATTTGGATCTGCCTCACTGTCAACATTGCCAAGTACTATTATAGTCAGAGTCAGGAGACAAGCAGGGAACAAAGCTGAAATGACAGATTGTTTTGTGCCATAAGGGACACAAGGGATGAAAACTGCAAAGAGCACCTGGCCGCAGGCAGCCCATGTCAGGATTAGGAAGCTGCCATCCTGGGACAGCCAGGCCCCAGAGCTTTCCACTTGTAATGACTTTGCAGACCTAAATGCCAACAAATATTTGGCTACAGCTGGCCTACAGAGAAGAAAGGATGAGAAATATTAAAAAAGGAATACACAAATCTCTGCTGTCTCTTTATCCTCAGCCAGCTGTTTTTCTTTGCTCTCTGCAGCCATTCGCTTTCACAAAATATTAATCACCAACAAGATCCAGGCCCAGTTTTCTCATCCTTAGAAAACCTGCGGGGTTTTTTTTTTTTAAAGTAACATTCTGCTGCAACTTGCTTTTTATCGGGATGACATATAAAAGAACAGAACTGGTCAGCAGCTCCCATTTGTCTGTAACTTGTGGCAGGTACCAGTGGCGGAGGAAGGGAAGGAAACATGGTATAGCTTTATGTCATCAGATCTCAGAAGCTAAGCAGGGTTTGTGACTTGGAAGGCGGACTACCAAGAAAGACTCTGCAGAGGAAGGCAACAGCAAACCATCTCCACTTTTTACCTGCCTTGAATGCCCCTTGCTGGGGCCACAAGAGATCAACATGACTTGATGGCCCCTTGCATACACACCCCAGTGGCTGGTGATGAGCAGCAGGTATGGATGTACCAGGCTCATATTTATACTTAGGGAGAAATTCCTCTGTTACGATGCTGTGTCCTAATGGCAACCACGCACACAGTCAGAGAAACGCACGTGGCCAGGCTGGCTACTGGAGCTCTGCTTCGGGAGACAATAGCCTGGCTGGATTGTAAATTAGACCAAGCGGCCACCCAGGTTCCACCAGGGGACCATGACTAATCCTACCAGGGAGTTTGGGCAAGGCCGGGGGTGTGGTTTAGATGCGTATTTAAGCAGACCCCCGAGCCCCGTTCAGTAGCTTGGAATTGTACCATCAATAAATTTATGCAGGGGTCATTTGGAACCAGAGTGAGGCAGAGCAGAGCTCTGCCAGCCCAGGAGTGGGCACTAGGGCAGCCATGGGCCGAATCAGATTCTCTGATCTGATTTGACCTGTTGCTGCTAAAATTTGGTGGCAGCTTAAAAAGCAGCTGTAGGGAAAGGGATTTGAGGGAGAGGCTCCAAACTTGCAGGGTAGCTGCTGGGGCCTCTCCCCCAAATACCCACCAAGTTTCAAGAAGATTTGACCAGGGGGTCTAATTCTACGGGCCCCCAAACAGGTTGCTCCATCCCCTCCATTGTTCTCTTCAGAGAACAATGTCTGAAGAGAACAATGGAGGGGATGGAGCAACCTGTTTGGGGGCCCGTAGAATTGGATCCTGTGGTCCAGTCTTCTTGAAACTTGGATATTTCGGGGAGAGGCCCCAGCAGCCACCCTGTAAGTTTGGGGCCTTTCCCTGAAACCCCCTCTCCTCCAGCCCCTCATATACCCTATGAGTTTTTGCCATTGACTTCAATGGCCCATAGGGTATAATGGGGCTGAAACTGACATTTGGCCGGTGATGTCAGGGGGTGTGGCATATGCTAATGAGTTATGCTAATAGGTATGCTAATGAGCTCCTGCACCTCTTTTCTATTAAATGACCCCTGAACTTATGAGCTGATTTCACTGCAACACATCTCTGGACTCAGTACTTTATATACTGAGAACAGTCCATGTGCTTCTTGAGGATGTCATGACAACAGTAGATGTGTAGTGATTGCAAGATTTTCACTGAAAATAGTCACATAATATTGTTTTTTATAGTCTATACATGATGAGGCACACAGCCCTTCCAATGAGGCACAATTGCAAGACATGAGAGCCCTTTATAACAATGGGGGCTGGATTAACTCAGTGGCCACCTCCACCTCACTAATACAAAGGGGAATGTGATTGAATGTGTATTCTGACATTTAAAAGATAGGGTTAAGCACTTAAGAAGAGCCCTGCTGGATCAAACCAGTGGTCCATCTAGTCCAGTAAAGGGTTGCCAGGTCCCTCCTGGCAACTGGCACGGGATGGGGGAGACTTACTAGGAGAAAGAGAAAAGCCCAGGCTGTGTCACTGGTGTCACACAGGAAGTGATGTTATCACACTGCGACATTGCTGTGACATTCTGGTTTTTGAGCAAAAACTCTACAGTAAAAACAGCTTCTACCAGAGGTTTTGCCCAAATACCAGAGCATTGCCCAGATGTTGATGGTACAATAACATCACTTCCAGTGCAACACTGGCAATTTGGCCTAGGCCTTCCTCTTTCTCCTGGTAAGTTTATCCATGACTGGGGAGCATGGCATGACAGCGGGGGATCCCTGCCTCCACCAGGGTGTCTGGTAACCAGCACCTTTTCTCACACAGTGGCCAATCAATATCTCTGGAGGGTCAACAACAGGGCATAGAGGCTGAGGCATTCCACTGATGTTGACTCTTGGCAATGGTATTCAAAGATTTACTGCCTCTGAACATGGCAGTTCCCTTTAGTCACCATGGTTAGTAGCTACTGATAGATCTATGCTCTGTGAATCTCTCCAATCCCGTTTTAAAGTTGTCTATACCTGTGGCCATCACTACATTCTCTGGCAGTGAATTCTACATTTTAATCACTTACTGTGTAAAAAAGTATTTCCTGTTTTCCATCCTGAATCTATTAGCTCCATATGATGCCCTCAAATTCTGGTTATTATGGGAGAAGGAAAAGAATTTCTCTTGGTCAGCTCTCTTCACCCCATGCATAATTTTATAAACCTCTGTCATATCCCCCTTTAATCATCTCTCTTCTACACTGAAGAGTCACAGACTCTTCAGGCTTTCCTCGTAGGGTAGGGGCTCCAACCCCTTAATCATCTTGATTGCCTCCTTCTGTTCTTTTTACAGCTCTGTGATGTCCTTTTTGAGATACTGTGCCCAGAACTGTACACAGTATTCCAAATGAGGCTTCACCATAGATCTATACAGGGGCATTATAATATCAGCTGTTTTATTCTCAGTCCCTTTATTAATAAGCCCTAACATAGAGTTTGCCTTTTTTACCATTGTAGCACAGTTAGTGTGAGGCTTCTGTGCTGTCAGCAAATGATCAGGCCTTTGTTAATTAAAACATAGTCCTTTATTTCAAATACTGGTACAGGTCTCGATGTTTGTTAGTGATACCATATACAGAGGGCAGGGGACTATTATACCTGCAAGCATGAAAGTCTAAACATTGATCACCAATCAGCACTCAGAGAAAAATGCGGGAAAGCAATTCATCTTTTGTCATCAGGGGTGAAACAACATAAAAATTCCCAGCCCAAACTGTGTGACCCAGTGGTGCCAGGTCCCCAGCATAAAACAGGACAGAGCAAACAATAAAACAATTTCCAAGGTTACTCCTAACAGATAGCAATGCAAGCGAAGGGGGAGGACACACCAGGAGTGAAGGAAGAGATAGCTTTGTACTATATGGCATTCTGGTATGTGGGAACCTACATTCATGCCTGAATTGTAACATTAAGCAGACAAGCAATTGAGGATCAAGAGGAGGGGCAATAAAGCATCTGGCTAGGCAGGCATTACAAAGGAAACGAAAGTACAGAACAGAAAAGCATCAATGTCAGATTCAATTAATAGAAACATTGTAAAACATTATTAAAAGACCTCTTTGGCAAAGCAGAATCTGACAGTTAGTTGACACTTTCATTGAGCTATCTACTATGACCCCAAGATTTTTTTCTAAAGTGTTCAAGAAAAAAACACATTTAAAATATATTTAAAGACTTTATTTGTAAGAAACTGAGCACTATACAAATAATAAAAGTCAAAGTCTTCTCTTCTTGTTTCATTCTTTCTTTCTTTGCCCCACCCCATCTGTCCAGATCCTCACTTTATATACCACTTCCACAAGAACCTAATCTCAGTTTTTCAGTGGCATCCCATAACAATCAGACACTTCTGGTCTTGACTCTCAACAGAGAATTCATAGTCCAAACACACAAAAAGAATTGTCTTGGGGTAATCCTGGAATGAAAATAAAATATCTGTAAAGTCACTGCATTCTTCACAAGTCAAGAAATATCAGAACCAAAATTCCAAGGTCACCAGATTGGGGTGTTTCTATCATATGATGTGTGATGTGACATGATTATGTTGTATATTCCGTCATCACTAGACTGCTACTTTTGGGGCAGGAGGAGAGTTGGGAAAACATACAACACAATGCTGTCCAATCATATATTTTCTTAGGCCCAATTTGCATCTATTTATTTATTAATCACATTTCTATCCCGCCTTTCCAGACAGCTGGCTCAAGGCGGCTTACAGCAATAAAATACCACTGAAATGGTTTACAGTTTTTAAACATAAGATAAACATATCAGAGATTAAAACATCATATCTAACAACATGTACTGGCGGCAATCAGAGTTCAATGGTGAGAGCAGCGGCAAGAGGCTTGGCCCACGGTTCCAGAGTGATGTTATCCTTGTTTCCCCCGGTGGGAGCTCCTAATCAAAAGCCTGGTGGAAGAGCTCTGTCTTGCAGGCCCTGCAGAACTGTAATAGGTCCCGCAAGGCCCTGATGTCCTCCAGGAGCTTGTTCCACCAGTATGCCCTGGATCTGGTGCTGGCCAGCTGAACGTCTTTTGGACTGGGGAGAGTCAAGCGGTGTTGTGAGCTTGACCTCAGTGCTCTCTGAGGCACATATGGGGAAAGGCAGTCCCTCAAGTAGGCAGGCCCCTGACCATATAGGGCTTTAAAGGTCAGTACCAGAACCTTGAACCAAATCTGGTACACTATGGGCAGCCAGTGGAGCAACCTCAGCACAGGCCAGATGTGGTCCCACACAGAGAAACCCATCAGCAGCCTGGCTGCAGCATTCTGCACCAGCTGAAGCTTCTGGATCCGGGACAAGGGCAGCCCCATGTAGAGAGCATTACAGTGGTCTAGTCTCAAGGTGACCATAGCATGGATCACTGCAGCTAGGTCATCACATTCGAGGAAGGGAATCAGCTGCCTAATCAGCCGTAGGTGGTAAAAGGCTGCCTTGGCAGTGGCTGCTACCTGGGCCTCCATTGTTAAGGAGCACTCCCAGACTCTGGACCCTTGGCACTGGCACCAATGGTGCCTCACCGAAGGATGGAAGTGGGATCCCTACCCCCAACCCATTCTGACTCAAGCACAGGATCTCTGTCTTCATTGGATTCAACTTCAGTCGGCTCAGTCTGAGCCAGTCCACTACATCTTGAAGTGCCCGCTCCAGGTCATCTGGGGTAGAGTCAGACTGGCTGCCCAACAGCAGATATAGCTGGGTGTCATCTGCATATTGATGACTCCCAAGCCTGTGCCTCTGGGCAATCTGGGCAAGGGAGCGCATATAGATGTTGAATAGCATCAGGGACAGCATTTGTTCTGTTGTTTTACCAAATCCAGACTGGAGCAGAAAAAGATGTGGCTCCAAATCACATTCAAATACCCTGGGCCAATGCAGTACTGATTGTGGCGTCACCCCTGAATGGCCATAAAACATCCGTAAATCTATGCAGACAGCCACCATAAAACCAAAAAATCAAACGAAGTGAAAGCAGCATGCAGTCTGGACACTGCCATAAAATTCGACAATCAATCAAAGTGAAAGTGGCATGCAATGCAGATGGGAATTTCTGTTCCAGTGTGGGTTTGGTAAGACAGCGGAGTAAATGCTAGATGCAGATTGGGCCTCATTCTTTCCTATAGGAGAGGCAGTTAAAGGCTCTAGTGAATTAAATAGCATGTTGGCTGAGGAGTTAAAACACCCAGGCTCAAATCCCTCCTCAACCAGGGTGTTCATTGAGTAACCTTGGGCCAGTCACTTTCTCTCAGTCTAACCTACCTCACAGGGTTTGTTCAGGATAGCCCTGAATGCAGGAATGCCACTCAGCTCACTGGAAGAAAGCTGGGGTGAATTGTTAATACACACAAGTAATCCATCAATGCTGTACTCTACTCTTTGATGAAAAAGATCAAAAAGGGAAGTATTACTAGGTCTGTGCATAATGGACTGATAGTCTTATATCTGATGGTTTTCTTCTTTTTTAAAATGCATTTTATGCCAGTCTTCCTTCAAGGACCTCAAGACACATGTATGGAACTCCCTTCCTGTATTTTATCCTCACAGCAAGAACTTTTAAAATCTACTAGGGAAACTGAAAAAAAGAAATGATACAAATGAAAGAGGGCGAGAGGAACTAGGAAATAAAAGCATTCCAAGAGCTGAAAAGGAGAATAATAGTAATGGTGTTGCCTATTTTAGCTTTTATTGTTTGAGAGCCTGCCCCTGGGAACAAGACAGGTGAAATACATGAAAATCAGCTTATGAGAAAGATGTCTGTAACGAACAGCGAGATCAATGGGTGCTAAAATCAGCCAGGCCAAAAATAATCAAAGTAATTGGCATTTTTATGTTGTTTGTTATTGCTTGATATTTATTTAGTCTTTGTGTCTTAGGTTGTATACAGATTATAAAAGAAATATCACTCCCTCTGGCTACTGGTCTTAAAATTTAAATAGGCCTGTCAGAGTAAGCATTAGCGACTTGCTAAAGACTCCTGCGTCAGAGTTCAACATGGATTAAGAGTTCTATAAGAAAATATTTGTAGCACCATCATAGGTGTTTTAAATTCCCATGATACAGATGAGAACATTTCCTGGATGTCATAGACGATCAAATATCTGTACTGTTCCACTGTCAACAAGAGGGATGCTGTTTTGGATGTGCTTTTGATAAGTACAAAAGGCCAGGGGAGAAAAAACTCATGAGCACTGGATTCTTTTGATTTTGGAAGGTCAGTCACAAACAATGACCACACTTAAACAGAATTTGGACAGCTGGAGAGAGTCTTCCTAAATTTCAAAAAACAACTGGTAATCCTGACTTCTATATGTTTCTACTATCTTAACATGAAGCACAGTGAAAAATCTTGCAGGGAAAAGCTGGATGATTATCTGTTGGAAGGGCAGGTCCTATATCACCTATGTCAGTGGGATCAGTGGAAAAGAGATTTTTGCCTTTGACCTATTTGCTGCATACATTGGTAATACATCAGCATAGGTCTCGTAAGCAAAGAGGTGGTATTGCTATGCTCTATAAGGAAGTGGTGTTGCTGTGGTCAAGCACAGTGCCCCACTCAAGAACATATCTGGTTTTGAGGCTGTGTACCTAATGTTGGGATTCAGAGACAAAACTGGTATCCTGTTGATGTAGTAACCACCCTGTTGCCTAACAGTCTCCCTGCCTGAGCTCATTGAGGTAGTCTTGGGGTGATGTTGCCTTGGAGGACTTCAGCATTCATGCTGAGGCTGTCTTTTTGGGAACTGTTTGGGATTTCATGGCCTCCATGTCAACTATGGGCCTATCTCAGGTAGTAACTGTTCCTGCATATTGTACAGGTAATACACTTGGTATTTTGTTCTGGGTGGAAGAAATGTGATCTGAAGGTGGATGAGCTGATTATGGTTCCCTTGTCATGGGAAGATCATTATCTGCTCAGGTTTAGACTTACAGGGATACCTAGACACTGCAAGGATGGGAGAGCTATTCAAATGATCTTCCCCCAGAACCAGATGGATTGAAATGGCTTTCTGATAGCTCTAGGGGATTTTCCTGTTGAATGACTGGTGCTCCTGTTGATGCCACACTTGACCACTGGAATGAGGAAATGACCAGGTGGTTGACATGATTCCTCCCAGGCTCCCTCTGTCAGATGTCAGAGCCCAGGTTGCTTGGTTTTCTGAAGGGCTGATCACCATGAAAAAACAAGGCAGATGTCTAGAGAGAAAGTGGAGGAACATACAAGAAGACTCTGATAAGATTAGCTAAAGCTAATTTTAAAGGCTACTTCATGGTGATGATGGCAGCTAAGAAACAATTCTTCTCTGCCACAATTACATTTATACAGTTCAAGCCAGTGGAACTGATCTGGGTGGCCTGTTGGGCTCTGGCCTACCGGAGGAAATGGACTGTTCGGTGGCCCAGTGAGACTGTTCTGTTCAGCACTCATCTTTTATGCTTTCAACATCAATATAAAATCAGTGGGTGAGTTCATAAAGACATTTGGGCTGGGTTGTCACCAATATGCAGTTGACACTCAGCTCTATCTCATACATCTGTCTGATCCCAGGAAAGCTGTAGAAACCTTGAACTAAAGCTGGAGGCACTTTTGGATTGAATGAGGGTGAATAAACTGAAGCACAACCCCTGTAAGTCAGAAGTTGGGAGGCACTTCACCCCCTCCTTTCTGCTGGCCAGGGAAAGCCCAGTAGGAGGCATTTCACTCCCAGATTTCTGCTGGCTTGGCGTTCCAGATCTGCTCACTGCTGCTTCAAAGAGGGGGGGGGGGACAGGAGGGGGCCACTTGGGGGGAGGAGAACCAAAGGGTTAAATGGAGGCATTTAAACCTCCTTTTGTTCCCTGCCACTCTGAAGCAACGGGGAGCAGAATCAAAGGATTTAAATGGCTTGGAGCCATTTAAACCTAACAGCTGAGCCGTGGGAAGCTCTCATAGCTCAGCTGTTTTTTTTGTGAAGAACAGAAAGTAAGGGTTTCAATGGCTTGAAGCCATTTAAACCCATTTTCTGTTTTTCATGGACATCTATGAACCACATCAAATTTCATGGAAGTTCGTGGCAGTTCCAATGTTTATGAACACTGGCTCACGAACCATGAACCGGCCAAAGTTCATCATGAGCTTTAGTTCACGAGCCAGTTCTTTCCTATCCCTAGTCCCCTTCTGTTGCCATCATCTGACAGTGGGTGAATACTTTTTCATTTAATCTGGCATTGCCTCTGTTATCTCTTTCCTGCCCTGTGTTTTATTTTTTTAAAATGTTTTTATGTGCATTTTAGGTTGATTTTAATTATTTTAATGGGTTGTTTTGGTTGAAATAGTTTTAAGACACTTTTTTATTATGTATGTTTTCATTTGTTGGCTGCTTTGGTTTAATTTCTATAAATAAATAATTATGAAGAAGAATTGAGCTGCCAAAGTCAGAGGTGAAGTACCTCATAGAAAACTGAACTGGATATTTAAATAGGATTCTAATCTTTGGAAGGAGCTTATTTGGGTTGAAAACATTTTTTTCTACTTTGTACGATTTTTACTTTTATTTACTTCAATTTAAAAAAAAAACATTTATACCACATTTTTACAAAGCATACATCAAATCTCTTCATATCTATCAATTTGGAAAAATTTGCAATATCCTTTTGAGGTAGTCTGGTGTAATTCACCCCAGTCAGTCACTGGACTAAGAACACCCAGGAAGTCTATGGCTGAAGTGAAATATGAACTAAGGAGGACCTAGGGGCTCACAACTCTCTCTCTCTTTGCCACACAAAACTTTCTGACCACAAATTGGATAAAATGAAGGAAAGGAGAATGATGTGAGCCACTTTTGGGTACCCACTGGGGGGAAAAATAGGCTATAAATGGAGTCAATCAATCTAATTTATTACAGCAAGAGCCAGTAAAACAGTACAATTCTGATATAAGAGTACAGTTCTGATATAAGAGAGGTTAAAACAGTTATAACATAGCAATAGTATAAAAACATTACCAGCATAAAATTAGTAAAATAAAATAAGAATAAAAAAAGCATAATTTTTTTCAGCCAAAAAAAAAAAGTTTTTGTTTCCTAAGAAACAAGATTTTGCCACAGCACAGGTCACTGAACTCTGAACGTCTTCTAGGAGGAATTTGTGCAGGACTTCTGGCCTAAAATCAAGATAAGACTGCAGAGGGTTAAATCTAGACAGAAGGGGTAGTATAAGGTGATCTCATTCCTTCTGATAGAATCTGCAGAAAAGGAGGACACGAGTAAACACCATATGATTCCACCATGTTAGCCATGCATGGGCATATATGTTCATGCATTGGGACTTGATTGAATTTACCTTGCAGTACAGAGGAAGGGAGTGCCTTAAAACAGGCTCTGGAAAAGGCCCATCTATACAGCTCATAGGTAATGTTAAATAAATAAGGGGCAGCAGTACAATTAGGCCAAGATTTTAAATTTCTGAAGTTCTTGGGTAGCAAAGCTTCTTCATTTTGTATTTCAGTGTCATGAAGCCTCTGTATAACAGCAGTTCTTGCCTTGTGTAGGCTTCCGTAGAAGAGATCTTCTGGAAATAAGCCAATCTGATTTAAATTATTAAGAATTTGAGTGGACAAGGCAGGGTAAGGGTCCGAAGCTAAAAAGTAAAGTATTAAACCCTTCAGGTTGTGATGAATTTTTAGCCAGAATGTTATAGCCTACTCCCAGACCTTTGTTTCAACTATGAGTAGCCCGGTCTCTTGCCTGAGTGTTACATTAGAAGTGCTTCTAGGAATGCCAAATAGAGATCTAAGGAATTTAGATTGGACCCTTTCATGTGTCTTTAGAATGGCAGAAAGTCTGATTTGTGAACCATACAGAAGTTGAGCCAATGATTTTGCCTGGAAGGTTTTTAAGGCCATGGGAAGAAAACCTGCATCTTTCCTTCTAAATAATCTAAGAATGGCATTTGCACTTATCTGATGAGGACAGATGTGTTGAGAATTTGTAATTATAAGAAAAGGCAATGCCTAAGTATTGAAAGTTCTTAACTTGATCTATGGCATTTCCTTTAATATTCCAATTGAACTTCCTGAATGAGTTACCAAAATGGACAATTTTAGTTTTAGCTAAGTCAATGATTAATAATTCAGTGTCACGTTGCTCTTTAAATTTTTTCAGGGCTCGCTTCAGGCCAGTCCTTGTCTGGGATAAAAGAACAGCATTGTCAGCATACATTAAAATTGGAACTTTTCTGCTTCCTGAGAATGAGGGAGCATGAGTATCAATTGAATGAAGGCATGTGATTAAAGAGTTAACATAGATGTTAAATAAAAAGGGAGCCAAAAGGCAACTTTGTCTGACTCCTTTTTTCACTGGAATTCTTTTCGATAATTTCCCATCTTGTGTGAGTCTTATTTGGATGTTATTATTTTCATGCAATTTAATTAATAGAAGCAATAGTCTTCTATCGATACCCATGTCAGCCAATTTGGCCCAAAGCCTCCCCCTAGAAACAGAATCAAAGGCCATCTTGAGGTCCACGAAGGCTGCATGCAAGGTATTCTTCCAATGTTTACATATTTAAAAATGAAATAATCTAGTACCAAGCAATGATAAATAGTAAGAACATAAGAACATAAGAAAAGCCAATGTTGGATCAGGCCAATGGCCCATCCAGTCCAACACTCTGTCACACAGTGGCCAAAAACACCAGGTGCCCTCAGAAGGTGGGGCAGGAAGCCTTCCCACTGTTCCCCCCCTTCCCAAACATCAAGATTACAGAGCATCATTTGCTCCAGAGTGAAAGTTCCTATCTATACTTTGTGGCTAATAGCCACTGATGGACTTCTGCTCCATATGTTTATCTAATTCCCTCTTGTCCATGCTTGTAGCCGCCACCACCTCCTGTGGCAGTGAATTCCACATGTTAATCACTCTTTGGGTGAAGAAGTACTTCTTTTTATCTGTTCTAACCAGACTGCTCAGCAATTTCATGGAGTGCCCACGAATTCTTGTATTGTAAGAAAGGGAGAAAAGGACTTCTTTCTCTATCTGCTCTATCCCATGCATAATTTTATAAACCTCGATCATATCATCCCTCAGCCGTCGTTTCTCCAAGCTAAAGAGCCCCAAGCGCTTCAACCTTTCTTCATAGGAAAAGTGTTTCAACCCTTTTATCATTTTAGTTGCCCTTTTCTGCACTTTTTCCAATGTTATAATATTTTTCTTGAGGTGTGGCAACCAGAACTGTACACAGTACTCCAAATGAAGTCGCACCATTGATTTATACAAAGGCATTATGATACTGGCTAATTTGTTATCTATTCCCTTCCTAATAACCCCCAGCGTAGCATTGGCCTTTTTCATTGCAGTCGCACACTGTCTCGACATTTTCATTGAGTTATCTACTACGACTCCAAGATCTCTCTCTTGGTCAGTCTCCACCAGTTCGGACCCCATCAACGTGTATTTATAGTTAGGATTTTTGGCTCCAATATGTATCCCTTTGCACTTGGCCACATTAAACCCCATTTGCCACGTTGATGCCCACTCGCCCATACTCAACAGATCCCTTTGGAGTGCCTCACAATCCTCCCTGGTTCTCACCACCCTGAACAACTTCATGTCATCTGCAAATTTAGCCACTTCACTGCTTACTCCCAACTCCAAATCATTAATAAACAAGTTAAAAAGCATCGGACTGAGTACTGATCTCTGCGGTACCCCACTGCTTACCTCCCTCCACTGAGAAAATTTCCCATTTATAATCACTCTCTGTTTCCTTTTAATTAGCCAGGTTTTTTTTTTTTGTAAAATTTTTTTATTTTTCAAAACATTAAAATTAATACATTTATCTTATACAAATCCTTTTTTCCATATTATATAACATTTTGTTCTATTTGTATAATCTTATTTTTATCTTGTATTGGCGGTTTCCCACCACATCTGAAGCATAACGCATTTTCCACTTTATCCAAAATAGTAATACTTATATCTATGTTTACATTTCTGGTAACGATCATATATCTTAAAAATACTTATATACTAATTCTTACTTTCTATATTCTTATATAATTCTAAAATAAAAAACAACTTCATTATCTAATTATCCTTAATACATTCATATACTCTAATTCTATTGCTTTATGTTAATTAGCCAGTTTTTGATCCACAAAAGGACTTGTCCATTTATCCTATGACTATTGAGCTTACTTAGGAGCCTTTGATGAGGAACTTTATCAAAAGCTTTCTGGAAGTTAAGGTAAACAACATCTATTGGATCCCCCTTGTCCACATGTTTGTTTACTCCCTCAAAGAACACTAACAGGTTAGTGAGACAAGATCTTCCCTTACAGAACCCATGCTGAGTCTTCCTCAATAGATTTTGTTCATCAATGTGCCTACTAATTTTTTCAGTTTCCACCAACAATTTCGACCAACTTACCTGGTATCGATGTCAGACTGACTGGCCTGTAATTTCCCGGATCTTCTCTGGAACCCTTTTTAAAGATAGCAGTGACATTCACTACCTTCCAGTCATCAGGAATGGAGGCAGATTTTAAGGAAAGATTACATATTTTTGTCAGGAGATCCACAAGTTCACATTTGAGTTCTTTCAGAACTCTCGGATGTATGCCATCCGGGTCTGGTGATTTATTTGTTTTTAAGTTGTCTATCAGACGTAGGACCTCCTCTCTCGTCACCTCAATCTGACTCAGGTCTTTCAACCCCCTTCTGAAATCACTGGTTCTGGAGTGGGCAGGCACTTCTCATATTCCACAGTGAAGACAGAGACAAAAAAATGCATTCAGCTTCTCATCCATTTCCCTGTCATCCTTCACTACACCTTTTATCCCATGGTCATCCAAGGGCCCACTGCTTCCCTGGCTGGTTTCCTACTTAGAATGTATTTGAAGAAAGTTTTATTGTTGGTCTTTATGTTTTTTGCTATATGCTCCTCATATTCTTTTTTTGCCTGCCTGATCACAGACTTGCATTTTATTTGCCACAGCCTGTGTTCCCTTTTATCAGCCTCACTGAGACTAGCTTTCCACTGCTTAAAGGAATCCTTCTTACCTTTTACAGCTTCCATTACTTTGTTTGTTAACCATGCAGGCTTTTTTTCTATACTTATTTGTGCCTTTCCTAACCCACGATATATATTTTCTCTGAGCCTCTAGGATTGTAATTTTAAATAGTCTCCAAGCTTCCCCAATGGTTTTGACCCTTTCTACTTTTCCTTTCAGTTTACTCCTCACATATCCCCTCATATCAGAGAAGTTACCCCTTTTAAAGTTTAAAGTGGGTGTGTCAGTCTTTACGGGCAACTCCCTGTTCATACAACTGTTGAACTCAATAACATTATGGTCACTGTTCCCAAGTGGTGCAATCACTTTAACATCTCTCACCAGGTTTTGGGTGTTACTTAGGACCAAATCCAGGATTGCCTCTCCCCTGGTTGGTTCTGTAACCATCTGCTCCATAGCACAGTCATTGAGAGTGTCTAGAAACTCAATCTCTTTTTCCCGACTTGAACACATATTGATCCAATCAATGTGTGGGTAGTTAAAGTCACCTATTACAACACAGTTATTTAGTCTAGCCACTACCTTGAATTCATTCATCATTTTATAATCCTCCTCTATCTTTTGATTTGGTGGGCGATGAAAAACTCCCAATGTTAAGCTTCCTTTTGGGCCCACTAATTCAACCCACAGCATTTCTAGAAGAGAATCCAATTCTCCTACCCTCTCAATCTTACTGGACTGTATACCATCTCTGACATAAAGAGCCACCCCACCTCCAACTTTCTCCTCCCTATCCTTCTGATATAATTTATAACCAGGAATCACCGTATCCCACTGATTTTCCTCATCCCACCAAGTTTCTGAAATACCCACAATGTCTATGTTTTCCCCCAACACCAAGCATTCCAATTCCCCAGTTTTACCTCAGACACTTCTAGCATTAGTATATAAACATCTATAGTTTCCCATACATGTTAAGAGAAGAAGAGAGGAGATTGGATTTATACCCCGCCCTTCACTCCCCAAAGGAGTCTCAGAATGGCTTACAAACTTCTTTCCCTTCCCCTCCCCACAACAGACACCCTGTGAGGTAGGTGGGGCTGAGAGAGCTCTGAGACAAGTGTCCTTGAGAGAACAGCTGGTACAGAGCCTTCCTCTTGCTGCCTCAAGACCTTGCCAGGCAGTCCCTATCATTTGCCACATTCTCAGAGAACAATTCTAATCCTTTTCCTCGAAGGAAAGTAACAGCTACCCCTTCATCTCTTTGAGATGAACTGTCCCGAACCAGAGATTTTTCATCTCCTGTCAGCTTTTCCCCAATATTCTGCTACCTTTTTGATTTTAAGCACCAGCAGCCTGGTTCCTTCCCGGGACAAGTGGAGACCATCTCTCTTGTACAGCTCCCTTTTGTTCCAAAAAGCATCCCAGTGCCTAACAAATTTGAACCCTTCCCCCCTACACCATCGCCTCATCCACGCATTGAGACCCCTGATCTGTGCCTGTCTCTTCGGCCCTGTGTGTGGAATAGGTAGCACTTCCAAGAAGTCTACCTTGGAGGTCCTGGCCTTGAGTCTCCTGCTTAGCAGCCTAAATTTTTCCTCCAGGACCTCATGACTACATTTCCCCACATCGTTGGTGCCAACATGTACCACGACCACTGGCTCCTCCCCAGCACTATCTATTAGCCTATCTAAAACATGCGTAATGTCTGCTACCTTTGCACCAGGCAGGCAAGTCACCATACGGTCAATACGCAGTTTCGCCACCCAGCTGTCTACCTGCCTAAGGATTGAATAACCAACTACCAAGAGCTCCCCCCCCACCCTCCCTGCCCAGGGATGGTTCCATAGTACAAAAGGATACCCATTCACCAGCTGTAGAAGAGGTCCCTCCTGAGGGCACATTCCCTTTATCCACAGCATGGTGCCCTGTTCCCTCTTGACCCTCATGCTCTCTGACAGCAGTTGGGTTGCCAGATACGGAGTGCCAGATACATACCTATCAAGTTCCCGAGGGTCTTCTCCATGTGCCTAACTGACTGTCTCTGCTTCTCCAGGTCAGCCACCTTGGCCTCAAGGGAGCAAACTCATTCCCTGAGAACAGGAGCTCATTATACCGGGCACACACCCAAGACTTCTGCCCAGTGGGCAGATAATCATACATGTGACACACCGTGCAAAACACTGGATAGCCCCCAACCCCCTGCTGGCATTCTGGCTTCATAATTGCTATACAATAATTTAATATAACCCCCCTTTTAAACCCTTTGTATTCTCCTTGTAGATGTCTACTTACCTTGCTGGGAACCCAAAGAGCCTAGGGCCCTGGTGTTCTGGCTCTTCCTTGGCTTCTCACAAGCCCCTAGTCTAAGGGAGGTACCATCTAGTTAGAATTTTGAATTTTTGAAGCTCCAGTGGTAAAGAGTTTGGAAAAAGGGATTTTGTGGTCCAAATGTCATGCCAATGTTGGTCTTCTATAGTTAGTGTACAGTCTTTTTGCCAGGCTGCTTGGTAAGGAAGAGATGCTGTTTGATTTGTTAAAAGCAACAAATTGTAGGTTGCTGAAATTAGGCCTTTATTGTGGGTGTCAAATAATTGGAGAATGATTTCAAAGTCAGTTAATTTCTGTTTCAATAAAGCAGCTATGTTGATGTGGCTACAATAGTGCTGCAGAGATAAATATAGAAACCATGGGATAGATTTTTGTAGTTTGTTCTCAAGCTATAAATAAGTAAATATACTTTGTCAAGTATTCCATGGTTATTCACTATGTCACAGAGTCTAGTTAGCCTTGCAGCTTTCCATGTGGTCCTATATGTTTTGGAGGAACCAAGGTTGGTAAGTGAATACAGAAAATTTAGAAATCCCTGGCATGACTTTTTTTTCGAATTGATCTCCAATAACGTAGCATTGGAAAGAGAAAGGGGTTATTTTGAGTTGTGAGCTGTGTGATTGGTTTGGAGTCCCAAATTAAGGAGTCTAGTGGGCAGGGTAAAAGCATGTCTTGGCCTAAAGTGACCCAGTCAGGAGGAGTAGTGTTTCTTGTCAGTTTGATTATGTCGGCTAAAAAGTGGCTTTGTGGTAAGTGTTCAGATCTGGAAGACCAAAACCTCCTTTCAATCTCGGTCTGCGAAGAACTTGCATACTGATCTTTTCTCATTCCATAAGAATTTTCATAGTACTGTCTGCCATTTTTAAAATAAATTTGTAGGTATAGTTATAGGAATAGCCCTGAACAGAAAAGGGTACTTTGGTAAAATAAATGATTTAATAAGGTGAAAACGTTCCACCCATGATAGATTTAATTTGGACCATTTAAAAATCAGTTTGCAAACTTCCAAGTGTATAACATTATGATTCAGTTGTATTAATTTAGATATGTTGTCGTTGAAACATATGCCTAGGTAAGACATGTGAGTGGAGACCCATTCAAAATTGAAATTTTTCTGAAGGTGTACACATTCTTCAGGATTGATACTGATTGGCAAAAGTTGAGATTTTGCACTGTTAACCTTTAATCCTGATATAGCACCAAATTTGTTTAAGAGAGTGATCAGTTCAGGTAAGGATTTGGATGGTTGTGTTAGATATAATAGCATATCATCAGCAAATAGCATGATTTTGTGTTCTTTGTTGTTAATTTTGTCTCCTTCAATGAGAGGGTTTGAATGGATTGTGTGAGCCAGTGGCTCCACAGCCATTGCAAAGAGTAAAGGGAAGAGGGGACAGCCTTTAATAGTTCTCCTCCCGAGGCTTCTGGTCAGAGAAAATGGTGATTTGACACACCCTGTAAAAGCTCAGGGTGAATGGCGGTTCTTTCTGACAACTCAGGGGCTTTTAGCACCCAATGCAACCCTCCCCAGGCAGGGGAGTATCCAGCAAGCAACAAGACTCAAGAGAGAGTGAGATTGGTGGCAATAAATCTCAGAGGAGACTTGTTGTCACTTTGATCTCCTTTCCAACGTGAGCTTTGCAAGCAACTCTAGAGGGCTGAACTGGGCTGATTTATTCAGCTTAAAATCTCCACTCCCTCAATTTCTTGACTAAAACAAGACAGACTCTAATTTATGAAGCCTCACCCCTACCAGAAAAACATCTAAAGGTAATGAAATAAATTCTTTGCTTATCGGCCTTGTGTCTGTAAGAGCAGGAAAAATAAGCAGAGCAGCAGCTGAAGAACAGACTGAGACTTTTTTATTTTATTTTAAAAGGGTTGGATTTTAGCTAAAAACTGCCAGAAAAGTGTTTGTTTACCATTCCTGTGGTCACAGAGGAGAGAGGCAGGAGGGCTTGGAGACATTGCGAGGTCTGTTTGGGCGAGAGAAAACATGAAGACAACAGGAAGTGATGTCTGGCTGAGAGCAGAAAAGAAGAACAGAAGAGGAAGGGATTTGGGAGGCTGCAACAGCAGAAGCACTTCCGGGTGAAAGAGAACCAGAAAGTAAGACAGGTGACAATTACCACAGAGAAAAGAAGTCCGCCATTTTGGGGAGGACTAAAACTTTAAAATTAAATATTTTGAAAACTAAGCACCCTAGAACGGCGAAAATAATGGCATTTGTTAAAGCTCTTTAAGACTGATTGATTGAGCCTAAAAACGCTGAAAGTAGAAGACACCAAAAATCAGCCTTTTTTTAAAGGGCAAAAATGGAGGCTGAACAGAGAAAGCGGGCAGGGTCAGTGTCCAAGATGGCTCCTAAAAAAGAGACTGAATGATAGAGATGATGGATAAAAGGATGATAGAAGCTTTTAATGATCTTGGCCAGCAAAATCAAAAATTGAGCCAGCAAAATCAACAATTAGAAAAGAAAATGAATGACCTAGCTGGACAAGTGGATAAAAATTTTGGAGACCTAAAGACTGAAATTCAAAATGTGGCAAAAAAATCGAAAGAGATGGAAAACAAAATGCTTGTGTTGGAAGAAAATATTCAAAAAGTGACAAAAGAGAATTACAGAGTGGAAGCAATGATGGTATACAAAGAGATGCAAAAACACCTAAGATTCAGAGGGATAGAAGAAAAGGTGGGTGAGAATATAAACATAAGGATGACTGAAGCCTTGAGTGACTATTTGAAGGATGAGGAAGAGAATACAAAAGTTAACATAGACCTGGTTTACAGAGTTAATTCTGAGTATGCTAGAGGGAGAAACCTGCCAAGAGATGTGGTAGTACAATTTACCACTAAGTGGGTAAGAGAGTCGATTTATAGAAAATGTTTTAAGGAACCTTTTGAAATGGATGGAGTTAAAGTAATTGTGATGAAAGAGCTCCCTAGAGCTATGTTGCAAGACAGGAAGAAATTCAAATGGCTGACAGATAAGTTGAAACAGAAAAACTACAGATACAGATGGGAAACTCCTGAAGGTGTAAGCTTCAACCACCAAAGTACAAGAGTGGTAATTAAGAGTATGGAAGAGATGCTCTCTTTCTTGGCAAAAAATATTGAAGAATTTGGTGACATTTAACTCAATATCATTATGGATTACAAAGTACTTTCATGGAATGTAAATGGACTAAATTCACCCAATAAATGTAAGATTGTCGGACATTGAAAAACAGAAATGCGATGTGATTTGCCTGCAAGAAGTACACATTAAAAAACAAGATTGTAAATATCTGATTAAGAAAAAATTGGGAGAAGATTTTTTTATTAGCAACGATTAAGAAAAAAGGTGTAGTAACACATGTCAAGAAAGAACTAGAGCCAAAAGAAATTTTTAAAGACAAAGAAGATACTGCAACAGAGATAACCATGCATAACAGGAAAATTTTGATCCTGAATATCTATGCACCTAATGGAGCAAAAGAAAAGTTTTTTAAGGACTTAATTGCAGAATTGGACCAAGTTAATTATGAACATTTAATTCTGATGGGTGATTTCAATGGAACTGTAAATAACAAAATAGACAGACATTCAAAAAGTAAAGATGACACAATTGGAAAGCTACCTAAAGTCTTTTTTGCAATGGTTAAACAGGAAAGTTTGGAAGATGTGTGGAGGAAATGGCATCCTCGAGATAAAGACTATACTTTTTACTCCAATAGGCATGACTCACACTCAAGGATAGATATGATGTGGATGATGTCAGAATTAACGCTTAAAACAAAAAAGACAGAAATTTTACCAAAGCTTATTTCTGACCACAATCCTTTGTTGTGGACTTCGAGACAGGGAGAAAAACAACGGAGATGGAGATTAAATGAAGAACTCTTGGATAATAATGAAATAACTAATAAAATACAAGAGGACACAAAAACTTATTTTCAAATGAATTTACACCAAGAAACCAAGCCACAAGTCGTATGGGATGCATATAAGGCTGTAATGCATGGAACATTGATATTTTTAAACAATAAAGAGAATAAGAGAAAGAAAGAACCACAGAATAGTATTATCCAAGCAATTGAATCAAAGGAGAAAGAATTAAAGAAAAGACCTGGAAGAAAGAAACTTCAAAGAGAAATACAATTTCTACAAGATCAACTAAAGGCTATTTTGAACCAAGAAATATATTGGACTTTTAAAAAGCTGCAGCAAAAATCTTTTGAAGGTACAAACAAACCAGGAAAATATCTGGCATGGCAATTAAAGAAAAGAAGAGAAAACAAGATTATAAGTAAAATTGTGACAGATAAAAAAGAAATAATGGACATTAAAGGAATAAAAAGAGAATTCTTTAAATATTATGCTAAACTTTTTCAAAAAGAGACAGTAGACCAAAGTAAAATTTCAGAATATCTACAAACATTGGGAATACCTAAACCAACTGAAAAACTTAAAGAAATGTTGAATAGTCCTATTACAATTCAGGAAATACAGAGGGCCATTGAAGATTCTAAGTTGGGAAAAGCACCGGGGCCAGATGGCTTTTCGGCTAAATATTATAAGAAAATAAAGGAAAGTCTTTTGCCAGTTTTGGAACTTTTGCTAAATGAAATAAGAGCTACAGCTGAGATACCAGATTCATGGAAAGAGGCAACAATATCACTGATTCCAAAAGAAGGACAGGATCTATCAGATGTCAAGAATTACAGACCAATCTCTCTACTTAATAATGATTATAAAAATTTTGCAAAAATATTAGCAGAGAGACTGAAAGAATATTTAAAGGAAACGATACAACAAGAGCAAGCAGGTTTTTTGCCAAATTGCCAAATAAAGGATAATTTATAACAGTCCTAGATGCAATTGAATACTATGATAAACATTCTGACAAAGAGGTAGGTTTTCTCTTTCTGGATGCTGAAAAAGCCTTTGACAACCTAAACTGGGACTTCATGTTTGTGGTATTGGAGAAACTACAAATTGGAGAGTTTTTGCTGAATATGATTAAATCGATATATATGGAACAGAAGTCATCGATTATAATTAATGGCAAAAAGACGGATTGTTTTAAAGTTCAAAAGGGAACGAGACAAGGTTGCCCACTTTCATCATTGTTATTTATTTGGATTCTTGAAGTTTTGCTTTGGAATGTAAAAGACGATAAGGAAATTAAAGGTCTGTATAGGATTTTCTTTCAAGTATAGAACATTTGCTGATGATGTGATGTTTATAACTGAAGAACCTATGACTACCTTACCACTTTTATTGCAAAAAAATTAAAGACTTCGGAGATCTTGCAGGTTTTTATGTCAATAGAAGGAAATCAAAAGGGATGTGTAAGAATATGTCAAGTAAAAAGCAGTTGGAATTACAAAATTTAATAGACTGTGAGGTGGTGAAAAAGACTAAATATTTAGGTATTGACTTAACTATGAAAAACACTGACCTCTTTAAAAATAACTATGAGAAGTTATGGACACAAATTTCACATGACATTAATAAATGGAATACTCTAAACTTATCACTACTGGGCAGAGTTGCTACAGTTAAAATGAACATTTGCCAAGACAAATGTTTTTATTACAAACAATACCAATTGTGAAAGACTTTAAAGCCTTTAAAACATGGCAAAGAGAACTTTCAAAATTCGTCTGGGCAGGGAAAAAACCAAGAATAAAAATGAAAATAACATGTGATGCAAAGGAAAGAGGAGCTTTCCAACTGCCAAATTTAAAGCTATATCATGATGTGGTCTGCTTGACTTGTCTAGAACCATGGATCTCTTTAAAAGACAGAAAACTACTTGCACTTGAAGGGCATGATTGTCGATTTGGTTGGCATGCGTACCTGTACTATAATAAAACGAAGATGGACAATATGTTTAAGCATCACTATGTGATGAGAACTTTAATAGATACATGGTTTAGATACAAGAGTTTTTTTCCAGCAGAAAAGCCTATGTGGATTGTACCAACAGAAGTAATAAAACCTTTTTCGAGTTTTAAAGGACAAGATTGGTTGAAGTATATAGACCTGCTAAAAATTGAAAATAACGATTTTGTATTGAAAGAAGAGAATCAGATGGATTTTAAATACGGTTGGCTGAGGTATAGACAGATTTATGATCTAAATGATTTTAAATATGATTGGCTGAGGTATAGACAGATTTATGATCTATTTAAGACAGATAAAAAATGTGGGGGTTTCAGAAAGAAAATTAATGAGATTGAACAGTTATGGGAGGAAGGTGGAAAAAAAACTGATTTCAAAAATGTATAAAATTTTGCTGAAATGGTATAATGCAGATGAACTTGTAAAAGAACAAATGATAAAATGGGCAATTAATATGAACAAAGAAATAACTATGTCATCTTGGGAATATTTGTGGAACAATGCTATGAGTATTTCTACTTGTTATAATCTAAAAGAAAATTGTTTTAAAATGTTGTATAGATGGTATATGACTCTGAAAAAAATAGCAAATATTGATCAACGACTGTCTAATAAGTGTTGGAAATGTAAACAAAAAGAAGGTTCTTTCTACCCTATGTGGTGGACTTGTGATAAAGCTAAACTCTTTTGGTGTATGATTCATGCTGAAATGGAAAAAAATGTGAAATGTACTTTTAAAAAACTGCCTGAAATGTTATTGCTTGTCTTAAGCTAGAGGAGGTTAATGTAACTAAAAGGACTTTAATATGGTATATGGTGACTACAGCGAGAATGGTCTATGCTCAGAACTGGAAATGTGAAAAAACCCCAGACATATGGGAATGGTTGAGAAAACTGCTATTTATGGAAGAAATGGACAAATGGACAAGAAAACTGAATAATCAAGACTCAGAAAGGTTTCTAGAAGAATGGAAAGACCTGAAAGAATATCTAGAACAACATTGGGATATGAAAAATAATATTTTTACATTGTCTAATTATTGATCTTTGATGTTTAAAAGAAGAAACAATTATTCTTAAGAGAAATATACTGAACGATTGAAATGACAAGAACAGAAACTAGAGTACATATTACAGATATCTAGATATTACGTTTAAATGTTTAAAAATTACCTTTCTTTTTTTTATTGTTATAACCAAATTTGTTACCTGTAAGAGCTAATAATTTTAAATCTTTATAATAGCTATTATATATATAATGGTATAGGTGAGGCGGGAAGTCCCAAAGTTTTTGAATTGTAAGCAGAATACATAGCTATATAGAAACACGGATAGTGATGACAATATTACAAAGAAAACTATGTAAAGTTTTGTAACTGGAAAAATAATTTAAAAAAATAGTTCTCCTTTCTAAAGATATAGTTTTGGATCTACATCCATTTGTTTATTTATTTATTTTTCGCATTTCTATCCCGCCTTTCCAGCGAACTGGCTCAAGGCGGCTCACAACATGACATACCACCGAAGTGGTTTACAATTTAAAAGCATAAATAAACAACATTATAAAATGACTCACATAGCAGTACTGGCGGCATCTACGTGCTCCTGGCGAGCAGCGGCAACGGAAGGTTTGGCCTGTGGATCCAGGGCGATGTTGTCCTGCCATCTCCCCGGTGGAGGCCCCTATTCGAAAGCCTGGCGGAAGAGCTATGTCTTGCAGGCCCTGCAAAACTGCAACAAATCCCGCAGGGCCTTGATGTCATCCGGGAGCTCATTCCACCAGTATGGGGCCGCCACCGAGAAAGCCCTAGCCCTGGTACAGGCCAGCCACGCATCCCTCAGACCGGGAATAGTCAAGCGATGCTGAGTGCTTGACCTCAGTGCCCTCTGGGGCACATATGGGGAAAGGGAGTCCCTTAAGTAGGCAGGCCCCTGACCATATAGGGCTTTAAAGGTCAACACCAACACCTTGAACCAGATGCTATAGGCAGCCAGTGCAGCAGCCGCAGCACAGGCCGGATGTGGTCACCCATAGGGAGGCCCATCAGTAACCTGGCCGCAGCATTCTGAACTAGCTGCAGCCTCCGGATCTGAAACAAGGGTAGCCCCAAGTAGAGAGCATTACAGTGGTCTAATCTCGAGGTGACCATAGCATGGATCACTGTGGCTAGGTCATCACGTTCGAGGAAGGGAACCAACTGCCTAATCAGCCGAAGATGGTAAAAGGCTGCCTTGGCAGTGGCTGCTACCTGGGCCTCCATTGATAAGGAGGCATCCAGGAGCACTCCCAAACTCCTGACCCTCGGCGCTGGCACCAATGGCACCCCCCCTCCCGAAGGACGGGAGTGGGGTCCCTATCCCCGACCCGCTCTGACTCAAGCACAGGACCTCCGTCTTCATTGGATTCAGTTTCAGCCGACTCAGTCTGAGCCAGTCCACTACGTCTTGAAGTGCCCATATCTAATGAGAGAAAAGCCATAGAGGTATGATGCTGTTTGCTATGATGGAGTATGTTTAGTGTTTTGTATGTGTTGTCTGCCAAGTCCCTTTGTTGGATGAAACCCACCTGATTAGGGTGGATATATTGAGAGATGAAAGTATTAATACATTTAGTCAAAATTGATGTGAATAATTTCATGTCTTGGAGAAGGCATTTGAGACTGGGATATTAAAGACATATTTTGTTTTCTCAGGGAAGAATTCCATAATTTTTGTTTGCTTGGTGAGAAGCAAACAGACCAATTCCTCCCTGTCTTCAAGTTCTCTAGGGCGTTTCCCTGCCCCTTTCTCTCTCCTGGTGAGTTGTTTGGCTGCTGAGTCATTTCACACTCCGCAGATAAGCTATTAGAGCTCAAGGTCAGAAAACAGCAGCAGCAGCAAGTATAAAGTTTACTTAGCTAATAGAGCCCTTGTTTTAAATACTATATTTTTTAAAAAAAAAACATTAAAAAATTCATTTCAGGAGAATTTGAGAGTTCAGAAGGAGGAAAGCAAAATGCAGTTTCCACAGAATAATTAAGCCTCTCACTTCTCACATAAGAGATAAACAATTCACTGGCCAGCTCTGGACAAGGCAAAATAAACTAAAATAACTGATTAAGTTATAAATAGGAAAGAAAAAATTAGATAATACTGTCCTGGACAGACAAAGAAACAGCTTGAGTGTCTTTCCTCACCAGCCGAAAACCAGAAACTCTTCCCAACCTCTATAAAAGGAGTAAATAAAATAAAATAAAATTAATTGTTTCATACATTTTCATAGGATTTCTAGAATGCCAGGCTGTAAACATGCTGTCATTTGTATTCACAGCAGTTATTAAGAAAATGTCATTGTTACTCCAATTTTATAGATCATACAGCTGTAGCCAGTTCCTATGGTTAAACCCTTACAGTAAAAATCCTGCCCTGGTTGTTGTTGTCCTCACTCTGATCATGTTTTAGCTGTTGGAATGATAGTTGGGGAGAGGGGGAAGTAGATCTTTGCCTCTTTCACTTAACAACACCTGCTGTTATTCAGAAAGAAAATGAAATCAGTATCCAGATACCGAAAGGCTGAGTTGAAATACAGCTAATGCTGTAACACAGCATTTTATTTGCTTGTGTGTTTGTTTGATTATTTATTTATTGCCCAATCCTTGCTATTATATATGGTTAACTTGGAGAATAAGGTTCATGACATTATAATGTAAGATTTGTAAGTAAAACATATGTATATTGAACAGTTGCTGAAGTCACAAAATTAAAAGAGGTTTCTTTGTAGTAGCACAAAATTACCTATTATCCAGTTATGTTGGATAAAAATCACATAAAACATGGATCTGTTCACGTGTACTTAACTGTGGCATATGAAATTGAATTTTTCATGCTGTGGGCCATCAGAAAAGCAAAAGAATAAATTACAATTACCTAATGTATTTTAGGTGAGTAGTTGGATTAGGTAAAGCACAGTATGCCATAAATCATATGCCTTATATCACAAAACCAGTAATAGATAGAGACATTATTAATATTAGTTATTTGGAGGGGAATTCATTAGATTTCCAACAGTGCTTTAAAATTGATCGCTTAGGGGGGTGGAGTGACGGCACAAGGTGTCTTTTAGAGTAGCTCCTGACTTCCTCTCCCTAAAATCGCCTAAAATTCAACAATACCATCAGCAATCAACCACGGAATATAGGCAGAACCACTAAGAATAAATCGCTTCCAAATAAAGCGGCACCAACAACGGTAGAGTCCTTTTTCTCACAGGGAAAGCTGATGGACTCGCAAGACTCACAGCTTAGCCCAGCTGACAAAATGGCGACGGGTGTTTTCATGGAGCAAAAAGCAACCATTAACGATGAAGCGCCATTGTGCAGGAAGGATTTACTTGATCTCTGAGAAGTTTTACATCAACTAGTGAAAACGTCTATGGCAGTCCTCCTACAGCCAATACATTCGAAACTAAATAACCTAGCAAAGGAGCTCAAAGAAACATCTAAGATTGCAGAAAACGCTTTTGAACTCTCCCTAATGTTGCAAGCTGATGTCAGACGAACGAAACTACAGTTAATACCAGGTTAGTGACTTTGGAAAATTGTGGAAGAATGTTAAACCTCAAATTTAGAGGGCTGGAAGAGGGCATAGAAGAAAACAATGACCTGGCTTCCTTCATTTCCTCATGGTTGGCTTGAGCTCTTAAAATGGAGGAAGGAGTAGCCCCTGCCATTACAACAGCTTATAGATTGGGACCGATAGCTAGAGCTAGCAAGAGCTGCCCCTGAGCCATAATTGCCACCTTTATCTATGCAAGATTTAGAGATAAAGTGTTGAGAGAAGCCAGACTCAGAGGATTTCTACTATATGAAGACAAAAAGATCCTAGTACTATTGGACACTGGAAAAAAGAAGGTCTTTGAAACCTTTTACTTCCAATTTTTTTGATGCAAAAGTAAAATTTCAATGGAGCCCGGCTTCTGATATCCTTGTATATAAAAATGGATCCTTACTGCAAGCTTCTGACAACATTTCAGGCTGTGTCCTGTTAAAAACTTTAGGAATTCAGTTAACCAAAGAAGAGGAAAAGTTACTGAAACCTGAAACCACCAAAGAAGATGTTTGACTTTTTGTTCACTTTTAGAAATGTGATAATAGAAAGTAGGCATAGGGTGTTGCTTTAGATAAGACTATAATTTAGAATTGTTTATCACTTATATGATAGGAGTTCTGTGCTACTATAGTTAATATGTCTTTAATTATAGAACTTGTTTAATAGGGTTGAATAGAAGAACTTATTCTATGAATATGAATGGCAGCAGAGCCATATTTTATAATTAAGACTTTATGGAACACAGTGTTGGTTGCCTTTATAAACAATTCATACCCTTATTTGCTCACTGTTGGGGGTAAAAATATTTTATTAATATAGTAATTAATCAATAAGTTTCATTTCTACTATTTTAGAGTGTTTTATATAAGTATTATAGATCTATAGTTAATCTATGTCTTTGCTATTGTAGTTTTATATAAGTCTTCTTTATATTTTTAAATAGTGTATTTTCATATCAGATTGCAAGTTAATGCATATAATATACATTTAAGTATTGCTGGTTTATTAGTATACATTGGGAAAGGGGGGACGGGACCAAGGCTGAGGACAGACTGGCAATCTGAAGCGGAGGCAAAGCGGAGGGAACTGGAGCGGGGGAAAAAACCCACGGAGCTGGCCGTTCACACTGGCCAGAGCAATGCGGATCAGCGGCGATACGGAGCATTCAGACTGCCACGGAGAGTTCAGACTGCCGCATAGCCAGCGCGCGCAGCTCGCGCGTGCCGCTGCACTTTTTTTTGTTTTCCTTTGATGTTTTTCGCATATGCGCACATGCGCATATGCGTACATGCGCATATGCGTACATGCGCATATGCGCATATGCGCAAAACTTTTTGCCAGTGCGTTCACACTTCCTCCGGATGCCTCCCGCTTCTTCCAGTTCACACTGTTTGGAAGCGGGAGGCATGCGGAGGAAGGCCCCTGAACACCGGGAAAAACCGGTGTCCGGGTAAAGCGGAAGGAAAGCGGCTGGGAGACGGGTAAGTACGCAAAGGAGCCGACGGACAGATGCGCATGTCTGAACATGCTCCTTTCCTCCGTTTGCGAAGCGTGCCTGCCCCGCTTTAGATTGCCAGTCTGTCCTCAGCCCAAGTCTTTTCATTTTCTTAAAATAAGAATTATCCCCCACAGTATAGGGATTCTAGTCAGGGAGTACTTATAGTCTCTCTTTTCTTCAACTATAATAGTTTGAAGAGTCCCTAGAAATAAGTTCCTGTGTAGAATGTAGTTTTTTGTTATTTGAGTGTTAATTTTAAAATTAGGATTGAAGTTAAGACCATTTTAGTAGTAGTTTGGTCCTAGATTTATTTGGTAAATTGTAGGAGTAAAGTCCTTTTAGGACAAAGTTTAGTTATTTTTAGCCACGTTGGCTGGTTAGAGTTTTTATTATTTTTGAATATTGATTAGAATAGTATTGGGGTTTCATTATGTCTATTCAATTTAAATGCATTACATGGAATTGTAGAGGGTTTTAAAATCCTACAAAACTGAGAAGAATCACTAATGCTTTATACAAAGAACGTCCACATTTTGTATGCCTCCAAGAGACTCACTTAAAAACTACGGTTAAAAATATTGTGAAATCGAATTGGTTTTCTCAAAGCTTTCAGGCCCCAGGTACATCCAAGGCCAGGGGAGTGGCCATATTGGTTTCCAAATCCACTCCCTTCCAAAGCCAGCAAGTGTGAGACTTCTGATGAGATCCAATAAGCCAGACCTTATATTGCAAAATACAGTCTTTATTACTTAATGGTCTTTCAGGAAACACTTGCATTGTTAGTGATACCATTTACAGAATGGGAGGAACTGATATACTGTATTCAAAAAGGAGCAAAAGAGCGGGTACCAATTAGAATAGAAATATCAAGTGCCAAAATGTGCTACCGTTACTTTCTCAGAGAAAAAGGCGTGTAAGCTGAGCTATTTTCCCATCCCTGACCCTGTGTGTAATCTACATGCATTCCCACGCAAAAGACACCTGGAAGAGCAGAGGCCCAGTTGCCCAAGGTTACAAGCGTAGCAACAGAGATAACTGGAGTCTAACAAAACAGATGAGTTCACTCTGAGTAAGGAGAGGTGAGGAGGGGAGGGGGGGACCCCTGGAGGGAAGCCAATGCCGATCTCCTGCCGGGACCTGAAACAGGAACTGAAAAAAGGAAGCAAACATGACAGGGAACCTGACATCCTGCCCCTCCCAAAATCAACCCCCACCCGGTTTAGAAGGATAACGTTTATGGAAGGCACGAACCAATCGAGGAGCATGGACTTGATCAGCAGCCACCCACTCATTACACTCAGGACCAAAATCTACCCAGTTCACCAGGTAAAACAATCGCCCCCGTTTGAGTTTAGAATCCAAAATGCTGGAAATTTCAAAATGCGGTTCCCCCTCCTTCATCAGAGGAGGAGGAGCTGGAGTCTCCGGATGCCAGGAGTTTAGCCCAGGGTTTTTCTTCAACAGGCTGTAATGGAAAACAGGATGGACAGAGTTCAGTGATTTAGGCAGTTCAAGTTCAAAAGACACAGGAGAGATTTTGCGCTGAACTTTGAAAGGACCGATGTATTTCCATCCCAATTTCTGGCTCGGCTGCAAGCCGCGAATGTTTTTTGTAGACACATAAACATAGTCCCCAGGCTCCAATTCCCAACCAGGAGCCCTATTCCGGTCCACGTATTTTTTGTAATCTGCTTTAGCTTGGTCCAGGGTTTTGGCAATGAGTGGCCAGGATTCCTGCAGATTAGTCCACCATGATTCGAATGGAGAGGGTAGATTGTCCTTAGGGGGTAGGATATTTGGCATTGGGTTACCTTCATACCCACCTACCGCTAGAAAAAGTGACATCCCTGTGGAAAAGTGCACTGAATTGTTGTAACTATATTCAGCAAAAGGGAGCAAGTCTACCCAATTATCTTGGTGGTAGTTTGAGTAACACCTCAAAAACTGTTCCAGGATCTGATTAGTTCGTTCGGATTGTCCATCAGTTTCTGGGTGATAAGCAGAACTGAGTGCGGGTTCAATGTCCATAGTCTGTAAAAGCTCCCACCAAAAGTTAGCAATGAACTGGCTCCCCCTATCGGAGACTACACGTCTAGGGAAAGAGTGAAGTTTCACCACGTGATTAAAAAACACTTTGACCAGGACCTTAGCTGTCAGCAGTTTCTTGAATGGGACAAAGTGTGCCTGCTTGGAAAATAAATCTACTACCACCCAAATTACAGTTCTTCCTTTGCTGGGTCGTAAATCAGTAATGAAATCCATAGAAATGACCTCCCAAGGCCGGGAGGAGGTGGGAAGGGGTTGTAAGAGACCCGGAGGTTTTCCCCCTCGTTTTTTGCACATTAAGCAGGTTTGGCAAGAAGTTACATAATCTGAGACCTGTTTCCGCATTTGCGGCCACCAAAACTGTCTTTGAAGCAAGTTCAATGTTTTCAAATATCCAAAATGTCCAGAAAGCTTAGATTCATGGCAAGCATGTAAAACAGACAGTCTAAGAGAATTGGGCACCACCAACTTCGAGCCCTTATACCAGCACCCATCCAGTTTAAATTCTAATCCCTCCTTCCCCACTCCATTCATCTCAATCCTGCTGGGAATACTTTTTGTAATCCAGTCAGAGGAAGGAGCCAGGGCGGATTGCTTTTGGCTACTGGTGACAACAGCCCCACTCAGTTGCTCAGGCGAAAACATAGAATCAAATACTTCTTCCCTCTTGGATTCATGCTGGGGAAGCCTAGACAACGTGTCTGCTAGGGAGTTAGATGTCCCAGGGAAATGGCACAGTTTGAAATTGAACTTGGAAAAGAAATCAGCCCACTGGAGCTGTTTCGCGTTCAAAGTTCTGTGGGTGTGCAGGACCTCCAGGTTTTTATGATCAGTCCAGATTTTGAACGGTGTCTGCGCCCCCTCCAACCAATGTCTCCAGGTGGACAAAGCTAAGCGAATTGTGGCTGCTTCTTTGTCCCACACTGACCAATGCCTTTCAGTCTCATTGAATTTCTTAGAGACATACACTAAAGACATATGGCCTGGGACCTACTTACCTGAAGGACCGCCTCTCTCCATATGTTCCCCAGCGAGCACTATGGTCTGGATCTCAAAACTGACTGGTCCTGCCAGGGCCGAAGGCTGGCAGTTACAAGGGCCAGGGCGTTTTCGGTGGCGGCCCCATACTGGTGGAATGAGCTCCTGGAAAACATCAGGGCCCTGCGGGATTTGTTACAGTTCCACAGGGCCTGCAAGACGGAGCTCTTCCACCAGGCCTTTAAGTAGGGGCCGCCTAATGTATACATCTTGGCCCTGGCCCAATTCCATCTGCCGGCAATTCCATCTGCCAGCCTGTGTGAATGCTCACAGGGATTACATCTGAGTGCTGTTCCGATACACCTGTGAAGATAATTTGTAAGCTGCTGATCTTGTGGTATAAGTTTAATTGTTTTAATTGACACTGTATGTATTAATTTTGTGTTGTTAGCTGCCCTGAGCCCGCTGTTGGCAGGGAGGGCGGGATATAAGTCTCATTAAATAAATAAATAAATAAATAAAGGGTACAGCTTCCCATCTTCCCCCCTTTGCAGAATTGCCCCCCCCCCCCATGGCCACATCAGAAGCATCAACATGTACAATGAATTCTCGGGTCTCATTGGGATGCGCCAGGATGGGCTCTGAAGTAAAAAGTCTCTTAAGCTTTTCAAAGGCTGCTTGACAGTCCGGCAACCAGTTTAGCTGCTTACCCAGCTTGCCAGCTTCAGGACCCTTCCCTTTTGTTTTTAACAGGTCAGTTAAGGGTAGGGTGACTGTAGCAAAGTCCTTTAGGAACGTGCTGAAAAAATTGCAAAATCCTAATAGGCTCTGAAGTTGTTTGCATGTATGGGGGGCTTCCCACGTTACTACCATGTCCCCCTTGGCAGGATCCATCAGTAAACCCCTAGGGGAGATGCGGTACCCCAAAAAGTCAATTTCGGTGCAGTGGAACTCGCATTTTGACAGTTTGGCAAATAGCTTATGGTTCATGAGGGTAAACACTTCTCTCATCAATTTAACATGGGAAGGTTTATCTTGGGAATAAACAATGATATCATCTAGATAACAGAGAACCCCCTTAAATAAATGCTTGTGCAACACCTCATTAATTAGGCTCATAAAAACACTGGGAGCTCCAGCCAATCTGAAGGGCATAACCAGGTATTCGAATTGCCCCAGAGGGGTATTAAAAGCAGTCTTATACTCATCCCCCTCCTTGATGCGCACTCAAAAATAGGCTTCTCGTAAATCCAGTTTGGGAAAAAATCTTCCCCTTAGCCGCCTCTGCCAACAAGTCTTTTATCAGGGGCAATGGGTAGACATTGGAGGCAGAAACGGTATTCAGCCCCCTATAGTCCATGCAAAGCCGTAAGCCACCGTCCTTCTTTTTCCAGAAAAGAACAGGGGCAGCAAATGGGGATTTCGCTGGGCGAATGAAACCCCATTCTAAATTTTTATCCAAAAACTTCTGCAATTCATCTCGTTCCATGGGACTCATAGAATATAACTTCCCCTTTGGCAACTTCTCCCCAGGTAACAGTTCTATGGCACAATCGGTGAGTCTATGGGGGGGGAGTTCATCAGCCTCTGTTTCACTGAACACCTCAGCCAAGTCTTGGTACTCCGGAGGGATTTTGTTTAAGTCCTCTGAGACCAAGCAAACGAAAGGGGTGGAGGGAGGTCCAGAACCCCAGCCGGGATCCCATTTGTGCTGTGTGCAATTAGGATCGACCCACGTAATTTTCTCTTCATTCCACTTGACATAGGGATCATGGGCTCCCAACCATGGGCTTCCCAACACCATGGGGAATTGGGCATGGGGGGTGATGACAAAGGCTCTCTGTTCCCAGTGATCCCCGGTACCCAAAATCAATGGCTCAGTCTCTGCTATGCAAGCCTCTTTCATTTCAGACCCATCCGTTTGAGTGAACAGCAGAGGCTCCGACAGCGTGTTAACTCTGGGTCCCAACCCCTCCACCACCAAGGGGCTAATCAAGTCTCAAGCACACCCTGAGTCAATAAGAGCTCGCACCCTGACATGGGTGCCACTTCTAGGGGCAATAACAGTCACAACTATATAGAGCAAAGGCTCACTGGGACTGCTCACCGTTGGCGGCACGGCCAAAGGGGGGACCTGCAGCTCTGCGCCTCCTACTGCATGTCTGGGAAGTTTCCCAATGGCTGAGCGGTCACAGCCTCCAGCATTGCATTCTCACCCTCATTTGGTGCCCCTTCCAGCTGTAATGCCCGGGATTTGAAAGTTCCTTTAGCAAGTCGCAGTGTTTCTCCAGGAGTCAGCTGGGGAGTTTTCGTAGCTTTTGGGGGCCCCAGGAGACAGGAAGATGTGAAGTGCTCGCTCTCCCCACACCGCATGCATAACCCTTGCTTAAAACGGGCATCATGGAGCTCTTGAATGGCAGTTTTAAATTTGGGTTTTAGTGTGTTTTTGGCAGCCGAGTGGGAAGCCGGTGAACTTAGTTTAATCAGCGTGAACCTCTCCTCCATGTCGGCCACCACTCTCATCCAAGCTGCCAATGAGCCAGGCCGATCATTTCTCAACAGTCTCATATATCTCGTGGTTCAATCCCTCCCAGTACTTCTCGATGAAGAGATCTTGACCCCAACCTTGCACCTTCGCAGCTATTCTACGGAATTGGGCAGTGTACTCCCTTACAGAGGATTGGCCCTGAACCAGCTTCCGCAGCTGATTCCTGGCTTTCTCCTCCCCCAAGGGATCCTCGTAGTGCTGCTGGAAGGCCCACATAAAGTCATTTACTGATCTCAATTCAGGACCCGGGGGGTTGTGCAGACTTACATACCAGTCACTACAGTGTCCCGCAGCTTAGAGCCAATGTAGCCTACCCTCTCACGTCTGGTAGGATAAAGGTGGCCCCAAGTCCCCCCAAACCGCTTAATCTCGATGATGAAAAAGCAGAGCTTGTCAGGATCCCCATCAAACGTAGCTGTCAAGGGATCATTAGGTGGCTGCTGGTACAACCAATCCACAGGACGTAGGGGTGGCTGCGCAGGTGCTGCTGGTGGCTGCTATGGACCCGCAGGTGGTTGCTGCGTGGGTCCCGCTCCACCATCCTGCTGCTGAACTGGCACTCCACTGTCCCCTCCGGTCCCTGCCGGAGGGATTGCTCCTGCAGCTGCTCCCAGCATGGCCTGTTGCATCTCGAGTAGCACCTCGCGTAGTTCGATCGCCAGCTGGTCATGCATCTCATCAAATCTCCAGTCCATTTGCTGCCAGAGGTCATCAGTACCTCTCTCCGATGGCTGAGGGGGTTCCCATTCATCTGGGACCAAGCTCAATCTCTAGGAGTCCCTTTCCTCATCCGAGAACTGCATGCATGATCCCTGCCTGTCATGGACCCAGGACTCCAGGGTACCCCCACCAAAGGTTAACCAGGAATACCTTGGTAGGGGACCTGCACCACCTGTGGCTCCCCCCCAACTGAGGGGAGCATAAGAATCAAAGTTTGTGGTCACCGGCTCCACAGGTGCGGAGGATACTGGTGTTTCAGGTGTTGAGGTGGGAACGAGGGACCCATCATCTGACATATCCAGGTATGGGATTCACTCCTTCCCGATTGGAAGGATCACTAACAATCTGTGAGACTTCTGATGAGATCCAATAAGCCAGACCTTGTATTGCAAAATACAGTCTTTATTACTTAATGGTCTTTCAGGAAACACTTGCATTGTTAGTGATACCACATACAGAATGGGAGGAACTGATATACTGTATTCAAACAGGAGCAAAAGAGCGGGTACCAATTAGAACAGAAATATCAAGTGCCAAAATGTGCTACTTTTACTTTCTCGGAGAAAAAGGCGTATAAATGGAGCTATTTTCCCATCCCCGACCCTGTGTGTAATTCTACATGCATTCCCACGCAAAAGACACCTGGAAGAGCAGAGGCCCAGTTGCCCAAGGTTACAAGTGTAGCAACAGAGATAACTGGAGTCTAACAAAACAGATGAGTTCACTCTGAGTAAGGAGGGGTGAGGAGGGGAGGGGGGGGAACCCTCAGGAGGGAAGCCGATGGTGATCTCCCACCGAGACCTGAAACGGGGACTGAAAAAAGGAAGCAAACATGACAGGGAACCTGACAGCAAGTCAAGATTGACCCAAAAGGTAGATTCCTTTTTGTGAAAGGACTCCTGGATGGTGACCCAATTACAATCGCCTCAATCTATGCTCTGAATTCTGAACAGGTACCATTTCTTAAAGATGTTTTACAAAAATTATCTGACTTCCAGCAGGGATCAGTAATTATAGGTAGTGACATGATAGTGAATCCCAAACTAGACAAAACACACAAACATAAGGTAGTAAATAAGAAACTTCTTAAACCCACTGAACTGCAAGTAATTTTTAATTCATGCAATAAAGAACTCTAGTGATAACATTGAGAATACATCCAAAGACATTAATACCAATTTATTCAATTTTTTGAGAAATTGTATAAATCAGTAATCCTTCTGTGGAAGCAATTCAAAATTATTTGACCTCGATTAATTATAACATTAAATTATCAGATGAACATAAAGATTTTTTAGATCAACCTATTTCTGTCACAGAACTTGCTGATATTATTAAAACAGCTAAATCAAATAAAGCTCCTAATAAGGATGGTTTGCCTTGTGAATTTTATAAAAAGTTTAAAGAAGCCATTCTTCCTATTTTATGTGAGCTTTGCAATAATATTATGAATTCAGGAGCGTTTCCCCCTACTTGGTCAGAGGCTAGAATTATAGTGATTCATAAACAATGCAGAGACAGACTCAATCTGGCCTCCTATAGGCCAATAGCAATTCTTAACCATGATTTTAAACTTTTTTCTTCCTTTGGCTAGTTGCTTGAATAAGATTATTGTGCACTATATCCATCCCAACCAATCAGGTTTTGTGGCCAATAGAGCAATATCAGATAACATTAGAAAAATATTAAACATTATTCATCATTGTACCTCTAAAACTAAAAAAACCCCAGTCTTCTTAGCTCTTGATGCTGAAAAGGCTTTTGACAGGGTGGAAATCCCGTATTTAATGTCACTACTCCATCATATCAGTTTTGGTCCAAGATTTTTGCAATCTATACAAGCAATTTATAAACACCGCAATGCCCAAATCAAAACAAATAATTACAGGTCTGAGAACTTACAACTCCAAAGGGGAACGAGACAGGGGTGCCCCCTTTCTCCTGTTTTATTTGCACTTTCTTTGGAACCATTAGCTTTTGCCGTCCATAATGAACCCAACATAAAAGGGGTAGAAATAGAGGATCACAGCTATAAAGCAAGTTATTTTGCAGATGATCCAGTTTTTTATGTAACAGAACCAAATTTATCTTTAGCACATTTACAGAGGCATATAAATTTGTTTAGTAGCGTATCAGGTTTTACAATAAATTATGACACATCTAAACTATACCCAATAAACCTGACACACGATGATAAAAGAGGGTTAACCAAACAATACCCTTTTAGATGGGTAACAACCAAATGGAAATATTTGGGCATTTATTTTCCTCTTGATATCAAGAATATTTATCATAGTAATTATATGCCTTTAGTGAGTGAGACTAAACATTCATTAGAGGAATGGGACAAGCTAAACCTATCTCTTCTAGAGAAGATAGAGGTTATTAAGACTCTTGTGTTTCCATAATTTGTTTATTTATTTCAAAATTTGCCCCTTTCAATACCTATATATGATTTTAAACAATGGCAAACAGTATTTTCTAAATTTATCTAGTGTCAGAATCTGCTGATTCAGACAATGTGTCTTGCTGCTTACAGCCGTGTTTCACTTTGTGTTTGCTGCTTTGCTTTTCATAGTACTGTATATATGCCCTCATGACCACCTGTCATGTACCCCTCATTCTGGCCAGTATGTATTAGCATGTATGTAGAATGTGTAACCCCAGGTTTATGACCCTGACCGGCCTGGTTTGTGTAACTGTCAAAGCGGGAGGATGTCAGCTTCAAAGCATGGGAACAATGGGCCTCTCACACTCCTACCTCTGCATTCCATTCATCTCGGCTGAGACTCCAAGGGAGGACTAGTCTCATCTCTTATCAATGTGCGAAAGCCTCGAGGCCATGGATTGTTATGTGAACTGGTAACATCTGAAGGGTCTGGTTGGGAAGGGGAAATTTACAACTTGACACCTCACTTTCTTTCCTGTGGGAAGCAAACGGCCAGAGCCCCTTTTTGCCCGCCGTTTTTCCCTTGTAGTGATTGGCTACCTATGGGTAATTCAAACTGCTTAGAAAGGTATAATAGACCCGCTTTTGCCATCTGTGTTATCTCTGACAATAATCCGAGAAGCTGTACCAATGTAGAGATTGGAAATAAAGAACTGTGTTTCATCAACAAAGATCTGATCCTTGTCTACTTTGAGCAGAAGTCTCACATCTGGGCACATAAAAAAACCAGGATTAAATATTCTATATTGTTGAAGCCGACTAAAATGGGAGGCTTGGGCCTACCTAATCTTGAAAATTATTATTATTATGCTGCACAACTCAAAAATATAGTTTGTTATGCACAACCCCACATTGTTAAAAATTGGGCTTTAATTGAACAAGGACATCTATATAATAATACACTATTTGAAGCCATATGGAATAAACAACATGAGAGAGTTTTTTTTTTTTTTAAACCATAATCCTTATTTAATGTTTACCTTAAAGATTTGGGGCAGGTTTAGGTCACAGTTGTCTCCAGACGTGTCTCCGCTTACAGCATTTGTTGGACAACCTTGGTTTCAACCCAGTTTGTGAAATCCTGTATATGAGAAATGGAAAGAAAAAGGATTGTTTAGATTGGGTGATTTATGTAATAGACAAGGAATGTTATCCAAATGTCAACTAGAAGACAAATTTAAAATTGAAGTTCCCTGGCTAAACTACCATCAACTTAACCACCTTTTGAAGAACCCAAATATTATTCCCGATTTGATCAGAGCGCTTTGCCCATTCGAAATCCAAATGTCTGAAAACTCACAAACCTCTAGAGGTTTGATATCACAACTTTACCAAATAATAAGTAAAAATACCTGGAGCCAGGTGTCTTCAATTCAACAAGCTTGGCATCGAGACTGTGGAACAACGTAGACTGAAACGCAGTGGCAATCGATTTGGTCTTCTAGCCTTTACTCAACAAATGCCCTTAATATTAAATTACAAAATTTTAAATTGTTTTCACGTTGGTATATGACCCCACAACATTTATCTTATATGACATCATCATATACTCCACTTTGTTGAAAAGGTTGTGGGGAAATAGGAACTTTTAAACATTGTTGGTGGAGTTGTCCACCCATTGTAGTTTTTTGGTCTAAGGTTGTTAAACACACTAATGAAATCCTGGGTCGTTCTATTCCGTTTACTATGGACTCAGTCCTATTGAACTCTTGGTCGGACTTGTCATTACTTAAGCAGCAAGAAGACCTAGCACTAATTTTTCTGATTGCAGCTAAAACCCTAATCACCCAGAAATTGAAAGCAAAAGACTGCCTAACGATACAGCAGTGGTTCCTGAAATTTTGGGACCCAGCAGTGATGGACAAATTAGCGCTTCAACTAATAAGACTGGAGACCCCCTCAGCAAAGAACAACTTTTTGGAAAAATGGTTTCCATTTTTTGACTATATGGGCAAAGCGCTCTAAATGGGCAAAGCGCTCTAAATCCCAGGAAAATTATTGCATCTTACCTAAGAAATATTTGAAATTTGCATTTTGTTAAGTCACAGTGTAATAGTTGATTTTTTGTTGTATTATTGACTTGTAGGTATAAGTTTGATGTTATTTGTTATTTGTTATGTTTTCGTATTGAAAATAATAAAATATTTTGAAAAAAAAATGATCGCTTAGTTTAGGAGGTATGGCTCAAATTACAAAAGATAGGAAAAATTAGCTTCGGCCATCTTGTTAAGCATAAAAAGCTTAAACTACCAATCAGAACAGGTTGTCACATCAAAACATAACAGATAGACCTTCCAGGAAAAGTTTTGGCACCATATCTGATACCAATATGTCAATTTTTTGACTCCTCACCCAAGAATTATAATTGAGAGTGGTGACTGGTAAAAATGGCAGATTAAAAAGACCTCTGTTCCTAACTCAGCAAGCATGTTATCTTCCTACCTCAGGATTCTTTCAAGGGGCTTCTAAAATATGAGCAGTTTCAGTAGTGCAAGCTAGTCAGCATGTTTAGTCAATCTGTTCTTCCTAGCTAGAACCTCATGTTTCCTTTGATCAGCAAACTAGTGTGACCTACTGGCTAAGGGGCTGAGGTGTGAATCACTTCAGACCTTGCCTCTGCCATGAGCTAAGTAGGTGGCTCAGGCAATCAAAAGTTTATCTCAGTGTCCCAACCTTTGCAACGAGGGAATTATAATACGGTGGGTCCTACAAAGATATTGTAAGCATTGTTGAGGGAAGCATGTGAAGGGCTTTGAACACTCTAAAGCATTAGTAATTACAAGTGGGGACCTGCAAGGACTTGTAGGGGCACCTCATTTCCCCTTCCCCCATTATTCCCTCTTCTCTTCCCTGAAAATTGTTGAAGTGAGTGGCTCAGCATGCCTGGACATTGGGTGGTGGTACATCACCCTATCGGTGTTATCTCCTTGAATGGGATACCTCTCTTTGTCTTAACCTGGGAGCTGCCCTCTAATCCCTCCTCTCTCTCGCTTTGTCCTCTCACACTCTTTACATGGCCTTCCATGGAGACAAATGTCTCAGCAGGTCTGTCCTGCAGATACAATGCCCTCATACTCCCACACATATGATGCTGGACAAGCTGGCCATTTGTAATAGGGAAAGTACTCTTTAGATTAGTCTTCTTTCTCTTCTTTTGATTGCATCCAGAATGCAAACTGGATCTACTTGAATAAATGTAAGTTTACCTTTGTTGTGATATACTTCTTGGGACATTTATTTACTGCACTCACTCAGTATCACACTTCTATGACTGCTTAGAGCCAGTTTGGTGTAGTTAAGTGCACGGACTCTAATCTGGGAGAACCAAGTTTGATTTTCCACTCCTCCACTTGCACCTGCTCGATGATCTTGGGCAAGTCAGAATCCTGTACCAGCTGTTCTCTCAAGGACAGTTGTCTCAGAGCTCTCTCAGCCCCTCCTACCTCACAGGATGTCTGTTGTGGGGAGGGGAAAGGAAAGGAGTTTGTAAGCCACTCTGAGACTACAAGTGAAGGGTGGGGTATAAATCCAATCTCTTCTTTTCTTCTTCTTCTTCTTAAGGTCATAGCCATATGAGCAGTATCAGATAGATGATAGATAGATAGATAGATAGATAGATAGATAGATAGATAGATAGATAGCAGGGCTCTTTTTTGGCTGGAATGCACTGGAACAGCGTTCAGGCTGGAGTCCAAGCCCGCCCCACCCTGTCAGCGGGAAAGGGCCTCGCGCTCCGGATTTCCATGCAGAGATCCAGCATGAGGCCTGAGCTCTCTACACTCAAAGGGAGCTTTCCCTTTAAGTGCAGAGAGCCGGCGGGAAACAGCCTGGGCTCTCTGCACTCAAAGGGAGCTTTCCTTTTAAGTGCAGAGAGTGGGTGGGAAAAAGCCGTGCACTCCGGATCTCCGCACACGGGGCCTGAGCTCTCTGCATCTAGCTTGCTGCCGTCGCGTCACTGCGCCTATGCTCTCCCTGCTTCTGGTAAGTGCCTCCCCCCATCTCTCTCTCTCTCTCTCTCTCTCTCTCTCTCTCTCTTTCTTTCTTTCTTTCTTTCTTTCTTTCTTTCTTTCTCTCTCTCTCTCTCTCTCTCTCTCTCTCTCTCTCTCTGTCTCTCTCTACACCTTCATTCCTACTTTCTCTCTCTTTCTGTTTCCCCCACCTTTCTTTCTCTCTCTCCCTCTCTCCACACCTTCCTTCCTTCCTTCCTTCCTTCCTTCCTTCCTCCCTCCCTCCCTCCCTCCCTCCCTTCCTTCCTTTCTCTCTCTCTCTTTCATTCATTCATTCATTCATTCATTCATTCATTCTCTCTGTATCAGTATTGGGAGTCTGCAATCATACCATGACCTACAAATGTACAATATTTCTTCTTGCCTAGGGGTGGGGAGGACATCAGGAATGGGATAGTCTGACAGCCTTTGCTCCTAGGTATTTGGGATCTAGGGCTACTTTTATTTATACAGTAAGTTTTAGTTAGAGGGCAAATACAAACATTGACCTTGTTTGCATCCCGTAATAAATAACAGAATTTGTACAGTACTTTCAACGGTTTCATATTTTTACAGGTATTTTACCCCTTTGTTTATCATCATATAGATTGTATTTTTTACTTCTCCTACTAGGGATTTGTTGGTTAAGGGGAGAGATGTAAAAAAGCAGAGAGCCCAGGAAATGCTGGTTTTGATGATCTTTAATTTTTGAGAATCTCTGTTTAAGAAAAGCAAGTCTGAAGCCTGAGTGTAACTAGTTCATTGTTGTGTCTTGTTGGGAATGGCTTGCAAATATGTGTGTGTCTAAAGTCTGTATGAAAGTAGTTTGGTGCTAACTGCCATGCAAGAGAAAATATCTGAAAAAGTAGCTGCATTGTTGTGTGTGTTGGCAGAACACTTGACGGTTGCATGGGGGACTTTGGGGGACATCTGCAGAGAAACAGAGTTGTAACTAAAAATGAGCATGGTCAACAGCACTTTAAAGATTGCCTGTTCTGTAAAATTTAAAAAGTGGGCAGAGTTTCTGAAGAAGATGATTGTCCCTCTTCTCCTGCCACTGGGCTAACATCTGCCTTTAATGGGCCAGCAAAGTTGATGTTCTTAAACCTCTTAATAAGAGAGATTTCTGCTTTGAGGAGTTGACTTCCAATGATTGGTGATCTTGTGATGGTAGTGATACTTTGATGTGGTAAAGACTACCTGTTCACAGAATCATTTTACCTGTGGGACAGACTCTGTATGGTAACCACTCCACTGGTACATAATTGCTTGTAAAAATATTATAGTGTAATAATTCAGGTGAGTAGCCGTGTTGGTCTGAAGCAGCAGAACAAAATTGGAGTCCAAAGTTTCATCCAAGGGACTTCCGGAAGACTTGCGAGCAATGGCGGACGCCTCCCTCCGCACCAGCGGGGGAGGCGATCCGTGCCCGATGGGAAGAAGGGGCTCTGGACAGGTGCCTAGCCCCCAGAGACCCCAGTGAGGGGGCTCTGCCTGGGGTGGCACGAGCGGAGATTTCTCTCTGCGGTGGCGACTGCGAGATCAAGATCCCCCTCATCACCCCCGTAGGTTCCCCCATCGCGGAGCCGTAATGGCAGCAGCGCAAACCATGAAGCAGCAGAGAATATGAAGTAGAGAAGCACAAGATCCCAGATACGCACGGTGAAAAAGTGAGTCTCGAAGTAAAACTAAGCAGAACTTAGTGGGAAAGCGGCGGGTGGAGTGAACCCCCCCCCCGTACATATCAGCATACTTACGAGGCTCGATCCCACGGCGTTACTGAGAAAATAAAAGCTCGTACGAACTGCTTGCAGGTGGTATCACATACTTGAAGGCATAAGCTTGAAAACGATTTTAGTGCTGTTAAGAAAACTGCTTTCTTTGCGCATCTTATCTAATCATAAACAACAGCGTAGTCTCCACAATGGCAGGGAAACTGAAACCTTCCCCCAAACTAGGAAGTACAGCTCCAAGTGCAAAGGTCGATACCAGAGAGATGACCACGGTGTTCTCCTTGTTATTGCGACCTCTAGTGGACCAAATGACGTCTCTCAACACTAAGATGGATAAAATGCAGTTGGAACTGAAAGAATCAAATAAGGCCACAGAGAAGCTGCAGCTGGACCTCATGGAAGTTAAAAAGTCAGTTAAAAATCAAGGCTACAAAAAGCGGAAAAAGAGAAGGCTCTTCAACAAGATTCAATCTTAAAAATGCAAATAGAACGATCAAATTTCTTCCTAAGACTTCAGAACGTACCAGAAAAAAAAGGAGAAGACCTCAAAACTATGCTAAGTGAAGTGCTGGAACCAGTAACAGACTCAAAAGCAGCGGACATAAAAAACGACATGGATATGGTTTATAGGACCTATCCTGAATATATTAAAAAGAAAAGCCTGCCTGGTGAAATAATGATAAGGTTCTCCAAAAAATCTACAAGGGATGTGGTCTTAAGAACCACAAACAAAGCTGTTCTGAAGATCCAAGAAGAAGAGGTGAAAGTTTTGAAGGACATACCATTTGAAATAAGGAAAAGAAGAAAAACCTATAGAAAGTTAACAACGTGGCTTCAGTCTGAGTCTATTGTCTATCGTTGGAATATTCCAGAGGGACTAAGCTTCAGCATCAAAGACAAGAAATATAAGATTGACTGTTGAACAAGCGAAAAAATTTCTGGAAATTGATAAAGAAAAGAAAAAAGACAGAGACTCAGATGACTCGCTAGCTTTGCAAGAAAGCATGTACAGTTTCGATGGTTCTAAAAGCGATGAAGATATCTCAGACTCGGAAAAAGGGGCGGCAGCTCCAAAAGTACAAGTTGAGACCAAGAAGACAAGAAGAGGACAAAGGAAGAAATGATTTCTTTAAATCGTTATATTAAGCATGTGCACTAATATGATGTATAAGCCATGTTATTAAGTGCTTTCTTTAAAGTATGCATACTTGCCAAATAGCTTTTATAGTAGAAACAGTAACAATGTAATCTGTAGTGAACCATGGTTTTATTAATGCTTCAGTTTTTTTAATATAATCAGATATAATTAAGCATATTTTAAAGTATTCTCTGTATAAGATATATGTAGCATAGTAAATAGCGTTTAGATGTAGATATTAGAAAAAGCAATAAAATTAAAAAAAAAACAAAGTTTCATCCAAGGTATAAGCTTTTGTGTGCATGCACACTTCTTCCATCTGAAGAAGTCTGGTTCCATCTGAAGAAGTGTGGGTGGAACATGAAATCTTATACCTTGAATAAAATTTTGTACCTTGAATAAAATAGTCCAAAAACTACTCTTGTCCAGTGCATCCACAAACCTAGGGTTGTTCTGCCAGTGAAGTAGGGTTGCCAACTCCAGGTTGAGGAAATCCCTGGAGATTTGGGAGTGGAGCCTGAGGAGGGTGGGGTTTGGGGGAAGGAGGGACCTAAGCAAGGCATAATGCCATGGACTCCACTTCCCAAAGCAGCCATTGACCTGATCTCTGTAGTGTGGAGCTCAGTTGTAATTCCAGGAGATCTTCAGACACCACCTGTAGGTTGGCAACCCTAAAAATTCATATTCAGCATTCTGCAGGAAGGCAAGCTGATTTCCATGGGAACCTAACCTTTAGAAATTGATTCCAATCCAGTGTGGGAATAATTGTTGGACATAAGATATTGGTTCAGGCAAGATTTTGTATAGATGGGACAAAAATAATGCTTTTATTGGTTTTGTCAAAACAGTTTTGACAACAAACAAGGTAAACAGAATATGAAGCAAAAGATGGGTGTGGCTGGGTGACCACACTTCTGGTAACACAGGGTGTGGCCTAATATGCTAATGAGCTATGCTGTCAGGGGAGTGGCCAAACATGCTAATGAGTTCCTGCTGGGCTTTTTCTACAAAAAGAGCCCTGGATGATTGATAGATAGATAGATAGATAGACAGACAGACAGACAGACAGACACAGACAGATAGGGCAAAACTCTGCTATATTAACCAACTATCCCAATAGGGTTATGGGTGCCCAGAATTAATTTTAAAGCCTAAAATGACTTTTTTCTTTATTTGTTTGTTTTTTGCTTGCTTGAGCAATTACAAGGCTTCACTGCCTGCTGGCAAGAGCAAAAGAAACTGGGAATTTGCTTAACAGCTGGTCCCAAGCTCTGAGTGCATAAAGTAACTTTTTTCTCTCTCTCTCTCCCTTTTGAATTACTAATATGGCATAATGATATGCATCCTAAAGAGACTTGGAGATAATTTCAATGCATGGCTTTTTAGAACAGAGCACCAGATCAAGGAGGAAAAAGGTAATTTTTCATTAACTGCTCCATGGCCTTCGAAATCTGACAGTGAGATCATGAAATGGGAGAATGCAGACAGTTAATAATAATAATAATAATAATAATAATAATAATAATATACTTTATTGTCATTGTACATAGTACAATGAAATTAAAAAGTGCCATCATTCAGTGACTCACAACATATAATCATGCGCACTCACACAGACATTCACGACTGCTTCTCCCTTGTGATTTACATAGCAACCAAACCACTGTTTCCCCAGATAAAGCACAAAATTTGATTATTAGTATATTGTCTAATTTTCGACTGATGTACATAAAAAGACAAGAAACTGCAAAAGAGATTATTGAAGCCATAAGAAAGGTGTGGAGAGCAACACCAGGCCAGCAAGATTGAGCCAGTCCGCTGGAAAGGTGGGATAAAAATGTGAAAAATAAATAAATAAATTTCTTTGTTTAGAGAACTTTTCTCAATTAGGCTACAAGAAAGTGGAAATACAGAAACCGATATAGAAACATTATTAAATCTAATTGATAAGCTTGCAACTGCTGGTAAAGTGCTAGATAAGGATTTACAAATTGGACTGTTTTTAAGTTCTGTACCTGAATCTTATTCTGCATTAATTTCAACATTTAATGGGAAAGACTCTAAGTTGTAGTTTGTTCTGGGGCTGATAAGAGCTGAGTACCATGAGCAAAAGGGCAGAACAAAAGCAAGAATGACTCAAGTTACATAGTCTGAGAGGGCAGGTCAAGTTGGGGGTGGGTGGGAACTAAGCTAATTGACCACAGAAAGCCCAGCCCCAAAGTCAACAGAAATGTTCTTCACTGACTGCTTCAGCTGTAACAAGCCAGGTCATATCCAGAGGGAGTGCTTGCTCAATAGAAATGCAAATGCAAGCAATCTCACACTCAAACACAGAGACAAAAAAGATTTTCTCTTGCCTTCCTCCTGGAAGTCTACATGTCCTTTTCTTTCCCTACTTTCTTCTCTCTTTCCCACCCCCACCCACCAATCTATCTTTTATCTGCCCCCCATCTTCAGTTATACTTATTATTTTTTACTTCATTTATATACCAACTTTCTCCCCAATGGGCACCAAAAGCAGCTTACATCATTCTCCTCTCCTCCATTATATCCTCACAACAACCCTATGAGATAGTTTAGGCTGAGAGTATATGCCTGGCAAACCTGGGGATTTTCTCAGGTTTTTAGAAAGATATTGAGAATTGTATATACTGATTGACTCCTCCCATTCATACATGTGGAAGTAAGTGGGACAGTATCTGTGAAAAGTCTTTCATAGTATTGAGCAACATAAGGAATATGTGGTATTGCAAAGTGATTTTATTTATATATTTATTTATTTTTTCAATTTCTAGGCCGCTCTCCTGGCTGTTGCAGGCCCAGAGTGGCTTACAAGACTTGGCGAAGCCAGGATTCATAAATACAATAACAATTAAAACAGTTAAAACATTATATAACACTCACAATTAAACAATAGCAGTTTATATACAATGCTTAGTAAAATTAGATGGCGTACCGTATGCCCCAGCGTTTTCAGGCCCCAATGTCAAATAGCACTGGAGCCAGATGGTATTATCTGAGGCCCCTCATTGATAGTCATAAAATGGGAAGAGAGAAAGAAAGGTGGCAGCCCCTATTCATAAGCCTGGTGGAAGAGCTCCATCTTGCAGGCCCTGCGGAACTGCATTAGGTCCCACAGGGCCCTGATCTCCTCTGGGAGCTCGTTCCACCAGTAAGAGGCCACCACCAAAAAGGCTCTCCCCCTAGTGGCCTGGCTTCTCTAAGGCCTGGTATAGCCAGGCAGTGTTGGGCTCCAGACCGTAGTGCCCTCTGGGGTACATACGGGGAAAGGCAATCCCTCAGGTAGGTCAGACCCAGGCCATGTAGGGCTTTAAAGGCAAACACCAGCACCTTGAAGTGAATTTAGTACATTATAGGCAGCCAGTGCAGTGCCGCCAGCGCTGGTCGGATGTGCTCCCATCTAGGGAGACACATCAACAGCCTCACCATGGCATTCTGCACCACCTGCAACCTCCGGATTTGTGACAAGGGCAGCCCCATGTAGAGAGCATTACAATAGTCTAGCCTTGAGGTGACTGTTGCATGGATCACTGTAGCCAGGTCGGCATGGCTCAGAAAGGGAACCAATTGCTGTGCCAGCCTCAGATGGTAAAAGGCCGACTTGGCCATGGCTGCTACCTGGGCCTCCACAGTCAAGGAAGGATCCAGGAGCACTCCCAGACTCCTTAGCACCAGCGCAGGCACCAATGGCACCCCATCGAAGGCTGGGAGTGGGAGCCCCGACCATGGCCCACCCCGACCCAAGCACAGGACCTCCGTCTTCACTGGGTTCAGCTTCAGCCTACTCAACCTGAGCCATCCAGCCACAGTGTGCAGTGCCTGGTCAAGATTGTCCAGTCCAGAGCCAGACTGGCTGCCCAGCATCAGATAGAGCTGGGTGTCATCAGCATACTAATGACAACCCAGCCCCACCCTCTGGACAATCTGGGCAAGGGGGCGCATATAGATGTTAAAGAGCATCAGGGATAAAGCAGCCCCCTGAGGCACTCCGCATTCAAGTGGGTGCCTGCAGGACTGCTGCTCCCCTAGCACCACCCTTTGTCCCCGACACTGTAGAAAGGAGATGAGCCACTGTAAGGTGAGTCCCTGTATCCCCACGTTGGTGTGGCAGCAGGTCAGCAGCCAATGATTGACCATGTTGAATGCTGCTGACAGGTCAAGCAACAGCAATACCGCCCCACTGCCCCGATCCAGGTGTCTCCAGAGGTCATCTATAAGGGCCGCCAGAGCTGTCTCGGTCCCGACCCCCGGGGAAAAGCCTGACTGGAAGGGATCTAACACTGAAGCATCATCTAGGAAGCTCTGCAGCCTTATTGCCACCACCCTCTCTATTAATTCGCCCAGATAAGGCAAATTGGAAACTGGCCTATAGTTAGCCAATTCGGCCGGATCCAAGGATTTTTTTAAAGAAAGGGTGGACCATCACTGTCTCTCTAACTGTCTGAGCTCCCGTTTCATGAGCCGTAACCCCTGAGTGAACCAAGGGGCAAGCCTAGTATGGGAGTGCAGAGTGTGCCTGGGAGTGATCTCGTCAATGGCTGCAGAGAGTCAGCCATGCCAGTCCTCCACTAGCTCATCCAGTGAGCCGCCAGGGGGCCTTGGATCCCTCAGAGCCGATAGGAGCTGCCCAAGGTCCATCAGGCTCCACGAGCAAGCTAAAATATGCTCGTCGCCTAAACAGGGTTGAAGTGGGATGCTTAGATGGGCCTTCAGAGCATGGTGGTCTGACCATGCTACTGCCAAAGCAGTAAACCGGTCCACTGTTACCCCCACTGTGAAAATCAAATTGAGCGTGTGTCCAGCCTGGTGAGTGGGGGTCGTTACAAGCTGGGAGAGTCCCAGCGCCACCATGGATGACGTCAGGTCTGCCACCTGTATGGAAGCCGCGTCATCGACATGGACATTGAACTCGCCCAAGACTATTAGCCTTGGGTGTTCCAGCACCCAGCCTGTTATGGCCTCCATCAGGGCCGGCAGGCTCTTGGCCAGTGTGTTAGGCAGTTGGTACACCAGCCAGATTGCCACACTCTCCCTAGCCTCCAGCACCAAGCCAACACACTCTAAGCCTGTGATTTCCAGCAGTGGGAGCACCCTGAAGGAGTAAGCCTCTCAAATGAGCATCGCCACCTTTCCCCCGCCCCCTTGTCCATAATTGGTGCAGTACCACAAACCCTGGTGGGGTAAGTTGGGAAAGAGCTACTGTTTTCCCCTCCTGCACCCAGGTCTTGGTCACGCAAGCCAGATCTACTTGTTGTTCCACCATGAAATCCCACAGGACCATGGCCTTATTATTTATGGATCTGGCATTGCACAGCACCAATGTCGGAGGGGGGTTCTCCATCCTAGCCCCACTGCCTACCACCCTTGGGGTGGGTCTCAGGCTGGAAGGGTGCCAAGCTAATTTGTTTCTCTGCATCCTTCCCTTCTTCTCTTGCCTGGACCCACCACTGAACTTTCCCCTCCCCAGGAGCACCAGAATCTGCTGGCCAGGCATCGCTGCCCCTTGATCTTCACGTGAGCCTCAGATCGTTGGGGTCTAGCAATGCCGCTTCCAGCAGTAGGATAATTCCGCCATTCCTAGCATCAATAGTCATCATAAAACCAATTGCACTAATTGCCAGCCTACCTACCCTAACCTCTTATCTTGCTACACCCTCCCTCCCCACAAGACTAACACTCTAACTCTAATGTAAACTAAAAGAAGGGTGGAAAATACACTAAAGGACGCTATTACAAATGCAAAATCACAGAAGGCACCTGGCATTGATGGTCTGCCAGTGGAATTATATAAAGCCCTCTGCCCTTCACTGCTTGACCCTCTTCTCACACTTTGCAACGTAGCTCTAACGGAAGGACATCTACCACCATCTTGGTCGGAGTCTTCTCTTTCGGTGATTCCCAAGAAGAATAAAGACCCTACGGATCCGGCATTCTACAGGCCCATTGCATTAATAAATAACGATGCCAAACTCTTCTCATCTATACTTGTGAACCGCCTGAAGAAGTTAGCACCAGCTCTGATAAACGCAGACCAAACCGGTTTTATCCCACAGAGACAAATCACAGACAATATTAGAAGAACGCTGAATGTCATAGCTCATGGACAATGCACTAAATCAGAAGCTATGGTTATGGCATTGGACTTCGAGAAAGCTTTTGATTCTATAGAACTCCCCTATCTATTGGCTCTTCTCAAACGTTATGGCTTTGGATCAAACTTTCTCACAGTGTTACAAGCAATTTATAATAATCCAAGAACAAGAGTGAGGGTAAATGGCATCAATTCCAACTCCCCCCCCCCCCCAACCAGAGGAACACGGCAGGGATGCCCTCTGTCTCCTCTCCTTTTTGCCCTCACTATTAAACCTCTAGCTGAAGAGTTGCAGAACAACAAAGCCTTTTAAGGAATCAAAATTGCTGTCTTAGAACATAAACTGTCCATGTATGTAGATGATGTAACTTTGTATGTCTCTAATCCTCGCCGGTCCTTCTCTGCTATCTTTGATACTATCAATTGTTTTGGGAGAGTCTCTGGACTACATCTTAATATTAACAAATTGGAGGTATACCCCATCATGCTTTCTAAAGAGACTAAATCTGACTTACAATGCTCGTTTAACTTTCAATGGATTAAATTGGAATGGAGACATCTGGGGATCCAAATACCATTAAATCTGAAGAATATGTTGGACTGCAACTTTCATAAACTGCATAAAGAGATGCAGAGTAAGATTCAAGATTGGAAGAAATTGACTTTGTCTCTGGCTGACTGGCTGCAATTAATTCAAAGCTTTATATTTCTCAGCTTCTTATACTTATTTCATGCACTTCCCATACGCCTCTTGGACTAAATAAATGATAGAAAACCCTAACAACTTTTCTTTGGAACTCTCCTAAGTCCAGGGTGGACCATTGTCACCTTACAAAACCTATTTCAAGAGGGAGACTTGGAGTAACTTCGCTCCAACGATATTATCACGTGGCTGCCATTTCAAATATAGCAAGTATGTTACAACCAGAACATCTTACCAATTGGATGTTCATTGAGCAATCATATGCTTCTCCTTTCACTCTCTCTGAAATCATTTGGATGCCTAAAACCGTGAGACCCATCACAACAGAACAAAATATTTTTCTAGGCTCCACTCTGAAAATTTGGGACATAAACTGTCCTGTACTTGCTCCGGCACTTTCTCCTCTGACGACATACACACATCAACCATGGTTTCCACTGGGACAGGAAAAAGGAGTCTTTGACATGCTGAATGTGGCCGGGTTTTATCGACTGCATGACCTTATGGACAGGACTACCATGCACAGCAAGTCTTCTTTGGAAGACCGACTGCACTCTCAGTTACCAGGGCTGAGATATTACCAACTGAAGAATTTGTTTGACTGGGCTACAAAACAAGGCATATTCTCAAGATCTAAAACGCCGTTTGAATTCACCCTGCTTAAATTTTCTGAACACCGGAAAGGCTTGATGTAATTCATTTATAAAATCTTGGTTCCTTCTGAAAAGGACTGAAGGCTAAAAAAATAGATCAGCATGGCATAAGGATCTACGACAGGACTTGACAAATGAGCAATGGGCAACTATTTGGGACACACATGCATGTAAAACAAGAATCTTTTCCATCCAACTACAATTTTTCAAACTCCACCCGAGATGGTATCTTTCCCCAATACGTCTTCATCTTATGCATCCGAACCATAGTTCTCAATGCTGGAAGGGCTGTGTGAATCTAGTGATTTCTTTCATTGTTGGTGGTCCTGCACAGCTATTCAATCATTTTGGAAGCAAGTTATAGCAGAAATAGAAAAATTACATCTCATCATCTTCCACTTGACCTTTCAGCTCTACTCCTAAACTTGGAAGAGGGAGTAGATCCAGAATTAGAGATAACTAAATTCATTTCCACTCTCCTAGCAACAGCCCGGCTAACCATTGCGGCTTCTTGGAAATCACCCACCTCACCAAACATATCAGTATGGAGGAACAAATGCTGGGATCACTTCGTAATGGACAAGATAGCTGACACGATTGAAGGACGTTTGGCAAAGACGAAGAAAACACATTTATCCTTTGTTAGCACATGGTTCTCTTTCATTCAAAACACGGCTGATGATAACATCATTCCTTCTAATCCACATTACATTAAATGGCTTCATTTCTAAATACTTACCATGTTCTGAGCACCCAATCTCTCGTTTCTATCTTTCTACTCCTATATCACTAGATAAAACATGACAGGCAGCAGGATTTATAATGGTTATTACGAGTTTATTGGAAGGTTTTATGAATTATATTATGATAGTTTTATTATTATTCTTATGCAACTTTGCGGTTCATATATATTGTTTGTACACTTGTTATATCGTCTAATAAAAAATTATAAAATTTAAAAAAAGAAAAAAAGAAAATACAATCATAAAAACAACTACAAATACAATTGTGCAGCGCAAACCCCCTACTCTAGCCTACCACTACTATCCTAACTAACTAAAAACCTCTCACTCCTATCCCCTAGTACTTAGTCCCCCAGCTAGTCTAAATTGCTCTTTGCTGCCCCTGGCAGTGTAGGAAAAAATCCCCAGAAGCAGAGAAGGAGTCCGACCTGGCCAAGTTGTCAAAATTGCACCAGGAGTCCCCTTTCAGCAATGGTTCTAAAAGCCGGTCCCAGCCAGTGATGTTGCCACATGCTGCCAATTCTTCTCCCTGGGTCCTGGGGTGCCGCACACCACTCCTGTCACCGACAGGTTCTACAAGGCTACAAAGGTCAAGAAGATCACAATTTCGGGCCCAGTAAAGCCGCACACGCCAAGATGGATCTGGCTGTCGAGGCTTGAGCATCGCCAGTGGTCCCTACAAGCTGACAGGCGGCCAGGCAAACTAGGACAGGCCACAGGGGCTAAGCACAACCAGGCCTCAGAGAGCTGAAGAGACTGGACTGCAGCCATGTGGAGCCAATAGAACCAGGCCGGGACCAAATCAGACCGAGGAGGCTGGGGGTCCTGCCGGCAGAGGAGGCAGCAAAAGCCCAGCAGGGCCAGGGTAACAAGCCAGGCCAAACCAAGCACTGAACAGCCAGCAGACCAGCACACCCAAGAGCTGAGGAACCAATACACCAATGGCTGAAAAGCCAACAAGCTGAGGAGCCAAGGGCCAAAGAGCCAAGGGTCGATACCGAAGGGCCGAGAAATGGCGCCAAGCCAAAGAGCCAGCCGCCGAGGCACCAAACCAACCACCAAGGAACTGAGGCACTGAAGAGCTGAAGAGCCAATGAACCAGCAGCCGAGGAGCCGAGGCACCAATGAGCCGGGGGGGGCAAAGAGCCAAAGACCGGCGCAGAAGGGCTGAGGAGCCAGCAGCCGAGGAGCCGAGGCATCAAAGACCAGCGCTGAAGGGCCACAAAGCGGTGCCAAGCCTGAGAGACTGGGAAATGGCACCAGACCCAAAGAGCCGGGATCTAACGAGCCACGAGACTGCCAGTCAGTAGAGGGTCATGGGAAGGAGGGGGGAAAAGGAACCAAAATTGGTGGGAGTCAAGAGCCACCCAAGTCCATCCTGACCTGTCGGCATCCTTTCCCACCAAATATCTCCCAACACAATAGGTCCCCCAACTCTGCGGTCTCTCGGTTTCCTCGGCTGACTAGCTTGGAGCCAGGAGCCAGAAGCCAAATCCAAGACTAGCTAAAAACTGAATTTAAAATGTGGAATTTAAATTTTTGACTTTCTATCTACCTGAACTGCAACACCTTTGAGCTATGCACCTTGGTGGTCATAAACTTCTAGGGAATGTGGACCACATGATATTTAATATCATCCCCACCCCCATCTGTCCTAGTCTCAGCTGATTCATGCAAGACAAATGATGGAATAAATCTATTTTAATATCTGAAATGATTTGCTGTGGTACCACAACTTGTGACTTTATTCTGATGCAACTGCTATAAATCAACAACTTTGCAGATTTGGGGGGCAGTTCCTTGGTAGGGGAGATGTTATGTCTGCTGACTGCCACTAGGAACCAGTGACATGCAATCCGAGCTTGGCTCCTGGAAACAATAGGAGCCAAGGGTCCTGAACCACCTAGAGTTCACCAATAGGAACCTTGGTGGGAGATTCAAACCCTCCAATAGGACTGTGGGTGTGTCTTAGGTGGGTGTATATAGTTGGCTGCATCAGCCGATAGGTTGTTGTGTATGAATAAACTATGAGCTGATCATCATGCTGTTGTCCAGCCTCTCCATGTGTCAAACCCAATACACAACATTGGTGACAAGGATGGTATCCTGCTGAGCTAGTCGGGCTGCCAGGGCATCATAGGAAGACAATGGGCTGCCGCCACCGCTCCAACCGATGAGCACCGAAGATGCACAAGCTGCTTCCTCACCTCCACCATGCAGCACAATGGCAGTCGCTCCAGGAGCAGGGCTGGTTCCACCATTCGACCCAGCCCATCCTCAGCAATGGGGAGCATGGGTCGCTGGAGTCAAGGCCATCCTGACCTTCTATCAAGTCACGGATGAAGAGAGGAAGAATGGTCACCTCATCGGCTCCTGTGGCCCTGCCATCGAAGATCTGGCACTGAACCTCCTCTCACCAACCACGTTGGAGGAGGTGACTTTCACACAGATTGTCACGGTGCTATAGAACCATTTAGTTCCCCAGCTGTCTGAGATGTCGCACCACATGGCATTCCACTCCTGTAACTAGCAACTGTGGGAATCCACCATGGAGTATTTGGTTGAGCTTTGCAGGCTCACCTCAGAGTGGAACTTCGGGGCTCCCTCACAGAGGGAGATGCCCCTCTGTGACCTGTTCATCTGTGGCCTGTGGGACGAGAAGCTCCAGCAACGGATCTCCAAATCAGAGACAGGCACCCTCACTTCCGTCCTCCCCACTGCCATCGCTTGGGAGAGGTCGCACCCATCCACCACTGGGTCCCCGGCCAGTCAATGCATGGCCACCATGCACCAGGTGAGTACCGACACCATCAATCCAAAGCTGAAGAGGTCCACCGGACCCTCCAGGCAATGTGACAGAGAGGACCAGGGGTTGCACCATGCTTCACCCTAGTCCAGGAGTCCACCAGGAAGGCGTGCACCAGCTGCAGGGACCGGCATGACTGGAAGACCTGCCGGTTCCAGGATGCCACTTGTCGGAGCTGTGGGCGCTCCAGCCACATTGCACGTGCACACCATTTAAGGGGGTCCCAAGCCCAGATGACACAGCCGCCTCAATGCCGCCGGACCTCACTATGAAGGTGACACAACCCCAGAAAAGCTCTACCTCCTCATGAGCAAACTCCTGCAACAGGTACTGCGGCTTCCGAGCCAGACCTTAGCCCCCAAAATCCAGGTTCAGGTTAAAATAGAGGGGTCCCCCTGCTCCATGGAGTTGGACTCTGGGTCTGTGACCTCCATCAACTCAGTGGAGACCCTAAAGAGACTGTGTCCTCATGGGGGGCTCCACCTGCAACCCTCACCCGTGACCTTGGTAGACTTTCAACGGAACCATGTTCCGATACGGGGTATTGGGAGTTTCCGGGTCTAATACCGGGATTTTGATGGCTACCTGGACTTAATTGTAGTCGAAGGGAACCTGGTCAGTCTTCTGGGCCATGCATGGTCTGCTCCCTTGGGCATCACCATCGAGGGGGTTATGCAGTGTCATATTCCATGGAACCTTGGGCTGCTACACGGACCCCTCTGTTTCCCTGCAACTTGACCCAATGGTGGCACCCATCCGCATGCATTCCCAGAAGGTCCCATTTGCTCTGTGGCTGAAAATTGAAGTAGAGCTGGACCACCTCATAGTGCAAGGGGTCCTGGAGCCAGTTTCCCATGTGGTCTGGGAGACCCCTATAGTCACTCCCATGAAACTGAACAGGGATGTCTGCATCTGCGCAGACTATAAATGTACTTTGAACAAGGCTCTGCAGGACCATGCATACCCGGTCCTGGTCATGAGCCATGTGCTGGCCACTTTGGCAGGAACAAAGGTCTTTTGCAAGTTGGATCTCTCCCAGGGATATCAGCAACTCCCTGTAGATGAGGCCACTGCTACCGCCCAAACCCTAGTGATGCACAGGGAGCTTTTAAAGTAAAGCAGCTGCAGTTCGGGGTGAGCATTGCGCTGGGTCTTTTCCAACAATTAATGAACTCTCTTTTGAAAGGTATCCCAGGACTCACACCATTCTTCGAAGATGTGCTGATCGCCATGGCTACCACGGAAGAGTTCACAACCTGACTGTGTGCCATTCTCCGCCGTCTCCACAAGGCAGGGCTCAAGGTGAAGTGGGAGAAGTGCCTATTGTGGGTGTGTCTTAGGTGGGTGTATATAGTTGGCCGCATCGACTGGTAGGTTGTTGTTGTGTATGAATAAACTATGAGCTGATCATCACGCTGTTGTCCAGCCTTTCTATGCGTTGAATCCAGTACACAACAGGAGAGTTTGAGGAGGTTTGTGATTCCATAGAGTGTGTCTTTGGAAGCTGCCATTTCATTCAGGGGAACTGGTCTCTGTGGCCTGGAAACTAATTCTGGGAAAATTCCAGGACCCACCCCCCAAATAGTGATGTCATGCAGGGGTGTTCCTGGTGTGATGATGTCATGCAGAAATGATGCCATTGTATAAGCAACATCATACAGAGATACTCTGCTTTTGGGGCAAAACTCTATGGTTTGAGCCCAATTTTAACCATAGAGTTTGCCCCAAAAGCAGAGCATTGCTGTGTGATGTCATCAAGTCGAGGACATTGCCACCCACTCTCGGACCACCACCCCAATCCCTCTGCCAGCATGATGATCATGCCTGGCAACCCTACCTGGAGGCTGGTAACCTCAGAGTGGCCAAATTCTAGTTATTAAGCCCATTTTTAGTCTATTTCCTCTTTATAATTCTTTCCTATTCCATTTATCACCACAACAACCTTATGAAGAGATGTTTGGATGAGAGAAAGCATGTGTGAGACTTCTGATTAGATCCAATAAGCCAGGCCTTGTATTTCAAATCAAAGTCTTTATTCTTAATGGTCTCTCAGGAAACACTTGCGTTGTTAGTGATACCAGATACAGAAGAGGAGGAATTGATATAGTAAATTCAAACTAGAGTAAAAATGCGGGTATCAATGGAAAAAGAATAAACAAGTGCCAAAATGTACTACCGTTACTTTCTCAGGAAAAAAGGTGCGTAAGCAGAGCTACTTTCCCATCCCCGGCCCTGTGATTTCCCTACATGCAATCCCATGCAAAAGACACCTGGAAAAGCGGAGGCCCAGTTGCCCAAGGTTACAAGTGCAGCAACAGAGATAACATGAGTCTAGCAAAACATCTGAGCTCATTCCAGTGAAGGAGGGGTGAGGAGGGGGGGGGGAGAAACTGTCAGAGCAGAAGCTGATGCCGGTCTCCCGCCGGGACCTGCAACCGGGATAGACATAGAAAAGCAAAACATGACAGGGAACCTGACATCATGGCCCAAGAACATCCAGTGATCTTTATAGCTGAACAGGGATTTAAATGGTGGTTTTTCCAGCCTCAGTTGGAAACACTAAGCACTAAATCACTTTGTCCACAAAGGATACTATAAGAAATGACACAATGGGATATATGTGGCTATAATTTTTGGTATGTTAGGTCCAAATTTGTAGCATTTTAGAGGCAGAAATATGTCCTTCCACAGAAGAAATAATGCTTTTTGAATTATTTGGGAGTTTTTTTAAAAAAATAAATCCCTATTTTTCATCCCAGCAAAATCAGTCTCTCAGCACAGGCCTTTTTCATATTTTAAAATGTGCTTTATGTACAGCTTGAATCCCCCTGATAATGAAAATGTTCTAGTGCTTGCTATAAATAGATTGAAGTGATTCCTGCTCACTTGTTGCGCTGCTTTAGTGGATAAACCTTTCATGATGGCGGGATTATCAGAAAGGGTCTGCAAAGCTCTCCTGAACCTCTATTGTTCCAGCCTTAGCCAGGGAACACTAAACCACAGTCATAACACTTAACTGATAATAAATTGAGGCCACAGCCAGAAGGGATTCCCCCCCCCCCCATTTCTCTTTCTGGAATCTGCTTCTTTATTATATTGATGGTTTCTCTTTGCCAAAGGAATGGATAAATAATCCAGTTACTCATCCAATACCACCACCCCTTACAATTATGGCTCTGAAATCAGACATCAGAAGCCAAGCTATTGATAAAGCTATAATGGTTGAAGTTTGGTCAGATAGTTTTTTGTTTTTTATTTTTAAAAAATCAGAATTATGTTTCAGCCTAACTGCCTAAGACCTGCTTTTCTGAGGCAATGCTAAAGGGGCTGATGACTCCCCAGCAGAGGAAATGCTTTGTGTACAGAAAAGCCCATATCCAAGTTTTGGCAACTCCAGCTACAGATTCTCAGGTAGCAGGTGTTGGGAAAGGTTTTCTCTGTGTGAGACTCTGGAAGGTCACTGCCATTGAAAAGATAATATTGACGACAGTGGGGCAATGGTCTAACTAGTTATAAGGCTTCATTTACTGGTTAGCACAGCACTTATTTACAGTGGTCCTCTTTCTCCATAACCTTGCTATCAGGACTAATTAGAGGTGGCCTGCCAACTAGGCAGCCCAAGGCAATTGCCTAGGGTGCCAGGGTGGAGGACACGAGGGACACCAAAATCAGGCTGCTCTGCAGTGCCTCTGACCCCAGTGTTGCTGCCCATGTTGTCACACAGGTGCTTAGGCACTCACCTGGCTAGCTGCCAGTTCTGGAGCATGTACACGCACTGGCTGGCCAGCAGGGGTGCACATGTGCCTGCCAGCTTTCTGCCCAGCAGTTCTGGGGTGACCAACTGGAAGTTCAGGTGCACATGTACCCACTGGCTGACCAAAGAGCACACATCTACCCTCTGACTGTCCTAGGAAACCCAAAGCACTCAGGCTGGCTCTGGGGCTATTTGGTGAGCATGGGATGAAGGTATTACCACAAGTGGCTTGTCTTGACATTGGGGGAAATTAGCTATGAGGCAGCTCAGGCCAGAAGGGTACAAGGGATCATACACCTATATATACCAAGGTCCAGTTCAGTAGAAAACTCCAGATTTAAAGAGTATTCAATGGTTTTATTAGAAAATATCCCTGCATACAATCACACAAAGCAATCAAAATATACACGCACTCCAGAACTAATAAATAAAGTGGCGATGACAGACACCTTTAGGAGCAGTTATAGGGATTATATTACCTTTCCAGATGTGCAGACTTCCATGTAGAAGAAAGCACAAATGGCCAGCATTCCACACTAAGAAAGGAGACATAAAGTAGAGGCTTTGGGAGTGTACCCTATAGTAGGCACTGTCAGAGTGCACACTGAGGTGGGGCTTGCCCTCTAGTTTTATAGGAATTCAAGGGGTGGTCTCCTGGGTCATGACTTGATGAGATTAATGACCACTGATGGTTTTACAGGGGCAGATTGAATGGGTTTGATGACCATTGATGGTCTTGCCAAGGTAAGTTGAATGGGTTCCCAGGCTTAGACAAAAGGAGGGAATGGGTCTCCGATAGTTCTCAGGAAGAATTGTTAATGACTTCATCATTTTTGGTTTTGGTGTCCTGTAGGAGGGGCCAGGTGCTGAGACAAAAGATTTCTACATAGGCACAGGTATCACACAAAAGGGGGATACATGAGGGTGTGGAGACAGGGGAGGTTCGCCAGATGTCCACTGAATGGCTTTAGAAATACAGATACCTTCCTGAAGGAACTCGCAGGTGAAGGGGGGTGTAGGAGATTGCCCTGGAGGACACTTTGTGCAACTTTAGAATGAGTATTCTCTTTGGCCTGGTTTTGTGGGTTTCTGGTTCAGGTCAGAAATGGGGTGCCCCACTATTGGGGCTGCCCCAAGCGTAAGGGACACCTCTGAGCTACAAAAGGGACACCTATCCCACTCTTTTTTCCTCTCCTTAGTGTTCTGTTGAGATTTCGTACCCATATGAACAATAGAGACTGGCCCAGACAACTGTTGAACATGCCTGTTTGCCTACTAAGCCACCCCGTAACTATGTCAGTCACTTGTTCATTGCAGTACTGTTTCATGACTGTGAAAAAGAGGAATTGGCTGCAATCCTAAGAACAATTTTCTGAAACCTTCACTGAATAACATGGAACATGCTTCTGAATAGACCTGCTTAGGATTGCTCCCACAGAAGCAAACTCATGCTTTCAAAAAAGGATGGCTCCAGTAGACTAAACAGTGTATTCCTAAAAAATTACACCCTTCCAAGTCATTGAGCTCTGAAGGGTGTAATTCAACTTGATATTGCATACCACCATTTACTCTTCCAATGTAAAACTACTGTGAAAATTTCACAGCATGGACTCTGTCCAGGGGATAAAATATACTGAAATTTCAGGAAACTTTAAGGCAGGGGTAATTATTTTTAAATCCAGCCATTACTTATACAGCAATTATTTCATTAAATACTTGTTACCTCTCTAGCTGGTCTGCAGTTATGGAATTCCCCTCAAGGGAGGTTTGCCTCACCTCGTTGTATTCTGCCAAATGCTTAAGACAGAACTTTTTACCAGGGCACTAGCAGGTTGGGTTGTTCTGTAATTGGTTGGGATTCCTGCCAATTTTTAAATTGGTTGCTGGTTTTATTTTTGATGTCTGTTTAATTGACAACAGTGAACTAATGATGTGCTAGTGTCTGCATATTGTTTGTATGCTGGCTGTTTTAAACTGTATTTTATAGATTTTATTGTTATGGAATGTTGTGAGCCTGCCGAGAGGTGGGGAGGGCGGGATAGAAACCCAATAAATAGATAAATACATACATACATACATACATACATACATACATACATACATACTGATGGTATTTATGTTTGCTTCTATACTGTTGATTTTATGATGCTGGCTTTATAATCCTTTGTTTGTTGGTTTCTTTATTTACCAAATTTCTGTTCCACCTTTGTTACCTCACAACAGCCACCGAGGCAGCTAACAATTTCAAACATACATGATAAAAATCACATTTTTAAAATATTTAAACCAATCCCCCCTCCAAAACACTCCTCCCCCATTAAAAGAAATTAAAAAAAATAGTTAAAATACATACAAAGACACATACAACAATAAAAACATTGGTCAGAATGGAGGGATCACTGAGGGAATGCCTAATGAAACACAAAAGTCTTCACTTTTTTGGACAGATGAATCTCTTTGCAATGGTGATTTCTGTGTTTTACTATGCTGTAAAACAGACATACTATGCTGTACATACTTTGAGGGTCCAGGCTATGAAAAGAAATCCAAGACACAAATGATCAATGTAAGAGGTAAAGTTACTACTTTGAGGGTCCAGTCTATGAAAATAAATCCAAGACATAAATGATCAATGTAAGAGGTAAAGTTACTACTTTCCTTAGATCCAGTGTGTTGTAGTGTCAAGTGTGCTGTATGAAGGTTAGAGATACCCATGTTCCATTCCCCACCTCCCATAAACCTTACTGGGTGACTTTCACTTTCAGCTAACCTGACTTTCTGCTCTGTCATTTTTGTCCCTATGGTTTTGGGTCCCCCCTTTGTCCACATGTATTTTGTTTCCTCTGGAACTACTAGAGAGAGCAAAACACATGGGGGGGTGGGAACCCTGAAGCAATAGGGACAAAAGAGTGACAAAAATGAAAGTGTGGAAGCGGCCTTTGTCATGGGGAGGATAATGTGTGCAGCTATGATCTCCTTGGATAAAAGGCAAGCTAAACATTTAATAATGAACATTTGTAAATAACACTCAATAAAATTAGTCAGGTGTGTTATGACACGATCAAGTCTTGTTCAACAAAAGACCCCTGAGTTTTTAACCCCATATAATAGATGTTAAAACGTTTCTGACACAGTAAGATAATACAGAACCAACACAAATGATACAAAGGAGTAAGCAAACTTTTGAGTATATCAGGTCCTTTATTATGCTCTGCATTCAGCACGAAAGTAAAATAAAATGTCATAAGCATCCTCTAGTTTTGTTTTGTTTTGCATTGTTGCTTAACATTGTTGTTTCATTTTGCATTGTTGCTTAACAAGCAGTCTCATGAACAGGTGAAACACTTTAGTTGTTCTTAATGCTCATTACCTAAAGACTTCTGGAGTTTTCTCAATGGATCAACCTGCATGTTTACAATTCTACTATTTCCCCAAGTACTTTAGGCTTCTGTAGCCAACTAGTTCAAAGCTCTGACTACGCTGCATTTCGATGGCTTTGTTTCTTAGGCCGCGGTCACACGGCCCCTTTAAATCTGGGAGGGCTCCCGGATTTAAAGGGGCTGCTTTTTTCAACAGCGGGTTGGGATGTCTAAACATCCCAACCCCTGCTGCCTCGGGATCGGTGACCACGGTGGGAATAGCCTCCGCGGCCGCAGTGGAAATAGCCTTCGCGGCCGCGGCGGAGGCAGCAGAGGCGGCGGTGGTGGCGGAAGTGGGGGCAGCTAAGGAAGCCGTGGCTGCGGAAAGGGTGGCGGTGGTCGCGGCGGCCACCGCCGCTGAAGACGCTTCAGCTGAGCCGATGGAGGCGGCCCCAGCTGAACTGCAAGTGGCGGTGGCAGCCTCCAACCCGCCATCCGCCAGGGCAAGTTGGGGTTTTTTTTTCCCACTCTTTTACCCTTGGGCGCATGGATAGCCATGCGCCGAAGTGTAAAAGAGTGAAAAAAAAATGGCCGGCGGGGCTATCTGGACAGCCCTGCTCTCGCAATGCTTGCGAGAGAGGGCTGTCCAGATAACCTCAAATGCGGGTTGCTCCCGTGACTCCCGGGAAAACACTAGTTTTTCCCGGGGTCGGTAAATGCGGGAGCAACCCGCATTGGAGCCCGCTTCACTGTGGGACTCGCAGCGGGCCGTTGTGGACGGCCCCTTTAAATGCGGGAGGAAGCAGCCCTTCCTCCCACATTAAGGGGCCGTGTGACCGCGGCCTTATTAGTCTTATTCTTATTCCCATGCTGAGTAAATCAATTGTTGAGCAGTAATCAAGTGGTGAAGCTTTTCGCAGCACTATCCCCATGCATGGAAAAGCTTCACCTGCTTAATTTCTGCACATCATGTTGCTATTTTGAAGCCACAGGATGGAACCAATAAATACATTCACAGCTCTACTGGTAGTGTTCACTTCCATGACTGTCATTTCATAGCTGCTAGGCCTTTGGGATATGCTGATCTGTCCTACATAGAGGTGTGTGTTCAGTATATACCAAGCTGAATAAATACCAAAAAAACCAGCAAACCCACCTTATTATCAGTATTTTGGGGGATTTATTCAGCCAAATCAGATTTTCTAATCTGATTTGGCTACTGATCTAGCTGAGCCTGAATAAAAGCTGATATTCAGATTTTATTCAAGCTCAGATTCACTAGCCAAAGCAGTGCAAGTTCACCCACCTTCCGGGTGAACTTGCACCACTTCCGGGTTCCTGACGCATGCCTTGGCTTTGCATAAGTCATTTAAAGGGAACTTTCCAACCCACCCACGTGACTCACATTATTTCTCCAATCCCAATACTATGCTGATATTTGGTATACCTGAACACGAAAAATATCAGGGTTTTTTTGTGTGTGCACACCCCTAGTCCCACATTATGACTTCAGTTGTTCCATTAATACCAGCTATTTATTACTGTATTAAATTGGTCATAGCCAGTACCTTCTAATGTGTCCTTTTCCTTGTTCTTTACACACTCAAGATTCTTTTCTTTAGTTCAGAAAAAAAAAGATTTTCTTGTTCTAAGTGGAATTTCCATATCGAAAGGCCACAAACTTTGAGAAATCTACTGTTCTTTGTTGTAACTGGGAATTTCATTCCATGTGATCTTAACTCTTACAGAGCTTCTGGGACAGTGTCAGGTTCCCTGTCATGTTTTGCTTCCCTGTGACTATCCCGGTTGCAGGTCCCGGTGGGAGACTGGCATCAGCTTCCACTCTAATGGTTCCTTCCCTCCCCCTTCACCCCTCCCTCCTCTGGGTGAGCTCATATGTTTTGCTAGACTTCAGTTATCTATGTTGACTACTCTTGTAACCTTGGGCAACTGGGCTCTGCTTCTCCAGGTGTCTTTTGCGGGGGCCTGCAAGTAGATTACACACAGGGTCGGGGTGGGAATGTAGTTTCAGCCTGCGTGCCTTTTTTTCCCTGAGAAAGTAACGGTAGCATTTTGGCACTTGATTCTTTTTATTCTGATTGGCACCCAAGCCTCTGTTTTTGTTTGAATACAGTATATGAATCCTCTCCCCACTGTATATGATATCACAAACAACGCAAGTGTTCCTGAAAGACCATTAAGAAATAAAGACTTTATTTTAACCTACAAGGCCTGACTTATTGGATGTAATCAGAAGTCTCACAGACAGCTGGTGTTTTTTAAAATATGAAATAAAAAAATCTTTAACTTCCAAAGTTTTAGCAAACATTCAACACACAGAGACACACCATCATAGTAGATCTTCTTCTAGCTTATATACCATCCATCTCTCCATCCCTTTCATTTATCAACCTATATTCTTCCAAGTTCTGCATCACAATCCAAGATATACACAATCCAAGATCTACACATCAAGGCAGTGCAGATGTCCAGAAGAGTGTAGAATATACACACAGAAAGGGAATGGGACCATGGCCACTGGCCCTGTCCACATCTGTGCATTCAGACAAATCTCTGCAGAGCCTGAGTGCATGTGAGTATGTATAATAAAATGAAGAGAAAAAAAATCTTACTTGAAACTTCAAAAGCACAAAACAAAACATGGGAAAGCCTAGGTGTCAGAGTCCCACAGAAGCAGTCCCAACAATGCTACTTAACTAGAAGTAGTTTATTGAGAAGGTAATAGGTCATCTGTACACGCTCTGTGTCAGTAATCATATTAAACTAGCAAAGTGCCTAAAATAATGGTTACATGTTCCCAAGGAAAGAAGCGGCACCAGACACCAAGGTCAGAGATGGTGGCAAGCAATAAGGCAACTGCAGAAGAAACGAAACTCAACATTCCACCTAAGCAACGTAGACAGTAGAGGGATGAGAACTCCCACCCAGAAAAGATGGCAGCACTAGCTGACACCAGGTACATACATCTGTATGCAGGTAGTGCTCACTGGAGATGTCCAGCTGAATGTACAGTTGTGACTAGGCCCAATCCTGTCCTCTACATATGTACACTGGTTTTCAACATCTAATAGCTCCCCGAAAGAGAAAGCAATATAAGAATAGCTAGGTAAAATGGATAGGAATACAATTTCAGTTAGTCAGCTTCCCAAATATTCAAGGAATGGTAATAATATACTAAATGTGCCAAATACATCTCATTTTTACAACATATCCTTTGCATGGCTGTCAAAGAGCAAAATTCTCTTAGTCAGTCATGAATCACATAGGGTTGCCAAACTCCCTCTTGGCCAATGGCGGGGAATGGTTTGTTGTTGGGTTTGTTTGTTTTTGCCAGATTCAGGTTGGGAAACTCCTGGAGATTTGGGGATGGAGCCTGGGGGTGACAGGGACCTCAGTGGGGTACAATGCCACAGAGTTCACCCTCCAAAGCAGCCATTTTCTCCAGGAAAACTGATCTCTGTTGTCGGTAGATGAGCTGTAATTCCAGGGGATCTCCAGTAGGGTTGCCAGGTCCAACTCAGGAAATACCTGGGAACTTTGGGGGGCAGGGTGGAGCTTGGAGACTTTCCCATTCCCTTAAAAATAAATAAATAAAAACACAGTAACACAGTTCCCCTGAATATAGTCTTCATTTCCTCGTCCTCCTTTTTGCCTTCAGAGGGTTCCCCAGCAGCTGCATTTCAACTACATGAAAGTGTAATTTTTCATACCCCCCACAAGTCCCTTGTCAGGCTTTGGTAGCATTTCCAAGCATGGCTTTATTAAGGGACACCCCCCCCAACACACAAAGCAGACAAAATAAACACTGAATCTTTTTCTAAACACAGTTTGCAAGCCCACACTTCTGTCCTCTCAGTTGAGCAATGGTATAAATCACTCTACTCATAGGAGTTGCTCAATGTAACAACTTGCTTTATTTCAACCAACTTCTTCAGACTAACACAGAAAAAATGAAAGTAATTAAGAGAGCAGTTTTCCTCCATCCCATACTTAGGTTCTAGTTAACTCTTTACTATCCATTTTACTTTACATACAACTTCTGAAACAAATGCAAAACAAACAGAGGGACTGTGCTCTCTTCTTCTCTCATGCACTTCACACACTCATGGGGGAGAGCCATGTGGCTCATGCCTGCTCGCCCCGTCCCTAGCTTTCATCCTGCTGAGATTTAAAGGGACACACACATTCCCAAACACAAACAGTTTGCAAGCTTCTTCTAAAATGTCCTGCTGAGATTTAAAGGAACATCATGGCTGTTTGGGAGGGGCTTTCCCACTGACCAGCTGCAAAATTGGGGAATTCTAAGAAATAGGAGCTTGTTGACCAGAAAGTTCCTTGGAGCTTAGTTCCCTGTGTCTTTCTTATTGGTATAAAATCTTTTAAAAAAACAAAAACATGATGGCAGGGGCGGACTAGCCATTTAATTTACATGGGAATTTCCCAGTAGGCTACTGCTCTAGAGGACTGCTAGTGGGCAGAAGCAAGCATAACCAAGTGCTAGCAAATCTGCCAGAGCTTTAGGGGCCCATGGCACTCCTCATCAACAATGGTACTTGGCGTCAGTTCATGATTTGTCATTTCCCACAGTGCTTCTAGTTTTCAGGAGGGAACAATGGGTATGCTAAGATCCATTATTTGTACCATTGAACTGAGTGACCCTTGCAGTGTTGGCTTGCTCCAAGGCTGCTTTAATTTCCCAGTGCACCCTTGCATTGGTGAAAATGAAGATGTGCACGACCTGAAGAACTGGAATGCTCTTTTATAGCAAGCTACTCTTAACTGTGTAAACCCCTCTCCATTTCAGGGTACAGATCTGGTCATTCAACTTCCAAAATCTTTCCCCAGGATTCTCCCTCACTAGTCCTGTTTCCATAGTGACAGAGGTTAGCAGCATTTTCCCAGGAATCTTTCCAAGGCCCACTACAAGAGAAATCTATATTTTACCCTTCTGTCATGCCATGTTTTATCATGACTAGAAATTAAAACTTTGTTCTCTTATTCATAATTTTTGATAATTTTTATTAGAACTGGATATGAATACATAGGGGAACCACCAGCTTGTCACCAGTGACTGTACAGTTGTATTCCACAGCCAGTTGAATACGGTGAAGTGGGTTCTGGCTCATGAATGTTTGTGCCATAATAAATTTGCTTGACTTTAAGGTGCCACAAGACTCCATTGTTATTAAGATTACGGATTATTATTCAATGTACTGCTCACAAAATACTGAATAACATTAATGACAACTTTTTTGCAACTGCGCAACTAGAACAGACCAAAGGCAGCTCATTTTTCCCATGTCTCCACTCATCTATCACACTGCCACCTAGTGAAACACTTATTTATACACATATATTTTAAAGAACACTGACTTCCTGTACAAGCAGGTGGTTACCCTTGGGTTATGTGGAGAACAGGGAGTAATGAAATTGACATTAAAATATTCATCTTTAAGTAGAGGCAGGAAGTGGTGCATTCCTGTTGAACAGGGATTCCTGAAATTAGTAATGTGATAAGTGCTGTCAATCATAACACATGCAACATACACTGAAGAACAGAAATACCTGTTGAGAAATGAGATTTCTTTGGGATGTGGTGATACTTAGAATGCCAGTTGTAGGGTTTTGATAGCAAAGGCTATACATATTTTATGAAACAGGTGTTCATGAAATAAAGGATAGAGCAGAAATTGCCTGTGATTGTGTGAATCTTAAATTAAGGATATGAAGCTCTTTTTTGAGGAGTAATATTAAAATCCTGGGGGTTGGAAGTGGTTGTGGCCTTCCTGTTTTCTAATATATGCTAGTCCATCTCATCATTTTCCTCAATACCTGCTTCATCCTAGTCCCAATAAATTATAAAGAAGAAACAAATCTTTCATTGCATGTTTTAAGTGACATTAAAGAGGTCTTTGCTTACGAACAACTTCACAGGCTCCCCATTTGCTTCCAGGTTTTGGTGCTTTAAATTAAAGCCCAACGTGAGAACCATATATCTGAAGGACTGTCTCTCCCCTTATGAAGACAGGGTTATTTGACAGGGTCAAATCTTGTTAAGAATACTTTCCCTTGGACTGTCCAGTTGGCCAAGCCCACCATGACCTAAATGCATGCCTTCTCCACAGTTATGCCATTGCTGTGGAATGAGATCTCCCTGGGAGTCCACAGGATCATATTGCTTTTCAGGAGGGTTGCAAATACCCTTTTATTTCAAAGGGCATTTGGATGATGTTTCTGTGAAATATTTGATATCTGAAAAGCCTCTTTTGTACTGTGATCTGAAATTTTAAAATGTGTAAACCCCCTCCCCCCGCATTATTTGTAGTGAGGTGGCACCTGCCTTATCCTATCACTTCACTGAGCAGAATTTGAGCCTTCCTCTACTCCAAGGAAGAGCCTCTTAAGTTGGAATGGGCCTATTTAGGCTGGAGGATGTCTTCATGGAGGATACTTGGATCCACTACACTATTTAATTTCATTGTTTGTATATATTATGCAGTTTTTATTGTAAGAACATAAGAGAAGCCAATGTTGGATCAGGCCAGTGGCCCATCCAGTCCAACACTCTGTCACATAGTGGCCAAAAACACCAGGTGCCCTCATAAGGTCCAGCAGTGGGGGTAGGAAGCCCTCCCACTGTTGCCCTCCCCCCCCAAACACCAAGAATACAGAGCATCACTTGCCCCAGACTGAGAGTTCCTATCTATATTTTGTGGCTAATAGCCACTGATGGGCCTCTGCTCCATATGCTTATCTAATTTCCTCTTGGAGCCATCCATGCTTGTAGCCACCACCACCGCCTGTGGCAGTGAATTCCACATGTTAATCACTCTTTGGGTGAAGAAGTACTTCCTTTTATCTGTTCTAACCCGACTGCTCAGCAATTTCATGGAGTGCCCACGAGTTCTTGTATCGTGAGAAAGGGAGAAAAGGACTTCTTTCTCTACCTGCTCTATCCCATGCATAATCTTATAAACCTCAATCATGTCACCCCTCAGCTGTCATTTCTCCAAGCTATTCTCTTCTCATTCTGTAATCTGCCTTGAGTCTCAAATAGAAAGGCAAGCTGTCACTGAATAATGCAGGCAGGCAGGCAGGAAGGAAGGACCATTGTTTTGTTGTTTGCTATCTTGAGCTCTGAGGAGGAAAGATGTTTGATTAGAAATATTATAAAATAGATAAACATGAGGCACTGCACCAGGCAACTGTGATTAAGAAACATGGGAAGAATATATGATGGACTTCAGAAGATCAGTGAGGAACATAGGGTCAAGGTAAAATATTTGGAATATTATTTACTATGAAGAATGAAGATATTTAAGCATCTAAAACATTCAGTGTAGTAGACTGATCTGCAATGCCCTTTTATACCATGCCCACTAAGCAGCAAGACGTAGGATTGCCAGGTTCACTCTGGTCACTGGCAGGGAATGGAGTATAGAGTTGCCAGATACAGTTTAGGAAACTCCTGGAGATTTGGGGATTGAGCCTGGGAAGAACAGTGACATCAGTGGGGTACAATGCCATAGAGTCTACCCGCCAAAGCATCCATTTTCTCCAGGGGATCTGACTTCTGTAGTCTGGAGATGAGCTGTAATTCCATGGATCCCCAGGTCCCACCTAGAGGCTGGCCTCCCTAGATGGACAGAAGGTTGTCCCACCCTTGAAGGGAAAAACAGCCACTCACTAGCAAGATGACATTATTGGCCTGTATCTTACTATTCCACTTGGCAAAATTTGAGGCCTTCCTCCAGCCTAAGGAGCTTCCTTCCATCTTAAGTGGCTTTTAAGTAATCACTGCAATTGCTGCCAAAGAATGTGTGGATTTAAAATAGAGGCGAACATTCTCAGTTACCAGATCCAGAAGCCTGCAGTGATGTTATTCATTTCTGGATCACATTTGTATTTAAAATTTTGTATTCTGTCATATAAATGCTTTATGCTTGTAGTCCAAATGCTTTATGAATGCCTTTGGAGTTTCTATTGATGTCAGGGAAAACAAACTTTTCTGGTTGAAACATGTTTAATTTCTACCTATTCAGACTGTATCTCTCATGCAAGAAAAATGTGGAAAGTAATGAAGAGCAGAAGTGGAGATATATTATGAAGGATGAGGCAGGGGGAACCCCCTCACTAGGGTTGCCAGCCATGGCTTGGCAGCTGATGGGAGTTGGGGGAGCAGAGACAGGGGGGCATTGTCAGGCAACAGCATGAAACCACTTCCCAATGAATACCATAGAATTCTGGCAATTCCTAGAACAGACTGACATCACTTGATGGTCTTCTCCAGAAATGATATTATCCTGTCAACCACTGATGATTTTTTGAAAGATTGTTTTTCTCCTGCCAGCCATTGCACAGTGGCAGGAAATAAGAACCAGGGACAGGGAATAGCCTGCTCCTGGCAGGAAACTGGCAGTCCTATGCCTCATCTACACACCTTATTTTTGTTTAAAATAGTTGCCCATCCCCTGCTTTCTTTACACATGACGGGGTCTATATTTCTCCCCTACCAAAGCTAATGGTGACAAGGGGACATTTCTCTTAAGAAGATTATGTGGGCGAAAGAATTAAAACTTCCACATAATCTCTCTCATTTTGCTTTTAAGGAGTGTTAAAGGCATAATCAAGATATTTCAGATCTATCCTTACATAGGGTTGCCACCTCCCGGCTGAGAAATTCCTGGAGATTTCGAGGCAGAGCCTGAAGAAGGCAGGGTGTGGAGAGGGGAGTTGGCAATCCTATGTGCCTCCATTCACTTCAGTCTTCAGCAGTGCATGTCTGTTTGGTGGTGTGTTCCCCCCAAATGTCTTCCCTGTACCCAGCAGATGCAGCCCAAATGAGAAATTAAGTTTAATTTATTATTGAGAAATTATATCCTCCCTTATGTCTGCTTACAGCTTCCCAAAGGGACTCACAATAATAAAATGTAAAAGTGCGATCTGATAATGGTATTCATGTGTTTAGCATGTTTTTATTTGACTTGCCTTTATTAATTCATTTTATTGGCTTGTTTTATTGGGATTATTTTTATTGCCTTAGTTGATTTTGTTTTATTGTTTTTGTGAAGAAATGCATTTTCTCCTGGGAGGCTGGCAAGCAGAAAACCTCCACTTGGAGTTTTAAAATCCCCCCCCCCCCCCCGGAAGGAGGAAGTCCATCAATGGCTTTCTAGGCTCACCTTCATACAAATGCTAATGTATCTAGCAGGAAAGGCTTCCTGCTTTCCCTTTCTTCCCCCTCCTTCTCCAAGCAGGGAACAGAGGTTTGGAGGTGTCAAATTCTAGAGAGGCTGAGGAAGTAGATTCTTGGAGACCAGACCTATTGCTACAGTGGGGCTTTTGGGGGCTCTACCCCTTTCTTAAAAGCACAGCCTCACAAGAATTTCTCCTGTAAATGCTTTTTCAATCACTTTAGAATGTTTTTAAGGCATGCACTCCTTTAAGCAGAGTGGGGTGCTGTAGTTGACTGATTCCTGCGCTGAGCAAGGGGGTTGACCTCTAGGATCTCTTCTAATTCTTTGTCAAGAAACTGGTCTCCTTTCAGAGAGTTTTTCTGCCAATTTGGTAGCTTTCTTGACTATAGAAGTCATCACCCCCACCTGCCAGTTTGTTATCAGAATTGTTGCTTAGGCTGGCAGAAGTAATTAACTTACAGCAGCTGAGAACTATCATCTGAAGTGTCTGAAAGCTTGCAATTTAGAGATCTATCCTAGTAACAGCTTTCTTTTGGCTAAGGGTGATTAATAGCATAAGAAGAAGAAGAAGAGATTAGATTTATACCCCACCCTTCACTCACTTGGAGTCTCAGAGCGGCTTACAAACTCCTTTCCCTTCCCCTCCCCACAACAGACACCCTGTGAGGTGGGTGGGGCTGAGAGAATTCTGAGACAACTGTCCTTGAGAGAACAGCTGGTACAGAGCTATGGCTTGCCCAAGGTCATCCAGCCAGGTGCAAGTGGAGGAGTGGGGAATCAAACCCGGTTCTCGCAGATTAGAGTCCGCGCACTTAACCACTACACCAAACTGGCTCCCAACCACTACACCAAACATGTATGCAGAATAGACAGCTTGAGAAGACTCAGAGAGAGAAGAGTAGCTGAGTCGTAATCCTCAGAATTCTAACTTTTCTTTCTGCACTGAGAACTTCAGCCCTACCAGAAAACTGTCCTTGTGATAGCCAGGTGTTGGGCAAGTGGGAGACACAGAAGCAAGGTCTCAGAACTTGGACAGGAAGCTGGGGGTCCTGATCCAGCTTCAGCCAAGAGGGTGGGGTAGAAATTTAATAAATCAAATCAAATCAAATCAAATCCCCCTGTTGGGAAATCCGTACAACAATCAGGTGGTGGTGGCGAGCTACCTTAGAGTGAAAGAAAAGCCCCTCCAGAGAGTTGGGAGCCCTTAGGAGGTCAGAACAAAGCCTCCAGGCCAGAGCAGGCATGTTCTGTCACAGTTTTATTTAAGAACATATCCGAAGAGGTGGCTTGTGAATTTTATATACAAATAATAGGCCTAAAAGGTGAAAAATTATTCAAGGATCATCACAAAGATTGGAGTTTTCAGCTAAAAATCCCAGCCTGTGAACTATAAAGAAACATACAATTTCACTCCCTCATCCCTCAGCAACAATATTCAATTCATATTCTGTGAGAAATGGAGCATTTTACCATCATATCCAAATCTAGCAAGGCTACATGCCAGGTAGACTCTGCTGGAAGGGAATGCTGTAAGTGGGTTGCTACCATGAAGACTCTCTCCCTTGTGGCATTACATCAACAAGTGAGGGACACATGGGGAAGGGCAAGGATAAGGATGCCTACTTAGCCTCGGCCAGAGTTTTTTGTGCCCTGGTCCCAGCCTGGTGGAACATATCCCGTCCCATGTGAGATCAAGGCCCTGTGAGACCTATTGCTGTCCGCAGGGCCTGTAAAACAGAGCTGTTCCACCAGGACTTTGGCTGAGGTGGTGGGCATCCAGTGAAAAAGTCAACCTCCCCTGCTGAAGTTCACTATCTCTATGTGGACCAGATCAAGCAGTTCTTAAAGACCTAGCAGCAGCAGCTCTGGAGATAGTGTACACAAACAAATAGTGCAATCTGTTTAAAATTGAACCAGCTTACCCGGCAAGGCGGGATAGAAATCTAAGTAATAAACAAATAAATTAAATTATTGTTCTTGACTGTTTAACTGTATTTATATTGTGACTAGGAATAAGGCCCATTATGGAAATAAATACAATGGGCTCTAGAAAGAGGCTCTGGGTGGGTGCCCTGGCCTTGGGCACTCAGGTCACTGAGGTGATGATCTCAGCTGGGTATAATGACACAGAGCTTACCGTTTTCTCTGCCATCTAAAGAGCAATTGTAATTCTGAGTGATCTCCAGCCCTCCCCAGGAGATTGGCAACAATGGTTGCTCAGGAGGAAATGGCTGGTTTGGAGGGTGGAGTCTATGGCTTTGTACAAGTCTGAGGTCCTCCTCAAACCCCACCCTCTCCAGGCTCCACCCCTCAAATCTACAGAAATTTCCCAACCTGGAGGTGTTAACCCTATTTCCTTCCCAGCCAACCATCAACATACTGTTATCTGCCCCTCTGACTTCAGGTTTCCATCTCATCCCCCCTCCCTATAGCCTCTACCTAGGAAAACTACAGTCTTTCTCCTCAGTGGGGACCCAAGCAGGAGGGAAGTGACCTCAGCAGGATATAATGATAGAGTCCACCCTGCAAAGCAACCATTTTTTCCAGTGGAGCTGATCTCTGTCATCTGAAGAGAGTTTTAATTCTGAGTGATCTCCAGCCCTCACCTGGAGATTGGCAGTAATGGTTCCCCAGGACGAAAAGTACAGTCTTTCTCCACAGTGGAGACCAAAGCAGCTTACATCATTCTCCTCTCCTCCTTTTGATCTGCAGAACACCTTTTTGAACAGGGATTTCATATTCAGGTGACAAACCAAGACAGCCCTCAGCAAACCTCCAGTCTTCCCCCTCCACTCAGAAGAGATTATGCTTATGGAATAACCATGGGTTCCACCAGGTGAAGCATCTACATTTCTAAAGGCCACTCAGAGGCCACCTGGCAAACAGCCCTCTCTCCAGAACCTCACCCAGCCCTTTTTGTGTCATCTTATGTCTGTGTTCCTTGTCTTTCCTTGATCCATCCCTCAGGTTACCAAGATAAACCAATCAAACATTCAAATTATTAACGATCCTTCCTGATGCTAATCAGGGGCCCATCTCACTCTTTTGTCTGTATCTGGGAACCTATTCAACTGCTGTGGCAGAACCATCAGTGGTCATAAAATCCATTCAGCTAGCCCCAGCACACCTGGCTCCATTTGGTAATCCAGACTCTGCCCCCTCTGGAAGCTCACTGGCCACATCTAGGTCTTGCCCATCCTGATGCCACACACCCCTGGGACTCATCATTGGTTCAGGAAATCTATTGTTCTCACCTGAGACCAGCCCCCAAGACCTTCCATTGGTCTACATTGTTTCCAATGCCTATATCTATGACCACATGGCTTTCAGACTGTGTGCTTCTGCCCTGATGCCAACTGGCAGTCCACCTCTAAACCCTCTGGGTTTAGGCCACAATCCCTTCTTCATGGACCTCTACACATCTGGACAGGTATCACCCCTTAACTGACCCCCCTCTAAGCTATCAATTACCTCTGCTTCCACAGTTCTCTATTGTGTGTGAATGCTTGGTTTTATGTTTGTATGTTTAAGAATCCTTTAATAAAGAAATCACTGCTTTAGTAATCTAGCTTCTGTGTCTATTTCTGGGCTCTTGGGAAAAACAACTCCAGTATACACAGGTCTGACACTGTAGTTATGCCAACTGCACATTAATATCATAATTCCCCAATCTACTATTAAGAAATAGAGCAATTTGGCTAACAGGTCCAAAATCACCCACTCAGCTTCCACAGCAAGAACCTGGCAGACCCTGCTCTGAAGCACTAACTGCTACACCTAGGGTAGCCAACCTCCAGGTGGAGCCTGAAGATCGCCGGGTATCACAACGGAGCTCCAGACAACAGATCTCTCTCCCCCTGGAGAAAATAACTGCTTTGGAGGATGGGCTCTATGACATTCTATTCAGCTGAGATCTCTCCCCTCCCTAAACTCTGGCTTCCTTAGACTCTACCAGAAAAAATCCAGGAATTTCCCAACCTGGAGCTGTCAACCCTAGTCAGGACTGGCCCCAATGAATTCCCCACAAAGGCCTGGAAAGGGCCTCATGCCTTTGCATTTTTACTGACAGAACCAAGCTTGGTTGCCTAGCAACAGCCACTGAGGAAAAAGTTAGTCCCATAGGAGCCAAGCAGGAGAAGTGTTTTTGTCAGGAGAGACAGCCATTTGGCAGTTTATTCTGTGAGAAAAGCGTGTCCAGGCTGGCAGTGGGTGGGGGAAAGGAGTGGACCCAGCACCCAGCCAATGGCACGCAAGTACTTTTGAGTGGCAGTTGATAGGCCAATGGCTGATGGAGTGCACTGCACAGCCAATGGGAGAGCTGGACATGGCCAATACATAAGGGAAATATATATAGGATGCTAAATGACCCTGTGATCTGCTCTGAGCCCACTTATGGGGAGGGTGGAATATAAGTTCAATAAATAAATAACTATCTAGTGCTTATTTGTTCCCAAGCCTATGTATTATTGTATTCAGACTTCAAGTAGGGGTACATGTTTCTCCACCTGAAAAATTCCTTCCACATTAAAAACCCAATGTCAGTGCAAGCCTTCCCTTTTTCTTCACTTCCTTGTGTAATATATGCTGGGCACTTTTTAAAATGGAATATTCCAAAATATGAAGCTCCACTGAAAATCTGAATCTGTACCTACTTGACTTTTTTTTTTTACTATCTTAGTGAGAACTAGGTCAGCTAAGTTATTGTTAGAGAGCAGCATTTAAATCTCTGGCCCAGTTCATGGTTCTGCTGGAAGTGACATAATGGCATTGAGATGCTACCAACTACTTTCACCCATCATTTCCCCCTCTACACCTGCCTGAGCAGTGGCAGAAAGGGCTGCCACTTATATATATATATATATATATACACACACACACACACACACACACACACACATTTAGATCTGAGATTTTTCTGCAAACCTGTGGCTTTTCTCACATTTGTAGAAAGATCTTTGTCAAAAATCCCCAGTCCAAGGGACTGTTGGTACTAGCAAGCAGAGCACAAAATTACAAAAACCCTGGGGTATGTGTCCACACATGCACCAGTTCTGGTATCTGCCACCAGCCCCTTGGACTACCCGCACAGTCAGAAGCTAAGGGGCAAGCTTGTAACCTTACTGGGATTAATCAAGAAAGTCAACCCTGCAAGGCAGACCACTTGCAGAATGAGTTTCCACAAACAATTAACCTGATAGGTGGACTCTTAAGGTCTAAGATACTGGAATAAAATTGGGCACCTGAAGCACAAACACACCAAATATAATCAAAGAATGTTTATCAAACTGCAAGAATATTTCAAAATAACATTAGCAGTGAGAACCAAAACAAAAAACTACAATTAATATACTAGTTACACATTAGGTCATTAATTCATAGTTACTAGATGTTAACCTTCTGTGTTGAAGTCAGGCAGCAATCCATGCCTCTTTGAATCAAAAGGGCTATCCAGCTGTGTCTGCTCTTTGTCAGTTGTCTCTGAGCCAGGTTGTCAGCGCAGGCCATGCTGGCAAATTGCTGATCTCTTCAGCATCAGAGTGGCCAGGTGTGGGTTCTGCTGGAGCTGGCAATGGCCCATCCTCAGCACCCATGACAGTAACCTAAAGGTCCAGCTCCTTGACAATCTGTCTAGTCTATTCATGGCCACAGTCTCTAGATTTAGGTCTCCACAGAATTAGAGGATCAGATGTATTGATTCTATAAAGAATTTTTTTATTTTATTTGAAACATTTATTAGCCACCTTTCTCCCATGCATAACTCAAGGCAGCTTACAATATAAGTATAACTATTATTAAAAAAATAAAAAACAATATGAATTAAACAACAATTATAAAAAACACATAAAAGGTCACAATTTAAAGTACTGGCTATGACATACAAAGCCCTGCATAGCACTGGACCCTCATATCTGTGAGACTGTGTGTCCTCCTATGCTCTGCCACAACAGCTTTGTTCATCTGAGTAGTGCCTTCTGCTGCAAGTAGGCAAAATCAACAACTGTCCATATATGTACCTTGTCCATTGTGGCTCCCAGCTTGTGGAATGGCATGCCAGCAGAGGTCAGAAAGGCTCCCACTCTCCTGGCTTCCTGCAAACTATTAAAAAGTGTGGCCTATACTATTGTGCATAGTTTGCTGCAAGTAGAACCCTACTATGTAACTTTATTTATTTATGTCATTCAATTTGCTAGGCTGCCCTTCTCTGATACAGGGCTCAGGGCAGCTTACATCAAAGTCAAATGCAATATATAAGAAAAATTAAAACTACATTAAGATATAGTAAAACTATTCATCAGAAAAAAGTGTGTTCAAGATGATGGATAATTTCAGTATTCACCTGCCTCCTGGATGGAGGGGAAATATGGAGAAAAAGGGGGAGGTGGGAGAGTTATGGTGCCAGACCATTGCTGTGCTCAACCAAATGCATGGCAGAACATCTCTGCCTTTCAAGCCCTACAAAAAGGTAGTAGATCCCTTAAGGCATGGATGTTCTCAGGCAGAGTTCCACCAGGTGGGGGCCTGGGATGAAAAGGCCCTGGCATCAATCGAGTACAGCTGGATCTCTCTCAGGCCGGGGACCACCAGGAGGTTCTTATTACTAGAGCTCTTCCAAGGGCATATTGGGAGAGGAGGTCCTGAAGATATATAGATCCCTGACTGCTAATGGCCTTAAAGGTCAAAAACGAGACCTTGAACCAAATCTAGTGCTCCACTGGGAGTCAGTGCAGCTCACGCAGCACTGGATGAATATGTGCCATCTGAGGAGTCCCCGTAAGGACCCATGCAGCCATGTTCTGGATCAGTTGGAGCTTCCAGGTCAGGCACAAGGGTAGGCCAGCATAGAGTGAATTAAATAACATCGGGGTGAATTAAATAACATGTACCCCTTGGGTAACCTCACATTCATGGAAGTACTTTGAGGACACTGACCCTCCCAGCACCACCCTCTGTCCTCAACCATGGAGAAATGAGGTAAGGCATTGCAAGACTACCCCACAAATCCCTGCGTCAGTGAGGCAGTAAGTCAGTAGATGATGACTGACTGAGTCAAATGCTGCTGCAAGATCTAATAAAATCAGCACCACTGACCCACCTCGATCCAGCTGCCTGCAGAGATTGTCTGTGAGAATGACTAACGCAGGCTCTGTTTCATGCCCAGGGGAGAAACCAAGACTGGAATGGATCCAATGCCAATATGTCATCCAGAAATTTAATTGTATCATTTAATGTGTCATGGTATACCCATTCTTTGCTTCCATTTTGTTTTTTAGGTTTCTGGTTGGTTCTACAACTCTACTCTTATTGCATGTTTTATTGAATGTCTCATCTTATTATTTGTATTGACTCACTCTGCATATTTCGCCTTGAGGCCCAGTGAGAAAGGATGACTACGAATAATGTAAACAAACAAACAAATCCAATTTAAAAACTCCAGATAGGATTGCTGTTAATAAGAACTAAGTCAGACAAATGCAAACTTACATAAAACAGTCTTTCAACTGCCTCCTGAAGCTTGACAGTGAGGAAGCCAAGTGCACCTGTCTGGGGAGGTTGTTCCATAATTGTGGGGTGCCACCAAACAGGCCCTCTCTCATGTGCCCTCCAGATGAGCTTCTTTGATTGGTGGGACCAGGGCTCATTTTCGGCTGGAACGCACCGGAACGGCGTTCCGGCTGGCATCCGGGCTAGCCCCTCCCCTCCATCTCGAAAGCACCCCACACCCGGTCCTGCGTGGAGACTGGGCGTCAGGCGCGCTCCCTTTAAACACACGGAGCCGGCTAAAAAGCGCTCCGCACCTGGTCTCCGTGCAGAGACCGTGCATTGGACACCTTTCAGCCTCAGTGGGGCACAACGCAGTTGAATCCACCCTCGAGCAGCCCTTGTCTCCAAGGAAGCTTGGCCATCTGGTGATACATTGTAACCGTGGGAGCTTTCCAGGTGCACCCTGGAGGTTGGCGACCTTACTTTCCTTGGCCCGCTCTCCAGCCTCGCTCGCCTTACCGAACCGCCACTGTCGGGTGCCTGACCTGACCTCCGCAGTCATGGGGAGAGCGGCGGGCCTGCGGGCCTCTTCGCCAGCAAGCAGCAGCAGCAGCAAAAACCAATACACGGCTTGTGGATTTCTCCACCGCTTCCCTCTGCTTGCCGAACAGGGACTCTGCCGGCCCCACATTTTGTTTATTTCCCCGGCTCTTCAAATGGCAGGCAGATTGGGCACAACGTAGGGCACGGGGACAGGGAGAGGAGAGGAGATCTGTGTGCCAGGCTGGGGAGGAGGAGGGGGCAGGGAGAAGAGAGAGAGCACCGTGCACGGTTTTCTCATCTATGGGGCCCTGTCCGGCTTGAGTGATGGCTTCCCCCTCCGGCTCCTGCAGGGCATTGCTGGTGCTTGCAAAGTGACCTGAGGCTGGCGTGGCGTGCATGGCTGGCTGTGCAGGGGCTACTTGCACGTTTGCAGCGCTCAGTGACGCCCGGCGGGGAAGGGCCTCCTCAAGGTTTGCGTGCCTCCTTCTCCGCTTTGCTCTCCCTGCCCCTGGTAAGTGCTGGTGCAGGGAGGCAATGGTGGGGACTTGGGGGGGGTGGCGGAGAATTGAGGGGGGGCTGTGGGGGTGGCGGAGCCTTGAGGGGGGAGCCTCCCCCATCTCTCTCTCTCTCTTTCTTTCTCTTCCTTCTTTTCCCTCCTTCTTTCCTTCTCTCTTTCCCTCTCTTTTGTCTTTCTTTCCCTTCTTTCCCTTCTCTTTCTTTCCCTCTTCCTCCTCTCCTTGTCTTCCTCTTTCTTTCCTTCTCTCTCTCTTTCTTTTCTTTTTCTTTCCCTCTTTCCTTCTCTCCCTCTTTCCCTTTCCTTCTCTTTCCCCCCTTTCCTTCTCTCTCTGCCTCATTCCCTTTCCCTCCTATCCTTCTCTCTTTCTTTCCCTCTTTTCCTCCTTCTTTCCTTCTCTCACTCTCTTTCTGTGCTGTTGGGGGTGTGGCCTAATATGCTAATTAGTTCCTGCTGGTGGGTGTGGCCTATTATTCTAATGAGTTCCTGCTGGGCTTTTTCTACAAAAAGAGCCCTGGGTGGGACAGTCAGGAGAGCCTCTTCCTGTGATCTTAATCCCCAGTCAGGAATGTATGGGAGGAGACACTCCTTCAGATATCCCCAACCCAAGCCATGTAGGGCTTTAAAGGACAAAAAACTATTCATTTATTCATTCATTTATTATTTCAATTTATATCTCACCCTGAATGGGCTCAGGGTGGCTAACTGCAATAAATAGTACAATCTAAAATAATACAATCAAATAATACAATAAATACCAATTTAAATATTTAAAATGGGCAATGCAACACATTTAATTCCAGTTTCTGCAGCCAGAAAAATAAGTGGACCGATGATGGTCTCATGTAGAAGCAGTAGGGAGGCCAGCTGATAGATGCCCGCTGCCTCAGCCAAAGGCCTGGTGGAACAGTTCCATTTTACAGGCCCTGCGAAACTACAACAGGTCTTTCAGGGCCCTGATCTCAGTTGGAAACATGTTCCACCAGGCTGGGGCCAGGACCAAAAAAGCCCTGGCCTTGGTTGAGGCTAGACAGGCATCTTTTGGGCCAGGGAAAACCAGCAGGTGGCAATCCGCAGAGTGCAAGGCTCTCCGTGGCACATGGGGAGAGGCGGTCCGGTAGATATGTCAGTCCCAGGCCACATAAGGCTTTAAAGGTCAGTACCAACACCTTGAAATGGATCCGGTACTCAAATGGTAGCCAGTGGAAGTGACCATTGCATGAGTTACTGTAGCCAAGTCCTGGGGGGAGAGGTAGGGAACCAGAAAGAGGAGGAGGAGATTGGATTTATACCTCGCCCTTCACTCAGAGTCTCAGAGCGGTTTACAAACTCCTTTCCCTTCTCCTCCCCACAACAGACATCCTGTGAGGTAGGTGGGGCTGAGAGAGCTCTGACAGAAACTTTTTTTCAAGAACAACTCTGGCAGAACTATGGCTTGCCAAGGTCACCCAGCAAGTGGGAATCAGCTGCTGCACCCAGCAGCTGCAAGTGGGGAATCAAACCTGGTTCTCTCAGATTAGAGTCTGTGCTCTTAACCACTACACCAAACCACTACACCAAACTGCCTGATCTGCTGCATATGGTAAAAGGCAGACATGGTGACTGCAGCGATCTGGGCCTCCATGGAAAGTGAGGCATCCAAGGTCACCCGCAGGCTCTTCACCTTCTGGGTTGGCAACAACGGTGCTCCATCCAGGGTAGGGAGCCTAATCCCCAAATCCACCCCTAATTAACTAATTAAGATTGACTTCCCTCTATTGCAAAAACTACCCATTTATTCCTCCCACCTCTCATTGGTTTTTTTAACTAGCTTCCAGTCTGCAAGATGCCATCATTGCTACATTTTCCTTTCTTTCATTTCCTATCCCTTTAAAAACGTTTTTTTTGGCACCACTGTTTTTGTTGAGGCATGCTATTTAGAATGCTTTTGTTATTCTGATGACTAATGTCTGTTGATATTTCCTTAATGGTTGTAAATCTTTACAAAATAATCCCCTGGATTATTTAAAAAAAAACTGGAGGGAGTTGACACAATTTGCATATCAGCTAAATGCTAAAAATGACAGGCATAAAACAGGAGGCAAATGGTCAACTAAAATTCAAAAGAATGGACAAATTTGGGGGTTTATAAAAAATAAATTTGGAATCCTTCATCATAGGAGAACTGTAAAAGAGCCACAGATTTACAGGTCTATGCTTCCCTCCCTAATTTTTGCATTAGTATTCAAAATGTCTCCTAAAGGAGTCAGTGTTTCTTGACACCGACACAAACAGACTTATCTCCATTAAAGCAGCAGCCCATTCCCAGAAACAAAAGGGCCTATGCATCTTATACATATATATTTAATTAATTCAGTTTGTTGGGGGATTAACTGATAGAATGTTTTGACAGAACTTAATTATTCTTATTATGACAAAGTAACAAATTAGAGGAGACTGGGAGGATTAGTAAATAAGGCATTTATTTTCTATAATTAAGACCTAGCTTACAGTTCTAAGAAAAATGGGTTATATTATCTACAGACAGTTGACTACATTCCCTCATTGCTCACATGCCCCAGTTTTCTTCCCTGAATTCCAAGAAGAAGAAGAAACAATTTATGGGTACCAAGTGTACCAAGTGTATGCCTTTAATTATTTCAGCTTGAGGAAAAATTACTACTTCAAATTCTGTCATAAATATTCAAACACAATGAGTCATATTTTCCAATCTTATGTCTATCTTTAAAAAAACCCCTAAAAACAACAGATTTTTCAAATTGTTTTTTGTTTATTTTTATTATTATTGTACATAAAACCATATGGACCCCGCCACTGAGAAATGGGACACAGTGTGTGCTACTACACAGACATGTTTGTATACCTCCTTGCCTCCTGTGGTGTTTGCACTACAGAATTTCTGTTTTTGTTTGAGCTTCTGACTGCATTTCCTGTTCTATTCCTAAACCAACTAAAAGTCAGCCCAATAAAAGATATGGTTTGTAACTCACTAATAATGACCAGAGGGGGTGGAAACCCCGAGGACCTCTATTCTTGTTGCAGGGCTGCTTGGAAAGAGCCAACAGACACAGAAGGATGGCAATATTGTGTAGCAATAGCAAGTGGGTTCAAGCACACTGCATAGGGTGTGAGCTATATATTTTGGTCACCATTCAGGTTGCCAGCCTCTAGGTGGAGCCTGGAGATCTCCCACTTTTACAATTGAGTGCCAGACAACAGAAGTCAGTTCTCCTGGAGAAAATGGGTGCTTTGTAGGGTAGATTGTATGGCATTATATCCTGTTGAGGTTCCTCCCCTCCCCAAACACCACCCTCCCCAGGTTCCACCCCCAAAATCTCCACCTATTTCGCAACCAGAACTGGCAACCCTAGGCACCACCTAGATACGGTTCTAGTTCCTATACTTCACCTTTCCCTTTGAGGGATACGCTTTGAGTGTTTGTCGGGCTGTAGACTTGTAGAAGGACAAAAATGGTAGGGACTTAACAGAAGCAGAAGAGATTAGGAAGAGGAGGCAAGAATACACAAAGGGTGTCCTTGATAACCATGACAGTGTGATCACTGACCTCAAGCCAGACATCTTGGAGTGCAAAGTCAAATGGACCTTAGAAAGCATTACTAACAACAAAGCTAGCAGAGATGATGGTATCCCAGCTGAGCTATTCAAAGTCTTAAAAGATGATGGTGTTAAGGTGCTGCACTCCATATGCCAGCAAATTTGGAAAACACAGCAGTGGCCACAGGATTGGAAAATGTCAGTTTACATTCCAGTCCCAAAGAAGGGCAATGCCAAGGAATGTTCAAACTATCACCCAATTGCACTCATTTCACATGCTAGCAAGATCATGCTCAAGATCTTACAAGCTAGGCTTCAGCAGTACATGGATAGAGAACTCCCAGAAGAACAACCTGGATTTCAAAGAGGTAGAGGAACGAGAGATCAAATTGCCACCATTCGCTGGATTATGGAGAAAGCAACAGAGTACCAGAAAAACATCTACTTCTGCTTCATTGACTATGCTAAAGCCTTTGATTGTGTGGATCACAGCAAACTGTAGCAAGTCCTTAAAGAGATGGGAATACCAGACCACCTCACATGTCTCCTGAGAAAACTGTATAAGGATCAAGAAGCAACAGTTAGAACTGGATATGGAACAACTGATTGGTTTAGAATAGGAAAAGGAGTACAACAAAGATGTATATTGTCAACCTGCTTATTTAATTTATATGCAGAGTACACCATGCGAAATGCTGGCCTGGATGAATCACAAGTTGGAATTAAGATTGCTGGGGAAAACATCAACAACCTCAGATATGCAGACGATACCACTCTAATGGCAGAAAGTGAAGAGGACCTAAAGAGCCTCTTGCTAAAAATGAAAGAGGAGAGTGCAAAGTTGGCTTGAAACTCAACATCAAAAAAACCCCTAAGATCATGGCATCCGGCCCCATCACTCCTTGGCAAATAGAAGGGGAAGTCATGGAAGCAGTGGCAGACTTCAAATTCCTGGGATTCAAGATCACTGCAGATGGTGACTGCAGCCATGAAATTGACAGATGCCTGCTTCTTGGGAGAAAAACTATGGCAAACCTAGACAGTGTAATAAAAAGTAGAGACATCACCCTGCCAACAAAAGTCCATATAGTCAAAGCGATGGTATTCCCAGTAGTAATGTATGGCTGTGAGAGTTGGACCATAAGGAAGGCTGAGCATTGAAAAATAGATACGTTTGAATTATGATGCTGGAGTCCCTTGGACTGCAAGGAGATCAAATCAGACAATCCTAAAGGAAATCAACCCTGACTGTTCCCTGGAAGGCCGGATCCTGAAGCTGACGCTCAAATACTTTGGCCACCAAATGAGAAAGGAGCGCTCACTGGAGAAGACCCTGATGCTGGGAAAGATTTAAGGTCAAAGAAGAAGGGGACAGCAAAGGATGAGATGGTTAGACAGTGTCATTGATGCAATGAGCATGGAGTTGAGCAGGCTCCGGAGGGTGGTGGAGGACAGGAGGGCCTGGCGTGATGTGGTCCTTGGGGTCACGAAGAATCAGACTCGACTGTGCAAATGAACGACGACAAGAATTGTGGAAGTGGCTAGTGGTTACCCATACATGCAGTTAAGCTCTCTGTTTCCCTCACTGTGTGCAGTCATGACATCAGGCATTACATGGGTGTCACGGGCAGCAGCTAGAAAGGTTCTCTAATGGCTGCCATCACAATGCAGGTTGTTACAGCATCTGAACCAACAGAACGGTCACTGCTCCCATATTTTGCCTCTTATTAATCTGGAAAGTTACTTCAGACATGAAAACACAAAAGGAAACAAACAGCAGTGTGGTACAAACAATGATTACAACTGACTAACTGGAAATCCTAATAAAGCAAAACATCCTTACTACATATCGGTTTGAGTTATACAACCAAACAGATGGATCATTATACAGTCAGTGACCTAAAAGATATTAATCCTGCATCTCTGACATTTTAGTATGTGCATGTGAGGGATCTGTGGGTTTCAACTGCAAATTGCATAACTTTACACAATTATTCCTATAACTGATTATTTGTTCAGACGTTTGCTATGACTCATGTGCAGCTTTGTTATGCTGGAGGTAAAAAAAATGACTAATTTGGAAATATTCTCCCCATATATGTCATGGCTGGCATATATTTTATACTGCATCCTGGAAATCAGACAGAAGCCCAGGTTATCTTAACATTTGCCAGGCATTATAATATGGAAAATAAGTTGTTCATGGGACAAAGACCTAGCAGATTGTCTTCAGTGTAATGTGTTTTTTAGCAGGTTTCACTGCGTCATCTTTGCACTGACCTTTGCACTGATAGTATTTTAAATATGAGAAAACTAATATCTGCTGTATAAAGGCCTGATTGTTTCCAAGCTGCTTCTTCTTTCACCCATGCCAAATTCTGTATTACTTTAACGTAAAGGAAAATCACCACCACTATTCAGACCATTAATATTCTCTTCAGTTCACTATTGAATTCAGCAGCATTTATTTCCTCTTTTTATTAGAAGCCTTTGGCATCTTACCTGGAAAATTAGATTTAGGTGAATGTTTAGGATAATCTCTTTTCACTGAGATTTGGGAGAGGGGAGAGGGAGTCCTCCAGTGTACTTGGTGATACATCAGCATTGGCCTGGCATGCAGGGAGGTGTTGTCGGTATAATAGGTATTCTATCCCCCTAACTTGGTGCCCCATAGTTTTGCACCTGGTATTGGGATTGCACGAGAGGACTGGTATTCTGTTGGTGTACCTCCCACCCTGCTGCCTAGCAGTCACCCAGTCTGAGATGACAGAGGTGGACTTCAGAGTGGTGTTGAAAACCACCCTAGGCTGGTTGTTTGGGGATGTCAACATTCATGCTATGGCTGCAGTATTTACTCAAAGGCAAGAGTAATATTCTCAGAGGTATTCCCTCAGAAAGGAAGGGGCTCATCTTACATTCGCATACAAGTTACAGTTATACCCAATAACTTTTTGCGTGTGTTTGTATAACATTTGTAAGGGGGTCATTCCACATTCATGGTAGCCATCCTTCTGAGTAAATACGGAAACTGGTCTGCATTTGGGGAGGTAGTTTATTCTGGCAGGGAAACTGTGGTTAGAGACAGGTCACTATTTGCTTAGGTTTAGGCTTACAGGAACACCAAGGCTGCGATCAGGCATGCTGTTTGATCTAGTGACATTGCTGTCCCCAGGGCTCTTTTTGTAGAAAAAGCCCAGCAGGAACTCATTAGCATAATAGGCCACGCCCAACAGCAGAAACTCATTAGCATATTAGGCCACACCCCTGACAGCACAGCTCCCTCCCAGGATTGGCTTCTCCAGATGCCCCGCAGCTTGCGGGGTGCATGGGGAACCCGAGGGAAGGAAGGCAGTTTCTGGATTGGCTTCCCCAGGCTCCCTGCAGCTGCGGGGTGCCTTGGGAACCCAAGGAGGGGAGGCAATTTAAACTGCCTTCCCTCCCTGGATTGGCTTGGCTTCCCCAGGCGCCCCATGGCTTGCAAAGCAACTGGGAACCTGAGGGGGGGGGGGGAGGCTGTAGGCATGGCCAACTCGGAACCCAGCTGGAACTCTGTTCCTGTGTGTTCCTGCCCCAAAATAGCCCTGGCTGTCCCCTTCTGGATTTAAAATACTCATCCAGACAGCAACATCTGTCTTCCATTTCCCAGTCAGGAGCACCCTGTTATCACCTGTCTTCAAGCTGGAGTTATTTGGCAGCAGGAAAAGTCTGGGTCCTTCCTGGTGCATGCGGTTTCACCCCACAGTGCTGGATGTCTGATCAATCCATCATGCTTTCAAGCTGCTTGGGAAGTCTGAACATTCTCTCTCACACACATGCGTACACACATACACAAAGAGGAACTTCTCAAAACCAGGGCTTTTTTTGTAGGAAAAGCCCAGCAGGAACTCATTAGCATAATAGGCCACACCCAACAGCAGAAATGCATTAGTATATTAGGCCACACCCCTGACAGTGCAGCTCCCTCCCAGGAACAGCTTCCCCAGGTGCCCCACAGCTGCGGGGTGCTTGGGGAACCCGAGGAGGGGAGGCAGTTTAAACTGCCTTCCCTCCCTGGATCAGCTTGGCTTCTCCAGGTGCCCCACAGTTTGCAAGGTGCCTGGGGAACCCGAGGTGGGGGGAGGCTGTAGGTGTGGCCAACTTGAAAGCCAGCTGGAACTCCGTTCATGTGCGTTCCTGCCCAAAAATAGCCCTGCTCAAAACACAGGACACAGGATAAGGGATCTCTATTCTCTCCCCCCCAGCTTTGAAATGCTGAATTTATCAAAAGCACTGGAGGGGGAGGAGCCTCAACCAATGCAGATAACAGAGGCTTGCCTGTCTATCTCTCCTGTGCAATTGAGAAAGTCTGGTAAAGCAAGCTGAGATACAGCAGTAGCAGAACTAGCAAAGGAATCAGGAAAAAGCCAGTTGCTCAAGGGCCAGATAGGAGCCCTGTGGGGGCAAGATCTGGCCCACGGGCCACATGTTTGACACCCCTGCTCTTGACCTTGCCAGACAGTCAATATTGTTGGTCACCCTCTCAGTGGCCAGCAGTAATCCATTTCCCTCTTCAACAGTAACAGTTACCCCTTCTTCTCTTTGAGATGAGCCATCCTGAACCAGAGACATTTCATTTCCTGTCAGCTTTCCCCCAAGATTTAGTTTAAAAACTGCTCTGCCACCTTTTGGATTTTAAGTACCAGCAGCCTGGTTCCTTCTCAGGACAAGTGGAGGCTCTCTCTTTTGTACAGGTCCCGCTCATTCCGAAGGGCATCCTAATGCATAACAAACTCTAACCCTTCCTCCCTACAACCTAATTTGTACCTGTCTAGCTGGCCTTGCACATGGACCTGGCAGCGCATCTAAAAAGGCTACCTTGTAAGTCCTGGTCTTGAGTTGCCTGCCTAGCAGCCTAAATTTTTCTTCTAGAACCAGACTTACTTTTGTTGTCTGCCTGTGAACACAGCTAATCCTGTTTTTGTGACAGCTTCTTGGATAGATGCAGCAGATTGCACAGGTGTAAAAATCAGACAGTGTGATCTATCTGACGTTGTTCATGGAAAGAATATATCCAGCTAAGCATGACAAGGATGGGATGAACTGCAAGCGAGTCCATGCTTTACATCAGCCAGCCAATTTCATTGCCTGAGCAACTGTGACTCAAGGGGGATACTACCTTTTCTGGTCTTTTAAAATGAGATGATTTAGTTCTTTGCAATTGGGGGGCAACAACCACAAGCTGCAGTAGTCAAATGGGTATGGCACAGGCACAAAGTGACTCTGCAGAGAGATATGTTCAAGTTGAACTTCACCAGGGAATGTCAAGGTGATCCAATCTCTTCACCTCATGTGTAATCAGAGGAGTTGGAACAAGATAAATTTACCTTGATGCCTACTTAGGGTCTTATCCGGGAGATAGTTGTAGTCTCTTGTCAGCTGTGCAAATATATCAATAACTGCTCAAGCCAAGTGAGGCCTTAGTTAACTGGCATTTGGTCCCTTTTTGTTGGTCTTAATGGGAGATATTCCCTTGAAGACGATAAAAACAGAACAAGGATAAAATACAATTCAAAAAGTACAAGGTGCTAAACCTCGTTACCCATATTGAGGATGTTAGTTTGCAGTTTAAATCTCAAAACGGGTGCAGTCCATCTCTGTGATGGTGAGGAACAGTGTTCCCTCTAAGCTGAGTTAGGTTTTTAGCCTCCGGCTCACTCATTTTGGTCTTAGGTCAGGAAGGATGGCTCCAGAGCAAACTAATTTATGCAGTAGCCAAATTGCTCTCTCACAACTTTAATGCCAGTAGCTCACAAAGTAGGATTTTTGCTCACAAGACTCCATAGCTTTTTTTTTTAAAAAAAATATTTATTAATTTTGTCATAACGACAAAACAAACAATGAAATATGAACAGATTTAGAACATAGCTTTATTACAACAGGACTGAACACAATAATTGATACATATGAATATTTATTTATTTATTTATTCATTCATTCATTCACATTTTTATCCCACCCTCCCCACGAACAGGCTCAGGGCGGCTTACAAAACGGCACACAGTGCCAGTCAAATAAAACAATTTAAAACATGTTAAAATACAACAATAACAATAACAGTACCAATAAAGTGCTTGCAGTGATGTTAGAAATAAGCATTCAGATGGCGTTCCTACTGATATCTTGGGGTTGACCTCGGTGTCATGTTCAGCTCTCCACCTGGCCCAGGCTTCCTTCAGAGCCAGCCGTCATCACTGATGTTGCTAGCGATGGTTGATGGTAAATTATGGCAGGCAGTGGCGACTCCTAATCAAAAGCCTGGTGGAAGAGCTCCGTCTTGCAGGCCCTGTGGAACTGCATAAGATCCTTGCAGGGCCTTGATCTCCTCCAGGAGCTCATTCCACCAGAGAGGAGCCACCACTGAAAAGGCCCTGGCCCTGGTTCTAGCAAGCCTGGCCTCCTTAGGGCCCGGGACCTGAAGCCGTTGTTGTGACCCAGACCGAAGTGCTCGCTGGGGTATATGTGGGGAAAGGAGGTCCCTCAGATATGTTGGACCCTGGCCATATAGGGCTTTAAAGGTAAGCACCCACACCTTGAAGCAAATTCGGTATGCTATAGGCAGCCAATGCAGCGCTGCCAGCTCAGGCCGGATGTAGTCCCATTTAGAGAGACCCATCAGCAGCCTGGCCATGGCATTCTGCACCAGCTGCAGCTTCCAGATTTGCACCAAGGGCAGCCCCAAGTAGAGCATTACAGTAGTCTAGCCTCGAGGTGACTGTCATGTGGATCACTGTTGCCAGGTCCTCATGGCTGAGGAAAGGAACCAACTGCCGAGCCAGCCAAAGATGGTGAAAGCCTGATTTGGCAGTGACTGCTACCTGGGCCTCTATTGTTAAAGAGGGATCCAGGAGCACTCCCAAACTCCTCACCCTTGACGCAGGCACCAATGGCACCCCGTCAAAGGCCAGGAGTGTGACCCCCCCTCTCCAGACTGCCCTGACTCAGGCACAGGACCTCCATCTTTGTCGGGTTCAATTTCAGCTGGCTCAGCCTAAGCCAACCAGCCATGGCTTGCAATGCCCGGTCCAGATCTTCTGGGCTGGAGTCTGACTGGCCACCCAACATCAGATAGAGCTGGGTATCATCAATGTACTGGTGACATCCCAGCCCATACCTCTGGACAATCTGGGCAAGGGGGAGCATATATATGTTGAACAGCATCAGGGAGAGCACCACCCCTTGAGGCATACCACATTCAAGTGGGTGTCTCATGGATTGCTGCTCTCCTAGCACCACCCTTTGTCCCCAACCCTGGAAAAAGGAAGTGAGCCATTGCAAGGCCTGCCCCTGGTTCCCCATGTCAGCGAGACAGCAGGTCAGCAGCTGATGAACAACTATGTCGAACACCGCCAGCAGGTCTAACAGCAGCAAAACTGCTACGCCACCTCGATCCAGATGTATCCTGAGATCATCAGTAAGAGTGACCAGTGCTGTCTCCATCCCATGTCCCGGGTGAAAGCCGGACTGGAAGGGGGCTAAGAATGAAGTGTCATCCAGATAGCCCTGCAACTGTATCACCACCGCCCTCTCTATTAACTTGCCCAAATATGGCAAGTTGGAAACCGGCCGATAGTTAGCCAATTTAGCTGGCTCCAGAGTTGATTTTTTCAAGAGAGGGCAGACCATTGCTCCTTGAATGCCTCTGGGAATTGCCCTTCAGTGAGGGACTTGTTGATAATCTCCTGGACAGCACCTCAAAACCCCTCATGGCCAGCTTTAATCAGCCAGGAGGGGCACGGGTCAAGGATGCATGAGGTTGGGCACACAGTCAGAAACAATCTGTCAACTTCCTCTAGGCTGAGCGGGCCAAACCCATCTAAGCCCGGAGTCAAAGATGTGCAAGGGGCCTCGAGTACACTCACTGTTTCAATTGTTGTGGGGAGGTCGCAGTGGAGCATCAAGACTTTATCTGCGAAATAGCTCACAAATGCCTCACAGCCAATTTCCAATTGTCTAGCATTTGGCCTGCCCTGTGGCAGAACTGTTAAAGACCAAATTGTTCTACACAATGGAGCTGGGCATGAGCTCGCGGATGCAATTGAGGCTGCATAAAATTCTCTCTTAGCAGCCTTGGTTGCCATCTCATAGGCTTTCATAAACATCCTATAAGATGCTCTTGTAGCTTCATCTTGAGTACACCACCATCATCTCGCTAGCCATCATATCTCTCATTTCATAAGTTGCAGCTCCTGGGTATACCAGGGTGCAAGCCTACTGTGAGAGCATAGAGGGCGCCAGGGAGCAATCTCCTCGATGGCCATGGAGAGGCGGCTATGCCATTCCTCCACTAGCTCATCTAATGAGCCGCCAGGGGGCATCAGATCCTGCAAGGCCATCTGGAGCTGCATGGGGTCCATTTGGCTTTGCAGGAGAGCTAAAATGAGCTCGCCGCCTAAGGGTCGGGGTGGAACGTTCAGATGGGCCCCCAGGGCATAGTGGTTCAACCATGGAACTGCCGAAGCAGTAATCCAGTCCACTGTCACCCCCACAGCAAAGATCAAATTGAGCGTGTGCCCGGCCCAGTGTGTGGGGGCTGAGATGTATTGTGAGAGTTCCAGTGCCACCATGGATGACACCAAATCCTCTGCCTGAGGCTGGAGGCTGCATCATTGGCATGGATGTTGAAGTTACCCAAGACCACTAGCTTGGGATATTCCAATGCCCAGCCTGATACAGCCTCCATCAGGGATGGCAGGCTGCTGGCCGATGCATTAGGCGATCGGTACACCAGACACGCAGCCAAACTCTCTACAGCCTCCCACACCAGACCAACACACTCCAAGCCTGTGATCTCCACCGACGGGAGTGCCCTGAAGGAGTAAGCCTCCCAAATGAAGATTGCCACACCTCCCCCCGCCCCCTAGCCCGCGATTGGTGCAGGACCGAGAATTTGGGGGGGCAAGTTGGGAGAGAGCTACTGTCTCTCCATCCCACACCCAGGTCTTGGTCACACATGCCAGGTCAGCCTTCTGATCTACTAGAAAGTCCTGGAGGACCTTGGCCTTGTTATTTATCGACCTGGTGTTGCACAGCACCAGTGTCGGAGGGGAATTTATCCTAGCCCCACTGCCAACAACTGTTGGGATGGGTCACAGGCTGGAAGGGTGCTAAGCCATCCTGTTTCTCAATGCCCTTCCCTCATTTCTCTGCCTGGACCCACCGCTATACTTTCCCCTCCCCAGGAGCACCAGAATCTGTAACCCAGGCATCGCCAGCCATTCTCCACAGAGCCTCAGATCATCGGCGACCAAGCACAGAGCCCTCACAACAGCCCCTGATAGCACACACACACCTCCGGAGCTGCTGGATCTAATATCCTCTGTCTGGCTAATACTTAATCCTATGATTACTACTAAATCCTTCCCCCAATCTGGCAGTAAAAATATAAAGCCAGGAATAATACTAAACCCAAATTAGCAACCAGCAGCTATTATACAATATATATCATTGAGAAGGTAGTATTAATATGACCATCTGTCAAGTGGATTGAAGGTTTTACATAGTATGTATTACATCGTAGAATTTGTCTGGAACATTGAGGGCTGCATTATTGTCATTGTTGAAAACTCTTTCTAAGAAAGGAAACCATTTTTTTTAAAAGTACTGTTTCTGTATACAAGCTGGAATGTTGAGATCTCGTCAGAAAGTTTGTCCATAGAATAGTATTCCCACAACTTATGATACCATTAAGCTAGTGTCAGACTTCTGTCCCCCTTTCAGTTGTTTGCTATGATAGTCTTTGCAGCTGTAAAAAAAAACTGAGATAAGTTCCCATTGGGGTTTAGGGATGTCTATGTCATGCCACATATCTAACAAGTATAATTTTGGTGACATAGGTGGGGAGAAGCCTGTTATATTCCTGATTGCTTTTGAAATCTTGATCCAGAACTTTTTGACTGTCGGGCAGTACCCCACCAGCATGGTATAAATGAGCCATAGCCTCCACATGAATGCCAGCAGAAAGGTGAGTAAGTTTTAGTTAAGTTATGGAGTTTTGCTGGAGTGATATACCACCTTGTAAGAACCTTATAGCTTTGAAGCTGAATATTCAGTGATTTGGATGTGATCTAGGGAGAGGGAGCATTGGGGGGGAGGTGTCAGAAAACCTGCCACCTCCTAAGTCTGACAGCAGAAAGTATGTGAAATGGATAGCCATTGTCCCAAATTACTCTTCTTAGTAAGATCAGGTGACAGAAGATGTCATTGGTTGGGTCCCTTGAAGAGGATGGAGCCCCTCCCCATCTCAGCCCTCCAGGGAAATCAGTGGCCTATTGTATTAGGTGGGGGTTTCTAATATTTATCTAAGCTTTTCTGTTGAACCAAATCTTCCTTAACACAGTAGAAATCAGGAGCTACTACCATATTTTCAACATACAAATATAAAATCTTATTACCTATCAAGAGCATTTGTACCTGGGTTGCTGAATCAGTACTCTGCCAGTTTCCAATCTCATTCTCTAATCTCCTTTAAAGGATTATCATAATAAAATTATGTTGAAGTAATCAGGTCAAAAATACAACATCATTAAGTCTTATTTTCACTCGCACATCTTGCTCACAGATCAAAACTCCAAAATATATGAAAAGAAGTGATTAGGTTTATTGTGTATTATACAGTAGAGATGATTTGAATGTCTTATCCGTCCTGTTCAGAGGCTTTCCACTTCCCCTGCCGCTAGCACTTCGGCTTGTGCACAGGTCCTTGAAAAGCATGGATCTTGCATGCGTGAAAGTGTTAGTGGCAGAGGAAGTGAACACCACAGTGGAGGAAAAATGCTACAGTTGCTGGAGAGAAGCCCATGGAGAGCAATGCGTGGGATCCAGACCATTGTTTTTAGCACAGCATTGCTTCTTAGCACAACAGTTGCCCTAGGTGACACAGGCAGCCGTTTAGAGCTTACATTAATATTTGAAACCTGTTAAAGCAAAAGGCCCAGCCTGAAACAAAGAAGGCATGGTGTTCACTAGCTCCAACCTAAAGACACCTTAAAACTGTCTAGATGCAACTGGGAACTTACTCAAGGAGGCCAAATAATCTAGGAAAGCAGATCAGTATGCCAGGAGGACTGAGCTGACTCCTCCATGGAAGATTTTACGCATGGGTTATCCCATCTTAACAAAGGGCAGGAAGAAACAGGTCCCACTAAAATGAAGCCGTTCCCAGAGGTAGTATCGTCTCTCCTCTGGGATGAAACACAGAGCAAGGCAGGTCCAGATACTCTAGCAGGAAAATGCACACTTCAAATAAATGCAGCATAGTTTGTTCTGAACTCTTACAATATATATGTTTAAAAAGTTCAAAAAAATAAATTGCAGGAATCAAACAGTGCCATCCTAAGCAGTGTCTTTTAACCCCACTGGCTTTAGTGGACTTAGAAGAGTGTAACTCCGTTTAGGATTGCACTATGGCTGAGTTCAGACTGGCAGTATGGCCCAGTGTAGGTACGTTTCTCAAGCGGATTAAGTGGGCTGGTTCACACAGCCACAGCTGTCTGGTATTCCCAAGCTGTACTCACCCCGTCCTGAAGTGTTTTGATCCTGCTTTTAAAAAGTACCAGGTGAAAGCTGTGGCAAGCCATTTGGGTGCGTGCTGATCCTGCTTCCTGGAAGTGTGGACTCAAATAAGCCGCAATCAAGCGGCGCTGGTAATGTGAACCCGCTGATCTGGCATAACCGCCCATGCGGGCTGTGTGCTTGAGCGCACAACCGTCCGCAGGGATGCTTCCAGCTCGCAGAGTTAAAGCTCCCAGCCATGGGATCCTGCCCCAATTGCTGCTGCGCCTATGCACCCATGCGCCTAAGCGCTGGTCGGCGAAACGTACCAAAACCACACACAACCAGGGTGGCACCACCACAGGATTCCCCACAGTGTGAACACTCCATTCTGTCTCCTCCTCGGAATGTCCCACATCAGTCCATGCAGTGTGACCGGAAAGCCCTGTGACAACTTGGCCCAGGTCTCTTTGCCCCGTTACCCTTGCGCTTAATTCTGCCAGTCGGTCCTCCACCTATGAAAGTGTTAGGAAACAGTGGTGGAATAGAAAACTGTTAGAGCTGAAGTCCCTTAGAAATGGAATCAGTTTTGCCTGTTGCTGATTCAAACTTGGCCTATCCCCACATCTTTGTTAAGTTTCAACCCTGTCCTCAGTTCTGTTACACTTTTTTCATCTCTCAGATTGAAAGCAGTCTTTTGTACCACCATAAAGAAAGGGAACAGTCCTTTCATGCTTTACAAGAAAATTGAGTTGGAAAGAGTACACACTCATGGACTCAATCCCTGCCCACACACCCATGTCAGGCAAATTATGAAAAGCATCAGAGAAAAAGTGTGTGTATGGAGGGGACTTAATGAACTCCTCAATGCCCAGCTCCCCTCACTTTTAGCTCCTCCCACTAATCCTTATAAACATCTCCTACTGATCCTTTTGAACCACTGTTTTTAAATGGTCTGTACAAATTATTCATATAGAACACATTCCACTATTTTAAAAGTAGAAAGTGATCCAATGTGAAATAAACTGATTTTTTTACATGATACCACATAGTCATTTTTAATAAATCCACATTTTCATCAATTGCATGTAAACTTAGGAACTAACCTTGTGACCTTGGCAGTAGAGACACTAGGATCTCAATCAGGTGTCCAGGAGCTGAACCGTGGTTTGCAAGCCAATAGTGAATGAAGGCAAATGAATGAGAGTCTTCAAGTGGAGAATTATTCGGTTTGAGAAATCTGATATGGTTGAGGATTTTAGGCCATTTCTGCTCTCTCTGGTAATCAGATTCACGTTTCTGGTAATCAGATTCACAAGTGCAGAAAGCCTCATGCTTTTACCTGATGTTGCTGGAGATCTCTCCCTTTCTCTGTCTGTCCATGCTTCCACAGTTCATTTGCACAATTTTGGCTCTTTAGGATCATGTCCCACCTGTCTAAATTGCTCAACAACAGACTTCTGAGTTAGACACATATCTTTTCCCAAAAGCATACAGTCATCACCAGCTAGCCATGCCTGGGGATCAAGAACACCGCGATCTTTCCTCAGTTTAAAGCACTGTTCACAGGTTACTGTGGACACGCATACAGACTGCCTGTATACATGCAAATCAGTTTGTAAGAAAAAGACCATGTATGCGGAATAGTACTTGGGTAAGTGTGGGGTTTATATCACATGTTCAGCTGTACATGCATTGATTGTAACATGAGAATTACTCAACACAAATACCAGGAACAATCAAGTGTACATTGTACATAGACTGTACATGTGTTCACTATAACTTGTGAAAAGGGCCAGATAGGTAAGCTTATCTGAAATGCATACACCAATGGTTCGAAAAATGTGTAACCATCTTTGGTTACCTGCGGTGTTGCCACTGTCAGTCAACTAACTGTATCCATTGTTCCATGGCACTATTTTTTATTAATTGGCAGCAGGAGCAGCCGATTTATGCCACTGATGTGCTCTACTGCCCCAACCTGGCATGGGTCTAGCATGTACTGGAATGGAATTAGTTACCACTGGGTATTTTAGATTGGTCTCCAGGAACCACCGAACCTCCAGGTCCCAGTGGGGGATCCGGGATCCCTGACCCTCTGACGTGGATGAAAGAATAGATTACTGTGGAAAATCCAAGACTGTTAAAATTAGAAGAACACAACCTGAAATTAGGTTGGCATGCCTTTGTTTGATATGAAAAAAGTAATATACATAAATATTTCAAACAACACAATGTTAATAGCAGCACTCTTGAAGATATGGGAAGAGGTTAGAAATATGTTCTACATAAAAATACCTAAATGGGTCACACCATTGGAGGTCTTTATAAATCCCACCTTATTTACTAAAGAACATCTATGGAGATGTGAAGAACTCTTAGATAAGGAAAATAATTTAAATCCGCAGGATGCTCTCCAAAGAAAGGGTATATGTTTGAACTGGTGGGAAAGGGCACAACTTAACTCTAGATATGCAAAGGATAAAGTATGTAGAACTGGACAAAACTTTATTGTATATAGAAAAAACATTTATAAAATCATTTTATACTTTGTTATTAGATATGAAAATGCAAGATGAAATAGTGAAATCTTCAATGATTAGATGGGCACAAAACATAGGGCATAATATACAGTTAATCCAATGGACTAAGGTTTGGAAAACTAATGTAAAATTTACAAAAGCTATGTCAGTTAAAGAAAACATATTTATAATGTTTTATAGATGGCATATGACTCCAGAGAATTTAGCAAAATGTTATCCAAGTATGTCAAATGTATGTTGGAAATGTAAGCAAAATACTGGGTCTTTTTCATATGCGTTGGACTTGTAAAATAACAAAAAAAATATTGGATATGGGTTCATGAGATATTGCAAAAAATGTTAGAAATAACTATACCATTTATTCCGGAACTATTTTTGTTAAAGATGATACCAGAGAATTTTACAAAAACCAGATGCTTATATGATTGTACATGTTATAAACATGGCTAGGATTTTATATGCAAAATATTGGAGAAAAGAAGTACCATCAAACGAAGAAACAATCTATACATTAATGGAAACAGGGGAAATGGACAAATTAACTTTACAATTACAAGATAAGAATGAAGAAATTTTTGAGAGAACTTGGTTCAGATTATATAAATGGATCGAAGACTATCTTAAAAGAAGTACAACATAATAATAAGCTCTACGTTTTGTGGCTAAATTGACTTAAGTGCATAAAAGAATGATTCCATCTATGTAAAGTACACAAGGTTATAATGAGTACATGCTTCATTTTTGTTGTGTGTTAGGTTTTTTTTGTCTTTGTAGTAATTGTCTTTATTTTTTATGTTGGAAAATTAATAAAATTCTTGTTAAAAAAGATTGGTCTCTTAAATGTTAACTCTGTTAGAATTAATTTTTATGTGCTGATGTTTTTATGGAATTGTTTTATTGAGTATTATGATGTCAGCTGCTCTGACCCTGTTTGCGGGATAGGGTGGGATAAAAGTACCAATCAATCAATCAATCAATCAATTTTTGGGAAACTTTCCATCTTCCATGTTTTTAGCTTTGAGAATAGAAATGGTTTGCTGAATTGCTGAACAGGAAAAATTGCTAGTGATTTTCTGTCCTTGCCGAGTAAAACATAATGTAGCTAACAAAGTGTATCCTTCACCACAACCCAACTTTGCCCAAATGAGAAAGCAGCAAGACAGCAGCACGTACAGACAGTAACGACAGCAGCAAGTGAAGTCCCAAATGCTTTCTTGGCTCCACTTGAGAATGTGTCATATCTTTTGAAAGATTGCTGAAGAGTCTGCAGAAGGCAAGAAAAGTCTGTCCAAACAGCCTGTACTGATCTAACGCTGCCTGAAACCCAATGTTGCCAAAAATAACACTGAACTTGAGGAGCTAAGAGTGTGCAAGAATTTTTTATTTATTCAGGTGTATTGGACCTGAAAAAAATATTGGTATTTCCTGATATTCCTGAATCCCAATATTGGTATGGTATTTAGATTTGGTAAATACTTGAGAAACCCAAATATATTCAGGTCCATTATACCCTGTGGGTGTCAGAATCTGACATTTCCCGGGTGGGAGGTGGTTTCCCTCACCCAGTCCACATCACTTGCTTCCCCGCAGACCTCATTATAGCTGCTGGGACTGTTATCTGTTTTGATGATGCATGGGACCTTGACTTCTTATTCCAACGGCTACTCGGCTGCCAGGTGCTTCTATGGTAGCGGCCTGGGAATTGCTGGGGAGGTTTCAATGGGGTGTGGGAAGGAAAGCCTGATGAGCAGTCACACATTTGGGCACACTTTCCCTGGGAAGCTTAACGGATATGTACATCGCACCATTTTTAATTAACCTGATTGGTGCCCCAACTCCCTTTTTGCTTTTGAATTATGTATAACTTACCCACAGCTCTATGCTCTGTATCACTAACACAAGAAGTGCTGACTACTATGAACCATTAAGAAATAAAAAAGACTTTTGTTTCCAGAAGGCCTGGCTTCTTGGCTCAATAAGGGTTCTCACAGAGGGGACCATTAAAGTCAATGGCAAATTTATCCTGGGATATATTCAGTGCTCTGGGGAAAAGAAGTTTGAGGTAGAGGCACCAAATTTGCAATGTAGCTGCTGGAGCCTCTCCTCAAAAAACCTCCCAGGTTTCAAAAAGATTGGACTAGGGGGTCCAATTCTACGGGCACCCAAAGATGGTGCCCCCACTCTCCATTGTTTCCAATGGGGGGAAATAGCAAGGCAATGCAAGCCCAGCAGAATGTCCCAGAGAATCTCTGCGAGAGAAAGTGAAGTGTGAGGGGGGCATTTTTGCAAGGTCAGCAGCAGAACCAGTGCAATGTGCCCAGTGAACCAGTGCCACTGTGACAGTGCCAAAACCCAACAGGACTAAGGTCAAATCTGAGAATCTCTAAGGTAGAAACTGAGGGGAGCACTTCTGCAAGAGCAGCAGAACCAATGCAATGTACTAGAGCCCAGCAGCAAAACCCACTGCCAACCTACTACTGCCTAGCAGCAGAACCCAATGTCATTGTGGCAAATGCCAGCTCAACAGGACTGTTGTCAAGCACAGAATCACAATCCAAGCAATGTCACACCAGAGAATCCCAAATAATCATAGAGTTTCTGTTTCATTCTTCAACATTTATAAAACTCTTGGCCAGTTTTGAACATTTGGAAATTCTTAAAAAGCAACTTGTAGTTAAATGACAATCAGACCATTTGATTAAAAACCACCCTTTCCCTTGGAAACTGGTGGGAAAAGGAACAGAACACTTTCTCCCAGATGGTTAGTAAATCATGTGTCACCATGCCTCTTGTTCAAGCCTACGTTATCTCCCACTTTGCCCATTTCTTTATTTTGATGTTGCCATTCAAGGAAGCCAAACACAGATACCATATTGATCTTTTGTTCAAGCATCTCATCAGACTCAGCTTTAATAACTGTTCCCTCCCCACTCCCCGGGACTGAGGTTAGCACTGAACTGAAGGATAAATGGAACAAAAAAAATTCCATGAAATTCTTAAGTGGTGTGTTCTGTGTTTGTACTTGGAGGCTATACTTCAGTGTCCTTCTGACAGTCAGCTCGCAGTGTGCCTGCTCTGTACTAGTCTCATACAGGGGCTCAGAGGCTGAACTATGATTCAGAGCTTCCTGAGTTTAAAGCTCAGTTCTGTCCTAGATGCACAGAAAGGCCTGAGGTAAGCCACTGTCCCTCAGTCCCCAACCTACAACATGGAGATGGAGAAAAGAGTGCTAGCCCATCATGTGTCTGGTGCAAAATATATAGAACAACTTATGGGAATTTTAGTATAATTTCCATTCCAAAGAGATTATTTTTCATTAAAATTGCTGACCTTGGGCTGACCATGTAACATATTGGGTAAGCATGGTTTTATGAAGTATTTGTAGTTTGCAACATCCTGGATCTCAGTAAAATTTATTTAGAATGATAGCATAATCCCAGACATTCCAAACTTTTTAAAAAATAAAATTCCAAGGATTGTCTTCTTCCATATGTCCTTGTGCACCAACTATGGTCATCAGGCAGCCATCTGTTGGCTATCCCACCACTAAAGGTAGCCCATCTGGCATTGACCAGAGCTCTGGCTCTATGGAACAGCCCCTCTGACAAGTGTTCCCTTTAAGCTGAGTTAGTGTGAGCTAGCTCACAGTTTTTTAACCACCTGCTGACACATTTTTGTCTTAGCTCAGGAAAGATGGCTCCAGAGCAAACTAATTTATGCTGTAGCCAAATCACTCGCTCACAAATTTAATGCCAGTAGCTCACAAAGTAGAATTTTTGCTCACAGGACTCCACAGCTTAGAGGGAGCATTGAAGGGGACTTGCTTGTTTCCCAGGGCATTTGAAGGGGTTTGGACAGCAAGCATATTTTAGGGGAGGCAGAGAGATCTGGGGCTTATTAATTGATCTTTGTTTTTAGCTGGGGATGTTTTAATAATTATTGTAAGCCACCTTGAACCCAGAGGAATGGTAGTATATAAATGTTTTAATTAAAAAAGTAAAAAAAGGCTTGTTCTTTAGATTTGATGTATCTGAAAGTGTGGCTACATGACAGGGCATACTGAACACCATGCTAGAAAACTGCCACAGTCAATAGCAGTAGTTGAGAAATAGGGTATCTTGTCAGAGTTTGCAAGAGAGGGGTGACAAGCATGATAAAGACCAACAATCCCTTTAACATTAGCATGCCTGATATAAATGGTGAGGTACTAGAATTTTAGGGAATTTAGGTGGCAGTCTGCTAGGGGCTCAGACCCAACTCTGCTCTCATTGTCCAGTTCTTTAGCCCTTCATTATTATTATGTTATTGAAAAAAAAATATCCTGGAGGCAAAAGAGCTTGTCTATCAATTTGAAGCACATCAGCATTCCAGAAAGCAAAACAATAAATCATGCTTTTAAAGAAACATATTAGAGAAAAGGCATTCCTTGACGCTAGATAGAAAATCTTAAATTCTTCGAGTTTTCAGCACTGATTTTTTTTTTTTAAATGTCCATTATTGGGGGGGGGGGGGGGGAACAGCTTAGAATGGGCAATAATAGTTGAATTCTTCATTATAGTCAGCTAACAATAATTGTTTCCCCGGCATTTAAAGAACTCCCACGCTTTAACTCTTATAAACACTTGTCTTCTAGAATGTACCCAGATGTCTGAACATTACAAAATGTCTGTGTTTTGATTACTGTACATTTGGGTGACTGATCTGTACCCCTGTATTCTGAGAGGAATTAAAAAATTTTTTAAAAAAACTCTAAACTGTGGCTGATGACTGCAGAATTTACTTAATGTTACAGTCCTCAACATTCATGCCAATCCCTGCTTCATTGAAATCAACTGAGTTTGCATATGGATTGAAACTTGTAGTCAGTTCATCTTGAGCAGAGGTTTCTTGTTTTCAATGGATTCCACTACTACCACTGAAAAACTCACATATTGTCTTATGGAAGTATCAAGCAAGGCTACCACATGATGATTGCAATGAGGAGGTGGAGTTATGGAACGCTGTTAGTCCCATGAAGTTCATAAGGGCCAAACTAAACATAAATGGGATGTAGAAGACCTTGTCAGAGTAGAGTAGAGTAGCTCTATTTGAGCCTTTTCAATCATCAGCAGATTGAGGATTGTACCCTTTTAACTGGAGACACAAATTCTCTGGTACCAAGTCAATGGAAATGTAAATACATCTCAGCTGGGCTGTGGGCAGCCTAACTATTATGGAGTAGCTCTGTTGATTCTGGGGGTTCTTTATAGTTAGTACCTTGAGGACTGAAGTCTGTTAATGGGAAACAAACAACTAAAGTACACTACCATGAAGGCATTATAAGGAAAACATGTGTTTTTTCAGGAAACAACCATACTTAGTTCAACAAGAATTGTTTGGAAGTAAGTGTGTGCCTATGTATGCCTAAAAGAGGCCCTCAAGGTTTAGGGCCAGTTTAGCAAACACAAACATTTCCTGGGCTGTAGCATTTCAGGCTGCAGGTGGGCCTGAATATATGAATGTTTCCTGGTAAAAAGAGCCCGTGTGGTACAGTGGTTAGAGTTTTGGACTAGGATCTGGCAGACCCAGAATCAAATCCCCACTGGGTGACCTTGGGCCAGTCACACACTGATTCTTAGCCTATCTTCCTTCAAGGGTTGTTGTGAGGATAAAATGGAGGAGAGAGAAAAGCTATAAGCCACCTTGGGTATCCACTGGACAGAAAAGTGGGATACAAATGAAATGAATAAATAAACTGAAAACTGAAAAAGCAGCTTGGCTGACTCCTTCTTTGGACGTGGCAAATTTCTATATGCAGAAAGTGTTTATCTTGAGGAAGTATTCAAATCCCCACCCCCAATGTGTAAACTGGCTCTTACACAAGAAAATACATTTTCAGGCTCATATTTTGCTTGTGGTCACACCCCAAATACTTTTTGGTGCACTTTGGATTTAAAGGGGTGTGTGCATATAACTGCTTTTCCATAGAGTAATGCAGAAGGGAAATAAAAGGAAGAATTTTTCTCAAGTTTTGATTGGTCGGTTGAATGATGTGGGAAGAAAAAGTGGTGGTGTAATCCTAAACAGAATTACACCCTTGTAAATAATTGGGTTTAGGTAGGTGGGAATCTGTTTAGGATTTCAGTGTGAGTCATGTAACATCAGACTTATGGAAGACAAAGAACTCAGTACATTTCTAGGAAAGTTAAGTAAACACAGAGGGAAGAACTGAACAAGCTAGGGAACAGTACAGACTTGTATTGTCCAGTATGCTTGCATAGGGCCTGTTTGGTCTACCTAAATGTAAATTTGCAGAGGGATATTTAAGAGGAAGGAATTACCTTCCTCCATGAGCCTGAAGCCTAGGAAAGAACAAGATCTTTTGAGGGGTCAATAGCCTGTGGATCTACTCAGGAAAGAAATCTTGATGTTTGATCAATTTCTTATCAGGCAAAAGTTCAGTTTAGTGAAATTTCACAGTCAGGCCTAAGGCTCTCAGTACTTTTATCATGGATTATTAGGCTTATCTTCTTAAGGAAGTTTTATTCTAGAGTCCCAGTTTTCCCTTAGACAAAGGAAGGACCATCTGATTAATTTCCACATTAAGAGGCAATGCAGCCCCAAGGACACAGCACTAATCTTCTTGCTTGTTTCTGCACCTCTGAAAATGATTCCCCAGGTACCTAGTACCATTGAAGGCAAAAGGGCTATAAACCAGTATTTGGCAATGTGCATACGATCACTGAATAATTTAAAGGTGGGCTAACATTTATTATTCCAACCATACAAGCACAAAACTACCAATCCTTTTATGTAACAGTGTGCACTTATATTACCTTATCTCCTAATTTGCATTAGCGTATCAAGAGACTTTTCATGAAAGTGTGTACACAGGGACCTTGCAGTGTTTCCCTCCCAGTGTCTATCCTCGCAGACATCAGAGAACCTCAGAAAAGCCATGGCTTGGGGGGGGGGGGGTCATCTCTTCTGCAGAAGTGTATGGGCATGGTACTTGAAAAAGAATGTGTGTCCAGTGGCAGCAGTTGTTGTTTAAAATGGGAAGAAATGGGTAAGAAGCTGTGAACTTGGTCATACCACTCATCAGCAGGTCCATAGATTGGGATTCCCCCTGGGGAAGGGATCCTACAGTCCAAGGATTGGGGATGCGTCCCATGTTCCCCTTCCCCCAGCAGTTCTGTCCATCACTAGAAAAGTTGGCTCCGAGCACAGTGGGACCCTCGTGGACTAATAATCACACAGTTCAGAAGACTGCAGAGAGGATGGGGCATGACTCAAAACCACCCTCTTCCATCAGCAGAGTTGTGCTAACAGAACAGGCAGGTGATTTTTGTCCCTTCCCCCCTCCTGACACATGTGGTTATTAGTTAACATGGGTCCTGTGTTGATTCTTGGGGTAAGATACAACTGCTGAAAGGATGAAAACATGGGAATGTTCTCCAAACATCTGTGCTTTCCATTGACAGATAACCAGATCCAATCATGTAATCCAATGTAATTGGATTTTGTAATTCATTTGAATTTTGCTTATTAGCCACCTTTTGGCTTGTAGAAAAGCCGTCTAAAAATATAAATAAAACACACAAGGAGATAATTGAAAACCTCAGTTTCATAGAAAGCAGGAACCATTTGGTGCTTTCTATTTTTTAAATTTTGTCAGTATATTCTTCCCCAAGTAGCTATCTGTGGAGCTTGCCAAGGAAGGCTTCCCAAATCACATACATAATGTACATCTATTTGTCTCACTCTAAATATTCTGATTCAGGTTTTAGAGCTGAAAGATTAAATGGAGGACTATGAAACCTTAGTACGCAACTTGCATAGGCACAGTCCAAAATATAAGTAGTTTACAAAACAGTAGCATCTGCTGTCGTCACAAATAAATTGTTAGCTAGATTCAATACCAGGAACTGATTGGCTTTTCTCTGTATAATCAAAGACAAGGGATATGATCAGAAAAACCATTAAGATGAAAAATATCAGAACTCAGAAAATAGATACAATGGCTTACTTCCACACAGAATTATTTAACATGAAAGGATGTTTTTCATCCCCCTTGAAGTGTATTTTTATAGGTTTAGTCACCATGTGGTTATCTAGACAAGAATGGGGCAGAGGTACATGGAATGTGACTGGTTTGCTGTCACAACCGTCAAGTTCAAAGCATTAAACTGGTGAACAAAAACACAATTGCTGGGGATTCTTAGTAATGTGTCAGCTAATGCTGCCATCCCCTGCCTGGGAGGTGGCATGGGTTGCCCTGCAATGTAGGACTCTTGGAATGTTCACTTTCATTTCCCTCCCTGCTTGCTTATCACTTGCCACCTAGCACTGACCTTGGAAGCTTGTTAGTGCCTACTGATGTATCTTCCCGCTTTTTCTTATGAGAACCTGCAGCCAGTATACTGGGTCCCTTTTTACTGATCTTTGTGATTGGTTGCATTCCATTGAGAGACCCTATTTGAATTCTGTATAATTGCCCTGTTCAGGGATCCTTCTAACCGTTACTGACACAGATTGTGTAGATGACCACAGCAGACCTTTCTCAATAAAGATCAACCTTCCTTAAGGATGCTTGTTGTGACCGACTCTGTAGGACTCTCACATAATGGGACTGACAATAGAATGACAAATAAATTAATGCCCTTGTATATAGCCATGGTGCAGCCTCATTTAGTACATTATGTACCTTTCTGGCCAACATATCTCAAAAAAGATATTGAAGAACTCAGAAAAGTACAGAAGAGGGCAACCAAGATGATCAGTGGGGTGCAGCACCTTTCCTATGAGGAAAAACTGGAGAATATGGGACTTTTAGTTTAGGGGGGAAAGGCTAATGGAGACATGATAGAGGTTATATATGAGATAAGGAAAGCTTTTTCTTCCTCTCTCATAATACTAGAACTCAGGGGCACACAATGAAGTTGATGGTCAAGAGGTACAGGGCAGACGAAAGGGAATAATAATTTACCTTGTGAATAATTAAATTGTGGAATTAATTGCCAGTGGAGACTGTGATAGGCACAAGCACAGATGGCGTTAAAGGAGGGGGGGTTAGAAAGATTCATGAATGAAAGGTCCAACAGTGGCTACTAGACATGATGGCTTAAAAGGAACCTCCTTAGTCAGAGGCAGTAAACCTCAGAAACCTAGTGCTAGAAGGCAAGATTTGTAGAAAACCTTGGCCACTGTGCCCTGTTTCTTGGTCCTCCCTGGCAATTGATTGGCAGTGATGAGAAACAGGATGCTGGGGTAGATGGATCACTGGTCTGATCTAGCAGGGCTCATTCTGTGTTCTTAAAGTCATGAAGCATTGCATGTTGCAAGGGGGTTTTCTCACTAGAGCCTCATAGTGTGAAGGAGGGATGGTCTGAGTCTCACCTGGAATATGAATATGTGAAGTGGTTTGTGTGACCATGCAAACACCCCAGCAAGTAGCATATCTGAATTCCTGATTGATTTCACTGTCCCAGCCTATGGACTAGAACAGCTAGATTTGAATCCAGTAGCACCTTAGAGACTAACTTGATTTGGGGGGGGGGGATTATGAGCTTTCAGAGTCAAAATTCCCTTGGTATCTGATGAAAGGAGCTTTGACTCTTGAAAGCTCACACATGCCCCCCCCCCCAATCAAGTTGGTCTCCAAGGTACTTCTGGACTTGAAGCTAGCTGTTCTGGCTGTTCTGCTGTAGACCAGCATGGCTACCCACTGAACCGATGGACTAGGGATCATGTGAACATCCCCGCTCTCTTAGTGTTGTGTCAGGGAGAAGCACAGGTGTGGATAGCCTGCTTCCCACAAATGTACTTTATACACATTATCTGCAACTTAAAATGTTTCTGCAGAGCTTGGGGATGTAGGAATGGAAGGAATGGGTCCCCTTTTATCTTTCCCCTTGAAGATTTCACAGTGTCTGAAAAGAAAAACTACACCACCCTTTTAGCTGCTGTGGTGAAAGCAGGCATTTTTAAAATAGAATTTAGCCCAGTGTGTTTTTAGCTGTACCCACCAGCTGTCTTAAAACTTCGCTGCTAACACTATATGCTGTTTTCATTTATGATAATTGCCTCCTGGTTCATTTTAAAAATAGAAGACTAGAACCATTTTTAGCCAGGGAGTCTATAGTAATGACAGACATCTGTTACTGGTGTTTCATACATGTTGGTTAGTGGGCTGTACAATAGCTGCTGAGCAGACCTCTTTTCAAAGTCCTTCTGAGGGCCCTAGCATGTGATCCAGGCCTTCTGTACCTTTGCAAGCTACCATTGTACTACCCAAGTGGCCGCTGCATTAACGTGCAAACAGTTGCATGCAGAAACTAAATACTTGCACACATAGGTGCTCTGATGGGCTTTGAGTGGTAGCCTTCAGATTTAAATCAGATTAAGGGGAATATTCATTTTTGCTTCCTTATTCAGTGCTCACACTATGGGCACACCAGCGCCTTCTGTTTTGGAAAAAGGATTTTTTAAAAATCTGTAAAGATGAAGGTGCATGCATGCAAATAACATTATATACATGTATTTCCCAATTTCAGTTTTTTTATCATGTTTTCCCATGGAAGACAAACATCAGACAGGTGAAGCTTATGCCTGCACAAGAGAAGAATAAAGGGAAGAGTACTTTCAAGCAACTAATTCTATACTGCATGAGGAAAATGGGAACTAGGTTTACACAGATTAAAGGAGAAAAGAGAGTAGTGGTGAGTAAGAAGAACTGAGATGGGGGGAGATGGACAACTGGGAATCTGGGCATGAAATGAATCGTAGTTGGGGAGAACACATGAAGCTGCCTTTTACTGAGTCAGATCACTGGTCTATCTATGCATCTGTTTGTTTGTTTTGTTTAGGACATTTCTGTGCTACATCTTCAGAATTCCACTTTAGGAGGCCTACAATTAAGAACAATAGTATAAAAATACCTGAGCCATTAAAAAATCCCAAGGCATTAAACAAAAAGCTATTAGACATAAGCAGCAGAAAACTTATCCATAAAACGGAAGCAGCAGCAGTTATGAAATCTCAAGCAACTAATGGTGATTCCATCCATGGGTAGTTCCAGGCGAGAGAGGAGCAGAGGTGGTTAGCCATTGCCTTTCTCTGCATAGCAACCCCAGTCTTCCTTAGTGGTCTCCCTTCCAAGTACTGATCATGGTCAACCCTGCTTAGCTCCCAAGCTCTGATGTGCCTGGGCTAAGCCAGACTATTTGGGAAGCAGACCATGGAAAAGTTGATAAGATAACCCCATCCCCATTGAAAGCCTGGTAAAAAAAGGTGTGTTTTAGTCTGCCACCTAAAAGAAAGTAAAGTGGGTGCCAAGGGAGTAGAGATGGACACAAATCAGCTGAGGAACTTAAGTTCATCACAATTTTTAGCTGGTTTGCGGTTTGTGAAGTGATGTTCACAAACTGAAGAACCACAATGAACTTCCACAAATTTTGATGCAGTTCATGGCAGTTCATGAAAAACAGCTGAGTGGCAGGGAACAGCTCTTCATGAAAAACAGCTGAGTGGCAGGGAACTCCCTGCCACTCAGCTGTTGGGTTTAAATAGCTTGGAGACATTTAAACCAAACCACTGAGCGGTGGTTCCCACTGCTCAGCCATTTGGAAACCCCTGCTTCCTGCAAAAAGCCATGGGGAGCAGAATGCAGAAGATTAAACTCTGAATGACTCAGAAGCCAATATGAACTGTTTCAGTTGGAGAACCAGCCTATCGATTCGTGGTTCAGTTCATGTTTCAGCCACAAACCAAACTGCAAAGATGTGGTTTGTGCCCATTCCTATAGGTGAGCCTCAAGGGTGGGGGTGTTCCAAAGACTGGTGTTGTCTACTTTGGTAGCAGCTGTCCATGGTCTCAGATTGAGGTCATTCATATAACTTATGACCTTGATTTTTTTTAAATGGAAATGATGGATAATGAGCTGGGACTCTCTTCAGGCAAAGCAGGTACTCTGCCACTGAGCCATGGCCCTACTATAGCCAGCTGGCTCTGAAAGTTCAGAAGCAGTGTTGCCCTGCAAGGCGCGTATTGTGCTCTTATAGACGCAAAGTCTATAAGTGCTAAAATGGACTGTGATTATAAATGTGAAAAAAGAGATTGAGATATAAGGTGACCAGATTGTGATGCCAGCTGTACACACGCACCTGCAGAATCCTGAGATGATGTGCCAGTGGTTCCCAAGGTCACCTGTTCCAAGATGTATCCCTAAACACAGAAACACAGGACAGCCACTCACCACTGTGGTTCAAACACATGTTTCCCGATGCCATTTGGAAAGTCTTTCCTACAACACAGGCAACCCCCCCCCCCCATCTTCTCTGCATGGAAGGCATAAAAGACTATTTCCCACCTTCCATTGAAGGAGGACATGGCCTTCCTAATCCACTCAAGGAACCGGTTTTGCTCACTCTGAGACAAAGGCGGTATCTACAAAAGTGCTGGCTGATGAGTCATCCTGACCCTCGAGATGTCTCCACCACAGTTCAGTTAGAGTTTAATATTGACCAGCCCCTTTAGCCCTTGTCCTCATTGAGAACGTGACCTTTGGAATGGACCACAAGGGGTTGTCTCAAGGGAGGTGGCCAGCAAAGCCCTCCCCCAGAGCCCCCGTACAAAAGTGGGCACCCAGCAACGTGCTCTCTCTCTAGACTTTTAGCTCTCTCTCTCCCCCCTGACCTTTAAACCCACCCTGCTTCTACAACTCTTGGACAGCAGCTAGAATCCTCACGAGTTTCTGCCAGTTCAGAACACAATCCTTATTCCCTTTTAGTCTTCCCTATTCTTCAACTGGGACGCGTCATCTCGCTGAGGACAGGTAAATATTGCCCCTCAACGAAAACATCCTGCTCATGCGAATGACTATTATTGTCTATCTGATTTCTCAGAATCTGTGTAACTGTGTGTGTGCTTGTATATTGTTTGAATGTGAAGTTCCTTCAGTAAAGAAACCATTTTGTACTGAAGCCAGCCTCTGTGTCTATTTCTGGTTCTTCTGGAAGAAGCGGGACCCCTGTATATAAAGGTGTTTGTTCCCTAATTATCTATTGCTATATTTATAATATCTCAAATTCCTGAATATTAATAATAACTAAAGGCAATCAGACTAACAGCAGGACATGAGATGTCATTCCTTGTTTTATTCCAAGTGTATGATATTCAGAGGTATATTGCCTCAGAACATGTAAGTTCCATTTAATTATCATGGATAACAACTGTTGAGAGACCTATCCTCCATGAGTATATCAGATTTTTTTACAGCTATTTGAGCTAGTCACTAAACCATGCAGCTGTGAATTCCTTAATTTAATGATGGGTTGGGTGAAAAAGTAGTTTGATTTATTAGGCTCTCTGAATTCATTGTTTCCTTTGTTCTGTGTGAACATGTGCTAGTTTTCCTTCAGACTCATTGGGCAGAGACACTGTGGCAGATAGTGTGATTTGCATGCAGAAGATCCCAACTTCAGTCCCCAGAATTTAAAAGATCAGGTTGAAGGTGACATAAGAACATAAGAGAAGCCAATGTTGGATCAGGGCAATGGCCCATCCAGTCCAACACTCTGTCACACAGTGGCCAAAAACACCAGGCACCCTCAGAAGGTCCAGCAGTGGGGCCAGGACACTAGAAGCCCTCCCACTGTTGCCCCCCCCCCAAAAAAACACCAAGAATACAGAGCATCACTTGCCCCAGACTGATACTTTGTGGCTAATAGCCACTGATGGACTTCTGCTCCATATGTTTACCTAATTCCCGCTTGAAACCGTCCATGCTTGTAGCCAGCACCACCTCCTGTGGCAGTGAATTCCACGTGTTAATTGCTCTTTAGGTGAAGAAGTACTTCCTTTTATCTGTTCTAACCCGACTGCTCAGCAATTTCATGGAGTGCCCAGGAATTCTTGTATTGTGAGAAAGGGAGAAAAGGACTTCTTTCTCTACCTGCTCTATCCCATGCATAATCTTATAAACCTTGATCATGTCACCCCTCAGCCGTCATTTCTCCAAGCTAAAGAGCCCCAAGTGCTTCAACCTTTCTTCATAGGAAAAGTGTTCCAACCCTTTTATCATTTTAGTTGCCCTTTTCTGCACTTTTTCCAATGCTATAATATCTTTCTTGAGGTGTGGCGACCAGAACTGTACACAGTACTCCAAATGAGGTCGGACCATCGATTTATAAAGGGGCATTATGATACTGGCTGATTTGTTTTCTATTCCCTTCCTAATGACCCCCAGCATAATGTTGGCCTTTTTCATTGCAGTTGCACACTGTCTCGACATTTTCATTGAGTTATCTACTACGACTCCAAGATCTCTCTCTTGGTCAGTCTCTGCTGGTTCGGACCCCATCAACGTGTATTTATAGTTAGGATTTTTGGCTCCAATGTGCATCACTTTGCACTTGGCCACATTAAACCCCATTTGTCACGTTGATGCCCACTCGCCCATCCTCGACAGATCCATTTGGAGTGCCTCAGAATCCACCCTGGTTCTCACCACGCTGAACAACTTTGTGTCATCTGCAAATTTAGCCACTTCACTGCTTACTCCCAACTCCAAATCATTAATAAACAAGTTAAAAAGCATCGGACTGAGTACTGATCCCTGCAATACCCCACTGCTTACCTCCCTCCACTGAGAAAATTGCCCATTTATACTCACTCTCTGTTTCCTTTTAATTAGCCAGTTTTTGATCCACAAAAGGACTTGTCCTTTTATCCCATTACTATTGAGCTTACTTAGGAGCCTTTGATGAGGAACTTTATCAAAAGCTTTCTGGAAGTCAGGGTAAACAACATGTGACATGTAAGATGAGAATCTGGAGGGCCACTGATAGTGGGCTTATTAATGTTTTAGTTAACTTTTAAAATGTATTAATTCCATCATTTTGTGATGTAAACTTTTGAATTTGAATTGTGTGTATCTGCTTATCGTATTTTACTGAATATGTGTATTAGACCTAGCCTGAATTAAGTCCAACAAGCTTTATAGACCATTTATAGACCTTATATACCATTTTATGATGAATAAGCTGGAACTGGAATTGAACTTTCTTCCTAGAGAGATTTGTCAGTCCCCTTCTGCCACCATCTTCTGCCAGGAGAAGTGATCCCTCCTTCCTGTCCAATGTTTTATTTGTTTTAACTGTTTCAATTGTTGTTTTTTATGTCTATGCATATTTTAGCTCTGCTTTTAATTGCTTTAATGATGTGATGTTGTTTGAATGGTTTTGATGGCCATAAAATATGATTTTACTATATATGTTTTAATTTGTCATCTGCCTTTGGTGACCCATGTCAGGGCAAAAATGCAAGTTGCGAGTTTTGTAGAAAAAGAAAAAAGTGTTCCCTCTAAGCTGAGTTAGAGTGAGCTAGCTCACAGTTTTTTAGCCTCTGGCTCACACATTTTTGTCTTAGCTCAGGAAGGATAGCTCCAGAGCAAACTGATTTATGCAGTAGCCAAATCGCTTGCTCACAACTTTCATGCCAGCAGCTCACAAAGTAGAATTTTTGCTCACAGGACTCCACAGCTTAGAGGGAGCATTGGGCTGCAGGTAGACCCACTGTCAAGGGACGTAAAGACTGCTTCTGTCTGAACTCAGGTTTATTTTGTTAGAATGGGTATCTAAAAGAACTGTTGCAGTGCCTTCTTTGTCAGTGTTCAGAAAATGCTGCAAGGCTGAAGGGTAGTTCATTGTTCTTTATTGTTACTACTGTCTGTTGACCCTGATAATAGTAGTGGTTGCTTTTATTACACAACATATTTTATTGTAACATTTTACTATCTCTTGGGGGTTTTGTTTGTTTACTATGGGTATGTATGGAAATTGCTTTGAGGGATTACTGTTTTCAGACAAGTGGTATGTAAACATTTTAAATAAATAAACATATTCCTCTGCTGTTTATCTGTAGCATCAGGTGTTAAAAGGTATATTGTCTTTGCACATGGAGATTCCCTTTAGCTTTCATAGCTGAGAAATAAGACTTTCATGGGAATAGCTGGAGTAGACTATATAGGAAGAGCTTTGCTTGCCTGGACTGGAATGAAGGTGTGGTATACAGTTGCCAACCTCCATGTGGGGCCTGGAGATCTCCCAGAGTTACAAGGGATCTTCAGACTACAGACAGTGGTTCTGGAGAAAATGGATGCTTTGAAGGATGGACTGTATGGCATTATACCCAACTGAGGTCTCTCCCCTCCCCAAACTACACCCTCCCTCCCCACCCACTGCAAACTCCAGGAATTTCCCAGCTGGGAATTGGCAGCCCTAGGTAAAAATAACTTAGCAGGTTGGGGAGGGGAGTTTCAGCATCCCCATTCCCATTTTGGATGCAGCATCCACTGTGGGAATGCTTCAGCAATGGAACAGGAGTTATCCCAAAAACCTCCAGATAAGAGCTCCATGCATGCCACTATGTCTTGAAAGAAAAAGGGGAAGCAAATGTAACAAATGAATGCAGCAAATTATATTTCAGATCTGTATGGTATCCTTTAGATAGAAATCTCAAATGTGTGGCTGCTATGCTTTTATAAACCAAGTCCTCAAATCTCTGGTCATGCAGGCAAACATCAGCTTAATGATATTCTATTAGATGGCAACAACCCTTTGTTTTTAGAGGCATGGATTAGTTATACCTTTTTTTCAAGGTGACTTCCTTTGCTATTGAAAATGGGAAAACAAAGAGCTGAACAAAAGCATGATCTCTCCCTATCACCTCTTTGCAGGCTGTTCTATGTAGATTGTCTATTCTTTATCTTGAAGATGATGTGAATTAAAAACGTTTTATCTGTTTGCTAAGAGCCTTTTGTCAACTTATATTAAGATTCCATTTTGTCATCCTTACTGTGGCCAGTGACTAAAAGCAAGTGTGTGCAGCTGAAAAGGTGAAATAGGATTGGAATCTATAAGATTTTGTTAGGAGCTAAAAATCAAATTTAGACCAGTCAGGCTTCCATTGTATATACAAGATTTGAATGCTGGCTGCATTCAGATTTTTTTTTAACTTGGCAAATGGGGAGGGGGGACTTGCTGTGGCTAGAGAACCATGGTTCAGTGGCAGAGCATCTGGATTGTGGGCATAAAGTCCCATCCCAGATTCATTTTCTGGCATCTCCAGTTTCAAGGATCAGGTAGCTCTTGAGGCAAAAAGAACTCTGCCTGGAACTCTGGAAAGCTGCTAACAGTTTGAGTAGACAAGACTGACTTTGGTGGACCAATGGTCTGATTCAGAATAAGGTAGTTTCAAGTGTTCATGTTAGAAACAAAAAGTGGGTATCTGTAGAGACTCATGCAGGGGGAATCCCATCTCCTCCCTTTGCCCAAAGGGCTAGCCATTTCCTGGGCAGCCTGCCCATTGGCAATATACCTGATTCCCTCCCATCACCACCCACCCACTTCACCCACCCATTTGCCAGTTACTGAGGGGTAGAGATTGGGGGATCCTTCCTTATCTGCCTGCTTGCCTGCACTGCTGCCATCCTATGGCTTGAGGTGCAGTGGGGGGGGGCAGCACTGATGGTTCCTTCTATTGCTGCCTACCCATATCGGTGCCCTCTGCAGTGGTATGGGGGCAGTGGGGCAGATCCTCTCTGTCCATCATCACTTCTATCCTCCTTCCCACTGCTCCTGGTTATCTTTCACCACTTGATCACCATGTTATCACCTCTGTGATGGGGGGCCATGGTAGCTTCTCTACCCCTACTTGCCTGCCTGCTGCTGTACGGGAGGGGAGCAGTGGGTCCTGCCTGCCTGTAGTGCCCAGGGCCGGCTCTATCACTAGGCCAACTAGGTGGCCGCCTAGGGGCGCAGCTGGCAAACAGGGCAGTGGAGAGACTGAGAGAGACTCAAACCAAGAGATAGTGTGCTTTATGCAAACCATGATTTACCATTATGTCTGAATGCAGTTTTGCATTCAGGCTAAGAAGCAAACTTACCCTTGGGTCAATGCAGATAGACTTGTAAGTGCTGCAGCCAGCTGGTGCAGGTGGCTGTTGGTGGGGCTGGAGAGCTTGTGAGCCCAGGCAGGCAGGCGGGCACTGGAGCCAGGGGGGTGTCCCTTGTGGGCGGGTCTCCAGCGGTGGAGAGGGTGGCGGCGGCAGCGGTGGGGCGCCTTGCCTAGTGTGCAAAAAACCCTGGGGCCAGCCCTGGTAGCCACTTGGGTGTGGCTTTCTCTCCCCTTTCTCTGGTTTCCAGAGAAGAGGCGTTCATGGGTTGCCAGGCAGCATGTGGGCTCCTCCTCCCCTCGTGGTAAGTTTACTTAGTGTGTGCATGCACAGACAATATATTCCTTTAGGTATCCACAGATGGGGGACATGTTGACCGTTACATAGATTGACATGCAGAGGACTAGCAAGGACTTGCAGGGAATCCCTCATTTCCAACTCCCCCACTATTTCCTCTTTCCCTTCCCTGGAAGCCCCCATAACCTCTTCCTTTCTCCTGTTTCCTTTTCTCCATCGCACCCTCCTGCCAACCTACCTTTATCTACCCCTTCTTCAGGTTCCCCTTCCCACCAGCAGCCTCTCCTTGGAAAAAACTGTAAGAACCTGCAGGGGACACCTCATTTTCTCCCCCCTCTCCCCCTTATTTCCTCTATCCCTCCCCTGGGCAACCCCAATATGTTTACATGTCCATGATTCTTCTCCTTCCTACTCACCAATCAACCATTTATCGCCCCCCTCATCTCTGATTATATTAAATATTTACTGCATTTTCAACCCCACATTTTTCTGCACTGGGGACCCAGAGCAGCTTACTTCATTTTCCTTTCCTCCATTTTATCCTCACAACAACCCTGTGAGGTAGTTTAAGCTGAGAGTGTGACTGCCCAAGGTTATCCAGTGAGCATCCATGACAGAGTGGGCTTTGAATCTGGGTTTCCCAAACCCTAACTGCAATTTAACCACTACACCATGCTGGCTATTGTGAGGTGACTGCAGTTGAGCTTGTCATGAGCACCACCACCAACCAGCTTAGCATCTCAGACTTGGAGTCCTCAGAGGAAGAGTTGAGGAGCCAAGGCCACCATCTGAGGAGGACCAGGGAAAGCCTGCTGACAATGGTCCAGCAGCACCAGAAGCCATCCTGCCTGAGCCTACAATGGAGGCCTTGCCACAGGACCCTGAAATAGTTACCAGGGCCCCATTGGGCAGGATGCAAACCTGAGCCTAAAATCCCACAGGGGACACTTCCACCCAGGACTCATTTCATAGCAGGAGCTCCTCTGCATATTAGGCCACAAAGCCCTGATGTAGCCAATCCTCCAAGAGCTTAAATTAGCCCCTGTAAGAAGAGCTCTGTAAGCTCTTGGAGGATTGGCTACATTAGGGGTGTGTGGCCTAATATGCAAAGGAGCTCCTGCTACGAAATGAGCCTTGCTTCCTCCCTGCAGGAATAGTGACAGCAGAATGCCTCTGCTGAGGTGGCCCACAGGAGGTGAAGTGCTTGGCTGGCTGAATGCAACCCCATCCCAGAACCAGAGCATGAGAACAATAATTCTTTGCAGGATTCTGGCCCAAGCACAGTGCAGCCACAGGAGCTCAACACCTGCCAGCAGGGCAGCTGAGCCTATTTAAGCTGAGGCTTGGGAAAGCTGCCTTGCTGGGAAAAAAAAAACCCAGTTCACCAGGTATAAGCCTGTGTCTCGGTTATAGCTTCTTGTCTCCTGGTTCCTCGCTCCCAGCTCCTTGTCTCTGGCTCCTGTTGACGTTCAAGGCTTGCTATCCAAGCCTCAGGGCACTATCATTTGCAGGCCAGAATACAACTGCATAAAGCAACTGAGCCTCAGAGACAGATGCAGATTTTGTGGTAGCAAGTTGCCCCTTTCACTTGCCTTTTATTGACAGAAACGAAGGCTGGAAGATTGGCAATACTGTTGTGGTTTTCTAGTAATGACCACTGAAGGCATTCATTTTTTAAAGTGATAATTTCTGCTTCCACCATGCTTTATTGTGAATATAATACATAGAAGTTAGCTCAAGATGAATATAGAGTTGAATGATAGCTTGAAAGAGCATTGAGTATAGTTGCTTTTTTCTGTGTTTTGTTTGTTCTGTCTGGCATGTGCATTTTGTGATTGCTTGATGTCATATATGTTTGTGGGTTTCTGAGGTTTTTTTGTAAGTTAGAGGTATAACCATTTGTGGTATATTTGCTTTGATGGTAGCTTGTCGTAAGGTATCATATATTCTAATACTGGAGCCCAGATACTTGTAAATTTAGAGTTCATTGGTGATGTGGGGTTATGTGTATTGTATTTGTTATTTTGGCCATAACAAATTGTTCCCAAATTTTATCTTGCCAGATTTCAATTGTTGGCGGTGAGGGGGATTTCCAGGAAGCTGCAATTGTCAGTCTGGCTTTTGCTAGTAGTATTGCTATAAGTACTTTACACTCTCCTCTTGACGAGTTGTCCCATAGATTTAATAAAGCTATTTCTGGTGTGCAGGAGATGGTTTCTTGTGTGATTAGAGTGATTTATGTTATCACTTTTTTCCAGGATTGAAGGATTTGAGGGCACGTCCACCAGCAGTGGAGGTGAGTTCCTGTTTGCCCACAGTTTTTCCAGCAGGTTGGTTTGGTGGTAGTTTTAATTTTATATAGTTGATGTGGGGTGAGGTACCATCTTGAAATTAGTTTGAAGAACTGAAGTCATATATTGTAAATTGAGGTGTTATTTGCAGGTGGTTTCCATATATTTTCCCATTGTGAATCTTGTATGCTTGAGCTGAGTTCTTCTTTCCATCTGTGTTGGTATTTCATCTTGCTATTCTTGTTATCTTCCATTTGAATTACTTTGTAGATTTTTGATAAAGTCCCTTTTGGTGAGTCTGGATATGCTAGAATTCTTTTCTAGGCTTGTTAGTTTTCTTTGGAAGATTCCTATGTCTGCTAGTTGTTCTGTCACATTTTTGAGATGTAAGTATTGGTACCATGGTGCTTGTCCTAGTTTAAGGTTGAAGTATTTTTTATCTTGAATTTTGTCTTTATTTACTAGATCATAATTGCATTCTAGATTTGCTTTTTCCAGATTTTGAAATTTTCAGGAGGAAACCAGTCCTGATGAGTGCCTGTTGATATTTGGGATATACCTGTGGGTAATAGTTTTTTTTTCTGTTGATCCCATATTTTTATTGTAGTTGTGAGTAGAATATTGTTCTTTATTGTTTTCGGTCTCTAGTTTGGTGTGATCCAGAAAAGTTCATGGATATTGTAATGTTTGCAGTATTTTTTCTCTAGACCCCCTAAACAGATAGGTTTATGTAGTACATTGCTATTAATTCTTGATTTTTTTTCTGCTCAATAGAAATTGGATTATAAGAGCTTGCTAGTTGTGGAGGTCTTTATTCGTTACGTTGACTGGCAGAGCGCAAAAGAGGAAAAGAAATTTGGGTATTATGAAGCTTTTTATTAAGTGGAATCCATCGGTTAGTGACGAGTTCCATCCTTCCCAATCTTTCAGTAGAGTTTTTGTGGTGTTGACTAAGTTTTGGTAGTTATGCTTGTGTAGGTCTTTGTGTTTAATTGATATTTGTATTTCTAGATGTCTCCATTTATCTGTGATCCATATCTATGGGAATTTTACATTTATTTTCTTTTTCATATCCTCGGTGATATTTATTGGATAGATTTCTGATTTACTTGGATTTATGTGCAGTCCAGATATGGAGTCAAAATTATCTAGAACCTGTTGAATTTCTCTTAACGATTGTTCAGGTTTTGATATATGAAGAGTTAAGTCATCCGCATACAGGTTGATTTTATGTTCATATTTATTTAAAACTATTCCCAAGATTTGAGGATTTGTTCTGAGGTCTTTGGCTAATGGTTCCATCGCCATTGTAAATATTAGGGGTGACAAGGGGCATCCCTTTCCAGTGCCTCTTGACAGTGGGGAAAAATGTGGAATTGCATCTGTTAACCCATATTCTAGTTTTGTTATGAGAGCAAATAGTATATATTGCTGTTAAAAATTTGTCTCCAAATCCTAATTTTTTGAATAATGTTGTCATGTATGGTACCTCAACCAAATCAAATGCTTTTCAAAATCTAGTGCCAATATAATAGATTCTTTGTGGGATTTTCTCTCGTGTGTGATAATGTCTATGGTTCTTCTTACATTGTCTGTTAACTGTCTATTTGGGATAAAGCCAGTTTGGTCTTGTTTAATGTAGCAAGGTATGAATTTTTTCAGTCTGTTCGCAAGGATATTTGTGAATATTTTGTTGTCATGGTTGAGTAATGCTATTGCTTCGTATGATGATGGCTTGGTTGAGTCCTTGTTATCCTTATGTATAACTATTATTGCTAATTCAGACCAAGATGATGGTAATGTTCCATTTTGCAGTGTTGTTACACATTTTTGCCAAGTGGTTTGCCAATACTGCACTGTAGGTTTTGTGGAATTCTGCTGGTATTCCATCCAATTCTGTGGCTTTGTTAGATTTGAGGGTTTTGATGGTGTCTAGTATTTCCTTATTTGATATATCGGGCTCCATTAAACTTGAGTGTTCTTGCGACAGTTGAAGTAGCGTTTTTGATGGGTTAGGTGTTTCTCTATTGCTTCTTGTTTTGGATGTCTAGTGCTGTATCATTCTTTGTAGTATTCAGCAAATGTCGTGGCAATTTCTCTGGCTTTGTATTTTTGTTGGCCCTTTTTGTGTGTCATCACACTTATTTGAATTGATTTTCTTTTATCTTTAACTCTCCATGCTAGTATTTTGGTATTTTTAGAAGAAGAAGAGATCAAATTTATACCCTGCCCTTCACTATGCAAGGGAGTCTCAGAGCGGCTTACAAACACCTTTCCCTTCCCCTCCCCACAACAGACACCCTGTGAGGTAGGTGGGGCTGAGAGAGCTCTGACAGAAACTGCTCTTTTTCAAAAACAGCTGAGCCAGAACTATGGCTTGCTCAAGGTCATTCAGCAGGTGCAAGTGGAGGAGTAGGGAATCAAACCTGGTTCTCTCAGATTAGAGTCCATGCACTCAACCACTACACCAAACTGGCTCTCTTTTAGGTGATTTCTGCCAGTATTTCTGTTTGAAATATATTACATTTTTTTGTATTTGTGTTATTTCTAGGTCGTATTTGTGTTATTTCTAGTTTGCATTCTGCCTTTAATTTTTGGTATATTTTTTTTGTTTCCTGATATTTTGTGGTGATTTTCAAGTTCTGTGATGAGGGCCAAAGTCTCTTAATGCTTCTTTTTCTTTTTTGATTTTAGCGGTAATTGCTATCATGGATCCTCTCAGGGATCATTTCGTAGCAGGAGCTTCTCTGCATATTAGGCCACACACCCCTAATGTAGCCAATCCTTCAAAAGCTACAGGGCTACTGTAAGCTCTTGAAGGATTGGCTACATCAGGGGTGTGTGGCCTAATATGCAGAGAAGCTCCTGCTACGAAATGAGCCCTAGATTCTCTTATGATGGCCTTCACTGTGTCCCATAATATGGTTGGAGTGATGTCCTGAGTCTCATTTTCTGCGAAGACATTTTTTAATGTCCTGTTAGATTTTTTCTTTTGCTATGGTGTTTAATAAAATACTTCTATCCATTGACCATATGTGATCGGAGATTGTTTTTGTGTTGGTCCAAGTTACCTACTATCCATGTGTGGTTTGTTAAATATCTATTGGCCCCAGTCACATGTGCCAGATAACGCAGAGGGGAGGCAAGGCTATTTGCACCATTGCAATTTGACCTGCCACTATACAATCAGATGCAACGGCAGTGAACTGGTGGGGTTTTTTTGTCGGCACAAGTTTCTGGCATGCTTTAACAAGGGAGCAGGAGTACATTGGAGCGATCACATGGGAACCTTCATCTGCAGGCCGTTGCAAACCCCTTCGATAGTGGACTTTCGCTGGTAGTTTTTAACTGCACTTCGGTGGGAAGAAATGGGTTGGCGTCAGGTGTAGGACATTTGCCAGATGTTCCCTTGTGATCACACCAGTAAAATCCACCTGACATTTGTGCCTATTGCACTGCTACTTCTCCATGTGATCAGGGCCTATTGTCTATCTCCATTGAGGTAAGTGTTGCTAAAAGTGAATGGGAAACTAATATGTAGTCAATCCTAGTGAAGATGTTATGTCTAGAGGATAAATATGTGTAATTCCCCCCCCCCGAGGTGTAGTGCTCTCCAAGTATCATGTATATGATATTTTGAAAAGAGTTATGCTAGTTTGGTATCCACTGTTGCTTTTAGGGCTTTGCTTGGAGTTGGCCATGTTCTATTAAGTTTTGTGTTTGCAATAAAATTTAAGTCACCTCTTATGAAAAATTTTCCTTCTTGAAAGTGGGTGAGTTCTGAGAAGATAAAATCTAGAAAGGGCATTTGTGTTTTGTTTGGAGTGTATATTAAGGCTAAAGTTATTTTTTCCCCCTCTATAGTTTCTTCGGTAAATATGTATCTGCTCAGTGTGTCTTTCACTGTTGCCACTAAATTATATTTCAGATTTTTATTTATCAGGATTACTCCTCCTCTGGAATTGGATGTTCTTGGAGCTTGGATCTGTATTGGGTATAGGGAGCATTTCAGTATCGGTATATCATCTGTTCATATATGGGATTCTTGAATGTATAGTATGTCTGCACTCATACATTTTACTTGTTGTAATATTCTTTTTTTCTTGATATTGTTGTTCAAGCCTCTTCTGTTCACTGAGATAATTTTCATCCTGTACGTTGCTGATAGTCTTTTTCACTTTAAGTATTATTTGTTTAATTGCTTGTATGTGTTGTTTTGTAAGGACTAGTCTTCTATTATTTTTGCTTCTATGGGCTGAAAGTGTTGATTTATTTATCTAATGTCTGGTCGTCTGGTGTCTTTCTTGTTGTTGTTGTGATGATTGTATTTTGATTCTCTGTGGTGTGTGTGCTAAAAAGTTTAGCTAGTTTTGACTGTGAATTCTAGAATGTAAAGTTGTACTCCAGTGCCTCTATATTCTAATAAGTTTGCTCTTTTAATTTGTTAGTAAGGTTATGCATTGTTAGAAATTCTATCTATATTATTAGGTATAATGCATATATTAAAATACATATGCTATCTCTTCCCCCCTCCCCCAATCATGTAAGTGCTGTAGAGTTTGTTAAAATTTGATCAGTAAAAGGTAAACTTATAACAACAAATAGTAATGTATTAAAAGATTATTTACTATTTAATTCAGTTCAGTTCCCTTTGGTAGGTTCATGTTGGAAATAATGGCTGACCTTGTGTCCTTTGGCTGGGATAGTTGAGGAGAGCCTCCAGCTGAGTCATAAGAACATAAGAGGAGCCAATGTTGGATCAGGCCAGTGGCCCATCCAGTCCAACACTCCGTGTCACACAGTGGCCAAAAACACCAGGTGCCCTCAGTAGGTCCAGCAGTGGGGGCAGGAATCCCTCCCATTGTTGCCCCCCCCCCAAAAAACACCAAGATTACAGAGCATCACTTGCCCCAGACTGAGCATTCCTATCTATACTTTGTGGCTAATAGCCACTGATGGGACTTCTGCTCCATATGTTTACCTAATTCCCTCTTGAAGCCATCCATGCTTATAGCCACCACCACCTCCTGTGGCAGTGAATTCCACAGGCTAATCACTCTTTAGGTGAAGAAGTACTTCCTTTTATCTGTTCTAACCTGACTGCTCAGCAATTTCATGGAGTGCCCACGAGTTCTTGTATTGTGAGAAAAGGACTTCTTTCTCTACCTGTTCTATCCCATGCATAATCTTATAAACCATGATCATGTCACCCCTCAGCCATCATTTCTCCAATCTAAAGAGCCCCAAGTGCTTCAACCTTTCTTCATAAGAAAAGTGTTCCAACCCTTTTATCATTTTAGTTGCCCTTTTCTGCACTTTTTCCAATGCTATAATCTTTTCTGAGGTGTGGTGACCAGAACTGTACACAGTACTCCAAATGAGGTCGCACCATCGATTTATACAGGGACATTATGATACTAGCTGATTTGTTTTCGATTCCCTTCCTAATGACCCCCAGCATAGTATTGGCCTTTTTCATTGCAGTCGCACACTGTCTCAACATTTTCATTGAGTTATCTACTACGACTCCAAGATCTCTCTCTTGGTCAGTCTCTGCCGGTTCGGACCCCATCAACGTGTATTTATAGTTAGGATTTTTGGCTCCAATGTGCATCACTTTGCACTTGGCCACATTAAACCCCGTTTGCCACGTTGAGGCCCACTCACCCATCCTCGACAGATCCCTTTGGAGTGCCTCAGAATCCTCCCTGGTTCTCACCACGCTGAACAACTTTGTGTCATCTGCAAATTTAGCCACTTCACTGCTTACTCCCAACTCCAAATCATTAATAAACAAGTTAAAAAGCATTAGACTGAGTACTGATCCCTGTGGTACCCCACTGCTTACCTCCCTCCACTGAGAAAATTTCCCATTTATACTCACTCTGTTTCCTTTTAATTAGCCAGTTTTTGTTCCACAAAAGGACTTGTCCTTTTATCCCATGACTATTGAGCTTACTTAGGAGCCTTTGATGAGGAACTTTATCAAAAGCTTTCTGGAAGTCAAGGTAAACAACATCTATTGGGTCCCCCTTGTCCACATGTTTGTTTACTCCCTCAAAGAACACTAACAGGTTAGTGAGACAAGATCTTCTCTTACAGAACGCATGCTGAGTCTTTCTTAATAGATTTTTGTTCATCAATGTGCCTACTAATTTTTTCCTTAATAACAATTCCCACCAACTTACCCGGTATTGACGTCAGACTGACTGGCCTGTAATTTCCCGGATCTCCTCTGGAACCCTTTTTAAAGATAGGAGTGACATTCGCTACCTTCTAGTCCTCAGGAATGGAGGCAAATTTTAAGGAAAGATTACATATTTTTATCAGGAGATCCACAAGTTCACATTTGAGTTCTTTCAGAACTCTTGGATGTATGCCATCCAGACCCGGTGATTTATTTGTTTTTAAGTTGTCTATCAGACGTAGGACCTCCTCTCTTGTCACCTCAATCTGACTCAGGTCTTTCAACACCCCTCCCGAAATCAGTGGTTCTGGAGTGGGCAGGCACTTCTTATCTTCCACAGTGAAGACAGAGGCAAAAAATGCATTCAGCTTCTCAGCCATTTCCCTATCATCCTTCACTACACCTTTTATCCCATGGTCATCCAAGGGCCCCACTGCTTCCCTGGCTGGTTTCCTACTTCTAATGTATTTGAAGAAAGTTTTATTGTTGGTCTTTATGTTTTTTTTGTGATATGCTCCTCATATTCCCTTTTTGCCTGCCTGATCACAGACTTGCATTTTATTTGCCACAGCCTGTGTTCCCTTTTATCAGCCTCACTGAGACTAGCTTTCCACCGCTTAAAGGAATCCTTCTTACCTTTTACAGCTTCCATTACTTTGTTTGTTAACTATGCAGGCTTTTTTCTATACCTATTTGTGCTGTTCCTAACCTGAGGTATATATTTTCTCTGAGCCTCTAGGATTGTAATTTTAAATAGCCTCCAAGCTTCCCCAATGGTTTTGACCCTTTCTACTTTTTTTTTTAATTTTCTCCTCACATATCCCCTCATATCAGAGAAGTTACCCCTTTTACAGTTAAAAGTGGTTGTGTTAGTCTTTATGGGCAACTCTCTATTTATATAAATGTTGAACTCAGTAACATTATGGTCACTGTTCCCAAGTGGTACAATCACTTTAACATCTCTCACCAGGTCTTGGGTGTTACTTAGGACCAAATCCAAGATCGCCTCTCCCCTGGTCAGTTCTGTAACCATCTGCTCCATAGCACAGTCATTGAGAGGGTCTAGAAACTCAATTTCTTTTTCCTGACTTGAACACATATTGACCCAATCAATGTGTGGGTAGTTAAAGTCACCTATTACAACACAGTTATTTCCTCTAGCTGCTATCTTGAATTCATTCATCATTTTATAATCCTCCTCTACCTTTTGATTTGGTGGGCGATAACAAACTCCCAATGTTAAGCTTTCTTTTTGGGCCCACTAATTCAAATCACAACATTTCCAGAAGCGAATTCAATTCTCCTACCCTCTCAATCTTACTGGACTCTCTGACATAAAGAGCCACCCCACCTCTAACTTTCTCCCCTTTATCCTTCCGATATATTTTATAACCCTTTGTATTCTACTTGTAGAAGTTTACTTACCTTGCTTGGAACCCAATGAGCCTAGGGCCCTGGTGTTCTGGCTCTTCCTTGGCTTCTCACAAGCCCCTACTCTAAGAGTCCCTAGCCGAAGAGCCACAGGCCAAGAGCCCTGCCCTTTGGTTCTTGCCAGAGGCTCATGCCTCTAGCCAGGTGGAGCCTTAAATAGAAGCCACACCCAGGGCCTCAATTAGCAGTTAAACAATGGCCCTTTCACATCCTTATCTCAAGCAGCCAGCACTCTGCAACAACTCAAAACTCACTCACACACTTCCACACACAGTACCCTCAGCTAAACCTCCTCAGCTGAAAGCAAATAAGAAAAAGAAAAACACTCACCCCTACTGCAGCTCTCTCCTGCTGCTTTCCAGAACTCAGCTGATCAGCTCTGGCCAGGTGGAGCCTTAAATAGAATCCTACCCCAGCACCCAGGGACTCAATTAGCAGTTAAACAATGGCCCTTTGACACCCTTATCTCAAGCACCCAGCACTCTGCAACAACTCAAAACTCACTCACACACTTCCACACACATTACCCTCAGCTAAACCTCCTCAGCTGAAAGCAAATAAGAAAAAGACTCACCCCTACTGCAGCCCTCTTCTGCTGCCTTCCAGAACTCAGCTCCTTTTCGGTAGAGGTACTAGCGATTCCTCCCCCCCCCCTTAACTAAACATGCTTATTTCTAATTAAACAGCAACTGGTATTTAAACTTTAACTGATTGTTGTGTAGCTTTGTATTATGTTGCCTCCTGGTTGTCTGCAATGTCTTCTGGTTCCAGGAAGAAGTTAGGTCAGGTAGGAAGTTTAATGTTTTTTTCCAGGGTTGCTGTTGCCTGTAGCTTTTGTTTTTGCGATTTCTGCTGCTCAGTTTCTTCCATAATCCTTAAGGCTTGTAACAGGGCTAGACCTGTGTCCTCATCTTCTGCTTGGTAAATCTTCCCATACTGTGTGACTTGAAGTTTGCCAGATGGGAGCCATTTATATCTTATGTTCACCATTTGCAGTTTAGTGATGGTAGACTTTAATTTGTATCAGGTTGCTAGTGCTTCTTGTGGAGTGTCTGGGTATACTTGTATTTGCAGGTCTTTGTACAGAAGGAAACCTTTCTTTCTGGTGGTGATGAGTACTTTTGTTTGGGATTCCCAGTCTGCCACTTGTATAAGTATATCTCTAGGAATTCTTCTGCAGGGATTTGATAGTGAGTCCAATCTGAACACTCTTACTATGTTTAAGTCTAAGGTCTAGTTATTGCGAAATGCGTTGTTAAGCCATGATTGAATAAATTTTGTAGTATTTTCTGTTTGCTTCGCCCCCTCCGGGATCCCCCTTAGTATTAGATTTAATTGTTTGAATTGGGATTCAATTAATAGTAGTCTCTTTTGTCTGTGCCTCAGACTTAACGTAAGCCATGAAGGTCTGCTTTCATTTCTGTGCTGGTTTTCAGTGCCGTTTCCACCATGTGCAAAGTGATTTTTAAAGTTGTTTGGATTTCTTGTAGCTGCTCCTTGATGGGTTGGATTGTCTTGGTTATTCTATCACATAGTCAGGTTTCCAGTCTTTCACAGTGCTGGGATATCTTGTTTGTCAAATGCCAAATCTAACAGTCTCACCAGCTATTTTTCATCGGTTAATCTTGTTGCCCTTGAGTCTTTTGGTTTTGACTCTGCTCCGTTTGTAGATGTATTTGGAGGATGATGTCTTTGTTGGTTTTGGTCCCCCTGCAGGATTACTAGTATTTCTGATAATTTTCCCCATGTTTTTATTTTTTTCATTTTTATAGAAACATGTCTTGTTTGTCTGTATCCTCAGTATCTGGATTTAAATTAAGGTTGCCAACTCTGGGTTGGAAAACACCCAAAGTTTTTGGGGTGAAGAGTGGGGCTTGGTGAGGGGCTTCAGTGGGGTATAATGTCATAGAGTCCATCTCCAAAGCAGTCATTTTCTCCAAGTGGACAGATTTCTGTCACCTGGAGATAAGTTGTAATAGCAGGTCTCCAACCACCACTTGGAGGCTGCTAACAACCAAAATTTAATAGTAACAGTGTATACATAAAGTATTAGACAACAAATTGTGTCCCTAAAATAAATCAGTATTTCCTTTTACAGTCCTTTTTCACAGAAGTTATTGATCACTCCTTTTTTTTCTCTGAACACAGCCACAAATAAAGTGGCTACAGATGCCTAGGTTGCTGTCCATTTCCTCTGACTTCTTCAGGCTGCTGTCTCAGTAGAGGAGCCCCAAAAGCTCCAGAAATTAACTCTGACTTTGTAGTCTATCTTGCTTCAATTTGGCTCTCCTGCTAGGCTCTCAACCATTTTTTAATGGATTTACCCTATATGCATTTTTTCTGAGATAACGTCTCACTGGGTCTAGCCTAATTGGTGTAATACTAACACAAGGGGACAGCCTGTTTGCTCATGCCTGGTCTAGATCCAGAGCTAATGGAATATGTTAGTGAGGATGCTTGCTGCTTTGACTCTTTCTCCCAATTAGATTGCACTAAGACCATTGAGCCCTTCTGATGCAGGCAGGTTGCAGGTAGAAAAGGTGGCTGGGTCTTCTCCTGTTGTCCTTCATTCCATACTGAAGGCCTTTAGTTGAATCCATAGCTTTTAGTTATGTAAAAAGTCATAAGTACCCTAAAACAGCAGCACAGCTTCACCAATACAGGTTAGGGGTATGTGCTTCTGATTCAGTTTTTTAAAGGCAATGAGTTTCCTTGGTTTTGTGGCAAGGTTTCTGTTTAACAAATGGTTTTGGGCACAATTTTCAGGTTCTGGCATTTTGGCATCTCAAAATCCTGCCCTTAAGAGAGCATCTTAAGAGAATTTTCTAGTTTGTTCCAGCTGAAGCTACACTGTTTCCCCAAGTTACTTCACTGTTCTATATAGTTCTCTGATTTACTACAGGTGCCTGGTGGCTCCCACACTGGCAGCTATTCAGCAAGGCCATCCACTCAGGCCTGCTAATTGAGCTCACTTAATTCAGCTGTGGATCTGGTAAGGGGAGAACTCTCTCACACCTGGAAGATTCCATGAACACTGTGCAGTGATTGGTTAAGAAGGTCAGGAGGCTATTTTTTTAAAGAAATGAATAAGAGAAGGTCAAGAGGCTATGGCCTGTAGTTTTCTTTAACAGTAGTCAATGCGAAGAGGTGTTACCCTTAAGCCTTTGTCCTTTTCTCTTTGTGTTGCCAAGAAGATGTCTGTTTTATGCTCAAGGACTGTTTGCTTCCAGAACCAACTGCACTGTGTTAAGACTCCAGTAAGAGGTAGCTAATTAGCTTTCTAGGGTTTTCCCCCCTGTATATTTTACTACTACTGAATTATATGCCTTGTTTTTAAACTTTTCTTCTTGAATTTTTTAAAAAATAAATCTATATTTTGCTTTCTGGTGTGTGTTACTTGAGGCGTTTCTGAGACCAAACCCAGGTACAGCTTGGTTATGTTACTGTATCAGGGCAGGGTCCTGTGACTGTCCTGGCACCCCCGCCCACAAGGCAGCCAGAGCATAGAAGAAGGGGAAGAGAGGAAATGTGCCTTGGGTCTTAGTTGTTTTGCCGTGCATCATTCCTTTAAATGTAACCTCCAAAGCCCGGGTGTACCCCGTGGAAAATAATGGCCTTTTAAAGTTTAAAGGGAAGAAGTGTTCCTGAACAAGCTGGGTGGTAGATGATAGTTCTTGATGGGGGGTAGGCATGCCTGCTGAACCTGGAGACCAGGTCTGCCATCCATTCTCTTGAATGTTTGCAGTAGCAGCCAGCTTGGCTATGAGCTTCTGCCCTGCTGCCGCTCTGGCTGCCTACAAGGGAGGGAGAGTCCACAACCAGGCTGGTTGCTGATATGAATATTGAAAATAATTTGCAGTCAGGTCTAACCCCAGTTATTTAGAGCTGCCCCAGACATTCAGCAGTATATCTACCCAAGTGGCAATCAGTATCAAGGTGCTTTCACACATGCTAAATAATGTGGTTTTAATCCATGTCAGTGACTGTTTGCAAGCACAGGTGTCAACTTCAGGAGGGCTGGGGTGCTGAAACCCTCCCCAAACTTTTCCAGGACATGCTGAGCCTCCTCCGGAGACAATGGCCTATAATGTCTCTGGCCCAACCCCAGCCCCCCCCCCCCCCGGGAAATTGGAAAGTCTACGCCTTTGTTTGCAAGTAGATTTTGCCACTTCACACAGTAAAATCCAGTCGCAAAATGCACTGAAAGTGGATTATTTAGTGTGTGTGACCGCAGCTTTAATGTTCCTAGCAATATTTCTATTTTACCTCTTTCCTGGAACTGTGAGTTATAGTATATTCAAGACTAAAACAAATTAACTATCTAAAACGTGCTTAAGAATCTAACAGAATCCATTCAAGAGTAAAATCCCAGTTAATAACACCATACTAAATGCAAGTCTGAAGGTCCTCCAGTCCTTTGGGAGATGCTTAGGCTATGGAAAACTTCCACATCTTTGCTTGTATAGGATCAATGACTGTACGGTAAAGGTAAACGTTTCCCTTGCTTGAAAACCAGTCAAATATGACTCTAGGGATGCAGTTCTCATCTCCGTTTCCAAGCCAAAGAGCCAGAGCTGTCTGAAGAAGTTTCTGTGGTCATGTGGCCGGCATGAATAGAAGCTGAGGCACATGGAACACTGTTACCTTCCCACTGTAGTGGTGCCTATTTATCTGCTTGCAATTTCTTACTTTCAAACTGCTAGGTTGGCAGGAGCTGGGCCTAGGGGTGGGAGCTCACTCCATCATGCAGAACTCAGGTCTCAAACTGCTGAACTACTGACCTTCCAGTCTGCAGTTCAGCGTCTTAACCACATGAGCCACTGCTATTTAATTCAGTTAGGGTGGATACATATGCTGTTCTGTCAATTCATTGTATTCTATGGTTTTTGCTCAGGCCAGGAGGAAGATTTTATCTTTTGAACAGAGATGCTGAGGTATTTTGCAAGTTTTCAATCAGCATACCGGTTTTGCCAACCATCATGAAAATACCTTAAGGATTGTCAACTCTGTATGAAGCTACCTGACCACTCTGGCCATCCTTGGAGACCCTGCTTCAAGTGCCCTCTTCATTTGAGGCTAGGTGGGTGGCAGCCCCAGAAAGGGCCTTCTCAGTGATGGTGCCAAAACTTTGCAACTTCCTCCTCAAGGAGATTTCTGTCTCCCTCTATTGTTGTCTTCCTACAGAAGGTGAAGCCTTTTGTTTTATTTGACATTCCCTCACTAACTCTTATTAGCCTTCTTCCCTGTTTGTGTGTTTAAGTGTTTATATTTTATTTAATTGTTTTAATTATTTTATATATAAACATTATTTCAATGGTTGGAATGTTTTAATGTTCACTACTCCTGGGGACTCCGATTTGGTTGGAAAGGTGGCATAGGATTTTTAAAAAATAAATAAAACCTGTGGTCAATGCATTATTTTGCATTGTACCTCCTTTAATGAATTCTAAAGAATGCCATCCTCTTTAAATATGTAGAGCAGTAATTAGATGGGTGATGGTTCTGGTTTTGTATTTGCTGCTGATATTATGTTAGCTTGTCTGTCATTAGTGTCATTCCTCATACAGTGAAAGAAGACACATGACAATTTGTCTCGTGGGACATTACTCGAGATTCATGCACATGCATAGTAGCTCAGCACTCTGTCCTTCTCTGCCACCAAGATCCACATGTTGAGTGGAGTACAGAACTAGCTTTCTCTGTTTTACACACATACTTTGATCATGGAGGTTTTGCAGGTGTGAACGGCCTTTTGCTTTGATCTATTCACTTTCTTGAATGATGCAGTATTGTACATGTGAGTACCACCACAACTATATTTACTGAAGCAAATATATCTGTAAAGACAGGGCTTTTTTTGTAGAAAAAGCCCAGCAGGAACTCATTAGTTTAATAGGCCACACCCAGCAGCAGAATTCTATTAGCATATTAGGCCACACCCCTGACAGCGCAGTTCCCTCCCAAGGGAACCTGAGGGAAGGAAGACAGTTTCTGGATTGGCTTCCCCAGGCACCCTGCAGCTGCGGGGCACCTGGGGAACCCAAGGAGGGGAGGCAGTTTAAACTGCCTTCCCTGCCTGGATCGGCTTGGCTTCCCCCAGGCACCTGGGGAACCTGAGGGGGGAGGCTGTAGGCGTGGCCAACTCAGAAGCCAGCTGGAACTCCGTTCCTGTGCATTCCTGCCCAAAAATAGCCCTGCATAAAGGTAAAGGTTTCCCTTGCTCAAAAGCTAGTCAAATCTGATTCTAGGGGGCGGTGCTCATCTCCATGTCCAAGCTGAAGAGCCAGCGCTGTCTACAGACTTCCATGGTCATGTGGCTGGCATGACTAAATGCCAAGATGCACAGAACGCTGTTACCTTCCCACCAAAGCAATAGCAGGAAGAGTGGCCTATACATCAAAATAAATAAATAAAATAAATAAAAAATAAAGCCGCACCTATTTGTCTGCTTGCAATGTCTTGCTTTCGAACTGCTAGGTTGGCAGGAACTGGGGCCCGAGACGGGAGTTCACTCCATCAGCCGGCAGTAGGGTCTCGAACTATCAAGCTATTGACCTTCCAACAGCTCAGCGTCTTAGCCTCTGAGCCACCACGGTCCTATATACCCATAGGATTCAGCAAATTCTGTCAGATCATTAGAAACAGAAATGATGGTTTCAGTTGTAATGGACACATTGTTATGCATGTATATAGGGCAAATCTCTATAATAGCTGGGTACCATAAAATACAACCACAGAAGAAGAGCTATACTAGTTTGGGGCTTTTAGAAGGTATCCCTCTCCCCACAAAATTTCCTCTTTCCCTCTTTCTGGCAGCACCAATGCCTTCCCCCCCTTTCCTTGCTTAATTTTTATCTGGCTCCATTTTCAGCGAGATTGTTTATTTATTTATTATACCCAATCTTTGTTCACAGCGGGGACCCAAAACAATTTAAATATACCCTTCCAAGTTCTTGCGTGTGCCCCACAGTGCAACCTGGTCAGCACTGCACAGCTGTGCCATAGTTTTCCTGGCTGCCAAGGAGAGGGACGGAGGGAAAGCTGAAGTCTTGGGGGCTGATAAAGGTATGTTGGCTGGTACATGGGAAAGAGAGAAGGGAGCAGAGAAAGGAGAGAAAGTATGGCAACTTTCAGGGAAGGGAAAGATGAAATAGTAGGAGAAGGGAGAACGGGATGCCCCCTGCCCGTCCTTGCAGGTCCCCCGCTTGTGTTCTTATCTGTTATGCAAGTCATATTTTATTCGAATTGAAACCCCAAACTGTTTAAACAAGGCTTATTCAAAGAGTGTAAGAATGGGTTAAATGTAACATTTTAAACAATTAAGTGATTTTAACTTGCATTTGTTGGTTTAGAGTGATCCATTAATGTATTTTAATGCCCCTATTTGGGGTTCAATACCTATAAATAATGACTTTGTTAATTACATGCTGATATCCCACTGGTTTTAGAGACTCCAGATACAGTGGTGAGACTTCATACATTATTAATGTAATCCAAGCTAATGGTATCATCATTTCTGGTTTGACAAGTTATGATGAATATGCATCATTTGGGTGGCATTTTTCTTTGGAATATTTGTTTTGAAAACCTACTGTAATTTTATGCTTAAATATTCATTTTGGGAGGGGGAGGGTGCATTCTGTTCATTTATTAGCATAATATTTCACAAACATTTGCTGGGTGGGAGATCATATCTTGTAAGCATCTACACCAAATATTCATGTTAATGTGAAACTGATTTGACTTGTGATAGTCTATGTATTTATTTTATTTATTTATTGTCATATTTATATCCCACCCTCCCCACATGCAGGCTCCGGGCGGCTCACACTCATAGAAACATATTACACGGCACATAAATGTGCTTAAATAACCCCCCCCCAATGCATCCTAAAAACAATACAAGCAGATAATAATAACAAAGATGCTGACTGATTTTCACAATTTCAAAGATGGCATGTGATGTTGTAGATATCTCAGCATCACGATGTTATACTTTCAAGCTGACTATCCAAGCCGGGTTCGGTGGTGGTAATAGTGGGGTGGCTCCTAGTTGAAAGCCTGGTGGAAGAGCTCCATCTTGTAGGCCCTGCGATAGGTACCACAGGGCCCTGATCATCTCTGGGAGCTCATTCCACCAGTATGGAGCCACCACTGAAAAAGCCCTAGCCCTAGTGACAGTGAGCCTGGAAACCTTAGGGCCAGGGAGGGTCAGCCGATTTTGAGACCCTGACCATAGTGCTCTCTGGGGTATCTATGGGGAAAGGCGGTCCCTCAGGTATGCCGGACCCTGGTCATATAGGGCTTTAAAGGTCAGCACCAGCACCTTGAAGTGAATTCAGTATGCTATTGGCAGCCAGTGCAATGTCCTCAGCACAGGCTGGATGTGCTCCCATCTAGGGAGGCCCATCAACAGCCTGGCCACTGCATTCTGCACTAGCTGCAGCTTCCAAATTTGCAGCAAGGGCAGCCCCATGTAGAGAGTGTTACAGTAGTCTAGTCTCGAGGTGACCATAGCATGGATCACTGTAGCCAAGTCATCACGGTCCAGAAAGGGGGCCAGCTGCCTGACCAGCTGCAGATGGTAGAAGGCTGACCTGGCAGTGGCTGCTACCTGGATCTCCATTGTTAAGGAGATATCCAGCAGCACTCCCAAACTCCTAACCAATGGTGCCCCGTTGAAGGTCAGGAGTGGGATCCCCACCCCCAGATTGCCCCGACTCAAGCACAGGACTTCAGTCTTCATAGGATTCAGTTTCAGCCAGCTCAGCCTTAGCCAACCAGGCACAGGCTTCAAGGCTCAGTCCAGATCTTCTGGTTTGGAGTCCGACTGGCCACCCAACGTCAGATAGAGCTGGGTGTCATCAGCATACCTCCAGGCAATCTGGGCAAAGGGGAGCATATCAATGTTAAATAGCATCGGGGAGAGCACTGCCCCTTGGGGCACCCCACACATCAGTGGGTGCCTCCTGGACTGCTGCTCCCCCAGTGCCACCCTTTGTCCCCAACCTTGGAGAAAGGAAACAAGCCATTGTAAGGCAAGTCCCTGAATTCCCATGTCGGCGAGGCGGTGGGCAAGTAACTGATGGTTGACCGTGTCAAACCTGGCTGACATATCTAACAGCAACAATACTGCCGCCCTGCCCTGATCCAGATGCCTCCGGAGGTCATCCATGAGAGCAACCAATGCTGTCTCCGTCCCATGTCCCGGGCGAAAGCCGGACTGGAAGGGATCTAGTGTGGAAGTGTCACCCATAAAGCTCTGCAACTGTATCGCCACAGCCCTCTCAATTAATTTGCCCAAATGTACATATTTGTATTGTAATGCATGGTACTAGGGAACTGAGGGAGCTCAAGTTGTGTGTATGTGGGGGGGGGGAGTAAAACACAATGAATGGGTGAAACAGGCTGCAATGCTGAACTCTGGATATAGAAAGACATGAAAGGTAGGACGACATGATCCTGCACTTCATTGTGAAGTGCTGCTGCTCTTTGGATATTCCCATATTGATATTTGGCCAGACCATTCTCAGTCAGTTGGCACACCCTCCCTGTGTCTTACCATCAAGCATTTCAGAGCCTGCCCTTTCCCAGGCTCTTGGCCCAGAGTCAGGAGCAGAATGGCTCATGGTGACTGGGAAAGAATGGGCAGCAGAAAACTTGGGCTGCAGATGAGGCTGTCACTGATCTTTGTGACCATCTTCATTTGAGTCTTTGAATCTTTACATTTATTTTATGGTTTCTCCACTCTATGGATGAAATAGCAGTTGTCATTTTCCCCCTACCTTATTAATGATGTCTGATAGAAAAGTTGCCATTAAAATTGATGCATATTTACATAGTTAATGTATAGTTAATAATGTATAATTAACATACAATCGTGCATGATATAAAAATGGCATAAAGAAAATAAATGGAACAGGCAATGTCTTCCAGCTGATCAATGGAGTCTACCAGGTCAGTTGAGTCCATGTTTGCAGCGCTGGGTTGCAGAATTCCCAGGGATCTGTGGGTGGTTCCTGGGGGAAGGTGGAGTTTAGGATGCCGAGGATTCCACATTTAAGCCAGCTTCAGGCCTGGTTAGAGTTATCAACTGTGGGTTGGGAAATTCCTGAAAATTTGAGGTTGGAACTTGAGGGTAGCGATTGGGGGAGGTGAGGGACCTCAGTAAGATACAGTGCCGCTGAGTCCACCCTCCAAAGTTGCCATTTTTTTCAGGGAAATTGATATCTGTATTCCGGAGATTAGTTGTAATACTTGGAGATCTCTGTGCTCCACCTGGCAGCTGGAAAAACTAGGTTGCCCCAGGTTTCTGCTTCTACTTGCTAGCTCTGCTCTCCTTGTCAGTTCAGCATCTGACTCCTTTGTCCAGGTCGGTAATATACATATGGTTACCAGCTTTTTGAATTACAACTAATCTTCAGGCTAGAGAGATCAGTTACCCCAGAAGAAATGACAACTTTGGAGGGCAGACTCTATGGCATCACACCCCCACTGAACTCCTTCCACCCCCCCCCAACTCTTTTTTCCCCAGGTACTTCCCCCTGAATTTCCAGGCATTTCCCAAAACAGAGTTATCAACCCTAAACCTGCAGTTCATGATGAATTTTGGCTGGTTTGTGGGTTGCCAACTGAAGTTCTTGGAAGGTCAACCAGCACAAACTTTCCACGAACTTTCAAGCTGTTTGTGGTAGTTTGTGGTGGTTCATGAACGGATACATTTCCAGAGAGACTGCCCCCATTCAATCAAAATGTTTATGAAACTTCAAAGCAACAGAGTAGGCAGAATTGTCCAGCCTTGGAAACACCAATAGGGGCCTTTCAAAGCTTCACAGGCACTGCTGGCTTCCAATAGCAGAGTTCGCATTCTGCCCTATACAATTAGAATGCTATATATACCCTCAGCTCAGCACCATCTCCTCTGTTGGGTGTTGGCAGTTAGATAGAGAGGTACAGAACCTGTTAAAAGCAGAGCACATTCCTTTCTTCCTAACTGTGAACACCTCTCCTCTGATGGGGTTTGGGTTTTAGGTGGACTCAGGGTTTTGAGCCACCACTTTTCTCTACTCACACCAAGCAAAGGGGCTTAGCTACTGGGTGCTTCAGCTGAGGATCCTCATGTTATACCTTCCCACCCCTCATGATTGTGAATACATCTCCCCCCATGGGGTTTGGGTGTTAAGTGGACACAGGGTTCTGAGCCACCCCATTTCTCTGCTTATGCCGAGAAGATGAACTTAGCCTTAGGTGTTCAAGCTCATCCCCCTCCCCCTGTCTCTCGTGTGGCAGATGGGCAGACTTTATGCTGCAAGAAAAGTGGGCAGCCAGGTGCCGGCAAGTCTCCAGCAAGGACTGCACTCTCAAGGATGGCAGTGTCCCAGGTGGCCCTGACAGTGCTCCCCAGCCCCAGAGCATACTTCATCACTAGGTGAGTTGTGTGCACCAGGCACGTGATGCCTTTGAGACACACAGTCTCCACTGCTGCCAGCATGTTGGTGCTGGCTTCCATGACCATGCAGCTATAGAGGATGTTGCCACTGCCCACCCACTTCCTCAGGCTACTCTGTATCGTGGTGGCAATGTTTTTGCACTGTGTGCTCTGCATCCATCCCCTGCAAATGGAGAAGAGCCACTTTATAGCATGGTGACGGGACTGTCTTCTCCTGGGGCCTGAGCCATGCCTCGACAGTCCAAACAGAGAGGTCCTCTTGTTGTCACCAGTGGGCAGTTAGGGAGAGGTAACCCTGCTGCTGGCTGCTCCAGAAGTCTGATGTGAAGTGCATGTTTCTGCCTTGCACACTGAAGAGCTGAGCCTTGACCATCGCCACTGTGGAATGGTACATGGCAGGCAAGACTTGTCGACTCATGGTCCTCCATGAAGGGATGAAGTACTAGGGAGCCAGGTGCTGCAGCAGCCAGCAAAAGGCTGTGTCCTCCGAAAGGGATGACTGGTTATCCCCAGCAGTCACCTTGCTGATGAGATGAGTGACTGCTTCCTGGGCCCGCCACATAGCCCTTTTGGATGGCACTGTTGGCATCCCTGGGGGGATGACCTCTTGAAGGGTAGCCTGCCAATGTCCCACTCACAGCACCCCAAGTGCAGGGAGCCTTTCTTAGAGGGGCCTTCTGCTCCCCCTCCACTTCTCCCCTCAAAGAAGGAGTGGGTCTCTTCCTCTTCTTCCCACTTGTCACCACTCTTTCCTCCAGCGGAAACCTTTTGCAGGTGTCTGTGGAGGATGGAGGAGGGCAAGTGTCACGGGGTTGCACCCCTCTGGACATGGGTGTGGCACATATGGCACTCTTGTCACACAGGGGTCACTGGGGAGGGTGTGGAAATGCTTCCAAAGTGTGGGCTGGAAACAGGGCCCTAGGACTGGAGAAGATGGGAGGCATAGCTGCTTTATGATGCTGGGCCGGGAGGGTCCACGGAGGGGTGTACTCGAGACAGGAGCAGCAACAGGGAGTTGGGATGTGGAAGAGGATGCTTCCCCTCTACCCTCTGGGAAGCCCCTGTTGAAACTCTGAGGATGTCTTCCTTTCTGTCCTTCAGAACCTGACTTTGGAGACTTGGAGGTGGCCCTGCCTGCTCAACACGTGTTCCCATTCTTTTGCTGCACAGAAGAATGCACCCAGTTGAGGGGTGTGCTGTGGATCTGTGTGTTTGAGCCCTGGAGCAGGGTGGCGGGCAGTGAGGGTTGTGGGCATGCTTCCCTTGCTTGTGTTGTGTGGCTAGTGTACCTCCCAAGCTGCTGTGGGGTTAATTTGGGGAGACCACACTGAAACTCTGGGGACATCTGTCCTTCTGCCTTTGGAGAATTGGGGGGGGGGGCTGTGAGTGTAGGGAAATGTTTGACTTGCTTCCAGCGTCTGGCACACATGGGGGTGGGGGGGGGCAGTCTGCCCTGGTGAAGTTTCCCTGTAAGTTTGGTGTCACTGGCTTGTTCCTGAGCCATTCCATAGACTCCTGTAACTGCAGCTGTCTTTTCCAGAGAGAGCACTGGGGGAGGCCTTTTTTGAGGGTCCATAACTGGGACTCCAGAAATGTCATCTGCCCCCATGTTGAGAGGCTGTAGAAAAGCAGGCAGCAGAGTGAGATTCCCCGTGCATTTACTGTGTGCAGCTTGCAGGGGGTCCATTCAGTACACTTTTGAACCTGCACATGACATTTCCCCCAAAAGCACTTTCCTGGAGGCATATTTTTGGAGGGCCATAACTCAGACCCCCTAAGCCTAATCTGCACATAAATTGGGAAGCTTGTAGAGAAGCATCAGGGGGAGGTCCTCAGTGAGTTTGACATTTCTAGCTTGCACAGGGTCAATTCTATACACTCTTGAACCTGCACCTGTCATTTCCCCAGAAAGCACTTTTCTAGGGTCACCTTTGGGGGGGGGGGCGTAACTTGAACCTTGTAAATCCAAACTGGGAGGGCAGGTAGAGGAGAGTCAGATGGAGATCCCCTGTGAGTTTGATGTCTCTAGCAGGCCAGGGTGTGTGTGTGCTCTACTGCATCAGGAACCTCACAAACTGAAATAATCCATTTGGTGCCTAAAAGTTCATGATGGTTCATGGATCATGAACCAGGCACGCCACAAACTGAAATGAACCACATTTTCCTGGTACATGCCCATCCCTACTGAGCAGTCAAATAGTCAAGAGATGCCCCTCTTCTCTGTGAATGCATGGTGTCAGACTCTGGCCTCCTCTTTCACCAGTGATAGCTACTGCGTCAAAAAAGAAAAAGAAGAGAAGGAACAGAAGCTCTACTAGTACTGCATCCCTTCTGATGCTTGGCAGTTTCCACTTCTCTCAAAAGCACACTATGTATTATGCTGCATTATATATAATTAGATTATGGATGTCATTTTACTCATATGGATTAGAAGTGTAATTGTTGGACTAGACTTGTAAAACTGCTTCATTGGTGAAAAAGCAAAAGATTGCTTTTTCACCAATGAAGCAGTTTTACAAGTCTAGTCCAACAATTACACTTCTAAAAGCAAAAGATTGCTTTTTCTGAAAAATTTGCAAAGCCACCTCCTAGTTCACAGACTGAGCTCTGCCCCTCCTGAAGTCATTAAAATGTAAAAACTCCTGGCTGATTCAAGTGCCACTGGTGAATGCATGAAAAATTGTATCTGCTATGACGGAGATGATTTTTGGTACACAGCTGAGCATTATAAGCACAAAATGATGTAATTATTTTGATAGCATGACTTTTAATTTACTAAACTCAGAATGTTAATATATCCTTAGATCACGTGAATTACGCTATGCTGATTGCTGAGAGAAGGACTGGTGCAAAGCCAGTGGCCAAGCATAAGTTTAAAACAATGTTCGTGGTTCTATCCACCATCCAATTTTTGCCAGTCCACTAAGCTGATGGGCCAGGCTTTGAAAAGGGTTGCTTTTGGGTATGAATGCTTTCGAAGTCCCTTGCTGCCAGCCAGATCTCTAGCTGCCATCATGCAAATGGATTATGGGAATTCACAAGAGGAATTGAGGCAGGAAGCAAATGTCATGTGAATGAGCTCAGTTCAGAAATTTTTGTCTTTAGGGCTACCCATTTACTGTGTGTCTTTTGACTCCATATTGAAAACGGTTTACTACCGAGACTATTTTTATTTATTTATTTATTTAGATTTATATCCCGCCCAGCCAGCACCAAGACTATATGGCAGCTTGGAAACTGATCGTTTCTCAGCAACTGGATTTCTTCTTCAAGACTGTGTTGCTGTTTTCCAAATATCCTACTACTTTTTCACGTCACATACAGTAAAACTTTTTAGCAGTGAGAGGTGGAACTTCCCATATATGTTTCAAAGGTGGCAGTTTTTCATGCTCTGGATTTTCTGTAAGATTTCTTGTTGCTGTATATAAAATACAGTATTAGTGACAGTAACTTGACACTTCAAAGAAAAGAAATATTAGTAGTCTTATGTTGGTGTAGTGGTTAGATTGTTGTACTACGAGATGGAAGATCCAGGTTCAAATCCCCACTCATACTATGGAAGCCGGCGGGACACCTTGGGCTAGTCATACACTCAAAGCATAACCTACCTCACAGGGTTGTTGTGAGGAAAAAACAGAAAAATAGGTTAAGCTGCTTTGAGCTTCCACTGGGGAGAAAGGCAGAGTGTAAATGAAGGGGTTTTTTATGTTGCATATCAAGATTCTCATGCAGTCCTTGACATCAACAGATGTCTTTTCTTCACAATAAAATATCTGTGTTATATATTCTCACGGAATGGCAACTGGACTAATGATTACCTGTGGAGAGCATCAACCTTTGTCTTCCCTCTCAAATTGAATCTATCAAAAACTTGCTTCTGATGTTAGACTTATAATAAGGTTTTCATGGCAACTGCACGATCCATATCTTTCAGGTGTGCTGGTTTTGTACTGTGAGCCACTCTTCTGCCATTAAAGATTATGCAGTGTATCTTTGAATGTTTAACGTGTTATGGTGGAAGCATGGATACATCGGCCATGATCTACTGATACAAAACAACGGAAAACACAGTGTATAAACATACAATATATGCAAATAATATTTAATAATATATGTGTGCAATGTGCTAAATAAGTATAATCACATTTTAGGTATTTACAAAATTCATCCAAATTCATATATAGGCAATCAAATGCATAATCAAAGTAACAAAGTATAAAGGGAACAGTCTAAACATTCTCCTATCTAAATAGCTAGCTCCTGTACAGACGTGATCCAGAAGAAATATTTACATTTCAAAGCTTGCTGGTGTAGAAGAGGTGATTCAACGGTCCCACTACTGTAAGACAAACAATCCTCAATGTCAGACAAGCGATCTGATGGCTTCCTGGCTGACAAGCCATTTCCAGCCTTCTTCTCAAGAGTTGCTTAATATATTGTGTATATCATTCATTGGAATCAATCTCCATTCTTTTAACCAAGCATTCTCACTTTCCCCATTTTTCCATTGTTTTGTACTTATTCTGTCAAGGTCCCTGTTTTTGTTGATGCATGATCTATTGATGACAGACAAAATGTGATTCTCTGGCTGTTGGCCATGGAAAGGGAAAATATTCTCTTGTTATCTTGACATGGCAACTCCAAGTATGTGGAGGTCTGCTTCCACACAGGGATTTTTTTCTGAGGTGAAATACAGCATGCCCCCACTTTATTGAGGGAGCTTCCACATGATCTCATGGGCTTTTCCAAACTTACTTGTGGGGCTTTTAGGACTTTCCCTTTTAAATTGGAGCACAGAAAAAACAACTTTGCTCTGACTTAAAAATGAAACAGTGTGATAGCTGCAGGTGTGAAAGATCTCCCTGAAACCAATTTGTGGAGAAGGGCAGAACTTAGCACCATCTTCAAAATGGCAGCACTAAACTGTGACACCCCCCCTCCCCAGCCCATTAACAGATCTTTTTAATGTCAGGTTGATACTTCTACACCAACACAATGAGGAGGGAGGAAGTGGGAAGGGCCCACGTAAACAGGAAGCAGTGCAGTTACTGGGTATGTGGATGCCATCCTGAGGTACCTGTGTCCCACTTGCTTCCACAGGTGAATGCGGCTTTTCCTGGGCCTGTGTGGAACCAGCCCAGGTTTTAGGTAGAACCACAGTCTTTGGTAGATTCAAGTTGAGTCAGAATGGGCAAACACCATCATGGGTAAATATCAACAAATAAGCTCCAAGGCTCTTTTCATAAGATCCCAGGAGCAGGTTGGACCATTATTTCCAATAGAAACTGTACTGATGTATTTTATTTTTAAAAGAATGTTATACCTTACATTTCCAATTTAGACCCAAGCAGTTTACAAACTTGTAATGAAAAAGAAAATGAAGTGTAAAACTCACAATTTAAAACTTATAAAAATTACCATATAATTACAAAAACTCACTGTTCCATCAAAAAAAATCAGACATCCACTGAACTGACAAGAGAAAACTTCAGTGATTGCCATTTCCCCCATCTGTTAGTGGTTTGATCAGGCCTAATGCTAGGGTTGCCAGGTCTGGGCTGAGAAATACCTGGAGACTTTGGGGGTGGATCCAGGAGAGGGCAGGGTTTGGGGAGGGGAGGGGCCTCAGCATGGTACAATGCCATAGAGTCCACTCTTCAAAGCAGCCATTTTCTCCAGGGGAGCGGATCTCTGTCAGCTGGAGATCAGTTGTGAAAGCAGGAGACCTCCAGGCCCCACCTGGGGGCTGGCAACCAATGCTCCCTCTAAGCTGTGAAGTCTGGTGGGCAAAAATTCTACTTTGTGAGCTACTGGCATTAAAGTTGTGAGCAAGTGCATAAATCACTTTGCTCTGGAGCCCTCCTTCCTGAGCTAAGACAAAAATGTGTGAGCTGGAGGCTAAAAAACTGTGAGCTAGCTCACACTAACTCAGCTTAGAGAGAACAGTGCTGGCAACCCTACCTAATGCCTTCCATATGTCTGTAAATAATAAGAAGTTCTGTTTTCATATCATGGTTGAAAACCCTTAATATAGATACTTCCTCTACAATTAGATGATTTGTTACACATGTATATCTATTAGTAGCCATTAGCCATGACAGCTAAAGGAAACTTCCATATTTAGAGTCAGCACCTTTTTGAATATTGGTTGCTGGGTAGGGTTGGTAGCTCTGGTCTGGGAAATACCTGAAGATTTGGGGGACAGGACCTGGGGAGGGTGGGGTTTGGGGAGGGGTAGAACCCCACTAGGGCATAATGCTATTTTTAAGTATTGAGCAAGAGGCGATGAATTCAAACAAACAGGCTTTTATTCAGTGACATTGTTCAGCTCAAAAGACAGCTCTATGAGAGCAGCACTTTCATTTATACTGTTCCAACACATAACTTTCAACAATGTAACTATATACAAGCAATACTATTGGACCCAAGCAGGGCTCAGTGATTGGGTATCTAGATTGGCTTCAGGACCAATAGGAGTCTTTATTAATCAGCCAATAGGAATTGGAGCTTTAGGATACCAGAGCCCTTTTCAAGCTATTACTGCTTTTAAACAAACACAACACTCCTCCCCCCTAAGTTCAAATAACAAGTCCCTTAGATGCAGGGGTGGTCCGTCAGGACTGGCGTGGCAAGGGTGAACCTGATGGAGAATGTCCTCTTAAATCTGACTCCATATGGGCCAGCATGAGCTGTGGCGGCAAACTCAAGGGGGAGCGGTCCGTAAAGTCTGGGAGCTCCAAGAGTTCTGGTGCACAATCCAGCTCTGGCAGGGGGCCTACCTCGTTCTGAGCTGGCAGTGGCTCGGCAGACTGTTCCCTTGGGATGTCCCATGCTGGAGTTGGCAGAGGGCTGCCCTCTGTCAGGCGACTCCCCCGGGCGCCGGCATCTTGCTGTGCTGGGAGATCTCCAAGGCCAGCCTCAGGAACCAGGGTGTGTTGCAAATGTTGTCCCGATGCAGGAACTGGGGAGCGTGGTAAGCATTGCTCCAGCTCAGGAACTGGGGAGTGTTGCAAGCGTTGTTCTGGCTCAGGAACTGGAGAGCATTGCAACCGATCCTCCAGTGCTGGCCACCGGCATCTTAGCTGGGTCAGATGTCTGTGATGGACCTGCCTCGTGTTGTCCCTCACCTCGTACAATATACAGCCTGTTGAGTGCACAACGACTGCTGGAACCCAGTGCAGACCTGCCCCATAGTTCCGGGCGTACACTGCGTCTCCTGGTGCAAAGGACCGAGTGGACCCTGTGTCGATAGGGTCATGGTGGACGTCCGGTACCAGGTCAGGGTGAAGGTGGCTCAGGCGGGTGGACAGCTGGCAACCCATAAGCAGCTCTGCCGGCGACTTCCCGGTGGCGGCATGTGGCGAGGAGTGTTGCTGCAACAAGAACCCGGTGAGCTTGGCTGGGAAATTCCCATCACCCATCCTGCAGAGCGAGTCCTTGATTGTTCACACCATTTGCTTGGCCTGACTGTTCATCTTGGGGTGGAAAGGAGCCGAGGTGATGTGCCAGATACCCCGCTCATCCAGGAAGGTCTGGAACTCTGCAGAGGTGAATTGAGTTCCATTGTCAGACACGAGGAGGTCTGGCAGGCCGAAGGTGGCAAAGAGACGGTCTAGGCAGCGGGCAACGATGGCCGATGTCATGGAGGTGACAGGGATGATCTCCAACCACTTGGAATACACATCCACGATAATCAAGAATGTCCGGCCCTGGAAGGGCCCAGCAAAGTCCACGTGAATGCAGGACCACAGGCCCCTCGGCTTCTCCCATGGATGAACAGGAACCTCTGGACCTGCTGGCCTCGACTCCTGGCATGGCTGACACATCTAGACCCACCGCTCAATCTGCTGATCCATGCTGGGCCACCAAACATAGCTCCTAGCAATGACCTTCATCTTAATGATGCCTGGGTGCCCTTCATGCAAGGCATCCAGCACCCGTTGGCGAAGTGGGGGAGGGATGACGACTCTGTTTCCCCACAACAGGCATCCCTTGTTTACCGACAGCTCAGACGATCTCGACAGGAATGACTGGAATTCGGCATCGAGTGTCCCCAATGACCATCCCCTCCACACATGGTTGTAGACTCGGCTGAGCATTCAATCCCAGCCGGTGTGGAATGCTACGTCGGCAACGGAGAGCGGAGGCTGCGGCAGCTCCTCGATCAACAAAACTTCCTGGAGTGGGCCTTGGGCACTCCTAAAGATGGAAGCAGCAGACAGCTAAGGGCGTCTTGCCAGGCCTGTGGAGGAGGCGGAAGGAGGAGGCGGATAGAAAAACTGCCCAGCGCATCATCCGGGGGGACAGAATCTGGGGGAGTTGACGGTCAGCCGTGAAGATGCCAAGCAGCAGCTTGTGGTCAGTGATGATTTCAAATTCCCGCCCGCAGATGAAATCGTGAAATTTCTTCACTGCAGCGATGATTGCTAGTGCCTCTCAATCTATCTGGGTGTAGTTTTTCTCAGCGGGGGATAACATTCTGGAATAGAAAGCAATAGGGGCCTCCCGGCCAGATGGCAACCGATGACTGAGCACGGCCCCGATCCCGTAAGGCGATGCATCACATGCTAGGACGAGGGGCTTTTTCTCATCATAGTGCACGAGGACAGCATCGGAGGCAAGGAGGGCTTTGACAGCTTGGAAGAAGGCATTTTCCCAGCGACCCCATTCCCATGGAGCTGACTTCTCCAGTAAATGATGGAGTGGTTCTGCAAGAGCTGCTTTGTTGGGCAAGAAGGCATGATAAAAGTTCAATATCCCTAAGAAGGACTGCAACTCTTTCTTAGACTTCGGAGGGGGCGCGTTGCGGATTGCAGCAACCTTGTCCGGAGCAGGGTGGATGCCTTCGGCATCTAGGCGGTAACCCAGGAATTGAACGGTAGGGAAGAAGAACTCTCATTTCTCCTTCTTCAGCCAAAGGCCAACGTCCTGTAGCCGATGAAGGACCTCTCACACCCGAGTAGCCAGTTCAAGATCAGAGGCCCTGGCAATTAAGAAGTCATCGAAATAGGGTACGATGCCAGGCAGACCCCAAAGAAGGCACTCCATAAGTTCTTGAAAAATGCCAGGGGCAACGCTTACCCCGGACTGCAGCCGGTTTACTTTAAAAGCACCTCGGTGCATCACGATAGTCTGTGCCTCAGCTGTGGCTGCATCTACCGGCAACTGCTGATATGCCTGGGCGAGGTCGATCTTGGCGAACACCCGGCCCCCAGAGACTGAGGCTAGAAGGTGGCTCACCACAGGAACCGGGTATGCATGTGGCTGTAGGGCCCAGTTGATGGTGCACTTATAGTCAGTGCACAAACGGACTGAGCCATCGGGCTTGAGAGGAGTGACAATAGGTGTCTCCCACTTGGCATTGGGAACTGGCTCAAGGATCCCTTGGGCCAACAGTTTATCAATCTGTTCATCAATCTTGGGCTTGAAAGCGACTGGGCAGCATCTGGGCTTGAGGCGGATTGGTGGTACAGCAGGATCCAGGTTAAACGACACAGGTGGACCCTTGTAGCAGCCTAGCTCTGTCTTGAAAACCTCCAGAAACTCTGTCTCAAGGTCCAGTAAAGGCTGCAGCTCGACTTAGTTCATGCCAACAATGTCTATGCCCAAGGCAGCGAACCAGTCCAGCCCTATCAGGCTTGTGCGGCGACCCTCTACCATGAGCAGGTTCAGACGGCCGGAGAATTTCTTATATTTGACCTGGACTGTTACGATGCTGACGACTGGAACTCGGTTCCTCTGGAAGTCGAACAGCTGTAGGGTGCATCTTTGAAGGCGGTGAGCAGCGAATCGCGGGCAGACTTGTTGGAACGTGCTCCAAGAGACAATGGACAATGCTGACCCAGAGTCTACCTCCATCTGGCATGCTCGACCTTTGATGAAGATGGTGGATTTGATTTTCAGACACGGATGTAGCCCCTGGTGTATATATAGGTGGTTAGTGTAGTCCTCGGACATGCTTGCTTCATTGCTGTATCTTTGTCTTTGCCTGGACAGCCGAGATGACTTGGAATGATACGATCGGCTGGGGGCATTCACAGACCCTTGGGTACGCTGGAACTCGTCTGGAGCATCACGACCCTGAGACGAGTGACATACTTTGGCAAGGTGGCCCACTTTCCCACACACATGACAGATGGCATAGCAGAACTGACAGTCTTTACGTGCATGCGCACCTCCGCAACCGGCACAGCCATTTTTTCACGAGCTTTTTTGAGAGTGGTGCGGACTTTTGCGATGGCAACGCAGCTTCTCATTGGCCTCACATTGAAAACTCCGTCATCGGACACATCAGATTGGTCGTCCCGAGTGTCATCGGACTCAGCGGTACTACCCTCTTGTACAGCGTCAAAGCAGCCTGGCGTGTGGCTTTGGGGACTCAATTGCAGTTCGCAGAGGGATAGGTTGGCGGCCTCTACTCTCAGGGCCTCTTCGAGGGCCGATTCATATGTGAGAGTCTTTAGTAAGAGTAGGGCTCACCTGATGCTCTTGTCTCTGAGGCCACAGAGCAGCCGATCTAGGAGGCCGGACTTCAAATCGGTAAAGTGACAGTCTTGAGCAGCCCGCCTCAGTGCGGTGAGATACTTTGTGACAGACTCGCCCTCCTTCTGGTTCCGCTGATGGAATGCGCATCAGTGTGCGGCAGCCGATGTCTTCGGGGTGAAGTACTCAGTCAGCCGGGCCTTGATAATGCCGAGAGGTGTCTCGAGTAACTTAGAGGGGGCAACTAAATCTCGAGCAATGTCGAATACAGCCTGGCTGCAGGTACTCAGAAAAGTGGCGCGGCAAACATAATCTCCGTCAATACGATTTGCTATGAGGTAGCATTCAAACCGATTGAGGTATGAATCCCAGTTCCCAACTTTCGGGTCGAACAGTTAGATTGGATGCCATGCCCTTGGATGCCATGCCCATAGTGATTTAGCTCTGGGCACCCTTAGTGATTTCAGCTGGACAGGCAGAGTGATTTCAGCCATTCAGTTAGGACTGGGATCCCATCCTCGTCGCCAGTTTTAAGTATTGAGCAGGAGGTGATGAATTCAAACAAACAGGCTTTTATTCAGTGACATTGTTCAGCTCAAAAGACAGCTCTATGAGAGCAGCACTTTCATTTATACTGTTCCAACACATAACTTTCAACAATGTAACCATATACAAGCAATACTATTGGACCCAAGCAGGGCTCAGTGATTGGGTATCTAGATTGGCTTCAGGACCAATGGGAGTCTTTATTAATCAGCCAATAGGAATTGGAGCTTTAGGATACCAGAGCCCTTTTCAAGCTATTACTGCTTCTAAACAAACACAACAGCTATAGAGTCCATACTCCAAAGCAGCCATTTTCTCCAGGGGAACTTACCTGTAGATCAACTGTAGTAGCAAGAGATCTCCAGGTGCCACTATGATGTTGGCAACCCTATTGCTGGGACAGGAGAAAGGCATCAGCTTTGTGGCATGCTTCTGAGTTTCCAAGAGGCATTTGACTTGCTGCTATTGAAAACAGAATGCTGGGCTAGATGAGCCCTTGGTTTAATCCAACAGGAGTATTCTTACCTTCTCATGTTCTTTTCAGTTGATTTGGCAAGTAACAACTGTTGTATCTAGACAAGGAAACAAGTTTGTGTGTGTATGTTTGCATGCTTCCATTGGATGTAACACAATGGACAAAATTAGCTTTGTATTAAATAAATTTGTATGGAAAAAATAGATAAATGTATCAAAATAATTAAGGGGCATATGCTCCAAGACGAACTGGCCCACCTTCTGCAGGCCCTGCCCTGTATGCCCCTCTCAGAAGGCAGGCAGGTGGTGAAGAGGGACTTTAATGCTTTGATTACAATGCTTTGACTCTGGAAATCCCTCACTACAGCAAGTCACCTGGCACCAATGCTCCCTCTAAGCTGTGGAGTCCTCTGAGCAAAAATTCTACTTTGTGAGCTACTGCCATTAAAGTTGTGAGTGAGCAATTTGGCTGCTGTATAAATTAGTTTGCTCTGGAGCCCATCCTTTCTGAGCGAAGACAAAAATGTGTGAGCCGGAGGCTAAAAACCTGTGAGCTAGTTCACACTGACTCAGTTTAGAGGGAACACTGCCTTGGCACTCATGCTGTTATGTTTTGAACATCAGGTGAAAGCACTGTTATTTCCCAAGCTCTGTGAGTGCTGGAATATATGGAGATATTTCTGATGCTTCCCTCACCTAAATGCTGCTATTCTATGTATTCTTTTAGCATATGAGTATTACTGTGTTTTAAGACTCATTCTGGTGTCTTGTTTTTTAATGAAAAGGTTAAAATTGCTATTGCTGTTTTGATTATTTTTAAACTACTTTTTTGCTGGGCTGGGGCTCTTAAATGTTTTGACTGATTTATGTTTTAACAAGAGCGGACCCACAACAAAATGTTGCATAATGTGTTGTGGCCCTACCACAGTCTTTGTTGCAGGCAGTCCTCGCAAGAAACTTGTGGGGAGGGGGATTCCCCCACCTTTTCCCCTCTTTATTGTCAAAGTACCCTCCTCTTTCTTTCTGCACGTATCTACTAATCTTCCCTCACATCTCCTTCTCCTCTCTCACCCCTTCTATGTCTGCTTTCCTCCCTACCCCATTCTCTAGCAATCCTTCTTACCCCATTTCTCCTCTCGCCCCTTATGTCTCACCCCCTCTTACCCCAGCCCTTCTCAATGTCCTTTCCCCCCACCCCTCTCAGTCTGCCCTTCTTTCTCTCCACTATTTCTCTACCCCCAATTTCCCTTTCCTCTTTCTATCCCCCTCCCTCAATCTCCCATTCTTTTCTTTCTTGCCCCCCAATAGACAATTCCCTATTCTTTGTCTCTCTCCCTCCTCTCACAGAACCCCACTTCTTCCTGTTTCTCTCCTTTTGCAGCTGCAGGCCAGCAAATGTCCCCAATCTGGTTGCAGGAGGGAGGGCAACAACGCAAGCTTTGCCTCCTCATGCTTCAACTGACGGCTACAGGGCTAGTTTGGGCAGCAGCAGCAGCAGCAGCAGAGGGCAGGCTGGCTCTGAGAGAGGCACCACCACCCCTTTGGCTCCCTTGGCCCACCGGCTGCCCTCCCTGCCTGAGGGGTGCCATCTGCCTTTACTCAGCAGTCCAGTGCCCAGACCTGCTGGCTGAAGCTACAGTCTTCGTTGCCAGTGGTCCTGGCAGGGCTGTCCCAGTGGTGGGGCGCACAGCTATTGCAGCGGTGGCTTTCCTTGCAGTTCCAACAGCTTTTCCCATGCTTCAGTAAGTCCTTTCTCTGTGCTCGCACAGGGTAAGCAGTTTTACTTTTGGGGGGATTTAAGTATCCCCATATACTTTTCAAAACATTTTAGATTTTTCTGCAAAAATGGGGATTGCCCCAAGTTTGCTGGAAGATCTGTTTACCTCCATGTGACCCAGATCCACGGAAATAAGTATCAGCACACAGAGAGTACCTTGGCTATTAGATACATACATAAACATTACTTTTCAACAGAGAGCATGCTATAACTATTCTCAATCAAATAAAATTTAAATAAGCAATGATTTGAAGCAGTCTCTCAGTGAAACCAAAATTGTATCTAGCCAGTATAGAATTCTGTGCTCATTCTGGGAAGGGAGCCCTTAATCCTGCTAAAGTCTAATCAAAACATTTAACCTGACACTTTTTGAAAAATTTATGCATTGTAAACCATGTGTACTCATTATATACTATGATCTAAATCTTAATATAATAATTCTCGTACCGCATTGGCCATTTCCAGCTCTCCCATTGGCTGTGCAGTGTGCTCCATCAGCCATTGGCCCATCAACCACCACTCAATAGTACTTGCTTGCCATTGGCTGGGGGCTGGGTCCACTTCTCTTCCCCACCCACTCCCACTTCAGCCACTGTTCCATCAGAATAACAGCCAAACAACTGTCTCCCGTGACAAAGACACTTCTCCTGCTTAATTCCTGTGGAACTATTCCCCCAGTGGCTGTGGCTAGGCAATTAAGCTTGGTTCTGTCAGTAAAAAGAAAAAGGAAGGAAACCCTTTCCAGGCCTTTGTGAGGAACTCACTGGGGCTAGTCTGTGAGAGTCCTACAGAGTCAGTCACAAACAAGTGTCCTTAAAGAAAGGTGATCTTCATTGAGAAAGGTCTGTTGTGGTCATCTACATGTTCTGTGTCAATAATGGCTAGAAGGATCCCTAGCCAGAGCAATTATACAGAATTCAAAGAGGGTCTTGCAATGGAATGCAACCAATCACATAAATCAGAAAAGGTGCTCAAATATACTGGTTATAAGTTGTCACAGAAAAAGCGGGAAGGTGCATCAGCCGACACTAACCAGCTGCCAAGGTCAGAGTGATACAGTGAGCGATAAGCAATCAGGGAGGGAATCACTACATAACATTCCAAGCAGCCTACATCTCAAGGCAGTCCACACCACCTCCAAGGCAGGGGATGGCAACATTAGCTGACACAGGGCAACCTGACTAGGGTTGCCAGCTCTAGGTTGGAAAATTCTGTGTCTAAGGAAGCCAGAGTTTGGGGAGGGGAGAGGCCTCAGCTGAACAGAATGCCTTAGAGGCCACTGTCCAAAACAGTTATTTTCTCCAGAGGGAGAGAGAGATCTGTTTTTCTGGAATTAAGTTGTGATACCTGGCGATCTTCAGGCTTCACCTGGAAGCTGTAGCAGTAAGCGCTTCAGAGCAGGGTTTGCCAGACCCTGGTTCTTACTGTGGAAGCTAATGGGGAGATTTTGGACCAGTCACAGACTTTCAGTGTAACCCCCTCCCCTGCCCACTGCCAGCTTGGCCACTTTCCTGTCAGAATAAACTGAAAATGGCTGTCTCTCCTGCTTGGCTCTGCCATGGCTGGCTGGCTAATGAGGTGGGCCAACAGCTGTCAATCCATTCTCTTCAACCCCCTGCTGTGTGGCTGACTTTCCCCCTAGGGTTGCCAATCTCCAGGTGGGATTTGGAGATCTCCCACTGTTACAATTGATCTCCAGATGACAGAGATAAGTTCCCCTGGAGAAAATGACTGCTTTGGAGGGTAGACCCTATGGAATTATACCCTTATGAGTTCCCCCCCAAACGCTGCCCTCCACAGGATCCACCCACCAAATGTCCATGTATTTCCCTACTCAGAGCTGGCAACCCTACTTTCCCCCTCAGTGCCTGTTGCTAGGCAACCAAGCTTGGTTCTGTAAGTAAAAGGCCGTTCCACACCTATTTTGGCCTTTGGGAGAAAACTGAAGTAGGACGGGCAGATAATGGTAGGTTGATGGTTAGCTGGGAAGGAGATGAGGTTGCCAACTCCAGGTTGGGAAATTCCTGGGGATTTGAGGGGTAAAGCCTGGAGAGGGTGGGGTTTGAGGAGGGGTTGGACTTCAGACAGGTACAATACCATAGACTCCACCCTCCAAACCAGCTATTTCCTCCTGGGTAATAATTGTTGCCAATCTCCAGGTGAGGGCTGGAGATCACTCAAAATTACAACTGCTCTTCAGGTAGCAGAGATCAGTTTCTTTGGAGAAAATGGTGGGCACTGTGTGATTATGCCCTGTTGAGGTTGCCACAGCAAATTGACACTGAGTGCCCAAGGCTGGGTCACCCTCCCAAAGCCTCTTTCTAGAGCCCATTGTATTTATTTTCACAACAGGCCTTATTCCTAGTAACATCATAAGTAACGTTATCACTGTTAACGGGCATTTTAGCTGTAGTAACATTTGGTCTAATGAATGCATAGGTCACTTCAGACACTGTAACAAAAAGCTTCATCAGTGGAATTAGGAACAGATTTGTCAAATTAATTACCTCAAAATATTTGCCCTGAGGGCTCAGCACAGGCTGATGATAGAAAACCCAGAAGTGTCATCAGCCTGCTCTAGGAATTGCTGGAAACAGGGTTCTTTTGGGGCCAGAATGCACTGGAACAACGTTACAGCTGGCGTCCGAGCCCGCCTTGCCCCTCCCCTCCCTGTCAGCAGGAAAGGGCCCTGTCAGCAGGAAAGGGTCTGGCCTCCTGGCTCTTTGCCTTCAAAGGGAGCTTTCCCTTTAAGGGCAAAGAGCAGGGGTTGGTTTGGGCCAAAGCCCTACCCTCTGCTTCCAGCAGCCCTCAGTGGGGCCACAAGGAGGAAGAAACCAGCACGTAAGTAAGGCAATGGCTGCTTCCCCCTCCCCGCCGCCACTGCCTTTACAGCGCTCTCCACTGCCACCTTCCCTGAGCTCTGTGCCAAAGCACAGAGCCCAGGAAAGGCAGCAAAAGCCGCTCCCTCCACCGTCTTCCCTGGGCCACGTGCTAAAGCATGGGGCCCAGGGAAAGAGGCAAAAGCCACCGCCCCCCCCCCCCGCCCAGCCGCCTTCCCTGGGCTGTGTTCCTAAGCGCAGGGCACAGGGAAGGAGGGAAAATCCCCCCCGCGGCCATGTTACCTGGGCTGCGCACCAAAGCGTGGGGCCCAGGGAAGGAGGCAAAAGCTGCCCCTGGCCTTCCTTGGGCTGTGCGCTGAAGCACAGGGCCCAGGAAGGAGGCAAAAGCTGCCCCCACCTACTTACCTTCCTCTCTCCCCCCACCTCTCTCTCTCTCCCTACCTTTCTCTCTCTCTCTCTCTCTCTCTCCCCCTACCTTTCTCTCTTTCTCCCCCCCACCTCTCTCTGCCCCTACCTTTCTGCCCCTACCTTTCTCTCTCTCCCCCACCTCTCTCTCTCTCTCTCTTTCTCTCCCTCCCTCCCCTTCCTTCTTTCCTTCATTTCTCTCTCCCCCCCCACCTACCTACCTGTTTTTGTAAAAAAAATAGTATTGGAAAAGGGTAGGGATGTAAAAAAGCAGAGAGCCCAGGAAATTCTGGTTTTGATACCTTTAATTTTTGATAATCTCTTTTGTTTTCTCATGGCATCTTCTGTTTAAGAAAAGTAAGTTTGAAGCCTGAGTGTTTGTTGTGTCTTGTTGGGAATAGCTTGCAAATATATCTATATATCTAATTCCGAAGGCGCCCCCTGTGTGAGGATACCTAAATCCGCGCAGGGGGGGCACCTGGGAGGCAGGGAGGTTTTCCTACACATGGGGGGCACTCCCCCCCATGTGCAGAAAAATCCGAAAAGTTAAAAAAAAAATCTTCAGTGACCGTAGAATCCGCCAAAATACGTTTTGAAATGGCACCAACTCCAGACATCAACTGTGTGGAGATTAGAATGTTCGGGGGAGGGGGGGAGGCTCTAACTGTTTTTGTCAGTAAAAAGCAGGGTTTTTACTGGCAGCAGTCTAGGGTTGCCAAGTACCCCCCCCCCCCGGCCACCAGCAGCAGATCCAGATCCAGGCTGGGAAACTCCTGGATATTTGGGGGTGGAGCCTGGGGAGGACAGGGACCTCAGTGAGGTACAATGCCATAAACTCCCCCCTCCAAAGCATCCATTTTCTCCATGGAAAGTTATCTCTGTAGTCTGGAGATGAGCAGTAACTCCAGGGGATCCCCAGGTCCCATCTGGAGGCTGGCATCCCTAGGCAGCACCCTCTGTGTGACTTGATACCACCTGATTTGCATGACTTAATTAGGCCCAGCTGCTTTGCTACAGTTCATCAGCAGCCACTGTATGAAAGCCATTGTGGTGCAACAGTTCGAGCTTCAGACTGGGATCTGCGAGACCCAGGTTCAGATCCCCATCTTGCAGTGGAAGCTGACTGGGAGATTTTGGACCAGTCACATACTTTCAGCCTAACCAACCTCACAGGGTTGTTGTGCAGATAACAAAGAGGAAATAATAATGTAAGCTGCTTTAGTCCCCATTGTGGAGAAAGACTGTAATTTTCCTAGGTAGAGGCTGCAGGGGAGGGGGGTGGAGATAGAAAGCTGAAGACAGATAAAGGTAGGTTGGCTGTTGGGTGGGAAGGAAATACGGTTGCCAACTCCAGGTTGGGAAATTCCCAGACATTTGAGAGGTGGAGACTGGGGAGGGTGGGATTTGAGGTGGGAGGCAGAAAGAGAAAGAGTGATGAGGGGGTAAGGCAGAAAAACAAAGGGAATGATGACAGGTCAGAAAGAGAGAGGAAGTAACATACATGGAGGAGAGCGAGAGAGTAAGAAAGGGGGGCAGAAGGGAGAAAGAGTGTGACAGAGGTAGGGGGAGAAGGGAGGAAGCAAAGGTGTGAGGAATGGGATAACTATCCTGCAAGTTTCTTGCAGGTCTCCACTTGTATATTTCTAAATGTAAGCTGCCAGGCACTGTTTTAGTGGACTTATATACAGGGCTCTGTTGGGGCCGGAGCGCCGCTCCGGAAGAGAAGGGGCCGGGGGGCGGGCACATAACAAAGCCCTGCCCCCCCGGCAGAAAGCCTCCCCCGTTCACCCCCTCCCTCCCCCAGTTGCCGTCCCCGGGGCCGCGGCTGGCCGCTGGCCCCGCCAAAAAGCCCCGCCCTGCCCCCTGTCGCCTTCCCCGGGGCCGCGGCTGGCCGCCGGCCCCGCCAAGAAGCCCCGTCCCGCCCCCAGTCGCCTTCCCTGGGGACACGGCTGGCCGCCGGCCCCAGGAAAAAAAACCTCCCTCCCCCAGTCACCATCCCCGGGGCTGCGACTGGCTGCTGGCCCCGGGAAGAACCCCCCCTCCCTCCCCCACTCAACAGTTCCCCGGGCCCAAAGGAGGGAGAAGCCGGGCCTGAGTGGCTTAACACCACTCAGGCCCAAGCAAGGGGGGGAGGGAAACGCCAGCCCCAGTGGGGGGAGAAGCACCCCTCCCTTCCTCCCTTCCTCCCTTCCTCCCCTCTCTCCCCCCACCTTCCTACCTGTTCCTTCCTTCCCCTCTCCCTTCCTCCCTCCCTCTCCCCTTCCTTCCTTCCTTCCTTCCTTTCTTCTCTCTCTCTCCCCCACCTACCTACCTACCTTCCTGTTCCTTCCTTCCCCCCTTCCTCCCTCTCTCCCCCCTTCCTTCCTTTCTTCTCTCTCTCTCCCCCACCTACCTACCTACCTTCCTGTTCCTTCCTTCCCCCCTTCCTCCCTCTCTCCCCCTTCCATCCTTCCTTTCTTCTCTCTCTCTCCCCCACCTACCTACCTACCTTCCTGTTCCTTCCTTCCCCCCTTCCTCCCTCTCTCCCCCTTCCTTCCTTCCTTCCTTCCTTCCTTTCTTCTCTCTCTCCCCCCCACCTACCTACCTACCTTCCTGTTCCTTCCTTCCCCCCTTCTCCCTCTCTCCCCCTTTCCTTCCTTCCTTTCTTCTCTCTCTCTCCCCCCAACTACCTACCTACCTTCCTGTTCCTTCCTTCCCCCCTTCCTCCCTCTCTCCCCCCTTCCTTCCTTCCTTTCTTCTCTCTCTCTCCCCCCAACTACCTACCTACCTTACTGTTCCTTTCTTTCTTTCTTCCTTCCCCTTTCTTCCTCCCTCCTTCCTTCCTTTCTTTCTTCCTTCTCCCCTCCCTCCCTCCTTTTCTTTCTTTCTTTCTTTCTTTTCTCTCCCCCACCTACCTACCTACCTACCTACCTACCTTCCTTCCTGTTCCTTTCCTTCCTTCCTTCCCCCTCCTTCCCTCCCTCCCTTCTTGCCTTCTTACACACTGCCCATGACGTCAGGGATGTGTGGCCTTTTGACACTTCCGGTGATGTCAGGGGGTGTGGCATATGCAAATGAGTTATGCTAATGAGCTCCTGCACCTCTTTTTTTACGAAAGGACCCCTGCTTATATATGATAATTTCAGAAGTGTAAGATCATGAACAATAATGATAAGTGTATGAGAGGACTTGTGTTGCTCAGTGTACAACAACAGATGCCAACTGCAGACAAACACCATCCTATGCCCGGAGACGACAGTCCAGCAGAAACCATTGTTCCGGTTCCCAGAAGCCTCTCTGAAGTACAGAAGCCAGTTTGTGACTCTGGTTCATCCCTGCATGCAAAGAGATGTCCAAACATTGTCAAATCCCAATCTCCGCATATCATACTCCTTCCTCCTCCCAACAGACATTTTTTAAGCTAAATAAAGGCTTAATTGCCCACTTCACACGGACTATGGAAGCAGTTGATAGACAATTGACTTGGCCAGGCCAAGAGGTTAATCCCTCTTGGTTAGAACAATGGCCTCACCTATGAGTCATCTTTCCTCCAGACCAGGTGTCTCTAGATGTGATTAGGTCATTCTTAAACATTGTCCACTCCCATCCTATACCCTATTGGTTAGAACTTTAGAGGCGGATCAGCACAGAGGAGGTCGCTTGGCAAGCCAGCCCCCAGCGACGCCCTCCCTTAAGAGCAGTCTCCCAAGCTCCAGACAGTCAGATCTCACTTCTCTTGCTATCTCCTTCCCAACCTCCCTCCTGGACCCTTGTGTGCACGCTAGGGCCCGCCATGTACTTCTGCTGGTTCAGAGTATGTGATCCTCCCCCCCTTCAAATACCCCCTATTCTTCTAGCAGGATGGAAACCAGGCTTCTGGAAGGTAAATATTTCCCTCTACAGGATACCATCACTTTCCTGCTAATGCAACCATCTCTTTAATTCTATCTTACTTCTTAGACCTGTATGATGGTATGTATGATTTTTGCAACATCTGAATGATTCACTTTTATTATTATTACTCTTTTTAACTTCATTTGAGAGTCTGTGTCTTTTTTGGGGGGAGGTCTGAGAAAAGCCCAGCCTCTGTATACAAAGGTGCTAGGTCCATTAATGCCTACTGCTGATTATTAAGAGCTAATATTCCCCCAATTTTGATACACAAAATAAAGCAGTCAGGCTAACATAAAGTCTGTATTAAAGTTGTTTGGTGCTAACTGGCATGCAAGAAAAAACATCTGAAAAGTAGTTTCATTGTTGTGTGTGTTGGCAGAACACTTGACTGTTGCTTGGGGGACTTTGGGGGACATCTTCAAAGAAACAGAGTTGTAACTAAAAATGAGCATTGTCAGCAGCACTTTGGAGATTGCCTGTTTTGTGAAATTTTAAAAGTGGGCAGAGTTTCTGAAGAAGATGATTGTCCCTCTTCTCCTGCCACTGGGCTGACATCTGCCTTTAATGGGCCAGCAAAGTTGATGTTCTTAAACCTCTTAATAAGAGAGATTTCTGCTTCTGAGGAGTTGACTTCCAATGATTGGTGATCTTGTGATGGTAGTGATACTTTGATGTGGTAAAGCTCACCTGTTCACAGAATCATTTTACCTGTGGGACAGACTCTGTATGGTAACCACTCCACTGGTACATAATTGTTTGTAAAAATATTATAGTGTAATAATCCAGGTGAGTAGCTGTGTTGGTCTGAAGCAGCAGAACAAAATTGGAGTCCAAAGTTTCATCCAAGGTATAAGCTTTTGTGTGCATGCACACTTCTTCCATCTGAAGAAGTGTGGTTCCATCTGAAGAAGTATGGGTGACACATGAAATCTTATACTTTGAATAAAATTTTGTACCTTGAATAAAATAGTCCACAAACTACTCCTGTCCAGTGCATCCACAAACCTAGGTTGTTCTGCCAGTGAAGTACGGTTGCCAACTCCAGGTTGAGGAAATCCCTGGAGATTTGGGAGTGGAGCCTGAGGAGGGTGGGGTTTGGGGGAAGGAGGGACCTAAGCAAGGCATAATGCCATGGACTCCACTTTCCAAAGCAGCTATTGACCTGATCTCTGTAGTGTGGAGCTCAGTTGTAATTCCAGGAGATCTCCAGACCCCACCTGTAGGTTGGCAACCCTAAGAAATCATATTCAGCGTACTAGTTCTTCAGGAAGGCAAGCTGATTTCCATGGGAACCTAACCTTTAGGAATTGATTCCAATCCAGTGTGGGAATAATGGCTGGACATAAGATATTGGTTCAGGCAAGATTTTGTATAGATGGGACAGAAAATAATGTTTTTATTGGTCTTGTCAAAACCATTTTGACAACACAACAAACAAAGTAAACAGAATAAGAAGCAAAAGGTGGGTGTCGCTGGATGACCACACTTCTGGTAACATGATAATATTACCACTTCTGGTAATATGCTAATAAGTTATGCTGTCAGGAGTGTGGCCTAATATGCTAATGAGTTCCTGCTGGGCTTTTTCTACAAAAAGAGCCCTGGGAAACCCTATTGCTTTACCATGGAATTTTAGCCAACCGTGATTTTTAAAAACTTATTTCCTCCTGCTGAGTGCTGGAGCAGTGGTGGAAATGGGATCCAGGGGCAGAGGATCTCCTTCCCCGGGGGAACCTGGAAGCCCTAGCTGGACCTGAATCCAAAGGAATCTGTGCTCAATTTGCCCTGAATTGAAGCATACCAAACTGGGAAGTTTGCAGTTTCTACTCTCCAAGTTTGAACTTTGCCCCCGTGTCTAAACAAAATGTTTGTCTGAAGGAGAAAAGCTGCAGTACATGTCTAAAACATATTACAGAAGCATTATGAGTGAAAGTCAGAATCTCCTGGCAACATACTGAATGCACTTCTATTCCTCCAGTTAGTTTTTTGGTGTTTTATAGAGTATTAAAACTATGAGACAACAGATAGTGTGAATTCCCCACTTCCCTTGATTTAACTAAGTACAGTTTTTGGCATGGGATTGTTTCTGAAAACTTATTATTAAATAGGCCACTCTAATTTTGTGAACACATAAAGGCCTAAAATGTAGCTAAGCAAATCTTCCTAGAGCTGTTTATAATTGGAATACCGTCATTCCAATTCTTTTTGAAAAGTACCATTCCAGTAGCTACAGTTAATGAAATTAGCGAAGCCTGTTCCTTCAACTGTGTGCAGCAAAGAGCACTTAGAAATCATTTCAGCAAGGTATAACCTTTTCATTGATCCTATCTGATAAGGTTATGACTAATAGCCTCAGACCTTAGCCTATTTTTTTTATAATATAATGATTTAACTCTTTGGGGCTTACCACTTATCCTGTGACACAATGGTTTGAAAAAAAAAGCAGTGTATGGCTTCTAGAACTGAACTGAAAAAAGGTGGCAATTTCCACAAATATTGCTGAAGTACACCCCACCCCCACCCAAATGGTTATTTCAGGATGAGAGTGACATGGAATGAAAATGTTCACTTGTTAAAGAAACATTTTCCTTTGTTTCCTTTGGTGACATCATAAAACCCATTATATGATCACTGATTGACAAGAATCACCTCTGTGACGCGCTAGAGAGTATTTACCTCCACGTCTGGCAATGCAGTGGAATTCCTTCACCCTCCTGGGAAATGGCTGGTGTTGCTTTGTGAAGTCAAGTTCATGACAGGTCAACTGCCATAAACTTTCCACAAACTTTGAAGTTGTTTGTGGAAGTTAGTTGCGGTTCCTGAATGGATACATTTCTAGATAGATTGTCTCTGCTCAATCAAGATGTTTACCAAACTTGAACGCAAACTTCAAAGGGGGGGGGGGAGAAGTTTCCCTGTGAGTTTAGTGTCACTGGCTTGTTTCTGAGCTATTCCTGTAACTGCAGTAATGCAAGCAAAAGAGTACTAATCCCTGCAGTACAAACTGAAGGAGGGGGGGCATTTTTTCAAGCCCAGTACAAGTACAGAATGTCCAGCAGAATCCAGTACTACTGTGGCAATGCAAGTTTAAAAGGACTGATCTCAAAGCACATTGTCACAAGAAATCCAAGCAGTGGGATTTTGCAAGCTCTGTGCAAGAAAATAGGAACACAAAGGAATGCTGGCAAGGGGAGGGGAACCCTTCTTGAAATTGGCAAGAGTTGTTTGAAACTGACAAGAGCAGCTGAGGAACCCTGAGACAGAGGGGGGGGGAAATAACCTCCTGAACCTGCGCCTGTCATTTCCCCAGAAAGCACTTTCCTAGTGGCATCTTCTTGTGGGGGGATGTAAATCAGATCCCATAAATCCAATCCTCATCAAACTTGGAGGGCAGGTAGAGGAGAGTCAGCTGGAGATACTCTGTGAGTTTAGTCTGGTATCTCTAGTTTGCCAGGGGGGCACATTCTACTGCATCACAAACCGAAACAGTTCATTTGGTGCCTAAAAGTTCATGATGGTTCATGATCCATCACACCACAAACCACAAACCAAATTGAACTGCATTTTCCCAGGTCATGCCCATCCCTATTTGCCTGCTTGGTACTGAAGAGCTCACACCCCTTACTCCCATTGTCCACTGAAAAGACCCATAGCTATGGTGGAGCTTTTGGGGGCCCTGCCCCTTTCTTAAAGGCTCAGCCCACAAGAATTTCTCCTGTAAATACTTTTTTCAATCATTTAAAAACATTTTTTAAAGGTGTGTGCTTTTTTAAGCAGAGTGGGGTGCTGCAATTGACTACACTACATTCCCACACTGCAATTGACTACACTCAGGAGTCCTTTGGGGCCGGAGCAAGGCGGAGCACAGCTCCGCTAGCTCAGGAGGGGCAGTAGGGCAGCCACGGGCCGAATCAGATTCTCTGATCTGATTCGGCCCGCTGCTGAAATTCAGTGGCAATATTAAAAATGGCTGTAGGAGAGGGGGTTTGAGGCAGAGGCTCCAAACATGCAGGGTAGGTTCTGGGACCTCTCCCTCAAATGCCCACCAAGTTTCAAGAAAATTGGACCAGGGGGTCCAATTCTATGGGCTTCCAAACAGGTTGCCCCCATTCCCTCCATTGTTCTCTATGGTGGGAAAAATGTTAACTTTTTTCCCACCATAGAGAACAATGGAGGGGATGGGGCAACTGTGAGGCTTCTGCTCGAAGTAGTCAAGGATCAGATCTTTGTTGATGAAACACAGTTCTTTATTTCCAATCGTTACATTACTACAGGTCCTCAGATTATTGTCAGAGATAACACATACAATAGAAGCGGGATTAATATACCCTCCAGCACAGTTTGAATTGCCCATAGGTAACCAATCAACAGGGGGGGAAAACCGCGGGCAAAAAGGTCCTTTGACTGTTTGCTTCCCACAGGAAAGAGGTTAGGTGTGAAGCAGTAAATTTCCCTTCTTAAACCAGACCCCTCAAATGTAACCATCTTTCACATAACAAATAGCTTTCTCCAAGGCCTTCACACATTGATAAGAAACTGGTCCTCGTCTTCCCCAGCAGGGAGGAAAGGAATGCGGAGGCGCGAGGGTGAGAGGCTGATTGTTCTCATGCTCTGAAGTCGCCACCCTCCCGGGCAAATGGTTACATTAGCCAGACCTAGCCAGAGCCATAAACCCAGGGTCATAAATGAAGAGGGGTATTGCATAGTGGGTTACAAGGTTCAAACAAGCCAGCATCAAATATGGGTTACAGAGCAAATGCAGGGATAGATTACACAGAAGAGTACACAGCACAGCATAAAGCCCCAAAAACCCTTGTTAGAATCTATAGATTCTGACACTGTGCCACCTGAAAAATCTAATCTACCTCGGTTTATCTGGAAATCGATTATGAAAAGCTTTAACTAGTTTAGGAGCATGAACATTGTTGGAAAGAACCCATTCATTTTGTTCAGGACCAAAATCTACCCACTTGACTAGATACAGCAAGCGGCCCCTACGCATTTTAGAATCCAGGATTTCAGAAATCTCAAAATGGAGTGCCCCCTCCTTCATCAGTGGAGGAGGAGTCGGAGGAGTCGGAGGAGTTGGATGCCATGCATTCGGCCCAGGATTCTTCTTCAACAAGCTGAAATGAAAAACAGGGTGCACAGAACTCAGTGACTTAGGCAATTCAAGTTCAAAGGACACATCCGAAATTTTCTGCAATACTTTGTAAGGGCCTACATATTTCCATCCTAATTTCCTGCTGGGCTGCAGACCGTGTATATTTTTTGTAGATAGGTAGACAGAGTCCCCTGATTGAAGGTCCCAACCTTTCGCCCTTCCCCGGTCCGCATACTTTTTATAGTCCTCTTTGGCTTTGTCCAGAGTTTTAGCAATCAATGGCCACGAGTCTTGTAAGTTGGCCCACCAGCGCTTAAAGTCTGGGGGGGGGGGTGTCGGGTGCTTCCTCTATGGTGGGTAGGGGTTTTCATTCGAAGCCTCCTACTGCCATGAAAGGGGATACGCCCGTGGACGAATGGATAGCATTGTTATAGCTGTATTCAGCAAATGGCAGTAATTCAACCCAGTTGTCCTGATGATAATTGGTGTAACATCTTAAAAACTGCTCTAGTATTTGATTAGTTCACTCGGATTGGCCATCGGTTTCTGGATGGTAACCCGAACTCATGGCCGGTTCAATGTCCATCATCTTTAAAAGCTCCCGCCAGAAGTTGGCAACGAATTGGCTGCCCCTATCGAATACCACTCGCTTGGGGAAAGTGTGTAATTTAATCATGTGATTAAAGAATGCTTTAGCCAGTCCCTTGGCAGTAGGTAATTGCTTAAAAGGGGTAAAATGGGCTTGCTTCGAGAACATGTCAACCACCACCCAAATAACCGTCTTTCCTTTCGAAGGCGGCAGGTTGGTGATAAAGTCCATAGCTATCGCTTCCCACGGTCAAGAGGGGGTGGGCAACGGGTGCAACAGCCCTGGGACTTCCCCCCCCTCCTCTTACACATCAGACAGGTTTGCCAAGCAGTGACAAAGTCTGAAACATCCTTGCGCATACGCGGCCACCAGAACTGTCGCTGAACCAAGTTAAGAGTCTTTAGAAAGCCAAAATGTCCTGCTAGCTTTGATGAGTGACAAGTCAATAATATGTCTTTTCTCCGAGCTCGAGGCACCACTAGTTTGTCTCCATGGTACCAGCACTTGTTAGCCCAGAGAGAGCATTCCTCTAAGCCCTCTAACTCTTCTACTTCTTCCGGGGAGTAGTCCCCCCCCTTTGTCCTCCCAAGATTCGGCCGCTGCCTGTTTGGTTTGGCTTCTGGTAGTGACGGCCCCTCCCAATTGCTGAGGGGAGAACATGGAGTCAAACACTTCCTCCTTTTGACTCTCATGTTGGGGTAATCTTGACAGAGCGTCTGCTAACGAATTTGCCTTCCCAGGAAAGTGTTTGAGCACAAAATTAAACTTGGAGAAAAAATCAGCCCACCGGAGCTGCTTTGCATTCAGAGACCTTTGAGTGCGCAGAGCCTCCAGGTTTTTATGATCGGTCCAAATTTCAAAAGGGGTCTGCGCTCCCTCCAGCCAATGCCTCCATGTGGTCAGGGCTAAACGTATGGCTGTGGCTTCCTTGTCCCATACTGACCAGTTTCTCTCTGTCTCATTAAACTTTTTCGAAATATAAGCCAGAGGGTGTAATTTATTGTCTGGCCCCTTCTGGAGGATGGCTCCCCCCATGGCTACATCAGAAGCATCTACATGGATTACAAATTCCTTAGTCTCGTTGGGATGGGCAAGAATGGGCTCTGAGGTGAACAGTTTCTTTAAAGTTTCAAATGCTTTTTGACAATCCTCAGACCAGGCTATTCTTTCCCCGCTTCCGGACCCCTCCCCTTGGTTTTCAAGAGTTCGGTTAGCGGGAGGGTGACCATGGCAAAATCCTTTAAAAAGGTGCGGTAGAAGTTGCAAAACCCCAATAGGCTCTGTAGCTGTTTTCTAGTCCGGGGCGCCTCCCACTGTACCACTGCCTCTACCTTGGCAGGGTCCATTTCCAACCCCTTCTGGGAGATGCGATACCCCAGAAAGTCCACTGAATCCCGATTAAACTCACATTTGGATAACTTTGCATACAACTGATTTTGCAACAGTGTAGAAAGCACTTCCCTGACCAATTTTACATGTTCTTTCTTATCAGTGGAATAAATCAAGATATCATCTAAGTAACATAACACCCCCTTGAATAAATGCTTGTGCAACACCTCATTTATCAAGCTCATAAAAACTCCCGGCGCGCCACTCAAGCCGAATGGCATCACCATGTACTCGAATTGTCCCAGGGGTGTGTTAAAGGCAGTCTTAAATTCGTCCCCTTCCCAGATGCGCACGCGAAAGTAAGCGTCGCAAAGATCCAATTTGGTAAACACCTTCCCCTTGGCGGCCTCCGTTAGCAAGTCTTTTATAAGGGGGAGGGGGTAAGCGTTGGAAGCCGACACTGCGTTTAGACCCCTATAGTCAGTGCATAATCGCAACCCTCCGTCTTTCTTTTTCCTGAATAAAATGGGGGCTGCAAAAGGGGATTTAGCAGGGCGGATGAAACCTCGCTCCAAATTCTTGTCCAGGAATTTCCTTAGTTCCTCCCTCTCTGAGGGGTTCATGGAATAGAGTTTCCCCTTCGGTAGCTTTTCTCCTGGGAGCAGTTCTATGGCGCAGTCCGACAGCCGGTGGGGGGGTAGCTCGTCTGCCTCAGTCTCACTGAACACTCCCATTAAGTCTCGGTACTCCCGGGGGATGGTGGAGGGCGCCAAGGTGAATGCCGCCGCTAGCAAGGGTGCCGGGGGATCCGATCCCCACCCCGGGTCCCACTTATGGTGGTGGCATTTCTCATCCACCCATGAGATCTTTCCCTCGCTCCATTTGATGTAAGGGTCGTGGGCACTCAGCCAGGGGCTTCCCAACACCATGGGGAACTGGGTGTTGGGGGTAATGACAAAAGCTCTCTTCTCCCAATGCTCCCCGGTTCCCACTATTAGTCTCTCAGTCTCTGCCACACACGCCTCTTTCATTTCCGACCCATCCATTTGGGTAAATGTAAGTGGCTCCCTCAACGGGGTGACTTTCGGGGCTAGCCCGTCCACTACTAAGGGGCTGATCAAATCTCTGGCGCACCCCGAGTCAATTAGGGCGCACACCCGGACATGGGTCCCAGTCCCAGGGGCTATTACAGTCACTACCATATACAATAAAGGACCGGGGATGCTCACCGGAGATGGCGCGTTGGGGTTGGGGACCTGCAGTTCTGCGCCGCTCACTGCAGGCCATTGGAGTTTCCCGACATCTGTGCCTCCGTCAGCTCCAGCTCTCCTTGCTCGCTTGCGGCCCCTTCCAGCTGTAAAGCCCGGGGTTTGAACAGGGTCTTTCCCTTGCTGGGGGTGCTCCCCGCCATTGGGGTGGAGGTCTTGGGGATCTTTTCGCTCCCGCGGGGGCACGCCGAGGCGTAGTGGCCGCTCTCGCCGCACCGCATGCAGAGCCCCTGCCTGAACCGGTTGTCTCGGATTTCCTGGACGCTGGGCTTGGGCTTCACCTTCTGGGCGCCTTTGGCTTGGGCAGTCGCTGAAGTCCCCATCTTGATGAGGGTGAAACACTCCTCCACATCCGCGGCCGCTCTCATCCAGGTGGCCAAAGAGCCCGGTCTCCCTCCTCTCAACACTGTTTCGTACACCTCGGGATTAAGGCCTTCTCGGTACTTCTCAATGAAGAGATCCTGGGTCCAGCCACGAATTTTAGCTGCTATATGCCGGAACTTGTCGGTGTATTCCCTCACGGAGGACCGCCCCTGGGTCAACTTCCGCAATTGGTTCCGAGCCTTCTCTTCTCCCAAGGGGTCCTCGTAGTGTTGCCTGAGGGCCCACATGAAGTTGTGCACGGAGCGCAACTCAGGTCTGGGGGCATTGTGTAGGCTCACATACCAGTCGCTGGCGGTGTCCCTCAACTTGGACCCTATGTAGCCAATCCGGTCCCTCTCGGTGGGGTAGAGGTGCCCCCAGGTGTCTAGGAACCACTCGATTTCTATGAGGAAGAACCGTAGCTTCTCGGGGTCCCCATCGAAAGTAGCCGTCAACGGATCGGCGGGCGCCTGATGGATCATCGGCCCTGCAGGCACCAGGGCTGGCGCAGGTACGGGTGCAGGAACTGGGCGGGGGACGGGGTGTGGAACCTGCTGTGGCACTTGTGCCGGGGGGAACCAGCTGCGGCAGGGCTCCCCCTCCTGGGGCTCCGGCCCCTCCTGGAGCTGGCCTGGCTGCCTGAATGGCTGTCAGGGCATCACGGAACTGGAACTGCAGGTCGAGCGCTATCTCTCGCAGTTCCGTGGTAAGTTGCAGTCGCAAATCTCCCATCATACGGTCTAAGGCTTGGGTCTGGTCCTCCCCGTAGAGATCGGGCCCATAGGTCGCGCCCCTCTCCTCTTCCAGGGGCAGGGGTCGCCAGTCTCCTCCGTAGATCGTCTCGCGCTCGTCTCCCAGGAAGCTCGGCTTCCCGTGCTCAGTGCAGTCTCCCTGGATCGAGACCCGCGCTCCCTTCCGATCGTGGACCCACGAGTCGACGGTCCCGTGACCGAAATTGCTCCATGAGTACCTCGGGGTCACGCTCTGATGAGGAGGTGGTCGTGGGATGTAGTAAGCCCCCTGGGCCATAGTCGCTGGCACTTCGGGCTCCCCGCCGCCGCCTCCACCGCCGGCACCCTGGTCCGCTGGGGTCACCGGTTGTTCTTTGGTTGTAGGGATGGGAATAGTACCGTCGTCCGACATGGTCAGGAACGGCCAAGTCCCAGTCACAGATCTCTGACAATCTGTGAGGCTTCTGCTCAAAGTAGTCAAGGATCAGATCTTTGTTGATGAAACACAGTTCTTTATTTCCAATCGTTACATTACTACAGGTCCTCGGATTATTGTCAGAGATAACACATACAGTAGAAGCGGGATTAATATACCCTCCAGCACAGTTTGAATTGCCCATAGGTAACCAATCAACAGGGGGGAAAAACCACGGGCAAAAAGGTCCTTTGACCATTTGCTTCCCACAGGAAAGAGGTTAGGTGTGAAGCAGTAAATTTCCCTTCTTAAACCAGACCCCTCAAATGTAACCATCTTTCACATAACAAATAGCTTTCTCCAAGGCCTTCACACATTGATAAGAAACTGGTCCTCGTCTTCCCCAGCAGGGAGGAAAGGAATGCGGAGGCGCGAGGGTGAGAGGCTGATTGTTCTCATGCTCTGAAGTCGCCACCCTCCCGGGCAAATGGTTACATTAGCCAGACCTAGCCAGAGCCATAAACCCAGGGTCATAAATGAAGAGGGGTATTGCATAGTGGGTTACAAGGTTCAAACAAGCCAGCATCAAATATGGGTTACAGAGCAAATGCAGGGATAGATTACACAGAAGAGTACACAGCACAGCATAAAGCCCCAAAAACCCTTGTTAGAATCTATAGATTCTGACAGCAACTTGTTTGGGGGCCCATAGAATTGGACCCCCTGGTCCAATCTTCTTGAAACTTGATGGGTATTTCAAGGAGAGGCCCCAGCAGCTATCCTGCAAGTTTGGAGCCTCTCCCTCAAACCCCCTTGCCCCTTGATATGGGCGGGCCACCTAGCTCCAATCTTGAGCCAGTCAGATCCTGGCTCATAACATGGCAGCCCAGCATACTGGTTTCCCCGCAGGAGCACCTACCCCTGAGACCACACATGCGTTCAGGGAGGAGCCTAGCCAGAGAGGTTCCCAGAGGTGATCACCATTCACCACCCAGAACCTCAAAACCCTAGGGCAGTTCCTGATGACCTCCTGTTCCCAAACAGGATATGCTGTCAGGAGCTCACCAGTTCCATCTTCTTGCTTGCACAAACCTGCCAAGTGACCAATCTAGTTAGCCCTCACCCACCACCTATACCCCTATTCCACTGGATGCAGTATAAGGTAGGCAAAAACACCTCAACCGAACCAGCCAATCCTGGTAGAGGCGAAAAATTCCTACCTGGCCCCAACGGTGACCAGCAATAGCCTACACTGCAAACAGGGCGGGCGGGTGGGCGAGCACGCAAAGTGGAAAGAAGAAGGCGGGAGCGGGGCACAGCCTCTTGAAGGTGCGCCCCTCCCCCGGCATGCTCCAAATCGCATGATAGCGCAAACAGGCACGGTGGCAAATTCATCCCTGGGGGCCATGGAGTTGCCAGGCATCCAGGAACACGATTGCCACTCCAGCCAGAAATGACAAGACAGACAACAGTTTGGAATTAAACAAGGGCCACTTTATTAACTATTTAAACAGAACATTGCAGCAACGGGCAAACTAAGCAAGCCACAGGAACAGGCAAGGCAGGTGTCAATCCCAGACACAACCTCCTTGCCCCTTGATATGGGCGGGCCACCTAGCTCCGATTTTGAGCCAGTCAGATCCTGGCTCATAACACAGCAGCTCAGCATACTGGTTGCTCCGCAGGAGCGCCTACCCCTGAGACCGCACATGCCTTCAGGGAGGAGCCTAGCCGGAGAGGTTCCCAGAGGCGATCACCATTCACCACCCAGAACCACAAAGCCCTATGGCAGTTCCTGATGACCTCCTGTTCCCAAACGAGATATGCCGTCAGGTGCTCACCAGTTCCATCTTCTTGCTTGCACAAACCTGCCACAGCCAAGGCCAAGCCTCTGCTTTGGCCTTTGCTACCCCATTCAGCAACCGAGTGCCAACCGGATCCCGTGCTGCAAGTCCTCTAAGAATATCCCATTGCCCTTGCCTGAGAGGTGCACCCCATCCGACCTATACAGGTCTGGGAACTCAAACCATATATTGGGGTGCGGCAAAAACAAACCCAACCCGGATTCCATGGCCTTCCTCATCTGACTGTTGGCCTTATGCCTGGCCCTGTCGATACACTTGGGGTCTGCAACGTGCCGCCACACCTGGCGGGGAAGCATGGCTGACCAAACTATCTGCACACCGGGCCACCATGCTCTTATCATTGCAAGGTTGGCCCTGGCCTGCAAAACAAGGGCCAAGCCCTTCATCAGGTGTCATTGCCAAGTCATTGCCCCCAAGGTGTATGACCAGGACATGAGGGGGAGTCCCCCTCATCTCTTCAAACAAGGGAAGGAGTGCAGGCCCCCTCATGCCCCTCCGTCCTAACCACTCAACAGTTGCCACCTCACTAAGGCTGAGCTGAGAGCTGATAGGTGTCCTCTGTGCCCGATGAGCAGCCCAAAATACCATGCTGTGACTGCAGACGGTGACCTTTCGCCTCGTCTCACAGCCCGCAGCACCTGTAAGAGGAACAACATTAGAACTGGGCAAAGAACTCGCAAGCCACGACGGGCTAAACATTACAGGATCTAATGTTGGCCCCGGGAAGGCACTGCTAGTGCTCTTATGAATTGTGAGATTCATAACTCTGAACTTTGGGCTGCATTAAATGGAAGGGCCATGTGCTTTCTTCATAATAGGAGCTAGCTCCAGCCCACGTCAGGAGGCTGACACCCTACATGAGTTCACCAGAGACAAAGGACTCCTCTTGCCATGAGGTCTCTTTCTGTTTCCACATGCTGGCCTTCCCCTGCCCCCCCCCTCCAACGTACCTGCATAGTTATGCTAAAACCTCTTGATTAGCACCTATTGTTTGGGCCACCGCCCAGTCAGCCAGAGTCATTGACTTACAATAGATGTGGCCGGGTGAGTCATCGAACTCCAGGTCCAAAACCTGTTTCTTGATGAGATCATACCTTGCAGCACTGACCATCCCCTGGACCTCACCTTTTGTCCACCTTTTTACCTGCCCCAAGATCCAGAAGGGACGGACCGCCTAGTAGGTGTGTTAGTGGGATGTGGCCTGATCAGCCCGCCCCTAGACCCCCCAATAAAAGTCCAAACCGAGAGTCACTCGGCCTCTTGAGCCGTCGCCCTCTATCTATCCTATTGACCCTTCAATCCAGCTTGCTATCCACAACCCTTGCCTTCATCTCTATACCCCATTCTCTCTCTCTGGAGTAGCTACCCAGGAGAACCACGTGGTCTTGCTGGTTCAAGCCTCGTGTCCCCATAGCCTTTCTATTTCTCTCCCCATCCAATCCAGCCGGACATCGGACGACGCATCTAAGGTACAGTGCTTTCCCCACCAACGATTACCTGCTCATGCAAATGTGCTATTTTTCTATCTTTATTTCTTAGGCCTGTGTGAATCTGTGTGTGATTATGTTTTTGTATGCTTGAATAACATCTTCCAGTAAACTACATTTAACTGGAACACTGCCTCACGTGCCTCTTTCCTAGAGAACTCCCAGGAGGGGTGGGACCCTGGTATAGTTGGCAAGAACCCGTGTATTTTGCTGATTGCTAAACTGTGAATTAAAGCAATTAGGCTAACACTAATGTAACCCCGGTAGCAACTAGATTTCCAACGCCTAATCCTCTGGATATCTCTGGCCTGGTACCCCATAGCTGAAGCTGTTGACCCAGCCCCAATCATGAAGGAGTGCATGCCAAAGCAAACACTGCCCAGTCCCAGCTGGACCAATGTCCTCTGCGTCACTGTCCCAAACTGGAAGTTTGTAAGGGGGGTGCCGTCCCTATGGTGGAATAGATAACCAGGGCAATCACCACGAAAGGCCAAATATCTGGCAAGGGCAGCCACTGGGCACAACCCAGTCTCAGAGCAATGTTCGATTTCAATCACTGAACCCTTCCCGCGTTGGTCAGGTTTTGACCTACGCAGCTTAATTCTAATTCTGGAATTCAGTATGGAAATGTCCTGTCGCTCCAGAGCCGTGCCAGAGGCATCCATGTGAGAGCTGGCCACCAGTTCGCTAATTCTGAGTTCCCCCCAAAAAGGCTATCAGTGACGTAGCATGAAACAGCCCGGCCTCATAGCCGTCACTGCAACAAATGAGCCACTGAGACTCAAGACCCTGCAACACCGCCGGGGTCAGGGGTTCCCTGGTGTCAGCCACCCTACCGCTCTCACAGGACCACCCATCGAGCATCTTCCGAATGCAGAAGTCGCCCATTGTGTCCTCATGGCCAGAAGCCTTGCTCGTGAAAGCTAAAGAGGACAGCTTGCCTCGAATGGTATGCACCAACAAGCCCTGGTCCCTCAATTGCACGCAGAAGTGCATTAAGTGTGTCACCGGTATGGGCCATACTTGCTTTAGGTCAACTTCCTCCCTGAAGGCCAGAAATTGCTTACCCGCCTTAATGTAAGCTCTTCTGGTGGAAGGGGCAAGGGCTAGATTCATTGCCCTGTTGGCCTCAGCCCTCCAATCTCCCACACCTCTACGGGCGTGCACGCTGGTTGTAGGTCGGCCTCTGGTGCCAGCCAACGAAATCTATCCAGCTGTTTATGAGAAAGACATCAGCGACCCCATTTTCCACCCCCGGAACATGCCAGGCCTTAAACGCGATGTTGCAACGTAAGCATTGCAGTGTGAAGGCCCAAATTAGCGCCATAACCCTGGGAGACCTTGACGACAGGGAGTTAATCACATGCACGGTGGATAGGTTGTTGCACCAGAAATGGACCTTCCGGTTGGCTAACTCCGCAGACCAAATCCACATTGTGGCGACAATTGGAAAAAATTCCAGGAAGGTGAGGTCTTTGACCCACCCTGCCTGGAACCACTTCGCCGGCCAATCCCCCGCACACCAGTGACCCGTAAAGTATATCCCATAACCCGAGGAACCTGCCGCATCCGAAGAAATCTGCAGCTCTGCTTCCAGCAGGAGTTCCTCCCGCCAAAGGGACACCCCATTGTATGATTCCAAAAATTGTTGCCATACAATGAGGTCCTCCCGAATCCCCCTGGTGACCCTGGTTCTATGGTGTGGGAGATGGAGGCGCCTCATAGACTCATACAGTCTCCGAACAAAGGCTCTGCCTGGTGCCACAACCTTACAAGCAAAATTTAAGTGGCCGGCAAGCTGCTGCAATTCCAAGAGTGTGATCCTGGATTGGCACAAAACAGACCCAACTCGCTCCCGCAATGCCAGTAACTTGTCACATGGCAATCGGCAGCACTTGCCAATAGTGTCAATTTCTGTCCCCAGATATGTTAGAATGGAAGTCGGGCCCTCCGTTTTTTCTTGAGCTAGGGGAACTCCAAGTTCCCTAGCTAGGCCAATGAAACTGGACAGCAGAAATCGGCACTGCCCAGTGCCACTGGACCCCACCAAAAGGAAATCATCCAGATAGTGAGCCGTACTACTGAGTCCCGTCCTGTATCTCAAGGCCCATTCTAAAAACAAACTGAACCTCTCAAAAGCAGCACAGGATACAGAGCACCCCATGGGAAGGGCCCGATCCATGTAAAACTTACCCTCAAAGGCAAATCTAAGCAGTTTGAAGTCCTCTGGGTGGACTGGAAGGAGGCAGAGGGCCGACTTAATGTCGCACTTTGCCAACTCAGCCTTCTTACCACAGAGGCGGACCACCCATATGGCCTGATCAAAGGATGTGTATCGAACAGAGCATAACTCATCGAGAATTGCGTCATTCACTGACCCCCCCCACACGGGTAGGAAAGGTGGTGAATGAGGTGAAACTCTCCAGGTGCTTTCTTAGGCACAACTCCTAAAGGAGAAAAAAAGGAAAACGGGCCTAACACCCTGCCCTCCCTGCACTCTTTGGGAATCTTTTACCTAACAATCCGCTCCATACCTATAACTGATTTCAAATTGGGAGCTGAGTAACGAGCTCTGATGCCTTGGAAAGGAATCCTAAAACCAAACTTAAACCCTTCTCAAAGATAAGTGCTGTTGTGGCTGTTTGAAAGCCACCGCCTTAATACCTTTAGTTTAACTGGGCTGGGACCCTTTGTCAGCAGGGGGGTTACCACTCCCCCCACCCCCAGGACACTTACCTCCCTTTCCACCACCCCCCGGCCCTTTGGCCTGGGGCAGTTGGAGAAGGCGTGGGGCCCGGCACATGGGGGGCACTCATGCTGAAAGGAGCAAGACTTACGGCCACATGTACCAAGGGAGGTAAACTCTCAGCAAAGTGGACGTCTCTGCACAGCCTGCCCTGCCTGAGGATGGGTACCCGTCTGAGAATAGGCTCTCTTTACCGAATGGCTGCTGTGAGACCTCTCAGCTCCAGCGGTCCTATTCGGGGACATGATTTGGAGCCACAAGTCAGGGTGGATTTTATCCCACCGCATAGAGGGATTCATGGCTGCTCTCATCCAGAATTCTTCTTCATACAGCAACCAAGCCATGGGAAAGTCTGAAGGCTTTATAGATGATGTCCATATACTGGATCATCGCTGAAGCCCTCCAAGGCTGGTGCCTCACAATAACCGCAGTGTAAATAAGGAACACGGGGTACCAATTCGCCCAAGTCCTATCAACCACACGCCGCTTCAAATGCTCCTTCTTCCATTCGTCCAGGTTGTCTTTGTCTTTCTTCTCCATCTCCTGATAGAGAAGACTAAAGACATCCACAGTCACCTTTCAGGATTTTTTCCTTGGTGGCAATGGAAAAGTGATTGCCCAAAGGCAAATCAGAGCCGCCACTGGGCACAGCACCCACGGGAACCACATCAAAAGATGCACTCCCAGAACAGGGGAAGGTGACACCAGTCTGGGGGTACCCCCATGCTGGCCAGGACGCCTGAGAAAAGGCTGGGAAACCCGATGGCTGATATTGCGGCCAATAGGGCTGATCCATGTGTGGAGGGGCCACACCCTGACTAGGAGGGCCTCACGGCCACCTGGATGCATCCCCAACTATCAGAGCTTCCTTACCTCCTTGTCCATGAGGCATTGAGTAAACTGCCACCTGTTGATCTCCCAAGCCTGCTCCCAGCTGCTCGGAAGCTGATCCTTCACCAATCTCCACTGCGGCCTCTCGCTTGTCCTCCAAGAAGGCTAGACGTGCCAATACCTGCGCTTGAAATGACACGTTAGCCTCTCTCATTTGTTTTGGGCCCATGGCAGACAGACCCCTCTCTTTCTCCAAAGCTTCCAGCCTATGCAAAATGGCCGCATTAACGGGATCAGCGTCTTCATCATCATCGGATGAAGGCACTGGTGCGGGCCAAACTGGAGGCCTCCTAGGAGCCGGCTGCTTACCCTTACCTTTATTCTGACCCTTCTTAGAAGCCATGTTGTCGGCGTAATATGAAACCAAGGCAATATGCCGCTCAAAACCCAACGGGGGGAGAAATGGCAACAGTTAGGCAGCGTACCCTAAAATGGCCACTTGTTAGCCCACAAAATGGCCGCTGACATGTGCTACTGCACCTGGACAAAATGGCCAACCAACAAAATGGCTGCCAAGTGAGTGGGCCTGAATCAAGCCCAATGCCACACTCCACGTGCTGAGCAAGGTCCAGCCAAATTGGGCCATCAGGGGGTTATAGACGCCCTGCAAAAATGGCTGTCGTTGCCAGGCCCCAAAGAGGCCTCTCCAAGCTCTTATAAAATTAACCCCCAGGCAGTGTGTGTGTGTGTGCACAGTTGTGAAAAAAACCCAACAACTCTCCTACGGCAGCAGTTGCGCTCAACCCGAGTGCACAGCCAACTCCGTTGAAGGGGGCATTGGCAATCGAGGCCTGATAAACCCCTTGAACAGGGGGAAAGAGGAGGGCCATAACACCTGCCCAAACTACCCCCTAATAATTCCCACCCCCGCCAGCAAGGAAAAACCCCCACTCCCCTCTACTGACAGCACTGCTCACTAAAGAAAGCCAGCCAACTGCCGGTCGCCAAGCCAGTGCAGCTGGGAACAGGGGCCGCGTGTCAGGATCTCAGGATCCTAACAAAGGTTTTCCTCTATGCTTTGTATGATTTACCCATGTGTATTAGATGCTGCCTTAGAATTGTATCCTTTTGCATCTGTCTCTGTAGACATGTAGCCCCCACCTCCCTCTTTGATGTAGTATTGCCAGTTTATTGCTCTCAAGATGTTCTGTTCATTGTAACCATTCTGCCCGGGAAAGTGGCACTGCATATTTTCACACTTCATGCAAGGCCAGCAGGTCCTCATCCCCCTACTGCATTCCAATCCTCCCCGGATTGAGAATAACCCTTATCACTGTGTGAAGGCCTTGGAGAGCCATCTGTTATGCAAAGGCCGGACACATCCGAAGGGACTATTTCACCCACAGAAATTTACAGCTTAACACCTCACCTTTTCCTGTGGGAATCAAATGGTCAAAGAACGTTTAGCCCGCGGTTTTCTTTCGTGTGTGATTGGTTACCCATGGGGAATTCAAATTGTACTGAAGGGTATATTAGTCCTGCTTGTCCTGTATACGTTATCTCAAACAAACTTTCGAGGACCTGTGATGTAGTAATTGGAAATAAAGAACTCTGTCTTATCAACAAAGGTCTGATCCTTGACTGCATAGAGCAGACGCCTCACACCGTGCTGTGTCGCCTCACCAACCACAAAGAGGCCGCTGCCACAGTCCGCCGCAGCATCGCCGCCGGAGACCACCGTTGCAGCAGCACCGCTGCCAGAGTCCACTGCCTCAGGATCCAGCATCCTCAAGGTCCACTGCCGTCCGGGCCCGGTTAGCCAGTCCGTGCTCGAGCTGTTTGCTGTGCGAGCACACAGAGCAGAAAGAAGAAGGCGGGAGCAGGGCACAGCTTCCTGAAGGCACACCCCACCCCTGGCATGCTCCAAATTGCGTGATAGCACGACTGTTGCTGCACGTCAACTGGCGCAATGGCAAATTCGTCCCCGGGGGCCATGGCGTTGCTGGGCACTTGGGAACCCGAATGTAGTAGTTGCAGCCTCCTCCCTTTGACATTCTTATGATGACCCCAGCAAGGGGTTTTCAAGGCAAGGGAAAAGTAGCAGTGGTCTGCCATTGCCTTCCTTGGTGGTCTCGCATTCAAGTACCAACCCTACTTAGCTTTCAAGATCTGATAAACTCCGGCTATACCATGCTGCCTTTCCCACCATATTTCATCTGTATTATCATCAGACTGGTCGGGGTCACTCTATAAAGCCCTAGTTAGGAAAAAATGTCAGTCAACAGTAAACAGGGAAATAGCAAACAATGTCAAACAAATAAATTCACACATTTATTTATTTAGACATGTCATGACTTATTTTTCATCAAAAATTTACAAACCAATTTATAAATCTTATTTTTTAAAAAAAAACAGAATCTAATGTTCTAGAAGCAAAACATTGGTGTTTGGTGTTTTTCCACCTTTCTAGCATGTAGTGTTTTTAAATTCCTCCAGACCATTTGAAAACTTGTACAGTCTTGTATATCTTTAATGCATTAAGATTCCAAGTAGTGGAAGTTGCATATTTCTGTTCATAATAAACATTTTTAAAACTCCTTCCTATTTTAGGTGCTGCTGACCTGCTCATAAATAATCTCCCTGGTGCTATCTGCCACTTACTTTTGGAATGGGTTGCAGTAAAATCCCTAACATCCAACCATATTTTTAGCAAGAGCTGTCAGAAACCCAATTAAACTTTTTTTCCAGTCGTAAGATATGTGAGGGACCAAAATGATATATAGAGCATATCCTTTGCATGCAGAATGGCCCTGATTCAACCCCTAACAATTCTAGTGAATAGATCAGCAGGGCTAGGCATGATCTCTGCCTGAGAGTTTGGAGGGCTGCTATCAGCTAGTAATACTATCTAGCCTACATGGACCGGGCTCTGACTGTGTATAAGATGGCTAAATTTTTTATTAAGAACCCAGGAGGCATTGTCTTAAATTTCATTTCCATTCATCTATATATCTAATAGCCAAGGCGCCCCCTGTGTGCCGATATCCAAATCTGCACATCAGGGGCACCTAGGGGGCAAAGAGATTTTCCTGCACACTTGGGGTACTCCCCAGGTGTGCAGAGAAATCCAAAAAGTTTAAAAAAATTATTTGGGGGATATTAATTCCCGCTGGGGGGGAGAGAAGGCTTGGTAAGCCAGCCTCGCCGTCGCCGCTAGGGGGGGCAAGAAAAGGCTTGGCAGGCCAGCCTCACCACTGCCACTGGGGGGGGGGAGGGAGAAGGGCTCACCTGCTGCCACTTCTTCCTCCTCCAGAACTCCTCCAGCTTTAGCAGGCCCTGAGCTGTGGGGAATACTCCCCCCCCCCCCGGAGTATTGTGGGTCCCACTTCTTGTTTCTATCCATTTCTCTAATTTCTTCTGTAGAACCAATTTATAACATTCCTACTTAATGTCATTATCCTGTTAGCCTGCCTGCTGAAACAGCAGGAATTTCCATACATGGAAATTGCTTTCTTATAGTGATTTAGGGAACCCACGGGTTGTGGGTTGTTATTCTTTTCTCCACTTTTCAGCTCACTAGATCACTTAATAGCAGACTCACTTATCAGCAAAGAAACTGGCAACGTGTTTGTCCTCCTCTTGGTCTCTGCACACTGTCTTACAAGTTTATTTACTTGGCAGGATTGTATACTAATATTTGGTAATCCATGTACCATTCAGGGAAGGCTGTCCACACACACACAGACACACACACACCCCTGCACTCACCTCTGTTTCAGATGACTTCTGATGATTCTTCAGAGTTTCTTATATTTTTGGCAGATACTCTGGCTGTGCATGTGGACTGACTATTGTTATAAATTAGAGTTGGAGACAAAGCGGTTTTATAAAAGCGGGAAATATTTGAGAGAAGCATCTATCCCTGTGGAACACAAACCCTTCATCTGGGGCAGTGTCTCCTCTGTTAGACCAGAGGCTTTGCGACTGCAAAAGGACAGAGTGTACACAGTACCAAGATGTTGCTTCTAAGGGAGCTCTGACTCATGGAAGCTCATGCTGAAAGAAATGTTGTTAGTCTTTATGGTGCTAGCAGATGCCCTTGCAATTTTACTATAATAGATTAAAACCACAACCCCCCCCCCCCCGGGAATTACACTGCAAAAAGCAGCCTATCTGACTTGTAGAGGGAGCGGAACCCCATATCTCCCCCACTGCTGAGCCAGCAAGGCTCCAGGCCCCACCACCGAAGACAGAGTCCAGCAGCTGGAGTCTGCTACTTCCTCTGGGTTTGCAGCAGCTGCTAGCAGCTGCCACTGCTACACTTAGGCCTGGAGCAGCTTCCAGAGTTCTCTTCTTCTGACCTGGAAACCTCAGTGGCTGCTGGCATCCTCTGCTGCAGCTGGCCCCACGAGTATCACGGGGGGGGGGGGGTGTTCGTTCCCACCACTTCTTTGTCAGGCCCAGCAGAGCTCCTGGGCTGTACTGCCACAGCTGCCAGCAGGCCCAACGTGATTCCCAGAATGCATTGCCACTGGCCCCAGCACAGCTCCCAGTGTCCTCCAATGAACATCAGAGGTAGCTGAGTTCTCTGTGCTTGTGCAGAGAATATTTTATTTTGGGGGGAATTAATCTCCCATGTATTTTTTTTTGAGATGTCAGATTTTTCTGCAAACTTGGGAGGGGGGTGTCATCCAAGTTTGCAGAAAAATCTATTTTGGGTCAGTGTGGATCCACTCACCAAAAAAAAAAAAAACCAGTGTGGACCCACTCCACAGATCTAGATATCTGCAGATGAGGGCCACACTTGGGAAATAGATATATAGATTGGCATCCTACTTTTCTCCCTAGTGGGGAGTCCATAGTGGCATACAATACAAAAAAGAAAGACAATACAATTTAACAACAGAAGCAGGGGATGGGAGACTTCTGATTACAGAACAGGTCTTCCCTTCTCTCCCGACTGATCTTTCTGCCAGCTCAAGGCTGTGATCCCCAGGCTAACAGCCTTTTGGGCTCGTGACCAAAGCCTTAAATACCTGTGATGCAAGAGGAGAACAAAGTCAGCTAGAATTTCTGCAACTGCTACTAGCCAGCAATCAGGCTCTTGGCCTGCATCCCTTTCAAAAAGTTGTCATCTGTCTTCACTGACCTCTGGAACAGGGATGTATGTGAATGACAAATCCATTTGCTGAAAGAAAGAATGACCCACGAGATAGTTAATGTGATTGTTATTTTGGGGGGGGGGGGGATAACTCTAAGCAGTGCAAGTTCTGCTGTTTTCCTGTGCAGGTTCCCTTATTAATGGGCCTGCTGTGATACCAGCATTTGGGGGGGAGGGGAATCCAACGTAGCCAAGTCTCCCCTGGGATGGGGGTGTAAGGTTACCAGATCCAGGTAGAGAGACTCCTGGAGATTTGGGGGTGACACCTGGGGAGGACAAGGATTTCAGTGGGATACACTGCCATAGAGTCCACCCTCAGAAACATCCATTTTCTCCAGCGGAACTGATTTCTGTAGTCTGGAGATGAGCTGTAATTCTGGGGGTGCCCCAGTTCCCACTTGGAGGCTGGCATCCCTACCCTAGCAACAAGCTCAGTACCACGGTGTTTCTGTCATGGCTACACAGCATATTTGTGCCTCATGAACGCTGGTCAGCACAGGGCTCTGTGATATACTGGTCAATATATACAGTAGTGCTTTTGAAAGAGAGAAGTGGATGAAAATGCCATTGATAATTACCATACAATGTTCAAATAATGTCACAGATATGAACCTACCAAAAACTAGTTGAGCAGTCTAATAAGCAGGATTTCTCAAACCAGTAACTTTTCTTTTTTTCCCCCTTTCTTCTCCTTCTCCTCCTTCTCCTTGAAAATGTTATTGAACAGTTAAGAATACTATTATAAGAATAACATAAGAGACTGTATAAAAAACTTAATGTAGAAAACTGCTAAACTAATGAAGTCAACAAGCCTATTGTCAGAGTCCCCAGTAATCAGCACTCAACAATGTTCCTTAAGATGGCTGAAGATGGCAGTTCAAGATCGTGGTTCAAGATGACGGCCGGAGTAGAGCTCTGGAATTGAGCTCTGCCGAAAGTAAAGAGAAAGTTAAATTTTAGAGGACTTTTAATTCGGCTTTAATTAGCTTTATACCAGTTTAGGTAGGTAAGGGAGAAGCTGCCTACCTCCGCTCTTCTGGTGGTTTGCCTTTGCGCTTCTGGTTGCTCTGGCCGCGTCTAGGCTTGTTCCATGGTGCCTGGAGCCTTTGCTGCCGGTCGACAGCTGCCGATAGACGGCTTTGGGCATGGGGCCTAGCTTACTGCTCCGTGGAGCCTAACCATTATTCCGTGGGGCCTGGCCCACTGTTCTGACCCGTTGCCTGCTGTTCTGACCCATTGCTGGGTCTTAGCTCGTTGGGTTCATCAGACCCCGGACTTCTGTGTGCACCGGCTCGGGGTGTGGTGGATGCAACCGTTGGCCCCGCAGTTTCGCCAGGGCGTCTGGAGTGTCCGTGAGTTGCTCGGTTGGTGCTGCCTGTTTGGGCCTGTTTCTGGGCCCCTCCTCCCTTTGGGACCCTGTGGAGATATTCTCAAGCACTGGAGCCTGTTTAGGCCTGTTTTGAGACCCTGCAGAAGCATTCTGGAGCACCGGCCCGGGCCATCGCTGCTGTTTTCGGTGAGCACGGCCCTTCTTCCTGGCTTTTGAGTGGTCTCTGGAGCCCGCGGACGATCTTCGGACCCCCTGGGAGCTTCAGACACCCTTGGCCCTGCTCGGCGTTGCTACTGGTGGATGGTGTATCATCCTCCGATCCTGGGTGGCTTGGGTGGTTTCGGAGAACACCGGAGCACTTCGACTCCGTCCGGCTCTGCTCGGCGTTGCTGCCAGCAAGCCTGGGCATTGCCCTTCGATCTCGGGCAGCCTGGATTAGTTGCCTTCGGAGTCCACTGTACCTTCAGGCTTTTTTGGCCCTGTGTGACTGCTGCTGGCTTGATTGGATTACCAGCTCTGACTGGCTTGCCCCCTAACTTTCGGGACCTTGATTTGCCAGGATGACCTGAGACCATCTAGAAGGCGGCAAGTACATCACTGGGGCAAGTCTGTAGGCACTAGGAGATGGAGGAGTTAATTAGCAAGCCAATAACAGTACCGGCCGCGCTTAGACTTGCTTCTTGTTCCCGAGAAGACAACACCTGCTCAGCCACTGAAGACATCGGTATGGCTAAGAAGCGGAGGCTAGGGATTGGGGCTGCTTTTTGGGCCCCACCACCCCCTTCCCTTCTATAACTGTTAGTGCTAGTTAGGTAGATTAGTTAGTAGTTAATATAGTGGTCCTAGAAATTTACTGTAGTCTGTTTCCTCCCCTTAATTTGGTGTAAATTAGATTAGTTAGGTAGTTAAGGTGGGTTTTGGGATTGGGTGGGAAATTGTTCCTAATAATCAGCATAGCATGTAGCCCTGCTGATAGGGCTCCTTTTTAACTAAATTGTATAGCCGAATTGGATAATTTTTAAGTAGCACCTTTTATTGGACGGACAGTGGATGGGAGGACCGGAGCGGTAGTTCTATTGCTACTGTGAAAGTGTCCAACAGTGGTCGAGGCTAACAAGCAAAAGCCACCAATGGACACATGAACAGTCCAGGGATCCCTGTGCTCCTGGGGAAGGGAAGGTATGGCGGTGGGACCAGATGGAGGGAGGGAAGGAGATGGAGATATAGACAGGCTCGGTCCCCTTCCAATCTGTGTCTCATCCCAAAGTAGTAGGTTGTGGGGCTAGGAAGCAGAACCCCACTCCAACATTGGTGATGTGTAACGCCAGGTCTATAAATAATAAGACCAGAATCCTCTATGACTTTGTGTCAGAGCAGGATGTGGACCTGGCGTGCGTGACTAAGTCCTTGGTGCGGGAAGGAGAGACTGTCTCTCTCTCCCAAACGGCACCACCCGAGTTTTTGGTCCTTCACCAATCTCAGACTCAGGGGTGGGGGGGAGGTGTGGCGTTGTTCATCCAGGAGGGTTACACCTTCAGGGCACTATCGCCGTGGAATCTTGTGGGCATGGAATGTGTCAGCTTTATTTGGGATGCCGGAGTAAGTTTGGCTGTTTGGCTGATGTTCCAACCACACAACGCACCAGCAAGCAGCCTGCCATCCCTGCTGGAGGCCGTATCAGGCTGGGTGCTTGAGCACCCTAGGCTATTAGTCTTGGGTGATTTCAACGTCCATGCCGAGGACGCGACCTCCATGCAGGCAATGGACCTGGTGTCATCCATGGCGGCACTGGGACTTTCCCAGTTTGTCACGACTCCCACACAGAGAGCCGGTCACACGCTTGACTTGATTTTTGTGGCGGGGGTTACGGTGGACCAGATTACGGCTATGACTGTACCATGGTCGGATCATCAGACTCTGAAGGCCCGGGTGAACTTGCCACTCCAACCCCGTTTGGGTGGCGAGCAGATTTTAGCTCGCCCGCAGAGCCAAATGGATCCTGTTTGATTTCAAGAAACTCTGCAGGATCCGATGCCCCCTGGTGGCTTGTTGGATGAGCAGGTCGAGGACTGGCAACATCGTCTTTTGGCGGCCATCGATGAGATTGCTCCCTGGCATCCTCTGCACCCCCACTCTTGACTTGCCCCGTGGTATACGGGTGAGTTGAGGGAAATGAAACAGGAACTCAGATGACTAGAGAGGCAGTGGCATCACGCTCCCGATGAGGCAGCAAGAACATCTTATAGGACGTTTATGAAAGCCTATGAGTTGGCTGTCAAGGCTGTGAAGAAAGCGTTCTACGAGGCCAACATAGCGTCTGCAAGTTTCCGCCCAGCCCAATTATTTAGGACAATTCGGTCACTGATAACTCTGCTGGTGAGCAGACCAAATGATAGAGAATTGGCTATTGGCTGTGAGGCCTTTAGGAACTTTTTTTCAGATAAAGTCTTGTCACTCCACTGGGACCTCCCTGCCACAGTTGATACAGTAGCAGAACTTGAGGCTCCAAGCGTGTCTTCTGGTCATGTTTTGGATTATTTCAGTCCACTTTGCCTGGAAGAGGCTAACAAACTGCTCTCTCTGGTCCATCGAACTACCTGCAGACTCAACCCATGCACATCATGACTAATCAAAGCAAGCCATGAAGGGGTACGAGGGGCACTTAGGGAGATTGTCAATACATCCCATGAAAAAGGGATGTTCCCCAGTGCCCTAAAGGAGGCTGTGGTACATCCCCTCCTAAAAAAACCATCATTAGATCCAGCCGAATTGACCACTACTGGCTGGTATCTAACTTACCCTATTTGGGTAAGTTGATCGAGAAAGCGGTAGTGGATCAGTTGCAGAGCTATTTGGATGGTGCCTCTGTGTTAGATCCCTTCCAGTCCGGCTTTCGACTAGGCCATGGGACAGAGACGGTGCTGGTCACCCTCACAGATGACCTCCAGAGGCATCTGGACAGAGGCAGTATGGCAGTACTGGTGTTGTCGGACCTGTCGGCGGCGTTCAGCATGGTCGACCATCAGTTACTGACCTGCTGCCTCGCCGATATTGGGATCCAGGGGTTAGCTTTACAGTGGCTTTCCTTGTTTCTCCAGGATCAGGGACAGAGGGTGGCAGTAGGGGAACAACTCTCCCGAAGACATCCGCTGATCTGCAGTGTCCCACAGGGAGCAGTACTTTCCCCTATGCTATTTAACATCTATATGCGCCCCCTCGCCCAGATAGCCCAGAGGTATGGGCTGGGGTGTCATCAGTATGCAGATAATACCCAGCTCTATCTGTTGTTGGGTGGGCAGTCAGACTCCAGTCTGGGTAATCTGGACCTGGCGTTGCAAGCCATGGCTGGTTGGCTCAGGCAGAGTCGTCTGAAGTTGAATCCGACGAAGACAAGGTCCTGTGCCTGAGTTGGAGTGGACCAGGGGCGGGGATCCCTCTCCTGTCAGAATCTGCTGATTCAGACAAAGTATTTCTGGTTCTTACAGTTGTGTATTCTGTCTACTTTTTAATTCTCTTCTGTTATATTCTATTGCCCTGTTTGTATGCTTTGTTGCCATGTATGCATCACAGATATATGCTTGCAGATGCCATGTTGTAGTACCTAACCAGGCCTGGGTTTTGTAACTGTTCAAGCGGGAGAGTGACACCTGCAATGTATGGGAACAATGGGCCTCTCACACCACTGCCTCCGCATTCCATCGGTCCCGGCTGGGACTTCAAGGGAGGATGCGTCTCATCTCTTATCACATGCAAAAGCCTCGAGGCCATTGATTGTTATGTGAACTGGTAACATCTGAAGGGTCTGGTTGGGAAGGGAATTTACAGCTTAACACCTCACTTTCTTTCCTGTGGGAAACAAACGGTCAGAGCCCCTTTTTGCCGCCGTTTTCCCCCTATAATGATTGGCTACCTATGGGTAATTCAGACTCCTTGGAAAGGTATAATAGACCTGCCTGTATTATCTGTCTCATCTCTGACAATAATCCGAGAAGCTGTACTAGTGTAGAGATTGGAAATAAAGAACTGTGGTTTACCAACCAAGATCTGATCCTTGACTACTTTGAGCAGAACTCTCACACTCCTGGCCTTCGATGGGGTGCCGCTGGTACCAGCATCGGAGGTTAGGAGTTTGGGAGTACTCCTGGACCCCTCGTTAACGATGGAGGCCCAGGTAGCAGTCACTGTGAGGTCAGCTTTTTATCATCTACAGCTGGTCAAGCAGTTGGTTCCCTTCCTTGAATGCAAGAACTGGCTACAGTGATCCATGCTTTGGTCACCTCAAGATTGGACTACTGTAACGCCCTCTACATGGGGCTGCCCTTGTGCCAAATTCGGAAGCTGCAGCTGTTGCAGAATGTACGGGAGCATATCCAGCCCACCTTAAAAGCACTGCACTGGCTGCCTATAGCATACCGAATAAGGTTCAAGGTGCTAGTGCTTACCTATAAAGCCCTATATGGCCCGGGACCTACTTACTTGAAGGACTGCCTCTCTATATATGTTCCCCAGCGAGCACTTCGGTCTGGATCCCAGAGCCGCCTGACCCTCCCAAGGCCGAAGGAGGCCCGCCTGGCAGTTACAAGGGCCAGGGCTTTTTCAGTGGTGGCCCCATACTGGTGGAACGAGCTCCCGGATAACATCAAGGCCCTGCAGGATCTATTACAATTCCGCAGGGCCTGCAAGACGGAGCTCTTCCGCCAGGCTTTCAAATAGGGGCTGCCTAATACTTACATCTTGGCCCTGGCCTGATTTCCATCTGCCAGCTGTGTGACCAGATATGGTGGGTACATCTGGGTGCTGTTCTGATACACTAAACTGAAGATACACCATCTGTATGTTCTTAATATGTTTTAATGTTTGCTTAATATGTTTTTAACTATTTTAAGAAATTATTATTGTCGCCATTTTGGCTTGTTGAGCCCACCATACGGCGAGGAGGGCGGGATATAAATCTCAATAAATAAATAAATTAAGCAGGATCAGTTTATTTAGTCAGGTTACTACATTGCTCTAAACACTATCTGTGTTAAGACTACTGAGGGAAAGCAGGAATGGGATTTTATACAGGGTTCAAACTTGGGTTGTCAGATGGCTACAAGCCAATGAATGCCAGGTTACATTTGCACAGAAAATAATGGCCCTTAGTTCCCACCGGCAAACTTACAAGAGAAACCCGAGAGCATCTCGAAATCAAAAGTTGCATACCAGTGTCAACCTTCTCACCACCACCTTCTTTATGACAGCCTAGCTGACATTTGGCCGCCAGTCTCCTTACCCCCCCCTTTCTTTATGGCAGCCTAGCTGACACCTATATGAAGCTAAAACTTTAAAATACATGCAATAGAGCTATGTCCATAACGAAAGATTAAAAGTATTTACAGCAGTGGATATAATTTAACAATTAAAAAAGTCACAGAGAAGAACAAGCCATATGAATTGAGTTCATCTATAGTAGAGGAAACTGGTAACTTTTCCAAGGGATTGTAACTGATATTTCAGGTAGGAAATTCTAGCATTTTGAGAATCTTATGCCAGCCTTGGAGAAGCATAGAGTCAGTGGATTGCAATTGTAAGCCAGCAAGGCATATTATATGCTCTTATGAACTGTTAAAATCATACGTTTGAACTTTGGGTTGTTGTTCTGCAAAGGGCGAAATGCACTCTCTATTGCAGTGAGAGGCTCCAGCCCACAGCAGGAAACATCCTCCATAGTTCACACTGACATGGAGACCAGGACTCCATTTCAAAGAGTCCTTCTGTCTCCTTTACGCTGGCCAATTCACACCTTCCCCCAAAGTTCCTGCAGAGATTATGTTGAGTGACATTACCTGGCAACTAATCGTCGACCATCGAGTGACCTGGCCAGAGCCATCACAAGACAAAGGATTGGTGCCATGAATCCTAACAGCTTGCCCAGGTGTCAGTTCCTGCTTAGCACCTAGATTTGCAATATTGACCACTCCTTCCGATCTCCTGCCGATCTCCTCCTCCTTATTACACTGACCAATGGTAGGGTTAGTGGGGACGGACCAACTAGTAGGTGTGTCAAGGGGATGTGGTCAGCGCAGCCCGCCCCAGTGCTACCTGATAAAAGATCTTGCACAACAGAAATTCATTGCTAGCTGCCTCGACCCCTATCTTCTTTACCATCCTCTCACGTCCAGCTTTCTATCCCATTACCTTGCCTCCATCTTTAATCCCTGGTTTGCGCAGCCAGGAAGAAGCGTGTATCTGCAGGTTTAGATCGCGCTCCCCATTTTTCCTTTCTACCTCCCCTCAATCTTCTTTTGGAATTGGACCACCTATCTCCAGGACAGGTAAAGTATTACCCCTCAACGAAACTCCTGCAAATGCAACAGTGCTATTTTCTATCTAAGTTTCCTAGATCTTGTGTGTATGTGTGTGTGATTCAGTTTTTGTATGCTTGAACAACATTTTCTAGTAAACATCATTCAAAGAAACCACTCAGTCTCATTGCCTATTTTCTGGGAACTCCTGGAGGGGGCGGGACCTCGGTATAGTTGGCAAGAACCCGGTATTCTGCTAATTGCTAATCTTAAATTAAAGCAATTCGGCTAACACTCTTAGGGAAGTGATTGTGGACTGAGCAGTTCACTTCCCACAATTAGAAAAGATACCTTTACACATTTATCCCCTATTTTGACATATTTATTGCTTTGCTATCCTTTCCCCCCTTAATTAAATCAAAACAACTGTTGACCTCATAACCTTAGCTTATATAGTTTTTCTTTGCAAATCTTAAAACATCTTCATCATGTTACATGTTAATTTGCTGTGCAGCCTCTGTCTATAAGTTTGAACTCTACCTTCCATTCCAGTGTATCTGAAAAAGTGTGCATGCACACCAAAGCTCATACCTTGTTGGCCTTAAAGGTGCCACTGGACTCTAAATTTGCTCTGGTTCAGTTCTGTAAGGCATTAGTTCCAGAATGACTGCTTAAAAGATGATGATTGATATGTGACTCTGAAGAAGACACTGGAAATGGGCTTAAACCTGGGATAGTAGGTTTCGGTGGGAGTCTGCAAAGAACACCAAAGAGTTTTCATTAGTGGAATATTCATGGACTTTGAAATATTGCATGTACATGCCAGCAACTTGCATAAGTGTCTTTGAAATATTACACGTAAATGTTAGCAACTGCAATTTGCATAAGTGTTTGTGCCAGCAATATAAAAATATACTGTATGAACAAAAGGTTAAAATACAGTAGATAGTACTATATAAGATGAATACTAAATCACTGAATAATAATCTGATAAACATCAGTAAACTGATTTATCTAGCTTCTGGTCTCAGTGATATATATATATATATATATATGATTAAATGGGGAACAGAGTCTCAGTAGCAAACATGGCCTGAAATGTGGATAATCAAAATGTAAAGTTTGAAATTAAAATGTTAATATTATTACATTTTTTAGCATTAAGCATTTAATATTATCATTTTTAGCATTTAAAATTAGCACAATATGTTTTCAGTATAGTTTTGAGAGTCCAAAAGGTAATAAGCTATTGCTAACCACCATTACCTAAATGATTGTTTCCCCACAGTCATGTTAACCAATCTTTTCTTTGCACAGAAGATGTTCCACAGAAGCATCTGATGCCTCTTGAAACTGGCACTGCACTTTGATCTAATGCTTATAATGAAGTTTTATCACAAGCCCATCTTGTTTCCAGAACTCACACCTATTTTAGGTTCAGTTTACATATATGTGAATTTAGGATTCATTTTTTTCCTTACTATGTATGCATTTATTTACTTTGTTTATAGTCTCTTTCTCAGTGTATGAAAAATAGTGCCTATTTGTCAGAATCTGCTGATTCAGACAAGGTTTTCTGGGGCTTTCTGCTATGATTCCAAGTGCTTATGTACTGTCTATGGTAACCTGTATCTGCACCCATTATGTATCCATGCTTCTTGCTTCTAGTGACCCTATGCCTACCATGTAACCCTAACTTTGGCCAGTATAAATGTAAGCTATGTGACCCCAGGTTTATGACTCTGACCAGGCCTGGTCTGTGTAACTGTTTGCCCAGGAGAATGACAACTTCAAAGTATGGGAACAATGGGCCTCTCACACTCCTGCCTCCGCATTCCATTCATCCTGGCTGGGACGCCAAGGGAGGACAGAGACCATCTCTTATCAACGTGCGAAAGCCTTGAAGCCAGCAATTGTTATGTGAATATGGTTACATCTAAGGGGTCTGGTTTGGGAAGGGAAATTTACAACTTAACACCTCACTTTCTTTCCTGTGGGAAGCAAACGGCCAGAGACCCTTTTTGCTCACCGTTTTTCCCCTTTGGTGATTGGTTACCTATGGGCAATTCAAATTGTTCTGAAAGGTATAATAGACCTGCCTCTGTCATATGCATTATCTCTGACAATGATCCGAGAACCTGTACCAATGTAGAGATTGGAAATAAAGAACTGCGTTTCATCAACAAAGATCTGATCCTTGACTACTTTGAGCAGAAGTCTCACACTATTGCAATAAGATCCTTGGGAGCCTCTACTGCTTATTTCTCTGACTTGCCTTTATTGAAGCTTTATGGGAATGAACTATTATTTAGACAAGATCAAATCATAGACATTGTAGATGTCAGCAAAACTAGGGACAGGTTTCATTAACATGGCACAATTTCACTGTCTACCATTCAGCATGGGAAAGGTAATGGATGGGGTCAAGAGGCAGAAAGTCCTGCTTTCAACCTCACTGAAGAGACTAATGAGGCTCTGGGGATGTGGTTTAATAATGTCATGTGATACAGTATTCTGTATTCTGACATTGGTGCAATTAACGTTACCTATATGGATGAATTATGGTATTCAAATCTCCTTGTCTTCAACTTTCGCCATGGCTTTCCTGTCATTTCCCACGATTCTTCTTTTCATATATGTCCAATTCAAACATTCAGTATACCAGTTTGGAGCACAGGTCTTGTATCGTGGATTGTAGTCATGACTTGCCAAGCATAAGAAGATGACTCAGGGGCGGAGGACAGACTGGCAGTTTGGCCCAATATAGGTCCGCTTTTCAAGCGGATTAAGAGAGTCCATTCAGACAGCCACAGCTGCTTGGCACTGCCGTGCCACACTCACCCGGTCCTGAAGCGCTTTCATTGCACTTCAAAAAGGTACCTGGTGAAACTGGTGTCAAGCCGTCTTGGTGCACGTTCACCCCACTTCCTGGCAGTGTGGACGCAAATAAGCCGCACATCAAGTGGCGCCAGTAATGTGAACCCGCTGATCCAGCTGCTGCACCCATGTGCCTATGCGCAGGTCAGCAAAACAGACCACAGTCCCATGCTGCCCCGCCGCCACCACCACCAGGGACTGCCCCACAGTGTGAACACACTGTTCCACCTCCTCCCTGGTATGGTCCCACATCAGTCTACGCAGTGCAAACAGACAGCCCTGTGACAACTTGGCCCGGGTCTTTTTGCCCCACTTCCCTTGCACTTCATTTTGCCAGTCTGTCCTCGGCCAGGGTGTGTGTGTGTATGGGCAATGTCAAACCAACTCTGAACAGCTCTTGCTTTGGAAACCCTGTGTGGTTGCCTTAAGTTAGCACTTTCCACCATTGTCACAGAGAGAGAGAGAGAGAGGTTTTACTACAATTTGTACAACACCTTTCTTTGCATCATTGGGGGCATAGCATTGTAAAAATCTGGAATATATGTATGCATTGATTCAATATAGCCTCGACCACTTGTGGCTTCCTACGTGTGACAGCATATCCAGAATAACCTAAAATCCTTTATCAATTTAGTTTTGATTTAAAATATAGGCATTTAATTCACTTTTTATAGTAATTGGTCATTGACATAATTTATGTATTGTGAGAACAAGAGCACATTCTTCTGACAATGGAAATGCAGGAGGAAAACATAGGAAGATCATTAGTATTTTTTTTAAAAAAAAATAATTATTTTCGTATCTTGTTATGCTAGCCTTTTATTTAAATACCCCTGTGAGAAATAGACCACTGGCCAGTAAGTTCTTGTATTATTGAAATAATGAAGAATTTGGTTCCCAGAGGCATAATTTCCTTTTTCAATCAACTGTTCATTAACTTGATGTTGTAAAAAGCCATCTTTCTTTTAAAAGGGGATATTTTGCTTTGAAGGTCACATGGTCTTTCTTTCAGGCCACAGTTCTGGCTCTTTACGATGGAGATCTTTTTTCCCCTGAGCTACAGGACATAGAACAATACCAACAAAAATGCTTGAACAATGAAATTTGCAGTTTGAAGAAACACATTTTCCCTGAGCTAAGGCTGTCTTTAATGAAACAGTGTGAAGCCAAGTTTTAGAAACTTCCTAATTAAACTTCTGGCATCCTGTGTGAGAGCGGCTCCACTCACAGTAACCTGCCCACCCCCTGAAACAACCATCTAGAGCCTTGCTCTGAGTCCCATTTTTCAAGTGAGAAGATACTGGCTGATACTGGCAGAGTTTTGGCTTGGATCCAGCAGTGAGTGAACAGAAAGATAAATGGACTTAGCACAGTTCTGCTTGCACAACATCATGCACTTTCCTCTCCAAATATTATAGTGCCAAGAAATTAGTTGCACAATGTCTTCCAACACGTGGGAATGCAAATGGGGGTACAGCAAGTCTGACTTAGTGCAAGTGGCTACTGTGGTCATTTGTGTGTGTGTGTGTGTCTGCACGTGCATTGCAGAGATTTTGCATTGGATCCAATGCCTTGTCTGTGATAAACCCAGTCTTATGGAACCAATTAGTTCTTCAGACCTGCCATTGGTCTCTAATGCAGATTTTTTATTTAGCTTAATTTTAACATATCTATCATTTGAATTATTTTCATTTATTTGTAGCAATGTGAATATTGTATGTTTGTGTTTCCATTATCTACCATGACTAACACTCATAAGATAGGCAAATCTCCCATTATTTTTTCTATGTCTATATATGCTATTGGCCATCCAGCAGTGGCTTATGTGCTAGAGTGCTGGAAGGTTTCCCTCTCCCACCATTGACTACCACCAATGAGGAAGGGAATGTGGGGTCCTTACTAGAGGGCATCAGAAGGTGGCACTGGAGTTATTGGTTCCAGCTACGGTACCATTCAGGCACATAGCTTCTGAATGGATAGTAGAAACAAGTGTTAGCAAGTGAAGCACCTGTGTGTGCAACCAACTTCTATTTGGTGGCTGTGTTTTCCCTCACTGCCTTCTTATGAAGCACCACATACTTCTCACCCTTCGATGGCACAGTAGTTGGAGCTGGTATCTTCCAGATGATCCATCATGCAAGCTGCCAATATGGTCATCAGCAGAAAGCATGTGAAGGAGTAGTTTGGCTGCCTTCAATTTTTTATCAACTTCATTTAATTTCATTGAAGACAGAGAAAAATTCTCTTCAGTTATAATTTTATAACCCTCTTTCACCTCCCCCCAAGACATCTCCTTTCTAAATTAAAGAGTCTTAAATGCTTTCCTCATACAGAATGCTTTCCATTCTCTTAGTTACCTTTTCCTATACCTTATCCAACTCTATGACATCATTTTGGAGATGGGGCAACTGGGATATTCCAAATGTGGCCCTTTTCTTGATCTACACACATATGTAATGAATCCTTGTCCTTTTATCCTATGTCTGTCTCATAATCATTCTGAATTCTGAGTTAGGCCCCCCATTATTGGTGCACACTGAGTAAATGTCTTCAGTAAACTATCTACAACATGCACAAGGGCTCGTTCATAGCCTGTTCAGACCCCATGTGAAGTTAGAATTTTTGCCCTAAGGTGTGTCACTTAGTACTTTCTTAGATTACATCTTGCCTTCTGTGTTGCTGACTAGATTGTGGTCTCAGGAGTCTGTGCTGAGAGACTTTTCAAAGGAAAGGAAATTAAGAGGTAGGCCACAACAGCAGAGCTGTTCAAACCTTGTATAAATGTCATGCTGTCTCACATCTCAGCTGCAATTGTTCTCTTGAACATCATCCTTTTCCATCTGTATTTTTCCACAACCACACTGGTCCTTTCATCAAAGTTTTGCAAAAAAAATTCAATTAGTAAATAGCCAAATCTAACAAATTAATGCATATCAGGGAACAAAATCCAAAAGAAACACTCCAAAGAGGGGTCAGAAATGATATGTCAACAACAGAGGTTTAGGGTAGCATATAAAATTTCTTCCAGGCTCCCAAAGCATTTGGCAAGCTGCAAGGAATACTTCCAGCACATACAGATATATCTTAATGGTACATTCACCAACGTACGGTAGCAACCTCCAGATATCCTTCAGATATCCTAATTGAAGAATTTTAGCCCTGTATCTCAAGTAGGCTGTGCACCCATTAAAAGGCACATATGGTGTTGCACATAGAAGGTGTATGATTGTGTCCATTAGGCTCTCCCAGCATCTGATCACTCTGCTGATGATCTGTAGGAAGCCCTGTGTGTCTGCAGGTGAATATGTTTAGCATTCTTAGGAACACATGAAATGGCCTGTACGTAGATCTCTCTGCAAATGTTCTACTGGATGTGTGGACACTAGGGATGGGCATGAACCAGGAAAATGGTGGCTCATGGTTTGTTTGATTACACAAACCATGAACCACAAACTTTCATGGACTTTCCCCATTTTCTGAACTGGCTCATGCTTTGTTCAGTTCATGAGTTTGGGAAGTGATAGAACAGCCCCCTCATGAGTTAGAGATGCCAAACTCGCAGGAATTTTCAGCAGCCTCTCATCCACCTGCCCTCCAAGTTTGGTGAGGTTTGGATTTGGGATGTCTGAGTTATAGCCTGGGGGTGCCCCATGTAAAGCTCCACTCTAGCCTCCCCTTAAAGCAGCCACACAGCAAACCATTCTTCCTAAATCACTCTCAGGAGACTAACGAGAATAACTCCTCTCTCTTTCTGCTGCAAAGTGAAAGCAGCTGAGTCCTGATCTCACCCTGGTGTGGTGTATATTCCTCCAGTTATATATAACTAGGAGTAAAGTCCATTGTGGGAAGAAATAGAGTGGGCTCTAGAAGGAAGCTCCAGGTGAGTGTCCTGGCTGTGGCTGGTGGAGTGGCAGAGGGAAGAGGGAAAATAGAGGCAGGCAAGCCAAATTTATTTCCTTCTGTTTAGCTATAAGACAGGGCTGTCTCAAGTCCTTTTGTTGCCCCAGGTGGGCGGTATGGGAGGACAGCCTCATGGTAACAGGTATGGTTCTTTCCACTCCTGACTTAACATTGATTTGGGGCTATGCAGTGGCAGCTAAGGTAGAAAAGCACCTCCCCCTATGCTATGTCATCTGGGTTCCAAGGGTTTGGAAAGCAGTTCCATAGCCAGGTACAGGGTTGCCAATTCTGGGTTGGGAAATACCTGTAGATTTGAGGGGTAGAGCTTGTGGAGGGCCGGATTTGGGGTATGGAGGGACTTCACCAGGGTATAGTGCCATTGAGTCCACTGCCCAAAGCAGCCACTGTCTCCAGGAGAACTGACCTTGGTCATCTGGAGATCAGTTGTAATAGCTGGGAAATTTTCTGTAGGGGAAATGATGTGCTGTGGCTGGGGAACACGGTGATTTCTGGGAGATCTCCAGGCCCCACAGGGAGATTGGCAACTCCAGTCAAGACCATAGCTAACATGGGGCCCACAGGGCCCAGCCCCCTAGCATTTTTGGGGGGGGCCCTTCTTCCCAGGCTAGCACCAAAGTTCCTCAACTTGCTGCCTGTGCCGTGCTGCCTCTGACCTGGCTGCCAGACAACTGAATGCCATGGCTGCCTCCCCACCAGCCTCGCTCCACTCCTAGCCAGCAACATCCAGAACAGCAGTGATGGAGGAGCGGCAGTTCCAGCATCAGGAGGTTTCTGGCTTGCTTAGTGGTGTGGTGGGTGGGCAGGTGGGCTTGTTGGGCTAGCCCGAGTGAGTGGGCTGGGGAGAGTGTCCTGCTGCCCCTTCACACTCCCACTGTCAGATCTCTTTCTCCCCCTTTTCCTCCCAATCCCCCTCCTGGATGCTGCTGCTGCCCACTGCCTGCTTCTCCCTGCCTAGCTTCACAACTTGAATAGGTATGCAGTGCCCTGGGGGAGAGAGGAAGCTGTGGCTGCTGGGCATTACCCCCCTCACTTGCCCAGGAGTCTGGTGGGAGTGCAGGGCTGTCTTAGAAGAAGGTTGGTTTCTAAGGAGTTTCACTAATTAACTTTGATTTAATTAGCTGGTGGCCCCCTCCCAAAAATATCCCTAGCTACGGGGCTGACTCCAGTGACCATTTAAGGGATATGCAGTTTACCTCAAGACTCATTCAATGAACAACAACAGCAAACTGTTTAGAATGTTAGAAGATATGCAAATGACCTCTGTGTTCTGACTGGCTAGTGGGGGGAGGGCAAGACTCAGGCAACACAGCCAGTGGATAGGGACAGCTTGAGTGACAGGTCAGGGAGCCAAAGGCTGTGGGAGTGTGTGGAATGTTGAGGAAAAAGTCACCCCAACACTCAATTATATAATAAGGAGAGATTTTGTTTTCACCATGGACTCTCCAGAACATTCCAAATGCTCTCAAATCAGTTGGCTCCCTGATGTGTCACTCAGAAGCTGTCCCTATCCACTGGCTGTGAGTACTCACATACCGTTGGCTGGGTACTGGGTCTCCTCCTCTTCCCCACCCTCTTCTTCAGCCACAGTGCCCTGTCAGAATTTCTGGCAGACGGCTTTCTCTCTTGACGAAGACGCTTCTCCTGCTTGCCTCCTGTGTGGGACTAACTGTTCCCTCAGTGGCTGTTGGTAGGTGTAATGAAATGGCAGTTACCTGTGTTTGAAAGATGGCTGCTGTCTGTGTTTTTTGTTTAAAATGTTCCCCCACAAGGTTCCATTGAGCTGTAGTTCCAGAGAGGGGCCTGCAGGGGTATCACTCACTGGATTGAATGGGGCTTCCTCATCTGCTGGCCTACAGTTCCCAGCTGCCCCAAGGCCAAAAAGTGCAAGAAAAGAGGGACCCTCCCAAGGGGTGGGGCATCATCAATAAAGACTCCAGCCCATCCATTCATCTTACAGGAGAAGGGGGTCCCTGCTCACTGGCTGTGTTGTCTGAGTCCTGCCCACAGAAGCAGCAGGCACCAAAACTCACTTCAGAAAACAACTTTTCTAACTTTTCCCTCAGTGACTGTTGGTAGGCAACCAAGCTTGGTTCTGTCAGTAAAGTGACAAAGGAACGAAACTCTTTTCATGCCTTTGTGAGGAACTCATTGGGGCCAGTCCTGAGTATGGTTGCCAGCTCCAGGTTGGGAAATTCCTGCTGAGTCCTTCCACGCCCCCCCCCCCAAAAAAAACGCTGTCCTCCACAGGATCCACCCCCTAAATCTCCTGGTATTTCCCTACTCAGAGCTGGAAACCCTACCTTCACCTCGGTGCCTGCTGCTGGTAAACCAATCTTGGTTTCTGTCAGTAAAGGCCTATTTTGGCCTTCAAGAGAGAACTCATTATGTCCTTATACCCTGCTGAGATTGCCCCCCCCATGACAGCCAATGTGACCTGCCAGTCAGGTCTTCAGAGCATGGTCGAGGCTGCAGCAGTGTTCCCTCTAAGCTGGGTTAGTGTGAGCCAGCTCACAGTTTTTTAGCCTCCGGCTCACACATTTTTGTCTCAGCTCAGGAAGGAAAGCTCCAGAGCAAACTAATTTAGGCAGCAGCCAAATCATTCGCTCACAACTTTAATGCCAGTTAGTTCACCAAGTAGAATTTGTGCCCACAAGGCTCCACAGCTTAGAGGGAGTATTAGGCTGCAGGTGTGGTTGGGAGATGGAAGCTGAACAGTGAGGGGAAAATAAAGGTAGGTTGATGCTTGGCTGGGAAGGAGAATGGATTGCCAACTCCAGGTGGGGAATTCCTGGAGATTTGAGGGATGGAGCCTGGAGAGGGTAAGGTTTGAGCAGGGGTGGGGCCTTGGACATGTAGAATACCATAGACTCTGCCCTCCAAACCAGCCATTCTTTCTTGGGGAACCACTGTTGCCAATCTCCAGGTGAGGGCTGGAGATCACTCAGAGTTACAACTGCTGTGTCATTATACCCTGCTGAGGTTCCCACAGCAAATTGAAGCTGAGTGCCCAAGGCCTTGGCACTCTCCCAGAGCCTCTTTCTAGAGCCCGTTGCATTTATTTGATGGGCCTTATTCCTAGTGCACACACACACACACACACACACACACACACACACACACACACACAGACAAACTGGTCTTATAGAGCAGAATGGGAGCTCCATGGTTGGCTCCCAGAGCTGCCAATCAAGCTATGGACAACCGCTATGGGTATTTCTAGGGCTCTCCACAAATACACTCTCAACATTGCCTATGAATTGATTGAATTGGTGCCAGGCTATCGGGAGAATGAACTGCTCTAACAAAGCAAATGAATCTCCACCAAAAAAAAGGTATTTTTTGTTTGTTCTTTTGATTCAGGAATGACGCAACCAAAGAAACGGTTTGAAATGAACCACGAACCAGCCTGATTCATGCTCAAACTGTGGTTCATTTCTTGGTTCATGCCCATCCCTAGTGGACACCAAAGCAGGAGCAGAAATCTCTCTCTCTCCGTCTCTCTCTGATTACAACATTTCTCTTGAGCTCTGCTTTATATATTGTCTTTTTTGCAGTGTGAATAAAGGCCAGCTGTCATGTTCTGTTGTTAATGATAAGTTGTCACTTAATTCTTTCATCCTATTGTGGATCGGGTTTCATGTATCATTTCCTTTTATCACATAATCCAGTTGTGCAACAAATGGAGGCAAGCCATGTGTTTTCCATCCCCTTGAATTGATTGGTAGAGCACAGCTTGAGTCACTTAATTACAGTGAGTTTGCAGACTAGTAAGCAACAAATTGGTATGTCTTGAATGAAGTGGGACAAATATATGTTGGGAGTCTCCTGCTGGGACCATTCCTTGAAGCAAGCCAGTGTTGCAACCAGATCAAAGTGCACTTCTCCATACCATGACATGCTATTTTATTCATTTGTTCAAATACATTTGCTCCAAGTTTCTCTCATTATAAGGGGCAGTCTCTATTTTTCAGCTTCCCATCCCTGGCGAAAGCCAGTTCGTATTGTGCCTCTGGGGAAGAAATTCAATGGGGCTTACTCCACTTACTCCACCGAGATCCAAAGTAAATTGTGCAAAAGATTTTTCAGGCATGGTTAAATCCTCTGATAAATGAGAGGTAAGACAACATATCTTGTTTTATCAAAGCTGCCATCAAATGCACACTTACTGCTGAGTAAACATGCCTAGAATCATGCAACAATGTGCACAGAATGAATGCGGATATTCAATGCATTAAACATTCTTAATGTTAGAACACATTATGGGCAGTGTATTAAAAAGCCTGCTTTAGAAGCTGGTGCAAGACAGGCTGATGCAAAATGAATTCAGCATAGAGTAACTAGAGAAAACTTGTCTGCAGTGTGCAATGATAATGGGGGTGAGGGAGGGCAGTGATTAGTTGTACAAGAACTGGGATATTACTCATTCACAAAAATAGCCTGTTCTCATGCAGCAAATGGTGGTGGGTGTGTCATGGCTAGGCTTCTCCTCCCAGTTGGCTCCTAAATACATAAATAGAATTGATTTTTATGGTGGATTTATGAATGGCTTGTTGTATGTTACTGGTCAGCATGTTCAGTAATGTAAAGTGGCCTTCAGATGTAGCCCTAATGAAAGATGTTGCCACTGTGGTGGTACCATCTAATTTGATAACTGCGATATGCTCTATGTGGGGCTGCCCTTCAAGACTGTTTAGAAGGTACAGTTGGGAAAGAATGCTATGGCCAGAATGTTGACTCCAGTGGGCTGTAGGTACCGTGTCACTTCAGTTTTGTTCCATCTACGCTGGCACCCAATTTGCTTCTGTGTCCAATTTAAGGTGCTGGTATCGACCTTTAAAACCCAATACAGCTTGAGGCCAGTATAACAAGTACTCCCTTCTCCCATATGAATCTACCTATTCACTCTAGTCATCATTGGGGACCTTGTTTCAGGTTATCCCCACCATCTGAAGCTAGGTGGATGGCAACCTGAGAGAGGGCCTTCTTGGTTGTGGGGCCAAAACTTCAGAATGCCCTCCCTGTGGAGAACTTTCCGTCTCTCTTTATATCATTGTCTTTTGCCAGTAGGTGAAGAAAATGTTTGTTTGCTTAGCAAACCCTCAATAACTGTTATTCACTGTCCTCTCTTATTATGTTATGTTTGTGTGGTTATGTGTTTTATTGAATTGTTTGTTTAATCTATACTTTGTTTAAATGTTGATTTAATGTTGAAACGTTTTAATCTTCTGATTTCCCCCCCACCTTGGGGATCTTATTTGGGCAAAAAGATTCCATAGAAATGTTTTAATTAAATAAATAATAATAAAAAAGTAAGCACTGCATGCGTGCAGCATTTGAAAGATGGTCTCCTATGTTATCAGCAGTAATGTGCACCCCATGCCCGCCAGTGTAGTATGTGATGACACTCCAGGGGTTGACATCTTTTTTTTTTTTTCAGATAATTATAGCTATACAACATTCTGGGTTTGTAATGCAATAAAAATAGCTAAATATGGTTATTCATGATGGAACAAGTCTCTAGACAGATCGAGTGTCTGGCACTGACCCTTTAATAATTCCTTTGTGCAAACTCTTTTGAGTGATAAAAGAAGGTTTATTCCCCACCCTACAGATACATCAAGCCTGGATAGCTTACAGATGTCTTCCCCACAAACGGAATAACAATTCCTGTCTCCTCTCACCCTGCTTAGATTGGATTTTTTTTTTTTTTTAAAAGAGTCTTTCCAACCATTTATTTAGACGCACTGTGGGTGAGATAGAATAGCTTCCATGCCCTTTTTTTATGCATGGAGGTTTTGAAATAGAAGTCTGTGGGAAGAAATGCCCTGCACAGTTCACAGTTTTATTATTTACAGATAATGATGAAACGTTCCAAATTTAAATTTGACAATGTTAAATACTATACTAAAATTAGGGATAATATTTGCAGTAACAATCACAAAAACAGCCTCATCTTTTAAAAATCTTTAGGCAACTTTGAAGATCATTAGAGTATTGCCTGAAAAGCTGAAATTGAAACCCTTAAAGGACCAACTAATAAAGAAATACCTCTGGGAAAAATTGAGGAAAACATAAAAGATGAAAACAATATTACAAATAATGTGCTGACTTGGACCATATTCATTATAACTTACAGCCCGTGTTCTGTGATTAAAATTATATAGGAACTTTCTGCTAATTGCTAATTGCTATCTGGTAAACAGTGTTCTGTGCACCTCGGCGTTTAGTCATGCTGGCCACATGACCACGGAGAAATCTTCAGACCATGCTGGCTTTTTGGCATGGAAATGGAGATGAGTCAGATTCGACTAGAGTCAGATTCGACTAGCTTTTGAGCAAGGGAAAACTTTACCTTTACCTTTATCTGGTAAACCCAGAAACGTATGCACAACACAGGATGAAGAACTCAAATGACATGGAAAAATTAAAATCAAATAATGATACATATCCATGGAAATTACCTTCCTCTTCTGGTCCAATTTTTTTTAGATGGCAATCTGAAGCCAATAGTATATAATAGTGTATAGTGCAAAGTGTCAGGAAAGGGGATGATGCAATCAGAATGTGAAAAAAAAATCACATTACACATGCGACTAACCACAGGTTACAGGAGGGATGGGGGCAAGGGAGAAGATTCAAATGTGTTAATAAATACCAACATTACCACACACAATAGATTTATACTATAAGGACATCATTCTGTCAAACAAACAATCCACCTCCACAGAGTACTCAGAGTGCAAATCCAATATGTTTCTTTTACTCTCAGATGCTGAAACAGTTGTAGGTTGGGAGCTTGGATCTCTTCCAACAGCCAAAAGTGCAACTGCTTATCAGTGTGTCCCTAGGTCTTGAGATCTTGAGTCAAAGGAGAGTTTCTTCTTTGTAATCTAGTGCAACTTCTGTGTTAACAAACACAGCTATTGTAGTAAAGCCTACATATATAAGACTGCAAGAACACTGGATTGCATAAATCACAGATTTGGATTTACAATTAAGAAATGACTTCATGGATGAGTCGTTAAAAAAGTCAGTGCAAAAGCAAAGACAACGAACAGACCAATTCCCATAAGGGTAATTGTCAACTGGCTTAGCTTTGCCATAAATTCTAATCTTATCTGTAGGGGAGGATTTCAATCCTTCAAATTTCTGGATCTCCTGTAAGTAAGAAATGAGAGAGAATGGCATCTCAGAATACCGGATAAATGTGCCAATGTTCAGTAATGATATTTTTAACCTGTGCATATCTGCCATCATAAGTCAACAGAATAATCATCCTGTCTGCATTGCCCTCTTTATTTCTAGGTGTCAGTAATAATGATCTGGTGGTGTTTTTTGCTTTATAAAAAGCCTGTTTGACAACTTTAGAGGAGTAACCCCTGCCCATAAACTGTCTCATCAGCAATTTGGCTTGTTTGACAAAATCCATGTACTGACTGCAGTTTCTTCTTATTCTGAGCATTTGTCAATAGGGTGATTGACATCTCTTTTTAGGTGATATGGATGGCATTCGTTCCCTGCCATAAAATAATTTGTATCAGTGGGTTTATAGATAGATAGATAGAGATTGTATTACCCACCTTCCTAACCTCCACATCTAAAAAGTATTTTTTCTCTCTTATCAAATGTCATTTCAAACTTTTAAAAAAAAGTTTTTATTGATTTTACCACTATAACTACAACTACAATGCTAATTTCTAAGCTAAATTACCTTATACAGAAAATGCTGTGTAAAATATTCATCTTTAACAAATTAATAAACTTGAAAAACAAAAGTACTCTTGGTTTAACTGATTAGTCATGATGCTGCTTCTATAAAATACAAAACTGATTGGTTGGTACACATAGCATTGAAGAACGCTTATTACTTCCATTAACATTCTCATATAGTGCGCAAACATTTAACAACAATGTAAAACTTATTTCTTCTTCGGTCCCCTTCTTGTTTTTTTAGTCTCTTTACTGGATTTGGGAGCAGCAGCTCCCTTTTCCGAGTCTGACACGTCTTCTTCGCCTTCTGAGCCATCAAAGCCTTTCCTGTGATACTTTCCTGTGATGCTAGCGAATCGTCTGAATCTCCCTCCTTTTTCTTATTCTTGCTTTTTTCCAAGAAGGTTTTCACTTGTTCAACAGAGTCAATCTTATAGTTCTTGCCTTCATAGCTGAAAAACAGTCCCTCTGGAGTATTCCACCGATATACAATTGACTCAGACTGAAGCCAAGTAGTCAAACTTCTATAGGCTTTTCTTCTTTTTCTTATTTCAAATGGAATGTCCTTTAAGACCTTGATCTCCTCCTCCTGAATCTTCAGCGTTGTTCTGTTTGTGGCTTTTAAAACCACATTCCTTGTTGATCTTTTGGAGAATCTTATCATAATTTCACCTGGCAGGTTTTTCTTTTTAACAAATTCTGGATAGGTCCTGTAGACCAAATCCATATCGCTTAATATTTCTTCAGCTTTCAAACCTGCCATTGGTGCTAAAGCCTCACTCACTAGCTTTTTAAGATCCTCCCCTTTTTTTTCAGGAACATTCTGAAGTCTCAGGAAATAGCTTGAGCGTTCCATCTGAAGTTTCTTTCTCGATTTTTTGTAGTCTTGAGTCGTGCTTACTTGTAGTTGCTTTAACTTCCAAGAGATCCTGTTGCAGCTTTTCTGTTCGTTTGCCAGATTCTTTCATTTCTTTCTGCATTGAGTCCATTTTAGCATTGAGAGTAGTCATCTGATCCACCAGGGGTCGCAGCAACGCTGAGAGCATTGAGCTCATCTCTGTGGTATCGCCCTTTGAACTCGGAACACCGATTCCTGGTTTAGGGGAGGGTCTTTGTCTCCCCGTCATTGTTGCTGTTTCACTTTTGTTTACAGTTAGATAAGACGGACCGTAGAGAAAGCTATCTTAGTCACACTAATGTCGTTTAAAAGATTTTTTCTTCATGCATGCTATTCAGCCCTCCAGCATTTCCAGAATGCTTCTGGTACTGCAGTAATGCCATGGAAAAGTCTTGGTACGCTTTGTTAGGGGAAGGGGGGGGAACGCTATCCACCCATTTCGTCCCAGCCGCTTTATTTACAGTCTTTGTTTGAGACTCACGGCTTTCACCATTGCGTATCAGGAGGGTTAGCTGTTTCTCCGCCAGGCATTTTCTGCTGCTTCTCGGTCAAGCTTACGCAGCCCGAAGGCTTCCTCGGCAGGGGAACCTATGGGGGTGATGAAGGGGGCCTCGATCCTGCAGTTGCCACCGTCAGGAGAGGCTACCCCTTGTGCCACCCCAGGCAGAGCCCCTTCGCTAGGGTCTCTGGGGGTTCGGCACCTGTCCGAAGCCCCTTCACCCTGCCGGGCGCGGATCGCCTCTCCTGCATGAGTGGAGGGAGGCGTCCGCCATTGAGTGCGTCTCTTCCAGAGGTCACCAAATGTCATTTCAAACTTGATAATATCATGAACCATAATAAGTTGACTGGATTGTAATAACAGATGTTCTGAACCTTTCCAAATGATAAAAATATCATCAATGCATCACTTATATAAAATGATGTTACTTCTGTATGTATTACCTGGTTAGAGAATAAACTCATTTTCTAATTTACTCATGAATAAATTAGCAAGTTCTGCGGCAAATTTGCACCCCATGGTTGTAGCTGAAATCCCCCCCCCCTGAAATTGGAAATAATTCTTCTTTAAACACAATTCAACTATTTGGCATAGAAAATTAGTTGGAGGGTAAGAAATATTTTCTCTAATGTTTCCTGCAACACTGCTAGGGCCTTGTTTTGTGGTATATTTGAAATGACATCGAGGGTGACAAAAATCATATCTTGCAGTTCTAGATTTATCCTATTAACGTGGGCTAAGAAATCCATTGTATCTGTCAAATGTGTGTCAATTTTAGGAATGAATGGTTTCAAAAATTCATCCAAATACATAGCTAGAGGTTCAAGAATGGAATCACTTCCTGAGACAATAGATCTTCCAGGTACTGGGACCACATCTTTATGAACTTTGGGCAAGACATAAAATTGTTGAGTTATATTCTCAGTTTGTTGGAGAAAGTCATAAGTAGACCTAGACAAATACCTTGCAAGAAGGGCTTCATCTAGGATGCTAGTAGTTTCTCAATCTTAATAAAGAGATCCTCAGCAGTTTCATTATAATGTGAGCTGTTGTTTAATTGCTTGTATGCTTTGATGTAATCTTTCCTATCCTACATGACAACAGTTCCCCTCTTTCACAGGGAGCAGAAAGCAGGGGTTTAAACTTTAAATGGCTCACTAGCTGATACAAACTGGTGCAGTTTGTGAACTGGTGTATTGCTTCATGGTTCCTGTGTCCATCTCTAACTGAGTACAAGAACAGGAATTATACCATGGAGAGCACAAATTACTCAAGGTCAGATTACACAGATTACACAAGTGCTGCTTGAAGGCATATGTCTCAAATGCAATTAATGAGAAAATCATTGAAATGTAAATCCTTTAGTATGATCCACATATACTTATAAAGGCACTATGGCTTCAAGACAAATTACATACATATAAATGAACACACACAAAAAAACCCTCCCTAGAGCAAGACCAATATAACAGGCTATGTGCAGCCCTTGAAAACAGTTGTTATCTCCTGTATGCGACTAATTTCCCAAGTTTTCATGTCTGCAGAGAGGCTAAGAAAAGACCGTCCCCCTGCAGCTGCCAAAGGCCTGAAGGGGTGGGGCCAGCCAGGCCTGAAGGGGTGGAGCCAGCTCTATTAAGGCTGGCCCCGTCCCTTGCTATTCATTCCTGCCTCATGCTTGATTAATAATAAATATATAAATTAATAATATGTATTTATTAATTAATACTTCAATTGAGTAATTAATAATAATTAAATCCCAATTACTGTGTCTGACTCTTTCTTCCGTCTATGGGGGCAAACAAACTGATGTCACTTTAATGACTGTGGAGGTTTCATTATCTTCTTCAGAGTCAGCATGTTCTTACAGAACTAATGCAAATATCAAAACAAGCAAAGGATCCTGTATGCAGATATTCAATACACACTTCAAAACTTATTGTAAACAATTTGAAGCCTGATTTACCCATAAAGTGGGTATTAAAGCTAATAACACATAAATTATTTAAAGTCACAGAATACATTTAAACCACAAATAAACAAAAGTAGAAGGCTACAAATAAGAAGACAAGTCAAGCTCATTATTTAGACCTTAAAGTGAAAAGGTTCTATATTCAAAGATGTCCCTTGCTGCTTTTTGCAATAAAAATTCCTGTATATCATGACAATTGTATTTTTGTCATGTTTTGTATATTACACACACACAAAAAAAACTTCTCTGGGTCATGATGGGTCATAAAATACTCAACCAAAGGAACTGTTATAACAAAATTTCTAATTCAAGAAAGATCTTCAATAATTCTGATTTTAATCATTCTCATGGAAATGCCAATATGTTGCATCTTACACTCTCATTCAAAAAGATACACAGAGTGACATGTTCTATAGTTAGAATAATGTAAACACTGAATAATATATCCTTTCTGTGGATGTGCATATGCCTTAATGCCCAAAGAATATTTACAGGCTACACAATTTTGAAAACATTTATGATGCCCTAGTACTACAAGTGTTACCTTGTTCTCCTGAAAATCAGATCTTGTAATGATTTCTCTTATGTTCCTGCCCCTTCTGTATCCAATTTTTGGAGTCCCCAAACATCCAGCAATTCCTGACACCAAATGCCAATGCTGCCTATGTATTATATTACCAATTTGTTTGGCCATTGGTGAAAAATCAAAAGCAAAAGATATACCCATATCTCTTGAAGGGCATTTATCATAGAGCAGAGTCTTCTTATCAGTACATGCTGCTCTTCTTTAGGCCTTTGTCACTATGTCACTAGAGTATCCTTGCTCTAGAAAATGGCTTCCATAATCTTAGCTTTATTATTGTAATCATGAAGATTGGTGGGATCTTTTAATGCGCAGGAACTGCCCATATGGTAGATGGTTTCTAAGATGAATAGGATGATGTGATTTAAAGTGCAGGTGTGCATTCCGGTCTGTGGGCTTTTTATAAGGCTTAAATACCAATTTATTCAGGTGAAATAATGTAAATAATGGTGTCCAATAATGGCGACTTCAGTCTCATTAGCTCTACCTTCAAACTTACTGAAAGGATGTAAATTATTAATCCATTTCAAAAAATCCTCAAATAAAGCAGGTTCAGTAAATACCAGGAACAGATCACCAATGAATCTTCTGTAAATAGGAACATACTTTTTAAACCTATTCAACTCATTATTCAAAAAAACATTTAGATTCAAAAGTATCTATGAAAATGTTTGCCAAACTGGGAGCAGATGGGCTCCCCATGGCAACCCCACTAATTTTCATATAGAAATCATTGGAGGATCCAAAATATTATTTTCTAAAAAAATGTCTAGAATATCAGAGAAAAAATGGGTGCATGGAGATCCTGTCATGATTCCAATAGGTTCTCAACTAATGTCCTCAACTAATGTCCTAATCTCTTCATGAGGGATGTTAATATTCAAGGCACTAACATCAAGAGTGACAAATAATAATAAATGAGGTACTGTTATGCCTTCTAGAGTCTGTCTTGAAGTCATAGTGCTTTAATAAGTATATGTGGATCATAGTAAAGGATTTACATTTCACTTTCTATGTATAATTTTCTCATTGGGCATTAAGACATATGTCTTTAAGCAGCACTTGAGTGTAATCTGACCTTGAGTAATTTGTACTCTCCACAGTGTAATCTTGTTCTTGTACTAAGTATCTCCATGGTCCCGTTGTATGTAGTGAAATCCTTAGCTGTGAGCAAAAGATGCCATAAAGTCCAAATAAATTGTTTTCTGCTCCTTTCCATGGTCCTTTTTCGTCATTGTATTTTCTTCTCTTGCTGTGTGTCAAACTCGGCCCTCATTTGCCTTGTATTTTTCCACTGTCTGCTTCAGTATCTGTAACTAAATGCCATATTTCATGTCTGTTTGGGGATTGGGGGGGAGTGTGTGACTGTGTGCCTGGAGCCATAGCAGTTGTACTGGCTTGTAACTGGATCCATGTGGGGCTTCCCTATTGTGGGAAGTATGTGTGCTTCACCTTGAGTATTAAACACTGCTGGATACTGTCTCAGTAAATCTACAGGTGTTGGAAGAGGGCTACTAGAGACATAAAAGGTTTTGGCGGGGTGAATGTATGAGTGTGATTGGACTGGACACTGGGGGGGGCTCTTTGAATTATGTATGAGAACTGGGAGTCAGTTCTGACACAGAAACATCTATGCTTAAAACCTCTTAATCTCTCAATAAACAAATCACTGCCAAGAGAGTGTTGTTAAGAGTGAGTTCTGTTCAAGACCTGACACTGTGATGAACTGGCTATCAGATACACCCAGTAGATGAGGGAGCAAAATGGGTCGGAGGGATGTGACTGTTCCCCCCCTTATCATGACCCCTGCAGGTTGCCACCTTCTGCCACCACCACCCTGGACTTTGGGTCTCTTGAAAAGGCCCAGGGTACCCTCCCAAGCCCAACTAAATGCCCCCTTTAAGCCGAGAACATTGGTGTGATGACCAGGCAGAGAACAATTAAAAGGTTTGATTAATGCAATACTGGGGCAGGGAATACAAGACAAGGTGCATTAAAATCAATAACCATGTTTAAAGTCAAAATAAATGAATCTAATGTGACTGTTTCACTTAACTGTTTACTACTTCAAGGCCTACTGTCCTTATACCAGGCTTGTGCCTGCATTCACTCTGTCCCAAGTGAGGGATCTTTCCCCCAGCCTAGACTGTCCCCTCAGCTTGACTCTGTGTGAGGAAAGGCCGCAGTAGAGAAAAGAACACTGTTTAACAGTTCACGAAGTTCAGTCTCCTCACACAATCCCTGAACTCCCATTGGTTACTACCATTGCTAATTGTAGCTTTCTACTCTCACACAGGTCCCTCCTGTGCCTAGTCCACACTAGGCCTTTCTCCCAGTCTGGCACAGATCAAGACACCCCCCTTCAACTGGAACTTTAAAATAGGGATTTTTCCAAAGTTATCCTGATGTAGACTTCTCCCTGTATTTGTAATTTCAAACAAACCTGTGGGGTTTTTTGGGAAATTATTAAGTATTGAGTCAGGAGGTGATGAATCCAACAAACAGGCTTTTATTCAGAACATCGTTCAGCTCAAGGACTGCTCAGGGTTCCAACAGCTAACTATAAACATTGTAACTATGTACAAGCAATATGATTGGTCCTAAGCAGGGCTTGGTGGTTGGGAGTCTTTATTATGCAGCCAATGGGAAAGAGGTAGTTTGGATACCCGAGCCCTGACCATGCAATGCAATAACCATTAAGAACACAACACTCCTCCCCCCTAAGTTCAAACAACAAAGTCCTTTAGGAACGGAGGAGGGTGCCTGGTCCTCTGGGACCGGCGCAGCAAAGGCGGACCCAATGGAGAACATCCTGCTAAGTCTGGGGACTCCATACGGCCAGCGTGAGTTGTGGCGGCGGACTCAGTTGGGAGCAGTCCATTAAGTCTGAGAGTTCCGGGGCAAGACCCAGCTCCGGCAGGGGGCCTACCACATTCCGAGCAGGCAGTGGCTCAGCAGACTGTTCCTGTGGGATGTCCCGGGCTGGAGTTGGCATGGGAATGCCCTCTGTCAGGTGGTTCTCCTGGGCGCTGGCATCTCACTGTGCCGGGAGATCTCCCGGGCTGGCCTCTGGAACTGGGGTGCACTGCAACTGTTGTTCAGGCTTAGGAACTGGGGGGCATTGCAACTGATCCTCCTGTGCTGGCCACTGGTTTCTCAGTTGGGCCAGGTGTCGGTGATGGACCTGCCCTGCATCATCTTTTACCTCATAAGAGATAGGGCCCATTGAGCGAATAACAACTGCCGGGACCCAGTGTGGACCTGCCCCATAGTTCCTGGCATACACAGCATCTCCTGGCATGAAGGACCGTGTGGAGCCCAATGTGATGGGGTTGCAGTGGACATCCAGTGCTAGGTCAGGGTGCATGCAGCTCAGGATGGTGGACAGCTGACATCCCATAAGTAGCTCCGCTGGTGACTTCCCAGTAGCGGCATGCAGTGAGGTGTGCTGCTGCAGCAGGAAACTGGTGAGCTTGGCTGGGAAATTCCCATCCCCCAGCCTGTGGAGTGAATCCTTCACAGTTCGTACCATTCGCTCTGCCTGGCCATTCGTCTTGGAGTGGAAAGGTGCCAATGTGATGTGCCGGATGCCCCATTCGTCCAGGAATTTCTGGAACTCAGCGGATGTGTATTGAGTTTCATTGTCGGACACGAGGAGGTCTGGCAGGCCGAAAGTGGTGAAGAGATGGTCCAGGCAGTGGGCAACAATGGCCAATGTCATGGAGGTAACAGGAAGGTCCTCCAGCCACTTGGAATACACATCTACAATGATTAAGAGTGTTCCACCCTGGAAAGGCCCAGCAAAGTCCACGTGAATGCGGGACCGTGGGCCTCTCGGCTTTTCCCATGGATGGACTGGAACTTCAGGAGCTGTTGGCCTTGACTCCTGGCACAGCTGACACGTCCGTACCCACTGCTCGATTTGCTGATCCAGGCCACCAAACATAACTCCTGGTGACAGCTTTCATCTTCACGATGCCCATGTGCCCTTCATGTAAGGTGTCCAGCACCCATTGTCAAAGTGGGGGAGGGATGATGACTCAGTTCCCCCATAGCAGACAGCCCTTGTTCACCGACAGCTCTGATTATCTTGACAGGAATGGCTGGAACTCAGCGTTGAGTGTCCCCAATGGCCATCCCCTCCACACATGGTTGTAGACTCGGCTGAGCGTTCGGTCCCGGTGTGGAATGCTATGTCGGTAACGGAGAGCGGAGGCTGCGGCAGCTCTTCAATTAGCAATGCTTCTTGGAGCGGAGCCACAGGTGGCCCTGGCGATGGGAGCAGCAGGTGGCTGAGGGCATCAGCATGCCTGATGGCCCTGCTGGGCCTGTGGAGGAGACAGAAGGAGTGGGCGGAGAGAAGAACTGCCCAATGCATCATCTGTGGTGACAGGATTGGAGGGGTTTGACAGTTGGCTGTGAAGATGCCAAGCAGCAGCTTGTGGTCAGTGATGATTTCAAACTCACGCCCGTATATGAAATGGTGAAATTTCTTCGCAGCAGCAATGATTGCTAGTGCCTTTCGATCTATCTGGGCATAGTTTCTCTCAGTAGTGGATAAAGTCCTAGAACAGAAGGCAATAGGGGCCTCCCGGCCGGAGGGCAACCAGTGGCTAAGTACAGCCCTGATTCCGTAAGGCGATGCGTCACAGGCTAAAACAAGGGGCTTCTTTTCATCATAGTGTATGAGGATGGCATCGGAGGCAAGGAGGGCTTTGACAGCTTGAAAGGAGGTGTGTTCTCGGCGACCCCATGCCCACAAAGCCAATTTGTCAAGCAGACGATAGAGTGGTTCAGCAAGAGCTGCCTTGTTGGGCAAAAAGGCATAATAAAAGTTCAGGAGCCCTAAAAAGGACTGCAGCTCTTTCTTAGACTTCAGAGGGGGCGTGTTGTGAATCACGGCAACCTTTGTCCGGAGCACAGTGAATGCTATCTGTGTCTAGGTGGTAGCCTAGGAATCAAATGGTAGGGACAAAGAACTCACATTTCTCCTTCTTCAGCTGAAGACCAACTTCTTATAGCCGATGAAGGACCTCTTGCACCCGAGCAGCCAGTTCAAGTTCAGAGGTTCCGGCAATTAAGACGTCATCAAAATAGGGCACGATGCTGGGCAGACCTCGAAGAAGGCGCTCCATTAGTTCTTGAAATATGCCAGGGGCGACACTGACCCCGAACTGCAGCTGGTTCACCTTAAAAGCACCTTGGTGCATTACGATAGTCTGTACCTCAGCCATGGCTGCATCTACCAGTAGCTGTTGATACGTCTGGGCTAGATCGGCCTTGGTGAACACACGGCCCCCGGAGACCGAGGCTAGAAGGTGGCTCACCACAGGAACCGGGTATGCATGCAGCTGCAGGGACCTGTTGATGGTACACTTGTAGTTAGCACACAGATGGACAGAGCCATCAGGCTTGAGAGGAGTGACGATGGGTGTCTCCCATTTGGCATTGGGAACTGGCTCTTACCTTGGGCCAACAGCTTATCAATCTGCTCATCGATCTTGGACTTGAAAGTGACCAGGCAGCATCTGGGCTTGAGGCGGATTGGCTGTATGGCAGGATCCAGGTTAAAAGAACCTGGACCTTGTAGCAGCCCAGCTCTGCTCTGAGCACCTCAGGAAACTCTGCCTCAAAGTCCATAAAGGGCTGCTGATTGATGTGATTCACTCCAACATCTATGCCCAAAGTGGCAAACCAGTCCAAGCCTATAAGGCTTGTGCAGCGACCTTCCACCACGAGCAGGTTCAGACGGCCGGAGAACTTCTTGTATTTGACCTGGACTGTGGCAATGCCAATGACTGGAACTCAGTGCCTTTGGAAGCCGAACAGCTGTAGAGTGCATTTCTGAAGGCGGCGACCAGACAATCGTGGGCAGACCTGTTGTAAAGTGCTACATGAGATGATGGACAACGTGGACCCAGAGTCTACTTCCATCTGGCACGCCCGACCTTCGATGAAGACGGTGGCTTTGATTTTCGGACACGGATGCAGCCCTTGGTGGATATATAGGCAGTTGGTGTAGTCCTCGGACATGCTTGCCTCGTTGTTGTACCTTGGTCTTTGCTCGAACAACTGTGAAGACTTGGAATGATACGAGCGGCTGGGGGCATTCACAGACCCTCATGTACACTGGGACTCGTCTGGAGCATCACGACCTTGTGATGAATGGCAAACTTTGGTGAGGTGGCCCGCTTTACCACATGCATGACAGATGGCATTGCAAAATTGACAGTCTCTACGTGCATGCGCACTACCACAACCAGAACAGCATTTCCTTCATGGGCTTTTTTGAGAGCAGCACAGGCTTTTGTGATAATGGCGCAGCTTCTGATTGGCCCTCGCATTGTAGACTCCGTCATCAGACACATCAGATTGGTCATCCGGGCATCATCAGAATCAGCAGTACTGCCATGGCGTACAGCGTCAGAGTGGCATGATGTGTGGGGACCCAATCGCAGCTCACAGAGGGACAGGTTGGCGGCCTCTACTCGCAGGGCCTCTTTGAGGGCCGATTCGTATGTGAGAGTCTTTAATAAGAGCAGGGCCCTCTTGATGCTTTTGTCTTGGAGGCCACAGAGCAGCTGATCTAGAAGGATGAACTTCATATTGGTGAATTGACAGTCTCGAGCAGCCCTCCTAAGTTCAGTGAGGTATTCCGTGACAGACTCAGCCTCTTTCTGGTTCTGCTGATGAAAAGCGCATCGGTGGGCGGCAGCCGACGTCTTCAGGGTAAAGTACTCGGTCAGCCGAGCCTTGATGATGCTGAGAGGGGTCTTGAGTAACTTGGAGGGGACAACTAAATCTCAAGCGATGTCAAATACAGCCTGGCCGCATGTACTCAGAAAAGTGGTGTGGCAGACATCGTCTCCTTCAATATGATTTGCTACGAGGTAGCATTCAAAACGATCGAGGTATGACTCCCAGTTCCCAACCTTTGGGTCGAATGGTTCGATATGGCCCTTGGATGCCATACCCATAGTGATTTAGCTCTAGGCGCCCTTAGTGATTTCAGCTGGGCAAGCAGAGTGATTTCAGCCGTTCGGTTAGGACTGGGATTCTATCCTTGTCGCCAGTATTAAGTACTGAATCAGGAGGCGATGAATCCAACAAACAGGTTTTTATTCAGAACATCGTTCAGCTCAAGGACTGCTCAGGGTTCCAACAGCTAACTATAAACATTGTAACTATGTACAAGCAATATGATTGGTCCTAAGCAGGGCTTGGTGGTTGGTTCCCTAGAATGGCTTCAGGACCAATGGGAGTCTTTATTATGCACCAAATGGGAAAGAGGTAGTTTGGATACCCGAGCCCTGACCATGCAATGCAATAACCATTAAGAACACAACAGAAGTGATGCACATTCTTCCATTTTTTTTGTTTCTGAAAACAAAATTGCTCTCCTGCCTCTTGAATCAGTGCAGCTTGCTGTCAGTTAACTGCCATGAATTCTTTTCAATAACTGTGTGACTGCTACACGGTGTAGTTACATGATCTCTGAAAAGGTTATCAGCTTTCATGTGTTTTACCCTCATGATTGGTGACAGGTCCCGCCCGGGAGTTCTCAACGGAGCCATGACTCCCTCCTCTGGAATGTATGCTCTACTCTGCTCGCTTGCTTGCTTGCTTGGTTGCTATGCTTGCGCATGTCCGGCTAAGTTGCTTGCTTCTCCCCTGTTATCTCTTTTGCCCTGTCCTTGAACAGGAGTGCTAGCAGTTATGTGTGAGCCAAACTCACCGGTATTTTGTATTCTTCTTATCCATGTCTTGGGAACTGAACTTTAGAGATGTTCAACATCACTATTCTCTGGGAACTTCTTTTCCTGCGTTTTCTATGGGATCTTCCGGCCAGTATATTTGAGTGCCTAAAATCCTGCCTAGTGATTGGTAGAATATCCTTAAGCCATATTTCATATCCAGTATATCGATACCTGTAATCCCTAAACCCAGTATTACTAACAGTGGAAGTGTTTGACTCCAATGATCTCTACAAATAAAGGACTTACTGCTTAAGGAGACTTGTTGTGGACTATATCTTTTGGGACATTCTCACACTTGCATTTGTGGAAGAGTGAGCAGTTTTGCCATCTTCTCTTTCTTTAGTGATGCCTCCTCCCATCCCATATTATTATTAGTCCTATAAGATGCTGCAATCATCCAGGAAGATCTCTTTAATAAATGTATAATAACGTTATTCAGGAAAAATCCATGAAGGTACACAAAGCCTATCAGAGTTCTTCCTAGCAGTTCCTCTAGCCCCCTTATCTAGAGACATGAGTAAAACCTAGACTGGAGCTACTCCAGATTCTAGTATCCTGGAACTAATATAAAACATGAAATGGACTACAGAACACTACAAGTCCACATAGTTCTCGCAATCCCAACAGTCAGCTTTCCTTGGGGTCAGAAGGGACTGCAATGGGAGAGGAATAGTGGCAAGATAGATGAACTTTGTGCCAACCAATCAATGGATCCAGACCACTGCCTTTAGTTTCCAGACTGGTGGCACGAATATATAGTAAAAACATTACACAGCAATAGCAAAAAATAACAAGAATGCCAATTGTATATGTTTTCAAGTCATATATTTACCTCAAGTAAATATTAGCTAAAACCACTATTTTTTAGTCAAGGGCAAGGGAAAAAAAAGTCAAGCAGCTGATTGATGTGGTGCATTGAAAACTTTTTACGGGCTTTGAAAGGAAAATTAAATATAATAAAATGGTTATAAATAAGGAAGTAGCCACCAGCTCATATAAAATGTGCTCATTTCATATCGTACTAGAATCACAGAATCATAGAGTCACAGAGTTGGAAGGGGCCATACAAGCCATCTAGTCCAACCCCTGCTCAGTGCAGGATCAGCCCAGAACATCCCTGACAAGTGTTTGTCCAGCTGCTGGTTAAAGACTGCCAGCGAGGGGGAGCTCACTGCCTCCTTAGGCAGCTGATTCCACTGTTGGACAGCTTTTATTGTAAAAAAGTTTTTCCAAATATCCAGCTGGTACCTTCCTTCCCTTAATTTAAACCCATTATTGCGAGTCCTATCCTCTGCTGCCAACAGGAACAGCTCCCTGCCCTCCTCTAAGTGGCAGCCCTTCAAATACTTCAAGAGAGCAATCATGTCCCACCTCAACCTCCTCATCTCAGACTAAACATCCAGTGTTCATATCTACCATATAATATTTTTTTGCCTGTTACCTGTAAGATTTGTTTGTAAAATTCCGGTTACTTGTATAAGACTTCGCGATAACTTTCACAGAGATGAGGCAGTGAACCTCTTTGGATCCAATATTTATGAGATCACTTGTTCTCCATTACCTAGAAACTGCCCTGGGCGATTGGGACAGTATCTCAGTATATGCAGTTGGCCAGGAGGTAGTGAAATCTGTTTTTAGGTCAGGAAAAAACATGGTACATGATCTAAATCTCCTGGATTAATCTACAAATATAAGAAAGTAGGGTTAGAAGATGACTATTTGCCACTGTGTTTGCTGATTCCCTTGTTCTTTTCCATATTTATCTCCTATGATAAAGTCTCCATATTGCAAGGCATTCCTGGACAGTTGAAAACTCCTGATGACAGTTGAAAAATTTCATATACCTGATGGAAATACTTTCACTTTTCAATTAGTAATTGAGCTGATGCCAACCAGGAGATGGATCTGGAGCTTTCTTGCAAGTATACATTACAGTAATGAGATATAGCATCTTTCCTCAAAGGATTGCAAAAGCACTGTACAAGCTGATACACTGTAATGTCTGCGATTATTAAAGTGAAGTTTCCTCTTGACTCCATACACTGTTTGTCAATACTCAGTTACAAACAACACCGCTTTTTTATCATGTGACTTTTATGCTTCAGAAATGGTTGTATGAATCCATACTCAGAACTGGCATAGAAAACAGCAGGAAGAGAGAACTACAGAGTTACAAAGGGAACTGGAGCAAGAGTCAAGAAATCATAGCCTCTACTTAGAAGCATCAGTGTGGTGAACAGGTTGAAAGGCTGCTGACCTCAGAGTAACAAGTGACCATTAGTTTGTGGTTGTGTAGTGCAACTGGAGAAAGAAAATAAAAACAAAAATTCAAAGAAAGCCTCATAGACTGCAGAAATTTTTTAACTTTTTAATGATGCCAGAGTTAGGACTGGAAATATGCAAGAAGTGCACAGTAATCGTATTAATCACTAATGTCTGCAAAAAACAATGATCAGTATTTATTTAGCATGAGTAGCTCTTTATTGTCCTCTGCCTGTGATAGAATTTCTGATAGACTCGTGTAAAGGTGCAAAAGTAGTCATAACTAATTTTTAAAATTCATAGAGCTAGGATGTCCTAATTACATTATGTTTAAAGACAATCACATAGCATGATTAATTCCAGGTCTTGTGGGATTAAATATATGTGGGAAGAAACTACTGCTACCCATCCTGAAGAAGAATTAATTTTACATGTGACGTTATTACTGCTGTTGACCAGATGTTGTTGTACTGATAGTTACAGTATAATCCAGGATCTGTTTTACAAAGGTCATATATAGAATCATCTCCCATGAAAGCTGGACAAAGAGTCTCCTGATGTGCATGTTATATTAATTTTCCTGCTTCTTACTTTTTAAACACAATGCCTTGGATGATGTGCCAATTTAGTTAATAGTATGTATCGTTTATTTTAAAATAAAAATTGTATATTTTAAATTTAAAAATATTGAAACGCTTGTCAACAGGGATGTTTTATTACCAGCTGGTTCCACTCATTTCCTGCTTGTAGGTAATGATCACTGGAGTCAAACGAACAAAGTTTAATTGTATCTGAAGACATGTACGTGCACACGAAAGCTTATACCTTGCATAAATCTTTGTTGGTCTTAAAGGTGCCACTGGACTTAAACTTTATTCTGCTGCAACATGGCTTCCCATTTATCTTTGCTGGAGTAAAATGTTCAATACAATGTTCAGCTATGTCAGAACAGTTCAAAGATGTCTGATTGTTGAAGAAAGACTGCAAGTACATGATTATATGCTAATTCTCTGCACTTTGCATCCTTCTGACTGGCACCTCCAATTGTTGAAGGACACATTGTTAAAGGGAAGCTTGAGACCTGGCATTTTTAAATGAGCCTCCTTTTGTGACTCTGTGTGGTGTATGTTGACATTGTTTATTCTCTATCTAAGGTTGCCAGGCTGTCCGGATCCATATCAGCTCACTCATGGTCATTCTTTCATGATGGGAATTTCAGTTATTGGTTTGTTTTCTTTTGAATTGATTAGTTGGTTGCATGACCTGCTTATGAATCTAGGTGGCATTCAGTTGACACAGTTGAGCTCTGATGTGTGAATCTTGCAATCAGTTCTGGGCATGTAGTAATATAATAGATCCCTTTGACCGCACAGGCACTAAAGTGCTCAGGTACAAAAAGGGGGCAAACTGTTGCCTTGCAAGCCTCTTATAAAGTATGGACTTGTAATATAACGTTATGTCTGGACTGTGCAAAGAGTGTGCCAGGAAAAATGGATTAATTGGTGACCGTGAGATAGTGTCAACGTACTGAACAAAGAGACATGTGCCCAGCTGAGGGAAACCTTAGACTGACATGTGTTGAACCAGATGTGGACCCATGGAAGACCTGATGCCATCCTCCCTGCCTCCCTAAGATGACTGCAAACCCAGGTAGACAGCATGCCAGCCTCCCTGAGACCTGCAGCCACATGGAACCAGCATCCAGAGTAGTAGAGAAGTTATGCTTTGTAAAAACAGCACTTTCTTGCTAAATGCCATGACAAGCCTCATCTTCATCATGCAGGCATTCCCCCCCACCTCCTTCTAGCAATGCTACCCCGAAACAGCATGTTCACTGTTTCAGTTGAAACAAAGGAACTCGGTCGTGACCAGACTGGTTGGCTGACTCCTCCACCCTGAGCCCATCAAGGTAGCCCAGCTGCCAAGCAAAGGATCATTAACATTAATGGCTGGCCAAGCAACTGAAAGGACTCTCATTTCTACAGCTTTGTCTTGAACCCTCCTCTCTGAAAAATGTAATTGTAGAGAAAGTCAATTGCCCAACTATTCTCTCGACCACCAGTAACTTTCTCCTGGTCATCTCCTGACCCTTGGTAACTGGGTTCCCCCCAGACTTCCTGGGGACCACGTGACTGACCAGGCCAAGCCCACCCAGTCACTTTTAGTATAAAGGGAGAATGCATGCCATGTGCTCTCTCTCTCTTGTATCTGACCCTGCCCTACCTTACAGACTCTCGATCTAGTACTGTCCAGAGTCTCTCCACGTGCTCTGCAGGCCAGAATGTGATCCCTTCCCTTATAGTCTCCTTTACCCCTTTTTCCAGTGCAGGATCACTTCGCCACATCAGGACAGGTACGCATCACCCACCAACAAAATACCTGCTAATGTGAACATTACTCTACCTTTTCAAATCTGTATTTCTTAGAGCTGTGTAAGTGTCTGTGTGTTTGAAGTATTGTTTGTGTGCAAACTATTCAGTAAAGAAACCATTTCTTTAAGACTTGGTCTCTGCATCTTTTTCTGGGCCACTGGAAAAGGTGGGACTCCTGTATACATAGGAAGTTGATCCCTTTTGTTGCCTGTTGCCATTTAATGACAATATTCCCCATATTTGATAACAAAATAAGGCAATTTGGCTAACAAAACTGAGATTAACACAGTGAAGAACAGGTAGGTCACCAGTGACCTGGCCCATGACACTGTGAGTATGGGGCACTTATCTGGTGATCAAGATTAGTGGTTTGTGAAATGCACAAGGGCAGCCAGAAGCTGCAACAGGAAAGTTACAAATATAACTGAATTCTCAAGGCATAGCAGACTATGACCTTGGAGAACAAATGCTTGTGTAGGTGCAAACTGTTTTTCATGGTATATGAATCAAACATCACACTACTGTACTGAGGCTACCCGTCTACTGTCTTAAAGGAAGAGAGATGGAAGTGTCTTGAATTTTCTGGTTGTACAGAGAGATAGGATGAGGCTACAGTATATGTTAAGTAATGGGTAGTAATGGCAGTTACCTATATCCATCATATTCTAATCACTATATAGTATGGGTACAAAAGATAAGGTTAAGAACTTGGGGGATGCTCTTGTACCCAGCCTTGTTGGACTAACAGGTCAGTGCTATTGACTTATTTCAGTTACAAGTTGGACACTTATTTAAATGCTGGTGACCTAGCTACTATAGCTTCTTGATTGGACTGCTGTAATGCATTGTACATTGGAGCTGCCTTTGAATCCATCTTGGAACCTTCAGTTGGCATACCGTGGCAGCAAGACTCCTATCTGAGATTAGCTGCTCAGAGCATATAACACTTAATTAAAGTTTCTTATGGCCTATGGCCCTCATACTTGTTGAACTGCATCTCTCAGTATATTACCACACACCTACTCTGTTCTTCAAACAGCCGTTTATGTAGTTTTCTCTCTTAGGATTAACCATATGGCAACAGTTAGGTGACAAGCTTTTTCTGTGGTCAGTTCAGTCCTCTGGAATGACTTACCAAAATAGTTGTGGTGGGTACCTTTACCTATGGCATTCAAGAAAGTATCTAGGATGGTTTTATTTCAGAAGACATTTGCTGGAGTGTAAACTGTTTTGGCCATTATTTTTAACTTGTCAATGGACTGTTATGTTCTTGTGTTCCTGGAACTTTCTGTTTCTTTGGTAGATTCTCTGTCATAAGGGTGGAGTATAATATTTTAAATAAATAAATAGTTTGATGAGAGGTTCTACCATGAGCAACCACCCAACAAAATAATGTTCATCACTGAACAGTATGTCATTCCTGCGACTGTAGCCTTGGCTTGTTGCCATTACAGTCCCAAGGGAAGTAGCAACAATATACAATATTTCTTGGAAATAAAAGAATGAGCATTAGATGCTCTGTCACAGAGATCTTGGGCAGAGAATAATACAGAAGTCTCCTCTAAAGTTTATTTTATTTATAAAACACTTGCTGCATCTTCAGAGAACTGCTCAAGGGAGCTCACAACAGTTCAATAAAAACCATACAGCCATTAAAAAAACATTAAAAGAAGCCAGAGCATAAAGAAGCCATTAAATATAGAAAACAATCCTCAAGCTAGAGCACACTATGAAAACAATTTAAAAAGATCAAGTTCTTAATGAAACACCTGAGTAAAAATCAATGTTTTGGCCTGCCCTCACATCAGCGGAAAAGTCTGATTTTTAAAAAATGAAATTGTGATGTAAAAAAAAAAGTCTCTGGAGGAGGAGGAGGAGGAGCAAGTGGTAGTGAAGGAGGAAAAGCAGAAGAAATAACCTGTGGTGTCTGAAAAGTATTTTGGGTTGCACTAACAATGTGAAAATGTCATGGCAATTTATACCTGGGTACGGGACGGAGACCTGGGTACAGGATGGGGAGACAGTAGCTCTCTCCCAAGTAGCCCCTCCCAGGTTCTTGGTCCTTCACCAATCATGGACTAGGGTACCCACTTTAGGGGGCGGGGGAGGAGTGGCTCTGTTAATCTGGGAGGCTTACTCCTTCAGGGCGCTTCCGCCACCTAAAATCATGGGCATTGAGTGTGCCGGCCTGGTATTGGAGGCTGGGGAGAGTTTGGCAATTTGGCTGGTGTACCGACTGCCTAATGCACTGGCCGATAGCCTGATGGAGACTGTATCAGGTTGGGCATTGGAACACTCTAGACTGATAGTCCTGGGTGAGTTCAATGTCCATGCTGATGATGTGGCTTCTACTCAGGCAATGGACTTGGTATCATCCATGGCAGCACTGGGACTCTCCCAACTGGTAACGACCCCCCCCCCACTCACCGGGCTGAGCACACACTCAATTTGATCTTTATGACGGGGGTTACAGTGGACTGGGTTACTGCTTTGGCATTCATGATAAGAGGTTCCAAGGTTATTGTACAGACTATGCACATGCCACTCAAATGCATCCTGTCTGGTAAGATCCAGGATGGCCAGGTTTCCAATGCTAGGATAGCCCAATGCACTTTAGCTCTTGTTAACAAAGGGGTGGAATACAAACGGGAGCAGAAGGAAACCCCCCCCCCCACACCCTACAGCCTCTTAGTTCAGGGGAAGGAGCACAAGTGCCCATTGCCTGAGATTTCACACGAGTCTTGGCCGGCGACTTGGGGAGTACCCTTTGAGGAAGCCAGGCAGCAGGGATTTAGCTGCTGGTTCTGCGATGGGTCCTCCTTCTATGTCAGTGGTGCTCCCCGGACTGGCTTTGGTGCCATGAAGGTGGGAGACGGACATGTCTTGTAAAGCCCCGTGTGCCCCCACTCAAGCCAAGCCGCTGAGGTTTCTGCACTGAAAGCAGTACTGTCCTTTGAGCCACTGGAATCCCCTGTTGCTATTTTTATGGATTCCGACTGGACTGCTAAAGTGGGTACCATTTGGCTTCCCCATTGGGAACAGCAGGAGTGGGAGACTTCCGACAGTAAACCTATAGCACATCTGGGTCTGTGGCTTTCTATCATCCAGATGCTGTACCAGTGCATGGCTCCCATGCACCTTTTGCATATGCGCAGTCACCAGCGAAGTTACATACTGGAATGATTTAGCTGACCACCTAGCCAAACAAGCGGCACTCCTGCACATGCCGCCTGAACATGCAGAGTACCCTATCCAACCTGTCATTACCCGCAGCCGTCGGTTGCAACACAGCGCTGCACCTCCTGTTTTGGTAGATCTCGGCGAGTTGCAGAAAAATGACTCAGATGTCATGGATCTCTTGCATAAGGGAAATAACCCAACTGGGAAATATTACATTGTAGAACAGGAAGGGGTAGTTTGGGCACTGGACCCCGTGGGTGCCCATCACTGGGTTTTCCCCATGGAGGTCAGAGTGGATCTTATCCAATTTGTGCACTAGCAGGGTCATCGAGGTAAGGATGCCACTCTGGAGCGGGTGCGCGAGGTCAGCTGGTGGCCAGGTATGCGCCAAACTGTCGCACAGTGGGTGGAAAGTGTATCTCCTGTGCTATGGTGAATGCTGACACCCATGGACCTCGGGCCCCTATCCAGCACCAGCATATAGAGGGACTATGGGCTTGTGTGCAGATTGATTTCATCGGCCCCCTGACCAGAACTGCTCGCGGCAACAAGTACTGCCTCGCTATCATCGATCCCTTTTCAAAGTGGATCAAAGTGTTTCCTTGCAAGGACAACATGGCCACCACTATGGCCAAGCTCTTGTTCAACAATGTGTGGTCTCGTTTTGGGGTTAGTAGGGTAATTGACAGTGATTTGGGGAGTCACTTCCTTGGCACAGTCATGCAGGAGCTCTGCAGAGCACTGAGCATCCAGCAGCGGCTTCATATCACCGGACACCCCCAATCCTCCAGAGCCACTGAGGGCACAAACAGGACGCTGAATGAAGCCCTCCGCAAGGTGGTTATAGCCTCCAGGAGTGACTGGGATGAAAAACTCCCCATCATTCTCATGGCTATCCATGGAATGACTGCTGTACACGGCTACTCTCCCCACATGGTCATGATGGGCAGGAAGATGCTGCTGCCAGGCTTTTGATGGGCCTCCCTAGATGGGAGCACATCCAGCCTGTGCTGAGGACACTGCACTGGCAGCCAATAGCATACCAAATTTGCTTCAAGGTGCTGGTTCTTACCTTTAAAGCCCTATATGGCCAGGGTCTGACATACCTGAGGGACTGTCTTTCCCTATATATACCCCAGAGAGCACTGTGGTCGGGGTCTCAGAACAGACTGACCCTCCCAGGCCCCAAGGGGGCCAGGCTCACCAGTACCAGGGCCAGGGCCTATTCAGTGGCGGCTCCATACTGGTGAAATGAGCTCCTGGAAGAGATCAGGGCCCTGCAGGACCTTTTGCAGTTCCACAGGGCCTGCAAGACAGAGCTCTTCCACCAGGCTTTCAATTAGGAGCCGCCCTACCATCATTACCAACAAGCCCTGGCCCTTGAGCTCAACAGTGGCTTTACTCCATCAGGACTCAGGAAGACCATTGGAATTGGTAACTGCCTGTCTGCCGTAGGTTATAGAACACCAACTTAAGCAATTTAACCGCATCTCATAGGGATATTAACAGCATTAGAACCTTATGATTTCATGATTTTAGCGTATTGAATTGTATCCGCTGCTTTTTATGTGTGATATGTGTTTTAATGGGATTTGTACCAACTGTGTGAGCTGCCCTGAGCCTGCTTGCGGAAAGGGCAGGGTATAAATTGAAGTAATAAAATAAATAAATACCTGAATTGGGGGGGGGGGGGAGGGGAAGGGAAGCTGGTGCAAGTTCCAGTTTCCACCCACTGTCTTTGGAGGTGAGTAGCAGACTGCTCGGAGGAAGGATGACCAAGTGGGTGAGTGCCGAAGCTGGGAGGGACAAGGCTGGGAGGGAAGGGAGAATGGGTGAGTGGGCAGGCAGGTGATATGGAGAGGAGAGAGACTGAGTAGGGGGTAAGTGGGGGAAGTAGAATCAGTAGGAGGGGTGAATGCTTAGGAAAGTGGATTGAAAGCTAGGGGGCAGTGCAGGAATGGGATTGCCTTTTCCTAACATCTCCTCGGGTGTCACCCGCTTGTATCCTATTGTCTCTGAAGTTGGTTGATGTCTGGAGTTCTAGGTGCATTAAAAAAATTACAGACTGCCATAACTAATGATGTCACAGAAATCTGTTAACTACCTCATTCACCATGTGAATTTGTGTAGTCTGTAATGTTTAGCTGTATCAGAAATTGAGCTCCATGTCTTCAAGTCTCTTTCCAGCTCTGAATATTACACAACATTCTGAGCATGCATGAACAGCATTCAGCAGACTGGGCAACCAAAGCATCTGCTTTTAAGCACATGGACAGAAGTTCTTCAATATTAACGCTTGATGAATCTCTTGCAGATTGTTGTGAACTAACCAAGCAGCTTTTTGTCTGTTGATTATTGTCAATTTGGGTCATTAAGTTTTCTTGATAGCTACTTACAAATATTTTTGGTGGCTATAGTCACCCAGCCAAATTTTTGCTCTCAGGTGTGTTTGGTTGGGGTTGGGAGGAAAGGTAAATCCCCAGGGATGTGAAACCCATCTACCGTTCCATATGGGCAATACAAATGTGCGCAGACCCATCCATGTGCATTATGAGTTGGAAGGGAACTCTTGGAAAACGGATAAGCATTTTGCTGTGTCTCACTGAGAAAGCGTGTGAGTACTGAGCCAGTTCTAAACTGAGCAAAGGGAGTTTGCCCATCACTAGATATAACTATAGATGGGGGGACAGCCTAGTTCTCTATCCTGTGAGGCACCAAATATTTTTGTTTGATCATAATGATTCTCAAAAGATGGGATAATTGGGTTGCCAGTCCCCAGGTTCAGGTGGGTGTTCCTCTGCTCTGGGGGCTCCAATCCATCCCTGGCCAGCTGGCCAGTGGGGGAAGCCGCAACCCCATGCTGCAGCCACCCACAGCCACCCCCTCCCTCCCTGCTAAAAGATTTTAAGGGCTTCAGCTGATCAGCAGGGAGCACATGGCCTGCCGACCAGCTGGAGGGCCCTTTAAATCTTTTAGCAGGGAGGGAGAGGGGCTGTCATTGGCCACAGCCCTGCGGGCAAAAAGACCTTTTAAAGGTTTTTTTTTTGCCAGCGGGGTGGGGGCTGCGGCATCTGGGGAGGCCATTCACTGCTTGGGATTCAGGCCCATACCCTGTGTGTCCCACCAACCTCAGAACACCCACACCCAAATCCCTCCACCAGATTGACACAGAGACCCAGCAACCCTATGGGATAAGCTTCCCTAAGGAAGCCTGTGTAATTTCCAACAATGGCATGGGCTTATCCGTGGTTCCTCCTATCCATGTTTTGGATGCCTGGATAAATAGTTGGTTATGTGCAATGAAAGTGACTCTGTGGTGGTTCCCTTCCATGAGGTGATTTTTAAAAATAGTTGTTCTTTAAATAGATGTCAGGTGCCTTTTCCCACTTCCAAGAGATCTCAGCATTGAGAAGTTATTTAAAGCACACGGTGGCAAAACAAACAAAGCCTTACTCAAAAGTATGAATATTACTAGCCAAATTTCTTGTTTTTCTGAGCACAGCACCCCCCCCCCCCAGTTCCCCCTTGCCTTCAGGCCCTATAGTCCACTATCTTAGCTAAGCGGGTTTATAACTAGACACATCTCATATGATGTTACCACATGTTGTACAGCAACCATGAACTAGTTAGAAATATAGCAAAGGGGGTACATGGTGAGTCAATATGAGAGTTGCCATGGGTAATCTGTTAGGATTATCTGGGTTTCTGAGTAGGTGCTTTCTTCTCCTTATGTGCTACTAAGGTTGCTAGGCAATGCCTGGCAACCTGCAGGATGGTTGGGGACAGTGTAGTCCTGTGAGAAAAAAATCCCCCCCCCCAATGCAACCTCATGGACTGGTCTTACTGGAACAAGCGTAGTTCAAGAAATCATGAGAAATCTGGTGATTCCTAGAGCTACCCCAAAGAGGGCTTGTCAGCCCTATGTGCTACTGTTCATATGTTCAGTTTTGACAGTTCTGACAAGTACTGCCACATAAAGACCTGTGTGTCTATCTAAACATTTGTCATGAGACATTTATAGTGCAATCCTAAATCAATGATCATCGAAGAGTGTAACTTTGTCTAGAAATGCAAGGTTAAATGAGACATTGCTCTCATAGGCATCCAATTGGTTCTTCCTAATTTAGTAGTTATAAATAAATACTTCCACATCAAGCTTGAGACTCTTGTTTTTCTACTTTCTACTTGGACTTGAGCTCAGGGTCCTGCTCTGTGATGCCCCACCAGGGTTCCCTGATCCCCTGTTTTCCATCTTCAGCTCTTTGGACTGGCTACTGGGCTCTTGACCTCTGTCCCTGAGTCTCTTTCTTGAGTTTTCCTGACCTTGGTTGCTGTATTTGGACAGCAACCTCTGCTTCTGCTGACCTTAGCTTTTGTTCTCCCAGTGCATCTGGCTCTGATTTGGCTGCTTACCTAGCTTTGAACTCCAGCTTGCAACAAACTGCCTCAACATTCACCCAGCATGCTACCCAATTGTAATGGCGGTTTTGCTGAAATTTGCACTTCCCCTTCCATGTATTTGCCTTTCCACGGCCCAGCAAAATGCAGGCCAGTCAGCCATTAGTATTATGTGGTCCAAGAGAGGAGCTAATATCAAATGTGACGGGATGAAACTGCTAGGGATGAGCACAAACTGGCTCATGGAGAATTCATGACGAATTTTGGCTGGTTTGTGAAGTTTGTGGCAGATCAACTGGCACAAACTTTCCATGAACTTTCAAGCTGTTTGTGGCAGTTTGTGGTAGTTCATAAATGGATACATTTCCAGGCAGACTGTCTCTGCTCAATCAAAATGTTTATTGAACTTCAAAGCAACAAGGGGGGACAGAACTTGGAAGGCATGTAGTGGAGCATCTAGGTAAGGCCCCCTGCAACTTTGATATCTCTAGCTTGCACAGGATCCATCCTATACACTCCTGAACCTCCCAACCCTGTGCCCATCATTTTCTCAGAAAGCACATTATTTGGGGAGCTGTAACTCAGACCCTGAAAATCCAATCCTCACCAAACTTGGAGGTAAGGTAGAGGAAAGTCAGCTGGAGATCTCCTGCAAGAATAGTGTTTCTAGCTTTCACAGGATCTGTTCAGTATGCTCCTGAATCTGTGCTTGTGATTTCCCCAGAAAGCACTTTCCCCAGGCCCCTTCTTTAGGGGGTCATAACTCAGACCCCATAAATCCAACCCTCACCAAACTACAGGAGAGTCAGACAGAGTTCCCCTGTAAGTGTGGTGTCTCTAGCACACCAGGGGGCCATTCTACTGCATCACGAACCTCACAAACTGAACCAGTTTGTCTGGAGGCTAAAAGATCATGACAGTTTGTGCTTTGGGAACTGGATATACGGTGAACCGAACTGCATTTTCCCAGTCCATGCCCATCCCTAGAAACTGATCCATTTGACTCAGTCAGTTTACCAATGTGATAAGACTGACAGATGTTACTCTACATCAGGGGTCCTCAAACTTTTTAAACAGGGGGCCAGTTCACTGTCCCTCAGACTGTTGGAGGGCCGGACTATAGTTTTTTTAAAAAAAACTATGAACAAATTCCTATGCACACTGCACATATCTTATTTTGAAGTAAAAAAACAAAACGGGAACGAATACAATATTTAAAATGAAGAACAAGTAAAGTTAAATCAACAAACTTACCAGTATTTCAATGGGAACTATGGGCCTGCTTTTGGCTAATGAGATGGTCAATGTCCGGTTCCATATTTGTCACTGCTAGTCGTAACAAGTGATGCAAGTGTGCATCAGTTAGTCTAGATCTGGTTGGAGATTTCAGATGTTATTTTGCGGGTAGGGAAGGCGCATGGGGGGGTGGTGTTCGTGCGCAAGCAAGGCACCCTTGACGGGGCTGTTTTCTTTCCCTCTCTGAAGAAACAAAGAACTTGGCATCCTCACAAACTTTTTAAGGCAGCAAGCCCCCAGCTGCTTCTCCCTGAAACTCCACTACTGCAGGCATCATGATGGGAAAGAGAAACCTCTCTCTCTCTCTCTCTCCCCCTCCGATTCCCAGCAGCACAAAAAGCCTCGAAAAAGACCCTCCTAGCCTCTCAGCCGGCTAGGAGACTTGGGGCCAGCCGGAGCGCCTGCCACCCCACACTTACCCTCTTCCAGTCTTCCTTTTGCCTCCTCCTGGCTGACTGGAAGCAGGGGGGTGGGGCTTTGTCATGTGGCCCGGGATGAGTCGGCTGCAATTTTTCCGCTGCTTTGTGTGCTGCTGGGAATTGGAGGACAGGCAGCAGCACACCCGGCGGGCCAGAAAAAGGCCCTCGGCGGGCCGCATATGGCCCCCGGGCCGTAGTTTGAGGACCCCTGCTCTACATGATTCCAATCAGAGGTCTGCCAAAAGGCTTCCTGGCCCCTCCCTGGTTTGCCTGCAGCTTCCTCCAGCTCGTTTACATCCAGACCCTTACAGTCCAATGTTATGTAAGCAGCACTATTTATGTGGAACGCTACTGCTCATGTGCCAGTGACACAATCTTGCCAATTAACCATGTAATGACCTGTGTGAATATCGAAGCAATTAGGAATTTAGCTTTCAATTGAATCAAGATAATAGGAAATTGGACTGAATAGCTATAAAGGAAAAAAATGTGGTTATTATAGACATCACTGTGAATTAGGTTGTAACTTAAATAAATGCTTGAGATTGGCTATGCTTCATTTAGCAGCACAAAATATGTTCGAAGGAAAGCAGAAACGGTGGATTCCTGCACTTACCTGTTGTCATGCCTATTTATAGTGGCTTGTTTTTTTTCTGATTTAAGGGTCATCTGCTATCTTTGCATTCGCCAACTGCCATCCTTGTGTGATAGGATTTTTAAGCGGATTCTGTTTGTATTCTTTTTTTAAAAAAACCCCAGACATTCTCCACTCCCTTAGCCTGCATTCACATGACCACTGACCTGCACTTTCCCAGTAAATGTGATCCAGCTGAGATGGTTGGTGTGGTTCTGTGCAGTTCACACTTGTGCACATTTTTCTTTTTCCCACTGGCAACACCATGTCCAGTGAAAGTCCTGTGATGTTATCCCAGGGGTTCCTGCTCTGATCTAGACACAAAAGACATTTTTGTCATAGTAAGAAGCACTGGGTTAATTCCATATTTTGGACATGTCTGCATGTACATGCTGAGGGAAATTATGTAGTCTTCTTTCACTAGTATTTCACAATTCTTCTATATTTACCTTTATTCCTCTCTCCAGGCTTTTGCCATTTCTTTCCATTGATAACTATATTTTTCTCCTCTCAGATGGGAACAGATGGGGTCTGTCTACTCTACAGCTGACTTTCTGTCATGCCATAGAATTTCCTTCACTCATAAAGCTAGTCCCAATATCAGTCTCCTCTCCCTAGCACGGCGAAGCTCTCCAGGGCACCTTTTTCTGGCTGTCAGTTCACAGCCAACTTATGTTGACCCCAAGGCAAGAGGTTAAGAGGGGGTGTAACATTGCTTGCCTCTAGTATCCCTTGGATGTGTCTCATCTAAATACTGGCCGGTGCTGACCCTGCTTAGCTTGTGAGTTCCAATGATATCAGGCTAACCTGGGCTATCCAGATCAGGTAGTGAAGCTCAGATGATTGCATATCCCCCCCCCCCCCCGCTTCAGAGGAAGCAGTGCCTAGCCTAATTTATGCACAAGTTGTCTGTTTTGTTTTCCTTCCACCAAGTTGCAGAGGTGACAAATACTTTCTTATATCAGAACAATAGGAAAAGCCAGGTTTCAAAGAGGTATCACAAACCACATGATCAGTCATTTCTTCTTTTCCATGACAGATTACTTCTAGTCAGGGCAATTTTTGGGCAGGAATGCACAAGAACAGAGTTCCTGCTGGCTTCCAAGTTGGCCACGCCTACAGCCTCCCCCCCATGTTCCCCAGGCACCTCGCAAGCCATGGGGTGCCTGGGGAAGCCAAGCCGATCTAAGGAGGGAAGGCAGTTTAAACTGCCTCCCCTTTTCGGGTTCCTCAGGTGCCCCACAAGCTGCGGGGCACCTGGGGAAGCTGATCCTGGGAGGGAGCTGTGCTGTCAGGGGTGTTGCCTAATATGCTAATGAGCCTCTGCTGTTGGGTGTGGCCTATTATGCTAATGAGTTCTTGCTGGGCTTTTTCTACAAAACAAGCCCTGCTTCTAGTGTCCTGGCCCCACTGGACCTCCTGATGGCACCTGATGGACCTCCTGGGGGCACCTGGTATTTTTGGCCCCTGTGTTACAGAGTGTTGGACTGAATGGGCCATTGGCCTGACCCAACATTGGCTTCTCTTATGTTCTTATTACTTTGTTAATAATACTTGTCAGTGGTTTTTTGTTTAATGACTATATTATGAGAGCCAAGGTGGGCTAGTGGTTGAAGTGTTGGACTAGCATCCCAGGTTTGAACCCCTGCTCTGCCGTGGAAGCTCACTGGGTGACCTCGGGCCAGTCACACAGCTGCAGCCTAATCTGCCCTCACTGGGTTGTTTTAAGGATAGCATGGAGGAGAGAATGATGCTGGTCGCTTTGGGTGCCCACTTTGGGTCCTCACTGAAGTAAATAAAATAAAGATACACTGTCCCTATCTACTTACTCCCTGGTCACTCATGCCAAAGAAAAACAAAACCCAAAATGAAACCAGATGTCCTGTTTTCTGAGCAGTGAGAGACATACAGAAAAAGTCTAGGTGACAAGATATTGGCAGATCTAAAAAAAAAAACAAAATGAAGGAAGATTTTTACAATAGTGTGAGGATTACTTATTTAAGGAGGGACACATTAAACTTTTGACATTCTGTGTGGAACCAGAACGGTGTACCTCTCCACATAGTAGCTTATCTGTCCCTCAGGTCCTAAGGCAGAGCCCCCCTCTAAATTCCTACACAGAACAAGAAGAGCCGGGCTAGGACTCAGGCAGGATCTTTTATGTGTTGGCTCCTGCTTATGGCCCCCATGCAATGGAGCGGCTATGCCAACTCTTGAGATTCTTTTTTGGAAAAAAATGGTGCTAGTATTTTCTTTTGTATTTGCTTTCTTTAAGCCCTACACTATGCTGGCTCTTGTGATGGAACAGCATGTTAGAATTTGATTTTTTAAATTATTGGCATGATTATATATATATATATTACGTTAAATACAAGAAATTTGGATCCAGCGACACCTTTAAGACCAAACTTTGTTCTGCTGCTACCTACCTAAATCTATTTGCTGGCCATTATTATTGTTTGTTTTATTTCATGACTATTACTGAAAATAATTTTGTCATACAGAGGCGGGGCTGTGACCCGGATAGCCCCAGCCCAGCCCGATCTTGTCAGGTCTCAGAAGCTAAGCAGGGCGACGCAGAGGCTGGCAATGGCAAACCACTTTTGTATGTCTCTTGCCTTGAAAACCCTGCCAGGTCACCATAAAGCAGCTGTTACTTGATGGCCAAAAAAAATAAAAATAAAGGAGAGGGGTGCTAAAAAAAACTATCCACTCCGGCACCCACTAGGCTAGGGTGGGCAATGCTGACTGTGGATGTGTGGATGGGATTCTGAAACTCTCTTCCCCCGGTGTGGTTCTGACCACGACCCTTTAAAGGTGGTCTTGCGCCTACACTGCCCCCTCAAATGCCCCTTATTCTGAGATCCAGGCCTTTTCTCTCAATGAGGGGAGTTGCTTAGCAACCATCATCACTCTCCCTCCCCCCCCCCGCCCCAATAAAACGCTTAGAAGAGTAGGATGTGTGTCTTAGGTTGCCAGATCGCTTCTCTGGTGGGGAAGGCAAGATATCTGTGACTGCAAAAGTCTCCGTCTCCGTCTCCCCCCCCCCCCCCCCGCGCACGCCGCCACCGTTTTGGAATCACTTCCCAAATCCACCCCAAGAGCTGGCTGACACCACGCATGTGTTGAGCTGGGCTGCTGCAGCCCCGTGTGCATCATTTCCACTTTGACCTCCTGCTTAAATCTGCAGTGAAGCAGGCATCTCTCTCTCTCTCTCTCTCTGCTTTTCCTCAGCACCCCCAGTCCCTTCCTCCCTCCTGTCTGCGATGGATCTCGTGGGGTCCTTCTCCCCTTTCCCTGCCTAGGTAGTGACTACGTGTGCATCTTCTGGCACACATCGCCCCCCCCCCCGCCCCTTTATGTTGTCTCCCTAAATCCGGAAGGTGCTGCCTGAGCAGATGCTTTTGTGACTAGAGGCAGCGTTTGTGTTTGCAAAGGGGGTCTGTAGAGGGCTGGTGCTGCTGTTGTTGTTGTTTTTTACACGCCTCCCCTCCCCATCTTCAATCCGGCAGCCGGGAAGAAGCGCAATGGAGCTTCTCACCGGGGGGACCTGGTAGCAGGCGCGGGGGGGGGGGGGGTGTCACCCAAAATAAAGGAAGGGAAGGATCCGTCTGCAGCTAAGGAGGAGGGGGGAAGGGGGGGCGGGAGAGCGTGTGGGGAGAAGAGAGAGAGGGCGGGAGCAAGAGATGAGTCCTCCAAATCCAGCCCGCCAAGGGAGCCTTGCCCTCCTGGATGCAGCATCTCCTCTCAAAATGATGGTGCGGGCGCTGCTGCTCCTCTCTCTCATCCAGGGGTAAGCCAGCGCTTTCTGATTGCTATGGAGGGCTGGGGGGGGGGGGGGGGGGGGGGGTTGAAGCCGGCGGCGGCGTGTGTGTGTGTGTGTGTGTGTGTGTGTTGGGGCGGGGAGGGGGGGACAGAGAAGATGCCGCTTCTACAGGCATCGAGCTGGAAGGAGGAGGATGGAGGGCTGCAGAGAAGTATGCGCGGCTCATAATCATTCGGAATGCATGATGCTCCTGATGTCTTGATAGTGATGCCGGGGAAGAAGGGCGAGCCTGGCAGAGGGTGGTCGGCGGGGTGGGATGGGGGGTGGGGAGGTGCTTTTCCAGGGAAGGTTCCCCCCCCCCCCCCGGCTGTTTCCGACGGGAGGCATTGCAGTCGAGCCCGGCTGGGGTGACAGACTGTGCTGCTGGAGCAGCCGCCATAGCCGCGCGGAGTGCTCTGGCTTCTGCTGGGCCGCGGGCTGCCGAGCAGAAGCCAGCGCGAGGAGCGGGGCGCTCGCCCTGGCCCTGAGTGCCGCGTGATGGCACGCCGAGCTCCTGGAGGAGGCACCGGCAGCTCTCCCCAGCGCAGCCTCAGCCTCAGCCTCGCGCTCTCGCTCTCCGCACCGTCCCATTAGGCAAATGTTTGCACTGGCTTTGTCATGGGTGTATTGCTCTCACATAGGCGTTGTCAGTTACACTGTGCATACAAGCACCATGCTGGCTCTGTGTGTGTGTGTGTGTGACAGATAAAGGTACACAGCCTAAGGGCAAATAAGAAAATAGAAATTGTACAGCAAGGACTGGGGAGGGCAGGATGGCATTGCAAGTTCTTCTGACTGCAGTGCCAAGCGGCACTGTGCAGCTGAACTAGGTGGGTTTTTAGGGGAGGGTATACAAGTTGCTGACTGTGCCGTTCACCAGGTGTGGAGTCCAAAGGAGCTTGCTGTTCCTATCCCCTCTGCCTTCTCCATCGTGACACCAGCTTTCTTTCTCTGGGTCCAAGACAGCAGGAGCTCGCCTCCTCCCTTGGGTTATCAGACTTGATAACAGCAAAGCAGATGTGATGCATTCACCTTTGCCTGCTTGCTTCACTTCTTCTTTACCTGCCATATTGAAGAACTCCCATGATGGTTTTTGAAATGAAAAGCACAGCATACAGTTCTGGGCTTAGAATATAACATTATCATGACTTCCTAGCTTGAGAGAACAAGAGAAAAGGAAATAAAAATATCTGCTTTCTTTTCCACCACAGCTATGCAAGTGTTATTATTTTCATGTCTATAGGACAGCTGTATGCAAAGTGCTTTACATGTTTTGTTTTTCTCATATGCCTTCTGTCCCTAAAGTGGGAAGCGCTGACATAGAAGGGGGAGCCCTGCTTAATGATACATTTGAAAAAAGAACCAAGATAATAGGAATTTTTGTGTCTTTGGGTCGGAGGAGCATCTGAGGTCTGTTCGGTTTCCTAAGGAATCAAATATTTCTAGCTAAACTTCCAACAGAATTTCCAAGTGCCTGAAACAAACATATGGGCTGGCCTTTGGGCACCTCCACTGAAGCTATTTTTTTAACCTCCTACTTCTAATCTATCTCTTCCCACCTACCCCTAAAAAGATTTTGCACACAAGATGTGTAGCTTAAAAGATGTGTAAATGAAGAGCTTGTCTGTTGGCTTGTTTCTGTTGCTATTTCTAACCTTTTCTATTAGTCTTGATAATAAATCTTCTGCAACTGGTTGTATCTAAGAGCTGTAGGCCACAAGTTGCAATCACCATCCATTTAGCCTTATGGAAAACTTGCTGAAGGTTCTCGTTTTTTCCTTTCCTTTAAGAGATTGCAGCCATTCATTTCCAATCCACATCTGCAAAAGGAAGCTCTGATTACACTTTTCTCAGCCATTGTTCACAACGGTGATATTATTTTGGAAATGACCTTTGACCTTATTTACCTCATTGTATTTGAGGCAATGAAGAGGTAATAGATGGTCACCCTCAAACTGTATTGCATTTTCAGGAAACCTGTGTCTGTAAATTTCAAAACATAGCATGCTAAGAACAAAATAAATCAGCAGAAAACTTTAATTATATTATACTATTGTTCCTGATTTGTATTTTCTTGTTTATCAGTTAAGCACTTAAGCCCTACTGATTCCTAAGCAAGACGTCTGAACATATGCTGTAAAGTACATAACTCAGTCATGATTATTTGTGTCGGGACACTGGATCTGCTCAGAGCACAAAAGGCCAGATCTGCTGTCGAGTCCCACTGACAACGAGTCCCCAGTGTGAGGAACCCTCACTCCTCACCTGTCCTGCCCTTTGTTTATGCAGTTGTAATAAACCACTTTAGCTGAAAAATCTCACTACTCTCTGAACTGCTGACAATGCACTTCTAGGACTTTCTTGGTTGCAACCTCTCGGCCACATAAATTCTCCCTTCAGCATTTAATCACAGGTGAGGCTGTATTAGTCTGTCCACTTGAAGGTCTCCGAGTACCAGCATGATGTAGTAGTTAGCGTGCTAGACTACAATCTGGGAAACTCAGGTTGCAGTCACATGCATAAGATAAAGCGGGGGGGAGAGGCTGTTTCCTTTGGCGGAAGTTGACCTGCAGTTGCGCAATCACACAGTGTCTTGAAGCTGCGAGCACAGCCCATCACTGTGTGATCAGACACTGTGTGATCAGATGCAGGTGAGTCGGTTTTTTGTTGTTGTTGTTTGTCTCCAATATGCTTAAACAAGGGATCGATGATTTGCACCTCAGCCCTGAGGGCTCCCTATGGAGTGTGTGATTATGCGCATACTGAGAAGGGAAAAAAAAAACAATGGGGGGGAAAAGGAAGGGGGAAAGAAATGGGAAAAACAACAACATCCTGACGCCATGAGAGCGCGCTGGAGCAATCAGATGCGGGAAAGTCTGCCTGTGGCCCATAGCAACCCATTTGCTACCAGACTTTCCGAGGCGTCTTTTAACTCCGCTTGTGCAGCGGAGCAAAATGGGTTGCTGATGGCTGTGGGGCGCTTCCCAGATGTTGTTGTCTGATTGTGCCCCTTTAATCCACCCGGTGTTCACACCTATGGCAGGGCTCACTGTGTGTGTGATGGCAACCTCAGGCTTGAATCTCCACTCTGCCATGAAAGCTCAGTGGGTGACCTTGGGTCAGTCATACTTTCCTAGTTTAATCCAGCTTGCAAGGTTGTTTTTGTGGAGCTGAAATAGAGGAGAGGAGAATGGTGTCAGCTATGCCACTGGGAAGAAAAGCAGGATATCTATAAATAAATTTAAAAAAAATGGCTGTAAGAGGTTGTGTGTGGTGACTGCACAAAGAGGAGTCATTCTTTCCCCTCTTCTCACCAGTGGACATCAGTTGCCATCATTTATTAAAATCCATGGCAGTGGTATCAAGAGAAGGGAATGACTGCTGACACAATCTAGTTACATTTTGGTGTTATAAGAACCAGGGTTAGGTTTCTGTATGTATATGAATCCTGCAATTTAATCCCACAGAAGTTAAGCAGCTCTTGGGGGTTGGGTCATCAAGTATAAGGACTTCATTGGACTAACAATCTGATCCTAGCTATGTTGATTAAAAATGAAATCTATGCAGTCTGAACAGAACTGACTTCAAAGAAAAGATTTTTCCAAATTGCTGCCCACAGTACCCAAAATTTAGTAGATCTATAGTACTGTTTTAACCAGAAGCACACCCTTCGAAGTCCATTGACTTCAGTGGAGTCTGAAGGGTATTACTCTGCTTAAGATGGGACTGTTATCCTCTGATATGTAATGCAATCATTACACAGTTTTGTGAAGAAGGGGGCATATAATGGGCTTGCTCCCCAGTGAACCTCCTTTAGCTCTGAGGTCATCTTTGTTCTTATAGGCAAATGGGTAATTCCTCCTTGGTGACCACTGACAGAATCTTTTCTGTGGTGGCACTCTTTGTGAATAGGCTATCCAAAAGCTCATATGGTTTGCACTTTATTTTCCTTTCTGGTGACATACTTATATGTCCTTATTTTTTCCCAGCTTTGGTTATACTGCTTCTGAGACAATTGCCCTCTTAGGAAGTGTGCCTGCACATGAAAGCTCGCACCTTGAATAAAACTTTGTTGGTCCTAAAGGTGCCACTGGACTCAAACTTTGTTCTGCTGCTTCAGACCGACACGACTGCCCCACCTGAATCTGCTCTCATAAGTGTGCTTTATGCTATTGCTTGTTGTTTTATTGTTGTTTTATCCTTGTTGTGACCTGCCTGAAGTGTGTGTAGGCAGTGTATACACTGCCTGAAGTGTGTATAATACATATACATTTTCTAATTAAGCACAAAGCCCGAAATAGAAATGTTTTGTCTCAAGTTAGTGCTTCAGTTGTGATGAAATGGCAGTTTCCTAACACTCAGAATGTATGATTCTGTTTCTATATGAATGCCATCCTTTGCAGTATTTGTGGTGCAATGTTGAGTGGGCTGTATTTGTATGAATACCAAGGGCACCTGTCGCTTTTGTGATATCACTAAGCATGAGTAACAACCCTTCTTTCCTGCACCCCATTCTATTTAATGTACTTTAAAAAAAAGTTTTCTTTTTTGATTATGTTGAAATCTTTCTTACAGACATGGCAGTAAGAGAGAAGTGCCAGCAGGTGTGCTGCCTCACCTGGTGCAAGTTTGTCCTATGAGGCAGCCCCACCCAGTGAAAAAATGCTGAGTTATGACCCTATCTATTATATCAGTCAAAGGCACTCTAATCATTCAAACCACCTGGAAAGTGTGTGAGTCCTACAGAGCCAGTCAACAACAAGTGTCCTTAATCAGGAAAGCTTTATTGAGAAAGGTCTGCTATGGTCATCTGCACGTCTTGTGTTAGTAATGGCGGGTACTATTGTAACCAGGACAATTATACATAATTCAAAGAGAGGTCTAGTAGTACATTGTAACCAATCATTAGGTCAGGAAAAAGGTGCTTAAAATACTGGTTCCCAGTTTCCAGAGAACAAGCGGGAAGACTTATAGTCAGACATAAGAAAAGATACATGAGCCAGCACCAACAGTTTGTCAAGGTCAAAGGAGTAGGGAGAGCGATAAGCATGCCATGAGAACTATAACATAACATTCCACAGTACTGATGTCACAGGGTCAGCCATCCCACCTCCCGGGCAGGGGATGGCAGCATTAGCTGACAAAGTGGCAGACACCAACAAAACTATCTCCTGCCCCTGAACCAATGCTCTTGCTAGTCCACTGGTTTTACTTTTCTTTATATTTAATTTTTTAAGCTAGTTGTTAAGGCTTTCCTGTGTATTATCTACTTCTCCTGCTACAGACATGTCCACTGCATGTGAAAAACAGAGTTATTTCACTTCCCTGTTCAAATCAAACAGACGAGGCTCTGCACAAAACCACTCCCCTCCACATATTCTGTTCTGTAGAAACTGTAAAATATTGTATTGTGACTCGACGGAAGATCATGCCGAGGTCCCTCCTTGCCACTGGTGAATGATGGAGGGGTAGGGTTTCCAGCTCCAGGTTGGGAAACTCCTGAAAGTTTGGGAATGGAGCCTGGAGAGGACAGGAACCTAGTAGGGTACATCATAGAGTCCACCCTCCAAAGCATCCATTTTCTCCAGGGGAACTGATCTCTGTAGTCTGGAGATGGGCTGTAATTCTGTGGGATCCCAGGTCCCACTTGGAGGGGTGGCATTCCTATTAGGGCACAGTGTTCAGGTTTGTGTGGATGACCTTTGAGGGCAATTATATGTTAATGGTAAAGATGTGGTCTCATGTCCAGGCACCTAAAAATTTGGGCTTGATACACAGTCATTATCTGTAGTTGACATAGACGTCTCCTGTTTCCTGATGCATTTGTTTTATGTATTTATTTAGTGATGCTTGTCCAGCCTTTTGTTCATGAAGCTTAGGGTGTGGCGCATCCATCTATCCTCTGCCATTTTTTTCCTCACAACAGCTTTGTGAGGTAAGGGTGACCCCACTTCACAGACACTACCACTCACTACAACCTCTGTCATACAGATTCAGAGATATAGGTAAGTCAGGCAGTCACAGTTCTTCACCAATCCTGTCTCTTTTTAATGTATAATGTATAAAAAGCCCTTTCACACACCAGGTCCCTTCTCTCATTCCCAGAGACACTACTGGACAGTGCAACCCAGTACCCTTATCAACTACCCCTCACCCAGATACTTCACAGAACTATTGGTTAGAAACTAAACATTTTCACATTGTCATCATTTTGATATATCTTGATAGACTGATAGAGGCCATGACCTTACATGTTTTTATATGTTTCTTCCCTTCAGACACTACTCATTCAGTCAGCAGGGTTAACCATAAAAATTGGTTAACTTTTATTGAAAATTTCAAATAACATTGGAGTGATTAATGAAAATACGTATATGTTTCTTATCATTTGAACTTTATTCATTCTTCTCAACCTTTGCCACAAGTTATCCTTCTCTCAGCCGGTGCTAGGCTACTGTTCTCTCCCTCCTGAGAGAAGTTATTCTCACTTCTCCACAACTTCAAGCTCTTCCTCAACTCGCATATGGTTTTAACTACCGGTTCTTCTCCCAAATTCCATCCGCTCTCATTGGTTGTTCTTATAGAGAGGTGGAATCATTTGTCACAGTAAGTTAGACTGAGTTGACTTGCCCAAAGTCACCCAATGAACTTCATAGCCAAGAAGGGACTTAAACCTGGGGCTCCCAGGTGCTAGTGTGATGATCTAACCAGTGTACACCAGACTGACTACAAATATTAATGTCCTTAATTCCATGACAGCTTCTGAAGACTGCCAGGGGTAATGAGAATCTCTCTTGTGTAAAGTTACAGAGGAGGAAAAAAAGGTGGAGTAAAAATGTACTAAATAAATAAATCTAGTGCAAAACCAGTTCTGTATATCCAAGAGAACTTGGAAAGGGGCATATCTTTCTCTCCCACCCAGCACACTTCTGTTGCCTATACAATATTTGAAGAATTCAGGGAAATAGTACAGTTTCACACCATGTGAGGAATACAAAGATAGTTGGAAGCCAGAGGGGGAAATGTGGCAATGGAAGGCCCCCAGTGAGTACATTTATGGAACTCTGCCCTGCGTAATACAGTGTATGTTGTGCAGGAATCATGTGGAACTAGTAAATGGATGCAGTTGCTTCCTGACTCAGAGTTGCTAGCCCTCAGCATCATACACGCATTTCTAGTTCATGATGCATGAGGCCAACTGTTCATATGTGGATATTGTGCTGCAAGGACTACAAATAAATTTGGTCTAAACGTACTTAGGATAGCAACCCAATTGGCTTCTGAATCTGATGTGCAGGATTGTAGGTCAGGCTGTAAGGCTATCATCCAACATCCAGTGTAAAGAATTTTGTGTACTGATTAGACTTTTGTGGCACTTATGATGAAGTAAATAAACTGTACAAGACATTAGCACATTCCTCAAGAACTGTATACTGAGATTTACAAAATGTTCTGACAGACAACAGGTAGTGTAATACAGTAGTATAGACAAAGTTACATATGAAGCTGGATATTCTCATGCAATTTAAATAATGTTAAATATAAATATAATTTTTAAAGAAGCCATTTACTAGTCATAATGACTATTGACTTGATTTGCTCTAAAAGATCATCTGTAAATTGTTTCTCAAAAGAATTAAGAACCCAGTCTTTTAATTATATCTGTATAAAGTAGCCAACTACTGTTTTATTCATTGCTGTGGTTCTTGTAGTGCCCCTAGGGTTTAATCAGCCTCTAAATTGTAACAACGAGGCTTTTGTAAATCATTTTGAAGTCCTTCTAACATCTGGTTCATGTGCAAACTCTGGAATATATGTTCTAGATGTGACAGGAGCTGGAAGAGAGCTTCAAGCTGGTCCTGAGCATGGGGGAGCCCTTGGGAATGGCATAGAATGCAATGCGGGGCAGCAGGTCAAGAAAGAATACCACAGAAATTGCAGACTTACCCCTCTTCTGCAAGTACAAGCAGCTTTTGCTCACCCAAACTTTACTTTGGATCTAATTAATAGAATCTATGTGCCCAGAGGCCTGTGTGCATAGATTAATACGCAAGAATGGCAGGGTTCATGTAATCTATGGCAAAGATAATAGATGGATCACATCTGTAGGACGTACTTGAATGTGAAGATATTGATTGATTGATTGATTGATTGCACTTTTACCCCGCCCTCCCTGCATAAATATATTTATGGGAGATGCCAAGACTATGGTTGTGGCCACACGAGTTAGATAAGCCAGATGGGAAGCGACACAAATTTGTGCCAGCGCAATTTGCGCTGCAGTTGTGGGATCACACAGGTCCATGGACCTGCAAGGGCAAACCGCCGCTGCGTGATCACACACAACTGCAGGTGAGTTGGGGTTTTTTTTCCCCCCGGCCGTTTTCGATTCGCTTATTCGCTAAAACAAGGGATTGATGAATTGCCTCTCCACCCTGGGGTCGTCCGATGAAGCGAATACTGGGGGGGGGGAAGCCTGATCCCCGATGCCATACGTTTGCGCTGGCGCAATCACATAGGGGAAGTCCGTCTCTGGGTCGTTGCAAACCATTTGCTACTGCCTTTTCACTGGTAGCTTTTTACGCCGATTCCCCGCTGGCTCAAAGCTGCTTGCGACAGTTTGATGATACTTGTGGGATGCTTCCCAGATGTGCTGCTGTGATCGCGCCACTTTGAGCCGGTGGGGAATTGTCCCTCTCGCGTCGCAAATGGGAGCGTATGATCGCGCCCAAGTTGTGGTGTGGCCATCACCCTTGCATGATCTGAAATTTAGCACCTGAAGATCAAATTCATAGTTAGTACTTGCAAAGGTCAAAAATAAGATTTGAGAAGATAATATCACTCTGAAGCCTTCTTATTGTAGTTAAAAAAGGATACCTTTTGTATGGCTATAGGTCTTTATTTTGGAATATGATTGTCAAAGGCTCTGAATGAAACTATCTTGTTACCATTTCAGTTCTAGCTTCTGCTGTGCTCATTCTTCTATTTATAAATTGTGAAGCAATGTGAGATCTGCTACCCAATCTCTGCAGAAAGAACATATATACATGAAATATGTACCATAATGTCCTACAGTTCAGAGTAAGGCAGTGTTTTGAAAACCTAAAGTATAACATTGAACTCTAAAACAAAAAGCATTTACATTAACAGTGCACCAGACCCCAGACTATTTACATGACAACTAATCTACCAATATCAGTATTATGTTATTTATTACCCTTATATAGTTAAAACTATTTACCTGCCCCATATTCTCTGCCTGTAGTACAGTATAGTTGACAATGCTGTCTAGTGGTTGGTGTATCAGCCTATAATCTGGGAGACCAGGGTTCAGTTCCCCACTCTGCTAAGAAACTTGCTGGCTGACCTTGGGACTTTCCCTCCCTCCCTCAGCCTTACCTACTCAGAGAGCTATTGGGAGAATAAAACAGGGAATGGAGAGCCATGTATACTGCCCTTGATCCTTGGAGGAAGGGTGGAATAAACGTGTACCAGATAGATAGTTGAGTTAGGTTATAGGAAGTCCACAGTCCAAATATAGCTTTGCCCAGATTGTTGCCTTGTAACTTTTTAAGGGCAAAAGTGTGTTTCTGAGGAAGGCAAAAAGCACCATGAAAATCCTATACTTTCTCACACCAGTTTCTCTCTTGCGCCCCATTTCTACAGAGATGGCTTTTCAATCTGCTGCTGCGTCTGCACATTTTAAATACTGCAACAGGATTTCTAGCTTACTCAGTACATGATCCAAAGCCAGTCATGGATCACATCATGAATGTGATAACATCACAGACCAATGGAGCTAATCAGCTGAGGTGACAGCCGTGAATGAAGCAACAGTGCTTTCGCTCTGGAGTCCAAGTCCAGCTCTGGGCACAGCAGAAGACGCATTAGAGAGCACGGCTCACTGACAGCAACAGCCACATTCAGGCAACAGCATGCTGATGTGCATTGCATCACATGGATGAGTCTCAAATGGCGTGTAAACTGATACTACTCACCTTCCTACAAGACTCCTTTGAGCTCTTTAGAGTCTCTGTCAATGATCATTGGAAATGGTAACAAGGGCTGAGGACAGACTGGCAATCTAAAGCGGGGCAGGCACGCTTCGCAAATGGAGGAAGGGAGCACGTTCAGACATGCGCATCTGTCCGTCGGCTCCGTTGCGTACTTACCCGTCTCCCAGTCGCTTTCCTTTCGCTTTAACAGGACACCAGTTTTTCCTGGTGTTCAGGGGCCTTCCTCCGCATGCCTCCCGCTTCCAAACAGTGTGAACTGGAAGAAGCGGGAGGCATCCGGAGGAAGTGTGAACGCACCGGCAAAAAGTTTTGCGCATGTGCGCATATGCGCATGTGCGCACATGTGAAAAACATCAAAGGAAAACAAAAAAAAGTGCAGCGGCGCGCGCGAGCTGCGCGCGCTGGCTATGCGGCAGTCTGAATGCTCCATGGCAGTCTGAACGCTCCGTATCGCCACTGATCCGCATTGCTCTGGCCAGTGTGAACGGCCAGCTCCGTGGGTTTTCCCCCCCACTCCAGTTCCCTCTGCTTTGCCTCCGCTTCAGATTGCCAGTCTGTCCTCAGCCAAGATTTGACAAAATTTGACTGGGTTGGCTCCATCCTCAATATGGCCCTGGGTAAATTACTCTCTTAGCTGTGTCATCCTTCCAGATACATCTGGATAAAAATGAGAGGACATCACTATATATGCCTTGGGAAAGGACAGAATTTCTCACAGTTCTCATCCTTTCTCCTCTCCCTGTCCTATTGCTGACTGTGAACACAAATAATATCATCTCCCTCTCACTCCTTTTGAAGAGAAGAAAAAGTGAAAGGATTCTTTATAAAGTTCAGTGTTTCTTAAACAAGAAGACCCTTTGCCTCAGGACAGTATTCTGGTAAGAGATGGTGTGGGAATGAAAAGGCATTCCTGGAGGAGAGGATCATCTTGATTAAGAAATCCTCTTGTATACGCCTGTGTCTGCCCTTCTTTCCTCTTTTCCAAAAGCTTCAAAGAGACTGAACACAGTAGCTGTGAATTTTCAGCGAATATAACAGGCAAACAAGCACACATTGGTTGTTTTAGATATTGTCTACACATGTTTGCCACACTATAGTTTTGCCATATAAACAGTATATTCTGGTCACATGAGGCTTTTGCTAAGCTGCGTGAGGCTATCTTCAGATATAAGCAAAAGTCTGTACTATCTGGCAGATTGAGGATTAACAACTGAATTGCATTTCCAGTTGCCCAGTCTTTTAGCATAACTTGTCAAGTCTTACTAAATATAAAAGTGGCTGGTAGGAGAGAATTAATGAGAATGACAAATTCCATCCCAGGAACCCCTTCTCCTTTACAATGACCTCATTTGACTGTGAATGAAAACACAATGGAGTGAGATGATGTGAAGCAACACACGTATGTTTTCTGTTCTTTTTGTCTCATTTTAAAACCACAATAGTTCTGATGCATACATTATTCAACATCTACCAAGGATATCCTCCACAATCAACTGCATGGCCAAAGCTGAATAGTTCCTTAATGAAACAGCAAGTGACATCACAATGGACCTGTTCAGCTGCTTGAGTCCATTGAGAGATCAGAGCAAATCTGAGTTAATATACCTGAGGGCATCATGACAGCAGAGCTGTTGAGAGAGGGGGAACTTGGCTGCAGAGGGCTGTGGGGGCTCCAGCATGTGGTGTTGGGCTCCTCTGTTAAGTGTACTCACTGTGGGGGTGGGTAAATGGTCTGCCCTAAGGCCAGAGAGATGCGGCAGGCAGGATGTCTTCAAAACCTTCCTTAATGTGCAGAACAGCAAGGCAGGAAACAACTTTGACTTAACAATGGCTGGAGTCCTAACTGCCAACAACCCTCTTCTAAGTTCTAACTACTATGTCGCAGAAGGCAAACCCATTCATTTGAAGAGCGGGAATTTCACTTAGGGCTTATGCCTGTCTCTTAAAAAGACAGGTTCCATGTACCACATCCCCCCTCTTTACATGGGTATCCCCTATGTACTCAAATGAAATACCTATTGCAAGTTTGGGGTCAGAGGTTCAAGCACACACCTCTCTGTCAGGAAGGAGCATTTTTCACTTCTGTATAACAAAATTATCATATTTACATGGGGGGCAACTTATCTGTCCACTCTGAGTCTGTGAATGTTTGTTGCAGATTTGTTGACAGTTCTGGGGGCCTTGCAGAATGAACACTGGCATGGACTCAGTGTTCTGTGCCGGAGTAACCTCTGGGGTTTTTCAGGAATCAGCAAGTCCTCAGACATCAAGGTGCTGTCTTTTCCGGGGAAGAGTCCTGTGGCAGCAGGTTTTGGTGCCCCCCAAATCTGTGTGAAGGATTGGTGCATGGATCTTCCACAAGTGCTTCCTGGTCCTTCTGAAGGTTGCCCAGTCAGGGGTCTTCACTGTGTATGCTCTTGGTTCTTCCCTTTCCACAGTGACAGTCAGTGGTACCCAGCCTTTGCTTGCTGCCACTTTGAACCAACGGAGGTCAGGGACTGCTTACAGTAGCATGGGCTTTGTGTGATTGGCAGGTTGCAAGGAAAGACCTTGTGGGCAGCTGGAAACCGATTGTTCAATATGAGCATTCACAATGGGCCGCTACACGAGAGGTGGAGCCCTTGCATTAGTGTGCTGGATTTCTTGATGTGGTCATTGCAATAATTTCAGCACATTGTGTCTCATGCCTTAGGGCATGACTATCTTTGGGCCAATCATTAACAAGTCATTTTCAACAAAAGCGACCAGAATGACATTTGCTGGTGCTTCCTGCTTGGTAACCGATAAGATAGAGACTACGTCTTCAGGTAAAGTATTTGGTTAAGCACCACTATCCAGCTTGCAAGATACAGGAGCACCTTCTATACTAATGGTGGGAAACCACTGCTCAGAACTCTTAGGTTCTCCTCCAGGCTGAGGTGCTCTAATCACTCCTATGAACAAGGAGTTCGAACTTTTCTTTTGCTGGGCGGGGGTCTGTTTGCTCCCATAGCCAACTGGAGCCCATGTATTCCAATGGGGTTGCTATAGTGCTATAGCACTATAGTGCTCTTTGCCACCCCAGCATGAATAACGAGACAGACAACAGTTTGGAATCAAACAAGGGCCACTTTATTAACTATTTAAACAGAACATGCAGCAACGGGTAAACTAAGCAAGCGCTGGAACAGGCAAGGCAGGCGTCACTCCCAGACACAACCTCCTTGCCCTTGAAATGGGCGGGTAACCTAGCTCCAGTCTTGAGCCAGTCAGAATTCTGGCTCGTAACCAGCAGCCCAGCATACTGGTAGCCCCCCAGGAGCACCTACCCCTGAGGCTGCACAGACCTTCAGGGAGGAGCCTAGTCTGAGAGGTTCCCAGAGGGGATCACCATTCACCTCCCCTGACCGCAAGGCCCTAGGGTGGTTCCTGATGACCTCCTGTTCCCAATCGGGATATGCCGTGAGGCACCCACCAGTTCCATTTTCTTGCTTGCATAAACCTGCCACATGCAAAGCCAAGCCTCTGCTTTGGCCTTTGCTACCCCACACAGCAACTGAGTGCCTTCCTAACCCCGTGCTGCAAGTCCTCTAAAAATATCCCATTGCCCTTGTCTGAGAGGTGCACCCCATCCGGTCGATACAGGTCAGGACACTCGACCTGTATCGGCTCTTTAAAAAAAATCATGGAAATCGCCCGCATGGATGAAAAGAGGCGCAAAAAGAAAGCAGCCATCTGAAATGACGAACCACTTTGCAGATGGCTCCAAAAAGGTAGGGGAAGGGCTGTGTGAAATGGCCATCACTGTACTGGTTTATTCCAAGCTGGTTCAGTACCGTTTTTAAAGGTGTAGTGTGAAATTCCCCATAGTCTTCTGGTTTATTTATTGCACTGGATACTGCAAGGTAAAGACAAAGCTTTTGCTCCCGTCTCCTCCAGTTCTCCCCCAAATTGCCAGTCAAGACCAACTCTGATGGAGACTTGAAAGGATGCATCTTATAAGTTTGAACAGAAACCAGAAGCCCTGGAAGAGCTGTGCCAGGCATGATGAAGGGGCAGACCCACTTCTGACACTATGTAGTGTTGGGCTTCTCTGTAAAGTGTACTCACTGTGGAGGTGGGTAAGTGGTCTGCCCTATGGCCAGAGAGATGCAGCAGACAAGAGGTCTTCAAAACCTTCCTTAATGTGCAGAAAAGCAAGGCAGAGAACAACTTAGACTTAATATGGGCCAGAGTCCTAACTACCAACACCCCCTTCTAACTAGTATATCCCAGAAGACACACCCATTCATGTGGAGAGAGGTCCACTAAGGACCTAAGCCTGTCTCTTAAAGATATGCTACACAGTTCTGGTGGATCTGCTCCCTCCTGCTCCAGGGCAAGTCCAAAGGGCAGGTTTTAAATTCAGAGATGCATTCGCTGGAGCAGCCTCCCCCCCCCCCCCCCGGAAAGGGGGTATTAATGCGCCTAAAGCAGTAAAGGTAAAATGTATCATTTCTGTTAATTCCAAGGAATGCAAACAGGCTAGCAACAAATGTCTTGCCATGCTCCAGGTCCTAAGAAAATGGGAAAGGAAAGAAAGCCATGGTTATGAGGCACTCTCTGAGATCAGAAACGGTTGAAGGGTTAGATTCAAGTCCAGTGGCACCTTAGGGGTTGAAGGGATAAGGAAAGAAATGGAGTGGAGTTCAATATGAGGTGTAATGGCTGGAGATGTTGGAACGCAGATTGTACCATTTGCCCCAGGGATCTGTCCCCCTCCAGCCTGTTGCATCTCTGTTGAGACATGCAGTAGTAACTTAGGAATGAGAGAAAGACATTCTGCACATGCTTAGAGGCACTTTTCCTTTTACCATATCTCACTGTAACTCTAAGGCCAAGCAGTAATTAAGAAAAGAGGGGTTATGAATTTGCTATGGGATGCTTGTATATGGCAGGGAGGAAAGTTACCAAAAGGGTGTTGTTTTTGTTTTAGGGTGGCTTTTTTGTTTATTTTTGGCAGATGATTGATTAGAAGAAAGACTGCCTATAAGAAAAATCTGGAGTGGATTTCTTTGGCCCGGAATGGACTGTGCTCTGATTGTACAGTGTACTAACAATGGAGAAGCGAGCTGTGCAGGAAAACGGATGGAAAGACTCCATACAACACAATTTGCTATTCTTCCTCCTTATATTGTATGGGGGGGGGGCAATTTGAAGTTCCTTAGCTATGTTTGCCAACCCCCAGTTGGGAAATTCCTGAAGATTTGGGGGCAGTGCTTGGAAAGGGTGGAGTTTGGGAAAGGGAGGGAGCTCCTCAGGGAATTTGATACCGTAGCGTTGAGCCTCCCAAGCTCCATTTTCTCCAGGTGAACTGTTCTCTGTAGTCTGGAGTGTTAGGACTTTTGTCCAATAATCAAGAAAAATTCAGAGTAATGAATCTTGCTTTTCTGGAAAGAAGAGATTGCTTCTTTTAGTTTAAAAGAAGTTTATTACTAAAGGGAAAAGGTAAACGGGATTAGCTACAAATAAACAAAACATGCTTTCTAAGGAGCTGCATTGTGCTCCGTCTTCACACTAAGACGTACTGATAGAGAGTGAGAGATTGCAATGGAGGATCTCTCCTTCTTCTTGACCCCTGAAAGGAAACACCTGATATCATTGACCAATTAGCAAGACAGTACACCTTTAGCTTTCCCAGGTTTACAGATAATTGGCCAGCTGCCAGGTATCACTTCCAGGCTAACATAGGTAAACAAACAAGTTGCATAGTTAACCCTATAATGACTGAATTTCTCAGGCCTTGCGTTACATGCTCATTTCTCCAACATGGAGCTCATCTGCAATTCTGGGAGAATTCCGCTTGGAGGTTGTCAACACTAGTTGCGTGGGAAAGCCAAACTGCACAAAATCTTATGAGGTGCGTCACATTAAATAAAAATTATTAGTTGATGATTAACTGACACATGAAGTTGACATGATGAAATGATTTGTAAAGTCACTCTGCACACACTCTGCCACATGTCTGAGCTATAAAAGGGATGGAGAAATAGTAGCCATAGCTCTTCTGATCTTGGGTAATTCACCCAAGAGGGACCCAAGAGGGAAATTTGTCGTGGGTCCATGATGGCTTTGACATCCCTACAAGAGAGGTAGGATAGGCAGAAGAAACTGGAAGACCGAGGGAGCGAAATAATGAAGTGGGGAGAGCAAAGCACTTGGAAAGGTGACTTAGTGACATTCATGATCCTGTGTGTGTTGAAACATCTGTTTGCTCAAAGTGTCAAAATTCTATAACAGGAAGCCCAGAACAAAAAATGCTCAAGTACCCAAAACATTTCAGGCTGCCTTCTTTGTGGATTTTAAAATGTCTATAAAGAGACATATCAGATATACATAACTGTATTTGTTCCAATGAATGTCAGAAATTGGTGAACTTTAACACCCCACAGTAATGGTTATATTGTAGAAGGCCAGTTGGAAATATTACAACATGCTGGTCTCAAGAACAAGTATATTTGACAATGCCTGTTGTCGGGTCCATCATTTACTAGCAAATGTACAAAATAAAGATTGCAAATTGCCTTTTAGTAATGGCCAATTTAATCCCCACTCCCACCATTAACTAGTAAATGCCAAACATTTAACAAGGCACAGTGGGCCTGCAGATTCCTCAATCAATCTTTTAGGTCATCACAATTAATGTAAAAACCATTTTCATTGCACTTAAAAACAAACAAACCCTTAGTCAGTGTGTTCTTAAAATTGTTGTCAAGCCTTGCCTGCCCCCCCACTGGGGGGGATGCTGCCTTTCGATGTCACACTCTTTCCATGTAGGGACACTACCCAGGCCTCAGAATGGAAGAGGAGGGGTTTGTTTCTCACCCTGGTCCTCCCCCTCCCCACTGGTATGACTCTTGCCACAGCTCAGAGCTCCAGCTAGCTTCCTCCCTGGCCTATTTGCTGCAGCAGCCTCCTTTATACCCCCCCCCACGGCCTCTGCCTCCCTTTTGCCCTCAGGAGAGCTGGCTTGTCTCCGTTAAAGTCAGGCCCAGGCCACTGGTCTGCCACCTTTCTAAATTGCTTGGGGGGGACCGCCAGCAGCAGGGAAGAAAAGTCAATGAGGAAATGGTCAAACAGAACCAAAAAGGGTCTTTGCCCACTGGCGGAAGACAATGAGAGAGAAGACTGAGCTGGAATGGGCCCTTTACTGCAGCAGTGCTGATCACGTTGCTGACTGATCAGTAGCAGAGTTGTAGGCATCCTGTAGAAGATTCTCATATTGTTCTCGGGCCTCCAGAAATTCCTCTTCAAACTCCACACCAGCCACTGCTAACAGCGCCTTTATCGGTTCCATCTTGCCTCGGCCATCAGAGTAGTGCCGCTTTGGCTTTCCCGCCATAATTTCAAGTTCTTGGTCTCCTGAACCACCGGCTGCAACTCAGCCACTCCCATTCAGTCAAATATTTTACCTCGTTTTTCTCTTTCTCTGGGTACTCAGGCCCCAAACGTTCCCTTGAAGCAAGTTATTCCAGGCTGATGCTAGTTCTGCGACCATGATATATACAGAATCACATATGCATATCTTTAAAAATCGTCATCGTTAATTTGCTGTCCAGTCCCCATCTATAAGTCTGAACCTTGCCTTCCATTCCATTGTATTTGAAAAAGTGTGCATGCACATGAAAGCTCATACCATGAATAAAATGTTGTTGATCTTAAAAGTGCCACTGGACTCTAAATTTGATCTACTACTTCAGACCAACGCAGCTGTCCTCTTGGATCTAGAATCACCACTGTGAGGCACAGACTATAAACAAAAAAGCCAAGAACCTTTTGGCATGTACCAAAGGCTCCTGCTTCTAGCTATGCCTAGGCTGTAAATTACCCATAGAAAGGGAGGGACAAATGCTCAAGCCAAACCTTATTCATCTGGCTTATCAATATAAGGCACTGCACTGGCTGCCTATTAGGGTTGCCAAGTCTGTTGAATTTACCGGCGGGGGGGAGTCCTCCGCCAGCCGGGAGCTTCACTGGCACATGCGCTTCGCGCGCGCGCCGGCTGACATCACCGGAAGTGACATCAGCATGTTGGGGACGTTGCCAGGGCGACGCTCTGGCAATCCCCACAAAACTCTATGGTATCATAGAGTTTTGGGGGGATTGCCAGAGCGTCACCCTGGCAATGCCCCCAACGTGATGGCGTCACTTCCGGGTGATGTCATTACGCGGGGGAAGTCATCCAGGCTGGACGACTTTGGGGGCAGGGTTTCCCCTGCCAGCCGAATGCTGGCTGGCGGATTGGGAACCCCTGTAGCGGGGGATCCCCCACCCCCTGGGCTGACTTGGCAGCCCTACTGCCTATAGCATACCAGATCCGGCTCAAGGTGCTGGTGCTTGCCTGTAAAGCCCTATATAGCCAGGGATCTGTTTACCTGAGGGACCACCTATCCCCATATGTACCCCAGTGAGCACTTCGATTGGGTTCTCAAAACCACCTGGTCCTACCAGGGCCTAGGGAGGTCGACTGGCGGCAACAAGGGTGAGGGCCTTTTTGGTGGCGGCCCTGTACTGGTGGAATGAGTTCCTGGAGAACATCAGGGCCCTGCAGGACCTTTTACAGTTCTGCAGGGTCTGCAAGACGGAGCTCTTCTGCCAGGCTTACAAGTAGGGGCCGCTGCCATGATCTTAGAGGCCTGGCCCAAATAACAAATACTGCCGTCGAGACCACTGGCACTGGTTGGTGCTGTTGGGATAGGGTGAAGTAGCGCCATCTAGTAGGAAGGATATTGCACAGTGTTCTGTATATTATGTTTTTAACTTGTATTTTATGGTTTTTATTGTTTATGGTATATGCTGTTAGCCACCCTGAGCCTGCTGAGAGGCGGGGAGGGTGGGATATAAATCCAAAAATTAATTAATTAATTAATTAATTAATTAGTAAGTCAGTCAGTCAGTCAGTCAGTCAGTCAGTCAGTCAGTCTAGTTTCTCCAAGTGGTGCTGACTGGCCAGATTCACCTCAAACTCTCCAGAGTCCTTCTCCTTCCTCTTTCTCTGCTTCTTCTTCATTATTTGGCAGAGACAGAAGTTTATTTGACTAGAGGTTTTTTTCCCTTCCAAGGAATGGCCACCTTTTCTCCATAGTTCCAGTTTTTAACATCAGCAGCTGTTGTTTATGTACTGAAAGATTTAAAGTATGTGTGGGTTCTGTAAATTTTTGTACTTTTAATTTTCATTTATGTATTCATGTGTTCCTTTCTTTTTAACGGTTGAATGAAATTGTTCAAAAAAGAAGAAACTATTCTGATTTATGCGTTGTGTGATAAGAAGCCATAAAGCCTTATAGCTGATATAAGCTTGCTATGTCTCTTAACATTGTTGTCTCTCATCTACGTACCCTAGTTTGGTGTAGTGGTTAAGTGTGCAGACTCTAATCTGGGAGAACCGGGTTTGATTCCCCACTCCTCCACTTGCACCTGCTGGATGACCTTGGGCAAGCCATAGTTCTGGCACAGCTGTTCTCTCAAGGACAGCTCTGGAAAGAGCTCTCTCAGCCTCACCTACCTCACAGGGTGTCTGGTGTGGGGAGGGGAAGGGAAAGAAGTTTGTAAGCCGCTCTGAGACTCCAAGTGAAGGGTGGGATATAAATCCAATCTCCTCCTCCTCCTCCTCTTCCTCTGTAAATATTTTTTTTTCTCTTTTCATAAAAGGAGTGAGTACAATTGCACCATTACAATAATGACTCGAGTAAAGAATATCATAGGCAATGCACATGGGTAGTTTGAATTATACACAAAAGGGGCTTGTTTTAACTATCGATGCGACCATCTCATTCTGTAAACAGCCAGTAACCTGATGATAAAATGCTTCAGCAACGCATGGAGAGATAAGTAGGACTAACATCAGCCCTTTAGCGACTGAAATGGGTCAGTAGAGCAACTAGGGTTTCCAACTTCCAAGTGAGGGCTGGAGGACATGGAATTACAGCTGATGTCCAGATGGCAGAGATCAGTTCCCCTGAATAAAACGGTAGCTTCAGAGGGCAGCCTCTGTGGTATGCCATAGAGTCTGCTACCAAATCATCAGGTATTTCTCAAGCCAGAGTTGGCAATCCTAGGAGCAACATAACAGACTATTACACAACCAGCCACAATTGTCTGTAGTGCAGCACTTTAGCACACACTGAAGAAGTGCACAAACTTTAGGTTGGATCCAGTACAAGACCTAGGGATGCCGAGCTCCTGGAAACCCTATGGTTTTACCACAAGAAATTATGCCAATTCCTAGAACTACCCACAGGCATCCTGGGTTTTTCTCAGAGGTGATGTTGCCACACCAGCATTGCTACCCCTGCACCATGGCCCTACCCCCAATCCTCCCACTGTTTTGCTAGGTTCAGCCTGTCAACCCTAGCAAGAACCATAGGCAGTCTGTACAAAGATCTCAGATCTTCCTGAATTTCCCCTCCCCCAGCAGCCTTCCCATCCCTCCTGTGAGTGAAGCTCCAGTGAGTGAAGAACGATGTTGTCCTCATCCCCCTCTTAATGCGTATGTGGGTCATGTGACACCAGGAATAATATTTCCAGGGCTCCAAAATGGCTATTTTGGCATGTACCCCAGAGAGTGCTACGGTCAGGCTCCCAGAATCGTCTGGTCCTGCCAGGACCAAAGGAGGCCTGGTTGGCGGTGACCAGGGCCAGGGCTTTTTCGGTGGGGGCACCACACTGGTGGACTGAGCTCCCAGATAACATCAGGGCCCTGTGGGACCTTTTACAGTTCTGCAGGGCTTGCAAGATGGAGCTCTTCTGCCAGGCTTTCAAGTACGGGCTGCCCCAGCTTTGTAGTTCTGGCCCTGACCTAACTAACATCGACCACTGACCTGCCCACTTGACACCAATAGGGAAGACGGTGTGCCTGCAGACTGCCATGGGTATGACAGTGTAGTTCACCATCTTGTTCTTTTCATTCAGGATTCTTTGTATTTTAGCTTCGTATAGCAGTTTTTTATTTTATTTTAATTTTTTATTAACATTTTTCATTTTCCATTTTACAAACATAACATATTACACAGTAACTGATTATATACAAATTGAACTACTGTAAACACAATAACAGCAAATTAACCGTAAGCCTTTATATGAATAACATTTTATGATAAGCAGAGATATCTGGGAGAATTTGTTGATTGTTTAGGTAACAAACTATTGGGAACCAAACAGTAACTATTTTTTTTATATATAATTCCAACGGACTGTTGCATGTTATATAAGATAATTTGGATAAGAGAAAATAATCCCAAAGTTTCTTTAACCATTCGGTCTTTGTAGGTGGCACTGCTTCTATCCATTTCAATGCTATAATATGTTTTGCGGCTGATAACAATATTGAAGTTATTTTTTTATTTGTTGATGTAAAAGTTATGTCTTTCCAAAGTTCCAACAAAATCACTTCAGGTGTGTTAGGTAATGTAACATCAATAGTCTCCTTAAGACCTTGAATGACTTGCCCCCAAAATTTCTTGATTAAGGTGCATTCCCACCAACAATGCATATAATTAGCAATTTGTCCACATTTTTTGCAATTAGGTGAAAAGGATTTATTTATTCTATATGATATGGTTGGAGGTATATACCATCTGGATATTATTTTCAAAGATTGTAATTTTACTATACTAAGTTTAGATGTAATCCCAGGGGCTTTCCAAATTGCCTGCCAATCTTCATCTACCAAGGTATAGCCTAAGTCTGAGTGCCATTGTTTTTGGTATTAGGTTACTTTTTCTTTTACTTCCATCATGATTTTGTAAATTTTTGTAATAAGACCTTTAGTTTGGTCAGTGGTTTGATTTAACATGATTTGAAATGGAGTTTTTTGCCTTGTTCTTGTTTTTTTTAACTGGGGGGAGTCTAATAAATGCCTTATTTGTAAATATTGGAACCAGTGTACCTTTTTTGATAGTTTTTGTTCTAATTTTATCTTCTCTATAGGCTCTCCTTTATGTAATAGGTGTTCAATTTTTATTATACCTTTCTGATGCCAATCTTGGAAATTAGCTAACATATTGCCGGGTTCAAACCAAACTTGGTTTATAAAGGAGGCTTGTGTGGATATGTCTGGCGCTAATTTCTTTTTCCATCTTTCCCAAATTTGGATGGAATTTGTGATTATGTCCACTTGCTTTTGTTTCAATTTTTTCCTCAGGATTGGATTCCATATAATATCATATAGAGGGATTTTAACATCTTGTAATACATCCAGTTCCATTTGTACCCATGTTGGAGGGTTTTTAGTGACTGCTGCGTGTAGTAATGCTGCTAACTGGGAGGCGTCGTAGTACAATAATAAGTTTGGGATGTCAAAACTTCCTCTATGTGCCGATCTAGTTACAGTTTTGCTGCTGATTCGAGGTTTTTTATTGTTCCAAAAAAAATTATTTAAATCCGATTGCCAACTTTTTAACTTTTGTTGAGTAATTTTTATTGGGAGGGTTCTGAATATGTACAAGTACTTTGGTAGAATAAAGCTTTTAATTAAGTAAATCCTATCTATCCAGCTCAAAATTTTGGTAGACCACTCTCTTAATAGCGTTTTAATTTCAGAGTGTACTCTCTTATAATTATGTTCATATAACTGGTCTATATTGGTTGATATGTATATTCCTAGATATCTCCAGGGCTTGTTTGGAACTTTAAAATTATACTTTTGGGTTATATACTCCAATTTGGTCTTTTCTATGTTAATTGGTTGTGCTAGAGACTTATCTTTGCTAAACTTAAGGCCAGATATATCTCCAAACTTTTCTATTATTATGTTTAAATATTCTAAGGAAGTTATTGGATCTGTGATATAAATTATGATATCATCAGCGTATAATTATATTTTTTGTTGCACCGGTCCTGTTTGTATGCCTTTAATGTTATTATTTACTCTGATCATTTCTGCTAAAGGTTCTATAGCTAAAATAAATAATAGAGGTGATAGAGGGCAGCCCTGATGGGTCCCTCTCTGTAAGTTTATTTGATTTGAGTATCTATTATTAATTTTTAACCTTGCTGTTGGGCCACTATATATGGCGTTGATTGCTCTTTGAAAGCCTTCTCCAAAGCCCATGGCTTTTAATAATTGTTTAAGATAGCAAATATCAATGGAATCGAAAGCTTTTTCCACATCCAAAGAAAGAAGCAGAGTTTCTAATTTATGTTGGGTACTATAGGTTATTATGTCTACTATTCTTTGAGTGTTCTCTGTAATGTTTCTCTGTGGCAAAAAGCCAGTTTGATCTTTATTAACATATTCTATTAACACCTTTTTCAAACGATTGGCTAAAATTTTTGTAAAGATTTTTGAGTCTGTGTTTAGCAGAGTAATGGGACGATAAGATGATATTTGCATTTTGTCTTTTTGTGGTTTTGAAATCAAAATCATTTCTGAGGTTAACCAAGATTGTGGAAGGACCCCTTTCTCCAGGATATTATTAACCAAGGCCACAAGAGAATCAATTATCTCTGATTTAAAACATTTATAGAATTCAAAGGGATACCCATCAGGTCCTGGTGTTGAATTATTTTTAGTTTGTTTTAGTACTTCTAATATCTCTGTTTTTGTTATTGGTGCTTCCAGATAATTTTTATGTTGATCTGACAGTTTGTTAAATATTATGGCATTTTCCACAAAAAAAGTTTTCATCTTACCTGTATCTAATAGTTTGGACTTATATAAGTTAGAAAAGTATTGCTCTGCATTCCTTAGTATGGTTCTTGTATCTGTGTGTAGGTTGCCCTGTAGATCTCTAATTGCATGTATATATCTTTGTGAGGTTCTTTCTTTAACTCTCCAAGATAGTATTTTAAGTGTTTTGGGGGTCTTCCTCCAATGTTGTTGTTTTATGTATAACAGATCCTTCTGTATCTTTTGTGTAATTTGTATCTCTAATAATCTCCTTTCAGCTACCAGTTGTTTTAATATATTTTCCTTCCTTGTCTCCTTATGTTGTTTCTCCAAGTTCCTAATACTATGTTGTAATTTACTTATTGTACCCTCTGTCTCTTTTTTTAGGTTCACTGATTTTGCTATCAAGTGCCCCCGCACCACTGCTTTCATAGCGTCCCAGTTATTCTGGTGCGAAGTATCATCTGGGTTATTTATGAAAAAAAATTCTTTAATAACCTTCGATATGTCCTGTTGTGTGTCTGGTTTCAATAAAATTGACTTATTTAAACTCCATTTGTTGTCTGGTTTCATATTTTGATTAAAATCTAACTTACACGTCACTGGGGAGTGGTCTGACCAAAGCTTTATCTCTATCTCTGTGTGGGTTGTCTTAGATAATAATGCATGGGACACCAGTATGTAGTCTATCCTCGTATAAGAGTTAAATCTAGAGGAATAGTAGGTGTAATCATGTGTGTCTGGATGTTGTATATGCCATGCATCTGTTAAGCCATATTTTCTAATTAAGTCTTGAAGTTCTGAATCATAATGTCTGATATTAGCCCTCTGATTTTTCTTCCTTTTAGATTTATCTATCTATGTATTCAAAATATAATTAAAATCCCCTCCCAATATCAGTTCTCCTTCTTGGAATATTCTTAGCTTTTCAAGCATTTGTTTTAAAAATTCCAATTGACTTTGGTTAGGTGCATACACCGAGGCTATGGTTATTACCTCCCCTTCTAGAGTACCTTTAATAAAAACATATATACCTTGTTGGTCTGCTAAAAAATCTTTCACATCAAAATGTGCATTCTTAGCCAATAAAATTGCAGTGCCTCAAGCCTTAGATGATCCTGTTGAGACAAATTGTTGAGTATACCAAGATGACGCTAGGACCAAATCCTTCTCATTTTTTAAGTGGATTTCCTGTAATAAAACTATTTTTGGGCGCAGTTTTAAAATTTGGTTAGTAATTCTCCTTCTCTTGATCTTGTTATTCATGCCTCGAACATTCCAAGAAAGTATAGAATACATGACGGTTAAGATATAACTTATTTAAGCTTTATAAGTATTAAAATTAACAAACTACAACCAGTTAACTTAACAAGCTTTCTATTACTATTATCAACTATAAAACTGTGTGTATACTATAATTGTATAGTTTATAATAAACAATATTATATAACCAAGTTTCAGTTGTTTCTATTTAGCTAGTACAACACCTCTTGTATTAAAATTATCAACCAGTCTAAACTAAACTAAGTTAAAAAACTACCCCCCCTCCCCTCTACCCCTTTAACACTATATAGATTTAAAATAACAACAAGCCCAATTCCTTTTTCCAATTGGTAAATTATCAATTTTAACTAAGCAATAACTCTACTTCTTATCTTATTTCCTAAATACAATTTAAACTTATCTATGTCTATTAAACTCCTGGAGCCAAACCTTTTGGTTCTCTTTTCCCCCTCTTCCCCCCCCCCCCGCGGTTGCTATTTCATACGCCCTTTCTAAAAGCTCAACATAAAATAAGCATATAATACAGTTGCATTTAAGGTGAATTTTCACAGACCAAGCTTGTTTCAAGTTTCTCTTATCGAGACTTTGCTGGCTTTCCAAGGAGATAGGTTCATTGAGAGCCTTCTTTTAGTAGATTTTTTGACTGCTTCAGAATGTTCCATTGGTTCTTCTAGATTGAGTTCTTGTAGTAGTATCTGACCTGAGTTTTCATCTGTAGCGAAGAGTGTTTTCCCTTGGTGCCTTACAGATAGTTTTCCAGATGCCATCCAACGGTATGCTATTTGTTCTTCTCTAAGTTTTTGAGTTACTGGCTTTAATTTTTTACGAAGTTGTAAAGCCTCGGGTGGTAGATCCAAAAAGGTAGATATTTGGAGGTCCTGGTATGGCAGGTAACCTTTCTCTCTGGCGATTTTTAAAATATCCAGTTTTACCTTGAAGTCAGCGAAGGTCACCATGATGTCTCTTGGAAATTTCCTTTTTGCTAGTTGAAGGGACCCAATTCTATAAGCTTTCAACAAGATTGGGAATACTCCTTCTTCAAGCTGTAAGATACGTGCCAACCACTCTGCCATAATTTTTGTTAAATCAGATGTTTCTGCAGGGTCTTCATGAAAGCCCCGAAATTTTAAGTTCTGCTTTCTAGCTGAGAATTCTAGCACCAAGAGTCGCTCTTTTAAATCCTGTTGGTCTTTAGAAAGGCGTTGGATTTCTCCTTGATTTTTTTGTCCCGTTTGTTGAGCTAGTTCTGCTGTTTCTGTTGTGATTTCTAATACCTTCGTTATCTCTGTTATCTGTTCTATCATTGGTTGCAAGAGGTCATCTATTTTTTTAGTTAAGTTTTGAGTAATAGTTTGTTCTGTCGTTAGCAGTGCGTTTTTTAAAGTCTGTTGTAAAGTTTTTACCGTTATTGGGTCTTCCAAAGCTTCCTTTGATGATCCGTGACTCTCCTCCGACGCCATCTTGAGATCTCTTTGTGGGCTCACTTTAGCTGCGTCAGCTAATCGGCCTTGGGGAGAGAGCTGCTGTAGCGACGGAGCAAAACATTCTTTCTGTGCCGGCTTCTTTCCCCCACCTCCTCGCATATTTCTGGGGTTCTCCGTCGCGCTTTACTCTACCGCAGAGGGGGAAGAGCCTGAGGGGGTCTGGAGCTCCTGGTTCACGCGTCCGCCATCACCGATCGCAGCGCCATGCCCTGTATAGCAGTTTTTTATGACTGGTTGTTTTACATATGTATTTATTGTATTGTATGAACTGGTTGGTAGCCGCCCTGAGCCCACCGTAAATGGCAAGGAGGGCGGGATAAAAATCTCAAAAATAAATAAAAAAATAAAAAATATTTGGGAGAAGGGAAATCCAGGAAGAGTGGTGAGCCAGTTTGGTGTAGTGGTTAAGTGCACGGACTCTAATCTTGGAGAACCGGGTTTGATTCCCCACTCCTCCACTTGCAACTGGCTGGATGACCTTGGGCAAGCCATAGCTCTGTACCAGCTGTTCCCTCAAGGACAATTGTCTCAGAGCTCTCTCAGCCCCACCTATCTCACAGGATGTCTGTTGTGGGGAGGGGAAGGGAAAGGAGTTTGTAAGCCGCTCTGAGACTCCAAGTGAGTGAAGGGCGGGGTATAAATCTAATCTCTTCTTCTTCTCTTCTTCTTTTTTGGGAGGGCTGAGGAGAAAAGGCATGCCTAATGGAATGTAAAAGACAGGCTCTCCGTCCCATAGAAGCCAGTAGCTAATGAAAGCTTGCTACGTCTCTTAGCTTTTTTGTCCCTCATCTAAAATAAAACATTACATCCCTCACATATACCTTTGTTGTTATTTTGATAAAATTAAGTATCATGAAGCAGGTTGCAGATCAAAAGTTATACAGAAATGATATTTAGGACTGATTTTTGCCATTGGCTATGAGGTCAGTTCTTCATACTTTTTCTGTAGTGTGCATTGTGTGTCATTTTAGATCTCTAGTTTTTGACTGTGGTTACTTGCTTGCAGTTTGTCAAGTTGTAAATGGCATCATCCAGATTAATTGTTTTGGTGATGTCCTATTAAATAGATATATTACTATGTTTGCTGTTACTGCTCCTCAGAAGTCAAAGAGTACAACAGAACAATCACTCAAGTCCTTGAGCATGTCATTTTTTGTTACTTTCTTACGCATATCTTATTTTTAATTATTTATTCTTGCAATGCATTACAGTGTTTCTCAGCTCCTTCCCATAACAGCCTACTGTGGTTTTGATGCCTCTAACAACTTGTGATCATTCCAGTGATCATTCAAAGTCAGTTTTGTTATGGCAAAGTACCAGCATAGTTATTCAAGGTGTAAAAGAAATTTCTGCTGGAAAGTTAGTTGGATAAAAGAAAACTGTAAAATTGAAAAAACAATTTCAGTTTTGAGCTACCATCCTTGGATCCTTTGATAACATTTTAATGTGATGTCAGACAGCGCATGGCTTAATTTTTGCTCTGTCCTATATTACGGGTTTGAAAAAGTCATTGGTGGTAATGGAAAGTGCCCTCAGGTCACAGCTGCCTTATGGTGACCCCGTAGGGTTTTCAAGGCAAGAGATATTCCAAGGCGGTTTGCCAAAGCCTGCCTCTGTATCACAACCCTGGTATTTCTTGCAGGTCTCCTATCCAAATACTAGCCAGGGCTAACCCTTCTTAGCTTCTGAGATCTGATGAGATTGGGCTAACCTGGGCTATCCAGGTCAGGGCAAAAAATTCATTAGGCATTTATAAATTTCTGTTTCAGAGGTCTTGCTCCGTGAACTCCACCTTCAGAGGATAAGTGGATGGTGACTGAAGACAGAGCTTTCTTGGTAGTGTCATCCTGATTGTGGAATGCCTCCTTTCCAATTACCAGCTGGGCTAAAAACAGTACATGGCAGTTTTGACTGTGTTACACTGTGGCCCTAGAGTAAGCTGTTACAACACAGAAGTCTCTTGGGTGACCTGTCATTTTTTGCTAAGAGGAATGCATCCAAGGAAAAGGCAGCATTCCTGGCTGTTCGACTGTAGTTTTAATGGCTGAATAATCTAGTGACTATCTTCATTACTCACGTAGAGTTGCTGATATTTTTGCTGCATTCAGCCTTTCACAGAAGATCTGACAAGCACTGAGAGGGGAAAGACGGGACTGGAACTATCGTTTTCTGACCCTTATCTAATGGACTGTCAACTAATAACACAAGGAATTTTCAGAAATTGGAGGGAGAGAATGTCTGACTAACATCTGTGCTGAGATTCTTTCATTTGGGAGTACTGAACAGTTCGCAGTGCAAGATCAGAAGAAACCAAATGGATGGGAGTTACGAAAAACTGCATAGCAAAAGAGAGTGGAGACAAAATTGCATGGGTAGTGGCTAAATATGCAGAGGCAGCAGAGATGTAATTGATAAAGGACCCTAGATAAAAGGTCTAATGAAAGACTGGACTGGAGATCTTGCTATTCTCTAACTAACCAAACTGAAAAGTTGCTGGAATTAGGCTGACCAGCGCTATTTGTGTACATGTGTGCCTGTATGTGTGTACACATATGTGCTAGACTTAGTAAAGATTCAGAGAACATATTACAGAGTTCTTCCTTAGGAAGAAGCATGGAAGGAGAGAAAGAAAAAACAAGTAACAGAACAAGTCCCAGCAGTACAATCCTAAGCACAGTTACACCTTTTGAAGTCCATTGATGTCAATTGGTTTAGAAGGGTGTAATTCAGGTTAGGATTTCACTGTAAATATCACTGTATGCATTTGTGCTAAGATCCCAAAGAACTAATCTCTCCCTTTGAGATGGAAAAAGGGACATTCATATTTAACTATTAGCACCTTTCTTGATGAATTCTATAAGCCTCCATTTCCAGAAGAAATGCAACTGATCATATTATTGTAAACTAGTAAATATCATACAAGCTCTTGCCCACATTTGTAAAGTGTGTTTCTCACTCAGAAGGCACAGTGTCATTTTATGTGCCATTAATCCATTTTGTAGTGTCAGATGATCCTTGAAACAAAGAGATGGGGGGGGGAACCCTCCATATCCACCCATGCACATTCTGCTCTGTTAAGCATGAGTACAAATTGTAACTTCATCTTTAATTATGTAAACTGTAGATTACGCAGGCACATACAATTTACTATAGCCCATATGTTAAGATTTATGCAAAACCAACTGCCTTTTAGAAAGATGGGGCAATATTGCAGTGTGTCTTTTCTGTGTGCTTGAAACCTCTTATCATGGTTAGCATTATTATCAAACTCTAGTCAGGAACATCTTGTGGCCTGGGACTCTTGAGTAGTGAGGAACAAGTGGGTTTATTTTATCTCCCTATCTGTTCAGTCTCTATGCAAATTTAGATGAAGGTGGAGTGAAAATTAGTGGAAGGGACCTTAACAATTTGAGATATGTTGATGACACCACATTACTGACAGAAAACAATGAAGACATGAAACAGCTCCTCATGATATTTAAAGCAGAAAGCACTAAAGCAGGATTACAGCTGAATATCAAGAAGACAAAAGTGATAATTAGTGAGGAATTACAAAACTTTAAAGTTGAAGATGAAGAAATTGAAATGGTTCAAGGTTTTTCTATTCTATTCCATGGCTTCATCATCAACCAAAAGTGAGACTGCAAACAAGAAATCAAAAGGAGATTGAGACTGGAAAGGGCAATGATGAAAGAGCTAGAAAAGATCCTTAAGTGTAAGGATGTGTCATTGGCGACCAAGATCAAGATAATTCATGCCGTAGTATTCCCCATTACTATGTATGGATGTAAAAGTTGGACAGTGAAGAAAGCTGACAGAAAAAAAGCTCTTTCATTTGAAATATGGTGTTGGAGGATAGTTTTATGGATACGACAGACTGCCAAAAAGACAAATAAGTGAGTTCTACAAGTAACCCCAGAAAGAGTGAAGTGGCTGGGCCAAAGCCGAAAGGATGCTCAGTTGTAGATGTGTCTGATGGTGAAAGGAAAGTCCGATGCTGCAAAGAACAATACTGCATAGGAACCTGAAATGTAAGATCCATGAATCAAGGTAAGCTTGACATGGTAAAAAATGAGATGACAAGACTAAACATCAACATCTTGGGAATCAGTGAACTAAAGTGGACGGGAATGGGCAAATTTAACTCAGAAGACCATTATATCTACTACTGCGGCCAAGAATCCCGTAGAAAAAATTGGTGTGGCCTTTATAGTCAACAAGAGAGTGCAAAAGGCAGTAATGGGAAACAATCTCAAAAATGACAGAATGTTCTCAGTCTGAATCCAAGGCAAACCATTCAACATCACAGTAATCCAAGGCAAATGGCCCAACCACTGACACAGAAGAGGCTGAAGTGGGCCAGTTCTATGAAGACCTATAGCACCTCATAGAACTAACACCAAAAAAAGATGTCCTCATCATCATAGGGGACTGGAATGCTAAAGTAGGAAGTCAAAAGGTAACTAAAATAACAGACAAGTTTGGCCGTGGAGAACAAAATGAAGCAGGCTAACAGAGTTTTGTCAAGAGAACATGTGGGTCATAGTGAACACCCTCTTCCAATAATCTAAGAGGCAACTCTACACATGGACATCACCAGATGGGCAACACCGAAATCAGATTGATTATATCATTTGCAGCCAAAGATGGAGAAGTTAGTAAAAACAAGATCTGGAGCTAACTGTGGCTCAGATCATGAGCTCCGCATTGCAAAATTCAGACTTAAACTGAAGTAAGTTGAGAAAACCACTAGGCCATTCGGGTTTGACCTAGATCACATCCCTGATCAATATACAGTGGAGGTGAAGAATAGGTTTTGAATTATGGTGCTGGAGAAGACTCTTGAGAGACCTTGGACTGCAAGGAGATCAAATCAGTCAATCCTAAAAGAAATCAACCCTGACTGTTCCCTGGAAGGCCAGATACTGAAGCTGAAGCTCAATTACTCTGGGCACCAAGTGAGAAGGAAGCACTCACTGGAGAAGACCCTGATGCTGGGAAAGATTGAATGTCAAAGAAGAAGGGGACGACAAAGAATGAGATGGCTGGACAGTGTCATCGATGCAACGAACATGAAATTAAGAAAATTAAGAAAAGTCCGGAACACGACAGAAGACAGGAGGGCCTGGCATGATGTGGTCCATGGGGTCACGAAGAGTCAGACTCGACTGTGTGACTGAAGAACAACAAAGATCAAATCAAGCCTGAATTCTCCCTAGAAGCTAAAATTGAGGCTGTCATACTTTGGTCATACTTTGGTTATGAGAAGACAAAAGTCACTAGGAAAAGTTGAATGCTACAGGAGAAGAGGGATTTTTGCTAAATTTGTTTGGTAACTTGAAAAGGATGATGAAGATAGGACAGCTTGGTGCTAGGTCTTAGTAAGTTATAATGATATGAGTTGACTGCAGTCACATAACTTCCTTTGGCTTAAATGACACTTGCACATAGACAGCACTATGCATCTTTACATTTGTAGTTGGGAATACAATAAACACTGTAAATAACTCTTGTAAAACATCTGTTCAGAAAATAGGGTTGCAAGTATTTGGGTCATTGAGCATTTTAAAGAACTGTTCAGCTACTTCCTTTTGCAATCTAGATGTCCTAGAGTGTCAGAAAAGAGTGATAGTTCATTGGAAGAGGGTTAAAACACTACTCTTAAGAACAAAAATGGTCCCTATATCATGTCTGCTTAATCTATTAGACTTTTCATGTTTTATTGACTTTTTAAGTGTTGTTTCACTTCTTAATTTGGGTATCAGACCACATATAAGCTTGAAATATGTCATTTTAAACTGCTTATAAAGTAATAATTTCAGGGAAAATTTAACATTTTGGTAGTATTGCTAACAGATACAGATACTTGCCATAGGAAGCTTCCATGGTTGGAACTGAAATCTTTAATTTACTTACTACATTTGAATGCAATGTAGCATTGAGAATTGTAGGCAGCAAGTTAGTAGAGTTACCTTTGGATATGATGAAAATAATGTTAGTGAAATAACATCAGTGGAATTCTGACCTTGGCTGAAGGGACGAAGATCCAAATATTTTAAAAATTAAGGTATACAATAAGGTATCTAATGTAAAGGGTTAAGCTCACTCACAGTGTATATATAATCAGTTAAAGACTAAAAATTCCAGGGCTGTACTACAAGGCTGACACAACAAACCAAGACATGAGCTTTTCATAAGTAGCTAATGAATTATCGAATGACAAATAAGTACAAGAGCAATATTATTTTCTCCTAGTATTTCACTGATAAATTTGCTGAGATAAATTGTGTTGGATTGAACCAGAGAACTAGTTTCCGCTCTACACCATTTGGGCTAGCCAGCAATTGCCTCTTGGATCAAGTTCTGCTGTTATGGTTCCCCTCAAGGACTGGAAAGTTCCTTCAAGCTGCTTTAGAATTCCCTGTGGAAGAGCCTGTAAGGGCTTGGAGCATGTTGGATGCTTGCAAATAAATTAAAGATCTGTTTATAAGCATCTTTGGGACTTTGTTTCTTTGTGATGTAAAACTTCTGTATCTGTACTCCTTCTGTTTGATTAAAAACATTAGGAGAAAGTCACTGGAGGTAGGCTATAAACCACAATAGCTAAATGAAATTTCCATGCTGAAAGCGTGCACAATCTTGAGTACTAGATCTTAAGGAAAAGCAAGAGAGGAAGGCCATTTTCAGGCAACGGTAAGGCCTCAAATGTATACTATCAAAGGCATCTGGGTGGGACTGTTTGAAACTGAATGATCCCTAGTTTTAACTAACTCTATTGATCTTTGGTATGATTTGTGTATTCTCCTAAATCTAGTTGGAAATATATCAAATTGATTTTGGGAAATTATATACAAACTTATTTCATATACTCTTCTCAGCATGGTTGTATATTCTTGTTCATTTTGCTTTATTGTTTTTGGTGTAGATTATCCTATGATTTTTTTTTTAATTTTACATGAACTAGGGCTGATATATTTTTTTTGCTGCCTACATTTTTACCATTGTTTTAAAGAAATAGATATATTTGAATTCTAATGAAGCTTTTGCAGTATGTCATGGTCAATCATCACACGCAGTTTGGTTTGTTTACGTATTAAAACATTTGTAGTCTGCTTTTCTCCTGGACTGGAGAACTCAGAGTGGTTTACAGATTTTAAATGCTCAGATCAAACTTTATTTTGATACAAGATCAGTAATAATAAGAATAAAAATAATATAATATAATAAGTATATAGAATAAAATATAAGATTGAGCGATGATTGTGATGGGACAGAGACATGGAGGTTATTATTAAGACTTAAGAACATAAGAACATAGAAGAAGCCAGTGTTGGATCAGGCCAGTGGCCCATCCAGTCCAACACTCTGTCACACAGTGGCCAAAAACACCAGGTGCCCTCAGAAGATCCAGCAGTGGGGGCAGGACACTAGAAGTAGAAGAGAACAGAAGAGAATGGATTTATACCCCGCCCTTCACTCACGTGGAGTCTCAGAGCGGCTTACAAACTGCTTTCCCTTCCCCTCCCCACAACAGACACCCTGTGAGATAGGTGGGGCTGAGAGAGCTCTTTCCCAAGCTGTCCTTGAGAGAACAGCTGGTACAGAGCTATGGCTTGCCCAAGGTCATTCAGCCAGGTGCAAGTGGAGGAGTGGGGAATCAAACCCGGTTCTCCCAGATTAGAGTCTGTGCACTTAACCACTACACCAAACTGGCTCTCAGAAGATCTAGAACCCCTCCCACTGTTGCCCCCCCATCAAGCACCAAGAATACAGGGCATTACTTGCCCCAGACTGAGAGTTCCTAACTATACTTTGTGGCTAATAGCCACTGATGGACCTCTGCTCCATATCTATATATCTAATAGCAAAGGCGCCCCCTGCGTGCGGATAGCTAAATCCACGTGGGGGGGCACCTGGGGGGCAGGGAGGTTTTCCTACACACTTGGGGGACTCCCTAGGTGTGTAGAAAAATCTGAAAAGTAAAAAAAAAACTTTTGGGGGGATGTTTAAATCCCCCCCCAAAGTTAAAGAGCGTTGGCGCATGCACTGGAGCGTGCAGTGGGTGGGCGCGTGAGTCCTTCAGCAGCAGCGAGAACAACAGGAGCAGCAGCAGCGAAGGGGTGGTGGAGAAGAGGGAGACAGAGGGAAGCAAGCCGCCAGGCTCCTTCCGGCTAGATGAAGGCGAGGAGCTTGCTGGGAGGCGGCGCGGTCCCTGGGTGGGTGCTGAGGCACTTGCCGCCGCTTCTGTCGTCACTCTCCTCCAGGAGAAGAAGGAAGCCTCGGCTCTTCGTCCTCCCTCTCCCGCTCCCCGCCCCCCAGCTGACCTGCCAGCCCATGGGCAGCACTGGGAGAGCCTGCTGAGCTGCTGTATCATCTCTGTTTTCTAATTATATCAGTTTTGTGTTTTCTCTGAGGCTGGGCTCACCAGAAACTTTAGCAGGACTACAGATTTGCCCTGGCCAACTGTAATCCAAAGCACTCGGACTGGAGAAAACCCAATTGCTTCCTCAAAGGGTTAACCTTCCACAGCTCCTGCCTGCCCCTTTAATTGCTTTCACTTTCCCCAGAGTGGAAGTTGAAAAAAAGAGCCCCTGGAAAGCAAGGTAGAGTGAGCGCGGGGTGGGTCCTCAATGTCCAGGACTGTGGAGGCACCTTCCTGCTGAGCAAAGAAGTGGAGTGGAAAGACTCTACTACTACTGCATGAAATTCGTGCTCTCCACCTATTCCACCCTCTTCTCAGTAGGTGACTGAGGTGCATCTCCCCCCCCACCCCCGCGCCATAGGTGGAAAGCCACCAAAATGCCATCCTCCTTCTCCTCCTTTTGCACGGTGCTCAAAGAATCAGGCAGAGAACCGCTCTGTGTGCAGGCAAGGGAGAAAGAGGGAGGGAATTCCCCCCCCCAGCTCACCTGCCAGCCCATGAAAGCAGCACAGACATCGCTGCTGCCACAGCAGCTTTACCCAGAGAAGCCACCTCCGCACTTCCTTCTGAGCTCCTTCCCCCCCTCCCCGCGAGTATCGTGGGTCCTCCCTCTTGTGTTTATCTAATTCCCTCTTGAAACTGTCCATGGTTGTAGCCACCACCACCTCCTGTGGCAGTGAATTCCATGTGTTAATCACTCTTTGGGTGAAGAACGACTTCCTTTTATCTATTCTAATCTGACTGCTCAGCAACTTCATGGAGTGCCCATGAGTTCCTGTATTGTGAGAAAGGGAGAAAATTACCGTATTTTTCGCTCCATAAGACGCACCTGACCATAAGACGCACCTAGCTCCGTTGGGTGCCATGGCTTGGGAAAAGTGAGGGGGGTTTAAGATGCACACACTTTCCCCCCCACTTTTTTGGGGAGAAAAAGTGAGTCTTATGGAGCAAAAAATACGGTACTTCTTTCTCTACCAGCTCTATCCTATGCATAATCTTATAAACCTTGATCATGTGACTTAGTCAGCCACCTGTATATCCCACATGCCCGAAGGAGAAATTTGTTATCTCCTGTGGAAAATCTGAAAGAAGGAGACATAAAATTGCTCAGATCTTCCTGGAAGAGTTGATAGGATTGGGGCTATGTACTGAGATTGAATGCCATAGTAGAATGGGCAGTGCAGCAGAACATGGCCAATAAACTTTACTTTCCCTGCATGTCATGGGCAGAGCTGTTGAGGGAATAGGACATGATGGTATCTGCCTTCCAGGAGGTCTGAGGGTAGAACATTAAAGTGTACAAGGGTAAAAGTTCTCCAATATTTGGAGATCTAAAGGGAACTAAGGTCCCAGTCACACGAGCGAGATAATCCAGGGGGGAAGTGAGGCTATTTGCTCCAGAGTAATTTGACCTGCAGTTGCGCAATCACACAGTTCCATGAAGCCCACCACTGCGTGATCAGACGCAATCGCAAGTGAGTCAGAGGGGTTTTGCCATTTTTTCCCAATGCACTTAAACAGGGGATCGATGAATTACATCTCCACCCTGAGGGCTTCCTATGGCAGTATGCGATGGTGCACATACTGAGAGGGGGGAAGAACAGGATAGCTTGATCAGACTATCCCCGACGCCATGAGTGCACACTGGAGTGATCACACGGGGAAAGTCCATTTGTGGCCTGTAGCAAACCTGTTTGATACTGGACTTTCCCTAGTATCTTTTAACTCCGCTTCTTCAGTGGAGAGAAACAGGTTGCCGACGGGTGTGGGATGCTTGCCAGATGTTCTGGTGTGATCATGCCCTTAAAATCTGCATGGCATTTGTGCCTATCTTGTGGCTAATTCTGTGTGTGATCAGGGCCTAAATTAATCTGTTGATTGGAAGCATTTGGCATGCTGCAGAACAACTGGATATTTCTGCATCTGTGCCCTATCTGATTGTAGGGTGTGATCCCAGAGCCGCTGTTTAATTGTTTCTTTTGCTTTTTGGTACCCAAGACACAGTAGGTGTTGAGGGGAGAGTCCATGCCACTGGAGTTTCCTCTTGATTGCTTTTTGCCAGGTTGAACAATGGCTATCATCAAAGATCAGGGGTGCTAGGTCCACCCGATTGAAGGTGAGTTTTAGCCAATAGATAGATATAAGTAGCCACATGTGAGTCTCCAAGGGGATCAGCCCTCTAATCTAAGAAGGTCATTTGGGATGCATCGTGGGACTCCAAGGATCGATCATAGGACCTTGGATTGTACTGTTTCTAGTAAGCACCTTTCTTTATAAATACAGAGGTGGGAACTGTATACATGCTGGGAGACAAACTTTCCATGGAAGACATTGATTGCTGAAGAGATAAAGGAGGCTCCTTTTGCATAGTAGATTTTTTAAATGGTGGAGGATGCTCAGTGGGCAGTCTCTGATGCATGCAGTGCTTGAGCTCTCCAATGTCCAGATGACTCGAAGACTATACCAAGGTATTTAAAGAGTTTTGTTTGTTTGATAATATGGCCCTCTATTTGCCATCTATGGATTTGATGGTTTTTTTTGGTAAAAAAGAGGATTTCTGATTTTTGGTAGTTTATTACCAGCTGCTCCTCTTTGCAGTATGTAGTAAAGTCACCGAGTGCTCTCCTAAGGCCCACTTGTGAATGGGACAGGATGATAGTATCATCTACATATACCAGGGCAGGAATCATTTTATCAGCAACCTTTGGCAAATGAAAACTTGGCTTTCTTTGGTGTTGCACCAAGGAGTTGATATAGTAATTAAAAAGTAGAGAGGCCAGGATACAACCCTGCTTGACTCCTTTTGTCAAGTGGGATCTTATTGGAGAGATGGCCTTGTGGACTGCATCTTACTCTTAGGCAGTTTTCTTCATGCAGCGAGTGGATGAGTATATAAAGTCTTTGGCCTGTTAATTTCTCAAACTTTGCCCAGAGCCTGTTCCTGGAGATGCTGTCAAATCCTGCTTTGAAATCCACAAAGGCAGGGTATAGTGCTCCATAAGAGCTACATTTCTCCTCTAGATGGTACAAAATCAGACACTGGTCTATGGTGGAATGGCCAGCTCTGAAATCTGCTCATGCACCCCTCAGGATGTTTTTTCCATCTAGCCAGTCAAAGAGTTTCCAGTATTAGTATCTTGAGTATAATTTGCTAACTACACTAAGGAGACTGATTGGCTGGTAGTTGGCAGGGTTTGATTTTTCTCCTTTCTTATATATTGGAATAATAATTGAAAGGCCCCAATCTAAGGGGATATGGGCCAACTGATTAATGTGGGTAAAGAGTACAGCAAGCATTTAAACCCACCAGTCAATGTTGCATCTTTTCATTTCTGTAATTATATCATTTCCAGGAACCTTGCCAGATTTCAATTGATTTATTAGTTTTTTAACTTCTTTAGCTATTACTGGTGGCCATGTTAGGAATTTTTGTAGTTGAATCTTCAGAGGAGAGTGTAGATCTATTTCAAACAAATGGAGCACATGGAAGTGAAATTCCCAAAAGCCAAGGAGTGGTATTGCAGGTTATCCTTGGGGCACTGTATAGAGCTCAGTCCTGATCAAGTGCCAGAAGGTTGCCGAGTTATTCAATTTAGTGGCTTGGATCATCCAGTTCCAGGAGTCTCTTTGTGCTCTTTGTTTTTTCTCCACTAAAAGGTTATTGTAGTGCTACTGTAGAGTTTTGAGCTCTGGGGGAATTCTGGATGCATTACTTAGTCTGTACTGCTGGAATTGGTCATTTGGTTGTTTTTTTGCTGTGTAGCAGTCTGCATCAAACCAGGTCTTTGATTTGTTTTCCTTTAATGGTTGGGTATTGTGGTCCTTTGGAGGGTTTGTGTCTAGCCATGAATAAGACATTAGTATGATGTAATCCCCAACATTAAGTTCAAGAAAGGGAGGGACCAGAGAATAAATGAATGGGAGAGAGGTAAGTTTAGTAATTTTCCGGTAAATTTGAAGGGACCTATGGTAGGAAAGAATATCTGTAATCTGAGACATCTTTATACTGATGCACAGAGTATGGGAAATAAACAGGATGAATTTGAACTTCAAATATTGGAAAGTAAGTATGATCTGATAGGTATCACTGAGACTTGGTGGGATGAGTCTCATATATGGGGCACAGTAATTTAAGGGATATACCTTGTTCAAATGGATCAGAATAAACAAAAAAGGAGGCGGGGTGGCACCATATGTCAAGAATAAGAATGAATATACTTGTACTGAAATTCAGGATTTTGAGAGTTGCCCTGTTGAAAGTGTGTGGGTAAGGATACAGCGAGGGGAAAAATAAGGGGATATTGTTGTGGGGGTATACTACAGACCTCTGAACCAATCAGAGGAACTGGATGATGCATTTGTACAACAGCTTGCTAAACTTTCACAGACACAGGATGTAGTGGTTATGGGAGATTTCAACTATCCAGATATTTGCTGGAAATCTAACTCTGCTAGACGTGGGGCATCCCACAGATTCTTGAATAGTCTTGCAGAGAACTTCATCTCTCAGAAGGTGGAGGTGGGAACCAGACAATCTGCTATCCTGGATTTAATCCTGACTAACAGGGAAAAACTGGTTGATGAAGTGAACTTTGTGGGATCCTTGGGGAATAGTGACCATGTCAGCTTGGAATTTAACATAGAGAAGGATGTGAAACCAGGACATAGCACAACTCATATCCTGGACTTCAGGAAAGCTGATTTCAAAAAACTAAGAGAAGTATTAGGTAGGATCCCATGGCTGGAAATGCTGAGTGGGAAATCTGCACAGGAAGGATGGGAGATGCTGAAAAATGAAGTGCTTTCTCACTGTCCCAGTGAGAAAGAAAGGTGGGAGATGGGTAATGAAGCTGAGGTGACTGAACAAGGCTCTCTCTGAAGAGCTGAGACTTAAAAGGGAAATGGAAGGAGGGTGAGTACAAGAAGCAGGCTTGAGTCTGTAGGGACGGTGTCAGAAAGGCTAAAGCGCAGATGGAGCTGAGGCTTGCAAAGGATGCTAAAAATAACCAGAAAGGTTTCTATGGCTATGTTTGGAGCAACAGGAAGAACAGTGATGGGGTAAGCTCATTGCTAGGGGAAGACGGTCAAGCCCTAACAAGGGATGAAGACAAAGTGGAATTATTTAACTCTCACTTTGTGTCAGTCTTTAACCATAAGGCAAGCTGTATACAAACTGAAGAATGCAGGACATATGAAGGAAGGAGGAACTGCCAGCCCAGAGTAAGTAAGGTTAGAGAGCATCTAGCTGCCTTAGATATTTTCAAATCTCTAGGGCCGGATGGCTTGCATCCCAGGGTGTAAAAAGAAATTGCAGATGTTATTTCAGAGCCTCTGGCTCTAATTTTTGAGATTTCCTGGAGTACTGGTGTTGTGCCGGAAGACTGGAGAAGAGCAAATGTTATCCTGATCTTCAAGAAGGGAAAAAAGACGGACCTGGGAAATTACAGGCATGTCAGTTTGACATCGATACCTGGTAAAATTCTAGAGCAGATTATTAAACGCTCTGTCTGTGAGCACTTTGAACAGAATGAATTAATTGGTAGTAGCCAGCATGGGTTTATCAAGAATAAGTCATGCCAGACCAACCTTATCTCCTTTTTTGACAGAGGTACTAAAATGCTTGACTCTGGCAATGCTGTGGACATAGTGTATCTAGATTTCAGTAAAGCTTTTGACAAAGTTTCTCATGATATCCTTGAAGATAAGCTGGTTAAATGTGGGCTGGATGGTACAGCCATTGGATGGATTCATGGTTGGTTGAAAAATCGCACCCAACAAGTGCTTGTAAATGGGTCTATGTCTACGTGGAGAGAAGTCTCGAGTGGAGTGCCACAGGGCTCGGTCCTAGGCTTGGTGTTGTTCAATGTTTTTATAAATGACCTGGAGGAAGACATAGGGGGGATGCTTATCAAATCTGCAGATGACACTAAGCTGGGTGGGATTGCTAATTCTGAAGAAGACAAGAGTCAGGATTCAAAATGATTTAGATAGGCTGGAACAGTGGGCTGAGACAAATAAAATGAATTTCAATAGGGATAAGTGCAAAGTCCTACACTTAGGTACAAAAAAATCAAAGGCACTGATATAGAATGGGAGGGACTTGGCTTGACAGCAGCACATGTGCAAGGGATCTAGGTGTTCTGGTTGATCACAAGTTAAACATGAGCCTGCAGTGTGATGTGACTGCAAAGAAAGCTAATGCAATCTTAGGATGCATTAACAGAAGCATTGTGTCCAGATCACGGGAGGTGGTAGTTCCACTCTATCTGCTATGGTCAGGCCTCACCTGGAGTACTGTGGTCAGTTTTGGGCACCACATTTTAGGAAGGATGTTGACAAGCTCAAGCGTGTCCAGAAAAGGGCAACCAGGATGGTGAGCAGGTTGGAATCCAAGTCTTATGAGGAAAGGCTGAAAGAGTTGGGTATGTTTAGCTTGGGAAAGAGAAGGCTTAGAGGGGACATGATTGCAGTCTTCAAATATTTGAAGGGCTGTCATATAGAAGATGGAACAGATCTATTCTCTCTTGCTCTGGGTTACAAGACTAGATTTAATGGGTGGAAATTACAAGGAAGTCAATACCAGCTAAATATCAGGAGGAACTTCCTAACTGTAAGAGCAGTTGAGCAGTGGAACTGACTGCCTTGGGAGGTGGTGGATGCTCCTTCACTGGACATTTTCAAGCAGAGGCTGGATGACCATGTTGTAGGGCTATCTGTTGGCTATGCTCCTGCAGAGTGCAGGGGGTTGGACTAGATGACCTGCAAGGTCCCTTCCAACTCTAACATTCTATGATTCTAATCGCTGTATCTGTGGCATTTGCTGGAATCACAGCATTTCAGAACTGAGATGCTTTGTCTGAGGTAAAGTATTTTTTGACATTGGTGTTCCACTTTCACAGACCAGATTAAAGTTCTGTAGATCAATGTTGTGTCGTTCAGAGAAATGTTCTGGTAGATTGCAAATGTTGAGCTCCAAGATGACTGGGAGATGGTCACTGTCTTGTTGAGACCTTACTTCAAGGTGCATGTTGTGACTGAGCAAATCATAGGATGTCAAAATAAAGTCTATGGTACTTGCACCATGCTCAGGCCAGTATGTGTATTTCCTAGGAATATCTCGAGTAGCCCCATTAAGAATGAAAAGGTCTAATCCAGATGCAAGTTGCAGTAAGCGGTAACCTTTCCAGTTTACCTTGCTGTCCTTGAAAGTTTGAAGTGGGGGGATATTTAAAGAATGTTTCACTGGTGGCTCTGAGTTAGGGAGATATATATTGATTCATCTGAGGATCTGAGTCTGGCATTGAAGTCTCCTGCAATCACAACCAATGCATTAAGAAAGGGAGTGAGCAGCAAGTCTAAGTATAGTTCAGACTTGTTCCATATTTTGTGTGCCCATTGTCTGGTGCCATAGGAAGGGAGGGAAACATTTATAATCAGGAGGGTTTGTTTTCTGTATTGGACCATGTGGGCCTGAGCCCAACGTTCACAAGATGTTAAGGGGATAACTGTCACATGCAATCTTGTGGCTATGAGAAGAGCCAGGCCTCCTTTGGCCCTTCCTTTCCTTTTGTCAGGTTCCCTGTCATGTTTTGCTTTTCTATGTCTATCCCGGGTGCAGGTCCCAGCGGGAGATCGGCATCAGCTTCCGCTCTGATGGTTCCTTCCCCCCCTCCCCTCCTCACCCCTCCTTCACTGGAATGAGCTCAGATGTTTTGCTAGACTCATGTTATCTCTGTTGCTGCACTTGTAACCTTGGGCAACTGGGCCTCCGCTTTTCCAGGTGTCTTTTGCGTGGGATTGCATGTAGGGAAATCACAGGGCCGGGGATGAGAAAGTAGCTCTGCTTACGCACCTTTTTTCCTGAGAAAGTAACGGTAGTACATTTTGGTGCTTGTTTATTCTTTTTCCATTGGTACCCGCGTTTTTACTCTAGTTTGAATTTACTATATCGATTCCTCCTCTTCTGTATCTGGTATCACTAACAACGCAAGTGTTTCCTGAAAGACCATTAAGAATAAAGACTTTGATTTGAAATACAAGGCCTGGCTTATTGGATCTAATCAGAAGTCTCACAGATTGTTAGTGATCCTTCCAATCGGGAAGGAGTGAAACCCAGACCTGACCATGTCGGATGATGGGTCCCTTGTTCCCACCTCGACCACTGAAACACCGGTCTCCACTGCACCTGTGGAGCCGATGACCACAAGCTATGATCCCTTTGCTCCCCTCAGTCAGGGGGGAGCCATAGGTGGTGCAGAACCCTGACCAAGGTATTCCTGGTCGACCTTTGGTGGGGGTACTTTGGAGTCCTGGGTCCATGACTGGAGAGGATCATGCGTGCGATTCTCGGACGAGGAGAGGGACTCCTGGAGGTTGAGTTTGGTCCCAGACAAACATGAGACCCCTCAGCCATCGAAGAGAGGTACGGATAACCTCTGGAACCAGATGGACCCAAGATTTGATGAGATGCACGACCGGTTGGCAGTGGAGCTACGAGAGGCACTACTCAAGATGCAACAAGCCGTGCTGGGAGCAGCTGCAGGAGTGGTCCCTCTGGCAGGAGCCAGAGGGGGAGGGGGAGTGCCGGCTCAGCAGCAGGATAGTGGAGCAGGACCTGCGCAACAACCACCCGTGGGTCCCCAGCAGCCACCAGCAGCACCAGTGCAGCCGGTCCCACGTCCTGTGGACCGGCTATACCGGCAGCCACCCAACGATCCCTTGACAGCTACATTTGATGGGGATCCTGACAAACTCTGCTTCTTCATCATCGAGATTGAGCGGTTCTTGGGAACTTGGGGCCACCTTTACCCTACCGAACGTGAAAGGGTTGGCTATATTGGCTCTAAGCTGCAGGACACTGCAAGTGACTGGTATGTGAGTCTGCACAACCCCCCAGGTCCTGAATTGAGATCAGTAAATGACTTTATGTGGGCCCTCCGGCAGCACTACGAGGATCCCTTGCGGGAGGAGAAAGCCAGGAATCAGCTGCAGAAGCTGGTTCAGGGCCAATCCTCTGTAAGGGAGTATACTGCCCAATTCCATAGAATAGCTGCTAAGGTGCAGGGCTGGGGTCAAGATCTCTTCATCAAGAAGTACCGGGAGGGGTTGAACCGTGAGATATACGAGACTCTGTTGAGAAATGATCGGCCCGGCTCGTTGGCGGCTTGGATGAGAGCGGCGGCCGACGTGGAGGAGAGGTTCACGCTGATTAAACTGAGTTCACTGGCCTCTCACTCCCTTGCTAAGAGCACACCAAAGCCCAAATTTAAAACCGCTGTTCAAGAGTTCCGTGATGCTCGGTTTAAGCAAGGGCTATGCATGCGGTGTGGGGAGAGCGGCCACTTTGCATCTTCCTGTCCCCTGGGAGCCCCGAAAGCATTAAAGACTTCCCAGCCGACTCCTGGAGGAACACCACGACCCACAAAAGGAGCTTTTAGACCCCGGGCATTACAGCTGGAAGGGGCACCGGCAGAGAGTGAGAATTCCACGTTGGAAGCTGTGACAGCTCAGCTGTCGGGAAACTTCCCAGACCTGCAGTAGGAGGCGCGGAGCTGCAGGTCCCCCCTCCAGCCATGCCGCCAACGGTGAGCAGTCCCAGACCTTTGCTCTATATGCTTGTGACTGTTATTGCCCCTGGAAGTGGCACCCACGTCAGGGTGCGAGCCCTTATTGACTCGGGGTGTGCTAGAGACTTGATTAGTCCTTTAGTGGTGGAGGGGTTGGGACCCAAAGTTAACACACTGTCTGAGCCTCTGTGCTTCACTCAGATGGATGGGTCTGAAATGAAAGAGGCTTGCGTAGCAGAGACTGAGCCTTTGATTTTGGGGACTGGGGATCACTGGGAGCAGAGAGCCTTTGTCATCACCCCCCACGCCCAATTCCCTATGGTACTGGGGAGTCTGTGGTTGGGAGCTCATGACCCCTATGTCAAGTGGAATGAAGGGAAGATTACATGGGTTGATCCCAAATGCACACAGCACAAATGGAATCCCAGCTGGGGTTTGGGATCTCCCTTTGCTTGCTTGGTCTCAGAGGACTTAAACAAAGTCCCTCCGGAGTACCGAGACCTGGCTGAGGTATTCAGTGAAACAAGAGGCTGATGAACTTCCCCCCCCCCATAGACTTACTGATTGTGCTATAGAACTGTTACCTGGGGAGAAGTTGCCAAAGGGAAAATTATATTCTATGAATCCCACGGAGAGAGATGAACTGCGGATGTTTTTGGATAAAAACCTAGAGCGGGGTTTCATTCGGCCAGTGAAATCTCCTTTTGCCACTCCTGTTCTGGAAAAAGAAGGACGGTGGCTTACGGCTTTGCACGGACTATAGGGGATTGAATGCCGTTTCTGCCTCCAATGCTTACCCCTTACCCCTGATCAAAGACTTGTTAGCAGAGGCGGCTAAGGGGAAGATCTTTTCTAAACTGGATTTACGAGAAGCCTATTTTTGAGTGCGAATCAAAGAGGGGGATGAATATAAGACTGCCTTTAATACCCCCCTGGGGCAATTCGAATACCGGGTTATGCCCTTTGGTTTGACTGGAGGTCCGGGAGTTTTTATGAGCCTAATTAATGAGGTGTTGCACAAGCATTTGTTTAAGGGGGTGCTCTGTTAACTTGATGATATCATTGTTTATTCACAAGACAAACCTTCCCATGTTAAATTGATGAGACAAGTGTTGTCCACCCTCATGAACCATAAACTTTTTGCCAAACTGTCAAAATGCGAGTTCCACTGCACTGAATTTTACTTCTTGGGTTACCGCATTTCCCCAAGGGGTTTAGAGATGGACCCAGCCAAGGTGGAGGCAGTAGTTACATGGGAAGCTCCCCGCACATGCAAACAGCTCCAAAGCCTATTAGGATTTTGCAACTTTTACAGAACTTTTTAAAGGACTTTGCAACAGTCACCCTACCCTTAACTGATCTCAAAAGGAACTGATAACTGATAACAAAAGGAAAAGGGCCTGAAGCCGGCAAGCCGGGTGAGCGCCTAAACTGGTCACCTGAGTGTCAAGCCGCCTTTGACAAGCTAAAAAATCTTTTCACCTCAGAACCTATCCTGGCACACCCGGATGAGACTCGGGAATTCATTGTACATGTTGATGCTTCTGATGTGGCCATGGGGGGGGGAGGCAATTCTGCAAAAAGGGGAGGATGGGAAGCTGCACCCTTTGGCATATGTCTCCAAAATATTTAATGAGACTGAGAGACATTGGTCAGTGTGGGACAAAGAGGCAGCAGCCATCCATCTTGCTTTGTCTACCTGGAGGCATTGGTTAGAGGGGGCGCAGATGCCATTTGAGATTTGGACAGATCATAAAAACCTGGAGGTGTTGCGGACCCATAGAACTTTGAACGCAAAACAGCTCCGGTGGGCTGATTTCTTTTCCAAGTTCAATTTCAAACTGCGACATTTTCCTGGAACATCTAACCTGTTAGAAGACGCGTTGTCCAGGCTTCCCCAGCATGATTCTAGGAGGGAAGAAGTGTTTGATTCCATGTTCTCGCCTGAGCAACTTAGTGGGGCTGTTGTCACCAGAAGCCAAAAGCAGCCGTCCGCCATGGCTCCCTCTTCTGAGTGGATTACAAAATGCGCAATGGAGTACTCTCAGCAGGATTGGGATGAATGGAGTGGGGAGGAGGGTTTGGAACAAAAGCCTGATGGTTGCTGGTATAAGGGATCGAAATTGGTGGTGCCTAATTCTCTTAGACTGTCTGTTTTAAATGCCTGCCATGAATCTAAGCTTTCTGGACACTTTGGGTATTTGAAAACGTTGAACTTACTTCAGAGACAGTTTTGGTGGCCGCGGATGCGTAAACATGTCTCAGACTATGTAACTTCATGCCAAACCTGTCTGATATGCAAAAAACGAGCAGGAAAGCCTCCAGGTCTCTTGCAACCCCTGCCCACCCCCTCCTGACCCTGGGAAGACATTTCCATGGATTTTATTACTGATCTACCGCCCAGCAAAGGGAGGAGTGTAATCTGGGTGGTAGTGGATTTATTTTCCAAGCAGGCACACTTTGTCCCCTTCAAGAAATTGCTCACTGCTAAGGGTTTAGCCAAAGTATTTTTTAATCATGTGGTGAAACTACATTCTTTTCCTAGGCATATAATTTCTGATCGGGGGAGTCAGTTTGTTGCCACCTTTTGGCAGAAGCTTTTGCAGACTATGGGCATTGAGCCAGTCCTTAGTTCTTCTTATCACCCAGAGACTGATGGCCAATCCGAATGAATTAATCAGATCTTGGAACAATTCTTGAGGTGTTATTCAAACTACCACCAGGATAATTGGGTGGATTTGCTACCTTTTGCTGAATACAGCTACATTAATTCAGTGCACTCGTCTACTGGTGTGTCTCCTTTTCTAGCGGTGGGAGGGTATGAAGGTAATCCACTGCCAAATATCCTACCCCCAACCGACAGTTCACCCTCCCCTTTTGAATCTTGGTGGGCTAAACTGCATGACTCCTGGCCCCTCATTGCCAAAACACTAGATCAGGCCAAAGCAGATTACAAAAAATATGCGGACCAGAATAGGGCTCCTGGTTGGGAGTTGGAGCCTGGAGACTCTGTTTATGTGTCCACTAAAAACATTTGCGGCTTACAGCCAAGCCGGAAATTGGGATGGAAATACGTCTGCCCTTTTAAAGTCTTGCACAAAATTTCCCCTGTGTCTTTTGAACTGGAATTGCCTAAGTCAATGAACTCTTTTCATCCTGTATTCCATTACAGCTTATTGAAAAAAAAACCCTGGGCCGAATTCCTGGCATCTGGAGATTCCAGCACCTCCTCCTCTGATGAAGGAGGGGGAGCCACATTTTGAGATTTCCAGCATTTTGGACTCTAAACTCAAACACGGTCGTTTGTTTTACCTGGTGAACTGGGTGGATTTTGGTCCTGAATGTAATGAGTGGGTGGTGGCTGATCATGTTCATGCTCCTCGATTGATTCGTGCTTTTCATAAATGTTACCCTTCTAAACCTGGTGGGGGTTGATTCTGGGAGGGGCAGGATGTCAGGTTCCCTGTCATGTTTTGCTTTTCTATGTCTATCCCAGTTGTAGGTCCCGGCGGGAGATTGGCATCAGCTTCCGCTCTGACGGTTCCTTCCCCCCCTCCCCTCCTCACCCCTCCTTCACTGGAATGAGCTCAGATGTTTTGCTAGATTCATGTTATCTCTGTTGCTGCACTTGTAACCTTGGGCAACTGGGCCTCCGCTTTTCCAGGTGTCTTTTGCGTGGGATTGCATGTAGGGAAATCACAGGGCTGGGGATGGGAAAGTAGCTCTGCTTACGCACCTTTTTTCCTGAGAAAGTAATGGTAGTACATTTTGGCGCTTGTTTATTCTTTTTCCATTGGTACCCGCGTTTTTACTCTAGTTTGAATTTACTATATCAATTCCTCCTCTTCTGTATCTGGTATCACTAACAACGCAAGTGTTTCCCGAAAGACCATTAAGAATAAAGACTTTGATTTGAAATACAAGGCCTGGCTTATTGGATCTAATCAGAAGTCTCACACCTTTCCCCTGGTGTGGCTAGAGGGTTGTTTATTGTAAATCCATCTACACACAGTGGATCTTTGGACCAAGTTTCTTGGAGGTAGATGATGTCATTTGGGGCCAAAAAGGAGTTGAAAGAGTTATCAGTTCTCTTGGAGGCCCAAGTTGTAATATCCCATGTCAAGAATTTAATTGTGTTTTGGACCTTGGGCCAAAGAGATCAATCCATGATCTTTCTTGGTTGATTGAGTGTCAGATTCAACCTTTTCATCAGCTAGCAAACTTTCTGCCCAGGTAGAGGGTTTTTCGGGAGTTGAGAGATTAAAAAGACCTGGAAGAGGTTGCTGCAAAGTGACCAACTCCTGTGTTATTAGGAATTCATGTGGTGGTGTAAAGTACCATCAAGTCACAGACTACTTACAATGACCCCATAGGATTTTCAAGGCAAGAGACATTCATAGGTGGTTTGCCACTGTCCACCTTTGCATAGTGGCCATGGGCTTCTTTGGTGGTCTCCCATCGAAATACTAGCCAGAGCTGACCCTGCTTAGCTTCCGAGTGACAACAAGATCAGGTAAAAATTACAATATGATCATACAAAGATCCAAGTACATCAAGAAATCAAAATTTTAAAAAATCAACAATTCACCCATCTATTATTACAATGAACTCCAACTAGCTCCCAGTCTCTCTCTGACATTGTGTAGTTCTCAAAGGCTCACCTTCATCAATGTTTCAATCAGCTGGAGAATTTATGTGATAAATCATTTCACATAAGAGGATTGATGACAATAAATAACTATACACATCCTATGGCAGTCGTCACTTTCTGTGTGCTGCAACCACTTGTAATGGAAGACCAGTCTCTCTTCCCATACATTTTTTGCTTAAAGAATTTTTTTTTAAAGATTGTTTTGTTTTTAAAAATGTGCATACACCCCACCACTAAACACATTTATTAAAAAAAAAAATTCTATTGAGGGCCTACTATGCCTAGGATTTCACCCTTTGTCACATGTAAAAGACTACAATCAGACAGTGGATTATACTATGAGGCCAAAATTTCTACTGTCATGATAATTTATCCAGAATAACCAATGCAAATATATAATCTAATATATGCACGGCTAATTCTCAAACCACTTCCTTGGAGGCTCTCAGTTTTATTTTATATTGTAAGTATGAGAGCGTCTGTGTATTAAAATCTTTGTGAACAACTTCTTCAAAATTTAATCAACAAAATCTAGAAGTAAGAATACCTTAATTTAAACCTATATAGTCCTACTGGGTATAATCCAGCATACACTTGTCTATCGATTCCGAGACTTTCAAAATGCCTGATTATAACTTCATTGAATTTTAAAAATATGTGAGTTCCAATATTATTTATTTTTAGATTCTTCTACCTTCTGGTTATAAATTGCCTGGAAACTCTTCATGCTGGTAGCCTCTTGCGTGGCACTGACAGGTTGTGAGAAAGGCTTTTCTCAAAGCCGTTGCTATATAGCAGATGGCATATTATTATTGGAAGGAGTAATTGATGTCACCATTGAGTTGACTCTGCCATAAGTACTTAATAATCAATTTTTGACCTCAACTGCTGTAAGTCCAATAATAAGAAATAGCTGCAACTGTGGCTATTATCTTCTCTCCCCCCCCCCTCACATTCTGGAGGCATGAAGTCATTTTGTTGGACATACTGAATAAGGTATTACAGTCAGTATTGAAATGAGCCATACCTGGGACATTATCTTTTTTTGTACAGAAGTTGATAGTCCATCTCCAGTTGTTACCTTCTGCAGTTAATTGCTATGTATAAATGTTGATTTTTATGCCTTTTTCCTCATTCATTGTTTATGTGGTGTTCTATTATTTATTTTGTAATTACATTGGATGATTTTGTTACACATCCATCCATCCCTGTGATATTCATGTTGTTACACAATCGCTTGCCATTCTGTTTAGAGTCCTTATTGTTTCTTTTTTTCTTCTTCTTTCCTCCTTGTGTGGCACTGCCTGAAAACTTACTATAAAACAGCTGCCATCTATATGTTATGTGCTGCATTTTCCTGTAATAATTGTTCTTATTTCTATTGAAACCTTGGCAATTTCTGTCAGAAGGAGGTTAATAAATAATTTCTGGGAACATTTAGGCAACTGACAAATTAAAGAGATTTTTCTGAACATTTCTTACTGAGTGCAAATATAACATTCTGTCTAACTATGCTCAAAGAAGATGTTGTAGCTGATAGGAGGACTGGAGCTTCAGAGACTGTGGGAAATTTGTCCCTTTGAAGTGCAATTAGTTTGTTGAAATTGCAGACCGCTTCATCAACCCGCTTACCTCACTGGTTTAATTATCTATGTCCTCTTTTGTCTGGACCTAGCAGTATACTGTGTAGCACAATGCCAATTAAAAAGCTTCCTTTTTGATAGTCAATAAAAGAAGAAAGGCTCAGTTATATGCTGTGCTGTGGTTCCAAAGTCCTGAGCAATAGAAGCTGGGGGAAACATGATAGCTAAATGACAAAAGGACTGGGCAATGAAGAGAGGTCTGAGAGACAGGGCTCAGTGTATGGTAGTTGCTAAGCAATTTTTAACACCATTTTTAACTCAGAATGCCAAGTTTTTAGTGCACAATACAATGCCAGACAACGGGGCGATGACCTTATTATACTAGCCTATACAGAGCTTCCTTTGAACTCCCCATGAATAAAATGAATGCCAGGTGGCCTTGTTTGGGGCTCAAACTACACCTTGCATGGAGTTCCAGGAATCTTTTCCATGTGTTCTTTCAACTTCAAGCCTGGGGCAAGCAGTCTGAGTGGGAGAAAGGAGCATGAAAAGAGGTTGCTTAGCCTTTTCTCATGCTGTCATTTTTCTGCTCAGAATCAAACTCCAAAACCTGTTTTTTTGCCTGTGATGAGAAAGACGCACTATCCCAAATCTATCCTTTTCCTTTTGTTCATGGGCAAAAAAAACCCCAGCTTGGAGTGTGTGATTAAGCAGCCTCTCTTAATCCACTCATTTTCTTCCCCTCAGATGTAGTTTAACCCAAGGTGCTCTGTATTAAAACAAAATTGTGGAACCTTATATTTTCTCTGAGGATGTCAGGCATAGCTTAACGGAACAATCCATTTGCCACTTGCCAGACTTACAGTGCTGTTTCTCTGTGTACCTGTACAAACTGCTGATTGTGTGGCCCCAAGCACAATCAGATTTATAGATGCTAGCTACCAACCACAACAATACACTGTCCTTCAAATCCTTCTCTTTTTTATTTTCTTCTTGTCACACATTGTACAGAAGCATATTTTATACTAATTTAGTTTTGAGGTAATATGAGAAAGGGCTGATAGCTTGAGACTATAAATTGACGTAGTCAAGTCCATATTTGGGGATCTCATCTTGTCATTTTCACATGGGAGGGGGAATGTTTGTGTGAATCATTCCTTACATAACAAACAGAAAAATGTACCACACAGTCCAGAATGTAAAGAACAGCAAGGCAAATGCACTGTGTGTGCAAGCAATGCCATCAAATATACAAACGTGTCAGAAAGAAACATAGAAACTATGAGCTGGAGCTAGACTAAGCTGGCAATTTCCACCATTTACCCTTTTTGTGCTGAGGACCCCCTCAAGTTTTTCCTAAGGGTTCGTTATCCTCCAGGAGCAGCATCTGTGAAGATCAATGGACTGCGGTGTGTGCGTGTGTGTGTGTGTGGGGGAGGAAAGTTCCATTCTATTGAGAAAAAAATAGAATGGATCCAACCCCATATTCAAAATAGAATTTGCATACCGGACAACAGGTTATGGTTAAACTCAGTTTGGTTTTCTACAGTAGGACATTTGTGTGTGAATATAAGGATTATTTAACTGTATAGTAAAATAATTCTTCTTTCTAAGGCAGGGATTGTGTCATGCATAATCCTGTTGATACACACTGATGCAATGGTGATGCCCTGCTTTTTCCTGAAATCTTTAATGTGAACTAGCAAAAGAAATAGCGATGTTGAAAAAGACTCACTGACTCATAGGACAGAAGAGAGGAAATACGCCTGTTCTAGTATCTCGGAAATTAACTAAAACTGAGTCGTAAACATCAGTCAATAAATGATATCCCTTCTGTCATTCCTTTCACTAAAACCATTTCTGTGTTTTGTAGAGACGTATCATTATTTAAAAGGGAGTTATCCACTCATTGTGGTGTCTAATGGAGCTGTCAGTGAGGTAATTGCCATAGTCACCCCTTATGTGTTTCCAAGTGTTCTCTCTCCTTTCTTTTTCAAACAGTTCTAGCCAAAAAAGTGATGATGACTATGAAGATTACCCAACCAACAAAACCTGGGTTTTGTCTTCCAAAGTCCATGAGAGTGATGTTACACTTATTTTAAATGGCCTGCTGGAGGGATATGACAACAAGCTAAGGCCAGATATAGGAGGTGAGTAGCATTTTCTTTTCTTTTTAATGGGAAGGAAGTGGAAGAGGGAATGAAACTGAAAATTATTTTACTTGATGGACAATGTAACAAAAGAAATGAACATGAATAAAATTCAATATGTACTTTACAGCTGACTAGAGTTTGTAAACAAAACTTTCTGAAACAAGTGGATAATTTTTTAGGCTTCTAAATAGTATATTTTAAACAGTCACCACTCATTGTGATCTTTAAAAAATAGCATCAGAGGATCCAAGTTGTATTACTTTCTATGGTTTTGATCCAAAGAAACACTAGTAGAGCTTCGTTCATCCTTGCTAACCAAAGGATGCTCCTGAGAGTCAGGAGAGTCTTGGGAACAGTAGTGGATGCAGTATAGAGGGCTGTAGCTTGAGTGAGGAATTCAGGAAAATTAGGCAACACTCCCCTTAAGTGAAAAGGATTCTTTGGATCCAACCCTATCTTTTTGACCGCATGTTGAGGAATCTATGGGTGAAGTGGGAACTGAAGTCAGCAGCAAAGGGTTCATTTCATAACTGTACTTTGCTATTCTAATATAGTATTAGATTGGATTTAGACTGGGGTAAGCTCTTCATAGGACAGTACTGTACCCCCCTCAGTAATGGGGATTAACTAAGTTATGGACCAGGTGTCTTTGTTTGTTGGTTGCATAGATATTAACATATAATGATAGGGAAGCCGAGAATAAGGAATCTAGATAAAAAGAAATATGTTATTGAACCTTAACTGTATGCACTAAGGCAGTTGCACTTGACTTTTCAGGAGGTGTGTAGTAGTGTTTGATACAAGTCCTAGTAGTTTCAGCAGGTCTTTCTTTTTTAATTTATTGAAGATGCACTGTTTATTTATTAAAGAAAAAGTTGTCACTTGCTGATGAAAAACATCTGGGGAAGTGGCAGGTCTTTCTAGCAATCTAGCATGGAGGCAAGCTGAGCCATTCCACTGAAACTATTAGCCAAAATATCTTCAGGAACAGTGTGTAGTGTCTAGTGTGTAGACAGTGTAGACACGCTTCTGTCTAGTGTGTAGACAGAAGGCAACCAGAGTACAACAGTTGGCTGAGAAATGACAGCTGAGGTGTGACATGATCCAAGTTTATAAGATTATACATGGGATAGAGCAGGTAGAGAAGGAAGTACTTTTAGTAAAAGGAAGTCCTTCTTCACCCAAAAAGTTATTAACACATGGAATTCACTGCCACAGGAGGTGGTGGTGGCTACAAGCATGGGCGGCTTCAAGAGGGAATTAGATAAGCATATGAAGCAGAGATCCATCAGTGACTATTAGCCACAAGGTATAGATAGGAACTCTTAGTCTGGGGCAAGTGATGCTCTGTATTCTTGGTGCTTGGGGCAGAACAGAAGGAATATGTCATTTAGCAGTGTGGGGCAGTAATGAAGAAGGCCAATCTAAGGAAATGAGAGCAAGAAATGAGTAATGAAGGATTCATTTGGGCTGTGGTTGTCAACTCCAGGTTGAGAAATTCCTGGAATTTTAAGGGCAGAGCCTGGGGAAGCCAGAGTTTGGGAAGGAGATGCACCTCAGCCAGGTATAATGCCATAGAAACTACTGCCAAAGCCACCATTTTGTCTTTGTAGTCTGGAGATCAGTTGTAACTTCAGGAGATCTCCAGGTTTTACCTTGTGGCTGGCAACCATAGATTGGATCAGTATTGAATGTTCCACACAGAATGAAAACACAAGACAACACATATATGTGTTCAAAATAGGTTTTATTTATGGCTGATCAACATTATCAAAACATCATCCAAACTATTTAGTGACACTTGGTGTTAACAGGTGGCCTATTATGCCTACCAGCATTATGAACAACCTCTCCCTGGCTCCGAAGTGGGGCCAGTATTACCTCCAGTTTAGCTTATTCTAGCCCAGCATTGGCATAAGCAGTGGGTGGGGTGGGGCACATCACAAGGCCACCCCTTCTGTAGTTTTTTCCCTCACACATGCAAACTTCATACCACAGTAAAGTTTATGGTGATGGATGATGTTTCCAAGGGACAATTTGCCAAGTTTCCATGGGACAATTGGCTCATTCTGTTCACAAACATTCCCCCTTTCTTTGTTAATAACAAATTAGTAGAGAATTTTTTGGAGATTTTTTAAAGTATCTGCATGTCACAAATATAACAGGAAGAAATCTTGCAAGTCCTGGGTGTGATTCAGAGTGTTGGACTGGATTGGCCATTGGCTTGATCCAACATGGCTTCTCTTATGTTTAAGCATTGTACTGGACCTGGTATATAATATTTGCGGCTAATGCTATGAGAACAGTGCCAAAGGAATGCAAGTCATTGTTCTATCAAAAACCATCAGGCTTTCTTTGTACCTTACTGTCCTCACAACTGGAATCATGTGTTGGTGGCGCATGCTGCAGGCAGTTCCTTTTTTTTTACATTTTTTATTGCTTTTATTCTAAAATCTACACAGAAATCAAAAGGGAAGGGTAAAGTACAAACTACAGGAGAAAGAAAAGAAACCACTAAAAACCCAAGTAGCAATTATTATACAATGCAAAAGTAGCTTACTAAAATACATCACTCACTAATGTTTAGACATATTGAAGGTGATATATAAAATTCAGTTATAATCAAAAATCCAATCATTTTAATTATATAAAGAACATCCAAGTAAATCGCTCTAGTTAGTAAAGTTCAAAATTTAGAAATAGAACATTTAATGTTTTTCTTTCTTTTTTCTGAGTTCATATCCTCATCTGGTATCAGGGGTGTTAGGGGCAGCCGCCCAAGTTCAGAGTCTGATTCTTCTTCAGTTGATGTTGATGATAGTTCTTCCTTGCTTCCTGGGTCATTTTCTTCTTCCAACATCTTGACATCCTATGCTGCTGTTCCTGGCTTATCTGTCTTCTGAAACTGCTCCAAAAATGCATTGGCTTTTGTAACAGAGTCTAATCTTTCTTTCTTGTCATTGTATTTGAAGAAGAGGCCTTCTGGTATAATCCATTTGTAGGGTGTGGAATTCTTTTGCAGAAACAAAACCAAGTTTTTGTATTTTTTCTTCTTTTTCCTTATTCCAAATGGAATGTCTTTTAATACTTTTATTTCTTTATCTTCAATTTTTAGGGTAGTCCCATTAGTCACCTTGAGTATCAGGTCTCTGATATGCCTTTTGGAGAATTTCACAAAAAATTCACCAGGCAGAATTTTTTTCTTCATATATTCTGAATATGTTCTGTAGACCATATCCATTTCACTTTGAAGATGTTCCGCTTTTAAATCCACAACCGGGCTCAAGGCATTGCTTAAAATCTTTCATCTCTGGGACTCCTTGAAATCTCAAAACATGATTTGACTTTTCCATTTGTAGTTTTAAAAGTTGATATTCATCAGATATATCAGAAAAGTTGATATTCATCTATTCTTTTCCACAACCTCCAATCACTTTTTAAGCTTGGTCGTTTTGGCATCTACTTCCTTCATCTCTGCAGCTGTTTGGTCTGTCTTTGATTTGGTGTCATTTAGCTGTGCTTGGAGGGTTGCAAAGTTCTCATTCAAAGTAGTCATCTCGTCCAGCAGAGGGCACAATGCAGCTGCTATCATATTGGGAAAATCCGTGGCTGCTTCTGGTCTTGTGACTGGAGCAGCTGGGCTGGCATTTCCTGAAAAAGGTTTTATTTTCAGCACCATTTTTTCCCCGCCATCTGCTTACTTGTTTACTTTTTAAGAAAAGTTTCAAAAGTCTCTATTGTTTGAAAACATGCTTAGTTTTCTCTTGATTTCTCTTTATTTTAGTTACTTGTTGCTTTAAAGCCCGTCCCCTCTTCAATATGTGCTTTACAAGGCTTTATTTTTCATGGGGAAAGCTCCGCCTTCTTGCTTTCTCTAAGGGGACATTTTGGCACTTGGCCATGTATCAGGATATTCATCTCAGAAGAACTCATGCTTCATCATGGATGTCTTGATTGAGTAAGGGAACTGCTCGGCTGACTGCCCACTTGTCCCAGTAAGTGTCCCTAAAGTCATTGCTGGTTCTGTGGTGGCAGGACCTTCGGGGCTCAGAGGAGCCTCAATCCCTTGGCAACATGCCTCAGGAGCAGCACCTCTTGTGCCCCATAGCTAGAAGCCCCCTACAAGGGCTCCAGGGAGGTTTGGGCATGCGAACCCTCCCATCCACCATTTCATGGATCGCGTCCCTTGAAGTGTCCAAGGAACATGTCTGCCATTTGGGTCACCAAAACTGGAAGTCCATGCTGCCAACAGTTCTTGACAAGCAAAGGAATTTGTAATACTCCATTGCATGTATTCTTTTTTTTCTGGAGCAATAAAATGTTGGGAAATGGTCCTACAGTATTTGCCAAAGATGACCCTAAAAGCCCTGTTTCAGGCATCTTGTGATGCTATATGTTAGAGTAGAGGCTGTCAATTAACACAGCTGATGCATTAGAGGTGCTTTCGTATGGCAAACACAGGCAAAAAAATATACTTTGCAATCTTTATACCTAATTAGGCCCCTAAAGGCAATGGGCATTTTAAGAAAGATAATAAACAATTAAAAATACATTTGTATAAAACCAGCTATTCAAGTTTTGGGTAGTGGTTTGTTTTGGTTTTTTTAGGATTAAATTAGCAACATTAAATATGTAGCTTTTGGTTAAAGAAACCGAGTGATGCATTTCTCAATATTAAAAATAAAGTTTTTTATGACTTCATTGATCCTGTGTTGAGTGATAAAATTAAGTTCCCTTCTTTCTATCAGATGGTTTAAATGAAAATCTTCAATATGTTGAGATTGTTCAGCTGCTTAAGCATTTTGGAGGGGTAAGGATTGGCCTCTTCACTTTCACTGATGAGAGTGGAGATTTTTTTCTGCACACCCTTAGACCAAGGCTCCCCCAGAACAATATTTATATTGCTTTTACACAAATGATGCAAATGTTATTGAACAGTGCTCCAAATAAAATCATGGAAGGCATATTTTCTTCTCGAGTTTTATACACAGTAATAAAAATAACTAAGAAAAAATGTGCTGCTGCAGCAATTAGGGGGTCAATAATGTGCTCAAAATCAAAAGTCCCCACTCCCAACCCACTTAATCGCACAAACCAGTGATGGGTTGGCTTGCAAACCACCTTTCATCCTTAGATGCCTTTGTGTCCTCACCAATTAACCCTAACGATGCTCTTAGTATTCCTGTGGTCGCTAGATATATCTTCAATCATCATAAAGGCCAAGGATAATTATGATTACTCTGACCTAGGATTGCCATCCTCCAGGTGTGGGATGGGGATCTCCCGGAATTACAATTTATTTCCAGGTTACAGAGCTCTGTTCCCCTGGAGAACATGGCTGCCTTGGGAGGTGGGCTCTATGACATTATACCTCAATGAGGTCCCTCCACTCCCCAAGCCAACCTTTCTTAGGTTATACCCCTAAATCTCTGCAAATTTACCAATCCTGAGCTGGCAACTCTACTTGGACCCCATGAACAAAGTGAAGTAGGTAAAAAAAAAAAAGATTCCCATCTGTACTATTTTGAAGGGAACTCATAAATTCCTGCTTGGTGCCATAAAGCAAGCAACTAATTCCATGTACTGGACCAGCTTGCGGCAAAATGCCTTGACTTCCTAGGAGCCTCCTGCATGGTTCTGACATAGGTACTGGTGGCAATGCTGTCACCCTGCTTGAGGAGCAGGAAATAGACCAGTGAATGAAGCAAAGTCAAACTGAGAGGAAAATGAGTTGTTGCTTGGCAAAATATTTATTTTCTATGGCATAATTGTTGGTACTGAATCACAGCGAGTGAGGTGTGCAGAGCCACTTGACTGCCCAAGTGACTTGATGAAACCCTGAGGAATCTGTATTTGTATTAGCAGGAGATTGTTCAAAGAATGCCTGTTAAAGAATATATTCTCTCTTACTATCAAACACCTATTCATGAGTGTCATTTTGTGTAGCATGATGAAACGGTGTTTCAAAACCAATTAAATTAACAATGACAATTTTCCAAATGTTGTTGTTGTGAGAGCCTAGTATCATTATATCTTCAGTTTCCTCTTTGGACCAAGTCAGTCATTTGTATTCATCCTTTGAATGTGAAATATCTGGTGTGATGTATCGTAAGTGACTTTAGAAACACTCTGCCCTTCAAACAAATGAAGCTAGCTTTATATGCGTATAAACAGGACTCTTTTTCTAGCAGGAACTCCTTTGCATATTAGGCGACACACCCCTAATGTAGCCAATCCTCCAAGAGTTTACAGAGCTCTTCTTACAGGGGCTACTGTAAGCTCTTGGAGGATTGGCTACATCAGGGGTGTGTGGCCTAATATGCAAAGGAGTTCCTTCTAGAAAAGAGCCCTGTGTACAAGCAAAATACTTGCCTGATTGATAATCTGATAAATGAAACAGCAACATGTGGGATCACAGCCCCTTATCTTGGACGACAGCATCAACTCTTTCTTTCTCATGTACCCACCCATCTCTTATCAAAGCTTACAGAGATCATTTTTTACACTTAGATGTCAATTTGGCCCTTGTGTGTTTAGAAATATCACACATAGACCTTATTTCTTTAAACATCTATTTAGTGTATGTAAGTGGTTAAGACACTGAACTGCAGACCGGTAGCTCAGCAGTTCAAGACCCGAGTGCTGCATGACGGAGTGAGCTCCTGTCTCTAGCTTCAGCTCCTGCCAACCTAGCAGTTCAAAAGCAAGAAACTGCAAATAGATAAACAGGTACTGCTTCGGTGGGAAGGTAAACAGTGTTCCATGTGCCTTGGCATCTAGTCATGCCAGCCACATGACCATGGAAACATCTTTGAACAGCGCTGGCTCTTCGGCATGGAAACAGAGATGAACACCGCATCCCTAGAGTCGTATTCAACTGGCTTCCAAGCAAGGGAAACCTTTACCTTTACCTAAATACATTTAGATTCATGTCTTTTTTCCTGCAGCGATAATAATAATTAATAATAATAAATAAATTATTCCTGCAGTGGTATTAGTGGCTCTTATTGTTTTTGTTACAGTGCAACCAACTGTTATTCGCACTGATATGTATGTCAATAGCATTGGTCCAGTGAATGCTATTAATATGGTAAGTAATATTTGTTTCTACATTTTATAGTACTGTATTGTGTGGTATTATCTCTTTGCTGGATGATAGATGATGTTTTAGAATAAGATATATACATCCTCTTTGGCTGTATTTATCATTCTTTAAAAAAATTCAATGCTCTAACAAGAGGTAATGTCTATTTTTTTGAGATATGAAGGCAAGGCAATACACTGAAGGAGGTGCTTATCATCTCTTATTATTGCACACATGAAATTTCCATACAGACAAAGATACCCCATTCATATGATTTAGCATAGAAGGGAACTGTATATGCAAGAATGATCTGGCCAGTACCTACATTATATAATTCCTGTAGCTAACATTGCAGGAATGTTTCTGTATCTAACATTAATGCTTACTTGTCAGCATTATTAGCTCATCTGAGCAGGGCCTTCTGCAGGTGCCAACCTGCAAATGGGTATCCATGTGCTTTCTCTGTTGTGGCCGCCACTAGATGGAATGGCCTGGCTGATAAGGTCAGGAAGGCGCCCACTCTCTTGGCTTTTTGCAAATGATGCAAAACTGAATTATTCCAGAGGGCTTTCCTACATAGGTAACAGAACGGTTAGAAAGCTACTTGGGTAAAGCTTAGGGACTGTGGTCTGTACTATCATGTAAAGCTTGGATTGCCTGTTGCTGTAAATAGGATCCTACTATGCAATTCTTGTACTGTTGAATGCTTCATATTAATACTTATGCCTTACTTCAATTCTGTTTTCAAATTTCTGGTTCGTTCCAAATTTCTACAGTACAAACCCTATTGCATTGTTTATCGGATGTTCCACCTTGTTGAGTATTTTAACAGCCTATGTGATCTGGTTTGAGTCCCAGTGGGAAAGGCAGATTATAAATTAGATAAATAAATATCAAAATTTAATTCCTACTTTGTTACTGAAGATCTGCCCTTGATACTATTCTTTTAAGCACACATTTAAGAAGAAGAAGAAGAGATTGGATTTATACCCCGCCCTTCACTCACTTGGAGTCTCAGAGCGGCTTACAAACTCCTTTCCCTTCCCCTCCCCACAACAGATACCCTGTGAGGTAGGTGGGGCTGAGAGAGCTGTTTCCCAAGCTGTCCTTGAGAGAATAGCTGGTACAGAGCTATGGCTTGCCCAAAGTCATCCAGCCAGGTACAAGTGGAGGAGTGGGGAATCAAACCTGGTTCTCCCAGATTAGAGTCTGCGCACTTAACCACTACACCAAACTGGCTCTCATGGTATACATGGTATATTTTCACCCATGTTCTAGCTGTTGGCTAGAGTTGTGGGAAGACCACGTAGGCATCTCAATCTAAAATCCAGTTAAGATAAAATGTTTTTCCTTGTAGTCCAATATTTGCTACACTAAAATGCAACACTTTAGGAAAGGGCATGCTAACCGCTGTCTTTAGATATAGCATTATATCAGCATTGCAAGAAGGTAGCACAAGCAATCAGGTGCCCAGTACTGTTGTGGATTTGGTTATGATGTGACTTTGTCTGTGTTTATGAAAGTGTTAGGAAAGTCTTGGCAACCAAAGCTATAGGAATTTTTTAAAATGAGATCCTGTTCAGAACTCACGGGATTTTGTTTAATATCTTTCATTAACTCTGCAGGAATATACAATAGATATTTTTTTTGCCCAAACCTGGTATGACCGACGATTAAGATTCAACAGCACTATAAAGGTGCTGAGGTTGAACAGCAATATGGTTGGGAAGATCTGGATACCTGATACGTTTTTCCGAAACTCCAAGAAAGCTGATGCTCACTGGATAACAACACCCAATCGGATGCTTCGAATCTGGAATGATGGCAGAGTACTATATACATTAAGGTACTTACACTTGTAAAATTTTGTTCAGTATAAATGCATGTGTGTCCAATATGAATGAGAAGATATATTTGTCATGCTATATTTATGAGGTGTATATATTGATGAATTTTAAGTAGCAAAATTAAACAAGAATATAACTATATGTTGTACTCTGTGGCAGGAAGCAGTTCTCTCATTTTTTTCATAGAATCAGAGAGTTGGAAGGAGCCATACAGGCAGGGGTCATTTCAAGCAGGAGCTTGGGGGAGCTGAGCTCTGAGAGTTAGTGCTAGCACACACACACACCCCACACACGGGGGAATGCCTAATTGTGTCATGGCTGCAGCAAAATGACCCCGTCCCCTGGAAAGGTCCTTGTTCCTCCGACCAGCCTTCTGAAGGCTTCAGCCACCACTGAAGCTATCCTCCCAGAATAGGGGTATTTCTGAGGCTTGGATTAGTAGGTGTCCTCTTTCTTTCTTTCTTTCTTTCTTTCTTTCTTTCTTTCTTTCTTTCTTTCTTTCTTTCTTTCTTTCTTTCTCTCTCTCTGTCTCTGTCTCTGTCTCTGTCTCTGTCTCTGTCTCTGTCTTTCTCTGTCTCTTTCTTCTTTCTTTCTTGCCTTCTGACATACTTCCAGTGATATCAGGGTGTGTGGCATATGCAAATAAGTTATGCTAATGAGCCCCTGCACCTCTTTTTCTACGAAATGACCCCTGCTACAGGCCATCTAGTCTAATGCAGGATCAACCTAGAGCATCCCTGACAAGTGTTTGTCCAGACGCTGCTTAAAGACTGTCAGTGAGGGGGAGCTGACCACCTCCCTAGGCAGCTGATTTCACTACTGCACAACTCTTACTGTAAAAAAGTTTTCCCCTAATATCCAGCCAATACCTTCCCGCCCTTAATTTAAACCCATTATTGTGGCCTGATCAATGCAGTGTACAGTGGGACTATGACATCTTGCTATTTGGACATTATGCCTATGTGTCAGGTTCCCTGTCATATTTTGGATTCGCTACTGTTTGCATTTACAGGTCCTCCCATCGGGAGACTGGCAGCCGAGTCCCTCCCCCTCACTCCTTCCCCCTCCCATCCCGTTTTGCCGTTTTCCTTTGCAGGCCCTGATTATCGCTGTTGTTGCCAGTTAACCTTGAGCTGTCTCACTCGCTGCTCTTCCAGGTGTCTTTGCGTGGGAATGCAAGTAGACTCGTACACGGGGGCATGAGGGAGGGATTATAATTTGCTCACACGCCTTTTTCCATGGGAATGCAATGGTTTGGGGATTTTCATGCTTTATGTTTTTACACTGATTGGTGCCTGTCATTTCTCTACTGTTTGAATCTTGTATAATAAGTCCCAACCCCAGTTCCCTGGTATCCCTAACAAAGTACGTGTTCCTGAAAGACCATTAAGACAATAAAGGACTCTGTTTTCACACAAGGCCTGACTTATTGGTTCTCATCAGAAGTCTCACACTATGTTGATACACCCCAAAATTGCATTAGCCTTTTTTGTCACTGCATTACACTGGCTGCTCATATTTAACATACGGTCCACCAATACCCCAAGATCTTGTTCATACACACACTGTTGCACAGAAGTGTATCCCCCATCCAGTATGTGTGTTCCTCATTTTTGTTACCCAGATGTAGAACTCTGCACTTATCCTTGTTAAATTTCATCTTGTCCACATCCACCCACTTTTCCAGCATGTTCAGATCTCATTGGATTTTATCTGTCTTCTGGTGTGTTTGCTGCTCCTCCCAATTTGGTGTCATCTGAAAATTTAATGAGTAGCTCCTCCACACCCTCATCCAGACCATTTATAAAAAATATTGAAAAGTACTGGGCTAAGAACCGAGCCCTAAGGCACCCTACTGGACACCTCCCTCCATTCAGATGAAATGCCACTGACAACTACTCTCTGAGTCCGGTTCTCCAACCAGTTCCCTATCCACCTAACTATCCTTGAGTCCAGTACATAGTCCTCTAATTTACCCATCAGAACATCAAACAGAGTATTCTCAATGCATGAAAACAAAATCTTGAGCTTCCATAATAAAATGAAAGCAAGCAAATTTACTGCAGAATGACTTTAAGGTAGGGTTGCCAACCTCAAGGTAGTGACTGAAGATTTCCTGCTCATACAACTGATTTACAGGTGACTGAAATCAGTTTGCTTGGAGAAAATTATCACTTTGTGGCATTATACCCCAGTAAAGCCCCTTCCCTCCCCAAACCCCACCCTCTTCAGGCTCCACTCCCAAAATATCCAGGTATTTCCCAACCCAAACCTGGCAACCCTGCCTTAAGGAGGGAAGGTTTTTCCATGTAAGCACCAGATACTGAGAGCTCATAGACCAGATGATATTCAATAACTGCTGTTTTCTAGATTGGAGTTTGCAGTGGATGAAGGGATTGAGGGCCAAAGTGTAGCTTTCTCCACTGCTGCATGACCCAGCACAGCTGTGGATCAAGACTATGTTCTACATCATTTTAAACCAGTTTAACTGTTGTGGTTTTCCATACGGGAATTGTCATTTTTCAAGAAAGTTTATTATCCTGTGAGATTCCTTCTGATAATTCAATTCCCAGAATGAATATAAGAACATAAGAGAAGCCAATGTTGTATCAGGCCAATGGCTCATCCAGTCCAACACTCTGTCACACAGTGGCCAGAAATACTAAGTGCTATCAGGAGGCCCACCAGTGGGGCCAGGACACTAGAAGCCCTCCCACTGTTGCCCCCCCCCCCCAGCACCAAGAATACAGAGCATCACTTGCCCCAGACTGAGAGTTCATATCTATACTTCGTGGCTAATAGCCACTGATGGACCTCTGCTCCATATGTTTATCCAATTCCCTCTTGAAGCCGTCTATGCTTGTAGCTGCTCCCCCCCCCCCCCGAGGCAGTGAATCCCATGTGTTAATCAGTCTTTGGGAGAAGAAGTACTTCCTTTTATCCATTCTAACCCACCTGCTCAGCAATTTCACTGAGTGCCCACAAGTTCTTGTATTGTGAGAAAGGGAGAAAAGTACTTCTTTCTCTACCTGGTCTATCTCATGCATAATCTTATAAACCTCGATCATGTCACCCCTCAGTCATCATTTCTACAAGCTGAAGAGCCCCAAGTGCTCTAACCTTTCTTCATAGGGAACGTATTCCAACCCTTTTATCATTCTAGTTGCCCTCCTCTGCACTTTTTCCAATGTTATAATATCCTTTCTGAGGTGTGGTGACCAGAACTGTACGCAGTAATCCAAATGAGGTCGCACCATCGATTTATACAGGGGCATTATGATACTGGCTGATTTGTTTTCAGTTCCCTTCGAATAATCCCCACAGCATACCGCTGGCCTTTTTTATTGCAGTTGCACGCTGTCTCAACATTTTCAATGAGTTATCTACTATGACTCCAAGATCTCTCTCTTGGTCAGTCTCTGCCAGTTTGGACCCCATCAACATGTATTTATAGTTAGGATTTTTGGCCCCAATGTACATCACTTTGCAGTTGGCCACATTTAACCCTATTTGCCATGTTGATGCCCACTCGCCCATCCTTGACATATCCCTTTGGAGTGCCTCACCACCTGGTTCTCACCACCCTCAACAATTTCATGTCATCCACAAATTTAGCCACTTCACTGCTTATTTCCAACTCCCAATCATTAATGAACCAGTTAAAAAGCATCGGAACAAGTACTGATCCCTGTGGTACTCCACTGCTTACCTCCCTCCACTGAGAAAATTGCCCATTTATACTCTCTGTTTCCTATTAATTAGCCAGTTTTTGATCCACAAGAGGACTTGTCCTTTTACCCCATGACTATTGAGCTTACTTGGGAGCCTTTGATGAGGAACTTTATCAAAAGCTTTCTGGAAGTCAAGATAAACAACATCTATTGGGTCCCCCTTGTCCACATGTTTGTTCACTCCCTCAAAGAACACTAACAGGTTAGTGAGACAAGATCTTCCCTTACTGAACCAATGCTGAGTCTGCCTCAATAGTTTTTGTTCATCAATGTGCATTGATGTGCATTTTGTAACTTAGACAAAATGAAAGTTGCAGCTGTCCCCTCTTGTGGGCCCAGGAGAGGGAGCAGGATCATGCAAGGCCTTGCCATGTTTTAGATAGCCAAAGGGAAAGACTCCAGAAATGGTTATATATGTGTCCTCATGTTCTGATCAAGATATAAATTAAGACACAGGCTGGAAAGAAAAGGTACTCTGTAGACTTTGGAAGTTTTCTGAGCAATACTTTTTGAGCAATGAAAATTACGATTGAAAGTAGATACGATATTATTATTTTTCTTGATAGATTGACAATAGATGCTGAATGTCAGCTTCAGCTACACAATTTCCCAATGGATGAACATTCTTGTCCACTGGAGTTTTCAAGCTGTAAGTAGTAAACTAAAAAACAATGTTATTAAAATAACGTAACAAAATATAGTTAAATCTATGTGGTGTATTGACTGAATTAGGATCTGGGAGGCCAGTTTCAAATCCTCACTCTGCCATGGAAACATGATGCATGCCTGTAGGCCAATTACTCTCGCTTAGTCTAACCTACCTCACAGGGATGCTGTTGTGAAGATAAAATGGCAGGGATGATATTGTAAACTGCTTTGGGTCCCCACTGGAGAGAAGTGTGGTATAAATAAATAAAACAGATCAATAATTGTGCAGCACTCAGCCAAAATAAGTTTGTCAGTTCTGGGTATCATTGATTTCTAGATATGGTCTGTCATAGCTTCACATTTTGAACAACTGATAATCTGCTGTAATGATGAATAATATATGAATATCAGGTATGGCCAAATGCTGTACAACAGAAGCTTTCAGATGATGACTACTATCATATATTCAGATACCCACAGAGTACTCAGCATTAAAGGACATTAAAAGGTCACCTACCCACCTCCAGATTTCTACTGTCCTTTTTTCTGTTTCTTTTCCCCACAGTTTTCTTTTAGTTCCCTTTACCTGAGAGCTATTTTAATTTGCAACTGAAAGCCTCTGGAGGAAGCCTAGGTTTCACTCTGTTTCCTGTGAGAAACTGGTAATCTGGAACATCATCTTGTGAAAGAATCCAACCCTCATTCTAGCCTCCTAATGTTGCTGCTGCTCGGTATAGTCCCACATCAGTCCACACAGTGCGACCGGAAAGCCCCACAACAACTTGGCCTGGGTCTTTTTGTCCCACTTCCCTTGCACTTCATTCTGCCAGTCTGTCCTCCACCATAGATGAAAACAATTGGGTACTCCAAACATGGATTGCTTAGTATGCTGTCAAGTCTGACACTGTGTCATCTGCCTTCAGATCATTATTTCAACCAATGAATAAAAGACAACCTTAAATAAGAACTGGCATGTTTTTACATGTGGGCCATGGTGGCTCAGAGGTTAAGACATTGAACTGCAGACTGGAAGGTCAGTAGCTCAGCAGTTTGAGACGCTAGTATCACATGACAGAGTGAGCTCCAGTCTCTGGGCCCAGCTCCTGCCAACCTAGCAGTTTGAAAGCAAGAAACTGAAAGTAGATGAACAGGTACCACTTTGGTGGGAAGGTAACTGCATTCCGTGTACCTTGGCGTCTAGTCATGCTAGCCACATGACCACAGAAATGTCTTTAGACAGTGCTGGCTCTTCGGCGTGGAAATGGAGAAGAGCACCACATCTTTAGCGTCAGATTCGACTGGCTTTTGAGCAAGGGAAACCTTTACCTTGACCTTTATGCTTTTACATGGAACCATAGAGCTGCAAGATTCATTTCAGCACACTTCATTCCATGTAGAATTCACTGCAGGGTAACTAATCGTCAACTATATAGTGAAAACTAGCAGTTGTATGAATCCATGTTGTTATATAATTCATAACATTTCTTCGACTGTTTCTCTTCTTTCATCTCTTAAGCCAAACTATGTAGAACTTTTAAAATACATCCTCCCCACAGCCACACAACAGCTGCAGAGAACATCAGTTTAAAATTCTGTAAGGAGTTCAGCTTGGGACCACAGCAAAGGAGGATGGGCTCCTGCCTCCTCCCATGCTATTTTCCCATTTGCTCCTCTTTGGAGCCACATGTGCAGTTTTCTGTGGATTTGCAGCTGCTAAGTGGGGGGGGGGGTTACTCCTCCTGGGTCCATTTTGGCTCAAGACAATGGCATGGGGAGGAAAGCAGGAACCCCTCCTCCTCCACTTGCATAGCTCCTTCACCTACATTGCTTCATTTAAAGTTGCACATGGGAAAATCTTCCTTGTTGATACTGTTGGACCTCTCAGTGGCCAAATACTTGACCACTCCATTCTTATTCAGTATCTTGAATATGGAGTTGGTATTAAGGGTGTAGCCATTTAGTGGTTTCACTCTTTTATGTCTGATTGGACACAGTAAGTTTCTACCAGAGGTGCAAAATCAGCTGATTGGAATGTATTATATATATGAGGCCACTAAATGAGATTGTCCAGATCTTTGAGGTTGCGTGTAATCAACATGCAAATGACATCCAGCTCTATATTTCATTATCCAAGCCTCCAGATGTGTCCATCTTAATTCTGAATTGGCGCTTTAAGGCTGTGATCAGGTAGCTAAGGCAGAACAAACTGAAGCTGTATCCAGAGAAGACATAGGTAATGCTGATCAGGAAAGCTAATAAGACTGAAACCACTTGTTCTAGATGGAATGATGTTGGCTTTTTCTGAACTGGTTAAATGCTTGGGGCTTCTCATGGACCCTGCCTTGCCATTTGAAAAACAGGTTGGCATGGTGGCCAGATGTGCCTTCGATCATTTAGGTGCATCCTGATTTGCCAAGTTTCTCCTTACTTGGACTCAACTGATCTGGCCATACTGATCCATGTTTCTGTAAAATTGTGGTTGGATTACTGGAACAAGATTACATGGGCTGCCCTGAAAGATAACCCAGAAACAACAACTGGTCCGCAGTATGGCAGCATGACTGCTGTCAGGGGCTAGGTGCTGAGAACCTATGTTGCCCATTTTGAAACACCTACATTGGCTGCCAATCCCTTTCTGAGTTCAATTCAAGGTGCTGGTTATGGCCTTTAAAGGCCTTCATGACCTGGAACTCACATATTTGAAGGACTGTCTCCTTCCATGTGCCCTGGAATGTCAACTATAGACATTAGGCAGCCATCTGTTGGCTTTCCCACCACTTAGGTGGTGGTGCCTGTCTGGCATTGACTAGGCCTTTTCATAATGTTTTCAGCTCTGTGGGATAGGCTCTCTGAAGAGGTGAGAGGGACCTCCTCCTTCAAGATTTTCAGAAGGTGCTGAAAGGCCTGCCTATTTTGTTAGCCAAATTGCTCTGTTCTTTAATAAAGATGGGGAATTATGATAATAATGTGCAATTGGCATAACTATAGCATCAGACCTCTGTATACTGGAGTTGTTTTTCCCAAGAACCCAGAAACAGATGCAGAAGCTAGATTACTAAAGCAGTGATTTCTTTACTAAAGGATTCTTAAACATACAAACATAAAACCAAGCATTCACACACAATAGAGAACTGAGGAAGCAGAGGTGATTGATAGCTTAGGGGGGGTCAGTTATGGGGTGATACTACCTGTCCAGATGTGCAGAGGTCCATTAAGAAGGAATTGTGGCCTAAACCCAGAGGGTTTAGGGGTGGACTGCCAGTTGGCATCAGGGAAGAAGCACATGGTCTAAAACCATGTGGTCACAGATATAGGCATTGGAAAACAATGCAGACCAATGGAAGGTCTTGGGGGCTGGTCTCAGGTGAGAACAATAGATCACCTGGATCAATGATGAGTCTCAGGGGTGCATGGCATCAGGATGGGCAAGGCCTAGATGTGGCCAATGAGTTTTCAGAGGGGGCAGAGTCTGGATTAACAACTGGAGCCTGGTGTGCTGGGGCTAGCTGAATGGATTTTATGAACACTGATGGTTCTGCCACGGCAGTTGAATAGGTTCCCAGATACAGACAAAAGAGTGAGATGGGCCCCTGATTAGCATCAGGAAGGATCGTTAATAATTTGAATGTTTGGTTGGTTTGTCTTGGTATCCTGAGGGATGGATCAAGGAAAGACAATGAACATAGACATGAGGTGACACAAAAAGGGCTGGGTGAGGTTCTGGAGATAGAAGGACTAGTTGCCAGATGGCCTCTGAATAGCCTTTAGAAATGTAGATACTTCATCTGGTGGAACCCATGGTTATTCCATAAGCATAATCTCTTCTAGGTGGAGGGGGAAGACTGGAGGTTTGCTTTGAGGGTGCCTTTTGAAACCTGAATATGAAATCCCTGTTTCCAGAGCTATGGCTTGCTCTGTGTTTCAGAACCAGGAGTGTCTTCCTTTGCCTGAGTTTTGTGGGTCTTTGGATCAAGTTAGAAGTGGGGTGCCCCTTGCCATTGGGGCTACCCAAGAGTAAAGGCAGCACCTCTGGCAACAATTTGCCAGGGCTTTTGAGAAGGATGGGAGGGATTTGGACATGCTATTTTGTCTTTGGATTTAGCTGGGGATATTTTAACTGTTACTTTAAGCCACCTTGGACCAAGAGGATGTGCAGGACAGAAATGTTTTCATAAATGCATAAATAAGCCAAACTGAGCCCCCACAGAGTTTTTAATGGACATTCCTTGCAACTTCTGGATGGCTGGGGAGAAAGTGAGTGGGAGCTAGGAAACCTGAACCCAGCTCATTTTAAAAAGTGATGTGTAGTTTGGTCCTCTGTGCATTCAATAAGCAATTCTGTCTGCAAGCTGGAATTAGTTATACAGCGATAGGAAAGTAACAGTGCATTGATGAAAATGTTGATGGACGTGTGATCTTTATTGTTTTAAAGATGGTTATCCAAAGGAAGAAATTGTTTACCAATGGAAGCGCAGTTCTGTAGAAGTGGGAGACACAAGATCCTGGAGATTATATCAGTTTTCATTTGTGGGGCTCAGAAATGCAACGAATGTGGTAGGAACAACTTCAGGTAAGTGCCACTGCTTTAACGAATCAATAACCTATTTTGTGAAGGCGTCTGCAACATGTATGATTGAGAGAGGGACAACAGTGTGCTGGCTGTGCAGTCAAAATGCGCTATTGAGAGACTCATGGGATATTTCTATTGCTGGACTATACACTTCAGACGATACTCTGAGATGCTCCATCCTATAAAAATGCCTGCACATGTAAAAATAGCATGACTGGGAAAATTGTCCACCCTAATCTATCCCTGGCATTCAACATTTGCACACGTGGATATCTGCATTCAGGAATTTAATATCCCAACTATAGTCTGAAATTGTATCATCCAGCAACAGATACCTCATGTGAAGTTGTTGATTTTCATTCCAATCATAACTGGAGTTACATCCTTCTAAGTCCAGAGAAGTCAATGGGCTTAGGAGGGTGTAGCCCTGTTGAAGACTTCACTGTGTATAATTTGACTCTTAGATTCTGATAGATGTCTTCAGGGTCCCAGCTTGGGTTAAATCAAGCCTGTTCTACGGGGAGAGGATAGTCTCTTGAACACAGGCTTTGATTTGGAGCCTGGATGAGCAGGATTAATGGATCCTTGATTGTGCCTGTGATGTCATCAGATGTGCTGCAAGATAAAGAGATACTCAGGAGGAAGTTTTTGTGGCATTATCTCAGCACCTTTTGTGATATGCTCCTGAAGCAGCAATGCCTCATTCTGCCCTTTCCTCCGGGTCAGCAGTAAATCAAGCAATCAAATACTAAATTAGGGACTATATGTACTATCCCCCCCCCCCTCTGTCTGTTTGTATCACCCTCAGTGTACATAGGTATCAGAAATTGCAATGACAAAAAGAAAGTGACTCAGAACAGCCTATTATCAAATTGCTTAACTTGGCAATGCACGCACACGCACACACACGCACAAATTAGGATTTAAGAAAGGATCACCTGGCTGGAAATGAATGACATGCTTTAAACCTGTGCATACCATCTTGAGAGTATGTCCCATTGCATTTTATGGGACTTGCTTCTGAGTAAACCTGCATAAGATTGAAATCCCAAAAGGTATACTATAAAATAAGGTCAGCTGTGGTAGTGATCAGACCAGTGTTCCATCCAGTCCAGCATCCTGTGGCCAATCAGGGAAGTGCACAAGTTGGGCCCACAGGCAGTAACCCTCACCAGCTGACTGTTCCTGAACATGTGACTAGCAGAGCCATTAAGTGTCTGAAAAGGATTCAGCTGTCATGGCTAAGTGCCAACAATATATTATTCTCTGTAAATTTATACTATCACCTTTTATATTCATGTAAACCTAGGGCTATCTCATGGCAGTGAATCCAGCAAGTCAACTATCTGTTGTATGAAGCAGTACTTCTTTCAGTCTGTCTTGAATCTAATAACAATCAATTTCATAGGGTGACCCCAAATTCTTACATTAAGGGAGAAGGGGGAAAGTTAGACTCCATCCACTTTTGTAGACCTCTATCATGTTACCTCTCAGTTGCTTCCCCGCCCAATAAAAATTCCAGGAACTTTAGCCTTGCCACACAATACAAGCACTTTAACCCCACAATAAATTTGTTGCCTACCCAACACCTTCCATGATGAACACAGATACAAAGAATTTGTTGAAGTTATCCACAATCTCCTAACGTACTTTAAAGGTGTCGGTGAAAGCCCAGTCTAATGCTTGCCGATGGGCCAATGGTCGACTTTCCCCCGTCTGATCGTTCCAGTGCACAAGCAGCCTGTTGAGATGGTCTGAGTCCAGACCCTCCCGAATGGCCACCATTTAAAAAACATTCTTAACGATATGCGCATAAATGCATAAACGTGCGATGGCCACAGAGCTCCGCTCAAACGTTCCAGACAATTTCACGTTTCTGAATGGCCCGTGAAATTTATGAACTTTGTTAATTGAAATGGTACCTAGAGAAAGGTATCACTGGCGGTGCTTTTACCATTCAAGTCCATGTATGTGCAGAAAAACAAGTATACAGTGAGGCACATATGCACATGCACAAACAGATTTTTTTTAAAAAAAACCCTGACCACACGGCTCCTTCAGGTAGACGCCATTTAGGCAATTCACTGTGGAGTCTGCATGTGGTAAGGTGATTCACGGGGGAGCTCTCTGGTCATGCAACACTGGATAAAAAGGATCGGGATCAAATAAGAGACAGGCCAATGGCGGGATTAGCTGCCCGTCTGAACGCACCCTCATTCCCTCTTTTGGTGCTGATTTTCATTTACCCCCCCCCCCCAGCCTTTCCATCATGTGCATACTGTCACAATGCCTGCAATTTACAATACCACTATGTCCATATTTTCTTAGTGTTCCTCCACAAAACCTTTTGAATCCTATTTATTGTTTTAATAAAGACCTTATTTAAATCAGTTTGGTGTAGTGGCTAACATCAGCGGACTCTAATCTGGAGAATCAGGTTTGATTCCCCACTCTTCTACATGCAGCCAGCTGGGTGATCTTGGGTCAAGCACAGTTCTCTCAGAGCTGTTCTCTCAAGATCAGTTCTTGAAAGAGCTCTCTCAGCCCCACCTACTTCACAGGGTGTCTGTTGGGGGGAGAGGAAGGAAAGGAGATTGTAAGCTGCTCTGAGACTCCAAGTGAAGGGCAGAGTATAAATCCAATCTCCTCCTCCTTCTCCTTCTCCTGTAAATAGCCACATCTCTGACATGCTTGTTTGTTTTGTGTTTCTTCATGATAAAGAATGAAGAGACAAGGGAGAGGGATGAGTTTGTCTAGTGGCCCTTTAAAGAAAATGCCCACCCCATCACCAGGCATTTGATTGCTGGCAATTGTACCAGCTTTTCTCCTTTGAATAAACAGATACAGGGGGAGAAAGAAGGAGGAGAAAGTGAAACTTAAAAGAAAAATGAGTGCTAATAATTCAATCACATGGCTCTTTCTTGGCCAGGGAAGACAATTTTATCATTCACCTCCCTACTCTAATCTGGGAGAACCGGGTTTGATTCCCCACTCCTCCACTTGCACCTGGCTGGATGACCTTGGGCAAGCCATAGTTCTGTACCAGTTATTCTCTCAAGGACAGCTTGGGAAAGAGCTCTCTCAGCCTCACCTACCTCACAGGGTGTCTGTTGAGGGGAGGGAAAGGGAAAGGAGTTTGTAAGCCACTCTGAGACTCCCTTGGGGAGTGAAGGGCGGGATATAAATCCAATCTCTTCTCTCTTCTCTTCTTCTTCTACAATTACCAACAAAACAAAGGATTAAAAAAATCCATCCATCTGGTTTCCTGGCTTGGACCAGTAAGGTACAGCAAAAAAGCCTTGCCTACAAAATTGCTTGGTTCAGCATCCATTCAAGTGGGGTTAATAGAAAGTATTGCAATGGCATCGATGAAAACTGTATTCCATTTTATATAGAATTAGCATTTTGTTTATTTACAGATTTATGTCACCTCTTGTCCCTTTTTTATTTAATTACTTTTTTTCTAGATAGCAAAAATCAGTAAATTTTGAAAGTATATGCATTTTGTATTCTTTTCTCCGGTGCTTTTTCTATTTTGGGGGTGGGGGGTGGGATGTGTGAATCATTTTATGAGGTTCTGTGCAACATTAAAAGAGAATGATTGTTGAAGGAAATGATCCATTCACATTAAGCAAGCACAGCCTTCCTAAGGGACCATTAATCTAATTTCAGATGCCATAGCAGTGGTCTAACAGTGCCAATGTAATTGAAATATTTCCCATTAATGCACTTATGCAAACTGGTCCTGTCCACTTACTTAAATAAAGGGATCAGTATTAATTGTGCATTTGTGTACAGTAAAAGCTCAATTCTTGCCAATATTTTTAAATCAGAAATAAAAGATGCTTTCCAAAGATTATTTAGCCCTGTTGAATTTTACCTACTGGGGATATGTTATAAACCTTTGAAGAACAGTCATCATCTTCCCCCGTAAGAATCTTTTCTTCTCTTATGAAAGCAGGCATTTCCATTTACTATCGATAATGTGAATTGGGGGAAAAAGCTAGGAGACCCTGCTAAGAACAGTGGGGAGCCTCTGCTACTCTTTCCTCACCCCAGAATAAGAGAGATGAGTGTGGTTTTTTTATTATGTTTGGAACTGTCTTCCGGCAGCAAGTGTGTGTGCCTAAGGTGTTTGGAATTAATTCCATTTAGTCCTATTGATTTTGGTGGGCCATCATGTTCTAAAATGGGTAGCTCTACAAACTTAAGTGGACTTAAATGCAAACTCTCCGGCTTCACTGATTTATGAACTAGACAGGCAACCTGTGTCTCTTCCAGATACCATCTGCCATTTTATCGAACAGCTAACTGGAGAGGATTTGTTCATCTAAGTGCAATTTCTCTGAGTTCATAATCTTAGCTATCCTCTTGCCCCCATACCCAGAATAATGATGCCAAACACAATAAAATGGGTTCAAATACGGTGAGCTGTTTAAGACTGAAATGTGGACTTAATAAACTCACAGACATGGTAGTGCAGGTTCCCTAAAGTGCTGCATAATATGGGTGCCTAGATCTGGGCAATCTGGCTCTGAGTCAAAGCTCAATATGAGCCAAAAGTCTCTCCTCACTTTTCTTTGTGTGCACAGAAATCTGTGCTGAGATGCACTGATCATGATCAGCCCCCCATTGGTCAGCCTATAAGGGTTCAAGTGATAATGCCTATCTCCAATAGGCCTCTCATTTACCCACACAAGTGAGGAATTACCAACCCCAAGTTGTTGTTTGTTTGTTTCTTAAATGTGCTTTAAAACACTGTAATAATGGTTACTGTAGCTGCCTTTGCCTTATTTCATGGATGCCATTGCTCCATCCCTGGTGAGCAGCCGATTGCCTTCACTACAGTTGGAAACAATGGTTCTGCTTTTCCCTCCATGTGTTGCTTAAGCATTTTGTCACTACTCCCTGGTTCTTTAATTACATATAAATGGTTAGATGGAAGATTAAAACAAATCCTAATGTGGATCATTTAAATTAATGAAGCACACTCTCTACACATTCAAGTAGGTTTTGCTATATTTTTAATGTTGCCTTCATTGCACAGTTGCACTGTAAAGGGAGAAAATCACTAACAAACAATTAAATAAACAAACAAAAATTACCTAATGGAAACTGCTAGTTAAATCTTTCAGATCTAAATAACACTTGACACCAGAATATCTGAAAATTATAGAGGAAAAAGTAGGGAAGACAAGCCGTTTGTTCCTTACAAGAAATCTACAGCCATGAAATTCTACAATTCTCCATTCAACGCCCCAGCTCCAGATTGCTGATACAGACAATTATCCAAACACGTGGGAAATGTAGGGGAACCTTGCCACTTTGTAAGGATCCCAGCCTTTACCACACATAAGAATGCAGGGTAGAAAAACAAGTTAATACTAATACAGAACACCAAGCAATCACATGGCAACAAACCCAGCTAATGAGAAACTGGTTCTCTGTATTGATTTAGTATATAAATGGTAATGCTGATGCATGTCAGAAGCATATATTCTGGTTGGGTTATATTAATCTTATTACAGGTAGGTAACACCAATTTAGGTATTGCTGAAACCTACCAGGGAAGTCCCAAGGAGCTCCAAAATGCATCTGTGCTACTTGATCCAAAATGGAATCTTTATTCCTGCTTTATTGGCTCAAGTAAGTGAGCTAAGTAAGAATACTGTTATACAAGTATTCATTCTCAGAAAAGGGAGTAAATTCCTCAAATATACCAGTTTTATGTCCCTTTCTCCAGCCGGTGACTACATTTATTATTAGTATCGTCCTCACCTTGTATCATGTAACTCAGGTCAGTTGCTGAAATCACAGAGATTTGCTTTACTGATGTGCTTATGTAGCATTCTGAGCACAGCACATTCTGGTTTGGTGGCATGAGAAGATGAGTGCTGTCTGTGGATTGTTTTTAGACAAGATTATCACTTTTGCCCATCGGTATGATTGTATGATTTGGGGAAAGCATGTGTAGTATAAATCTCTATCTCAATATGTACAGCCTCACTAAAAATACTGTTCTTTCAGACCCACTTCATCTGCCCCTCTTTTTCTCCTATTCTCATCCGCCCCCCTAAACTGTGCACGCTATCTTGAAATTACTGTTGCCTGTGAATTCATTATACTGGTTGTAAAGGCTTCTCAGCTTGTTCAGATGATTAGAGCACCTGAATTAAGAGAACAGGGGAGGAAGGAAAAAGGAGAAAACATAGCTGTAAGGTGCAGCAGTAGAGAGAGAAATAGATTTCCACTTGCATTACATTCATACCTACTTTTATGCTATTCATGAAATACAATGGCCTACACAAATAATGGTGGTGATAGGAGAGTTACTAATATTTCTTGTCAGAAGTTATTTGCCACTCATTGCAGAAACAGGAAGGGCTGCCAAGAAGAATGTAGCCAATTATAGAAGAGAGGCTGATTTTGATTCTGAAACTATGATGGGTTTGTTTGAAAGAGATTGTGGAAAGTAGCTGTGAGAAATGAGATTGCAAAATCCTCAGTAAAAGCAATCTGGAAGAGTGGATTCCTGTGTTGTTGTGGGTTTGACATGGTATATTATTATTAGGGGTAGGCATTTGGCATGAACTGAGCTGAAAAAATACCCCCAAAATACCTTATTGCTATTCTCTGGATATTTTTTCAGCTGGTTACCAAGTGGGCTACTTATTTGGCTATCTAAAAATGGCTGACTTGAAAAATCCCAAAAATATTCGGGATGTTTTTGGACCACCAGATAGCTACAGTTAAAGGGCATTTAAAGGGGTCTCAGTCACTTTAAATGCCTTCTGAGTGAACTCTCAGCTTGGAAAAGGCATTTAAAGGGACTGTGAGTCCTTTAAATGCTTCTGGAGTTCACTCACTGTGGAGTCACATGGCTTGGAGAAAGCATTTAAAGAGACAACAATCCCTTTAAGTGCCTTCAGAGTGATCTCTCAGGCTGTGCTTGGAGAAGGCATTTAAAGGGACAATGAGCCCTTTAAATGCCTTTGGAGTTCACTCGTGAAAGAGTCGCATGGCTTGAAGAAAGCATTTAAAGGGTCTGTGATCCCTTTAAATGCCTTTTTTCTACATTGGAAACAATGGAGGGTGGAGGCACCTTCTTTGGGGGCCTGTAGAATTGGACTGCCAGTCCAATTTTTTTTTTAAACTTGCAAGTTTTTTTGAGGAGAGGCACCAGAAACTATGCTGCAAATTTGGTGCCTATACCTCAAAAACCAGCCCCCCCCCGAGCCCCAGATACCCCTGATTAATTCTCCATTATAGCCTATAGGGACCATTGACCATAAAGGTCCCCATAGGGTATAATGGAGCTGAAATTTTTTGGCAATTACAAATATTTACTGAATCCGAATACCATACTGGTATTGGGATTCAGGAATATTGTGAAACACCAATATTTTGGGAGTTCAATATACCCGAACCCAAAGAATATCATTTTTTGGGGGGTACATCACTAATTAGTATAACAAGGACTGCAGTGAGTATATCAGAAGCATAGCAGACTGGAGCTAGGTGATGAAAGCAGCCTTCTCAATTCTAGTGTTTCACTCTGTATGTACTATTAGTTTTCCACATCTCTTCCTATCTTAGCACTTTCAATCATCCAAGTTAGGCAGGGTTGCCAACCTCCAGGTGATGGCTGGAGGTCTCATAGAAATCTCCTATGATTAAAACTGATCTCCAAATGACAGAGATGAGTTCACCTGGAAAAAATGGCCGCTTGGAAGGTAGACTATATGGCATTATATTCCACCAAAGTCCCTCCCCTCCTCAAACCCTATCCTCCTTAGGCTCCTCCTCCAAAATCTCCAGGTATTTTCTAACCTGGAGCTGGCAACCCTAAAGGTAGGTGATTTTTCAGCTTTGGGATGCATAGGAAATGGGAGAAGGCTTGCATCTGCATGAACAGTTGGAGAATACAACTGGAATGTGCATTTGGAAATTTGGTAATCATGATCTGCTTTGAACAATGTACAGTTCATGAATTGTAACTACTCCAAATACAGACACAATTATTTCTGATATCTACGAGCCATCTGAAGCCATCTAGTAGTTATTCTTTTTTATTTATTTATTTATTTATTTATTTTTTCATTTATATCCTGCCTTGCCAGTTTTTCACCGGCTCAAGGCGGCTAACAACATAAACAGATAAAACACATTTAATATAAAACATTTTAAAACCAGCACTACATTACAAATACACAAGATGGCGACTTCAGATCACTCAGTTGGGCAAGGCAGCAGGGTGCAACCACCAGGGCCAGGGAGATGGTGTCATCCACTTTCTCTCCACTTTCTCTCTGATGGCGGCTCCTATTTGAAAGCCTGGCGGAAGAGCTCCGTCTTGCAGGCCCTGCGGAACTGTAATAGATCCCGCAGGGCCCTGATGTCATTCGGGAGCTCGTTCCACCAGTAAGGAGCCGCCACTGAAAAAGCCCTGGCCCTGGTGCAAGACAGCCGGGCCTCTTTTGGACCAGGGCAGGTCAGGCAATTTTGAGTGCCTGACCTCAGTAGCCTCTGGGGCCTATATGGGGAAAGGCGGTCCCTCAAGTAGGCGGGCCCCTGACCATAAAGGGCTTTAAAGGTTAATACCAGCACCTTGAACCTGATCCGATATGCTATAGGCAGCCAGTGCAGCCGCTGCAGCACAGGTCAGATGTGGTCCCGCATAGAAAGACCCATCAACAACCTGGCCGCAGCATTCTGCACCAGCTGCAGCCTCCGGATCTGGGACAAGGGCAGCCCCAAGTAGAGAGCGTTACAGTGATCAAGACGTGAGGTGACCATAGCATGGATCACTGTGGTTAGGTCTTCGCGTTCAAGGAAGGGAGCCAACTGCCTCGTCAGCCGTAGGTGGAAAAAGGCTGCTTTGGCAGTGGCTGCTACCTGGGCCTCCATCATCAAGGAGGGGTCCAGGAGCACACCCAAACTCCTGACCCTCGGAGCTGGCACCAGTGGCGCCCCACCGAAGGATGGAAGTGGATGCCCTAACCCCATCCCGGTCCAACTCAAGCACAGGACCTCCGTCTTCAGAGGATTCAATTTCAGTCGACTCAGTCTGAGCCAGCCCGCCACTTCCTGCAACGCCCGTTCCAGGTCATCTGGAGTGGAGCCGGACCAGCCACCCAGCAACAGATAGAGCTGGGTGTCATCCGCATATTGATGACACCCCAACCCATGCCTCCGGACAATCTGGGCAAGGGAGTGCATATAGATGTTGAACAACATCGGGGACAGAACCGCCCCTTGAGGAACACCACACACCAGTGGGTGCCTCTGGGAGGTCTGTTCCCTGAGCGCAACCCTCTGTCCCCGATCTCGGAGGAAGGAGGCAAGCCATTGTAAAGCGAGCCCCTGTATCCCCACATCGGCGAGGCGGTGGATCAGCAACTGGTGGTCGACCACATCAAATGCCGCTGACAGATCTAACAACACCAGCGCCACCGTACCACCTCGATCCAGATGTCTTCGGAGGTCATCCGTGAGGGCAACTAGAACCGACTCCGTCCCATGACCCGGTCAGAAGCCAGACTGAAACGGGTCTAGCATGGAGGTGTCATCCATGAAGCTCTGTAACTGAATCGCCACCACCCTCTCCAATACCTTACCCAAATAGGGTAGGTTGGACACCAGCCGATAGTTGGCCAAAACAGCCGGGTCCAGAGATGGTTTTTTTAAGGAGAGGACGGACCATCGCAACCTTGAGCGCCTCCGGGAACAGTCCTTCTGAAAAGGACTTGTTGATAATCTCCCGGAGTGCGTCACGCAACCCCTCATGGCAAGCTTTTATAAGCCACGGGGGGCACGGATCAAGGCTGCACGAGGTTGGGCGTACAGTCAAGAGCAACCTGTCAACCTCCTCAAGGCTGAGGGGACTGAAATGATCCAAGATAGGACCTGAAGACGTGCATGGAGCCTCAAGTTCACACACTGTCTCAACTGTGGCAGGGAGTTCACGGCGGAGTAGCAAGATTTTATCTGCAAAATAGCTCGCAAATGCCTCACAGCCAATATCCAATTCCCTATCATTTAAAGTGCTCTGTGGCACTTCAGTTAGCGACCTAATAGTTCTAAATAATTGGGCCGGGTGAGAGCTAGCAGATTCTTGTGTCTTGCTGCATAGGGTTGGTTTCCCAAGCACCTGTAGGAATCCAGGAGGGGCTGAGGAAGTGAAAGGAGACAGTGACTCAGCATGAGCAGATATGTGTCTGGTGGGCACTTTGCCCAAACAAAAGGGTTCTCATTAAACAGAATGATTCTGAGTATTGCTTTTATATTCAGTGTTGTTTTGTTGTTATTGTTTTACTTTTCTGGCAATCATTGCTCCATTCATGAGTGCCAAATAATCCTGTGTAACTGTGGATCTCAGTTATCTGGGGACTGGATATTTCTAAGAATGGCTTTACTTCTGTGTGCTGAAAGCAAGACAAGGCAGGCTTTAGGGAGAAAGAATAAAGACTACGGCTTGGATCCTAAGGTGCCAGTCAGTTGGCACAGGAGCACTTCCATTGACAAACTGGCTTCACTGTCTGTGGGGGGAGATTTTTACTGATTCCTTCTGCAGGCTCACAATTTTCCTCCAATTCTGTTTCTTCAGGCCTAACCACCTGCAGGCGCACAGTCTCAAGAGGCACAGAAGGCTGCAGTGAGAGAGGGGCAGTGGAAAAGTGGTCTTCCTCTAGACCACTTCACTTGTGCTGATTAGGATCCAAGCTTATGGTTTGTCATCCCTCCCCTCCCCAGCAGCTGCTTTGTTATGCATACTTGGGAGATAGAGTGCAATGCAAAGTACAAAAGAAACTGTACAAAAATGCTATATTCAATCAAAATTCTATAATTTAAATATTAAAGAAATAGTGTATAATTATTATTGTTAGAAGAATGGTCCATAGAAACAATCAGTTGGTGAAAGTCTCCAGAATGGATCTTCGTTTCGAAGGAAACTTCATCTGAATGTAGACCATAGTATTAGGATGTCTCCAAAATTCTTGTGTATGAAATTAATCAGAGCAATTGACATGACTTCTATATAACTTCAAAAAGTTACATATTCTTCAAAAAGAAGAGATGAAAAGTAAGTCGCGGGCATACAAAGATTGCTAACGTTCAGATGAAGTTTCCTTCGAAACCAAGATCCATTCCGGAGACTTTCACCAACTGATTGTTTCTATGGACCATTCTTCTAACAATAATAATTATGCACTATTTCTTTAATATTTAAATTATAGAATTTTGATTGAATATAGCATTTTTGTACAGTTTCTTTTGGTCCTTTGCATTGTACTTGGGAGAGAGAAGCTGTTGTGTCTTTAATGCCAGGCATCCAAATGAGGCAGCATAGTTTCAAACAGGCGCACAGCTGAATGAATCCTGTTCTTTCTCTTTTTGAAGCTGCGCAACAACTTCAGTTCTCCCTGTCCTTGCCCACACCAAGTCATGGAGTGGACAATGACAGTCTAAAACACTGGCCCAGATTAAAGGAACAGAGTCATTCAAACACCGCAAAGGCTGTAGTTTGTGTTAAATTTATATGAAATACCCAGAAAGGTGCTTCCCATTGATACTATTGGAGATAACCAAGGAACTGATTACCTAATTAACTAACTTTAGTTCTGATATTAAAGAACCTGGTTCAAGTTTTTAATTGGCACAAACAAGCCCACTCTGAATCCAACCTTTTAATACCTCCCTATAAGATAGTATAAATGGGAATATTTAATTTTGTATGTATTAAGCCTGACTTGATTGATGGACATGCCCAGTGATCAGAATACAAAACTGAAATAATTTCTGAAAAATATATTTTAAAGCAAACAAAAATAATGTACATAAAACCAGTTTATTATTTTCCACATGATGACAGGTTGACTTCAGTTGTGACCTGATTTCTGTGAATACTGAATTTTTCAACCATTTTTTTAATTTGCTGACACTAAAAAAAGTCAGACAAATTTGAATTGATTGGATTCCGTTATCTTTTAGCTACTGAAGATTTTTTTTCTTGATAGTAATATTAACCTGGAATGTTATCAAATGTTTTGACAACTCTGGTTCCGTTTGAATGTTCAGACTTCTCTTATGGTATCTATGCACTGGGGATGAAAATGCAGTTTCCCTTTTCCTGACCGTCTTATTGAAATATGGTAGAAATATTGGTGCCAAAATTCCCTGTCTCTCCATCAATTGCATATAAATTGCATAAAAGGGGCACATAGGATAAAAAAATGGTAAAAATAATACAAATATGGGAAATTTGCCAAAGAAAATAGGCAGAAGGATTTTTTTTCAACTATGCAAGAAAGAAAGAAAAGGAGAAAGAAAGAAAAAGAACAAAAGAAAGAAATGGGGAAAACACATATTTTGCCTACCAACTACAGCTTTTATTCTGCATTTTATTTGTTGATATTACTTATTCATTCCAGCACCATTATATACCAGGGATGTTTGGTGCTTTCAAACAGTTAAAGTATTACTCAAATGATCCAATTGCACTGTGGCAACCTGCATTTCAGCATTTGAGTCTGAAGTAAAAATACTCCAGTTAAAGCTGTGAATATTTTCCCCTGTGGTTCTAGCTGACTGTAATGACTTATTCTCTTTGGAAAATGTGTTGATTTTCTAACCCAGAAATGATGTTGTTCATATCTCTTTATTAGAAGGGTGTGAAGTAATTTTTTGAAACCTGTTCAAACAACAGCATCTTGTATCTTCCCACTCCATTCAGCCATTTCTTTAACTTAACGTTTTTATTTTACCTTAGCAAGCATACAACAAATATATATTATACATTCTATAGGTAAACTATGAACTTACAATTACCAAGAATTGAACAAAGGAAAGAAAAGAATTGCAGAAATAATTAATCTGATAATCTGACAGGGTCAAAAATGTACTAATATAATATTGTTTTGATTGCGCCACTTCTTTTAATATATCATTGCACGTCAATTATTCTAACACCAGAAAACTTTGTTCTTGGGGGGGGGGGCAACAGTGGGAGGGCTTCTAGTGTCCTGGCCCCACTGGTGGGCCCCTGGTATTTTTGGCCACTGTATGACACAGAGCATTGGACTGGATGGGCCATTCGCCTGATCCAACATTGGCTTCTCTCATGTTCTTGTGTTCTTGAGTACATTTTATATCAAGTCTCTCAAGTAGTTTTTCTGCTTCTATAGGATTTTTAGCTCTCATAAGTTTCTCATCCTTGAAAATCAAAATAGTTGCTGGAAATCTCCAAGAAAACAATATACCATTCTTATACAATTCCTGGGCATATGGTCTCATCTAGTTTCTCTCTTGTAGTGTTTCTGGTGCTAAATCAGGTATTACCCTCTGACCTTGAAGTTGTAAGTTCTTAATTTTCCTGAGAACTTTCCAGACTTTATCTTGTAGCTTTTCCCTTGAAAAAAGCAGTTATAATGTCTCTAGACGTGCCTCCAGCTTTTGACTGCAGTTTCAAACTTCTATGTACACATTCCAAGTCATTTTCTGTAATATTTATCCCAAGCTTTTGGAACCACTCAATTAAAGATTTTACGTCTCTAGCAGTAATATCTTCTGTTACTCCTGAAAGTCTCAAATTTTTACATCATTGCGAGTCTGATAAGGAGGCTACCATTCTTTTCAGTTCTTGTATTTCTTTTTCATTAGCTCTTGTCTTTTTCTCAGCCTTATCCACTGCTCCCTGAGCAGTTTTAATATGCTCCGATAGTTGCTCAAATTTATTCTGTAGTTTTTAAAATGTCCTCTCTGTTTTTTCCATGTTAGATATAAACTCAGCCATCTCCTTCACTTCCCTCTTTGTTGCCATTTTTCTGTTATTAAGAGGGAGTAACTTAATTAGCTTTACCAAGAAAACTCACCAAGTCCAGAGTTATCTCTTCCTTCTTCAAAGTTTTCTCCTCCCTACGGTTACTCTTTTCGTCCTTACCTTCCAATTTTTTTGGTTGTAATTTATTTTATCTAACTCTTTTCTCGGATGGGTAGCGTGAGCATGTTGATGCATGCGCAGCACTCCCTCTCTCTCTTAAACCTGGAATAAAATGTGGTTTTTTTTGTCTTAAACACAGGACTCTTCCCCCCCCAATAGAATAAAACTTTTTTTGGTCTAAGCACAGGACTCCCCCCTCATACCTGTAATAAAATGTTTTCTGGTCTAAACCAAGGACTCTCCCCCATACCTGGAATAAAATGTTTTCTAAATACAGGACTCTCCCCCCCCCCCCCAATACTTGGAATAAAATGCTTTCTGGTCTAAACACAGGACTCTTCCACTCCCATACCTGGAATAAAACTTTTTTTTGGTCTAAACACAGGACTGACTCTCTCTCTGTCTCTCCCCTTCTGGCTGGCTGGCTCCCTTCCTCTCTCTGAAGAAAAAGTGTGCTTATACCTGGAATAAAATGTTGCTCGTCTTCTGAAAAGTCCCATGAGACACCATTCCCCCCTCTCTGTGTCTCTCTTCCTACCCCTCCCTCCCCAGAGGAGGAGGGGGAGGAGCCCTCAGCCAGCCAATGGAGGGAAGGCTTTCTCTCTCTCCCCTGGAGCAGGAAATAGGAGAGACTGGGGGAAAGGAGCTGCCATGTTAGAAACCAGAACCAGGAAGCAGCACAGAGTCAGGTGCTCTTGGGCTGGATTGCAGCCCTGTGGGGCTGGATCCAGCCTGCGTGCCATATTTTTGACACCCCTGCCCAAAGGTGTGCTGCCTCATAGTATAGTTTCAAGTTTGGCACATCAAGGCCCCCTAACTTAGATGGCCTTTAAGTATCTTTGCACTGAATCTTAATTTCTTGTAAGACCAGATAAGTCATTTAAGCCTTTTTGCCATTTGTTTATAACCATATTTGGGATTAGGATGGGTACAGTTCTGACAAGAAACAAGAATTATTTTGGAAAAACAAAGGATTCAACTAAGTTTTGTCTATCCACCCATGAGACATTCAGTTTGTCCCACTTCTTCAAGGATTGGGTTATTGAGTGAAATACATCCATGTGATTAAATTTAAATAGGTCTCTCAGATTGGAAGAAATTTTAATCCCTAGGTATTTTCTATGAGTGGTTACCCAAGTATAAAAAAAGTTCTTCTCTATGTGTTGCTTAAGTTTTGGGTATACGTTTAAAGAGAATAGCTCACATTTTGCCTGATTGGTGAACAAACCTGTGATGTGGCCAAAATGTCTAAGATTGTCTTCCAGTATCTGAGGATCAGTTAGTAGTGATATCTAAGGATCAGTTAGATAAACAATTAAGTCATCTGCAAATAAACTGACTTTATAATTGTGGCCTTTTATCTTAATCCCTTTAATCGCAGAGTTAGCTCTAATAAGGCCTACTAGCGGTTCCATGGCCATAGTAAACAACAGTGGGGATAGGAGGTATCCTTGACAGTGCCCTGGTGGGAAACAAACTCATTGGATTGCAAGACATTTATTCTCACCGGTGCCCTCGATATGCATAAAGAGTCTTTATTGTTCCTAGGAGCTTTGGTCCCAACCCCATTTGTTGTAATAAAAGGTGTAAATAATTCCATTCCAAACTGCCAAAGGCCTTCTCAATATCTAAGGCCAGGATAAGGGCTGTTTTGAGTTTGGTTACAAAAGTTTATAATTATTAATGTTTTACAAATATTGTCTGGCATATGTCTCTTGGGCATGAAGCTGTCTGATCTGAATGGACATATGTGGTTATAAGTTGATTAAGTCAGGACACTATGACCAGTGTAAATATTTTTTTTTATCTTGATTCAGCAGTGAAATCAATCTGTATGATACCGAGTTTGCTGGATCTTTGTTTTGTTTGGGAATAACTACAATGTTAGACTCTGACCAGGTTCTGGACATCTTTCCTTCCTCCAGTATAAAGTTACATATGTCTGCAAATGGTCCTGCTAGTAGGTGCAGATGGTCTTTTTTTTTTTTTGGATAGAATTCCACAGGAAACCCATCTCTACCAGGCATTTTGTTATTTTTTTTAAAGACTTTATGACTGCAATGATCTGTGGTTAGTTATTGGTTGCTCCATGAAATTTTTGTGCTCTATGGATATCCTTTTTATTAAGTTTTCAGACCTAAGAAATTCAATTGTGGGATCTGGTGTGTGTGTGTGTGTGAAGGGTCTGTGACTGAATAACAACAACAACAAAATTACAAATGAATCCACAATGCTTTCTGAGCTTGTAAGTATCTGACCTTGTAGATTCTTGATCAATTGTATGAATCTGGTAGTAGCTACCTGTCTCACTTTCCAGGATAAAATCCTGAAAGTGCGTGGGCTTTTGTACCAATATTTTTGCTTTAGAAAGAGGATGTTCTTCTGTATTTTGGAAGTTTCAAGAGTTTCCAGTTTCAATAGCTTTCTATAAGGTTTTTTACTGCCATATCTGTTGCAGTTTCTTTCTGGTGAAGATACCTTCTATAGCAGCTCATTCCTAAGATGCTCTCTAGATTTTTTAATGAAGGATGCAAGAGAGATGTATTTTCCTCAAACCACAGCCTTCATTACATCCCAGATGACATTAATACCTACCCCATTGTTTTTTAAATATTGCTGAATTTCAGATTCTATTTCATCAAAAGACTTTTGGTCAATCAGAAGTGCTTTGTTAAGGTGTCTGAGTATTGCAACTCATATTCTAACCATTCATGGCCAGATCAGATTCTCTGTCCAATGATGGACTGAGTAATACAGTCCTGTAGGTTTTTTGAGACTAATATATAGTCTATTCTTGTGAGAATATCATGGACAGTGGAGTAATATATGTAATCACATTCCTTTGGATGCTGGTGATGCCAAATGTCAAATAGGTTAAATTTGGCTAATAGGTTTTTCAGATTTGATATATTGACTGTCTTGATTTTATCAAGGCTTTTTGGTGAGGAGTGATCTAGGGCTATGTCCATAACTAGGTTTAAGTTTCCTCCTATCAATATCTCACCTTCCTGGAAAGTGTTGAGTTTGGTTAAAATCTCTTCTATGAAACAGATTTGGTTTGTATTGGGGGTGTATATGGAGGCCAATGTGATGTTCTTATTTTCCAAAGTCACTTTAATAAATATATATCTTCCTAATGGGTCAATCTCTATTGCTTCATTAAAGAAGTGGATTGCCACCCCATGCGATTTTGAGGAGCCTACTGCTAGGAATTGTTGAGCCCACCACAAGGATTTAAAAACCTGCTTAGATTCATGCTTTAAATCTGTCTCCTGTAGGAGCAAGATGTCTGGTCTTTGCTTGTTCAGGAGCACAGAGACTCTCTTACTTTTGATTGTATTATTCAGTCCCCTGCAGTTTAGAGATAATACATCATCTGTAAAGGAGGGATCTGGTCAATTGTTATAGCTTTTGTACATATACATAATCTGCTGCAGCGTAACTGACATTGTTCTCAAAATGCACAGTTCAAACAGTACATTAACTGCCTATATACTGATAAAAATTAGGTCTTACAGTACATAGTAAAATATATATCCCAAAGTGACCTAAGAGCTAGGAAATTCAAGCCTTTTAATAAGGAAACTTGCCATATACTCCTATAACATATGGAACCAAATAACTTGTCATGGTGTAACAACTTGGATTCACAATCGTTGCTATGAATAAATTCATTAATCTTAAAGTTGTAATTCATTCTTGGCATAAATTGACTAATTAATTGACTTTAATAACTAAATCTATTTGGAACACTCAGCTGAACTAACCCTAACCTAAACCTCAATAGCCCCCCCCCCCACAACACTTGTACTAACAAAATCTGGCAGTGAAGAAAACACTAAACCTCCCTTGAGAGATCACCCTCTGGAAGCTCCTGTCTTGGAGGACCAGGTACTCAGGAGTTCCCTATGTGGCTATCTAAGAGGCTATAGGGCTTAAATCCCCCTCATCCCCATTGGCCATTACATTTGTCATAACTGTCAGGGAATCAACAGTTTAGTCTTATGGAGTAATTTGAGAGAGCACACATCACAATTCCTGTAGAACAGAAGAAACCTAGAACTTTATTAATAAAGGAGGGAAGCACAGATACAACAAGGTTTGGACTCTCAAATACCCATAAACTCTCCCTGAGGTTACAATGGGAGATATAGGATTTTATATTCAGTATGATGCTTGCAAATAAATCATGATTATTGGTTCCATCAAACTTTGTCATATGTCCATCATAACCTTCTGATTGGGCTTGGACCAGTGGGTTGAGATTTGTCAAGTAAAGATGTTGCAATTTTAGCTAAACAATGGGCCTACTTCTTCCCATAGTATGAAACTCTAAAAGTATCTAATGTAGCAGATTTGGGTACATAGTGTGTATTCTTCATTTAACTAAGCTAACTGACATCAGAAACATGTGCAGTTGTAGACGGCCAGAACAAGGCCACAGGTCTTGGCTGAATAGCAATTTGTCAGCATTTAGCCATTTCCTAGAATGCAATCAAGCAATGAACCAAAGTTTACTTCTGAATATGTATTCATGATTGATTTCTGTTTCTGTAGTTAGGATCATCAATGGCACTTAGCATATGTATGTCTATCTATGCCAGAAAGATGCTAAGTGTGCTCACTGAGGTTAATCTGCTGAGTCAGTGGCAGAGTACAAAGTGTATAACAGTGTTTCATAAACTGTGCATACAACAAATCCCCCCTTTCTTGGTAAAGTGAAGATTTATAGTTCACTGACACCAACCATAGCTCGTCTTACACCTTTATAAGCTCTGTCAACCATTAGCATCCTTTCAGTTCTGTGGGAATGTTGCAGCTTAGATTTAGGCAGTGCAGCTTTGATACAAAAAACAATATATGGAATGCATGAAATACAAGTACAGATGCTTACGACAAAAAACACAATTAAAATATGTAACTGAAAACAAGCCTCTGCTCAATAACTGGCACAATTCTGTGTTCAAGTTTTAATTCCAGCTAAGGTTGCCAACTCTAGGTTGGAAAATTCCTCGAGATTTGGGGGTGGAGCCTGTGGAGGTTGGGGTTTGGGGCGGGGAGTGACTTCAATGGGGTATAGTGTCATTGTCCACCTTCCAAAGTGGCCATTTTCTCCAGGCGAACTGACCCCTGCTGCCTGGAGATTAGTTGTAGTCCTGGGAGATCGCCAGCCACCACCTGGAGGTTGGCAACCCTAATTCCAGCACAAACCAGTTTGCCAAAAATGTTGACAGATCTGTGGTGCCCTACTCTGCCTCCCCAAACCCACAAAATTTCAGATCATTAAATCAGCTTTTATCTTCTATTTTCATTCATTTTTCCTTTATTTGATCCTCACCAGTTTGGAGCTGTTAGATTTCCTCCTGGAGCATTATCCCCAGCTCCATGGTAGTTTCTGTCACTTGGTGTCAGAACTCCTTCATTTCCACAAATTGATCTGTCAAAGTCTTTAAAATTGATTCAAAGTGCCTAGTTTCATTTTGAGACTCCACTGCTCCCTTGAGCTCATTTTTTAGTAATAGTATGTAATTAAAGAACGTTTCTTCCACCATCTTCAGTTGATCCCTCTGTGTTGGGCAGGCATTAGATTTTGTTTCTTCTATAGAGAAGAATTTATTATTTATTTATTCATTTTTTGTGTCTTCTGAATCACTCACCCTGGAAGCAGGCTCTGGTCAATTTACAATCTTGTAAAGCATTTAAAAATACAATTAATGCATAATTAAGAACAGAAACAGTAAATTAAACCTATCCAAGATGGCAATACAGTTCCTCCTTAGCCAGCCACACCACTGTCCCACACAGCAGGGGAGGGGAGGAGATGTGAGGGCCATGGAAGAAAAAAGAGAGAGAGGGTGCCAGTCTCAACCTTCCATTGCTGCTGTCAACTAAAAGCCTGGAGGAACATCTCTGCCTCACAGGCCCTGCGGAATTGCATCACATCCCGCAGGGCCCTGATGTTATTCAGCAGAGAGTTCCACCAGGTCAGGGCCAAGACCGAGAAGGCCCTGGCCCTAGTTGAGGACAGCCAGACCGCCTTAGGGCCAGGGATCACCAGCAGGTTGTTATCTGCCAATCTCAGTGTTCCTCTGGGGGCATACTGGAGGAAATGGTCCCAAAGGCATGTGGGTCCCTGACTGCTCAAGGACTTAAAAGTCAACACTAATACCTTCAATCTGACTTGGTACTTCACTGGTAACCAGTGTAGCTGGTGCAGCACAGGTTGTATATGTGTTGTCTGTGGCATTCCTGCCAGGACTTGCACCACCGCATTCTGGACCAGTTGGAGCCTCCAGGTCAGTCTCAGAAGACTTCATCATTCTTGTTGCTTGAGTAGCAGTTATGTTTCTGTTTCCTCTGGTTTTCCCCATGTTTTTATTTAAAATCGCTGATTTAGGCTGTGCATAGTGGCCTCTTTTCGGGTGGTGGGTCGGCAACTCTACTCTAAGGCTTCCATGTTCCTCACTGGCAGTTTAGAACTCCATTCAGCCATTTTGAAGCCTTTCTCTGGCTCAAAGAAGCTTCCTCCAATGGAAAAGGCTCTTCCTGCAATGGAAGAGCCTCTTCCATTGGAAGAATGTGTCAAACTTGGCTAAACAGAGTAGGTCAGGTGATTTAATTTATTGGCTGATTGCACTACAGGTCTGTAAGAATATATATAAAAATATCACAGTGGAATGTAAATCCACGTGGACTTTTCAGGAAGATTAATGGGCAGGATGAAGAGAGGGTTAGCTCATTTTTACTTCACTAAATTAATACCCTATCTTTCAGGATATGAACTTCCAAGCTGTTTAATAATTAAGCAGTTGACTTACGACAAGTCCTTATGGATTTTCAAGGCAAGAGATGAGCAGAAGTGGCTTGCCCTAGCCATCTTCTGCATAGCAACTCCAGCCTTCCCTGATAGTCTCCCATCCAAGTACTAACCATGGCCAACCTGCTTAACTTCCAAGCTCAGTGATATTTAGGGCTATTCATCTTGCTTTGAAGCCACTTACATTATTGTAAAAAATGAAAAGCAGTAAAGTATAATCTTTAAGACTGATTAAAATTGTGAAAGAGAATCCAAAAGGTGCAGATACAAATAATCTTACTTAAAAACAAAAAAAAACCCACCATATACCTGAAAGTTAGCTCTGAGAGATCCTGGCAGGCTTCTCTGGCAAAGGACACCCAAGTAAAATCTCTGTTCCTTGCAACTTCTGATGGCTGGTATTCCCAGGACAAAGGCTTCCAAGATGATTTACATGGAGGGACAAAGAGAAAGCACATGGCTGACACACCTTTTTCTTCATGGATCTTTCTGGAATCCACTTGGATGTTACGTTTTGACCTCATGAATGTGACAAACGTTAGGTCAGAAGGTAACATCCAAGTGGATTCCAAAAAGAACCATGAGGGGAAAAAAAGATGTGTCAGCCATGTGCTTTCTCTTTCTCCCTCCATGTAAATCATCTTGGAAACCTTTGTCCTTGGAATGACAGCCATTAGAAGTTGCAAGGAACAGGACTTTTTTATTTGGGTGTCTACAGCAGGGGTGGCCAACCTTGCTTAACGTAAGAGCCACATAGAATAAACGTAAGAGCCACATAGAGATGCCTGAGAGCCGCAAGACAGAAACAAATATCACACACACGTTTTTATTTTTAAAAATATGCAAATTTGCTTTATTATTAAATGGGACTGCCAAAAATAAAAACAAACGAGGAAAACCAGTTATAAGAAAGAGAGAGAGAGAAACTAGGAAAGCAAATAGATGGGAGGGAGGAGGGAAGGAAGGAAGGAAGGGAGAAAGAGAGAAAAAGCATGCCTCCCATTTGCTTCCCCAGCCGCCCTGTCAGGAGCTGCACAATATGTGTGAAAGAGCCGCATGTGGCTCCCGAGCCACAGGTTGGCCACCCCTGGTCTACAGCAAAAAAACCCCCAAAATCTTTGGATCAGAGTCCACTCAATTTATAACTTAACCTCAGTTTATAATTGTAATCAATGTGAACATACTATTCCTTTTTATGTAGATAGGTACACACTGGGGATGGGCATGAACTGGAAAAATGGAGGTTTGTAGAGGTTTGTGCTTCGGGGGCTTTCATGAACCACGAACTTCCATGAATTTTTCCATTGCATGATCTGCTTGGTGCATCAGAAGTTTGTGGAGGCCCCCACCTGGAAGTGAGCTCCAAAGGCATTTAACTGCTCTTGGAGCCCATTACAGCCAACCCAAGTGAGCTCTGAAGGCAGAACCCACTTCCAGGTCAGGCCAGCCAACCAGAAACAAGCCTCAAAGACATTTAAATGCTGTCTGAGCCCACCACCCTGACCTGAGTGAGGTCCGAAGGCATTTAAATGCCTTAGGAGCCCACCTCCTGGTCAGACTGGCCTGATTGAGCTCCATGAGTGAGGACCAAAGGACTTCAAAGCCCTTCAGTGCTCACTCTTGGAGCTCAGTTGAGTCAGGCCACCCAATTCCACTGAGCTGTCAGAACCCACTTCCGGGTGGAGCCTGTCCATATAACACCCTGCCCATATAGGGGCATATAAAGCCTTTGGACCTCACTTAGGCTTGGCCACAGGCCAGTGGTGGGCTCCAATGGCATTTAAATGCCTTCAGAGCTCACTTCCAAATCTGCCCACAAACCTCCATGAAAACATGGAAGTTCATGGGTGGGTTTGTGGGATGAACTAGTTTCCCGAACCCCTAGTTCATGCTTTGCAAACCAGCCTGGTTCGTGCCAAACTGGGGTTTGTAAATCAGTTCATGCCCATTCCTAATACACATTGATTACAGTTATAAGCTGATGAAGATGAAAATGCTTCATCTTAAACTACTTTGGCAAGACCTAGAGCACGCTGAATAGGAAAAGATTCTACAACATATTGGATGTTAGCAACACAGAAATATAAACTGCTAAAATCTGAATCTGTACATTTTTGTCTCATAACTAGAAAAATTTCTTCATGCAATCCAAATCTTCAGCTCTTAGAATTTAAGCCTTTTTCAATTGAAAGAAATTGGCCTTTGGCAGGTGGTAACGACTTTGAATGTGAAAAGACTATTCAAAGCTTGGAAGCACAGTAAAAAACCCAAGAACTGCTGAGAAAAAATATTTTCTTATATAAATCCTACATATATATGTCTCAATTAGAAGAACAGGAATATTTTGAGGTGTGTATCGCTTCTCAGCCTTTTGGCTAAGATCAAGTGTAGAAATATCTGAGGTACTGAAGAAGAACTATTGATCAATGTAATCTTTTAAACTATCTTAACAGTAAGGGCTGCAAGAAATATCTTTATACTTTTGTAGATTTTGCAGCATTATTTGGCAGAATTATGCATAACAGGTTGTGATAAGAACTCTGGAACTTCATTAGTTGTATTTATTATGTTTGTATCCTTTTGGACTATAACAAAGGGTTGTTAACTGGCTCCCCACTTTTCAATTTGTGTGTAAACAATGAATGTATTTATTTTTATTTATTAGAATATTTTATCCATTTAAATATTATATCCTGCTATTCCCACTGTCAAATGGCATTTTGAGAACCAAAATGATAAATGTATTTTTCTGTCTCTCTGTTATTCCATGAAATAGCCATACAGTTATATACAGATGATGAGCTCTTACTCTCATCTATGTCAGCTAGAACGAACCATTTGCTGAAAGATTATGAGGTAATATGTTGTAAATAATACCTTAATGAAAATGGTACCCAGACCATTTATGTCATCTCTTCAAAGGCATAAATGCTCACTGAATGGATGAGTAATAGCGTCAGTGAGACTTTTCGATTATCTTGGCATATGGTTTATAGATAAGGGTACTTATAGCTATCAGTTGGCTGCTTCTACACTAAAGATCATCACAGCCAATGTTGTATCCCGAAGGCCAGACATGAAAATGAAGAGACAATAGAGTTAAACAGATGCAGATCTTAATAAGTATGTTCCATCTCTGCACAGAGATGCATAAACAACAAACTCCATCTACTTCAAAAAAATCCTTTTTTGTCTTTCTAGTCCACTGTAAATTCTGGAGTGGATTAACATAATTAAACCACGACAGTCGCAAACACTTCCCTGTATCAAAGAATGGAGTCATTTCAAATACTACAAGCATTCCAGTGCTTTACTAGAAGTAAATGAGGTAATGTGATCTCACCAGTTACTGGAATGTACATAGTAAAGATGCTCTCATTATCTCTCCTTATATATAAAGCTGTTTTCAAGTGGCAAGATTCCATGGGGCACCAAAATCAGTTGGCTGGAAGAACTGCCACTCAAAATGGGTCCCTGGCCACTGGCTGCATACCCTTGCTGCGTTGCCTCAGTCCTGCCCACAGAGCCACTGGCCAGTGTCTGGACTTCAGACTGGAGGGAGCCGGCAAAGGGGACAGACTAGGTGCTGGGTCCACTCTTTTCTTCCGCCCATTGCCAGGTGGGTTTACTGTCCCCTCAATGGCCCCTCAATGGCCTGCTTCTGTCAGTAAAAAGACAATGGATTTTCAGCATAACCCCCTCCCCCATCCACTGCCCATGTTCCTGTCAGAATAAACTATGAAAAAAGCTCTCTCCTGCTTAGCTTCACCATGGCTGGCTGGCTAATGAGGGGGGCCAGTGACCACCAAACCATTCTCTTCAACCCCCTGCTATGTGGCTGACTCCCCCCTAGGGTTGCCAATCTCCAGGTGGGACCAGGAGATCTTCTGCTGTTACAATTGATCTCCAGATGACAGAGATCAGTTCCCCTGGAGAAAATGGCTGCTTTGGAGGGTAGACACTATGGCATTATACCCTGCTGAGTCCTTCCATCCCCCCCCAAAAAAAGGCTGCCCTCCACAGGATCCAACCCCCAAATCACCAGGTATTTCCCTAATGAGACCTGGCAACTTTCCCCTCAGCGCCTGTTGCTAGGCAACCAAGCTTGCTTCTCCGAAAGCCCCTTTCCACACTGAAAGCCCCACTGAAAGCCCCTTGGCCTCTGGGAGAAAACTCATTGGGGCAGCTGAACAGAATGCCATAGAGGCCACCGTCCAAAGCAGTCATTTTCTCCGGGGGGAGATCTGTTGTCTGGAGGTCAATTGTAATACCTGACGATCTTCAGGCTCCACCTGGAGGTTGGCTACCCTAGGCGTAGCAGTCAGCGCTTCAGAGCAGGATCTGCTAGACCCAGGTTCTTGCTGAGTGGGTGATTTTGGAGGAGTCACAGACTTTAAGCCTAACCTACCTCACAGGGTTGTTGTGCAAGACAAAAGGGGGAGAGGAGAATGATGTAAGCTGCTTTGGTCCCCATTGCAGAGAAAGACTACTTTTCCTCCAGGGGAACTATGGTTGCCAATTTCCAGGTGAGGGCTGGAGATCACTCAGAATTACAAGTGTTCTCCAGATGACAGAGATCAGTTTCCCTGGAGGAAATGGTGGACTCTGTGTCCTTATACTCTGCTGAGATAGACCCCCTATGACAGCCAATGTGACATAGCAGTCAGGGCTTCAGAGCACGGTGGAGGCTGTGTGGGGGTGGGGGAGATGGAAAGTTGAACAGTGAGGTTGATGATTGGCTGGGAAGGAGATAGGGTTGCCAACTCCAGGTGGAAAATTCCTAGAGATTTGAGGGATGGAGCCTGGAGATGGTGAGGTTGGAGGAGGGGGTGGGACTTCAGACAGGTACAATGCCATAGACTTCACCCTCCAAGCCAGCCATTCCATCATGGAGAACCATTGTTGCCAATCTCCAGGTGGGGGCTGGAGATTACTCAGAATTACAACTGCTCTCTAGGAGGGAGGGGGGAGGAGATGGGAAGCTGAAACCAGGGGGCAGATAATGATACATTGATGGTTGGCTGGGAGGGAAATAGGGTTGCCAACTCCAGGTTGGGAAATTCCTGGAGATTTGAGGGGTGGACCCAGGAGAGGGTGAGGTTTCAGCAGGGGTGGGATAATGCCATAGACTCCACCCTCTAAACCATCCGTTCCCTCATGGGGAACCATTGTTGCCAGTCTCCAGGGGAGGGATGAAGATCATGCCAAATTACAACTGCTCTTCAGATGGCAGAGATCTTCCCCTGGAGAAAATGGTGGCCTCTGTGTCATTATACCCTGCTGAGGTCACCACAGCAAAATAACGCTGAGTGCCCAAGGCTGGGGCACTCTCCCAGAGCCTCTTTCTAGAGCCTGTTGTATTTATTTCCACAATGGGCCTTATTCCTAGTTGGCTTATTCCTAGTTGGGGTTTGGCTCAAACATAACCTCCAGAAATCTCCTAAAATAAATTCCTGACATATTTATTGAGCTTGTTATTCTTTACTCCAGAAACCAATATGCCTGTATAATGCCTGAACAATTTTATACTTTATGGCTATATCCAATGTCATTTAAAATAGTTTAATAAGAAGAATAAGAAGATTCCCCATAATTTTTTTTAACTATCCATTTGCCAGAAATTCTGACAGGGCACAGTGGCTGAAGGAGAGGGTGGGGAAGAGGAGCAGACCCAGCACCAGTCAATGGCACACGAGTACTCAGAGCCAGTGGATAGGGACAGCTTCTGAGTGACAGGGCAGGGAGCAAAAGGCTATGGGAGCATGTGGAATATTGAGGAAAGAGTCACACGAAAACTCTTTTATATAATGAGAGATTCTGAGTCTGATAAGGGGTATGGCCAAAAAATAATAATTGTATTGTCTACCCATGATAAACTTGTGACAGAGTAGACAGATTTGCAGTGGCTGCTCAAATGCTGAGAGGACAGATTGTTATAATTAAAGGTGAATTGCAAAGATATAATATGAGGCAATATAGGCTTTCTATACATCTTTTCCAACAAAACTGTGGGAAGTACATTAATTTCAGTTTGCTGAGGTCCATTGATAAGGTGTAGAATATTCTGTTGACAATATTTTTTAATGTTTTGTTTTTCGTTATTATGACCACAGTACATGGAACAATAAATTACATTGATTAGAGTTACAGCTGTTTTTATGTTATATCTTTAATCCCCAAATGATCTATTCCCAGTATAATTTATACTAGGAACTTCCATTTATATCTATTTATATTCCCAGTTACTTGCACTGATTTGGTGAGCCTTTCACCTATAACCCCTTCCTAATTATTTAAGGGTTGTGTCTTTAAAGAAGTGGTAAGAATCATTTGTGAATTTTAGCAGTAGGCTTAGCACAATAGACTTCCACTTATCTGTGAAATATTTAGATGTTCTGATCATGCCTACTAAACATGATGTCATGAGTACATCCATGTTAGTTAATGGCATGAACAAAAACATGGCAGCACTCAAGTTCCTTGGGCAGTATAATATCACCTTCGACTGTACTATTTATATGCAGATGTACAAGTTTTACAACATTGAACTAACTACACATTTGTAATATAACTTTATAGTTTTTGCTGAAATATACCCCCAAGCAGGCTTGCCTGTCTCCAGGTAGGGCCTGGAAATCTTCTGGAATTACAACTGATCTCCAGACTACAGAGATCAGTTCCCCCAGGAGAAAACAGCTCCAGATCAGAAATATCATAAAAACCAAGATGCAGATAACAAATACAGGATTTTTTGTTCCGATAGTCTCATATTTTTCGTTAACTATGATAAGCAAGTTTAATAGAAAGGGGGAGAAACAAGAGGTGTAGAACTGCAGCACAGAAAGGAAAAGCACCATCCCCAAAAGCATGAGTCATAACAGAACAATAAACAAATTCAAACTCAATCCCCTTGAAATCCTTTCAGTCTATTTCACCTTCTATTTTCATGCCCACGGAATATGTCAAACATAACCAAATCTGTATGTTTGGTATAGTGGTTAAGTGCATGGACTCTAATCTGGGAGAATCAGGTTTGATTCCCCACTGCTCCACTAAAGGCTTTTTTTGCACTCCCAAGGTTTTTTTGCACACTAGGCAAGGCTATCTTCTGCCTCCTCCTCCCCCCCCCCCCGGTGCCCACCAATAAACATATGTTTATTACATTTGTGAATGGAGTTGATTTGCAAGCTTGCTTCTGGGAAACCCTGCCCAGGACCAGGAGGTTAGAAGGCGGGGGGTCCCCAGAAGGATTGGAGGGGAGATGGATAAAGGAAGAGGAGCCTTCCACAACTTGCCCTAAGCACCTGGGTGCCCTGCCTGCAGGCCCTTGGTGGAGGCAGGACTGCTGTCCTGGGTGCCCTGTCCTGGGTGCAGCTTACTTTGGAGTAAACAGGTGAAGGTTGGGACTGTGAGCTGTTGCCATGTGCCACCTGTGGGGAGGAGAGGGCTCTGTGCCTTTCGAAGTTGGCCTGGTGACCTCCCCTCCCCCCTGGCCCTCCTAAAGAGATTGAGAGGCTGCCATGTCGAATTCCAGGCAGGATCCAGTCCCAGGGAAGCACTTTGGGTTTCACTGGAGAATGCCACTCTGCACCGTCTAGCTGGATATGGCTGACAGATTTCAAAGCCATGGCCCAGGGGCTTTCACTCCCCCTGTGTTTTCCTTCTGCCTGGTTCAGGATAGGTGGCTTGCAAGGGTCACTCTTGTCTGCCTGGCTTGTCTGTACATGGTGGTGTGGCTCTCCCAACAGCCTTGCAAGGTAGGCAACTCTAGGCACCTCCCTAGATTGTGCCTGGGGCTGGAGGGGGGCGCTGAAGAGGGAAAAGGCTCGAGACTTCTCGCCTCCACACCCCTGTCCCCACCCCACCCCGGCTCACTACCAAACCAGTGCATACAGGGAGGAAGCAGCATTTGAACCAGGAGCTTCCCAAACTGGGTACCTCTGAAGTGCCGTGGGAACCGGAGGGGTTTGCTGTCCATTCTTTTGTATCCTACCTTTGGGATTGTCAGGCAGTGAGATCCTGCGCAGCCTGGCCTATGAACAGGGTGGGCATAGAGGAAGCAGGGGCACATTCGGATTTGGGGAGCCTGTGCCTCTCTACCGGGGAGTAAGTCCCCCGGAGTTCAGAAGGGCTTACTTTGGCACAAAGACACCAGGGGCTGGATTGCTCTGCTAGGGCCTCCCACCATCTCTTTCTTCCCTGCCATCAAGAGGCACCCTCCTTCCCTTCCCTCTCCCATGGGGAGGGGGTGTATGCAACCGGCCAGCCATTCACCCAGGCCAGCAGAGAGCAGCAGTTCATGGGCACCGCCCCTCCCCCTCCCCTCAACTGCGGGAGATGCCTGAGAGGTGGATGGGGGGAGGGGGTGCACTTGCGCTCTGCACCTTTCCCACTCTTTGTGGCAGACTGGGGCATGAGGAAGGGAAGGAAGGGCACAAGGAAGGGAAGGAAGGGGGGAGGGAGAGAGCGTCCTGGGGCTGTCTGGGCAGTGGTGGCAGGCGCCTCGCTGCACCCCTCAGAGATCTCTTCTTCTACATGCTTCTCCTCTCAATCGCTGTTTCTCTCCAGCTTTGCTCTTGCACCCTATTTACGAGAGCATAGTTCCATGATAACCATGCACGATGGCACACACTATTTTCCACATGATAAACTGTGGTTATCACTTGATTGCTTTGATATTTCATGAATCTGGAATGGTGGGTCAGTACTCTTTTTTTTTTAAGCTCCAAACTTCCTTGATTTTCTTCAGTAAGCTGAAGGGATGAGTGAGAACAACCTGTGAGAGCAATTTGTTCCCCACATAAGCAAGCTATGGTTGCTCATTTGGAAAAGTGAGCTTGTGGATCAGCTCTCAGGGGAGCAAAAAGTAAAAACATTTGTAGAGGATGCAGTAAGAGTGAGACTGGAGCAAGCATTATTAAGGCCTCTGTCTGGGTACAGGTACAGGCTTTTAAAGCTGCATAAGAGTGGGATACAAAGTATAGCAAGAAGGTTAATATAGAATAGGCAAAGAATAGTGGTGCCCTGATCTTGTCAAATCTCAAAAGCTAAGAAGGGTTGGCCCTGGATAGTATTTGGATGAGAGACCCCTCAAAGAAGTCCAAGGTTGCTACACAGAGGGAAGCAGTGGCAAACCATCCCTGAATGCCTCTTGCCTTGAAAACACCTACAGGGTTGCCATAAGTCACTTGTGACCAATGCTCCCGCTAAGCTGTGGAGTCTTGTGAGCAAAAATCCTACTCTGTGAGTGTCAGGTTCCCTGTCATATTTCGGGCTTTGCTGTTGCTTGCATCCGCAGATCCTCCAGTCGGGAGACTGGCAGCCACGTTCCTCCCCCTCGCTCCTTCCCCCTCCCATCCCGTTGTGCCGTTTTCCTTTGCAGGCTCCCCTTATCGCTGTTGCTACCAGTTAACCTTGAGCTGTTTTCACTGTCTGCTCCTCCAGGTGTCTTTTGCGTGGGAATGCAAGTAGTATTGTACACAGGGGCGAATGGGGGGAACTTAATTAGCTTGCGTGCCTTTTTCATGAGAATGTAACGGTTCGGGGTTTTTCATGCTTCAGGTTTTTACACTGATTGGTGCCTGTCTTTTCTATCCCGTTTGAATACTGTATAATAAGTCACAGCCCCTACCCCCTGGTATCCCTAACAAAGCAAGTGTTCCTGAAAAGACCATTAAGACAATAAAGGACTTTGTTTATCCATAAGGCCTGACTTATTGGCTCTCACCAGAAGTCTCACAGTGAGCTCCTGGCATTAAAGTTGTGAGTGAGCGATTGGCTACTGCAGAAACTAGTTTGCTTGGGAGCCATCCTTCCTGAGCTAAGACAAAAACGTGTGAGCAGGAGGCTAAAAACTGTGAGCTAGCTCACACTAACTCAGCTTAGAGGGAACACTGCTTGTGACTTGTTGACACTTTTTGCCACCACTAAAGATTAGGTAGCGTAGGGATGCCAGCCTCCAGGTGGGACCTGAGGATTCCCCCAAGTTACAGCTCCACTGCAGACTACAGAGATCAGTTACCCTGAAGAAAAATCAATGTTTTGGAGGGTGGACTCTATGGCTGTGGTCGCATGGCCCTTTAAATCTGGGAGCCCTCCCGGATTTAAAGGGACCGGGTTTTTTAGTGGCAGCAGCAGCTGGCAGAGGAGGCGGCGGCGGGGGGGTGAGTCAGGCAGCAGTGGAAACTTACCAGGCAGTAGCAGAGGAGGCGGTGAAAGAGGCATGCGGCAGAGGAGGTGGGTGGTGGCAGAAGAGGCATGCAGTGGTGGAGGAGGTGGCAACTGGTGGCAGCAATGGAGGAGGAGGAGGCGGCTGGTGGCAGCAGCAGCAGCCAGGGGAGGCACCCTTCCCCAAGCCCCACCAGCTGCCTGGTAAGTTTGGGTTTCCCCCCCCCCTTTTGCACTTGGGCGCTTGAATGCCCAAGCGCCCAAGTGCAAAAAGGGGAAAAAATGGGGGGGGGGGCAATCTGGACAGCCCTCTCTCGCAATGATTGTGAGAGAGGGCTGTCCAGATAGGCTCATTTGCGGGTTCCTCGTGTGACCTCTGGAATAACACTTGATTTTCCTGGGGTTGGAAAATGCGGGAGGAACCCGCAATTGAGCCCGCTCTGGTGTGGGACTAGCCGCGGCCAGTATGATCGGTCCCTTTAAATGTGGGAGGAAACAGCACTTCCTCCCGCATTAAAGGGCCCTGTGGCCATGACCTATGACACTATACTCCCTGAGGTCCCTGTCCTCCCCAGGCTTCACCTCCAAATCTCTAGAAGCTTCTGAATCTGGGGCTGGCAACCCTATCTCGCATCCACTGCTGGTGGCCAGGGAGAACTTGGCAACCCTATTTGTTTGCTTAGGAAAAAATCCAAAAAAGGTCACTATGCTTTGGATGAGGCTGCCTCTAAATTCCCACCAAATGTTATGGGTATCAGCTAAAATGACAAATACAAACGTGCAGGCCAGTCTTTCCTGAATTATGGAAGAGCCCTATTAAAGGAAAGTTCTTCGTAGCTATCCATTGCCGAACTCTGCGCTTACTGCAGAGGATGAGTCATCGTCTTTTAATATTTTGCTGACATGCTAAAGAAGGTGACTCTATAAATGTTCTTAATATATTTAACTTCACAGAGCCAGAGTGTGGTGGAACTATTATTATCTTCATTTGTCATAGAGGAGGGAGTCTGAGGCGCAAAGAAACTTGTTCTCAGGAGTTCCACAGGAAGCCACAAGTGGAGCAGAGCAGAAGCTGACACCAAGTAGCTCTAACTGTGCTCCCATCTGTGAAATAAATAATTCATGGACACCATATGAACTTCCATGTTTCATGCACTGGTCCAGCCTGTTGAATACATTCTTCCTCTTTTTACTGTCACATGGATTATTTTGCTCATATTTCTTAAAGATATTCTATCTAATGTACTTTATTTAAATATATTACAAAAAGAAACTGTCTGTGATATAAAGGACTCTGTGCCTGGGCTTCTGCCCAGTTCAGAAATGTCCATTTTCTGGTGATATATTTAATCCTCTGACCAATAAGAAATATTGGTCAACTGAATTATCTCCCTGTTGTCTGTACAGAGTGTGGGCACTGGGGATTTTTTTTTTTTTAAGGTCAGTAGCACATTTCCACGATTTGGGGACCACAGGAATAAGAACATTGGAGGCTTGGTAAGGTTCTATAGGAACTGCCGTTCATGGACTCAGGGGAAAATATTTCTGAAGTGTGTGGGTCAGTTCAAAAACCATTAGAAAACTATGCCAAGGGTGTCAGTCATTTGGCTTTCCATAACGTGAAATAGCTTGATACTTTAATTTGAGAATTAATAGAGAATCCAGGCAAGAGAACTGAATATTATAATAGAATATATATATAAGTTAAAACCCACAAATTTTACATATAGTGAACTTTACTGAAGGTCTTCACAATTATCCCTGAAATGAAGCCCCACAGATGACAAAACTTTTTTTTCTCTGTCAACCATGTACATGCACATGAAGCTGCCCTGTGCTGAATCAAACCATCAATGAATTCAGGTCAATATTGTCCACTCAGATTGGCAGCAGCTCTCCAGAGCCTCATATAAAAGGTCTTTCACCTCACCTCCCACCTTATCCTTTGAACTGGAGATGGGGCCTTCTGCATGCAAACCAAGTGCTGCAGCACTGACGCTAGCCACTGAAGAACGCTAATGCACACTTGAGTTTGCTTTGGCTGTGATCCCTAAATTGCAAGATTGTGAATGTTTACCCATGGGCTTATACAAAAATCCTCCCAGAATCTGTGCTTGGCAGATTCCAGGAAACCTTGGTAAGCAGATGTGCTTGTCTTTTATTCCTGCAATCACAGGATTACAAAAGTGTGCACTGAGGGTACTTTAAATAAGAAAGTTTCCCCCAGTGGTTTGTGCAGACCCTAGACAGACAAGGGAGTCTGCTCTATGGATGTTCCTTGGATTCTGCTCAGTAAAGATCCAGAATACTTAATGAGGAATGATCAGAAAACAAAACGCCAATGGAGGTGAACTAGAGGATTCTATTCACCATTATTATGAAATTTCCTGCTCTGGATATTTATCATCAGGATATCTAATTCTCAACATGGCCAAATCTGTGGATACTTAAATTTAGAGGATGGAGCCATGAACAGACAGAACAGATCTTTCTATAAACCTGATAAAAGCCCTATGTTTGAAGAAAATCTGAAATTTAAGAAACATGGGGGGTTAAAACCCCTCAAAATAATAAAAAGCCACACCTGTAGCTTTAACAAACAAATACCCTCAGTAGCCATTGGCTAGCCAACTTCAGCCTTCAGGCACTGGTTTCTGTCAGTAAAAGGTGGGGGAGGGAAGAAGCAGAGCCCTGTCCAGCACCGTTTTTGCCTTTGTGGGAGGAGTTATTGGGACGAGGCCAAGGAACTTGGTACCATGTGACTTGTATGATTCTTCCAGGATAGGCCGCTTGCCTACTGTCCAACAGCAGCCCTGTCCCCACAAAAGTCAGTGTCCTGAAATGATTAGAGTTTCAGACTAGGGTCCCGGAGATCCAGGTCTGAATCACCAGTTCTACTGAGGAAGCTCACTGAGTGACCTTGGCCAGTTGTACATTCTTAACATACCTAACAGGGTTGTTGTGAGGGTAATATGGAGAAGAGGGGGATGATTTAAGCTGCTTTGGGTCCCCATTGTAGAGAAAGGCATGATATAAATGAAATAATCAATACAGAAGAAGATGGAGGAGGCAGGTAAAAATTTGGTTGGTGGGTGGCTGGAAAAGAGAGAAGGAAGATGGGAAAGTTGAGAGTATGGAGGTTGCCAAGGGGAGGCAAAGAGGAAACAATGTGGGGAAGGGGATACAGAGAAAAATGAAGTGCCCCCTGCATCAGTGGGTCTGGAGGTTGACACTGCACAACTGGGCCATAGTCTTCCCAGGTAGGGGAGGGAAGGAGGAAAAGCTGAAGATAGGGCAGATAAAGGTAGGTTGGCTGGTGTGTGAGAAGTAGAGAAGGAAGCAGGAAAAGAGAAGAGGCTATGGGAGGTTTCATGGAAGTGAACTACTAGGGGAAGGAAAATTAGATCCCCCCCCCCCATAAGTTCTTGCAGATCCCCCATGTGTGTGCATGTGTGTCTCAATGTCTATTTATCTATATTCTGCCCTCCCTGCCCCCAGGAAAGAGGCTTCAAAGCAGTTCAGAATATATGATATCCACAGTTCAAACAAGGTTCTTGAAAAATCAAACAAATGTATGATAGATGAGCAGACATCTTTCATAATAAGATGGCTGTTATATTTTGTAAACATCTCCATTCTTCCTAATGAGAGCATATTGAAAACTGCAGCTATAAAATAACCCTACCTACTAGCATAATATTCTGAAAACATTAACACTGACTTTCTGAATGAAAAAAACAATATGGTCTGAAGCACTGAAATATAATTTGGTCTCACAAACACAGGAAATTTGAGTTAGACTAATATAGAGCGATAAAAGCAGTTCAGTCTAGACTGCTTTGTCTTTCATGGTTGCTGTTTATTTTAACAGCAGAAATTGCGTCCTGAGTCTATATTAAGAATAATCCCTCCAGTGCTGGCAATTTAAAGGATGCCAAACTTCTTAGTACTCTTGCTTCAATTGTGAATGTATTCCACTAAAAACTAATGACATTTTGTGACACATTTTGTAAATCAGATTCTCTCATTGTTGTTTGTGTTGAAATCACAGCACTGAATCTGATTTCCCTTCATCTGTAATAGTAGTAGTAACAGAGAAATACACTGTAATGAAAAATCAGTGGGAATATTTATAGGCATGTCAGTACTCCGGTTCACAAGTTATATGTGCACTGCTGTAATTATCATGTCTCATTCAACACAATGTACAGATGAAAGTGTGATTGAAACCACACATTTATCCTGGTGCCAAGTTTTGTTTGCAAAGTAAAGGCATATTGGTTCGTTCTTACAAACAGATGCCCGCATATGCATGTAGAATATACACAGGGGTCATTTCATAGAAAAAGAGGTGCAGGAGCTCATTAGCATAACTTATTTGCATATGCTACACCACCTGTCATCACCGGAAGTAAGTCAGAAGGCAAGAAAGAAGAGAGAGGGAGGGGGGAGACAGGGAGGGGAAGGAAGGAAGGAAGGAAGGAAGGAAGGAAGGAAGGAAGGAAGAAAGAAAGAAAGAAAGAAAGAAAGAAAGAAAGAAAGAAAGAAAGAAAGAAAGAAAGAGAGAGACAGCTACTAATCCAAGCCTCAGAAATACCACTATTCTGAGAGGATAGCTTTAGTGGTGGTTGAAGCCTACAGAAGGCTGGTCGGAGGAACAAGGACCTTTCCAGGGGACGGGGTCATTTTGCTGCAGCCATAGGCATAGACTACGGGGGGGGGGGGGGGGGGGGCTTGAGGGCTTGAGCCTCCCCTGAAATTTCCCGGGGGGGACTGAGCCCCCCTGAGAAAACGTAGCGCCTGCCGCCACGCCTTCCGGGGCCCTTCCGAGGCCGGCAGCTGCTGCTGCCGGTGCCTCTCTCTCCCCCCCCCCCCACTTGGCCACTCTTCCATGCTTCCCTCTCCCTCCCTCTTTTCCCGGTGAAGGAAGAGGAAAGGAGTGGGGGGGGGGGGAGAGAGGCTCCAGCAGCAGCGGCTGGCGGGCCTCAGAAGGGCCCAGGGAGGCGCAGAGGTTTCCCGGCAGGGGGGGACATCGCCCAAGCAAGTGCGCACGCAAAGCACACACGCTAAAGAACCCCTGCCCCCCCCCCCCAGAATTTACAAAACTCTACGCCCCTGGCTGCAGCCATGACACAAGCAGGCATTCCCCCGCGGGGGGTGGGTGGGCTGGCACCAACTCCTGGAGCTGCGCTTCCCCGAGCTTGTGCTCAAAATGACCCCTGAATATACATGTGTTCACTAGGGACATGTAAAGAGGGCTAGGGTGGAAAAACACTGCTTAATTTTTTTATTTATTTTTTTAAAAAACAGGATTGACTTCTAGCGTATGTATGTCCTCATTAATAAATGCAGATGTCCCCAAGGCAGTTCTTGCCCAAATAAATCCCTTCACATTATAACTGCACTTGCCAGCTCCTCAGCTTCATGTTGTTATATAGCATTTTGGTAACCTACTTAGCTGATGTGCTTTTTTTAAACTACTGTCACAGAGGAAATTTAACTTACAGTTGGGCTGCACTGACCGCATTGAAACATGATGCTCAGATGCACAAACATGATGGTCCTAGTAAAAACTGAAGTCTACACAGACACACACACAAAACAAACTGAAATATATTGGCTTAAATGCTATTCACTATCTTGGCTTAAGTGGGTTGTGGATCCAGCTGTTATTCACACAGCATTACCACCACCAGTGCTAATGTATGTGAGTGACTGAAACAGCATGCTGTGAAAATCTATAGTCAGGTGGATGTAAGCTGTTGAAGAACCCCGATTGCCAACTGCTCCAAATTACTGGAGCCTAAATGGGTTTGGATCCACTCTTTTTATTTTTTAAAGGAAAATAGAAGTTCTAATTTAATCAGAAATGGGTACATTATGTGCACTCTGCTATATTCCCAATAGTTTACCTTCCCGGTAGGCATCCATTGCACATGCTGTTACCTTCCATTAATAGGAGATAGCTGTGAAATTCCACATAATGGCTTGCTTTTCTTTTGTAACATTTTTATCTCCAGGCCATACAAGAGACATTTTCTTTACTGGTTTTTTTTTTGTATGATCTGTTCTCTCTTTACTTTTTTTTAAAAAAATGCTTACTAACTGTCAGTCTCTTACTTTGGTTAACTAAATTATTTGTTGCATGTAGGAGCTTCCCTATTCTAATAATAAAAAGTCCTTTCCTGATTTTTATATGTTTAAAACAGCTTTGTAAGATGTGAGCCATTAAATGAATTTCCTGCAATTCCAGGCAAGGCGCATAAGTGATGAGAGTTGAAGGGCAGCTATATACAGGCGTTATAAAGCTCCCTGTGGGGTCTCAAACATTAGTAGCCCTCACCTCTTTGAGAAAACCAAAATAATAAATAGCAGTATGCTGCTTACAGCAAATAGGTTGTTTGCACACTTCAAAAGGGTTTAGGTTAGTTGTTGTTCAGTCGCACAGTCAAGTCCAGCTCTTTGCGACCCCATGGACCACATCACGCCAGGCCCTCCTGTCTTCCGCCATCCTCCGGAGTGTGCTCAACTTCATGTTTATTGCATCGAGAACACTGTCTAACCATCTCTTCCTTTGCCGTACCCTTCTTCTATATAGCCCTGACCTATATAGCCCAGGTGAGCCCAATCTCATCAGATCTCAGAAGCTAAGTAGAGCTGACCCTAGCAAGTATTTTGATGGGAGGCCTCCAAAGAATACCAAGGCTGGGAGGCAGAGGCAGGCTCTCAAGCCAATTCTCTAAATGTCCTCCTTCCCCCAGTAGGAGTCGCCAGAGGTCACCATGACATTGCCATGACTTCCAGGCATGGGCACACACACACACAAAACTGCATAAATGCCACACACAAAAAACCCCACAAGGGGATTGTGTTAGTATAGTGGCTATAGACATCATCTTCCATAGAAAATTTGCAGTGCCATCCTAAGCAGAGTTATGCTCTTCTAAATCTACTGAAGTCAAAGGGCTCAGACATCTGCTTATGACAGCACTGTTGGTATAACAATTCTTTACCCACTGAAACACAGTAATACGGCGATCCACCTGGATGTAAAATTGTTTGGTGTACAAGGTTCTCAGTTTTGATTTATTGTATAACTATTTATGTCCCAGATGAAACACAGAGATTTTGGCTGAATTTAGCAATGACCCAAATCCTCCCATCTTGAGCTGTTATTGGGCTGCCACTCACAAGCACATAAGAACATAAGGAGAGCTCTGCTGGACCAGCAGTGGCCAACCAGTTCCTCTGGAGGGCCAACAACAAGGCATAGAGGCTGAGGCCTTCTCCTAATGTTGCCTCCTGGCACTGGGATTAAAAGGTTGACTGCCTCTGAACACAGTTCGCTAATTCTCTGAAAAAGCTTGCCTTTTATCAAAGGTTCTGAAAGGTTGTTAACATAAAGAAAAATCCACAGAGTTTGGATTAGTCGGCTAGAGGAACAAGGAGAGAATTCAACACCTTTCATCAGTGCATCTGTGCTTGCAGAAAAGAAAGGAGAAATAGTATCATCCCTTCTTCCTCCTCATTCCAGTCCCCCCAAATCATGCAGGGACAGGTCATTCGGGGGGGCGGGGTGAGGTGGGGCTGCAGGAACAAAAAGGAATGCAAGAAAACTCTGTGCATGGAATAGTTGAATTGATGCCATGGACTCTAAGTGAAGCTCAAAAAGTTACATATATCCCACAGTGTTTTTGAGGCTCCAGGGAACTGTCAACAAGCTAATTTCACACTTAAATGTGTTGTTATTGTTCTTATATTTGGCACATTGTAAGCTAGAAGTAGGAAGAAAATAGAAGTTTGGGAACAGTGAATAGGGATGTGCAAATATGGTTTCAGAACCAGTTTATATGTCAGCTGAAAAACTGAACTGGATTCTTTAATATTGAAATTAAAGCTAGTTATATTAGGTAAACAGTCGTTCAGTCATTTTCATCTATTTACTGAGAGGAGGAAGGACATTTCCGGCAATAGCTTTCCTCAGCCAACTGGGATGGAATTCTCAGGGATTTCATCTGTAATGAAGGGAGACTTTCTCTCACCCTTCAAGCAAATAGGAGATAGTATCCCCTTTTTATTGGCAATTCCAACGGCAGAGCAAGCATGTGGTGGTGAGAATTAGCACATGAATAAGCCTCTCCCACCATTGAGGCTAATATTGGTAGGAGGCAGGTAATTTTTCATCATAGCCACTAAATGTTTTTACATGAAATTACAGCTGTTGAGAGAAAGCAGATCCTGAAACACTAATAGCTCATACTGAGAGAGAATCCAGTCGCTTTTCATCACTCTCCATTTTGTCAGGTTTGTTGTTTGTTGTGGGGTGTGAGTGTTAACCTCTGATTCTATCTGTGCCTCCCTAGCATAGGGAGAGGTAAGAAGCCAACTTAACGTGGGAAGGAAACCTTAAGATTGTGTGATTCTGTTGCCTCCATCAGTCCTGCCTGACTGCCTGAGTGTGCAAGCAAAGTATTTGCCCCCAGTGGTTGTGTTTGCTTTCAGTGACTGCCTGTTATAAGGGAACAAGCTGCGACCCCTAACTATATTCTTCCCATCCTGTCCTATCATGCTTTTAGCAAGTAACACCTTTTGCTGTCTTTCTAGAACACATGAAACTAGGTTCTGTAGTTACAATTAGGAAACCCTCCCAGAGCCACTAAGTTGGTTCAGTGATGAGGGAAAGATAGAGACACTGAGAAAAATCCTGTTTACAGCTGGTTGGATGAGATATTTTCCACACATATATCTGCTGATGCTGATCAACTTTTAAGGGACATTTTGACTGCATTTCCCTAATCATGAAGAGAGAATATATCACAAACCTTTGTACAAATGGTGACACACACACCCATGCAGCTCCATGGGCTGGCAGCACAGTACACAGACACTGGGGCACCATCAAGAGACTGCCCCCTGTCACCAGCTTTGCCTTAATATGTGCTCATGGGCTTGGAGATACCTCGGGTTTTCTGCCCTGCTGGCTCTGGTCAGGGGGCTTCCACTGGGACCAATGGAAAGTTACATCAGAAAAATCTCTGGTGTAGCCAATAGGCACTACAAGATATGCCAGTGTAGCAATTAGTTGGTTCCTTGAATGCATCTCCCCACCCCTCTTCTAATAATAAAAAGTCCTTTCCTGACACTGAAGGGATACTGAAGGCACAATCACAAATGATTCTTATGAGAAGGAAAATGGGAGAAGCCTAAAGACGCCAAAGTGGCTCCATAACAGCTTTCTAAAGACTTGAGAAATAAAAAAACCTCATTTAGAAAGTGGAAAGAGGGCCTTTTAACCTAGGATGAATATAAACAAATAATCAGTGCTTGGAGAGAGAGAGTTAGGTCCCTTCCACACGAGCGGGATAATCCGGAGGGGAACTGAGGCTTTTTTGCCCCAGCACAATTTGCCTTGCAGTTGCACGATCACACAGCTCCATGGACCTGCCAGGGCAAACTGCCGCTGCGTGATCAGATGCAACCGCGGGCGAGTGTTTTGTTGTTGTTTTTTGTGGTGGCTTTCCAAGGCACTTAAACAGGGGATCGATGCTTCGCTGGAAGAAAGGGGGGGAATGGTTGCTTTGCTGGAAGAAAGGGGGGAATGGATGTTTTGCTGGAAGAAAGGGGGGAATGGATGCTTCACTGGAAGAAAGAGGGGAATGGGTGCTTCGCTGGAAGAAAGAGGGATCGATGCCTCGCTGGAACGAAGGAAGGGGGGATCGATGACTTGCTCCTCCCCCCCTCAGGCTTTTGATGATGTGCACATGGAAGGGGGACAAAAACAACAGCATGGCATCGGGATAGCATGTGATCACAGTATCCACAATGCCAAACTTCTGCGCTGGCGCGATCACACAGAGAAAGTCTGGCTGTGGGCTGCGGCAAACGGTTTGCTACCAGTCTTTCACCAGTAGCTTTTTACCCCGCTTCTCTGCCTGATCAAATCAGTTTGCCCCAACTTGCCAATGGTTGTGGGAGACTTCCCAGATGTGGTGGTGTGATCACGCCAGTTTGATCCATCAATAAAGCGTCCCTCTTGCGTGGCAAATAGGTTCGTGTGGAAGGGACCTTAGAAAAGCTAAAGCTCAGTTGTGCTAGTGAGAGATGCTAGTGCTAGTGAGAGATGCTAAAAAGAACAAAAAAGGGTTCTTTTCTTATGTACAAAGTAAGAAAAAGAGCAAGGACATGATAGGCCCATTGCGGGGACAGGAAAGTGAAATTGTAACAGATGATGAAGAGAGGGCAGAACTGCTCAATTCCTACTTATCCTCAGTCCTCTCTTGTAAGGGAAACAGTACTCAACATGGCAAAAACAGAACACATGATGAGGGAAGGGAGTTGCAGCCTAGGAGTGGCTTAGGGGTAGTACATAACAGACAGTCCTTGAGCATTTAGAAAGGATGACTGTGATTACTAAGAGCCAGCATGGTTTTCTCAAGAACAAGTAATGTCAGACTAACCTTATCTCTTTTTTTTGAAAAAGCGACTACCTTGCTGGATCAAGGGAATGCTGTAGACATAGTTTATCTTGATTTAAGTAAGGCTTTTGATAAGGTTCCACATAATATTCTTGCTGACAAATTGTTAAAATGTGGTTTGGATCCTGTGACTGTTAGGGGAATCTGTAACTGGTTGACAGATTGTACCCAAAGAGTGCTTGTGAATAGTTCTTCATACTCTTGGAGAGGAGTGATAAGTGGAGTGCCACAAGGATCTCTCCTGGGACCTGTTTTGTTCAACATCTTTATCAATGACTTGGATGAAGGAATAGAAGGAATGCTTATTAAATTTGCAGATGATACTAAATTGGGAAGGGTAGCAAATACAGTAGAAGTCAGAGTCAGGATACAGGATGATCTTGACAGGCTGGAAAACTGGGCTAAAACAAATAAAATGAATTTCAATAGGGATAAATGTAAAAGTTCTGCATTTAGGTAGGAAAAATCCAATGCATAATTGATAGGAAGGGGGAGACTTGTCATGGCATTAGTATGTGCAAAAAGGATCTAGGAGTCTTAGCAGATCATACACTAAACATGAGTCAGCAGTGTGATGCGGTAGCTAAAAAGGCAAATACAGTTTTGGGCTATATCAACAGAAATATAGTGTCCAGATCACGTGAAATGATGGTATCGCTTAACTCTACTCTGGTTAGACCTCACCTAGAGTACTGTGTTCAGTTTGGGGCACTACAAGTTAAGAAAGATATAGACAAGCTGTAACATGTCTAGAGGAGGGCAATGAAGATGGTGAGGGGTCTGGAGACCAAGTCCTATGAGGAAAGGTTGAAGGAGCTGGGTATGTTTAGCCTGGAGAGTAGATGACTGAGAGGTGATATGATAACCACCTTCAAGTACTCGAAGGGCTGCCATATAGAGGATGTTATGGAATTGTTTTCTGTTGCCCCAGAAGGTCGGACCAGAACCAACGGGTTGAAATTAAATCAGAAGAATTTTCAGCTAAACATTAGAAAGAACTTCCTGACAGTTAGAGTGGTTCCTCAGTGGAACAGGCTTCCTTGGGAGGTGGTGGGCTCTCCTTCTTTGGTGGTTTTCAAACAGAGGCTAGGTGGCTATCTGTCAGCAATGCTGATTCTGTGCATTTAGGCAGATAATGAGAGGGAGGGGCAGGAAGGGTTGCATCAGTGCTCAATTCTTGTGGCCCTTCTTACACACCCAGGGAAATGCTGATCATCACTTTGGGGTCAGGAAGCAATTTTTCTTCTGGCCAGTTTGGCCGGAGATCCTGGAGAGTTTTTGTGTCATCTTCTGGACCTGAAATAGCAGTCACTGAGGGTGTTAGGGGTGTATTTGTGAATTTCCTGCATTGTGCAGGGGGTTGGACTAGATGACCTTGGAAGTCCCTTCCAATTCTGTGATTCTATGATTCAATTTAATAGTATATCTATATTCAATATCACCTTTCTCTCTCCCATCCTCTTCCCTCCCAGCTTGCTGCTTAAATTAGAATAATAAAATTCATAAGCCATTTGTTAGGACAGCTGGTATATATTTGGGTTTCTGCATACCATGTGGGCATTATCAACTGTGCCAATGAAATTGTGCCTAGTAGTCACCAAATAATAACAGTGACCCATGTTTACTCCAGCTGTTAACAATTTGATCAGTCTTTAAAGAACAGTTGATAACCCACATGGAACAAAAACTTTGAACCTCTATCACTCATGCATCATAGACTTGTCTTCATTTCTTTCCCCATCCATCTGGTGTTCTGGCATTATTCATTACTGAAACGACCACATGGAATGATGAAACCATGAAAAGTAAAGCAAAGCACTTTGTGTTTTACAATTTCCTATTGTCTTTAGTGAAGCCTCTTAAATTTGATTCGCTCTATGTATATTTGTACACTTAGATGAATGTATTGGTTGATCTAATTTGTTGATTTTATTTAACAGTGGAGATTATCAAAGACAAATGCATGTCTAGTAAAATCTGACAAGTGTATTTCCCCTCTTCCCCTCTCAGTCTGTTAGAGGTATTCTTGCACTGCTGTGTAGTAACCTATTAGGGAAAGGTCCAGCCATCCTATTCTCGCCTGATCATCCTTCAAAGCACTGTCTTTCAAATAGCGGCAGCTTCCCTGAATAGTGGTCAGTTCTTTGAAGCTGCTTCTTCCTGAGTGCTGAGGCCAGCTTAGGGAATCACTGGGGAAGCTATGAGTCCTCCATTCTTTAGTTATGTAGAATGTTCTAAATGTTTACTGTGACTATGGTATGATAGCTCCACATTGCTAACTTTATATATCTTAAAAAGGACGTCCGCAATTTTAGAAAAAATGTTGTGTCCCCCAGAGTTGTACACAATAAAATTAGGTCTGAGGCAATGTGTATGGGTTTGTGGAAGCACAGTGTTTGATTCATTTTTCTATTTATAGGGTCAGGAAACTACTTTAGTAAAAGTAGCTAGTGACTTTGGTCCATTGCTCTTCTGTAAGCCACTGAGTCACATTAATGATTTACAGTAAATTATTACTCTGTTGCACAGAGACTGCTGTCTCCAAGGTACATTTTATCTTGTATTGGCTTTAGCCTGTATTAGAGAACCAAATAAACAAAGGCACCAATTAGTCACTATTTACATACCTATGGGCAAAACTCAGCCATAAAATTTCCACTACTTCTACATCTTGAGAAGAAGCAGCCTACAGCATTTGAAAATATTGTCCCAAGTGGATCACCTTCATTCAGAAGAGGAGGAAGAAAGATCTCTTGCACATGCAGGGAATCTTCTTCAACCCCATTTACCAAACAGATGGACTTATCTTCTTCAAGTCCTGAATGAAGAATGCTTCTGGCTATTCAAGTGTAGATGTAACAGTGGCCCTGTCATCTTCCTGAACAAAATGGAAAGGCTATTTACACGATGGATTAATATCTAGTGCATCATGGGCATATATTAGACAAGGGATGCATAAATTTGATACTATTTTATTGGTGTGGTAACTCCTCTTTTGAAAGGAGTATATATGTGTTATTAGTAATTGCTGTCACCAGTTACAACAGCAGATCACATGGTGCACTGATGAATAGTCATATAGCAGGTTAAAAGTTATCTTCTATAATATGTCCTTGGGAAAATGTGCCTAGAATTAGATCTATCAAATGCATTCCTATCCACCAACATAAATGCCATAGACCAGGAGTGGGCAAATTGCGGCCCGGGGGCCACATGCGGCCCGCCACAGAGTTTTTTGCGGCCTGCCAAGACAGTTGGCCACAAGGTTTCTCAACAAGCAATCTCCCTCCTGATTTCAAAAAAATTGTAGAAAAGTGTGATAGGGTACATTTCTCTCATTAAACTGATTCTAAAATTAAATGTGCTTGCAGCTATAGATGATATGAAATTAGCACAATAAATAAATTGAATAAAACTACCACTATTTTATTTAATTTATATTTATTGATTTTTATGATACAATTTATACCTTTTCTGAAATGCAAAGTTAACTAATGAACGCAATCATTTTAAAAGGTGTGGCCCTTCGCTAACCTCCGCTCCCACAAAGTGGCCCCCGAGCCAAAACAATTGCCCACCCCTGCCATAGACCATGACTGTGGTCATTTACACAATCAAGGTCAACTAATAAAATCACATGGGCCCAAGCACACAGAGTTCCCTAAATAGAGGGCTATTACAAGCCTCTGTAGGCAATGGTTATCATTCTCAGTGGAAGATGGAAATTGGAACTGTTTCCTCCCTCCACAAAAATATGCCAGCCACATGGTCCCAGTCAAAAGACCTTAAGTGCAGCCCTCAGTACTGAAGACTGTTGTTGCTTTTCCCACATAGCTACCCAACACCCACAGGACATGATCCAGTTCAACAAGGGGCAATTGTGTTAAGCAAAGATTAATCTTTGTTGGTCAATCATATTGTTCCCAAAGAGTTATCTATTTATACTTTAAATTTGTGAATCACCCAATCCCTATATGCAATCTGGGCAATATACAACAAAAGTTAAAACACCAGACAGAAGACAGAATTAAAATTAATAAATAATATTCCTAACATTCTTAAAATAATCTCAAAATGGAATTACTAATCTTTTCTTAAACCCATACTGGACTGTGTTGCCACCTCATAGAGAAGATGGAAGAAAAAGGAGAGGGTGCCAGCTGTGATGGGAAACCGTTGCTGTCCTCAACCAAAAGCCTGGCAGAACATCTCTGCTTTACAGGCCCTACAGAACTGCATTAAGTCCTGCAAAGCCCTGTTGGTATTTGGCAGACAATTCCACCAGGTCGGATCCAGGACCAAGAAAATGTTGGCTCTGCTTGAGGACAGCCAGATATCTTTGGGGCCAGGGATCACCAGTAAGTTGTTCTCAGTGGAGCTTAACACTCTCCTGGGGACATACCAGAGGAGGCAGTCCTGAAGATACATGGGCCCCAAACTGCTCAAGGCCTAAAGGTCAATACCAAAACCTTGAACCTGACTCAGTACTCCACTGGAAGCCAGTGTAGCTGGCACAGCACAGGTTGTATATGTGCCATCCATGGCATTCCTGTCAGTACTTGTGCCGCTGCATTCTGGAGCAGTTGGAGATTCTGGGTCAGTCTCAAGGGCAGGCCAGCATAGAACAAGTTACAGTAGTCTAGCCTGGAGGTGACCGTTGCATGGATTGCATGGGCACAACAGGAAAGGGGCTAATTGCTGTACTTGGCATAGATGAAGAAACACCAGCCTAGCAATATTCATGAACTGGGCCTCTATACTTAAGGATGGCACCCCATCAAGAGTGGGAAGTCTATGCCCCAATCCTGAGGCTCCCCCTCAGCCACAGAATCTCCATCTTTGTTGGATTCAGTCTCAGCCTACTCTTTTTTAACCATCCTACCATGGCCTTCAAACCCACGGCCAAATTTTGCAGGGTGGTATCTGGGTGGCCATCCAATAACAGGTATAGCTGGGTGTCATCAGTGTACTAATGGTACCCCAGACCAAAACTCCACACCAACTTGGCGAGGGGGCACGTATAGATGTTAAATAACATTGGGGAGAAAATTGTCCCCTGAGGTACTTCACATTTTAAGGGGTACCTAGCTGACACCCTCTCTCCTTTTGCCATCCTCTGCCCTGACCAAGGAGAAATGAGGACAGCTGTTTCAGGGCTACCCCACAGACTCCTGCATCAGCGAGGTGGTGGGTCAAAAGACTGTGATCGACTGTGTCAAATGCTGCCATAAGACTGAGCAACAGCAGCAGTGCCAATCCACCTTGGTCCAGCTGTCTGTGGAGATCATCTGTCACGGCAAACAGCACCGTCTCTGTTCTGTGGCCAGGGCAAAAGCTGGACTGGAATGGATCCAATGCTGATATGTCATCCAGGAAGATCTGGAATTGCTCGGCTAGTGCTCTCTCAATTATCTTACCCAGAAACGATAAGTTCAAAACTGGGTGGTAATTGGCAGGATCAGAAAGTGGTACCACTACAGTCTCTTTCAGACCCCCTAGATAGACCCCTGTCTCCAGGGACAGATTGATAATTTCTATCAGTGGGCTCCATAACCTCTGATCACTGGCTTTCACCAGCCATGAGGGACACAGATTCAAGAGGCATTCAAGAGGCATGTGGGTAGCCTAAAAGCTAGATGATCCTGAGTGCTGCTAGAGGAGAAGAGGAGCTAAGTCCCAGGAGTATGGAATCTCAGGAGGACTGCCCCACTCCAGGACCACTGAGAAGGAAGACTTCATGGTAAGTGAACCAAATCTTCCGTTTCAGAGGCTTTAGTGTCTGTGCGTTCAGCAGTTGTTTTTAACTGCTGTTGCTCTGCATCAAGAAAAGTCAGTATGTGAACTACAAAAGGTTAAGATTGGGAACTTATGGCACATGAGGTGATTTGAAGAGCTGAGCTGAAGCAGTTACAGAAAGCATAAAGAAATGTATAAATAAACTCAACTCAGAGAAAACGAGTCACGCCTTAGTCCCACTGAAATCAAATGGACAAGTTAACTGTAACATGAGTCCCATTAAATTAATTTACTGAGCCTTAAGTGTGTCTAACTTGGACCAAACTCTCTGTCTGGCCCACATTATTACAGACCAATTAACAGTCCACTGGTATCACAGTAGTGATGTGTATTGAAACACAAATATATTGTTGCTGTTAATTTGTACTGCATTTTCTGGGCCAATGTATAATTAACGTCTGTGTTGATCCCACAGATCGACAAAAGGCAAGAATAAATTCATTGCCAAAAGCTGAAGAACTATTAATTAGAATAATTCAAGGGAATTAAGATTTGCTGTATGTTCTGACATGGGGCAAGCATGTTGCTTTATGTTGGCTCAGACACAGCATGATGGCTTAAACAAATGTCATGGCTGCCTTACTAGTCTACTGAGTCAATTGCCTTTTGCTTAAGAAATATCTGGTCCACAAATATTCTGTTTACTATACAGAGAAGTTTAATGTAACAAATATTAATTTTGTTTAGAAAATTACAAACAAGGCAGTAAAGCATCAAGCTTTTGTCTTATCAGGAGAAAACAACAGAACTAACTAAATGGTACTGGGAAGGGCAGCAGGAAGGAAAGCTTTTGATTGAATTATAATTCAGGATTATGAAACCGGAGAAATGAAGTTCAACCATATATTTGGCGGAAACTTTGAGGACAATGGGAAGATCTGAATTGGAGGTTCCAGGCTGTTATAAGGCATTTAATGTCTGGATTGTGTTAATGGTCAGTGATTGTAAGACAATATGGAGAGAGCCAGTCTTTTTCTTCTAGTCTGGCATGACTAATTGCTTTCCTCCTATTGGCACTCACTGATTTCTGCCCAAAAGTCTTCCTTCGAAGCATCTGCTCTGGTTGCTGCTGCAAGATCATTTGCTGTGTTTATTGTTGCAAGATCTATCTTAGGACACAAACTATTGTGATTGCTGCCATGCTCTGTGCTTTCCTTGTGGGACTTGCTTGTGGTATTACACATGCAGTACATACATTCATACATATATTCAGGCTGGGAGTGAGGGGTGTGCAGATGAAAGGGGAAGCTGGCAACACCATCTCCTTCACCTCACTTCACCTTGCACATGGCTTGGTCAGGTCGGATGCCACTATCTGCCTCACCTCATTTAGAGCTTAGCAGCTCTGGGTGCCAGCATCTGCCTCACTTTGTGTAGACTGAGCCAGGCACCACCACCTCCCACATCTCACCTGTCATGTGGGGATTTGTCTCCGCAGCTAGCTGACCATCGCCTCTCCTGCCTTGCATGGAGCTTGAGTGGGCTGGAGTCAGCCCTTCTGTAAGAGAGCTGGCTGGCCCAGGTGGAGGGGGAGGCCACTGGCCCACTAGGAAGCATCAGGGTGCTCTTAATGGTCAATCTTGGCCCTGCCTGTGAGGTAAATTAGGCTGAAAATGTGTAACTGGCCCAAGGTCACCCAGTGAGTTTCCAGGACAGAATTAGGATTTGAATTCCTCATCTGAATTCTAACCACTACACCACACTGGCTTTGGTGGGGGGGGGGGGCTGCTGTTGAATATTAGCAAGCAGTCAGACCTAGGTGAGTCATATGAGTTGTGTGGTATCAATTTACCCCAAGAATCCTCCCTCAAAGGCCAGAACAGTCCTGAAAAGGGCCCTGTCCCCTCCCCCTGCCTTTTACTGACAGAAACTCAGCCTGTTGCGGTTACTTAGCAATGGCCACTGAAAGCATCCATTTTTAAAAGCTACAGGCACTCCTTTTATCATTTTGCAGTTTTATCGTCCCCCCTTTTTTAGATTTCAGATTTTTCTGCAAACTTGGGGTGCTTTATACACTAAATTTATATTCTAAATCAATTAGAATGTGATACACATTAGAATAATATTTCTGAGTGTACTGTAATGTTCATCCAAATGTGGTAGGTCTCTTGTTACTCTATTATTTCTTAGCTGCCAAGCTGCAAAACTTACAATTTTCAGGTAATTAATAACTGCTATTTTTAGATTTTATTTCAAGAAAACATTTTCATAAGTGATAATCCAATTGCTATTTATCAGGCTAATGTAACAACTAAATCCTTCTTTCTCTCATTCTCTGAATCATTCTACATCCATATTTTGGGTAAGCCCCTAATCCTTTAAAGCTGATGCTAATGGAGATGTGGGCAGGGCCAACCAATTACTGCTTTTTACTCCACACATTTAACATATATTTGTTTTGTACCTCTCACCTCCAGCAGTCCTTTCCAGTCCTGGGAAAGTTTATTATATTAATTGATTGATTTGATTTGATTTGATTTGTACCCTGCCCTCCCTGCCGAAGCAGGCTCAGGGCGTCTTACATAAAATTACAGAAGAAAAAACAAAAATATAAATACAACAATATAAATATCAGAATAAAACACAGCATACAGCACAACATAATTACTAAAGCCATTTATATGGTGGTGGCAATGTAATAGTAGCAAAAATGCAATGAATTCCCATCAGCAGATGATTTTTCTATCAGCAAGCACCAGGGCTGCCAAGTGCCGGTGACTTACCGGCGGGGGGGAGTTGTTCTCCCCCCGGGAGCTCTTCTGGTGTGTGCATTACACGGGGGAAGTCATTACTCCGGGTGACGTCATTACACGGGGGAAGTCATCCTCACCGGACAACTTCTGGGGCGAGGTTCCCCCCGCTGGCCGAATGCTAGCTAGAGGATCGGGAACCCCTATAGCGGGGGATCCCCCACCCCCCGGGCTGACTTGGCAGCCCTAGCAAGCACAGACTGGAAGATGGTATAGGGCACAAGGTCTTAGGTTGTTAGGTGTGGCTCCATATCCGAAGGCCTGGTGGAAGAGCTCCATTTTACAGGCCCTGTGGTTCCTAGGGTTGTAGGACCTGCATGATGTAACAGCTGTGTGAATCAGGGGACTACATTGGGAAAGAAGAAGGGGATGAAATTGCCCTTTCTGCCTCATACATCATTCAGCTCCACTGATGGTAGAAGTAAGAGAGGAAGACCACTTGCTTCCTTCTCTGTACTGCAGCCTCCCATCCCACATGGCTATTAGATTACACTGGCAATGTGACCCCAGGAATAAACTTTCCCACAGTAAGAAAGGAACCTAGGAATGATCTGTGGTACTTGCAGGGGAGCCAATCCATACTAAAGATCCATACTAAGTTGATTTTTTCAGAAGCACCTGGAAAATCAATTATCCTGACCCATACAGGCATGTTTCCCCATTGTTACACAAATGGAGTATTGCCGGGGAAAGGTTGTCACTTGCTGATTTCTGCTTGTTAGGTCAGTGGTTGGAAGCCTGGGAGCCTTAAAAGCCCCATCCTGGCAGCCCTTTCAGAACTAAATCCATGTCTTTAGCATCTTGCAATTTGCCACCCACCACACCATTAAAACACTAAAGAAGATCCTACTGACTTCAGACTTTTGTTTCCAGAACTGCTCATTTCTATTCAGTCTCTTTCTTTCTAATATATGTGTATGTATTATATATTTTGGCAGCTATTATGAAAGACACTCACCAGTCTGGATGTGATAGATGTGAAGTTATGCTTTTGTGATAGTCTTCCAACCAGTCTTCCTTTGTTCTCTAAAAAAGGCTTTGAGCACAGGCAACTACAAAGATATTTGCAAAAGGGACACAAATCCAAACCAGTTGGATCAGCGTGTGACCCCAGTGAATATGTTGACAAGGACATGATATTTGCAAATGCCGCTACTTCCAAATCCAGCTGCAGAAAAGCAAATTAAAGAAAAAGGAGCCTTTTCTCTCTAGGAGGCAGTGTTTTAATCTTTGTACTGGGAAGCTGTGATTTTCTATTAAATCAGTGTGATTTTCAAGATCCTTTCAGTCTGCTCTCCTTTTATACGTGCAATACAACAGCAGTGCCATTTCCCCCGAGAATTCTTTTCTGAGAACGTGTAACACATAACTTTCATTTAATCCCATTATGGCAGATGCCTGCCATTTCACAAACATAATATACCCAAGTAAAAGTGATACTCAATTTAAAACCTTCAATGCAAGTAACTTTCACATTCAGCTAATACTGACATTTACAGACACAAAACCGAAATTCTTTCTTATGAAAATAAAGGTGATGGAAAGCAGCAGTTCAACAGAATGAGCATGTGATTTAGATGGAATATCTGCCTAGTAATCATGCGATAAGCAAATGTTTTCCAGCTTTGATCTTTTCCCATTTGATTCTATTGTTCTCAGCTACAGGACAACATACCCCAAATTTGATATGTTTAATAGATAAATATTTTCTTGGAAGACCACTATGGTGATCTCGTCCTCTTCATTCCCTCACACACAGGATTTTCCCTTCTGTCTTCTTTCTTGCTGAGCAGCCCCTTTTTTATTTTCTTCTTTTTTGTTTGTCTAAGGCTGTCCCACCCAGTTGCTATGTTTGTGTGTGTGTGTGTACTGATATATAAAATACAATATTATATGTGGAATCAAATGTAGGGTGTACAAATAATAAAACTGAAGTTACTTTGTATTCACACAAACACCAGATAATGTGTTGCCAACAACTAAGTATTTCTGTCATTCAAAAACTCTGAGGAGAGAGGCTTTCTTTTCAGTTTTTGCTTAAACACTTAAGCGTAGGCTTCTGAGTTGCACTGACTCATAAATTTTTGAAGGCAGGAATCTACAACTAAGTTCCCAGAATCATTCTTTATACACAGACCAAGGAACGCTCTTCTTTTCTAAAAGCTATTTCCCTTCTTAACTGGACAGGGATCACTTGTCTTTCCTAAAACTACTTCCCTTTTTGGCTTAAATGGGGATCCTCACTCTCTTAGCCTCCTTCCCAGTCTGCAATCAGTGCATAATTGTCTTTTCTTCAACTGTCAGTTCCCAGCTGTCATTCCTTAACTGACTCTCAACAGAATTCTGTTTGAACAGCCTGTCACTCAAAGGTTCTCAGACCCTTCACAGTCCATTGAAACCACACAGTAGTTAAGTGAGTAAAGAGCCAAGTTTGCTTCCATGTTATGGGAGGAACTATATTGAGCTGTAGAGCATCTGGTTAGCATGCAGAAGACCCCATGCTCAATCACTGGTATTTCCAGTTAAAAGGATGAGGTAGTAGGTGATGCAAAAGACCCTGGAGAGCCACTGCCAGTTTGAATACTGACCTTGATGGACCAATGGTCTGATTCAGTTTAAGGCAGCTCTGTATACTCAAGCATTGTTTGGGGGAGGAGTTTCTCCTTGTTCTCCACAACTGCCCCAGTTTTTTTGGGCGTGGGGGGGGGCTTTCAAATGTTGTTGTCTTGTGGTTACCAGGTTTTTCCTGGCTTCTCTGCATTTGGTCCTTCAATAAGGATCATACTCAGAGCAATGTGGATGAGAAGGTGTGGGCTTTCACATCTCCACCCCCCATAACCAGAGCTATTTACCCTCACTCTGCATCCCTCCCATTAGTGACCTTTTCACAGTATTTTCAATAGTAGTAGGTTATTACACTGTAACCATATACCCACCACTGGTGTTTTAAAAGCCAGGAAAAGCATTCTTGTATGGAGAATCCCCCCCCTCCAAAGTGTAGAGGCTGTGCTTCTGTTGCAGATGCAGAACACAAAGGGGACTCTGCACTATGTGGAAGCTTTCCAAGATTGAAGAAGCATGATTATTTGAAGAAGAAGAGATTGGATTTATACCCCGCCCTTCACTACTCAAGGGAGTCTCAGAAAGGCTTACAAACTCCTTTCCCTTCCCCTCCCCACAAATGACACCCTGTGAGGTAGGTGGGCCTAAGAGAGCTCTGACAGAAACTGCTTTTTTTCAAGAACAGCTGTGCAAGAACTATGGCTTGCCCAAGGTCATCCAGCAGGTGCAAGTGGAGGAGTGGGGAATCAAACCCGGTTCTCCCAGATTAGAGTCCGCGCACTTAAGCACTACCCCAAACTGGCTCAGATTTGGAATCTCAGAGAGTTTTAAGAGGGCTCTAGACATCTAATTCCAAATCACCTGATGAATCCTTTAAAAAGTGTGAAGTTCTGTGGAGTAATCCCCCAGTATACCAAACAGAAATATTGACTGGACTGAAGTGTTTGCAGTTCCCTTTGGCTAGTTCTTGTGCTACTAAAATAAGAAAGGAACTGCTGCTTGTTCCCTAAAGGCCAGGATTCAATTCCATACCCTTATGGAGCTGGATCTATAATGCAGGTTGCCAAGACAGTGGCCAGGGCAGCAATTTTGGGGGTTGGCAGTGTCTGCTGCCACTGCTGCTTTGCCACTCTTGCTGCCATCTCTGCCCAAGATCTGGAACAGTTTTACTTTGCAACTACAAAGTACTTTAGATTGGGAAAACAGTAGTGTATGGAAGTGCTAGATTCCCTTCTCCGGGGCTGCTGCTCCATCAGTATACTAATTCCACAAGGCTGACTTTGATTTACTCAAAAACTGCCTTGTGAAATTATGATATTGATTATTTTGTTTTAACCACAACACATTGCAAGTTCCAGCCAAGGATCTCCTTTGTCATAATGCATGTGCTAATTGTTTCATAAACTGTACGGCAATGGAAAATGCTGATATTATAGCTTTGGAAAAAGTGCAGAAAACGGAAACTAGAATGATAAAAGGGTTGGAACACTTTCCCTATGAAGAAAGGCTTGGGACTCTTTAGCTTTGAGAAACGACGGCTGAGGGGTGACATGATCGAGGTTTATAAGATTATGCATGGGATAGAGCAGGTAGAGAAGGAAGTACTTTTCTCCCTTTCTCACAATACAAGAACTGGTGGGCACTCCATGAAATTGCTGAGCAGTCGGGTTGGAATAGATAAAAGGAAATACTTCTTCACCCAAAGGAGGTGGTAGCAGCTACAAGCATGGATGGCTTCAAGAGGGAATTAGATAAACATATGGAGCAGAGGTCCATCAGTGGCTATTAGCCACAAAGTATAGATAGGAACTCTCAGTCTGGGGCAAGTGATGCTCTGTATTCTTGGTACTTGGGGGGGGGGGGGGCAACAGAGGGAGGGCTTCTAGTGTCCTGGCCCCACTGCTGGACCTCCTGAGGGCACCTGGTGTTTTTGGCCTCTGTGTGACAGAATGTTGGACTGGATGGGCCATTGGCCTGATCCAACATTGGCTTCTCTTATGTTCTATGTTCTTATGACCATGCTTCTGGAATTCACTTGCTACATCACAGTTGCCAATATTAGGCTCTGATTTCCAGCACAGTCTAACAGGAAATCCAGAGGGTTATTTCTTGTCTTATCTTTCATCCAGGATTAATGATGTAAACAACTTCCTTGATGCAACAGACAACTAACTATATGCAGGATGTGACAAACTGTAGTTCTTCTGAGCCTTCTGGAAGTATAATAAGAAAATAAGATCTGCTGTACTGAAGTAGGCCTAGTTAGACCACTAATCTGACATTGAAGTATAGTGTGCCTATGGGGGAAAGTAACAGGAGCTGGGCAGCTATAGAATGACCATCCACTGTTGTTCCTTTTCATCGCGTGGTGGACAGAAGGTTAATTGTAGCCAAATTAACTTGGATCATTGCAATTAATGGGCCAAAGTACTTGAATTTATGCATACCACTTGGGGTGTGGGGTGCAATTAGCTATCAAAGATCTAGTGAAGCAGGATGTGTGGGGGGGAAAGCATCCTCTGCTGGCCAAAAAGATTAAGGCTTCTCAGACACACAATTTGCAAACCTTGCATTGTTGATAATAGATGGTGAATGCACTGGATTATCATGTTGCCGTGTACAACCATGTTACCTTATGCAAAATATGTTTTACAGGAGATTATGTGGTCATGGCAGTCTACTTCCAGTTGAGCAGAAGGATGGGCTACTTCACGATTCAGACTTACATCCCCTGCACACTCATTGTAGTGCTGTCCTGGGTCTCATTCTGGATTAATAAGGACGCTGTTCCAGCTAGGACATCTTTGGGTAGGTTTATTTATTTTATTAAAATATTTCTATCCTGCCTTTCCTTGTAGCTCAAGGTGGTTTACACTTCATAGTTACAACATTACAATAAACCACAGCTACCCCACCCCTGCAAAAGATGCCTATATTTTATACCCCATTAACAGCCTTGGCGAATGAAATGTCCTTGCAGATTTCTAACAACAGCCCTCCCCTCATCTCCTCGGGGAGACCATTTCACAGAGTGGGAGCTAGAGTGGAAAAGGAACAGGCTCTGGTTCATGCCAAGGGGACCACCTTAAATGAGGGAAATAGCCAGTAGGTAGCAGCCTGAAGATTATCATTGGTGCATGGGGATATATGGAAGGAAACGGTCCTTTAGGTGTGTAGCTCCTAGGCTGTGTTTAAAGATCATAACCAGGACATTGAACTGGAATACGAAACAAACAGCACCCAATGTATCTGTTTGAAGATGGACAATGTATATTGCCATCAGATAGCTCATGACACTGTCAGGCTGCCACATTCTAAAACAGCTGAGATTGTCACGTCTTCAATGGCAGCCAACTGTAGAGTGCATTATACTAATCCAGCTGTGAAATCTCATGGAGAGAGAGCCATAGGCATCTGATTTGGGATGGCAGCCTCTGGGTACAACCTAAGGATCCCCCAGAATTACAGCTCATCTCCAGACTACAGAGATCAGTTCCCCTGGAGAAACTGGATGCTTTGGAGGGTGGACTCTATGGCATTGTGCTGCACTGCGGTCCCTTCCCTCCCCAGGCTCCATCCCCAAATCTCCAGGAGTTTCTCTCAACCTGGATCTGGCAACTCTACCCCCCCCATCCCCTGCCAGTGGCCGGGGGGACCTGGCAACCTTATATCTGCTAGTGACCACTTTTGGCCACAACACCAACCAGCTTTTGAAATAACAAGGTGGGGTTCATGATTACACCCAAGCTCTTCACGTGCTCTGAAAAAGCCAACTATGCTCCATTCATGACAAGTGGATCTAATCTCTCTAAAACATCAGCCTGTAGAACTAGCATCACCCCTATCTTAACTGGACTCAGCTTTAGCTTGTTCTGCCTTAGCCAGAGCTTCATATCAGTGGCTCAAAGCCAAAACAGATGAATCTGGAGTAAGGGTTGGTAGATCCTTCCTTGTACCTGGTGGGTTACTTTGGGGGCATTCCTGGAGGGAGCGGGGACATCCCCAGTGCAGTGCATCACACAGAAGTGATGTCATCACATTGGGGACTAGCGTCCCTCATGCCTGAATTTGCCACTTGGAGTTCAGGCGCCCCCCCCCCCCCCCCCCCCCCGCAAATAGCATTTAATGCTATTTTGAATGCTGTTTACAAGAAGCAGGGGCCGCCTGCACCTGAGCTTCAAGTGGCAAATTCACCCCTGGAGTTCAGGCACAACCCCTCCGCCCTTAGAAGGGCACTCAAGAGTGGTACCTTCAATACATCTCAAACAATCCCCCTGTCTACTAGCCCAGTCCTGCTGTATGCCACCTAGGTCAAGGTGAGTCTTTCAAAAGCATCCCCATGAGCCTTTGGAGAGCCAGTTTAGTGTAGTGGTTAAGAGCGTGGACACTAATCTGGGAGAACCAGGTTTAATTCCCCACTCCTCCACATGCAGCTACTGGTGTGACCTTGGGTCAGTCATAAGTTCTTTCAGAGCTGTTCTCTCATGGGCAGTTCTCAAAAGAGCTCTCTCAGCCCCACCTGCCTCACAGGTTGTCTGTTGTGGGGAGGGGAATAGAAAGGAGATTGTAGGCTGCTCTGAGACTCCAAGTGAGTGAAGAGTGGGGTATAAATCCAATCTCATCTTATTTGTTTCCCAAAGGTTCGTGGGGATGCTTTTGAAAGACTCACCATGACCTAGGGGGTATACAGCAGGACTGGGCTAGCAGAAAGGGGGGTGACTGGAGAAGTGCTGAAGGTACCACTCTTGAGTGCCCTTTTAAGCTGTTGGTGGTTGCTCTTGGGGTGAGACTTCATCAGGGGATCCCCTGCCCCCACCTGGGGACTGGCATCCCTAATCTGGAGGCTTGGATAATGAACTACAGAGGTTGGTGTCATCTGCATATTGATGATCCCCAGCACTGAAGCTACAGACAATCTCCTTTGTGCTTGAAAGGGTTGCTTCTCTCTGTTCTAATGTCAGAAGCTCCCATGTGTAGTGTACTTAAGTTTGCATTGGACTGTGACTGAGATTTGTAGAGATGGATCTTGCTTTTTAAATTAAAACCCTTAGAATCTGGAGGATTGTTTTAGAATTCTGCTTAGCAGCGACTTTTGCATTAAAGTCTCCAAGAGTCCCTGTTACAGAATAGTGGTCTCCCATTGCAGTCCTAGACATTATCATGATGTTTCAGCAGAATTAAAACGAGCTTTGGGAAACACCCCAGCATCTTTGTGCCTAGATTTCCTCACTCATGAAACTATGTCACTTTGCCTGCTGGTGCATTAGTTCTGTGGCGGGAAGGGAAGGGGAGGGGCAGCACGATGCAGAAATGAAATAGTGGAAGATGATATACTACAAGCTTATCTTTAGATGAAATGGAATAGCTGGCTCTTTTAGTCCAGACACTACAGTGTGTAAATGCTGCCCTGTGTATATCAAAACCACCACTTACAATATTGTGACATTTCTTATACATCGGCGTTAACTTGAGTGAGATGTTTACATGGGCCAGTGGTCATACATAGATCTTAAGTGAAAGAGGGCTATTTAGAAGCTCAGTTAATCAATAGTTGTAAATGCTTTGGAGAGGCTAGGAGTGAGGGAGAGAGAGGCAGCACTCTCTGAGACCCAAGGGCATTATTATGATACATTGCTTTACCTTGTTCATAAGTGCTGAGACCCCTGTGTGTGATTCTCACCGGGATTTCATAGATATATCATGCTTTATATGAGGGCCAGCTTTAGTCAGCTTAACTATATTACTCTGCCAGCTTTAGTCAGCTTAACTATATTACTCTTCATAATGACTCCCACACTTCTTAAGCACATTCCATTGAAATGAAGTCATTAGTTCTTATGTGTTGAAATGGTGACTACTGGTAACCGATTTTGTGCTGTTATTGTTGTGTCTTGTTGATAATTAGAGCATGCCTGTATTTGTATGTATGTAAATAAAATGAATGTTAAGGTGGAATTATACATAAAAAAGAAAGATGGGGTGTTCCCAATGCAGAGTGTTTTCTTCACACCTGAAAGTGGGAGACCCAGAGTGGTTACAGGAAGGAATCAGTTTATGGAAGGTATCCCCCCCCCCCTTGCTCATTTTCCCCTGCAGATGCCTTTGAGCCATTCTAAACATTTCTCCCCCTAATCTCTCCTTATATTATAAAGCCATTTTCAAGTGGCAAGATTCCATGGGGTGCCAAAATCAGTTGGCTACAAGGACTGCCACTCAAAAGGAGTCCCTGGCCACTGGCTGCATTCCCTCGCTGTGTGGCCTCAGTCCTGCCCACAAAGCCACTGGCCATTGTCTCGGCCTCAGTCTGGAGGGAGCCGGCAAAGGGGAAGGACTGAGTGCTGGGTCCACTTTTCTCCTCCACCCACTGCCAGGTGGGTCTAACTGTCCCCTCAGTGGGATTCTGTCTGTTAAATTCTGTCTGTCTGTTAACTGATTCTGTCAGTTAAAAGACAGTGGACTTTCAGCATAACCCCCTCCCCTGCACTCTGCCAGCTTGCCCAATTTCTCTTCAGAATAAACTGAAAACGGCTCTCTCTCTTGCTTAGCTCCACCATGGCTGGCTGGCTAATGAGGTGGGCCAGCAACCATCAAACCATTTTCTTCAACTGCTGTGTGGCTGACTTTCCCCCTAGGGTTGCCAATCTCCAGGTGGGACCTGGAGATCTTCTGCTGTTACAATTGATCTCCAGATGACAGAGATCAGTTCCCCTGGAGAAAATGGCTGCTTTGGAGAGTAGACACTATGCATTATACCCTGCTGAGTCCTTCCATCCCCCCCCCAAAAAAATGCTGCCCTCCACAGGATCCAACCCCCAAATCACCAGGTATTTAGGGGCTGGCAACTTTTTTTTGCTAGGCAACCAAGCCTGCTTCTCTGAAAGCCCCTTTCCACACCTATATTGGCCTCTGGGAGAAAACTCATTGGGGCAGTGGAACAGAATGCCATAGAGGCCACCCTCCAAAGCAGTCATTTTCTCTGGGGCGTGGGGGAGATCTGTTGTCTGGAGTTCAATTGTGATACCTGGCTCTTCAGGCTCCACTTGGAGGTTGGGTACCCTAGGCGTAGCAGTCAGCTTCAAACAAGGATCTGCTAGACCCAGATTCTTGCTGAGTGGGTGATTTTGGGCCAGTCACAGACTTTAAGCCTAACTTACCTCACAGGGTTGTTGTGCAAGTCAAAAGGGGGAGAGGAGAATGACGTAAGTTGCTTTGTGTTTTAACTGTATATTTATACTATGTTGTGAGCCGCCTAGAGCCAGTTTTGGTAAGGCGGGATATAAATCGAAACTAATAAATAAAGAAAGAAATAAATTTGGTCCCCATTGCAGAGATAGACTACTTTTCCTCCAGGGGAACTATGGTTGCCAATTTCCAGGTGAGGGCTGGAGATCACTCAGAATTACAAGTGTTCTCCAGATGGCAGAGATCAGTTCCCCTGGAGAAAATGGTGGACTCTGTGTCCTTATAGCGTGCTGAGATGGACCCCCTATGACAGCCAATGTGACATAGCAGTCAGGGCTTCAGAGCATGGTGGAGGCTGCCGGGGGGGGGGGGGAGAGATGGAAAGTTGAAGAGTGAGGTTGATGATTGGCTTGGAAAGAGATAGGGTTGCCAATTCCAGGAGGAAAGTTCCTGGACATTTGTGGGATGGACCATGGAGATGGTGAGGCTGGAGGAGGGGGTGGGACCTCAGACAGCATAGACTACACCCTCCAAGCCAGCCATTCCATCATGGAGAACCATTGTTGCCAGTCTCCAGGTGGGGGCTGGAGATCACTCAGAATTACAACTGCTCTTTAGAAGGGAGGGGGGAGGAGATGGGAAGCTGAAGCCAGGGGGCAGATAACGATACATTGATGGTTGGCTGGGAGGGAGATAGGGTTGCCAACTACAATTTGTGAAATTCATGGAGATTTGAGGGGTGGACCCAGGAGAGGGTGAGGTTTCAGCAGGGGTGGGACCTCAGATAGGTACAATGCCATAGACTCCACCCTCCAAACCACCTGTTGCCTCATGGGGAACTATTGTTGCCAATCTCCAGGGGAGGGATGGAGATCACACTGAATTACAACTGCTCTTCAGATGACAGAGATCTTCCCCTGGAGAAAATGGTGGATTCTGTGTCATACCCTGCTGAGGTCACCACAGCAAAATTATGCTGAGTGCCCAAGGCTGGGGCACTCTCCCAGAGCCTCTTTCTAGAGGCCGTTGTATTTATTTCCACAACAGGCCTTATTCCTAGTCCAACATATTTCCATTTTTTTTAGTCAAAAGGAGTTAAGTTTTTCAGCAATCTCATTATGGTAATTAATAATCTGGCCTGCTAATATATAAACATTTACACAGAAGTAAGCCCCAGTATGACACACACACACACACACACACGGTCTACTTCCCTCCCTCAGAGGCAATAGTTCCCCTCCGTTTCCCTTTCCCTTTACTGACTGAACTGCCATAGTAATGAGTTTTCTTCTTTGCTGAAGAACTCTGGCTGTCCCACCCTGTCACAGTACAATATTTTGACTGTTGGCTCAGCCCAGGAACTGAGGGAAAGATTGGGAACCCCCTTTAACTTAAACAACTTAAATGGCACTCAAGGCATTTTGAAATTCAAAAATAACAAAATATTTTATTTAACATAGAGGGGAAAGACCAGGTGAAATCAGGGGTTGCAATTTCTGAGGTAAAACCAGAAACCAGAGGTAACCTTAGTTCTTACATTTCAGGCTAATGAGAGTTTCTTAAGCTGTTCACAGTGACTTCAATCTTTGTGTTGAGAGGCTTTTGTTCCAGTGTTTCCCCCAAACACTCCAGTACACATTCTTTGAGTATTGTCTGACTCATTTGGATTCCGGAAGACTGGTATACTCTTTCCAGTACCCAAGCCCCTTCTCTAGAAACACCAGTACTCATCCTGAGTTTTTAACTGACTGTTAAGGTCTCCAAAGGCAGTTTCTAACCACACCAGACCAGGACAAGGTTCCCACTAGAGTGTGCCAGCCCGTGCTTGTGCACTGATTCTCTCCCCCCCCCCCCAGTGCAGAGCTTTTAAAGCTCAGCACAGGGGTCTGACAACTCCTGGGTTAGCTCCATCCCCCTCAGCCCACCCCCCTTAGCCAGGGCTTGTGGGCCTTGGCAGTCCTCACTCCCACCATTCAAGAGGTTTATCTTGTAATGGTCCACAAGCTGCCATCTGCTTCCTGGCCCACATCTCTGTCACCCCCCTCTTCCAAAATGAGTCACCTCCATGCCAGGGATGGAGGTGGAAAGTGGGTGCAGGCCTCAAGTGCCCTCCTTCTTCCCTTGGCAATGCAGCCCAGTGCGTCCCATGGGCTTGCCATGGCCAGCACTGTTGGGGAGGTGGCACAGTGTGTGTATATGAGCTGGGGGATGGAGCAGGCTGCAAGCGCCCTCCTTCTCCCCTTCAGCAACATGGCCCAGTGCCCCTTGTGGGCCTACTGTGACCAGAACTATCAGGGGAGGTGGCATGGTATGTGTGTGTGTGCATGGAAGCCGGAGATGGGGGCAGGTTGTGGGTGCCCTTCTTCTCTTCTTCGGCAATGCAGCCTGGCACCCCTTGTGGGCCTGCCACAGCCAGCACTGTCAGGAGAGGTGGTGTGTGTGTGTGTGAGTGAGTGAGCCTGGGATGGGGGACAGGCCTGGCCCATGCCGCTCTCTCTCTCTGTGCATGAGCAAGCCTAGGATGGGGTGGGGAGCAGTCCTGGTCCACACCACTGTGTGTGTGTGTGTGTGTGCAAGTGAATTTTCTTTTTTTCTCTTGATGATCTATCCCCTTTCTTTGGCCTGAATGGGAGTCTCCGTCTAACTACCCACTCATCCTTGCCAACTTTCCCCATTTCTCCTGTCTGCGTTAAACTGCTCTGCATCAGGCCTGAATTCCAAAACTGTCAGTACTCGACTCTTCTCAGCTAGGGCTGAAGTCAGACTGAATTCTCCTCAGGATCCTGTTCAGAAGTCTACCTTTGCTCAGCTGAAGCCAACCAATCAGATCTCTTGTTAGCCTCACTGCTCTTTTATGTTATTAGTATTTGGGGAATATTAGCTCTTATCAATATGCAGCAGGCTTATGGGACCTTTAACCAGTGTATACAGAGGATGCACTAACCAATACTTCTGAGAAACAGACACGGACTCAGTTTAAAAGATGAAAAATAGTTTGTTTACTAAAGTATAATAAAAAGTTATACAAGACAATGCTGTTCTGTCATTCATGCATACATACAGTACTAGGAACTTAGATAGAAGTTACAAGGACTTGTGCATGAGCAGATAGTTGATGGTTTCCATCGAGGGCGATATTTACCTATATAGATGCAGTAGAATCTGGTTGGAAAAACGGGGATGAAGAGTTCTTAGGAAGACGATAAGGGATTGTGGCTCTGAACCAGCAGAAGACCACGTGGGGAATCCCAGTGATGCACCCAGGAATCCATGTGAGGAAGGGTTAGGGCAGGAGAGAGAACTAGGATTGGAGTTCGAACTCGAAACATAACCTGAGCCGACTTGCAACCTTGGGGAGCATCTTTTATTGGGAGGTGGTACCTGGGAGGACCTGGGAGGATGGCACGATATGATGTCATCCCTAGAAAACCTATAGAGGATCCATATGCTATCTCTAGCCACTAAGGGGGTGATAGGATATGGGTCAATATTCCGACCTATCTGATGGTCAGGGCAGGATGTCACTGCCAGCGGGATCTGGCACCGATCTTCTGGATCACAGGAACACCGACCATGGGAACCGGTCTTCAGGAAGCATCCCAGTATCTTCACGCCCAGGTGTGATGTTCTTTGATGTATCATATGGAGATGAAGGCTGGCAGGAAGGGGCACCAGGAGGTATACATGAAAGGGGTATGCATGTGTAGAGTTGCAGATGTAAGTTTGTAACCTCCTGTCTTTATGTGAGAGAGTGTTTTTGATCTCTGATATCAATCCTCCTGGCTGAAGGTGGTAACCTCAGAAAATGGTGCTTTGTTCCTATAGTATAAGCATCTCTTCCCATCTTCCCACTGGTCACCTAGTATACTCTCATGTCTCACATAACTAATATCATGGTTCATGTGTAGCTCTCAAATCTTAGCAAAAGTCCATAAAATGTTGCGCAGCCTTACACTCTTGGAACAGCCTGTCACTCAAGGCTCTCTGGCACTGTGAAGAATTAACTCTTCACAGTCCTTTATCTGCTTGTACAGTACTTCTAAGGTTTTAAAAGTACAGTCAGTCACACCCACCAATCCCAAATGGCCATATTCCCTGTTGCATAGGACTAAGTTACACAATGACATAGTTTAGAATTATTATAACCTATTATAATGGTAAGTTATACATATATAAAATTTAGTCTATTAAGAAAAAAATGCAATATGTTGTTAAAACAAAAACTCATGTAATGCAAAACTGTACAAAAGATATACATGTATTTATACAAATGCCCTTGCTTACTTTTGAAACTAGAGAAGAAGTTGACCCCACAATGGGTAGAACAAGAGTGTTCCTATTAAACGAGTAATATTTTTAAAAACATTCTGTCTTGTTACTAGGTATTACAACTGTCTTGACAATGACCACTCTCAGTACAATCGCTCGCAAGTCTCTTCCCAAGGTCTCTTACGTGACTGCAATGGATCTCTTTGTATCAGTTTGCTTCATTTTTGTTTTTTCGGCCCTGGTGGAGTATGGGACTCTTCATTACTTTGTCAGTAACAGAAAGCCAAGCAAGGATAAGGACAAAAAGAAGAAAAACCCTGTATGTATTTCATTCCTATGCAAGTTGAAACCTTAATTGAATCATACTGTTCTGAAGGAAACGTTTTTTGTGTGTGTTAGCTGTACAATGCATTGAAACCCTGGGAAGTTTGTGTGGTGACCATGTAAGGGAACAAAACTGCGTATCACATATCCTTTCATATGCTCTTACAGGCTCCCAGGGTGGGGAGGTTTGACAGAAATGGTTAGTCAAATGTGATATTCCCTCATCTATCATCTGCTTCATAAAGGGAGAAGTGCAGGTGTCTTTTCTATTCTTGTGTTCCTGGTTAATAGATCTGGGAAGTCTTTTTTTAAAAAAAAAAATCATGGAGTTAGTTTTGGGAACTTCGTTGTGGGATTCATGTGGAGTTCACTATACTGATTATGTTCCACCATTGAAGTGCAGCAAATTTCTGTTGCCTCTGTATGATTATGATTATTGAGACATAAGTACAGCAGGATCCAAAGGGCTATGCATGGTGTTCCAATGCACAAACCAGGGCTTTTCAGAATTACCCCCAGCCCTCTTCGGCAATGCGGTCTGGCACCTCTCGTGGGCCTGCCACAGCCAGCACTGTCCTGAGAAAATTGACCCCCCCCCCCCCAAAAAAAAAAAATTGCACAAGGAAGTGCCTTAAGTACATGCAAGTTGCTTTTTGGATTCTAGCCATAGTAATTATATCATCATATCGCAATGGTGAGAAAAATGTAACCAGTGGATATTTAGGTGAATCACACAGGCCTTCTTAATTAGAGAATGGTCCATTTAAACAAAGCCTCTGTCTCCATTCTCTGAACAAGCCTCACAAAAGTCAGATTTTTTTTTAAAAAAAAAGAATATACAATTATTACTAACAAGAACATAGTTTTTCTGTGGTCCATATCCTGCTGATATGGAATGTTCTGCCCTATTTAATTACAATAAAATACAGTAATTAGCTAGGAAATTCTTAAAACTCTGCCTTGAATTCCCCCCACCCCAGAAACTTATTTGCTGCCAACTAGCTGATGTGATCAGCACTTAAACTGTGTGGCAGATGTGATACTGCTCCTAACCAAAGAAATTAATTCTGGTTGGTTGGACTAAGGGGGTCTAGTCAAGACTACAGTTGTGTGTTCATTATGCTGCCAGCTCCAGTTTAAGTAGTGTGTATACTGGGAAGGGGATAACATTTGGAATTAGCAGCTAAGCCATGCTATCACTAATGCCTTCCTCTCAAGTTCAGCCCAGGTTCTGCTCTGTTTGAACTCTGGCTGTGGTCACACAAACTAAATAATCCACTTTCAATGCACTTTCCAACTGGATTTTTACTGTGTGAACTGGCAAAATCCAGTTGGAAAATGCATTGAAAGCAGTTTGAAAGTGGATTATTTAGTGTGTGTGACCACAGCCTCTCTCTCTCTCTCTAGCACTTTCCTGTATTTTCTTTAAAATGTAGTCTACCTTCTCTCTTTTCCATTTCTGCTGTTTTCATGAATAAGGTATTGCACTGACACAGATCTTCCATCTACGCGAACCTCTACTATCTTCTCTAGGAGCTTGTTGCAGATCACTAATAAATGTTGATCAAACACTAAACAACTAAAGAAGATAAATTAATAGAAGAACCTTGAGTACATTCTAGCCTCTGCAGTTCAAGTGCAGTTTCCGCTTCATGAACCTGGGTGGAGCAGGAGCAAGTGCAGGAGTGACGCATGGACAGCACTACAATGGTAGAAAAATAACAACTGTAGGCTACAGAGATGAATAGCATCTTCTAAAACTAATGGGTTTCTCCCCCAAATAGATGAAGAACCACAAAACTGATAGTCATTTCACTGAGAATGTAGTTTCTCTATGAAATATCCCAGAAGAAACATAACCCTCAATATATATTAAATCAGAATTCCAAATCTGGCAACTTTGATCTTTCTTTACTTGCTAATCTCTTTTACAGTTCTTATTTAAATTCTATGCTCTTTTTCCTATCTGTTTTTTTACTTGATATAGTTTGGAAAGGTATCTTTAATTTATGCTACTTTTGTCTCCTTCTTCCCTTTTCTTCCTTTCTTTAATTAAAAAACCTTTGATTCTTTTTTTCTGTCTACAAAACCAAAGCTTCTTCGGATGTTTTCATTCAAGGTATAATATTTTTGGTATGGAAATCCACTGCATGTGACTGCTGAATTGAACGATTAGAGCTTCAAGTCTTGTGAAGTAGAATGGTTGATAATTAGAAATTAACTTGCAAAGTTGATTCAGCAGCCCAAACACCAATTCACAACTGTTTTGAACTTATCATAAGTTCAAATGATAGTAATATGCTTGGATCGCATGCATGAAGAGAGCTTAGTAGTATACCAAAAACATCTGTGTTGCTCTCTTCATTCACTTATCCATGGGATCCAGTTCAGTGCCACCAGCTACACCAAGAATCCACAATTAACCCTTTTAGAACTCATTTTTGATCCTCCGGATGTTCTCATTTAAAGATATAACAAACAGCAAATCTGTCAAAGATCTGTGCTAAACAGTTAGATGTCATTGGAATGATCTCAATATTTGTTCTTACACAAACTGTTCGAGTTTTGAAAGGGTATACAATGCTTACATTTTAATGTTATTGCTATTTCTCAGATCCTTGTTATCAAAAGTGGCAAAATACAGGTAGCTGTATAGTACCTTTACATGTTCCTCATTCTAAAAAACAGTTCTGGGTGGGAAAATGTCTACAAAAATTAATTAAAATGATTATTTTAATTAATTTGAAGCTGTTTTCTATTTCCTGACTGAATCTTGAGCAATCCGCTTCCTTCAGTGTTCCGGCTGCTAATAAAAGAATATTCACCAAAGGGTCAAAATAGTTTTTTAAAAAACAACAACAACACACATTTCAAATGATTATACATGTACAGCTACTGTGTACGGTGTTGGCATTACAAAGCTTTTAGATAGCAAATAGTTGTAAATCCAGAGCTGCATGTTGTCAAGAAAGGCTAATACCGGAAATCATTATAAAACCCCACCAAACCTATGATTGAGTAACTCATCCAGTATCCTTTTACCCTTAAAAATCTTAGGTGTCTACCTAAGAAGAAACATAAGCTGACACATTTAACTACCAATCTTACAATTCTGTTTTTCACTTAAACGGTTTAAAGGGAAAAATATTATTATCTTCATATATCAAGAACTAAGAAGGATAACTCAATTATAGTGCTCTTTAGTTTGCATTCCTGAGTAAACTATCTGGAATTAAACCCTGTACAGTTCATGCTATTAAATAAAACATGGCAGTTGTTCTTACCTCTAAATGCAAAGTGTAAGTTAAAATGTTGGATTGTTGCTTTGAATATGTTTATCACTACATTAATAATTTATTATCATGCTTCAAGGCCATAGGGTTCTCTCATTTAATGATGAGGAAATCACTGACCCAAATATTTCCATAGGCCAAATGTTAGTTGAAATAGAAAGTTGTTACACAGAGCAAACTATTCATTCTCTCTTTTTCTCCTTTCCACTCATTTGTTCTAGGCACCTACAATTGATATCCGCCCAAGATCTGCTACTATTCAAATGAACAATGCCACACACCTCCAAGAAAGGGATGAAGAATATGGATATGAATGTCTCGATGGCAAGGACTGTGCAAGTTTTTTCTGCTGCTTTGAGGATTGCCGAACAGGAGCATGGCGGCATGGAAGAATACATATCCGCGTTGCCAAAATGGACTCATACGCTCGCATATTCTTTCCAACTGCCTTCTGTTTGTTTAACCTGGTCTACTGGGTGTCATATCTTTATCTTTAAGCAAGCAGACAGGAAGTAGGTGATATGGGCCTTATTTTTGGAATTTTATTAGAAAGATGGTTTCCTGTATAAGTCCACTTAAACTCCATGATCCAGTGGCTGGAGTGCCCATGAGGAAACCCCAACATGTACATGGAGTTCCTGAAAGCAAGAGCCCTCCCATTGTATTCAGTGCTAGGGAATGTTCTGCATAGGTGCCATTATGCATGCAGAACATTCCTTCAAATGTGGGGGAAGTGGGTCAACTCTTGTTCATCTAAGCTTCCTTGAGCATCAGAGTTTCATGGAACACTGGTCTTTACAACACACATCACAGCAGTATGAATTCTTTAGTGTCATAACCCAGTAAATACCAACCATCATATCATTTGTACAAGACTACTGTAAAATTATTGTGATTTGAATGTTACCATTCTATATTTAAAGAAGAGGAAAGAAACTCAGTATCATGTAGAAAATTACTAATGAAACAGAGATATATGACAAGGAGAGGGCCCACAAACGATCCCTAAGGTTTGGGTGTTATCATTTCAACTGTGAATGATGGCTGCTCAAATACTACATAGTTTGTTAGTATTAATTATAAATATGTGATATCATTGTCCTCTATGGACTTTTCTTTTTGGAAGAGTCATTCCCCCTTAAGGGCAATGTAGCTAGCCTAGGAAAAAAAGTAGCTTTTCTTCACACCTTGCTAAAAAGAAAGCTTTTTGGTGCCCTCCCTCAAAGAGCACATGTACAAATGCTGTAAATATTTCACTACCTTGTAGTATTTGGGTCTAGTGCATGAAGACGGGGGTAGGGATGGCAAAGTAAATGAAGCAAATGTACCATATACAGCATTGTCTTTTGTTTTGTATCCCCGTATTTGTTGTTGTAACAAAAAAAATGTGGATTAAAAACCATTCCATTTTTTTTTCTGGCTGAACTCGGATTCATGCATGGATGACGGCACGTACTGTAAGACAAGCCTTAAGAAGCTGAGCAAAACAGCATACATAGAACAAAGCAGGAAGGCCAACGAATAATACCTTAGTCTATAAATTAGCTCCAGGTGTTTGCTGCTGTTGTATTCCCTCTTCTGAAGCAATTAAAACTGAGAATCAGATGCCTTGCAAGGACTGGCTGCAGTCTTTGGAAGCATCTGTTTGCAGTGACCAGACCTTCTCCATTCTGAATATATATCATCATTTGCGCCTAGACTACTTTTGTTGATATGCACTATCTGTCTGAATGAAACAGAGACTGAACATATCTCTTATTTTAATAAATGCAACTAGCATTTTTTTTTTCTGGGATGATGTTAGGCTATTTTATTTTGTGCCAATACACAGATCTGCTGTTCACCATACATTCATGTAATGTCAGTACTGCTTTTTTTCTCTCCATAACCCTTGACTATTATATAGACTCTACCTATAGCTAGAGGCAACATTGAAACACACAATTTTTAAAAAGGGAAGAGAGAGTGTCTTTGCTAATTAACCATATCTGTGTAGTAAGTGTGTTACGATCATCAAGAAATAGTTGGGTAAATCATGAAATCCATTTAGCTACTGGTTTTAAAACACCTGTAAAATGCTCAGTTATGCAACCTAAGCACATGTAAATATTATTGACTTTTTATTGTCACAAACTGAAAACATCAGTTCATGTCAAGTAGGTTTGCAGCTGAAAATGCCTATATGTATATTATCATTGCTGAGTTAATGATAGCCAATACAGAGACCTAAGGACAGTTTTCCAATGTCTGTATAGTTTTGGAAATAAACATGTATAGAAAGGTATAACTAATTCCTGATCATCAAATGCTTCTTGTGTAATGTATTTTAAAGAAGGAAATGCACACACCCATAGATTTTTTCAATAAAATTGCTGCACTCAATCTACATGCCTGGCTTATTTAAAATTACAGTGGTGTGTGTGTGTGTGTGTGTGTGTGTGTACACTTGAATGCAAAGTCCTTTTAAAGATCTTCATTTTGTGTTAAAGAACTCCTTGTAAGATTGATCTCCTGCAAATGTCTTCATCTGATGAAGACTTGTGTTGTAAACAGGATGCTAACTCAGCCAAGATGTAACAGAGAGTGAAGAGAACATATGTGGAGGTAATGGGTATGTAGATTTACTTTCCATCCTCCAACATGCATGCACACACTGAAGAGTTTTGGAAAGGGAGTGGCTCTGACACCTCTCCTCACCATATCCCACATTCATCCCTGAGTTCTTTCTCTAAAGTCCTTCTGGTTATAATACTCCCCTTTCCTTACAGCATCCTTATACCTTGGATCAGCAATTCTGTTTACCCTCCCTCCAAGCTCTACAGTATGGAAACACAGAGACTATTCTGCCTTTAAAGCCTTTGGCCACTGATAAGTGGATTTGCTTCTGCTCAAAGAGCAGCTTGATTACAAATAGGGAACAGTACCCTGGAACAATAGATATTTTCTTCTAAATTGTACTGCAAGTATTTTGTGCATGCTTTCCCTGTCCTCTTCCCCTCTCTGCTTAATTCATTTGACAGGGAAAACAATATTAACAAAATAGGTATCTTTCTAGTAGTGTGTGTGTGCATGTGTCTGTGCACACACACACACATGCTGCCAAGTCACAACTGACTCATGACAACCCCATGAAATTCCACCTCATGGGCTTTCAAGGCAAGAAGTGAGCAGAGGTGGTTTTTGCCTCTGCCTTCCACTGCACAGTAGCCACTGTCTTCCTTGGTGGCCTTCCATCTAAGTACTGACCCTGCTTAGCTTCTGACAAGATTGGGATAGTCTGAGCGATTAGTATTGGAGCTTTGCCTGCCTGACTCCCAGTGCTGAGCATGTTCATGTTCACTGTTTCTAAATCATATCAAATACTTTGTAAATTCTCACTCTTGAGAAGTGAAGTTCTGTAAAGAAGGTCGGCAGATGTCCCACAAATGGTGAGTGCCACCAACTGACAAGCAATATCACCTCTGCGGTTGCAAAAGCAGCACAAACAGTCAAAATGTAGCTGTTCAAATGATGCACTTCTTGCCCATTAGGGTCCCATTCTGCCTATAAAATCTAAGGAAATCAGTAAAGTATGATCACATCTGGCCTGCTACCATGCTGGATGCTGCCTACAGCAGAAATGTTAACACATCTGAAATGCTGCTTGTTTTTTTATTGGGAAAGAATGATCAGGGTGATCATACAAGGGGCTCAATTTAAGAACAACATGCATTTAATTCAACTTTCTGTACAATGCCTAGGTCTACAATACCAACAAGGCCATGAGGAGAAGTGCGTGAAAGTCTGATCTTCCACTCCACTCAAACATTTGCCTTAAGTTTTCCGTTTCATCTTCTCAAGATTCCTGTTTCAGATGAGTACAAGAGCTCCCACTGTGTGCCATGAAAAAGTACCCTTAGAGGAAGAGGACAACAAAAAGTTACTGTGTACTCTGAATGGGAAAGAAGGACCATCCACTACTGCATGCAAGACTGTGGGCAGAGAGAAATCTGTGAAATGAAGACTTATCAGAGTAGTTAGCAACTCTTTGAGCTCCTCTGTTTTTCCTTCCCCCTATAGAATTACCTGTTAGGAATGTCTCTACCAAGAAAGTGATCATGCCTGTGAGACAGTGGCTTCACTGACCTAAGTAGCAGTCTAACCAGTTGGGTTTTGCAAGCAGCATCCCTTCAGTCATGAAAGGGTTAAGCTGAAGTTTCTGTAACCTAATAGTAGCAAGTTAAGCATAGAACCAATTAGGTGTAGATTCTTCCCACCAAAAAAGTGGCAGTTTTATTCTTAATGAGGGAACAAAGAAACAAGATGGAGTAGATCAGAACTAGAAAGATGAGTTAGACAGTTGTTGTTTATTTCCATGTAATCCTTTCCCTAATTCTGAAGTAATTTTTTCCCTTAGAACTTAAACAGACACGTTTCTGTGCTGCATTCCATTTACTCTGCTAAATATCCAACGGAACCCCATCCATCATGAAAACTGCATTATATAGAAATGTTAATTGGAGCAATCTAAGCCACTTACAGCATTATCCCTGATCTATGTTAAATGGAAATTTTAATCTATAACATTTCTCAGTACTTCTTTGCTCACAGAGTGATTCACTGGTAGAATTTGCTGTTGTGATAATTACTAGTTTAATTAGCTTTAAAGGGTGATTAGACAAGTTCATGGAGGGCAGGCCCATAATGACTATATGGAACTTCATATTCAGAAGCAAAATTTTTCTGAATACTTGTTTTTTTGGGGGGACAACAACAGAGGGAAAATTTGGCCTCAGTGCCATGCATGTAGGTCCTCTAGGGGCATTTGGTTATCTACTGTGTGAAACCGGATACTGGACTAGATGGACCATTGGTCTGATCTAGCATAGCTGCTTTTACATTTCCTTATGTTTATTGCCATTTTCTCTTTCCTAGCTTTTAAGCTAAAGGACTGGCAAAATAATTTTATTTTAGCATCTGACAAAACCATAATAGGACCATAATAAGACACAGCTTGCTGACAGATGTAACCTAATTTGCAGTCTTCCCTATGGTAACAGAATTTTCATTTTCCAGTTTCTCACTTCTTTTGCTTGCTTCTATTACTCAGCTCTGTGGATTGTCAGGCTACATGTGCATGCGTGTGTTTGTGAGTACACATCTGATAATCCTGTCTATCCTCACACAGTTACAGCAGATCTTTAGAAAACCCTTACCAGAATTCACATCTCTCTCTTTTTTAACCTTCTCACTCTTAAGCAAAAGGAAAATACCATGAAGTGATGTAGAAGAAGAAGAAGAATGTAGTTTATTGCGGTCAAAGACCATAGTACATCAAATACAGTTAATAAAACAGCTATTGTAAAAATAGTAAAATAATGTCTTATGTTGTATGTATATAATAAAAATGTAAAAATATTTACAAATTCCAATAAAAATCAGATAAAATCAAATTTAACCAGTTAATTATGGCCCCTCCACTCTCTCCTGATACAATAGGCTAACCAACCAAATTTAGCCACCATACGAGTTATATTCCGTTTTTTAACTGTCAACACAATTGAGGGGAGAGTCCCCCTACTATGCCCTGGGTGTGATTTTATAATGGGGTTTATAAATATCTCTCTATTGTGCTGGTATAATCTACAGTCAAAAAACCCATGCTCCAGAGTTTCTTCTCCTTTTCCAGAAACACATTCCCTTTGTGTGGTTTTATTATATCTGGCTTCTAAAATGAGAGAGGGATGAAGTGATGTAAAGAAACAACAGGTGGGATTTCAGAGTTGTAAGTTTCTATAATGGCACTCCCTTTGTAGGAAGAAATATAGCTTGATGCTAACAAATTGGAGATGCAAAGATTTCAGGCACTGGTGTACCATAAAATCTCACCTCCTTCCTAAGTTTACAAATGAAAGTTCTCATCTTGCTAGGAATACTACCAAAATTTGCAGCCTTTTTGAGCTGGCTTAAAAAGTCCCTTTGGGTTTTTACTTTTTTTCTTGCATGAATTGAACCTGAGTTCAATTCTTGCCATTATCTGTTTCCTTCTACCATTTTTCCAATTAAATGTATGCATTTTTGTTATTTTTGCACCAGTTGCATAGAAACAGTGTTTTTTTTAAAAAAAAAAACCCATAAAAGAAACAAATATATTGGGAAATCAATGAAAATGGGTAAAACACACTGACATATGACAATGCACAGACAAAGAAATGAAAAAGAATATATTTGCACATTGTACAGCCTAGTGTTTCTCCCAGCTGAGGCTGATCAAAGCTACTGTCTTATATCAAGTCAGAACTTGGTCCATCTTTCTTAGTACTGTGTACTCTGACTGGCAACAGTTCCTCAGGGTTTCTGGTACAGAAAGATCTTCCCAACACCTGCTATCTGAATTCATTTTAAATGGAGGTGCTAGGGATGAAACTTGTATGCAATTTACTATTGAGGAACTGCAGCCTCTGCTCTGAGATGTTCCAGTAGTTACGAAATAATGCATAGGTGTAAACTATGGGGGGGGGGGGTCCTCAGGAGCTCCCCCAAAAAATTTTTCCAGGTGGGAATGAGCCTTCCCCAGGGCAACAAGTGTCAGGCAATACTGAGTTCAAAACTTTCGTGTAATCTGGCCAAGAATAGCTTGCTCTGTGCTGCTTCCTCCTTCTTGCTTCTGGTGTCACAGCTCCTTCCCAGCCTCTCCTATTTCCTGCTTCATTTGATTGGCTAAGGGCTCCTCCCCCTCCTCCTCTGGGGAGGGAGGGGGAGGGAAAGAGCCAGGGAGAGATAGAAAAAATGGAGTTTTCTTCCAGGTATAAACTTTTGTTCCAGGTATAAACTTTTGTTTGCCTGCCAACATCTTTGGGGTGGGGGGTAGCTAAAGAGAGCATTCCACAGAATGTCAGAAAAGAAAGTATAGTCCTTAACCCTGGCCATCTCCAGCCACTTTCAATGTAGCAACAGTCAGACTGCAAAACCTCTGTTGGGCCCAATGTACTTGCTGGGCTCTAATTTACATTTTGGGGGAAAGTGTGTCTCTATTTTAATTTTATTTGGGTCTATATATCCTTGATTGGGAACAGTTGGTCTTCATGGTAGTGGGGGGGGGGGGCTGCTTCAACCACTCCTGAGCGCTTCTTTCAGTTTCCATTTCATTTTTAAATGGTAAGTCCATCTGCATGAATAAGATTGAGGGGGGGGGGGGCATGCAGATCAGAGGCCTTTTAAAATTTCCATTTGCCCTGTGTGCAGCCCAGAAAGAACATCGGCAAGAAATGTGCACTCTGTAAATGTTCATGCTCCTCATTTTGCTGTGTGCTACAGTTTCAAAGGGACAACTAAGTGGTATGTATAAAAGGAATGACAGGATTGCTAACTGGAAACAATGGGAGAGGCTTGAAGGCTCATTGGAGATAATGGGAGCCAGGAATGCCAATTGACTTGCATGGGCTCCACTGAAATACACTGCAGCACAAAAAAAGTTGCAAAGAAAATGTGGAATGGTTTTTCCATTAAGATCTAGGCTACTCTGGAACTGGAATGACAGCCCCCAGAGTGGAACAACAGTCCCTAGGAATAGAATCTGTGCTCTGGGACTAGACTGAAAGCCCCCAGAGTGGAATTATGGTCCCTAGGAAGAGAATCTGTGTTCTGGTACTGGAATTATAGTCCTCAGAGTGGAATGATGATCCCTAAAAATAGAATATGTGCTGTGGAACTGGAATGACAGGTCACAGAATGGAATGACAGGACAGCTCCTGGGAATAAGCTCAGTGATCTGGGACTGCAAAGACAGGTTGCAAAGTGGAATGACAGCCCCTGGGAATAAACTCAGTGCTCTGGGACTTGTACTTTTAGATTTTGAAGTTAGAAGACGATTGCTGCTACTCTGAACTTTGTACATTGCTCAGAAATTGAGTGCACAGCAACTGTGTGGTATTCTGGCTCAGAGACTTCAGCCACACATTTACCAAATGAAGGCATCTGTGATGCTATAATTTAGTAAATTTCAGTATAAAGTCACTCATATGAATAAGGCAGAAACAAGACTCCTGTAAATGAATGTCCAGGAAAACTTTTAAAATGTTCCCCTACAGGCTGTGTTGCCCTCCTTACTTTCAAATCTGTGACATTGGTTTTTCTTATGCACATGGTATGCATATTTGTAGATTTTAAAGTGACTATTCTAAAAGTGGATTTAAATAAAGGACACAGCAGGAGACCACTGAGATACCACTATAACCACTGACCAACTCCCACATTTTCCTGGTTTTAGCCCAGTCCAGGGGCATGGCGAGGGGAATTCCCAAGGATTCCCAGCCCCCCCCCCCCCTAAATTTTTGGAAAGCCCCTTCCTAAATCCCACATGCCTCCACCTCCATAGATAGTGACAATGGCCTTTGATGTCACTGGCTCCTCCCTATGATATCACTGAGTCTTGGTTCTTTTAAAGACCTAGCATACAAATGCCTCTGGCCCAGCCCTTCAGGAAATTGGAAAGTCTATGCCCTTGAAAGAAGGGGAAGAACTCTTCTTGCTTCACTCTCTGTTCACCCACCAGCATTTCTCAGGTGGATGGTTGTGTAAAGCTCCAGAAATCAAAGGCATAGAGTTTCCAATTTCGGGGGGGGGGGCTGGACCAGAGGAGGGGAGGGAGGGGAGAGAGAGTGAGTGAGAGAGAGAAGGGTTGCCAAGTCTTACCAGCGAGACAAAATTTCAGGGGTGGCCTGCACCCCCGAGCCCCCACGTAGTTGATGCCTATGCCAACATCTTGCTAGCAGGAAACACAAAGCAAAAAACAAATACATCTGGAGCCACGATATAAAGGAGTGTTGAACTGAGAACATAAGGAGAGCCCTCCTCAATCAGCCCAGTGGGTCCATCAGCATCCTGTCCCACATAATGGTTAACCAGTTCCTCTGGAGGGCCAATAACAGGATACTTTCTCCAGCTCTGTGATGTCCTTTTGGAGATACAAAATGAGCTTATCTAGAAGCAAACTTTTTTTAAAAAAACAAACAGAATCAGTGGTATTTAGTGTAACAATTAAATTAACCAAACAGCATCGCCTTCCAGAAATGATATGTGTGAGGGCTTTTATCCAGTATGGTTGCAAACTCTGAGTTCAGAAATAGCTGGAGATTTTGGGGTCTGGGGAGGGGAGGGACATCAGTGGTCCTTCCACAGAGTCCACCTTCCAAAATGGCAGCTCTGCCAGGGCATCTCAGGCATATACTGGCACAACCTTCTGTGCCAGCATGAGCTGGGATCAGGCCCAGGGATGTTGCGGCAGTTAATCACCTCTGTAACTGCCCCAGCTTGACAATCCCCCCCAATGATGGTACGGAGTTATGCCCACAAATCCCATAGCCATAGGAATTCATTAGAGTTCCCAGGTCCTTCCTTGTTGCTGGCAGGGGACTTTGGAGGGCATTCCTGGAGGGGGAGGGGACATTCCCAATGCGATGACATCATTTCTGTGTCTTTGGGGACTGGTACCCTGCATGCCTGAGCTCCAAGAGGGAAATCCATCACTGGAGTTCAGGCACACACCTCACCCCCGGCTTTTTGCAAACAGCATTTAAAGGGACCCTTTAAAGGGCCACCCCTCTCCCTCCCTTCTGCAAGTTTTAAAGGGTCCTCCAACTGATCAGTGGGTCATGTGTTCCTGCTGATCAGCTGGAGGGCCCTTTTAATCTCACAGAAGGGAAGAGAGAGGGGTGGCCATTGGTGGTTGCTCTTGGGCAGGGGTCCTCAAACTTTTTAAACCGGGGGCCAGTTCACTGTCCCTCAGACCGTTGGAGGGCCGGACTATAGTTAAAAAAAAAACCTATGAACAAATTCCTATGCAGGAGCTCATTAGCATAATTTATTTGCATATGCCACACCCTCTGATGTCACCGGAAGTGTCAGAAGACCACACACACCCTGACGTCACCCGAAGTGTGTCAGAAGGCAATACCCACCGCTCAGGCTACACCCCAAAAATCTCCAAGGTATTTCCCAACTCAGAGCTGCCAAGCCTATCTGATGGCAAAGAAAGGAAGGAAGGAAGGAAGGAAGAAAAGAAGAAGAAAAGAAAGAAGGGAAGGAAGGAAGAAGAAAGAAAGAAGGAAAGGAAGAAAGAAGGAAAGAAAGGAAGAAAGGAAGAAAGAAGAAAAGAAGTAAGGAAAGGAAGAAATAAATAAATAAATAAAGAGGGAAGGGGGGAGGAAGGGGGGAGGAAGGGGGAAGGAAGGAAGGAAGAGGGAGGAAGGAAGGAAGGAAGGTGGGGTGGAGAGAGAGAGAGTAGAAAGAAAGAAAGGGAGGGAGGGAGGAAGGAAGGAAGGGAACAGGGAGGAACAAAACAGGAAGGAAGGTAGGTAGGCAGGTGGGGTGGAGTCAGAGAGAAGAAAGAAAGGGAGGGAGGGAGGAAGGAAGGGGGAAAGAAAGGAACAGGAAGGAAGGTAGGTAGGCAGGTGGGGTGGAGACAGAGAGAAGAAAGAAAAGGAGGGAGGAAGGAGGGAAGGAAGGAAGGGGGAAAAAGGAACAGGAAGAAAAGAAACAGGAAGGAAGGTAGGTAGGCAGGTGGGTGGGTGGAGTCAGAGAGAAGAAAGAAAAGGAGGGAGGAAGGAAGGGGGAAAGAAAGGAACAGGAAGGAAGGTAGGTACGCAGGTGGGGTGGAGACAGAGAGAAGAAAGAAAGGGAGGGAGGAAGGAAGGGGGAAAGAAAGGAACAGGAAGGAAGGTAGGTAGGCAGGTGTCTGGAATCAGAGAGGAGAAAGAAAGGGAGGGAGGGAGGAAGGGGGAAAGAAAGGAACAGGAAGGTAGGTAGGCAGGTGGGGTGGAGTCAGAGAGGAGAAAGAAAGGGAGGGAGGAAGGAAGGGGGAAAGAAAGGAACAGGAAGGTAGGTAGGCAGGTGGGGTGGAGTCAGAGAGGAGAAAGAAAGGGAGGGAGGAAGGAAGGGGGAAAGAAAGGAACAGGAAGGAAGGTAGGTAGGCAGGTGGGGTGGAGACAGAAGAAAGAAAGGGAGGGAGGAAGGAGGGAGGGAAGGAAGGAAGGGGGAAAGAAAGGAACAGGAAGAAAAGGAACAGGAAGGAAGGTAGGTAGGTAGGCAGGTGGGTGGAGACAGAGAGAAGAAAGATAGGGAGAAAAGAAGGAAGGGGGGAAAGAAAAAGGAAGGAAGGAAGGTAGCTAGGTGGGGTGGAGAGAGAGAGAAGAAAGAAAGAAAGAGGGAGGGAGGGAGGAAGGAAGGAAAGAAAGGAACACGGAGGAGAGGAACAGGAAGGAAGGAAGGTAGGTAGTGGGGTGGAGACAGAGAGAAGAAAGAAAGAGAGGGAGGGAGGGAGGAAGGAAGGGGGGAAGAAAGAAAGGAAGAGGAAGAAAAGGGACAGGAAGGAAGCATGGGGGGTTGGCAATCTTCTCCCGGGGCCGGCGGCCTGCCACGCCCCGGGAAAGGTGAGCGGGGGGGGGTTGGGTGATCTTCTCCCAGGGCCAGCGGCCTGCCGCGCCCCGGGAAAGGTGAGCGGGGGGGTTGGGCGATCTTCTCCCTGGGCCGGCGGCCTGCCGCGCCCCGGGGAAGGTGAGCGGGGGGGTTGGCGATCTTCTCCCGGGGCCGGCGGCCTGCCGCGCCCCAGGGAAGGTGAGTGGGTGGGGGTTGGCGATCTCCCGGGGCCGGCGGCCTGCCGCGCCCCAGGGAAGGTGAGTGGGGGAGGGTGAGGGATCTTTTCCTGGGGCCAGCGGCCTGCCGCGCCCTGGGAATGGTGAGCGGGGGGGGGTTGGGGATCTTCTCCCGGGGCCGGCAGCCTGCCGCGCCCCGGGGAAGGTGAGTGGGGGAGGGTTGGTTAGCTTCTCCCAGTTCTGGCGTCCGGCGCCAGGCCTGGAGAACGCGGCGGCAGCCCTGCTGGGGGTGGGACTTCATCATGTGCCCGCCCCCATGCGTCTTCACTCCCAGAGCACCGCTCTGTGGCGTCCGGGCTCCAATAGACCCCTGAGGCAGTGGCCCACCCGGCGGGCCAGAAAAATGCCCTCGGCGGGCCGCATGTGGCCCATGGGTCGTAGTTTGAGGACCCCTGCTCTTGGGGGTAGGGCTTTCCCCCACTGACCAGCAAAAGGCAGGAGGAGGAAAAGAAGAAGAGATTGGATTTTGGAAAGTATTGGAGTTGGGAGGTGAGTAGTAGTGATTTCATAGTACAGCTCTTTATTTAGGGTCAGATGGAACATGGGGAACCCGGGCTCAGAGCCCTCTTTTATGCCGGCCGGAGACAATGCCTCGACCTTGCCCCCAGGTCCATGGTTGTAATTCATAGGTCCCCCAGCGGGAGACCTAGGTTCGTAATTGGTGGTCACTCAGGATCCAACTAGCTATTGTTCTACCTGGCTGAAGCTCAGGTAGATTCTGACCATGTGCGCTGACCACGTGGTGGTTGCCATTACGGGAGACCATGCGACTGTGGTCCTAGTACACAACACCCCTCCCCCCATAGTCCAGTTCCCCCTTGCAAACATAGTCTTTCAAGTACCCCAGCCGGCGACCTTCACGTCCCGAATGCTGGGGGGTTGCTGGCCGTGGCGCGTCCATAGTCTCGGGGAGTGGGGTTGCTAGTGGCTCGCCGGGGTCGCTTGCGGGAACATTTGGAGGTGGCTCGGGCAGTGTTTCTTCATTGGGCTGGTCTGCAGGAAGGGGTTCCGCGGCCTCCCCTTTGGGGTCAGGGTCCTGTAGTCGGGCCGGTACTGGTTCTGCGGGAGCAGGCGACTTGTGGACATTGGGTGCGTTGCCCGGGAGATGTCGCCGGAGCTGGTCAATGTGGCGCCGCCATACTGGCCCGTCTTCAGTGCCGACCTCATAGGAGAGTGGTCCGGTTGTGCGGATGACCCTTGCGGGGACCCACGCCGGATCTCGGGAATAGTTCCGAGCATAGACAGGGTCCTTGGGGAAGAACCCTATGGCCGCCAGCCAGAATTTGTTCTTTGCGTCACTGCTGATGGCCTGGTCCGGGCGGAGCTGATCTAACAGGGAGCCGAGGCGCCAACCCATCAGTAGCTCCGCCGGTCAGCGGCCTGTCCCGGTGTGTGGTGTGTTCCGCTGGCCAAATAGGAACTTTATCAGCTGTAGCTCCCAGTCCCCTTGGCCCATCCTCTTGAGGGCGTCCTTGGTCGTCCTTACCATCCGTTCAGCCTTGGTTGCTGGGTGGAAGGGTGCCGAGCGGATGTGCCGGATACAGAACGAGTCCACAAAGTGCTGGAATTCCCTGGACGTGAAGGCTGTCCTGTTGTCTGTCATGAGTATGTCGGGCAACCCATGGGTGGCGAAGATGCGCCACAGAGCTTTGACAGCCGCTTCCGTCGAGGTCGACCGTACCGGAACTACCTCCAGCTATTTGCTGTAGCTGTCGACCACAATGAAAAACAACTGGCCCTGGAATGGCCCTGTGAAGTCCAGGTGGAGGCTAGACCATGGCTTGTCAGTTGACTCCCAGGGCCGTATGGGTGCATGAGGAGGATCGGGGCACGACTCTTGGCATTTGCTGCACCTGTGCACCCGCTCCTCTATTTCCTTGTCCATACTGGGCCACCACATGTAGCTGCGGGCCAGAGCTTTCATCCGGACGATTTCGGGATGGGACTCGTGGAGGGCTGCCAGGACCCTAGAGTGGAGCGGCCCTTGGATGACCACCCTCGTGCCCCATAGCAGTCATCCCTTATGGGTGGACAGTTCGTGCCACCTTGCTGTGTAAGTGGCAAAATCAGGGCCTGGATGGTCGGACCACCCCCTCCCCACCCAGTCCGAAACGCGGGAGAGGACCCGGTCCCTGGCTGGGCGGCGGGCGATGTCAGATACCTGGATGGGCCGATACAGGAGATCCTCGAGGAGAGCCACATGGAATGCAGGAGCCGGGTCCGGATCGCAGGATGGCAGTGGGAGGTGGCTGAGGGCGTCTGTGTGACCCATGGCCTTTCTGGGGCAGTGCACGAGGTCATACTGGTAGCCTGCAAGGAAAATAGACCACTGCAGGACCCAGGGGAAAACATTTGCAGGGTCTGGCGGTGGGGAGCGAGGAGGCCCAGGAGAGGTTTGTGGTCTGTGGCCACCGTAAACGCCCTACTGTAAAAGTAGTCGTGGAATTTTTTCACCCCAGCAACGATGGCCAGGGCTTCCTTGTCGATCTGGGCATAGTTGCATTCCACCGACGATAGAGTTCTGGAGTAGTAAGCCACAGGCACCTCCTGGCCGTCGGGAAGCCGATGGCCCAGGACTGCCCCCACCCTATATGGAGACGCATTGCATGCAAGAATTACCGGCAAGGACTCATTGAAGTGTGCCAGAACAGCATTTGAAACCAGCAAGTCCTTCGCCACTTGGAATGCCGCCTCATGCCACGGCCCCCAGCCCCATTTTGCTCCCTTGTCCAGTAGCCAATGTAGGGGCTCCGTGACTGCTGCTTTGTGGGGGAGGAAGGCGTGGTAGAAGTTCAGGAGGCCCAAGAACGCTTGTAGCTCCGCCTTTGTTGTGGGTTGGGGTGCCTTTGTGATGGCCGCTACCTTCTCCAGGGTGGATGCCCTGGGCGTCGACCGTGAAGTCCAGGAATGTCACAGACGGGACGCCCAAGGGGCATTTGTCCTTGCGTACCTTGAGCCTGACGTCTTGGAACCGCTGGAGGATGGCCCGCAGCCTCGTCTTGAAGACGTCTGACATCTGGGGCCACTATCAGGACGTCGTCAAAGAACGGCTTCACCCCTGGAATATCTTTCAAAACAGAGTCCATTAGTTGTTGGAAAAGACCAGGAGCGACGCTGATGCCAAACTGGAGCCGTTTTACCTGGAAAGCTCCCTTGTGCATGACGATTGTCTGCGCTTCTGCCATGGCATTGTCCACGGGCAGCTGCTGGTAGGCCTGTGCCAGGTCCAGCTTCCCGAAGACCTTGGCCCCTGCAAGAGAGACTGACCACTGGTACTGGGTATGTGTGGTCTTGCAAAGCCAGGTTCAGCATGCATTTGTAGTCCGCACAGATGCGGACTTCCGCATTCGATTTCAAAGGGGTGACAATTGGGGTCTCCCACCTAGCATGGGAGACTGGTTCAAGCACGCCTTGAGCTACCAGCTTGTCCAATTCGGCCTCTACTTTTGGCCGTATGGCCAGGGGAGGCCACTGGGCCACCACGTGGATAGGGCAAATGGCAGGATCTAAGTCCAGAGAGACTGGGGGCCCATGGTAGGAGCCCAGGGTGTCGTCGAAAATGGCTGGAAATTCCACGCATACGGCTGCGTAATCTTCGGACCCCAAATGGTAGACCCTGGCAACTTCCGTTCCCAGGGGTTTGAACCATGCACGCCCCAAGAGGCTGTTGAGGTCCAGCTCTACCACAAGGAGGTTGAGGGAGTGGCCAATGTCATGGTACTGAACCTTAACCTTGGCCAGGCCCTTGATCGTGACCGGGTTCTTTTGGAAGTCCCGGAGGACTAGTGCTGCCAGGCGGCATAGCCGCCCCCCCTCACGGGAACAGTTTTTAAAAAGTGGCCGCTGAAACTATGGAGAAAGCAGACTCGGAGTCCACCTCCATGGAGCATGGGGTACCCCCAATCCGCAGTTTGACCTTAATAGCTTCGGGAAGGTTCAGTACCTATGCTACAGAAGTGATGCTCTCCACTGTCTTGTAGTTCGCGGTGGGCACTCATGGTGGGCACTCAGCGGCTTGTCCAGGAGCGGCAGGCCTTGGCGATGTGGCCCGTCTTCCCACATGATCAGCAGACAGCATCCCGGAAGCGGCAGGAGCGTCGCTCGTGGGGGTCCCTGCAGCTTGCGCATGTTGGGGCCGGCCTGTTTTTGGGAGATGAGGGAGAAGCGGTGGCGGATGCTGGCTGCCAGGAGCGGCCCCAGGAATAGCTGGACTCACCCTTCTGTGACCGCTGTCGGAGTTATTGTACATCCTTGTCCCCGGAAGACTCTGACCCAGAGATGGCAGTGCAGTGGACCTTGGTCGCTGGCTTGTCCTTGTATGTCATCTCGAACGCGACGGCAGTCTGCAGCACCTTCTCGAGGGTAGGCTCTGTGAGTGTGATCAGCCGCCGCTGGAGCTTGGCTTCTCGCACTCCCGCCACAAAACTGCTCAGAAGGTGGTCTACTACATGCCGATACATCCGACTGCCATGCAGCGGAGGTTGGCGAGGAACGCAGCTGCACTCTCTCCTGGTTGCTGTTTCCGCTCGAGGAACTGGACTCGGAACGCCAGCATGGATGGCTTCGGGGTGAAGTAGCCCCTGAGCTGCTTTATCAGGTCACCATAGGTGACATCCAGCAAGTCTTGGGGCAAGATGAGATCTTGTGCGAGGCACATTGTTTCGACGCCGCAGTGGCCCAGAAGCCAGGCCCGCTTCATGTCGGCCTCGGTGACTCCGTGCACCTTCAGGAGAAACACGAGTTGCCTGGCCCAGGCATCCCAGGTCTCAGGTTTGGATGGGTCAAATGGAGGGATGTTTCCCGCAGTGGCAGCCATAACTTCCGGAGTAGGAGCGGCGCTGCAAGCAATGTCCTCTTCAGCGCGCTGGATCTCGATGGAGCCTGTTGCCGGCAGATCAGTGCTCAGTGTCCTCTTGCTCGGGCCGGCTGATGCATCGCTCATCGGGATCCCATCCTCATTGCCAGTGGAAAGTATTGGAGTCGGGAGGTGAGTAGTAGTGATTTCATAGTACAGCTCTTTGTTTAGGGTCAGATGGAACATGGGGAACCCCGAGCTCAGAGCCCTCTTTTATGCCGGCCAGAGACACTGCCCCAACCTCGCCCCCAGGTCCTGATAGGACCTTAAGTCCGTGGTTGTAATTCATAGGTCCCCCAGCAGGAGACCTAGGCTCGTAATTGGTGGTCACTCAGGATCCAACTGGCTATTGTTCTACCTGGCTGAAGCTCAGGTAGATTCTGACAATGTGCGCTGATCATGTGGTGGTCGCCATTACAGGAGACCATGCGATCGTGGTCCTAGTACACAACAGATTTATACCCCACCCTTCACTTGGAGTCTCAGAGCGGCTTATGAGCTCCTTCCCTTCCTCTCCCCAAAGCAAACACCCTGTGAGGTAGGTGGGGCTGAGAGAACTCTGAGACAAATGATCTTGAGAGAACAGCTCTGAGAGAACTGTGATTGACCCAAGATCACCCAGCAGCTGCATGTGGAGGAGTGGGGAATCAAACCCAGTTCTCCAGATTAGAGCCAGCTGCTCCTAACCACTACACCAAACTGGCTCTGGAGCCTGGGGAGGGCAGGGTACAATGCCATAAGTCCACTCTCCTCCCTTTCTGGAGATGAGCTGTAATTCCAGGGGATCCCCAGGTCTCACCTGAAGACTGGCATCCCTGTCTCTTCTGCCCTCAAGCTTCTTAGTTGGTTTTACTATTATTTGGAAAGTATTTATAAGAACAGAATATGCCCTTGAGGCTCCTGAGGGACTTCAGATAGTTAACATCCTGGTGGCTGGCAGACTAAGCTTAACCACCTTTAAATAGTAAACATTCATCTATATGAGACTCAAAAAACAGCTGTATAAGTAACCCCCCCCCCATGCACAAACTTTAAATACACCAGTATACCAGTTTGGGCAGTCAAGGAGGGTTGGCTTGAAATATGGGCCCATGACAATTTCCTTGGGATTTAAAACAGCTCTGAAATACCATATTAATAAAACCACACAATCATATGACTGCTGAGGAAATGGGGCAAGGCAGCACAGAGGTACGTTTCCATTTCATTCACTTAGTGTATATATCCTCTATAAATTTGCATAAAATAGAATCGAATTCTTCTGGAGTTATTTAAACAAATCAAATGACCAACTATAGGAAAAACTAAAAATGGAAGTAGTAACAACTATAAAATAGCAAGATGTTTGGTTCAAGTACTTTACCAAGTTTGCCAGCTCAATAAGATTGCAATTACATGCACCCTTATTTGCTAACATTGCATTCTGAGTCATTGCATGATGATTCTTGTCCCAAGCTCTTTTCTATTGCAAGCTGAGGCCACAAACGGTGATATGAATGGGAAATCTAGTGCAAGGGAAACAGGCTTTAACTCTTCACTCTCATCCCATTCTTTTGCTGAAATTGCTACCCCTAGATTACCTTAGCCCCTGCTGAAGAAAATGGTAACACAGAAAGGAAGAAAGGTAATAATTGGTAACAAAGAAAGGAAGTTTCAGCTTCGTCTTCAGTTTCACTGCTTTGACATTTCTACTCAGCTTAGGTCTTTTTACCACTTTTGAACTTTTTGTATTAACTACTTCTTTATGACTTGTTTCTTTGTTACCAATTATTCTACATTCAGTTTCACTACTTTGATATTCCTACTCAGTGTAGGTCTTTTGACCACTTTTTGAAATCGTTGTATTAATTACCTCTTTGTGACTAATCTCAGAGAGTTCAGGGGTTATCACTTCTGAGTATATAGGTTTAGGATTCTTTCACATAAGATCTCATTCATTCATTTGGATTTTTATCCCACCCTCCCCCATGATGCAGGACTCAGGGTGCATTACATAAAGTTAAAACAGTTAAAACACTCTTACTACCAAACTCTGCAAACGAACAAATAATTAAACAATGTAAGGAATACAGTGTCCAAGATGGCAATCAGGCACAGCTGGGCAATGCTGTTGGTCTGATGAGCACAAAGCCCTTTAAGAGACATATTGGGAGAGATGATCCTACAGATATATTGGTCCCAGACCACACAGGACTTTAAAGGTTAATACCATAACCTTGAACTTGATTTGGTACTCCACTGCAAGCCCGTGCAGCTGATGAAGCACTGGTTGTATATGTGCCCTTAGAGGTGTCCCAATGAGGCCACACACCACTGCATTTTGAACAACTAAAGCAAAATGTTTAGCCTAGGCTTGCCAACTTTTTTTTTTTTTTACTGATACTTGATTCTCTAAACTTAACATCATTTGATCTATATACTTTAGTGCTGGGGTGGCCAACCTGTGGCTCAGGAGCCGTATGCGGCTCTTTCATACATATTATGTGGCTCCTGGCAGGGCAGCTGGGGAAGCTAAATATCTGTGAGGTTTCTGCTCAAAGTAGTCAAGGATCAGATCTTTGTTGATGAAACACAGTTCTTTATTTCCAATTTCTACATTGGTACAGGTCCTCGGATTATTGTCAGAGATAACGCATACAATAGAAGCAGGTCTAATATACCCTCCAGCACAATTTGAATTGCCCATAGGTAACCAATCAACAAGGGGGGGGAAACCGCGGGCAAAAGGTTCTCTGGCCGTTTGCTTCCCACAGGAAAGAAAGTGAGGTGTGAAGCAGTAAATTTCCCTTCCCAAACCAGACCCCTCAGATGTAGCCATCTTCACATAACAAATGCTTTCCCCAAGGCTTTCGCACGTTGATAAGAAATGGTCCCTGTCCTCCCCTGTCTTCCCAGCCTAGAGGAATGGAATGCAGAGGCAGGAGTGTGAGAGGTCCATTGTTCTCATGCTTTGAAGTTGTCATTCTCCCGGGCAACCAGATACATAGACCAGGCCTGGTCAGAGCAATAATCCTGGGGTCACAGAATATACATTCACAATTGTCAAGCTAATAGTAATATGCATGGTTACATAGTTGGTACAGGAACAGGTTTGCACAGCATAGCAAAGTCAGGTTACAATATATAGCATGAGATCCCAGAAATCCTTGTTAGAATCTGCAGATTCTGACAATATCATTAGAAAACAAATATCATTGAACAAATAAATACCATTATCAATATCTGCTTTTACCTCTTTTGTTATTATTTTTGGCAGTCACATTTAATGTTGATAAGAGGCAAATCTGCATATTTCCCAATAAAAACACGTAATGTTTGTTCATGTCTTGTGGCTCTCAAACATCTGATGTTTATTCTATGTGGCTCTTACGTTAAGCAAGTTTGGCCACCCCTGCTTTAGTGGATAATGATGCTTAACTCATTAAAAGAGTCGCTTGTTGACTTCTGCTGATCAAGCTGCCATTAAAAGCGTAGGTCAAGCTGTTCTGCTGTTGTGTTAAGGTGGCAACACTATCATAATCAGGACTTTGTAAAGCTGCTTATCAGCAACAAGTTTAAAGGTCCCTTCCACAATCTACAATTCAATAGCTCTATGGTGTATGAATAATCAAGTTGATCTCCATAGAATGAAAGCATATAGTAATGTTACTTAAGAAATAACTGTGCTTCCTGAACACTTTGTAGAAATAATACAGGCCCTTATTATTTGTCAGTCATGACAAATTTAAAAAAAACAAAACTTTTTATTGGGCTTTTTTTTTTAGTTTATGAGACAATTCTACCAACTCATGCTAGCTATTCAGTTCATAAGGATAAATCAGAATTCACAGAACAAGAATGGCCACAATAGTTGTGCTATAGACATTAAGGCACGCAGGGATGAGTGTGCTTAACTTGTGCATGTGTACGTGCGGTACCCATGAATGTTTAATGCATGTAGATAAGAGTGGAACCATTCCCACCACCCCTTTATACACATTGGTCATGTACACTGACATGCCATATGTACAGGGATTGCACCCATGCATTCCTATCCTCTGCTTTCTCTTCTTTAATCACTTACTGATCCATAAGAGAACTTGTCTCCTCATCTCTGGGACTTCTAAGTGTTGGGAAAATAGTCAAAATACTTAAATATTCAGAGGTTTCAATGGATCTTTGCTTCACTGGAGAGTAGACATTTCTTCCTGTTAAAAATGCTTTATTTCTAAGGGTAAAGGGTTCACAGGAAAACTAGAAAATAACAAACACATCTAGAAGCTACATCTTGCATCCTACTGTTACAAAAGCATGGTCAGACACAACAATGGAGAAACTTCTTCTTTTTGGCCCCTAGAAGGAAGTCACTGAATATGAAAGGCTGAATATGTGATTGAAACCCCACATTTATCGAAGTACTTGTAACTGTTTTATTTGAAAGGTGGGTCCCCTAGAAGGAAGTCACCTGAATACAGTAACCAATCAGAATTTTAAAAATATCCTTGATACAAATTTTGAGTCCAGTGGCACCTTTAAGACCAACAAATTTTTATTCAAGGTATAAGCTTTCCTGTGCAAGCACACTTTTTTTTGATATAGTGAAACTTCTGAAGAGGTATGCTTGCACAGGAAAGTTTATACCTGAGTAAAACTTCATTGGTCTTAGAGGTGCCACTGGACTCAAACTTTGTTCTACTGCTTCAGACCCACACAGCTGCCCACCTAGAAATATCAGTTGCTAAATCTTCAAAAACTTGCACTCTTGGATTATAGGACATGAGATAGAAAGTAGATTTAAATGTATGTCAAAAATCTTCCAAAGATGCCTCCTCCCCCTTAAAAAAAATCAGCCAATTTAATTGTTCTAAACATTTACTGGAGTTTCACCATAAGATTGAATGGATCATGTCTGGGAGTAGGAAAGGCCCTTCTGAAGTACTCCAAACCTCCTGCTCTGTCCAAGTGGCTTCCAACCCCACATGGGCAGGTGAGCAGAACATCAGCCACAACAAAAGCCTATGGCAAGGGGGCAGAGCTTGCTCTAGTATTTGCTCCTGGCTTCCTACCTATTAATCAGTCACTTACCTAGCCCTGGCCCCAGTGGAGACTTCCATTCCCCATTAGGCTGGGGAATGGTCTTCTTGTGAACTGTGAGTGAGTGTGTTTCCAATTTCAACTTGATGCCCATCTGGTTCTTCTAACTCAAGACATCATGCACTTTCTTAATTCATTCTTTATGATATAAATTATAAAATCCCTCTTTTCCAAGGTGAAGGGAAAGAAAAGAAAGTTCCAGCTCCCTCTCATTCATTCTCTTACTGGAAGTGCTTTTTAGAAAGGTAGAATTGCACAGCCTATACATTCTTTTCCTATTTCATTATTCCTGCTGCCCAAACACCCCTGGTAGATCAGAGGAATCTATGTTTCTTGGACTACAGAGTCACCACATTTTGTTTGCCTGATAGTTCTGTACTAATTTAATGAATTATATTTCTTATTTTTAATATCATCCATTTAGGAATACCAGCTTCCAAGTAGAACCTGGGGATCCCCAGGAAATATACCTCATCTCCAGACCACAGAGATCAGTTTCCCTGGAAAAAATGGATGCTTTTGAGGTTGATGATGAAGAGGAAGAGATTGGATTTATAACCCACCCTTTACTACCCAAAGGAGTCTCAGAGCGGCTTACAAACTCCTTTCCCTTCCCCTCCCCCTCCCCACAACAGACACCCTGTGAGGTAGGTGGGGCTCAAAGAGCTCTAACAGGAACTGCTCTTTTGCAACAACAGCTGTGCCAAGACTATGGCTTGCCCAAGGTCATCCAGCAGGTGCAAGTGGAGGAATGGGGAATCAAACCCGGTTCTTCCAGATTAGAGTCCGCGCACTTAACCACTGCACCAAATGAATTATGTGGCATTGTACTCCTCTGAATTCCCTGGCTTTCCTAGGCTCCATCCCCAAATCTTCAGGAGTTACCCAACCTGGTTCTGGCAACCCTACTCCCCCATTCCCTGCTGGTGGACAGGGAGGACCCGGCAGCCCAATCCATTTAACTTCTTTGATACAAGCGTTTCTGGTTCTTCAATTATTTTTGTGCTGGTCTTTAACCATAAACATAATTCCTTCAATCATTCCCTAATAGTTAATGTTCCATGGAACAGAAATGAGGCAAAGAAGTGAGATTCTGTTACCAGGGTGGAATTCAGCTGAATATTTTTTTAATCATATTTTATTATTTTGTAAAGCTATTTCATACGATATATAGTCATGCTCCGTTTCATCATCTAAACAAAAAATGAGGTTACATTCCATCTATATAGCCAACACATTAAACTTAATCCAAATCCAGATTGTATCCTCTTCTTTTTCTTATTCCCATATCCTACCCATGTATAAACCACCATACAACTCCCTCTAAATCACGTTCTAACCATTAATACATCCTTTGATTCTTCATTAGTTTGTTACACATTCAATCTTCTTTAATCTTACTTCTCCTTCCTCCTTTCTTGTCCTCGTTGCAGGTTATTTTGATTTCTTTCCCCCTAGTTATATATTTATGCAACCTCTATATCTGCCATCCCTTGTTAGGTAAAGAGAAAGGAATCTTTTCTGACAGAGGTGGAAAATGCTAGGACTGGTATATTGCAAGATGAAATATAATTTTCTCTCAGTTTACCACAATTTCCCTGATTAAATCTCAAATACAGCCTGGTGTTATTCTTCTCAAAGAGGCTTTGTCAGTCCTCTCTAGTACTCTTATTTAGGAGAAAATGATGGGGAAAATATAAAAATACAGAGTAGAGACCCAAAGGGAGCAACTTGTGTGCTGCATTTAGTTAAATCTTCTTATCAGTGAAAGAATATGAAGGCTAATATCAACAATTTATGTAACCAACAGTGAGGTACTTGAGTGGGTTGCTTGGGTAGGACCTGTCTTTGTGTTCCTAAGATTATAAAGTGTTCTCTTCTCAATGACTGAAAAATCTATTCACTGTAATAATGCCATACAGTTTAAACAAGCAGCTAGAAAATGTATTTTGAATTTAAATGCAGGTTTGCCTCTGTGTAATCAGCATTCACCAGACTAGGCAGTCAAGGCCAATAGTTCTTGTGGTTTATGCACAGAAGCTGATTACTCCCTTGGTCTTTAAAAAACTGACCTGACTGATGCAATTGACTTGAGGTTTTTTTTTGGCAAATCTAATTGTGAAAGTTGCTGTCCTCCATTGTCTCTTCCTCTATGAGGGGATCATACTGACAAATATGGACTATGAAGGGCACATCATACAGTTGCTTAGACAAAAGCTAATTTAAAGCTCATGATAAAAGTTGTTTGTTTATTTATTTATTTTGACTTATATTCTGCCCTACCCACAAGTGGGCTCAGAGCAGATAACATCCGTAAGAGTTAAATATAACATAAGGATGATTCAACAATAGTTAAAACAGATTGAAACAGATCTATAAGCTAAAAAGATGACACGGTGTATTGCTATCCATAATTGGTGGCCCAGTTACAAATCAAGTTGCAAGGAACTTATCGATCATTTACACTGTGATCCTATGTAGTTTAGTCTACACTCAGTTGAAGTAACTGGGGTATGCTTAGCCTAGGGCAGAGGAAACTGAAAGAGGACAAAATACCACTCTTCAGACACCTAGGACTGTCACATTGAAAAGGGCAAAGTCTGGTGCATAGGAGAAGACTACATCTAGTTATAGGAGGGTAGATCTGTTGAATAAATGAGAAACTTCCTGAGAGGAGAATAACTTTTTGTTTTGGGGTTGGGCTTGATGCAGCTCCTGCATTCAGTTTTAAAAGTTTTCTCTCTCCTGGTAAAAGACAGACAGCAAGGAAGAAGTCAGTTGCTTCTAAGCATAACTCTAGAACCAACCACCAAAGCTTTGGAAATATTAATTACCATCCTGGCCAAAGGCAATGAAATGGACAACTCACACCTTGGCTGGAATCTGACACCTAGAAGGGATGCACAGATTGGGGATGTGAGAGGCCAGATTGTATCTTTTTTGTATATTTCCAGACAGGATTTTTTGACCCAAAACAGGTGGGGGGTAACAGAAGAGATAAAAGTCCATGTGTGTTTGGGGTTGGGTTTTTTTGATGAATACACCTGGAGGAAGGAGCTGCCAGACGTGAGCTCCATCCTGAGGGCCATCACATGAAGGAGACAAAGGGCTGGCTACCTGGACAAAGAGTTAAAGGTATTGAGAAGTTTTTAAAAAAACACTGTAATTTCAAAGTTAAAGAGCCTACATTTGAATAAAACCAGCTAGGGCATGTATAGAGTGGGAGATAGGAAAAATTCTGTGTCTGTGCCTTTCTTTTGTATCCCCTGGATAAAATGGCTGCTTTGGAGGGTTGAGTCTATGGCATTATACCCTGCTGAGGTTGCTTGCCTCCCCATTCTTCACTGCCCCAAGGCTCCACCCCCAAATCTCCAGGAATTTCTCAACCTGGAGCTGGCAACCCTAAGGTGAATTGATCTCTCTAGCTGGGAGATGCATTGTGATTCCCAGATTGCTGCCACTGTTGCAGTGGGGTGAGAGGAAGCAGGCAGGAGGCTGGGAGAGTGATGGGGGCAGAAAGAGAGAGTGATGAAGTGGGGAGGCAGAAAGAGAGAAAGTGTGATGAGGTGGGGAGGCAGAAAAACAAAGAGAATGATGATGGGTCAGAAAGAGAGAGGAAGTAACATACATGGAGGAGAGAGAGAAAGAAAGTGGGAGCCAAAGGGATAGAGTGTGAGAGAGGTAGGGGGAGAGATGAGGAAGCAAAGGTGTGAGGAATGGGATAACCATCCCACAAGTTTCTTGCGGGTCTCCACTTGTATTGTCTAATTTTATAATTCAGATTTTCATTTTTTTTGTATGTATTATACAGTTCTTATTGCATTGATTATAATTTTGTAATACACCTTGAGTCTCAGTAAGTACATGAAGTAACTAACTAACTAACTAAAACACAGCTGGTTGATTCAGTTCAGCTGGCTAGATTGAATGGTTTTGGACCATGGTGCTTAAAAAAAACCCTATTCCCATATGTTCCTGCCTGCCAACTTTCATCATCTGCTAAAGACACTCTCCTCTGTGTGGGCCCACCTCCTGAGGTGGATGGGTACCGCAGTGTCATTTCCGGGGTGACTCCTCATTTGTGGAATGCCCCCCTCCACTACTTGGCTGGCATCTCATCTTCTTAGTTTCTGAGACTAGACTAAATTATGCTTAATTACCCAGGCACTAGATTATGGAGGATTGTTGTTGTTGTTTGCTCCCTCCCTCTTTTCTCCCTCTTCATTGTTCACTGCCTTGGGAATTTTAAGCTGGGTGGAAAGGGTTATTACTATTACTATTACGATTTCCATGCCTTTTCTTCTACTTCTGTTAGAATTGTTCTGTTAATAGTGGTACTTGACATTTATTATTTACTGTCTTATGAACTGGTGTTTAAAAGGCAGAACAGAAATATTCTGAGTTGTGCTGACCTGTGTTACAATTTGTCATCTATATGTAAAAGAAAGTCCCCTCACCATAAAATCAATGCCCATGCCAAACCACTGAACCTAGAAACACCAAATTTGGAGAGATCGCTCCTGCCATGGGATAGGTGCTCACAAAGAAGGGATTTTTAGAAATTCGACCCCTAAGTGGGTCAAAGAGGGGAAATGTGCTGCCCCTATTGGTTCCTATGTGGCTGCTTCCTTGCACCTCCCACTCTCTGATTGGTCTGCTGCTGAGCTCAGCATTCTGAGGTTAAAAAAAAAACACTTTCAGGAGATTGCAGAGAGCTAACAGCAGTTGAAGAAATCTGGAATGGCCAACAACCACCAGTGAGGTGCAGTGATGCTGCTGGCCCAGCCTCTCTGATGGCTTCCAATACACTCCCCCTCATCTCCTACACCTAACAGGCAGTTGTCTGTCAGGTGCAGCAGCGGTTGCAGGGTGCTTAAAGCCATGAGGGAGCCTGCCCCAGCAGTAACACCTTAGTGATCCTGCTGGCCCCACCTCCACAGTGGCTTCTAATACTCCTCCCCCTCCCCCTCCTACACTGAACAGGCAGCTGCCTGTCAGGTGTAGGAGAGGAGGTGGGATGCTTACAGCCAGCAGGGAGGTTTGCTCAGCAGGATTGCCTTAGCCCTGCTGCTGGCCCAGCCTCCCAAATGCCTTTAAACACAATCCCCCACACACCAGGCAGGTGTCTGTCAGGTGTCAGAGCAGGGCCAGGGTACTTTAACACTACAAGGAGGAGGCAACTTAGGAATGCAGCAAAAACATTTGCACATAGTACTCCTATGGGGCACTGAGCTGCGCAGGCCAAGTACCAGTAAGATCACCCTGAGGTGCTCAGAACAACACAGTCTCCATATGAGCAAAACAATCCATGAATACCAGTAGAAAGGCCATTACTTTTGTGGAAGGTGGCAGGAGTTGACTTAACAGACGACTGCATCTTAAATGGACAGTTCTATGTTGCCTGCTCCAGAGTGAGCTCACCAAGCAGCCTGGTGATCCAACACCTGAGGGCAGAAGCACCAATGTCGTCTACAGAGAAGTCCTTCAGGAGAGAGAGAGAAAAAACCAGTACATATGTCTCACTCTGTTTTTTTACACTACAGTCTTCTCCATTAGAATTCCTACAACAAATGTTACATTTCAAACTTCACATTGTCAGTATCATAACATGCATAGGATTGATCTTCTCTTCAGACAGCCAGAACCAATGCTAAATTGTTTAGTACAGAATAAAGAACAAAATATCCATATTGCTGATCCATGCATCATGAAATGTATTGTTCATTGCTTGACTTGTCAAAATATCCCATATCAATTTGACGTATTACATATGTTTTTCTCTTGTCCCAGTAATTTACTTTGTACATCTCTTGATTCCTGAGCATATTAATGTAATTTAATGAACATAAGTTAATTTTAAACTTTCTTGCCACAAGCAACAAAATTTCATTTCTTAATGAAAAAACAGCTATATTAGCAATTTACATATCCAAAGTTGAGTTTTGCAATAGAGATTAAGAAGACATGTTGAATGGATACAAAGGGATTTATTTATTTTAGTTCATACAAGAGTTCAAAGTTTGCTTTTAATTAATATGTACATTGGGAAAAAATATTCACCAAAATTAATAAGAAATGAAGAACACAGGATACAGTTATAACTTAAATAATTTAGGTCAAATCTGACCTAAATGTCACTTTGTCATGGTGGGCCATGTGTGCTACAAAATGTAACATGAGGTACCAGATATATAAACTTTATTTCAGATGCTGAATGACCACAGCAGACTTGATGGGATTAGGCGTCATATGCAGAGGGGTTAGGGCTGCTAGGTCCCCCAGGAGGGCAGAGGTCCCCCCACTAAAAGGGCCCCCAATCTGCTGGTCTGAATCCAGCCAGAAGGGAGAATCCCACCCCCAAAGTGCCAACGTGCCCGGCATGATGATGTCGGCCGAAAGTGACATCATCATGCTGGGCACATCACCAGGCGATGCTCTAGCAATCACCCTGAAAACTCTATGATACCATTGATGTGCCTGGTGATGTGCCTAGCATGATGACATCACTTCCGGGTGACGTCATCGTGGCACATGTGCGCTATGCGCACACACAAATGTCCCAGAATGGGACCACTGCTCCCCTGCTGCAGACCGTAAGTCACTTGGCAACCCTAAGAGGGGTAGTAGGCATGGAGATAGCAGCACTGGTAGACAGGAAAACTAGGTCTCAGTTTGATACAGGAGGATTCAGTCCAGGAGGATGCAAAAAATAAATGGGGTGGGAAATCTGAGGAAGTGAGCAGTGACTCATAAAAGCACATACCCTACCACAAATGTTAGTTTTTAAGGTGCTACTGAACTCTGACTCTTTCTTCTGCTATTAGAAACCACAACATTGAAAAACCAGCGGGGGGACATTTTAACCTTCCAGGACATTCAGTTGCTGACCTAAGAGTAGCAGTTCTCTTACAAAGGAATTTCAATAGGAGATTAGAAAGAGAGACAGCTGAATTGCAACTGATAATGAAACTCAAGACAATGCATCCTCCTGGACTGAATTGAAACCTAGGTTTTTTCTCTCATTACCAATGCCTGCTATTGTCATTTGGCATCTGAAATCAGTTCACTTTCCAACATATAAGGACAGATGGACTCAGATTCAAGCTGTATTTGAAGAAGTAAGTAGTGACTCATGAAACCTCATGCCCTGCCACAAATGTTGTTAACTGTCAAGGTGGTACTGGACTTTTGCTCCCTTCCACTAATAACAAATGCTAGCTGTACTGTTAGGTTTCTTCTCCCCATCTGTTATAGAAAGGGGGATCTCTCCAAGTGCCATTGGACTCCATCTCTCTCTCTCTCTCTCTCCCCTCCCTCCCTCCCTCCCTTTCCCTCTGTCTCTCTCTCTGAAGAAGTGTGCAGGCACACAAAAGCTTATATGTGGAATAAAACATGTTTGGTCTTAAACACAGGACTTTCTCTCTGGCATGCTCTCTCTGGCTCTTTGGTGTAGTGGTTAAGTATGCGGACTCTAATCTGGGAGAACCAGGTTTGATTCCCCACTCCTCCACTTGCACCTGCTGGATGACCTTGGGCAAGCCATAACTCTGGCACAGCTGTTCTCTCAAGGACAGTTTTCTCAGAGCTTTCTCAGCCCTACCTACCTCACAGGATGCCTGTTGTGGGGAGGGGAAGGGAAAGGAGTTTGTAAGCCACTCTGAGACTAGAAGTGAAGGGCGGGGTATAAATCCAATCTCTTCTCTTCTTCTCTTTCTTTCCCTCCCTCCCTCCTTCCCTATCCCTCCCCCTCTGCCTCCCTCTCTCTCCCTCTCTATCTCTGAAGAAGTGTGCAGACACACAAAAGCTTATACCTGGAATAAAATGTTGTTGGTCTTAAACACGGGTCTCTCTCTCTCCCCCCCCCCCCGGCATGTTCTCTCTGGGTCTTTCCCTCCCTCCCCCCTCTCTCTGAAGAAGTGTGCTTGTACACAAAAGCTTATACCAGGGATAAAATGTTGTTGGTCTTAAAAGTGCCATGGGATTCCATTTCTCTCTCTCTCTCTCGCTCTTTCCCTCCCACTCCCTCCCCTAGGGTTACCAAGTCTTACCTGCTGTTCAGCGGGGGGAGTCCTTGCTGGTCGGAGATTCTTCTGGTGTGCACACTTTGATCGTGCACCATGATGATGTCACCAGGAAGTGACATCATCACACCGGGCACATTGGGGCAGGACCTCTCTAATTCAAGGGAAAACCATAGAGTTTCTCCTCTAATTATAGAGCATCCCCCCTGAAACATGCTTGACGTGATGATGTCACCTCCAGGTGATGTCATTGCACCGGGCACATCTTCGCAGCCCAGCAATTTGGGGGCGGGGTTCTCCCCCGTGGCCCAATCTGGGCTGGTGGGGAGTGGGCTGCTTAAGCAGGGGTTTCCCCACCCCCAAGGGGAACTTGGGAACCCTTTTCTCACCAGAGGAGGAGGAAGGTGGGAAAAGTCCTTAGCCAATCACTGGAAGGAAGGCTTGGTTTTCTTTGTCTCCTCTGTGAAGCAGGAAATAGGAGAGACTGGTCAAGAAAAGATGCAATGCAGGAAACAGGAGGCAGAAACAGGAAACAGGAAGCAGCAGAAAGCCAGTTGCTCATGGGCTGGATTGGAGCCCCCCCTCCAATTTTTTCTCCTGCTGCTAAAATTAGTGAAGGCGAAGACTGGGGGTGGGGAGTTTCCTCCTAGAAACAGGCAAATGGTAGCTCTACATGCATCACACTAAAGCATTCAGCAACTACTTCCTCCTTCGGCTTATGAAACACAGGCTGGTCTTGGCAGAAGCAACCAGTCATATGTGGAGACCCCCTAGAAGAGGCAGTTTTGAATACTTCCATGTGAGGCTGGAAGGTCCTCCACTTAAGAACAATGTTCAGGCCATAGTGGAGTGTATGCTGAAAGGGGAAATGGGAAAAGGCAGGCTCCCAAGGGAGCTACTCTGTGTTGTGTTCACCATACATGGAGAAGCAGTATTGGGTAATATTGCCCCAAAATGTAAGTCTTATTCAGACATCCAGAAATAATGATTATACAGAGGAGAAAACTGAAATAACGTCCAGTGCCCCAACCCTGCTCTCCATATATTGATCATAACTTCTGAACAGAGTCTATTAATTTATAAACTGTCTTAAATGGAACTTGGGAGTGAGACTTGTTGGTTGCAATCCTTCCTTACATTGTAAACAAATACGTTGTGTGAATAAAGCTACAGGTGAGTCAAACTTTCAATGGCCTTCTAAAAAAAACAAAAACAACCCGCCCCCTTTCAATGGCCTTCTAAGACAAGAAAAACAAATTAAATATAGTCACTAAGATCTGCTTATTCTGAAATCTGAATTGACATTTGAGTATCTGCTACTGTGGGACTGTGTTCTGAAATGTAGACAGGGTAGACTATGAAATGACCAGAAGTAGTTCTCTTTTTTTCTTCTCATCATTCATCCATCACTGCTGAACAAAGGATTCATTTGCTTAGTGTAATCACATCTACTGCACAGCCTCATTATTTTATTACTACCAGGCCTTTTTGTCTCTGTATCAGTGCAGAACCTATTCTTTCTCAGAAAAAGGACAGTGGTTTGATATCCCCCATTTTTAATAAATCAAACAACAGAGTACAGCTGAAGAAGACAGTCCTTATTCATACTGTCAGAATAATTTAAACCAGCTTGTTGGATGCCCATGAATGAACTCTGCTGCCCTGGAAAAGAAGATGATCATATTAGGAACTGAATGAAGTATATGTGAAGAAAAAAAAAAAGCATGTCCAGTTTTGCAATGACAATTGAGTGAAAATTGGTGTCAACTAGGTATCTATTAGTATGTGGTGTTCCTCAGGGGGCAATCCTCTCTCTTGTGCTGTTTAACATCTACATGTGCCCCCTTACCCAACTGGTGTGGAGCTTTGAGCTGGGATGTCACCAGTATGCTGATGAAACCCAGATATATCTGCTGATGGCTGGCCGGCCAGATGAAACCCCATCAAATCTGGCTGAAGGGCTGGAGGCCATGGTGGGATGGTTAAAATAGAGCCAGCTAAGACTGATCTGTATTAAGATGGCTGTTCTGTGGCTGGGGGAGGGGGGGGACTGTCGTGGGTTAACCTGATCTCAGAGGAAGACTCCTCAGGAGAAGGGGAACAATGCATGGCTGGCTCTAGGTCGGCAGAAGCCAGCAAACAGGCTGATGAGCTTCAGGCTGACCAAGACTCACCACCAACAGCTGATCCAGAGCCACCACCCAACCCTGATGCAGCAGCGAGGCTCATTTGATTAAGACCAGTCCACCTTTTGAGTGCCAGAGACTCATATCCACCCTTTGAATGGCAGAGTCAGGCTTAGAAGGGAGCTGCAAGCTAGGAGACAGAGTGTACATTAGAACCAGTTTGGTGTAGTGGTTAAGTGCGCAGACTCCAATCTGGGAGAACCAGGTTTGATTCCCCACTCCTCCACTTACAGCTGCTGGATTACCTTGGGCAAGCCATAGCTCTGTACCAGCTGTTCTCTCAAGGGCAGTTCTGGAAAGAGCTCTATCAGCCCCACCTACCTCACAGGGTGTCTGTTGTGGGGAAGGGAACTGAAAGGAGTTTGTAAGCTGCTCTGAGACTCCAAGTATAAATCCAATCTCTTCTTCTTCTTCTACATCTCCTGGCCCATTGCCAGCTGCTTGCTGAAGACAGCCCGGAGTAGTTTATTTATTTATTCGGCTTCTATACCACCCTCCCTGCTGAGGCAGCAGTATTCCCAAGCAGCTGGCTGCTAACAAGGGCTTCTTAGTAAGTACCTATAAAACCCACTGCTGGGAGCCTGCATGTTGTGGAAAGCAGCAACAATTCACCAACCTCTTGACTCAGTGACCACAACTCTGAACTTTGCTCTGTTCCTGCAACCCATGAACTGGCTCTTGACTCTGGAATCTTCCTCCCTGCACTCGTGAATGACTTTGGACTGTTGGACCTTGCTTCCTGTATAATGTTCTGAACTGGACTCTGCTCTTTTGGTAACTGACCTTTGGACTGAACGTTGACTCTGACTTCTGAATTTGGCTTGGACTGATCCTAGATTCTGACCAGGGGCATAGACTTTTGGAAATTCCAGGGGGGGGACTCACTGGGGCAATGTCCCCCCCCCCCCCCGAAAACTGTCATGCTTCCCTGGGCCCTTCCAAAGTCTGCCAGCCGCTGCTGGTGGTGCCTCTCTGTCAGAATCTGCAGATTCTGACAAGGATTTTTGGGATCTCATGCTATATATTATAACCTGTTTCTGTACCCATTTTGTAATCATGCCTATTGCTATTAGTTGTTCCTATTGCCATTTGCCATTTGCTTGACCATTGTGAATGTATGCTATGTGACCCCAGGTTTATGGCTTTGACCAGGCCTGGTGTATGTATCTGTTTGCCCGGGAGAATGACAACTTCAAAGCATGGGAACAATGGGCCTCTCACACTCCTGCCTCCGCATTCCATTCATCCCGGCTGGGAAGACAAGGGGAGGACAGGGACCGTTTCTTATCAACGTGCGAAAGCCTTGGGGAAAGGATTTGTTATGTGAATATGGTTACATCTGAGGGGTCTGGTTTGGGAAGGGAAATTTACTGCTTCACACCTAGCTTTCTTTCCTGTGGGAAGCAAACGGCCAGAGAACCTTTTGCCCGCGGTTTTTCCCCCCTTGTTGATTGGTTACCTATGGGCAATTCAAATTGTGCTGGAGACTATATTAGACCTGCTTCTATTGTATGCGTTATCTCTGACAATAATCCGAGGACCTGTACCAATGTAGAAATTGGAAATAAAGAACTGTGTTTCATCAACAAAGATCTGATCCTTGACTACTTTGAGCAGAAGCCTCACAGATTGTCACGTTTACCCAAATGGATGGATCGGAAATGAAAGAGGCGTGTGTGGCAGAGACCAAGAGACTGATAGTAGGGACGGGGGAGCACTGGGAGAGGAGAGCCTTCGTCATCACTCCCAATACCCAGTTCCCCATGGTATTGGGGAGTCCCTGGTTAAGCTCCCATGACCCCTACATCAAATGGAGCGAAGGGAAAATCTCCTGGGTGGACGAGAAGTGTCAAAGCCATAAGTGGGACGCGGGGTGGGGAGCAGGGCCTCTGGCACCTCTCCAAGCGGCGGCACTCACTCTGGTGCCGTCCGCCGTCCCCAGGGAGTACCGAGACTTAATGGGAGTGTTCAGTGAAACCGAGGCCGATGAACTCCCCCCCCACAGACTGTCGGATTGTGCCATAGAGCTGATCCCGGGAGAGAAGCTACCAAAGGGAAAGCTCTATTCCATGACCCCTGCGGAGTGGGAGGAGCTAAGGAAATTCCTAGACAAGAACTTGGAGCGAGGTTTCATCCGCCCCGCTAAGTCTCCATTCGCTGCCCCTGTTCTGTTCAGGAAAAAGAAGGACGGAGGGCTGCGGCTGTGCACGGACTACAGAGGATTAAATGCAGTGTCAGCCTCCAATGACTACCCCCTCCCCCTTATTAAGGACCTACTAACAGAAGCAGCCAAAGGAAAGGTGTTTACTAAGTTGGACCTCCGAGATGCATATTTTCGGGTGCGCATCAGGGAGGGGGACGAATTTAAGACTGTGTTTAACACACCGTTGGGGCAGTTCGAATACCTGGTGATGACGTTCGGCTTAAGTGGCGCGCCAGGGGTCTTTATGAGTTTAATAAATGAAGTGTTACACAAGCATTTATTCAAGGGGGTGTTATGTTTCTTAGATGATATCTTGATCTACTCTGCTGATAAGAAAGAACATGTACAATTGGTCCGTGAGGTGCTGTCAACCCTGTTAAAAAACCAGTTGTATGCCAAGTTGTCGAAATGCGAATTCCATAGGGATTCAGTGGACTTTCTGGGGTATCGCATTTCCCAGAAAGGGCTAGAAATGGACCCTGCCAAGGTAGAGGCAGTAGTGCAATGGGAAGCCCCCCGAAAGAGAAAACAGCTTCAGAGTCTATTAGGATTTTGTAATTTCTACCGCACCTTCCTAAAAGACTTCGCCGCGGTCACTCTCCCGCTAACTGAACTCCTTAAAACCAAGGGGAGGGGCCCGGAAGCAGGGAAGCCCAGGGAGAGAATAGCCTGGACGAAAGATTGCCAAAGGGCGTTCGACACCCTCAAGACCCTTTTTACATCGGAGCCCATCCTGGCCCACCCCGATAAAACTAAGGAATTTGTGGTGCACGTAGACGCGTCGGATGTGGCCATGGGGGGAGCCATCTTACAGAAGGGGTCGGATGAGAAGCTGCACCCTCTTGCTTATATCTCAAAAAAAATTAATGAGACAGAGAGGAACTGGTCAGTGTGGGACAAAGAGGCAGCAGCCATACGACTGGCCCTCACCACCTGGCGGCATTGGCTAGAAGGAGTGCAGACCCCTTTTGAAATTTGGACGGAGCACAAAAATCTGGAAGCCTTGCGCACCCAGAGGTCCCTGAATGCAAAACAGCTCCGATGGGCCGATTTTTTTTCAAAATTCAATTTCGTACTTAAGCACTTTCCCGGGAGAGCCAATTCGTTAGCAGACGCGCTATCCAGATTGCCCCAACACGAGAGTCAAAAGGAAGAAGTGTTCGACTCCATGTTCTCCCCCCAGCAGTTGGGAGGAGCTGTCACCACCAGAAGCCAGAGTAAGCAAGCGGCAGTAGAGTCGTGGGGGAAGGAATGGGGGGGGGACTACTCCCCGGAAGAGGCCGAAGAGTTGGGAAACATAGAGGACTGTTCCCTCCGGGAAAACAAGTGCTGGTACCATGGGGACAAACTCATGGTACCTCAAACCAGACGAAAAGACATATTGCTAACTTGTCATTCATCAAAACTGGCAGGGCACTTTGGGTTCCTAAAAACGCTTAATTTAGTCCAACGGCAGTTCTGGTGGCCGCGCATGCGCAAGGATGTCTCGGACTTTGTAACTGCCTGCCAAACCTGTTTGATGTGCAAAAGGAGGGGAGGGAAGGTCCCGGGACTGTTGCATCCATTACCCACCCCCTCTCGCCCATGGGAAGCGATAGCGATGGACTTCATCACCAACCTGCCACCCTCAAAAGGAAAAACCGTAATTTGGGTGGTGGTAGACATGTTCTCGAAACAAGCCCATTTTACCCCATTCAAACAACTACCCACTGCTAAGGGGATTGCTAAAGCTTTTTTCAACCACGTGATAAAGTTACATGCTTTTCCCAAGCGTGTGGTATCCGATCGGGGCAGTCAGTTCGTTGCCAACTTCTGGTGGGAGCTCTTGACTCTAATGGACATTGAACCAGCCTTAAGCTCGGGTTACCACCCAGAGACCGATGGCCAGTCCGAACGAACTAATCAAATCTTGGAACAATTCCTAAGGTGTTACACTAACTACCATCAGGACAATTGGGTTGAACTACTGCCCTTTGCAGAGTACAGTTACAACAATGCTATTCATTCGTCTACGGGCGTATCCCCGTTCATGGCGGTAGGTGGCTTTGAAGGGAAACCTCTGCCCACCATAGAGGAAATGCCAAACACCCCCCCCCCCCACGGACTTTAAACGCTGGTGGGCAACCTTACAAGACTCGTGGCCACTGATTGCTAAAACACTGGACAAAGCTAAAGAGGATTACAAGAAGTATGCAGACCGTAGCAGAGCAGAGGGCTGAGATTTACAGCCAGGGGACTCAGTCTACTTGTCCACCAAAAATATACATGGATTACAACCCAGCAGGAAATTAGGGTGGAAATATGTCGGGCCCTACAAAGTGTTGCGCAAGATTTCTGATGTGTCTTTTGAATTAGAATTACCCAAGTCACTGAGTTCTGTGCATCCTGTTTTTCATTTCAGCTTGCTGAAGAAGAATCCTGGGCCGAATGCATGGCATCCAGTTCCTCCGACTCCTCCTCCACTGATGAAGGGGGAGGCACCCCATTTTGAAATTTCTGAAATCCTTGATTCAAAAATGCATAGGGGCCACTTGCTATATCTAGTTAGATGGGTAGATTTTGGCCCGGAACAGAATGTGTGGGTTCGTTCTGAACATGTGCATGCTCCTAAGTTAGTTAAAGCTTTTCATAAAAGATTCCCAGATAAACCAGGGTAGATTGATTTTTAGGGTGGCAGTGTGTCAGAATCTGCAGATTCTGACAAGGATTTTTGGGATCTCATGCTATATATTATAACCTGTTTCTGTACCCATTTTGTAATCATGCCTATTGCTATTAGTTGTTCCTATTGCCATTTGCCATTTGCTTGACCATTGTGAATGTATGCTATGTGACCCCAGGTTTATGGCTTTGACCAGGCCTGGTGTATGTATCTGTTTGCCCGGGAGAATGACAACTTCAAAGCATGGGAACAATGGGCCTCTCACACTCCTGCCTCCGCATTCCATTCATCCCGGCTGGGAGGACAGGGGAGGACAGGGACCGTTTCTTATCAACGTGCGAAAGCCTTGGGGAAAGGATTTGTTATGTGAATATGGTTACATCTGAGGGGTCTGGTTTGGGAAGGGAAATTTACTGCTTCACAACTAGCTTTCTTTCCTGTGGGAAGCAAACGGCCAGAGAACCTTTTGCCCGCGGTTTTTTCCCCCTTGTTGATTGGTTACCTATGGGCAATTCAAATTGTGCTGGAGACTATATTAGACCTGCTTCTATTGTATGCGTTATCTCTGACAATAATCCGAGGACCTGTACCAATGTAGAAATTGGAAATAAAGAACTGTGTTTCATCAACAAAGATCTGATCCTTGACTACTTTGAGCAGAAGCCTCACAGATTGTCACGTTTACCCAAATGGATGGATCGGAAATGAAAGAGGCGTGTGTGGCAGAGACCAAGAGACTGATAGTAGGGACGGGGGAGCACTGGGAGAGGAGAGCCTTCGTCATCACTCCCAATACCCAGTTCCCCATGGTATTGGGGAGTCCCTGGTTAAGCTCCCATGACCCCTACATCAAATGGAGCGAAGGGAAAATCTCCTGGGTGGACGAGAAGTGTCAAAGCCATAAGTGGGACGCGGGGTGGGGAGCAGGGCCTCTGGCACCTCTCCAAGCAGCGGCACTCACTCTGGTGCCGTCCGCCGTCCCCAGGGAGTACCGAGACTTAATGGGAGTGTTCAGTGAAACCGAGGCCGATGAACTCCCCCCCCCACAGACTGTCGGATTGTGCCATAGAGCTGATCCCGGGAGAGAAGCTACCAAAGGGAAAGCTCTATTCCATGACCCCTGCGGAGCGGGAGGAGCTAAGGAAATTCCTAGACAAGAACTTGGAGCGAGGTTTCATCCGCCCTGCTAAGTCCCCATTCGCTGCCCCTGTTCTGTTCAGGAAAAAGAAGGACGGAGGGCTGCGGCTGTGCACGGACTACAGAGGATTAAATGCAGTGTCAGCCTCCAATGACTACCCCCTCCCCCTTATTAAGGACCTACTAACAGAAGCAGCCAAAGGAAAGGTGTTTACTAAGTTGGACCTCCGAGATGCATATTTTCGGGTGCGCATCAGGGAGGGGGACGAATTTAAGACTGTGTTTAACACACCGTTGGGGCAGTTCGAATACCTGGTGATGCCGTTCGGCTTAAGTGGCGCGCCAGGGGTCTTTATGAGTTTAATAAATGAAGTGTTACACAAGCATTTATTCAAGGGGGTGTTATGTTTCTTAGATGATATCTTGATCTACTCTGCTGATAAGAAAGAACATGTACAATTGGTCCGTGAGGTGCTGTCAACCCTGTTAAAAAACCAGTTGTATGCCAAGTTGTCGAAATGCGAATTCCATAGGGATTCAGTGGACTTTCTGGGGTATCGCATTTCCCAGAAAGGGCTAGAAATGGACCCTGCCAAGGTAGAGGCAGTAGTGCAATGGGAAGCCCCCCGAAAGAGAAAACAGCTTCAGAGTCTATTAGGATTTTGTAATTTCTACCGCACCTTCCTAAAAGACTTCGCCACGGTCACTCTCCCGCTAACTGAACTCCTTAAAACCAAGGGGAGGGGCCCGGAAGCAGGGAAGCCCAGGGAGAGAATAGCCTGGACGAAAGATTGCCAAAGGGCGTTCGACACCCTCAAGACCCTTTTTACATCGGAGCCCATCCTGGCCCACCCCGATAAAACTAAGGAATTTGTGGTGCACGTAGACGCGTCGGATGTGGCCATGGGGGGAGCCATCTTACAGAAGGGGTCGGATGAGAAGCTGCACCCTCTTGCTTATATCTCAAAAAAAATTAATGAGACAGAGAGGAACTGGTCAGTGTGGGACAAAGAGGCAGCAGCCATACGACTGGCCCTCACCACCTGGTGGCATTGGCTAGAAGGAGTGCAGACCCCTTTTGAAATTTGGACGGAGCACAAAAATCTGGAAGCCTTGCGCACCCAGAGGTCCCTGAATGCAAAACAGCTCCGATGGGCCGATTTTTTTTCAAAATTCAATTTCGTACTTAAGCACTTTCCCGGGAGAGCCAATTCGTTAGCAGACGCGCTATCCAGATTGCCCCAACACGAGAGTCAAAAGGAAGAAGTGTTCGACTCCATGTTCTCCCCCCAGCAGTTGGGAGGAGCTGTCACCACCAGAAGCCAGAGTAAGCAAGCGGCAGTAGAGTCGTGGGGGAAGGAATGGGGGGGGGACTACTCCCCGGAAGAGGCCGAAGAGTTGGGAAACATAGAGGACTGTTCCCTCCGGGAAAACAAGTGCTGGTACCATGGGGACAAACTCATGGTACCTCAAACCAGACGAAAAGACATATTGCTAACTTGTCATTCATCAAAACTGGCAGGGCACTTTGGGTTCCTAAAAACGCTTAATTTAGTCCAACGGCAGTTCTGGTGGCCGCGCATGCGCAAGGATGTCTCGGACTTTGTAACTGCCTGCCAAACCTGTTTGATGTGCAAAAGGAGGGGAGGGAAGGTCCCGGGACTGTTGCATCCATTACCCACCCCCTCTCGCCCATGGGAAGCGATAGCGATGGACTTCATCACCAACCTGCCACCCTCAAAAGGAAAAACCGTAATTTGGGTGGTGGTAGACATGTTCTCGAAACAAGCCCATTTTACCCCATTCAAACAACTACCCACTGCTAAGGGGATTGCTAAAGCTTTTTTCAACCACGTGATAAAGTTACATGCTTTTCCCAAGCGTGTGGTATCCGATCGGGGCAGTCAGTTCGTTGCCAACTTCTGGTGGGAGCTCTTGACTCTAATGGACATTGAACCAGCCTTAAGCTCGGGTTACCACCCAGAGACCGATGGCCAGTCCGAACGAACTAATCAAATCTTGGAACAATTCCTAAGGTGTTACACTAACTACCATCAGGACAATTGGGTTGAACTACTGCCCTTTGCAGAGTACAGTTACAACAATGCTATTCATTCGTCTACGGGCGTATCCCCGTTCATGGCGGTAGGTGGCTTTGAAGGGAAACCTCTGCCCACCATAGAGGAAATGCCAAACACCCCCCCCCACGGACTTTAAACGCTGGTGGGCAACCTTACAAGACTCGTGGCCACTGATTGCTAAAACACTGGACAAAGCTAAAGAGGATTACAAGAAGTATGCAGACCGTAGCAGAGCAGAGGGCTGAGATTTACAGCCAGGGGACTCAGTCTACTTGTCCACCAAAAATATACATGGATTACAACCCAGCAGGAAATTAGGGTGGAAATATGTCGGGCCCTACAAAGTGTTGCGCAAGATTTCTGATGTGTCTTTTGAATTAGAATTACCCAAGTCACTGAGTTCTGTGCATCCTGTTTTTCATTTCAGCTTGCTGAAGAAGAATCCTGGGCCGAATGCATGGCATCCAGTTCCTCCGACTCCTCCTCCACTGATGAAGGGGGAGGCACCCCATTTTGAAATTTCTGAAATCCTTGATTCAAAAATGCGTAGGGGCCACTTGCTATATCTAGTTAGATGGGTAGATTTTGGCCCGGAACAGAATGAGTGGATTCGTTCTGAACATGTGCATGCTCCTAAGTTAGTTAAAGCTTTTCATAAAAGATTCCCAGATAAACCAGGGTAGATTGATTTTTAGGGTGGCAGTGTGTCAGAATCTGCAGATTCTGACAAGGATTTTTGGGATCTCATGCTATATATTATAACCTGTTTCTGTACCCATTTTGTAATCATGCCTATTGCTATTAGTTGTTCCTATTGCCATTTGCCATTTGCTTGACCATTGTGAATGTATGCTATGTGACCCCAGGTTTATGGCTTTGACCAGGCCTGGTGTATGTATCTGTTTGCCCGGGAGAATGACAACTTCAAAGCATGGGAACAATGGGCCTCTCACACTCCTGCCTCCGCATTCCATTCATCCCGGCTGGGAGGACAGGGGAGGACAGGGACCGTTTCTTATCAACGTGCGAAAGCCTTGGGGAAAGGATTTGTTATGTGAATATGGTTACATCTGAGGGGTCTGGTTTGGGAAGGGAAATTTACTGCTTCACACCTAGCTTTCTTTCCTGTGGGAAGCAAACGGCCAGAGAACCTTTTGCCCGCGGTTTTTTCCCCCTTGTTGATTGGTTACCTATGGGCAATTCAAATTGTGCTGGAGACTATATTAGACCTGCTTCTATTGTATGTGTCATCTCTGACAATAATCCGAGGACCTGTACCAATGTAGAAATTGGAAATAAAGAACTGTGTTTCATCAACAAAGATCTGATCCTTGACTACTTTGAGCAGAAGCCTCACACTCTCTCTCCCCCCAGCTACCCCTTCCCTCTTCCTCTCCAGCAGCAGTGGCTGGGCCTCGGAAGGACCCAGGGAGGCGCAGCGGCAGGTGCTCCATTTTGCCGGGGGTGGCTGAGCCCCCCCGGGAAATTTCAGGGAGGGCTCGAGCCCTCGAGCCCCCTGTACTCTACGCCTATGATTCTGACAGGGACTAAGGTTTGGGGTGCCAGCTTCTGGCTCTTGATGGTGTGCTCTTACTATTGACACCAACTGTCAGGAGTCTGGACATGGTTCTAGATGCCTCCCTGTCAGTGGAGACCCAGATCACAAATATTGCATTTTTCCAGCTGTGCCAGGTCAGGCAACTGGCTTCCCTACCTGTCTTACCCTGACCTAGCCACATTAATCCACACAATTGTCACCTCCAGATTGGACTACTGTATCTTGCTCTACATAGGGCTACCCTTCAGACTGACCCAGAAACTCCAAGTCCAGCATGTGGTGGTGCGGGTCCTTATGGGGACCCCACAAAGGGCACATATTCATCCTGTGCTGCATGAGCTGCACTGGCACCCGGTGGAGTACCAGATCAAGTTCAAGTTTCTGGTGTTAACCTTCAAGGCCCCTAACAGTCTGGGACCCACGTATCTTCAGGACTGCCTCTCCTGGTATACCCCCTGAAGACAGTTGCACTCAGCAGATAAGAACTTGCTTGTGGTCCCTGACCCAAGAGATAACTGGCTGTTCTCAACCAGCCCTGGCCCCAACTTGGTGGAATTCCCTGCCGAATAACATTTGGGCACTGCAGGATCTCATGCAGTTCTGCAAGGCCCATAAGGCAGAGATGTTCTACCAGGTGTTAGGTTGAGGACAGCATTGGTTTCCATCTGCCTGGCACTCCTGTCTCCCCCCCCCCACCCCGCAAGTGGCACAATTAGTAGTGAAAAGGCAGCACAGTGTGTTTAAAATAAATAAATAGATTCATTTGTATCTATGACAGCAAAACACTCCACCCTTACACCCAATATACTCGACAATATACTTGACAAAAGGGACCATTTTGTTGCAGGGATGTAGTCCAAACAGATTTCCTTAAGAGAGTGAATCTGGCATCAGTAATACCCTCCAACGATGCAGGCATGGAGCACCAGCTTTTTTGCCACTTGCCACCACCAAGTATAAAAAACAGCCGGCATCAAAGAAACATGATGGGAAAAGCTGAGCTATGAAATGCAATCCCTTGGCCTGCCATTTTATTAACCTTGAGAAGAGTCCTCTAAAATGGCATTTAAACAGAAGCATTTCAACCTCTGGTGCATTGCTAGCTTCAAGTTTTGCCTACATTCAGTATTTTCCTGAGTCAGATATAGGCACCAGGTTCCTGTAAGTCACACAGATAAGGAGAGCTGGTTTCCTGCCCAGCTGACTAGCAGAAGTGAATCACAGCAAAGTAGGAGAGGTCGTTTTCAGCAAAAGATGCAGCTTCAGCATAGATTTCTTTTACCAAGCTTGGCAGAGAATTTCTTGCAGTCCCAGTGCCTGTAGAGGAGAGAGGGTGGAGAAGGCCATAACCCCTTCAAATCAACCCACCAATAATACAATCACACAGTGGGGTTTTTTAGAATAAATGTGAAATAAAATGGTCATAGCTTTTGTTGGTTATGTCTGTTAAGTAGCACTGGCACAGTACGGGTCCACCAGATCTGGTATCCACTGGCCCCACCTCCTAGTTGACGCACCCCTTCCCACCCACCCAGCCAGCTGGGGTGGGGAAAACCATGGAATGGCATGTTTTTGGATTCCACAAGGATGATCACCACTAAGTGCTCTCCCGTGCCACCTGAGTTTGAGGGTTATCCACTGGCAGCCCCCAAGCTGGGCATGCCCCTTGATACCCTCACCTCAAGATCCCTTACAGGGACCCCCATATGCCATGAAAACAGCACTCAAGTTGCTTTCCCAAAAGGGATCTGGCCCTATGTGTATTATTATTATTATTATTATTATTATTATTATTATTATTATTATTATTATTATCATCATCATCATCATCATCATCATCATCATCTGGCATTGTGTGTAGAATAGCTAGGAGATCCTAAGATTGTCTGGCAGCCAGAAGTTCTAGCTCTTTAGCATTATGCACCACTAGGTAGCAAGCTAGACTTGTTTTTAAGGCAAGAGACATTTCAGAAATGGTTTGCCATCGCCTGCCTCTGCATCACAACCCTGGTATTCCTTGGAGGTCACCCTTCCAAATACTAGCCAAGGCTGACCCTGCTTAGCTTCCAAGATCTGATGGGACTGGGCTAGCCTGGGCTATCCAGGTCAGGGCAGCCCCATGATGACCCCACCCTAAGGCTGTGACAAAGAATTGAAGCAGAAACATAAAGGATAAGAACATCACCCCATGCCACCCACAATACATGCTATTCCCCAGCGGGGGTACTCGCTAACCCTACAAACATTTCCAATCTAGCACTAACACATAAGGAAGGCTGGGTGGGCAAGCAATCCCACATGACTAGATGAGGAGGGCCAGGTGGCATGGAGCATTTTAAACTCCTTGGTGGTCCCTCCCCCTCCTACAAGTCCAACTCAGGCCCACCCAGGCTCTGGAGGGGAGGGCTAAAATTTTCCACTGCTACCGCAGCCCTGCCCCTCAACTGCCCCTGCTGCCTATCCCACTTCCTGGATGTGGTCACAATGGCTGCCCATCACCCTACCAGCTCTCCCCCCATGTGCGACCACAAATGGGACTCATGGTGAGTCATGGCCCCACTTCTATCTACAAATGTAGGAGCAAGAGAGTTTCCTTGTGATCAGACATCAACTTAACATGCAGGGAAATGTCTGGCCAAAATGCTTTTGCCTTGTGCTGCTTCCTACTTGCCCTTTATATTGTTGGGCCATAAACATGGGTTTTTTGCCATCACAAGTTTAAATTAAATCTACCTCACAGGGTGTCTGTTGTGGGGAGGGGAAGAGAAAGGAGATTGTAAGCCACTCTGAGACTTGCTTGGGTAGTGAAGGGCGGGATATAAATCCAATCTCTTATTCTAAATTAAACAGATCAGTAAGTAATAAAAAATATAAGCAATATTGTAGGTCACAATTTAAAATAGAGAGGGAATACTGCTTCATGCAGTGACTACAGAACACTCATACAGAGAGGGAAATCAAGATAAATGATTGTTTTTTTAATTTATGCATTTAGGTAGAATATGTCATATATATGCTTAATTTACAACAATATATTATACCTGTAAACACAACATAATTGTATCTAAATTGCACAGAAATGTGTAAAAGTAGGAAGCCGGTCACAAACACCAGAAACAAAAATAACCAGACCAAAAAGCTTCACAAAGAAAAGAAAATGGGCACTTTCCACCCAAGATAAAAGGTGGATATTTATGCATTTACATTGCTCGATTATAAGAATATGCTACTTGATTACAAGAATATGATCCCACGGGTCATTTTGAGCAGGAGCTTGGGGGAGCGCAGCTCCGGGAGTTGGTGCCAGCCCCCCCCCCCAGGGGAATGCCTGCTTGTGTCATGGCTCAGCAAAATGACCCCGTCCCCTGGAAAGGTCCTTGTTCCTCCGACCAGCCTTCTGAAGGCTTCAGCCACCACTGAAGCTATCCTCCCTGAATAGTGGTATTTCTGAGGCTTGGATTAGTAGCTGTCCCCTCTCTGCCAGCTCTTTCTTTCTTTCTTTCTTTCTTTCTTTCTTTCTTTCTTTCTTTCTTTCTTTCTTTCTTTCTTTCTTTCTTGCCTTTTGACATACTTCCGGTGATGTCAGGTAGTGTAGCATATGCAAATAAGTTATGCTAATGATTATGCTAATGAGCTCCTGCACCTCTTTTTCTACGAAATGACCCCTGTGCTCAAGGTATGTTCATTCCTTTCAGATGGTACCCTTCCCACAATAAAAATGTCAAACTACCTGTTTGAATTATCTCTTCTGAAGTACAGAAGGGCATTTATGCCTGTTTGATTGAACACCTTGCAGTCAGCAGTTTTGTTAGGAAGGTTTGATTGTATTCCATACTCTAATAGATTCTGCAGATGTGGTACTGACCAAACTGAATCTATAGATCATATTTTTTTTGGATTGCCCTGAACTTTCAGATTAGAGAGCTGGATTGATTTTTCCTTTGTTTAAGCAGGACTCTCTCTCTAGAAGCTAAATCTTCTTGGTTACTTCCCATGTGGTTACATTTTTTGTTGCTGCGTAAGTCAGGTAGTAACCCTTAGGCTTCTCTTTTGGTGTGTGATGGCTTGTTGCTTGATTTGTCATGAAAACAGTAATTAAGAAGGAGAATTTACATTGCCATTTCTCATATGAAGCTGCATTATAGAGTCCATCAATGTTAGTATTGTCTACTCAGACCAGCAGCAGCTCTCCAGAGTCTCAGGCAGAAGTCTTTCACATCACCTACTGCCTGGTCCTTTTAACTAGAGATGCTGGGAATTTGAACCTGGGACCCTGTGCGCACAAAGCAGAGTCTCTTCCATTGAGCCACAGCGCCTCCCTGATTCTCATTCAAAAGTGCAGTGACCAATAGTAGTACTAGTGCAGTGCAATCCTAAAGAGATTTTCCTGGGAGTAAGTCCACTGAATAGCCTTACATAGGATTCTGAGTAGACCTGTTTAGGATTGGTGTTTTAGTGCCTGCAGTCTGATTGGATTGGGCCAGTGCTACTCCAATCTATAGAACAGGATTTGATTTGCAGGTTGGCTCTCTGTGAGAGTCCTACAGAGTCAGTCACCAACAAGTGTCCTTTAGAAAATATAGTCTTTATTGAGAAAGGTCTGTGGTGGTCATATACATGTCCTGTGTTAGTAATGGCTGGCACGACCCCAGGCAGGGCAATTGTACAGAATTCAAAAGGGTCTGGTAAAGGAATGCAACCAGGGCTCATTTTGTAGCAGGAACTCCTTTGCATATTAGGCCACACACCCCTAATGTAGCCAATCCTCCAAGAGCTTACAGAGCTCTTCTTACAGGAGCTCCTGTAAGCACTTGGAGTCTTGGCTACATCAGGGGTATGTGGCCTAATATGCAGAGGAGCTCCTGCTGCGAAATGAGCCCTGAATTCAACCAATCATAAAAATCATGTAAAAGGCACCCAAATACTGGCCCGAGGTTCTCATGGAAAAAGCGGGAAGAAACAAAGCCAGATGCAAGAAAAGATACATAAGCAGGCACCAACAGTCTTCCAAGGTTACAGTGGAGCAGGGAGCAATAAGCAAGCCATGAGAAGTATAACATAATATTCCACACACCCGACGTCACAGGATGACACATACCACCTCCCAGGCAGGAGATGGCAGCATTAGCTGACACTCACATCCAAGGGAGCATTATGTATCGCCTAGCACACTTTCTTGCGAAACCAATGGGTGTCACTCTGTTTAATATTGTACATACCACCTCCCGGGCAGGAGATGGCAGCATTAGCTGACACTCACATCCAAGGGGGCATTATGTATCACCTAGCACACTTTCTTGCGAAACCAATGGGTGTCACTCTGTTTAATATTGCACTGATTACAAATTAACAGATTAGATTTCAAGTTTAATATTGAAAATGCTCATCAGACTAATGTCACGCATCAGCTGGCACTATTTTCTCCACTTTTGCAGGACTTTCAGAGAAACTCAGAACTGTCTCTACCACTTCAGCCACACTACATGATGTGAGATTAGCAGCTTGGGTTTCCTGATTATAGGACTCTCCTGGAACCAAAATGAAGCAGCCGCCTCCTGAGTCATTCAACCCCTAAATCTGGCTGAATTTGCTGTTTCATGCTTCCCTGCAGTGATAGTGATGTAAAATTTAAAGGAATATTTCCTTTGGTCACAGCTCAGTCTCCCCACTTTTCAAGGCCATCTTATCACCAGCAACTATATATTTCACAAGACCAACCGAATGGTAGATCCCCATATATCTAGTTCTCAGTGCCATCTATCAAAGGGTTTTTTTATGAAGAGCCTATTGGGAAAACCCCAACAGGACTACAACTTCAAATCAAGTAGATTTTAAAAAATATTCCTCCATAGCAGATTCTGATAGTCTGGCGGGTTAAATCTCACAATGTGTGAAATGAAAAAGAAATGAATACTACTTGGCTATTGACACTCAGAAAGCAAAGAGAAATTTATTCAGGTGCTTCCAGCCTGTCAGTTACTTTTGAGGAAAACGCAGAACTTGGGGTGAGCATCTGGGATTTCAGTCTTTGGCCTGTCATCACATAGCTCTGTGGAAGAGCCTTCTGGGGAAAAACAACGGTCGGTGCTAGAAACAAGCTGTGGCTGTCTATTGCATCGAAAATGACATATTCCTTCTGGGACCTTACACCAAGTTCACTGGCACTAAAACATACCAGATATGGCTGATCTTCATACACTTCAGCTGACTCAGATTTTCTGTTTCATGATACTTCGATTAGAGGTGTGCAAAATCTGCTAGAAAAATAAAGATTTTTTTAAAAAAATAAAAATAAAAATAAAGACTGCATTTAGCTTTGCCTGAGAAGGAACTTGTTGCTTTTAGTGAAATTAAGGGATAAAGCTGAGATCATACTTTTGTGTTTCCCTTCCTCCCAGGGCAGTACACACAGTTTTCATTTCTCCATTTTTTTTCACAACAGCCATGTGCAGCAGGGTAGGCTGAGAGAGAGAGAATAACTAGCTCCCAGTAACCCAGTAAACCACTGTACCACATAGGGTTGCCAAGTCTTTTAAAAAGCAGGGAAGTCCTGGTCCCTCTTTGGGAGTCCCCCACGCACCACAATGACATCACCCGGAAGTGACGTCATCACGCTGGGCACATTGCCAAGGCAATGCTCTGGTAATCACCCTAAAACTCTATGGTATCATAGAGTTTTCAGTGCAATTGTTAGAATGTTGCCCCGGCAATGTGCCCAGTGTGATGATGTCACTTCTGGGTGACTTCATCATGCCGGGCATATTGGCCTGATCGGGCCACTTCAGGGGTGGGGTTCCCCCTGCTGGCTGGATCTGGACCAGCGGATTGGGGACCCATTTAGCAGAGGAATCCCCGCCCCCCCCCGAGGGGACTTGGCAGCCCTAGTACCACACCTATTTTTCATATATGGAACCTACTAGTAAATTTTACTAGTCCTTCAGAACATTTTAAAACTTTCCTTGAAATCTGACAGGTTTTCCCCCTAAGGAAGAATATCCAATTTAACTTTTGTTTTAGGTAAATTGTCAGCTCTATACAATGACACATAAATGTAGTTGCTGTTTGTGCATTTGGACCTGGCTGTTAGTGAAATGTGGCAGAAATGAGATAACAGATCTCCAGGTTTTCTAAATAATTTGTACATTATTTATAGCAAAGAGAAAAGTTCATCATTTATTTTGTTATAAGTTCCAATTCCATATAATCAGTTAGCAGGACTATTTTACAGAACAGATTAACAGAAATTGTCTATTTGGCCTGAACTAGCAGGCAGTGTAAAGTAAAATTCAGGTTACAAAAATTCCCTTTTCTTTATACATTCAGAATGCACAGGTTGGGTTCAGGCCCCCCACCCTGTCCTGTTTGGCCCACTGGGGAAAAATATGTGTACACTCAATGGTTTCTCCAATGGGCCAAATGGATCTTCCCCCAGGACTGGTTCAGTTTAGGAAAATGACGCCAGAGGGAAGGCTGCGAGGTCTTCTCCATGTATGCCGCAATCACAATCTGAGTCACATACTACAAATGTCAAAACTGACTTCCATGAGACTGTTACATAGGAAAGAGGACAGAAGCCCTCTATACTTGACCCCTCCACATACTGACTGAACAGAAAGGAGAAGAAGAGTTGGCATGAGTGTGCTCGTTCTGCACCTCACTCCTGTATGATTGCTGGTTTATCTGCATGGTACAAACACACGAGGAAGTATGGGGATGCTGCTTTTTAAATTTGCTGATCACAGATAGGAGTGCACACGTAGACACTTCCTCTGTGTGTAGGTGCTGAGCCAGTGGTCATGTGGAGGTGGCGGGTAGGACCAGTGAACTCCTGCCCACTTTGCTTCTGATGTGCAGACCAGTAATAATAAACAATAGTTAACTGTCCCATTGGATAAGGGTCACATTCTTGGTTAGCTCATCTTATAACTTCAAAAACAAGTTTCATTAAAACATCTTCTTAAATTATATAAAAACTATTTGTTCATTCTTGTTATTTTTTATTGCCAGTTTCTCATATGAATGAATATCTTGGTCCTCAGCCAACACACCCATTGTTGAACAACATCTCCACTTCTGTGAAGCTGGACATTCCTGCTCTACTCAAATGTTCTTTGCACCCGGGACTCAACAAATTGTATCTATTGCTAATGGGTTAGACAGCTTTTAAGCAACATATGACCATATAATTGTGTTACAACTTTATTTTCTTGCTTATCTACAATGTTATTATATTCTGGTTCTCTAAACTCCATTTTTTGGCATGCGTCATTGACAGGCCATGTTAGTTCTGTATCTTCTGTACATTTTTTTTGGAGGGGGGTCAAGTCCAGCAACTGTTCCCCGATATTTCTGGCCATATCCATGACATCTGTTTTGATTTCTGTTCTCCTTTGTGCAAATTCAGTCCATTATTCTTTATTTTTGCACCAATTTATTTCCTCACACCAACTGTTTGCCATTAATCCTACACATTTTTCAACATTAGTCATGTCAATACATCTACTTGATACATAGATTGTACATGTGGCTACTGCATATATTGCATATAAACCAATGCAACATACTTGCGCAGCGCAAACAAACCTATCTAAACCAGGGGCAAAATATTGAGAAACAAACTGTTTAAACAATAGTTAAAAGATTTTTTAAAAAGGAACATTCATTCACTTTTTTCTAGCAGCCAGCTGTTGCTGCTGTTTCTCCAGGCTGAGGACAGAACGCTGCGGGTGGCTTCCTTCCAGCGGCATGCGAATGCCACACCACAGGGGAAATTCCCCCTGCCTTAGTCTGCCGCGCCGCAGAATCTGTCCTCAGCCCCAGAAGGAACTGTTGGGAAATTCCTCTCCAACCCATTTCCAGGGCATTAAAACATCTTAAGGGCCAGAAGAAGACTGGGAGCACAGTCTTAAGCAGAACTACATTCTTCATATCCCATTTACTTCAATGGACTTAAGAAGGGTGTAACTCTGTTTAGGATTGTCCTGTGAATTAAACAGGTCCTCTGTCCTCAGCCTATCATTTTTCATGTCCCTAAATGAGCATACTCATTTAAAAAAAATCAGTACTGGGAAAATAATAATGACATCACTCAGGAACCACTCAAGTTTGCAATCATTACTATTGCAGAGAGCCTTGTGGCCTCCAGGTGCACCTCTTGAACAACAACTAGAGAAACATTTGGAGGAAAAAGCAATTACAAATCCATAATAATGAGTTATTATAATGTGCAATTAAAATAAAGCAATTCCCAAATACAATTAAAGAGGTCAATTAAATAAACAGTAAAGGTTATTGAAAAGTTAGTGGCCTACTTACTTTTCCGCTGTTCATATATCCTTAATACACAGGAGTACTGTTTACACTTTAAGACAAGATAGAGAGAGTTTGGTATATCCTTATGGAGAAATATCCCAGAGTGCTCTGATTTTTTTTCCCAGAGAGAAAGTAGTCATCAGTTCCATTAGGGAAGCAGAGTTCAGTTCTACCAGTGTTATTTTTAACAAACTGCTCCACAACCTATGTATTCCTTTCTGAAGACCCGTAAACACTCCTGCTTCTTCCCAGCTAGAAGTCAGTGAGAGAACAGACCAGCAGTTAAATCATACCATGGCAGTGTTTTTTAATTGTGGTGACTGTTTAAGCCTAAATCTGGTTTAATCTAATTGGGCCAAAAATCAAATCTAAAACTTCAAAAGCTTGTTAGCCTGACTACTGTATTTTGTTATTAATATTGGGGAAAATATATGTTTGAATAATTAGCAGTAGATGATAACGGAACAACACCTATGTATACAGAGGCTGTGCCGCTCTCAGACCATTGAGAAACAGACAAGGAGACTAGTATCAGTGTAAAAAGGGTTTCTTTTAAAGGATAAAAGGTAACTTATTCAAATGTTACAGAAACATTCACACATTCTTACAGTTCTAGAAAGTCAGATAGAATAAAAGAGACAGTTGCATTCGCAGCAAAATTGTTGGTATCTTTCGGGGGCGATATTTACCTGTCCAGAGATCTGGTTTAGTTCTGCTGGAAGAATGGGGGGTATTTTGGGAGAAAGGAGCATGCGATCTGAGCCAGCAGAAGGCACATGTCAGACTCTAGTGGGGCCCCAAGAGCCTGGGAGGAAGGAGGGGAGGAGGGGAGAGAGAGAGAGCTGAGCTTGGGGGACTGTATTTGTTGGGGGGGGTGTCTCTGGGGGCTGGCACTGTCAAACACCTCCCCGGGAACACCTTAGGGTGGTCTGTTATCCTAAGTCATATCCACTGAGAGGGGTTGGTGGGCATGGTCAATATTTGAATCTATCTGAGAGTCAGAATGACACTCAGGGGACTGGAAGCTGACACCTCGGCAGGAAGCATTGTCTTTTAGATGGAGACAGGTTTTGGGCAGCTGAAACTGGCTCCCTGCTGTTCATGCATCCTGGGATGAGCTCCTTTGTTACATCAAACAAGGAGTGTTGGGGGGGGGGGGTTGCAGCCTGTGACGTGTAAAGAGCATGTATTGTAATGGTGTTTGTAAACACATGTCTCTAGTCAAAAGGACTAGATGGCCCATTTCCTGCGTAAGTGTCTTTATGTTAGTAGAAGTCTGCCTGGAGTTGGCAACCTTGAGAACTGCCATTTCAAGCCTCCGCTGGAGATTTGCAGCCGTTTTCTCCCTGGTCCCTTTGCCTCACAGTTTTTCTCCCATATTTAACACAGTTTATTTATCACTTATGAATTTCTCATTCATAAGAGCGCAAAAAGCACCTTGCAGGCTTACAATTTGCTAGCTTTAAAGTGCATCATGATCAGCCAGGGACATTCTATGAGTTCTGGAATATAAGACCAAGTCTACATGTACAGAAGACATCAGGTTAAAGCATGCCTTTTCTTGAACTCTCCCGTAAATTGATATGAGAAAGATTCTAGCGAATGCTGCCATATGTTTATATGTTCTCTGGGAGTTCTGTAAGCCAGCAAAGCATATTATATGCTCTTATGAACTGTTAAAATTATAAGTTTGAACTTTGAGTTGTTATCTTGCAAAGGGCAAATGCACTCTCTATGGCTGTGAGAGGCTCCAGCCCACAGCAGGAGACTTCCTTCAGAGTTCACACCTACATGGAGACCAGGACTCCATTTCAAAGAGTCCTTCTGTCTCTTTCACGTGTTCACACCAACAGGGAGACCAGGACTCCATTTCAAAGAGTCCTTATCTCCTTAGAGCTGGCCTCTTCACACCTTCCCTCAGAGTTCCTGTAAGAGATTATGTTAAGTGACGTTGCTTAGCAACTAATCGTTGACCATCGAGTGACCTGGCTGAAGCCATCACGAGACCAAGGACTGGCGCCAAGAAACCCACCAGATGGCCCAGGTGTTAGTTCCTGCTTAGCACTTAGATTTGCAATATTGACCACTCCTTCCTACCTCCTCCTTCTTATGACACTGTCCAATAGTAAGGCTAGTGGGGATGGACCAACTAGTAGGTGTGACAAAGGGATGTGGTCAGCGCAGCCCGCCCCAATGCTACCAGATAAAAGAACTTGCACAACAGAAACCCATTGCTAGCCACCTTCAACCCCTATCTTCTTACCAACCTCTCAAGTCCAGCTTTCTATACCCAACACCTTGCACCATCTTGAATCCCTGGTTTGCACAGCCAGGACGAGGCATGTATCTGCAGGTTCAGATCATGTCCCCCATTTTTTCCTTTTCACCTCCCCTCAATCTTCTTGTGGAAGTGGACCACCCATCTCCAGGATAGGTAACGTATTACCCCTCAACGAAACTCCTGCTAATGCAACAGTGCTATTTTCTATCTGATTTTCTTAGATCTTGCATGTATGTGTGTGTGATTACATTTTTGTATGCTTGAACAACATTTTCTAGTAAACATAATTCAAAGAAATCACTCAGCCTCATCGCCTATTTTCTGGGAGGAGGGAGCGGGACCTTGGTATAGCTGGAGGGAGTGGGACCTTGGTATAGCTGGCAAGAACCCGGTATTCTGCCAATTGCTAAGTTTAAATGAAAGCAATTTAGCTAACAGTTCCTTTATGAAGGGGGTGCATTTTTAAATCTCCACCTGCAGGCTAAAGTGGAACATGTCATTCTACAGTCTTGCTCTGCTATTTGTGTGTATAAAGCTATGAGCCAATGGCCATTTGGGAGAAAGTCTTACGGAACTCAGGTCACTGCTGAGTAAACATGAAGAGCTGAGTTGCTTGAATGGATTTCCTGGGCTTTAAAAATGATTTTTTTTCCTATATGAAAAACAATATTCAGTCTACATTACATAACTACAAATCTATAAAAATCACAATTTTTGTGGTATTTGAAAATTCCTAAATTTAAAACAAACTTCTTTTATTCTCTGAATCTAACTTGCCTGTTCTCTTTCTTCCCAGTGAAAAAACAACCCTGTCGGAAAGATTTCATAATAACATAAATAAAAAAGAAAGTTTAGTTCCACTTTTGCTGGTAGTGTGCAAATGGTCATGTTGAATCAGACCTACAATTGCCAGGCCTGCCAGTGGGAGACTCTCTCTCTCTCTCTCTCTCTGTGTGTGTGTGTGTGTGTGTGCGCGCGCAGCACTGGGATTAGGGGTGTGCACTAAAAAAAAAAAATCAGTAAAATTCAGATTTGGGGCTATTAAGGGCTAGCATATTCAGGCTTCCCGAACATCCCTGAATACCAGGTTCGGCAATGCTTCATTATATCCTATGGGCCATAAAAGTCAATGGCAAAATGTCATAGGGTATAATCTGAGGCCTGGGGGAGGGGGTTTGAGAAAGAAGCACCAAATTCACTGTGTAGCTGCTGGAGCCTCTCCCCAAAAGAACCCCCAAGTTTCAAAAAGATTGGACCAGGGGGTCCAATTTTATGGGGGCCCCAAGAGGTTGCCCCCATTCCCCATTGGTTCCTATTGTGGAGGAAGTGTCAAATTTCCCATGGTGTTTTCAGTGGGCTGGAGGGGAGGGGATTTGAGGGAGAGGCACTAAATTGACAGCGTAGCTGCTGGAGCTTCTTACATGAACCCCTCAAGTTCCAAAGACATTGGACCAGGGAGTCCAATTCTATGGGCCCCCAAAGAGGTTGCCCCCATTCCCTCCATTGTTTCCTATAGTGGTAAAAAAAAAACCCTAACCCAGCAAAGAGCAAGGTAGGCAGGCACCCAGCAGTTAGACTCTCCCAGAGAATCTCGTGAGAAGTCAACTATTGGGCAGTTGCTTGTTTGCAAGTAGTCCAACACTGCTATGTGCCCAGCAGAACGAGTGCCACTGTGGCAGTGCAAGTGCCACACCAAAACCCAACAGAACCAACTTCAACCCTGAGAACCTCTGTTTTACAAACTGAGGGGAGGGGGCTTTCTGCAAGGACAGCAGAACCAGTGCATTGAATGCACTAGGCCCTGAAACAGAACCCTGTGCCACTGCCAACCTGTATGGCACTGCATCAAAAAGCAATAACAGTGCAACAACTAACATAAACCAGACCTTATAATAAGGCACAGTACTGAACAACCACCCGCACCCCACCAGCTCCCACCAACCAACCAAAAGGAATCTGAATCCAAACTTCACAACATTGCAACAACCAGCCCCCCCCCCAGCAAACAGAAGGAACAATCTAAACAGGAAAACTTTCAAAAAACCCAACCTTCACAACAACAATGGAAGTGCAACAACCAACATAAATTAGAACTTACAACAAGGCACATTATTGATTTTGAACAACTCTCAACCCCCCAGCCCCCCTGGGACCCAAAGGAATAAATAGAAAAACAATTTTTTACACTTTTAACACATTTTATAAACCTAAATTGTAACTTTAAGAAAAGTTGAACTGAGCAAGGCCAATCCCCCCCAACACCCACCCAACAGAACTCACCTATTCAGACCAATCAATCAATCCACCCGCCCAACAAATGGGTGTGTGTGCGTGTGAGCACACATGTGTGTGTCCAAACTGGCTGATGTCTTCAGTCTTCAGGCAGGAGTCCACCACAGTCCAGCAGGGAAGAGATAGGCAGACCAGACACAGAGCAACAGCAGCTGAAGCCAAGACAAGGACAGCAGCTACACAGTCTCTCCAGGCAAGTAGCCTGCCAGCCAGCCAGCAATGGAGTCTACCAGCCACTAGGCAGGACTCCTGTTTAAATGCTATTACAAGTTCTCTCTCCCCCTCCCAAGCAAGATAGATGGTGCTGTGCTTTGGTGGACCAGCAGCAAGCAACACCAGCCTTGCAAAGAGCTGCACTATGCATCTGCAATTTGCAGATGCATGGTAGTGATTGGCTGTGAGCTGCCCTCTTCCCCCTCCCCCCTTGGCCCATGGAAGCCAGGGAAGAGGCGGGAAAAGCCCTGAATCAGCAGGAAAAGAAACAGGCAAAAGGAGGTAAGGGGGAATTTTAAATTTTAAACTGCCTTCCTGCCTGTTTCCTGCCATTATTCAGGGCCCCGAATAGCTGCTGAATAATTTGGTGCAATTCGGGGCTGCTGTATTCGGCATGCCGAATCAGATTAAAGAATTTTATCTGCCATTCGGGGAGACCAAATACAGCCAAATAAGCAGTATTCGAGCTATTATTCAGCTCAAATGAGATGAATGCACACACCTAACTGGGATATGGGAGGTGGTTTTCAGCTGTTTGGCATGACATCATTTTTGGGAAAACCCAGAAATTACATCAGTCCTCTATAGCAATTGCCAACTCATAGAGTTTTGGCCAATTCATAGAGAAGCATAGCTCACTTCTCTTTCTTCCCAGAAGTGATGTTACACCGTTGGACACAGTGGTAGGAAACAAGAGCTGGAGGTGGGGTATCATCTGTATCTAGTGGGGGGACAGCAAATCTATGGAGATGTGATGAACTGGAATCTATATTATATGTATGATGATGTCATGTCCAGAGACAGTTTTGTTCATCTTAGTAAAGCATTCTGAAGGTGCCTCCCTGCAAAAATGTAAGATCAACAACTGCCTGTGTACTCTGCTGTGCCCCCCCCCCTTCTGAATGGGATGCCTGAGGAGGTCAGGAAAGCTCCCACACTTCTGTTATCCCATGGAATATGTAAAAAAGAATTATTCAGAAGGTAGTAAGGCTAAATGATGATGGAATGGTTGAGGAGGGTGCTTTTATAACAGGAATAGAAATGTAGACTATGCAACTGCATATATTATGTATTAAGTTTTTGTATGTAATTTCCCTGCTCTTAGTGCATCATTTTTTTTACTTTTCTGATGCTCTTTTCTGCATTGTTTGACACATTATAATTCCTTTGTAATCCTAGATTTATTGCATTGTTTATTAGATGCCTCATCCTATTGATTGTATTGACATACACTGTGTAATCCACCTTGAGTTTCAGTGAGAAAGGTAGATTATGACATTTTTTTTTAAAAAAAGCCCAGTCAGTCAGCCATCTTCAAACTGGGAATCTTAGCCTTTCAAGCTGTGGGCTTCATGTTCTTCTTCTTTTTTTTTTACATGTTCTTTGGACTCAACTTGCTTTTCCAGAAATTACATACCAGCTATAGGGAAAGGAATTTTAAAGTGAACAGGAAATAAATTAGGCTTAAGGCAATGGTGCAGGGAAAGGAGAGGCTTGTGCCTGCCACCCTTCACCATTTTCCTGAGTCAAACTGATGGGGGGGGGGGGGAGATAATTTGCCCATCTTTTGAGCTGCCACAGATCCAAATTGTCAAAAAATGTAATATGTCACTTGGCCCTAAAATAGCTGTGCCAGTACCTGCAGATGGCTTATAAGAAAATACAAACATTAGAAATATCATTCAGAAGAAATCTCTTTAAAGTAGGTAGAACTTTCTGATGGTTTATTTCTAAAAAAAATTAAGAAGATAGTTATTAATGTTTTAGACTTCCACTTAGCAAGCCATATGAAGTCAGGAAAGAAAGGCCAGAATGTTTTATAGGTCCTGAAATCTGATTTAAAACACCAAACAAAAAGGATTGGTTGATACTTTTCTATCTAACAATTAGGGATTGTCTTATTTTATGCTTGCTTCACCAACAAAAGCTGACCTACGGTGACTCCATAAGTGGTTTGCCATTTCCTGCCTCTCTGTAGCAACCCTGGACTTCCTTGGTGGTTTCCCATCCAAATACTGATCAGGGTCAACCCTGCTTATCTTCTGATATCTGATGAGACTGGGCTAGCCTGGGCCATACAGGTCAGTGCTAGGATAGGAATATGTTCTATTAACAACAGAATTCTGGGATATGGTGGGGTGGGTGGTATTTTCTGTAATTATGTCCTGAAATTGGTACTGTCTGTTTCTGAGATTACCAAGTCATACAATAACTGGGGGCTCATCTTACCTCAGAGGAAAAAACTCAAAGAAATTTTGTGGGTTGAGGGAAATGCACTGTGTTTCCACTGATGTAATACCATGTTCTACATGGCTTAACATGTCATGTTTAATAGTTATGCTTTGTTTCACATTTTTACCATTCCTTGTCCTATTACATTGCTTATTAGATGTATCATCCAATTGATTGCATTTATTTACATTAAGCCTTGATGAGAAAGGCGAACTATAAAATAAATAAATAAATGTTAACTGGGGAAGATTCCCCATACTTGATATTCCTGGGATTATGTTCCTGAAATAAAACCAATATGCCAGAAATGTCTAGAAACCAGTAATCATGCCTTTTCTGAAATTATTAAATTATACATTTTTTGAAGTGCACACCACTAGTGCAAACCGTTTTCATAATGTACAGCCAGCTGCAAAATCACAATTTTCTATTGCTTTTACTTTGGATAAACATGCTTTGGATAAACATATGGAGCAGAGGTCCATCCATGGCTATTAGCTGCAAGGTATAGGTAGGATCTCTCAGTCTGGGGCAAGTGATGCTCTGTCTTCTTGGGGGGGAACAACAGTGAGAGGGCTTCTAGTGTCCTGGCCCCACTGCTGGACCTCCTGATGGCACCTGCTATTTTTGGCCACTGTGTGACAAAATGTTGGACTGGATGGGCCATTGGCCTGATCCAACATTGGCTTCTCTTATATGTTTTTATGTACTTTACATCTTTATAAGAGATGGGTGAGGGAGAGACTAGAGAAAAAGGAAGTGGAGCCCATTTTTCTGTGATCTTAAATTTGTCTGTTAAAATGTGCAGGTTTGGTAAACTAGAATATTTTGCCGAACTATTGAGCAAATTGCACAAAAATAGAAAATGTTTCTCTGGTTTTTGTTCAAGGGTCTCAAATTAATTGGGGCCGTGGTGGCTCAGAGGTTAAGACACTGAGCTGTAAACTAGAACATCTGTAGCTTGGCAGTTTGAGACCCTACTGCTGCGGGACGAAGTGAGCTTCCGTCTCTGGCCCCAGCTCCTGCCAACCTAGCAGTTCAAAAGCAAGAAATTGCAAGTAGATAAATAGGTACCACTTTGGTGGGAAGGTAACAGGATTCCATGTGCCTCAGTGTTTAGTCATGCCGGCCACAGTCTTCGGACAGCACTGGCTCTTCAGCTTGGAAACAGAGATGAGTACTGCCCCCTAGAGTCGGATTTGATTTGTTTTCAAGCAAGGGAAACCTTTACCTTTTTTACCTTGAAGCTAATTACAATACATCCAGAGCAGTGCAAAACTCCCCAGAGACCAAGAAAAGAAATTTATAGAGATAACATTCAACAGTGACCAGACCACCACCATTACATGCCATGTGGCTGAGAATAATGTGTATCATAAGGTATAGAGGTTAGCCTAGAATTCAGAAGACCTGGGTTCAGATCCCCAGTTTTCCTTGGAATTGTCTGGGTGCCCTTGATCTAGCCTCTCTCTGTCTGTCTCTCTCAGCCTCACCTACTTCACAGAATCATTTTGATAAAATGGGAAAGAAGACCCGTGTATGCTGCCCCTTGGAAAAAGTGTGAGATAGAAATGTCCTTGATAGACAGTCTAAACATCTGCTCACCATGAAATGTCTTTCAACTAAAATTCTCAATAGCAACAACAGAGGTTGTAATTTAATTGTGCATTAAATGCTTTTCTCATATTCGATCTCCTGCAGTAAAATAAAGCATTTTGTCTCTGTAGATGCACTATGCATGGCAAATGTTATCAGCAATGCTAGATATTACCAGCCTGCTCCAGAACTACCTCATATATTGATGCTGGGCTTTCCTTGCCTTGTATCAAAAGGCACAGACATATTGTGTTCTGTCTTTAGTTTCAAGAACTTTTCTAATTTCCACCAACTTTTTTATTTATCCCTTTCAACCAGGTGCACAACTGTATCAGACATTATGTTACATGTAATTTATTCAAGCTCATTCAGGCATTCCACTGTGTGTTTTGTTACTTCATTCAAGTTGTGTTTGGTTCAGGATCAGAAGGCATTTCTATCTTTTCTGGGTTATGCAGCCCAAACTGAATTGCAAATGAGGAGCTATTGACCAATCTAAGCCTCTTATTAATGTTTCTGAAAGGTCTATTTTTCTGAGCAGCAAGCTGTAAAATGGCAAGTTATTCAGTGTGTGAGGCCACCTGCCAGGTTCAAGCCCTTTGGCATCAGATCACAAACCTAACGCATGTTTACTTTGACTACATTATGTAAATGAAATAGCATGGCTCATAGCTGATTTAAAATCACAATTATTCAGTCAACAAATTGTGTAATCTGACAAAGTAGCATTCTTAAAAAACTCAGGAGCAGGTATGGCTTTCTGGTAAAGATAGCAGTATTTTACAGGCCTTAATTTAGGAGCTTTTCCCAAGGTGGAACTTTTGCTACATGAAAATCATATATCTTTTAGTATCACCATTTTCATAAGTGATTTGGTATTAGCTCTGGGGGAGAAAAACAACTTAGAAACATATGGCTTTTAATCTTACTTTGATTCCCCCCCTCCCAAAAATTAACTAAAACCATTCAGTGAGTAGTGTCAGTGTCCAAAACCCAGCAGCCCTAATCCAACAGATGGCAGATGTAGCAGCCAAGACAGTTACAAAAAATCAGCTGTATAGCAGAGGAACATAGTGGAGACAGAATCTAGCCCCTTGATCCCCTTCCCAAGAATGGATAAAATGGATTTATTGTTTGTTTACCTTGTTATGTATTACAGGTCACTGTATATGGTGTGAAAAAATACAAATGTATTACCAATAAATATTATCTGGTGTCAAAAAGAATGATTGTATTAATGTATACTCCAAAATGTGCAATCAATACAGCAAATAATTCATTGTCCTTAATAAACAAAAAAGATCTTTTCAAAAAATCTTATACAAATGGGAAATCTTCCACAAGGACAATATATCTTATACAAATGGGAAATCTTCCACAAGAAGACAAAGATGCTGGCTTATGCTCTTGGTTTCGTGTAGTCTTCTTCAGAATGCTGAATACAAAACACACACAATCCATCACCTTATATAAGAATATACAGATAACACCCACTTTCAAGTAAAAACCAGACATAAGTTACCTGGAAGCTTATGCAAAGAATTCTTCAAAGATACATTTTATGGTGAAAACCTCCTGGAAACTTATACAAGAGTTCTTTAGAGATACATTTTACAGTGAAAGCCTCCTGTTATAAGAAGAGAGTGCCTATAAGTAAAATGTAACAGAAATACACCCAAAGTCCCATTCATAATTGCCAAATTGGCACTTATCAAATATAAGCAAAGATTTTATTGATAGGCTATCGATCAAAAACAGGACACTATCTCAAAATGTCAGCTTGCCTTAATGCTGAAAGTCTAATTGAATCTATGTAGCTAAGCTCACTGAATAGGAGGCCACACCACAGAAATTCTTAAAGCGACCGAAGCTTTTAGAAAGAAGAAATATTCAAAATTATAAAAAGGAATTAATGTGAGACTTCTGATGAGAGCCAATAAGTCAGGCCTTGTGGATAAACAAATATTGTCTTAATGGTCTTTCAGGAACACTTATTTTGTTAGGGATACCAGGGGATAGGGGTTGGGACTTATTATACAGTATTCAAACGGAATAGAAATGACAGGCACCAATCAGTGTAAAAACATGAAACGCGAAAATCCTCAACCGTTGCATTCCCATGAAAAAGGTGCGCAAGCTAATTAAGTTCCCTCCCTTTCGCCCCTGTGTACGATTCTACTTGCATTCCCACGCAAAGACACCTGGAAGAGCAGAGAGTGAAACAGCTCAAGGTTAACTGTCAACAACAGCGATAAGCAGGGCCTGCAAAGGAAAACGGCAAAACGGGATGGGAGGGGGAAGGAGCGAGGGGGAGGGACTCGGCTGCCAGTCTCTCAACTGGAGGACCTGTAAATGCAATCAGTAACAAAGCCAGAATATGACAGGGAACCTGACAATTAAATTCCAGAGATTGGTTCAAACCATATGGATGCTGCATTCTTAATCGAAAAATCCAAAATGCCTCCCACAGTCTTAGAATTGTATAGACATCAACCCAGTTGTACTGATGCAGAGTGTAAACTTCTAGTACCACTGGAGGCCACCGTAGTCGCTGGTCATTTTCCCTGTAGTAGATGTAGTGTCTGCAGTATGGTTTGGCAGACTTCTATAATAAATATCCCAGAATTACATTTTAACTACACACTATGAGCCTTGTCCACATATGCCACAAGGTGGGTCATTTATTTTTTGAAATGTTCCTGTTTTCTCCTGTATGTGGGGGTACCGACTAGAACCATTAGAACCCGTATAATCGAGCACAGATCGTGTATTAAAAACTTGAGGATGGAATTGCCCCTTGTGCAGCACTTTACAGAAAAGGGGCATAGGTACAATGATTTCAAGTTCATTGTACTAGAAGTTTACACTCCACAGGAGATCTGGGAAATTACAGGCCAATCAGAGTAGCATTGCTACCAGCTAGGTTGATGGGATCCATTATTAAAGATAGAATTAGTAGGCACATAGATGAACAAAAGCTATTGAGGAAGAATCAGCATGGATTCTTTATGGGAAGATCTTGATTCACTAACCTTTTAGAGTTTTCTGAGGGGGTGAGCAAACATGTGGACAAGAGTGACACAGGAGATGTTGTTTACCTAGACTTCCAGAAAACCTTTGTTGTTGTTATTGTTGTTGGGTTTTTTGAGTATTTTGACATTTATTTTATTTTTAAAATAAATTTTATTTAATATCTTCTCAAAGCACCAATATCAAAAAGACTCATAAAAATACACTGTTTGTTGGCAGCATGTGAAGACACATTAAAAAGGCACTTAAATACATCAACAAAGGCTCTAGCAGTGCAGTCGCTGTAACTAAAATTGCTCTTGATATCCAGGCTAATGAAACAAAGAGGCAGCTGGATGAAAAATCTTGACAGAACTTCACAAATACAGTGACAACTAAACACGAAGTGCAGGATGCAGTGAACTATCTCTGTCCTCTAAAATCTGGTTTCCAGGGAACAACCAAACAAAAATGAACTACTATGGGTTAAGATGAGCTGACAAGGGGACAAGGACAGTTGAAATTCTCTATAAAATATCGCAATCTTCTTTTACAGAACACACAGAGAGGAGAAAATCATAAAGACAATAACACCAGTAACAATAGAACAAATTTAGAGTCCAGTGGCACCTTTAAGACCAACAAAGGTATTCAAAGTATGAGCTTTTGTGTGCACACATGCTTTTTAAAATATATTAGAATGGAAGATAAGAGCTCAAACTTATAGACAGAGGCTGAACAGCAAATTAACATGTAACATGATGAAGATGTTTTAAGATATGCAAAGACAAAATTAAATAACAAGCTAAGGTTATAAGGTCAATAGTTGTTTTGATTTAATTAAAGGGGGAAAGCTGTAAAGCAATAAATATGTCAAAATAGGTGATAAATGTGTAAAGGTATCTTTTCTAATTGTGGGAAGTAGACCGAGATTCTCCATTCATCTCCTCTCAGATGAGGAGGTAACTTAACAGCATTTTTTCCTTCTTTGGGGGAATAGTCTTTTGTGCATTCTTCCTTGATAATGTCACTGGTTTCAACCCACAGCTCTTCTGGTTTACTTTCAATTGGACCTAGTAATGCAAATCTGTTCTTTATATAGTCTCAGGGCTCATTTCATAGCAGGAGCTCCTTTGCATATTAAGCCACACACCCCTGATGTAGCCAATCCTCCAAGAGCTTACAGTAGCCCCTATAAGAAGAACTCTGTAAGCTCTTGGAGGATTGGCTACATTAGGGGTGTGTGGCCTAATATGCAAAGGAGCTCCTGGTACAAAATGAGCCCTGTATAGTCTTAAAAATTTTCAGGAATCTTATTTAGATTAGTTTTAGAACTCTGATTATTTTAGTGTTTTTCTTCAGCTTTATTCTATTTTTTTTGTATTTACTGTTGGAGCCACAATCAGCTCCTGGTCTTGTTTTAGCAGAGAGACCAGAGCTTTTCCATCTTCTGCTTCCAGTTATGTAATCTATCTGCATTTCTGCATTGGCCATCTGGTGATGTTCATGTATACAATTGTCTGTTCAGTTGCTTGAAACATGTTTGCAATAAACACAATGTTGTCATCACAGACTTCTATGAGCTGCTCATTTTGTAATCCTACTTCAAATGTTCTGACAATATTTGATTCTGCTTTTTATCCCCCTGCTACTTTTGCATTCCAGTCACCTATGATTATCAGCACATCTTGTTTAGGTGTATGGTCAATTTCTTTCTAGACATTTGCACAAAAACTTTTGATTTCTTCTAATTCAGCACCTGTAGTTGGGGCATAAACCTGAATTATGGTTATGTGTATAGGCTTTCCATGAAGTCTGATTGATATTATTTAGTTATACTTTGCATTAGAGATGCTAATTATTTGTATTAGGTCTCATATCACTATCAGAGCAACATTGTCTCATCTGAGTTTGTCATTTCCAGAATAAAACACTTAGTAATTTTCTGACTCAAAATGTCCTAATCCAGTCTACTTTCATTTAAGCACATACAGAATTATAATGTTTAGACATTCATTTTCTTGTTCACAATTACGAACTTACCTTGATCCATACCTCTCACTTTCTGTGTTTATGTTATATCATACAGTTTGGACTTTTCTTTTGCATCTATTCACATCAGCAACTGAACATCCTTTCAGCTTTAATCTGTTTGCGTCATTAAGAACAGTGCTATTTGTACTTGATCTCTGCTCTACCATAGTAACTGAGGGCCTTCCTACCTGGGGTCATGTTTTCCAGCACTATATCTTTTTTTGTTGTTGTTTTTGGGTTTTCTTAACATAGGATTTTTGAGGATTTTTGATGATCAGAAGTAGTTTACCATTGCCATCTTCTGTGCAGCATTAGCCAGTCCTGGCCTCACTGCTGGACCTTCCTGATGGCGCCTGGTATTTTTGGCCACTGTGTGACAGAGTGTTGGACTGGCTGGGCCAATGGCCTGATCCAACATTGGCTTCTCTTATGTTCTTAGGATTAGCTGAAATATCACTGCTGTTGTCTATGAAAGATCTTCCACCAGTGCCATAGCCCACTGCTTCTGCTGCCCAATACCTACCTTTCACAGATTCCTTCACCCCCAGCCCCATTGTAACTGTTGATTCTCTTCTGCTGATATGACCTTGAATTCCAGAAGTGGTGGTGGTGAATACATCTTGGTCTGGTGTCTCAGCTTTTGTGTGAGAGAGATGATAGATTATTTTATTTTTGCAGTCAATGACCAGCGTATACAAAAAGTTTACATAAAACCAATCAATCAAATTTTGTGACATTAAAATATTTACTCAAGCTACCATATACATTTTCTGATCTTTATACATCTGTGCACAAAATTTAGCCACTATTAGGGTTGTTCCATGGTTCCTATCGGACAGAAAATAATCAAGTTTAATTTTATTTTATATGCCAGAGAGCTTTCCAATCAGTGGCCCAATAGGTTTTAACCAGATTTCTCTATGCCTAGGACAATTAAAGAAAATATGTTCCATTGAATCAATTTCCTTTAAGAAACAAGAACAGAGCCTATGTAAATAGGGGACTGATTTAAACCTCCCTTCCAGAACAGCTGGAAGTAAAGTTGAACTTCTTGCCAATGTAAAAACCCTTCTGGAATTATTTGATTCAAGAAAATATAAGTATGTAACCAGAGCAACAACAAATCTAGAGTTTGGAGGAGAGATAAAACCTGGTGTTCTATGAATATGCATTTGTCTTTCCAGGGGTCCTTTCATAAAAAAAGAGGTGCAGGAGCTCATTAGCATAACTTATTTGCATATGCCACACCCCCTGACGTCACCGGAAGTGTCAAAAGGCCACACATCCCTGACGTCATGGGCAGTGTGTCAGAAGGCAAGAAGGGAGGGAGGGAGGGGGAAGGAAGGAAAGGAACAGGAAGGAAGGTAGGTAGGTAGGTGGGGGAGAAAGAAAGAAAGAAAGAAAGAAAGAAAGAAAGAAAGAAAGAAAGAAAGAAAGGAAGGAAGGAAGGAAGGAAGGAAGGAAGGAAGGAAGGAAGGAAGGGGGGAAGGGGGGAAGGGGGGAAGGAAGGAAGGGGGGAAGGAAGGGGGGAAGAAAGAAAGAAAGAAAGAAAGAAAGAAAGAAAGAAAGAAAGAAAGAAAGAAAGGAACAGTAAGGTAGGTAGGTAGTTGGGGGAGAGAGAGAGAAGGAAGGAAGGAAGGAAGGAAGGAAGGAAGGAAGGAAGGAAGGAAGAGGAAGGTAGGTAGGTAGGTAGGTGGGGGAGAGAGAGAGAAGAAAGGAAGGAAGGAAGTGGGGAGGGAGGAAGGGAGAGGGGAAGGAAGGGGGAAAGGAAGGAACAGAAAGGTAGGTAGGAAGGTGGGGGGAGAGAGAGAAGGAAGGAAGGAGGGAGGAAGGAAGGGGGGAAGGAAGAAAGAAAGAAAGGAACAGTAAGGTAGGTAGGTAGTTGGGGGAAGAGAGAGAGAAGAAAGGAAGGAAGGAACAGGAAGGTAGGTAGGTGGGGGGAGAGAGAGAAGGAAGGAAGGAAGGAAGGAAGGAAGGAAGGAAGGAAGGAAGGAAGGGGGGTGGAAAAGAAGGGGGGAGTGGAGAGAAGGAGGAGAGACAGAAATAGGAATAGGAGGGTGTGAAAAAACTTTTTTATCTGCAAGGAGGGAAGGCTGAGACGATGGAGGACCCCTCCCGATGCTGGGGCTGCAGCGGCGATTGAAGGGGGACACATGCCATCAAAAAAGGACACAGTATAGAAACTTCTGACAGGGTAGCTAGGGCAGTTAAGACAGCAGTGCTACATACTGCACAACTATGAGAAAGGCAGGAAACACCAAAACGGGGACAACCATGAACATTTATGCACATGAACCTGTGAGGTTCTTGCTATTGGGGAAAACGGTTTTACCTTTAAACACTCTCTTTGTATATAAACTTGGTAGTTTCTTGCTGCCACCAGGAATTTAAAATTCCAAATCTTTCTCTCTTGGTAGAATGACTTAGGGTCTGGGCACTTCAGAGGACTATGTGGCCCTGAGGAAAGACTGTACTGATTCCTGGGATAAGTTTAAACAAAAATTGATTTATTTAATAAAGAACAAAATTGAACAGTTGCTGAAGAAAGGAACTGGTAAATATAACTGGTAATGCTTGCTGCTACAGTCTCTCAAACTCCACTCTGGTGGGCTTATATTTCTCTCCCTCTCTCTCTCTCTCTCTCTCTCTCATATAAGTAGCCACCCAGGCGTAACTCTTTGTCTTTAGCCACAAGATAAACCATTTGTCTAACCACACAGTTTAGACACAACTTGTTTCTTTCCCTTATAGACCCTCACAAAACTCTTAGTCCCACAGACTATGCACACTCTTCATACTTCACACACAGAAAATCTCCAGATGAACCCCACACAGATCCCTCTCAGAACCTCTCCTCTCCCACACTCAGTCATCAGCCAATCAAATCACATGCGTCTCCCTCTATTACCTCCCACACACATTACTGCAGATACACTAAACATTTAAAGGAATACACACAGCAAAACATGAAATCATTACAGAACTGGCTGAACAGAACAGAGAAAGGATTGTAGCACAGACTAACTTTATTATGGAAAAGAGAATAAAAAAGCATGCTGAAACAGTGACTTCTCATTGAAGAGAAGCAACCGCACACACAAAATTCATGTCATTCTGCACAAATACTGCATTAGAGAGACACAAGTCCACACTTATACATGTACAAGCAAGCTCATACACAAAAGGGAAAAGGGGGGCAGGGGAGGCAAGCCCACTGGCCAGCATGGAAAGGCTTCTTATTGTCCTTTTCAGGATTTGGCTTGGTTTCCCAGGACTCCCCTTTTTGGCCAGGCTGCAAGAGGGTTAGCCACATGTTGTGAGCTTTGAGGCAGGAGGGATCTCCCTTGCAAACCCCAGCCAGTTCACCTTACCCAGCCTCTCTCTCTTACCTCTTCTGCGGCAGTGGCTGAGTTTCCCCTCCCTCTTACCAACAGTCCCCTCCACACTTCCAGGAATTGCCCAGGGAGCAAAAAGGCAGAGGAGGGCGAATGGGGAGGGAGCCTGTTGGGGGGTTCCTGCCAATCAGCAGCTTGCATACTCTGCTCGGCTCCAGCAACACACAGGCCCAGGGGAAGGCTGGACTCTCCCAACGTGAGACTCAGCCCCCATGAACGAGACCAGCGCTTTTCCCAGCCTGAGCAGCAGTTCAAGTGGTTCACAAATTGTTGTTTCTCCCTTCTCATTCTCAGCACCCACCTCGATGCAGCCAGCAAGACACTGAAACTGGAGGGTTGTATTTATCTCCCCTCCCCCAAGATTACTGGGCCAATGGGAAAGTGTATGTTTCTTTCAAAGCAGGCACACACATTCACACACAATTCCAGGACACCCAGAGAGGTGCAGCGATTCTTTCATGAAAGGAAGCAACTCTCCTGCACCAGGCTCCTCCTCGCTCCCCCCCCCCCCCCGTTCCTGGACACCTCGGCGAAGAAGCAGCAGCGGTGGTTCCTGAGTCCCTCTCAGCCTTGCACCACCTGACTGGCACAGACAGGAGGGCTCTTCAAATTCTCCCGCCGCCGGATGAGGAGAGCAGGGCCACCCTGGAAAAGTCACCCCTCTCTGCTGAGCTGAAAATCTCTCTGCTGGGGGGGGTAAAAACTGCCGCAACGTAACAGGAGCCTTGAGAGCCCCCCCCCCAACCCACACTGGAGTGCTATCAGCCCCCACCCAGCCCAGAGTGGCCAAAACTTACTCTTCTGGCTTGCTGTGGCAGCAGCAACAAAATGCAGCCCCTGCAGCCCCCAGCACTACTGGTCTGACTAAGGACTGCTGGGGGCAAGGCTTAGCTGCCAGTGTGCAGGGCCTTGGCTGCCCACCCGCCTGCCGGCTAAACTGGCCCTAAAAAAACATTTTTTAAAAGTTTTTTTTAAAAGTTTTTAAAAAACCCCTCCAATTTCAGAGCTGCAGTCAGGAGGAGGAAGAACCTCACTCCAAGGGGAGCCAAGCAGCTTGCAAAGGGCTTCAGCTGGTGAGGTGCCCCCAGCCCCCTCCTCTTCCCCTCCTGGCTCACTGCAGAAGTGGAGCCCCTTATTCACTCACCCGACCTGCCGAAGCCCAGGAGGGGGCAGCTACTCCCCAGCAGCAGCAGGAGCCCCTCCACAGCGCAGCTTTTTCTTCCACTGAGGAAGGGGAGGGGAGGGAAGCCAGCCGGAACACAGTTCTGGCCCAAAAATAGCCCTGCCCCTGAGGGGCCTTGCAAGGGTTTCCCGCCCTTTTAAAGGGCAAGTTGCCTTTTCAGAGCTCCGTTACGCCTGGGGGAGGCTCAGTCCCCCCTGGAAAATTTCGGGGGTGGCCTGAGCTCCTGAGGCCCCCCCCCCGTAGTTGATGCCTATGGGCCTGAGTGGCATTAAGCCACTCAGGCCCAGCCTCTCCCTCCCTTGTGCCCCGGGAATGGTGAGTGGGGGGAGGGGGGGAGGTTCTTCCCGGGCCAGCGGCCAGCCGTGGCCCCGGGAACTGCTGAGTGGGCGAGGGAGGGAAGGGCTTCTTCCCGGGCTGGCAGCACTTGCCGCGGCCCGGGAAAGGTGAGCGGGGGGGAGGGAAAGGCTTTTCCCCAGGCCGGCAGCGGTCTGCTGCAGCTGGGAAGGGTGAAGGGGGGGAGGGCTTTCTTCTGGAGCACTGGCCGGGGGGTGGGGCTTTGTAATGTGGCCGCCCCCTGGCTCCTTCTCTCCCGGAGCGCCGCTCCGGCGCGCCCCGGCCCCAACGGAGCCCTGTGTTTTTCTATATCTGGCACTCTTTGTTAAATAAGTGATTTGGCTTGGTCTAACCCATAGTTCAAAAGTACTTGGGGAGATAAACCTAGTTTTCTAGTGGTTTCCAAAACCGCTTTTTGCCAACTGGATTGAAAAGAGTCTTGGAGGATTAGGGGGAACAACCCCTGACGATTAGTGTTCCCTGTCTCAGCTTTGACCATTCTACCCTGAGAATGCTAGGAGTTTAGACTGAACTCCTGTTGGTATTGTTCTGAGCTTCACTCACACACTCAAACACCCTCACCATGTTAAGCTGTGTATCTAAGAGGGGATCAAGGCCCCTAGACATTCAATAATAGATAATGTTGCTGTATTTCAGCAAAGTGTTTCCTCAGCAAGAAGCTGCTGAATTGGAATTCATACGAAGATCTGATGCTATCAGACTTGGACTCAATAGGGACTGTAAGTGGTTAGATGATAGTACAAAGTAATTGCCCCTTTATGTATGTTATTCTTTTCCATCCAACTTTGCTACTCTGTCAGCAATTGGGACTGGTCCATACTAGAGGTGTGCAATTTTTTTTACTGGTATTTTTCAGTTCAGGTCTATTGGACCGGGGAGGGGGGGGGAGGATTTCTGAAAAATCCCAGATCCCAATAATAGTATTGTACAAGTGGAGACCTGCAAGAAACTTGCAGGATAGTTATCCCATTCCTCACACCTTTGCTTCCTCCCTTCTCCCCCTACCTCTCTCACACTCTTTCTCCCTTCTGCCCCCCCTTTCTTACTCTCTCACTCTCCTCCATGTATGTTACTTCCTCTCTCTTTCTGACCTGTCATCATTCCCTTTGTTTTTCTGCCTCCCCACCTCATCATTCTTTCTCTCTCTTTCTGCCTCCCACCTCAAATCCCACCCTCCCCAGGCTCCACCGCTCAAATGTCTGGGAATTTTCCAACCTGGAATTGGCAACCCTATTTCCTTCCCACCCAACAGCCAACCTACCTTTATCTGTCTTCAGCTTTCTATCTTCACCCCCCTCCCCTGCAGCCTCTACCTAGGAAAAGTACAGTCTTTCTCCACAATGGGGACTAAAGCAGCTTACATTATTATTTCCTCTTTGTTATCTGCACAACAACCCTGTGAGGTTGGTTAGGCTGAAAGTATATGACTGGTCCAAAATCTCCCAGTCAGCTTCCACTGCAAGATGGGGATCTGAACCTGGGTCTCGCAGATCCCAGTCTGAAGCTCGAACTGTTGCACCACAATGGCTTTCGTATGGTGGCTGCTGATGAACTGCAGCAAAACAGCTGGGCCTAATTAAGTCATGCAAATCAGGTGGTATCAAGTCATACAGAGGGTGCTGCCTAGGGATGCCAGCCTCCAGATGGGACCTGGGGATCCCCTGGAGTTACTGCTCATCTCCAGACTACAGAGATAACTTTCCATGGAGAAAATGGATGCTTTGGAGGGTGGAGTTTATGGCATTGTACCCCGCTGAGGTCCCTGTCCTCCCCAGGTTCCACCCCCAAATTTCCAGTAGTTTCCCAGCCTGGCTCTGGATCCGCTGCTGGTGGCCGTGGTGGGGGCGTAACTTGGCAACCCTAGACTGCTGCCAGTAACATCCCTGCCTTTGACTGACAGAAACAGTTGGAACCTCCCCCCCTCCCTCGAACATTCTAATCTCCTCACAGTTGATGCCTGGAGCTGAGGCCATTTCAAAAGGTATTTTGGGGGATTCTATGGTCCCCGAAGGGTTTTTTTAACTTCTCGGATTTTTCTGCACATGGTGGGAGTGCCCCCTGTGTGTAGGAAAACCTCTCTCCCCCCCAAGGGCCCCCTAGCTCGGATTTAGATATCCGCACCGGGGGGGGGGGCTTCGCTATTAGATATATAGATTCTGATTTGGGGTTTTTTTGGATCTCCCAATTGGGGGGGGGGGTTTCCAATAGACCTGAGAAGAAAAAAACTGGGGGGAAAGTAGCTGCAAAGTTGCAAACCCCCCCCCCCCAAAACCCAGCTGACAGGCAGAGCAGATTGCTCCCCCATCAGTTGTTTTTTGGGCTTTCTACTGCATTCCCTTTAAATGCAGGATATTTAAAGGGACTGCAGAAGACAGCCTGACAAACAGCTAACCTGTGGGGAGCAGTCTCTGCAGGCTCAGCTGAGCTTCAGGTTGGCTTCCCATGCAGCCTCGTTTAAACGAGGCTGCACAAGAAGCCAGTCCAAAGCTGACCCGGGGGAGTGCTCTGCTTCCTACTGACTCAGCTGACTCAGCTGATCCTCGGGCTGGCTTCTGAAGTTCCTTTAAACTTCAAAGGGATTGCAGTAGAATGCCCAACAAATAGCCGAGAGGCAGGAGCAATGTGCTCCAGCCTTTCCACTGTTCTACCCCAAATATTTCAGGGATTTTTTCAGACTTTTTTGAGTTTTCCCAGGATATCTTTGTGATGCCATAATATATCCCTCAAAAATACCGATATGGGTTTGTGTTTGTGTGTGTGTGTGTGTGTGTACATATAGATATAGATATACATACACACATATATGTTTTTGGTTTGGGTAGATCCGAATGCACACTCCTTGTAGATCCGAATGCACACTCCTCATCCATACCACTATGATTGGATTGTCAGCTGAATATAGAGCTTTATGCATCTGCCAAAATGGACTCCAGCTCATGAAAATGTATGCAGCAATATATTTGTTGGTCTTTAGGATGCCATAAGAATCGAGTAAGCTTGTGATACTGTGCAGTAGATGCCAAAGGTGCTAATCTTGTGCTAATATGATGGTCATTTTATCTCATTATTTTATGGAGCAAGAATTCCTAGGATTAATCCTCACCAAGAATTAGACTTTTCCTTGGCTCCTTCATAGTCACTAGATTAGCTCATCTTTTATGAATGTTCCTAGCACAGCAATCCTGAAGGCAGTTAATTTCCTTACCTCAAAAAAAGTCTTGGTGTATTCAAAGTGCACTGTACACATTGAAGCTTAACTGCCTTTGAGATCAACATCTGCATGACCTGCTCAATGACTGGTTGGAATTTATCTATAATTTAAGGACCACTTTGGACATAAAAGCTATTTAAAATGAGTTTAATGGCCCATTTTTATTGTAATTATTTTCTGTAAATGCCTGCTGCTGTGGTGTTAAATAAAATGTAGTATTAACTTATTCTGACTGCGGGAAGCCAAGAGCATTTTGGTATTAAATGAAAATTAAGTACACACAAATGTGTCTCTTCATTAGCTTTTCAGCACCCCTTTCCAGTCCATTCAACAGAAAAGTAATTCTTGGGCTTTAACACAACTTGCTGTAGAGGTAATTATTTTGCTCCGACTGCTGAAATTATTTATTGAATAACATGAAATGGGAATAAGGCTTGTACATGTGTATGTGTGCATGTTTCCTGATTCCTTGAGAAAATTAGGGTTGTAACAGGCATTCATTCTGTAAAAAGAGTGACAAAGTTCGGCCAGACTAGCTCATACATCTCCTCTAGAACTGAAGAAATCTCTTCCTTTAGAAATTCTGCACATTAAACAAATGCTCTAAACCAGGGGTGTCAAACATGTGGCCTGGGGGCCGGATCAGGCCCTTGGAGGGCCCCAATCAGGCTCGCAAGGCCCTGGCTGTTTATTTCCATTTGCAGTTCTGCTGCTGCTGCCAAGTTACAGCTTGCTTTACCAGTCTCTCTCAATCGCACAGGAGACATTGATAGGCAAGGCTCTCCTGTGCAATTTAGAGACTCTGGTAAAGAACTGGCTGAGGCTCCTCTCCCTCCTCCTCTCAGAGGATTAACAACAAGCCAGTGAGGTGGATTAGGCTGAGCGTGTGTGACCAGACCAAGTTCACCCCCTTTGTAGGAAGTTGTAGTTATTTCTCTGAGGAACAGTATAGTTTTGTAGACAAACACATGGCCCTCAGTCTGAGTTAGGATGCCTTCTCATGTTCTTGACCAGCTCATGAAGCAGCTTATGAACAAAAGGTTGCAATGTCCAGCCATTTCATGTTTTCCCCTGGGTTCCCTAGGCTAGGAACACTGAGCGTGAGATTTCTGCAGTGAATGTCAATCAATCAAAAGTAGGTTTGCAGCTTACAGATACACACCTGAACATCGTTCTCAAGATTGCTACAGCACAGATATTTTGTTGCAATAATTCAGAGCAGAGGTGTCAGTTATCAGAGACTGTTAAATCGGCAAAATATTGCAAGATTGCCAGTGTTTTAAGCATGTTTTATTTAAAGTTTAAAAAATCTTTAATTGTGTTTGTCTGTGTCCTTTATAAAGTTTATATCTCCGGTATGTGGCATTACATTTTATGACACACATGGCCCAGCCCGACAAGGTCTCATTTATGTCAGATCCCACCGTCATAACAAATGAGTTCGACACCCCTGCTCTAAACCTTTCTGGGGCATTCTATTGTTATCCATGCATCTACTACAAAGTTAATATGATTTTTGCTTAGAATTCAATGACTTGCTAATTAAGCTGTGGGGTTATTAAAATAGTTACGGTAACAGAGAAGTAAATTTGGTACAATCCAAAAGAGTTTAGTTCTCAGAAAAGTCTAACTGGACATCTTTATCTCTCTCTTGATGGTCTGGTCATGAAGTCTCCCACAAAATGGTAGCTAACATGAAAAAAAAATGTAAGGGAACATAGTGCTATAAATGGCAAAAACCCCACAAAACCACTGAGAAGATTCGCTTATAAACAATGTGTGAACCACATGAGTTTGTAATAGTCTTTATATGTCATTAGATTTTATAAACTTCACAAATCTTATTGCCACCCCAGCAGGAATAACGAGACAGACAACAGATTGGAATTAAACAAGGGCCACTTTATTAACTATTTAAACAGAACATGCAGCAACGGGTAAACTAAGCAAGCTCTGGAACAGGCAAGGCAGGCGTCAATCCCAGACACAACCTCCTTGCCCTTGTAATGGGTGGGTAACCTACCCCCAGTCTTGAGCCAGTCAGATTCTGGCACGTAACCGGCGGCCCGGCATACTGGCGCCCCCTCCCAGGGGCGCCTACCCCTGAGGCTGCACAAACCTTCAGGGAGGAGCCTAGTCTGAGAGGGTCCCATAGGCAATCACCATTCACCTCCCCAGACCGCAAGGCCCTAGGGTGGTTCCTGATGACCTCCTGTTCCCAATCGGGATATGCCGTGAGGCACTCACCGGTTCCATTTTCTTGCTTGCACAAACCTGCCAAGTGACCAATCTACTTAATCCCGACCACCACCTATGCCCTTAACCTCCGACTGCAGTGTAAGGTAGGCAAAAAACACCCCGTCCCCAAGCCAAACAAGAAAGAGGTGCAAAAATTCCTACCTGGCCCCAAATGGCAACCAGCAAAAGCCTACACTGCAACCAGGGCGGGCGGGTGGGCGAGCACGCCAACGGACTGCTGAGAGTGGGAGCGGGGCAACAGCTCTCACAGAGCAAGCCCCGCCCCCTGCTCCCCGAGGAATGCACGCAGCGTTCCTGCGAGGCAGCAAACTGGCTCCCTGCGCCACGGCGCTGCCGGGCGAAGGGGAGCCCATAGCAGAATGAAAACTTCTGAAGTGCACTTTAAACATGTACAACACTATGTCAGAGAACTAAACACATCAATTACAAAGCTAAACCCAAATCTTAAAGGTTACTCAATTCTACAGGTAAGTCTTCTGAAAAAACAGGGACTTGCTTAATTCAACAGGCAAATCTGCTGAAAAAATAGTAGCATCAAGGCCACCTGAAACTTCTAGGTTCCACAAATAACAATTCACCAGCAAGCATATACAAATCTTCCAGTAGACTGTGTAGCTTTCCAGCAGACTAATTCAACAAGTAAGTCTTCTGAAAATGACAATTCACTAGCAAGCATATACAAATCTTCCAACAGACTAATGTGTTTCCCAGGTTAAATCACATTTCCAATCTTTATCAGAGTCAAGAATAAGCATTTTCATATGGAGCTAGTAAATCATAAAAAGATATATGCCACTTGTAGAATAATAATACCAAACTTCAAAATACATAATACACACACAAAAAAAACATACCACACAAACTCACCAGAATTTTCACCACTTCCCATAATTGAGGAGCTAACTGCTTCACACTCAGAAGGGTTGGTAGAAGCTCTTAACCCTTACCACTATTCAGTAGCATAAATAGTTTGCTTGTGCTGATTCTTTTGAGCACATACCCATTGGAGGGTAAGCTTCAGTTTATCCAGTGTGTGTTGATCAGGTCCTACTGATTAATGAACTTGAAAAACCAAAATTACCTATGACTAGGTTACCTTGGTGGCTTCCAGCCATGCAAGCCTGCCCATTATATGAGATCAGCTGCTGGTGCTCTGGGCATGGTAACTGTGGTGAGATTGTTGAGCATAAAAGATAGGGGATTTTAGACTGACCAGTATGTGCACAATACATTCAACCTATAAATCTATTTAAAACTGATCCATCTTTGATTCACTCCACTTCACTTCCACATGACATTCCAGTGATATTTCTGATGTGTATGCTGTTCAACCATGCATCCTCTATTGATCCTACTCTTACTCCTTGCTTATCTATTCACTACTTTCCCTCAACTCTTTTTGTTCCTCAGATACACAGAGTTTATCTCTGGCTCATTGTTGAGATATAGTATAATGTTTTAAGCTGGTTTCTAGTGCTGTTTTTGTTAATGCTTTTATAAAATACCAATAAAAATATTTGAAAATAAAATAAAGACAGGAGTTTCAGTAATTATGCTCAGACTATGGCATTCTTTCCTTCACAAAACCTGTTGCTTTCCTGTTGTCTTTTTTTTAATTTCCGAAGGTATTTGAGGGAAGGATAAGACTAAATTCTTTTTGATCCAAAAGTCAGAGGTTCTTTTATGGTTTCTCAGACCAGATGGAAGTGGAAACGTGAGAATATGGCTGCCAGACTGTAACACCCTGGCTGAGCATTCATCTCTCTCCTGTGCAGGTACTTAAGACTTGGGCATGGCTTAGGGTTACAGCCTAGAGCCAGCAGTACGATCAAGTGGGGAAGCAGGGTAGAGATAATTTGTATTAGTATCATTCTACTTTTTGTTGTTGTTGTTGTTGTCAACCACATTGTATTTGTATTATTGTATTTTATCTAGTTGACATTATGAGTCACTTTTGGTCAACATTTTGAGGAGAAAGGCTGAATATAAATGAATAAATAAAAATAAATAATTAGTGAATCCCCCCCCCCAAGTTCAAGAGTAAAATTGTTATGCTTTTTCATATAAATTTTATTTAATTATTTAATTGCTACCCTGCCCTCCCAGCCAAGGCTGGCTATAATATTTAAAAAGGCGGGAAACTAGTAAAGAAATAGGCAGGACAAAAATTCTCACAATAATCACATGTGACAACTAAAACAAATGAAAAATGGCATATTTGTACATCTCTGATTAGGATGTGGCTACATCTAATCTGTGGATAAAGTTTGTAACCTTGCTGCTACTGTCATACATTGCTTTTATTGGTTTTTATTTACCTTGTTGGTTTTATTAGTTGTTTCAGGGGCAGTGTTTACTATTTACTGTATTTTTTGTGCACCACCATGATACAAAAAGCAAGATAAGGACTTAAAAAAAAATATAGAAAGGTCTGTCAGTCACCTTTATTGGCATGTACAGGTACTTCAAACAGCAGTTGAACAGAGGGGGGTACAAGCCCAGCTATATAAATATTTGTGTGGTATTTAAAGGAAAATTAATACTATAGCATTTCTTGATGGCCTTTTATTACAGATTGTAAAAACAGGGTTCTCTTCTTTGTAACGTCAGGTAAGCAATCATTCAGAAGACAATACACCTTAATATGATCAGAAAGACCCAACATTCCAGCTAAAAACAAGTTTAAATATTTAGCACTCAGGTCTGCATAAAGGAGCAATGGAGGAGAATGTGTGACATCGATTTGACACACAGAAAAGTGCTTTAAGGTCTCTTTGTGAGCTAAAAGGTACTATGTGTATTTTCCATATCAATCAGTTTGCTTTAATCCAGTTATGTGGCTGTAGAGGTTATCTACAAAGTGGTGTAACTTAGGCCCCTCTCACAGTACCATTCTAAACTGGATGTTATCCATTGTTGGCCCAGTTCCAAGTAAAACCATACAGGGATGGAGGTTTCATACAGCGAATTTCATTCTGTTAATGAGCAATATCTGAAGTGATCTAGCCAGTGCAAAGAGCTGTGCTTTCCCCCACCACCACCCTTTTTTGACGTGCAATTTTCCGAGAACATTTTTGAATGTTCTAAGTCGAGCACTATAGTGCTAGACCATATAACACTTCTCAATGTATTGCGATAGTGCTTAGGCCTCTCAGTGATGAAAAAAAAGTTTGAGGAAGATCACACAGTAAAAAAGGGCAGGGGAAAATGTATGGCATTATTGGAAGTGCTGCAGGCATTTTAAACAGCACACTAAAGCAATTCAGAAAAACAGAGGAGAGGTGAAAATGAAAGAAAGCGGTTTACCTCAAAAATGGCTCAGCCATACTTGGTTAACAAGACACAAGTGGCTTTGTCATACCACAAGTGGTATGAAAAGATAAATAAGATCCATTAGCAGCTGGTTGCTAAAACAGTTGTGTCTGAAATGGCACAAAAAAAAAATCCATTAGCAACCGGCTACCGAAACAGATTACAAAAGCTGTCTGAAAAAGGCCATAGGCATGGTCTTAGCATGCAGCAGAATGAGGTGGTAGAATCCTAAGGTTCTACAATGGGCAGTACCACTTCAGACCACATGTAAGGAGAGTCATATTTTCAGTGTTATTCCTCATGTAAAGCCTCACCCCAATAATAATAAAAAAAATAGTGCTATTAGGGAGAAAAGCTCTAATCTAGCACTTCCCATTCCATATCATAATCCCTCTATGACAGTGCAAAGTGATACAGTCCATTCTACCACCTCAACACTCTGCCACCTCATTGTCATCTCATCTACTGCATTATATACTTACAGGTGGGGACCTGCAAGAAGCTTGCAGGAGTGGCGATCCCATTTCCCTGCCTTTGCTTTCTCCTCTCCCCCTACTTCTCTCAGTCTCTTTCTCCCTTCTGCCCCCCCTTTCTTACTCTGTCTTTTATCCATGCTTGTCACTTCCTCTCTCATTCTGCCCTCCAGCCCATAACTCTCTTTTTCTGTCTACCCACCTTATCACTCTTTACCTCTCTTCCTGCCTCCCACACCATCACTATCTCTTTCTGCCTCCATTAGTGTTGCTAGTCTCCAGGTACTGGCTGGAGATCTCCTGGAATTACAACTGGTCTCCAGATAAAAGAGAAGTTCCCCTGGAGAAACTTGCTGTTTTGATAGTTGGACTCTATGCATTATAGAAGAAGAAGAAGAAGAAGAGATTGGGGCTGAGGACAGACTGGCAATGTAAAGCGGGACAGCCCCGCGTTGGAAGTGGAAGAAGGGAGTGCGTTCAGACATGCGCATCTGTCCATCTGCTCCGTTTCGCACTTACCCGTCTCCCACTCGCTTTCCATCTGCTTTAACAGGACACCGGGAGAAACCGGTGTCCAGGGGCCGTCTTGCGCTTGCCTCCCGCTTCCAGGCAGTGTGAACCGGAAGAAGGCGGGAGGCAAGCAGAGGCGGCAGTGTGAACGCAGCGTTTTGCTAGTTTGCGCATGTGCGCACATGCGCAAATTGCCGAAACAGCCCTATCACGAGCTGCAGAGGCCGGCCCACATGGGGCCACTCCGCAGCAGTCTGAACGCTCCGTATCGGCACCGTTGCGCAATACACCGGCCGGTGTGAACGGCCAGCCCCGGTGAGTTTTCCCCCTGCAGCAGTTTCCTCCGCATTCATCTCGCTCCAGATTGCCAGTCTGTCCTCAGCCTGGATTTATATCCCACCCTTCACTCACTTGGAGTCTCAGAGCAGCTTACAAACTCCTTTCCCTTCCCCTCCCCACAACAGACACCCTGTGAAGTAGGTGGGGCTGAGAGAGCTCTGAGACAACTGTCCTTGAGAGAACAGCTGGTACAGAGCTATGGCTTGCCCAAGGTCATCCAGCAGGTGCAAGTGGAGGAATGGGGAATCAAACTCAGTTCTCCCAGATTAGAGTCTGCGCACTTAACCACTACACCAAACTGGCTCTCCTTGTGGGCACTCAATGAAATTGCTGAGCAGTCAGGTTAGAACAGATAAAAGGAAGTACCTCTTCACCCAAAGAGTGATTGACACATGGAATTCACTGCCGCAGGAGGTGATGGCAGCTACAAGCATGAATGGCTTCAAGAGGGAATTGGATAAACATATGAAGCTGAGGTCCATCAGTGGCTATTAGCTACAAGGTATGGATAAGATCTCTCAGTCTGGGGCAAGTGATGCACTGTATTCTTGGTGCTCGATGGGGGGGGCAAGAGTGGGAGGGCTTCTAGTGTCCTGCCCTCACTGCTGGACCTCCTGAGGGCACCTGATGTTTTTGGCCACCGTGTGACAAGAGTGTTAGGCTGGATGGGCCATTGGCCTGTTCCAACATTGGCTTCTCTTATGTTCTTATGTTCTTAACTTCTTTCGGGGAGGATGGGAGTAAATTCTCTGCTGATCCTCCTCCTTACTACAACTCCCCACTTTCTTCCTTCCTAACCCCCAGAAACCCAACTGCAGTGGGAGGGAGAAGCAGGGAAGCTGCCTTTCTTTCGAGAGATCCCACTTGTGCCAGGATCCAAGCCTGTGATGATAATGACAGATAATATGTATGCAATTCTTTGAACACTCAAAAGTGCTATACAAATGCTAAAGGTTGGATACAGACTGAATTGGTGATTTCCACCAATTCCTCCTTCCTCTTGCAGATGCCCCTTATGTTGTTACTCAAGGCCCTCTTTCCTCCCAGAGCAGCATTTTGTAGACATTCGTCAGCTTCAGTGGGAAGAAAGAAAAGGGCTGTTCTGCTGATGACAAAACTCTGGTTTCAACTCTACATATTATGTCATTAGTATTATAGCCAGCTCTTCTAGCCAGTTTGGTGTAGTGGTTAAGTGCGCGGACTCTAATCTGGGAGAACCGGGTTTGATTCCCCACTCCTCCACTTGCACCTGGCTGGATGACCTTGGGCAAGCCATAGCTCTGTCCCAGCTGTTCCCTCAAGGACAGCTTGGGAAAGCGCTCTCTCAGCCCCACCTACCTCACAGGGTGTCTGTTGTGGGGAGGGGAAGGGAAAAGGAGTTTGTAAGCCGCTCTGAGACTCCCTGGGGAGTGGAGGGCGGGGTATAAATCCAATCTCTTCTTCTTCTTCTTCTTCTAAGTGAAAATGTCCATTTGTACTTCTGACTATTATTATTCAGAAAATCACAAGTATAGCTGGAATTTCACTCTCCGTTAGTATTGGGGGGATCCAAATTGGGCCTGTTCTTGCCTTAGCCTGCAGTCTGTTTTACATGAAAGGCAAAAACATTTATTTATATAAACTTTCACAAATACAGTATGTTCCACATGGAGTGGAGGAACAGTTCATTGGTTATTTAACCATCCATGAACACTGATATTTGTCAGAATGCCAGGCATTCTCTGTTTCTAGGCTTTTAAAAATGGATCTGGAATAATATCAAGCTAATAAATGCATTTATTATTATCCAAGGCAATAGAAAACACAACTGTGTGGAATAAAACATCTTCCCCGCCCCCCCATGGGATTTAAGAGCAAGTATAAACACATACAGGCTTCACAAATGAAGATACAGGGGCAAATAATCCTTACAAGTTAATTACTCAGTTATATTCAGTGTTTCTGTGCAAAACAGTATCTATTAATAGTCTTGAGGAAAAAATAACACTTATAAAGATATATACATTTTAAAATGAGCACGCTTTTGGAAAATGCCATCTTCCTAGCTTGCGACTGTCACTTTAAACAACGTGGGATGGGACTTTCCAAGCCCAAATGTTTGCATCTGTTTGGGTCTTTTTTTGTGGAACAAATGGACATGCAGTGGGGTTGTGGGAAATATTAAACACATTACGGGACTGAAGGTCAACACATGTTCACTAAATCTGTCTAATTATTTGTGCTGACCCTCTGTTATTGTGAAGTCCCAATTTCTATTGGATCCTTTTTTGAACCCAGCTCTGCATGGATTACTACCATAAGAAATCTGAAGAAAATCACTTCATTGTTAGAAACAGTTTATACGGTAAATCCATCCTAAAAACCCAGAAGAAAAACTCCTTATATAGACAGTAGGTTACTGAGAGTAACTTGACCTTTATTCCACACTAACCTATTTTCATCTAGAAGAGTTTTCTGTGCAGTCATTATAAGTTTTTGAAGGTCTCAGTGATTCATGAGAACAGTTGTTTAGTGAAAATCCACCATTTTAAAGGTGAAATATCACAATGCACCACAATTTTTTCCCACAGTGTATTGCAGATGCCTGAGATAATATATACATTTCTCCACAAAGCTACTGCATGAACTTTTGGAACAGCTAAATGTGGCACTTGGTGCATCAAACCTGGCCTTTTATTGATGAATCCACAATATCTTGCCAAAATTCAGAGTCTTTTTCCTAGTGAGGTAGGTGACATGTATTCTGGCCCAGGCAAAGTAGATAACAATGAGTTTAAGTTTTTCATCTGTTTGTACAAATATTTTTTTATTTTTTTCCAGTGTTGTACATTTTAATACTTTTTTTATTCATATCCTGTCTCCCCCCCAAAATGGGACCTAAAGAGGCTTATCACATTGTTCTCCCCTCTTTCACTTTATTCTCACAACAACGGCTGGTTGATACAACCGATAACAGACCTGAAACATTTCATGCATTGGAAGGAGGTAATGATGGCCAAAGGCAATGAACCTAGAGGCTAACCTTCAGCAGGAAGTTTTGAGTTTTTGATAGTTTAAATGTATAGATTTTAATCCAGACAGATTTGCTAGCACTCCAGCTAGAGCCATGAATGTACAGGCAGAGTTAGGAGGTATAAGCATATATTCTCCTATCCTGATCTTTACTGTTGCTGACAACATGACTGGAACTTTTTGGTACTTATCTCTGGCTCCCGGGTTTGACTTTTAGACACAAGTGTGTGTGTGTGTGTGTGTGTGTGTGTGTGTGTGTGTGTGTGTGCACGCACGTGCGCGTGCATGCAGAGCAGCCACTGTGCATCCATAGGCTACTGAGTTATTTATACTTCTGGAATTTTTTTAAAAAGTGAACATTTAGCTGTCATGATGGCAGTGAAGCTTTAAAATGTAAGATGCAGAATTAAGAAAGAGAAAAAAAGAAGGACATGACTGCATTCTTTACATCTCTGGCGACTTCTAGACACTTTTTAAGGCTTCTGATTTTTCAGATTTGGGATAGTACAAGAACATGTGCACCTCCTGGAAGCATGCCATCTGCCAAACTCAATGAGATTCAGATTGTGCTTACTATATATAGGCAAATATTCATACTACCTGCAGGCCATCAGCATATGAATAGCTTGTCTTCCCTTTGACTGTTTTTGATTTGTGAGTTCCTTTGCTTGATTAGATTCCATGTGAAGAATAAAGTTCTCCAATTCATTTTAAAATTGTTGTTTCTTAGAATTGTTCTTGTACTATGACTTAACAAGATCTACATTCAAGCTTTATTTCATTCATATCACTATTTTAATTGCCTGATCTTTTTGTTCATACAAAACACGTTTTTTTTTTCCAGTTAGAACTCAGTTTTCCTGGGCAATTTTGAGTCACCAATAATTTTATTCTCGCAGCAGACCTGCATCTCTATCCTTTTGGCTGATAATGTCACATGCAGCCCTTTTTCTGCTCCTTATTATTATTATTTTGCCATGTACACATCTGAATAACCCTGCACCACACTGTAATTAACATAAAGTCTTTAAAATGCACCTTATGAAAAGCCGTTACCATTTTCTTTTCTTACTCTTAAAACGATTTTGTCCGTACCAGAGTTCAGATCTTGAGCTTTTTAGGGTATTCTTATTTTTCTTTCTAATGCAAGTTGAAACTATTTCGGCTCTTGTTTCTTTATAATGGAAGGCTTGTCTGGATAATAAGAGCTTTCATTTATTTTGACTGGTGGCAGGAGGTGGAGTGGGGCTTAATAAGCTATCTTGTTCTTTTATTGTCTCAGACCCTGCTTCTCTATTAGAATGCTGGAAAATGCATTGGCCTGCAGTATCCCTTTCTTAAAACAACTAGCAGGACTCAAAACAGACCTTTTTTATTTTTAGGGCTAGTGGAAATAATACTGGATTTTGTCAGGACATGAACATTTTATTGAGGCGTGTTTGTATTTGGGGGATTATTTGCACAATTATATTGGCTTATTTTTATTTTTATTGTTATCTGTCTGTCTGTCTGTCTCTCTCTCTTAGTATGTTGGCATACTCAATTGTTTTGCATAAACTTAGTAGGAATGTTTGACATGCCAAACTTGCACTTGTACCTAGCATATAGCATAGTTGGGTCAAGATTCACAGAAACCCTTACATATATGGCTGACAAACATGAACACATGTTTAGTGTGTTTTGATATTCAGGATGTTTGGTGTTCAGAGTGCTCAGTGCTTTGGCTACAGTAGATCTCTCAGTAGTGAGCTGTGCTTTCACCGGAACAGCAGGGTCCCCCCCCCCCTCGCCACTATGAGCAGCTAGAACAAGAACTTTAATGAAAGATCTAGATCATGGTTGTGAACTCTGGATTAGGAAATTCCTAAAGATTTGGGGAGGGGGGAGCGGTGATGTGATGGCATAGATTTCTGACTTCGAAGCTGCCAGTGTCTCCAGGGGAACTGTTCTTTATAGTCTAGAGATCAGCTGTAATTCATGGAGGACTCTAGGCCTCACCTGGAGGCTGGTCTCCCTAACCCACATTCATGTTTATTTTTCAATTTCAACCAAGGAAATCTGCATCCTCTTTGACTTGTGCACGGCATTAGTCTACAACTTGATGCAGATTCCTGCATGGTATGGGAACTACATGCAAATGCAATAGATAACAAAGTTGATAGGTCTTTGTTGTAGACTTTGCTCATGTATAATATCCTGGGGAAAGGAACAGTGGATACCATCTAACAGACATCTATTTCTTCCCTGTGCTGACCCCATGTTGTAAGTCAGTCTGTGCTCAGAGACAGCACAGATTCCTCAGATGAAGAATTGCCTGCAGCCAGCTCTCAGCCAGTAATTCAACAACTGGCTGCAGGTGGCTCTGAGTCAGGAGAAGAGCAACAAGAGGACAGGTTACCAGCTGATCAGAAGTCACAGTCTGCAGCTGAAACCGAGCCATCATCTTGTAGCTCTGAAGCTGTAAACAAGCCTTCAGAAGCCACTCCCAGCCCACCTAGCTCATGCACACTCCTGCAGTGCCAACACTGTCAGAGGCACACAGATGTGCAGGAAAGGAGGAGTGTCAGCTGTGTTCCCTCTAAGCTGAGTTAGAGTGAGCTAGCTTACAGTTTTTTAGCCTCCAGTTTACACATTGTTCTCTTAGCTCAGGAAGGATGGCTCCAGAACAAACTAATTTATGCAGAAGCCAAATAGCTCTCTGACAACTTTAATGCCAGTAGCTCACAAAGTAGATGTTTTGCTCACAAGACTCCACAATTTAGAGGGAGCACTGGCTGTCAACCAGGGGTCCGTTGGGGCCGAAGCGAGGCGGAGCAAAGCTCCACCAGCTCAGGACTGGCCAGTAGGGCAGCCACAAGCTGAATCAGATTTTCTAATCTGATTCAGCTCGCCACCGAATTGCTGCCGAAATTCGGTGGCAATTTTAAAAGCCACTGGAGGGGAGGGGGTTTGAGGGAGAGGCTCCAAACTTGCAGGGTAGCTGCTGGGGCCTCTCCTCGAAATACCTACCAAGTTTCAAGAAGATTGGACCAGGGGGTCCAATTCTACAGGCCCCCAAACAGGTTGCCGCCATTCCCTCCATTGTTCTCTATAGTAGGAAAAAAGTTAACTTTTTCTCACCATAGAGAACAATGGAGAGATGGGACAATCTGTTTGTCCTATGAGTTTTTGCCATTGATTTCAATAGCCCATACGGTATAATGGGGCTGAAATTGACATTCCCTTTCTGACAGACTTCTGGTGATGTCAAGGGACGTGCCATATGCTAATTAGTTATGCTAATGAGTTATGCTAATGAGCTCCTGCACTTCTTTTTCTATGAAAGGACCCCTGCTGTCAACTAACAAGACGGGTGAGTAGTTTCCAGATGACTGCCAAGGAATTGGCTGGGAGTGTAGCTCATTAAAATCAGCCAGAAGAAGCAGCAGGTTTGTGGATGCAACAAGAACACGTTGCTACTGGATCTGCTGTTCTGGCCTTGGACTAGACCTGACTATTGGCTTTCCTGAAACCCCTGACTGGACTTGAACTTGCTGCCTGGATCCCTTTATCCTAGGGTGCGTTCATACTGGTGTCATGGAACCAGCTTGAGCCGGCTTCAAGTGGCATGAGCTGGAAAAATTGCAATCACACTAGACTCGACTCGGATCGCATGCAAGCAGCTCCCCCGCGTTTACACTACACGGTTTTTTTAAAAAAAATTCACGTCTTTTGCATGCACACATGCGCTCATGCACTGGTTCATGGAGATAAATTTTCGCACATGCGCAGCACCATTCGACTGAATCACTGCCTTTTTTTGATACTTCCGCAGGGCACTGTGCTTTCACTGACATGACTGAATCAATCCGCCTGAGATAAAAGCTTTTTTCCCACTCTTTTTTGGCACTTGCACTGAGGAAGAATCATGAATCCTCAGGAGCAGCGCCTGGTGGCCTTTCTGAGTGCACAGATCTGCCTCACAGTGGCCTGTCGCCTGCTTCACAGGTTGGCAGCCATGAGAGCAGAGAGGCTGGCATTTGCCAGGTGGCACCTGGCAATTAGGAGAGCCAGAAGGAGGGACTTTGAGGCTTCAGAGTCCTTCAACTTGGCATATCTCCTGACGATAGCTGAGCAGAGGGCCACATGGAGGTGGTGGGTCTATCCTCGTCCTGATAATCTCTGGAACGTCTATGCCCGTGTCATCTGGGAGGATCAGCACTGGATCCAGAACTTCTGGATGAGCAGGGCAACCTTCAATTGGCTGGTGGACTCTCTGAGGCCACATCTGCAGCGTGAGGGGATGGCCATGAGGGACCCCATTCTGGTAGATGAGCATGTGGCCATCGCCATATCTTGGCTTGCCAACACCTTATGCTACCGTCTGGTGGGTGCCCTATTCGGAGTGGCCAGATCTATTGTGGCAGGAATTGTGGTGGAGGTTTGCCTGGCGATTGAGGTGCACCTGTTGAGCAGCATCATCTGTCTGCGTTCACCTGGATGGGTAAGCATCTCCCCTGTATAGCAGAATCATGCGATACAGTAGGTGTTACACACTTATGTGACACCCTTCCAGAGGCAGCCATTTCCTCCAGGTGATATGACTTATCTGGCCGCCAATGGAAGGCTGGCAACCCAACTAAAGATGCTTAAATGACATTTCGCACATCACATGATACAGCTTGCCTGTTCAGGAAAGCATTGCTGCAGCAGGAGAGAGGTGCCCATCCCAATTGGATGACCACTGCTGTGACCACCACCATGGTCCAGATGGCCGGTACTTTAATGGAGACGTGCTGATGATTACTCTCAACAGTTGAATCATTAGTCTGGCTAATCCTTCCTGTACCCACAATAGGCACCTTGTGAGCGGTGTCTCCTCTACTTTGAGGTTGTTGAGTCCTGTCACTGGAGGGAAGGCACCAGTGGTTTTGCTAGAAATGTACAGTGCTGTAGATATGTATGCCTGCCACTGATCAATCTGGCCAGAGCAAGGTTGCTTGGGACTATAAACTTATGTGTCATCCTTTTTTTTTCCCCAGGTGATGCTGGGTTTCGTGGAGCTGGGGTTTCCTCACTGTGTGGGGGCCATGGATGGCTGCCACATCCAGATCCGGGCACCACCATACCAGGCATCTGAATTTTACAACAGGAAGCACGACTACTCGGTGCTGCTGCAAGGGACCGTGGACCACCAGGGCTGGTTCATAGATGTCACCGTTGGGGAGGTGGGAAGAAGCCATGATGCACACACGCTGTGTCGCTCGAAGATCATGGATGCTATGGACCGTGGAATATTTGTACCGGGGAACCCAACGGTGACCATTGAGGGGGTACAGATCCCCCCCTCTAATAATAGCTGATCCCGCCTATCTGATGCGGCGTTGGCTAATCATGCCATACACTGGGGCACTGACACCATGGCAGGCCACGTTCAACCGGGTTCACAGCAGGGCCCGTTGCATGGTAGAGCAGGCCTTTGGACTCCTAAAGGCACGCCGGAGGTGTTTGGGGGCCAGGCTTCAAGTGATGGAGCAGAACTTGAACTGCATTATCTGTGCATGTGCTGTTCTGCACAACATCTGTGAGGAGCATGGCCACCCAGTCACAGTGGAGGAATCTCAGCCGCACAGCACTCCTCATGCGCAGGAACGCCAGCCGCAGGGTAATGACAGAGAGTGTGAGGAGGGGAGGGCTGTTCGTGAGGCAGTGACCTGCTGGATCCTGAGTCATCGTTGACGTTAACCCCCCACCCCACAACTGGAGTTGTACATACATGAGTAATGGTTTTTCTTTGTTCAAAAGTAAAGACACTTGTTTCACATCCTGTGGTGTTACATGTTTTCTGTTAAACATGAGGATTACATTCATTTGCCCATAGTCTTCATCACTGCTACCAGAGTTCTTGTCTAGTCATTTCTATCTCTTTCTGCACAATAGCTCTGCAGTGCTGACCTCTCTATGTGAGCCCCGAGAAGGCACAAAGACAAAACCCCACTCTTTCACCGCCTAAAGGCGTCTCAAGGCTACGTACAATCTCCCCATAGCGGTCACACAGTGGGGCAGGTTTGAACAGAGAGAGCTCTCTAGAGGACTGCTGGAGAGAGAGCGGCTGAGAGGGGAACTGTGACTGGCCCAAGGTCACCCAGCCGGCAGCATGTGAGGGGGAGAGGTGGGATTCCAACCCAGGACTGTGTGAATGGACAACCATGGGGGGGGGGAAGGAAGCTTGGTGTGAGGAGCCGTAAACATTTCTTGCACCCGGCCCATAGATCTTTGTGCTCACTCAGGAAGGAATGGCTGAGGATCACAATCATTCATGCAGCAGCCAAATCATGCAGTCCAGAACTCGTTCGTCATTGGCTCCCTAAGTCGATTGCTGGCAAAAAAGCTCTTACAGGCTCCCCCCCCAACCCAAATAAAGGCAGTTGTGGAGAGTCTCAGGTCACAACTCACTGGATTTCTTTAAAAATGAAATGCTGTCTTAATTTTGGGGGGGCCAACACATCACACAAGCTGCTCTGTGGGTTGCACATTTTGCAGCATCTGATGTTGCATCGTTACCTTTCCCCCCCCGGGGTGTGTGGGTTAAGTGTCAGAATGGAAGGCAGGCTCTTATTCCCATGGGCCAGAGAGGGACATTTGAAATGTTAATTTGCTTGATGTTGAGCACTCAGGGCTAACTATCACCGTTAACACCTCCAAAAACCCTTCCTCTGCCCATGTTAACAACTCTCCAGAAAACCTTCCTCAGACTCTAGCCCTAGAGCCATTATTCAGCCTCAAAAGAAGGAACACACCTGGGGGGGAAAACAACCCCTGCAAGGCTTTCCCTGAATTAAAAGGGGGGTGTCTTGTTTACATTGCAAAGTTGATCATCAAGGCTAACTGGCCAAAGGGTGAATCTGCTCTGCCTTACTTAGCAGAACTGCATTGTGGTCACAACCCAGAATTCCTCAGAAAACTTTCAAAATTTTGTCCGTTCAAGCGTGATGTGCGCATGTCTTTTTCAGCACTCGAAGTCTGTTTTCGCTCATGCGCGTATGCAGGGGTCCTTTCATAAAAAAAGAGGTGCAGGGGCTCATTAGCATAACATTTGCATTTGCCACACCCCCTGACGTCACCAGAAGTGTCAAAAGGCCACACATCCCTGACGTCATGGGCAGTGTGTCAGAAGGCAAGAAGGGAGGGAGTGAGGGAGGGGGAAGGGAGGAAAGGAACAGGTAGGAAGGTAGGTAGGTAGGTTCACCCTCTAGATCTTTCCCCACTGTGGGTGGGTGGGTGGGGGACAGAAAGAGAAGCCCACTGCATCTTCCTCTGGCAGGCAAGGGAGCGGGATTGAGTGCCAGCCTGGACACCTGCAATTCTTTCCTTTTTTCCCCCTTCCACTGGCTAGCCTGGGGGGGGGGGCTGTAAGGCTAGCATAAGCCGGCGGCAGAATTTTCTCCCCGTCTTCGTTCGCCCCCCCGCACCACCCGCCTTTGTTTCTCCCCTTCCCCACCCCCTCCGGGCTCCTCGTCTCCCTTCTCTTCCCCTTTCCATCGGCTCCAAAAACCCCATCAGGAGTCGCTGCCACCCGCCAGAGAGAGGCGAGAAGGACCTCGTAGTGCAATGCAGAACTTGGCGCGGACGGCCCCTACATCCCCCCCTCCATACGCGCCGGTAGCAAAGCACGCCACAAACACACCAGTTCCTTCCCCCTTTCCTGCAGGTCCACACCCCCCCCTTCCAAACACACACCGGCAACCCTCGATCTCTTTCCCCATTTGCAAAAGGGGTTTCTTGTGGAGCCAGGTGGCATTTTTACCTCCCTATCTCCCGCACACATAATAAACTCTAGATCGATGCAAGACGGGAGGGGGCCCCCCGGAAGGCTGGCAGGATCCTTCTCACCGGGAGGGGGGTAGAAGCAGCCACGTCTTTCTCCCCCCCCCCCCGTTTGCCAGAAATCCGGGTTTATTTTTAACCCCAGCAGGGCTATTAATAATCTACAAAAGGAGGCACGTGTTCCCTGCAGCAAGAGCTCCATCACCTCGCTTCTTGCCTGCTCCCCCCCCCAACACACACCGGGCCCGCCTGGCCCACCAATGGGGGGGGTGAAGAAATGTGAGGGCGGGAAAGGAGGGTCCCGATCCTGCTCCCCAAGATCCAGTCATCTCCCCCACTTCACACCCATTTTTCCCCCTAAGTTTGGAGACGTTGGGGCAGGGCGCCCGGGGCGCAGCGCAAAGTGCGCACCACCACCCCTGCTCCGATCCTGAGTCGTCTTCCCCCCAAGAGAGCGGGGCGAGCCTTACCGCCTCCCGTGGGGGCCCCCCGGCTGGGGTGAGCATGGGTACCTCCCCAGCCCTGGCTGCTGCACGCCATCGTCTCTCCCCACACCGGGCATGGTTCACACGTGGCGCCGCCTGCAGGCACCCCGGCCACATGTTAGGGGCAGGCGAGGGGCTCGGCAGTCCTGCGGCTGGAGCGGCGGCGGCGCTGACTCCCCGCGGCCTGGAGCGGTGCATGGAGACGGCCGTGGTGCTGGGGGGGCTGGCTGTGGTGGCGCGCACCTTCTCTCCCCGGACCGGTGGCTCGGCTCGTGCACTCCTCGGCACCGCGGCTCCGCCCTCTTCCGAGCGCCTGGAAAGGAGCCCGTGGCCACCTTCTCTGCTCAGGGCCACCCGTGCCGCCTGAGGCCCAAGTCCCCTCGCCGCCGCCGGCCTCCTACCCCCCCTCGCCGACCCCCCCCAACCATGCCACTTTTTTTGTTTCCACCCCCCCCAGCTCCTGTTTCATTTCTCTGTTTTGTGTCACGGGCTGAGTGGGGGAGGGAAGGGCTTCTCCCCCGGCCGGCGGCGCTTGCCGCAGCCCAGGGAAGAATGGGGGGGGAGGGAGGCTTGCTTCCGGAGCGCGGGCCGAAAAGCAAGTGAAGGGCGGTCCAGGAAAGCAAGCTGGGGGGCGGGGCTATGTTATGTGCCCGCCCCCCGGCCCGTTCGCTCCCGGAGCGGCGCCCCGGAGCGCCTCGGCCCCAACGGAGCCCTGCGCGTATGCATGAAACTAAAACGGCTCCAAACTTTGGTGAGGATGGATGCTCAGCCAAGAAAAGGAGTGTATTGGCAAGAGAAGGAACTGGACATAATGTACCAGTTCCTTCTGGAGCATGGGTATGCTGAGAGGGTCATCTCCAGCACCCATATGGAGACCCTCTCAATTTTTGAAGAGGTGGCTGCAGTGCTGGCCGAGGCTGGGCACACGCGTTCAGCCAGCCAGTGCCACACAAAATTTAAAAGGGACAAAGCGGCATTTTTTGATGCCCTTGAGGATTGGGGGAGATACAGCCCATTAGTGGGAGCCCCCCCCCCCTGATTCAATCTGCTGAGGCGTCTATGGGACCAGGCCGGCAATCCAGGATGGGAGATGCGCAGGCCACCAAGTGAGTAAAAATGACCCCCCCCCCCAACTACCATGGCGTGTTTAGGGATGCCAACTGTATGTTGGAAAATTCCTGGAGACTTTGGGGGGAGATCCTTGAGAGAGTGGTGTGTTTGGAGGGGAGAGGTCTCAACCTGTCTCAGTGACAGATTCCCCCAACCACCATGCAGCCATTTCTTCATGGGGAGATGATAGCTGTTAGCTGGAGGCCAGTTGCATGAGCAGCAGATCTCCAGGCCCCACCTAGATGCTGGCAAAACTTGACGTAACACACCTGGGTTGTCATCTGCATGTCCTGATATTTTAACCCCCTTGCCTTTCCACAGAAAGTTACCGCCCAAAACGAAGCTGCAGACAGGCGGCTCTGGAAGATATCCCACCTGGGACTTCACAGGACAGTTGCGACAGATATGGTAAGCAAACATAGCACCCACTGCCCTGGTATGGGGATTAGTTGCATCCTCTGCTCAAGTGAACCACAGTCTTTTCCCTACACATGAGTTCAGTGGTCTCCCGTGGCCCAAGATAATACATAGCATTTTATTAGGTATGGTACACTGGGACAATGACTTGCAGCCACCTTGTGCACTCATGCCGTGATGAGGTTCAGGGATGGTGAGTGGGAGTGAAGGCTGGTACTGTCAGATCTGTGTGGCTCGAGCGTGTGGGTACCACCGCCCTCCTCACAAGTTACAACCAGTGTTCCTAATTGGCTTGGTGCTTCTGAGTTAGCTCTGGGTATGGTAGCCTCCGGGCCACACAATGATCTGTCCTTGCTCCAGAAGGGATGTCTCCTGAGCCAAATGGTTCATGCAGCTGCCAGTTGGCAGGCTATGAATTCTAGTGGCGGTATCTCAACACAAAACTCTTCAGCACATCTGACTACATAGCATGTAGATGGACATCAAGTAGGTAATTGAGGGAGACATGTTCAACTCAATTGTCCTGTTTCTTTTTATACAGGAGCAGGATGGTTCATGAGCAGGGGAATGCAGACCTCTGGAACACCTGAGGAGAGTGAGCAAGGTAGGTTTGTTTGTATGTCTGGCGAGTCCTCTGCCAATGCTCAGTGATCAGCATTGTACTTGTAACCATATCAGGATCAAAACCTAGGCGACCGACTGTGGGTGGTCCTCCCCTGGCACATTGGGATTTTTGGAGATGTGTCTTGGGTGAAAACCAGGTGTGCTGTCATCAAGGGAACTTTGTGCAGGCACTGAGAACGTTAGATTGGCCCTATTAACCTGTACTCATCAACCACTCATTTCATGGTCCACAGCTGCTGAGGAGTCTCATGAGATTGAGTCTGGACCCCCCAGTGAGTCCCAAAAAGGTAAGTGCCATGACCCTTGTTTGTCTAGGGAAGAAATGGCCATGACCATCCTGACAGCCTTCCATTTTCTCTCAGAAGTTGGTGAAGCAAGCGAGGGAGGAAGTGTGGCTGCACAGGAGGCCCCCCCCCCCAGGATTTGCGGGAGCTCTGGGAGGGCACGAGAGCAACCCACATGCAGTTCCAGGAAAGCCTGGAAACGACCAACCAGAAACATGAGTATCCCCTCCTGCCCCAGTGTGTGTGTGGCATCAGGGAACTGTGAGCTATCAAGGGCACATGGTCCCTCGCCCAGCCCACTATTGAACAGATGCGACTGGTTTTCACCCAGTAGACCACACCACGTCATCACAACTGAACCCCTGCAAAAGTAGAAAACGTGCTGTGCTCTTCGCCTCGGGTACGGGGCTACTAGGTGTTGATGGGAAGCACCTGCTTTTATTTGCAGTGGACACCATAAACCAGCGGGTTGGACTGTTGGAGCGGGCCATGCTCAGACAGAGGCGGGAGTTGGATGGCATGTGCCTAAACCGGGCTCTCCAGGAACAGGCTGAGGAAGAGGAGGAAGAGAGTGACGAGCCGGGGGAGGGAGCTGGGGAGGAGGGGTAGTGTGTTTGTGGGTTGTTCTTGTTGTTTTTGTTTTTTTTGTGTTTCTCTGTAAATAGTTTTGATAGTTAAATGTTATAATGTTTATCTTTTTTACTGTTTCATAAAATCCTTTTTTCCTCACAGCGGTCTGCTGGTCTGACTTTGTTGAGGGATACTGCTTTGGGGCTTTTATTTTGGCTTCCAGCATAAAATGTGTCGGGTGCCTCCTCAAATCCTGAAAGATGCACCTCATACATTTGCCTCTCAAATTGGTATTACGGACTCCAGATTGGACCAGGGCATTCCCCATTACCTCGACTTGTCACTTCACTAGATGGAGAGCTGGTTCCCTTGGATACACAAGATGCTCTGGCAGGTGGCCTCTATGGCACTGCACCCCAAAGAGGTCCCTGACCCCCCCATGCCACATCCCCCAAATGAGATCTTTTTCAACAGCCTTGGAACTGACAACGTAGCTGTACAGTCAAAGCAGGTGTTCAGTTGGTTGTTTGCACCCCTGTTCATGATGCTGGAGGCAGAGTTTGAAAACAATGTGTAATGTCCTTCAACACAATAACATAGAAACAATAACAGTAGACTTTAAATAAATACATTTTAGTGATTTGCTCTACTCTGGTGGAGAGTAGACGTGTTTAGTTTTCTTCAGTCTCTTTCCACGGCGTATGTGGGGAGCACCCTGAGAGAGGCTTGGTGGCGATTCGATGGCATGAGGATTTGAGACTCCCTCTCTCAAGGCAGTCCCCACGTCCCCGCCCACGTCGCCTGGGCAGCCTAGACGGTGTACGCTGGGAGTGCCCTGAGAGAGGCTTGGTTGCTATTCGATGGCATGAGGATTTGAGACTCCCTCTCTCAAGGCAGTCCCCACATCCCCGTCCGCGTCGCCTGGGCAGCCTAGACTGGCAGACAATGTTGAGGTCACCCATGCAGATGGTGTGGCCCCCTCCCCAGTCATTGACCTTGTCAGTTCAGTGAGAGCACGTAGTGTGCCATTAAGGGTGCCACATAGGGCCTCACTTGTACGCTTCTCCTGGTCGAGGGATGCCCTCATGACTTCCATAAATTCATTGTGCTCCCTCAGTGAAGCATCTAGAAGGGCCCGACGGTGCCTCTCGGAGTGACACATCATGGCCTCCCCAATTCTTTGTGTTGCAGAGACCCGTTTTGTCCGTGCACGGACAAACACTAGCCGGGATCTAGGAGACAGCTTGATAACATTCACCCCTGGTGGGAACTCTGTGGTGGGGAGAAAAAACAGGAAAGATGTACCAGGTTGTGGGTGACATGCTATGGACATTGTCTCCATTCAACAGCCGCTCATGGCTTGCCATGCCACGCCACCAACGGCTCCAGGGTATCACACTTACCTTGTTGGGTTTCGGAGACCAGACTCCCGCCTACCTCTGGCCTGCTGGATGCCGAAGTGCCTGGGGAACACAGGTGAAAGTAGATTGTTAGAACAAAGACACCACCTGCTGCCTAACACATCATATCATGTAGAAGTACACAGATTAGAAAATGCAATTGGGACACAAGACGCTCAGTGTGAAGTTGGCAGGTTTAAAAACTAGGGAGTGAATGGGGGTGGGCTGTGCGAGGCATCACAAAAGAGATAAACCATGTAAAGTTTTATTCCCCCTGTTCTCAACATACCCACCTTCCAGTGCTGAGGGGTCCTCCCTTTCTCCGCTGTCATCGTCCTCGTCCACCTCCTCTGGCTCACCCTGTGGAATGTCGACATCCCACTCTGTAATTAAGAGAAAAAACAGTGTGATGTCAACTGAGCTGCATGCCATGGTTTGTCAGGCAACCACACGACCGTTACAGAGATACAGGTACCTGGAGCAATAGGAAGGATGAGGAGGCTAATCATGGACATGTCAGGATGGCTGGAGATCTCCTGGAATTAGAGCTAACTTCTAGATGACAAGCATGGTTTCCCCTTGAAAAAATGGCTCCCAATTTCACAGCCAGTATGAGACGAGGGCCTCCACCGTGGGCCTCAGGATCACCTACCGTCACACCTAATGTACAGACTACAGACAGCAGTAGCCCTGTAGAAACTTGAGGCTCAGCCTGCCAATCTCCAGGATTTTCCCAACATGGGTCGGGGACCCCTACACCCGTGTCCCCCTCAAGTATCCCGAGAGGACCTGGCCGCCTCTAGGGGAAGTTGTGCTTTTATTCCCCACACAAACCACACACTCTACAGGGATCCACGTCAAAGTTAGCTGGAATTTTTTATCCTGCAGCTGGCAACCCAAGGTGAATGATGGGAGACAGTTCCTCAGTCAACAGAGGGACAAGGTGGGAAAATGTGTGGTGGGTTCATCTGTGACTTGGGGGGGCACACAATTGTGTTCCCATGAGTATGCACTCACCACATGCGCTGCTTGACCCACTTGGCAGATCTCCCTGGTGTTCGAGGGGCATGAGATCCAGTGTGACTTCTGTTTGGGAGGGAGGGATGCACTCCAGCGTTGGCCTGGGTGCAGATCTTTCCACAAAGCTGTGTGACAGCCTCCTCCCGGTCACACTGGCTCTGCCATGAAAGATCCTGCTGAGCTCCTCGAAGTATGGGCATGTCTGCCGGGAGTTTCCAGATCTTTCGTTGTTGTCAACAGCTGTCTTGTAGGCCAGGCGCAGAGCCTTTGTCTTTCTCCGGCACTCCTGGGTAGTCCTCCTGAACCCCTTTTCCACCATTGCCTCTGCGATTCTGCTGAACACATGCATGTTCCTGCTAGATGCACCCAGTTCCTCCTGGATCTGCTGTTCCCTCCACAGGGCTAACAGTTCCAGGGTCTCGGCCCAGCTCCAGTAGATGCCTCCAGCAGCAGCAGCCATCACAGCTAGGTTTCGATTTCCCAACCAAAGCATGCCCAGAGGATGTGTGAAATGAGTTCCGGCACAGGTCACATGATTCCTGGGTGCTATTTTCAGTCCAAGCAAGCCAGCCCCTTTAACAGTGAACTTCCCTTTCAAATGTTCACCCAAAAATAGCCTAAATATGATCAATCAATCATGTACACGATAGAAACAGCGGCCAATTACAGCTCTGTGATTTAATTGTTCGAGTGTATGTGCGCTCATGCGATTCTTGGTAAACTCAAAAAAAAAATGGCGAACAAAAAGTGGAAGCCAGAGGCTTCCGCGGGTAGGGGAGGGGGGTTACTCAGAAGTGCCTCGGAGATGGCTCAATGTTTACACGGCACACAAATGCGGCTGCAGGCAGAAGAGGACAGCTGAGACCAGCAGGGGAGCTGGTCTCGGATTTCAGACACTTTGTCGCACCTGAGTGACGGCTGGGGACGAGAGCCAGCTGTTACAGTGTAAACGTGCAGATTGGAGCCGGCTGTGAACGCAGCCCTAGACTGGACTAGGCATACTTGCTCTCTGGAAGCCCTGACTTTTGGACTGGACCCCGGTTACTCTTTGCAACCTTGCCTGTAACCTACCCTGCTGAACCCCAGCCCTTGTCTCATGGGAGGGCTGCACCTGTACACCCCATTGAATGAGAGTCACACCAAAGTACTTTTGGGATAGATCCTACCCCTATCCCACCACTTCACTAAACAAAGTTTGTTTATTTGTTTGTTAAAATATGTATACCCACCTTTTCTTTTGGCTCAAGTTTGAAGCCTTCCTCCAGTCTAAGTAGCCTTCCTCTAAATAAGTGGCTCTTCTACTGGAGGGCAGCATAAATTGGAGGAAGGTTTTTTAGGCTGGGGAAGGTTTCTTGGAGGATAAGCGGATCCAACCCATTATTTTCTTGCATATTTTACATTCACTGCATTGGGAATTGCACAGGAGAACTTTCCAACTGCTTTTGACCAGTATTAAATAATCTGGGTCTGTCTCACAGGACTAAAACAAAAAACCCAGAGATGATAATGCTGAACCAACTTCATATCTCTTTTGAGATCTGATTGAAAATTTCAGAAGGAACAACTTTCTGATCAACTGACCAATATCTGGAAATACAGAGCATTGCACATGGAGACGCTCATGCTGGGACATCATGTTTCATATTTTCATATACTCTTATTGACTGCTGAGTTTTTGTGCAGAAGCAGAAGTGCTGTGTTTAGATTGTTGCAGCCATGTTACAGCCTAATAGTAATCCCAGTGCCAGATAATAATAATCCCAGTGCCAGATGTTCCTAACACTCTTTTAAACTATACATCTGATGGTTTAATAGCAACACAGTAACATGGTTGCTTGTAAATAGCTGTTGTTCTCCAGTTATATTTGTAACTCTTACTTGGGCCTCTAATAAAGTTCATTGAGACTTCATGTTGTCTATGTGTAAAGTCAATAACAAAATTATTTGGAGACAAGGATGCAATTTTATTAAGAGGCTTTGGGGAAAAATAGAGAGCAAATGAAGAAGAAGAAGAAGAAGAAGAGATTGGATTTATATCCCGCCCTCCACTCACTTAAGAGTCTCAGAGCGGCTTACAAACTCCTTTTCCCTTCCCCTCCCCACAACAGACACCCTGTGAGGTAGGTGGGGCTGAGAGAGCTTTTTCCCAAGCTGTCCTTGAGGGAACAGCTGGTACAGAGCTATGGCTTGCCCAAGGTCATCCAGCCAGGTGCAAGTGGAAGAGTGGGGAATCAAACCCGGTTCTCCCAGATTAGAGTCCGCGCACTTAACCACTACACCAAACTGGATATTTATAGAAGGTTTCCCAGTTTAAAGAAAAAAAGGAAGATTTTGAATCCTGTGTTCAAAGCTAAGATCAGTATTTTAAAGCAAGGGGTATTGCAGAAGAGAAGAAAAAGAGGGCTGCCACTTTTAGGGGACACACCTTAACATGGGGATTCTTTGTTCAGAGTACCCGTCCTAGAGGAGCTTCCAGTTACAATAAAATAATTGGCCCCCTGACCCTGGAAACACAAAATACCTATTTTTTCTCTCTCAAAGTAATTCAGTGCATGCTTGCAGGGTGGCCATTTTATGTAGTCGATATGCAGTTTTATCCTTGTCCTTCAAAAAAAATGGAATGTGGTATCAAATGGATTGGCAGAGCATTTTGTTCCAACACTAAGAGTCTTGGACAACAATGATGGCAGAACCTTTGCCATGTTACTTGCAAGCTGCTGTTTGTTTGTTTTCTTAGACATCTATTCCATATACCATAACAACAACAATAACAAACACCTGCAGAACTATTTTTAAAGTGCCATTTGCACACACATTTTGATTTGCTTAGATCTGGTAAGATCTGGTAATTTAGATAACTGACATAAGCCTGATTTTCTGGACCCAAAGCAAAGGCTACATTTCCCCCATATTAGTCAGAAAGTTTTAGTTTGAATGTACAGGGGAAGAAAGAAGTGAGAACAAAGAATCATAAAAAGAATATTCGGTCCAGTAACCTTCTTCGTAGAGGTGAAAGGAACGGTAATGAAGAGGCATTTGTATCACTTAATGAAGACACAGTTGTGTCACTTACAACACAACATCCATTACAGGGATTACAACATGGAAAACTAGGAATGTACTCCTAGAAAAAAAGAATCATTGTAATTTTAGTTATGGGATTTTCAGGTAGGACATTACCAGTTCAGGATTTGAACCTGTATGGTTTTTCAGGTTCCAGAACTTTGGGACTATTATTTTTAATGGGTAATATATCTGAGGCAGCTGTTTATAATGGCATCAAATTTTCCCAGAACATAGTCCTCCCTCTAAAGACTTCCTAAATTTCAAGAAAATTGAACAAACAGGTTCAATTTTACAGACCGCCCCCCCCCCCCCCAAGTAGGTGCCTGTCTGTTCAGGCGCTCTTCTCTCTACTGTTTGCTATGGGGGAAGGACAGCCCAGAAGAGTGCCAGCTGGTCTCCAGCATTAACCCCCCCCCCATCTGCATTCATTTCATTTTGCTACTCTTAGGTCCTGGCCACATGAGCAAGATAATCCAGGGGGGAAGCGAGGCTATTTTGCCCTGGAGCAATTTGCCCCACAGTTGTGCGATCACACAGGTCTGTGAAGCTGCTGGTGCAACTTGCTGCTGCATGATCAGAAGCAATCGCGGGTGAGTTGGGGGGGGGGTTGTTGTTGGTTTCCGATTTGCTTAAACGGGGGATCGATGAATCGCTTCTCCACCCTGAGGGCTTCCAATGGTGATCTGTGCACATTCTGAAAAGGGGGAAAAACAACAGCATGGTTTTGGGATAGCCTGATCAGACTATTCCTGGCACCACAAGATCACACGGGGGGAAATCCTTCTGTGGCCCACAGCAACCCGTTTGATACTGGGGTTTCCCTGGTAGTTCTTTACTCTGCTTCCCTGGTGGAGCAAACCAGCTTGCCCACGGCTTGCCAATGGGTGCAGGATGCCTCCCAGATGTGCTGGTGTGATCGCACTGCTTTGATCCACCGGTGAGCTGTCCCTCTCACATGGTTAATGGGGACGTATGATCGCACCCTTACAGTGACTGACTGATGATATTGTTATTTTTTAAAACCTTCCTGCTGAAAATTCTGGTCATCCTTCCTTGTTGCAGTTGGCTGTTTAGTTCCTTTCACAAAGTGAGGAAAGAAGGAGGGAAGGAGAACTGCTGTTCTGCTATTCTTTTTTTTTCTTTTTTTTTGCCATCAAGTCACTGCTGACTTATGGCAACCCTGTGGGGTTTTTCAAGGCAAGAGATATTCAGAGGTGGTTTGCCACTTCCTGGATCTGCATCAAGACCAGTGTTCCCTCTAAGCTGAGTTAGTGTGAGCTAGCTCACAGTTTTTTAGCCTCTGGCTCACACATTTTTGCCTTAGCTCAGGAAGGATGGCTCCAGAGCAAATTAATGTATGCAGTAGCCAAATCACCTGCTCACAACTTTAATGCCAGTAGTTCACTAAGTAGAATTTTTGCTCACAGGACTCCATAGCTTAGAGGGAACATTGATCAAGACCCTGGATTTCCTTGGTGGTCTCCCATCCAAATACTAAGGATGACTCTACTTAACTTCCAACAACTGATGAGATTGGGCTAGCCTGGTCTATCCAGGTTAGGGCACCATTATTTCCTATGGAGGACTTGCAGGGGGGAGTGGCTGTTTTCTAAGCAAATGACATCAGAATTACAGGGGAGCTAGAACTGCTTGTCCACTAAAGGTTCCTTTGTTTATAAGTCAACCTGACAATTCTGTGGTTCCCAAACATGCTTGCAGCCATCCTATTTACAGAGGAAAAAAAGTTTGATTTTACAAACGCTCAAAGCAGGAGCCTTTCTCTCCATTGATTCATGCTGGGGGAAATGGCACAAGCCACCAGCATTTAAACAGAAAATTCCTGTCTGCATCTGTTTTCCCCCACATAATCTTCCAAAGATTGACAATAAAACAAATTTGCCTTTCTGCAAAACGCCCCCCCCCCTTCATTTGCCATCCTTCCTTGTTGTAATCCATTTTTTACCTTTCACCAAGCAAGGAAGGGTAGCTTTGCTGGGCTTCACAATGTCTAGAAATGTTACATCTCTGTTAAGGTAAAGGTAAAGGTTTCCCTTGCTCAAAAGCCAGTTGAATCTGACTCTAGAGCAGGGGTGGCCAACCTGTGGCTCGGGAGCCACATGCGGCTCTTTCACACATATTGTGCGGCTCCTGGCAGGGTGGCTGGGGAAGCAAAGGGGAGGCATGCTTTTTCTCTCTTTCTCCCTTCCTTCCTTCCTTCCCTCCTCCCTCCCATCTATTTGTTTCCCTAGTTTCTCTCTCTCTCTTTCTTTCCACTTCTTTAATTCTTTCTTTCCATCTCTCTCTTTTTCTCTCTCTCTCTCAATATCATTAGCAAACAAGTAATATCATTATCAATAACCGGTTTTCCTCATTTGTTTTTATTTTTGGCAGTCCCATTTAACGTTAATAAAAAGCAAATTTGCATATTTTTAAAAATAAAAACATGTGTGTGATATTTGTTCCTGTCTTGCGGCTCTCAGACATCTGACGTTTATTCTATGTGGCTCTTACGTTAAGCAAGGTTGGCCACCCCTGCTCTAGAGGGTAGTGCTCATCTCCATTTCCAAGTCAAAGAGCCAGTGCTGTCTGAAGACTTCTCCATGGTCATGTGGCTGGCATGACTAAATGCCAAGGGGCACGGAACACTGTTACCGTCCCACCAAAGCGGTACCTGTTTATCTACTTGCAATTTCTTGCTTTTGAACTGCTAATACCGTTACACATTAATGAAACACCACACACAAAAATCTTGATATAACTGTGCCTACAGTCACATGAAGACTGACATCATGTCAGTACTGAAGTGGGAGAGAAATGTAAATAAATGGAAGAAACTGAAAGCTGTGGCAAACCAAAATCAATACCAAGTTTGTAAATAAAAATGAATGAGAGGGGAGGGTTTCCAATGCAAAGATTTCATATAAAAGAGAAAGTCGGGTTATTAGGACTTCCAAAATATGGAAGAAATTTGTATGAGGATGATTTTGGAAGCATCTCTGGCAGCATTCCCCCGCCAGGTAGCAGAGCTAGCAGAAGCCAAAGTTGTGCCACAGCACAGCAGGTTTTGCCTGACACCACATTTCTAGGTTCATGCTCTGGAGAAGGGAGTCAGAACCGGAAAGGAAACAAAAACTGGTTTCTGTGAGTAGGTATGCTCAAGCACACCCCTGTTCAGCTCATATCATGCTTGCCACTTGTAAGCAGGGGAGCTGATCATAACCTAACTGTTTTCATGTGTACCTTTCATGAAAAGATACACACGTGTTTATTTTGAATGCATGGTCCTCAGTGGGGCAGGTTCAGATGCCTAGAGGAAAAGATACAGTGTATTAATTTATTATTAACTAATTATGTCTTCTGAGCTTCCTTTTTCAGTGTGGCAAATATGCATTCTTTTCAATACAAAATCCTAAAATCAGGATTGAGTTAAGCAGTTGTGTGTGTGTGTGGGGGGGAGGGGGTACAGTAATGCTCTTCTTGCTTCTCATTAGCAGAGTAGCGTATTCTTCATCCACTTAGGTGTAAGCCTGAAGCAGTACCCCATCTGTTACGGGACGCCCCACTGAAATGTGTGCTGCACAGCCTGAAAAGCAGCAGGAGTACTTTTTATTTATCTAGAATTATAAAACCACAAGGGGTGATAAACCTGCTCTACAGGCCTGTGTGATAATTAGTTAAAAGCACAATTAAAATGAGCAGAACCAAAAACAGCAGCATACCCACAAAGTTAAATACACCATAGGGAATAAGTAAACAAAATATAAACACTGTCCTTAGTGGCACCCCTTTATACATTGTGTGCTGCGGTAGTACAGAGTCATGCAATGATTGAAGTGCTTTTTCCTTTCCTGAAGCCCACTTGGTCTGGGAGAAGGACCTTGTTAGCCTGCTACCACTTCTCCAGACTTACTAAGAAGATAGGTTCAGGTGGGCTGCTGTGTTGGTCTGAAGCAACAGAACAAAGTTTGAGTCCAGTGGCACTTTTGTCAGTCTTAAAGGTGCCACTGGACTCAAACTTCATTTCACTAAGAAAAGGTTTGCTGTGAAGTTTAGAGGCTATATCCAACAGGCTGATTGATCGAAAGTTACTTGCTTGCTGCCTATTTAAAAATGGGGGCAACTATGTTTTGTTTCCAGCCCACCAGGAAAATCCCTGTTGGGTTGATCTGGGAAAGAACTGGCACCCACCAATCAGGGAAGTATTTACATAACTCTGGGGAAATAATGTCTTCTCTGGGAGCTTTTCCTGATGCAAGAGAGCATATGAGGCTTTTTATCTCAGAAACTGTAATGGGGGGGGGGGGGGGCGGGGGGAAGAAGCATTGGGAATGAATTTGAAAGTTAGAACAAAGATCCTGACTATTGGCCACCTGAGCTAAAGCAGAAAAGGACCCAAAAGTTGACTGGAATAGAAGTACGAGTCTTTAGTGGAAATCTGGGCTTCCAGTAATGGTAATGCTTTATCCTGTACAGTAGAAACTAAATTCCAGAACCCCAGTTCTTTTCTTTCATGTATCATTAGCCCTAGCTTTTGTCACTGGATTTTAGGAAATACTTGACAGGTGTACTTAATTAATTTTTTTCTGGCTTGGTCAAACCAGCCATCAGAGTGATTCCTTTTTGACTTTAGTGATTTGTCCCAGGTCAGGTCAGGTCTAAACAAGCTAACTATATCCTCATAAAATTTCAAGACTTCAGAGTCATCCTTTAAGATTTCTTGATGCAAGGACCTGAAAATTTTATTGTCCATAATCTGGGCTATATTGGAATGCAGTTTGGTAGACTGTACCCCATAGGGAACAAGTAAACAAAATATAAAGGCTGCCTTGAACAAAAGGTCGCTTTAGAAATGAGCCCGAATGACATATTGGTGAGGCTACAATCAACTTACTTCAGAGTAGTTGTATTCAATAGATTCTTTTGAGCTAATTGGTAATGTTTTATAAATCAGACTGAAGGACACCCAATCCTAGGCTGCTACAGAGCAAGTCCCAGAGCAAGAGAAATGCCATCTGATTTCTCATCTATTGTTGTTTTCATTGCCTAGAGTTAGGATCATTTGTTCACTGTGTTTTTGGTTCTGAGCATTTTGTTTGTTTGACACTGTTTGACATTTTGTTTGTTTGAACTGTTGACACATGGAGTTTCTCTCAGGGACAGAACCCAGACTGGTATAGTTGTTACCATCTCAAAATTTCTCCCTCATTGTTGCCAGTAATGTCTGCCTATGGGCTTAGGGGAGCACACAGGATTTTGCATCCTGCTAACAACAACCTGTCCAGCAAAGGATATGTCAGCAGCATGACTGAGAACTGTGCAATCTGCCCTAATCACATGGGTAGAAGCTAGAAAAGTTGTCAAGACTAATAATGATTGTGTCACTGAGGAAAGTGCCTTTTGGATAGTGCCTAAGATAAATACATGCTGTCTTCTCCAGTGTCCAGAACAGTTTGGAAACTGTTAGAGAAATTTAGTTCATTATTAGCTAGCTGAGGTAAAGATCTAATATCCTCTTCTTATTTTAGTTGTTGAGCATGAGATAGATTGATTACACTGATAACTAGTTTCTTATAGTCAAGCCAATTTCCTATATTAGTTTCGCATATTTAAAGATGTGCCTGACCTTTCGTCCAACCCTTACCCCAAATTAACCTTATGACCTTTAGGATTCCAGGATGTGATCACATACTGGAGACAGGAGTATCTCATTCAAAGATCATATCCATCAAAGTGTTCTGTGAGCAAAAGTCAGGGGAAAAGTTGTGTCTAACACCAGAATTAAGATTCCTCCGAGTCATTAGAGCCTGACTGCCTTGTTTACATCCCTCTGTAAAAGATGGACTCTGTGTCAGTTAAAACATGCCAGCTTACTGGGCACTTCAGTGTGCTGGTATCAGAACAAATCATTCTTAAATAAACTGCCTGCTTTTCTTGCAAAAAAGCCTTGAAGTTATTTTTATTCCTCACAGATAGATCTTGGAAAAGGGGGTGATCATATGGCCTTTAAAGAAAAATATTTATCAGCTTCCGGTTCAAGGCTTGACGAGGGAGGACGTTTGGAGGAGTTGCTCTGCACGACTATCCTTTTCTTTGATACTTTTCCTTTCAAATGGGAGAAGTTCTGTCAATTGAGACAGAACTGCAAGGAGTTTACTCCTTAAACATAGGACATTAGGCAAAGTGCCCTGTGTGTAGGAGTTACTCTGAAGTGGGAAGATATCAGAAAGCTTGGTTCAAGGCTGAGCAATAGCCGAGCCCAAAGGAACTGCATTGAGTCAACAATAGAAAAGAAACTCTACTACAGAAATATCAACCAAAGAACCGAAGCCAAGTATTTTTTTTGTCTTTTCGGGGGGGGGGGGGGGGGCTAAAAATCTAAAACCTTTTGTAAATAGGTGACGGCATTCCTTTTCTCCATAGAATTTAAGAGCGGCCTAGAAAATGTATAAGCAGCCAGAAAAATAAGAGCTCAAATAGCTGGCCCTGCACTGAACTCCTCTTGTATTTTTCTTATCTTTCTCGGTGGCTGCGGTGCAGCGGCCTCTTCGTGACTTACTTAGGAGAAAGAGAGGGATGTCATTGGAAAGGAGGAAGACCTAAACTTAAAGGAACAGGGCAACTTTACAGAGTGCAATCAAACTGTGGGACATTAGGCAAAGGGCCCGCCAGGGGAATGCTACTCTGAAGCAGAGAGAAGTCAGAAGCCCATTCCAAATAAGCAATAGCCAAGCTAAGGGAACCACAATGAGTCGGCAGTGAAAACAACTCTACTTAAAAAGCTATAAACTACAAACCAAAGCTAAATAAAACTAATATCTATTCAGGGGGAGGGATTGGAAACTTGAATCCAAAAGTGCTCCTCTTCTTTGTAAAAAATAGGGAAGCAAAGTAGGAAAATAGAAAAGGCCACATAAATAGAGCTTAGCTAGAGAAACTGATACTAATTGTTTCTTTTTTGTGTGTATTTCTCTTCCCCCCTTTGCACGGTGTTGAGGAGGTGGCGGGTCAAGGCTGAGGTGGTCGAGTGCAGTGGTGGAAAAACCAGGACAGCCCATTGGGTGGATCTACTTCGGAGTAAGAGGGAACACTGAGCGAGGAGCGCGTCAGGTGGTGGTGCAGTCAGCAGAGGAGGACTGAGTGATGCAAGTGACAGCATTTGGGCATATAGATGTGGATGGAGAGACACAGTGACATTGCTAGAGAGACACGAGTGTGAAATTAAAGAGAAAGAATAAACACAGGAGCACAGTGAGAGGCGGAGAAAATGGAACTGAAGGAGATGTATTGGGAAGCCTTAAATAAGAGTGGTTAACAGTGTGGACTAAAGAACAGAGTAAAGAAGTTGGTGGGACAGTAAAAGCGGTCTGGGATAGACTTGAAGAGAGAAGGGGACAGCCTTAAAATAGTTGCTGTAAGAAACTAGGTTCTATTGGAGGTGAAGGATTAAAGTAATAATGGCCTCAGGGACAGGAAAAAAATCTTCCATACCCTCACCTAGCACTATAACACAAACTAAGACAATCTGTTACAGATTACAGTAGCAGATTTGAGAGTCCTAATACAGGAGTCAGTAACATTAGCGGTTAAAGAGGCGGCGGAAAATACTTTCCCAGTTTTAATAAAGACAGAAACAGACCCAATGAATTCTAAAATAGATAGGCTGATTTCAAAGACAGAAGAAATTAGAAAGCAGATAGAGGAAAATAAACAGGAAATTAAGAAAATTGCTAACAAAACACAAAAGACAGAGGAAAAAGTGAGAGAGTTAGATGAAGAACTTATAGACCTTAAAGCTAAAAATGATAAATTTGAAGAAACAGTGATATCACTGGAACTGGATAGGGCGGCATTGTTCCTCAGATGCCAAAACATTCCAGAAGCAATAGATAAAAACGTGTGAGAAGAAATAGTTCAAACAATTTCTACACAGTTAGAGGTAGGAATCCCAGAGGAACTAGATAAGGAGATAGAAGTAGTTTTCAGAAGAAATACAGCTTATGCTAAAAGAAACAAGACTCCAAGGGAGGTCCACATTAAGTTTTGTAGAAGGGATCTCCGTGATAAAATCTTGAGGGCATCCTATGATAAAAAAAACTTTGATAGATCAGAAACAAGTAAAATTTTTGAAAGAAATACCATGGAGAGTGCGTGAAAAGAGGAGGAACTATGCAATCTTGACCAGTTGTCAGAATCTGACATTTTCCAGGCGGGAGGTGGTTTCCCTCACCCACTCTACGTCACTCGCTTCCCCACAGAACTCATTATAGCTGCTGGGACTGTTATCTGTTTAGATGATGCATTTGACCTTGACTTTTTATTCCAATGGCTACTCGGCTGCCAGGTGCTTCTATGGTAGCGGCCTGGGAATTGTTGGGGAGGTTTCGGTGGGGTGTGGAAAGGAATGCCTGATGAGCAGTCGCACATTTGGGTGCACTTTCCCTGGGAAGCTTAACGGATATGTATGTAGCACCATTTTTAACTAACCTGATTGGTGCCCCACCTCCCTCTTTGCTTTTGAATTATGTATAACTTACCCACAGCCCTATGCTCTGTATCACTAACACAAGAAGTGCTGACTACTATGGATCATTAAGAATAAAAAGGACTTTTGTTTCCAGAAGGCCTGGCTTCTTGGCTCAGTAAGGGTTCTCACACCAGTCTACTAAGAAAAAATGAAATATTGTATAGGTGGCTCTCACCGGAAGGGGTCTTGTTCACTTATCTGGGGAGGAGGTTCAATTTGAACTCAGTCTTCGAGGTGGAAAAGTTTTTGGAAGAACACAGCAAAAATTTGGGATGGCAGGAAGAAGAGGAAGGATTGTCAGAGGAGGAAAGGACAGAAGATAGAGAGGAACAAACTCATAGGGAAATTGAAAGTCAAAAGCAGAAGAAAGGAAAGAAGAAGTTAGAAAGAACCCCTTCAAACATCCTAACTAAATTCCAATATAGAGGAAAAGATAGGATTTTTTTGATAAAAAAGATCAAAATGGCAAGGCCTAAAATGAAAATAATATCAGTTAATGTGAATGGGTTGAATGGTCCACAAAAAACAAATAGAATTTTTCACTAGTTTAAAAAACTTAATTTAGATATTATTTGTATGCAAGAAACTTATATCAAAAAAGAAGATGAGAAATATCTTCAGGTAAATAAATTAGGAAACCTTTTTGCTGCATGTGACCCTAAGGAAAAGAAGAGAGGGGTAGCCACAGGGCTCGATTTCAACAGGAACGCACAGGAACGCCGTTCCGGCTGGCGTCCGAGCCTGCCCCACCCTCTCCCTGCCCGGCTGAGCTGTTTACACTTAAAGGGAAAGTTCCTGCAGAGAGCCAGCAGGAAAAAGCTCCACAGGGTGCTTTCCCTTTAAGAGCAAATAGCCAGCAGGAGAAAGCCCCACCCAGAGATTAAGCACAGGGGCTAGGCTTTCTGCATTTGGCTTGCCGACGTCGCGTGGCTTTCCCTGCTCCAGTAAGTGCCTCCCCATATCTTTTCGTTCTCTCTCTCTCTCTCCCCCCCCACCTTTCTTTCTGTCTTTCTTTCTGTCTTTCTTTCTGTCTTTCTCTCTCTCTGTCCCCACCTTTCTTTCTTCCTTTTTCTTTATCTCTCCCCCTCCCCCTTCCTTTCTCTCTCCCTCTCCTTCACCTACCTTCCTTCCTTCCTTCCTCTGTCTGTCTACCTTCCTTCTTCCTTCCTTCCTTTTCCTTTCTTCCTTTCTTTTTTTTCTCTCTCTCCCCACCTACCCCTTCCTTCCTTCCTTCCTTCCTTCCTTCCTTCCTTCCTTCCTTCCGTTCTTTCTGTTTTTATTAAAAAAATTATTGAAAGGGGGGGGGGGATGTAAAAAAGCAGAGAGCCCAGGAAATGCTGGTTTTGACAATATCTTTAATTTTTGAGAATCTCTTTAGTTTTCTCATGGCATCTTCTGCTTAAGAAAAAGTTTGAAGCCTGAGTTCATTGTTGTGTCTTGTTGGGAATGGCTTGCAAATATATGTGTGTCTAAAGTCTGTATTAAAGTGGTTTGGTGCTTACTGTCATGTAAGAGAAAACATCTGAAAAAGTAGCTTCATTGTTGTGTGTGTTGGCAGAACACTTGACTGTTGCATGGGGCACTTTGGGGGACATCTGCAAAGAGTTGTAACTAAAAATGAGCATGGTCAGCTGCACTTTGGCGATTGCCTGTTTTGTGAAATTTAAAAAAGTGAGCAGAGTTTCTGAAGAAGATGATTGTCCCTCTTCTCCTGCCACTGGACTGACATCTGCCTTTAATAGGCCAGCAAAGTTGATGTTCTTAAACCTCCTAATAAGAGAGATTTCCGCTTCTGAGGAGTTCCAACGATTGGTGATCTTGTGATGGTAGTGATACTTTTATGTGGTAAAGACCACCTGTTCACAGGATAATTTTACCTGTGGGACAGACTCTGCATGGTAACCACTCCACTGGTACATAATTGCTTGTAAAAAGTATTATAGTGTAATAATTCAGATGGGTAGCCGTGTTGGTCTGAAGCAGCAGAACAAAGTTGGAGTCCAAAGTTTCATCCAAGGTATAAGCTTTTGTGTGCATGCACACGTCTTCCATCTGAAGAAGTGTGGGTGGCACATGAAACCTTGAATAAAATTTTGTACCTTGAATAAATTAGTCCACAAACTACTCCCATCCAGTGCATCCACAAACCTAGAAGAAGAAGAGATTGGATTTATACCCCGCCCTTCACTCCCCAAGGGAGTCTCAGAGCGTCTTTCAAACTCCTTTCTCTTCCCCTCCCCACAACAGACACCCTGTGAGGTAGGTGGGGCTGAGAGAGCTCTGAGACAACAGCTGGTACAGAGCTATGGCTTGTCCAAGGTCATCCAGCAGGTGCAAGGGGGGAGTGGGGAATCAAACCCGGTTCTCCCAGATTAGAGTCCGCGCACTTAACCACTACACCAAACTGGCTCCTAGCGTTGTTCTGCCAGTGAACTAGGGTTGCCAACTCCAGGTTGAGGAAATCCCTGGAGATTTGGGAGTGGAGGGTGGGGTTTAGGGGAAGGAGGGACCTAAGCAAGGTATAATGCCATGGACTCTACTTTCCAAAGCAGCCATTGACCTGATTTCTGTAGTTTGGAGCTCAGTTGTAATTCTAGGAGATCTCGAGACCCCACCTGTAGGTTGGCAACCCTAAAAAATCATATTCAGCGTACTTGTTCTGCAGGAAGACAACCTGATTTCCATGGGAACCTAACCCTTAGGAATTGATTCTAATCCAGTGTGGGAATAATTGTTGGACATAAGATATTGGTTCAGGCAAGGTTTTGTATAGATGGGACAGAAAATAATGTTTTTATTGGTTTTGTCAAAACTGTTTTGACAACAAGGTAAACAGAATAAGAAGCAAAAGGTGGATGTGGCTGGATGACCACATATCTGGGAACATTGGGTGCGGACTAATATGTTAATGAGCTGTGCTGTCAGGGGTGTGGCCTAATATGCTAATGAGTTCCTGCTGGACTTTTTCTACAAGAAGAGCCCTGGCCCTATGGAAGTGGTAAAGAAAAACATATGGTCATTGATCATATGCATACAGCCTTAGAACCATACATGAAAGCTCCCCTGGTATCTCCTCATAATTTAAAGCATTTTTAAAAGCACTGCTGTTGGTATTTAAATAAGGTTTTCATTCTTGCAGTTTGTCAGAATTCTTCACTTCCCTTAATGAATGGGAATACACAAGCCAAAGTCTTCACAAGGAAATCTGCCTGCCTTGTAGTTCTATCTAATTGGCAAGTGCCTGGTTCAGTCATCAACCTCCTGGCAAACTGGGAGAAAACATTTATGTAAAACACTGTCAACATTTTCATATGGATAAAAGTCAATGAATTAATTGAGTTTCCAGAACATGCTCAATTAAGTAAGAAAAGGACAACCAATTCTCTTCTTAAATGTAAGGGTTTATTTGACCCCTATTATTATATTATATGTAAAATTTGCTTTGATATCATGTGCTTGGTAAACTGTCAGTAAACTCTAGCTGAGCAGTTCTGTTTTGTCTGATCAGCTAATCAGATCTTGTTAGTGGATGATCTATGCTATTGTACTTGATATAATTTTTGACCTCTTGGAGTTTTGCAATTCTATTCAGTAGTGAATTGTGCAAAGTATCAGCTTGATTGGCTGCTTCATTGTTTTTATCATGGCAGTAGCCCTTTTCAGATCATCCACATGATTTTTAAAAGAATTCTTAGCACCCCCACTCTACACAGCGAGAATGAGAGAGCTTTGCTTCCACTTCTCACCTTTATCCATTTCTTTTATTCTTGCTCTGATGACATCTGCTGGGTTTTGTTTGGTATTGCACACTGAACACACTGAATATTACATTAGAGCACTGCTGCATATTCATTTTCACCCTGTGTCCTTTCTATGATAGATTATTCTAGTAGGAAACCAGTTCTTTTTATATACTATGCCTAGAATTGCATAGACTTGCAGAGTTTTGTGCCCCGTGGGTCAATCTGTACATTGAAATTCTCTGTGGGTAAGTGATGAAGAAGTTGAGTGAAAATAAACATTTCAATAAATCTGTTTAAATTTTTAAAGTATTTTTGTGATTATTCTATCACATGCGTGAGATAAAACGGGGGGGAGGCTATTTCCTCTGGTGTAAGTTGACCCACAGTTGGGTCTTTTGTATGATGCTGGCACAGCCCAACTGCATGATCAGATGAACCATGGGTGAGTCAGGGGTTTTTTTTTAAATCGTTTGTTCCCGACATGCTTACACAAGGAATCGATGAATCGCACCTCCGCACTGAGGTCTCCCTATGGTATGTGTGAGGGGGGCACTGATGTGCATACTGTGGTGGTGGGGGAACAACAGCACAGAGTCAGGAACGCCTGATCAGACTATCCCAACACCATGGGAGCACGCTGGGGCAATCAGACGCAGGAAAGTCCATCTGTGGCCCATAGCAACACATTTGCTACAGGACCTTCAGAGGTTTGGGGGTTTTTTTTACTCCACTTGTGCGGTGGAGCAAAACAGATTGCTGATGGCTGTGGGGCATTTCCCAGATGTTGGTGTCTGATTGCGCTCCTTTAATCCACCCAGCATTTGTGCCTATGTCGCAGCAAATTGTGCGTGTGATCATGACCATAGTTGGGGTTTTTTAAGAACTTTTTATTGCTGGTTTAATTTGCTTATTGTGTTTCTACAGTTAGGCCACCGAGATAACCCAGCATTTGACTGGTGGATATTAACATTAGAAATTATATCTACCCTGTCTTACTATGCCAAAACTACTTACTTTCTGTAGGCATGTTACTCAGTCGTGTATTGATTCTGGAGTCACCCATGCAGGTCCTGCAAGTACAGAAATAATTTTTCTAGGACCAAGAAGGATTGCTGGGGGCAGGGGGGCAGGAATCACACACACAGAAATGAATTTGGCATCTTCAGATTGTAAAGCCCATATGTGTCAAATGTAGCACAAGTAGCATAACCCAGTGAAGCACAGATGCCCACACCTTGCTGAGAGATGTTACCCAGACTTGGTACTGCGTGATGATCTAACGAGATACTTTGGTGTGTGCTGTGGAATAACACAGAGACCAACTCGTTGGCCTTTTTCCCAGGCAGCCTATTTATTCCGTTTCACGAACTGGTTACTAACATCCCCCCCCCCCCCCCGTCATTTCAGACAGACCCATTTTAGTAACGGGATGTGAACAGAATATATTTACCTGTTCATACAATGCAGGTTGTCTCACGTTTGGGTACTGTGCCTGAGGTGTTGTAGATGCAAACTGCTTTCCTCCTGTCTTCAATCCCTTCTTCCGGATCTGAATCACTATGGTGGGCTATGTAAAATGCCCCCAGTGCTTCCTCCAGTGACAGTTTTTGGCACCATGCATGCGATCTTTCCTCTCTTTTTAATGTTCTTTTGGGAAGAAGAAGAAGAGGAGGAGGAGGAGGTTGGATTTATACCCCACCCTTCACTGCCAGAAGGAGTCTCAGAGTGGCTTACAAACTCCCAGACACCCTGTGAGGTGGGTGGGGCTGAGAGAGCTCTTTCCAGAACTGTCCTTGAGAGAACAGCTCTGACAGAACTATGGCTTGCTCAAGGTCATCCAGCAGCTGCAAGTGGAGGCGTGGGGGATCAAACCTGGTTCTTCCAGATTAGAGTCCGCGCACTTAACCCCAACACCCAACTGGCTCTATGACACTGAAACAGGATGTCAAATCAGTGCAATAGCGCCACCATTGGGATGCCTAGACTCTTTTTCTCTTCTTCTTTTTAGAGTGTACTAAATTATTTAAGTACTTCTTGTTTTCCAAAAACCTAATACAACGACTCTCATAACAAAGTCCTAGTATGCTAATTGTCCATGGTTTGCTAAGGAAGTCCTTGTGCACAATGTCTTTCCCCTTTGCCAGCTATGCAATGGGATGGAGCCTTATGTTCTCACTGATATATCATAAATAGAAGCATTGTCTAGGATCCCAAAAGTCCAATTTGCATGCAAAAATACTTTTATATGTACATGGAAGAGTTAACTACCTGTTATTCTGGCAGCTACTTAGCCCTCCATGCAGTTCCATTCCAGAATGTCCATAGACATTGGAAGAGGGGGGCAAAGTCAGCTGCACTGGGATGAAAAAAGCTGATACCAAAAGCTGAAGCCCCCATGCATAGTTCTTTGAAACCTAGCTTTTGTCTTCAAGCATGCTTCTGACTATGGCTATTTTAAACATCTGGAAGTCTCGCTCAACACACATCTTTCACATAGAAATATGCAAAGAATCAGCTGGAGAACTTACTCTGCCATATTATCATGGTTTGGTCCCAGGGGATGGGTTTCCAGGCAGCTAGATTTTTTTCCTGACCTGACTGGAAATTTGTTTTCCTTTATCTGCCAGATATTTGTCTGTTAGCCTGCATTTCAGGCAGCAATATTTTTCATAACCAGCTTTTCCACATTTTTTTCATAGCAGAAACATTAAGAACAAAGCAACAGTAGATAGACAGAGTTATTAATTTTGTTATCATGATAACAATGCACAAAAGTCCCATGAAAATAATATATTTCATCGATACAGGGCTGAGTTTGGCTTGTCCCAGGAAGTTCCCCTGTGCCTAATAGATCTAAACACTTTTTCCTGGCATCACTTTCTTATCCACACATTAAAACACATGTGGAACAAATGGCAATTTGAGAATGCTACTTTTGAGGCCCTGCATTTTCACCTACTGCCTAGAAACCTAGGGACTGCACAGCTGCATTTCTTAATGCTATTATGGTGCCATACTCCATGACCTTGATCACACTACTTGCCAGCTTATCTAGACAGCATGTGAAGACCACAATCTTTGCACCAGTCAGACAAGACACCATGGAGTTGCGATTTCCATCGTAATGCCCATTGATATTTCTAATATCTTACAATCAAAAGCCTGCCTCCTCTCAATCTTGTTGTAATTGGTATAATAGTAAATTGGTTTTTCATCATATGGAGTAGTTCCTTCTAAGGGATTATTTTCTCTCTCCTCAGCCTGAAGCATTCCTACCTTAAGACTCTCAAGCTCCATGACAACAGAGAAGCTGTCAGTATAGGAGCAAAACAGTTCTAGTAGGGCCATGGAGGTCTTGTCTACATACTTCTCAGTTTCTCTTGGTTTCTTCAGGCCATCAACTCCAGGTCTGAGAAAATATATCTGTTCCCTGAGAGAAATTATAGGAATCAAATTGTAACCCTGAAAGTCAAAAGCTAAAAAGGCAGAATATGAACCTTTGTTATGTCTGTTGAATAGACTCAGGGATGGAGTTCCCGAAATGAGATGCCACCACCAAGAATGTGACGTTTCCCACCATTCTTTCTAACATAACTACCACCTGGTCCCTCATCTTTAGAAGGAATGTGAGAGGCAGAACAGCCAATCATTCCCATCCTCCTATCTAGTCCACCTTCTGCCTGGTCACTTCTCAGGCTCCCTCAGTGGCCAACCATCCGGCAGAAATGGAGGGAGAGAGGACTCCTTGCTGTCACTGGGTTTCTTCCCTCTGCCTCAGAGGTCTGCCTGCTAGAGAGGGACAGAGAGAGGAAGGCCCTTTCCACTTGTCACCTTTGACCCATTTATATTCTGTATTTATGTTGTTAAACACCTTGAGGTTTTCTGGGAAAAAACGAAAGGATATTCATATAATTTACTAGCCTCATTAATTATTTGAACTTTGAGTAGTAATCTCAAATATATGGATAGGTTGCTACAATTCCAGCATGAAACCCAGTTTGACTTTGGCATTCAGCACCATTGTTTAGTACACCTGAGAATGCACTGCAAAACCAGTTGTTACCCTTTAAAGACTCTGGGCATGGCAATTTGTTCCTATGCTTACTTGAATTGCAATTTACGAAATTTTTTACCAAGGTCTACCATGTACACACATCTGCTGTATGTCTATTAACATATGGTGTTTCACTAATTAATTGCTAGCTATCAGCCAGTTTCCTACTGTTCACATCAAATGGGAAATGTTTTGGAGGGTACTCACGGTAATGAGCACTGCGCACATCATGCAATATTTGTTGTGGGAGCTGAAAGAAACCGTCAACAATGGACCTTCTGCCTGCATTTGGTTCGGGTTGATAAACAAAATGTGGAGGCCCAGAACATTCTGCGTCCATTCTCCCCTTACAACTATTGCAAAGAGTCTGGCCTAGAGTTCTTGTAGAAAGACTTAATAATTCATGCACACAGAAGGTAGCCGGAATCATGATTCACTAAGGTCATGTCCAGTTATACTTCTGAAATTTTCTATTTTTTTCCTTCTGAAAGATTCTATCTTATATCAGTATACAGAATAAATATGCATCAAAAACTTTATGAATCTGTGAACTATTATAACATATCTATAATTATTAACCCTGATAGAATACACATATTGCATTTAGGGTATATTTATCCTGCAAGACCAAATTCCTTTGTACTGTAGTACAAAAGGTCCCACAGAAACAAATATGCTTATAGTGGAAGAAATCATTGTTTTAGATCAAAAACCATTGGTATGGTGTACAGGATGTGTTTCCCAGTAATATAAGCAAAAGATAAGTTAAAGCTTCTAGGAACCTACAGAGGGAGGTAGGAAATCAGGAGGGAGAGAGAGAGTGAATGAGGAAAGGAAATATTCTTCATTCTTAAGGAACAAAATAAGATCTGGACCATTTTCTCCAATAATGGGAAGAGTTTCTTCAGTTTGATTAGTGTTAGTCTTGGAAAACAGGGGGATTTAAAATGGTAATGAGACTGCTGAGGTTTCCTGATCTGTGATGCCTTCCAAATAGCCACTGCATTTGGCCAAAAGACTTTTCTGCCAAATAACAAAATACTTATTGTATGAATAGGAAATATAGATGTGACCCCCCCCCCCCAGCACACACATTTTCTTTAAAATGTAGCTAATGCAACTGATAACCCCAATAATTCACCCTTCTTTTTTTCTCCAAACCTACTTCTGAAGTTTGGAAGACTTGTTGCATTCCTGACTGATTGATTTTTAAAGTACAATGATATCTCATCCTTCCTCCAAAGAGATCAGAATGGTTCACATTGTTCTATTTCCATTTAACATAATGGCATAATAGGGAGCATTGTAGGGTTGCCAGCTCCCAGGTCCAGGTGGGGGCTCCCCCAATTTTGCAGGCCCCAATCCACTGCTGGTCAGCTGGCTGGCAAGGGAAAGCCCTGCCCCCAAGAGTTACCACCTGCGGCCACCCCTTTTTCTCCTCTTCTGACAGATTTAAAGGGCTACAGCTGATTGGTGGGGAGCACATGGCAGGCTGATCAGCTGGAGGGCCCTTTAAATCTTTCAGGAGGGAGGGAGGGTAAGGGGCTGTTACTGGCCACATGCTCCGCTCACAAATGGTCTTTTTGTCAGCGGGTTGGGGGCTGTGGCACACAGGGCTGATTTCCCAGTGGTGATTCGCCAGTTGGGATTCAGGCACATGTGCCGCCACCCTGCTCACTGCGAACAGGGCTGCGGCATGCATGCTTGAATCCCAAGTGGTGAATCACTGCTGGGAAATCAGCCCCACATGCTGCAGCCCCCACCCCAATTGCAAAAAAGACCCTTTAAAGGGTCTTTTTGCAAGTGGAGTTTGCGGCCAGCAACAGCCCCTCTCCCTCTCACTTAAAAGATTTAAAGGGCCCTCCAGCTGATTGGCAGGCCACATGCTCCCCGCCAATCAGCTGAAGCTCTTTAAATCTGGCTGGAGGGGGGGAGAGTGGTGGCTCTGCATGGTTGCTCTTGAGGGCGGGGCTTGGGGTATCCCCACCCACCCCCAGAATATGCAAAGGAGTTCCTGCTAGAAAAAGAGCCCTGCTGATGTCACTGGTATGGATGCCAGGCAGTCTGGAATATATAAGTTCCAGATCTCCAGCACAGAAAAGGCTTATTAAGAACCCAAGAAGATGTCTGGCAGAACTGGCAAAAAGCAATGTTGGATGTTAATATTCCATTCACATTGTGGAAAGGCACAGTATTTCAGCTTGAAAGGGGGGGAAAAAACCCCCGACCCTGCCTTGGAAATGAAGCCTACATTGAACACCGATTTCTCCTTCCCATTTTGCTTAGCTAAATTACACCCTATCTTAGTCTGAAATATAAGATCTTTTTAATTGAAACATTAACTCCGTTTTAACTGCCCTCGTGAGAATAGCCCCCTCAGTAAACTGCCATTGCATTTAGACACAAGACTTTTCTGCCAGATAACAAGATCTCAACAAAACATATACCAAAATGAAATGTAGCAGTGACCCTCCTACAGCAAAAAGATTTTTTTCCTTAAAACTGAAATGTAGTTAATGAGTTTGATTAGGAAAACTCGGCAGTCTCATTACTGCTTAAAATTCCCATGTTGTCCTCTATAGGAAACTAATTCCTCATCTTCTAAGCCAAAGAGCACTAACCTATGAAAGAAAGATATAAGGAGCAGTCACCTTGAGAAAGAGGATAAGAAGTGAATAGAGGTGCTGCTTAGACTATAAAGGAGGTAGATACACATTTTTGCTCAGAATGCCACATTCTATTTTCACCGAACTGCTTTTCTGATAAGGTTAAAGGGACTGCAGTGCAGAGACACAGAGTTTGTAATACTACAGCAGTGGAACTGCATGCTTATTTTGTGGAACAGGGAAGCCAGGCTTGCCCCCCCCCCTTTGTTGCTGTAATAAACTTTAATGAAGGCATAATTGCTTTAAAACATGGAATATTGTGTTATGAATTTGATTTTGATGTACCGTGAGAAGGAGCTGAAGGATTTCATGTCTTACATGACTCTAAGTGCCGCTGAACGGATTAAGGACAATCAGGGTCAGAAGGAGGAGATCAAGGTCTGGTTCGTGCATTACCATTGTGTAATGTTGGGCCCCACATCCTGGAATGAAGACACAAGGCTACATAGTAAGAACTTAACTAGGGTTTTATCAATGTCTTGATCTACAGAAAGCTATTTAAAATTTACTCTCTTTTGTGTGTGAGTTATCTAATGGACCGCCTTTGCTGGCTGCCTGCTTTTGGGCAACCCCATCCTGGCTCAAAACTCAGCCCAGCATTTTTTCCCTTGCCTCCAGAGCAACCCATGCTGAAAAATGCCAAGCTTCAGACCTCCCCTGCTATAGAGCAGTTAAAGTTCAGCTGATCCGGGCAAATATCAAGTAAGTCTCTTCACCAAACCCTTTGGCCATGACAACTAAAACATGGCTGGATAGAGAAACCTTAGGTGCCATTTTCCATTACCTAGATGCTGTAGTAACGTATACTGTTCCTGTCAACCTCATCAGAGCTTCCCCAATGTTTATGGACCAGCTCTATTTAAAAGTAACTATCCCCAAACAAGACACTATGAAGGAAGTGGGGGAAAAAAAGAAACCTTATTTATTTCACTTTCATAGGGATGCCAGCCTCTGGGTGGGACCTGGGGAATCCCCCCCCCCCAAAAAATCACAGCTCATCTCCAGAATACAGAGATCAGTTCCTCTGGAGAAAATGGCTGCTTTGGAGGGTGGATTCTAGGGCATTGTGCCACACTGAGATCTCTGTCCTCCCCAGAATTTATCCCCATATCTCCAGGAGTTTCCACCCTGGATCTGGCCATCCTAACTCCCACTCCCCTCCAGTGGCCAGAGAGGATCTTTCAACCCTAGATGGAAGTTCCAAAAATTCCTGCTTTGGCCTGAAGTACCTAGCTATATGAGGGTGGGAGAGCCAGTGGGTGGCAACTGAAACACCTGTGTTAAAGAGGTAGAATGACCTTGCAAAGCTGGCCCAAGTCCCATGTTGGTTCACTGGAGCACATGAAACACCTAGAAATCACATATCCCCCTTCTTAAGACTTGGTCTCCATTTCAAAATCAACCCCCTGAAAAGTACTGGACTCGGGAGGCCGGTGGAGTGATTTCCAGCATAGCTCTTTTTATTAGGGGTCAGGAACAAGCATGAGGAGAGGTGGTCAGGGAGCCTGCTTATATTTACAGGTAAACCGCACCCCCGACTTCTCCTCCCACGGGGGATTGGGTGAACAAGGATCAAGTTCCTGCCAGAGGCTATTATAGGTCAATTTGAATATCCTCAGCCACTGATAGGGGGAAAATAAGGATCCGAGGGTCCATTGTTCTCTCAGGATGAAGCTCAGGAAGGTATCACTTGGCATTACAGGCAAACATGCCCAGACATGTCGCAGGGTGCATACAGGAAGTGAGTGGACACCAGAGAGTCTTGAAGTGTAAACTAGAGAATTGTGTACAGAACATAAAAACATAACACCCCCACTCCAAGATGGTGGGAAAATGTTATCATCACCCCCACTTCAATTTTATTTAAGTTCCCGACTGCACCCAGTACACATGCAAATGATACCTACGAGGGCATCCAGGATGATTAGTTTCAGACTGACACAATTCATCAGTACTGAAGGTTAACCATTCCAACAGGCCACCCCATGGGGTTGCTGCTTTCGCTGCTGCAGTGAGAATCCCAACCATACAGAGATGTTTTAGGCAGCAACCTGCCAAGCAGAATATTCTTGAGAGGTTCTCCCCTAATCAGCTGCTTCCTTCTATTTCTATTACCAACCCCCTACATTTCCTCAAATTAGAAAGGTACTTTGGCATTTGTCACAAGCACTGCCAAAGAGAAACATAAAAAAGCTTCCCGGCAAGATCTATTATCAGTCCACCCCTTTGTCTAAGGCACACTGCCCCATGCTTGTGGAACAACCTCCTAGGGGAAGTCAAGAGCGCTCCTGCCCCCCGGGCTTTCCAGTGCGGCTGCAGCAAAGAGCTTTGGGGACTCTTGTTCCACATTACTCCGTGGGCAGCCTGAGCCCTGGACAAAAGGGGAATACTCTGTGGGTTGGGGTGTTTGTGTTTGTTTTAAATGATGGGATTATGAAATTTCTTATATTGTTTTTACATTGCTGTTCCCTGCCTTGGGTCCCAAAATGACTGGGAGAAAAGTGGGTGTGTAACTATTTTAAACAGATACATTTTAAATGAATAGTTTGGTAAATGGAAGAACCATTTCTCTTTCAACAGTGTGATCTCTTTCCTTGTTTTGCCACTCCCTACCCCCCAAGAGTTAATATCTTAGCTGTGCTCACTTGTATTGTTACTTCATTATCAGCAGACAATCATGTATACAGTGCTATAAGCAAAAATAAAGACAGATCCCTTTTTCCAAGGAATACACAATCTAAATTTTGAGACTGGGTGGAGACAGAGGTGTGGGGAGAACAATAATAAAACAATGAGAGGAATGGGAACGGGAAAAGTAACAAGGGATGCTAGCAGATGTGGGAAGATGCCTGCAAATTTATACTAAGGACACTCTCCCAGGCCCATGTTGGATACCATTTTAATACCCTCCCATATAGTTTCAAAGACCTGCTTCCTATGTACACTTCAAAAACATCCTCCCTACAAAAAGTTATGAGAGTTAATCAAGCCTCATAAGATTAGCTCCCAACAAATAAAAACCGCCACTGTGCACTGTGAGCAGAGTTCACAGATTCTAGAAATATCAATAATGATTTTCTCAGAGTATAATTAGAAGACAGCAGGTTTCCAATGACAACTGAAAATCACCATGTAGATTACATTCTCAGATTAAGAAAGCTGCAAGTGTCCTAGCTACTGAGACCACTCACTCATATCTGATTCTCTCCAATGTGTCTTCTCCAGTTGCCAAGTAATATATCACTAGTGGATCACACAGTCATTAAGCTGAGAGGGGACATTCAGTACAGATTCTGCACCAGAAATCTTTAGACATAATTTGTCAAAAATGGTGTAAAAACTGAGTGGGCCTCTGCAAATATTCTGTTAGGTGACTTCCTGTCAGAATCTGCTGATTCAGACAAGGTTTCTGGGGCTTTCTGCTATGCTTTCTATTGCTGTGTGCTGTGCTGTACTGTGTATTGTAACCTGTGTCTGCACCCATTATGTATCCATGCTTATTGCTCCTAGTTGCCCCTATGCCCACCATGTAACCATATCTTTGGCCAGTATGAATGTATGCTATGTGACCCCAGGTTTATGACTCTGACCAGGCCTGGTCTGTGTAACTGTTTGCCCGGGAGAGTGACAACTTTAAAGCATGGGAACAATGGGCCTCTCACACTCCTGCCTCCGCATTCCATTCATCCCGGCTGGGAACACAAGGGGAGGACAGAGACCATTTCTTATCAACGTGCGAAAGCCTTGAGGGAAGCATTTGTTATGTGAATATGGTTACATCTAAGGGGTCTGGTTTGGGAAGGGAAATTTACAGCTTAACACCTAGCTTTCTTTCCTGTGGGAAGCAAATGGCCAGAGACCCCTTTTGCCCGCCGTTTTTCCCCTTTGGTGATTGGTTACCTATGGGCAATTCAAATTGTTCTGAAAGGTATAATAGACCTGCTTCTGTCATATGCATTATCTCTGACAATGATCCGAGAACCTGTACCAATGTAGAGATTGGAAATAAAGAACTGTGTTTCATCAACAAAGATCTGATCCTTGACTACTTTGAGCAGAAGTCTCACAGATTGTCAGAGATCTGTGACTGGGACTTGGTCGTTCCTGACCATGTCGGACGACGGTACTCTTCCCATCCCTACTACCGAGGACCAACCAGTGACCCCGGTGGACCAGGGTGCCGGTGGTGGGGGAGGCGGCGGGGAGCCCGAAGTGCCAGTGACTACGATTCAAGGGGCTCACTACATCCCGCGCCCACCTCCTCATCAGAGCGTGACCCCGAGGTACTCATGGAGCAATTTCGGTCGTGGGACCGTAGATTCCTGGGTGCACGATCGGAAGGGGGCACGGGTGTCGATCCAGGCAGATCACACCGACCGCGGGAAGCCGAGTTTCCTGGGAGACGAGAGAGAGACGACCTACGGAGGAGAGTGGCATCCCCCACCCCTGGAAGAGGAGAGAGTCGGACCGTATGGGCCCGATCCCTACGGAGAAGACCAAACTCAAGCCCTGGACCATATGATGGGAGATTTACGGTTCCAACTCACCACCGAATTGCGCGAGCTAGCCCTCGATCTGCAGTACCAGTTTCGAGACGCCCTAACAGCTATGCAAGCAGCTCGCCCAGCCATGGCCGGGGTAGGACCCCCAGGAGGGGGAGTCCCACAGCCAGTGGTTCCTCCCAGAGGAGTCCCGCCACAAGTGCCGCTGCAAGTGCCGCCGCAGGTCCCGCAGCCCGTTCCCTGTCAGGTGCCCGCACCCGTACCTGCGTCGGCCCCCGCACCGGCAGGGCCGATGGTTTGCCCGGCCCCCGCCAACCCGTTGACGGCTACTTTCGATGGGGACCCCGAGAAGCTGCGGTTCTTCCTCCTGGAGATCGAGCGGTTCCTAGACACCTGGGGGCATCTCTACCCCACCGAGAGGGACCGGATTGGCTACATCGGGTCCAAGCTGAGGGACACCGCCAGCGACTGGTACGTGAGCCTGCACAACGCCCCCGGGCCTGAGTTACGCTCAGTGAACAACTTCATGTGGGCCCTCCGACACCACTACGAGGACCCCCTGGGAGAAGAAAAGGCCCGGAACCAACTGCGGAGGCTGACCCAAGGGCGGTCCTCGGTGAGGGACTACACTGACAAGTTCCGGTGCATCGCGGCCAAGATTCGCGGCTGGACCCAAGACCTGTTCATAGAAAAGTACCGGGAGGGCCTGAGCCACGAGGTGTACAAGACGGTGCTGAGAGGGGAAAGACCGGGCTCGCTGGCCGCTTGGATGAGAGCGGCCGCGGACGTAGAAGAACGCTTCACCCTCATCAAGATGGGAACGTCAGCGATGACCCAAGCCAAAGCCCAGAAGGTGAAACCCAAGCCGAATCTGCAAGAGATCCGGGATGCCTGTTTCAAGCAGGGGCTTTGCATGAGATGCGGGGAGAGTGGCCACTTCGCCTTGGCATGCCCCGGGGGGGGGAAGTTCCAAAAACCTCCACCCCCGTGGCCGGGAGCACCCCTAGCAAAGGGAAGACCTCGTTCAAGCTCCGGGCACTACAGCTGGAAGGGGCCGCGAGCGAGCAAGGAGAGCTGGAGCTGACAGAAACACAGATGTCGGGAAACTCCAACGGCCTGCAGTGAGCGGCGCAGAACTGCAGGTCCCCATCCACGACACGCCATCTCCGGTGAGCATCCCTGGCCCTTTACTGTATATGGTAGTGACTGTGATAGCCCCGGGGACCGGGACCCACGTCCGCATCCGAGCTTTAATTGACTCAGGGTGCGCCCGGGACTTGATTAGCCCTCTAGTAGTGGAGGGACTAGGACCTAAGGTCGCCCCGTTGGGGGAGCCACTTACTTTCACGCAAATGGACGGATCAGAAATGAAGGAAGCGTGTGTGGCAGAGACCGAGAGGCTGATTGTGGGGACGGGGGAGCACTGGGAGAGGAGAGCTTTCGTCATCACCCCTAACACCCAGTTCCCCAGGGTGTTGGGGAGTCCCTGGTTAAGCTCCCATGACCCCTATATCAAATGGAGTGAAGGGAAGATCTCCTGGGTGGATGAAAAGTGCCAAGACCATAAGTGGGACGTGGGGTGGGGAGCAGGACCCCCAGCACCCCTCCGAGCGGCGGCGCTCACCCTGGTGCCCTCGGCAGTCCCCCGGGAATATCGAGACTTAATGGGAGTGTTCAGTGAAACCGAAGCCGATGAATTACCCCCCCACAGACTGTTGGATTGTGCCATAGAACTGATCCCGGGAGAGAAACTACCGAAAGGAAAGCTTTATTCCATGAGCCCTCCGGAGTGGGAGGAGCTAAGGAAATTTCTAGACAAAAATTTGGAGCGCGGCTTCATCCGCCCTGCTAAGTCCCCCTTCGCGGCCCCGGTTCTGTTCCGGAAAAAGAAAGACAGGGGGCTGCGGCTATGTACGGACTACAGAGGATTAAATGCAGTGTCCGCTTCCAATGCCTACCCCCTTCCCCTGATTAAAGACTTGTTAACGGAGGCGGCCAAGGGGAAAGTGTTCACTAAGTTGGATCTCCGAGACGCATATTTCCGGGTGTGCATCAGGGAGGGGGATGAATTCAAGACTGCATTTAACACCCCATTGGGACATCTCGAGTACCTGGTGATGCCGTTCGGCTTAAGTGGCGCGCCCGGGGTCTTTATGAGCTTAATAAATGAAGTGTTGCACAAGCATTTATTCAAGGGGGTGTTATGTTACTTAGATGATATCTTGATCTACTCCGCTGATAAGAAAGAACATGTGCAGTTGGTCCGGGAAGTGCTTTCCACCCTGCTAAAAAATCAGTTGTATGCGAAGTTGTCGAAATGTGAATTCCATCGGGATTCAGTGGACTTCCTAGGGTATCGCATTTCTCAGAAAGGGCTAGAAATGGACCCTGCCAAGGTAGAGGCCGTAGTGCAGTGGGAAGCCCCCCGAATGAGAAAACAGCTTCAGAGTCTCTTGGGCTTTTGTAACTTCTACCGCACCTTCATAAAAGATTTTGCCATGGTCACCCTCCCTCTAACCGAACTTCTTAAAACCAAGGGGAGGGGCCCAGAAGCAGGGAAGCCCGGGGAGAGAATAGCCTGGACCGGAGAGTGCCAAAGGGCATTCGAGACTCTTAAGACCCTTTTCACCTCGGAGCCCATCCTGGCTCACCCTGATGAGACCAAGGAGTTTGTAGTTCACGTAGATGCGTCAGATGTGGCCATGGGGGGGCCATCCTCCAGAAGGGACCAGATGGGAAGCTGCACCCCCTTGCCTACATCTCCAAAAAGTTTAACGAGACAGAGAGGAATTGGTCAGTGTGGGACAAAGAAGCAGCAGCCATCCGACTGGCCCTCACCACTTGGCGGCATTGGCTGGAAGGAGCGCAGACCCCTTTTGAAATTTGGACGGATCATAAAAATCTGGAGGCGCTGCGCACCCAGAGGTCCCTGAATGCAAAGCAGCTCCGATGGGCCGATTTTTTCTCAAAATTCAACTTTGTGCTTAAACACTTCCCCGGGAGGGCCAATTCGTTAGCCGACGCACTATCCCGATTGCCCCAACAGGAGAGCCTCAAGGAAGAGGTGTTCGACTCCATGTTCTCCCCCCAGCAGCTGGGAGGGGCGGTAACCACCAGGAGTCAAAGCAAGCAGGTGGCCGGGGGGGCAGCGATTGGGGGGGGGATTACTCCCCGGAAGAAATCGAAGAGTTGAGAAACTTAGAAGACTGTTCCCTCCGGGAAAACAAATGCTGGTACCATGGGGACAAACTAGCGGTACCCCAAAACAGAAGAAAAGACATATTGCTGACCTGTCATTCCTCAAAATTGGCGGGGCATTTTGGGTTTTTAAAAACGCTTAATTTGGTTCAGAGACAGTTCTGGTGGCCGTGCATGCGCAAGGATGTATCGGACTTTGTAACTGCCTGCCAGACCTGTTTGATGTGCAAGAGAAGGGGAGGGAAGGTTCCGGGACTATTGCACCCACTGCCAACCCCCTCTCGCCCATGGGAAGCTATAGCCATGGACTTCATCACCAACCTGCCATCCTCAAAAGGAAAAACTGTAATTTGGGTGGTGGTAGACATGTTTTCAAAGCAAGCCCACTTTACCCCCTTCAAACAGCTACCTACAGCAAAGGGGATGGCCAAGGCTTTTTTCAACCACGTGATAAAGCTGCATGCGTTTCCCAAACGCGTGGTATCCGACCGGGGCAGTCAGTTCATTGCCAACTTCTGGCGGGAGCTTTTGACACTAATGGACATCGAACCAGCCCTAAGCTCAGGGTACCATCCAGAGACCGATGGACAGTCCAAACGAACTAATCAAATCCTGGAACAGTTCTTAAGGTGTTACACTAACTACCATCAGGATAATTGGGTGGACTTACTGCCCTTTGCAGAGTACAGTTATAACAATGCTATTCATTCGTCCACGGGCGTGTCCCCCTTCATGGCGGTGGGCGGCTTTGAGGGAAAACCGCTGCCTACCATAGAAAATGTGCCAAACGCCTCCCCCATGGATTTTAAGCGATGGTGGGCAGCGTTGCAGGACTCATGGCCACTGATAGCTAAAACACTGGACAAGGCAAAAGAGGATTACAAGAAATATGCAGACCGAGGCAGAGCAGAGGGCTGGGATCTGCAGCCAGGGGATTCTGTCTACTTGTCTACAAAAAATATACATGGATTACAGCCCAGTAGGAAGTTAGGGTGGAAATATGTTGGCCCTTACAAAGTGCTGCGTAAAATCTCTGATGTGTCTTTTGAATTGGAATTGCCCAAATCACTGAGTTCTGTGCACCCTGTTTTTCATTTCAGCTTGCTGAAGAAGAATCCTGGGCCGAATGCTTGGCATCCAGTTCCTCCGACTCCTCCTCCACTGATGAAGGGGGAGGCACCCCATTTTGAAATTTCTGAAATCCTTGATTCTAAGATGCGTAGGGGCCACTTGTTATACTTAGTTAGATGGGTAGACTTCGGCCCGGAACAAAATGAGTGGGTTCGTTCTGAAAATGTGCATGCCCCTAAGTTAGTAAAAGCTTTCCATAAAAGGTTCCCAGACAAACCCGGGTAGATTTATTTTCGGGGTGGCAGTGTGTCAGAATCTGCTGATTCAGACAAGGTTTCTGGGGCTTTCTGCTATGCTTTCTATTGCTGTGTGCTGTGCTGTACTGTGTATTGTAACCTGTGTCTCCACCCATTATGTATCCATGCTTATTGCTCCTAGTTGCCCCTATGCCCACCATGTAACCATATCTTTGGCCAGTATGAATGTATGCTATGTGACCCCAGGTTTATGACTCTGACCAGGCCTGGTCTGTGTAACTGTTTGCCCGGGAGAGTGACAACTTCAAAGCATGGGAACAATGGGCCTCTCACACTCCTGCCTCCGCATTCCATTCATCCCGGCTGGGAACACAAGGGGAGGACAGAGACCATTTCTTATCAATGTGCGAAAGCCTTGAGGGAAGCATTTGTTATGTGAATATGGTTACATCTAAGGGGTCTGGTTTGGGAAGGGAAATTTACAGCTTAACACCTAGCTTTCTTTCCTGTGGGAAGCAAACGGCCAGAGACCCCTTTTGCCCGCCGTTTTCCCCCTTTGGTGATTGGTTACCTATGGGCAATTCAAATTGTTCTGAAAGGTATAATAGACCTGCTTCTGTCATATGCATTATCTCTGACAATGATCGGAGAACCTGTACCAATGTAGAGACTGGAAATAAAGAACTGTGTTTCATCAACAAAGATCTGATCCTTGACTACTTTGAGCAGAAGTCTCACACTTCCCAGAACATCCTATTCTATTAGGGCTGTCTTGCAAAAGGAAATCTCTTGACATCTCAGAGATTTTTTTTTAATGATGAAAACATAATGATGAAGTATTTTGATGATTCCATTATTTTGTGCTGGTGCCAATGGATCCTTATTAGCACTAGTACACCTATGGGTGAGAAGATGGAAGCTACCTTTAAAAAAAACTTTTTGTTTCATTCAGAAGCTTATGGTCATCCACACTTCTGCAAGATGTTCTGGAACTGGATTAGGATCTCTGACCCGATTGTAGGCTTTCTGACTCGATTGTAACTGCAGTAAGATTGAATGATGTGTACTCTTTTGTGGGTGTTAAATAGTTGAAGGTGGGCCATTTCTGCTCCATGCCTGATATAGAATATCCTTCTACATTTTGGTTCTATGCTATTGGTTCAGATGAAGATCTTTTGATTTGAAATGGGACACCATTCCGGAGATTCTCGTCTACCAACACAACAACAGACCAACACAACCACAGACCAACAAATTGTTGTAGTTCTTTATTGTAATAAGTTTCCTTTCTTTATAAAGATGGTTGGCAGCACATACACGGCTTCATTGTTGTTGTTCCAGTCTTCATCCTCTTTGGGATTATGGCAAAGGGAGAGGGAGGGATTCCTCTCTCCCCACTACAACATTTTCCAGAGGCCAAAATGCCCAAGGGGTTTGGCCTCTAGAAAAATAGCCTGGTATGCCATATAGTATAGTTGTGACCTGAGAAGTTCGCTTAGAAATAACTTTGGTGTAGTGGGTGCCTATAGGTGCCTTCCTTTATGGTTTTCCTCAAATCATATCTGTAACTGAGAATCAAAGCTATTTCTGTCTGCATAGACAGTTGTGGGTCCTGTTTCTTGGTTATGCAAGGTTGGAAGAGAAGGTTGAAAACTGGGTTTATAGAGTGAAAGATAAGCTTTAGTGGTCTTTTCCCATATGGCGACAGGCTTGTGTAGTTTCCCTGTTGATACAGTGCTTGTGTAGTTTCCCTGTTGATACAATGCAGCTGTTGATACAGTGCAGTGGCAACAGGGCCTCCACACCATGGGTTTCTCCATAGTTTTGCTGCCCCAGTCACCACCAAGGCTTTTCCCGCTTTTATTTTTAAAAACTAGGTAATCAAATATCATGAAAAGATCAGGGTGTGAGATTCTCTGAATTTCCAGGTTTAGTTTTAAAGTAAGTTCCTAGCCATTTCCATTGTGTAGATATGCCTTTGCTCTTATATCTCAACTACCAAAGAGCTATTTTTTTTTTGCTTTAGAAAAAAAGAAATCTGGGAATTTGGAGAACCTGATGCACAGATTGTTAAAGGTTATAGTAATAGAATGGCATTTGGCTGCTGATTTAAAGGAACAAAAAGCCTTTTGGAGGCCAGGGGAGGAAGCAGCCACTGCAGGGACAAGGGACATGAATGCAGTATGATGCGGCGGTGAATAGGCTTGTCTGCTGGGGAAGGGAGATCTCCTATTCCCATCTCCTCTAGCCTGTTGGCAGTCTTGGGGCCAGCAGGAGGTGGGAAATTGGCACTGAATGACAGCACTACATCACTTCATGCCTCTCTAGGAGTCACCAGAAACTCTATGGTTTATTTCCAATGAGTTTTCTTTAAACATAGAACATTTTTAAATGTGTATAATACTATCCATTTACACCTCTTTAAAACTCTGCTACATTGTTCCTGTCTCATTGTGCTCCAAATGTAAGTCTAAGAAGGCTTTATTGAATTAAATTAATTAATTAAAAGTCAGAGGAGTTTCAAGGCTATTATAAATTTAAAATCAAGTGACTAACTAGCCATAATTTTGTTTTTATAAGAGTATAAATCAGATCAATCAATTGAAATATTGTTGTCTTAACTTGGTACTCATTACTCAAGGAGATGGATACCAGGTGGGCATTACTCAGACTGTGGTCTATATGGTTTTTGAAGGCAGGACACCCAGACAAGGGTCTTGTTTGAAATTCTTCATCTATGGGCTGATTTGCATTTTGAAGAGCTTTTACAGGACATAATGCTGAGTCTGTTGATGTTTATGTTGGGAAAGTCCATATTGAGCTGCTGTGGGAATTATGTTTAAAGGATTTTTTTACCTTGCTTGTCAATTGACTTTCATTTACATTGAGCAAAAAAGTGGTATGGGAATATTTAAATGGATAAAAGAGTGATGTATGTGTTACATTCTTGGCGTTGGAGTTTGCTGCTTCCGGTAGACTTTGCTTTCTAATTGTTTAAAATCTGCTCTGAAATACAGCAGCAATTGGAGAATTACACTCCCTATTATATTTCTAGAACTGTGGCAAATAATATAGGGAGTAGTGGCTTGATCTCTTTCTCTCTTTTTCTTTCTTTCTTTCTGGTGGTTTTTTTTTTTTGTACTTTAACTTTCTCTCATTATCTCTGTCTCTTTTATCTTATAAAATTGCCGCTCTCCTTCATCTTGCAAAATGTGCTTAGTAATATCACTCTTTGATCTTACAAAGAAAACAAAAGTCACTATGGTCTGGGTCTCACAGCCACAAAGTATACCAGCTAAAGAACACTGATGATTACATTTAGGTCTTATCCTAAATGTAAGTTTTAATCAAAGTTTTTAGTTACTTTCTTTCCTAAGTACAGCAGCCTGATCATGAGGCCCAACCACTGGCAGTCAAATGTGGGGGGCATACCAATGCTGGGTTCTAACATCACTATCACTGCCTCTTGTCCCTCATAAAGAAAGTGGAGGAGTAGAAGGGCAAGTTTGCCAGTTCTTAAAGGATTTGTTCAATTAACCTTCATGCTAGAGGTAGTTTAGCTCACTAATGGAAGAGGAGGTCAACCAGGTGCCAAGGAGGACTATGGCTGACTTCATGCTGTTTGGAAGCTGCACAATACATAGTGTTTAAAAGGAGAAACATGCTTGATCTCCCTCCCACTCTTTCCTCTCTGTCCATCCTCAGCTCTACTCCCTCTTACCAGCAGAGGAATATGGAGAGAAGGAAGATGTGGGGACCCATGATTTGCTTCCACTGTGGACTCCCAGTAGGAATGTATGGGGGAGGTGTTTTGGTATGCATAGCATCAAAGCTACATTAATTATGACTCTTTCTTTGTGCCAGGAACTCAGTCACCTTATGGGGGCAGGCTAGCCATTGTCTTGCCCTTTTCCTATTGCCACCACCACCTCAGGTAAAATCCAGCCCCCCCTCTCTTTGGTGGGTCACCTGAGGCTGATGCCACATGGGTGTATTATTGTAGCATGTGAAGTAGCTAAGGCAGGTGGGTAAGGAGTTGTGCAGACTATAATTAAACAACTTTATTTCTACATGGCATAAACTCAGGGTACTACGAGAACAGATCTAGGTGTAGTAAACAAAATAATCAAAAGGAAAGTTACTAACTAGGTACTTACCAAAAAAAAGACTATGAAGAGCAACTGGTAGAGTCTGGCCATTTCTATGTAAAACTCAAATATAATCACAAATGACTTCTGTCGTTGTCACTGTTCTTACCTTGGTCAATTTGAGTTTTGCATCTAATGGCCTCTTCCCATCTCTCATCTCACCACACTCACAGTAGGTGGCTTCGGGCAAACGATACTTTCTCAATCCCCTATAAAATATTTGGAAGCCAGTGTGATATAGTGGTTATTGCACTAGAACAGGAGGTGTGAGGCTCAGGGGCAAACCCTCACTGGGGCATGAAGATTAATGAGTAACCCTGAGCCAGTTGCAAGTGTCTCAGCCTAGCCCTCCTCACATGGTTGTTGTGACAATAAGATGAGGGAGATGAGTCCCATGTATGTTGCCCTGAATTTCCTGAATACAGAGTGGGGTAAAGATCCTACCTTTGCTTCCTCACAGGAGGAGATGCAAACTCTCTTTCTCCCATTCCTGCTGCCACGGAGCATGCACAGTTCTGTGCCCCATGGCCTGCTTAGCCTTTGACTTTTGGCTGCTGTTTTTTTGCCAGAGTTTTTTAAGCTCTGTAGTCCACCCTTGCTTCCAGCCCCAGTTTGAGCCTCATAACCCCCCTGCATCAGGTCAGTTTATATGACCCACTGCTGTTGCAATAGGTGAACAAAAGCTCTATTTCTCCTTTAAAGCAAGAGTATGGCTATATGCCTTTAAACTGAGCTTAAAACTGCTCTGTGCTGAAAATGGTTTGTTAGATGCTCTAAATCAGGCTACCCACAAATCAACTTAGATAAAAGCCTTGGATGAGAAACTGATGATACTTGGAATGTCGATTGATGATATTTTTGAGCTGGGCAAATCCAAAACATTTTCTATGATTAAAAGCCGTGACCTAGGAATCGTCCATAGCAGCTTGATTTTGAGAGCCCGCAGAGTTTGTTCACCCCTATCTTTTGGTCTTTCTTTTCCAAAATCAGTACCCCCCCCCCCCCAATATGTACTATCTTACCATCCCACAGTATTGCAAAGCTTTCCTGTTTGCAAGATTGAATATTATACCTACAGTGGTTTTACTGGGGAGATTTTTTAATAGGCCCTATTCCAACAGAATTTGACCTTGTGGCCTTAATAGGATTGATACATCCTTTCATGCCCTGCTCGAATGTAGATTTTTTCAAAATATAAGGGATCGTTATATTAAGCCTTTAATAAAATGACCATTCCCTTGTATTCCAGAAGCCCTGGCTCTTTTGCTTAGTGATAAGGAGGAATTGCAAAATATGCCTCAGTCCCTGCATCCAAAAAATAAGGAATAAGTATTTTCCACTGCTCACGATTTGTGAATCAGAGCTCTTCTAAGGAAAGAAAAGCCTAAGGAAAGGCTGGTACCTGTGCCGGAGGCTAGGAGTCTGGGAGTGCTCCTGGATGACTCCTTAACAATGGAGGCCCAGGTAGCAGCCACTGCCAAGTTGGCCTTTTACCATCTTCGGCTGATTAGGCAGTTTGGTTCCCTTCCTTGAATGCAATGACTTGGCAATGGTGATCCATGCAATGGTCACCTCAAGGTTCACTACTGTAATGCTCTCTACATGGGGCTGCCCTTAGCATAGATTCGGAAGTACAACTGGTGCAAAATGCTGCAGCCAGGCTGTTGATGGGTCTCCCATTACAGGAGCAAATCCAGCCTGTCCTGAAGGCATTGCACTGGCTACTGATAGCATACCAAATTCACTTTAAGGTGCTGGTTCTTATCCTTAAAGCCCTTTAAGGATTCAGGGATCTACATACCTGAGGGACCATCTTTCCCCATATGCCCCCCAGAGAGTACTACATTCAGGATCTCAACATCAACTCATTCTGCCTGGATTAAAGGATGCCAGGCTAGCTTCAACCAGGGCTAGGGCTTTCTTGGTGGCAGCTCCTCTCTGGTGGAACAAGCTCCCAGAGGAGATCAGGGCCCTGCAGGACCTCATGCAGTTCTGCAGGGCCTACAAGATGGAGCTGTTCCACCAGACTTTCAACTAGGAGCTGCCCCGGAGGGAATGCCCTGTCCTCTGAAATCTTGCGGCAGCCTGAGCAACCCATGTAATTTTAAACTGAGATCAACCACCAGAATGGCATGGAAGTCTGAGCACCATCTTAATTGTAATGTGAAATTATTATCTGTTCAATGGTTTTATCTTATTGTTAGCACCTTTTAATGCTGTAATTGTCAATGGTTTTATTATTACTAGACTATTTATTGTTGTTTTATCCTGTTATAAGCCGCCCTGAGCCGGCTGTAGCCGGGAGGGCAGGGTATAAATGTAATAAATAAATAAATGGAAAGGACAGGAGGGAGAGGTTCTATTTCAGCCACTCAGACAGGAACCCACAGATTCTTGCTTGATGCTGTAGTGAGTGTCTATTGTTGCCACAGTGAGGGACAGATGGGGAAGTGAAAAGCACACTGATAAGGTGGAGTGGCTTTAAATCAGAGGTGTCAAACATGTGGCCCGGGGGCCGGATCAGGCCCCTGGAGGGCTTCTATCAGGCCCGCACTGAAACTAGCCATCTCCTGCTTCCAGTTCTGTTGCTGCTGCTTCATCATAGCTTGCTTCACCAGACTCTCTCAATCGCTCAGCCATTTCATGTTTTTCCTGGGTCCTAGACTCAGAACTCTGAGCATGAGATTTCTGTGGTGAATGTCAATAAATCAAAAGCAGCTTACAGATACTCACCTGAACAGCATACTCAAGATTACAACAGCACGGACATTTTGATGCAATCATTCAGAGGAAGAGGTGTCAGTTATCAGGTACTGTTGAATAAACAAAATATTTCAAGAGTGCTGTTTTAAGCATGTTTTTATTTTAAGTAAAAAAAAATCTTTGTGTTTATGTCCTTTATAAAGTTCACATCTCCACTACCTGGCATGACATTTTATGACATACATGGTCCGGCCTAACAAGGTCTCATTTATGTCAGATACGGCCCTCAAAACAAATGAGTTCGACACCCCTGCTTTAAATAGTATCTCCCACTGAATGCCCTCAGCAGGTGCATTAAATGATGCAGCCAAACTGCCCCCTCCCCATGCCTGGTATCTTCTTTCACCAAGGGGGGGGGGGGTGGGCTACAAAACTGTTTCTGATTCTCTGCAAGCAGGAAACATGCTTGTTCTATGTCTATCCAATTTGATGAAGCCTGTGAAACTAGGTTACTTTGCAGCAGTCCTCAGCTGATGTTCCTAGTTCTATTTTCTGAAGTTTAAAGGGTTCTATTTCCTGTGTCAATAAAGATAAATTAAGGAAGACACACTGGCAGTAAGTAAAATATTACTCATGCTTCTTTATTTGGTGTGAAATGCCAATAAAAATTTACATCACACAATCAGAGTTTTAAAAATCAAAATTAAACTCCCGCTAGCTATGTCACCAGACTGACTAGCTTGTGTCACTGTGACCTCTGTATGTCCTTGACTGCTACCGAATTACTTACGGTCAATTGATTCAGAAGCAAGGAGGGCAACAGCCTTTTAACCAGACTGTTCTCAGCGGTTATCTTCAATGTGCTCAGTGACATTTGCTGTTGGATTTTGTCTATAAAAGCCAGTTTCACAGTAGGTGCTAAAGTAGGAAAGGTGCAGGCAATGCTCCCTCTAAGCTGTGGAGCCCTGTGAGCAAAAATTCTATTTTGTGAGTCACTGGCATTAAAGTTGTGAGCGAGCGATTTGGCTAATGCATAAATTAGTTGGCTCTGGAGCCATCCTTCCTGAGCTAAGACCAAAGTGTTAGAGCCAGAGGCTAAAAAAAACAGTGAGCTAGCTCACACTAACTCAGCTTAGAGGGAACACTGGTTGCAGGTATTGTAGAAACTGGATGAAAGTGGGCAGGTGTTGCTATTTAAACACATTTTAATGCAGCGTGCAGTTTATAACAAAAACAAACACTGAGGCTGAAGATTTTGTAAACCACAAGTCACAAATGGTAAGACTTTAACCCAAGTAATCATAGGCATGACAGTTGTTCTGTGTGGTTGGATGGATAGTCAGCATGATGTAAGTAGTCAGAGAGTTCCCTGTGTATCTTTTGCTAGTCATTCTATCTTAGGGATGCTGAGATGTTCATGGTAAATATGTGTGGCAGTCAAGCTTACCATTTTTAATATCCACAATCACTCACAAACAGAACCGTGAACAATTTCAGCATGCCTTTGCTGTTTGCCCACAGCAGGTAGTTTTGCAGCTGCACAGTAGCAGTGGAGTTTCATTTTCTCCTGCCTTGTGGCCACTTTTTGTGCCTGCATAGAAATTGCCCCCCCCCCCCCGGTTGATGTGTCTGTGACGTGCTTGACTGCACCACACCAGCTCAGGAGACATGAGTCCACAAGACTACAGTAAACTGTACCACACCAGCGAAGTGTATTTACAGTTTATTTACAGTGCTATAACAGATTCTGATGTTCTCCGACAAAATGCTACGCCAGACAACTGATTTGTGAGAAGAGAAAAGACACTCTGTACATACTCACATATATACAATATTGGTGCTATCAGGGGTCCATTGGAGCAGAAGCGCACAGGAGCGCAGCTCCGGGAGTGAGGAGCCCAGGGGGCGGGCACATGACCAAGCCCCGCCCCCTCCTCCGCTTCCCCGAGCAGTGCAGAGGCGCAGCGCCCCGGGGAAAGCCCTGCTAGGGTCTTTATTGTTTTTAATGTTTTGTTTGAATATTGATAATTTTATCATTGTTCCTTTTATGACTGTGTGCTGCTTTTCCAGAGACTTGCTCAAGGTGGTATATAAATTTTCTAAGTATCCCATTTTTTATCTGGGCACATGGCACATAAGTACTGGAGAAATTTCACCAACCCTTCAGCAGCTTCCACCCCATCAGTTTGGTGTAGTGGTCAGGAGTTGTACTCTAATCTGGGAGAACTGGGTTTGATTCCCCAGTCCTCCACATGCAGCTGCTGGTGTGTCCTTGGGCCAGTCACAAGTTCTCTCAGAGCTGTTCTCTCATGAGCAGTTCTCAAAAGACCTCTCTCAGCCCCACCTACCTCACAGGGTGTCTTGTTGTGGGGAGGGGAAGGGAAAGGGATGGGTGGTGCACATGTTCTGGGTATCTCAAGTCTACTTGAAACCTGGTGGTTTCAAGGGAGCAGGAAGAGAATGAGAGTGTGTTCTTTACACTTATTTTTATTGCACAAAATATTGGATGGGGAAGGGAATGGAGGAAGAGCAGGTCAGTTTCACTCATCTGTGGAGTGGAGCCTGAGTGGTGGGTGTTGCCTTCTGACACATTTTCGGTATGTTAGGGGGTGTGGCATATGCAAATGAGTTATGCTAATGAGCTCCTGCACCTCTTTTTCTACCAAATGACCCTGGTGCTACTCATTAGCCAATGAGTGAGCTGCTGAGTCATGGTGATCACATCAATCAGTGTCACATTACAGAACAAGCCCGTACATATCCCTGTACAGTTTCTACGCGTCTCAGTCACCAGACTCTCTGTTACCTGTCATATTAGATCCTTCTGATCTGACAGCTCTATTGTGCTGAAAGCTGTGAGTCTCTATAACTGACACTCCCAGGTCATCATGGATGGTTGGGTAATTAAATTATGCTGGAAGGAGTGGAAAACTGTGGCTTTCATGGGGCGGTACAAAAACACACATGTGCAAACTGCTGCAGACCCAGAACAACTGGCATCCATTAATGGTGATCAGACAGACACAAACACCAAATGGTAAGACTTTTTAATAGATACAATCTATATATGACTAAGAGTTTTTGCTGACTCCTCATTTCATCAATTAGTGGCAGACCACAGTGAGGCAATAGTGACTGGGGAGGAGGTTAATGTGCATTTTGTATGCATGGAAAATTGCCTAGCAAACAGCATAACTGCCTCAGAAACAAGCTGAACTGCCTGCTGAAAAGTGATGTCCTTGACTGGACAGGGAAGCAGGATGTAAGCTAAACTGGCAGGTGTTTAAGCATCTATTTCACAGGGCTGTTTTGAAGATAAAATGGAGAAGCAAAGAAATGTTTATGCCACCCTAAACTCTTTCAAGGAAGGATAAAATAAAAACGGAATACACAGATGCAGTCATGAAGAAATGGCATTGTTGCTACACAATCTGAAAGGTTCAGTGTTCTGGAATTTTAAAAAATGATAGCAAGCAATGGCTTATACATATGAATGTATGATATGGGATGTAGAGTTGCTTTCTACATGCATAGACATAACTTTATTTTGTGGTTAGAATTTGGTAATCCATGGCTGAATGTATCATAAATATAACCATAGTGTTGATCTGCAGTGGTCCACAGATGGTGGGTTGCTCTTTTTTTGTGTGTCTTTGAATTTAAGTGGTAGCACAGTCCTTAGCAAAATTACAGACTTCTAAATCCATTAATTTTAGTGGACTTAGAAGGATACAACTGTTTGGATTGCACTGTAAGTGCCTGGGAAAAGGTGCTATAGGAGACTCTTCTTTGAAAGGGAGTATCTGTGGCTGAGGACAGACTGGCAGAATGAAGCACAAGGAAAGGGGGGGGGGGCGACCCGAGCCAAGTTGTTGCGGGGCTTTCCAGTCGCACTGTGTGGACTGATGCGGAACCATACTGGGGAGGAGGTGGAATGGAGCATTCACACTGTGGGGCAGCCCTGGGTGGCGCTGCCACGATTGCATGCAGCTTTGGTCCATTTCATTGACCTGTGCGTGGGTGCATAGGCACAGCAGCAATTGGGGCAGGATCCCATGGCCGTGAGCTTTAACTCTGCAAGCCGGAAGCATCCCTGCAGGTGGTTATGCACTCAAGTGCAAAGCACGCATGGGTGGTTATGCACACCCCTGCCAGATCAGCGGGTTCACATTACCACCGCCACTTTATTGTGGCTTTGCAAACCTCCACACTTCTGGGGAATGGGATCAACACACCCTCCACAGCTTGCCCTGGCTTTCACCAGGTACTTTTTAAACACGGGATCAAAGAGGCACAGGAAGGGGTGAGTGCGACAGGGAATGGGAGACAGCTGTGGCTGTGTGAACAGCCCCACTTAATCCGCTAGAGAAAGGTGCCTATATATTGGGCCAAACTGCCAGTCTGGACTCGGCCTATGTATTAATGTTCTATGCTGTGACTTCTGGAGGTGAGTAGTGGTATTGAATGTAACCTGAAGCCTGGCTCAGATTAAGGTCTGTGTTAACAACACTTGAAAACAACACATAGTACAGAGACTTGAATCTCATGATAGTAATCTCACTAGTTATCGTGTCTCTTATACATATATATTTGGTTTTTCTTTCTTGTGCAATGTTTGACATTTGTTTGTAACCAAATGTGTTTTATTGTTTTCAGCCCAATCCTCCAGTTCAGTTCAAAATAAAGCTTTGTGTTTTTTCAGTGGGAAATATAGGGTCTGTCTTCTTTTCTTTCCAATTTATATTTTTGAATATTTTCTTTCAATGAAATGTCACAATGTTTGGACATCAAATTACAACTTGGAATACGGACTAATTACTGCATATCAACATTTCTTCCAGAACAAACATTCTATTTGTCATACAGTTCTTCCCAGCCATTTCTTAAAGGCCTGGAATAATACACTGAACTCAGTGAGAACTTTCTTACTCTCATTATTAATGCTTGGTAAAATCTGATATTTACCAATAATTTTAAAGATGTTAGAACAGTAGGATGTAGCAGATAACTGTGTGATTTAGTTTGTCACTGGTTTTCTGTACCAGTAAAGCTGAAGGGCACCTGAGTACCCTTAATAAAATGACTGCCTTTCTTCCATCAGTTACTGAAAAGGAATGTTTTTCATTGTGGTTGCATTTACATGTCTATCAAAAGTACCAAATTTCATCCTTATTTCCTAAATCTGTGGTTTACCATGTGGTAAAGCATGTTTACCACGGCATAGGCAAAAATGTCAAAAATGTCTCATGACTCAGTAAATTTTGATATCGAAAGAATTACCAGATTCCTTCAATCAATATTTTTGCAAGACGAAGAAGAGTTTTTATACCCCTTCTTTTCTCTACATGCTGCAATAGGAATGTCAAACATGAAGCTTCTTGAGGCAGAATTCAGCTCCCTGGTTTACCATGGAGAGCCAGGAGATGTCTAGAATGATGCTGGCAAAGAACTCATGGTGAACTCATACTGGCAAAGAACTCATGCTATACAGCCCATCAGGGGTCCTTTCATAAAAAAGAGCTGCAGGAGCTCATTAGCATAACTTATTTGCATATGCCACACCCCCTGACGTCACCAGAAGTGTCAAAAGGCCACACATCCCTGACATCATGGGCAGTGTGTCAGAAGGCAAGAAGGGAGGGAGTGAGGGAGGGGGAAGGAAGGAAGGAAAGGAACAGGAAGGAAGATAGGTAGGTAGGTGGGGGAGAGAGAGAGAAGAAAGAAAGGGAGGGAGGGGGAAGGAAGAAAGAAAGGAAGGAAGGAGGGAGGAAGAAAGGGGGGAAGGAAGAAAGAAAGAAAGGAACAGTAAGGTAGGTAGGTAGTTGGGGGGAGAGAGAGAGAAGGAAGGAAGGAAGGGGGAGAGAGGGAGGAAGGGGGGAAGGAAGGGACAGGAAGGTAGGGAGGTAGGTGGGGGAGAGAGAGAAGAAAGGAAGGAAGGGAGGGAGGGAGGGAGGGAGGGAGAGGGGAAGGAAGGGGGAAAGGAAGGAACAGGAAGGTAGGTAGGTAGGTGGGGGGGAGAGAGGGAAGGAAGGAAGGAGGAAGGAAGGAAGGAAGGAAGGAAGGGGTGCTTCTCCCCCCACTGGGGCTGGCGTCCCCCCCTTGCGTGGGCCTCAGTGGCATTAAGCCACTCAGCCCGGCTTCTCCCTCCCTTGTGCCCTGGGAACTGTTGAGTGGGGGAGGGAGGGGGGTTCTTCCCGGGGCCAGCAGCCAGCCGCGGCCCTGGGAATGGTGACTGGGGGAGGGAGGGGGTTCTTCCTGGGGCCGGCGGCCAGCCGCGGCCCCGGGAATGGTGACTGGGGGTGGGAGGGGGTTCTTCCCCAGGGCCGGCGGCCAGTCACGGCCCCAGGAATGGTGACTGGGGTTGGGTTTTTTCCCTGGGACGGTGGCCAGCTGCGGCCCCAGGAATGGTGACTGGGGGTGGGAGGGTTTTTTTTCCTGGGGCTGGTGGCCAGCCGCAGCCCCGGGAATGGTGACTGGGGGTGGGAGGGTTTTTTTTTCCGGGGCCGGCGGCCAGCCGCGGCCCCGGGAATGGTGACTGGGGGTGGGAAGGGGTTCTTCCCCGGGACCGCCGGCCAGCCGCGGCCCCAGAAATGATGACTGGGGGTGGGAGGGTTTTTTCCCGAGGACGGCGGTCAGCCGCGGCCCCGGGAATGGTGACTGGGGGTGGGAGGGGTTTTTCCCCAGGGCCAGCGGCCAGCCGCGGCCCCGGGAATGGTGACTGGGGGTGGGAGGGGGGGCTTTCTGCCGGGTGGCGGGGCTTTGTTATGTGCCCACCCCCCAGTTCCTTCTCTCCCGGAGCAGCACTCCGGCGCGCCCCGGCCCCAACGGAGCCTTGCAGCCCATACCTATGAAGTAGTGGGGATAGTGGCAAAGAAATGTTACATCTCTGCTACCATTGCATCACCTAGTTCACAACCATCCCAACTGTTCAAGGTAGCTCAGTATCTGCTGACTCCTGACTCTGAACCTTTATTGTCTCAGGAACAAACAATTGGTTGTTGGGCAAAATCAGCAACTATCCATTCATGTGCATTCTCTGTAGGGCTGTTGGTAATAGGGCTGTATTGTAAGGAAATGGTTCAGAAAGCTGCTTTGGTAAATGGTTAAGGACTGTGGACTATACTACTGTGTATAGTACATACAGTCTGTTGCTGTAGGTATCATCTTACTATGTGATTTCTGCATCATTTAATATGTCGTATTAATTCTTATGCTTTGTTCTAGCTCTCAGATTTCTGCAGTCCAAATCCTGTTGCATTTTTATGGATGTCTCATCCTGTTGAATATATTAACTTGTACTGTATAATCCACCTTGAGTCTTCCTGAGAAAGGCAGATTTATAAATGATGTAAATAAAAATAAAATACAATAAGTTTTTTCAAAAACGTGTGTGTGTGTGAATAGTGTTGTGCAAGCCTAATTTACAACTTCTTCTCCTGTACAGCTTCAGTCCCATTAAAAATGGTGGGAAGAAACGATTGTAGCTATTCATCTCTATATCTAATTCTCAACATGGTCCGTGTGTGCGGATACCTATTTCTACAGATCGGGGCATATGGAGGGGAAAGAGATTATCCTTCACATGTGGGCCACTCCCCAATTGTGCAGAAAAATCTAAAAATGTTTAAAGACATAAGGGGGAGGTTAAAAACAGCCCCAAAGCCAACAGTGTTTACTGTGCCTGCACTAAGCCGGAAGAAAGCGCTGGAGAGCCCTAGGAAGGCCACTGCCAGTGCTGCCACTTGGAATGCAAGGGATGTGCCGCTGCCACTGCCACTCGGCCTGGGCCTGCTCCTTCGGGTGCTCAGAAGGGAGCAGCCACAGCTTTATGGCAGTGACGGAGAGTGCCGGCCTGACTTCGATCGCAAGGCACTGCTGGGTGGTCAGGAGGGCCAGGCCAACTAGAGGGGATGGGAGGGGAAAGGGAAGGCTGACAGGGAGCACTTAGACTCCCTGGGGGGAGAGGGAAGCAAAGGTGGGGGAATGATCTCTCCCTGCAAGTTTTTTTTTCCTTCCTGAACAGGCAACACAGCACAGGGCACCCCCCCACACACCTCCACCCCAGTGGGACCTTGGGGTTTACAGTGTCCAACACAGTGGTGTCTTCCTCCCACAGCTCCTCCAGAAAGTTGGCACTTCCTCCTTGGCCACTGAATCCTCTTCCAACTTCCTCCTCTTCTCCCCCCCCCCATGGGGGCCTGCAATAAACTTGCATCCCTTTCCCCTTTTTGCTTCCTTCCCTTTTCCTCCTGTAACAATCCTCCCCCTCTTCCCCCTCCCCTTCTCTGTCAACCTACTCCATCTCTTTTGCCCCATCCCTTCTCTGATAACCTACCCCATTAGCTCCTTTCTCTAATTCCTATTATCTGTCAATGTACCTCCTATTTCACTCTTTTCTCCCATTCCTCTTGTCTGTCAATCTATCCCCATCTCTTTGGCCTCCCCCTTTTCTCCTAACCCTTTTCTACCTAACCCTTACTGCTCTCCCTCCCTACCACCCACCCCAGCACTTCACTCACCCCTACCTTTGCAGCTCTCCCCAACTAACCCCCCATCCTTGGCATTCCACTCACACACCACCAGCCTTGCTGCTCTCCCCACCTACTCCCACCCTTGGCACTCCCCTACTCACCCATCCTTAGCATTCACTCACCCCCACCCTTGCTCTCTTCCTACTTACCCTTATCTTTGGCATCCCCCCAACCTTGATGCTTTCCCCACCTCCCGACCCATTGAGATAGCTCTGCCTCTGAACAGCTATAAGTCTGCTGGATCACAGAAGCTAAGCAAGGTCTGCCTTTGTTAGTACTTGGATGGGAGACCACCAAGGAAATCAAAGGTTGCTATGTGAAAGACGGTTGTGACAAACCAGCTCTGTTAGTCTTTTGCCTAGGAAACCCATAGGGTTGCCATAAGTTGCCTATAGACTTGATAGCAGTTCCCACCACTAATGGTTGGAGAATAAAATTAGAATCTGGAAGACCCAGGTTTAAATCCCCACTCTGCCAAGGAACCCTCCACCCCCAGCATAACATACAGTGAATTTACAGAACTCACTGCAACAAGTTTGGCAATAAAGGTCAATTTCTTAGATGGCTTCAGAGGGAAGGACTTCCTCCCGGGAGTGATGGCAAGGCTCTAGGTTTTTCAGTTCTCCTGACAGGAGTGAGACTCTGGTTCCCTCACACCTTCGCTGGGCTGATGGGACAGACAAACAGAGAGAAGGAGTAGCACTGTATGTAGGGGAGACTGACAGTACACAAAACCTACACTGCAATTACAAATTAAACCAAGCCACAATAACCAATATTTTGTTGCGGGTCCCCTCTTGTAGCTTCTCTATTCCTGTGCTGCCTTCCATTTGATAGTTAGCAGAGCTGGAGTCATGCACAAGCTAAATAAGCTACAGTCCAGTGCTTCAGATGACAACGGATCTCTAAATACAACGCCCCCCCTCTTTTAAAGTAATACTATAATGCCTCTTAAACATGATTTAGGACCTCATCATGTCTTAATCCAGCCCTGAGTGTAAGATAAACATAATACTGTGCAGTGGAAGCCGAGAGGTTGGGGAACATAGCACTATTCAGGGCTGCTTAGCTTAATTTTTGAGACAGTGAACCAGCATCAACATCTCGCAGCAACAGAGCTGGCAGCAATCTCACCACCTGTTCAGTCTGTGACCAGGGCAGTGGCTGACTGCCAGCAAGAGCACACTAGGACATGCATAGAAATTGGGTCATGTTCAGTTCAATTCACAATTTTGTATACACTTCTTTATTATGATATAGCTATATCTATAGATATATAAAAATACCTGTCTGTATTCAGCTCCCCCTCCAAATTGGATTAATATCTTTGTTTCAATGTGAAACACTTCTGTCTTTCTCTCTCTCCCCCTCTCCTTCATAGATAAAGTTACCCGGGGTTTTACTCCTCACAAAAGGGGTCATCTGTCCCAAATTTCAGGCTAACAGAAGCAATTAATATGTCAGTTATACAACCTGAATGAGTTTTTTCTTTTGGAATCCTCAAGTGTCTATGTGCGGGAGTTATTCTAGTTTACAACTATATGTGCCCCCACCATATGTGAGGGAAGTTAACCCCTACTCCTGTTGTGTACTGCCTCTTTCAGAGGCTATCCCAGTAAGCCTCAGGGCAAGCAGGAGTGTAGGAGAGACTCAGTGCTTCTCTTCTCAGACTTCTTGCTTGCAGCCAGCAGGAGTGCAGGACCTACTAAGAAACTGCAGAACCTAGGGTTGCCAAGTCACTTACTTGGCACAGCGGGGGAGAATTGGTCCCAGCCCGGGACATTTGTGTGCATGCTTTGCGCACACATAGTGCAATGACATCACCCGGAAGTGACGTCGTCACATTGGGCACATCGCCGGCCAACTCTCTAGCAATCAGCCTGGAAACTCTATGGTACCATAGAGTTTTCAGGCTGATTGCTAGATCATTGGCCGGTGATGTGCCTGGTGTGATGACGTCACCTCCAGGTGATGTCATCACACTGGGCACGTCAGCCTGAACCAGGCATTTTTTGGGGCAGGGTCCCCCCACTGGCCTGATCCGGACCAGCGGATTGGGGACCATTTCAGTGGGGAAACCCCCGCCCCCCTAGGGGACCTGGCAGCCCTAGCAGAACCAGACCAGAACAGCCCTGGCCTAGAGCTCTAGAAACAGCTTAGTTAAGTTTTGTTATTCCTTAATGCAACAGCCAAGTTACCTGCCCTTCAGTTATTTATTTATTTTGTTATATTTATACCCCGCCCTCCCCATTACTGTCAATAAAGAGGTCTTCAGTCAAATGGAATTGGGTGTTTGTTGTTTGCTCCACTGTACAAAATGTGGTGATGAGGATGAGATCCCTCTGCTATTAAAATATTCAGGAAGCTTTGGAAATAAGTTGCGATCAGACTGGCTTGTTCCTTGCCTTCCTCATTAGTGCTGACACACTACAGAAATGGCTGCACTGGGCCATATAGGCAGAACAAAAGCATATAATTTTATTGACTTGTCTATGGAGCAAAAACTTTTGCTGTTGTTTGTTCTGCGATGGCACCTGCTGCACCAAGTACAAAAACTTGTGATGAACTGATAGCTCTGTTGAAGACACATTTTTGCCCAACACCATCTGTTACCCTACCCAGGTTCTATATTTTAAACATGATTAATGAGTGAAAATACAGCAGAATGCTGTTGTGAGAAAAATGAAATAGCTGGTTCAGGAAATGTAAAACCCATTTATACAGTTAATTTATAAAGAAATCATAGTGTTTTTTTCTATCTCTTCTCTATTTCTATAACTTTCCAAGCAGCAAGCAGCACAGTGAACCTGACTCCCAACATGCTTTGCAAGTCCTTTGTCTCAAGAGGTATCTGTCACATGTCGCGTACACAGGAACAGGAGGACACATTCTTTCCCCCAGAATTTAAATTCTCCTCCACTGTATCTTTAAACATGTATACAAAAAATCTTGTCACATTCAGAAATCCTTCTGATATTCAGAAATACATTCAGAGATGAAGGCTGCGGTCACACGGCCCCTTTAAATCCGAGAGGGCTCCCGGATTGAAAGGAGCTGCATTTTTCTACTGCGGGTTGGGATGTCTACACATCCCAACCCCTGCGGCAGCAGTGGCGGCAGCCGCTGAAGAGGCGGCCATGGCGGGAATGGCAACAGCGGCCGCTGAAGAGGCAGCCGCTGAAGAGGTGACCATGGCGGATGTGTCGGCGGCCGTGGTGGCGGCGGAAACAGCGGCGGCCGCGGTGGCGGGAACGGCGGCCGTGGCCGTGAAAAAGGCAGCCGCAGCAGCGGCAGAAATGGCAGTGGCACCAAGGACCCGCCAGCCGCCTGGTGAGTTTGGGTTTTTCCCCCCCTTTAACACTTGGGCGCTTGAGTGGCCAAGCACCCAAGTGTAAAAGAGGGAAAAAAATGGCCGGCGGGACTATCTGGACAGCCCTGCTCTCGCAATGCTTGCGAGAGAGGGCTGTCCAGATACCTCAAATGCGGGTTCCTCCCGCAACACCCAGGAAAACTGTTGTTTTTCCCGGGGTCGGAAAATGCGGGAGGAACCCGCATTTGAGCCCGCTTCAGTGTGGGACTTCAGCGTGGGAAATAGCCCTTCCTCCCACATTTAAGGGCCGTGTGACCGCAGCCGAAGGCTCTAGATTCCACTCTTTGTTTTGTATCCTTCTTCAGACAACAACTAGTACTGAAAGATTTCTAATGTGTAAAATGAAGCCTCAGTTAGCAATGCTCCTCAATATCTGGGGCATTCTCTTGTAAGTACAATTCATGGAAGGTCTTAAATCCCAACCTGACGGGCAACCGGTCACTAATATAATAATAATAGCATGCCGGCTATTGAGATTAGTTCCAGATATTAGTGACCCCACAATCAAAGTGAAAGCATCATGCAATGTAGAGGATAATTTCTGTTCCAATGTGGGTTTGGTAAAACAGCGGAGCAAATGCTAGGTGCAGAATGGGCCAAAGAGAGCTGAGAAAAAGTGCCTGGCTTCAAACTGCCCATAATTGGGAGGGTTTCTCTGAGGAAAAGGTACAAACATTGGACTGCATTCAACATATTCATGCTGTCAAGGGACAATGCCCAGAAATGATTGCTACTACAAAGATAAATGGTCAGAAGTGTGACGTGGAAGTTGACTCTGGGGCCAGATTCTCCATCATGAACAGCAACACATTTTCACAGCTATTCCAGAACCATTCTCCCAAATTACACAGATCAAAATGTCGCCTTCATGATTACAATGGACAGATTGTTCAAATCCTTGGAAGCTGTGGGGCAGATGTTGGCTATGGAGCTGTCAGACAGACATTACCCTTGCTAGTTACAAAGGGATTCATAAAAGCCTGCTGGGATGAAACTGGTTTATACTCTTGGGAATCCGTGTTCAAAAAGCACATAGTGTCTGTCCAGCAATACTGGAAGAACTGGCATCAGAGTTCCCATGTGTATTCATTGAGGCATTACGAGCGTACAAGGATCCACCAGTGACTTTTCAAATGGACCCTACCATAACACCTTTTTTTTTTTGAAGGCCTGAAATGTTCCTTCCACCCTGAGACCAAGGATCTATGAAGAACTTGATTTGCTTATTGCACAAGGAGTTATAAAGCCACCAACTCATGCAACCTGGGCCACCCCTATTATTCCTGTCTTGAAACCAAATGGTAATGTACATATTTGTGGGGACTACAAATGTACTGTAAATAAGGCACTCAAGCAAGACCTATCCAGTGCCTGCCATGGACCAGTTGTTGTCTGTCCTAGCCAGGGGGAAAGGTTTTTTCTAAACTGGACCTTGCTCAAGCCTTTCAGCAGCTGATAGTGGATGACACAGCTGCAGATACCCAAACCATTAATACACACAAAGGGCCTATTCATGTGAAAAGCCTTCAATTTGGAATCTCAGTGGCACCAGGAATCTTCCAGCGTTTCATGAAAATTTTATTAGCACATATTCCTGGGGTTGTGCTTTACTTCGATGATATGTTAATTATGGCCTTCTCTAAGGAACAGTTCATGAACTTACTCCAAAGGGTTTTGCATAAGTTTGATCTTTCAGGCATCACAGTTAAGAAAAATAAATGCCAGCTGGGAGTTCCCAGTATCACATTCCCGGGATAGCAGATTGATGCAGCTGGTATCCACCCTACACAGGATAAGGTAAAGGCAATACACTATACCCCTAGACCAGTGGTTCTTAACCTTGTTGGAGGTACCGAACCCCACCAGTTTCATATGCGCATTCATCGGACCCTTCTTTAGTGAAAAATAATTCTTAGTACTTAGTAATAGTACTAAGTTGGAGGCCCCACCGAACCCCTGAGACTGACTCACCGAACCCCTTGGGTTCGATCGAACCCAGGTTAAGAACCACTGCCCTAGACCAAGATACAAGGCAGATCTTCAGGCATTTCTGGGTCTCCTAAATTTTTATCACATTTTCATAAAAAGACAAAGTTGAACCTCTTAATTGCCTGTTAGATAAAGGTGCTCAGTGAAAATGGACTCACAAACATGAAGAAGCTTTTCTGGCTGTAAAGAAGCTGTTGACCTCTCTGACTCTGTACTTGCTTGCTATGATGAACCGAGAGACCTCTGTTCATTATATGTGATGCCTCACCATTTAGAGTTGGGACTATCCTCAGTCATATAGTACCAGATGGTTCAGAAGCACCAGTTGCTTTTTATTCTCAACTGAAAGGAACTATGCTCCAATTGATAAAGAGGCACTGAATATTGTGGTAGGAGTTAAAGAAATGCATATTATTTATTTATTTATTTATTTATTTATTTTTATAGCCCACCTATCCCACGAGTGGGCTCAAGGTGGGTAACATCATGTAACAATACAATAAATAGAGTTAAAAGTACAATTTAAAAATTTAAAACACAGTAATAAGTGTTAAAACAAATTGCAATTTAGACAAGTTAACTGGTTGTGGGAGGTTCCCTGGCATATTATTTGGGTTGGTAGCTGGGTGACAACTCCAGGGAGGCCATATATGGATGCCCACAGCCTCAGCCAAAAGCGTGGTCATCCTTTTGAATTCCTCCACCAAGGGAAGTCCTTATGTTGGAATCTATGCCAGAACCCCCTATTCAGGCTGCACAGATTGCTAGAATGACAACAAAAGATCCCATCTTGGCATGTGTTCTCAATTGGGTAGGGTACTATACTGGCTATAGTATTCAAGCCATTTTCATCCTGTCAGTATGAACTGTCAGCTCATAAAGGTTGTCTGTTATGAGGAAACAGGGTGTTCATTCCAGAAGCAGGAGACTGAGTCATACTAAGACCTCTACATGCAGCCCGCCCAGGTATGGTACAAATGAAGGCACTGGACTAGATGCTGATATTGAAAAGGTCATGAGTGAATGCAACATATGTCAAACTACCCACCACAATCCACCAAAAGCTCCAGTTTTCCCTTGGGAATGACAAAGAAGCCTTGGGCTCATCTCCATATAAACTTTGCTGGCCCCTTCCAGAGCAAAACCTTCCTAATTATTGTGAGTTCATTTTCAAAATGCTGCCATCACAGTTCTCCATCAACTTTTTGCAGCTCAAAGAGTGCCAGACACAGTCATTTCAAACAACGGCGTTGCTTTCATCTCTGCAAATTTCTAAGACTTTGCTAATACAAATCTAATTGGGGCTATCACAGTGGCACCATGTAGACCTTAGGCAAATGGGCAAGCAGAGTGAGTGGTACAGACTACAATAAGATGTGCTGAAAAGGATAATTTCTGGGGCCTGGGCAACCAGCTTGGCAAGATTCCTGTTGGCACAACATATTATACCCTGCCCTTCAACTGGGTCCAGCCCAGCTGAGTTGCTTATGGAACATTGTCTCAGGACATACCTAGATCATGTCCACCCTGATAGTGCAAGCAACTTGTAGTCTAAAAAAGAATAGGAACTGATTCTACTTTGACATTTAGGAATCTGCATACCTTCTCTCCTCAGGAACCAGTATGGGCTTGGAACTATGGAAAAGGTTCACAGTGGGTTCCATCTACAATCCTGGAAGTCACAGGGCCTGTCTCATAGAGTGCAGACTGCAGATGGACTATTATGGAGACGTTATGCGGACCAACTGTGTGGCCACATGGACACTCGTAATTCTTCAGTAGAACCTTCTAAGGAAATCAACCTACCAATATAAGGTTCAGATCAGGTCCTGATCCTTCCATTGCAAGGAAGTAGTGATCTTATTACTGAGTTACCCGTGAAAGAGGTTTCCTCTGCAGAGAACCCTGGCCTAGAGCTCTAGAAACAGCTTAGTTAAGTATTGTTATTTCTTATTCTAGTAGCCAAGTTACCTGCCCTACAGAGGCCTTAAAGAGGCCTAAAGCCAAATGGAACTGGGTGTTTGTTGTTTGCTCCACTACACAAAAACTTTTTTCACTGCACTCTGTTGAAGCTTGTTTCCCCCCTATCAAGCAGGGCTAATACTCGAAGCATAAATGGGATAGAAATGTTTCAATCACCACAGTATGGCAAAATGTATTTAGGTTTGACTAAGTATTCATTTTCTTCATCTTTGTATTCTGTTTTTTTGTTAAAAATAACCCCTTGTGCAGAAAATACAGCAAATATAAGATAAGATTCAGGTAAAGTGACAAGATAGCAACAATAGCAAGATAAAGGGGAGAAAATCTGCAGATGGCCACTAAATGTTTTCCTTTAAACCAAATGGTTTGGGTTTTTTTTTTTCAAAATTGTTGAATCCCTGAATTCTGGGCTTCTTATTTACATCCACTGAGCAGATACTGCCAGATCATTTACAAAATAAAACAAAAGATCCGTGGCACCTTAATGACAACATTTGTTAGTTTCAATATGAGTTTTGGTGAGTCACAGCTCACTTCTTCAGGTATAATTTACAGCCATTCAAGAGACATTCTGAGTCACTGACACAGCACAAGACTCATCTGTCAAATACTTAGCAAGATACTTAATCCCAAAACCCAGAACAACAGGCATTGATACTGAAGTCTGTTTCATTTTGTCAAAGTTTTGGTAAGTGGAATACATCCGTCAACCACAGTTTCTTTTGGCCTCTGCCCATGGTGAGATAGGCAACCCTGGAGATATGTGTAGGGTTTCAAGCTCCCAGTTGGGAAGATCCTGGATGGGGGGACCCGGAAGGGCAGGGTTTGGGGAGGGGAGGGAATGTAGTGGGATATAATCCTATAGAGTCCACCCTCCAAAGCAGCCATTCTCTCCAGGGGAACTGATCTCTGTTGTCCAGAGAGCGGAGATCAATTGTAATTTTGGGAAATCTCCAGGCCTGCCTTGAGGTGGGAAACGCTACAAGTGTGCCTACAGTAGCACAGCAGACCATTTTGTTTGGCACTCGGGGCCATATCTTTGTCCAAGCAACCAAGGCACTGGCTATACTGCTGGGGCCAGTGATGAAAAAGAAGGCAACAGCCTGTGCTTGTCTTTGCTTCCTGGACATACAGCCACCAACCAAGTCCAAGTTTAATCTATGAAATGCTGGTGGCATTGTTGACACTCAGGGCGATTTCCCATTAGTGTTTGCCCTGGGTTTGCCCTGATGCTTGCTCAGGAGCTTCTGGTCGATTTTCCTCCAGTTGCTCCGGGCTCATGGTTTGATCAGAAGTATCGCGGCACTGCTCCAGAGCTTCCCCGGAGCAAGAAAATCCTGTTTTTAGAGGATTTTCCTGTTTGCTCCGGTGGAGAAGCTGAGACAAAAACATGCCCACTCGCCCGCCCTCCATCTGGCCCGCCCTGTGGTGGGCGTTTCTTCAATTTTTTTTAAAAAATGAGCCCTCCTAACGTAATATTAAAATGATGAGGCAGTGAGACAAGAACTCACCACAGGGACAGCGTCAGCGAGGAGGATTTGCTGGGCTTTTCGGTAGCAGGAGCCAGGTGCCACTGGCCCGAGAGCTCCCAGCTCATGGATGACTGCTGCCCTGTGTCTGGGGTGCCCTGGGCGCAGCCCCTGCAGAGCAGGTGGGGGGGTGCTTCCCTCCAGAAACCTGCGGAGGAGTGGTGGCGATCGGGCGGGTGGGCAAGGGACATGATTCTTCCACCCTGCTCTCTGGGTGCGCTCCTCCGGGCCTGAGGCTAGACTGTCTCCCCCCCTTTGTTTTCTTTTTATAATACACACTCACATTTATTTATTATGGGGGGAACTTTTTCTTCGGGGCTCCAATTCAGTGTGCGGAATGGGTAGACTGGGCTGCCATTGCTGCCGCTCCTCCTCAGCTGCCGCTGCCACCACCACCACTGGAGAAGAAGCCCTGAAGGAACCGCAACTCCCCCCCCAGCTCACGCTCGCATCCAGTATCCAGCGCCCTGAGTGCTGCTGCTCCTGTAGCCGGCGGCAGGATGGATGGAGGATGGCAGCCAGAGCGTGTGGGAGGGAGACAGGAGGCCAGTCCACATACTGCTCCACAGCTGGGGAGCTCCGCCAAGGAAGTTTTTCCGGCAAAAAAAAAACTTCATAAGTTTCATAACACAATTTTAAAATAAAATTGCAGAGGAAGTATTCTCGGTGGATGGAACTGCCCGAATGGGTTGCTTCAAGCGGCATAGCAAAAGATTTTTTTGATCCATAAAATAAAGCAGTAATGCATACAAATAAGCAAGGGAAAACCGTCTTATTGGTGCCAGTATTTTATCTTTCAAATGGGCCACATTTCATTATAACGAAATTGAAATGGATATAGGGCACCATGGCTGTAAAGGCTTTATCCACCATTTTGTGCCTGAGATCCCGCTGGCAAAGCACCCGACATTTTGATGATACAGCAGACATGCCACCAATCACAGTGCCAGGCCGTATGGTCGACCAATCATTGTGTGGCAAGCAACAGCAGTGGGAAAATTTGAATAGGAAGCAGGGAAGTATTGAATTCTGGGAAGAGGAAGGCAACTACGGACATCTTAATCCAGACACCATTAGGTGCATATCAGCTCGCAACAGCAAAATAGTTTAAATTTCAGTAGCAAATAGCGTTCCCTCTACAACTCACATGACCATTGCTCACACTATCCATGTCCACCCTCATTGCATTATAATGAAATAACGCAATCGTGCCTGCATTTAAAAAAATATATTCAAGAGAGGAAGGGGGGGAGTAGTGAGTGGGATGATGGGAAGGGGGACTGGAAGCCTAATTTCATCATAAAATAATGCAATTGCACATGCATTTTTTAAAAAAAATGAGGGAGGAGGGAAGGGGGAGGAGTGAGTGGGATGATAGGAGGAGGGACTGGAAGCCTCATTTCATCATAACAAAATAATGCAATTGCACATGCATTTTTTTAAAAAAAAAACGAGGGAGGAGGGAAGGGGGGAGGAACAAGTGGGGAGATGGGAGGGGAATGGGGGGAATGGAAGCCACGCGGCAGTCGGTATGTGCGAAATGGACACTGTGGGGCAGATGAGGGGCTTCGGCTCCAAGTGTGAACATGAAGAATATACTCTGGAGGAAAAAAACCTGGAGAGAATGAGAGGCAAACGGCAAGTGTGAAATTGCCCTTAGTTTACTCCAAGTATGTACAGCACTTGTCTCCCCATTTTGTTTGCCATCCCATGAAGATTTTCTCAGTAGACGTTTGCCTATCCCTAGTTTATGACAACACGTCTTGGCTTTGCAAAAAGTTATATAGTCAAGAAACTGTTAATATTTAGAAGCACAATCTGTCTCCTGGTGGACTCTGGGAGGTTTTATAAGATAGCTGGAGTGACACAGTTTGGGCCTCTGGATCCAAGTTACATAATACGTAAAATAAATATTTATATTAATTTGGTCTATACGCATAAGAGGTATGGACAACTGCTTTGGAAGGACCTCAAGATCTTTCTAAACTCTATTACAGCACCTGTGAAAAGGACATACTGCCATCCTCCAGTAGGGTTGCCAGGCTGGTGGGAGTCTGGGGAGGGGGCAGACACATGTGGTTTCCCCCAGAACTGATGTCACACTTCTCTAGGAATTGCCATAGAGTTTCCAGTGATTACTAGAGAGGACTGATTGTTTCAGAGGATAGCTATGTTGATCTGCAATAGAACAGCTAGATGGGAGTCCAGTAGCACCTTAGAGACCCACAAGATTTTGAGGGTATAAGTCTGAGCCTTGAAAGCTTATTCCCAAAAAACATGTTGATCTCTGAGGTGCTACATCTAGAGAGGACTGTTGTCACTTCCCATTCTTTTCCCCCTGGAAGTGACTCATGCCATCTCTAACGGTGATTTTTTAAAAAAAATTATCATGCCAGCTGCTATTCTATCCATCAAACTGTAAATGAAGTAAATACATAAAACAAATGTCTGAGGAAGGCGGAAGGTAAGGAGGGATAACTCTTGCATAATCCCAAGGGTTATCTCACTTCCTTTTCATTTTCTGGGTTGCAGGTATGCAAACAAGTTATATGATGGTGGGCTTAAGTCTGTAGTCCAATGAGAATACATCGATTTCTTATTCCTCATAGTTGAGGGTTGTTGAGGATGATATTATTCTCAGGGTGCTCTCTGGCACTTTCTGCTTAGTGCTCTAATGGTGATAGTAGGGAGTTATTTCTGTTATAACCTACAAGCTTCATCTTTTCTACTTTTGAAACTGGTGGAACTAATAAAATGAAGATATATTTGTTTGTGGAAGTCTGAAGATAGCTGTGAGGAGGAGAAATGTTCCAATACAGGCTAACCATATAACATGCTTAAAAAGCTTTGACAACGCTGCCATGAAAATTCACACCAAGCTTGCTTTTCTTCCATTTCATGCTACTGTTTATATAATACCCGGCTGCTGCACTTTCTGTAAACCTTTCCTACGCACAGACAGAAGTCAAGGTCAGGCAGTTGTCTGAAGCAATATAATGAAAACAGACATGGGTGTTCTAAATGACAGGTTGTCAGATGTTATGGATATTTGTTTTATGGACGTGGGAGTGTGTGTGTGTTGGAATCTAGTAGAGTCATGAGTGTCAGGGGGGGCACAATGTACACATACAGGTCACAGAAGAAAACAGGATCCAGATTTAGAAGCTAACATATGCTGCTGTTGCTAGGCATAGATAACTGAAAGCCTAAAATGCTCGGATATGTTTCTATTTACTCAGCTTAAATTTAAAGGTCTAGACAGTTTTGTTCATTGTGTGCAAGGTTCAGTGGGAAATCTTCAGTAAAAAAGAAAGTTTCCATGCCCAAAATATTAACCCTGAGATTTTTTTTGAAGGACTTAACATAAGAACATAAGAGAAGCCAATGGTGGATCAGGCCAATGGCCCACCCAGTGGCCAAAAATACCAGGTGCCATCAGGAGGTCCAGCAGTGGGGCCAGGACACTAGAAGGCCCCCCCACTGTTGTCCCCCAAGCACCAAGAATACAGAGCATCACTTGCCCCAGACTGAGAGTTCCTATCTATACCTTGTGGCTAATAGCTTTTTTATGAGGAACACCCAAATGCCAGGACTGTGTCTCTCATTGTCAAATGCAAACAACTTATAATGTGGTCCATGAGCCGGGACTCTATATGCCTCCTGTTTTTCCTGGTTGCCAGAGATAGCAAAAATCAGGAGGCGGGGTACATCTGGTATGCTGTGCTCAGCTTAGTTGGTCACTTGTTGTAAAGGATTGTCCATTAAAGGATGGTGTTTGTCAAGCACATATTTGCTAGGTCCATGTGCAAAAAGCCTATACTTAAAAAAAAAGTGAAAGCCAAATTCATGAAGTGGTGGGGATGAGGTCAGAGAAGTTGACTATTTGATGAGAAATATGTCTAATTCCTATACACCTCAGAATTTGCTGTAGCTGTATGATTCATTATTTGCAAAATGTTACATTAAAACTGTTAACCTAGCAAAGGTTTTAAAGGTTTACAGTATAGGGAACAGACCTTATTAGACCCTCCCCATGCCAGTGAAGTCATGCAGGGATTATAGGAGTAGCTGATTCCCCACTTTATCGGGCATATCTTGTATACCCCAAATGCCTACCTGGTGTGTTTTTGTGAGGCTTCTGCTCCAAGTAGGCAAGGATCAGATCTTTGTTGATGAAACACAGTTCTTTATTTCCAGGTTCTACATTGGTACAGGTTCTCGGATTATTGTCAGAGATAACGTATACAATGGAAGCAGGTCTAATATACCCTCCCGAACAATTCGAATTGCCCATAGGTAACCAATCAACAGGGGGGGAAAACCGCGGGCAAAAGGTTCCCTGGCTGTTTGCTTCCCACAGGAAAGAAGGTGAGGTGTGAAGCAGTAAATTTCCCTTCCCAAACCAGACCCCTCAGATGTAACCATCTTCACATAACAAATGCCTTCCTCAAGGCTTTCGCATGTTGATAAGAACTGGTCCCTGTCCTCCCATCAGGGATGAAAGGAATGCGCAGGCAGGAGGGTGAGAGGCCCATTGTTCCCAGGCTTTGAAGTCACCATTCTCCCGGACAAACAGTTACATAGACCAGGCCTGGTCAGAGCCATAAACTCAGGGTCACATAGCATACGTTCACATGGGTCAAACTAATAAGCACTAGATATGAGTAACTAGTTCATAAAGGGACAGGCTTGCATAGCTTAGCAAAGTCATGTTACAATACATAGCATTAATTCCCAGAACCCTTGTTAGAATCCGCAGATTCTGACACACTGCCACCCGAAAAATCAATCTACCCCGGCTTATCTGGAAATTTATTATGAAAAGCTTTAACTAATTTAGGAGCATGAACATTTTCAGAACGAACCCATTCATTCAGTTCCGGACCAAAGTCCACCCACTTTACTAGATACAGCAAGCGGCCCCTATGCATTTTAGAATCAAGGATTTCAGAAATCTCAAAATGGGACGCCCCCCCCCCCCCCTTCATCAGTGGAGGAGGAGTCGGAGGAGTTGGATGCCATGCATTCGGCCCAGGATTCTTCTTCAACAAGCTGAAATGAAAAACAGGATGCACAGAACTCAGTGACTTAGGCAGTTCCAGTTCAAAAGACACATCAGAAATCTTTCGCAACACTTTATAGGGGCCGACATACTTCCACCCCAGTTTTCTGCTGGGTTGCAATCCATGTATATTTTTCGTGGACAGGTAGACCGAGTCCCCTGGCTGCAGGTCCCAGCCCTCTGCCCTGCCACGATCTGCATACTTCTTGTAATCCTCTTTAGCTTTATCCAGAGTCTTAGCAATCAGCGGCCATGAGTCTTGCAGATCTGCCCACCAACGTTTAAAGTCTGAGGGGGAGGTGTCTGCCGTTTCCTCTATGGTGGGTAGGGGTTTTCCTTCGAAGCCTCCCACAGCCATGAAAGGGGATACACCCGTGGATGAATGAATAGCATTATTATAGCTATATTCTGCAAACGGCAGTAACTCCACCCAATTGTCCTGATGGTAGTTAGTGTAACATCTCAGGAACTGCTCCAGGATTTGATTAGTTCGTTCGGATTGGCCATTGGTCTCGGGGTGGCAACCCGAGCTCATGGCGGGCTCAATGTCCATCAGACCCAAAAGCTCCCGCCAGAAGTTGGCAACGAACTGGCTGCCCCGATCGGATACCACACGCCTGGGGAAAGCGTGTAATCTGATCACGTGGTTGAAAAATGCTTTAGCTAGCCCTTTGGCGGTGGGTAACTGCTTGAACGGGGTGAAGTGGGCTTGCTTCGAAAACATGTCTACCACCACCCAAATAACCGTTTTCCCTTTCGAGGGTGGCAGGTTGGTGATGAAGTCCATAGCTATCGCTTCCCATGGGCTAGAGGGGGTGGGCAAAGGATGCAACAGTCCTGGGACTTTCCCTCCCCTCCTTTTGCACATCAAACATGTTTGGCAGGCAGTAACAAAATCCGACACATCCTTGCGCATGCGTGGCCACCAGAATTGTCTTTGAACTAAGTTAAGCGTTTTTAAGAACCCAAAGTGTCCTGCCAGTTTTGATGAATGACAAGTTAGCAATATGTCTTTTCTTCTGGCCTGAGGTACCACGAGCTTGTCCTCATGATACCAGCATTTATTTTCACGGAGGGAACATTCCTCTATGCTTCCTAATTCCTCGGCTTCTTCCGGGGAGTAGTCCCCCCCCATTTGTCCACCCACGATTCTACCGCTGCCTGTTTGCTTTGGCTTCGGGTAGTGACAGCTCCTCCCAGCTGTTGGAGGGAAAACACGGAGTTGAACACTTCTTCCTTTTGACTCTCGTGCTGGGGCAATCTGGACAGCGCGTCTGCTAACGAATTTGCCCGCCCAGGAAAATGCTTGAGCACGAAATTAAATTTTGAGAAAAAATCGGCCCATCGGAGTTGCTTGGCATTTAGGGACCTCTGGGTGCACAGAGCCTCTAGGTTTTTGTGATCAGTCCAAATTTCAAAAGGGGTTTGCGCTCCCTCTAGCCAATGCGACCAGGTGGTTAGGGCCAGTTGTATGGCAGCGGCCTCCTTGTCCCATACCGACCAATTCCTCTCTGTCTCGTTAAATTTTTTTGATATATGAGCCAGAGGGTGTAATTTATTATCCAGTCCCTTCTGTAGTATGGCCCCTCCCATGGCTACATCGGAACCGTCTACATGAATTACAAACTCTTTAGTCTCATCGGGGTGGGCCAGGATGGGCTTTGAGGTAAACAGGGTCTTGAGAGTCTCGAACGCTTTTTGGCAATCCTCAGACCAGGCTATCCTCTCCCCAAGCCTCCCTGCTTCCGGGCCCCTATCTTTGGTTTTGAGGAGTTCAGTTAGCGGGAGAGTGACCGTGGCAAAGTCTTTCAGGAAGGTGCGGTAAAAGTTACAAAATCCTAACAGACTCTGCAGCTGCTTTCTTGTTCGGGGCACCTCCCATTGCACTACCACCTCTACCTTGGCGGGGTCCATTTCCAACCCTTTCTGGGAAATGTGGTACCCTAGAAAGTCCACTGAATCTCTATGGAATTCACATTTCGACAGCTTAGCATACAACTGGTTTTTTAACAGCGTAGACAGCACTTCTCGGACCAATTTTACATGCTCCTTCTTATCAGCAGAATAAATCAAGATATCATCTAAGTAACATAACACCCCCTTGAATAAATGCTTGTGTAGTACTTCATTTATCAAGCTCATAAAGACCCCCGGCACGCCACTTAATCCGAACGGCATCACCAGGTATTCGAACTGCCCCAATGGTTTGTTAAAGGCAGTCTTGAATTTGTCCCCCTCCCTGATGCGCACCCGGAAGTATGCATCTCGAAGATCCAACTTAGTGAACACCTTCCCTTTGGCTGCTTCTGTTAGCAGGTCCTTGATAAGGGGGAGGGGGTAGGCGTTGGAAGCTGACACTGCGTTTAAACCCCTGTAGTCCGTGCACAAGTGTAGCCCCCCGTCCTTCTTTTTCCTGAACAGAACAGGGGCAGCGAAGGGGGACTTGGCCGGGCAGATGAAGCCTCGCTCCAAGTTCTTGTCTAGGAACTTCCTTAGCTCCTCCCTCTCCGAGGGGCTCATGGAGTAGAGTTTTCCCTTTGGCAACTTTTCTCCTGGGATCAACTCTATGGCGCAGTCCGACAGCCTGTGAGGGGGCAGTTCATCCGCCTCGGATTCACTGAACACCCCCATTAAGTCGCGATATTCCCTGGGAACGGTGGAAGGCGCCAGGGTGAGCGCTGCCGCTTGGAGTGGTGCCGGGGGGCCTGATCCCCATCCCGAGTCCCATTTATGGTTGTGGCACTTCTCGTCTACCCACGAGATTTTCCCCTCGCTCCATTTGATGTAGGGGTCGTGGGAGCTTAACCAGGGGCTTCCCAACACCATGGGGAACTGGGTGTTGGGGGTGATGATGAAAGCTCTCCTCTCCCAATGTTCCCCATTCCCCACTATTAATCTCTCAGTCTCTGCCATACATGCCTCTTTCATTTCCAACCCATCCATTTGGGTAAACGTAAGTGGCTCCCCCAACGGGGTGACTTTGGGGCCTAGCCCATCTACTACTAAGGGGCTAATCAGGTCCCGAGCACACCCTGAGTCAATTAGGGCACGTACTCGGACGTGAGTCCCAGTCCCAGATGCTATTACAGTCACTACCATATACAGTAAGGGGCCAGGGATGCTCACCGGGGATGGTGCGTAGTGGATGGGGACCTGCAGTTCTGCACCGCTCACTGCAGGCCGTTGGAGTTTCCCGACATTGGCGCTTCCATCAGCTCCAGCTCTCCCTGCTCACTTGCGGCCCCTTCCAGCTGTAACGCCCGGGGCTTGAACAAGGTCTTCCCTTTGCTCGGGGTGCTCCCGGCTACCAGAGTGGAGGTCTTGGGGACTTTTCCGCCGCCGCGGGGGCACGCCGAGGTGAAGTGACCGCTCTCTCCGCACCTCATGCAGAGCCCTTGTTTGAACCGGGAATCCTGGATCTCTTGGACGCTCAATTTGGGCTTCACCTTCTGGGCAGCTTTTGCTTGGGCAGTCGCTGAAGTTCCCATTTTGATGAGGGTGAAGCGTTCCTCCACATCTGCGGCCGCTCTCATCCAGGTGGCTAACGAGCCCGGTCTTCCCCCTCGCAGTACCGTCTCGTACACCTCAGGGTTGAGACCTTCCCTGTATTTTTCGATGAAGAGGTCCTGGGTCCAGCCACGGATTTTAGCTGCTATGCGCCGGAACTTGTCGGTGTACTCTCTCACTGAGGACTGCCCCTGGGTCAGCTTCCGCAACTGGTTCCGAGCCTTCTCTTCTCCCAAGGGGTCCTCATAGTGTTGCCTGAGGGCCCACATGAAGTTGTGCACCGAGCGTAATTCAGGCCCGGGGGCGTTGTGCAGGCTCACATACCAGTCGCTGGCTGTGTCCCTCACCTTGGACCCGATGTAGCCAATCCGGTCCCTCTCGGTGGGGTAGAGATGGCCCCAGGTGTCTAGGAACCGCTCGATTTCTATCAGGAAGAACCGCAGTTTCTCGGGGTCCCCATCGAAAGTAGCCGTCAACAGATCGGTGGGGGCCTGGTGGATCATCAGCCCTGCTGGCACCTGGGGGTGCCAGTGCGGGTACGGGAACCGGGCGGGGGACGGGCTGTGGGACCTGCTGCGGCACTTGTTGCGGGACGACTCCCACGGGAGCTCCCACGGGGGGAGCTAAGGACTGCGGGGCTCCCCCTCCTGGGGCTCCGGCCCCTCCTGGGGCTGGGCGGGCGGCTTGCATAGTCGTCAGGGCGTCGTGGAACTGGTACTGCAGGTCGAGGGCTATTTCTCGCAATTCCACGGTGAGTTGCAGCCGTAAATCTCCCATCATACGATCTAGGGTCTCGGTCTGGTCTTCCCCGTAGAGATCTGGCCCGTAAGGTGCGCCTCTCTCCTCTTCCAGGGGCGGGGGACGCCAGTCTCCTCCGTAGATCGTCTCTCGCTCGTCTCCCAAAAAGCTCGGCTTCCCGTACTCGGTGCGATCTCCTTGGATCGAGACCCGTGCCCCCTTCCGATCGTGCACCCACGAGTCTACGGTCCCACGACCAAAATTGCTCCATGAGTACCTCGGGGTCACGCTCTGATGAGGAGGTGGTCATGGGATGTAGTAAGCCCCCTGAGCCGTAGTCACTGGCACTTCGGGCTCCCCACCGCTGCCTCCACCACCGGCACCCTGGTCCGCCGGGGTCACCGGTTGATCTTCGGTTGTAGGGATGGGAAGAGTACCATCGTCCGACATGGTCAGGAATGGCCAAGTCCCAGTCACAGATCTCTGACAATCTGTGAGGCTTCTGCTCCAAGTAGGCAAGGATCAGATCTTTGTTGATGAAACACAGTTCTTTATTTCCAGGTTCTACATTGGTACAGGTTCTCGGATTATTGTCAGAGATAACGTATACAATGGAAGCAGGTCTAATATACCCTCCCGAACAATTCGAATTGCCCATAGGTAACCAATCAACAGGGGGGAAAAACCGCGGGCAAAAGGTTCCCTGGCCATTTGCTTCCCACAGGAAAGAAGGTGAGGTGTGAAGCAGTAAATTTCCCTTCCCAAACCAGACCCCTCAGATGTAACCATCTTCACATAACAAATGCCTTCCTCAAGGCTTTTGCACGTTGATAAGAACTGGTCCCTGTCCTCCCATCAGGGATGAAAGGAATGCGGAGGCAGGAGGGTGAGAGGCCCATTGTTCCCAGGCTTTGAAGTCACCATTCTCCCGGACAAACAGTTACATAGACCAGGCCTGGTCAGAGCCATAAACTCAGGGTCACATAGCATATGTTCACATGGGTCAAACTAATAAGCACTAGATATGAGTAACTAGTTCATAAAGGGACAGGCTTGCATAGCTTAGCAAAGTCATGTTACAATACATAGCATTAATTCCCAGAACCCTTGTTAGAATCCGCAGATTCTGACAGTTTTGCATCTTTCTGCATGGTTGGAACTAAAGTCAGATGCACACCATACAAGTTATACCTCCTTCTATATGCCAGTGACATCATTAGCACAAACTGAACCATGAACCTATACAACCCAGGAGGTTGGTTCACAAACCAATCTAAACAACTGAGTGGCCAGGAGCACCCTGCTCCTGGCCACTCAGCTGTTTTGGTGGCATTTGCAGGAAGGAGAAACCGGGGGTTTAAACTCCTGCTTTTTGCTCCCCAGGAACCTCCATGAACTGCCTTAAAAGTTTATGGAGGTTCGTGGCCGGGCTGCAGTTTGCAAACTTCAGTTTCTGAACCACAAACTGGCCAAAATTCATCACAAAGAAAAGTTCATGAACCAGTTCATTCCCATCCCTAGTATGCAGTAGTCAGGCAGGTCCTACAATATGTTTTGATCCTCTAAGCATGTATAGCAATGTAGCTTTATTTGGGGATTATTTTTGCAGCTGTTCCTCCTCCTCCTCCTCTTCTAAAATAATCACTGCATAGTTCTAATTTGGAAATAGCATTTGGGCAATGTTGCTGTACTAGAAAAGACAAACATTTGTCTGTGGAATATATTTTGTTCACAAAGGAAGTGTAATCAAATAGTGCTTTTCTCTTTCCATGCATATCGGGGAATGCAAGAAAAATTGTGTGTGTATGTGTTCCGATATATTAAAGAACTGAAACCAGAATAGTATATTTAACAGTGGCAAAAATCAGTGAAAGATACAAGGGACTATATTCTGAAGAAAACCTCATTTAAGAATATATATATTGTAATTAAGTGCGTGGACTCTAATCTGGGAGAACCGGGTTTGATTCCCCACTCCTCCACTTGCACCTGGCTGGATGACCTTGGGCAAGCCATAGCTCTGTACCAGCTGGTCCCTCAAGGACAGCTTGGGAAAGAGCTCTCTCAGCCCCACCTACCTCACAGGGTGTCTGTTGTGGGGAGGGGAAGGGGAAAGGAGTTTGTAAGCTGCTCTGAGACTCCCTTGGGGAGTGGAGGGCGGGGTATAAATCCAATCTCTTCTTCTTCTTCTTCTTATTTCCTAGAGCTACCTAGAAGTAACAAAAGTGGCTCTAGCAAATGACAAAAAATCTATAGTAAGTTACCCTTGTCACTTCTGAATAGCTCCAGGAATCATTGGGAACTCTATGGTCACAACTTCTGGTAAGTAGATGAGGCCTTATTTTTCTTTTAATTTTTTCTCCCCAGGATGTTCCACTACACCCTTGTACAGAAACATGTCTGTATGAAAAGCACAGTGCACTGATTTCACGGTTAAGAAAGAATACTTTTCTTTTTAATTTTTCTCCCCAGGACGTTCCCCCCACCCCCATGTAAAAACATGTATGTATGAAAAGGAGAATGCATTGAGTTCACTGTTAAGAAGGAATATGTGAAGCAACCTGCTGAACAACCACAAATATGTCAGTTAACAGATGGCACTACCTACCCAATGTAACAATATTTCACTGGGGTTCCAAGATAGCTGAGGCATATTCTGGCAGCCAGGAAAAAAATGAACCATTAAAGAATAAAGTTTAAGACCCTTCCTGATAAAATCAAAGCATCTAAATGCCTCTTATAGCTATATCACTTCCCTCTACTTTCTCTGATCAATTTACTGTTATGGCAAGATCTAGGCTCCCGAGTCCCCGGCAATGCCGTGGGGCTTGGGAGCCAATTTGCCGCTGAGGAGGAGGGTGGGGCAGATGACTGGTTGCGATGCTTTGCGCCACAATGGCGGGGGCAGGCACCAGCCTTATAGGCAAGGACCCACCCCCGCCTTCTCAGTTGCGCCTCGTGCTCGGCTGAAGACAGGCCGTTCTGCTCTGTCCAGAGCCAGTCGGGCCTGCTAGCCTTGGGGCCTTGGTGCCGGCGGTGGCTGAAGTGTGGAGGAGGCTTCCTCTGTGGCCTCTTGAGAGGCGCAGTGGCGTGCACTGCTTCGCAACGGTGGTTCTGGCGAGCTGCAGCCCAGCCGCGGGTCACAGGGCTTCAGTGCAGGGCTAGCGTCCTTGCCGGCGCGGTGGCGCATTTTTTCCCCTCCTTCCCCTCTGCTGGGCACTGAGGCAGTTTGCCTCCATGCGCGGGAGGTGGCGGTGGCAGCGGACCCCCCCGGCGAGGCAGTTGGAGGAAATCTCCCTCTCTTGGAATTGGGCTGGTCTGGGGGTGATAGGGGTTTGCTGCTGAGCCGGTGTCCTTGCCGGCGCGGTGGGGGTGTTTTTTCCTTACGCTCCATTGGGGCGCTTGGGTGGCTTGTCTCCTTGTGCAGGCAGTGGTGGTGGCAGCGTTCCCCCCCCCCCCCCCGGGACACAGATAGCTAGCTTCCTGCCCTGGGGTATTCCTTCAGGCGGTGGCCAGGATATTATAGGCCGGGCAGTGGGATTGGAACTCCTCTGGCCAACAACCTTTTTTCATTTGTGTTGAGGTAGTGATTGGGGGCGAGTTCCCCCCCCCCCAGGTATTTATTTTATGGAGGGTTGTGTGCTTGGGGACAGGGGCACTGGGTGTTGGAGTTCATTTGGGCCATTATTAGGCCCCTCCCACCTACCCCCTTCCCCCCCTTCCAGAAGTAGCTTTCATTTTTCTGGTTCTTGCCAGGAATAGCTTTCATTTTCATTTCTCTGGTTTTTGCCAGGAGCAGCTTTTGTTTTAGGGCTAGCCCCTGTAGTATAGCTATGGCCCCTAAAAAAGGCCTAGGGTCTTCTAAAGGTAAGGGGCCTGCTCCTAAGTGGCCAGTTCCACCGCCCACCCCTGTTTTACCAGTTGAGCCAGGATCATCTGATGATGAAGGAGACCCGGTTAATGCAGCCATTTTGGCTCATTTAGCAACGCTTGAGCAGCAGTGAAAACAGCCCTCTGAGGCTAATGCAAGCCCTCTGAGGCTAATGCAAGCCCCTCAGGGGCCAAAAAGGGTAAATCTAACCGGGTCTCTTCTTTTCAGGTGAAAGTCTTGGCTCACCTGGCTATGCTGGACGACGGTCAAGCCAGAGGGGCATCCATGTCATTAGATGCGGGTGACCAACAGGAGGAAGGCGCTCCAGGCCAGCAGTTGGAGTGGTTCAAGGGACCAATGCCTGGGTCTGGTAAGTCCAGGCAATGCATAGAGAAGGCCTGAGGGTGGCTGTGGGGGTCCAGTCTCCCTGGAGCCTTGGGGAAGGCATCCACACTGGGCTCATCGCCACCCAGAGATAGTGGGTTGTGTCCACACACTTTAGGGTGTGGGTGTGGCATTCACCCAGTGCCATGCCAGTGCACACAGTCTGGATGGATGGGGTGGTCAGTGCCAGCACATGGGGGACAGACGTGTGAACAGGTTCCGGCTCGGGCCCTGCCCAGTGGGGATTTGGTTTTGCCCCTTGGCGACCAACTGTTCTCTGCCACCAGGGATCGAATACTAAGGGGTGATTACATAGACGTCTTCACCCTTTTATTTAGGGAATTGGAAAAGAAAGATAAGGAGGATCGTGATGAGTGGGACAAGGAGCGCATTAAAAAGCATAGGGCTGATCAGTGTTGGCCAAATTGGTTCCCAGGCTTTTTGATTTATACTGGCATTATTGTCCGGTCCCAGCCATTGCAGTATATGGCTATAATATATAAAGCTTACATGGGGTTTGTTGGATTTGGTTGGTTGGAGTACGATGAGGGTTTCTGCATGCAGGCCGCCATGAACCCATCTTTGAGGTGGGACCAGATTCGCCCCCCCTTGTGACTCCAGCATGTGTCCCTGGTGCAGCCTGTGCCGGGCGATCATTCAGATAGTGGCCATGTGGTTCACAGGTTGACTGGGCCTCCCGGTGCTAAGGGAACGGCTAGCCAGGGTTTTCAAAAACGCCCTCTTTGTTGGGAATTTACCTCTCAAGGCATGTGTAGCAGGAAAGTGTGCTCCTTTCGGCATGAATGTCCCTTGTGTTCAGGCCCCCACCCCCTCTCAGGCTGCCCCAGGCCAGATCGGGCTCACGGGGTGGTAAGCACCCACCAGGCGGTAGCAGGCTGCAGGGTGCGGCTGACAAAGGGGCCTAGTCCCATTAACATAGCTGTTTTGGATCGCATGCTTCGAAATTACCCCAATGAGAGTGACAGGCAGTATTTATTGGAAGGTTTTAGTTTTGGCTTTAGAATTCCCTATTAAGGGGACAGGAAGCCTTATTTCGCTCCTAACCTAAGGTCTTTGGTGGGGATGGAGCATGTAGTGCGGCTGAAGATAAGGAAAGAATGTGAAGAAGGTTGGGTTTGGGGGCCTTTTGTGACCCCTCCGGTTCCTAATTTATGGGTGTCCCCCTTGGGCGTTGTCCCAAAGAAGGTGGTGGGTAAGTATCGACTCATCCACCACTTGTCCTACCCACATGGGGCCTCGGTGAATGATGCCATACCTCATGAGCTGTGTCCCATTCAGTATACATCATTCGACCAGGCCATGAGGGTGGTACGTAGCTGTGGACGGGGCGCTGAGCTGGTGAAGTGCAACATCAAGTCGGCCTTTTGCCTCCTCCCTGTCCACCTTGGGGACTTTGAGTTGTTAGGTTTTGCCTTCGAAGGGGCGTTTTATATGGACAGGGCTCTCCCGATGGGATGTTCAGTGTCCTGTTCAGCATTTGAAAAGTTTAGTTCTTTCTTAGAATGGTCCCTGTGCTTTCGCACTGGCCAGCAGAGCATGGCACACTACCTTGATGACTTTTTATTTGTTGGGCGCACGGGTACCGGCAACTGCCAATTTCTCCTCGAGTCCTTTGTTCGGCTGATGGACGAATTGGGAATCCCACTGGTGCATGAAAAAACGGAGGGCACTGGTGCATGAAAAAACGGAGGGTACTGGTATTTTTAGGAATAGAGATAGATACGGAACGGCAGTTGTGTAGGCTGCCATTCGAAAAGCTTCAAGACCTGTGATGCTCTATAGCTTCAGTGTCTGCCCTTAGAAAGATTTCTTTGCTGGAGTTACAGCATCTAGTGGGCCACCTTACCTTTGCCTGCAAAGTGGTGGCCCCAGGCAGGGCATTTGTTTGTCGCCTTTGCGATGCCATGGCTGGCCTGTGCCGGCCTCATCATAGAACCAGGGTAACTCATGGAATCTGGCAAGATCTGTTGGTGTGGCTGGAATTTTTGGAGTCCTATAACGGGGTTTTCTTTTGGTGGGAAGATTTATTGGTTGAAGCTGAGCTGCAAGTTGCTTCTGATGCAGCTGGGTCCTCCAGTTTTGGTGTTTATTTCAGGGGACATTGGTGTGCCGAAGATTGGTCAGTGGGTTGGTTCCAGGCAGGTTGGGTTAAATACCTGACCTTTTTGGAATTCTTCCCGATTGTGGTTGCTGTTCGGTTGTGGACGTTGGACTTCGCAGGGCGCACGGTTCATTTTTGGTGTGACAATCTCGGCACAGTTCAAGTTATTAATTCATTAACTTCCAGATTGGCGTGGGTTATGGCACTGGTTAGGGTCTTCACTTTGGTTTGTTTGAAGCATAACATATTGTTCAAAGCACGACACGTTCTGGGAGTTAGTAATGGGGTTGCGGATGCTCTTTCCTGTAAACAGAGAGAGCGGTTCTGCCAGTTGGCTCCAGAAGCAGACCTCTTCCCAGTAAGGATGCCAGTGGGTTTTTGGGAGATTGGCAGGCTGAAGCAGACAGGGCACTCGGCTTAGCTCTGGCCCCATCAACTTGAAAAGCTTATAAGCGGGCAGGTCAGGATTTTGTCTCCTTTAGACATTTAGTGGGTTTGGCACAAGTTTGGCCTATTCCTATTCAGTTTTGTGTTGGTTTTTTTTAAGAAGGAAGGGTTTGGCTGTCAATTCTATAAGGGGCAAGCTGGCCTCCCTGGCTTTTGCCAGCAAGTGTCAGAATCTGCAGATTCTAACAAGGGTTCTGGGAGCTTATGCTATATTTGGTAACCTGTCTATGCTATCTGTTTCTGTATTAAGTATGTAATCGTGCCTATTGCTTATTCAGCTTGACCACTGTGAGTGTATATTCTGTGACCCTGGATTTATGGCTCTGACCAGGTCTGGTCTATGTAACCGTTTGCCCGGGAGAGTGGCGACTTCAAAGCATGAGAACAATGAGCCTCTCACCCTCCTGCCTCCGCATTCCTTTCCTCCCTGCTGGGAGGACAGGGACCAATTCTTATCAACGTGCGAAAGCCTTGGGGAAAGCGTTTGTTATGTGAAGATGGTTACATCTGAGAGGCCTGGTTTGGGAAGGGAAATTTACTGCTTCACACCTCACCTTTCCTGTGGGAAGCAAACAGTCAGGGAACCTTTTGCCCGCGGTTTTTCTCCCCTAGTGATTGGTTACCTATGGGCAATTTAAATTGTTCGGGAGGGTATATTAGACCTGCTTCTATTGTATACGTTATCTCTGACAATAATCCGAGAACCTGTACCAGTGTAGAACTTGGAAATAAAGAACTGTGTTTCATCAACAAAGATCTGATCCTTGACTACTTTGCACAGAAGCCTCACAGCAAGGCTGCAGGTCATGTTGATCATACATGCGATTTCAGGATTAGGAAGACCAACCGGAAGGTTGGTCACGTGAGTTCCCACCTGTGCAAGATAGCAGGGAGTCGCTGACCCCTGCGGTATTAAAAGGCTTGTGGGCTTTATGGCCTCACCTTTGTTCTGATCCCTATGAAGCAGCCCTATTCCATGCGGCAGCATTGGTTGCCTTTTTTGGAGTGCTTCAAGTCAGCGAGCTTGTGGCTGCCTCCAAAGGGGACAGCTCTGGCCGTGCCCTCCAGTTGCATGATCTCTCCTTTATGGGGCAGAGGGTTAAGATGTTGATTCACTAGTACAAGACAGACCAGAAAGGTAAAGGTTTGGAGGTGGAGCTGGGCCAGTGCGAGGATGAGGAGCTCTGCCCTGTTTCAGCGCTTCGACACTACTTGTCTTGGCGTGGGTCTTCTGATGGCGCCCTTTTTTGCCACCGTGATGGTTCTTCACTCACAAAATATCAGTTCTAGTCAGTGATCCAGAAGGCACTGAAAGAGTTGGGCCTACAGGCCTTTCGTTTTGGGACACATTCCTTCCGAATTGGGGCTGCATCCACAGTGGCTGCTATGGGTTATTCTCCGGCCGCAATTCAAGACATTGGCCGTTGGCATTCTCAATGCTATAAAAGTGATGTCAGGCATTGCAAGTTTTAAATTGGTTTAGTTATGTAGTTCTCATTTTAGGTTCAGGTGGCCGGCGAGCGAGAAGACGAGTCCTGATCTGCGGCCACAGTATGGTTTTTTGGGCAGCTCATTGGGCCAAGAGAACTCCTGTTGGTTCTCAGCTGGGGCTCAGTGAATGGGCTGAAATGGAGTGGCTGGGCAGGAGAGGCTTGAGATGGCCTGGTCTCCTCACACTATTTTTCGGGGTGAGGCATTCCCCCCCCCCCGGCATGTGTTGGTTCTCCACCTTGGAGGAAATGATCTTGGCCTGTTGAAAGGCATCACCTTGGTGCTTCAGGTGAAAGCTGATTTGGCTTGTATCCAGGCACAATGGCCAGATACACTTTTTATCTGGTCAGCAATGTTGCCACACCGTGTTTGGCGTGGCTTGGGGGACCCACGGGGCCTGGATTGAGCAAGGCGAAAGGTTAATCACCAGGTAAAGAAGGCCATGGAAGGGGTTCTGGGGCGTTATTTGCCTCACCCCGGATATGGGTTGAGTTAGCCGACCTGTACAGGGATGATGGGGTGCACCTGTCAACCAAGGGCAATGATTTGTTTTTAGAAGACTTGCAGCAAGGGATTAGGGCAGCCTTGGGCTGTTAGATGGCTGCGTTGGCCAAAGCAGAGGCTTGGCCTCGCAAGTGGCAGAGTTATAGGGTAAGGAGAGCAGAACCGGTAAGCACTTCTAGCCAATCCTCATTTGGGATAGGGGGTCATCAGGAACGGGTTTTAGGGTCCAGGGCTGGGAATGTGATCTCGGGTTTTAGGGTCCGGGGCTGGGAATGTGATTTTCCATAGGAATCTCCCGGGTAAGTGCCCCCTGGGGTTTTAGGGCTTCGGGGGTTGGCACCCCCGGGAGGGGACCTGTGTGCTGGGCTGCCAGTCATGGGCCAGAGCAATGGCCACAGACTGGAGCCGGTGACTTGGCCATACCAAGGCCCAGGAGGTTTGCTGATTGACACCTGCCTGGCCAGTTCTCCTCCCAATTAGTTCCCTTGCCGTGGTTGTTTGATAGTTAAATAGTTAATAAAGTGGCCCTTGTTTGATACCAAACACAGTTGTCTGTCTCGTCATTCCAGATTGGGGGGGCAAATATAAGAACTCCATTCTTTCCCAGCATGAATGCATACTCTGTATAGGTATTTATACTTTTTTCCCCCTCAGTAAAGGTAAAAGCAGCAGGAAAATAGCCTGGGTTAAAAGGGTTATGAAGCCCTTTTCCTTGTGCTAGTTTCCTTCAAACTGCAGTGTTAGCAGTTGTGTTTTGTGAATAAAAACCCTATCCATAAGAAATTTGTTTAATAGAACTTCATATAATTCATGGGTCTACCACCAGCTGAATGACAGCTACCGAGGGTGCAAGCATAAGCTGTCTCCTCAGAAGTAAGTTTAGTTTAATTCAGTAGGATCTACTACCATGAAAATGTTCTTAGGGCTGCATGCTAAGGCTTAGATAAAGTCTCAGAAGAAGATCATGGCTAATGTAAAAACAATGCAAGGCAGGAAGAAGAGAGTTCTTTCATTTGAACCAAGGAGAACCAAACTGCTGGCATTTAATGTCAAAAAAGTGTGAGATCAATGAAAATGACAACCTGTCAGGTCTTGAACAGAACTTACTCCCAACAACACTCTCTTGGCAGTGATTTGTTTATTGAAAGGTGAAGAGGTTTCAAGCATAGACGAATCTGTGTCAGAACTGCTGCATTGGATGCCAGTTCCCTTATTATACATAAATCAAATGACCCCCCCCATGAGTGACCAGTCCAATCACACTTTTACTTCCAGCCCTCCAAAACTACAGTTAGCCCTCCTCCAGCACCTGTAAGCATTTGTTTATATTATTAAGCAGTGCCTAGTACTTCAAGGTCAACCATGCATTCTCCTCACTGTAGGGAGGCCCCACTTACATGCAGTTACAAACTAGTGCAACTCAGAGCAAAGCAGCAACACACACACATGCTCACATGTCATCATGCTGGGCACATTGTCAGGGTGATGCTCTGGTAATTGCTCTAAAATTCTATGGTACTATAGAGTTTTCAGGGGCGACTATAGAGCATCACCCGGCGACGTGCCCAGCATGATGATGTCACTTCTGGGTGACATCATCATGCCGGGCATGTTGGCCTGATTGGGGCACTTTGGAGGTGGGGTTCCCCACACCAGCCAGATTCAGACCGGCAGATTGGGGACCCATTTAGCAGGGGAATCCCTGCCCCCGGGGGGATTTGGCAGCCCTATCACATACCCCCCCCCCAATTCCCAGCTGAATGAAACAAGACAGAAACTGAAGACATAGAGTGGAAAAATACATGGCAAACAAGGCCTGAGTTTGACACAACCCAGTGTGTCACAACAGTAAAAAAAGGCAAATTCTCTGCCATGGACTATTAGGGTAAGGGACTAGAAATAAGACAGCCAGTGCCAGGAAGCAACATCAAGGGCAACATCCTGTACGCTGTGTTTTTGGCCCTCTGGAGTAACAGGTTGGCCACTATGTGAGAAATGATGCTGGACTAAATGGACCACTGGTCTAATCCATCAGGGCTATCCTTACGTTCTCATGATCTCTATGTGACTTGAGCTGTTTCAAGGTAATAATAATATCATACATTTCCCCTCATATAATCCTCCTCATCTCTCCTTAAATCTCAGTTCACATAGTGGCTACCCCCCGTATTAATTATAAAACTAGCAAAACCAAAAAAAAGAAAAAAAATGAATTTGTAAATTAAGCAAAAGAAAGGAAAGCATGTAAAGGACTGAGTATGCTCCTGAAGGCGCAGGATGTTGATGGAGTCAATGAAAGGGAAACTGGGAGAAGGTTCTTGGGAAATCTTGGAGGAGGAGATCATCATTATCATCATCATCTCCTCATGAGGTGCTAGTTCGCCAAGCTGGTGAGGCTTGGGTGCTCCAGTGAAGCAAAGGGCTATGCTATTGGCAGCATAGCTGCACAGGCTCTTCTGCTGGGCAACCAGGGCAGAGGCCAGATGTGCTACTGGAAGCAGGCTCTTCTATAAGGCAATCAGAGCAGGATCTGATCAGCTACTGGAAAACCAGCAATGTCAGAAAAAATGCTCTCGATAACAAAACAGAATCAAAACAGCAATGTTATTTTTTTTAAATCAAGGCCTGAACAGTGTAGACGTTTGAAATGAATGTTTGAAATATGGAAAGAAAAGTTTCTGGGTTCTACCATCACTGAACAGTTACTAGCAGATCAGCACCATTTTATCATGGAAAACAGTTTTTTCACATCAGTAGAGCTAGATGAAATATGGAACAACAGCTACTCAAAGGAAGAACATGAAGAACAAGAAATAAATGAAACCAACCATGAAATAGGCCATAGAAATGAAGTTTGTCTTGAAAGTCCACCAATTAAGAGTGGGATATTGACAATACACCATCAGCTCACCTCTGTACAGGAAGAACTGAAGTCAAAAATCTTAGAGCATATTAACAGGAAAGAAAACAGACAAAGATTACCTGTGCTCAGAACATCAAAGAAAGAACTTGGAAGACTTACTGAAATAGCCCAAGTTGCAGGGAAAAAAATCAAGCAAAGAATTGTTGCAATATCCAAGAAGATCAAGAGGTACAACAGTAGGATTCAGCAATACAGATAAAATGTCTAATTCCAAACTAACCAAGGACAGTTTTACAAATCATTAGAGGGTGATGAAAAAGTAGAAGTAAAATTAGGCAAAGAAAAGACACCAATCTTCTAGAAAGAACTCTGGGACTCAATGAAATACAGTAAAAAAGCCACTTGGATCACAGATGTGAAAAACAAACTGAAAGAAAAGTAAATGTAAGACAATAACTCTGGAAAACCTATTTTTTAAAGAAAGTGGAAAACTGGACGGTGCCTGGAAGATATGAATTCTATGGCTATTGGCTTAAAAAGTCGACAAGTCTTCATCCTTGATTGGTGCAACAACTTAGAAGAAAAAGAAGAAGAGAAGAAGAGAATGGATTTATACCCCACCCTTCACTCACTTGGAGTCTCAGAGTGGCTTACAGACTCCTTTCCCTTCCCCTCCCCACAACAGACACCCTGTGAAGTAGGTAGGGCTGAGAGAGCTCTTTCCCAAGCTGTCCTTGAGAGAACAGCTGGTACAGAGCTATGGCTTGCCCAAGGTCATCCAGCAGGTGCAGGGGGGGGAGTGGGGAATCAAACCCGGTTCTCCCAGATTAGAGTTCGTGCATTTAACCACTACACCAAACTGGCTCTCTTAATTATGTGCTCCGTTCCAAAGCAGTAGAAGTTTGGATAACGACGGCATGACATTTCTCATTCTGAAGAACAAAGAGAAAGGAGCAGTGCCAAGCAACTTCTGCCCCATTACCTGCCTCCCAACAACTTTTAAACTACTGACCGGAACTGTAGCCAACTTCATTCAAGAATATCTACAGCTATATTCAATTTTACCATATGAACAAAAAAGGAATTTTCTGAAAATCCCAAGGCATTATAAATTAATTACTGGTTGATAAAATGGTCTTACAAAATTGTAAAAGACAGAAAACCAACTTGAGTGTTGCTTGGATTGATTACAAGAAGGCATTTGATTCATTCCCTCAGACATGGATCCTGAAAACACTAGAAATGGTAAGCATCAGCAAAAATGTAATAACGTTTATCAAAACTACCACGAGTAGTTGGAACACCAGGTTGATAGTGAATAAAGAAGAAATCGGAACAGTAAATATCAAATGAGGAATTTTCCAAGGAGACTCACTATCACTGCTGCTCTTTGTCATTGCCCTAATACCACTCACAGTCATTCTCAACAGCAAAGGCCTGAGATACCAGCTTTTAAAGACAGGCCCAAAGATTTCACACTTACTGTATATAGATGACTTGAAAATGGAAAGTCATCCTCAGATATTGATCCTTTACTAAATATAGTTCAAATATTCAGCAAAGATATAGCAATGGAATTTGGCCTTGACAAGTGGAGGCAACATGGTAAAGGCAATTAACACATGGGCAGTCTCAGTTCTAAGATCAGCATTATCAAATGGAAACAAGCAGAATTAGTCACAATAGATAGCAAAACTTATAAGATATTGATGATGCATCACTGACTACACTCTAGAAGTGATGTTTATCATCTTTACTTACCAAGAAAAATAGGTGGAAGAGGTGTCCTGAAAGCAGGGCTTTTTTTTGTAGAAAAAGCCCAGCAGGAACTCATTAGCATAATAGACCACATCCAACAGCAGAAACTCATTAGCATATTAGGCCACACTGCTGACAGTGCAGCTCATTAGCATATTAAGAGGACTGGGAAAGCACAGGGCAGGCATGGGGAGGGAAAGAAAGGTATTTTCAGTGTGCCTGGGTTCCCTGCCTGCCCTTTTCCAGTTGCCACATGTCAGCTAGAGAAGGGAAGGCAGAGAGAGGCTTTTCCTTGTCAATTTCACTCTCAGCTGACTGGTGGGGAGTGAAATTGACAAGGAAATAGGATGGGCTCCCCAGAGGTAAAGACAGCATTTTAACATGCCGCCTTTCCCTCTTGTGTGTAACGTGGGGAGGGCAGTGTACTCTGTAGCCACGCATGCCAGAAGTTTTGTTGTAGGTGTGGCCAACTCAGGAGCCAGCCGGTACTCTGTTCCTGTGCATTCCTGCCCCAAAAAAGCCCTGCCTGAAAGTAAAGCAAGCAGTTAAGGAAGAAAAGCGAGCACTGAATGACTACACCAAAAAGAGCAAAGGTTCACAAATTGTAGTTTGTGAACTGAAGTACTGTGATGAACTATCACAAATTTTGGCACAATTTGTGGTGGCTCATGACAGTTCATGAAGAACTTCACAAGAAATAGGTGAGCAGCTGGGAACTACCCACCACTCACCTGTTTGGTTTAAATGGCTCAGAGCTTTCAGATCCATGGGGCTTTTTGTGGGGAGCAGAAAGCAGGGTTTAAATGGAGGTGAAGTGCCTTCCCTGGGTATTTCACCCCCACCATTTACTGGTCTTGGCATGCCATGGCCAGCAGAAAAGAATGAGTGAAGTCCCTGCCTGGGGGCATGTCACCCCGACCTTTCTGCTGGCTGAGGTTTGCTGCAGCCAGCACAAAGGTGGGAGGGAAGTGCCTTCCCAGGGGCATTTGATCTTCACCTTTATGTTGACCATGGCAAGGAGCAGAATTGGCAGGGAGCATAAGCAGCAGACAGCAGAACAAAAGGCTCAGAGCCATTTAAACCTTGCTTTCAGTTCCTTCCCAGGAGCATCTGACCCCCACCTTTCTGAGAGCTAATCGTCACTTTTTCAGAATTAAAATCTGAGACTCCACTCATTTCCCCCTCCCCCCAAGGTTTATATGTAGAGTGTGGCTAAATTTCTGGTGGCTGTAGTAAAATCACCTTGTAATTCTGGTAGCAAAACTTAGGCTTCCTTTTTAGTGTGTGATGGCTCATTGTTTATGACTTTTGTAGTGGAAAGAATAATTAAGAAGAAAACACAGAGTGTGTCAGAAGAATTACCCATCCCCAGAAAAATGTCTAAAATGAGATTTTTATACTCTCACATTATAAGAAGATAAGAATCACTGGAAAAGACAATAATGCTAGGAAAAATTGAAGGCAGCAGAAAAAAAGGGAAGGCCCGGCAGAGGTGGCTGGTCTCAATAAAGGAAGCCGTGGCCTTCAGTTTGCAAGACCTGAACACGGCTGTTAAAGAGAAGACCTTTTTGAAGGTCATTACTTCACAGGGTCGCAATAAGTCAGAAGCAACATTACAGAATATCTCCAGAAAAGTTCACTGTCTATGTGGTTCTGGATGAATTGCTGATCTGGTGGGCCTTCTGATTGTGTATTGCAGGCTTTGGCACCTCTCCTTTCAGAGACAGAACTGTCAGCCTCCTCTGAGGCCAAGTCATGAAACTCAGGATAGAAACATGACAGTATTACCCATCAAAATGGAAGCTTTTTGTATGAAGGCAAACTCTGAACTGTAAATCAATACTTATACTGAATTGGTTAGTGTTAATTTTTAAAATTTTATTAACAAACTCAATATAACTTTACTAATAAAGTAACAAAAAAAACAAAAAAGGGGGGGAACCCTCTATATATAACTAATGTGTACAGTAGTATAACAAAAATATACAACACTATGCAAATCAGTGAAAAATGAATTACCTAAATCTATTTGCTGGGTGCAGGGCAACCAAACTAAATCTAGCTCGTTTATCTTTTTGTAGCTTAAGAAATGTGTTTTGTTATTGATGTTGTGAGCCACACCAAGCCCTGAGGGGTGGGGTATATGTCCAAAAATAAATGAAAATACCCCCCCCCCCAGTCCATTCCTGGATATCTAGAGACATTTCCTATGTCCAGCATCTAGCATAAAGAATTCTAGCTATAGTGATCATGTGTTATGCAATATCCTATTTCTGACTGATTGCAACTCTCCAGGGTCTCAGGTAGAGGTCTTTCATACCACCTACTACTTGATCCTTTTAGATGGAGGTGGCAGGGATTGAACTAAAGCAGAAACTCTGCCACTAAATCCTGCCCACCTTCCTAACACTCTCCTCTATGGATGGATTCTTCTGGCTGACAAAGGTCATTTACTTCTTGCCACACAATCACAGCACATTATTCAGCCCAGCACACAGGGATTTTACTGCTTTATAAAGATGCTGTAACTGTGGTGTGATATCATCTGTGTTGTACTATACCTAGTAAATATACCACATCATAGAAACAAGGGTGGGTTATAATAAATCTCTTATTTCATAGGTATAAAGTCAGAGTTTCAAAGCTTTCCCAATAACCCCATGAAGTCAGTCATGTTAAAATATGGAAGATGAGGGAGGGAAAGAAATAACTGCATGGAGAAAATTGCCATGAAAATTGTGTAAGTCTATCACTCTTGTGAACATTAATTTGTGCAGACCATACCGACATCCCTCTGTGACAATTTGTTCACAAAAAGATTTGCTAAATAAAAACAGGATGAGGCCATCCTAGAGGCTTGAAACCTTGACAGATACCTAAAGGAATCACTCTTTTCTTCTACTTCATCAACATACTTATGTCTTGTCACACTAATGAAAGTATAATCTGTTTGAACTGCTCTGCAGTTGAATTGTGCACAGTCAACAGAACTTTCAACATAATGTTTTAACTCAAATGCAACAAAGGCTTAGTTTATGGCATTCCCCCTCCCTTACTCTGGATTTTCCCTCCACTGCAGTAACTCATTGCTTTTCTTTGTATTTAAATATCGCCAGAGGAAACTTCATACCAATTCTCTGAAGTACGCCTAGGAAAAGAAAAATAGTTGAAGCTTTTGCAAGCACTTTATGGCTATTCTTAGAAATACTTCCAGTAACACAAGTGCAAATAGTTGTTCTCTAGGGCAGGGTGTTGCATTTGAAGTTGACCTGTAATCTTTTCTTCACTTCAGTGCAAATACACATATCTACTGGAGCTAAAATGGCAAAATTTACAGATAGACTCTTCCAGGGAAGTGAACCAGAACTACCTTTCAGTACAAATAAGTATCACTGTGATCTGGTTTTCCCAATCAAGCCGTACTGTTAGCCTGACTGGTCTTTTATTTATTAATATTTGGGGAAATATTAGCTCTTAACAATATACAGCCGGCTTTACGGGATCTTGCCAATGTATACAGAGGCGGCACTAAACTGAGGCTTCTCAAGAACTGACACAGACTCAAGTGAAAGTATAAAAGATATATTGTTTACTGGAAATATAATAAAAGCTTTATAAACAATGTTACAGTGTTACACTATCATTCACACAGTTATACAAAACTAGGAAATTAGGTAGAAATACAGAGACGTTTGCATGAGCAGGGTATTGATGGTTTCCATCGAGGGTGATATTTACCTCTATATGAATCAGAGGAATCCATCTGGAAAACGAAGGAGTCTTCGGGAAGAGGACAAAGGATCGTGGATCTGGACCAGCAGAAAGCCATGTGGCGGACCCCAGTGGTGCACCCAACGGTCTGTGAGGGAGGAAGGAGGACAGGCAAGGGACAGGAACTGGAACTGGAACTAACTTGTGACTCTTGGGGAGCAGCTTTTATTGGGAGGTGGTACCTGAGAGGATGGCAGATATGATGTCATCTCAAGATAGCCTATAGATGGTCCATTCTCTATTTTCATCCACTAAGGGGGTGCTATAGGAGTGGTCAATATTCAGATTTACCTGATGGTCAGGACAGGATGCTGACGTCAGCTGCATCTGGAGCCTGTCTTCTGGATCACAGGAGTGCTGGGCATGGGAAACCGATTCTCAGGAAGCACCCTGCTGCCTTTGCACTCAGGTGTGAAGTCCTTTGATGTAGCAAATGGAAATGAGATCTTGCAGGAGGGGGCATAAGCCTGTGTACGTGCCTGGAGTGTATACCTGTATGGAGTTGCTGATATGAGCCTGTAACCTCATGGCTTTGTGTGTGAGAATGTCTTTGTTCTCTCTGTTCACCTCCCACCTGGAGGTGGCAACCTCAGAAAATGGCTCTCTGACCCTATAGTGTAGGTATCTGTTCCCATCTTCCAACTGGTTAGTGTACTTTCATGTCTCACATAACTGGCATCATAGTCCATTCACTGCTCTCATAAATCATCAGAAAAGTTCATAAGAATGCTGTGCAGGCTTACAGTACTATACAAGAATTAGACTGTAAACTTTGCAGATGACACAGAGTTGTTCAGGGTGGTGATAACCAGGGAGGACTGTGAGGCACTCCAAAGGGATCTGTCGAGGATGGGCGAGTGGGTGTCAGCATGGCAAATGGGGTTCAATGTGGCCAAGTGTAAAGTGGTCACATTGGAGCCAAAAATCCTAACTATAAATACACATTGATGGGGTCCGAACTGGTGGAGACTGACCAAGAGAGAGATCTTGGAGTTGTAGTGGATAGCTCACTGAAAATGTTGAGACAGTGTGCAATTGCAATGAAAAAGGCCAGTGCTATGCTGGGGGTTATTAGGAAGGGAACTGAAAACAAATCAGCCAGTATCATAATACCCCTATATAAATCAATGGTGCGACCTCATTTGGAGTACTGTGTACAGTGCTGGTCACCACACCTCAAAAAAGATATTATAGTGTTGTGAAAAGTGCAGAAAAGGGCAACTAGAATGATAAAAGGGTTGGAACACTTTCCCTATGAAGAAAGGTTGAAGTGCTTGGGGCTCCTTAGCTTGGAAAAACGATGGCTGAGGGGTGACATGATCGAGGTTTATAAGATTATGCATGGGATAGAGCAGGTAGAGAAAGAAATACTTTTCTCCCTTTCTCACAGTATAAGAACTTGTGGGCACTCCATGAAATTGCTGTGCAGTCGGGTTAGAACAGATAAAAGGAAGTACTTCTTCACCCAAAGAGTGATTAACATGTGGAATTCACTGCCACAGGAGGTCATGGCAGCTACAAGCATGGACAGCTTCAAGAGGGAATTAGATAAACATATGGAGCAGAGGTCCATCAGTGGCTATTAGCCACAAAGTAAAGACAGGGACTCTCAGTCTGGGGCAAGTGATGCTTGGTGCTTGATGGGAGGGGGCCCCAGTGGGAGGGCTTCAAGTGTCCTGCCCCCACTGCTGGACCTCCTGAAGCCACCTGGTGTTTTTGGCCACTGTGTGACAGAGTGTTGGACTGGAAGGGCCACTGGCCTGATCCAACATTGGCTTCTCTTATGTTCTTTTGTTCTTAACTCTTTGAGGGACAGGACTCTCCTCCTCATTTTGTCATGAATTCTGCTTTTCCTCCAACCCTTTTCAGAACCTTATGTATCTTTGTGCCATTAGTGCTCAGTATTGGCCAGCAGGAATCGATAAAGGAGACAAGATGACAGAATAACATACTTCTCCTCAGACATATCGTGTGTGGGGGGCAACACAAACAGTACTAGAAAAAGCAAAGTTCTTAGGGAGGCGACTGAAAAACACCTATCCTCCTTTAACATCCTGCACTTCTGCTAGAATAGTAGAGAAGAAGATACAGGGACTTGAGGCACGCTTGTCCACACTCCAGTTTATAAGAAAAGTTGAAGATTTCATGGACAGAATTCAAGAAGTGCTCTTGAGAGGTCAACAGGAGGAGAAGGTATCTCAGCAAATGGAGGAGCATCCAACACAGGAGGAGGACGCATGAAAGAATGTAACCCACAGAAGTAGGAACATCAGGAGACATTCTGAGCCTCTGTTGCTAAGCAGTTGGTTCCAGGATCTCCCCACAGATATTGATTCTGAACCACTGGAGCAAGGGCTACTTCCCCAGCCTCCATGAAGCCTGAAGGAAATTTCTCAGCCCTCCCATGTATGAGAGGATTCCCTACTGAGAGAGATAGAGGCTAAAGTGTGCCAACTGGACTTGCCATCTTGAGAGGTATGCTGTTTATTGGGTGCATGCATCCAGGATGTGAAAGAAAGGGTAAAAATACTCATCAAGCCCATGGATTATTATCCTTTCTTGCTGATCCATGTGGGACAAATGATACTGCCTGGTACAGCCCAGAATGTATTAAAAGAGGTTATGTGGTTCTGGGTAAGAAGGTGAAGGACCTGGGAGCAAAGGTTGTGTTTTCACCAGTTCTTCCTGTCAAAGGCCGTGGTGTAGGAAGGGAAAGAAGTATACTGCAAATAAATGACTGGCTATGTAGATGGTGTCATCAGGAAAGCTCTGGATTGTTTTGAAGATATGAAAACTTGTTAAATAATAAAAATGAATTAAAATCAACAGAAAATCTTAAAAATAGGAACCTGGCCTGAGTTGGTGGGAAAGTGTCAAAATAGAATCAAGATATGCTAAAGATAAACTAATAGGTTTGTTCAGAAATAACAGAAATAGACAAAATATTGTTGTGTACTGATGAGAAACTGATTAAGAAACTGTATGTAATAATGTTAGAGAATAAAACACGGGATGAAATAGTTAAAAACTCTATGGTTAAATGGGCACATAACTTGGGTCATAATATTGACTTAGACCAATGGTCACAGATATGGAAAACAAATGTAAAGATTACTAAAGCAACTTCGTTTAAAGAAAAGATTTATGAAATGTTTTATAGATGGTATATGACGCCAGAAAAATTAGCAATGTTTTATCCTGATTTACCAAATGATTGTTGGAAATGTCAAAAAATGTTGGTTCATTTTTTCATATGTGGTGGACATGTTATGGAGTTTAAAAGTATTGGTCTTGGATTCATGAAATGCTACAAAAATGTCAGAATGTACTATACCCTATATACCTGAACTGTTTTTATTGAATATAATGCCAGAAAACTGTAAAAAAAACAACAAAATTTTTATCTTATTATACATATAGGGACTACTGCAAGAATACTGTATGCCAAATATTGGAGAAAAAATGAAGTGCCTTCAAAAGAAGAAACTGCAGAGATGGATAAATTAACTTTAATTTTGAAAGGACAAGAAGAAGGAAGCTTTGAAAATACATGGTCAATACTTTAGAAATGATTGGAAGAGTACAATAAATAAAACATATGGACATACAACCAAATTAGAAGAAAATACAAACTATATTTTAACTATAATGCAAAACACATACATAAAAATATATGGTAGATAAAATGGAATATACAAATAGACAATGTATGAGGTAACACATTAGACTAAATAATGATGTAAATGGAACCCCAAAATTTGTTTGTATTTATGTTTGTTTTTTGTTTGTCTGCTATAAAAAATAAAACTCTTTTTAAAAAAGGAAAAAGGAAAGCTTTGGATTTTTTGGACCATGGTTTCTGCTTTCGAGATGAAGCTCCTTTATTAGGAGATGGTTTTGCACCTCACGAGGGTAGGAAAAAATGTGTTTGGTAAGAGCCTTGCAAACCTAATAAGGAGGGCTTTAAACTAAATCATATGGAGGAGCAAGTCAAAAATGCAAAGCCTAGTATGATGCCAATAACTGAAGATAAGAATGCTAAAGTTTTGCAGGGAGTAGCACATATGCTTGGTAACATTAACTCGCAGGTAAGTACAGAAATGAAAACCTCAGGATGCATAAAACATGGATTCCCATACTCTACACTGATGTGCAGAGTATGGTAAACAAGCAGGAGGAACTTGAAGTCCTAATACAGGGAGAGGGCTATGACCTAATAGGCATTACTGAAACTTGGTGTGATGACACTTACAATTGGAATATTAGGATTGAGGGATAGAACTTATTTAAAAGGGACAGACAAATAAGGAGGGGCAGACGAGTAACATTATATGTAAAGGAGGTATATACTTGTGAGGAAATACATGAATCTGAGCATAGTTCAGTTGAGAGTCTTTTGGTAAAAATAAAAGGAGTAAGAAATAATAGTGATATTATAGTGGGGGTCTGCTTTAGACCACCAAGTCAGGCAGAAGATTTGAATGAGACTCTCCCAGAACAGAGACAGGACACAGTCCTGGGTCTTGGGAGATTTCAATCACCTGAACATCTGTTGGAAGTCCAACTCTGCTAAAAATGAAAGGTCAAATAAAATGGGATTATATATAATTATTTTTTTAAAAAATTAAGAAAGTAATTATGAAGGCAGAATGCCAGCAGGGGATTGGGGGCTATCCAGTATCTTGCACGGAGTGTCACATGTTCAACTATCTGCCAAATGGACAAAAGTCTTGGGTGTGTGCCTGATGCAAGGAGCTCCTGGTTCTCAGAGAATGAGTTTGCACCCTTGAGGCCAAGGTGGCTGACCTGGAGAAGCAGAGAGAACAGCTAGTACAGAGCTATGGCTTGCCCAAGGTCATCCAGCAGGTGCAAGTGGAGGAGTGGGGAATCAAACCCGGTTCTCCCAGATTAGAGTCAGTGCACTTAACAACTACACCAAACTGGCGTACTGACCGTATGGTGACTTGCCTGCCGAGTGCAAAGGTAGCGGACATTACACATGTTTTAGATAGATTGAGAGACAGTGCTGGGCAAGGGCCAGCGGTCATAGTACATGTAGGCACTGATGATGTGGGGAAATGCAGTCATGAGGTCCTGGAGAAAAAAATTTAGGCTACTAGGCAGGAAACTCAAGGCCAGGACCTCCAAGGTACCTTCTCAAGTGCTACCTGATCCACTCACAGGGCTGGAGAGACAGGCACAAATTGGGAGTCTCAATGCCTGGATGAGACAATGGTGTAGGGAGGAAACATTCAAGTTTGTTAGACACTGTTGTACAAATAGATTCCCAAGCCAAAAATAATGAAGTCACAATGAGGAGGAAATCTGGAATCCAGGTTCTACAGAATCTGGCCATACCTAGGAGAGTTCTGTGGGCTTTCTTTGTAGAAGGAAGAGGTAGTCGACAGATTGCCTCTTTTCAAACTCTCAGGAGCTCCTTCTGACCATGGGAAATCTGAAAACCCAAATATGTCACAAATTGCTACACAAGCTGAGCTTTGTCCCTGGAAACATGGTATCCCTGTTGACCTAAAAAGTTCAAAAGTGATACTGTGGCTTCTTGAACTGTTCTTTTTAGGTTCTTTTCAGGTAAATGGTCATCAATAAACTGGACAAGAGCCACCTTATCATGAGTAGTCCATTTCTGAAGAGATTTGACCAGAAATTGACTAAACTAGGTAAATTTATGCAGGGGTCCTTTTGTAGAAAAAGAGGTGCAGGAGCTCATTAGCATAACTCATTAGCATACCTCATTAGCATATGCCACGTCCCCTGACATCACCAGAAGTGTGTCAGAAAGGGAATGTCATTTTCAGCCCCATTATACCCTATGGGCCATTGAAATCAATGGCAAAAACTCATAGGGTATATGAGGGGCTGGAGGAAAGGGGGTTTGAGGGAGAGGCTCCAAACTTGCAGGGTAGCTGCTGGGGCCTCTCCTTGAAATACCCACCAAGTTTCAAGAAGATTGGACCAGGGGATCCAATTCTATGGGCCCCAAAACAGGTTGTCTCATCCCCTCCATTGTTCTCTATGGTGGGAAAAAATGTTAACTTTTTTCCTACCATAGAGAACAATGGAGGGAATGGGGCAACCTGTTTGGGGGCCCATAGAATTGGACCCCCTGGTCCAATCTTTTTGAAACCTGGTGGGTATTTTGAGAAGAGGCCCCAGCAGCTACCCTGCAAGTTTGGAGTCTCTCCCTCAAACCCCCTCCCCTCCAGTGGCTTTTAAAGTTGCCGCCGAATTTCGGCGGCAATTCGGCAGTGGGCTGAATCAGATTAGAGAATCTGATTCGGCCCGTGGCTGCCCTAGTGGCCACTCCTGAGCTGCCGGAGCTTCGCTCCACCTTGCTCCGGCCCCAACGGACCCCTGAATTTATAAATCCCGGAGGAAGAACAGTCCAACAAAAATGAGTCTTATTCTCTGTAACTGAATCTTCCCATTCAAAGGCAAAAATTTCTCTAGAATCTGGTGCCAGAGGAACACTAAAGAATGCATCCTTGAGATCCAAAACAGTGAACCATTTATGATCCCCTGGAATTGCTGACAGGATTGTGTAAGGATTTTGAACGATAGGATATGTATGTTGAACAATATGGTTCACCTGTCTCTGATCCTGGACTAAACACCACTTAGTGTATGCTTCATCCTTAGGTACAGCTAAAATAGGAGTGTTATAGGGAGAAGTGCATTCCTCTATCTTCCCTTCCTTCACAAGACACCCTATAACAGGTTTTAATCCCAACCTCCTTTCTACAGAAAGAGGATATCATCACACCCTAACTGGAGCCATTCCTGGCTTCAATTTCACATGGACTGGAGTTGCCTCTAAAGCAAGGAGTGCCTTCCTCAGCCAAAACTCTAGGATCAATCCCTTCCTTTCCCTTCTGTGCAGCTAAAAGTGCAGCTAAATAATGTGAACCAGACTGAAGAGGAAGATGCAAGGTAACTCCATGCTCATTGAAACCTAACTGTGCACCTAATTTACAAAGCAAATCCCTATCAAGCAAAGCAACAGGACAGTCAGGAGTTAAAAGAAATGAAAGAGATAAGAGACTGGGACTTACCACTGGGACTGTGGTGATTTTGGAAGCTGCGGTACATGTTTGATATACCTGATGCATTGCCATTGTTGGAGTTCTGGAAGGATATATCATGCATGTAAGGAACCATCTGAGACCTCTATAGGCCAAGAACAGTTCCTGGGATGGATTAGCTTTTTTAGGCTATGGTCACACACACTAAGTAATCCACTTTCCATCCACTTTCAGTGCACTTTCCAACTGGATTTTACTGTGTGTACTGGCAGAATCCAGTTGGAAAGTGCACTGAACGTGGATTGAAAGTGGATTACTTAGTGTGTATGACCACAGCCTTTAGGCTTCTATCATACACACTAAATAATCCACTTTCAATGCACTTTCCAACTGGATTCTGTCAGTTCACACAGTAAAATCCAGTTGGAAAGTGCACTGAAAGTGGATTATTTCATGTGTGTGATCTCAGCCATAGACTTTCCTTTCCTTTGGTAGAAGAAGAAGAAGATATTGGATTTATACCCCACCCTTCACTTGAAGTCTCAGAGTGGCTTACAAACTTCTTCCCTCCCCACAACAGACACCATGTGAGGTAGGTGGGGCTGAGAAAGCTCTGACAGAAACTGCTATTTCAAGAACAGCTCTGACAGAACTATGGCTTGCCCAAGGTCATCCAGCAGCTGCAAGTGGAGGAGTGGGGAATCAGACCCAGTTCTTCCAGATTACAGTCCGCACATTTAACCACTGCACCAAACAGCCTTTGGAATGTCTTCAGCCAGGAGGCTTTAGGAGGCAGTGACATCAGGAACTGGAGGAGGAGCAGCAATGACCCAGCCTGACATAAAGCCAGTAGTCCCCAGAGAGGCCAGAAGATGCTGTGATAGCAAAGCAGTGAGTGGAAGAGGTGCAGCTGGACCTGTCACAGCAGACAGGCCCACTGCAAGAAGCCCAGCAGGAGGAATGGTAGCCTGCCTGCGGAGGTGCATGGTAAGGTGGAGGACATGTTGGTAGCAGCCTAGCCAGCAGGAAGAAGGTGGCTGAGGTCTACATGCCAGGGGATGGCCTGCCACTGGCTACCTGACACAGACCAGGTAGGTGGGAAGTTTGTGGGAAGGAGCAGGGGAGAGAGGATTCCCTTAGGCCCACAGGGGCCAGAAACAGCGCTTTGAGGTTGCCCAATGGGGTGGGACTGAATCTGGCAAACCTACCCCTCCATCCCCTGCTGGTGGCCAGGAGAAACCTGGCAACCCTACCCTCAAATCTGATGTGTGAATCTGCACTTATGTAGACTTTACTCCATCTCTGCAGTCTACATAAAACACTAAATGTTGAAAGCACAAAGAAAAGGTTAGGTAGAAAAGAAAAAACATAGCCACTACATCTCAAGAATTTCCATCCTATTGTGCTACATTGCTGAGGCGTAGAAAAACACACTAGCACAATAAATTATTCCACTTCCATTCAGGTATCATGATGGGTTTGATTGCTCTTTTTAGAATGCTGCAATTCATTATTCCAAGTTAAACATTCCTGATAAAGTGTTATTTATTCTCCTCACAAACTTTCATAAACGCTGTAAATAAACCTACTAGTCTGAAGTGCCCTTTGCCTCACTTTCACACCTCACTAGGCACATTTTCATTTTATTTTGGCTGTTTGCTCTCCTCTGATCTGATGTGCCACAGGTGCACAATAGGTTATTCATACTGATGGGGGTCTAATAATATTGCTGTGGATTAACTAGATGATTTGAAATTCAGTCTCTGATAGAGATTAAATAATGCACATGCACACATATTTGTATGTATGTATGGTCTTTGTGGTAATGCTAGATCTGTTTGAAATATATGATAGTTTTTGTTCTGGGACCGTGCATAGTTTAATTTTTCAATGTCAGAGTGGAAGAGAATGAAACACTGTTGGACTCTAAAAGAAATGGTCCAAAAAATGACGTGTTTGGTGAGCAACTGGTCACTACCATGCTCTTGGATTCCCTTATCCAAGTGGAATTATTCTAGCATGTATCAAGTCACCAATTCTTCATGATGAATAGCATCAAAGGCATAAGAAAAATAACCAACGAGACCAACAAATGAAAGTAGCACTATCCACTACAGCTGTCTAGATTGAACTCACACACACACAGGCCACGAGCACCGTCTCTGCACTGAACCCAATCCAAAGCCACAATTGGTAATTGTCAAGAAAGATGATGGTATCCAGGTGGGAAGATACTTGCTCTATTACATTTCCTAAGAGCGAAAAGTTAGAAAGAAGTCAGTAGTTGACTGAGGGATGTATAACCAGATTAGATTTTATGAAGAATCACAATTTTGGGGTGAGATGCTTTCTCTTCATTCTGAATGACCTATTCAGGCAACATCCAATTTCTTCTGACTTGCCTTCATTGCCATGGATACATTAGAAGTGTCCAAGATTCCATGAAAGGGCAGAGGCAGAAAGATTCTTCAACTACCTACTTCTTGGCTTGCTTGTCTGGCTGGAGTGGCAACTGCAGCTCACATCACAATAAGTTCAGGAAGGAGAGGAAAGACAGATGCAGAATGAGGATGGGAGGAGAAGGGAGAGATCATTCCTTCTTCCAAAAAGTTCAGGATGGTATACACGAGAAACAAATGACACATTCTTCAAATTATATACACTCATCAATCCTGCAACATAAAACTTGAACTGGTTGACAAAAGGCCTGTCAGATAAGGACCTCAAAACTCATCCTTGTTGGGAGAGTTTTAAACAGCCTCCTCAACCACCTCAAAGGCTGCCCTGCATGGGACAGCCATTTTTCCTTTCCCCAATCTGTGTAGTGCCTTCAACTTCTCCAAGCAGAAGGAATGCAAAATCATCCCTTTCACTATTCTGGGCAATAAACACACCTATTTTATTCCCTTTTTAAAGTAAAGTGGTATCATTATCATTTGGGGGATCTTCGGGTTGCCGACCTCCAGGTAGGACCTAGAGATCTCCCAGAATTAAAATTGATATCTAGACAACAGATCTGTTTCCTTGGAGAAAATGAATGCTTTGGAAGTTAAACTCTATGGCATTATATCCAGCTGAGACTTCTCCACCCCACAACCCTCACAGTCTGCCACAAAATCTCCAGGAGTTTTCCAATCTGAAGCTGGCAACTCTAGAGGATCTACCAGATTATTTTATTTATTCATTGTATGGCAGAGTTACACACAGGAAGCATATAATAATATAAAATACATAACCAAGTTGATACAGTGGTTACGCAGACCGATTGGGTAATCTCCCTAAATACTAATATCTACATTTTCAGTCCACTCAACTGCAGCTGGGTAGAGTTCAAAGAGAAAGAAGAGAAAATACATTCTATGATGATTAGTACAGCCAGATTTTAGTCCAGTGGCACCTTAGAGACCAACAAGGTTTTGAGGTTATGAACTTCCGAGAGGCAGAGGAGTTGTTCCACAGATACTTTTTGAAATCTGCCCTGTAAGTACACAGGTGGCATAGTTTGAAAATGTGCTCTAGTAAATGCATTTCTTAATATAATATTAGAGAGATCAGCAAAGTACCAGAAGAAGAATTTGTTTTTCTTAATCCAAAGATACCACAGAATTTGGATTGCCAGACCATATCGATGTCTCGAAGAACATCTTTAAAAAAAGCCAGCTATGAATTTTGTTTGAGTACCAAGACTTTACAGCCTCTAAAGAAGGCAAACTAAAAGATGGGAAACAGCAGATTGGACCACTGATTTCCTTCTCTGTAGTAACAAAAAGAAAAATTTACCAGATGGTCTTCAGAAATACTATAAAGTTTATTGTAGTAGTTTAATAGTTTAAAGTAAACTCTTGTTGTAATAGAGGGAAGACTGATATCTAATTTTAAGTATGATGCCTGGGTTCCCTGAGGGAGACCCAAGATTTTTCTTAAGAAGTTATTCTGAGTAATTTCTAGCTGGCTGAGAATTTTCTTGTTCTACCCCAATATTTCAGCCCCATATAAAAGTTGCATGATAACTTTGCCTTGGAATATTTTAAGGGCCAGAGCTATTAGTTGGCCACCATAAAAAGAAAAAAAAGATAAAATAACACCAAGTGTACAATCAACAGTTGATATAGTGGCATTAAAATGTATCTCCAAGACAAAGACCCATGAAATAGTATGCCTGGATATTTAAAGAAGGGGCATTGTTCTATTTCGTGACCATTTAATAGTCCATCTGTGGGTGATTCTGTTATCCGAAGACTATGGTTTTTATTTTATAGTAATTAATTCTTATCACAATAATCAGCCAATCTAACCAGCATCCTTACAGAAATACTTTATCGGACTAATCCTGCAGGAGGCACTATGGAATTTTCTGTAGTTCGTGTCTTTGTTTGCTGCCATCTTGCTTGATTGTTTGATTGTTTTGACTTGGTTTTATTGTATGTTATTACTATTTTATTTATATTCTATTTACTGTGGGCCGCATTGAGCCTCTTTTGGGATAGGGCAGGATATAAGCCAAATAAATAAATAAATAAAGCCTTCTGAGCCTAGTTTCAGCAAACATCAAGATTGCCATATCATCTGCAGGACTGAGATTTTCTGACTAGCCAATGAAGGGGAGTTCTGGGATTCCATGGTCTGGACAAAATCATTGATATAGAAGTTAAACAGAAAGGGGGCCAACAAACAGCCTTGTTTGACACCCTTCCTTAATGGGACAGGATCTATAAGTGAGCCATGTGTGACGGACTGTGCCATAAAAGCTCATAAGTCCTGTATAAACATATGATGGACTGTGGTTAATGCCTCACAGAGCCAGAGAGCCTTTGAGTGGCAGGTTGTTCAAATGGATTTCATTGGATAGTGTCAGTTGAGAGGAAAGAGCTGGGAACAGACTGTTAAAGAGAATTTAGTTTAGCTCTGACTGAGGACTAGGAAGGTTGGCAAGAAGGAGTGGGAGGACTGTTGAAGATTCCAATTCGGGCTAGAAAAGGGACAGAGCTAGTTTAGAGAAGTAATTCCCTGCCCAGTTGAAAAGGAAGATAGTTCAAAGAGAAAAATGATCCCTAGTTTGTTTAGAGAAGGTATTTGGTGTACTTGGTAGTGCATCCCTGCCTTATGAAACCAAAAGACTCAGTTAAACTCAAGAACATATACTGGAGTGTTTAGCAGACACTGAAAATACCACCTCCCATCTCAAAGATTCTAAGGGTTTGTGAAAAGTTTAAAACTCTTACTTGCTGGAAACAAATTAACTGTAAATCTACTAAGTTATTTCAGAGTTATTATTGATTCTCAGCATTTTACTCCTGATTCCACCTTACCTTTTCCCCTCTATGTTGAATAAAATATTTTGTTTATTTTTGAACTTTCAAAAGTTTTTTGTGTGTCATTTTCAGAAATATAAGTTAAGAAGGTGATCTTGTCTCTCCCCTCAGTTCCTTGGGGTGAGCCAGTATCAAAATATAACAATATGACAGGGCTGGACAGCCATAAACCTTCAAATAAGAAGAAAATAGATTAAAGGGGTCGCTCAGCCAGAAAGGAAGAAAAAAAGGAGGGAAAATCCTGCATGTAAGGGAGGGAAGAAGGTGAGATAGCTAAAAATGTGAATCCACTCTTATCTTGATTGTGAGGTCAGAATATAGTTCTACCAGTAGCCTAAAAAGCCCTCTATCAAGGTTAGTTATATAAAATTTGCCACATAGTCTTGATCAAGGGAATTAAAGGCTGATGTGAAGTCAACAAAATCAACATAGAGGCATCTTCTATAATTTTTGGTGTATTTCTGAATCAGGGCCTTCAATGTCAGATAGTGATCAACAGTACTACACTCCTTACAGAAACCTGCTTGTTCAGGATTTAAAAGTTTTGATGATTCTGTCCAGTCTTCCAATTTAAATAAAAGATGGTGAGTATTATAATTAGAGATGGGTACAAACCAGGAAAATGTGGTTTGTGACGGTTCATGGTTCGTGACGGACCCACAAACCGTCACAAACTAAAAAGGCTTCATAAGAATTGAACCAGTTCATGAACTTCATGATGCAGAAAAATCCCCCCTTGGCATACTAGACATACCAAACTCATGGCAGATCTACAACTGACACTGCTCTGACTTCTCTCCAGGTTTGGTGAGGATTGGACTTAGGGGGTCCAAGTTATCCCCCCCCCCAAAGAAGATGCCCCCAGGAAATGTGCTTTTGGGGAAATGTCAGGCACAGGTTCAAAAGTGTATATAGAATGGATGCCCTGTGAGCTACACACACAGCCTGTTGCTCCTCTATAATGTCTCCAAGTTGGGGGCAGATGACATTTCTGGGGTCTTAGTTACAGACCCCGCAAAAAAAGGTCTCCCCAGGGCTCTCTGTAGAAAAGACAGCTGCAGTTACAGGAGTCTATAGAATGGCTCAGGAACATGCCATACTTCACCTGGACAGGCCACCTCCCAGCCAGACACTGGAAAGCAAGGCAAGAATCCTCTCTACACTTGCAGCCCCCCAAGTCTCCAAAGGCAGGTTCTAAAGGGCAGAAAGGCAGACCAGGCATCCCCAGAGTTTTGACTGGCGGTCCCCAAAATAACCCCAGGTCAGCTGGATACTCAGAAAATGACTCCATTTCAGTATTGCCATAAAAAGCAAAAAAAAAAAAATGATGAAACCACAGTCCTGCTGGAATAAGCACATCAGTGTTATAATTACTGACTTGGGTGCCTGTAGCTTCCAGTTCCCAAAACCTTTTATCATTTTTTTTTGTATGATGGAAAGATCCAACTCTTCTCACTGCGATTTGCAATAGGAAAGTTTTTTTTTCCTCTTCAGGAGCTGCTTATACTGGGAACAGAATTGTGATAAATGTTGAACTGAAATATCAGACCTGGCTATTCTGACTCTGTTAAGAAGCATAGGCAAAGTTTGCCTCATGAGTCTAGATTCCTGGTCAAACCATGCCTTTCCTGTATGGCCACTGTTAGTTTGTCTAACTGTGCTCAAATAAGGATTCAGCAAGGAAATATCATTGACAAAAATGTCAAAAATGTCTGTTAGGTAATATCTCAGCTCCATTGATTGCTAATAATTGAGAAGAGCTTTACATTTATTTTCTAGCTGACACTCCATTTAAAACATTGTTTGTCTAAGTTAGGCCCTGCATGATTGTAATGTAACATAGGTGGAAATTTATTAAGTGCAGAGAAAAGTATAAACAGGGGCAAATGATCACTCTCTGGTCTATTGTGAATATCAAAATGCCGAATCCTATATAAAAAGATAAAGTATAATAAATGACACTAGCTCCATTAGAGCTTAAAAAGGTATAAGACCCATTTGAGTTACCATATTCAGTACCATGGAGTTTATACAAACCAAATCTAAAAGCCAGATTCAGATTCTCTTGTTCAAAATTCTATCCAAGGAAGATCATGAAAGATACCATAAATCATCTGGGTTAAATTGCATCTTTCTGACAAAACTATTAATAGCCTGGCCCACTCTAGTGTTAAAATTTCCCACTGACAGGATATCTTCACTCAAAAGTAGTTGCTCTGCTTTCTCCAGTGTCCATTGCAGGGAGTACCAAACTTGATTTCATAAGAGAGCATTCTTAAATGAAAGTATGTAAACGTTGATGCAAAAGATATGTTCCAGTTGTTTGCTAGAAATTTTGATGACCTGAATGTACTCACAATCAGACCAAGACACCAGCTGGATTTGTCCCTCTACATCATCAGATATAAAGGTCAACAAACTACTGCTGGCCCTCCCAGAAGGACCTGATTTAATGGCTGGTAAAGCAAAATAGCAAAAGCCCTGTAAAAAAGGTGATGAGGTGTCCAGGCACCTGAAGGAAGATGATGTCAAAAATGTTAATGTTTGAAGCTGGTATCCACAAATTTAGAGTGCCATCCAGCAATATTCCAGGAAATAACTCTAATGAATCCAGACTCTTTCAGCAGTCAATTAACAGAATTTAAGGTGTCTGGTGTAGCTATTTCACCCATGAGATCACATTTTCCTGTATCAAACAATGAAACCAAATGGAATTGTATGTTTGATCATTCAGGTCCTATCTGTGCTTTAGTGACTGCTGTTGGAGGGTTTATAGTTTCTATCTGAAGGAATAAATGATCTCCAAAACTGAATCAGTTGGGGGTGAGAACAAACTGGCAGAACCCCATAGTGAGGTCAGCTGTAGTATTGTCAGAAATGGTGTTCCTGATGGCTTGTAGGCCATGCTGTATGTCCGGGGGGGGGGGGGGGGCAGGAGTTGGTACATAGAGGCCGAGGACAGACTGGCAGTCTGGCCCGCTCTGCCTCTGCTTTAAAAGCGGAGGCACAGTGGCCGTTCAGACTGCCACATCTGCCTGGAAAAGGCGGCCCGGATGCAATGCGTCCGGCGCCACGCTCCTTCCGCAGCAGCTGGGCACCACTTCAAAGTGGTGTCCCGGCTGCTGCGGCGCACGTTCCACCCACTTCCAGCGGGTGTGAATGCGTGCCGGGCCGGGGGAGCTGCGCGGCGTTCGGACATCTAGGCGCTACTCTGATGCTCTAAACTGAAGAACCGCCATCTGTATTAGGTTTTCTAATTTTATATGTTTTAATGTTTTAAATATTAATGTGTATTGTTACCTGCTGTTAGCCGCCCTGAGTCTGCCATTTGGCGGGGAGGGCGGGATATAAATCTCAATAAATAAATAAATAAATAAATAAATAAATAAATAAATAAATAAATAAATAAATAAATTTTATTGGTGAACAGTCCAGTTCAGCCTGGCCTGATTCCAAGGTGAATCCAGGGAGGCTTGACCAGGGAAGTTTGACCAGGCTTGGTCTAATTCCTACACAACTCCTTGAGAGTGACACTTTTAAAATGTGAAGACCTACCCCAAAAAACTGATGGAAATCAATGGAGATTTTTAAAACCCCAGGCAGTGCACTGCCTTGCCCTGCCTACACATTACAGTTGCCCCGAAGTTAAAAATTAATAATTGACACATCCCTACACTCCAGCGCTGCACCAGAGACATCAGCCCGATAGCCTGCCACCAGCTCACTAATCCTGAGCGCCCCAAAAAAGGCAGTCAGTGAAGCGGCGTGAAAAAGCTCGACCTTGTAGCTGTCACTACAAGAGGGCCACTGGCCCTCCAGCCCGCGCAGGACTGTGGGTGTCAAGGGTTCCCTAGTATCAGCTACCCTCAAAGACTCTCGAGACCACCCCTCGAGCATCTTCCAAAGACGGAAATCACCCGTGGTGTCCTTATGACCCGAGGCCTTACTGGCAAAAGCCAGCGCAGACAGCTTACCCCTGATAGTGTGTGCTGAAAGGCTGCCATTCTGCAGCATCACACAAAAATGCATCAAGTGTGACACAGGAATCGGCCAAACCTGTTGCAAGCCCACTCCAGCCCTAAAGGACAGAAACTGCTTACCCACCTTCAGGTAAGCTCTTCTTGCCCTGTCAGCCTCAGCCCTCCAATCCCCCACACCTCATCGGGCATCCGTGCCGAGAGCGGGTCGGCCTCCGGAGCCAGCTGACGAAACCTCTCCATCTGTTTGCAAGAGAGAGCGTCAGCGACCCCATTAGCGACCCCCGGGACATGTCTGGCTCTAAACAAGATGTTAAGCTTGAGACATTGCAAAGTGAAAGCCCATACCAAAGCCATGACCCTGGGAGATTTTGACGTAAGGGTATTTATGACATGAACCGTGGATTGGTTGTCACACCAGAAGTGGGCAGTCCTATCAGCTAAATCAGCGGACCAAATCCACACTGCTACAACAATTGGAAAGAACTCCAGGAAGGTGAGGTCCTTGACCCACTCGGCCCGAAACCAATCCCTAGGCCAGTCCCCGGCGCACCAATGCCCCCGAAAGTACACTCTGTAACCAGATGACCCGGCTGCATCCGACGCAATCTGAAGCTCCGCCTCAAGCAGGAGCTCCTCCCACCAAAGAGAGACCCCATTGAATGAGCCCAGAAACTGCTCCCATACAAAGAGGTCCTCCTTCATCCCCCTAGAAACCTTGGTCCTATGGTGTGGGAGATGGAGGCCTCTCATTGAGTCACAGAGCCTCCTCACGAATGCCCTACCTGGCACCACAACCTTGCATGCAAAGTTGAGGTGACCTACCAACTGCTGCAGTTCTAAGAGAGTGACCCTTGAAAGGGACCTAACAGAGTTAACCCGAATCCTTAATGCATCCAATTTGTCCTGGGGTAACCTACAGCACAAACTAACGGTATCAATCTCAATCCCTAAAAACGTTAACGTGGAGGTCGGGCCCTCAGTCTTTTCCTGAGCAAGAGGGACACCCAGCTCATCAGCCAGGTAGATAAAACTGTCAAGCAGAAAACAACACTGCCCCAAACCCTTCTTGCCAATGAAAAGAAAATCATCAAGATAATGGGCGGTACTGCAGAGACTCGTCCTGGATCTCAAGGCCCATTCCAAAAAGGAACTGAACCTTTCAAAAGCAGAACAGGACACAGAGCAGCCCATGGGCAGGGCCTGATCCATGTAAAATTTTCCCTCAAAGGCAAATCCGAGCAGCTCAAAGTCCTCCGGGTGCACCGGGAGGAGCCGAAAGGCAGACTTAATATCACAGCCAATTCGGCCCCTACACCACAGAGGCGAACTACCTGCATGGCCTGATCAAAAAAAGTGTATTTGACAGAACATAATTCACCTGGGATGGCATCATTCACTGACTCCCCGTGAGGGTAGGACAGGTGATGAATGAGGCGAAACTCAGCCGGTGTCTTTTTAGGCACTACACCCAAGGGAGAAACTCTTAAATTGACCACAGGCGACTAACAAATGGGCCCAAAACCCTGCCCTCCTTACACTCCTTAGCAATCTTGGCCCGAACTATGGCCTCCATGCCCAAAACTGACTTTAAATTACGGGCCAAATAAGGGACCCTCACCCCCTGAAAGGGTTTGCGAAAACCAACAGTAAACCCTTCCAAGAGGTAGGCCCGATCGCAAACCCTTGAATAACTACGCAACCAGCATCTCAAAACTCCCAATTTAATTGGGCTGGGATCCTTTGTCATAAGAGGGGTTGTGCAATGCCCCTCTCCTGGAGCACTTGCCTCCTTTACCTCCCCCCCCGGCCCTTGGGCTATGGACAACTGGATAAAGCATGAGGTCCTGCGCACAGGGGGCACTCGTGCCTAAAGGTGCATGACTTACGACTGCAGGTTCCCTGGGAAGAAAACTCCCAACAAAGCGGGCGTCGTTGAACTGCCTGCCCCGCCACAGGGTGGGAACCTGACTGCACCAGTGCCCTCTTAATGGAGTGGCCGCTATGAGACCGCTCACCCCAAGCAGACCTGGCAGGAGACATAATTTGCAGCCAAAGGTTGGAATTAATTTTGTTCCACCGCATGGCTGGGTTAATGGTTGCCCTCATCCTAAACTCTTCATCATATTGCAACCAGGCCGGGCTTGGAAAGTCTGTAAAGGCCTTGTAAATGATATCCAGATACTGGAGCATCACAGAAGCCCTCCAAGGTTGGTGTCGCACAATGATGGCGGCATAGATCAGAAAACCAGGAAACCAATTTGCCCACGTTCTATCAACCACACAACGCTTCAAGCATTCTTTCTCCCGCTCATCCAAATTATCCTTGTCCTTTTTCTCTATCTCATGATAGAGCAAACCAAATATGTCTACATATTCCCCCTTAAAGAATCTTTTCTTTAGTGGCCATAGAAAGGTGATCTCCCAATGGCAGTTCTGCATCGCCACACGGCACAGCCCCTGCAGCCACCGTATCGTATGCTGAACCGCCACAATAGGGGTAACCCATGCTAGGCTGGGGGAAAACCCAAGCTGGCCAAGCTCCATGGTAAGCAGAAGGAGAGCTAGAATATGGATATAGAGGCCAGTTAGCGTGGGGTATGGGAGTAATGGCGGCACTTTGCTCAGATGCCGGGCATTGAGGTCAGCTAGTGTGCGGCATGGGGGAAGCAGCAGAACTCTGGCCACCAGGGCCCCAAGGCCACAGTGATCCATGCCCACCCAATGCCATCTCCTTACCTCCTGAAACCTGGGAAGGTGAATAAAGAGCCACCTGTTGCTCCCCAGCACATGGACCCTGCTGGCCAGAAAGAGCTCTTTCCAGGCCTGAAGCAGCCGCCTCCTGCTTATCCTCTAGAAAGGCCAATCGTGCCAGCACCTGAGCTTGAAAAGACACATTAGAATGTTTACCAACTGTTAAACCACCAACAGGCATACCCCGCTCCTTCTCAAGCGCTTCAAGCCGCTGCAGAATTGCCATACTCACAATATCCCCTTCGTCATCTGAGGGAACTGCAGGTGCAGGCCACGCTGGAGGTCTCTTAGGTGCTGGTTGTTTATCTTTACCTTTACCCTTGCTCTTTCCTTTACTGAGCGCCATGACAACGACCTTCTACCAAAAACAGAGCAACACAAATAAATTAACAGTAATCCAGTGAAATTATAATGTCTACAACTGAAAAAACCCAGCAGCCCAAATAACATCCGGCGTCGGATAGGGCAAATGCCGCTCAATAGAACTGGTAAAGCTGATTCAAAGGGAGGCCTCAAAACATGCCACCTAAAATGGCCGCCACACTCTACTTAACAAGATGGCCACTGAACATGAGGCAAGGAGACCTCATCAAGATGTCTACCTGTTGGAATTATGAACAGGAGCCACGGGCCTTACCCAGAGGCTGTTCTGACCTCCCCAAAATGGCCGCCGCCCAACAGTCACAGAGGCACTGAGGCCTTGAAAGACCTGGCACTGCCACCCAAAAATGACCCCCGGGCAAGGGACAGCACTGTCTGTGGAGGGGGTCACCTGCCCCACACTAAATGGCCGCCCTAAGTACAGGGGGGGTAACGAGCCGCCAGCAGAGGCCCGAGCTCCAGCCGCCTGCTTGCCTGTCTTTTGCCCAACTCCCAGTTCTGGCCAACCACCCCAGTGACCTTAGGAACTACCGGCTCCGGAGCTGCAAACCGCCCGACACCACAGCACAGCCAGCCGAAGAGGAGCTCGCTGAAAAACACCGGGGGCGAAAAACGTGCCAGAAAGGTAGGGGGGACCGCGATCGTGGCCTTAAAAAACCATTGTGAAGGGGAAGCGCCAGAAAAATTCGTGCCCACTGCGCCGCACCACTGCTCTACCTCCCTACTCGTCAAAGGCCATCTGCCCACCTGGCGCCGGCACCTCCGCGGCCGCACCCATCAGGCCACAGCTTATCCCACCGGACCTCAAGCAGGCCGCAAAAAAGCACCGCAGCAAAAAAAAGGGGGGAGGACCCGAGCCGCCACTGAACGCTGGAGCCTCCACCCAGCCCAACCAAGCCGCGCCGCAACCCAACGTGCCCACAGGCTGAAGGAGCCCAGCAGCGTGCTCTCCACTAAACGAGCACACGAATGCACTGAGCTGGCGGGAGTGGGGCAACGGCTCTCAACAAGCAAGCCCTGCCCAGCACGATGAGCACAAATGTGCTCTGTTGCTGCCTCGCATCATGCCAGGCGGCAAACCAGCTCCCGCACACCACGGCAATGCCGGGCGATAGGGAGCCCAAAGTGGGAGGGTTAACTGTTTGACAGGTTGTGGGATTGGGTTTGTGCCCAAGCAGTGAGGATCTCAGTGGGTGAAGGAAGGTAATGCATCTGGGACTGCCTATCTGATATGAAAGGCACTTCCAGGTCCTCTCCCATGTGACTTAGGGACTCATCCCTATTGAGTCCCTTTGATATCAGTGGAATTGATATCAGTGGATATCAGTGGAATTAGATATCATTGATATCAGTGGAATTAGAAGGGTATACCTCTGCTTAGGATGACACTGTTAGGGCATAACCTAGAGGTTCAGTCAGCAACCAGCTTTTTTTACATGATGCTTTTCATCTTGGAAACTATTTGAAGCCCTACAAGATGTGTGGTAATTTAATTCCCATCACATGGTCACTAATCCAATTCTGTGTTTGGTACAAAATGCCTGCTCTCTCTCAGGAAAGCAGTGGGAGCCTCAGCAGTCCAGGTAGAATGACTGTCCCCTTTGGAAGCCTTGTCTCATCCTCGTGTCTTTTGCTAACTGGGGTGATGATTGCTTTGATACGTGAGAGGCTGTTTCTTGAGTTAAGTCTGATTTCCTGTTTACCATCTCAGCAAGGTTCCTACCTAATTACCTGTTTGTGCTGATTTCCTTTATCAAACATCCAAACTTAAGGATGTCAAAAACCTGTTTCTTTAGTAACTGTATCAATTTTGCTGTACAGACAGGCAACACCTTCTAATTACCCGACTGGCTTCAGCTCTATAGCTTTCTCCTTAACTCTATAAATATAGAGTGACTTAAAATTGCTTAAAATAGAAGGCTGCTCAGAAAACATTGTGAAAATGTCTAAAATGTTTCTTATTGTTATATGCCTCCCAGTCCACCTGGACAGATTCAAAAATAGGTTAATTTTTCCAGTTTTTATAAATAGAGCAATATTGCCTCTACTAATTTCGTTTAGTAAGTGCAGTACAATCCACTAAAAAGCTGGGTTTTTTTTTAAAAAAAATCATCATTTAAACAGTGCTGCTATACAAGAACTGTTTTAAACTTAAGATGGCTGCATGTAGGCGCATGGCCCTGAAACAGTGAAATACCAGGTTGTAAAGAAGGCAGTGTATTGAATTGTATACAGAGGTGGGTTTTTTAAAAGGCTGCCTTACATTGAATTAAGCCATTATTTTATGAAGAATATTATTGTCTACTGCAGTCCTGCTGAATCAGACCAGTGGTCCATCTAATCCAGTTTTGTACAGTGGCCAACCAGTTGCCTTGGACAGCCAACAAACAAGACATAGAGGCCAAGGCCCTTCGAGGTCCTTTGACTGGCAGTGGCTCTGCAGGGTCTCAGGTAGAGATTCACCACATCACATACTATCAGAACCTTTAAACTAGAGATGCCAGGGATCGAACCTGGGATTTTCAACATGCCAAGCTGATGTTCTACCACTGAGCCACAGCTCCTCCCAAATGTGAGAAAAGACATCTTCTACACCTGGCTCCAGCCTCCCAAGCCTTACAAATAGACCTCAGTATCTCCTAATATATCTTATAGTCCTGTGTGATAATTTGTAGTGTGGATCTATACCCATGCCATTCAAGCAGGACACTATGATGGTATTGCTTGTGTGATAAGCCTTATGATTCACCAACCTGAACTCAACCTACCAGCTGCATATTATGATCAGTTACCCTAACATCTGTTCCAGGTAAATTAGTAGAAATTGTATTTAAATATATTAAATATAGAATTATTAAGCATATCACGGAACAAAGCCTTCTGAGAGAAAATCAGCCATAACTTCTGCAAAGGGAAGTCCTGCCTCACTAGCCTTTCGGAGTTCTTTGAATAGGTTAACAAGCAAGTGGATTAGGGAGATCTGGCTGACACTCTATACTTGGACTTCCAAAAGGCTCTTGGAAAGGCTTAGCAGAATCCTAAGTAAACTTAACAGTCGTGGAATAAGAAATGGACCTTTTTATGGATAAAAAATTAGTTAAACAAGAGGAAGCTACAGAAATCCATCAGTGGCTATGAGCCACAAGGGATAGATAGGAACTCTCAGTCTGGGGCAAGTGATGCTCTGTAATCTTGGTGCTTGATGGGGGGGGGGAACAGTGGGAGGGCTTCTGGTGTCCTGCCCCCACTGCTGGACCTTTTGAGGGCACCTGGTGTTTTTGGCCATTGTGTGACAGAGTGTTGGTCTGGATGGGCCACTGGCCTGATCTAACATTGGCTTCTCTTGTGTTCTTGTGTTCTTATGTTGATGCTGGACTAGATAATCACCAGGCTGATCCACCAGATCTCTTTTTATGTTCTTATGGCCATTACAGCCCACTATTTCCCAATTTTGTGGGTTGAAACAGAAAATTCAGAAGGCTTATTAAAGTTTTCCTGGCTCATAATAAATGACTAGCGGACTCTATTTGGCTTGGCTATTATAAGTTGTACAGGACTGATCCATGATTATATTTCCCATTAACAGGATATATGTTCTTATGTTCTTAAGCAAAGAGTAGGAATAAATGGATAGTTCATACCATGGAAGGAAGGAAGCAGTGGGGTCCCACAAGGATCAGTAATGGGACCAGTGCTATTTGATTTAATCATGGTTTGGAATTGTGTTGAGCAGTGAAGTGGCCAGGTTTGCATATGATACCAAATTATTTAGGATGGTGAAATCTAAATTTGATTGTGAAGAGCTACAGTAGAATTTATCCAAATCAGGCGAGTGGACAACAATATGGCAAATGAAGTTCAGTGTTGATAAGTGTGCGATACACACTGGAACAAAAAGTCTTAACTTTAAATATATGCTGATGGGTTCTGAATGACTAAGGCCTAGATCCTGGGATAGCTTAAGGAAAATGCCAACCCAGTGTGCAGCAGCAGTGAAAAGGCAAACTCCATGTTGGAGATTATTAGGAATGAGGTTGAGAGTAGAACAGCAAATAATGTAATGTCCTAGTATAGAGCCATGTATGGTACAGCCTCATTTGGAATACTGTGTATATCTCTGGTAACCATATCTCAAAAAGTATATTGCAGAGCTAGAAAAAGTACAGAAGTGGGCAACTAAGATGATCAAGGGGTTGGAGCTCATTTCTTATGAGGAAAAGCTAGAGAGTCTGGGACTTTTTAGTTAAGAAAAGGCACAACCGAGGTTTACAAAATTATGCATGGAGTGGAGAGAGTAGATAGAGGAAGTTTCTTTCCCCCCTGTCTTGTAATACTAGAACTCAGGGGCACCCAGAGAAGTTGATGGACAATAGTTACAGGGCAGACAAAAGGAAACACTTCTTTACTTAATGAGTATTTAAACTGAGGAGGTCATGATGGGAACAAGTATAGATGGTTTTAAAAGAGGTTAGTCAGATTCATGAAGGATAGGTCCAAAAGAACATCAGAAGAGCCCTGCTGGATCAGACCAATGGTCCATCTAGTTCAGCATGCCATCTCACACAGTGGCCAACCAGTTCCTCTGGAGGCTGAACAACAGGGCAGAGAGGCTGAAGCCTTGCCCTGATGTTGTCTCCTGGCTCTGGGATTTAGAAGTTTAGTGCCCCTGAATTTGAAGATTACCCTCGGTCATCATGGCTAGTAGCCATTGATAGACTTATCCTCCATGAATCTATCTAATCCCCTTTTAAAGCTGTTTATTCCATCATGAGATAATCTGGCAGCGAATTCCAAATTTTAATCACTCTGTGTGTAAAGCAGTATTCCCTTTTGTCTGTCCTGAACCTACTGCCCATTAGCTTCATTGGATGCCCTTGAGTTCTAGTATTTTGGGAGAAGGAGAAAAAATATCTTTGTCAACTCTCTCTACCACATACATAATTTAAAAAATCTCTATCATTTCCCTCTTTAGTTGTCTCTTTTCTAAATTGAAAAGTCCCAGACTCTTCAGCCTTTCCTCATAGGGAAGATGCTCCAACCCCCTAATCATCTTGATTGCCCTCCTCTGTACTTTTTGCAGCTCTACAATGTCCTTGTTGAGATGCTGTGACCAGAACTGTATACGTATTCCAAATGAGGCTGCACCATAGATCTATACAATATCAACCATTCTATTCTCAATCCCTTTCCTAATAATTCCTAACAGAGAGTTTGCCTTTTTCACTATAGCAGCACACTGGGTTGACATTTTCATTGAGCTATCCACTATAACCCCAAGGTCTTTTTCCCTCTCACTCAGCAGGTTCAGACCTCAGTAGCCTATACTGGAAGCTGGATATCTCTCCCCCCCCCCCCGAGTGCATCACCTTACACTTACCAACACTGAACTTCATTTGTCCTGTTGTCACCCAGTTTGTGGAGGTCCTTGTGGAGCTCTTCACAGTCAGCCTTGGTTTTCATCATTCTGAATAATTCTGTGTCATCTGCAAACTTGGCCACTACACTATTCACCCCTTGTTCCAGATCACTGATGAATAAATTAAATAGTACCGACCCTAATACCAATCCTTGTTGAGACCCCACTGCTTACTTCCCTCTATGGGAACTGTCCATTGATCCCTGCTTTTTGCTTCCTGTCATTTAACCAGTTTTTAACCCATAAGAGAACCCATCCTCTTATCCCATGACAGCTAAGTTTACTCAGGAGTCTTTGGTGAGGCACCTTGTCAAAAGCCTTTTGAGAGTCCAAGTATATACAGTCTACCGGATCACTGTTGTCTATATGCTTGTTCACTTTCTCAAAGAACTCCAAAAGGTTGGTGAGGCAGAATTTCCCCATAGCTTTGTCCCTCTACGTGCCTAACAATTCTATTTTTGATTACAATTTCTATTAATTTCCCTGGGACAGATATCGCTGACTGGCCTGTGATTTCCTGTTTTCCCTCTGGACCCCTTTTTTACAAAATGGTGTAATATTTGCTACTCTTCTGGTACAGCAGCTGAATTTTAGTGAAAGGTTACATATACAGGTTAGTAGATCAACTATCTCACATCTGAGTTTCTTAAGAATTCTTGGGTATACACCATTAGGACCAAAAGCCTTAGTGGTTTTTAATTTCCCCAGTAGGTCTAGAACTTCCTCTCTGTTCACCTCAATTTGGCTCAGTTCTTCAGACTCCCTTCCTGAAAATAGAGGCTGCGGCATGGGTACATGCCCCACACTTTCCATAGTGAACACAGAACAAAAAAGTCACTGAGCTTCTCTGCCACCTCCTTATCTTCCTTTAGCAATCCCTTTATTCCTTTGCCATCCAAAAGCCCCACTGCTTCTCTGGCTGGTCCCCTGCTCTGGATATATTTTTTTAAAAAATGTTTATTGTTTGTCTTGATACTTTTAGCAACCCACTTCTCAAAATCTCTTTTTGCATGACAAATTATTGGGTTATATTTTTTTTGCCAGAGCCTGTGTTCTCTCCTGTTCATCAATAGCTAAGAACCGTGATTAATAAAGGGAACCTCTATATTTAAAGGCAATAATCCTTTTAATCTCAGAGCTAGAAAGCAACTTCCAAGGAAGGCATTTGATGCTGCTTGTTGGCTGCTATGTGAAACTTGGCACAAATAGGTATACAAAAAAGCCTGCATGATTAACAAACAAAGTAATGGAAGCTGTAAAAGGTAAGGAGGATTCCTTTAAGCAGTGGAAAGCTAGTCTCAGTGAGGCTGATAAAAGGGAACACAGGCTGTGGCAAATAAAATGCAAGTCTGTGATCAGGCAGGCAAAAAGGGAATATGAGGAGCATATCACAAAAAACATAAAGACCAACAATGAAACTTTCTTCAAATACATTCAAAGTAGGAAACCAGCCAGGGAAGCAGTGGGGCCCTTGGATGACCATGGGGTAAAAGGTGTAATGAAGGATGATAGGGAAATGGCTGAGAAGCTAAATGCATTTTTTGCCTCTGTCTTCACTGTGGAAGATGAGAAGTCCATGCCGACTCCAGAACCACTGATTTCAGAAGAGGTGTTGAAAGACCTGAGTAAAATTGAGGTGACAAGAGAGGAGATCCTATAACTGATAAACAACTTAAAAACAAATAAATCACTGAGCCTGGATGGCATACATCCAAGATTTCTGAAAGAACTCAAATGTGAACTTGTGGATTTCCTGACAAAAATATGTAATCTTTCCTTAAAATCTGCCTCCATTCCTGAGGACTGGAAGGTAGCGAATGTCACTCCTATCTTTAAAAAGGGTTCCAGAGGCCAGTCAGTCTGACGTTGATACGAGGTAAGTTGGTGGAAACTGTTATTTAGGAAAAAATTAGTAGGCACATTGATGAACAAAATCTATTGAGGAAGACTTAGCATGGGTTCTGTAAGGGAAGATCTTGTCTCACTAACCTGTTAGTGTTCTTTGAGGGAGTAAACAAACATGTGGACAAGGGGGACCCAATAGATGTTTACCTTGACTTTCAGAAAGCTTTTATTAAGTTCCTCATCAAAGACTCCTAAGCAGGGGTCATTTCGTAGAAAAAGAGGTGCAGGAGCTCATTAGCATACCTATTAGCATAACACATTAGCATATCCGGCCGAATGTCAGTTTCGGTCCTATTATACCCTATGGGCCATTGAAGTCAATGGCAAAAACTCATAAGGTATATGAGGGGCTGGAGGAGACGGGGTTTGAGGGAGAGGCTCGAAACTTGCAGGGTAGCTGCTGGGACCTTGCCCCAAAATATCCACTAAGTTTCAAAAAGATTGGACCACGGGGTCCAATTCAACAGGGCCTCAAACAGGTTGCCCCATCCCCTCCATTGTTCTCTATGGTGGGAAAAAAACATTACCCTGCAAGTTTGGAGCCTCTCCCTCAAACCCCCTCTCCTACAGCCACTTTTAAAGCTGCCGCCGAATTTCAGTGTCAATTCAGCGGTGGGCCGAATCTGATCAGAGAATCGGATTCGGCCTGTGGCTGCCCTACTGCCCACTCCTGAGCTGGTGGAGCAGCGCTCTGCCTCGCTCCGGACCCAAAGCACCCCTGCTCCTAAGTAAGCTCAATAGTCATGGAATAAAAGGGATCAGTACTGGGTTTGATGCTTTTTAACTTGTTTATTAATGATTTGGAGTTGGGAGTAAGCAGTGAAGTGGCTAAATTTGCAGATGACATGAAGTTGTTCCAAGTGGTGAGAACCAGGGAGGATTGTGAGGCACTCCAAAGGGATCTGTTGAGGATGGGCGAGTGGGCACCAGCATGGCAAATGGGGTTCAATGTGGCCAAGTGCAAAGTGATGCCCATTGGAGCCAAAAATCCTAACTATAAATACACATTGATGGGGTCCGAACTGGCAGAGACTGACCAAGAGAGGGATCTTGGAGTCATAGTAGATAACTCACTGAAAATGTCGAGACAGTGTGTGACTGCAATGAAAAAGTCCAATGCTATGCAGGGGGTTATTAGGAAGGGAATAGATAACAAATCAGCCAGTATCATAATGCCCCTGTATAAATCGATGGTGCAACCTCATTTGGAGTACTGTGTACAGTTCTGGTCGCCACACCTCAAGAAAGATATTATAGCATTGGAGAAAATGAAGAAAAGGGCAACTAGAATGATAAAGGGTTGGAACACTTTCCTTATGAAGAAAGACTGAGGTGCTTGGGGCTCTTTAGCTTGGAGAAACAATGGCTGAGGGGTGACATGATCGAGATTTATAAGATTATGCATGGAATAGAGCAGGTAGAGAAAGAAGTCCTTTTCTCCCTTTCTGACGATACAAGAACTCGTGGGCACTCCATGAAATTGCTGAGCAGTCAGGTTAGAACAGATAAAAGGAAGTACTTCTTCACCCAAAGAGTGATTAACACATGGAATTCACTGCAACAGGAGGTGGTGGCAGCTACAAGCATGGACAGCTTCAAGAGGGAATTAGATAAACATATAGAGCAGAGGTCCATCAGTGGCTATTAGCCACAAAGTATAGATAGGAACTCTTAGTCTGGGGCAAGTGATGCTCTGTATTCTTGGTGCTTGATGGGGGGGGGCAACAGTGGGAGGGCTTCTAGTGTCCTGCCCTCACTACTGGACCTTCTGATGGCACCTGGTGTTTTTGGCCACAGTGTGACAGAGTGTTGGACTGGATGGGCTGCTGGCCTGATCCAACATTGGCTTCTCTTATGTTCTTATGTTGATGCTGGACTAGATGGATCACCAGGCTGATCCACCAGATCTCTTTTTATGTTCTTATGGCCATTACAGCCCACTATTTCTCAATTTTGTGGGTCGAAACAGAAAATTTAGAAGGCTTATTTAAGTTTCCCTGGCTCATAATAAAAGACTAGTGGACTCTACTTGGCTTGGCTATTATAAGTTATACAGGACTGATCCATGACTATATTTAGAACCAGAGCTTCAGAACTACATACTTCAAAGTGCCTATTCACTTGCACTAGCAATGCTTAATGGTAGTTTGCATTGACTCAAATGTGCACTTGTCAGGCAAGAGAACTGATACAGATCTGGAATATGTCAGCAAGTGACATAGATTATATATTAATAGAACATTCAATATTTAGTTAATGGTACCTAAACAGCTTTTCACTATATAGCTAATGTGGCTTCATTGTGCTGGAAATATTTAACATCACTTTTGACTGAACATTTAAGGCATATAAGTAACTTGCAAAACCTGGTTTAATAAATAGAGCTTTATGTGTATATATTCACTGGGGATACAAATGGTATTGATCTATGTTCTTTATTGCCTATTTAATGTTACCCAAGATCTATTTTTCTTATATGCCTGACTTCTAATGCTTTCAGAATAAGATGCTGCACAAAATATGCTTCCTGTTCCTGTTTTGGTTAGTGGAAGAAGAAGAAAAATGAGCAGATTGGTTCCCCTGTTCCCCTCACTCTGTTAGTCCTTCCTGACTTTGGGAATTCCAGATGCCATGGGACCCAACAGTACTAATAGCCATACAGGTTACTGGGCTGCAGTGGAGCTTACTGATGGAAGAAGAAGAAAGTGTGATTTCACTCCTCCCCATTGCAGCCACTGGACTCACATGGCTATTAGTCCATGTGGGTCCCATGACCCCAGGCATTACTCTCCTGGGGCCAGAAAGAACTCCTGGGGAGATGGGAATGTACGGCATATGTGCAACTATCAGCACCTTCCACTGTCAGATCTCAGGATGGAGCCCATTGACTTTGCTCCTATAATGTGTTAAGGAGAAATGCCCACATTGTATATTAGTAGGTATTTGACATCTGTATGAAGGAACAAAAGAAAGAGATGATTGGAGGGAGGGAAGGAGAGCAACAATGGAATTATCTAAACAAATTGGAAACACCAGCAATGAATAGGTTTGCAGTGACAACATACAAAAAAATCAAAATAAATAACAAAGGGCATAGCTGTACTTGCCTATATGAGACCACCCTTTCTTAAGTAGTTTGAATTTAGCTTACTGGGACTCTAAATGCATAAGAGCTAAACAGTTGATACTCTGTTTGCCACGTAAATATCAGTTCACAGAGAAGTTTTTGAAAACTATAAGAAAAAGGCATGTGCATATAGATTCCGGTTCTCTTTTCCTTTAACAAGGCAATTCAATTACAAAATGTTGAAAGAATCATTGACTCTTGCCCCATGGGAAGATGAGGTGTTCAGTTACTATCCACTGATTTGTAAATGGGCAGTACTCTGACACATTCATACCATGGATCAACAAATTTAACAATTAACTCTTTAGCAGGGCAGCATTCCAGTGGTGCAAGTACAAAGGTTGTTGTACTGGGGGTTAGAAGTAAATTAAGTTATAATTGGCTCTAATTAGTGTTCCAGTAAGTTTCCCTTGGTGAAAAAAAATTGGGCCTGCTTTTAAAACCAGAGAAACTGAAGGAAATACTACTGCCTTGCAACCAAACCTGAGAGAAGCAAGAAGCAAGAAGTACACCCTCATACAAAGTAACACCAGAAATACAATTAATGTAAATAACAAATGGTAAAAGTATCATTTTCAGTACCATGCATTTGGAAAGAGTGCTCCATGTTCTAGCTCCTATGTTAGAATGGAATATGAGGCTTCTGGTGGGCAAGAATGACCTGGCTTTATACATAACCCAACCAATGGAAAGATGACCTGGTTCCAGCTTTTTCCCTGCAGGCATATTGCCACAAGCTGCCCCACCCCTGCCTTTTTGAATCAAGTGGGATTAGCGTTGCCTTATGGGCCAACTGGAAGTTTTTCGTTTCCTTAAAATTGGCATGGGAAGGAACTTTTGTTCTCTTGCACAACACTGTGGAGGTTTGTTCTCATAATTAGACTTGAAGTTTGTAATTGGTTAGACCATGATTAAGATGGCAAGAATAGTGCAGTTGCTAGATTATAGGTATGACTAACTGGTGAGGCCCCTAAAGATAAAGGATCATTACCAAGTGAAAAGTACTGGAGTCTGGAGGCCAGTGGAGGGAGTTTCAGCACGATCAAGTTTATTGTAAGTCAGGAACAAGCATACCTGAGGTGGCCTGGGGGTCAGCTTATATGCACAGAAAAGCCTCACCCCTGTCCACACCCACATTGTGGGATAGGTTAATCTTCCCATTTGGCATGTGACACCGGCTCCAGCCTAGCTCCTTTTCTACTTTGGGCTGCATAGCGAACGGAGGACCGGGCTGGGACCCGGATAGTTGGACCGAGGGATCCAGAGCCAAGGAGACAAGGGACCCCATAAAGGAGCCTAGTGCTCCATCAAAAACTGCGGGAAATTCTGTGCAGACTGACTCAAAGTCTGCGGAGCTCATGCGGTGCACCCCTCTGACTTCTAGGTCCAGGGGCTGGAACCATGGAAGTCCCAAAAGGCTGATGAGGTCTCTCTCCACCACCAAGAGGTCTAGGAGCCCACTAAAGTCCTGGTACTGGACCCTGAATTTGCCCAGCCCCTTAATTGCCACCGGGTTCTTCTGGAAATCCCAGGGCACCAGTCCCGTGGGTATGTGCAACCTGCCCCCCCCCCGTGGGTAGAGCTGCCTGAAGGTCACAGCTGAAATTACTGAGTATGAGGACCCGATGTCTAGTTCCATGGAACAGGGGGCCCCTTCGATCTGGACGTGAACCAATATCTTTCCGGGCAGGGGCTGATGCAAGCTTAGTACCTGGTTATGTGCTGTTGCTGAGATGCTGTCCACCGCCTCGTAGTGCATGGCTGGGGAGTGGCGGCTGTCCTTGGAGTGGCAGGCCTTCACGATGTGCCCTGTCTTTCCACAGGTACGGCACATCACCTTGCGGAACCGGCAGGAAAGGCGTTTGTGGGGGTCTCTGCAGCTAGCGCATGATGGGGGCGGCCTGTGCCGAGAAATAGGAGTGGGGGCAGTGGCCCTGGGCCATACATCAGGAGTGGGAACCGGAGGAATGAAACACACCTTTTTGAGAGCAAGGGCACAGCTGGCAGACATCTTCCTCCTCTGAAACATCTGCTTGCGAGGTCACGGTGCGATGCGAATGGGTGGCTGTGCAATCCTTCTGGGTCATTTCAAATGCGATCGCCGTCTGCAGCATCTTCTCCAGGGCTGGTTCCAAGAGTGTGATCAGCTGCCACCGGAGCTTGGCCTCACTCCCCCCAGCCACAAAACTGCCCAACAAATGGTCCTCCATGTGTTGGTACTCACACTCGACTGCCACACTCGACTGTACTCACACTCGACTACAGGTACTCACACTCGACTGCCAGCTGGCGGAGGTTGGTGAGGAACATGGCAGCACTCTCACCCATCTGTTGGGTCCTCTGGAGGAACTGTACTCTGAGCACCAGCATGGAAGGTTTTGGCGTGAAGTAGTCCCCGAGCTGCTTGAGAAGTTCATCGTAGGTGAGATCTAGCAGTTCTCGGGAAGAGATTAGGCTTAGGGCAAGGCACATGGTTTCTATGCCACAGTGGCCCAATAGCCAGGCCTGCTTCATGTCAGCCAGTTTGGTGTAGTGGTTAAGTGCGCGGACTCTAATCTGGGAGAACCGGGTTTGATTCCCCACTCCTCCACTTGCACCTGGCTGGATGACCTTGGGCAAGCCATAGCTCTGTACCAGCTGTTCCCTCAAGAACAGCTTGGGAAAGAGCTCTCTCAGCCCCACCTACCTCACAGGGTGTCTGTTGTGGGGAGGGGAAGGGAAAGGAGTTTGTAAGCCGCTCTGAGACTCCCTTGGGGAGTGAAGGGCGGGATATAAATCCACTCTCCTTCCTTCCTTCCTCCTTCCAGCCTTGGTGACCCCATGCACAGTCAGAAGGAACCCTAGTTGCCTGGACCATGCATTCCAGGTCTTGGGTTTAGAGGGGTCAAAGGGAGGGATTTGTCCTGCAGCGGCAGCCATAGTTACTGGAGCAGGAGCAGCACAGCGAGCGATGTCCTCAGGGGCTTGCAGCATTTCCTTGAAGCACAGGGGTTCAGTGATGCCTGGTGCCAGCGGATCAGTGCTCGATGCTTCGCTGCTCAGTTCAGCTCATCGGGATCCCATCCGCGTTGCCACTGAAAAGTACTGGAGTCTGGAGGCCTGTGGAGGGAGTTTCAGCATGATCAAGTTTATTGTAGGTCAGGAACAAGCATACCTGAGGTGGCCCGGGGGTCAGCTTATATGCACAGAAAAGCCTCACCCCCATCCACACACACCGTGGGATAGGTTAATCTTCCCACCAGAGATTACACTGGTTCATTTGAATATGCTAAGCCCCTGATAGGTGGATCTTTAGGAGCTTGGGTGCTATTGTTCTTTTACCTCAAGCTTGTACCTTTTCCAGGCCATATGGTCAGACCACATGGCCAGCACCATTACATGTTTGGTTACATCAAATAATCATACAAGTGTACACATAGAGAATCACAGCCTGGTTGTCTGTGGAATTGCATCTAGGACATAACACCAAGCAAGCCCAACATTGTCCTGTGTGACTATGTGGATTGGGGAGGAGACTTCCAGCAACACCCAGTTCCTTACCTGCATCAGTGATGAATGGGAGAAGGGAGATGACTGTAAACATCTCTCAGCACATTTTGAGGTACAAGCTAGGATAAATAAAGCTAGCAATGACAGTAGCCAAGTTTGAAGCCAGGTTGGTGCTGCCTAAATACTGTTTGAAGCTATATATCATCATCAACTTGCACTAAAAATCAGCTTAATGTTTGATGATGCAGTTCAGCTATTTAAAAAAAACCTAGTTTAACCCATACTTTTGGTGTCTTGGGCCTGCATTCCATAATACAGGTACAAATAGATTAGTGTTTGAATTATATTGGAAGTAGTGGATATAATATTCCCTGAATCCAGTCTTTTGCCACTGTCAAAAATTGTTTCAACATTTACAGTATGGAACATGAGCATTAAAGCAGAATTTAATCTCCAAATCCACAGGAAGCAAAGCTACTGGCTAGATAAAATATTCTTCATCTTTTCTCCAATGTTTCACCTTGTAGCACTGAGCTGAGTGAGGCATATAGCAACCTGCATGTAATGCAGCGTAATGCAAATTCCCCCGATGCTGAGCCAATTTATCTAAGTGGAGTTTGGTAAAGTGAACGTATGGCTGTGTGTGCATGTGTGGGTTTCGGTAAAAGTACAGAGAACGGTACTTGCATGATGAAGAAGGAATATAAATATATGTAGAACTGAGAATTTTAAAAGCATCAAAAGAGAGTTTGGGCTCTTCACAGGCAGCATAATTTGAGCAAAGGGATGTGTTATAAGCATATTCATGATACTCAATGAGCAATTTTCTCTCCAGGATCAAGATAAACAATTTCTGTTTGTTAAGTGTGTGCACAGCACTGGTTGGCCAATGCCTTTAAAAAAAAAAAGGATAGGGAGGAGCTTGAGTAGCAGAAAGGACTAAGAAGGCCATGACAGACTGCAGTTTTAAAAGCTTAGAAGTGCAGTGTAAACAGATAAAGGACTGTGAAGGGTTAATTCTTTACACAGCCAGAAAACCTTGAGTGACAGGCTGCTCCAAGCAATCTGGTTGGTTAGCATCAGCTGAGCAGAAAAAGACTTCTGAACTGGGTGCTGAGGAGGATTCAGTCTGATTTCAGCCCTAGCTGAGAAGAGCTGAGTACTGACAGCCCTGACTGAGAGCAGTTTAACACAGACAGGAGAACTGGAGAAAGCTGGCAAGGATGAGTGGATAGTTAGAGACTCCCATTCAGGCCAAGAAAAGGGGATAGATCTTATAGAGAGAAGGAAATTCCCTACCCAGTCAAGCAGGAAGTTAGTGCTAAAGAGTGGAGAGATCCCTGGTCTGGTGTGGTTAGAAACCTCCTTTGGACACCTTAATGGTTAAGAACTCAAGACAAGTACTGGTGTTTCAAGAGAAGGGGCTTGGGTACTAGAAAGACTGTACCAACCTTCTGGAATCCAAAGGAGTCAGAGAATACTCAAAGAAAGTATACTGGAGTGTTTGTGGGAAACACTGGAACGAAAGCCTCTCAACATAAAGACTGAAGTCACTGTGAAAAGCTTAAGAGACTTTTATTAGCCTGAAACATAAGAACTAAGGTCTATCCATAGACTGGTTTTACCTCAGAAACTTGAACCCCCAGTTTCACCTGACCTTTCCCCTCTATGTTAAATAAAATATGTTGTAATTTTTGTAATTTTTTGAATATCAAAACACCTTGAGTGCTATTTAAGTTGTTTAATTTAAAGTGGGCTCCTGATCCTTCCCTCAGGTTTCTGGGCTTCAATAGCCAAAATATCATACTGTGACCTGGTGGGACAGCCACAGTTTTTCAGCAAAGAAGAACACAGACAGCTAGAGTGGCTCTGTCAGTAAAGGGAAAGAAAAATAGAAGAAAAATGCTTATTGGTATTCTATTAGTAAAAATTCAAAAAATTCAAAAATAAGACTGGTTGGATGAAAACAAGCTTCTTAGCCAGGACATTCTGTGAGTGTGTGTGTGTGCGCGCGCGCATGTGCATGAAAAAAAGAGAGAGATTAGGGAATTATTAGTTGGAACATAGAAGAGGGAGGGAATACCTGAAGAGAAGAGAGTTAATTTTCTTGGAAACATATAAAGTACAGTGTACATCTTAGAACCATTTGATGATATGTTAAAATTACAGGGTAAATAATGTTTAGTGGTAATTAAAATTGTATTAATAATTAGTTAATATTTGTTATCTTAAAAAGCCCAAGTTTGTTTATATAAAAACTGTGTGGAGAAGCTTACAGCTTTTAAAGAAATCAATTAAGTTTTTTATATAAAAGAGTGATAAGTCAATAAACATGCATGTGGTAAAAAAAAAAATAGTGAACATCCTGTCAGAAGCTTGGCAGAATGAACAATACTGGTGACTGAATTGTCTTTCAAACTGCTGGCATATATGTTAATTACATTGAGAAGATGGATGAAAGTCTAACTATGCCACAGGAAGGGGGGGGGGAGTGATCCTGTTTTAACATTTCATTTACCAAGGTTCATTTGTTTTCACAACACCCCCCCACACACACACACACGCAAAAAACAAATCAGGATAAAAATACCAGTGGCTGCATTATTCAGAGAGGCAAATTTGCATGAGATTAGGCTGCAACTGAACTACAGAATACACATCAACTGTCTATTATACAAAGGAACAAGAATCAATATCAAATTTGACCCCAAAAGAAAGTTCTGTGTTTGGTGCTATGGTATTATCCCACAAATGAACCTTGGTAAATGAAAGCTTTTGATAAAGTTCCACATCAAAGGCTCCTAAGTAAGTTCAATAGTCATGGGATAAAAGGACAAGTCCCTTTGTGGATCAAAAATTGGCTAATTAAAAGGAAACAGAGGGAAATTTTCTCAGTGGAAGGTGGTAAGCAGTGGGGTACTGCAGCACTCAGTACTGGGTCCAATGCTTTTTAACTTGTTTATTAATGATTTGGAGTTGGGAGTAAGCAGTGAAGTGGCTAAATCTGCGGATGACATGAAGTTGCTCAGGGTGGTGAGAACCAGGGAGGATTGTAAGGCACTCCAAAGGGATCTGTCGAGGATGGGCGAGTGGGCATCAACATGGAAAATGGGGTTCAGTGTGGCCAAGTGCAAAGTGATGCACATTGGAGCCAAAAATCCTAACTATAAATACATGACAGGGTCTGAACTGGTGGAGGCTGATCAAGAGAGAGATCTTGGAGTTGTAGTAGATAACTCAATGAAAATGTTGAGACAGTGTGCAACTGCAATGAAAAAGGCCAGTGCTATGCTGGGGGTTATTAGGAAGGGAATGGAAAACAAATCAGTCAGTATCATAATGCCCCTATATAAATTGATGGTGCAACCTCTTTTGGAGTACTGTGTACAGTTCTTGTCGCCACACCTCAAAAAAGATATTATAGCCTTTGAAAAAGTGCAGAAAAGGGCAACTAGAATGATAAAAGGATTGGAACACTTTACCTATGAAAAAAGGTTGAAGCGCTTGGGGCTCTTCAGCTTGGAGAAACAATGGCTGAGGGGTGACATGATTGAGGTTTATAAGATTATGCATGGGATAGAGCAGGTAGAGAAAGAAGTCCCTTTCTCCCTTTCTCACAATACAAGAACTCGTGGGTACGCCATGAAATTGCTGAACAGTCAGGTTAGAACAGATAAAAGGAAGTACTTCTTCACACAAAGAGTGATTAACATGTGGAATTCACTGCCACAGGATGTGGTGGCAGCTCTGCCACGACTCATCCCAAGATGGCGACCGTCGTGGAGTGCGCGGACTGAGCTTCGCCGAGAGAGAAGCTTTTATTTAAATTTTAGAAGATTTTTATCCAAATGTTGGTGTAATATTATTTTAAACTAGTTGGGGGTGAGGTAAAGAGACTGTGGAGACCGTGGAGGGTTGTTTGAGCTGCGAGGTGAACCAAGAGGCGGCTTGACTAATTATTAGGAAAGGACGCCGACGGACACCGATGGATTTAGCTGTGACTCCTCCCACTACCTTTGCTGCCCAGCTTTGAACCTGTTGACCTGCTTCCTCCGCCCTCCCTCCCCTCGACCTTCTGCCTTTGCAAGCTGGTGGACCGACTCTTCGGTGTTTGGAGTTCTCTGATGCCTCTTTGGTCTGGTCGTTTCTGCCCCCGGGGGCCGTTTGGCATTTCCAGACTGCCTGGCATCTTCGAGCGTGCCGGCCTTCGGCACTCAGCCACTGTGGTGTCTTTCAGTGACTGGCGCTCTGATGTCCTGACGCCTTGGTTGCCTGTCTCCTCCCGGCTTGTCCCGTTGCTTCCTGCCTCTGTGGCTACCTGGATGGTCTTCAGTTGTTCGGGGCTCTAGTGGTGGTCGACTGCTCGGCGTTTGACTTTTCTGGCCTGGCAGCTCAGCTCCCTTGGCTCGGCACTCGACTTTTCTGGTGTGGTGATCCTGCGCCTTAGGACGTGGCGGCTTGGCTTTGTTTGGTCGCCTGTCCTGTTGACTTTTCGGCCTTTGGAGCCCTTGGGAGCATAGCCCTGCTATGTTGTGTTGTTTGGTCCTAATCCAACCACCTGGCTCTGTAGGAGTGGAGTGGTGCCTGGATTTCCCAGGTGGGAATTCCTGGCCTGGCCGATTTGGCACCTTTGACCTGTGTGGGCCATCGGTAATGCCCTGCGCCAGGATGCGTCAGCTGGAGTTTTTCCAGGGTTGGATTTTTGGACCTCTGTAATCACCTGGGCCTGGGGGCTGAAATGATGAATGGAGGAGCGTGGGCAATATGGGGCCGGTATATCTAGAGCTGGCCTGCGGAACTGTATTGGAAGGGAAGTCCCTGGTAAAACATTGACAGCTTGAACCAGGCCTGGACTTTCGCCTGCTCCTGTGCTTTTTGATCTACCTTCGCTGGAGGTGGTTGGGAGTAAATATAATAACTTCAGCTCAGTCGGGAGGGGGGTTGGGAGTGGGTGGATTTCCCCCCTCTTTTCAGTATTTTGTATTTTTGCCTTTAGCCCAGCTAGGAGTGTGTAGATTGGTTAGTAGTTAGTCCTAGATTAGTTAGTTCCCACCCCTTATTTATTGTTTGTTTAGTTAAATAGTATAAGTAGTGTAGGGATTTAGTTAGTTAGTTAGGTGGGGTTAGGGTGGAAAATTGTGGTTTGATGTTGCCTAGTACAGCAAGTTGCTGTACTGAGCGGACTACCTAAATTGGATTAGCTGAATTTGGTGAGGTATATTGAGTGGTATCTATTATTTGATAGTGGGGTGTGTGAGAAACCAGGGGCTTGTTGCCATCAGTGCTGGTCTGAGGTCCAACGGCGGCTGAGGCTTATGTGCAAAGGCCACCAACAGATGCATGACCAGCTATGGGATCCCTGTACTCTGGGGGAAGGGGAGGTATGGTGGTGGGACCAGATGGAAGTGGAAAGGAAGGGGATGGAGACATGGTTGAGCTCGGTCCCCTTCCAATCTGTGTCCCATCCCGAAGATGGTAGGTAGGGGGATCAGGAGAGAGAACCCCACTCCGACATTGGTGTTGTGTAACGCCAGGTCCATCAATAATAAGACCAGAACCTTGTGTGACTTTGTGTCAGAGCAGGAAGTGGACCTGGCATGCATGACCAAGACCTGGGTGTGAGAATGGGAGATGGTGTCTCTCTCCCAAATGGCGCCCCCCGGTTTCTCGGTCCTCCACCAATCTCAGACTCAGGGGCGGGAGGGGGGAGTGGCATTGTTCATCTGGGAGAGTTACACCTTTAGGGCGCTACCACTGCTGAATCTCGCCAGCATAGAGTGTGTCGGTTTTGTTTTGTTCCAGAGGAGATCCAGGAAATTACAAGCCAGTCAGTCTGACATCGATACTGGGTAAGTTGGTGGAAACAGTTACTAAGGGAAAAATTAGTAGGCACATTGATGAACAAAATCTATTGAGGAAGACTCAGCATGGGTTCTGTAAGGGAAGATCTTGTCTCACTAACCTGTTAGTGTTCTTTGAGGAAGTGAACAAAGATGTGGACAAGGGGGACCCAATAGATGTTGTTTACCTTGACTTCCGGAAAGCTTTTTGAAAAGTATTGGAGTCAGGAGTCCATGGAACAGTGAAACAGCTAGATCTTTATTGCTGGTTCGAATGAAGCATACAACCTAGGGCTCCGAGCCCTCCTGACCTCACCCAACTGGCCTGATAGGCTATAATCAGTCTATTTACATCTCATAGGTTCCCTGGGAGAAACCTAGGTACATGATTGGTGGCCGGTTCGAATCCACCTGGCCTTTGTTCTACCTGGCTGAAGCTCAGGTAGTTTCTTGGCCATGTGCTCTGGCCACATGGCGGTCACCATTACTGGAGCACATGGCAACCGCATGGTCAATACATAATACCTTTGATAAAGTTCCTCATCAAAGGATCGTAAGTAAGCTCAATAGTCATGGGATAAAAGGACAAGTCCTTTTGTGGATCAAAAACTGGCTAATTAAAAGGAAACAGAGAGTGAGTATAAATGGGCAATTTTCTCAGTGGAGGGAGGTAAGCAGTGGGGTCCCACAGGGATCAGTACTCGGTCAGATGCTTTTTAACTTGTTTATTAATGATTTGGAGTTGGGAGTAAGCAGTGAAGTGCTAAATTTGCAGATGACACAAAGTTGTTCAGGGTGGTGAGAACCAGGGAGGATTGTGAGGCACTCCAAAGGGATCTGTCAAGGATGGGTGAGTGGGCATCAACATGGCAAATGGGGTTTAATGTGGCCAAGTGCAAAGTGATGCACATTGGAGCCAAAAATCCTAACTATAAATACACACTGATGGGGTCCGAACTGGAGGAGACTGACCAAGAGAGAGCTTTTGGAGTTGTAGTAGATAACTCAATGAAAATGTCAAGACAGTGTGCGACTGCAGTGGAAAAGGCCAATGCTATGCAGGGGGTTATTAGGAAGGGAATAGATAACAAATCAGCCAGTATCATAATGCCCCTGTATAAACCGATGGTGCAACCTCATTTGGAGTACTATGTACAGTTCTGGTCACCACACCTCTCGAAAGATATTATAGCATTGGAAAAAGTGCAGAAAAGGGCAACTAAAATTATAAAAGGGTTCAAACATTTTTCCTATGAAGAAAGGTTGAAGCACTTGGGGCTCTTTAGCTTGGAGAAACGACAGCTGAGGGGTGACATGATCAAGGTTTATAAGATTATGCATGGGATAGAGCAGGTAGAGAAAGAAGTCCTTTTCTCCCTTTCTCACGATACAAGAACTCGTGGGCACTCCATGAAATTGCTGAACAGTCAGGTTAGAACAGATAGAAGGAAGTACCCAAAGAGTGATTAACACGTGGAATTCACTGCCACAGGAAGTGGTGGCGGCTACAAGAATGGACGGTTTCAAGAGGGAATTAGATAAACATATGGAGCAGAAGTCCATCAGTGGCTATTAGTCATAAAGTATAGATAGGAACTCTCAGTCTGGGGCAAGTGATGCTCTGTAATCTTAGTGTTGGGGGGCAACAGTGGGAGGGCTTCCTGCCCCCACTGCTGGACCTTCTGAGGGCACCTGGTGTTTTTGGCCACAGTGTGACAGAGTGTTGGACTGGATGGGCAATTGGCTTGATCCAACGGCTTTTTTATGTTCTTATCTCCATGGAAGGACAAGATCTAGTTAAGTTTTTTGTTTATTACTTACTTCTAAGGCACAACCTGACCCTGTCACACAAAGAGCTACTGCACATGCACAAAGCTGTTCGATATGATGCTCAAGATGAAAAAAAACCATCAAGGCAATCTCAGGAGTTCACCTTGCATATAATGGATGATGGTTGGTCAAGGTAAGTTTTCCTAGCAATCATGTTCTGTCTCACCATGCCTAAGAGGAAGTAACGTCTGAAAATTTGTAGGTGCTTCTTCATTAATATTTGTTTATTACAATTCCCATTGTAATTTATGTGACTGTAAATGACTCATTTTCTACTGCTGATATCAAGTGAATATTTTAGGATGTTCTAGTTCCAAAGTTACTTGAGACAGGATGCTGGGCTAGAGGGACCACTGATCTGATCCAGCAGTGCTCTTTTTATGTTTTTATGCACATTTTTACAAACTTGCATCCATGGAAGGGTTTTAAATGCATGGAAGGGTTTCAGACATGTGAAGCAGCTCAGTCATGATGTGTTGAGCTAAATGATGGCATTGTTTTACTGGCAAGATCAATTATATTGGCTAAACTAACTGAACATTTTTATCCTCAATTCCAAGGCTGGTACTATGGTTACTAACACAGCACTGTGTACTATTACAGAGACAATAAACAATGGAAAAGCCAGTATATTCCCACACAGCAATTGAATAAGTTGTTATGGAAGGATAAAATGTGCTCAGAATAACACAGGCTTATCTGTGGGAAGTGAGCAGTTAAATCCTAAATTATATCCCAGATACAAATATATGGTGACCCATTAAGCTGGGAAAGGAAACTACAACCCTGTCCTAATTTAAACAGTTTGGCTAAGCTGCCAAGGGGGTTGTGATGGATCATTTCAAGTTCTTCCTTGGTGCTCTAACAATTCTTTAATCTAGACTTTGAAGTTTTTGGTCAAGGTCAGGCCTTATGTTCTGATTGGTTTAAAAAGACAATTCCCCGGTTGCAGGAAAATCCATAAATATCTTAGCCTAGATTGGAGTTATGTTTCAGGTCTGGTGTCATGACTGGTGTCAGGCTTTTGGAACCAGAAGAGATAAGATCTAGCTGTTAGGGTCTCTGACTTGAACCTTTTCCTAGGAAGGGAAATGTAGAACCTCTGCTTTAAGTATAGCATTAGCTAGTGGGATGCCTCTTCTTATTTCTTTCTAGCATTTTGTTTAAAACTATCCCCAGTTAGCTGGGCTTTCTAGGATTCATGTTTAGTTATTAGAGTTTTATTTTACTCATCTTCTTTGGGTGATAACTAAACATGGCTAAGGGAAGTTCTCACTCACCTCGAAGACTGGTGGGTTATGCTGACCATCTCCTTCAGTGGTGAAATTGACAGAATTGAAAATTGACAGATGAAGGGAGGGGGCTGGGGCTGGGGCAGCTGAGGATAAGGAGGGCTGGTATGTGACAAAAGTAATCTGAGCTTGTGGATGAGATACCTGCATTCCCATTGGCCATGGAAGCACAGTAATTTGAGACCTCTGACTCATTCTTGATAAGTTCATAAATTGTTTGTGTTACCTACAGCAGCTAATTAATTTGCGGAAAATTTCAGGCCAATTTTTTTATTACTAGAGGCAGAAATAATGATCTAAAAGTAGTTTTCAGATTTATGTGCAGCATGATAGTGTGTTCCCTCAGACAAACACATTTTGTTTTTGAGATACATGTCCCATGCTTCCTTAGGAGTCTAAGGGCTTTAAGGTGGGAAAATCCTATAAGATATTAGTAGTTTAAAAAATGTCAACTGAATGAAATGAATTTAGATGAGGAGATATGATTGGTAGGGAATGTCTGCTTGGATTGATCTGGTCTGAATATCTACCTGAAAAATACCAGTAAGTAGTCAGTAAGTATTATTTATTACATTTCCATGAATTTCAGTTAAAATGTGATACCAGTATACATTAAAAATTAAAAGAAATTATATACAAATACGATAATTTTGAGTGAGTAAATACAATAGTTGTAACAATACTGTCTTATTAAATTAATATACTATTTATGTGTATTTATAGTATAGGCTGAAGACTGTAGAGAAAGGAAAACTTGGGTGTCCAAAACCTCTTCCCTCTCACTTTCTGAGGCTTTCCTTGGACACATTCGTGTGCTTAAGTCTGTGTTAGTGTCTTGCCAGGTCTGGTAGCTTTGCAGGTTGGTTTGGCTTGGATTCTGTGGTTTGACATTAGTTCTGATTGGCTTGCTGCCACATTGACACTGGCTCTGTTGTGATTCTCTAGTTTGACAACGGTGCTCTTGAGCTTTTGGTTCTGTTTACATTGGGAAGCTTTTGTCCCATGGTTGCTCTTGTCTAATTGAATATTGGCTTCCTTCCCTTGAAGAAAGCATGGCTTTGTTTTTCCCATATGAAACAGTGGAGACAAGTAGTATAGCTTTGGACATCTTGTTCAAGAGTCCATAGAACTGAACCCCTTGATTCAATTTGCTTAAAACTGGGAGAGTCTTTTGTGAACTAAGGTCCCTGAACTATTGAGTTATTTGCTTGAAAAACAGCCACTCCACCCACCTTGGAAAGGAATAATAGAACATGACTAATTCCAAAATCCTGAGGGGGGCGGATTGAATTTAAATCCTGAAGCATTACCAGGGGACCCAAATACTGGTATCCATGCCCTTTCTGAAATCCAAATTAAAAATTGTAATTTTTTAGGTGGACATCTCTAATGATTGTCAGATGGCACATTTGATAGATGGCACTATAATCCAAACAACATTTCAGGTCCAGAAAATCTAGTCCATTTCTGTCTGTGTTATCTGTAAATGATTTCTGTAAATGATTTTTCAAAATTTTATTGTTTTATTACTACAACATACTACATAAGGAAAGGGAAGTGATTTGATACTAATGCAATGAAACATAAGATACAGCAAGGATCATAAGACCTACAAATACCTTAATAGTAATTTCTACAATTATCAATATGAATAAAGAAACAAGTAAAGGAATAGAACTGGTTGCCTTATTTCAAGATCAATAAAGCTAAATCAAACCCATTTAGCCAAATTGGAAACATCATAGCTTCAAATACAAAATGGTCTTTCAGAGTGTCATTACATTACATTGATTATCTCCTGTGTTTTTTCTTATCAAATTTCCATTGGACTTTAAGGGTTTTGTGAGCACCTGTTCCTTTTTTCAGGATCGGAACCTTCAGAGAAGCTGTCAGAAATAATTATACTGTCTTCAGACTCATGATCACTCTTTTCATCTGCTTGTATACGGTCCTCTATTTTCCCTTTGTCCTTAGGTGCCGTTTGCTGCTGTTCCAATAATATCTTTGCTTTTTGAGCAGAATCAATCTTCTCCTTTTTACCATTATAGTTGAGTCCTTCTGGAAATGTCCACCTGAAGGGGATCAAATGGTTATGTAGGGAAGAGATTAAAATTTTATATTGTTATCTTCTGTTACGTATCTCAAATGGAATCTTCACTTCTTTGCCTTTGATTTTTCAGAGATTTTCCACTAGTCACTTTCAAGATTGTATCTCTAGTTGATCTTTTGGAGAATTTAACTAATACTTCACTAGGCAGTTTATTTTTCTTGATAAAATCTGGATATGTTCTATAGACCATGTCCATATCACTTAGTAAAACATCAACTTTAAAGTCTGACTCTGGTGCCAATGCTATGCTTAGTAGCTCTTTTAAATTCTCTCCTTTCTGTTCTGGGATACCCTGAAATTGCAGGACATATAATGATCTCTCCATTTGAAGCTTTAAAAGTTGTTCTTTATTGAAGATCTGCTCTTTTTCCATGACCTCCAGTCTTTATTTAATGGAGTTTGTCTTAAAATCAGCTTGTTTCAGTATTGACTTCCGGTTTTGGTGACTTGATGGCATCATAAATGTAGTGGATGGGAGGGGTACCAGATGATTCCAGACTCTCCCCCCCCTGAACTCTTGGAGGGGGCTCACAGCCTGGGGTGTGAGAGGTGCCTCCCCCAAGGCTGAGGCCAAGGGATCAAGGCTCCTCTTTGCCCTGATAGGTCCATGATGACACCAAGCATGGTGCTAGAGGCACATACCAGAATGGGCGATCAAGTGATCTAGTGTTCCAGAAGCTCTCATTACCTCCTGACTTGGCATGGAATGAACCATGAGTGAAAATTCCTCCAAACTGGTTAAGCAGCCATCCAAAGCCCCGACTTGAAACAATGGAGGGGGAGGGAGTGCACTCACCCCCCCCTCAGAATTGTAAATGAACTGACTAAGCAATTTAGAGGGCTAGGAATAATGGTTTTACTTGAAGAGTGGTGATTTAGCCGAGTAAAGTACAGAATTACCAAAAGCAATTGGCTGAATAAACTTTCTGAGATTTAAGAGAACTTTCTCTCAACTATAAACAATGACTCATTGGGAAGAAAAGATGGCTACAAGATTGAAGTACTCTCCAGGCTCTACCAGACCAGCACTTCCAGCTGCTAAACTGGAAGTAAACATTGATTTCCCTAATATGTTGGCTACAGCATTATGCCCTCTGCTGGACCAGATGACTAATCTCAACAATAACTTTGAAGCAAAAACAATTGAAAGAGACTAATGTAAAGACAGAGGAGAAAGCAAAATCAGTGAAAAAAGTTGAAGCTAAGACAAAAGAAATAAACCAAAGACTGGCGGTGGTAGAAAAAGAGAGGACCTCTAATAAGGACCAGCTTTTACAACTTCATATGGAAAAATCAGCATATGTTCTGAGATTTCAGGGTGTTCCTGAACAAAAAGGAGAGAACCTGAAAGAAATCCTGAGTGAAGTGTTGGCTCCAATGACAGGTTTGAAAGCAGAAGCACTGCAAAGCGACATGGATATGACCTATCAGACATATCCAGAATTTATCAAGGAAAAAAAACCTGCCCTGGGAGATCCTGGTGAGGTTCTCTAAGAGATCAACAAGATGTGTGGTAATGAAAGCTACTAATGGGGCAACCCTAAAAATCAAAGACGAGGAAATTAAGGTTTTGAAAGATATACCATTTGAGATAAGAAAGAAGAGGAAACAATACAAAAACCTGACTATTTTTTTACAGAAAAATTCCACCCCTTACAGATGGATAACACCAGAGGGACTTATCTTCAGTGATAAAGATAGAAAAGCGACTCTATTGTAAAAGTGAATCTGTTTTTGGAGCAGCAACAAAGTTCAGTGAAAGATTAAAAAGAGCAGAGGAGGATGAAGAAGAAACCAGCACACATGCATCAGGAAGCCAAGACAACTCAGCGAATAATTCCCCAGAAGAGGACTCCGAATCAGAAAAAGGGGCAACTAAAGTCCTATCAGGACCTTTGCTGGAGAGAAGCAAAATCAGATGGACCTTTGAGAAAGAGAAGCATAAAGAGAAGAAGAAGAAATAATATAATATTATAATATAAAAAGTTTGAGCTATGAAAGTTTAAGCAGAATTTCTCACTCTAAATATTTATATACCAGTTTGTTATTGAAGAATTAAGATATAAGTTTTATTCCAGTAATCTTAGTATAGAGGAAGCTTCTGATTAAGCTAATTAGCAATCATAATGTATGATCCTTGTTTAGCTTAGGTTTTAGTTAAGTGTCCTAGTGTTTAGTGTTTGTATAGTTTGTAATTGCAAAAACAATATTTTTTTAAAAAAACACCTTGTTTCAATGCTTTGTCAGTTTCATTTGTTCTTTTCACTGTTTCCGTCAATTGTTTCTGGAAACAGTCCAGCTTGTTATTGATATTAGTCATCTAGTCCAGCAGAGGGCGCAATGCCGTAGCCATCATGTTTGGGAAGTCAGTAACTGCTTCCGGTTTGAGAGCCGAGGTCACTGAGTTGGCAGTTCCTGGAGAAGGCTTCTTTTTATGCACCATTTTGTCTCCTCTCAATGACATTGTTTACACACGGTAAAGTTCAATTAAACAGTCTAAAAGTCTTTCTTTTTTTATTTGCTTTAGACTATTTTGCACCCTGTTTGGTTACATTGAAGATTTTGTAGTCCAAACCATCACTTGCCTCCTAGCTGTCACTTAAGAACCGCTATTTTTTTCATCCTCCCCTCCCTCTGAATTTGCTAGGGGCTTTGAATCAGTTTCTTTGCTTTACCACTTGTTTAGCTTATGGGGGCTTGCTTACACTCACAGTTCATTCTGACAGATGTTCAAAGAGTAGAAAGAACAATGTAGCATTGGATCACTTGCCTGCATTGTTCGGGATATGCCTCTTTTCTCTATAATGGCCTCGTGGCGACAGGACCTCTAGGAATAAAGGGGAACCTCAATTCCTCAGCTGTCACCTTGGAAGAAGCACCCCTTGCACCCCCAGCTAGGAGACCCCTACAAGACTCCTGGGGGGGGGGCTCAGAGTCATCCGAGTCCCCCTCCCAGCTGCCGTGGTTCAGGTCGCTCACATTGGAGCTCAGTGGAGTGCACCTGTCCAGCGAGTTGCCAAAACCAGAAGTCTGTAAATGATTGAGTGGAAATTGAAACTACTTTTTGCCAAACATTATCTACCATTGAGAGGAGATGAGCTAGTGTGCTTCAGTCTTTCTGAATCAATAAACTTGTATTGGCCTGTGATTAAGGAAATAATAATGTATCTGGACAATTGTTCCAACAATTGTTTGGTGATTCAGAAAGTTTATGAAAAAGCTGTCAATTGCAATTTTGTGTGCTTTTTCATCTTCTTTATTGAACTAAACTCCCACTTGCTCAAAGTATTTTATCTTCTAGAGGCATTCTTTGACTGTATCTGTTAGTTTCAATGTGAAATAGTAGAAATTCTGGGCATAATCAATCCAAATGTAAGTCCTTTCAAGTTCCATTAATTTCATTTGGAAAGTTCAAAGTACTTAAGATCAGGAGCAAGGCTGATATTCTGTGCACAATAAATTGGGGAAGATCTGTGGGACAATGAGATTTATTTTGAAGCAAGCATACAAATGATAATATTGACACTTACAATGAATTCATCTGCTTTCCCGTATGCTCTGTGTTTGAAAAACTGCATCTTGTTCAGGCTCAGAACTTAATGAGAAGGCCAGTCAAGAGCCACCATGGGTCACCGGACAAGATTCCCCCCCCCATCTCAACCCAAATTAATATGAAAACAAATCACATGACTTAACCAACCCCATGGGATTTCCACAAGATGAGGGACCCAAGAGCTTTGCCCCCCATCTTCCCTTGACAGCCTCATTTTTAAGCCTTTAAAAAAAGTTTTGATACACAAGGCACACTTTCCACGTCCCAGTGGCTTCAGAGATTTGGGCATCTGCTTAAATGTTTCCTGTAGAAGTCAGTTTAATTTACAATGTATATTTATATATTAGATGCATTTTTAATTATACTTTTTGACTTAGTCAAGGAATGGCCTTTAAAAACTTTTTTTTAAAAACCCTTCAACTCACACAGGAAAGAAAAGTAAAAATATTGAGAATACAGTGAGTCCTGTAGCACCTTTAAAACCAACAAAATAGTATTTGAGGTGTGAAGAAATTCCTTTTTTTTCCTTTAGAGGTTTGAAATGAGCAAAACACTTCTTTCTTTCTGGAAGAAGAGGAGGAGGAGGAGGAAGAAGAGACTGGATTTATACCCTGCCCTTCACTACCTAAAGGAGTCTCAGAGTGACTTACCGTCCCTTTTCTTTCCCCTTCCCACAACAGACACTTTCCTTGAGAGAACAGCTATGAAAGAACTTATGACTGACCTAAGGTCACACTAGTAGTTGCATGTAGAGGAGTGGGGAATCAAGCCCACTCCCCATCCCCCACTGGCTGCTCAGAGGGACCTGGCCTGAAAAAAAAACAAAACACTGCCGTGGTAGCTGCAATGAAGCTGCTTGTGGGCCAAGAGTCCTCCTCTGTGCTGCAGCCCAACTTGCTGCTGCAACCAGTCCTCATGCAGAATGCACTCCTGGTGCTTGCTCCCAGCCTTTGTGTCTGCAGCCGCTCCTTAAGTAGAGCACACCCTGCACCAATGGCTAAATTGCTGAAGCTGAAGTTGGGAAGGCCCGACAGCCACATGGCCTTAAAAGAGGGTGGCAGGCCTGGGCAAGCAAAGCCCTCCCCCAGACTGTCCCCCTGTAACGAGGCAGAGAGCTGTTGGCCATTGCTGAGCTCTCCCAGATGGCCATGGCTATGCCCAGGCAGTGTGACATTGCATGGGTGCAAAGCCTGCCCTTTGATCCTCCCCTCCACTGTGGCCATAAAACAGCCCCGGGTAAGTCCAAGGTCATGGATCTCTTCATCGAGATAACACTTCTAAGGGTACTTATAGGCAGAGATGTTTGTAAGTACCAGATGCAATGAAATCATGTGCCATGTACCTTCAAGCCAAGTGCAAACTGGGCCAACTCCTTATTTGCTGCTGTTCCTGAAACATCTAGCATGTTCAATATGGATAACATGGTAATATCAAATTAGGAGTGCAGCACTTACTCATGCTGTTTGTCAGTCCGCTCATGGTCTGTCCCGGGGGGGTCTTGCCCTCTGCCGTACTGGGGGAGGGTTGCGGGGAGTGCCTGAAGCCTCTGAATGAGGAGGCACAGGGTTAATTCACCACTGCTGCTCTTCCTAGCTGGTGCTGCACCTTGATACTTTCTCATTCGTCAGCCCTCTGCAACCTCCAGCTCCATCTTCCTCCCTGGCCTCAGCATCTTCTTTCCCCTTTTATCCATGTCTAGACCCTCTCCTCTCCTCCTTCCCCTGTCACCCTTCTGTTCCTGCTTCCCCCTAGGCTACAGGGGAGCTCCTTGTTCTGGCCAGGTCCCTCCTTCCCCAACCCCGCTTGCCTCACTTCCAGACATGCTCAAGCCCAGTAGCTAATCAGGCCATTCCCACCGAGTTGTGAAAGCCCAAGAGATTTCAAACTTCAAACAAAGGGTCTTAAACATGAACTTCTTTATTTGATAGTGGATCGAGTTGTCTTACACTTCTCGAGTCAGCAGTGAGGGTGGGGAGGCACAGGGGTACAGTTATAGTGTATTCAAACCATGTTGTAACAATTGCAACTCCCAATCACTAATCAGAAAAAAGGGCGCCCAAATACATCGGCCCATTGTTTCCCAGACTGTAAGCGGGAAAAGTAGCAGTTGGCACCTGTGAAAAATCCAATTAGCAACAAAGCCTGGGAGAAGAAACAGTCAAGGTTACAGAAGCAGAGCAAGATAAGCTGAGGTGAGAACGAGGGAGAGAAATGACATTCCAAAGGAGGGGGGAAGACGCGCACAGAGTACAGTGGTACATCCCACCTCCCAACTGGGAAATGACAGTCCTACTGACATATTCCCCTCCCGAAAACCCCCTTTAGCCCCCAGGTTTCAAAGGGTACAATTTATGGAAGGTACGAATCATTGCAGGGGCATTTACATGCACAGAATCAACCCATTCATTATGCTCAGAACCAAAATCCCGCCAGCGAATAAGAAGAGAGAAGGTGGCCTCTTTTAACTTTTGAATCAAGGATTTGGTCCACATCAAAATGAGACTGACCCCTCCTCATCAGAGGAGGAGGAGCTGGACATTGGGGTCTCCACTCGTTCAGCCCAGGATCTTTTTTCAGGAGGCTGAAATGGAAAACCAGATGAACACCTTTAAGTGACTTAGGCAATTCAAGTTCAAATGTCATGTCATTGATTTTCTTTAATACTTTATAAGGCCCCTGAAGAGTACTGGAGTCAGGAGACCAGGAACGGTGAAATCATGAAGCCTTTATTGAGTGATTCAACATGCCCAGTAGATGGTCAGAACAAACATGCTTCCAGGGCTCCAGGGCCCTCATTATATGCTGGCCGGAGCCACACCTCCGGCCGCACACAAAAGACCTTATAGGGGCTTAACATATGTGCATGTTTGTCATAGGTTCCCTGGAGGAGCCTTTGATTGCATTGGCTCCCCAGGGAGAACCTAGGTCCCACATTGGTGGAGGCTTTCAATCCGGATGTCTATTGTTCCTCCAGATTCAAGCTCCTCTCTCTGCCTGACCATGTGCTCTGGCCATGCGGCGGGCGCCACTACCTGGGAGCACATGGCAGGCTGGTTGCTACACAGAGCATACTACATTACAGCCCCACATATTTCCATTCTAGTTTTCTGCTGGGTGTGAGACTTTTAATGTTCTTCATGGATACATATACGGAGTCTCCCATCTCAAGGTCCCATCCCCAACTTCTCCCTTTATCCACATATTTTTTTTATTCCTCTTTAGCCACCTCCAAAGTCTTAGCAATCAATGGCCAGAATCACGTAAGGAGTTCCACCAGTCTGCAAGGTGGCTAGGACTCGGAGGGGCAGATTCCAGAGAGGGTGGGGGAACTCCTTCATACCCTCCCATCGCCATAAAAGGAGAGACCCCAGTAGAAGAGTGTACTGCATTATTGTAGCTATATTCCGCAAATGGCAATAACTCCACCCAGTCATCCTGTTGGTAATTAGTGTAACAACGTAAAAATTGTTCAAGGACTTGATTGACACGTTTGGTCTGGCCATCAGTCTCTGGATGATAAGCGCTACTTAAGGCAGGTTCCACCCCCATGATCTCCAGGAGCTCCTGCCAAAAGTTGGCAACAAATTGTATTCTGTGGTTGGAAATTATCTTCCATGGGATGGAATGGAGCTTTATTACAGTAACCAAGAAAGCTTTGGCTAGGGCTTTAGCTGTTGTAAGTTGCTTAAACAGGATAAAATGTGCTTGTTTGGAAAATGTGTTCACTACCATCTATATGACAGTCTTGCCTTTGCTAGGTGGGAGATCAGTTATGAAATCCATGGATATGACTTCCCATGGTTGATTCAGGGTTTTCAAGTGGTTGCAACAATCCAGGGGTCCCCCCCCCCCCGGTCATTTGCACATTAAGCATGTTTGGCAGGCTGAGACATAATCAGACACATTTTGTCTCATGCAGGGCCACCAAAACTGCTGTTGAAGTAAGTTTAAAATTTTTAGGTAACCAAAGTGACCCGACAGCTTGGATTCATGGGCAGTGTGCATAACCTCACTCCTAAGTGATTTGGGCACCACTAATTTTTTGTCTCGAAACCAACAACCATTTGGACCTTGAGAAACAGTTTCATTCCCCTGTAAGTCTTTTAGTTCAGAAGCGTCATAAGCATTTGCGCATTTAAAAGTCCATTCTAAAGATTCAGGTATCTCCTTCTTTGTTGGCTTCTGGTTACCACCGTACCCCTGAGCTGTTCTGGGGTAAACACAGAGTCTATGACGTGGTCCTTTTTGCAGGCCTGTTGGGGAAGGTAGCAAAGTGTGTCAGCCAGGGAATTGGCTTTCCCGGGGAAGTGGCATAAGGTAAAGTTAAACTTTGAGAAAAAATCGGCCCAGCACAATGGTTTGGCATTTAGTGTGCATTGCATTCTGAGTGCCTCGAGGTTTTTATGATCAGTCCATACTTCGAAAGGCACCTGTGCCCCCTCTAACCAATGTCTCCAAGTGGTGAGGTCCAAGTGGATCACCACCGCCTCTTTATCCCACACAGCCCAATTTTTCTCAATGTCCCCAATTTTTTTTGAAACATAAGCTAAGGGGTCTAGTTTGCCATCGGAGCCCTCCTGCGGAATTGCTCTCCACATGGCTACATCCGATGCATCTACTTGTTTTCATGCAGATGTGCCAAGTTGGTTCAGAGGTGAACAGAGTCTTTAGCACCTCAAATGTGGCTTGGCATTCTGAAGTCCAGTGCAATCATGTCCCTGGTTTGGCTGTGTCTACGCCCTTCCCCTTGGTTTTGAGAAGGTCAGTGAGGGGTAACCTGTAGTCCTACTGACATGAGTCCTGGTCTCCACAGGGAACCTCCACGGCACACAAGGTAAGTCTTCTGTGGCTGTGAGCTGCTTATCAGGAGACAGTGGCACTTCCCAGAGCTGTGGTCTGGCAAGTCCCCACTGCTCTCCCACCTCTTGCTGGTCTGGCAGTCACCTCAGGAGGCCTAGCATCCAGGTCTGCCCCCAACTATGGGACAGGTGCTTTTGGCCCCCATGAGGCGATTTTCCAGCTGCTGATGGGTGGTGAGCCTTGGGCCTCCCTGCCGCCACAGTGTTGGGCCCAGCCATGCTGTAGCTTGGGTTGAGCATTGCCTTGTCACCCAGCCATTTTCCTCTAGGCACATTCCTTGCCTCCCTGCTGGTTCCAGTGAGGGTCTCGGGACTGGGACATTGTTTTAGTGAAATGTTGTCCAGAAATTATCTAGACTGGGGGAGGGACGTCCTTACTTTAACCATGAATATTTTACCTTTGCGTGGCTTAAAAATGTTAAGTGGATGTAGTGGCAGTTACAAGAAAGGAAATGCCCTAAGACTGAGGGTAATGTAATCTAATCAATGTTAAGATTATTTGGGTTCCCTTGATTCCAGCTGGAGAGAGAACTCCCTGCCCTTATAATAACTAAGTTTTAAAAATACTTATCTTTGGCATGCCATTATCCCGTCGCATCCAGTAAGTCATCTAATAATTGTATGTGGCACAAATATAATGAACCACTGGATACAAGAATGGCCTACTTACCCTAGGCCAGGTCATTTCTAAGAACACAACAATGCTATGATTGGTTGATTTTCATAATGAGGTGCTGTTTGGAGCAATTTTCTCTGGTTTTCGTGATGACTGTCTTTCTCAGGCAGAAAGGGTTTTTTTTTTTGTCAGAGCTCTATGAGCTTTACAGTCCCCCCCCCCTTTCTTACCCTAGCATTTTGTTGATTTTTCCCTCTGCCACATTTCACAGTATATGACATTCTTGTCTGAAATATCAACTTAACTCAGCAGATAGCTTTGGACATAGCCAGGCACAAAACTTATTGATAACATTGACAAGATGGGAAAACCTAATGGGAAAAGACTTCCTGTAGATTCACTAAAATATATTTTATCATGGTAAAACAAAAGAAAGAAAAGATGGGAGCGATGTGCCGTAGAAACATGATTTGTGCCTGCTCAGCTCTGGGTACATGGTAATAGCTAGATTTGAGTCCAGTAGCACCTTAAGGATCAACAAGATTTTTGGGTATGAGCTTTCAAGAGACAATGATCCCTTTGTCAGAGACATATGATAATATTATAGAAACACATGCAATCTTGTTTCACTACAACATGCACAGCTTTCATCACATTGACTTAATTCAACAATTGAATGTATAGATTTGTGTAGCGCTGTCAACATACATGGAAAAGATAAGTTCTCCCCTCAAGGAATTTATTATTGAAACTTTAGCAGTGTGGAGAGATATGAAAGAGGGAAGAGTCCAGAGCCCATGGGAGTAACCAGGAAAAGGAAGTGACTGGGGACAAGTTTTTTTTTCCAGTGGTGGCTCCTTACTTATGGAATAGCCTCTCCCTTAATGTTCACATGGCTCTCACCCTAGTCTCTTTTACGTGCCAGGCCTGCAACTTCTTTTCACCCAGACTTTTAACTAAGGGGTCACTCTTCTATCATTTTTTTTTTAAAAAACTCTGCTTCTAGCCTGTTATGTCCTAATGGCAACCGTGCAGGCGGTCAGAGAAATGCACATGGCTGGGCGGGCTACCAGAGCTTTGCTTCGGGAGACCATAGTCCGGCCAGATTGTAAATTAGACCAAGCGGCCACCCAGGTTCCACCAGGGGACCTATGGTTTAAGGTAACTCATGATTAATCCTATCAGGGAGTTTGGGCATAATCTTTATCAGGGTAATCCTATCAGGGAGTAATCCTATCAGGGAGTTTGGGCATAATCTTTATCAGGGTAATCCTATCAGGGAGTAATCCTATCAGGAAGTTTGGGCAAAGCCAGGGGTGCGGTTTAGACGTGTACTTAAGCAGACCCCCGAGCCCTGTTTAGCAGCCTGGAATTGTACCATCAATAAACTTATGAGCTGAATTCACTGCAACGTGTCTCCGGACTCAGTACTTTATATAGCCTGAAGACTGTTTTGCAAGGATCATTTTTGTCAGGTAATCCTGCCACTCTCCAGGGTGGGAGCTGGGATCTACTGGGCTAAGCGAAACAACTCCACTCCTTCCCCCTCCTCCAGCTGGAATGTACTCCCTTTCCCTTGCTTGCTTCATAGGGTTGTTATCTCTGTCCAAGGCTACTGGTAAATTCACACAGATATGTTTCGTGTTTTTAGTTTCTCTTGCAGGTGTCATCTATTAATGTCTTCCCGCTTTTTAGCCTGGGAACGCTTTTAGGTGGGTTTTGCCCCGGGGCGGTGATTGGGGGAGCCTGTGTGACAACACAAGTTTGAACTCACTATATCTATCCTAACACTATTGTTCAAATCCATTACTAACTCAGCAAGTGTACCCTGAAGAAATTCCCCCAATAAAGAAAGTCTTGTTTAAGATCCTTTGCGTGGGGTGAATTTATCCAGGAAGTCTCACAATTTTATGCTGCTGTATGGTTAGGTTTTGTAATGCTCTGATGATGTTTCTACTGATATTTATGCTTTTTAATGATTTTACCATTTCCTTCGTGAGCTGCCTGGAGTAGGTTCTTGGTGGAGCTGGAATTTTCTAAACCAGCGCCTGAAGAATAGGAAGCAAACAAGAGTAAATGCAGTGAAACACATTTCAGCTTTGTTGTGCAGGAAGCAAAACTTCAGCTGAAGCTGTTCTTGTGCTGGGGTATTAGACTGTAAGGTTATAATGACAACACAACCAATTTTTAAAGAACCTCTTCTATGCACTCCCAACATTAGTGGCTGCTTTGAACAACTCCCTCTGCTGCTGAGCATCCATCTTTACGCGTCATGTCAGGAGCTGCAGCAGCACCCCTGTTGCTCTGGAGGTTAGAAATGCATTTGTCTTAAATGTCATTCCTGGATTTCCTGCGATTCATCTACCTGTGTCAGGGGAGCAATGAAATGGCATGACTGTTAGGACTTTTGTCCAATAATCAGAAAAATCAGAGTAATGAATCTTGCTTTTCTGGAAAGAAGAGATTGCTTCTTTTAGTTTAAAAGAAGTTTATTACTAAAGGGAAAAGGTAAACGGGATTAGCTACAAATAAACAAAACATGCTTTCTAAGGAGCTGCATTGTGCTCCGTCTTCACACTAAGACATACTGATAGAGAGTGAGAGATTGTAATGGAGGATCTCTCCTTCTTCTTGACCCCTGAAAGGAAACACCTGATATCATTGACCAATTAGCAAGACAGTACACCTTTAGTTTTCCCGGGTCTACAGTCAATTGGCCAGCTGCCAGGGATTACTTCCAGGCTAACATAGGTAAACAAACAAGTTGCATAGTTAACCCTATAATGACTGAATTTCTCAGGCCTTGCATTACATGCTCATTTCTCCAACACCCCTTCTCAAGACCTGAAATGCAAGTCATTATACATGCATACACAAAACATTATCCAACATTAGCATCAAGCATATTCAACATTTAACGAAGTCTTTCAAACTTGTCTTTGGTCAGTGGCTTAGTCAGAATATCAGCCACCATCTCTTCTGTACGACAATGCTTAATCTCTATCAGCTTTTTCTGGTACAAATCTTTAACTAATGCACATTTAATACCAATAGATCTACTTCTAGCAGTCGTGCTCTCTTCCTTACATATAGTTATACAAGCTTGATTATCCTCTAACATAAGTATAGGTACAGGTTCAATTATTCCAAAATCTTTCAACATCTCAAAGATCCATTCAAGTCTGCTGCAGGCACTTGCTGCTGAAATGCACTCAGCTTCTGCTGTGGATTGCGCTACAACAGTCTGTTTTCTACTAGTCCAGTCTATCAGTCCATCTCCATAAAAGAATAGGTATCCACTGGTAGACTTGTAGTTGTTCATTTCTTCTCCCCAACTGGCATCCATGTAGCCAACTAGTCTCGGTTGTTCAGTTGGTGCAATTTTTAGTTTTAAGTCCATTGTTCCTCTTAGGTAACGTGCCATCTTCTTTATTGCACTCCAATCATGATGATTTGGTGAACTTACTTTTCTGCTTAGAAATCCAACTGCCGCTGTAATATCTGGACGCGTTGATTTGCTCAGGTACAAGAGCTTTCCGACAGCCTCTCTGTATCCTCCTATGTCCTTTAGTGGTGTGCCGTCCTTCTCCTTCAGATATCCAGGTTCAAGTGGGATTGTTGAAGCTTTGCAGTTCTTCATGCCAACAGATTCTATAAAGTCCATAATCTTTCTTTTCTGGCATAAAAGAAAAGTTCCATCCTCGAGTCTCTCAATTTGCATTCCAAGGTATTGTTGAACATCTCCTAGCTGTTTGACTTCCACTTCCTTATTCAGTCCATCAGCTATTGCTTTGATGTCTCCTCTGTTTTGACAAGCCACGATCAAGTCGTCAACGTAAACAAGAACATACTGGTATTGTCCATTTCTGATTCTAGTGTACAGACAAGGTTCAGCTTTCCCTTGCTTAAAGCCTTGCTTCTTTAAAAGTTCAGTAAGTTTGTCATACCAGGCCTTTGCTCCTTGCTTTAGGCTATAGAGTCCTTTATTGAGTTTGTAGATGTAGTTTTCTTGACCTTTGACCTTGAAACCTTCAGGTTGTTCCATGTAGATCTCCTCAGATAGTTCTCCATTGAGAAAAGCAGTCTTTACATCAAGATGCTCTACTATCATGTTCCTAGATGCTGCAACACTTAGAAGTTTTCTGAATGTTGCTTGGTCAGTAACTGGAGCAAAAGTTTGAAAATAGTCAGTCCCATATTGCTGTGAGTAGCCTTTAGCTACTAGGCGTGCTTTGTATAGCTCCACAGTTCCATCTTCCTTGTGCTTAATTTTGAAGACCCATTTACATCCAACAGGGTTTCTGCCTTGAGGTAGTTGAGTGAGAGTCCAGGCCTCTTTTTCGCTAATGGATAGCAGCTCCTGTTCCATTGCTTCAAGCCATCTGCCTCTTTCACTCGCAGGTAAGTTGCAAACTTCCTTCCAGTTCTTGGGTTCCTTTGCAGGTTGCACAAGTTCACAAAATCCATACTTCATTGGAGGTTGTCCCTTAGTGCTCCTTTCTGATCGCCTCACACCGGGTGTGGGTTCTGCTGTGGGTTCTGCCGTGGGTTCAGCCGCTTCCTCTGGTGTGGCCCCTGCTTCCCCTTCTGTTTCAATAGTTTCCTCAGAAGGTGGACCTGCTGCTTCACTTGCCAGTTCCCCAGCCAGTTCACCAGCAGTCACTACAGGTAGCCAAGCAACGAACTCATCAGGTGCAGTCCCAGGCATCTTTGGATCAGCTGCAGTGGAAACACTAGGCAATACAGTCTCATCAATAAAAACAACATTGCGTTCTTCTACTGTGTGGGTTTGGGGATTGTATATCCTGTACCCTTTCCCACCAACAGGATAGCCTACAATAAGTCCAGTTTCAGATCTGGAATCAAGCTTTCCCCTCTTTTCCTTTGGTATGTGTGCATACCCTTTTGCGCCAAAAGCTTTGATATGTCTTAGACCAGGCTGTCTTCCAAACCAAGCCTGAAAAGGAGAGGTTCCAATAATCTTTGAGGGTAATCTGTTGTGTAAGTACACTGCTGTGTTCAGGGCTTCTGCCCATAAACCGTTTGGCAGTCCAGAATGCATTAGCATAGCTCTGCACATCCCTTGCAGTGTTCTATTTAATCTCTCAGAAGCTCCATTTTGCTGGGGTGAATAAGCAATGGATACTTTATGTTGAATTCCTTGCTCTTGTAGAAATTGTTTGAATTCAGCATTACAATATTCACCACCTCCATCTGTGAGTAAGCTTTGAGGTGCTTTGCCAAATTTATTTTTAACAATAGCCACATAATTTTTAAATCTATGCAGTGTTTCATCCTTACTTCTCAGCATATACACATAAGTGTATTTTGTTTTATTCTCTGTGAAAGTCACAAAATATTTGTTCCCACCTAGGGATGCAGGTAATGGCCCAACAAGATCACTGTATACAGTTTCCAAAAATTCTTGATTTTGCGCTGGACTTTTCCCAGAATAACTTGGGGCATCTCCCTTTGCTCTGAGGCATGTCTCACATCTAGTTTCACTCTTTTCACAATGCACAACAGGTATTCCACATTGCTTTAACAACTGCTCAACAGATTTCAAATTTCTATGTCCCATTTTAATATGCCACGAAAATAAACATTTTTCATGTTTACAAGCATCATCACAAGCATCCTTAGTCTGGCAAATCTGTTCCTTATCATCAACAGTCTCTATTTCCTCATCAGGATCAACATCAAAAGTTTCTGTCTCCTCATCATCACAAGCTACAAAGTAATGAAAGCCATTTTTCTCTTCCACTTTAAATTCAAGCTCTCCATCCTTGGTAGAGACCTTGCTTCCTTGCTCTGGTTTGAGCACTACAATATGGCCAGTATTCATAAGGCTTTTTGTTGAAATTAAGTTCTCAACAGCTTCAGGCACATAAGCTGTATTTTGCAATTCAACATCAATTATTTGATTATCTGTAGTGGACAATCACAATTTTACAGTCGCAACGCCTTGTACATTCAATAATTGCCTGTTAGCTTGGTAAATTCTTGGTTTGTTTTCAACATCTATGTCACTAAACCAGGCTTTTTCTCTACACACATGTGTACAAGCGCCAGAATCGATTAAAAATATTTTCTTATCATCTGTGTTAAAATCATCAGTGATCCTAAAAGCATGACCTTTGCTCTGTGTCCCAGCTGCAAACTTTCTGCCTCTGTGCTGTGCATGTGAAACGTGACCTCTGCTCCTCCCATAATGGCTTCCCCTTCCACTGGCTGGTTCTTTGTTACTGGAACCATGTGCTCCTGTGGCTCTTTGTTCTTGGGGCTCATCATTAGGTGCATTCTTAGAAGAGCAGTACTTTGCAAGATGATTTTTCCCACATATAAAACACTCTATTTTCCTTTTAAATCTCTGTCCATGCTTTAGACTCAAAACAGACATCTCATCAGACAAACTTTCTTTCAAATTTCTAGAATCATATTCCTCAGTTAGTGCAGACAAAAGACCTTCTAAAGTCAGATCATCTTTCAGTCTAATCATACTGGTTACAGACTTATAGGAGCCAGGCAGACCCTTAAGAATGGAAGAAATCATATCTGTATCAGAGGGTGCTTCATTCAGGTCTTTAAGCTGTGTGTAAATGCCCATTAATTTGTCCATCTCTTTGGGAAGGCAGTCTCCCTCCTTCATCCTGAAATCAAAAATCTGTCCCTTTAGGGAATAGATTTTACTCTTGCTGTGTTTATCAAATTTGTCCTTTAGGTGTTTAAGCATCAATCTGGACGTGGCTAGCCCTCTTAATCCTGGTACTTCTGTGTAGGGGATACTCCCTAAAATCAGGGCTTTAGCAAAACCATCCATCATAAGGAATTGTGTCTTATCAGGGTCAGATTCTGGAGGATTTTCAGTTGTTAATACTTGAAGGGCATTGTGAGTCTGCAGGCGACTCTTCAAATACTCCTCCCACCACTGATAGTTAGCCCTTGTAAGTCTGAGGTTTGGCATTTCTTGGGATGGGGCATTAAAAGCCATTTTGTTACTCACGTCCCTTTGGATTTGAGGTAGAAGCACAGGTTGAGCGCTGGAATCTGGCTCACTCATCTACTCCTCCAGGAGCTGGCAGGGTTAATCTTTCCTCTTTCTGCAGCAGCGCGAAATTCAAAAGCTTCTTTGCCTCGCCTTCCTTTGTTCTCCCGGCAGCAGCGTCTCTGGTGCTCGGGTGCTCAGCTCAGCTCCACTTACAGCAGGCAAAAATTAATCCAGTCAAAAAAGATCCTTTGCTCCTGGCAAACTACAATCCAGCATAGGTTTTCCCCTGATCAGCAAGGAAACAGGGTTGGGCCTTTCTGGCTGCAAGATTGCTCTGAGAGCAGGAAGGGAAAAAAAAGTGGTTGTTTTAAAAATCCAAGCCTCTAGCTCTTATTCCCTATTTCTCTTTCTCAATCAATCCAGAAAGCTTTTTAGAAGAAGAACCATCTTTTAAGAACCATCCTCTGCTACCATTTGTTAGGACTTTTGTCCAATAATCAGAAAAATCAGAGTAATGAATCTTGCTTTTCTGGAAAGAAGAGATTGCTTCTTTTAGTTTAAAAGAAGTTTATTACTAAAGGGAAAAGGTAAACGGGATTAGCTACAAATAAAAAAAAACATGCTTTCTAAGGAGCTGCATTGTGCTCCGTCTTCACACTAAGACATACTGATAGAGAGTGAGAGATTGTAATGGAGGATCTCTCCTTCTTCTTGACCCCTGAAAGGAAACACCTGATATCATTGACCAATTAGCAAGACAGTACACCTTTAGTTTTCCCGGGTCTACAGTCAATTGGCCAGCTGCCAGGGATTACTTCCAGGCTAACATAGGTAAACAAACAAGTTGCATAGTTAACCCTATAATGACTGAATTTCTCAGGCCTTGCATTACATGCTCATTTCTCCAACAATGACAACATAATTCATGCTGATAGGAGTAGGCTATGGGGCCTTAAATATGTGTTCTTGCTTCACACATTTATCACACTAGCTGTCTGCATCAACTGGAGACCCTAAATAATCCAAGTCTGATGATTCCGTGAACAATCATTTGGAAACATCTGTTGTTAATTTTTATGCAGTCTGCAATTGGCCCACATTTATAAGATAACTGGCTCTTGGATCACACTGAGCATTTTTGCTCATAGAAGGATTTCTGTCAGCAGATTGAGAGTTCTTTGTCTCCATTTCCCACTACAGCCTAAACAACCTAAAGTCCCCCCACCTAGTAAAATGCTGCTTTGGAGGGATCACGCATGCCTTATTAGCCCATGTGGTATAGTGGTTAAGAGCAGTGGACTTTAATCTGGAGAACTGGGTTTGATTACCCACTCCTTCACATGAAGCCAGCTGGGTGACCTTGGGCCAGTCCCAGTTCTCTCAGAACTCTCTCAGCCTCACAAGGGGCCTTTCGTGGGGAAAGGAAGGGAAGGAGATTGTAAGCCACCTTGAGATTCCTTATGGTAGAGAAAAGCTGGGTATAAAAACCTATACTGCTGCTGCTGCTGCTGCTGCTACTACTACTATTGCCCCATCTTGGGTTTACATAGTAAAGCAAGCAGGGTCTTTGGGATTCTCTAGAACATATGAAAGCTGATAGAAACACAAAGATGACCTTGACTTCCGAATGAAAGAACAGATGAAAGACCTTTATTGATGGTTTCACGCCTCTGATGAGCAGCAATAATTCAAATTGTAAAGTACTCACGCTGCATGACTATTGAGACAAATGTATAGCCCTGACCTGGATAGCCCAGGCAAGCCTCATCTCATCAGATCTCAGAAGCTAAGCAGGGCCAACCCTGGAAAATACTTGGAAAGGTGACCTCCAAGGAATAACAGTGATAGGATGCAGAGGCAGGTAATATCCAAGCTCCCTCTCTGAAATGTCCTAGCCCCACTAGGAGTTGCACACACACACACACAGAGAGAGAACTACAGCAGAGATGAATGTATGAATACTTCTCCCTTGGGGTTTAGAATTGCTCTTCCTATTGTTGCTCTGGAGCTATACTTGAGAACTCCAGCAGGACTGAGTACTGTACAAAGAAAATGATGAGAGAGGGCAGATGATGGGTTCTGATGGCATATCTGCTATCTGAAGCATATGGAGCGGCTGCTGAAGTGACATCTAGCAGCATCCATTCAAGCAGTGGTTGATACGTGCTCACAAAGGACCAGCTAGTCACCCAGAAATACATCCCCTGACAAATAAGCAGCCCATGGCCCATCACAATGAGCTTTGCAGACTCTCTTTATGCATTTTGTCTCTGTGCGGCCACAAGGTATGTGATCAAGCTGACAAAAGAACCGAGGGGGAATAAATGTCACTCAAATGTAATACCAAATGGGTCTTTGTCAGGCATTATGATAGCTGACACTGTTTGCTTTACACTGGGACAAGCACTAGCATGGATTTTTTTTTTTTTGCATTGTAAGCTTTGGCATTGGCCAAAGTGAGCATGGGAAAAAAGCATCACTTGTCATAAGGGAGTGTTCTGTATTATCTCCCATGCTATGAGCTGTCCTGATCATTTTGTCTGACTCTGCAGCAGAGATAATAAATTCTGCAGCCTGTGTACATTATTTGTTGTGAGGACAGCAGCTCCATTATTTCTTTCTCCCCGAGAAATAGTATTTAATGGTGAACCATAGATGTAGAATGTCCACAAGTAACAAGCTATAAATAAATTCTGTAAGGGAGCTTTTGATTGGTTCAAGACAAGATTTAGGTATACTAGGCAAATATTAGAATAGGGCTCCTCTACTTTCCTCAGTTCTTCTTCCTAGCAGCTCTTCCTAACAAGGCAGTGGAGAGGTAGTGGAGAGGTTGGTGGCAACACAGCTCCAGCCGTTATTGAAGGATGCTAATATCCTGAATCCTTTCCAGTCAAGTTTTCATCCTGCCCATGGAACAGAGACCACATTGGTCGCATTGGTCGATGATCTCCAGAAACATCTGGATCAAGGCGGATCGATGCTGCTGATTCTCCTTAACCTGTCAGCAGCATTTAATATGGTCAACCACGAGTTGTTGACCCACTGCCTTGCTGATGTGGGGATACGGGGACTAGCCTTACAGTGGCTGGCCTCCTTTCTCCAAGGTCGGGGACAGAGGGTGGTGCTGGGGGGGAGTTGTCTCAGTGACACTCACTTGAATATGGGGTGCTGCTGTCACGATTCTCTCCCCAATATTATTTAATTGCTATATGCACCCCTTTGCCTAATTTTTTGGTGGTATGGGCTGGGCTGTCACCAGAACACTAATGGACAGCCACCCAGACTCTGCCCCCAAACATATGGACAGGGCGTTGGTTATAGCAGAGCAGACTGAAGTTGAATCCATTGAAGATGGAGATCCTGCACCTGGGCTGTGGGGGGTGGGGTAGGCATCGGGCTCCCAAGCTTTGGCAGAGCCCAGTTGGTGCCGGCACTGGAGGTAAAGAGCCTGGGAGTATTCCTGGATGCCTCATTGTCTATGGAGGCCCAGGTCACTGCCACAGCCAGATCAGCCTTTTTCCATCTGAGGCAGATCAGACAGTTGGCCCCATATCTCGCCCCTCATGACCTGGATGCAGTGATCCATGCAATGGTCACTTCTAGGCTACCTTATTGTAATTCTGTGTAGGGTTGCCCTTGACTCTGCTGGAAGTGATGTCATTGCTCAGGACCTGGTGGGAGATGGGAACATGATAGCACTGGTTGGGAACAGTGACATTATTGTTATTAAGTTTAGCATTCATGTAAATTGAGAGTTGCCCAAAAAGACTAGCACAACCACATTTAACTTTATAAATGAAGTTTTATTATTTTCTCTTAAAAGGGTGGGATACAGAAGGAAAAAGGGTGTAGGGGAGAAATATAGATGCATCAAATTTGTAAAGTATTATGAATTGTTACCTACAACAAGTAAGATCAGATATATTACCAAATGTTTTACCTATTTCAAATATAATATATTTGAATATTTATATTTGAAACCACATTTAACTTTAGAAGGGGTAACATCTCTCAAATGAGGGGGATTGTGAAGAAGAAACTGAAAGGTAAGGAGGGTCCAATCCCTTCAGGAAGCTTGGAGACTACAATCCTGGAAATGTATACCACTGGTTAGGAAAGGTACAAATAGGTATCAAAAGGGCCTATATGGTTGATAAACCAAGTAATGGAAGAAGTAAAAGGTAAGAAGAACTCCATTAAGCAGTAGAAGGCTAGTCCAATGGAGGTAAATACAAAGAAGCACAGACTTTGGCAAATGAAATGCAAATTGGTGATCAGAAAGGCAAAAAGGGACTATGGGAAACATACTGTAAAAACATAAAGACCAACAATATTTTTTTCAAATATATTAGTAGCAGAAAACTAGCCAGGGAAGCAGTGGTGTCATTGGATAACCAAGCAATAAAAGGAGTACTAAAGGATAAGAAGGAAATGGTAGAGAAGCTGAATGCTTTTTTTTTTTTTTTGCCTCTGGCTTCATTGGGGAAGATAGGAGGTGTTTGCCCACTCCAGAACCGCTGATTTCAGGAGGAGTGTCAAAAGACCTGAGCTGGATTGAGGTGACAAGAATGGAGGTCCTACAAGTGATGGACAACTTAAAAACTGACAAATTACCTGGCCCAGATGACATATATCCAAGAGTTCTGAAAGAACTCAAATGTGAACTTGTGGATCTCCTGACAAAAATATGCAAATATTTTTCCTGCCTGCCTTAAGTTTGGCTCAGAAAACTATTTAAATGGCTGTTATAGTCTGTGCTGTGCAAATATCCCAGTTGGATTGTCATGCGTTTCTTATTTATACCAATGAAAAACAAGAAAAATGCCAGTGACATGAAAACAAATGACAGTTTTAAAATAAACATGCAACTAAAAATTTTAAAGCCATTGCCAAAACCCACATTCATCTGTATAAGCAGCAGCAACTCACAACCAGAACTGATTTTAATTCAAATCCCATAGGGTCAACAAGCTTTCATATTTCATATTTATGATTTTACCAAGGTCCTCAGAAAAGTCATATATAATTTGTTATGGCAAAATCAGGCAGAAAAGTAAAGTGGGAAAATATACTTTGTTTAATGTCAATATTTTAAAAGAAGATCATTTTATTTCCTCTTTTAGACTTGGTGACGTTTCTAAAGAAAGGCTGAATAAAAATTGGGCTTTAAAAATAAAAAAATGTGAATTAAAAAATATAAATCAATTTTTAAAATTTAAGTTGGATTTTAATTGCTTCAAATGTCCAGCTATTCTTAAGTCCTCTTAAAAAACAATTTAAAATGAAACTGGAATGTCGTATGAACATGCTAAAGCCTGTGCATTCAAAATCACATAAAAGTGAATCCATGACCCTTTACCAAGCACAGTGACTTAAAGCCTCCTTTTCACTGTAGGTGAATGAAACAAGGGCAAAAATATCTGACTTTTGTCAGGAATCATAAATGATACTCATACATATTATGTTTAGTATATTTGCAAACTTGAAATACTTTTAACTATAAGCCAAAATAAATAGCCATTTACTTTCCATCCTATGTGAAAACAATGGCTGCAGACAGACTCAAGTTCTGCCGCGCCTCCGCGGCGCGGCAGAACAAGGCAGGGAGAATTTCCCCCGCTGCACAGCGTTTGCACGCCGCCGCAAGGAAGCAGGCAGCTTCCGGCAGCAGTGTGCGAACACTGCGTGGCTGCCCCGACTGGCATGCATTCACATCCACCGGAAGCGAATGGAATGCGTGCTGCAACAGCCAGGATACCACTTTTAAGTGGTGCCCAGCTGCTGTGGGAGGAGCGTGGTACTGGACGCGTTGTGTCCGGGCCGCCTCCTCCGGACAGATGTGGCAGTCTGGACTGCCACTCTGCCTCCGCTTTTAAAGCAGAGGCAGAGCGGGCCAGACTGCCAGTCTGTCCTCAGCCAATGTTGCACACTATGGCTGACCCCTGTATCTCCTCTTCTGTCTGGCAGCTTTTCCCCTCCAAAACTTTAGTTCCTGTCAGTGCCTGAGTCACCTTACAAGTTGCGTATATATCTTCTCTTTCCCTTTTGTATAAACTTGAAACTGACCCACCTTTTGTTTAGATATTGGTTTAGGATTTAGACCCAGTCCAGGAACTTGAAGGAAAAATAGGAGCTGTCCTGTTTTATAAACCCTTGTAAAATGGCACTTGAGGCAAAGTAACTTTCAAAAACAGAATAAAGATTTTATTAAACAGGCAGGAAATATATGTGTAATAGGAATAGTCAAGGTTTCGAGATTGGTGAGGTAAAAACTTTCTAATATAGAGTTATATTCTTAGAACATTCAAGAGAAGGCATTCATAGTTTTGTTTCAAGTTTTTCGAGTTCTTTCTTTGAGAGGTACTTTGTTTAGTATATTTCAGCACTAACACAGTTCTTATTAATGTTTCTCCTGAAGGACAGTATTTGCTTAAAGTTTCTAGATTTCTTCCATCTGAGTTCTAGGTTTTCCTTTAGATATTACAACTTTTCACTAACTCCTGAGGTGTCCCTTTATCACAGACCAGGGTTTTCTTCCCAACCCCTTTCACTGGTAGGAAGTTATTCTCCTTGTCCCTAAGAAGTAATAACTCTTTACACTATTTGGCTTGTATGGGAGTTCCTTCTAACTACCCAGACCTTCTACCAAGCTTTTCTCCAGTATCTGTTGTCTGTATAAAACTGTTCTGTAGCTTTCTTGATTGAGAATCTACATTCTCCCTCAGAGCAGTTTCAATATATTTAAGACAAAGGGGGTTTTGCCTATTTAGAGAACACTAACTCCAAAATGTCTCTTCCCTCAGAAGCCAAACCCTCTGGCTACTGATCCAGACCCTACATTTCAGACAAAGTCCAAAAGGAGTGTGAATCTTTCCCCTCCAGATCTGCTGTTTTATTTCTTCTCTAAGCTGATGCAAGCCAATCAGAGAGCGAGAAGAGCAGCCAGTCACATAATTTCCTCTCCAGGGAAGATTAACTCTTGAACTCCCTGACCCTCTGACACAAGCAGCATTTTTAAAAGCCTGTTTTTTCTTTGCAACCTGTCACATGTCCCACCTTTGAGAACATTGTGCAAGGGAAGATTTTTACAAGTCTCACCTGAGTGATGGAGATCATATGAGTGCACTTTACCTTAAGGGTATTTAAAATACCAACATTCAACATAACATTTCAGTTATATTACAAAAATCAAGAACATGCAATTCCTGTTATACACCATGGTTGAATAAACTCCAGAGGTTGCTATGGAAACCAACTGTAGTGACCTAGCAGAAAATTTGCAAACAGAACCCAGAATGATAGATACAGGCAGCTTGTTTCAGGGAATCCATGCTGCAGAATTCCTTAATGAGGAAGACAAGATGAAACTTTGCAAGATTTGTGGCAAAGGGCTGAAACCACTCAGGAAGTGACAAATGAAAGTCCTTGTCTACTCAAGATCCTAGATGAGAGACTGTATAGAGTGTCTATGAGACATAAATATTCTGCTGTCTGGGAAAAGCACAAACAGCTAGTGATTTCCAGAAAATACAGGATGCAATGTTTACAGCCGGCCCATGTGACATCTGTGTCAGGACATCTAGGGATCAATGAGACCAGAGATAGGTTTAGTTAGTTAGTTAGTTAGTTAGTTAGTTAGATAGACTTATATCCCGCCCTCCCCACATTGTAGGCTCAAGTCAGATACCAACATATAAGTCTGCAATTAATGCAGGTTTACAATTAAAATATATTATAACAATCCATTAAAATCATTAAAATCACCAACACACTAAAACAACAATGTGCCTCAACAGATAATATAGTGGTCCCATCCGGCTTCTAGGAACTGTGGTCACTGCAGGCCAGATTCTATTGGCCCAGAATGGGAAAGACACCAGGGCATTTTGCAAGTCTTGGGAAGCACGCCAGCTAGTGGGCAAGGTACAAGACAAAACAAAAGGATTCTTATAACTGATTCCGCTAGTGTCTAAAGTGTTCTGTAAAACTGGAGTGGACATGGTAGGGCCAATCACTAGAGCAACCTGGTGGGGGAATAAATACATTTTGACCATAGTGGACTATGCAACAAAGAAGCAATACTTTTTAAGGGGCATCAAGGCAAATTTCCCCTGCAGTAAAGAAGATGTATATTTAGCACTCTGGATCATTGACAACACTCAAATATTGAAAATGCCCTTGAGCAAGCATGCATGCTGTTGGCAAAGAAATGAGGGTAAATAACTCACTAAAACCTCCAGAAGGGTAGTCATGTCAGCATCCTTTACAAAATAGGAATCCAATAGCAGCTTAAAAAGTAAGAAAATGTATTCCAGCATAATTTTTCTTTCTCCTTAAGGTGCTATTGGACTCATGTTTGATTATAGTGAAACAGATTTTCCATCAGTCATTAGCACAGAAAGTCACCTATCCAGTAGGTCGCCACAGGTTTTAGAGCCTGTTTAGTGGCAATAACATTAAAACCAGGTGTCATTTCCAGCATGAGCTCAGCGGAGCTCAGTTCCTGGAGTTGGTGCCAGCCCCCCTCCCCGCGGGGGAATGCCTGCTTGTGTCATGGCTGCAGAAAAATGACCCCGTCTCCTGGAAAGGTCCTCATTCCTCTGACCAGCCTTCTGGAGGCTTCAGCCACCACTGAAGCTGTCCTCCCAGAATAGTAGTATTTCTGAGGCTTGGATTAGTAGCTGTTCCCTCTCTGCCAGCTTTCTTTCTTTCTTTCTTTCTTTCTTTCTTTCTTTCTTTCTTTCTTTCTTTCTTTCTTTCTTTCTTTTTTCTTTTTTTCTTTTTTTCTTTTTTTCTTTCTTGCCTTCTGACATACTTTCAGTGATGTCAGGTGGTTTAGCATATGCAAATAAGTTATGCTAATGAGTTATGCTAATGAGCTCCTGCACCTCTTTCTCTATGAAATGACCCCTGATTAAAACCACATAACTGAGATCTATTTGGGAAGAGAAAAATGCAAACTGATGTTTTTAAAAATGTTCTTTTACTTCTTATCTTTGTGTGTGTGTATATATACACACACAAACACACTTTAACTTCCATGAACTTCTTTCCCTCCGCCATAGTCTTGCACTAATGAACAGGGAGCACTAAGGAAGAAAGATCAAGCTCTGGTGTAAAATAATGAGATTGTTTCATCCAAGAAGCCACTTTTTCAAGGAGCTGCTGTCTGCCTCCTGTTAAGTAGTATATGGAGCAAAGCTAGTATTGGTGTGATGTTGGGAAATGGAAGAAATGAAATGGATTTAATCTTGAGGACTATTGCTTTTAAACATTTTGTTGCTGTCCTTTATTGTTACAGTGGGGCAATTTGCTTATCTGGAACAGGGCAAGTTTCTTATGCAGTTACTCCCATATGATTTGTCTTCCTCATAAATATTATAGCTGCATTTTATTTCTTTGTATTATTTGACTGTCAAGTAAACTGTTTTATTTCCTTAGTCACCAACTGAAATACAAATTCCAGGGTTCTTGTATAGCTCAATTTACAGCCAGCCTCTGATTATCTCTTGATGTCACAAACACACATAGAGGAAGACGGAGAGAGAGAACGATTATTTGGAAACTTGGTAAACTACTGAGCTTGTGACATATGCTATTACCCCTTGCAGGATTTTTTTTAAAACATAGTTTACATACCAATTAATTTAACAATTGGAAAATTCTCTCAACAATTCTCCAGCACATTCACGATAGTGGATTTTTAAATTTGTGGTTAAAGGCAGATAGATGCAAATTCCATACTTTTCACAGTTAAATTAACTTTGTGTCTCAAGATGTGGCAGAAAGTGTTATTAATGGCTGAAGACAGACTGGCAGTCTGGCCTGCTCTGCCTCCGCTTTAAAAGCGGAGGCAGAGCAGCAGTCCAGACTGCCACATCTTCCCGGAGGAGGCAGCCCGGACGCAATGCGTCTGGCACTGCGCTCCTCCCACAGCAGCCGGGCACCACTTAAAAGTGGTGTCCCGGCTGTTGTGGCATGCGTTCCACCTGCTTCCGGTGGGTGTGAACGCGTGCCAGCTGGGGGAGCCACGCGGCATTCACATGCCGCTGCCGGAAGCCGCCTGTAGTCTGGACACTGCGGGCGGCTTCCTTGTGGCGGCGTGCAAACGCCATGTGGTGGGGGCAATTCCCCCCGCCTTGTTCTGCCGCGCCACAGAGGCGTGGCAGAACTTGAGTCTGTCCGCAGCCCTGGTTAACTCTGGTTACACGGCTGGCCCAAGTCATGTAATGTTCCAGACTTTATTGAGGAGGTCATCTTTCCAGTCTTACTACCTTCAAACAGAAATAAGGACCTTTTCCCACTGTCACCAGCTGAAGCAACTAGAGTGCTATGGTGTTAGTTCCTCTGCCAACCCTAAAACTTATCTTCAAATATGTTAATTCTTTTATTGATCACAAGCTTTCCCTTAGCCAACTACTCCAATTTACCCTGGACATGAGGCAAGCCTTGGGACTGAGTCCTGTTTTATTAATTCCAATTAGGCAGGTGTCACATTCACCAAGGCCCCTAGGGGGTGGGCCACCTGTGGCCATGGTACTGCGGCCCCTTTTCTGGCTTAGGCATCTCTGGGCCGGGTTTTCGATGTCCCCCAGACTCCTGGAGAAGGACACTGTGTCAGCAGCACTGGCCCCACCAGGGCTGGAGAGAGAAGAAGGTGTGGCCCTGGGAGTCTCAGCAGGAACCCTAGAGGGGCTTTGGAAGGCCTCAGATGCAGAGGGAAGGGGGGTTACTTCACCTCCCCTACCTCTGCGGGGATCCAGTTCTCTCTCATTCCTTCTTTTCTCTCTCTTTCTCTCTCTTTGGCTTGCTGTCTCCTCCTTCTCATTGGCCTTCCTTTCCCCTCTTTTATCCTGCCCTGCTCCCTGTCCACCTCTCCTTCTCCCAGACCCCACCTCCCTTGGAAAGGGAAGATGCCGGCCACTTTGTTCCTGGCCTCCCTTCCACCCAGGCGCATGTTGCATCTGCCCCTTGAGGCAGCCTGCCAGCCTGGGCTGTGCCTCGCAGCCCTGCCGCTGCACTGCTGTGCTTCCCTGCAGCTGGGGCATCTCCCCAGCCCCGCTGTGTCTGCCTCTCTTGGGCCCGAGCCCGGCCTTTGTGTTTTTGTTGGGCTGGGGCTGCACCGCTCTCCTGCCACCTCCAGCCATCCGCCATCCGCTCCAGGCTGCCTCAGCCACTGTCTCTTCCTCCCGCTGTCTCCTGGGCTGTGCTGGTGAATGAGGCTGCTCTTCAGGGGGTTGGGGGTGGTTTTAGCCAGGAGCGGGGTAACTGGCTGGCCAACCCGTGGTCTCACGGGAGTCCTGGGAGGAACCAGGACAGCAGGAGTCACCTCATCTTCTGCTTGTATCTTGGTATCTGTGTGGGTTAAGTTAGGCTTCAGAGGAGGTATACAATACTATTTGGAATAGTGCATCAGGTGTCTTCTGCCTAGAGTAAATCCACTGTGATGCCAAGGCTAAGGTAGGTCCTGAGAAACATTAACCTCTGTCACCACATAAAGGCAAGGTCCTTGGGAGATGAATTATACTTCTCCAGTGATCATATAAAGCTGTTATCAACTAGCTGCCTATTCTCATAAATGTTTAAAATCCTCTATGGGATTAATGTTCTTTCATATGGCAAGAATTAAAGAGGAGAGGTCATTTGATGTAATACAATGGCTTGCATCCAATTAATATTTATGAACATTCTTTACAGGGATTGAAATTTTGCATTAGGTTGGGCCATCTGTAAAAAGATGCAAGCAGTATAGTAGTTTGCCACAAAATGTAGGTCATCATCTTAATTGGGCTTGAATTACTACTTCAACTGGCTGTCTTTCTGAAATTTTTATAATGGCCTTTATTTCTCTTTGTTCTAAATAAGCACGTCTGTGTGATTTTGCAAGCAATAATCTTATAACATCTGTATTTTTAGAAGGATAATATATGATTTAGGTGGGATGGTCATTTCATTCTAGGTTTGTGTGACTTCTGAGTGTGGCACAGAATCTTTAGTATTAAATCTACAGCAATTAATGCCAGCATAAAAGGCCCATCTGAGAATAGGTATATGCACAAAAAAATCCGTATTTTTTGTTTCAGATTTTGGGAAGGACCTAAATACCAGTTTGGGGGTAATAGGGTCCTCTAATATTTTTCTGTAATATCATTGCAGTATATGGGTTCAGGCTCGAAGGGGGGGGGGCAAAAAGACATAGTGCACATGCATATATTTTAAATGTTCTAAATACTCAAATCAATACAAATATAACATAAATGCAATCAGAATCACTACATTAGCGGCTTCCGGTCGGGGGAAGATGGAGTTTTGAAGCACCCTGTGCTTACTGCAGGGTGGACGGCAGTTCTTTTCAACAGTTTGGGTGTTTTCAACACCCAATGCAACTTTCCTCAGGCAGGGGAAAAGCTAGCAAGCAACAGAGACCCAAGTGAGAGTTGAGATAGGTGTGTGATAAGCCTCGGAGGAGGCTTGTCACCACTTTGATCTCCTCCCCCGAGCAGGCGCTGCAAGCAACTCTAAGGAACTGACCGGGCTGGTGTTATTCAGCTTAAAACCTCCACCCCCCCGATTTCTTGAAAGAAAGAAGAAAAGTTTTAAATTAAGAAGCCTCACCTACACCCAGTAACATCAAAAGGTAACAAAAACTGTTTTGCTTACCGGAACTGTGCTGTTTGAGATTTTGAAAAATAGCCGAATAAGCATAGACTTAACAGAAGAAAAAACTGAGCCTTTTTTCCTTTGAAAAAGAATTGGATTTTAGCAAAAATCCACCAAAGACACAATTTGTTTATCACTCCTGTGGTTTGTGAGAAGATGAGAAGAGGACTGGGATCAATGCGAGACCTTCAAAGCAGGAAGTGACGTTTGGAATTGGAGCAGACAAGAAGGATATAGTGGAGGGGACTGTGGTGGACTGCAAGAGGAATAGAGAGTTCCCAGGTAAGAAGGGGATGAAAATAACTGCAGAACAGGATGTTTAACAGGAAGTAAGAGACTTTGACCTATACCATAGAGACTTTGATATTTACCATAGAGAAAAAACGATCACCATTTTGTGGAGGACTAAAACTTTAAATTAAAATTTTGAGAAAAGTAAATGGTCTTTTGTAACAAAACCACTGCGACTTAACTGGGCATTTTAAGAGTGATAGACTGAGTATAAAAGATAACACTTTGGTGACCATTAAAAATTCGGCAGTTTTTGAGCCGCAAAAATAGATTCAGCACTAAGACGCCGTGCTAGCTCATGGTCATCACCTAAGATGGGACCCAAAAAGGACAGTGACTTGCAAGGAGTCATAGAAGCAATGGAGAAAAGAATGATGGAGGCATTAACTGACCTAGGTCAGCAAATGGATAAAAGAATGAATGACCTGGCCCAGCAAGTGGATAAGAGTTTTGAAGAAATTAAAACAGATTTACAGAATTTAGCCCAGAAATAATCAGAGATGGAAAACAAAGTGGCTGTTCTAGAGAAAAATGTTCAGAAGGTTACAAAAGAAAATTATAGAATTGAGACCATGATGGATTACAGAGCAATGCAAACCCATCTAAGACTAAGAGGAATTGATGAAAGTGTAAATGAGAATGTGTATACAAGAATTACTGAGGCTTTGAATAAATACTTAAAAGGAGAAGAAGAGGACCTAAAATTCAGTATTGACCTGGTTTACAGAGTAAATTTGATGTTTGCACAGAGGCAGAACTTGCCAAGAGATGTAGTGGTACAATTCACATCAAAGAGAATAAGAGAGCTTATTTTAAGAAAACTTTAGGGAGCCACTTGAAATTGATGGAAGTAAGGTAATAGTAATGAAAGAACTCCCAAGATCCATGCTTCAGGATAGAAAGAAGTTTAAACGTCTAACTGACATGTTGAAACAAAAGAACATTAGATTCAGATGGGAGATTCCACAAGGTTTGAGTTTTAATTTTCAAGATACAGGTGGTACTATCAAAACTTTGGAGGAGATGACGGTGTTCGTGGCAGAAAATTTTAAGGACTTTGGTGTTATTTAGCCTGGAACCACCATGGATTACAAATTTCTTTCATGGAACGTAAATGGACTAAATTCACCTAACAAATGCAAAATTATTAGACATTGGCTAGAGAAACAGAAATGTAATGTGATTTGCCTACAAGAAGTGCATATTAAAAAACAAGATTATAAGTATTTGATCAAGAAAAAACTAGGGGAGGAATTTTTTACATTGGCAAATAACAAAAAAAAGGGGGTAGTAACCTACATTAAGAAAGAATTGGATCCAAAAGAAATTTTTAAGGACAAAGAAGGAAGATATGTAGCAACGGAAATAAGCATACATGGGAAAAAAACACTGATTGTAAATATATATGCACCAAATGGAGCGAAAGAAAAAAAATTCGGGGATTTAACTGCTGAGCTAGACCAACTTAATTATGAACACCTAATCCTGATGGGCAATTTCAATGGGACAGTAAATAATAAAATTGACCGACGTACAAAGAGTATTGATGGCACAATTGAAAAATTACCTAAAGCTTTCTTTACAAGGGGGGAAGAAATTGATATCTAAGATGTATAAAATTTTGTTGAAATGGTATAATGAAGATGAGTTAGTTAAGGAACAAATGGTAAAATGGACAATTAATGTGAACAAAGAAATCTCTATGTTATCATGGGAATTTATATGGAAAAATGCTATGAATACTTCTACTTGTTTTAACCTTAAAGAAAACTGCTATAAGATGATGTATAGATGGTATATGACACCGAAAAAAATAGCTAATATTGGCCAGCATTTGTCTAACAAGTGCTGGAAATGTAAACAAAAAGAAGGTTGTTTTTACCATATGTGGTGGACTTGTGATAAAGCTAAAATCTTCTGGTCTATGATACATGCCGAAATGGAAAAAAATATGAAATGTGCTTTTAAAAAATTGCCAGAACTGCTATTGCTTGGTCTTAAATTAGAAGAAGTAAATGCAAATAAAAGGACGTTGATGTGGTATATGGTAACAACCACAAGAATGGTATATGCCCAATACTGGAAGAGTGAGAGAATTCCTGAACTTTTGGAGTGGTTAAGAAAATTGCTGTTTATGGCAAAAATGGACAAATGGACAAGAAAATTGAACAATCAAGACTCAGAGAATTTTATGGAGGAATGGAAGGATTTGAAAGATTATTTAGAACAATACTGGGAAATGAAAGATAATATTTTTATACTGTCTAACTATTGAATGATTAATTAATGGTCCGTAAATAATAATAATTTTTTTTATATATAGATACAAATATACTAACACTATTAGAAATAAGTGAGTTACCTGTAAGAGGAAAATAATATAGAATTATATTATATTTGGTGGATGTAGAATGGTGTAGGTGTGGTCGGAAGTCACTGGGAGGGGGAGAAGAAAAGGAAAAAGGGGTCTTTGTAATAGAGTAACAATGTAATGTGTGTAAGTTAAGTTTTGACTCCAATAAAAAATTAATGTTAAAAAAAAAAAGAATCACTACATTAGCAGGTCTCATAAGAATGCAGAAATGCTTAACCTAAGTATACTCAGAATCACTACCCATATGTCAGGTTCCCTGTCATGTTTTGCTTTTCTATGTCTATCCCGGTTGCAGGTCCCGGTAGGAGATCGGCATCAGCTTACGCTCTGACGGTTCCTTCCCCCACTCCCCTCCTCACCCCTCCTTCACTGGAATGGCTCAGATGTTTTGCTAGACTCATGTTATCTCTGTTGCTGCACTTGTAACCTTGGGCAACTGGGCCTCCGCTTTTCCAGGTGTCTTTTGCGTGGGAATGCATGTAGGGAAATCACAGGGCCAGGGATGGGAAAGTCGCTCTGCTTACGTGCCTTTTTTTCCTGAGAAAGTAACGGTAGTACATTTTGGCGCTTGTTTATTCTTTTTCCATTGGTACCCGCATTTTTCCTCTAGTTTGAATTTACTATATCAATTCCTCCTCTTCTGTATCTGGTATCACTAACAACGCAAGTTTTTCCTGAAAGACCATTAAGAATAAAGACTTTGATTTGAAATACAAGGCCTGGCTTATTGGATCTAATCAGAAGTCTCACACCATGCAGGTCTTATGCAGAAGTGATTGCTGATGAAGTTTTCTGGAATATGTATTCGTTTCGCGGTCTTCTTCTGAACTTGACCTTACAAACTGTTCTGGGCGAAACAGGTACTGTATTTTTCCACAAATAGCAATCTTCAAAATATATTCATTAACCGGTTACAAAACCTTTCCATATTTTCTGAAGGCTACACTCTCCTTATCAGGTTCTATCGTAAATATCAAGGTTTCTCTTGCTCGAAAGCCATTCAAATCCAACTCTAGGGATGAGGTGCTTATCTCCATTTCCAAGCCGAAGACCTAGAGTTGTCCAAGGACATTTCCGTGGTCAAGTGGCCGGCATGACTAGACGCTGAGGTGCACGGAACGCTGTTACCTTCCCACTGAAGTGGTACCTATTTATCTACTTGCAGTTTCTTGCTTTCCATCTGCTAGGTTTGTGCCTTAGCAGAGTGCAAATTAAATATTTCTCTTCCAAATCTACCTTTTATATATAAGTTACTTATAGGGTGAGGTGTCATTTTGAAAAGCATGATTACAGGCTAAACAGTGTTTTTTTAATTCTTGCTCTCATTTTGTATTTGAAAACTATGTCAGCACTTTTCACCCTGCCATTGATTTTTGCAGCCACTTAGAGATGAATGGATGTGCTTCTTTTTATTTCCATATATGACACTGAGTTTATCCAGCCATGCAGTGCTGAGGACTTAAGGGTACTCCTCCACATGCAGCTGCTGGTGTGACCTTGGGCCAGTCACAAGTTCTCTCAGAGCTGTTCTCTCATGATCAGTTCTCAAAAGACCTCTCTCAGCCCCACCTACCTCACAGGGTGTCTTGTTGTGGGGAGGGGAAGGGGAAGGGGAAGGGGAAGGGATGGGTGGTGCACATGTCCTGGGTATCTCAAGTCTACTTAAAACCTGGTGGTTTTAAGTACTTAAGTCCTCTGTGCTGCTCCTCAGGGTCTGCTGACTCTCAGGAACAAATTTCAGGGAACTATAGTTGGAAGGGGAAGTGAGAAAGCAGATCCAGGAACAGATCTTGTTGGGTGGAAGCCAGTGTGCATAGCTTTGATCTACCCATTTTCATTGCCGGTATTAACATAGATATATTAGTATTGGCAGCCAGTATGGGGTAGTGGTCCATGGGGTTTTCTTGGCAAATAATAGATGCATTTGAATTATGGTGCTGGAGAAAACCAGGGGTCCATTGGAGCGGGAGCACACAGGAGCACAGCTCCGGGAGTGAGGAGCCCGGGGGGCGGGCACATGACCAAGCCCCGCCCCCTCCTCGGCTTCCCCGAGCAGTGCAGAGGCGCAGCGCCCCGGGGAAAGCCCTGCTAGGGTCTTTATTGTTTTTGATGTTTTGCTTTAATATTGATAATTTTATCCTTGTTCCTTTTATGACTGTGTGCTGCTTTTCCAGAGACTTGCTCAAGGTGGCATATAAATTTTCTAAGTATACCATTTTTTATCTGGGCACATGGCACATAAGTACTGGAGACATTTCACCAACCCTTCAGCAGCTTCCACCCCATCAGTTTGGTGTAGTGGTCAGAAGTTGTACTCTAATCTGGGAGAACCGGGTTTGATTCCCCACTCCTCCACGTGCAGCTGCTGGTGTGACCTTGGGCCAGTCACAAGTTCTCTCAGAGCTGTTCTCTCATGATCAGTTCTCAAAAGACCTCTCTCAGCCCCACCTACCTCACAGGGTGTCTTGTTGTGGGGAGGGGAAGGGGAAGGGGAAGGGATGGGTGGTGCACATGTCCTGGGTATCTCAAGTCTACTTAAAACCTGGTGGTTTCAAGGGAGCAGGAAGAGAATGAGGGTGTGTTCTTGACGCTTATTTTTATTGCACAAAGTATTGGATGGGGAAGGGAATGGAGGAAGAGCAGGTCAGTTTCACTCACCTGTGGAGTGGAGCCTGAGGGGTGGGTGTGGCCTTCTGACACACTTCCGGTATGTTAGGGGGTGTGGCATATGCAAATGAGTTATGCTAATGAGCTCCTGCCCCTCGTTATCTACGAAATGACCCCTGGAGAAAACTCTTAAGTGTCCCTTGGACTGCAAGGAGAGCAAATCAGTCAATCCTAAAATAAATCAACCCTGACTGTTCCCTGGAAGGCCAGATCTTGAAGCAAACCCCTCTGTGCCATGAAGGTGAAAGTGGGTGCAAAGGGCGCTTGCCATGGGGGAATATATCTTCAAACCTTCCCCGTACCTCAGCCCCTCATCTCTGGGCACCAAACCCATCCTGCCAGCCCATGTGAGCCCACCCCTGAAAGAGCATCACCAGGGGCTTGGAGTTGAATCCTTCATTCCCTGATCGGTTCCTGGGGCTTCCCACAGAGGCAAAAGAGTTGTTAGCACTGCCCAGACACCAGCAGTTGCTAACACTCTTTGGAGAGGATGATGACTGAAAAATACTGGAGTTGGGAGGCTGGTAACAGTGAAAACAGCATTGTAGTTTATTGCAGGTCAAGATGGAACATAACAACCCCGGGCTCAGAGCCCTCTTCTATGTCAGTCAGAGATAATCCCCCGACCTTGCCCAAATGTCCTGATAGGACCTTAAGATAGTGGTTACAGTTCATAGGTCCCCTGGGGGAAACCTAGGCTCATGATTGACAGTCATTAAGGATCCGACCAGCTATTGTTCTACCTGGCCAAAGCTCAGGTAGATTCGGGCCATATGTGAATGTCCATGTGGTGGTCGCCATTATGCGAGAACATGGCAACCGCAATCTTGATACACAATAGCATCTTCCCTTCCACATAATGTTCTGTTGCTGCTTCTGCCTCAAGTGCATCCCACTGTGGCCCCTTCCAGCTCAGCACCAGAAAGTGACTCTCTCTCAGCATCTCCAGTGCTGGGGCCCCATTTCCAGCCCACACTTTGGAAGCATTATTGCACCCTCTCCAGTGACCCCTGTGTAGCAGAGTGCTAGGTGTGCCACACCCATGTCCTGAGTGGCACAAACCCCCAACATTTGTCCTCCTCTGTCCTCTGTAGGAACCTGCAAAGGGTGTACCCCACTATGTTGTCATGGGAGAAAAGAGTGGTGGCCAGTAGGAGGAGGAAGAGGCCCACTCCCTCTCAGCAGGGAGAAGTGCAGGAGGAGCAGGAGACCCCTCCAAGAAAGGCTCCCCACACTCAAAGTGCTGTGTATGGTGGGTCATCAAGGCAAGCCACCCTCCAAGAGGTCATTCCCATGGAGATGCCAGCAGTGCCATCCAGAAGGTCTATGTAGATGGCCCAGGAAGCAGTCAAGATTATTGCTGGGGATGGCCAGCACTTCTCCCTTATGGAGGACGTAGCCTTTTGCCAACTGAGGCAACACTGGGATCCCTTGTACTCCATCCCCTTGTGGAGGACTGTGAGTTGATGAGTCTTGCCCACCATGCACCATTCTGCCATGGCGATGGTCAAGACTGAGTTCTCCAGAGTGCAAGTCAGAACTGTGCACTTCACTGCAGACCTTTGGAGCCACCAACAGCACAGCTCCCTCTCCCTCACTGCCCACTGGTGGCAACCAGAGGACCCATCTGTCCAGACTGTCAGGGGACAGTCCTGCCCAGGAGGGGACAGTCCTGCCACCATGCTACAAAGTAGTTCCGTTCCATGTGCAAGGGATGGATGCTGACCACAATGTGCAAAGCATTGCCACCATGATACAGAGTAGCCTGATGGAGTGGCTGGGAGATAGCAACATTGTCCATGGTTGCATGGTCAGGTCACAGATGCCGATGCCAACATGCTGGCAGCAATGAAGGCTGGGTGCTTCAAGGTTATTGTCTGACTGGTGCACACAATTCACCTGGTGGTGAAGGATGCTCTGGGGCTAGGGACACCTGGGATGCTGCCATCCTCAAGATGTGTGCCTTGCTTAAGAGCTGCTGGTGCCTGGCCACCCACTTCTCACTCAACATCATGTCTGCCCATCTGCTGTCTGAGAGGCAAGAGGAGGGGGATAAGCCTGAACACCAGCTCATCCTGGATTTACTCACCCACTAGAACTCCACCTATGTCATTATTGTGTGTTTGGTGGAGCAGAAGAGTGTGGTGCACAATGTCATCTTCTCCATGACCATCCTGCATGGGGATGAAAAGCTTAGCATCAGCTCCAATGACTGGCTGACCCTCTCCCAAACGGTGCATGTCCTCAAGCCCTTCCAGGACACCACTGATGGGCTCTGTGCCCATACAGCCAGCCTGGGGCATCTCCGTGATCAGGCACTGGCCTCTGCACTGGAGCCAGGACTGGAGGGGACCGCTGTTCTCCCATGGGTCAGGGCCTTGGCAGAGAGGTTGCAGGTGGGCATCACCACCAGGTTGCATCCTCTCTGCAAGGAAGGGGACTACAAGCTGGCCTGTATGTGTGACCCCCAGATAAAAGTCAGCATTGCTCTCCAGAATGCAAGCGTGGGCTCTCAAAACAGTGTGGAGGCTACAGGCCAGCAAACGTGGCCAGAGAGAATAGCAGGTATAAGAAGCTGGGTGGGGTGGAGAGCCACAGACTGTCACCTCTACCTCAAAGAGCCCAACCAGGGAGAAGCCTTGCTACTGGTTGTCAGTGGTGAACTGGGAGGTTAGTGGTGGCGGAGCTTCCAGGCATGCAATGGCAGATGAATTGGCAGATGTGATGGTGAGGGAGTACCTAAGTGATTCCCCCTTTGTTGATCCCCTGGAGTACTGGTCACACAAAGCTGCCTTCTCTTTCATGGCCATGAGTCTCCTTTCTTGCCCTTCCACAGTGTCCAGAGTGAGCGGGTGTTCTCTCACCGGGGAGACATTCTCAGCCCCCACTGCTCCTACATGGACCCAGCCAGGGTGGTCGAGTTGGCCTTCCTCAAGGCCAAACTCCCCCTGCTGGGCTACCTTCCTCTGGACCTCATGGAATCAGATCAAGGCCTCCTGTTCTCTCCTCGCGTGTCCCCCCATTCCTCCTCCTCCTCCTTTCTGGGAGATCTGGCTTGCAATCTGCAGATTGAGCCCTTGGCACTTGGGTGACAACACCTACTTCATGAAACATCATCTACTTCATAACTAGGAGGATGCGCTTGGTATATACTGAGCCGAATAAATACCTGAAAAATACCTTATCAGTATTTTTCAGGTATTTATTCAGCCAAATACAGACTGGACAATGTGATTTGGCTACCAAAAAAGACAACATTGTTTGGTTTTTATTCAGGCACAGCTAGAAGGCATTTTAAAAGACCACAGTCTCTTTAAATGCCTTCAGCTCTGTCAAGTCATCCTGCAGCAGCAGCACAACTCAACAAGTGAACTGAAGTCATCTAAACTTTAAATGCCTTCAGTTCCTTCATGGAGTTGTGCCACTGTGGCTGCCCAACTCAGTGAGTGGAATTCTCCATTATACCCTATAGGGAGGGCCCTCATAGGTATAATGGAGCTAAATAAATTTCTGTTTCCCAAATATTTACCTAAATACCAATACAATACCAATACTGGCATTTGGATATATTCAGGAATACTGATATTTTGGGGGTTCAATAGACTCAAATTGGTTTTTAAAAATGTATTTCTGCACACCCCTATTCATAGCACAATAACTACCTCATGGTAACTTTAAATGGATTTTCACTGGTTTTGTGGGGATGTGGTAACCACCAAGCTGTCATGGGGTTACTTTGGGGAGCCCCTGTCAGATGTCTACCTTTTTGTCATGGCTAGCATCAACAAACTCATGGCTAGCATCAACAAACTCAAATTTCCACTGGTTTGGTGGGGTTGAAGTTCCTGCTAAGCTGTTGTAGGATAACTTTGGAGAGCCCCTATTGAATCTCTGGGGATGTCTGCCTTTCTGTCCTTCAGAGCCAGCCTTTGGAGACTTGGGTGTGTGTGTGTGTGTGTGCGCGCAAGCATAGTGGGGATGCTTGCATTGCTTCCAGTGTTTGGATGGGGGGATCTGCTCAAGTGAAATTTCCCTGTGAGTTTAGTGTCACTGGCTTGTTCCTGAACTGTTCCATAGACTCCTGTAACTGCAGCTGTATTTTCTAGAGAGAGCACTGGGGAGACCTTTTTTTGGGGGGGTGTCCCTAAATGGGATCCCAGAAATATAAAATTTAGAGAGACTATAGAGGAGCAGGTGGCAGTGTGATGTTCCCAATGCATTTGGTGTGTGTAGCTTGCAGGGGATCCATTCTATACACTTTTGACTCTGTGCCTGACATTTCTCCCCAAAACACTTTCCTGGCTTGATCTTAGTCTTGTTGGGTTTGCAGTGCCTGGTTCTGCTGGGCATATTATACTGGTTCTGATGGGCTTGCAAATTTTTTCCCCATCTTCAGTTTTTACTGCAGAGATTCTCTGGGACTTTGAATCTGTTCTGCCAGGCTTCTATTGTCCTTGTTTTTTTTTGCTTCCCCCCCCCTCTATTGGAAACAATGAATGGGGTTACCTTCTTTGAGGGGCTGTAACTCAGACCCCATAAATTCAATCCTTACCAACCTTAGAGGACAGGTAGAGGACAGTCAGTTGGAGATCCCTGCATATTCAGGTGCCTCTAGCTCACACAGACTTTGTTTTATAAACTTCTGAACTTGTGCCTTTCATTTTCCAAGAAAACACTTTCCTGGAGGCACCTTCTTTGGGGGGCTGTAACTTGGACCATAACTTGGAGGGAAGGTAGAGGACAGTCAGTTGGAGATCCAGTGTGAGTTTGGTATCTCTAGCACATGGGGGGGGGGGGTCTACTGCATCACAAACCTCATGAACAGAACCAGTTAATCTAGCATCAAAAAGTTCATGATGTGCCCAAACCACACACACCATGACCCACGAACCAATGTGAACCACATTTTCTCCATTCATGCCCATCCTTAGTTAAGGATTTTACTCGGATGAAAGTAGCTACTTCAGCAAGCATCATGGACTTTGGGTAGTAAAAAGAGGAGCTTGTGTGTTATATTATTGTGATGATTCATAACTTTGTGTATACTGACCACCACTGACCAAAGTGCCAAAGGAACATCTGGCCTATGAGACTGGATGCTGCCTTACCATCGGATTCTATTCTGAAGGTCACCATCACTTGCATTGTTTTATCTGTATTTGATTCTGTTTTTAATACTGTATTTACTGTTTTATTGCATTTTAATGTTGTAAGCCACCTTGAGCCAGCTTGCCCGGCAAGGCAGGACAGAAATAAAAATAACAAAGTAAGTAAGTAAATAAATAAATAAATATTTACATATATTTACTGTTTATATGATTCTGTGTTTCCATAACTGCCTTTCATTTTCTCTGATATGTTCCTGATAGAATTTGGTGGGACTGGGGAGAGAAAATGTGAGGCTTCTGCCCTATGTAGTCAAGGATCAGACCTTTGTTGATGAAACAGAGTTCTTTATTTCCTATTACTACATTACAGGTCCTCGGATCATTGTTAGAGATAAGGTATACAATAGAAGCAGGATTAATATACCCTCCAGTACAATTTGAATTCCCCATAGGCAACCAATCACAGAAAGGGAAAAACCGCGGGCTAGGGTCCTTTGACCGTTTTGCTTCCCACAGGAAAAAGGTTAAGTGTGAAGTTGTAAATTTCCCTTCTTAAACTGGGCTCCTCAGATGTGTCCATTTCATGCATAACAAATAGCTCGCCAAGGTCTTCTCACACCGATAAGAAAGTTCTGTGTCTCTGCTGGCAGGGAGGATAGGAATGCAGGGGGAGAGGGGGGTGAGAGGCCGATTGTTCTCAGGTGCTGCAGTCGCCACTCTCCCGGACCAAATAGTTACATTGACCAGACCCACCATTAGCAATAAACAGAGGGCAATAAACCAGAGTAAAAGGGAACATGATACTGCAGGAAAAAGATAGCAGAATGATACAACTGAACTGCAAATGCAGGCTGCATAAAATGTGATTATACAAAGTATAAAGGAAAACCTTTGTTAGGATCTCCAGATCCTGACACTCTGCCACCTGAAAAATACAATTTACCCCGGCTTATCAGGGAAGCGTTTATGGAAAGCTTTAATTAATCTAGGAGCATGTACGTTGTCAGAAAATACCCATTCATTTAGTTCCGGACCAAAATCTACCCACTTTACTAAATATAGCAAGCGGCCCCTATGCATTTTTGAATCGAGAATTTCAGAAATCTCAAAATGAGGCGCCCCCTCCTTCATCAGTGGAGGAGGAATCGGAGGAGTTGGGTGCCATGCATTCGGCCCAGGATTCTTCTTCAGCAAGCTGAAATGAAAAACAGGATGCACAGAGTTCAGTGATTTAGGTAATTCCAGTTCAAAGGACACATCAGAAATTTTGCGCAACACCTTATAGGGGCCAACGTATTTCCACCCCAGTTTCCTGCTTGGTTGTAGGCCATGTATATTTTTGGTAGAGAGGTATACAGAGTCCCCTGGCTGGAGGTCCCATCCTTCAGCCCGTCCTCGATCAGCATATTTTTTGTAGTCCTCCTTGGCTTTGTCTAAAGTCTTAGCAATCAAAGGCCATGAATTTTGCAGATTAGCCCACCACTGTTTGAAATCTGAGGGGGGGCCGTCCGATGACTCCTCTATGGTTGGTAGGGGTTTACCCTCGAAGCCTCCCACCGCCATGAAGGGAGAAACTCCAGTGGAGGAATGCACAGCATTATTGTAATTATACTCTGCGAATGGCAATAACTCCACCCAATTGTCCTGATGGTAATTAGTGTAACACCTTAGGAATTGTTCCAAAATTTGATTAGTTCACTCGGATTGGCCATCGGTTTCTGGATGGTAACCCGAACTCATGGCTGGTTCGATGTCCATCATCTTTAAAAGCTCCCGCCAGAAGTTGGCAATGAACTGACTGCCTCTGTCGGATACCACGCGCTTCGGGAAGGCATGTAATTTGATCATGTGATTAAAGAAGGCTTTAGCTAGTCCCTTTGCAGTCGGCAACTGCTTGAATGGGGTAAAGTGAGCCTGCTTGGAGAACATGTCAACCACCACCCAAATGACTGTTTTTCCTTTCGAGGGTGGAGGTTGGTAATAAAGTCCATAGCTACGGCTTCCCAGGGGCGAGAGGGGGTGGGTAATGGGTGTAATAGTCCTGGAACCTTCCCCCCCTCCTTTTGCACATCAAACAGGTTTGACAGGCAGTGACAAAGTCAGACACATCTTTACGCATGTGCGGCCACCAGAATTGCCGCTGAATCAAGTTAAGAGTCTTTAGAAATCCGAAATGACCGGCTAGCTTGGAAGAGTGACATATTAACAAAATGTCTTTTCTATGTGCCCTAGGCACCACGAGTTTATCTCCGTGGTACCAGCAATTGTTAGAACGCAGAGAGCACTCTTCTATTCCCCCAAACTCTTCTGTCTCCTCGGGAGAGTAGCCGCCCCCCCCCACTTCTCTTCCCACGAATCGATCGTTACACTCTTGCTTTGGCTCTAACCGTAGAGTAGTAGTAACCGTGCCTCCCAACTGTTGTTGTGAGAACATTGAGTCAAATACTTCTTTCTGACTCTCGTGTTGGGGTAACCTGGATAAAGCGTCTGCTAATGAATTGGCTTTCCCAGGAAAGTGTTTGAGCACAAAGTTGAATTTTGAGAAGAAGTCAGCCCACCTGAGCTGCTTGGCATTAAGGGACCTCTGAGTGCGCAATGCCTCTAAATTTTTATGGTCTGTCCAAATCTCAAACGGGGTTTGCGCTCCCTCCAACCAGTGTCTCCAGGTGGTCAGGGCTAACCGAATGGCTGCTGCTTCCTTATCCCATACCGACCAGTTTCTCTCCGTCTCGTTGAACTTCTTCGAAATGTAAGCCAAAGGGTGTAATTTATTGTCAGCCCCCTTCTGGAGGATAGCCCCCCCCCATAGCCACATCCGAGGCATCAACGTATATTACAAATTCCTTAGTCTCATCGGGGTGAGCAAGGATAGGTTCTGACGTGAACAGTCTTTTTAGTGTTTCAAACACTTTTTGACAATTTTCCAACCAGGCTATTTTCTCCCCTGGTTTCCCTGCTTCTGGCCCCCTCCCCTTGGTTTTCAGGAGTTCAGTTAGTGGAAGGGTGACCATGGCAAAGTCTTTTAAGAAGGTGCGGTAAAAGTTGCAAAACCCTAACAGACTCTGTAATTTCCTGGTTCGGGGCGCCTCCCACTGCACCACTGCCTCTACCTTGGCCGGGTCCATTTCCAACCCCTTCTGAGAAATGCGATACCCCAAAAAGTCTACCGAATCCCGATTAAATTCACATTTGGACAACTTGGCATATAATTGATTTTTCAACAAGGTAGAGAGCACTTCCCTGACCAATTTTACATGTGATGTCTTATCAGGAGAATAGATCAAGATATCATCTAAGTAACATAACACCCCCTTGAATAAATGCTTATGCGACAACTTCATTTATCAGGCTCATAAAAACTCCCAGCGCGCCACTCAAGCCGAATGGCATCACCAGATACTCGAATTGTCCCAATGGAGTATTAAAGGCAGTCTTAAATTCGTCCCCCTCCCTGATGTGCACACGAAAGTAAGCATCTCGTAGATCCAGCTTAGTAAACACTTTTCCTTTAGCTGCCTCCGTTAGCAAGTCTTTTATGAGTGGGAGGGGGTAGGCATTAGAGGCAGACACGGCATTCAGACCCCTATAGTCCGTACACAATCGCAGCCCGCCATCCTTCTTTTTCCTGAACAGAACCGGAGCTGCAAAGGGAGATTTGGCCGGGCGGATGAAACCCCGCTCTAAGTTTTTGTCTAGGAATTTTCTCAGCTCCTCTCGCTCTGAGGGGCTCATGGAGTATAGCTTTCCTTTTGGCAACTTCTCCCCCGGGAGTAACTCAATGGCACAGTCTGATAGTCGATGGGGGGCAGTTCGTCTGCCTCAGTCTCACTAAACACCCCCATTAAGTCCCGATACTCCTTAGGCACTGCGGAGGGCGCCAACGTAAGAGCCACCGCACAAAGGGGGGCCTGGGGGCCCGATCCCCACCCCGGATCCCATTTGTGGTGGTGACACTTCTCATCCACCCACGAGATCTTCCCTTCACTCCATCTGATATAGGGGTCGTGGGAACTCAGCCACAGGCTCCCCGATACCATAGGGAACTGGGTGTTGGGGGTGATGACAAAGGCCCTTTTTTCCCAATGCTCCCCCGTTCCCACTATCAGTAGCTCCGTCTCAGCCACACACGCCTCCTTCATTTCCGAACCGTCCACCTGTGTGAATGTGAGTGGCTCTCCTAGGGGGGTAACTTTGGGGCCTAGCCCATCCACTACTAAGGGGCTTATTAAGTCTCTGGCACACGCTGAGTCAATTAGGGCCCATACCCGTACGTGGGTCCCAGTGCCTGGGGCTATTACAGTCACTACCATGTACAGTAAGGGGCCGGGGATGCTCACCGGAGATGGCGCTTCGGGATCAGGGACCTGCAGTTCTGGGCCATTTACTGCAGGTCGTTGGAGTTTCCCGGCATCTGCGTTTCCATCAGCTCCAGCTCCCCTTGCTCGCTCGCGGCCCCTTCCAGCTGTAGTGCCCGGGGTTTGAATGAGGTCTTCCCCTTACTTGGAGTACCCCCCGCCATGGGGGTGGACGTCTTGGGGACTTTTCCACTTCCACAGGGGCACGCCGAGGCAAAGTGGCCGCTTTCTCCGCATTTCATGCAGAGCCCCTGCCGGAAGCAGCTGTCCCGAATTTCTTGGACACTGGGCTTGGTCTTCGTCTTCTGGGTGGCTTTGGCTTGGGCAGCCGATGAGGTCCCCATCTTAATGAGGGTGAATCTTTCCTCCACGTTGGCTGCCGCCCTCATCCATGTTGCGAGTGATCCCAGCCATCCCCCTCTCAAGACCGTCTCGTAAATCTCAGGGTTCAGGCCCTCCCGATACTTCTCGATGAAGAGGCCTTGGGTCCAACCTTGGATCTTAGCTGCTATGCGCCGGAACTGGTCAGTGTATTCTCTCATGGAGGACCTCCCCTGGACCAACTTCCGCAGTTGGTTTCGCGCCTTCTCCTCCCCGAGGGGGTCCTCGTAGTGCTGTCTGAGGGCCCACATAAAATTATTCACTGACCGAAGTTCAGGATCTGGGGGGTTGTGTAGGCTCACATACCAGTCACTGGCGGTGTCCCTCAGCTTGGACCCGATGTAGCCAACTCGATCCCGCTCGGTGGGGTAGAGGTGCCCCCAGGCATCCAGGAATCTCTCGATCTCTATGATGAAAAACTGCAGCTTCTCGGGGTCCCCGTAGAACATGGCTGTCAGCAGATCGTTTGGGGCTTGACGGATCATCCGCTCGACCGGGGCGGGTGCCGGGGCACTCCACCCCTGGCTGGGGCCGGCCGGGCTACCTGAATAGCGGTTAGAGCATCTCGAAGTTGATACTGCATGTCCATTACCACCTCTCTCAATTCCGTGGTGATCTGCACTCGCATATCTCCGATCATGCGGTCCAGGGTCCGGGTCGGGTCTTCCCCGTACAGATCACCCCCGTACGGGGCACCCCGTTCCTCGTCCTGCAGCGGGAGACGACAGTCGCCCCCTAGATACATTTCTCTCTCGTCTTCTAGCAGGCTCGGCCGTCCCAGCTCGGTGCGGTCCCCAGGGACCGAGACGCGTAATCCCCGCCGATCGTGGACCCACGAGTTGATTGTCCCACGTCCAAATGAGGCCCATGAGTACCTCAGGGTCCCGGATGGGTGAGGGGGTTGCCGCGGGATGTAGTGAGCCCCCTGAGCTGTAGTCACTGGCTTCTCGGGCTCTCCACCACCACCTCCTCTGGCACCCTGGTCTACCGGGGTCACCGGCTCTCCTTCGGTTGTAGGGATGGGAAGAGTACCGTCATCTGACATGGTCAGGAATGGACAAGTCCCAGTCACAGATCTCTAACAATCTGTGAGGCTTCTGCCCTATGTAGTCAAGGATCAGACCTTTGTTGATGAAACAGAGTTCTTTATTTCCTATTACTACATTACAGGTCCTCGGATCATTGTTAGAGATAAGGTATACAATAGAAGCAGGATTAATATACCCTCCAGTACAATTTGAATTCCCCATAGGCAACCAATCACAGAAAGGGAAAAACCGCGGGCTAGGGTCCTTTGACCGTTTTGCTTCCCACAGGAAAAAGGTTAAGTGTGAAGTTGTAAATTTCCCTTCTTAAACTGGGCTCCTCAGATGTGTCCATTTCATGCATAACAAATAGCTCGCCAAGGTCTTCTCATACCGATAAGAAAGTTCTGTGTCTCCGCTGGCAGGGAGGATAGGAATGCAGGGGGAGAGGGGGGTGAGAGGCCGATTGTTCTCAGGTGCTGCAGTCGCCACTCTCCCGGACCAAATGGTTACATTGACCAGACCCACCATTAGCAATAAACAGAGGGCAATAAACCAGAGTAAAAGGGAACATGATACAGCAGGAAAGAGATAGCAGAATGATACAACTGAACTGCAAATGCAGGCTGCATAAAATGTGATTATACAAAGTATAAAGGAAAACCTTTGTTAGGATCTCCAGATCCTGACAGAAAATCTCTTTGGTATTCTGCTGGCACACCACATCACTTCCACTACAAATCCAGAAAGGATGTCGTGGGCATTTCCCTAAGTTTCATACACAATTCTATGGTGAAACTTTGGAATTTGGGGTAAATCCTAGAGCACTGTTCGAAATGAAACCACTTCCAGTTTTGTGCTGGGAGTGATTTCACAAATGGCTGGTACGCTGAGGAGCCCCCATTCCCCCCAGGCAGTCAAGCAGTGATGAGAAAAGGGGAGGCTAGGATGGGAGGTCTTCTAGAATAGCAGGATACCTGGCCCCTCTAGTTCCTGAAAGCACTCTGCAGAGAATACACACAAGTAGAGGTTACAGAAGCACACTGGGGAAAGCACTAAAGTATGTTCTTGTTCTTTTATAAAGTCTTCTAGCTAAGACTGAAGAGACACTTTATTATAATAACCTTCTATTTATATACAAATGTTAGAAATGAAGTGTTTAGAAAGGTATTTTCTAATGCTGACTTCAGGTCTTCTGAAACATTCTTTCAATGGGGCACAAAGCTCAAATGTCTCAGCACATCTTCTCAAGTGCCAGTAAAAAGATGATGTGATTTTGCCTCTCGTGGGTTTGCAGGATTCCAATTATATCTATACAGTAACCTGAAATATCAGCACAAGTGTTTTTTGGGGAAAGGAATTCCTACAAGATCAAAAAGGTTGCATTAAAATATTTTAAAGACATAATTTCACAAGGAAGTTATTGCATGGAGGATAAAGATTTGTCTGCATGCAAACTCATGATTTAAGGCCATGTGCCCTTTGCTCAGATCTGGCACACTACCACTTTAAGAAGGAGATTTACTTATAGGCTAGAAATTATATCAGCACCTTTTCTCAAAGGGTTTCAGATATTCAGTTGCTTTGGTTTCATAGCAATTTGCATTTTAGCAAAGATCGTAAAGCATTGGACATTTGTAATGTCAAATGGACTGAGAGACCCTTGGCTGAAGCAGCATTAAAATGCCATTAATAGAAAATGAAATCAATATTATTCCTTAGCTAATGATCCCAATCATGATCTGCCCTGAAACAGAAGTTTCTTTTTTTTTCAGCCCACAAAAGCCTGCTGTAGGCATCTCACTCTGCTTTCCATTGGGTTCAGTGGATGTTATATAATGTATACTTGCAGTTATATATGGTTTGATACTTATAAGGTTATTCAGAGTGTATGGCACATACTGGCTTGAACTGAAAATATTGATTACTTCAAAATGTCAGTTGAGTGCCAGCTAGGCACTAAGCACTAAGGATGTGACTCCATTTCTTCCATCCTGAAGATGTGTTCCATCCAAGGCAGAATGTGTTCAACACAATTATGACCAAGCTCTAATGCCTTCCCCACCCCCTCTCTCAATTTGATTTAGGATGCTGGTGCTGCACTGTGGAGTAGCTGTGCACATTTCCTGTGGCCTTTTTGGTGGGGAGGTCCTCCAGCTTCAAGGATTAGGTAACTAGCAACACTAAATGAATGCTAATTGTTTCTTGAAGAATTTTTATTATTATTTTTTAAAAAATCTGCATCTAGAGATTGTTCTTTAAATTCCGTATCTACCAGTTTCTCACATGAGAGTTTCTCACATATGATGATACTGGATATTTAGGCAAATAAGTATTCTGACTCTTAAAAATCAACTTGCAGTAACCTTAGGACAGTGCTGCCTTCCAATTAGAGCCAACTTTGTGTAGGGATGCTTGAATAACCTGCTGGCTGGACTTACATTCTGTTCACCAGGGATCCAGTTTTTCTCCAGTTTTTCAGCGGTTTCAGTGGGTTTACAAGCAGATTGAGCATGTTTGTTGTTTTTTAAATATATATATATATATATATTCAAGTAGTAAATACAGCAGTGTTTTACTCATGTACTTACATAACCTAATGAGATGTGAGTTCTGGCTTTCTCCCTTCTCATTACATATTGTTTGTCAATTGTACAAATAAATAGTGAACAAATATGTTGGCCACAGATTATAAATAAATATGTGTTTAAAAATATGTGGTCTTTGTTTAAGTCTGTGTTATTGAGGATATTTCAAACACACACATTTCCACAGAACTTTATGGAAGGCATAGTCTCCCTCCCATGTCATCTAATTACCTGACCTGACCATCCATGATCCTGGAGGAGAATTGAAAGATACAAAAGCACCTGCAAGGCAAGGAAATGAAACTACCACCACAGTTATACAATACAACACAAAACTTTTATTGGCTTATATCAGGTTATCCATACAGACAATACACAAATATAGAAGTCGCTAGGATAATTTGAGTATAAACCGTTAAACAATTTTCAATCGGCCCTTGATTACCAAACTTAAAAATAGGGCTACTTTTTCAGTTATTTCAGGTAATGAATCGTTCAAAAGACAGTTTGGCGTAGTGGTTATGTGCATAGACTCTAATCGGGGAGAACCAGGTTTGATTCCCCACTCCTCCACTTGCATTTGCTGGATGACCTTGGGCAAGCCATAGCTCTGGCACAGCTGTTCTCTCAAGGACAGTTGTCTCAGAGTTCTCTCAGCCCTACCTCACAGGGTGTCTGTTGTGGGGAGGGGAAGGGAAAGGAGTTTGTAAGCCACTCTGAGACTTGGAGTGAGTGAAGGGCGAGGTATAAATCCAATCTCTTCTCCTCTCTTCTCTTCTACACCATCAAGGCGTTCGAATGGCCTGACAAACTGAGTAAAATTGGATCTAAAAGATCAGCATACTGGGAACAGTAAAGAGGGATATGGGGAACTGAGTCAACTGATTCTCAGTTACAAGCACAAAGACTTGCGGAGTATGTGATCTTGTTATATCTGCCATAAGTGACTGAAGACAGAATAGCACTGCACCTAGCACATTTGTGGAGCATGAGGGGGCAGATAAATAGGGTGCCAGCCGGCCGGTAATTAGAGGGATTTCAAAGTTCGGGGGGAGCAGAATTTTTTTTGCAGAACTGGCTAACTTTTGTAGTTTGATGTCTAGAATTCTGTGTCTGACTGGTATGCATTTGGAAATGGAAGCATAAATAATGAATCTAGGGATAAGCCCATTGTAGTTATTCTTTTTTCTCTATGCAGGCAGTCCAGCTGGAGATGATAGATTCTGACAGCATTTGATGAAAAAAGCTCCCGAGGCCAGCATACCACCACAGTTACTGAGTAGCCCCAAAACATTCCATGTCTATGTGACTTGGACTGTAGCAAACTTGGCTTGGATCACTGATGATCTCATCTACTGAACATGGTATGTTTACTGACCAAATATGTTTGTGACATCCCCAGTCTTTTACATGTGGTTTTACAAATGAACAACAATAACAACAAAGGCCTAAGTATCTTTCATTCTTTTTACCTTGATACTGAAAGATTCTCCAATCAGGTAACTGACATGCCTATACATAAAGCTGTATTTTTCTACCATCATGCATGTTCTCTCTCACTCTCATATTATTTTATCCAAACAAAATACATTGTACCAAACATTCTCTGTGTAAGCGTGTTAAGCTGTATAGAGGATAGTTGCTCAATAAAACATTATCTTTTTTCAAAAAATGAAAACAAAAACAACAAGGTAAAATAATTTTTTGTAGCCAAGCAGACCAGGAAATCAACATATCTGATCTATGATCTTATGAACTGCAAAAAGATCTCTTCACAAAAAAACCTGGGAACAGGCTTAAATAAATGCCAAGTAACTGAGTCCTGTAAAATCAATTCTTCTATGTTTACTTCAAAGCCATGTTTCTGTTAGGAGGAAGAAGACACAATATAGCAAAGACTACAGCATTACATATAACCTAAAATCATGTATTTTGCTGAGAATAAACCTTCTTCTGTCAATCTTGAAACATATTTGCCTCTGTCTACCTAGATGATCACAGAATACTTTAGTCAGCTTGCTCTGTTGTGTGTATCAGCATTGCCAAACAATTCCTCTGGTCCTTCTCAATTCCTCCTGTGGTATTTCACAATATTCTAGGAGGATAAGCAAAAATTCAGTTTGGACTATTATAATTTTGGCTTTTTTGTGTTCTTAAACTTGTTATATTGTGTTACAAAAACAGCACACATGAACTGAAATATCTACAATTACTTACGAACCATTTATTTATTAATGTTATCTGAAAGATCCAGGTAAATAAAGACTATTTAACAACAAAAACATGTGAACTGGTCTTTAGGGCCTACTTCTTTCTCAGTCCTTTAAAGGGCAATGGATTAGATCCTGCACACAAATTCTGCTTGTTCCAGAGCTTCTGAGCAAGCAAAAGTGCACACATGCACCCAAAAAAGGCCATGATAGCTGCTTGACCTGTCAAACATTGTATTCTCCTTTTCATTTCCACCTGTGCAAGATCCTGCACAGTGAATTTCTGGGCACCACAATATAGAGAGAGGAAAGCACTAGGAGCTGGATAGATCTTTTACAAGCAGAACTGTACTAATACTGTTTCTGTTTGCACACTGCTAGATCGAAACAAATATAGCATCAATTACTGCCTCAAGTTTTGCAGAACTGCAGTGCTGAAAAACTGCTGTAAAGTTGCCACAAAGCTCAGTGATTAAAAAAATCACTCAACAAGGCACAACATCTTGCTGAATAAGATCAATCTAGCCCATGATTCTGTTTCCAGCAAGAGCCAGTCAGGTGCCTTTGGTGCTTACCTTCAGGTTTTACCTAATCTTAGCTGGCAGCCATATGTCAAAATGGCAGGGGATGAAAGGAGAATAAGAGATAAAGGTCATGTGGAGATAAAGGTCTTTATCAATTTGTGCATAGTTGTGCTCTGCTGCAGACAGAGTGTGGGAATAATAGGTGACCAGGACCTCTCTGCTGTCTGCCAGGTGATGTCCCAGGACTGCCCCCACCCCGAAGGGGGATGAATCACATGCCAGGACCACAGGGAGTGTCTCATCGAAATCTGCTAATACCATATTAAAGGTTAGCAAGTCCTTGACTGTGTGCAATGCCATGGTATGGCGGGACCCCAGACCCGCAGGGCGTGTTTGTCAGGAGTCGAAGTAGAGGTTCCACTACCACTGCTTTGTGGGGCAGGAAAAAGTGGTAAAAATTGAGAAGGCCTAGGAAGGCCTGAAGTTCTGCCTTTGGCAATGGCGTAGGGGCTTGAGTGATGGCACGGACCTTGCCTGGTGTAGAGTGGATGCCCTGCACATCTACCGCAAACCCCAGGAACTCTACTGATGGAACTCCCAACTTGCACTTTTCCCAATTCACCTTCAACCCAGCCTCGTTGAAGCATTGCAGGACGGACCACAGATGGGTGGCAAAGGTCTCGGAGTTTGGGGCCGCAATTAGAATGTCATCAAAGAAGGGCTGGACCCCAGGGATTCCTTTAAGCAAACAGTCCATTAGGTTCTGGAAAATCCCCAGGGTGACACTGACCCCAAATTCCAGATGCCACACCTTGAACACCCCTCTATGTTTGACAATAGTCTGTGCCTCAGTGGTGGTGTCATCTATTGGTAGTTGCTGGTAGGCCTGAGCCAGGTCCAGCTTACTGAAAACCTTGGCCAGTGCTGCAAGGACATGGCTAATTATGGGGACCGGATATGTGTGATCCTGCAGAGCTTTGTTAATAGTACACTTATAGTGCACACATATCTGGATGTCCCCATTCGGTTTCACCAGTGTGACAATTGGGGTCTCCCATTTGGCATGTGGTATGGGCTCTAGCGGGATACGGACTTTGGCTCCATCAAACACTGCAGGGAATTCCTTACAAATAGCATCAAAGTCCGTATCCCGCACATGGTTCACCCTGGTCACCCCAAAGCCCAAGGATCTGAACTAGGAGAGTACCAGTAGGCTGGTGAGTTTGCCCTCCACCACCAATATGTCCAACAGTCCATTAAAATCCTTGTACTGGACTCTGAACTTGCCCTACCACTTGACTGCTACTGGGTTCTTTTGAAAGTCCCGAAGTGTTAGGCCTACAGGCTTCTGTAACAGGGGGCCCCCTTTTGGACAGAGTCTATGCAAAGAGTCCTCTGAGATTATAGAGAAAGTGTTCAGCTCCATTGCACAGGGGGACCCCTCCATCAACACCGTTACATGTATTTTGTTTGGAGTAGTCCAGGGCAAGTGCTTTACCTGTGGCAGGCAGAAGTAATGGAATGAAGATCCGTGGAATCTTGATGTGCAGCTTGTGTGCGGTGGGATCCTTGGGAACAGCAGGCCTGGGCAATGTGTCCCGTCTTGCCACAGGACCGGCAGGTCACCTCTTGTAACTGGCAGGTCTGGCACTCATGGGTGTCCCCGCAGCTGGCACACGATATTGGCACAATGGGACACGTGTTGGCCTGTGTGGATGTGGCAGATGGCCATGGTGGTCCTCAACAGTCCAGCCAGCATACCTGGAGAACGTCCTCCTTGTCAGATGCCTTGGAGCCGAAGGCAGCAGCCATGTGGTACATTGTGGATCCCTGTCGATTCTTCTGTGCCTTCTTGAAGGCAGTGGCTGCTTTCCGTGCTGATTCCAGCTTGAGGTCCTCAATCGCCACAAGCTTGTGGCAGAGCTTTGGTTCATGGACACCCCAGATAAAGTGGTTCAGGAGGGTGTCCTCAATAGACGGGAACTCACAGTTTATTGCTAGCTGGCATAGGTCAGCCATGATGTCTGCGGCCGATTCTCCGGACCTTTGTGAGTGTGTGAAATAGTCCATTCGCATCACCATCTTAGATGGTTTTGGTGCAAAGTAATTTGTGAGCATGGTTATTAGCTCATCAAAGGAGACAGCAGCAAGAGTCTATGGCGCAATGAGGCTCTACACCAACCGGATTGTTGAGAGTCCGCATGTGCTGAGGAGCCACACTTTCTTCTTTTTGGCCTCAGTAGTCTTTTGGACCAAGAAGAAGTAGGTCAATTGCTCGACCCAGGCTTCCCACAGCTCGGGATGAGCTGGGGCAAAGAAAATTATCTATCTCAGAGTGGCAGCCATGACTCTGGAGCAGTGCAGTGAGTGGTGTCCTGTGGCGTGATGACTGAGGGCCAGAGGATTGGTGCTTGGTGCAGTGCTGGAGTTGGAGTTGGTACCACTCATTGGGATCCCATCCTCATCGCCAGTATAAAATACTGGGTCCAGAGATTGAGTGATAACAGCTCATATTTTATTAGAGAGGTAGGAATAAGACTGTTGGGTAGGACTCAGGGGTCTGTTTATATGCAGGTACAAACCACCACCCCGGTCACACCTGATTCCCATTATAGGGTTATTTACAAGGCACCTTTGACCACAGGTCCCCTTTCGGATCCTGGGTGGATGATTGGTCTGAATTACAATCCGCCTGGGCTATTGTCTACCAATGCGAAGCTCCAGTAGTTTGCTCAACCATGTGTGTGATCTCTGACCGCGTGCGCAGTCTCCATTAGAACACAACACAACAATTAAACAATAAGTATCAAGAAGTAAAAATAAGTTGACAATTCTCAGAATGGAGCAGTGGGAACCTTTAGGGATCTGTTTTAAGACCAGTGGTATTTAATTTAATGGTGAAGTTTGCGGATTACAAAACATTTTCAGGATTGTGAAAATAGATTATGATGAGCTCCCAGAAGATCTCTCCAAACTGGGTCAGTGGGCAAATTAGGTTCACTTTAAGCAAACTATAAAGTGACGCAAGAAATCCTAACTTCACACATGCACAATGGTGGACAAGGGAAGAGATCTGGGTAAGCAGCTCAGTGAAAATGACGAGTCAGTGTGAGATGCCGGTGAATAATCCTCTGCCAGTGATGATTGGAAAGGAACTGAAAACAAAATAGCAATCAAAATAATATCATGATATGCCCAGATTTGGAACACTGGGTACTTTGTGGTCATACAGTCTAAAAAAAAAGGTAATGCTGGGAAAATATGGGAAAGAACATCTAAAATACTCGGGGGAATGAAACGTCTCCCCTATATTTCTGAAACCAGTTGCTCAAGGAGGAATAACCTTGGAGGAATAAGCTCTGTGATCTGCTTGTGGGCCTTCTTGGGTACCTGGTTGTCCACTGGGGGCGGGATTCTAAACAGCACAACACTATATTACTGTAATGGTTAGGACACATCAGCCAATGAGAAAAGTCCTTAAGGCAGTATTGCAAAATGAGAAAAAATATGAGGGACTTCTTGAGGGACTCATTTTAAATATTTAGTATGTGTGTGTTTAATTATGTCCCAATAATCATTTTTCTCATTTTGCAATGCTGTCTTAAGGATTTTCTTCATTGGATGACCTGTCCCATGGGACAGTTTATGAAGGCAGTAGGTGGCTCTGTTATCTGAGCAGAGCAGATGGAGTGCACCAGAGAGCCAGTTTGGTGTAGAGGTTAAGTGCTCAGACTCAGGAGCATTGAATTTTAAAATCCCGGGGGGGGGGGGCACACACCGGAACCATGTCGCCACCACCACTCCCCTTCACCTGGCCACTCCTGCCTCCCTCCCTCTGTCCAGGGGCCAGCTAGGCAAATGCCCAGTGTGATGCCATCACCCGGAAGTGACACTATCATGCTGGGCAAGTTGCCAGGGCAACGCTCTGGCAATCGCCCCAAAACTCTATGGTTCCATAGAGTTTCAGGGTGATTGCTAGAGCGTCACCTCGGCAATGTGCCCAGCATGATAGCGTCACTTCCGGGTGACGGCATCACACTGGGCATTTGCCCAGCTGGTCCCCGGATGGAGGGAGGGAGGGACAGAAGGAGGTAGGAGTGGCCAGGCGGGGGGAGAGAGGTGGTGGCGTGCGGGCCTAGGAAGGGCCCAGGGAGGCATGGCGGGGAGGCATGGAGGCAGGTGCCCCATTTTGCCAGGGGGCTCAGTCCCCCCCGGAAAATTTCAGGGGTGGCTTGAGCCCTTGAGCCTCCCTATAGCTGACGCCTATGCGCAGACTCTAATCTGGGAGAACTGGGTTTGATTCCCCACTCCTCCACTTGCATCTGCTGGATGACCTTGGGCAAACCATAGCTCTGGCACAGCTGTTCTCTCTAGGACAGTTGTCTCAGAGCTCTCTCAGCCCCACTTACCTCACAGGGTGTTTGTTCTGGGGAGGGGAGGGAAAAAGGAGTTTGTAAGCCGCTCTGAGGCTACAAGTGAAGGGCAGGGTATAAATCCAATCTCTTCTCTTCTTCTTCTTCACCAGTAATGCTGGAGATAGAACATTGAGCTCCATGGGATTTATGACACCTTCATTCTTGTTTGCAGTTGTAGGCGTCTTGGTGGGAGTTGGGCAGTATCCGTCCATCTCTGATGGCAGTTTCAGGCACTGAGCTGGATCCATATGGAGGGAGGCTACACCTGCATGCTTGCCTCTCCTGGGAGGAGACTCCCCTAAGGGGTATTGGGAGTTGAGCCCTGAAGTGACATGCCCAGCTCAGGGGCTGTCATCCTATTCCCAGGTGTCAAAGGAAGCATGCAAAGACTTGCCATTCCAGGTTACTCCCAGCAGGCAAGCTGGGGTTGGGTTTAATTGGTTGACAGGTGGGTCATCAAAGGCCTGGATCCATGACCTATGCCATGGCAATGCTCCATTGGCTGTAATCAGTAAAGCTGTGTCCTGTTTTAACCCACTGATGTTCACTTTCTCCTCTCTGCCTCCTCTCCCCTGCCCTAGGGCCACAAAGCATTCCAAGAAGCAAGAAGATGAACATTCTCAAGTCTTTTTCACAGTAGGAAAAAACCCCATAAAAAATTAGAACTTTCATTTAAAAAAAAATCTACCTGTGTTTACATTATGATACCTTTTAATGAGTACTGAAAGTACATCTTTCTTGAGCTATTTTCCCATTTATACACAGGAATGCTTAATCAGTACTTCCCTGACTGCATAAAACTTTAGCATGAAATTACACTAAGTAATTCAAGAAATGTCTTTGGGCCCACTCAAGATATTTCATTTTGCACTAGGAGCTTTGAAAAAAAAATGTTGATGGACCAGCTTGAAAATAGACCTGTGAAGGGCTTGCTAAAAATTAGTAAGAAAGTTTTAACTGCAAAAGATACCACTGAACGATAGCAGTAATAACATTAACTCAAAATTAGTCTTAACACTAAGAAAATGTAACATTAGCTGTGTGATGGACAGTGAACTCACTAATGCTTTTTTGCATGGCCCTGCCAGCTTAATAAAAGTATCCTTTGACCTTCATCATGCACTTGGATCAGTCATAATCTTTGCTTCTGTTCTTATGGATGTGCCTGATCCAGAAAGGTTTCTCCTCTCTCTCAGTTGGCTTTGTTGTTCTTCAGTGATGTCCTCACGCAGACAAATTTGATTGCCTAGATAGCAATTACTGTGTGATCCCCAACTGACTGTTGTCACCCAACAAAGTTACATCAAAACAGCAGAGATGGGAAGCGATAGCCTTGAACAGAATGAACAAAGTGAACATTCTCACTTTTTTTTTTGGAGAGGTGAGAAAATCTACTGTATCCCAAACAATATGCTCAGCTCAAAAATCATCATGCAACATTAATTGCAGCCCATGTCACACAATGCTATTGTCAATATAAGTGGTGTGTATCTAACCATCTGCAGACCCTGCAAAGTGGGACTTTTCCACTTTCCTCTCCTGCTGCAACCTATTGAGGACTTCAAAAACAGCATAGGGGCAAAATGGCAGGACTGTAATGGGAAGGGGGGAAACAGGTGGATTTTACCACTGTTTCTTATGAAGGCTAGTGCCCTTACTTCTTTGGTGTTCTCCTTTCCCAACATTATGTGTTTGGTATTTTAAAAAAGCTATATCAGTACAAAAAATTGCATTGTTCTGAATGTCTCCCACTGCTGTCCTTTCTCCCACTGTTTGATAGTCCATTAACCTGTACCAAAGTTTCCCCTAGCAAAACATTTCAGGTTGAAAGTAGGATACAGAAAATGTTCAAGTGTTTGTATAACATCCCATTTAGTGTGGAATGGGTTCTTCCTATGAGATACATTAGAAAAGATTAATATTTCATACAAGCTGCTGAAAAGCCAACACTTCATTTTATGTAACATAAAAGGAGAGTTGAAGTGTTACTTGAACACATAATGCTCTTTCTTCTAGATACATACCTGTTGAAAGTAGCAAAAATGAGATCACTGACATGATCATTGACTGACATAACTTGATATTAGAGAAAAGAGATGCTTTAGAAGGTAGATTTCATGGTATTATACCCAAGCCCCACCCAGTCCAGCCTCCACCCTCAACATCTCCAGGAATCCTAACCTGGTGTTGTCAACCCTAGTTATTCACTAAGTAAGGATCATAACTCAGTATCAGCCTTTTGGATGCCATGTACTCAACACTGCTGCTGCACAAAGCCTATTCATTTTGCTGAGAAAATCCTGCGGAGCAGCAACGCTTGGTAGCCCATGCCCTTGTTTCTCTGGATATTCTTTGTTTTAGAACAGAGAGGCAAGTATATTACCAACAGACTCTAAAATAAAGGAGATCAAAGCAATTAGAATGTACAGTCATCCTATACTTTTCTTGTCAGTCTTCCTTAATTCACAGTGCTGTTCATTCATGCCTTTCTAATTCTCTCTGTCTTACAAGCAGTCAACCGACTTGTCATGACCTTTAGGAATCAAGTTTCACATCCTCATTTATAACAGTTCCTGTGTTCAATAAATGGAATGTTTTTATTCATCATCCATAAAGACAACTGTGATCCAAGCAGATCAGCAAAAAAATATGAAAAGATATATGTTTTTCAAAAAAAAAAATTTTTTTTGCTTGATTTAGCAAGCTGATTGGGTTGGATTCAAATGCATAAGAGTGGGTCAAAATTTCTTCTGTTGTTCATAATTTATGACTGGCACAGTGATTCTTGTATACATTACTTAAAGAAAAGATTAGAGTTGTGCAACAGATCCCTGAACAGGAGTTTAGATCTGCTGAAGGGCTTGAGGTTCAGTTAGATAATGTGATGTAACATTGCCCTAACCTGGGTGGCCCCGGCCAGTCTGACCTCGTCAGTTCTTGGAAGCTTAGCAGGGTTAGCCCTGACCAGCACTTGGAATGGAGACCATAAAAATCCCCTTTCATCTTATCTGTTGTAACTTCTGAGATCTGACAGATCAGGCTATACCATGCCACCTTTTCTCTCACATTTACTTAACCTTTTTTTAAAAAAAGTATTACTTCAGAAAAAAGCAAGGGATAGCAAATCATCCATTAGGCCTCTTTCTCCCTTTTGCCCTCAGGAGGAGGAAAAGGAGGAGAAGGAAGAAGGGGAGGAGGAAAAGGAGGAGAAGGAAGAAGGAAGAAGAAGAGATTGGATTTATACCCTGCCCTTCACTACCCAAAGGAGTCTCAGAGCGGCTTACAATCTCCTTCCCCTTCCCCTCCCCCAAACAGATGCCCTGTGAGGTAGGTGGGGGCTGAGAGAGCTCTGACAGAAACTGTTCTTTTTCAAGAACAGCTGTGCCAGAACTATGGCTTGCCCAAGGTCATCCAGCAGGTGCAAGTGGAGGAGTGGGGAATCAAACCCGGCTCTCCCAGATTAGAGTCTGCGCACTTAAGCACTACACCAAACAGTTTTGAATAAGGATACGTTCAGCTTTGTTCCAGGTGTAAACATGTATGCACCACACTAGCCCAGAGAAGTGGCAGGAGATTCTGACCAATTTCAATTTACAGCAGCAGGAGGACACTGAAGATTTCTTTTGTGTTATTTAAAACTTTCTTTTTTAAAGGGCTCCATTTCTGGAATGATTCTTTAACTACAAAACTGTAATTTCCATGCCACTCATTGCAAATCCTTCTCAGACCAAATAGACAGAGAATTTGTTCCCATTGTTTTGTCAACTGGTTGCAGGTGTGGTGGCAATTTTTTTTTAAAAAAATGGTGGAAGACATGAAAGGTAGATCAGAAGCAAAGCCCATGTTTCTAACTGTGATTGTAAGCAGCTGAGTTTGTGAGTTTTAATCATTTTAGTAAGGAACTACCATCAGCCAACAAAACAGATGGCAGTCTCACTGCCCACTAGATTTAAAAATATCTCAGGGGATTTGAAACAAAACCATGAGTAGTCTTTCTGCAATTAATCCAGCAACTAAGGACAGGACATTAATGAAAAGCCTCACTTTGAATTAGTGGCTTTTCTAAAAGAAAAGTAGGTTCTGAAATTGTGTTAACTTCGTGTCTGCCTCCTAATAGAGATCACATTAGAAACAGCTTCCCAAGAAAGAGTGGATACATTTTAATTTTTAAAATCTTGGATGAGCAATGTAAACAACTTTATAGCTTTTTATCCCTTGAGATTTAACAATGGCTCTGGTGTTACTTAAAGGTATTAAACAGGAAATAATCCACAGCACATTGTTAACAATAAATGAATAAATAAAAATAAAACAGAGTTAAGATTTATGTTAGTGAAATAAACCCAATTAACTTTAAAGGAGCCTTGATCTGTGTTTCCTTGGGCCGCCACCTTCTTTTTTTAAAAAAATCCAATTTTGCAGAGAGATTAAGACATGGCAAGAGATCAAAGAAGAAGAGAAAGAAATAGAATGGTGGATATTTTTTCAAATTGCCTCTAGATTTGTTTTTTTTTTAAAAAAACATGTAAATAAGAGGTGTTCTTAAAGAACTGACTGATTTTGAAAAGATTGTCTCACAATCTAAAGATCACCTACTAGAGTGAATTTACAAATTATTGCTTCAATATGATTCTGAAGATGAACAGGTTAAACCATGCATGTTTAAGTGGATGCAACATTTTGGTGAGGAAATACAGTTTCAGTGTTGGGAAAACTATGGACTATTGATATTAGTTTCATAGTTAGCCAGGCACTAAGAGAAAACTGGTATAAGATGTTTTACTGGTGGTATGTCACTTCAAAAGATATTGAAAAGATGGATAAGAATTACAAAGGGTGCTGTTGGAAATACAAAGAAGCAGAAAGCACTTTTTATCATATGTGGTGGACTTGCATCAAGACAAAGAGATACTGGAAAAATATACATGAGGAAATTCAAAATATTTTAAAAACTAAATTCCTGATGAAACCAGAGACTGTTAGTGGGAATTCTGCCAGACAATTTAGAAAGAACTTCGCAAGAACCTACTCAGATACATGTTGACAGCTGCTAGAGTAACATTTGCAATGAAATGAAAGACAGAAGAATGTCTCATAACAGAGATTTGGAAAGAGAAATTAGCTGTGTATGTGACAATGGCAAAACTAATTATATAAATAAAAGACCACTGAAAGAATTTCAGCAGAAATGGCAAGACTATTTCTCAAATTATGGGAAATTTCTTGAAATTTTTTGAATTTATCTGAATATTACATCAAAGGTGACAATGATATTGAATTACAGTTCAAATCTCTCTTTTTAATACTTCATTATTTAAGATATTTAGTGAAAATAAGATTTATAATATGATAAATTATTAAGATATTATTCAGGTTTTAAGGATGGTTTAAACTTAGTGTAAAAATTGTTTAATTGTTATAGATGTAATATTGTTTATTTTTATTAGACTATTGCTGAATATTTGGAAATATTTTTTTCTTATTTTAAAGAGCGAACGTATTTCTGAATGCTGTAATAATGATAATTTATTTGCTGCTTCTATGTTTGAACAATGTATTTTTATTAATACAGTTGATTCTACTAGTTATTCATGATACAATTATTCATGATATTTGATAACTTTTGATGAATTTACACTTTCCCTTACCTTTTTCCCCTTTTGTATCCCACTTAAAAAAAATAAATTAAAAATTACCGGGGGGAAATCCAATTTTCTAAGATTACCCCAATATTACAATAGTTGTATGATTCTTTCTGTCACTTACTTTTTTTGCCCTTTGGTTTAAGACATCTGGGTTGTTTTTGATCACACTGAATAAAAAAGGGAAACAAACTTAACCCTGAAACCTAGGATCAAGAACCTAAAAAAGTAAGCCAAACTGAGTAGAGGGCCAACAATTAAAACTTAATATGTTTAATATATAAAAATACATGTATTTATTTGTGAAGAATTAAAAAACATATAGGGGCCCAATTATCTCTTATATAAAAATTCCAAAATCATGTATGCACACAAGGGCCAATGTTGCATGTCGTGCTGTGTCTCTGACAACAGCATGAAGAAGGACAATGTGCTATAAAGGAAAATTCCACTGGACCATGAAGAATGAGTATTTGTCATGTTGTCTTTGATTTTGGAAGCAATTGTGTCTTGTATGGATGATGTTGCCTGAAAGCATGTGTTCCCTTCTTCCTAGGCTATCTGGGGTTCGTAGGGAGGTGAGGTGAGGAAAAGGATTAGCTATTCATTTTGCACCATGCATTAACTTTCAAAGTTAATTTGAGGTTAAATATGCTGTATGCCTCTGTGGTGCTGCTTGCTTTTTTTCTTTTTCATTTAACTTCCTGTTTATTATGTTAGCCTGAATATCCCTGACTAGCCCATTCTGGCTAGAGTTGGGAAGGTAAGCAGTGTCAGCCATGGTTAGTACTTTGTTGGGAGACCACCAGAATAGATCTCTGCTCATCTCTTGCTTTGAAAAACCCATCAGGCCCATAGCTACCTTGAAGCCTTTTGGGGTACGGAGGCCCGACTTACCACCAAGGCCCCCCAACTGCCCTTAACTTCCATTTTTAAAATTTATTTATTGTACTCATCACCACCACTGGCAAGCCTCATGCTGCCCTCTCTTGCCCGCTGCTCTCTCTGGGCAAGGCAAGCCCCATGCCCTCAGCCCTCCAATTCCACGTCACTTCTCTTTCTTGTTTTTTGCTGGCCAGCAAGGTGAGCCCTGCCTCCAATCTCACACTGCTGCTGCTCTCTCTTGCCTCTCTTCACCTGGCAAGTCAAGCCCCTTGGGCTGGATTATCCCAAACTGCTGCTCTGCTCTCTCTCTCTCATTGCTCACTGGCCAGCAAGGCAAGCCCTGGCTGCCTTCATCCCTCCAATTCCCCAGCCAACAAAGCAAGTGCTGCACTGCCCAATCCCTCCCTCAGCTTCAGAGCCTATGATTTTGCTTCCATTCCTTCCCCCCTTTCCCTCTTTATTTTCAGAGCTCAGCTCTGCCTCCCGCCTTTGAATGGCAAGGATTCCTCTCCCCTTCTTCCCTTTTTATCTGCAGGGCTCAGCTCTGCCTCCCACCTTTGAATAATTAAATTATTTAAATTAGCCAGTGCCAAGTGCCCCCTGAGAAATTAATCGCCCCCCAACGTAGAAATTCCTGGCTAGGGGCCTGAACCCCATAGTCCTGGAATTGCTGTGAGTTGGTTGTGATGATGGCACACAATTATTATTTGTTATAACTGACGGCTATTTCCTTTTTTGAAACAACACAGTCTGTCATCTGTCAGGACACCTTCTGCCCCCATTTGACCACCAAAGGAAATTAAACCTATGGTTAAACATTGGTTTTGATGTTTGAGACATTTCAATGTGATTCACTGAAACTTCTAATTGATCTCCCCCTTTGTTATTTTGTTTTTTATTAAAGATTTTGTTTGAATGGTTTAACTGCCTGGAGTTGCTCACAAGATTGTAACCCAGTGTGCAACAATCTCCTGCTGGGGGATAATTGTTTTAACTGATGAGAGTGCTTAGAGCTGCAGTCCCAAGTGTTGAAATGTCTCCACAAATTATGTTTAATACAATAAGCCAACTCATATTTGAGAACCATAGTTTAGGTTCTTGGACTAATTTGTGTATGGGGGTGTTGGTGGGTGCAGCCATCTTCGAAAAGGGTGCCCAGGAAAACCATTCCTAGGCTCATATTATGTGTGACAATGATTCTTATCATCCACTGAAATTTATCCATAAATGCAATTTGTACTGTGTATTGTATTATGGAGAAACGCACATGAGTATATTGAACTTTGTCAGTAGCTGTAATATCCAGGATGACTTACAGGCAGGGGTCATTTGGGGCCGGAGCAAGGCGGAGCGGCACTCTGCCAGTCCAGGAGTGGGCATTACGGCAGCCACGGGCCGAATCAGATTCTCTAATCTGATTTGGCCAGCTGCTGAATTGCTGCCGAAATTCGGTGGCGGATTAAAAAGTGGCTGGAGAGGAGGGGTTTGAGGGAGAGGCTCCAAACTTACAGGGTAGCTGCTAGAGCCTCTTCCCCAAATACCCACCAAGTTTCAAGAAGATTGGACCAGGGGGTCCAATACTACAGGCCCCCAAACAGGTTGCCTCCATTCTCGCCATTGTTCTCTATGGTGGGAAAAAAGTAATGTTTTTTCCCCACCATAGAGAACAATGGAGGGGATGGGGCAACCTGTTTGGGGGGCCATAGAATTGGACCTCATGGTCCAATCTTCTTGAAACTTGGTGGGTATTTTGGGGGGGAGGCCCCAGCAGCTACCCTGCAAGTTTGGAGCCTCTCCCTCAAACCCCCTCTCCTCCAGCCCCTCATATACCCTATGAGTTTTTGCCCTTGACTTCAATGGCCCATAGGGTATAATGGGGCTGAAACTGACATCCAGCTGGGGAAGGGAAGGGGAAGCTTTTGAAGATGCCCCCCCTTTGCTTCCCTTTCTGACACACTTCTGGTGATGTCAGGTGTGTGGCATATACTAATAAGTTATGCTAATAGGTATGCTAATGAGCTCCTGCACCTCTTTTTCTATGAAGTGACCCCCTGCTTACAGGTGTGAAGTGTCATCAGAGTTCACACACAGTAGACTGAATATTCATGTCAGCTAAGGTTATCTCAAACTGCTTTTAGCACTTGTTGCTTCATGTTTATAGGCTGTGAATAACTTCTGTTTGTACTTGGAAAGTACATTACAGAAATGGACCACCCCTTAATGCCACAACTCATTTATTTGGGGTTGCAGATCAAGAAAGGTGTTCTATTTGGAAATATGGAGGAAATCTATTCCTTTCACAACAAGTTAGGATTTGTGCTTCTAGCTTACTGAGTAGTGTGTGCATATTAACTAAAGGAAGCTTCTGTTTCCTAGGTACATGTAGGAAATTCCATGGCATTTGAAACTCTGCAAGGCACCCTGGATACTGATGGTGCTGAGTTCATAAAAGTGTTCATTTCTAGTTAACTTTGCCTCCCCCTCCCCCGTTTCCTCACTCTCACCATTTACATGATAAAGCTCTTCCTAGCAAAGACCTGTCTGATGTGTTTATGCTCTTCAGTAAATGTACCGTGTGCATCAGTGGTACTGTGTGAAGATGGATGGGATCCAGTGGCATTTTCTACTGACATAAGGCACTTGCTCCAGCAGAATGGAGCTTTATTATTTCTTCTCTTCTTCTACAGCCTACAGAGCTCTCTGAAATGCTGCTCTTGGGCACAAGGGACCCTCAGAAATAACCCAAGGTGTGAATTGGGGACCTGCAGTGAAAGGGGCCCCTTACCTAGGCTAGACTGATCTCATCAGATCTCAGAAGCTAAGCAGGGTCAGCCCTGGCTAGTATTTGGATGGAAGACCTCCAAAGAATACCAGGGTCATGACACAGAGGCAGGCAATGGCAAACCACTTTTGAATGTCTCTTGCCTTGAAAACCCTACGATGTCACCATAAGTCAGTAGTGACTTTACAGCACTTTCTGCCACCACCAATGAGAGAGGAGATTTAGCTAAAGTTGATCCCCATTCTACTGGCAGAAATTATTATCCTTTCTGTCATCTTAAAAGGCTGTAGTTGTGAACAAGTGGCTTGCCTCAGTGCAATCTCATGAATTCACTGCTGAACTGAGATTTGAGAAATGAAATTTTAGTGTCGGCCTGGGACCAACATACATATGTATGCTAGAGAGCCTTATGCTCTGCTGATCAAGATCTGCTGGCTGTCCCTGGTCCAAGGGACATCCATTTAGCTTTGACCAGGCCAAGGCTCTTTGCACTGGTCCCAGCCTGGTAAAACTCCTGCATGAGATCAGGGCCCTGGAGGACCTTTTATTGTTCTGCAGGGCCTGTAAAATTGAGCTGTTCCACCAGGCCTTTGGTTGAGGTAGGGCTGCCAAGTCCAACTTGGGAAGTATCTGGGGACTTTGGGGGTGGAGCCAGGAGAAAGGAAGTGACATCATTTTGTGAAGTCACATCCTGTGATGTTGCTTCCACATGCTTCCACATGAACTCATGAAGTTTCCTAATACTGAATCAGGCCATTGGTCCATCAAGGTCAGTACTGACTACTCAGACTGGTAGTGGCTCTCCAGGGTCTCAGGCTGAGATCTTTAATATCACCTATTACCTGATCCTTTTTTAGCTGAAGAGGCTGATACCTCCTGCATGTCAAGCAGATGCTCTATCACTGAGCAACGGCCCTACTGAATCCTTCCTCATCTCGGCAGAATATGACGCACTAAGTGCTACACAAGTGCTAAATATGATTTTCATATCATAAGAACAGGAGAGAAGCCACAGTGGATTGGGCCAACAGCCCATCCAGTACAACACTCTGTGTCACAACAGTGGCCAAAAATACCAGGTGCCCTCAGGAGGTCCAGCAGCGGGGCCAGAACTCCAGAAGCCCTCCTACTGTTGCCCCCCCAAGCACCAAGAATGCAGAGCATCACTGCCCCAGACAAAGTGTTCCATTTAGACCTTGTGGCTAATAATAGCCACTGACAGACCTCTGCTGGATGGGGACAGAGAGAGAGAGACAGACAGACAGACAGAAAAAAGAAAGAAGGAGAGAGAGAGAAGGAAAAGAGCTGGCACAGGCACTTACTTCCATTGAGACCTTGTGGCTAATAATAGCCACTGATAGACCTCTGCTGGATGGGGACAGAGAGAGAGAGAGAGACAGAAAAAAGAAAGAAAGGGGGAGGGGGAGAGAGAGAGAAGGAAAAGAGCTGGCAGATGGATTTACCCCAGGCCCCGCAGCAGCAACCTTTCAATCTTACACCAGCCGCATGCAAAAGCAGGCCCTTCAGTAAGAGCTTAGTCCCTCGTTAATCTCTGGGCGGGGCTCTCTTGCTAACTCTTAAAGGGGAAATGTCTGGTGAGGCTTTTCACTGCAGGCTCTTCAGACATTCCCCTTTAAGAGGCCTGGAAGGGAGAGGGCCCGGCAGGCTCCGACGTTCCTCTCCTGTTGGCAGCCATTGCCTCCCCCCGGTGGCCAGTTTTGAAAAAGCGGGGGGGAAGCATGAAAAATCGGTGTTTCCCCCGCCCTACCGGGGGACTTGGCAGCCCTAGGTTGAGGCAGTGGTCATCCAGTAAAAAGTCTGCCTCCCCTGCTGAAAACACAACTTCCATGTGGCCCCGATTAAACAAAGGAGTCCAGCTGCACCGGTATCAGAGACTATGCAATAACTGGTGTAATCTATTTTTTAAATTCTTTGTTTTAATTTTTTAACTATTTATTATTGTGTTTTGTGATGCCGAATGGCCTAATTATTGTTGTGATCCACCCTCAGCCCATTTGTGGGAAGGGTGGAATATAAATTTGAAAAATAAATAAATAAAGGTAAGGTGATGAGCTAGTCAAAAACGTGCACCTTATTAAGAGGGACAGTAGCTATTATTAGATGATTTTAAAATCCTATAAATATGAGAAGCTGTATTGATCGACAGCTTCTTTTGAGAAGGGGCTCTTTGCCTTTGACCAGATTACATCTGTGGTAAGAAACTCTATAGCTTTATAGCTGAAACTATAGCTGAAACTATAGCTGAAACTGAAACTTTATTTCAGAAGTGTAGCCAAGAAAGATAAGAAGTGTTTGTTGGGGGTATGTTCTTGTTTGCCATATACTGAAGTAAATGAAATCAACTTTATAGCTGAAACTATAGCTGAAACTATAGCTGAAACTGAAACTTTATTTCAGAAGTGTAGCCAAGAAAGATAAGAAGTGTTTGTTGGGGGTATGTTCTTGTTTGCCATATACTGAAGTAAATGAAATCAAATGGACTCAAAGCCAGAAGACATGGAGGACGAACCTGTTTGATAACTGAATGACATTTGTGATTTTAGCTAGAATGAACTGGTCCCATATTTTATTATGCCACATCTGGATAGTTGGGGGAATGACCAATTTCCAGACTGAAGCTATTGTTGTTCTTGTCCATTGTTTACTGTCAATGGAAGAAGGTATTCATTTTCAACATCAAAGTGAGTTCTTTAAGAACTACTGTTCCTGCCACAGAATGCAAAATATTAAGAAGCGCCAATTCAGGAGTGATGGGTAAGTTCAGCAGAGAGATCTCATTGATCTGTCTGATGACTTCACACCAAAAGGGGAATATCTTAGGAAATTCCTACCAACAGTGATAGTAAGAACCTGTGTGGCCACGATTTTTCCAGCATAGGGGACTGTGAGAAGATGTCATTTTATTCAGATGTTCCAGGGTGTAATACCAACGGAAGATTGTTTTAAAGAATTGAAGTTTTATACTAAAGCTTTTCGAAGAATTTGCAGGTGAGTCCCACACCTTTTGCTAGTGAGAGTCTGACAAATTCATGTGTAGATCCACTTGCCAACTAAGTTGTCTTCAATGCTTAGTAAAACCTTATATAGCTTAGCTGTCAGCCCTTTGATACTATCTGCGTGCAATAATAGAATCTGCTTAAAGGCTAATTTTTGTTCTGTGAATACACCCTGAGAGGTTAGGATTTGTATTAAATGTCTTAATTGTAAGTAACAGTGCCAGGGAAGTTGTGCTTCTAAATGAGAGTCAGAGAATATGCTTTGTCATCTATCTTCCCTTGAGAGGTAAAATCAGCTAAATGAGAAAAACCAGGAAGTCTCCAAACTTCGTAGGCTTCTTTATTTTGAGCAGATGGGAACCATGGCTGGTTTATTATAGTGGATAAGAGAGGAGATGCCTGGGATTAGCTTCTTCTTTCTGCAATCCCAGATTTTAATGGCTGCAGAAAGGAAGGGATTGCTGTGAAGCAATTTAGGGTGCCGAGATGATGGCATCCATGTTATTACCTGCAATGTGAAGGGTTTCACATTCTCCTGTTCCATCTGAACCCAGATTGGCTGAGAAGTTTGTTGTTGCATTTGAATTACAGTTGATAATGCTGAAGCATGAAAATAATTGTGAAGTGATGGGAAGTCCAGGCCTCCCAGAGAAGAAGGTCTGATTAAGATTTTTTGGTTAATTCTGGATTTTTTCCCCTCCCATAGGAAGGAAGAAAGTCACCATACAAGCACAACCAGTCTCTTTAATACTTTTTTTTTTTACTATGGTAAAAGCCTTCAAATCCCCAAGTTCACTGATCATATCTGATGATAAGCCAATCAATAGCAATTTCTTGTTAAGAGCTTTTTGCCAGGAGGACCTATAAGAATCTTGCAAAAGCGCTAAGTATCCTTCTCTACTAAAACAAAACAAAAAACAACTTAAGCCTTAGCTTAAAAACAAATAACCCTGCCCTAGCTTCCAGAGACATTTGCCCAAACTTGACATGGAGAACAACACCTGCAGCACACTGTGGAACATAGCAACTTTCATAACAATTGAGAGGTCAATTTATAGTCTCATTGATTGAGTTTATCCAAATGGCAGCTCCCCCAAAAACAATTGGAATAACTTTTAAGTTAAAAACTTGAATAGCTCCTGGAACATGTTTTCCACCTTTAGTATATAAGAAATTTACAATAGCCACAACATTGAGTTTAATTTTATTGCATACGTCCCTTTGGTGGAAATTCCAGCTCAGGTAATCTGGGGGGAAATAAATCTTTAACATGTTCAACTTCAATAACATCTAACAGCTACTAAAAAGAGTTCTATTTTCTCTTCTTAGAGACAATCATAATCATATATTTATGATGGTTTATCAACAGACCTTCCCTAGAACAATAGCCAGAGAAAAATTTTAATGATGTCTGCAATCCCACCCTTGTGTGGGACAAGAGAACCACATCTTCTGTGTCCTGTGAGATTAGAATGCTGCCATTTGCTAACTTTGGCAGGTGGCAGGTCTCCTGAAAATTTCCTGCTAAATCGTTCAAATGTAAATTAAATGATACAGGGGCCAAAAGACATCCTTGTTTACCCTCATATCCAAATAGAAAGGCACAGTTAGTACCCCCTGACCTGACCTATAAAATACCTATCAAATTGTTGTATGAGCCATAGCAATCTTTTATCCATGGTGGGATTAGATAGTTTTCTCCAGAGTCTTGTTAAGCCAGCAATTCAGGGGGAAGAAGGAGCTTTCTCAGTTAAATGGAAAAGAACCCTACAATGTCCAAAACAAAACAGACCCTTCTAAAAGGGAAAGTTGATGTGCGCTTTCCAAGGCAGTATACTAACACATCAGGATTTGTTTTGTGCCTATGCACCTTTGATTAATGAGAGACAGGAACTGGGAAAGATGTAATGTCTCTTAGGAGCAACTATTCAGGGCTGTAGCCAGGATTTTTTACTTCAGGGGGCATTTAAATAAGTTGGGGGGCACTGTGTCAGGAGCGACGAGGGCGAAAGTTTTAAAAAGCAATGGGGGGGGCTGGAATAGGGAGCAGATGTGCCCTGTGGCATGCCTCACCCACAGCCAGCGAGAGGTACACTACTGGCAGGCAGAGCAGGGTGATGGCATGGCCATGACACACAAGAAAAACTGGCTCGTTGGGAAGTTGGGGGGGCAGTAAGTCAAGGGGCCCGGCCCCAAGATGCCCCACTGTAGCTACGGGCCTGAGCTATATTCTTCAATAAGTGGGATGAGTTGTAGCACTGTTCTGCCCCTCTCCTTATTCTTGGAAATGACCAAAAACTTCTTTTCATTCCTCATCTGACGGACAGGAAGGAGCAAGTAAAATGTCATGTTTGTGATAATATAGACCATGAATTCTAAAATCCTTCCACCGCAATGTGATATATTTCTGATTCATTGTTCCCCAAATGAGGTAAAACTAAGGTTCATGTAGCCATCAGATTCACAGATGAGATCATTAAGTTTTCTTTCTCTGCTCTCCAAGGAAAGGTAGCCATTTTAAATAACAACAAGTGAATTCACATCATTTACAGGAAGAACAAAATGGATAAACATTTGAGCAATTGTTTTTTTTTTTCAAGGCATCTAAAAGAAATAGGTTTTTTATTTCTGTTGTTTCGGAGTTTTTTAAATAATACCCCTCTGTTCATGTTTAACTGCTTACTGAGGACAAAGACATTGTTTATTTTCATAGCCCTATACTGTCATAGCTAGCTGTGTGGCATGTGGGCCTCTCTTTGCCCAGCCTGTTCAAACAACTGGTTCCAAAAATCTTTCATCTGTCAGTAAAGAGTGTCTTTTATCTTTATTGCAGAATAGAAAAGATCAGTAGGGTCAGGGGAAAACTTTTAATTAGAATAGCTATTAGGGGAATAATGATAAGCATCAGCAAAGTGAATAGGAAAAGGAACAAAAAATAATTAATAGTCTATTACAAAGAAAAAAAGCAATTTAAAACTAAGTTGAATAATTGAACAATGAGATAAAGAAAAACATGATTTGTTGAACATAGGTAATGTTACAAATGTAAACTGAAAATCTAAGTTTGAAGATCCTGTGAAGTGAATGGAAATTAAACATCTCCCATTCTTTTAAACTACAGATTTTGTCCCATCTATTTCATTTAAAATAATTTTCACCATACCAAAGTTACCAGCTTAAACCTGCAAGACTGAAATTGACTTGGATAATTCACAAGAATTCAGATTCAGAAAATCAGAATAATTCACAAGAACAATATGGCTGTAATCACACACACTAAATAATCCACTTTCAATGCACTTTCTAAGTGGATTTTGCAAGTTCACACAGTGAAAATCCAGTTGGGAAGTGCACTGAAAGTGGATTGAAAGAGGATTATTTAGTGTGCATGACCGCAGCCTATGTCACTGTAACACAGGGGTGGCCAACCTGTGGCTCGGGAGCCACATGCGGCTCTTTCACACATATTGTGCGGCTCCTGGCAGGGCGGCTGGGGAAGCAAAGGGGAGGCATGCTTTTTCTCTCTTCCTTCCTGCCTTCCTTCCTTCCTTCCTTCCTTCCTTCCTTCCCTCCTCCCTCCCATCTATTTGCTTTCCTAGTTTCTCTCTCTCTCTTTCTTTCCACTTCTTTAATTCTTTCTTTCCATCTCTCTCTCTTTCTCTCTCTCTCTCAATATCATTAGCAAACAAGTAATATCATTATCAATAACCGGTTTTCCTCGTTTGTTTTTATTTTTGGCAGTCCCATTTAATGTTAATAAAAAGCAAATTTGCATATTTTAAAAAATAAAAACGTGTGTGTGATATTTGTTCCTGTCTTGCGGCTCTCAGACATCTGATGTTTATTCTGTGTCTCTTACGTTAAGCAAGGTTGGCCACCCCTGCTCTAACATCTTCTGAAATGGAATCTCATCATCTAACTTATTGTCCTTCTTTTTTGGGAAAAAATACTTCTTTGATGGAATATTAGAAAGACAACGTGGCTAAAAATAATGGGCAGTAGACCTGGCTTCCAGTACCCAGAGATGAGGCTTACTGTTCATTATTTAGAGTAACCCCTAACTATTTGGGGACATATGAGTTTGGTGGACAGATCTTCCCATAGAAAATATCCATTTAAAACCTGAAGGGCTCATGTCCTGCCAAACAGCTGTTTTCCAGGGCACATCCCCCACCCTGGTCTCTTTCCCTTCCCACTCCTGCTGCCTCTGAAGGGGGGGATCGGGAGATGACAAAATAATTGTCCAAAAATGTACTTAAAATGGAATCTTGAAGCAATAGCAACAATCTCCAAATTTCAGGGTAATAAAAGCATGTCCTCTTAAAATCCTGAAGGGAAATGAATATGAACATTTTTGAAGTGCACACACCTAATGGATACTACATGAAAACTGACTCTAATTGAGTATTCACCATATTGTGAGTCATTTTTATATACCACTTCATCAAGGTTTGTTTACATGAAGCTAGAAACTATCAGGGACCACAAGTAATCTTGGGAAGTCGTATGGAGATAAATCGATAGCAATTTTCCATTGCTTTGTTTTTTTTTCTTTGCAAATCTTGTAGAGAAAGCCATGCACACACATTTTGCCTTAATGATGATCCAACATTTGCAAAGAGCACATTCAAAAATAGAACCCTGCCAGGTTGCAATGCCTTCTTTTTCTTGATTTGAACATCCCATATCATTGCATGGATGGCCTGTTCACAATTTCAAAAGGGTGGTATTTTAGGTGGCAATTGTGCGCTGTCGTTGGGGAGCTTTTGGGGAGCTGTTGTTGGCACTTGCTAATTTGCTGGAGGGCTTGGACTACATATACCTCATGATTGTCACTGACAGGTCATGTACATGTGCTGCTTTTGAGTCTGTGCAATGATTAGCATTCATCATATTGATGTGTGTTCAGACCAAAGTGAATCAAACAAGAATTTTGAGGTAGCAGTGTGCAAAAATGCACAGCATATGCAATCCAGTTTAGAATAATCTGGGAACATGAACATGCTTGTCTTTGGGAGTCAAAACCACAAAAAACAACAACTGTGAGCTGAGTATCCCGCAAAGATATACAAAAGGAGACTTCAATACAGTGAACAATGTATCTAATGTGAAATAATTCTATTCATAATCCATCATGGGAGAATACAGAAGTCAACAAAATCCATAAAGACAAAATACAGACTCCAAAAGTATAAATATACAAAATAAATATCCAACACTTTTCCCAGGTAGTATTCAGTGTTTCAGACTTCTGGTCTTTCCTTGGGGAAAAAAACAACTATAGGAAGTCTCATTCCATTTCCTGATAGGCTAATATTATTCAGTTTCTTACATATTGGGCAAGGTCTCATGAACTTAAATCAGTTGCTCTAAAGGCTGCTTCTATGTACCAGGACCAACAAATGCCTCAAAGCTCAAGTATATCTTTGTGGGATATTCAGCTCACAGTTGTTTTTTGTGGTTTTGGCTTTCCTTACTGTGTTCTGTACTGTTTGTTTTTGCTTGACTTTGGGAGTCAGGCAGCAGTGAGACTGATATTTGTGAGGCTTCTGCTCAAAGTAGTCAAGGATCAGATCTTTGTTGATGAAACACAGTTCTTTATTTCCAATTACTACATTACTACAGGTCCTCGGATTATTGTCAGAGATAACACATACAATAGAAGCAGGACTAATATACCCTCCAGCACAGTTTGAATTGCCCATAGGTAACCAATCAACAGGAAGGAAAAACCGCGGGTTAAAGGTCCCTTGACCGTTTGCTTCCCACAGGAAAAGGTTAGGTGTGAAGCAGTAAATTTCCCTTCTTAAACCAGACCCCTCAGATGTAACCATCTTTCACATAACAAATAGCTTTCCCCAAGGCCTTCACACATTGATAAGAAACTGGTCCCTGTCTCCCCGGGCAGGGAGGAAAGGAATGCGGAGGCGCGGGGGTGAGAGGCCGATTGTTCTCATGCTCTGAAGTCGCCACCCTCCCGGACAAATGGTTACATTAACCAGCCCTAGCCAGAGCCATAAACCCAGGGCCATAAAGAAATGAAAAGGGACAATGCATAGTGGATAGCATGGGTCAAACAAACAAGCATCAAGCCTCAAACCTGGGTTACATAGTAAATGCAAGGATGGGTTACACAGGTTACATAGATAGCAATAAGCCCAATAAGCCCCAGAAGCCCTTGTTAGAATCCATAGATTCTGACATATTCTACAGTGAAAAGCTACACAGCCTTTGTACCACCAGCCTAGCAGGTTCAAAACAACCACATGAAGCCTCAGTTTCGTAACCATTTTAGAAATCAGGTAGATTGATCAGATGGGAGAGGGAATGGGCACAAATGTAGAAAAGCTATGCATGGATGACTAAACTGAGATTACTAAGGGGGAACATGATAGAGGTTTATAAAACTATGCATGAGGTGAAGAGAGTTGACAAAGAAATTTTTTTCCCCTTCTCCTAAAATACAAGAACTTAAGGGCATCAAATGAAGCTGTTCAGCAGTACTTGTCGCTCCGCTGTGACCTCCCCACTACAATTGATACAATAAATGAACTCAAGGCTCCTAACAAGTCTTCTTGTTTTATTCTGGATTATTTCCGCCCACTCAACCTTGACATAGTCAACAGGTTGCTTGTGATAGTGCACCCTACTACATGCTCCCTTCATCCATGCCCTTTGTGGCTAATTAAAGCTAGCCACGAGGGGTTTTGAGGTGCACTGTGGGAGATCATCAATAAATCCCTCATTGAGGGGATGTTCCCGGAGGCCCTTAAGGAGGCAGTGGTGTGTCCTCTCTTTAAAAAGTCAACTCTGGACCCAGCTGAATTGGCCAACTATTGACCGGTGTCCAGCTTGCCCTATTTGGACAAGTTAATAGAGAGGGCAGTGGCAATGCACTTACAGGGCTTCTTGATTTACACTTCCATATTAGTTCCCTTCCAGTCCAGCTTCCACCCAGGTCATGGAATGGAGACGGCTCTGGTCGCCCTCATAGATGACCTCCGGAGGCACCTGGATCGAAGCGGGATGGCAGTGCTGTTGTTGTTAGATCTGCCAGCTGTGTTTGACACAGTCAACCACCAGCTACTGGTCTGCTGCCTCACTGAAATTGGAATGCAGGGATTGATCTTACAGTGGCTTGTCTCCTTCCTCCAAGGTCGGGGACAGAGAGTGGCACTAGGAGATCAACTGTCCCAGAGACACCCACTTGATTGTGGTGTGCCTCAGGGAGCAGTATTGTCCCCGATGTTGTTTAACATCTATATGTGCCCTCTTGCCCAGATTGCCTGGAGGCATGGGCTAGGCTGTCAACAGTATGCTGATGACACCCAGTTCTATCTGATGTAGGGCAGCCAGTCCAACTCTAAACCGGAAGACCTGGATCGGGCACTGCCAGCTGTGGCTGGTTGGCTTAGGCTGAGCTGGTTGAAATTGAATGAAGATGGAGGTCCTGCGCCTGAGTCAGAGTGGTCTGGGGGTAGGGATCCCACTTCTGGCCTTCAATGGGGCGCTGTTGGTGCCAGCACCAAGGGTTAGGAGTTTGGGAGTGCTCCTGGATGTCTCCTTAACAATGGAGGCCCAGGTAGCAGCCACTGCCAAGTCGACCTTTTACCATCTTAGGCTGATTAGGCAGCTGGTTCCCTTCCTTGAACACAAGGACCTGGCAACAGTGACCCATGTGATGGTCACCTCGTGACTGGGTTACTGTAATGCCCTCTACATGGGCTGCCCTTGTCCCAAATCCAGAAGCTGCAGCTAGTGCAGAATGCAGCAGCGAGGCTGTTGTTGTGTCTTCCTATGTGGGGACACATTCAGCCCACCCTGAAAATGTTGCACTGGCTGCCTATAGCATACCGGATTCAGTTCAAGGTGCTGGTACTCACTTTTAAAGCCCTTTATGGCCAGGGACCTACATACCTTTCCCCATATGTCCCTCAGAAAGTACTGCAGTCAGGGATCCAGAACTGGCTGGCCCTCCTGAACATCAAGGAGGCCAGATTGATTACAACTAGGACAAGGGCTTTTTCAGCCCCACTCTGATGGAATGAGCTCCCAAAGGAGATCAGGGCCCTGCAGGATCTTTTGCAATTCTGAAGGGCTTATAAAACAGAGCTCTTCCACCAGGCCTTTGGGGCCACCACCGTCACTGCCGCTACCACCATCACTTTTACCACCGCCACTGTTTCTGTGATATCGGACAGTGTATGATGAGCAAGCCTGACCTTGCTGGGTCCCCCCCTTTTTTCAACTATTGCCTGACCTAAGCATGAAACCCTGAATATTAAAACCAGCTGATAGGAATTCTAAGGCACAGGATCCCAAAACTCATCAAAACAACAGAGCATTACCCATTTATGATGGTCCATGTAGGAACCATCGACAAGGCCATGAACATTAAGGCCGTGAATATCAAAAACATTAAGGCTGACTATGACGATCTTGGGAGGAAGCTAAAGGGAATGGGAGCACACGTGGTATTCTCTTTGATCCTTCCTGTCATAGGAAGGGGAATATGATGGGAACAAACAATAATGAAGATGAACCACTGGCTGAGTTGGTGGTGCTGGCAGGAGCAATTTGGATTCTAGGACTATGGGCTAGGGTTTTTGGATGACAACCTACTAGAATGTGATGGACTTCACCTATCAAGGTCAGGGAAGAATGGGTTTGGCAGAAACCTGGAGAGATTCATCAAGAGAGCTTTAAAATGACACCTCAAGGGGAAGGAGATGATTAACATAGGGATTTAAATGAAGAAGAGCAAACAACAGAGGCCCACCTGAGAGGGCTGGGTCTAATGGAGCCACAGGTGTGGGGCTTCAGGTATCTATGTACCAGTGCTCAAAGCTTGGGCAATAAGAAGGAAGAGTTTGAGATTCTAATGCAGACAGAGGGATATGATTTAGTAGGCATTACAGAGACTTGGTGGGATTATTCCCATGAATAGCATATAGTAGTGGATGGATATGAGTTGCTCAAGAAAAACCAAAAGGGTCAAAGAGGAGGTGAAGTGGCACTGTATGTAAGGAGAGGGTTTGTTTGTCAGGAAATACTGGCGGAGGAGGGTGACAGTCCAGTGGAAAGTATCTGTGTGAGGATAAGGGAAGGAAGGACAAAAGGTATTGTGGCTGGAGTCTGCTACAGACCTCCTGACCAGGATGAAGAGGTGGATGCTGCCCTCCTTGAACAACATGACCTGGTAGTTATGGGTGACTTCAACTTCCCTGATATGTGCTGGGAGACAAACTCTGCAAAGCATCCACAGTCACACAACTTCCTGACCTGTCTGGATGACAACTTTATTCATCAAATGGTAGAGGAAGCTATGATGGGCTCAGCTATATTAGACTTAATATTGACCAACAGGCAACAGATGGTAGATGGCGTGAAGTTGGTGGGGACCTTAGGGAGAAGTGACCATGTCCCGCCAGAATTGCTGTGGGGGACCAAGGAAGTTCGTAACCACACATGTATGTTTGATTTCCATAAGGCAGACTTTAATAAACTCAGAAATATGATGAGAAACATTCCATGGGAAAGACTGCTAGAAAGGAAAGGAGTTAAGTGAAGGGTGGGCTCTCCTAAAACAAGAGCTCTTGCAAGCTTAAGCCATCACTATTCCAACAAGAAGGAAACATGGTAGGTGATCTAAGAAGCCAATGTGGATGATGTGCTAAAGGAGAAAAAAGAAATGTTCAAGAAATGGAGGCAAGGACATACTTCTAAAGAAGAGTATCTGCGAGTTGCTAGGCACTGTAGGTCAGCCATCAGAGAGACCAAAGCTCACAGTGAGCTAAAGCTGGTCAGGAAGGCTCACTACAGCAACAGCTCTAGCTAATGCAGTCAAAATGACAAACAGCTCTCCGGATATAGGCTGGATGCTAATTGAGCAGTCTGCCGCAGCACCCCTATCTCTGCATGAAACGCTGTGGTGCCCCAAGAACAAGAGATCCATACTAACCTTGGACAACCCATTTCTGGCGCACACCCTAAGGATCTGGGATGCCACGAAGAACCTGCTTGCACCCCCCATATCACCACTCTCCACCTTCACCTTCCAGGAGTGGTTTCCACCAGGTCAAGAACCAGGGAACTTCCAGACATGGACCAAAGCGGGACTCACGAGACTCCAAGACCTTACCAGGAACGGTAAAATCTTACAGAAAGCGAAGCTTGAAGAACTGGTCAATCACCAAATCCCCTGGCTCACATACTACCAACTAGGCAGCTTGTTCTCCTTTGTACTAAACAAAAAGAGCCCCCACAGGGCCAAGACACCATTCGAGGTACTACTATCAACCTACTCGGAACACTCCAAGAGCCTTCTCTCAAACATCTACAGAATACTCTCAGACTCCTTTGGCCCCCATCAACTTCACTACCAGAGGGCTTGGGACAAGGACCTTGGCCGAACGCTAACTGAACAACAATGGTCCTTGATCTGGTCCTCGACAGCAAACAAATCTGGGATTTTCAACGTTAGATATCAATTCTTCAAACTGACCTCCAGATGGTACTACACACCAACCCGCCTACATTACTTCAACAAGAACCACTCACCCCTATGTTGGAAAGCCTGCGGAGGACGAGGTGACTATTTGCACTGCTGGTGGTCGTGCCCTCAAATCCAACAGTTCTGGTCTTCAGTAACTAAGGAGATAACAACCATCACATCTCAATCTCTACCTCTAGACCCAACAGTCCTTCTACTGCACTTTAGGGACCCCTCTCTAGGAGAAGAGCCACTTCTCCCTCTGACCACCCTCCTCCTCACGGCGGCCAAAACATCCATAGCGGCATCTTGGAAACTCAATACCGCTCCATCTCTAGACTCATGGCGAAAGAAGGTCTGGGAACAATTTCTCATGGACAAAATCACGAATAGCCTCAGCCCGCCCAACCCCTCCATTGATGCGACCTCCTCCCGATTTGTGTGCACCTGGTACCCATTCCTAACATACATGACTGCCCAGAACTTACTTCCCCAGGATCCTGGCTACTCCTCTTGGCTCCGTCTCTGAAACCTACCACTCTGTCTCTTTCATGACTCTTTTCCCCTGCTCACACCACACACCCCACTAGACTTAATGGTTAAGACAGCTACACTCAGGTTAAACAGATTTAGCAAACCACCAGACACTAACTTGACTCTTTCAAAGATACTTACTTGTGATTGTACACTGCTTGATATGATGACTTTGGGTTTTTGTTTTGTTTTGTTTTTGTTTTTTGGCATGGAAAATGTTGACATTGTTGTATCCTGCTTTGATTTGCTATAATAATAAAAATTATATTATAAAATAAAAAAGGAAGGCTCACTACAAGAAACTCTTCTTCAGATATGTGAAGAGCAGGGCTATTTTGGGGCAGAAACGCACAGGAACGGAGTTCTGGCTGGCTCCTGAGTTGGCCACACCCAGCAGGAACTCATTAACATAACAGGCCACACCCAACAGCAGAAACTCATTAGGATTGGCTACATTAGGGGTATGTGGCCTAACATGCAAATTAATTCCTGCTACAAAAAAAGGCCTGGGTTTTGACAACAAACAAGGTAAACAGAATAAGAAGCAAAAGGTGGGTGTGGCTGGATGACCACTCTTCTGGTAACATGGGGGTGTGGCCTAATATGCTAATGAGTTTCTGCTGCTGGGTGTGGCCTATTGTGCTAGCAAGTTCCTGCTGGGCTTTTTCTACAAAAAAAAAAGCCCTGGTGAAGAGCAAATGCAAGATAAAAGAGGCAAACTTTGGCTGGAAATAAGAAACTCTGACAGAGGACAGAGAGAAAGCAGAAAGGCTCAATGCCTATTTTGCCTCATTTTTTTTCCCTGAAGAAGAGAACAGGCTTATCTAGAGATGATAGTAGGCAAGGCACAGCATTCAGGCTGCTGGTTGACATGGAGAGAGAGGTAGTTGAGCAATGAATGAGTATAAATTCCCTGGCCCAGATGGTATGCACCCAAGAGTGCTCAAAGAACTTTCTAGAGAGCTTGCAGAGCCATCACCTTCCAGACCTCTTGGAGGATGGGAAATGTGCCACAAAACTGGAGGAGGGCAGATGTTATCCCAATTTTCAAAAAAAGGAGGAAGGATGAAGCAGGAAACTACAGGCCAGTCAGTCTGACCTCTGTCCCAGGGAAGATATTGGAGCAGGTTTTAAAGGGATCAATTTGTGAGCATCTAAAGGACAACTTGATGATCCAGGGAAGTCAGCCCAGATTTTTCCCCAACAGCTCCTGCCAAGCCAACCTCATTTCCTTGTTTGATTGAGTGATAAGCTTACTGGATTGAGGGAATGCTGTTGATGTTGTTTACCTGGATTTCAGTAAAGCTTTTGACAGGGTTCTTCATGATGTTCTGATGGGTAAACTGTGGACTGGACTCTAGGATAGTTAGGTGGATAGGGAACTGGTTGGAGAACCGCACTCAGAGAGTAGTTGTCAACGGCATTTCATCTGAATGGAGGGAGGTGTCCAGTGTGGTGCCACAGGGTTCGGTTCTGGGGCTGGTACTTTTCAATATTTTTATCAGTGATCTGGATGAGGATGTGGAGGGGCTACTCATTACCAAATTGGGAGGAGCAGCAAACACACCAGAAAATAGACAGAATTCAACGAGATCTGAACACAATGGAAAAGTGGGTGAATGTGAACTAGATGCAATATAACAAGGATAAGTGCCAAGTTCTACATCTGGGTAACAAAAATGAGGAACATGCATACTGGATGGGGATACACTTTTGAGTGTGTGTGAACAAGATCTTGGGGTACAGGTGGACCATAAGTTAAATATGAGCAGCCAGTGTGTGTGAGATTGTCCCAATAGATATAGTCCACAACAGGTCTCCTTAAGCAGAAAGTCCTTTATTTGTAGAAAGATCATGTTGGTCAAACACTTTTCCTGTTAGTAATGCTCAAGCTTGGAATTGCAGTTACAATTATACTTGATATGAAATATGGCCTAACTACCCTTTACCAATCAATAGGGAGAATTCTTGGCGCCCAAATACACTGGCCCAGTATTCCCAAGGAAAGCGCGGCAAAATGAGTTCTCAGGGAGAAATACTGTTGAATATTTTGGGGGGAAAGTTCCCAGAGAAACTAAGCAAAAGGAATACATAACACCTGTGATTCTTGTAACACATAACAGGAGGCACTTTCATTCAAGGTCGTTAGCTAAGGAAGCCATAGAAAAAAGGGAAAAGAAAGCAAATGACTAATAAGCATGCGCAAAGCAAAGCAAAGCGAGCGAGGCGTGCATTCCAAAGGTGGGAGTCGGGTTCCCGATGCTATCTCCCGGGCGGGACCTACAGGGGTTGAATGAAACCTTGGAATGTAAAGCATTGTGAATTGAACAGTAAACGTAAAGGCAACTCTGGAAGCATTGCAATATGTAACACAGCAACTTCATTGATCATGGCAAGGCAGTCACCCAAGCCTGTGGCAGTTAGCCTGTTAACTGACAGTGTGATGCAGTGACAAAAAAGGCTAATGTGATCCTGGGGTGTATCAAAATAGGCATAACATCCAAATCACAAGATGTCCTAGTCCAACTTTATGCTGCATTGGTCAGGCTACACTTGGAGTATTGTGTGCAGTTCTGGAGGCCTCACTTCAAAAAGGATGTGGACAGAATGGAGTGGGTGCAGAGGAGAGTGACAAGGATGATCGGGGGCCTGGAGACCAAGCCCTCTAAGTAAAGGCTGAGGGACTTGGGAATGCTGAGTCTGGAGAAGAGGAGTATAATGCGGTCGACCCCTCACCTTTTTACCAACCAGTCCCCTAACTCTGACTGACAGCGAGCGAGTGGATCTCCTGTCTTACTTTGGGTGATGGGGTCCCTGAGGTAACCTGAATCAGCCTCTCTCTAAATAATAATAAACCCGCTGACCAGTTTCCTCCAATTAAAGTAGATACAGTTTTACAATATAGTCTCTTCGGGGTTTGTTGATATTTGGTCTCTGCATTTTGTATCTGAGGAAAATTTTTGGGACCCTGTGTACTTTGGTCTGAAATCCCTTTTCAAAAGGCACCACAGCTTTTCTTTTACTGAATAAAACTTTATTGGTACAATTGAGTATAAGTGGAGGGATATTGCAGAGATTGCTTATAATGTCACGATGTTACTGTTTCTGATGTCCCATTAAACTTTACTGTTTTACAGACTCATAGTTACTTTGTTGCAGATGGTATGTTTTGATACACTTTGCACACTCGCTAAACATTCAGACTTCCCCCTCCTGTCCTGCTGCGTGGAGATGTACAGTTTCTTGGCTTGGCACCCCGGTCTCACACTAGCCCCAGTTGGCTCTTGACCGTCCTGCCCCTCAGCCTCCCTAATCTCCCTTTCAGTCAGGATCCTTTGGTTGACAGTACTGAATAGCGTTTGTGTGTCTTCTTAAGTTCACTTGTCTGCTCCCACTCTGGCAAGTCAGACACCTTAGCTCTTCTCACTGAGCTTTCACACGCTGTTCGCTCCCACAGAGCACCGAGGGACACAGACTGCCCTTCTGCTCTCTCTAACGTCCCAGGCTGGACTCCCTCTCCACCTCGCAGTTCTCTGACTGTCCGTCCCTAACTGACCACCCCGACAGTTATCTGTCTATCAACAGTGGGTTCCGAGCCCTTGGGCCCCCACCTGTTCAAGTCATGTGACTTTCCAGGCATTCTACTCTGCCCCTTTAAGTTCCATTTCATCACAAGGAGATTGAAAGGGGACATGATTGCTTTCTTTATATATTTGAAGGGCCGTCCCTTAGAAGAGATCAGGGAGCCGTTTCTGTTGGCAGCAGAGGAGAGGACTCACAACAATGGGTTTAAATTAAGGGCCAGAAGTTACTAGGTGGATATTAGGGGCATTTAAATTTCTTAGGGGGTCACTGGCTAATCAAATTAGAGGTAATTTAATTAAAGTTAAATATACTTTCTGGGGGAAATAGAGAGGTGCTGTCTGGCTCCACAGGAATACCTGACTCCTTCCTTGTACTCACTGCTGCTCAGAGTCCTTGGACTGGATGGGAAGTTGTGGGGTCTTGCCAGTAAGTTGGGGGGGGGGGGCTAGGCCCAAGATGCCCCAATGTAGCTACAGACCTGTTTCTTAATATCACCCCAATACCTTAAGTACAGGGGCACTGCTTGGGCCAAAATGGGCCAAGATGGATGACAGCCATACACATAGGTGGCCATTCCAGTTACCCACCTTTCAATCGGTCTCCAAGCTAATTCCCCCAAATTAAGTGAAGACTGCCTATTTTGGATAACATTATTACTTATCTGGGACACTTTCTGTTGTAGTGCTGGCTGTCTTTCAAGCAAACGGCTATACAATTGACAGCGAACTTATTCCTAGTCCATTAAATGCCCAGAAAGTTTCAAGAACTGGGGTCCAATTCTATGGGACCTTGGACAAGGTACCGCCAGCCACCCTACTTATCTCCATTGTTTCCTGTTGAAATAAAAAAACCCATGCTTTCTCTGGGGTAGAGAACCCAGTAGCCAAATGCGCAAAGGTGAACACTGGCCAAAAAACTTGGAATACAAAGAGAACCACTAAGACCAACAGAACCAATATCAAATGACAGATGCCCAGAAGAACCAATGTGCTAAGTGCAACACAACCAGTGGCAAACCAGAAAATCGGCTTCCCCCCGCCCGAGCAAACTCTTAAAAAATATATGGGGGGAAACTTCCAAAAACAGCAACATTGCAAAGTAGTTAAAAATTCTTAAAACAAATCAAGAGGAGAAAACCCACTACAGCCCCCCCCCCCAGGCAATAACAACAGAAAACAACAGAAAAATGTGAAGTGATATTTTTAAACCAAGGGCAAACCAGGCATAAGAAGAAGAAGATCTTCCCAGGCGTGCAGCAGCAGGCAGCAAACTTAATCCAAAGCACAGGTAAACCAGAGCAGCAGTGGCATACCTCTCCAAAAAATCTTGCCCTGAAATCAAATCACACTGCAGCCAGGCCTGCTTCTTGTCCTCTTTGTCCTTGCTCAGAGAGCTGTGGAAGGCTATGACATAATTGTTGCCTTTAGATAGACAGTTCTGGTTCTCCTCTTCATGCCTGATCTCATTGACTGGGAGAGCTGTCTCCCCCCCGCCGCCTCCCATTGCCCAAGAAACCCGTAAAATGGAAGGAAAACTGGCTTGGGAGCCTTAAAATGCCATCCTTAATGTTCATCAATATTCTCAAATATTTCCAGAAACATCCAGGATACACAGATCAGTATTTTGATCAGGGCTCATTTCGTAGCAGGAGCTCCTTTACATATTAGGCCACACACCCCAATGTAGCCAATCCTCCAAGAGCTTACAGAGCTCTTCTTACAGGGGCTACTGTAATCTCTTGGAGGATTGGCTACATCAGGGATGTGTGGCCTAATATGCAAAGGAGCTCCTGCTACGAAATGAGCCCTGATTCTGATAATCCTGAATGCTGCTCTGGATACTCAAATACATCTGGAAAAAATCCAAATAGGAATTTTATGGATGTATATTTAGATTGTAAATGTCCAAACACACATCTCTATAATGTACAGTCTATGCATCTAGGCATTTAAACACAAGTTTTTAGGTCAACCACATCCAGAATATTCTATTTGCTTTGTAACCTCACTGTTGATGTTGTTGCTGAAATTTAACGGGATTTCAAACAGTCAGTGTGATCGAGGTTTGATTATTTAAGCAGAGGCCTGGAATAGAAGCAAGTTTGATAGAATGATTAGACAGCATGAAGGCCAATAATCTAGAAACAGAACTGGCTACAAGACATAGCTGATCAGATAATAACAAGATTGCACACGCACACAAAAATCCTTAGAAGGGATTAGACAGCAGGAGATTGGACAGTAAGGGCAATTGAGTTTACTGCAGTAGGAAGTGGGCAGTTCATTCCCTGGAAAACTTGGACAGCAGAATCACAGATATAGAAGAGAAGGAAAGCAGTAACATACAAAAAGAAAGAACAGTACTTTGAGAATGCTAAAAACAGGATATGGAAAGGCTAGGTATAGAGCAGCTGGATGGAAGAAAAATATAGAAATTTTAATATTTAAATAATTCCACAGACAACTGAACTGCAAGGAAAAGGCTATTGGGCAGTGACAAAATATGAATGAACGGAACATTTTGCAAGATTTCCATATAGAAGTGCTGAGATTTGACCATATCATAGTAGTTGGTAGTATGACCAGTTCTTGGGAGGAAATTAGGGTCGAATGGTGTAATCAATTTAATGTGTAGATTAATCAATTTTAACCAGTACTAGACAGGACCACAAGTGATAAGCATTTTAGTTGGTAGAATAATCAATTAACAGGCACAATTTGGGGGATTAAAACACAGGCTTCCTTGTAATAGCTTTTCTTTATTAAAATGTAGGTTATTTTACACCTCTCCTTTAGATTGCAATCCTGAAAACATTTTCCTGGGGGTAAGTCCCAATAGACTTGAGTACCATGGATTCTGAATAGACCTTTTCTCCAAGAGAGCAAACTAAGCAGATCAGCTCAGAATCTATTTAGTCAGGTCTATTTAGTATGGCTTACTCCCTGGAAAGAGTTCTGAGGACTGCATTTGCAGGCATGTACAGCTTTGGTTAATATGTAAATCTATTTAAATGTAAGCAAGAAATCAATTAATAAGTTGAAAGGCAATTGATGAATCAACTGAACTCATCTTTTAACAGTCCTAAAAATAAGATGCCAAGAATAGCTTATCAGACAGGATCTCAGAAATGCTAAGCTTTGGAGGAGTTTAATAACCACTGGGTAGGGACATGGTATTTATCTGTGCAAGTCTTATTCAAGGAATCAGTCTGTCCTTGACTTTCCTTCTGATTTAACTTTCAGCTTATTTGAACAGTAACCTCCATTTCTGGCTGGAAGACAGTCTCTGAAAGCTGCCAAGATTGTTTAAATAATGGTAAATTGTAATTGTTTATTAACATAGGATGGTTTAGTAGAATTGTTAACAGCCTTCTAGAAAATCAGAATAAGTGACTGTACGTTATTGCACAGATGTTGAAGCTGGCAGTGCTTATTAGTAGCAGGTTGGGTCCGATGGATCCCTAGTGCTGGTGGATGCATCATCCCTACACAGGACCAGTGTTCCCTCTAAGCTGAGTTAGTCTGAGCTAGCTCACAGCTTTTTAGCCTCCGACGCACACATTTTTGTCTTAGCTCAGGAAGGACAGCTTCAGAGCAAATGGATTTAAATGGATCACTCACAACTTTAATGCCAGTAGCTCACAAAGTAGAATTTTTGCTCACAAGACTCCATGGCTTAGAGGGAACATTGCACAGGACTCCTCCCTTTATACCAGAAGCCCTTCTACAAGTACTGTTGCTAATGCAATGGATCAATGCAGTACAACATTTGTATGAAGGTTGAACAAAATGTCACTGTGGCCACAGCCAGTGCTTCCCAAGGATAAATGCCTGCAACAAGCTGGCAAAGGGTCTAGACTGTGTGGCCTTTGCTCACCTCCAAAAGCACTCAGGTAACACTGAGGTGTGATTCAAAGTAGTCTTTATTCAGGGCAAGATACACTGGCACTTCCAAGGAAGTGTTTCACTTCACCCTTCACCCCCTGCTACTTCATTCATGGTATCAAATGTATTTCTTTTCATTGCTTCACTCTCAGGTCTAATTTTCCCCTGTCAAAAGATCATCCAACCCAACGTGGGCTAAAAGCCTTTCACCAAGAAGGCAGCAAACACAAATTACAAAAATTTGGGGTGCACCTATGCACACCTCAATCTGGTAGGCTGCCACCAAACTTTTTTTTTCATCCCTCTAGCCGAAAACCAAAGGATAAACTCCTAACTTTCCTGGGATTGACTAGGAAGTCCTCCCTGTGAGAATTCGCCACCCTTAACGTTGCCTCACCAGTTATGTTGTTAATATCTACGACGCTACCCCGATAAAAGAAAAAACACCATCTTGTAGTGGGGTATGTTATTTGTTTGTTTGTATTTTATATGTTTTAACAACACTGTATTTAAATGTATGTTGTTAGCCGCCCTGAGCCCTCTGGAAGGAGGGGAGGGCGGGATATAAGCTGAAATAATTAATAAATAAACAAACAAACAAACAAACTCATAGCAGTAATTCCACAAAAGTTAAATATTGTAGTAGTTGGTCTGCCAATTTAGGTACTAGATTCCAAATTGCAAGCTGTGAAAACAAATGACCAGGGTTAATATTTAAAATATATTTTCAAGCAAGGGAAACCTTTACCTTTTTAATACTTTAAACAAGAACAGTTACTGCGAGGAGAAAATTATTGTTATTATTATTATTATTTATTTAATTTATACCTCGCTCTACCCCAGGAATGGGCTCAGGGCAGCTAACAACATAAAACCAACAAACAATAAAAACAATAAAACAATAAATAGCAACACCAAATAAAACCAAAACGCATGCCTCATATCAGGCAGGAATATTAACCCCACAATACTTCAGTGCCCAAGTAATATCCAGAACAAGGGCACTGGGAAAGGGGTCATAGACAGTGCCATAATAATAATAAAACTAGAAGTTCAATGGCTACCTAAAACACTGTAAGACATTGTTTCATAAGTTACAAGATATGACCCATTCATACTTATGTGTTCCAAAGCAACTCTTTCCAGAGTCAGCAAAGCCAGTGCTGTTTGGCTTCAGCCAGCATAACTCCAAGATGACCGAAATGAGCTAGCGCATGCCAACATGTCTTAGTAACAAGCAGGCACCCTCGAAGCTAAAGAATAAGTCTGAAGATGATTCCTTTATTGCTAAAGGTCCCAGGTGTTGCTAAGCCTTTGCACCAGTTAGGGCCCTCAGCAATTACCTATAGCCAAATGAATGAGCCAGTCACTGATCAGATGTCCTAATAATTCCTCTGACCATGTAAAAAGGAGATGGGTCTATCTGCTGCCAGCCCAAACTGGTTTTCCAAAGGTGCTTAATTGGATGGAATGTTAATTGGGAGACAGTACCAGGAGATGACTCTTAACACAGCTATCTTATCTCCTCATTGCAAGGTCAGTGTGTTCTTTTCTCAGCAAGGCAATTTGAGGCTCTGAGAAAACACCCCAAAGCAGGCCGCAGAAACCTGAACCAGACTTTTGAATCAAAACTCCATTTTGAATGAGCCAAAAATCTGTGACACCCCCCTCCACCTGCAAATTACCCAGGAGGACCTGGAACTGATCCACTAGAAAGTTAATCTTTTCAAAGATTTTTTGCAAAGTCTCTGCAGTCAGTTGTGTCTGAGATGCAAGAATCCCCACCTGCTCCTTAGATCTTTTCCTACTCGTAGCATTCTGCTTTAATAATTAGTCAAAGGCTTTCAGATCAATAAGGGGGTTCTGGGAGGGGGCCAGTACAGAATCCTCAAAAGTAGGCGGTGCTGGCACATCATTTAGTAAAGGAACAAACCTATTGGTGAGTACAGTTGGCGAAAGCTGCTGAAAATATTCCTCCATCTTTCTCTGCTTTGCAGCTGGCACTTCCCCCTCATGACTAGTGCCTGCCCTGATGTCAGCTAGGCTGTCATAATAAAAGGTGGGGGAGAGAGAGTGGTCACTATGAAGAAAAGGGGGGGGAGGTTGTAAATACTGCTGTAAACTCTGGAATGTTACTTTCGATTCTCCTCTGGCATTTATCTGCTTAAGGACGGTTGTTGAGGGCTGATTACTAGAGACTCTAACACCCTGGAGCAGATGGTGGCATTTGCCTCCCCCCCTTTTGCTTGAATGAAACATGTGGGTGGGATGAACCAATCCTGGCTCAGTGTGGGAGTGCTGGCCAATCAAGGGTGAGCTGGCGGCCAGGTCTGGTGAGCTGGCCGGCCAGCATGAGCTCAGGAGAGAATGGAGCTTCGCAGCTGGGAAAGAGCACATTGTCACGAGGAGGGTACTCACCAGCTGGTCTCTGGTGATGGCGGAAGCCTGCCTCAGCAGGTGCGGTTTGGAGGACTCCAGCCTGGGAAGGGGTGCAGGGAGGTGCCAGGTGGGTTAGGGATTGTTGGGCCCTTTGCTGCCCCAAGCCATGGCCTTCTGGCTGGTTCTCCCCCCCACACACACGTATGCTCTCCAGCAGGAAGCGTGCTCACCCAGGCAACTCACTGCCCATCGGTTGGTTAGGCAATGTGACATCAGGTAGCTGGCAGGCTCCCCCGCTTGCCACTCTCATCTGCGAGCAAACATGGGATGTTGGCCTAGCGCGAGCTCAAAGATGGACAAGAGCTGCATTGGGCAGCTGAGAGGAAGAAGTGGAAGAATGTGGTGGAAGAACAAGAGAGTAGGTTTTGGGGGCTTGGTGGGAGGGTCCAGGATTGAACTGTAAAAACAGGGTGCTATTAAGTTAAAATATGACTCTAATAAAAACTCTAGATTAAAACCCCCTGATTAAAACCCACTGAAATAATAGGGAGTAGAATATAAAATATATGCTGTTAAACAGGGGTCCTTTCGTAAAAAAAAAAGAGGTGCAGGAGCTCATTAGCATAACTTATTTGCATATGCCACACCCCCTGACGTCACCGGATGTGTCAGAAGGCCACACATCCCTGACATCATCGGCAGTGTGTCAGAAGGCAAGAAGGGAGGGAGGGAGGGAGGGGAAAGGAAGGAAAGGAACAGGAAGGAAGGTAGGTAGGTAGGTGGGGGAGAGAGAGAGAAGAAAGGAAGGAAGGAGGGAGGAAGGGGGGAAGGAAGGAAGAAAGAAAGGAACAGTAAGGTACGTAGGTAGGTGGGAGAGAGAGAGAGAAGGAAGGAAGGGACAGGAAGGTAGGTAGGTAGGTGGGGGAGAGAGAGAAGGAAGGAAGGAAGGAAGGAAGGAAGGAAGGAAGGAACAGGAAGGTGGGTAGGTAGGGGAGAGAGAGAGAAGAAAGGAAGGGAGAGAGGAAGGAAGGGACAGGAAGGTAGGTAGGTAGGGGGAGAGAGAGAGAAGGAAGAAAGGAAGGAAGGAAAGAAGGGGGAAAGGAAGGAACAGGAAGGTAGGTAGGTGGGGGAGAGAGAGAGAGAAGGAAGGAAGGGGGAAAGGAAGGAAGGGGGAAAGGAAGGAACAGGAAGGTAGGTAGGTAGGTGGGGAGAGAAAGAGAGAGAGAGAGAGAAGGAAGGAAGGAAGGAAGGAAGGAAGGAAGGAAGGAAGGAAGGAAGGGGGGGCGCTTCTCTCCCCCCCCACTGGGGCCAGAGTTTCCCTTCCTCCCCCCTCTTGCTTGGGCCCCAGGGGCCTTACGCCTCTGGGGCCCGGCTTCTCCCTCCCTTGCACCCCCCTGGGGCCCGGGAGCAGTGAGTGGGGGAGGAAGGGAAGGAGGAGGCTTCTCCAGGGGCGGCGGCGCTTGCTGCTGCCCCGGGAGCAGTGAGGGGGGGAGGAGGCTGCTGCCGGGGCCGGTGGCACTCGCTGCGGCCCCGGGCGTTGGAGGGTGGGGGGAGGGTGAGGGGAGGCTGCTGCCGGGGCTGGTGGCGCTCGCCGCGGCCCCGGGCGATTGAGGGCGGGGGGGAGGGCAGGGAGGGCGAGGGGAGGCTGCTGCCGGGGCCGGCAACGCTCACCGCGGCCCCAGGAGTTTGAGGGCGGGGGGAGGGAAGGAGGAGGCTGTTCCCGGGGCCGGCGGTGCTTGCCGCAGCCCCGGGAGTGTGATTGGGGGGGAGGAGGGAAGGGGGTTCTCCCTGGTCGGCGGTGACCTGCCGCTGCCGGGAGGACTGAGCGGGGGGCGGGGCTTTGTTAAATCCCCGCCCCCCGCCCTCCTCTCTCCTGGAGCGACGCTCCGGCGCGCCCCGGCCCCAACGGAGCCCTGCTGTTAAAATAGAATAATAAAATACTGATATAATAAGGTACTGATAAAATAGCTAAATAGCTATCAAAATTAAAATTCAACGGTTATAGCTTAGAGATGCTGATAACAAAGTGTCTGGGGTAAAGCCAAATACATAAAACCACTAAAATATAAGTGAGAGTATTAACGTGTTTGCACCATAGAAGCACAAACCCAGAACACAATTGCCCCTATAATGGCAGTTTTATAACAAATAACAGCAACAAAACAAACCTGAAAAACAGCATAACACAAACCACAGCCTCTGCCACAACCTAGGTTAAATTAAATAGAATACTAGAAAGAATAAGAACTAGAAAAGGGGGGGGGGGAGGAGAGAGAGAGAAAAATCTCTCCCTTCCAATGACCAATACCTGGATAACAGATTAATTAGGCTTGGTGTTTTTCAAGCAGGATGGAAAAGCATTCCAGCTGATCAAGGTCAGCCAGGCACGCGTGCGCACACACACACACACACACACACACACACAAATACTCACCAAAAATGGGGGGGAGGAATAACTGCTCTCCTAGGCTGCAACAAACTATATCACAAAGAAAATAATAGAAATATTTTATTTATTTTATTTAAAACACACTTTTTTGTTGTCTTGTTCTGTTCCTTTAAACTGAACTTTTTTGAATTGTACTTTGAATATTTTTAACAGATAACTAACTCACAAACTTTGTAAATAAGTATAAATCAGAGTGGGGGGCGGGGAGTGGAATGGCCAAAGCAAGCTGCAGCTGTAGACTTCAGAATTAGGCAGTAGAGTGCTGATCAGAATATCGCATAGCTAGGCTACAAAGAAAGATAGAGGGTTACAAGAATAAAGAACAGGAAAGGGCAATCAATTATATGGTGAAAGGAGCTAATCAAGTGTGGTAGCTGAACAGCCAGCTAGGTAAAAGGGCAGTAAAAAGGACCACTAATTGCATAAACAACCTATCTAAAAGTGACAGGGACAGAAAGTAGAGCAGCTGATTGGACAATGGTAACAACTAAGAAATCAGTTGAAAAGATGATTGGATGCAGTAGGTTGGACAATGTCTGATCAAAAGAAAAGAATTTAAGACAACAGCAGCAGCACGCTATGATTAAGATGCAAAGCAGTTCAGGCACTAGTTGGACTGTTCTTCAGAGCAGTTCTTTGAGCCAGATTTTTTTAAAAAAAAATGATTTAAAACCAAACTAAGTTGTTCACCCCACTGAACTGTTATCCTTGGTTCTAACGTCTGGGCTTCGGTCCATAAACAACTTGTATCTTTGGACCACCTTGTGCATGTGTTGCTTAATGGTCAGGTATGACAGGCATGCTTAGGCAGCTTTTATTAGTACTGGCTATAATATAACGTCTGTAGCAAACTCTTCCCCATACATTTGTCAAAGATACACAACTTAATTAAACTGGCAAGAATAAGAAGCACAAAAAGATTTTTTTAAAAGAAGAAGAATATTTGAAAAAGTATGCATGCAAATGAAAGCTCATACCTTGAATAAACCTTTATTGGTCTTAAAGGTGCCCCTGGACTCTAAATTTATTCTACTAAAAGAGCAAAGTTTGGCTTCAACTCAGCTTCCAGTGTCATTATCAGACTAACAGCTGTGGTGGTGGAGTCATCTACTACTGATGCAGCATATCATGAGAAAAGGCACTTCTCAGTTGGGTGCTCATTTATACCCTGTGATTAGAAAATGTACTTATCAGTTTCATTGTTGCTGAAGCTGTAGCAAGAACAGAAAGATACCACCACTGAAAAAGTAAGGTGAATATTTTTAGCTACCTGTTCCCACACAGTACAAGAAAGCTTGACAAATAGCACCTACACTGCTGGTTCCCTTGGGAATATAACTATAATTAATTTCACATTGTGTCATGTGTATCTATTATTAGCAATGCTTCTGGGATATTACCTCCAGAAGTAATATAGGTTTAGGAGAGAGGAGTTGTGTCACATGTCACTTAAAGGTATATGTTTCTTGCCCTTCATCCAGGGAGCTTGGGCAGCAGCATGGGAATGATCTTATCTTACTTTCATAACTACCCTTTGAAAGATGGTGGTTGGCCCAGTGCCACCTAGTCATTTCATGGAAGAGCCGGGATCTGAACGTAGAATTCTGAATTCAGCATTCTTCCCACTAGCCATATTGCTTCTCTAATGTGCTAATCCTGCAGCTGTCCTAGATGCTTATGATGTAGTCTTAAATAGTTACTGCCTTCTTGGTCCATTGACTTCAATGGCCTCAGAAGGCTCAGCAGAGGCTTAGGACTGCACGGTAAAGTCCTTATATCAATCAAAATAAAATGTAGGTGATGGTGTTAGGGTGGTGTAACTGGCAAATTATTTTTTTCCCATCAACAAAACATCCAATCATTATGGAAATGCTCAGACCAGCATTAAATATAGAAGAGTCAATGATGGAAGCCCCAAGTTGGATAACTGCTCTGCCAGTGGTCAATCTAGTGGCAAAACACAAACAGAGAAGTGTTGTGCTGCCCCCATGCAAACTAGAGGCATCCAATTCATAGACCGATTTTCCACGAGGCACTGCTCCGACGTCATTCTTCCCTTTGCCCCAGTTGTGTGCTTGAATTTCCCACTATTTGCCCTGCACTGCACTTTGACCTGCAGCTTTGCCCATATTCTCCCGCGGCTTCAGTGATCTTCAAAAAACAGGCTCACTGAAGCCATGGGGGAATTCGGGTGAAGCCGCAAGTCAAAACACAAAGTGGGGCAAATAGTGGGAAATTCAAGCATGCAATCGGGGCAAAGGGAAGAATTACACCGAAGCAGTGCCTCGTGGGAAATCGATCATAGAGGACTTCCCTGGGATGCCCCTCCACCTGCCCTCCAGGTTGTGTGCAGATTGGCTTTTGGGGGGAAGATCCTAGAGTCAAAGTGCAAAGGAGGGGGAGTGTGTCGAACACCCCCACTGCAAGCTAAAAGCATCCATCTTGTTTCTGTTCTTTGTTTGTTTTTGTAACTAAAAATAAAGACAAGCCCAGCAAATAATAAAGAAAGATAGCTTGCCCCCACCAATGCTCCCTTTAAGCCGTGGAGTCTTGTAAGCAAAAACTCTTGTTTTGTGAGCTACTGGCATTAAAGTTGGGAGCGAGCGATTCGACTACTGCATAAATGAGTTTGCTCTGGAGCCACCCTTCCTGAGCTAAGGCAAAAATGTGTGAGCTGGAGGTTAAAAAACCTGTGAGCCAGCTCACACTAACTCAGCTTAGAGGGAACACAGGAACACTGCCCCCCACGCACACCAGACAGTGGCGGAGAGAGGCTACTAGGGCTCAGTCCCTCCTGTCCTGAGCTAGAGGTGTCATTTGTTGTTATTTGTTTTTTTTATATAAATAAAAGTAAAGGCAACCCCAGCAAATAATAAAGAAAGATCGCTTGCAGTGTGTGGCTCTGCCTCCTGTCCTGAGCAAGAAGTGTTATAGGTTTGTTTCTAGACAGACAAGAAACAATGCCAGCAAATAAATAAAGAGCTTCCGCCCTCACCTGGCAATGGTAGGGAAAGGCAGTGTGTGGCTCAGGTCCCTGAAACCACTGCAAGGAATACTTTCCCAGCTGGGAGAGGTGTTTAAAAAATTGTCCCACTGTGTGTGGGGAGGGGAAAAAAGAGTCCCTGAAAGCCTCCCCTAAAATCAGCCACGCAGCAAGCAATTAGACTAGTCTCTCTTATGACAATGGACTGATGAACTCCTCTTCCTGCCACAAAGGGAGAGCAGCTGACTCAGGTTATAGCATATATACAATCTGCTCCCATAGAGCAGAATGGGAGCCGTGTGGTTGGCTCCCTGATCTGCTAATCAAGCGATGAACAACTGCTATTTTCTGTAACAAAACCTAGAAGACTATTGTAGATGCAAAATTACTCCCAAGAAAGTCCAATAGATTACCAAGGGGAGATTTTAGTTTTCTGTATTTCTTTTTATTAAAGTCAATCTGCAATCCTATACAGACTTATTTAAGAGTAAGATCCATTGATCTTGGTGTGACTGACAAACTTGTACAGTGATGTGTCATGGATAACCATAGTATAATGCCTTAGAGCAGCCATGATATCTTGGCCACTCTGGTTGCTGGGCCTTAAAAAGTGCCCATTGAACATGACAGGCTTGCTCAGCATTCATGAAAGCATGGACTGTGAAGTTTTGGAGGTCATGCCATCTCTGCGAGAAGTTAATCTTACCTGCTGAAATTATTTATGCCAGTGGAGTCACTATATTGTAGCTAGCAGTTCTGAGAAGCTTTGTGGAGAGTTTCATGAACTTTCAGCTTTTAAAAGGAGGAGGAATGAACTGAAGGCCGAGAGTGGGGGGAAAAAGTTTTCCCTTATAAGACTGCTGTACTTTATATCCATGCCTGTTCCTTAACTTGCTATATATTATTTTATATGGTTCTATATAAACCATAAAAAGGATGCAATGCTTTGGATCCTCATTATTATTCTGTAGGAAAATGATCCTGTTGATGGATGATCTTGCTTTTCTGTTGGACTAAGGCTGGCAAGCAAGGGTAAATGGATAGTTTTGATGGCTTCCTGGAGCCTAGTCGGTCTAGCCTCCCCCAAAGGGATGTCTGTGACAAATGAGCTGCACAAAGTCCATGTGAAATGCAAAATCATGCATTGGGCTACTGGTGGAAATAGCCTCCTTATATCTGATATCCTCTTGGTAAATATTGTCAGATGGGCTAATGATGACTTTAATGGGCTGTTAATAAAGAACCAACTTTCAGAGGGCATTGAGTTACATTCTTCTAAGCCCATTGACTTCAGTGGGCTTAGAAGGATACAACTTTGGTTAAGGTTGCATTGTAAGTGTTGTATGTGCTTATAGAGAAGAGAATGGCAAGGGAACAGGGGTTAGTTACCTGTCCATACTCTTTGATCATATTTCTTAGTTGTGCCCACAGTAGCAATACATAGCCCAAGGACAGGCATTCTAAAATGGGTATAACCACATAAATATGGCTAAATCACATGAGTAACCATGTTTAGATATGATCAAGGCTGCATAGAATCCAAGCCAACCACTGTGATATGAAGAGAGGTAACAAGCATACCACCAACAGTGCAACTAGAATCTTCAAGAGAACTATCCATTGAATGTCTGACAACGGTTTGAGAACCCCAGCTTAGTTTTGACTGCCAAATCTGCCTGCTGCTATCAGAAAGGGACTGTCGTCCATAAAAGTTTATGCTGGAATAAAATGTTAGCCAGTCTGGTGTAGTGGTTAAGTGCGCGGACTCTAATCTGGGAGAACCGGGTTTGATTCCCCACTCCTCCACTTGCACCTGCTGGATGACGTTGAGCAAGCCATAGCTCTGTACCAGCTGTTCTCTCAAGGACAGTTTTCTCAGAGCTCTCTCAGCCCCACCTACCTCACAGGGTGTCTGTTGTGTGGAGGGGAAGGGAAAGGGGTTTGTAAGCTGCTCTGAGACTCTAAGTGAGTGAAGGGTGGGGTATAAATCCAATCTCTCTCTTCTCTTCTTCTTCTTCTTCTTCAGTGCCACAAGACACCTGTTTGTTTTTTCTGGAATAGACCATGCAGCTACTCTGGAATTTTTGTACACAAGAATCTCTGACTGGCCAGAAGACAGGGCCATAAGAGTAAACAGGGTAATAGTTCTGTTATATTCATGTTTAGCAGGACTTTCTGTCCAAGGTATTTACCATAAAATATCATCACAATTCAAGGAATATATATATATATATATATATATATATATATATATATATATATATATATAAATTGCTCCCCAGATAGTCAAAACTGGTCACCAATAATTTTTTCTCCCTCCCCCAAAATACTAGCATTTGAGGGCATCCAGTGAAGCTGATGGGCAATAAATTCAGCACAAAAGGAAATACTTCTTTACACAGAATGTGATTAAAATGTGGAATTTGCTGCCAGAGGATGTAGTGATGGCCACAGGAATAAACAGCTTTCAAAGAGGATTAGAAAGATTCTTGGAGGATAAGTCTATCAGTGGCTACTAGCCATGGTGACTGAGGGGAACCTCCATATTCAGAGGCACTAAACTAGTGATTAGCACAAACTGAATCACAAAGTAAAATTCATCACCAATTCATCATGATTAATAGTTTGCCCTGTTTGTGGTTTGGGAATAGTAGTTCATGTTGAGTTTACGGTCAGAAACTTCCATGAACATTTAGAGCAGTTTGTGTGGCTCATGGTGATTCATGAATGGAGCAGAAAGCAGGGGTTTAAAGGGACTCTGAATCCCTTAAACCCCAGCTCTCTGTTCCCCATGAGAGTCATAAAAATAGCTGAGCAGCAGGGAGGTGCTCCCTGTCACTCGGCTGTTTTGGGCTGTCTTGTGTAATCCCTTTAAACTTTAAAGGGACTGCAAAAGACAGCCCAAAACAGCTGTGTGGTGGGGAGCACCTCCCCCATGCAGCTGTTTTTGCTCTGTTTTGCAGTCCCTTTAAACTTTAAAGGGATTGCACAAGACAGCCTGAAACAGCTGAGTGGCAGAGAACAAGCTGCTTCACACCACTCAGTTGTTGTTGTTGTTGGTTTTTTTGGCTTTCTGCAAACCCTGTTTAACAGGACTGCAGTCCCTTTCAATGGGGTTTGCAGGGCCACATACCACGAGCCTGTTCAATCTGTGAACAAGCCTCCCAGTTCAGTTCATGTTTTGGTTTGTGTTTCAGCCATAAATGATGAACTGAACCACATTTTCCTGGTTCATGGCCATCCCTGCACTAAACATCTGAATCCCAGAATCAGGAAGCAACATCAGGGGAAGGTCTCAGCCTCTGTGCCCTGTTGTTGGCCTTCCACAATAGCTGGTTGGCAACTAGGTGAGATAGGATGCTGTACTAAAGGGACTACTGGTCTGATCCCACAGGGGTCTTCTCATGTTCTTATGTTTTTAAGGAGGCTCAGAATGACAGGGCCCTGTCATTATTCTACTATACAGTGGTGAGAAATGGATGACAGTGAAATGTTTTTCAGATTTTTGCACTTTGAGTATCATAAAATTATATTTGATTATCTGATTACCTAATAAATATAATCAGCTCAGTGCTACTGTTACAAAGCTTCTCAATAATGAATCATACACTCTCTTCATACATTTTCTTAGTCAGGTGGAAATTAATACAGTGTAATGCTGCATCAATTTAGTATCCATCTATAATGTGATTAGCTTTTGAACTTAAAGTGCTTTTACAGTGTCCTATGAATTAATAAACCATTTAAAGGTGCCCTGCCACATACCAATGATATATCCTTTTTTTGCTTTGTGAATTTAAGAACATAAGAACATAAGAAAAGCCAATATTGGATCAGGCCAATGGCCCATCCAGTCCAACACTCTGTCACACAGTGGACAAAAACACCAGGTGCCCTCAGAAGGTCCAGCAGTGGGGCAGGAAGCCCTCCCACTGTTGCCCCCCCCCCCAAAAAAAACACCAAGATTACAGAGCATCACTTGCCCCAGACTGAGAGTTCCTACCTATACTTTGTGGCTAATAGCTACTCATGGACTTCTGCTCCATATCTATATATCTAATAGCGAAGGGGGGACCCCCTGTGTGGATATCTAAATCCGACCTAGGGGGCCCTTGGGGCGGGAGAGGTTTTCCTACAAACAGGGAGCACTCCCACCACGTGCAGAAAAATCCGAAAATTTTAAAAAAACCCTTCAGGGACCATAGAATCCCCCAAAATACCTTTTGAAATGGCCTCACCTCCAGGCATCAACTGTGAGGAGATTAGAATGTTCGGGGGAGGGGGGGAGTTTCCAATCGTTTCTGTCAGTCAAAGGCAGGGATGTTACTGGCAGCAGTCTAGGGTTGCCAAGTATCCCCCCAGCCACCAGCAGCGGATCCAGATCCAGGCTGGGAAACTCCTGGAGATTTGGGGGTGGAGCCTGGGGAGGACAGGGACCTCAGTGAGGTACAATGCCATAAACTCCCCCCTCCAAAGCATCCATTTTCTCCATGGAAAGTTATCTCTGTAGTCTGGAGATGAGCAGTAACTCCAGGGGATCCCCAGGTCCCATCTGGAGGCTGGCATCCCTAGGCAGCACCCTCTGTGTGACTTGATACCACCTGATTTGCATGACTTAATTAAGCCCAGCTGTTTTGCTACAGTTCATCAGCAGCCACCGTATGAAAGCCATTGTGGTGCAACAGTTCGAGCTTCAGACTGGGATCTGCGAGACCCAGGTTCAGATCCTCATCTTGCAGTGGAAGCTGACTGGGAGATTTTGGACCAGTCACATACTTTCAGCCTAACCAACCTCACAGGGTTGTTGTGCAGATAACAAAGAGGAAATAATAATGTAAGCTGCTTTAGTCCCCATTGTGGAGAAAGACTGTAATTTTCCTAGGTAGAGGCTGCAGGGGAGGGGGGTGGAGATAGAAAGCTGAAGACAGATAAAGGTAGGTTGGCTGTTGGGTGGGAAGGAAATAGGGTTGCCAACTCCAGGTTGGGAAATTCCCAGACATTTGAGCGGTGGAGCCTGGGGAGGGTGGGATTTGAGGTGGGAGGCAGAAAGAGAGAGAAAGAGTGATGAGGTGGGGAGGCAGAAAAACAAAGGGAATGATGACAGGTCAGAAAGAGAGAGGAAGTAACATACATGGAGGAGAGCGAGAGAGTAAGAAAGGGGGGCAGAAGGGAGAAAGAGTGTGAGAGAGGTAGGGGGAGAAGGGAGGAAGCAAAGGTGTGAGGAATGGGATAACTATCCTGCAAGTTTCTTGCAGGTCTCCACTTGTGTTTATCTAATTCCCTCTTGAAGCCGTCCATACTTGTAGCCACCACCCCCTCCTGTGGCAGTGAATTCCACGTGTTAATCACTCTTTGGGTGAAGAAGTCCTTCCTTTTATCTGTTCTTGTAGCAGGAAGGCCAGCCGGCCCAAAAACCTCCTGAATCAGCCGCACCAGACAACGTGTGAAAAGGTGTGAACAGACAACGCTTTATTGGATCCAGTCAGCACGGTGTGCAAAATGGCTGGACCCCGTTTCTCTGCATCAGATAGTTTTTATACAGACGGGGCGTGTTAATGCAGCAAGTTAAAATCATTTTCCTGTTAAGTCAGTTACATGTTCTTATTTTATCCAACATCTGCTGAATTCCTCGGTTCACCCCCACCCGTTGCCTCGAACTTCTGCTTTTCCCTATAGCAAAGACAGGGAGCCTTGGTCCGGGCTCCCTGACAATTTGGTTACTTCTGCAATTTTCTCTGGCTGTCAGCAGGTTATTGTATTCCATCAGCAGAGCATTTTATCTGAGCTAAAGTTCATCAGAGAGAGAAGGGGTTGATTTTAAGTTTGGTTCATAAGCCTAGGGTCGGGCCGGGCCTGGGTCTTCTGGCTAGGCCCTGCTTCATTCTAACCCGACTGCTCAGCAATTTCATGGAGTGCCCACGAGTTCTTGTATTGTGAGAAAGGGAGAAAAGGACTTCTTTCTCTACCTGCTCTATCCCATGCATCATCTTATAAACCTCGATCATATCACCCCTCAGCTGTCGTTTCTCCAAGCTAAAGAGCCCCAAGTGCTTCAACCTTTCTTCATAGGAAAAGTGTTTCAAAGTGGGCTAGAAAATAAAAAGAGAAGCATTTCCTTTTAGTGAAATGTTTTCTCTCCCACCTTATGGTTCCTGTGCCAGAAGATGCATTAGACAAGCTTTGGAGGACTCAGTTTAAAGGACATGCAAAGGGCAAGTTTCCAGATCCCAGAATGATGGCTGGTTTGTTGTTGCTCCCATAATGTGCATTTTCAAACAGCATTAAGCTTTCCATGCAACCACAACTACTGTAATGAATAAAGATTAGAGGTGTGTAGCATATTTGTGCTGAGCCTCATTTCCTCACATTTTCTACAAGGGAATTTTACAAGCATTTTAAGTGGCTGCTGACTCATGAAATTGCCTTTCCTTGGAGACTTTTGAGTTTTTCTAAAAAGATTCAGTTTTAGGCTAGTTTTAGAGGGTCAGTTAGCTGGTTGAGTCTTTTAACATGTGTATTAAACCAGTCATCTATTTAAGCAAATGTCATTATTTTCTTGTTTTTCTTGTCACTTTTGTTGAATTGTTCAGGTAAGCAATCAAATAAATTAAAAAGATATTATTGAATTAAATAGTTGTAACAACTTCCATAGCAGTCAGCTAGTGATGTCTCTGAATTTGGTAATTCCATAGGAATTCATAATGCTCACCTTCAGTGTAAGACAAACGTTACTGCCTTGGAAGTTCTTCTGCAACTCACTTTTTTATCTGAGCTGGAGAATAACTCCTGCCTCCCTCTCCTAACCATCTATCCACTTACCTGGCGACTTCTCCAGCAGTAGCAGATAGAGGGAATGAGGAAATGAGTTATGGATCTCTCATTATGTCTTTTTCTCTTCCTTCCTCTCCTGTATAGAATGAATGATGCTAAAGCTGTGCACCAAGATCCCAGAGTCTTCTTACAGTATCTCTTATCCTAAAGCCATCAGGCATCCTGGGATAGTTTTATATCTCTATCTATCTATCATCTTGGTATATGGAGCTTGTGTATCCTGACTTTCTCTCCAATATGTACCCAGAACAAAAGGTCATGGGGAGCAGAAACCAGGGATTTAAATGGCCCCGTGTTCTGCTTTTGTGGGGAGCAGAATGAAACATTGGAATTTACTTGAAGGTGTCTTCTCTTCAGTGGGTTGAAGTCATCCAAACTGGTTAGGTTAGATGAGAAAGAAGAAGAGATTGGATTTATACCCCGCTCTTCACTACCCAAAGAAGTTTCAAAGCATTTTACAATCTCCTTTCCCTTCCCCTCCCCTCAACAGACACCCTGTGAGGTAGGTGGGGCTGAGAGAGCTCTTTGAGAACTGCTCATGAGTGTCAGAATCTGACAATAGTGTGCTTGTTTTCTGTTACTTTCTGTTTCTGTGATCTTCATTGCGGCCATCTGTTATTTACTGCTTGCCTTGAAGTATATTATCTGCTCTGCTAAATGTAACTGTCCTTCTCCGGGAGGGTGGCGTCTCGCATTCCTGAACGTCACATAAACAACAAGGACTATCACATCCGTCCACTCCCCCTAGCCTTTGAGGCTTGGAATATTATCTCGCTGTGCTAACCTTGGAGACTCTTGAATTGTTGCTAACCAAATGTTTAGCCTATCGTTCACACATTTGGGTCACACAGGGCAGGAAGGGAATTTTTATTACTTTCCCACCTCTCCTGTGGGAACCAAATGGTTGTCATTTTTTCCCGCTTCTTTGTGTCCTTTCTGATTGGTCTATTACCTGTATTCGATTGTGCCTGAAGGTATAATAATCCCTGTTGCTTGCTATCATGTATCTCTAACAAACATCGAGAACCTGAACCATTATTGGAATAAAAGAACTTTGCTTTTAACAAAGTTCTGGTCTGATAGTGTCAGCTCAGAAGCCTCACAATGAGAGAACAGCTCTGAGAGAGCCATGACTGACCCAAGGTCACACCAGCAGCTACATGTGGAGAAGTGGGGAATCAAACCCAGTTTCCCCAGATTAGAGTCCGCGCTCCTAACCACTGCACCTAACTGGCTACACCTCATCTTGCTCCAGGCAAATTTGTGTGACTGTACTGGCTCAGAATGAGGCTGACCATCCAGTCTTAGTATAGCCCAGCCCCATAACAGATTTTGCATTTGACAAGATTCTTTTTGTGGTGGGGTGTGGATGACTTCACCCCACTGAAGAGAAGAAACCTTCAGGTAAGTTCCAATGTTTCATTCTGCTTCAGTGGAGAAAGTCATTTAAACTGGTTATATGCCCAAGATGCAACCTGAATGGGGTCCTCATTTTTATTTTTATTCTTTTCCACCACTATGTTGCACATCTTTGTAGATAATGAAGCTTCTGTAGATTTTAACTGGTCCCACCTATAGTGTCTCACACAGGTATGGACCAGGTGGAGCTCTAAAGATTTCTTCCACTGAAGACCACTGGGACAACTACAAGTGCATGCATCCTCGCCCTCTGCCCTGGGATCATAGAAACTGGTTGGAAACCTATCAACGTTATAGTTGTTTAATGTTGTGATTTTGCCAGAAGATCTTTTTGTTTAGACTCCATTCTCCTGGATCTAAATTATTCCTGCTCAGCATGCTGGCTTGGAGGTTTATAAGACTGTATGGGTGTTCCACTTTTAGACCTATCAGTTTTTTCTCTGCCCAACCAAAGAGGATTTTGTACACCCAGTGGAGCACCATCGATCTGGTGCCTTCTTGCCAGTTGATGTGTGGCTTGGGCATAGTATTGACTGTGTGCACTAGCAAATACTTGTTCCTTGATAGGTTCTGGAAGGCAATCAGTGCTAGTCTGATGCCCTCAAGTTCCAGCCAGTTCATACTGTTCATTCCTTCCAATGGGTTCCATCTGCCTTGGTCAATCTGATCCTTGCAGTGTATTCCCCAGCTCCTTCTGCTGGTGTCCGCAATTACCATCAGGTAAGGAGGCTGGAGAAAACAGATTTAGTCATGAGGACCACTATCTTAGTGATTTCTTTGGGGGGGCAGTATTGTGACTTATTTGTGCTCCTGTCTGTGTGTGTGTGTGTGTGTGTGTGTCCTTCTAATGTGGAAGAAGAGTCCATTGCAAAGGACTGGCATGAAAGCAGGCCCAAGGAATCAGATCTATGGACTGCATCATCATCCCCAGTACTGCCAACTAGTTCATGAGATCCACCAACCTCTGCCAGATTTCTTTCACCCCTTCCAACAATTTTACCTACTTACATAAGAACATAAGAGAAGCCAATGTTGGATCAGGCCAATGGCCCATCAAGTCCAACACTCTGTCACACAGTGGCAAAAATACCAGGTGCCATCAGGAGGTCCATCAGTGAGGCCAGGACACTAGAAGCCCTCCCACTGCCCCCCCCCAAGCAATAGAAACATTTTGACCATCCTCATCTGAATCCTGGCCACTAAGTGGACTATGTCCATGGAGGGCGTGAGATGTCTTTTTTTTTTTTAACACATTGATCAGGCAGCTGTGTGCCTGAAGAGATTACATAGTGGACTTAGTGTCCTGGCTCACCTCCTCGGCTCTGCGGAGGATATCATCCAGTAAGGAGGATTCCTTGTTGTCATAGGTAGGCTATTAGAACTACCAGGACCTTGGTAAATACTCTTGGAGATGATGCCAGCCCAAAGGATAAGGCCTTGTATTGGAAATGCTGGCCCTGAAAATCAAAAAAAGGGAAGAACTATCTGGAAGGTGAAATTTGCAGGTAAGCATCTCAAAGGTCTAAGGATGCAGTGACGTGATTCAAACCAAGTGCTTTTGTGCCCATAGCTTCAACTCTCTTTGATTTAGAATTGCTCTCCAGTTCCCGGATCTTTTGGGGACTACAAATACAGTGGAATGAATCCTATGGAAATACTGTTCTAAGGGCACTGGTTCCACTGCCCCTATGTGCACTTAATGTTGAATAGGTCATGACAGAGGAAAGGTATCTCTTTTCTGTCTTGGGAAGTGGGGAAGCACAGAAGCAATGGTGTGGGGGATTCTACCCTGTGTCCCTCCCAGATGATGGAGAGGACCCACTGATCAGTCATAGACTCCATCCAGACATGCAGAAACTGCTGGAGGTGACCCCCCCCCCCAGCAATATAGTAGGTGGTTGGTCTTTGTTATGTTGGCTCTGTGTCCTGTTTGTGAGGAGTGACCTGTCTCTGCTGAAATCTGAGCCTATAGCTAAAGGTGCAGGAGCTCCTAAAATCCTTTCGCTCCCATTTTTTAATGTGGATAAATCTGAAATAGACTGATGGTCCACCTTCCAGTGCTTTAGCCATAGGTTTCTTCTAACCACTGTATTTGTGGCCTGTGCTCTGGCACTGAACTGCATGGCCACTTGGGATGCATCTGTTGCAAATTTTGCAGCTCTTTTAATCTTTAGGATGGATTTCTTAAGCATCCTAAAGCCAGTCTGGTGTAGTGGTTAAGTGCACGGACTCTAATCTGGGAGAACCGGGTTTGATTCCCCACTCCTCCACTTGCATCTGGCTGGATGACCTTGGGCAAGTCATAGCTCTGTACCAGCTGTTCCCTCAAGAACAGCTTGGGAAAGAGTTCTCTCAGCCCCACCTACCTCACAGGGTGTCTGTTGTGGGGAGGGGAGGGGAAAAGAGTTTGTAAGCCGCTCTGAGACTCTTAAGTGAGTGAAGGGCGGGATATAAATCCAATCTCTTCTTCTTCATCATCAAGGGGCCAGTGTCTGGCTCCTGAAAGAGATTATCAGCAATGATTATCGCCTGACCCTCCCTGGCCCTAGAAAGGCCAGGCTAACGACCACTAGGATCAGGGCATTCTCAGTGGTGGCTCCTTACTGGTGGAACGAGCTCCCGGAGGACATCAGGGCCCTGCAGGACCTTTTGCAGTTCTTCAGGGCCTGCAAAGCGGAGCTCTTCCACCAGGCCTTTGACTAGGAGCTGCCACTGTGGGGGGGGGGGGGACAGCCTCTGGAAAAATGCTGGTGGGATCACCGGCCTGTGAAATCAGCTGATGGAAGCTTATTGGCCTGTAACCTTTAGGCTGCTGCTCTATGTTGGTCCTTGCACTGCCTGCTAATTATGAGTTTTGTATTACCGCCGTCTTTGTGAGTTTAGTTGTTAATTTATACTGACGTATGTTTTTAACTTATTTATGAATGTTGGTTTTAATGTTGTTAGCCGCCTTGAGTCGGTACATCCGACTAGATGGGATATAAATCTCAACAAATAAATAATAAATAAATAAATGTTCCCTCTAAGCTGTGAGCCAAAATTCTACTCCATGAGGAAAAAGACCTTCAAGGATTAAAGTGGTGAGAGGATGGAAGGAAGGAAGAAAATATAGATGGGGGAGAGAGGAGAGAGAGAGGAAGGAAGGAAGGAAGGAAAGAAGGAAAATAGACAGAATGCCAGAAAAAATGGGGTTGGGAGAGTCCCAGGCCTGACTAAAGGCCTGTGTCCTCCAATCTGTAGAGGGAGGGTGGAAAAAATGCAAGAAAAATCTGAGCAGCCACCTTGTTGGAATTTTCCTCAACTGCTGAACCCACTGAGAAAGGACTCAGAGAAGCTTAAGGGAGGGGAAACTGCTCTATTGTGCTGCATGGATTAGCCCCTTGTTCACATTGGAGGTCCTTATCCCACTGCACGATGTATCTTAGGGAGGTGTCTTACCTTCAGTTCCAATCTTCTTGCTCCCTTTAGGTCTCCAAGCCTGTATGGGGCAGGCCACTTGCTGCAAGCTCCTCGTTTGTTTGACCCCAATAGAGCTCTGCTGGGCTTTCCCAGCACAGTCAGAGGCCAGCTGCAGAATGACCTGAAGTCGCAGGTCTGCCAGCACTGATGGCGGCCCATGCCACTGCAAATGCATCTGCTGTTAGCCAGTCTCCAATGCCTGAAGCCTCCTGTGTGCTCTCATGGATGCAGCACCCAAAGAAAAGGGAGCTTCGTCCTGGCTTACAGGAGTTTTATATTCTTCATTTCCCCACCCCCCTGACTCAAGTCAGGCCAGGTCAGAGAGGCGTTTCCTGAAAATTCTAGACATTTGCATCCTAATGTCCCTCTAGCATTTAATTTCTCCAAATCTCTGTTCCCTGCTTGGGGAAGGGGAAAGCTTTACTTACCCATTCTCTCTCCTGCTAGATCAATTAGCATTTGTATGAAGGTAAGTCTGGAGAGCAATTGCACTGACTTCCTCCTTCCCAGCCTGTTCTCCATGGGGGCTCACTTAAAATGCAAAGTGGAGGTGTTTTCCTTTCAGATCTCCAAGGGAAAAAATGCATTTATTCACACCGGGTATCTGACATGATATCCCTAGGATATACACAATGCAAGCAAACCAATAAATTGTGAACATGTCAGCAGCGACTACCTAGTCAGACATCTCCTTGAATGCTGCCACAGCACAGCTACAAAATTACTCAAAATGTGATCATTTTGAGTTGTAAGCTAATTACTGAAAACATCACAAGGGGCTTGGCAAGACAAAGCAAGCATTACAAATGCTATGTCCTCACAAAGGACCATATACATGGTTGGATTTACATGTGGCTGGGAGAAGCTACCGAGCATCGCTCCAAAGAACAATAGATACCCAGGATCCTGGCAGCACCCTATCAGGGGAGCAGAATCCTGGGATGACACCAGTTGGGTGTCATACATATTATAGAACCTATCATGGGTGTTGGGGGGGTGTGCAGTCTGGAACAGGGATATAAGTGGACCTGCGAGTCTGGCAAGTAGCCTTGTTCTGACCTCTAAATAAAGTATGAGCTGTTTTCACTCGACGCGTCTCCGACCACAGTACTTTTCAACAAACAAGGTACATTTGAATGTTCATCACATTTTATGGAAGATTTGCAGCCTTCTGCCAGTCAATAGAGGAATCACAGATTCAACTCTTACAGCACCTGAAGATGTCACAGTAAGATGTAAGATTGCTTCTCTGTCCCTTGCTCTGCCCACCCTCACTGTTGTTGTTTTTTTTTAAAGGAAGGACACAAGGAGTTTACTGAGACCCGTTTCCCACAAGGCGCTGCCCCGGCGTCGTTCCTCCGTTTGCCCCGATTGCCTGCTTGAATTTCCCACTATTTGCTGCAGAGCACATTTTGACCCAGGGCTTCACATGATTCCCCCCATGGCTTCAGTGATCCTGTTTTTTGAGGATCGCTGAAACTGTGGAGGAAATTGCGCGAAGCCCCGGGTCAAAATGCGCCCCGCAGCAAATAGTGGGAAATTCAAGCAGGCAATTGGGGCAAAGAGAAGAACGACACCGGGGCAGCGCCTTGTGGGAAATCGGTCTGATTGATATTGTCATATAAGCTGCAGCTAGAACCAGGGTAAAGTTTATTTAGAATATCTTGAGAATTAATTTTTATTTTAATGATATTTTATTTTTGCTGTCTGAGAGTAGAAGGGGTATTTACAGCTTTAGTAGCTGTCGATTTGTTTGCCTTTGCCCCCTTTGCCAAATGAGGCATGGAACAGCATTCATCAGGGTTAGAAATGTTAGGGGGAGGGGTGAGGATAGCTACTTAAATGGGGTACCCCTTCCCAAGCAGGCATTTGCTGTATGCCGCTGAACCACTCACTCTCCTATGTGATACCATGGGATTTGCTGACTGTGAGAGATGTGGTTTCAAGTTCAGCCTTCCAGGAGCCTCAGCCAGTCACTTTCAAATGGGAGACTGGACTGCTGAAAAGAAGTGGGGGAAGAGGAGTTTAACAGTTTAACTACTGTTCAATTGACAAGAGTTGAGGATGGTTGGATTTTGGTGGGAGAAGTGTTAGGAGGTCTGCTTTTTATGCAGAGAGCCCATCAGGGACTTTACATATTTTGGAGATAGGTAGGGTTTGGGTCCCGTTTAGGGCTGTCAGCTCCAAATTGGGAAAGACCTGGAGGTTTTTGGGGTGGAACCTGAGGAGGGCAGGGTTTGGGGAGAGAAGGGACTTCAATGGGGCATAACACCATAGAGTCCACCTTCCATAGTGGCCATTTTTTCCAGGTGAACAGATCTCTATCACCTGTTAATCACTTGTAATGTGGAGCAAATGCCAGATGCAGAACCAGCCAATATTACTGTAATAGTGAGAAGTCTGGAAAAAAGAAAAGCAAAGAAATGACTGAATAAACCTGTTTTTTAGTTGTTTTCATCAAGTTTACTGTGTGGCTCCTTCAAGCCTATAATCCCCTCACAATGGGCCATTTAAATGCCCTGTGGTGATCTGAGTCCAAGCATTGCTGAGGACTAGAAGGCTAAGGAGTCTGAAAAGCCACAATTATAAAAAAAAAAAGTATAGGAAGAAAAAAACAAACACAAAAGAAGTTTGCAGGGTGTGAAAATCAAATCCCGTGTTTCTAGGTCTGGTGATGGAGAGTCATGTTGATTTCATTTAAGGGGGCAAGCAGGATTTTTTTTTTTTAGATCCCCTATATTGGCTGGTGGGGGAAACATTTTTTCCCTGCTTCATGATGTCACTAAAGGGAGGGAGTTCTTAAAACTAATTAGGTCCTTGATTAGTTAGGCTATGACTAGTTTTGCAGGAATTTGTTGTGTTGCTCCCAATAGGTAGGGATAACTGGCAAGATGAAAAGTCATGTCCTCAACAGCTCATTAGATACATTATGGCTGGGTTGGTTGGGATGGAGGATCTTTGATGCTGAGCAACATTGTTCAAATCTGTTAGTGGCCTTATGTTTCATCAAGGGAAAGGGATGAGGCTCTTCTTCATGTATTTGCAGGTACAGATGAAGATACACAAGGCTGCTAAAACTGCAGGCCATGCTTGGAGCCAAGGTGCATCTGCCCAACAAGCTGAGCCTGCCCTTCAAATATGTTAGCATCGTTTAAGAAATTATAATGTAGATCAGCCATTTAAAGAAACTGGTTAAAGCCACATTGTTGTCTTGTGTCCTTATTGGGGGGGGGGGTACTTGGGCAAAGTGCATTTATAGAACTGTCTTAGTGCTAAAGAACTGCTATAAACATTTTCAAATGCACAATGTATTGAATCAGTTCTAACTGTGCAATTTGGGGTTAATCCTGCTTTGTTGCAATGGCCCAGGATGGATAACCCAAACTGAAGAAAAGCTAACTGTTCAAAAATGTCCATTGCTTAGCAATGAAGTACAGAGAGAATTTTCTTGGAAGAATTCAGTTGCTCTAAAATTGCAAAATAATGCAGGCTCTTTAATGCCACAAAAGTATTTTAAAATCCCCTTATCTTTCTGAGAATCAGGAGCATTATCAGCACCTGTATGCCATGTTATGTCTGGTAGTACGTGGAAATATTACTGAAAAGGCTTACCTGAGATTGGGTTGCCTTTCTTGTTAGTATGAAGATGTGCACAGACTACTCAAATGCATTCCAGTTGGCAGGGTCTCATTTTCAAAGCAGCAATTTACCCTTCCATTTGCAAGGCCTTTGGATGAACTCAAACTTTGTTCTGTCCTCTTCTGATCTAACCCCAGAAATCCCCTATGCATATAAACACACATTCAAATGTATGACTTTCACACTCTGCTAGACATGATTACTTTTATTCTTATTGCTTATCAATTGTTGACAGCATGCACAGCAAATACAGAGGATGTAACAGTGAAGAAATTCTTCAAAGTCCCCATCATATAAAGAATGATTGTGTTTGAAAGCATTGGAATTTGTTCTCTAGTGGTTCCTTCCATATTTCTGATGATTTGGGGGGGGGGGGGTTGGAAATCTTTCCTTTCCACTCAAATATCAAAGAAGACAGCCAGATGGTCCATGTCACTGTCAGTCTCAGTGCGAGTTCCCTCGAATCTAGAGAGTTTATTCCTCTTCACAATTATATCTAAGGCAGCCAGATGCAAAGGAAGATGGTGTTCTTGTACAATCACAGTCAATACATGCAGAGACCCAGACTAGGGCAAACAACCCCCTATTGTTCTGGCTCTGGAAAACAGTTTAGGAGAGAAAGCTGAAACTCCTCCTCCTGCAGCACTATGCTCACAAGCAGAAACTGGCCCTGCAGCACTTGAGAATGACAGTTCCCAGATGTTTATTTATTTATTTATTTCACTTATATCCCGCCTTGCCAGTTGACAACCGGCTCAAGGCGGCTAACATCATATAACAATATAAACATAAAGTATAAAACATTTAAAATATTTAAAACATCACTACACTTACTCCCCAGGATGTTACATGTCATACGAGTTGGATTGGGGGGGACACTCAACCTGAGATGGCTCATGCATAATGTTTACTTAAGCCCTAATTCTGTAGAGAAGGAAACTTCAGCAAGTAAAGCTTTTCTTACCTTCATGTGAAGCTGCCTTAACTAAAACCCAACTTCTGTACAACTACCAGAACATGCATTTGGGCCCAGCTCCAAGGGAGAGGCAGGGAGTGGTGAGACAGACCCCCCTCCCCCCAAAAGTAAACAAGCCAACCAGACCTACATTTAGGTTAAAAACGGGCCACAACTTTATTGGTTACAGCTGACAGAGCCTTGGTGCAACATGGGGCAAACAGATCCAGGGCACTGGGCGATTCCCCCCCCCCCACACTGCATGCTGGCTGATAAGCAGACTGCCTCCAGCCTGCCTACTGGGGAATACTGTAGGATGGCACATGGGCATTGGGAAGAATTCCAAAAGGTCAAATCCCTCATAAGGCCAGACTCCACCCAGGCTGCTGGCAAGTGCTGCATACACCAACTACCCCGAAAGAAGACACCAAACCCGTGGCTGTCGGAGGCATCAGAGGAGATCTGCAGGGAAGCATCCAGCAGCATGGAGCTGTGCCAGAAGGATATACCATTCTACCCCTTCAAGGATTCCAGCCACATATATAGGTCTGCCTTGATCCCACCTGATACCCACACCCGGTGATGTGGATGGGAAGCCCCATGCAGGTGGTTGCAAATCCTGCACATGAATGCCCATCCAGAGGCCACCACCTGACATGAAAAATTCAAGTGACCGAGGAGCGACTGCCATTCCTTCAAGGTCAAGCTCCATTGAGAACATGCTTGCTCCAGCAAGGTCACAAGCCCAGCCACCTTATCGGCAGGCAAAGCACAGACCTGTTTCTATATGTCAATCAAGATTCCAAGGTAGGACAGACTGGTGGCTGGTCCTTCCATTTTCTCCTGTGCCAGGGGGACCCCCAGCTCCTTTGCTAAACAGACATGAATCTCCAACACTCATTAGTCCCCACACTTCCCACAAATAGGATATCATCCAGATAATGTGTTACCCCATTGGAGCCCATCCTCTGCCTCACTGCCCAGTTCAAAAGGGAGCTGAAGGTCTCAAATGCAGAACAGGACACCGAGCACCCCCACGGGCAGGGCCATGTCATAGTAGAACAGGCCTTGGAAAGCAAATCCCAGCAAATCATGGTCCCTGCAGCAGGCGGAAAGTGGACTTAATGTCACACTTTCCCATGAGCGCCCCCTTCCCATGGCATGCCACCATCCACACTGCATTGTCAAAGGATGCATAGTGCACCGTGGCCAGCTCGCCTGGGATCCCATCATTCACCAACCCCCCATGCGGGTACAACAAATGATGGATCAGCCAATATTCCCCAGGGGTCTTTTTGGGCACTACCCCCAATGGAGAAATGTGCAATGTAGGCATGGGTAGCTCCGTAAAGGGGCCCGCCACCCTACCCTCCCACACCTCCTTATCATTTTTTTGCTGAACCATGTCTTCCAACCCTTCAACTGATTTCAGGTTCCTTGCCATGCTGTGCTCTTCTTCTTCCTTTCCCCCTCAAAAGGAATGCAAAACCCTTCCCTAAACCCCCTTTCTAAGAATGCTGCTGCCTGTCTATGGGGGTATGCCTGCAGCCATTCCTGTGATACCTCAAGCTTTATTGGGCTGCAAGCCCTTTTTGGAGGCCCCATCCCTAGCCCTCTGGTAATTTCCCCCTTCCCTGCCACCTGCATGCCCCCATCTCCCCTTCTACCAGACAATGCTGGATGTGTGGCCCCACATGTGCTACAGGCATGCTTGAACTTACACAACTTCCTGGTGCACTTTGCAGCATTGAAGTCTCAACAAATGAGGCAGGGTTGAACCCACAGCCTATTGCTGACCCCTCGCTCAGCTTCAGTCTGTGCCCTAGCCACCATGTGCCCACTATTTGCATACCTGCCCATCACGACGGCCGCTGAACCCATGCACCAGGCCCATAACTGCTGGCATTCTCAGTCCCATGGAAGAGACATGTCCAGTGCCACCCATGCGTGGAACTGCTCATCATACCTTACCCACATGGCCCCTGTGTATTCCTTGTAGGCCCATTGGATAAGGCCCAGGTACTCCACTAGCACTGCCCCCCCAGTCTGGGTAGGCCTGCAGCACGACCTCCATGTAAATGGTGTAGGCCAACAGCCAGTTATCAAAATTCTTCTCAATCTGCATGCGCCTTATTTTTTCCAATTCCCTGGGGTTGTCCCACACACTGGCTTTCAGCTCCACACCCCAAAAAAAGGAGTGTAAACATCTTGACATACTCCCCCCGCCAGATTTTTGCCTTTGTGGTCTGGAGCAGGTGGTCCCCCAATGGAAGGGAATGCTCCATGTAAGCCTGAGGTAGGTCCACAGCCGGATTGTGCTCATCCCTGCCCCATGATGGGGGCTGCCCTCCCACATCAGTCGGCATCCCCACCACTCACTTGGCCCTATCAGCAGAGCCCGCTGCCCAAGCGGGGGCAGAGCCTTCTGATCCTAGTGGCATGGGGTCAGACGCTGGGGCAGGGATGAACTCTGGTTGTTCAGAGAGTTCAAGAAATAGCACTCCAACAACAACCTCCTTTTACTTCTTGAAAAAGTGAGCCTATTGAGGGAAGATGCCACAAAGGCAGTGGTGTGTGTGTTTGTGTGTGTGTGTGTTGTTGCTGAATGATTGCATGGCCAAACCACACCTAGGTGACTTAAATGCTATCAAAATCTTATCCTCATCTTTCTTTAGTCCCATGCCCACTTTCTTGGTTATGGTAGAAGTCTGAAAATGCTACATTCTAGACCACCTCACATTAGGATCCCTTCCAATCCACTATTCAACAGAAACATTAGCCCATGGACCAGACCCTGACAAACCTCAGATGTCAGATCTGGCCCCATATCCACTTAGATAAGAGTTTTACATGAACTAATGTCAGACTTTAAACCATTCTTAAAAATAAAAGCAGAAAAAAAAACCCAAGGGACCCTTCCCCCGAAAAATCCAGCAATTCAACAGAGTTAGGGGGGGGAAAGGAGGGGAGATATATACATAAAGTAAAGACAAAAATATAACAACAATAGTGGCAGATCTACACAAAAGTTTCAATGAAAGGTTTCCAAATATCTAAAAATGAGTCCATAAACAATAGTCATCTATATGCATGTGTTCAAATATTGATACAGTTCTAAGGTCCTCAGTCCATTAATTTACCAAAGGTGGGCTTTTATCTTTCCAGCATTGTAATAAGAGTCAATTTATCTACAGTAAGACTTATGTCACAGATGTGACATCAGAGGTTCATTTGTCCAATGTGATACACACTATCATCTATCAGCAAATGCCCTTCTGTAGTTTACATAGGACAAACAGGTTGGTCTCTATGCTAAAGAATAAATGGACACAAATTTAAGTTTATTTAATTTAAAATTCAAAACAAATTTAAAATACTTGTAGGAGAACATTTCAGTCTTCAGTAAACACTTTTGTTGACGTGAAAGCCAAGTACTCTTTAACAAAGAAATCTCCAAGGGAGACTCAAACTGATGTCTGTTGGAGTAGAATTTATCAATACGTTTGATAGTATTAGCCAAGATTTCCACAGGATTGACAAGTGTCTCAATCTCTATAGATGTTATATTGTTTTACTTAGCTAGGTAGTCTGTGTTACCAACTACAGCTGTTGTGAATGAGCACTGTGCTTATTTATATACTTTTGTATACTATTTTGCATAGAAATGTCACAAACATGATTATTTATTTAGAATATTTCTGTGCTGTCACTTTCAGAGTCCCACTTGAGGCATCTTGTAATTAAAAACCACAGTATATACAAAATTGAAAAATAACAAGACCTTTTAATCAATAGCTCACAATTTCCCTTCCCTTCTCCATGTGTTGTCCACATGGGGACAGGCTGCTGTAGTTTCTCCATTGCTGCTGCAGCTGCTAATACAATGAAGTGGCAACAGGTCTTCCAAATAGCAGTCTTCCTTGGTAGATTTTTTAAAAAATGCCAATGTAATAGTAGTACATCAATATACCACTATAACAAAATATGCCTCAGCTTCTCTGAATACTTAGCTTTTATTGTAAAAAAGTAAGTCTTTAGCTCATTCTGTCATGGAGATATGCTTTCTAGCATATTGGCAAGGAAAGGGGGTGAAGACTTATTTCTTTTTGAAATGAATGCTGGAAATCCAGAAAACCTGATGCATATTTTGGTATTTCTCCATATATATAATTCTGTTTTTGAGTGGCAATGTTCCATGCACTCCCAAATCAGTTGGCTGCTTGACCTGCCAATCAGAAGGTGTCCCAATCCACTGGCTGCATTGCCTGAGTTCCACCCACAAAAGTACAAATTCCCTCAGAGGACAGTTGTTTCCCCTCCCCGAAAGACCTCACATTTGCTACCATGTGGTGGCTCCTCAAGGCATCGGGCGGGAGGTGACCCCGCTCAGTCCAGGGAGACAAATGCTCCGAATGCGCAGGCTGGCCTGTCCTGAGTAGGACTCAGTGGACCGGTGAAAGCCCAGTGGCTGGTGACATGTGCCCAGGAAGCTCCAGCCAGAGAGAGAGAGGTGATGGTGCTCTCATGGACAGAGGAGCACCAGGTTATCTGCCGGGTGACACTGCTTGCCTGTTTGCCACAGCTTGCTGTGACCAAGCCTGGCTGGAAGTGGCAGTAGCAGCTCCGAATGCCTGCTGCAGCTGGGGGGATCCTGGGCAGTGTCCCCAGGTGCCTTTTGCCTTGCCCAGGGGTAAGCAAGCCCAGCCCACCCCGGCCCCAGCAGGCCTTGGTGGACCAGCAGCAGCCTGGCAGCCAGCAAAACATGCCTGGGAAGCTCTGGCCAGAGAGAGAGAGACATGGCAGCAGTGTTCTCAAGGATGGGGGAGTGACAGGTTATATGCCAGGTGACGCCACTTGTTTATTTGCTGTGGATCGCTTGGAAGAGGCTGAGCCTGAGGGGAGGCGGCAGTGGTAACTCCAAAGGCCTGCTGCAGCCAGGGGAATCCTGGGCAGCATCCCCAGGTGCCTCCTGCCTCACCTGACAGCAGCCCAGCAGCCAGCGATGTGAGCCTGGGAATCTCCAGCCAGAGAGAGAGAGAGAGGCGGCGGCAGCAGCTCTCTCAAGGATGAAGGAGCACCAAGTTACATGCCAGCTGATGCCGGTCGCCTGTTTGCCACGACTCGCTCAGAAGAGGCCAAGCCAGCTGGAGGTGGCAATGATGGCTCTGAGGGCTTGCTGTGGCCAGAGGGGATCCTGGGTGGTGTCCCCAGGTGCCTCTCATCTCGCCCAGGGGTAAGCGAGCCCAGCCCACTCCAGCCCCAGCAGGCCCTGGCAGACTGACAGCAGCCCAGCGGCCAGCAACATGAGCCTGGGAATCTCCAGCCAGAGAGAGAGAGAGGCGGTGGCAGTGGTTCTCTCAAGGATGGAAGAGCGCCAAGTTACATGCTGGCTAATGCCGCTCGCCTGTTTGCCAGGGCTTGGTCAGAAGAGGCCAAGCCCGGCTGGAGGTGGCAATGGTGGCTCTGAAGGCCTGCTGTGGCCGGGGGGATCCTGGGCAGTGTCCCCAGGTGCCTCCCATCTTGCCTGGGGGTAAGCAAGCCCAGCCCACCACAGTGGGCTCTACCATCATCCTCCCTGTCTCCCCACACCCCAGTCTACCTGTGCCCCCTGCCCCGCAATGGGAGGGAGGGAGTAGGGAACTGATTGGCGGGCAGCCTCCCCAGAGGGACAGTCACCCACAGCCCAGTCTAGAGCCCATTGTATTGTTTTTGCAATGGGCTTGGCTACTAATAATGATATTGGTATTACATCACTATTTTTTTTTAAAAAAACCTCTACCATAGGGAGAAGAAATGACTACTTTAGGAGAAATGGCTGCCATGCAGTGTTCCCTTTAAGCTGAGTTAGTGTGAGCTACCTCACAGTTTTTTAGCCTCCGGCTCACACATTTTTGTCATAGCTCAGGAAGGAGGGCTCCAGAGCAAACTAATTTATGCAGTAGCCAAATCACCTGATCACAACTTTAATGCCTGCAGCTCACAAAGTAGAATTTTTGCTCACAAGACTCCATAGCTTAGAGAAATTATTGCATGCCATGTAGGCAGGAAAAGGAAAACCTGACCTTTTCTACCCACATTAGGCATTCAGGCTTTGCTGCAATCTTTCCTGAAACTTCAGAGCAAAGCATTTTTGAGAAAAATTGGAGAAAAGCCAAGGAGAACCTGGGAGGTGTACAAATGCACCACAATGCTGTAGGGAAGCATTTGTTCACAACAGTAAACCATGTGAAAACACCCTCTAGATATATGTCCCAATGACGGGTCTCTCGGACTCCCCCCCCCCACTGCCACGAGCCCCCATACCCAGGCCCCCCAAAGCCCCCACTAACATTCCCACACCTACCGAAGGGTGAGCTTCAGCCTATGAGGGGTTCCTGCAGGGGTCTCAGCTTCGCCAGATTTTGCCGCCATCGAGACAGCCGCAGGGCTCCAGACCCTGCCCGAATATGCTGAGGGAGACATGCAGGCAGCAAAAGCCAGTGGGGACTGTCACAGCAACCCTGCCGGTTGAGAAGCCAGCCACACTGGGCCACCATCCTAGCATGAGAGCCCGCCCCAGCCCCAGAGGCCCGCAGCCTGGGCAACAAATGGGAGGCGAATTGGGGCAGGAGACAATGCCCGACACCGAGGCCGCTTCCAGAACTCAGCATTTGGGGATAAGAAAGGAGGTGGGGCTTGGGAGGGAGGAACCAGGAACCAAGCCAGGGATAGGCTGGGGGGAGAGGGTAAGGAATATAAGAAGGGCAGAAGAAGGGGGCCGAGGAGGATTGACCTGGCATTTGGCTGAAGGTGTGCAGAGAGAGGAAAGCTTAAAGCCAGCCAGAAGGGACAGGAGTGAGGGATGGTGATGTAACCTCCCTCCTCTGTCCGTGCAGCTGAGGCCCTGCTGCCCTGTGGGGATGTAGTCAATGTGGTGGAGCTACCAGGTAGCTCCAGGTCTAGTGACAGCAAGGGGGATTCAACCGACTTGTATGACAGTATATATAACTGTCACTGACTGAGAGTTGATTCACACGTTACAAAGTTAACATGTAATGTAACTTTCCCCAAAAGTTAAATAGTAGTTCTCTTGTGTCATTTCAGGTTGGGAAAAGGGCAATGGAGAAATGCTGAAGCCCGTTCTCGTATATACCATTGCCCCAATCCAAACTGGGCCTACATTCACCCTGGAATTAAGTTCCCAAGTGGGAGCTCCCAGAACACATCTGTAGAATGTCCATGTGGGGGAAATGAATAAGCTCTGAGAATTCATCCATCTGATCAAGTGTGCTCAAGCCCACACACTTACATGCTACAATAAATATGTTATTCTTTAAAGTGCCACAGGACTCTTCTTTTGACTTTTCTGCAAAAAACTCATGGGGTTGTCCTACTGGAGCATATTTCCTTAGTGTCTCTGTCAGTGACCAATTTCCACATAAAAGGCAATTTTGAATTAATTTTTAAAACTGCTTACCAAAAAGTTAAATTTGCTATGTAATGCAGAGAAAGTTAGAATCCCTAGGCAAATACTGTGCCATATTATGCAAATATTTTGCTTTCTTCACCAAGTCTCAGGAGTTAGGATAGCCTTTAGATATTAATATGGAAGAGTGAGAATGCCTGCTTTAATATTGTAAATAAAGCTGATCAAGCTCCCAATGGCTGTGCATATCTTTGCTCAGCAATCTTTCTTGATTGTTAATAACAGGATTTTCTTGTGGAATAAATGGGCCCAGGAAGTAACCTAATGACACCTAATTACAATAAGGAATCATGTAAAATGCACCTGTTAAGGTAAAGTAAGACATTGGATGTCAGTTTGGGAAATTCAGTCCAGCATTAACATGTAGTCGATTCGGTTCTTTGGAAGTCAGTGGATCTATGTCACATATAAAAAGCTTCATAGAAACTTCAAAGAAACATAGACACAGAGATGGGTAACATTTAAACAGCTTGTATTTACAGGCTAACCACCTAAGTTTGTTGTCTACTAGGCAGATAAACAAATGTGGTAAAATAACAAGACACTGGGTTGGATCCAACAATCTGTCAGTGCTAAGCACTGATGCTTGCAGGTCTTTCCCACGCTGCCCCCAGCAGCCATTTTTAATCTCAGAGAAGTTTCTTCTCAGGGTCACAGGATACAACATGGTTTAATAGCCACATGGGTCAGGAGGCTGTAGTTGGGAAAGGAAGGAGACAAAATCGCTCTTTCAGTCTCCTCTAGGGATGGGCACGAACCAGGAAAATGCTGTTCAGTTTGGGTCATGGTTTGTAGTGGACTCACAAACTGAACCACAATCTGTCATGAATGAAAAAGGTTTCATATGAACCAAATCAGTTTGTGATGCAGTAGAACCCCCCCCCCCCAGTCTGCCAGAGACACCAGAATTGCAAGGAATTTCTGGTTGACTCTCCTGTACTTGGCTTCCAAGTTTGGTGAGGATTGGATTTATGGGGTACAAGTTACAGATCCCCCAAAAGGTATCCCCCTAGAAAGTGCTTTCTGGGGAAATGACAGGTGCAGGTTCAGGAGGTTCAGGAGTGTACTAAAGAGATCCTGTGCAAGATAGAGATACCAGACTTACAGCAGACCTCGAGATGACTTTCCTCTACATTCCCTTCTTGAAACTGACGAGCAGCTGAAAAGCTGATAGAAACCCGAGACACAGAAAAAAAGAAGAAAAAGAAAGAAAACAATCCAAGGCTGGAGAATTCCACCCACCTTGTTGCTTTGAAGTTCCTCCCATCTGTTGCCTTTGAGTTTTGTAAATAGTTTGAGTGGTGACAGCCTGTTTGGAAATGCATCCATTCACAAACCACTATGAACAGAGCTTAAGGTGCCCTTCCATGAACATTGGTTCATGAACCACAAACTGGCCAAAATTTATTTAGAACTTTCACGAACCAGTTCATGGCCATCCCTTGGGAGCCAGTTTGGTGTAGTGGTTAAGTGCGCAGACTCTAATCTGGGAGAACCGGGTTTGATTCCCCACTCCTCCACTTGCACCTGGCTGGATGACCTTGGGCAAGCCATAGCTCTGTACCAGCTGTTCTCTCAAGGACAGCTTGGGAAAAAGCTCTCTCAGCCCCACCTACCTCACAGGGTGTCTGTTGTGGGGAGGGGAAGGGAAAGGAGTTTGTAAGCCGCTCTGAGACTCCAAGTGAGTGAAGGGCGGGGTATAAATCTAATCTCTTCTTTTCTTCTTCTTCTTCTAATCTCCTCTACCAGTGCAACTGTGCTGATAGAAGAGGAAGGTGGGAGTGATTTTGCCACAGGTATAAAGAGGCCTTGTGAACTACAGTCTGTCACATCATGCTTATAGATCCAAAGAATTGTTTACAGCATGATTCTATGGCATTTCCTTCATCTGATTTGACTGCTAACTCCTTTGTGTGATCACAGTTTAGGGTTGCCAGCCTCCAGGTGAGACTGGGGATCCCCCAGCATTATAGCTCATTTCCAGTCTACAGAGATCAGTTCCCCTGGAGAAAATGGATGCCTTGGGGGGGGGGGATGCTTCTGGTGGGAGTTGTTGCAAGTGTTGGTAGTTCAAAAAACAATGCAAAAATTGTTCAACAATCTGATTAACCCTTCCAGTTTGGCTGTCAGTCTCTGGGTGGTAAGCACTGCTGAGCACTTGTTCCACTCCCAACATTTGCAACAACTCCCACCAGAAGTTGGCAATGAATTGCTACACATGGTCAGAGATTATCGTATGGGGGATCGAATGTAGTTTGATAATATTACTCATGAACACCTTGGCCAGAGCTTTTGCTGTAGGTATCTGTTTGAATGGTATGAAGTGAGCTTGTTTGGTAAATAAATCAACTACCACCCAGATGACAATTTCTCCCTTACTGGGGGGTAGGTCTGTGATGAAATCCATGGAAATCACCTCCCATGGTCAACTGTGGGTCTCTAATGGTTTTAGGAGGCCCAGGATCCCCCCCCCCCTCAAGCAGGTTTGACAGGAACCTACATAAGTGGACACATCACCATGCATGCATGACCACCAGAACTGGCATTGCAATAAATGGAGCATCTTTAAAAATCCAGCGTGGCCCGATAATTTAGGTTCATGGACAGAATGTACAACCTCCCCTCGAAGGGAGGGTGGAACCACATCTCCTTTATTCCAGCAGTTATCAGGGCCTTGTGTCACCTCGGGATCTCCCTGTAGTTCAGCCTGATCAGAGTCAGTAAAAGCTTGGACACATTTATTCCGCCAGGCATTATCAGTTGCATTGCAGTCAGCCCGGCTTTTGCTCCAGGTGACTACCACCCCACCCAGTTGGGTGGGGGTGAACATGGAATTGTGACCTCATCATGCAGGCTGTCATGTTGTGGGAAGCGGGAGAGTGCCTCTGCAAGAGAGTTGGGTTTCCGTGGGAAATGGTGGAATGAGAACTGAAACTTTGAAAAAAAATTCATCCCACCAGAGCTTTTTGGCATTAAGAGTCCTGTGGATCTTTAGCACCTCAAGGTTTTTATGATCAGTCCAAACCTCAGACAGGAGGTACACTCTTTCCAGCCAGTGGCACCACATAGTTAATGCCAACCGAATAGCTGCAGCCTCCTTATCCCACACCACCCAGTTGCACTCAGTGTCCCCAAACTTTTTAGAAATGTAGGCAAGGGGGTGCAGCTTTCCATCCTCCCCTTCTTGTAGGATTGCCCCCCCCCCATGTCCACATCTGAGGCATCCACCTACATGATGAATATCTTATTTTCATCAGGGCGAGCTAACACAGGCTCTGAGGTAAACATAAGAGCCTCAAATGTCTCATGACATTTAGGGGTCCAATTGAGTCGAGCCCCAGGCCGAGTGCTCTCCAGACTCTTCCCCTTAGTTTTTTAAGAGGTCTGTGAGGGGTAGGCTGACTTGGGCAAAGTTGGCAACAAAGGCATGGTAAAAATTTGTGAACCCCAAGAAGCTCTGGAGTTGTCTGAGGGTTCAAGGGGCCTCCCAGTCCACTACCGCCACCACTTTAGTGGGGTCCATCTCTAACCCACGGGGGAAATTTTGGTATCCCAAAAAGTTAATCTCAGTCTTGTGGAATTCACACTTGGACAACTTGTGAGGCTTCTGCCCTAAACAGTCAAAGATGAGACCTTTGTTGATGAAACAGAGTTCTTTATTTCTTTAATGCTGCATGACAGGTTCTCAAATGTTTGTTAGAGATACCGTATACAAAACAGTCAGGGTTAATATACCCTCCAGTACAGTTTGAAACCCCAATATTCAACCAATCACACAAAAGGAAAAAAGCACGGTTAAAGATCTTTAGCCGTTTTACTTCCCACAGGAAAGGTGAGGTGTTAAAGTTATAAATTTTCCCCTCTTCAATTAGGCGCCACAGATGTGCCCTGTATATCCATAACAAAGGCTGTCCCAAGGACTTCTCACAGCGATAAGAAGGTGCCGTGTCTCGGAGGGCGGGGGAGCGGAGGAATACAAGGGGGAAGAGGCCATTTGGTTTCGGGTGACATGTCAGCGCTCGAGGTCACCATTCTCCCAGATGAAACTGTTACATTGACCAGACCTTCGCAAAGCAATATATTTCCAGGCAATAAAGAGAAGGGAGGAAACCTGAGACAGCTTGGATAAAGATAGCAAGGGAGTTGAATGACATCTGCACAAACATACTACACAATGCATAAAGAATATATTGTTAGGATCAAGGATCCTGACACACTGCCACCTGCATAATACATCCTACCCCGGTTTATCAGGAAAACGTTTATGAAAAGCTTTAACTAATCTAGGAGCATGAACATTATCAGAAAAAACTCATTCATTCAGCTCAGGGCCGAAATCTACCCATTTGACTAAATAAAGCAAACGGCCCCTATGCATTTTTGAATCAAGGATTTCGGAGATCTCAAAGTGAGGGGCCCCCTCCTTCATCAGCGGAGGAGGAATCGGAGGAGTTGGGTGCCACGCATTCGGCCCAGGATTCTTCTTCAGCAGGCTGAAATGAAAAACAGGATGCACAGAGCTCAGTGATTTAGGCAGTTCGAGTTCAAATGACACATCAGAGATTTTGCGCAACACCTTGTAAGGTCCAACATATTTCCATCCCAATTTCCTACTGGGTTGAAGGCCATGAATGTTTTTTGTGGAAAGGTACACTGAGTCTCCAGGCTGAAGGTCCCAACCTTCAGCACATCCCCGGTCCGCATATTTTTTGTAGTCCTCTTTGGCTTTGTCCAGAGTCTTAGCAATCAGGGGCCACGATTTCTGCAGATCTGCCCACCATTGGGAGAATTCAAAGGAGGGGGTTTCAGCCGACGCATCGATAGTCGGTAAAGGCTTTCCTTTGAACCCCCGTACTGCCATGAAGGGTGACACCCCTGTGGATGAATGCACCACATTGTTGTAGCTATATTCAGCAAACGGCAGCAGCTCCACCCAGTTATCCTGATGATAGTTAGTATAACATCTCAAGAATTGTTCCAATATTTGATTGATTCATTCGGATTAGCCATCGGTTTCTGGGTGGTAACCCGAACTCATGGCCGGCTCAATGTCCATTAATTTCAAAAGCTCCCGCCAGAAGTTGGCAACGAATTGACTGCCACGGTCGGATACCACGCGCTTGGGAAAAGCATGTAATTTGATCACGTGGTTAAAGAACGCTTTTGCTAAACCCTTTGCTGTGGGCAGTTGCTTGAATGGGGCAAAGTGAGCTTGCTTGGAAAACATGTCGACTACCACCCAAATTACCGTTTTTCCTTTAGAGGGGGGTAGGTTAGTGATAAAGTCCATAGACACTGCTTCCCAGGGCCTGGAGGGGGTGGATAGTGGATGTAATAGACCTGGAGTCCCCCCCCCCCCCGTTTGCACATTAGACAAACTTGACAGGCAGTAACAAAATCGGAGACGTCTCTATGCATGCGTGGCCACCAAAACTGCCTCTGTATCAAATTAAGAGTCTTTAAGAATCCAAAGTGACCGGCCAGTTTGGAGGAATGACAAGCCACCAAAATGTCTTTTCTGCACACCTGAGGCACCACTAGTTTGGTTTCATGATACCAACACTTATTGGGGTGTAAGGAGCATTCCTCTATTCCCCCTAGCTCCTCTGCTTCCTCTGTGGAATAGTCACCCGCACATTTCTCGCTCCATGATTCAACAGGTGTTACTTTGCTTTGACTCCTGGTCGTGACTGCCCCCCCAACTGCTGCAGCGAGAACATGGAGTCGAACACTTCTTCTTTTTGACTCTCGTGTTGGGGTAACCTGGATAGGGCGTCGGCTAAGGAGTTGGCCTTCCCGGGGAAATGTTTCAGAACAAAATTGAATTTAGAGAAAAAATCGGCCCATCGCAATTGCTTAGCGTTGAGGGACCGCTGCGTGCGCAGTGCCTCTAAATTTTTATGATCGGTCCAAATTTCAAAAGGAGTCTGAGCCCCTTCAAGCCAATGCCTCCACGTTGTTAGGGCTAGGCAGATGGCCACTGCTTCTTTGTCCCAAACCGACCAATTTCTCTCTGTTTCATTAAACTTTTTGGAGATATAGGCCAGGGGATGCAATTTATTGTCCTCCCCCTTTTGGAGGATGCCCCCCCCATAGCCACATCCAAGGCATCTACATGAATTACAAACTCTTTGGTCTCATCAGGGTGGGCTAGGATTGGTTCTGAGGTAAACAGTTTTTTCAATGTCTCAAAGGCTCGTTGACACTCCCCAGACCACGCTATTTTCTCCCCGGGATTCCCTGCCTCTGGTCCCTTTTCTTTAGTTTTTAAAAGTTCCATTAAGGGTAGGGTGACGTTGGCAAAGTCTTTCAAGAAGGTGCGGTAGAAGTTGCAAAATCCCAGGAGGCTTTGTAACTGCTTCCTGGTTCAGGGTGCTTCCCATTGCACCACCGCCTCTACTTTAGCTGGGTCCAACTCTAGCCCCTTCTGAGAAATGCGGTACCCCCAAAAGTCTACGGTATCTCGATTGAACTCACACTTTGACAGTTTTTTAGCATACAATTGATTTTTTAACTACATGGTTAACACCTCTCTGACCAGTTTTACATGCGACTCCTTATCAGCAGAGTAAATCAAGATATCATCTAAGTAACATAACACCCCCTTAAACAAATGCTTGTGCAACACTTCATTGATCAGGCTCATAAAGACCCCAGGAGCGCCACTTAAGCCGAACGGTATCACCAGGTATTCAAACTGCCCCAAAGGTGTATTGAACGCGGTCTTATACTCGTCCCCCTCCCTAATGCGCACCCGAAAATAAGCATCCCGCAAATCCAACTTGGTAAACACTTTCCCCATAGTGGCTCCCGCCAACAAGTCTTTGATGAGGGGGAGGGGGTAAGCATTAGAGGCAGACACAGCATTCAACCCTCGGTAGTCAGTGCAAAGTCTCAAACCCCTGTCCTTCTTCTTTCGGAACAGCACTGGGGCAGCGAAAGGGGACTTGGCGGGACGTATAAAACCCCTTTCCAAGTTCTTGTCTAGAAACTTCCTTAATTCCTCTCGTTCAGCAGGGCTCATGGAATACAATTTTCCCTTAGGTAATTTTCCCCCCGGGAGTAGTTCAATAGCACAGTCCGACAAGCGGTGAGGTGGCAGCTCATCTGCTTCCGTTTCACTAAACACTTCAGTCAAGTCTTGGTACTCCCGTGGTACCTGGGAGGGGGTTGAAGTGAGTGCGGCCGCTCGTAGGGGGGCAGGGGGTCCGGGTCCCCACTCTGGATCCCACTTGTGCTGGATACACTTGTCATCCACCCACAAGATCTTTCCCTCACTCCACTTTACATAGGGGTCATGGGAGCTCAGCCACGGACTTCCTAACACCATGGGGAATTGGGTATTTGGGGTTATAACAAAAGCCCTCTGTTCCCAATGCTCCCCTGTCCCCACTCTTAACAGTTCAGTCTCTGCCACACACGCCTCTTTCATTTCAGAACTGTCCATTTGAGTGAACGTGAGTGGCTCCCTCAAGGGGGTGACTTTGGGGCCCAGTCCATCAACCACCAAAGGGCTTATTAAGTCTCTAGCACACCCTGAGTCAATCAAGGCATGGACCCGCACATGGTTCCCAGTGCCAGGGGCTATTACAGTCACTACCATGTAAAGTAAAGGGCCAGAGATGCTCACCGGAGATGGCGCGTCAGGGGAAGGGACCTGCAGTTTTGCGCCGTTTACTGCAGGTCGTTGGCGTTTCCCGACATCTGCACTTCGGTCAGCTCCAGCTCTCCCTGCTCACTGGTTGCCCCTTCCAGCTGTAATGCCCGGGGTTTGAACGAGGTCTTGCCACGACTCGGGGTGCTTCCGGCCACTGGGGTCGAGGTTTTGGGCACTTTTCCACTGCCCCAGGGACAAGCGGAGGCGAAATGGCCACTCTCCCCGCATCTCATGCAGAGCCCCTGCCGGAAACGGTTGTCACGGATCTCTTGGATACTCGGTTTTCCCTTCATCTTCTGGGTGGCTTTCGCTTGAGCTGTCGCAGAGGTCCCCAGTTTGATCAGCGTGAACCGCTCTTCCACGTCAGCTGCAGCTCTCATCCAAGATGCTAGGGATCCGGGTCGGCCCCCCCTTAAGATAGTCTCATAAATTTCAGGGTTCAGACCTACTCGATACTTCTCGATGAACAGGTCTTGGGACCAACCCTGCACTTTTGCCACGATGCGCCAGAACCGGTCAGTGTATTCCCGCACGGAGGACCTCCCCTGCACCAACTTCCGCAGTTGGTTTCGCACCTTCTCCTCCCCCAGGGGATCCTCATAGTGTTGCCGTAGGGCCCACATAAAATTGTTCACGGATCGCAACTCGGGCCCCGGGGGATTGTGCAGGCTGACATACCAGTCGCTGGCAGTGTCGCGGAGTTTGGAACCGATGTAACCTACGCGATCTCGCTCGGTGGGGTAGAGGTGGCCCCACGCATCCAGGAACCTCTCGATCTCAATAAGGAAAAATCGGAGCTTCTCGGGGTCACCGTCGAACGTAGCCGTCAGCGGGTTGTTCGGGGCCTGCCAGATCATCCATTCCATGGGGGCAGGGGCCGGTACTGGAGCAGGGACCGGAGCTGGGGCCGGGCCGGGAGCCTGTTGCAGGACACCCCCTGGGGGGACTCCCCCTGGGGGAGCCTGCTGCGGTGAAGCTCCCCCCGCCGGCACCCCTGCTCCCCCTCCCCCTCCGGGTGGTTGCCGGAGTACCTGAACCGCTGTCATCACGTCCCGGATCTGGTACTGCATCTCCATCATCACCTCTCTTAGTTCCATGGTTATTTGTAACTGCATGTCTCCCATCATCCGGTCCAGAGTGCGAATCGAATCTTCTCTGTACAGGTTGCCCCCATAAGGGGTGCCCCTCTCCTCGTCCAGTGGCGGGAGTCGCCAGTCGCCCCCGAGGTAATCCCTCTCGTCCTCCAGGAAGCTTGGACGGCCCACCTCTGAGCGGTCCCCAGGGACCGAGACGCGCAACCCCTTCTGATCATGGACCCATGAGTCGACTGTCCCATGTCCGAACGTGGCCCATGAGTACCTCGGGGTTCCAGAAGGGTGGGGGGTCAGCTGTGGGAGATAGAAAGCCCCTTGTGCAGTGGTTACCGGTTTCTCGGGCTCCCCACCGCTGCCTCCTGCTCCGGCTCCCTGATCCCCAGGGGTCACTGGTTCTTCTTGGGTTATGGGAATAGGAATAGTGCCGTCATCTGACATGGGCAGGAATGGTCAAGTCCTGAACACAGATCTCTAACAATCTGTGAGGCTTCTGCCCTAAACAGTCAAAGATCAAACCTTTGTTGATGAAACAGAGTTCTTTATTTCTTTAATGCTGCATGACAGGTTCTCAAATGTTTGTTAGAGATACCGTATACAAAACAGTCAGGGTTAATATACCCTCCAGTACAGTTTGAAACCCCGATATTCAACCAATCACACAAAAGGAAAAAAGCGCGGTTAAAGATCTTTAGCCGTTTTACTTCCCACAGGAAAGGTGAGGTGTTAAAGTTATAAATTTTCCCCTCTTGAATTAGGCGCCACAGATGTGCCCCGTATATCCATAACAAAGGCTGTCCCAAGGACTTCTCACAGCAATAAGAAGGTGCCATGTCTCGGAGGGCGGGGGAGTGGAGGAATACAAGGGGGAAGAGGCCATTTGGTTTCGGGTGACGTGTCAGCGCTCGAGGTCGCCATTCTCCTGGATGAAACTGTTACATTGACCAGACCTTCGCAAAGCAATATATTTCCAGGCAATAAAGAGAAGGGAGGAAACCTGAGACAGCTTGGATAAAGATAGCAAGGGAGTTGAATGACATCTGCACAAACATACTACACAATGCATAAAGAATATATTGTTAGGATCAAGGATCCTGACACAACTTAGCAAACAGTTTATGCAAATGAAGGGTGGCCAACACTTCCCATGCCAGTTTCACAGGAGATTCTTGATTGGGGGAGTATAAAAGAATATCATCCAGATATCAGAGGACCCCCTTGAATAAGTGCTTGTGCAAAACTTAATTTATTAAGTTCATGAAAACCACCAGAGCCCCTTGAAGGCTGAACAGCATCACCAAGTATTCGAACTGGCCCAGTGGAGTATTAAATGCAGTTTTGTACTCGTCCCCTTCTTGTATGTGCACCCTGAAATAAGCATCCCGGAGGTCTAGTTTGGAAAATATTTTTTTCCCTGAGCTGCCTCAGCCAACAGGTCTTTGATCAGGGGAAGGGAGTAGGCATTGGATGCTGACACCACATTCAAACCCCTATAGTCAGTGCACAGTCTTAGCCCCCCGTCCTTCTATTTTTGAAACAGCACTGGGGCTGCCAGTGGAGAGGTAGCAGGCCGTATGAAGCCTCGTGCCAAGTTCTTGTCTATGAACTTATGCAACTCCCCTTTTTCTGCAGGGCTCATAGAGTACAATTTCCCTTTCAGTAATTAGGGCCCGGTAATAACTCAGTGGTACAGACAGTGTTTCTATGGGAAGGAAGCTCGTCGGCCTCAGTTTCTTTGAAAACCTTGCTCAAGTCCTGGTATTCCAAAGGGATGGCCTCAAACTCCTCCATCACCATACAAGCCTTGGGGGAGGGTGACATGGGCATGGCTCCCCATTCAGATAGCCATCGGTGCTCTACACGCTGTGTCATTTCAAAGCACACCCTTTCCTTGCTCTGCACAATATAAGGGTCATGTGAACCCAGCCAGAGGCTTCCCAGAACTATGGGAAACTGGGCAGGGGGGCTGATCACAAACTCTCTCTTTTCCCAATGATCCCCCACTCGTCCCAATGATTAAAGGCTCAATCTGATATTCACAGGGTTCTTTCATCTCTGTCCATTTGGGTAATCCATAACAGCTCAGGCAGTCTCGACCCCCCAACCCCCAATCCTGTGACCACTATGGGACTGATAAGGTCTCTGAGGGTGCGGACCCAGACCTGTGTCCCCAAGTCTGGGTAAACTACGGAGACTATAACATAAAGGAGGGGGTGGGATCGCTCACTATTTGTGGTGCCGGTTGTTCATGGACCTGGTGGGTTGTGCCCTTTAGAGCAGGTCTTGCTTGTTTCCTGCTGGCTGAGTGCTTTCCACCCCGGCCACCCATTCCTGCCCTGGGGTCTTTGTACTGCCACCACAGGGCCCACATAAACTCTTCAGTGTCTCTGAGCTCTGGTCCCGGAATGTTGTGTAGGCTCACATACCAGTCGGCAGCACTTTCTCTCATCTTTGATCCAATGTAGCCGACTCACTCCTCCTCAGTAGGGAATAAATAGCCCCAATTTTGCAGGAACCTTCTGGCCTTGATCACGAAGAACTGGAGCTTATCAGAGTTCCCATCTATTGTAGCCTCTAGGAACTCTTTCCACATGGGTTGTTGGGGTGCCGTGGGTCCCAGGGCCAGAGGTCTCAGGGGTGGGCCAGAGGGTCCCAGTCCAGCTGGGACCCCCAGCAGCTGTTGTGCTGGCTGTGATGTGGTAGTCATAGGTACCTGTTCCTTCTCTCCCTTGATTACCTCTGCAATCACCCTAGGGAGGTCCATGAATATCTCCAGCAATTCCTTCTGCACTGTCTCCCGCAGAGCCTCGAACCTCTAGTCCACATGGGTCCATTGCCCCTTCTGATGGTCCCAGGACACTCGAGACCATCCTGTTTAGGCATTGACCATGATTCCTGGGGAGCAGTTGAAAACTTAGTGCAGGAGTACTGGCCTCATTTGGGTCTCTCGTAGACCCACCTACTGGTGGTGGGGATCACCACCTCTTCCTCGGTAGTCACCGGCAGCTCCACTGGAGCAGTAGTTTTGGATACTTTGCCCTCACCTTCCATTTTTGGGTGCAAGGCAGGATCCCAAGCAAGATTACTGACACTCTGTGAGAGTCCTACAGAGTCAGTCACAACAAGTATCCTTAAAGAAGGTGATCTTTATTGAGAAAGGTCTGCTTTGGTCATCTACATGTTCTGTGTCAGTAATGGTTAGAACAATCCCCAGGCAGGACAATTATACAAAATCTATTTATTTATTTATTTATTTATTTATTTATTTATTTATTTTCACATTTCTATCCCGCCTTTCCAGCGAACTGGCTCAAGGCGGCTCACAACATGACATACAACCAAAGTGGTTTACAATTTAAAAGCATAAATAAACAACATTATAAAATGACTCACATAGCAGTACTGGCAGCATCTACATGCTCCTGGAGAGCAGCGGCAACAGAAGGTTTGGCCTGTGGATCCAGGGCGATGTTGTCCTGCCACCTCCCCAGTGGCATCTCCTATTCAAAAGCCTGGCGGAAGAGCTTCATCTTGTAGGCCCTGCGGAACTGCAACAAATCCCACATGGCCCTGATGTCATCCGAGAGCTCATTCCACCAGTATGGGGCCGCCACCGAGAAAGCCCTAGCCCTGGTACAGACCAGCCGCACATCCCTCGGACCAGGAATAGTCAAGCGATGCTGAGTGCTTGACCTCAGTGCCCTCTGGGCATTGAGGTCAAAATTCAAAGAGGGTCTCAACAAGGAATGCAACCAATCACATTAATCAGGAAAAAGGCATCCTTAATACTGGCTACAAGTTCTCATAGAAAGAAGCAAGAAGATATATTGCTAGACACTAACAGGCTACCGAGGTCAGAGCCAGGCAGTGAGCAATAAGCAAGCTGTGAGAATCAAAACAGAACATTCCAAGGACCCTACATCACAGGGTGACTCATGCCACCTCCTGGGCAGGGCAGGGCAGCGTTAGCTGACCAGTGGACTCTCTGGCAGTGTACCCCACTGAGGTGTACATTGTTCCCCACTGAGGCGTACATTGCACCCCACTGAGGTCCTCCCCAGGCTCTGTCCCCAAATCTCCAGTAGTTTCCCAACCTTGCTCTGGAAACCCTACCCCTGCCCAACCCTGCTGGTGGCTGGAAGAGCCTGGCAACCCTATCACTGATGGTCCTTCTTTGTCCCCCTTCCCAACATCCTGGAAGCACTGCCTCACAGGAAACCTTCACCAGCACTGCATAATAGGCAGCGCACATTGCTCATTCATTGCCTGATAGGCAACACTATGAAACTCAAGAGTTACAAGAAATTTCAGTGGAGCCACAGGCCATTCTAACTTATTAAATGATAAAACTCAGTCTATCTCATTCTGCATTGTCTGTCTTTGCAATTGTTTTTCTACATGTTACTGTACATGCAGAGTACTGTATCTGCTCTCTTTTATTGTTATCTCCAGTTTGGGGCAAAACAGTTTCAGGGAAAATGGCTGTTATTGAATTTGCCCATCCTTCTGTTGTCTCAGAAGTTTTTTCACTACCAGTCAGGTCTGTTTAGAAAATAAAACCTTGATAGTGTAATAAAGAGAACCAAAAGAACATCTTTGTTTTTATCTTTTTGAATGTTGGCTGCTGTATATAGCAGTTACTTCAGCAATTGGGTGTGTTTCTTCAGTTTAAAACTGGGAATGATTTCCCAGTAAAATCTTAAATGAATGTCTATGTTTCAAGGTAACAATTAAGTACTGAAGTAGATAATTGGGAACAGACATGGAATTCCCAGTGCAACACTGAACTGGATTCCCCTTGGAGTTGCCCCCCCACTCAAAAAAAGAGTCTGAATAGTTTCTTTATTGCATGGTCAGGGATCTGGAAGGAAGTGAAAATATTTGAAATTACTGGATCCTCTTTCTACAATGTTTTTAATGGTTTTCCTATTTTGCAGTTATTTCATGTCATTTATTCATGTTTAAATATGGGATGTTTTGCTGTGTGCCAGTTTTTGAAAGATGTCAAATTATTGTGATGGTTTCTTGTTAACAACTGAAAGAAAACAAAAAAAAGGAAAATGGGAAAAGTTGAAAGGCAAAAAAGAAAATACTTATAAAGCACAGGTGAATCAAAATGGACTCCTTTTGTTGTTGGTTTTTCTATTGTTAACAATTCTAAGCTTTTTTGATTTAATGTATGATACACCCATACATTGGTGGGTGTATTATATAGTATTTAAAGACAATGGTATTAGTGGAACTCTTGAAGAAAATGGAGGTGGGATAGCTAACTGAGATAAGGAGTTTAAATTTTAATCAGCCTCTATGCTATGTGTGTGAGAGAGAGAAAGAGAAAGAAAGAGTGTGTGTGTGTGTGTGCATGCATGTGCGTGTTTTTTAGCCTTTTAAAGATGTATGTAAAAATAATGGAATCCCAAGCATAAAGCTATTTGGTTACAGATCTCCTGCAAAGCTGTAATTGGCATTCTCAATATATATCATACTGTAGGAGATATTCGAAGGGTTCAAGTGATTTTCTATTGATTATTGCTGGTTTACAGGAATTTAGGGGAGAAAAATCTTTGAGAATCTCCTGGGGAGCTGTCAACCTGTTAAACCACTAAAGAGCAAGTGATTAAATCTTTTTTAATTGACACGAGGTTTCTCCTAATTAGAAGCAACAGGTGTTTCTTGTAATTGGAAGAAGCTACTGTAATACTATCACATGAAGATTTATAGAACTTTTCTACTTCAAAGAGAGCTCAAAACTCCAACTGCAATTTTTAATTCTATATGGGAAAATCATATTGCTGTTCTTTCTTTTATGATTTAGCTATATTGATCTATTAGCAGGTTTGAGTAACCCTAAAGTGCTTTTAACATATCAGTATTGCGTAAGCAATACATGTATGCTAATTTTGGCTTTTTGCAAATTATTATTAAATACTTGACTTGCTTGAAAAAAAACCTTTCCTTAAGCAGACTGTTAATGCCAGAAGTAATGAGAATAACAGAAAAAGCACCATGATAACTGGTTGTCAAGTTTGATGGATGATTCTTCCTTTGCTTCAAAAAAAAAACCCTAGCAAATAATTGGTCAAGCTATTTTTACACCCTTAAAATTAGTCTGGCAAAAATCAAGCTCCTTAGAGGATGTCAGAATTAATAGGGCTAAATAAAGTTCAATTGTATTTCCTATATAAAAAAGGTCTAAAAGAGTAAATGACTTTGAATGTTTACCTATGCTGGTAGCAACACCTGCAACAGAAGTAAAATAGAAGACACCCAGAAGAATCACTTCTCCTGATTTATTATGGTTTTAGAATCCTATATAATGTTTTAAAAGCGGTATATGTATAAGATGTTTGTAAAAGCAGCAGCTTTAGCAGTTTTAAGCTCTGCTATAGAAAGTTATTGAGCTTAGGGCAAAATGACTGTTTACCTAAAGAGAAATCATTATACACTCAGAACTGACCAGGTGTATAGAGAACCCAGCCAAAAATAGAAGTCAATTGCAGGTCAGCAAAAGAAACTAATTGCTGCTTTGAAGTTTGTTAAGGAGGACGAAGCTACTAACGACCAGGTGATGTCACAGACATGGATCATGCACATTTGCTCATTAAAAAGTGCAGGTGGATCTTAAATCATGATGCTTGGCATCAATTAAAGGGTCAATTAAGACTACAGAATTTGTATTGTAGAATGGTGTCTCCTGCTGGTTAAAGTAAGCTAGTATGTTTAACATAAGAACATAATAACAAAAGAGAAGCCAATGCTGGATCAGGCCAGTGGCCCATCCAGTCCAACACTCTGTCACACAGTGGCCAAAAACACCAGGTGCCCTCAGAAGGTCCAACAGTGGGGGCAGGAAGCCCTCCTACTGTTGCCCCCCAAGCACCAAGAATACAGACCATCACTTGCCTCAGACTGAGAGTTCCTATCTATACTTTGTGGCTAATAGCCACTCATGGACCTCTGCTCCATATGTTTATCTAATTTCCTCTTGAAGCCATCCATGCTTGTAGCTGCCACCACCTCCTATGGCAGTGAATTCCACGTATTAATCACTCTTAGGGTGAAGAAGTACTTCCTTTTATCTCTTCTAACCCAACTGCTCGGCAATTTCATGGAGTGCCCATGAGTTCTTGTATTGTGAGAAAGGGAGAAAAGGACTTCCTTCTCTACCTGCTCTATCCCATGCATAATCTTATAAACCTCAATCATGTTACCCCTCAGCCATTGTTTCTCCAAGCTAAAGAGCCCCAAGCGCTTCAACCTTTCTTCACAGAAAAAGTGTTCCAACCCTTTTATCATTCTAGTTGCCCTTTTCCGCACTTTTCCCAATGCTATAATATTTTTTTTGAGCTGTGGTGACCAGAACTGTACACAGTTCTCCAAATGAGGTCACACCATCGATTTATATAGGGGCATTATGATACTGGTTGATTTGTTTTCAATTCCCTTCCTAATAACCCCCAGCATAGCACTGGCCTTTTTCATTGCAGTCACACACTGTCTTGACACTTTCATTGAGTTATCTACTATGATTCCAAGATCTGTCTCTTGGTATTAGGACACACCTCTGACAGCACAGCTCATTAGCATATTAAGCGGGGGGGCTGGGAAAGAAAGGCATTTTCAACATGTATGGGTTCCCTGCCTGCCCTTTTCAGGCTGGGACATGTCAGTTAGAGAAGGGAAGGCAGAGAGTGGCTTTTCCTTGTCAATTTCCCTCTCAGCTGACCAGCTGTGAGGGAAATTGACAAGGAAATCCCCAGGGGCTCCCCAGAGGGAAAGATGGCATTTTAACAAACCGCCTTTCCCACTTGTGTGTAATGTGGGGAGGGCAGTGTGCTCTGTAGCCACGCATGCCAGAGGTTTTGGTTGTAGGCGTGGTCAACTAAGGAGTCAGCCGGAACTCTGTTCCTGTGCATTCCTGCCCAAAAATAGCCCTGAATATAACAGTAAGACATATTATAAGCAGATGACCTGTAAGTGCAAGGCATTCCTGACACAGTACAAAGGATATATATTTTACTCTGTTCTATTTGAGTTCTAGCTCAGATGCTCTCAAGCCACAGTATTTTGAACAGTTATTTTTCACCTCCTTGCATGAGCTATTATAGCACAAAGCTTCCTGGGAAGGGCAAAGGGCAATTGATTTAAATTGTAGGGATTTCAGGTGCATGGAGTTAGAAAAAAAATCCTAAATTTAGAATGAATATCAGACTTCTAGAAGACTAGCCATGTGGCAGTAGCCCAAAGCATAAATAGGTCTTCTTATTTCTGTTAGTAAATAACAGTTTTTGTTTGATACACATGTGAACAAAAGGTCATTGTTCATGCAGAATATATATATATATATATATATATATATATATATATAAAATTTGTAATGTGAATGAGCATGCTGGCTGTACATTCATGTTACACACATTACACACTCAGTTGAAGCAAGAGTTGTTTCAATCCTTATGTGTGAAAATTCCCTTAGAGGAATGCTCATGACCAAATCTTGAAAGCCATTACTTAGCAGTTTCAGGCACTCTTCGAACAAAACACATTAAAAACACTGACAAAAAGATACGAAAGGATACAAGAGGAATACAAATGACTGCAAAAGATGTTAAAGGTGATGAGGCCCCTTCAAGAAGCATTAACTTAAGAAGCCAGCAGCTGAGATGGAATAAATAAATCTTCTCTCACATTTAAGAACCTCCATTGCAGTGTGAGAAATTGAGGTTTTGAATCCCTTTTCAGAAGCAGAGCTTATGGAATAGCTTAGGGCAAGCCATTGTCCTTCTGCCTAACCTACCTATGTAACCTGTGAAACAAAAGAGAAATCAGAATGATAAAAGGCTTTGTACACTTAACACCAACACCAGCAGGATAGAAGAATAATGATACAATAATAATTTGTCTATGTATTTCACATTTGTATGGCTTTGTCCCTCCAACTCATGACATACTTCAGGACTGCCTCATCTTATGCTCATGATATTATTGCAGTGCCAACTTAAAGCAGAGTTAGACCCACTTACATCAAAGTCAATAGGCTTAGAAGGATGTAACTCTGCTCAGGATGTTGGATAGTGTTGTGTAGGTTAGGTTGAAAGATCTACTGATTTTGACTAGGTGTAGTCCTAATCCATTCTCTGTGAGTCCGAGTCCAAAGTTGTATCTAGAGTCCAAGCATTTGGTCAAATGTGTGCATTATATTTGATCAAACACTTGGTCAGCCTCTGAATTGTACAGCTGAGCAGGCATTTAAACCCACATCTCCTCAGTCCAAGTCAGTGATTACCCTGCCATACCAGCTCTAATAAGCTATATGTTGGAATGTTTTTGTGCAATATGATGGCTACTGGGGAGAAGGAAGGTAAAGTGTAAGAAAAGAACAAGGGAGGAGCCAGCAAGGACTCGCAGGGAACATCTCATTTTCTCTTCCTCTATTTCATCTTTTCCATCCTTGAAAGCCCTCATAGTCTCTCCCATTCTCCTGCTTCCTTCTTTTCTTTCCGCCCACCAGTCAACCTACCTTTATATCTCCCTTGTCTTCATTTCCTCATTTCCCCCTCTACCACCTTCCCACACACTATTTCCTCTTTTCCTCCCCATGGCAATCTCTACATCCTCACCTATTTATGCTTCCTTCTTTTCTTCTCTTCTTATCACTTGCTCACTTGGGGGGGATCCTTGGTACTTTCTGGGATCATCTTCTATGTGCGCTTTGTGTGCATGGCATGGCACTTCTGGGTGATGTCATCACATTGCCAACATTGGGGGGCTGATGCTCTAGTTTTTGGGCAAAACTCTATGGTTTGTAGCCAATTTTACCATCAAGTTTTGCCTTAAAACTAGAGCATTGCCATGCAACACCAGTGACATTATGATGTCACTTCAGAGTAATGCCATTACATTGCTTTACGGGCCATTTGGGGGCAGGATTTCCCCCTGGTGGTGGTCTGGCATCCCTACAACCTACCTTTTATCTGCCACTGTTCAGCTATGTTTATTTTTATTAACTTCCTATATACCCCACCTTTCTTTCCATTGGTGAACCAAAGCAGCTTTCATCATTCTCCTCTCATCCATTTTAACCTCACAACAACCTATGAGATAGGTTGGGCTGAGAATGTGTGACTGGCCCAAGGTCATCAGAAGAGTGGGATTCAAGCCTGGGTCTCCCAGATCCTAGTCTGAAACTCTACTACACTGCAATCGTTTTTGTAGGGTGTGTGCTGTTGAACCATGCCCAGAAACCAGGCCTGGGTGAGTTATGCAAGTTGCCTGCAATGAGTCCTCAAAGGCCAAAACAGGCTTGGAAAGGCCCCTGCATTTTATGGGGGGGGGGGTGTGAACCCCTTAAAAGCTGGCAATACTTTTTAAATTGCCACTAAGGGCATTCATTTCTTATAGCTACATATATTGCTTCTATCATTTTGAAGGGTTTTAACCCCCCAAAGTATTTTTAATTCAGATTTTACTGCAAGTATGGGGCTTTTTTCAGGTTTCTAGAAAGATCTGTCTCATTTATTCATGGTCCAGTCTCTGGATTTAAGTACCCATAGATTTGGCTGTGTTGATATTTGGGTACATTGATAATATTAGGTCACTGATGCGATTGCACAGAATTGCTTTCCAAACTATAATGCTGAATACTTTACTTTTAGAACTCATGCCATATTTTTCTTCATTTGAAAGCTGCGAAATATTTCATGAAAGATTAGCCAGTCGTTTTTTTAAAATAATTGCTTACTGAGGAAGAGCATCATTATTAATATCCAAATATGACTGAAATACTAGTGAAGCATCTGACTGTGCATGGATTTGGACAAAGTAACTATGTCATAATCTATTGGGAACTGACTATACAGAGGGCAATGCCATTTTCCTAATTCTTGCCAACTGAATTCTGTTGGCAGACATGTAGCCTCTGATGTGAACTCTTTGCACAGGCCCACTGCCATTTGCCTTCAAATATTTGAAAACAATCCAAACAGATGGAGTGGGAACAGTGTTTCCTCTCCACTGCTCATTCCTGGAATTCGCTGCTTTTCATTCCATATAAGGAGAATTAAGAGAGTTTCTGATTCACTCTGGCTATCAAAGTTCATAACTGGCCAGTGACAAAAACAATATAAAACATTGCAGGAATAGTTTCCTTGTGTAGCCTCTTCTAACAAATTTTGTTGAATTAATGAAGGGCTAGGAACAGTCCATAGAAGAAGATAATTGAGACATATTCATTATGGATGGAGTGGCAGTTCTGGTGTCAATGAAAATTCAACTTAAGAACATTTCTGAAACTGAAGGAAAACAAGGATCAATTCAGCAACAGAAACAGTAAGTCCAAATGTACCAGGAACCTTTGAAAGGGTGCATTAAAGGGGCAGATGGAATAAAGACATGGTGTTGAATCCAAGAGATCTGTTCTACTAATGAAGGAACCTTCATCCAGTGGAAGAAGTATGTTCTGTGTGTGGCTCCTTGAACTTAAGGAAGGCTCCATACTCTGAGGGAGGACTCCACTGTTAAAGGAACAGACCATTTGAATCCTTACCCAGTGTTTTTTCCAAAATTATCTGCATTACAAAAAAAAATATGATTGTGTAGAAATGCACAATTCGCTAAGCTACTGTAATTTCACAGCATAGCTATGATCAAATCTTATCTACTTTTCTTTAATTATATTGTTAAAAGCCACATGGACTCAATATAGGTTTGCAAAAAACTTCACCATACAGATGGTAACATTGCAATGAAAATCTGAAATAAGCCAACTAACAGATTCAGTTGTCATACTAGACTCCAGAATTAGAGAAAATAAAGGCAAAATAAACTTTTCCTAGCTTCAGCTCTCAATGGGCAGTCAAATACAATATGTACTATGGTCTCTATCCATCCCACAGGGCATGAGCAAATTCTTTCAGAACAGGGAATCCTTGAATAACATCCAGTTAACACAGCTGATGGTAGGGTCAATCTGGGCCATCATAAAAGCTTGTTGTAACTTGGGGACCATCAGTCTGTATCTGTCAGAATCTGCTGACAGATTCAGACAATTCAGACAAAGTATTTTCTATTGCTTGCTATGATTTCTGTCTTACTGCTATGCTTCTTTAACAATAAGTGCTTGTTTAACACCTGCCATGTAAACCCTCACTTTGGCCAGTTTGTATGTAGTCTATATGACCCCAGGTTTATGGCCCTGACCAGGCCTGGTTTTTGTAACTGTCAGGGCGGGAGGATGACAACTTCAAAGTATGGGAACAATGGGCCTCTCACACTCCTGCCTCCGCATTCCATTCATCCCGGCTGGGACTACAAGGGAGGACAAGTCTCATCTCTTATCAACGTGCGAAAGCCTCGAGGCCAACGATTGTTATGTGAACTGGTAACATCTAAGGGGTCTGGTTTGGGAAGGGAAATTTACAACTTAACACCTCACTTTCTTTCCTGTGGGAAGCAAACGGCCAGAGACCCTTTTTGCCCGCCGTTTTTCCCGTTTAGTGATTGGCTACCTATGGGTAATTCAAACTGTCTTGAAAGGTATAATAGACCTGCTTCTGTCATATGTGTTATCTCTGACAATAATCCGAGAAGCTGTACCAATGTAGAGATTGGAAATAAAGAACTGTGTTTCATCAACAAAGATCTGATCCTTGACTACTTTGAGTAGAAATCTCACAGATTGTCAGAGATCTGTGACTGGGACTTGGCCGTTCCTGACCATGTCGGACGATGGTACTCTTCCCATCCCTACTACTCCCAAAGACACGCCGACCACCCCTGGGGATCAGGGGGCCGGTGGTGGAGGCGGCGGAGGGGAGCCCGAAGTGCCAGCGACCACGATTCAAGGGGCTCACTACATCCTGCACCCACCTCCTCTTCAGAGCGTGACCCCGAGGTACTCATGGAGCAATTTCGGTCGCGGGACCGTAGACTCCTGGGTGCACGATCGGAAAGGGGCACGTGTTTCATTCCAGGGGGATCACCTCGACCGCGGGAAGCCGAGTTTCCTGGGAGACGAACGCGAGACGACCTACGGAGGAGATTCACGTCTCCCGTCCCTGGAAGGAGAGAGGACTGGGCCGTACGGGCCCGATCCCTACAGAGAAGACCAGACTCAAGCCCTCGACCGGATGATGGGAGATTTGCGGTTCCAGCTTACTACCGAGTTGCGAGAGCTGGCCCTCGATCTCCAGTATCAGTTCCGGGACGCCCTCACGGCTATGCAAGCGGCTCAGCCAGCACCCGCCGGGGGGCATCTCCCGCAGTCGGAGTCCAGCAGCCGGTGGTGCCTCCCGGAGGAGTCCCCGCTCAGGTGTTGCCGCAAGTGCCGCCGCAAGTGCCGCTGCAAGTGCCGCCGCAAGTGCCACCGCAAGTGCCGCCGCAGGTCCCCCCGGCCGTTCCCCGACAGGTGCCCGCACCCATACCTGCGCCGGCTTTAGTGCCAGCAGGGCCAGTGGTTCGCCCGGCCCCCGCCGATCTGTTGACGGCTACTTTCAATGGGGACCCCGAGAAGTTGCGGTTCTTCCTGCTGGAGATCGAGCAGTTCCTAGACACCTGGGGACATCTCTACCCCCATTCAAGGGGGTGTTATGTTACTTAGATGATATCTTGATCTATTCTGCGGATAAGAAAGAACACGTGAAATTGGTCCGAGAAGTGCTCTCAACCCTGTTGAAAAATCAGTTATACGCCAAGTTGTCTAAATGTGAGTTCCATCGAGATTCAGTAGATTTCCTAGGGTACCGCATTTCACAGAAGGGGCTAGAGATGGACCCTGCCAAGGTAGAGGCAGTGGTCCAGTGGGAAGCCCCCCGAACGAGAAAACAACTCCAAAGTCTGTTAGGATTTTGTAACTTTTACCACACCTTCATAAAGGACTTTGCCACAGTTACCCTCCCATTGACTGAGTTGCTAAAAACCAAAGGGAGAGGCCCGGAAGTGGGGAAACCCGGGGAGAAAATTGCCTGGACTGAAGAATGCCAGAAGGCGTTCAATGCTCTTAAGACTCTTTTCACCTCAGAGCCCATTTTGGCTCACCCTGATGAGACCAAAGAATTTGTAGTCCATGTAGACGCTTCAGATGTGGCAATGGGGGGGGGGCATCCTACAGCAAGGGCCAGATGGAAAGCTGCACCCTCTCGCTTACATTTCAAAAAATTTTAATGAAACAGAAAGAAATTGGTCGGTTTGGGATAAAGAAGCTGCAGCCATCCGACTAGCCCTCACTACCTGGTGGCATTGGTTGGAGGGAGCGCAAACCCCTTTCGAGATTTGGATGGATCACAAAAACCTAGAGGCGCTGCACACCCAGAGATCCCTAAATGCGAAACAGCTCCGCTGGGCAGATTTTTTCTCAAAATTCAATTTCGTGCTCAAACACTTCCCTGGGAGGGCCAACTCATTAGCAGACGCACTCTCCCGCTTGCCCCAGCACGAGAGTTTAAAAGAGGAGGTGTTTGACTCTATGTTCTCTCCTCAGCAACTGGGAGGTGTGGTGACCACCAGGAGTCAAAGTAAGCGACGACAGTAGAGCCGGAAAAGAGCGACTGGGGGGGATTATTCCCCCGAGGAAATTGAAGAGTTAGAGGTGTTAGCGGACTGCTCCCTCTGGGAGAACAAATGCTGGTACCATTGGAGAACAAATGCTGGTACCCTTAGGTTAAATTGGTGGTACCCTGAAGCAAAAGAAAAGACATATTGCTAACCTGCCATTCCTCTAAATTAGCAGGGCATTTTGGATTTCTAAAAATGCTTAACTTAATTCAAAGGCAGTTCTGGTGGCCACGCATGCGCAGGGATGTTTCGGACTTTGTTTCTGCTTGCCAGACCTGCTTGATGTGCAAAAGAAGGGGGGGAAGTCCCGGGACTGTTACACCCGCTGCCCACCCCCTCTCGCCCTTGGGAGGCGATAGCTATGGACTTTATCACCAACCTGCCACCCTCAAAGGGAAAGACTGTAATTTGGGTGGTGGTAGACATGTTTTCTAAACAGGCTCACTTCACTCCCTTCAAGCAGCTGCCTACGGCAAAGAGAATGGCCAAAGCTTTCTTCAACCACGTGATCAAGCTGCACGCTTTCCCCAAACGTGTGGTATCTGATAGGGGCAGTCAGTTCGTTGCCAACTTCTGGCGGGAGCTTCTGAAGATTATGGACATTGAGCCCGCCCTAAGTTCGGGTTACCATCCAGAGACCGATGGGCAATCCGAGCGAACTAATCAAATCTTGGAGCAGTTCCTAAGGTGTTATACTAACTATCACCAGGACAACTGGGTGGATTTGCTACCATTCGCTGAATATAGTTATAACAATGCAGTGCATTCCTCTACTGGCGTTTCTCCGTTCATGGCTGTGGGAGGCTTTGAAGGAAAACCACTGCCCACAATTGAAAACGCAGCAAACACTCCTCCCACAGACTTTAAGCGATGGTGGGCAACCCTGCAAGAGTCGTGGCCCCTAATAGCAAAAACACTGGACCAGGCAAAAGAGGACTACAAGAAATATGCAGACCGGGGTCGAGCTGAGGGCTGGGACCTTCAGCCTGGGGACTCTGTTTACCTATCCACAAAGAATATACATGGGTTGCAACCCAGTAGGAAATTAGGGTGGAAATTTGTGGGCCCTTACAAGGTGTTGCGTAAGATCTCTGATGTGTCTTTTGAACTGGAATTGCCCAAATCACTGAGTTCTGTGCACCCTGTTTTTCATTTCAGCTTACTGAAGAAGAATCCTGGGCCGAATGCATGGCATCCAGTTCCTCCATCTCCTCCTCCACTGATGAAGGGGGAGGCACCCCATTTTGAAATATCAGAAATTCTTGATTCTAAACTACGTAGGGGCCACTTATATTATCTAGTTAGATGGCTTGACTTTGGCCCAGAGCAAAACGAGTGGGTTCGTTCTGAACATGTGCATGCTCCTAAGTTAGTTAAAGCTTTTCATAAAAGATTCCCGGACAAGCCCGGGTAGATTTATTTTCGGGGTGCCAGTGTGTCAGAATCTTTGTCTGTGATTCAGACAAAGTATTTTCTATTGCTTGCTATGATTTCTGTCTTACTGCTATGCTTCTTTAACAATAAGTGCTTGTTTAACACCTGCCATGTAAACCCTCACTTTGGCCAGTTTGTATGTAGTCTATATGACCCCAGGTTTATGGCCCTGACCAGGCCTGGTTTTTGTAACTGTCAGGGCGGGAGGATGACAACTTCAAAGTATGGGAACAATGGGCTTCTCACACTCCTGCCTCCGCATTCCATTCATCCCGGCTGGGACTACAAGGGAGGACAAGTCCCATCTCTTATCAACGTGCGAAAGCCTCGAGGCCAACGATTGTTATGTGAACTGGTAACATCTAAGGGGTCTGGTTTGGGAAGGGAAATTTACAACTTAACACCTCACTTTCTTTCCTGTGGGAAGCAAACGGCCAGAGATCCTTTTTGCCCGCCGTTTTTCCCATTTAGTGATTGGCTACCTATGGGTAATTCAAACTGTCTTGAAAGGTATAATAGACCTGCTTCTGTCATATGTGTTATCTCTGATAATAATCCGAGAAGCTGTACCAATGTAGAGATTGGAAATAAAGAACTGTGTTTCATCAACAAAGATCTGATCCTTGACTACTTTGAGCAGAAATCTCACAGAATCAATATTTCGGTATTTTATGCTGAAAAGGTAGTCCTAGTGCAATAGGAGAACAAACTCATCGGCATGAAAACATGTACTGTTATAGTCCATTTTTAAAATATGATCCTTGATTATTGGATATTTAGCAGAGTGAATAAAATGCAGTGGAATAATTCATCCAGACACGTGGGTGTTTAGCTTCTAAGAAAAAGTTTACTAGAAAACATAGAGAAAGGGTTACATGGAAAGGAAAAACAACACCCTAATTAACTTATCTTTTTAGTTTGTTCAAATCTTGTACTCTACTCTCTCTCTCTCTCTCTCTCTCTCTGTGTGTATGTGTGTGTGTGTGAGAGAGAGAGAGACCCTAAGAACAAAGGAGTAGAAGTTTCCCCCCAAGGGCTCCACTCTTTGTGTACGTGCAGAATAGCATGTACTATCTCCAATATTTTGATTAGCCAACAGTCAAGGTCACCACATTAAGAATGAGACCTCCCCCTTGTTGACCAGAAGATTCTCTCGACACCTAATTCGTTTTATGCTAAACTTGTTAACAGAAACATCAGTGTAACCCTTTCATCACTGAAGGGTCATAGATCCAGAGGAGTTAGTCATGTTAGTCTGTTGCTGCAAAATAGTAAAAAGCCCAGTAGCACCTTTAAGACTAACAAACTTTATTGTAGCATAAGCTTTTGAGAAACACAGCTCTTTTTGTCAGATGCATGGAGGGTATGAAGAAACTGACCATATATATATATATATATATATAGGAGATAAGGGGAGGGGAGAGATGATGCAGAAAGTGCCATGTAAATGCAAAACAGTTGCAAAAGTCATGAAAAAGGTTGAATGTGCAATCCAGGCTGGGTGTAACCCCTTCCTTCTATTGATGAATCTGAATGGAATACCTGAAAGGCAGTTACTTCTGGTAATGAGATAACCATCCAAAATCTCTATTCAATCCAAGTCTGACTGAGTCAAATTTACTTGTGAATTCCAATTCAGCTGCTTCCTGTTGGATTTTGGTTTTGAAATGTTTCTGTTGAACTATGATGACCTTTAAGTCCTTGATGGAATGTCATAAGAAGAACATAAAAGAAGCCAATGTTGGATCAGGCCAGTGGCCCATCCAGTCCAACAACCTGTCACACAGTGGCCAAATCCCTATTTATATAAATGTTGAACTCAATAACATTATGATCACTGTTCCCAAGTGGTGCAATCACATTTACATCCCTTACAAGGTCTTGGGTGATACTTAGAACCAAATCCAGGATTGCCTCTCCCCTGGTAGGTTCCGTGACCATCTGCTCCATAGCACAGTCATTGAATGTTGTGGTAGACTGAAGCGTTCTACTGGTTTCTGGATATTGCCATTTTAGATGTCAGATTTGTGTCCATTTATTCTTTTGCGTAGAGGTTGGCTGGTTTGTCCAATGTACAGAGCAGAGGGGCATTGTTGGCACATGAGAGATGGTCTCCACTTGTCCCGGAAAGGAACCAGGCTGCTAGCGCTTAAAATCAAAAAGGTGGCAGAGCAGTTTTTAAACTGAATATTGGGGGAAAGCTGACAGGAGATGAAAAATCTCTGGTTCGGGATGGTTCATCTCAAAGATATGAAGGGGTAGCTGTTATTTTCCTACAAGGAAAGGGATTAGAATTGTTCTCTGATAATGTGGCAAATGATAGGGACTGCCTGGCAAGGTCTCGGGGCAGCAAGAGGAAGGTTGTGGGCTTAACATGTATGGGAAACTATAGATGTTTATATATTAATGCTAGAAGTGTCTGAGGTAAAATTGGGGAGTTGGAATGCTTGGTGTTGGGGGAAAACATAGACATTGTGGGTATTTCAGAAACTTGGTGGGATAAGGAAAATCAGTGGGATATGGTGATTCCTGGTTATAAATTATATCAGAAGGATAAGGGGGAGAAAGTTGGAGGTGGGGTGGCTCTTTATGTCAGAGCGGGTATACAGTCCAGTAAGATTGAGAAAGTATGAAAATTGGATTCGCTTCTGGAAATGCTGTGGGTTGAATTAGTGGGCTCAAAAGGAAGCTTAACACTGGGAGTTTGTTATTGCCCACCAAATCAAAAGATAGAGGAGGATTATAAAATGATGAATGAATTCAAGATAGCGGCTAGACAAAATAACTGTGTTGTAATAGGTTACTTTAACTACCCACACATTGATTGGGTCAATATGTGTTCAAGTCAGGAAAAAGAGATTGAGTTTCTAGACTCTCTCAATGACTGTGCTATGGAGCAGATGGTTACAGAACCAACCAGGGGAGAGGCGATCCTGGATTTGGTCCTAAGTAACGCCCAAGACCTGGTGAGAGATGTTAAAGTGATTGCACCACTTGGGAACAGTGACCATAATGTTACTGAGTTCAACATTTGTGTAAATAGGGAGTTGCCCAAAAAGACTGACACAATCACTTTTAACTTTAAAAGGGGTAACTTTTCTGATATAAGGGGATATGTGAGGAGAAAACTGAAAGGAAAAGTAGAAGGGTTCAAAACCATGGGGGAAGCTTGGAGACTATTTAAAATTACAATACTAGAGGCTCAGAGAAAATATATACCTCGGGTTAGGAAAGGCACAAATAAGTATAAAAAAAAGCCTGCATGGTTAACAAACAAAAAAAAATGGAAGCTGTAAAAGGTAAGAAGGATTCCTTTAAGTGGTGGAAAGCTAGTCTCAGTGAAGCTGATAAAAGGGAACCCAGGCTGTGGCAAATAAAATGCAAGTCTGTGATCAGGCAGGCAAAAAGGGAATATGAGGAGCATATCACAAAAAACATAAAGACCAACAATAAAACTTTCTTCAAATACTTTAGAAGTAGGAAACCAGCCAAGGAAGCAGTGGGGCCCTTGGATGACCATGGGATAAAAGGTGTAGTGAAGGATGATAGGAAAATAGCTGAGAAGCTAAATGTATTTTTTGCCTCTGTCTTCACTGTGGAAGATGAGAAGTGCCTGCCCACTCCAGAACCGCTGATTTCGGGAGGGGGGTTGAAAGACCTGAGTCAGATTGAGGTGACAAGAGAGGAGGTCCTATGTCTGATAGACAACTTAAAAACAAATAAATCACTGGGTCTGGATGGCATACATCCGAGAGTTCTGAAAGAACTTAAATGTGAACTTGTGGATCTCCTGACAAAAATGTAATCTTTCCTTAAAATCTGCCTCCATTCCTGAGGACTGAAAGGTAGCGAGTGTCACTCCTATCTTTAAAAAGGGTTCCAGAGGAGATCCGGGAAATTACAAGTCATTCAGTCTGACATCGATACCGGGTAAATTGGTGGAAACGGTTATTATGGGAAAAATTAGAAGGCACATTGATGAACAAAATCTATTGAGGAAGACACAGCATGGGTTCTGTAAGGGAAGAACTTGTCTCACTAACCTGTTAGTGTTCTTTGGGGGAGTGAACAAAGATATGGAAAAGGGGGACCCAATAGATGTTGTTTACCTTGACTTCTGGAAAGCTTTTGATAAAGTTCCTCCTCAAAGGCTCCTAAGTAAGCTCAATAGTCATGGGATAAAAGGACAAGTCCTTTTGTGGATCAAAAACCGGGTAATTAAAAGGAAACAGAGATTCAGTATAAATGGGCAATTTTCTCAGTGGAGGGAGGTAAGCAGTGGGGTCCCACAAGGATCAGTACTCGGCCCAATGCTTTTTAACTTGTTTATTAATGATTTGGAGTTCGGAGTAAGCAGTGAAGTGGCTAAATTTGCAGATGACACAAAGTTGTTGAGGGTGGTGAGAACCAGGGAGGATTGTGAGGCACTCCAAAGGGATCTGTCAAGGATGGGCGAGTGGGCATCAACGTGGTAAATGGGGTTTAATGTGGCCAAGTGCAAAGTGATGCACATTGGGGCCAAAAATCCTAACTATAAATACACACTGATGGTGTCCGAAATGATGAAGACTGACCAAGAGAGAGGTCTTGGAGTCATAGTAGATAACTCAATGAAAATGTCAAGACAGTTTGTGACTGCAATGAAAAAGGCCAATGCTATGCTGGGGGTTATTAGGAAGGGAATAGATAACAAATCAGCCAGTATCATAATGCCCCTGTATAAATCGATGGTGCAACCTCATTTGGAGTACTGTGTACAGTTCTGATCACCACACCTCAAGGAAGATATTATAGCATTGGAAAAAGTGCAGAAAAGGGAAACTAGAATAATAAAAGGGTTGGAACACTTTTCCTGTGACGAAAGGTTGAAGCGCTTGGGGCTCTTTAGCTTGGAGAAACGATGGCTGAGGGGTGACATGATCGAGGTTTATAAGATTATGCATGGGATAGAACAGGTAAAGAAAGAAATCCTTTTCCCCCTTTCTCACAATACAAGAACTCGTGGGCACTCCATGAAATTGCTGAGCAGTCAGGTTAGAACAGATAAAAGGAAGTACTTCTTCACCCAAAGAATGATTAATGCGGGGAATTCACTGCCACAGGAGGTGGTGGCAGCTACAAGCATGGACAGCTTCAAGAGGGAATTAGATAAACATATGGAGTAGAAGTCCATGAGTGGCTATTAGCCACAAAGTATAGATAGGAACTCTCAGTCTGGGGCAAGTGATGCTCTAAAATCTTGGTGTTTGGGGTGGGGCAACAGTGGGAGGGCTTCTTGCCCCCACTTCTGGACCTTCTGAGGGCACCTGGTGTTTTTGGCCACTGTGTGACAGAGTGTTGGACTGGATGGGCCATTGGCCTGATCGAACATTGACTTTTCTTATGTTCTTATGTTCTTATATACAGGGGTCCATTGGGGCCAGAGCGAGGTAGAGCGAAGCTCCGCCAGCTCAGGAGTGGCCACTAGGGCAGCCACGGGCCGAATCAGATTCTCTAATCTGATTCAGCCCGCTGCCGAATTGCTGCCGAAATTCGGCAGCAATTTTAAAAGCCACTGGAGGGGAGGGGGTTTGAGGGAGAGGCTCCAAACTTGCAGGGTAGCTGCTGGGGCCTATTCTCGAAATACCCACCAAGTTTCAAGAAGATTGGACCAGGGGGTCCAATTCTACAGGCCCCCAAACAGGTTGCCTCCATTCCCTCCATTGTTCTCTATGGGAGGAAAAAAGTTAACATTTTTTCCCTTTCTGACACACTTCTGGTGATATCAGGGGATGTGGCATATGTTAATGGGGTATGCTAATGAGTTATGCTAATGAGCTCCTGCACCTCTTTTTCTACGAAAGGACCCTTGCTTATATATCATGTTGGAAGGGATTACATTAGCAAAAGCCAATAATTATTTTATAAAGCACATTAGTAAGTGAACTGGCAATCATGTTCACTGGCAAATTCAAAGTAGACAACATAGAATCCATGAGATTTCCCATGATTATGTAAATGAACCTTTATGAATAAGAGGCAACAATCTAGAACACATTTCAGATTTATGTATCCTGACATGATATTTTAAGGCAACTAATCCATGCCCTTGCCTGAAAAGTGTTTTGGCCCTGCTGTGCTCATAGGACAATTCCAGCAACACATTTGCCACCACAGCCGGAATAACGAGACAGACAACAGTTTGGAATTAAACAAGGGCCACTTTATTAACTATCTAACAGAAGATTGCAGCAATGGGCAAAACTAAGCAAGCACAGGAACAGGCAAGGCAGGCGTCACTCCCTGACACAACCTCCTTGCCCTTGATATGGGCAGGACAGCTAGCTCCGGTCTTGAGCCAGCCAAATTCTGGCTCATAACCAGCTGCCCAGCATACTGGTAGCCCCCCCCCCCCAGGAGCACCTACCCCTGAGACTGCACAGAACTTCAGGGAGGAGCCTAGCCTGAGAGGTTCCCAGAGGCGATCACCATTCACCACCCCGGACTGCATGGCCCTAGGGCAGTTCCTGATGACCTCCTGTTCCCAAACGGGATATGCCGCAAGGCGCTCACCAGTTCCATTTTCTTGCTTGCACAAACCTGCCAAGTGACCGATCTATTTAACACTCATTTAACACTATTTAACCTATGCCCTTATCCCAGTACTCCCAGTGTAAGGTAGGCAAAAACACCCCCACCAAAGTAGCCAATCCTGGTAAAGGTGAAAAATTCCTACCTGGCCCCAATGGCGACCAGCAAGAGACTACACTGAGAACAGGGCGGGTGGGTGGGCGAGCACTCGGAGCAACTGCAAGGAGTGGGGCGGGGCGTAGCCTCAAAAGGCAGCTATCCCCGCCCCCGGCAGCTCCGTGCCATGCCAGGGCGCAGCTGTTGCTGCCCCACATCCCGGTGCGGCGGCAAAGTGGCCCCCCAGGTGCCATTGGCATTGCCAGGCACTAGGGAGCCCTGTTGGTAGCACAAGTAATTGCATGTAGAAAATGTAGCAATGGCCTATCAAGTTTATCTGTTATCCCCACATTCCCTTCAATCCAAATAGGTGTGCGACACAGCAACTATTTTTGCTGCATAGGCCACAATAGCTGCTGGAATATACTGTCCACCATTCCTACAGAAAAATCAGTGACTTAGTGTCTGTGTGCAAGAAAAGCCCCCCCTCCCTGTACTTGTGAAAGAGAACTGTTATTATCCAGTAGAGGTTGTAAGTCTTTGATGATGTGTTGAACTGCTTTGAGTTGAGAACTGTATGTGACCCCTAGTGGCATTCTGTTATTGTTTCATTTGGGTCTGTCTTGAAACAGGCTGTCTCTGGGTATCATTCTGGCTTTGTTGATCTGTTTCTTGACTTCATCAGGCTGATACTTTAGTTCCAAAAAGGGCTGTTGTAGATCCCTCAAGTGAGAATCTCTGTCTGTAGGACTGGAGCAGATGGAGCTGTAGCGTAGAGCCTGGTTGTATACAATGGATTGTTTTGTATGTTTATGATGATGGCTGGAAGCATGTAGGCATGTTTTCCAGTCAGTAGGTTTCTGGTATAGGGTGGTGTCTGCATCCACTGTGTATTTTTACAGGAGTATCCAGAAAATGTATTTCTTGCATAGATTGGTCGGTTGTCAGGTTGATGGTGGGGTGAAACTTTTTGAATGCCTGATGGAATATGTCCAGGGCTTCTTTACCATGTGTCCAGATAATAAAAATGTCATCTATGAATCATAGGTATGAGAGAAGTAGGTGGGAGTTTAGGAAGCATTGCTCCAAGTTGGCCATAAAGATGTTAGTGTACTGTGAGGCCATGCAGCTGCCCATGGCTGTCCCATTGATCTGTAGGAAAAAGTTGTCACCACACTTTAAGTGGTTATGGATGAAAACAAAATGGTGGCAAAGTCAGCTGTTGTCAGTAATCATATTCCTTATGGCTTGCAATCCATCTTTGTGTGGGATGTTGGTGTACAGAGATCCATGGCTGCTAAAATACTATCCTCTGGAAAGTTGTCCAAAGGTTTTATTTTCCTCGGAAAGTCTGTGGTGTCACACACATAGCTAGAAATATTGATGGCATAGGGTCTTAGAACAGAGTCCATGTATCCAGATACCCTCATGGTGATAGTGCCTATGCCTGAGACAATGGGGCATCCTGGGTTGCTGGGTTTGTGTATTTAGGGTAGAAGAGAAAAGGATGAGGTTCCTGTGGTGTATCTGGAAGGATTTGTTCCTGAATGTGCCGGGGTAATTCCTTTATAATCTTATTTAGCTCTTTTTAAAAATTCCTGTGTGGGGTCTGAGTCCAATTGTTTGTAAAAAGCAGTATTTGAGAGTTGGCTTTGAGCCTCCTGGATGTAGTCGGATCCATTCATGATGACAACGGCTCCACTTCTGTCTGACTCTTTAATTGTAATATCTGAATTGTTCCTGAGTGTCTATAGCCTTCCTTTCATCATGGCTGAGATTCTGCTGTATGTGATGTTGTTTGTTGATCACATCAGTTTGGACCCTACAGAGAAAGCATTTTCTGTAGAGATCCAGTGTGGCATTGTGACCATCAGGAGGGGTCCATGTGGAGTCTCTCTTTTTTTGTAGCATTGTTTTGATGGAATGTGGTGGTTAGAATCTTTTTCAGTGGTGGGATGGAGGGATAGCAGCTGTTCTCCAGTAGATTGTGTGATGGTATGGTGTGAAGATGCTGCCTGTTCTTCCTTGTTCTGTTCTTGCATATGTTGGAAGTACTCCTTCAGGCACAGACAGTGGGAAAAGTCTTTCAGGTCCCTGCAGAATTGAATCATCTGTGTGGATTAGTGGGGCAGAATGAAAGTCTATGTGAAAGAACTGGTTCCTCTGCTGTACCGAGTCTGTGTTGTGACAGCTTGACAATATTGTTAAAGGAATTCTTGTCATTAAGATTAGCAGCCTGTAGGTTAGAGCATTTGTTGTTGTTGTTGCTTCAACAACTCCAATCAAAAATGGTAGATGGCTTTTTCTTGTGGAAGTTTCTTGTGGAAGTTTTGCCAAGCAGGTTGATCCTTGTAGAAATGTCCGTTTCAGAGACTTTGCCACCAAACAAGTTGCACAGTCTGCGAAGTTAATTTCCTCGATCCCCAGAGAAGAGACACCTATTCCCCAGGGCAGTGGTTGGCCCATTAAAATGACCTTGTTGTCAAACACAGCATCACTTGTAGTTCGCCCCCTCTTTGCACCTGCAGATTGGGCTAGCCCAGCCTGGGCTTTCACTAAAGGCATCAAATCCCCTTTCCCTTTGAGGACTAAAGGGCAGTAGCTAGACTTGTCCCACTGAATCACCATATGAAGTATTCCTGATATAGGAGCACTGTCTCATGTAAGGGCCCGCCTGCAGTCTGAGTTGGAACAGCCCTGACACAAGTTTGCCAGCTCAGTGAGAATGAATCCTGAGTCCAGCTTCTCTTTTGGGTTTTGTTAAAGAGATAACAAAAGAGCTAGAAAGGCCTGTGATTTTGGAAACAGTGTAGGCACCTCTAGAGGTTTCTCTGTGACTGAATTACTTCCATTGTTAGTGTTTGACATGGACGCTTGTAAGTTATTTTGAGACAATCCATCTATTGCACAGGAATATAAGGAGCAGAGCCAGACTGTGGCCAAAGTCTCTGCCTGAGCCTCTGCCCTTTAAGTGGACTGTAAGAATGGAGTCTATATTTGTACAAACTATATATCTGAGTTCCTGATTCTTATACAGACCTTGCCATTCATACAGCTTGTGCATGCATAGTATCTGTTCTCCCATACACATGTATGCCGATGGCATAGCCTGCCATCACAGTTCTGTTCTTGTCAATATATATTGCCTGAAAGATTTCTGAAAAGTCTGTTCATAATGGTTCACACACACTAAGGCTGAGGACAGACTGACAAGGTGGCCTGGAACAGCCGTGGGGCCAAAAGCCCCCCGGGGGAAAAGCAGCCCAGGGAGCCCCATTCGCACTGGCTGTGTGGGGTGGAGGTATATGGCTGCCGGCTGCCTCGCCGAGCTGCGGCTTTGCACAGCCGTGGCAGCCAGAACAGCCCATTCACACTTCTGGCGGCATGTGCAATGCGCCATTGGTGCGTCCACACCCGGAGGAAGTGGCAGCAGTGCGCACCCAGCCGCTGGAGACCGTTTCCCCGGGGTCTCCACCCGAAGCACAAGGACCGCGCTTCAGGCATGGGTGAGTACACGCTGGCAGCGGGGGACAGCTGCGGCTGTCTGGACGGCCTCTCTGCCTCCGCTTCTCAAGCAGAGGCACAGCGGGCCACATCACCAGTCTGTCCTCAGCCTAAATAATCCACTTTCAATGCACTTTCCAACTGGATTTTGCCAGGTCACACTGTTGCCAGTTGGAAAGTGCACTGATATGTGATTCTTCCATCATAGTGTAAATAAAAGATGATCTGTAAGGGGCAGGTTGGTAAAAGCTTTAGAAATACATGTTTGTAGTGCAGAATAACTTGGGTCAACCAAGAGAGTGCAAGTGGAATTTTGCTCCAGCCAGTTTGGGGATAAGTGAGGCTGTCCTGAACCAAATTCGCAGAAGGGATCCCTGGGCATTTGTGTTTATCATTCAAAAGCTTGGTGAAGGTAAAATTCAGATTATTTCATACAATTTGAATTCTGTATACTACAACATTAGGCTCAAGATTACAGAAATAATACATAAGCTCTTTGGAGCATTAGACTGATAGGGCTGTTCAAGAGTTTTTACATTATGTCCTTAAATCACAGAATTAAACTTTGTTTGCTTTTTTTTTTAGATTTATGGAATCCAGTTATAGGAAATCTAAAGATTGATGTAATGGATGACTAAAAACTGTCAGAACTCAAGTTTAAACTTCTAATATATTGATAGTTAATGATTTTAGTTTCTAGCTCAACACTTGTTAGTATGTTCGATAAGACTGTAACCTACTTTTCAGCTTTGTTTGTAACCACTATTAATTTTTTTTAAAATTAATTTAAAAAAAGAATTAAACTTTGTTAACAGCTGTGCAATAGTGTTGAGGAAAAGTCAAATTGATTTTGCAGTTTTTACTTTCTTTTTAACTGCAGTCCTCCTAAACATCTTGCTGCCTTCTTGTCCCCTGAAGTCAATATGATTGGGAGGGTATAACTGCTTGGGACTGCATTGCAGGACAATAGGACAATGTGAAGAGTAAAGTGAAATTTACAACTCTACATTTAGAAGTGTAAAAGAAAAAAATAATTCCCCCATAATAACAATTAGAGACTACAAAGAGAGTATTTTACAGTACCATGTTCTTATCCAAGATGACTTGCCTGGCAAATCTACAACAGAGTGTCTTGTGGTTTTGTTTTGTTTCCTAACCATTTCCCCCCCCCCCCATTAAAATGTGACATATGGAACAGGAACATGGAGACTCACAATCTAAAGATGAAATTCCATGCAGTAACATTATGAGTCAGATAGAGTTGATTTTGGCATCTTTTAATTGTCTGTCTGTTTATTTTACAAATTTTCTATCCTGCTTTTCATCTGAAGATTCCAAAGCAAATACCAAGAGAAGTTTTTTTTCTTTTTTAAAAAATGGCACATTCTAAAACAGCTTCAAACATCATAAAAATCTATGTTAATATAAAACGTGAAGACATGGAAACAGGCACAAGGACTACTGTGACTAAAATGTGTGCCTCCTGTGCATATATGCTAGAAGTTTATGCTTTTACAGTTGTGATAATGCTGGGGCCTTGAGTCCAAGGAGATAGGGTAGGAATGTTTTAAATGAATAAATAACACGTGGACAATCAGTGGTAAAATAACATGCACATGATGTACAGCAGCAAGATCCAGCTTATACATGTTCCCTAGATTGCAAATGCATGGCAATCTCTATTAAAAATGATGGTGACTTGGGTATTTTATGTCATTTTGATTATTATGCACCATATGAAATTGTCTGTAAGCACAATAAAAATATTAAGAATCTCCCCCAGTAATTAATTAACTAGGATTTTCAGTAAAAGTCCACCTCCATAAGCATATTTAAAGTACAGTATTTTTTAAAAAAGAGTTTAATGAATGGGAATGAGATTCTACAATAAAATCTATACATTTAAACTATGAATAATTTTTAATTAGTTTTTATTTAGTCATCCAATTCCCTTAATTTTATTGTTCATTATTTTGACATATCTGTATACTTGGTTTACTGTGTTTTCCTCTTTATTTTATTTATTTATTTATTTATTTATTTATTTAATTCGATTTCTAGGCCGCTCTCCCCGCATAGCAGGCTCATTTTACACCATGTGAAAGATTTATTAGTCTAATAATGTACTACTTTTAGTCTTATAATGTACTACTATTGTATAATGCACATTTGGGAAGGTATCCTACATGCACATTAACCCAAAGAATAAATGAGCTTTCTTGAGCCAAGAAATTAGTTCTGCAAACATTTCACAGATACTGCATACTATTGTCAGGCTAGAAAATCAAATGACTGTGAAGAAATCATTTTTGTGCAATCAAATATTGATTGAGCTAATGGAAAATGCGACAAGAACATTTTCAGGGACATGAAATTTTTAGCACCTGTTGTTTCAACAGTACTTTGGGGGAAGGGTATTGTTATTGTTTTTAATTTAAAAAGCTTGCTGTTTTTCATAATGTAAGTATAATACAACTGAAGTAGATCTAAACTCAACCTATTTCAGACAAATATTTAACTAATCAAAGTATGTATTATTTCAAATGAATGCATTTGTGATTGAGCCTCCTGGGACTTTCTTACAACAAACTGAGAACAGTCCGCTTCAAAGAGTGACTCATATTTTCTGTGCAATGGGGAAAGAAGGAACTTGCAGATATTCTCCACTGTGAGATGCAGGAGCTGCATATCTGATTGGGACTCATAGGTCTCACTGAGGGATACACATCCAACAGGAAGACCAATTTGATAGCAAATGTTGAGACTTCTGATCACTTAAGAAATTGTTGCTTTTGGGGGGGGGGGGCTGAACAATGTTCTAAATTATATTGCAACATTTTGTGCATGCTTGTTTTTTCATAACTCTCCAGGGCTGCCCCTATCCTCTACCCTTCTCCATTATTTTCCCAACTCTCATTAGAGCAAAAGACATTAACGTGTTTTTGTTGGTTGTTCTCTGGGGTGGTGACAGTGGTGGTAGAAAGACCTGTGACTTGCCCCTCTACTATTCCAGCCTTGTCCATTTTACTTGCTGTGACAGGCTCTTTAAACCAACCAAAACAACTGATACAACCTTCTAATATTTAGGGGATCCAGGATCTTTTAACAATCTCAGTTCTTTCCTTCAGTTATAAGGTATAGGTAGCATAGCAGGTTGAACAGCTTTGGGTTGCTGCTGTAAGGTTAGTTTTGTGGTGAGCAAGTAGAACACTATGAACCCAGAGCTGAATTTAATAACAAAAAAATATGTTTTATTTATGTACAGGGAATTTCAAGAACAATTCAGCAGCTCAGGCTTCCCAAAAAACGGTCACAGGAAAAGCCTGTGTGAAACACTCAAGCTTGTAGTTACTGGGTATAGTGATGGGGTTGATGTCAAAATCCCTTCAGTTTATGAAATCACTGACAAAATTACACCTGATCTGCTCCTCTCCTGAGACAGACCTCACTATGGCCTCTCTGAGAGGTAGCGTTAACCCTCTCTGTCACATTACCTGTCAAAACTACACACACAACTGTCCTTTCTCCTCCAGGGACAGATGTCTAAACTCTCCCTGAGGCAACCTGAAAGGAAAAAGGTATTGGGAGCAACTTAAGTCCACTTTTCAAATGTGTTATTTGTGATAACCAAATTATTTTTAATTTCACTACACGAGAGATTTATACTTTCCTACTTTATGTGTTGCTCAGTAAATATATAAAAAGTGGTGCACAGGTCTTTCAAACATCTTTAAACAGTGCTTGTTTGAAAGTCCTAAACCATCCTGGGAAATGGGCATACATTTATGCCCAAAGAGTTGATCTATATATTACACTGCAGCAGACATGAGGATTCCTCATGCTTCTGAAATCATTATATAAATGTAATGAGTGAAAGGCTGATACTGAATTACAGAACAATCCTAAGCAGTTACATCCTTCTAAATCCATTGAGATCAATGGTGAAAGAACAGAAGTTTCAGCACCCTGGAGAAGTCACAAGGAGCAGGTAGTTTGTTTTGGGACTGCTTGGGAACTGAGCCCTTACAGTTTCCCCCAGATTGACAACCTCTTGTGTTCCACTTCTTAAAGTGAAGGCTTTTTCTTGAAGCTGGATGCTCAATCATCTTTCTGTCAGCTTCTGCCAGGGATGTTATGGGTCTCTGACTCAGGGGGAGAGGGTGGTTCCTACAAAATTTAAGCCCAGAGTTTTGTTCCTCATGGATCTCCTAATTGAGTTCAGGCTTAATTGTGGAACTGGGAACTAGCACCTCAGTATCTGTTGCTACTGGCTTCCCTGAATTCTGAAGCCCCTCCTACTGGGTATTGATGGTGCTCAGGTTTTAGTCATAAATCCATTTATATTCATCAAGAAGATGAGCAAAACTGTTCCTTTGAACTAGGTCTTTTGTTTTCCTCTGAAAGTCAAAGTGAACGTATCTTGAGAGAACCAAAAAAAAAATCTCAAAAAATTCAAAGGTACCCTTCCAAATAATCTCAGGATTGTTAAATCCACCTTTAATTTAATGAAAAGAAGCTGCCTATAGAATACTATGTTATCAGACTTATTTATACCAGTGGCTCGGGTGCCTGTAATCTCATTTCATGCCTTCAGTGTACAAAGCCATTGCTCCAGAACTGAGTTATCTGTAATGCAGCACTCTTCCAAAGCTCATTGCTTTCCTCTTCTGATATTGCTATCCTTTATCATCAAGCAACTGATAAATTGTATCAAGGTAAATTGAGTTTTTATCATATTTAATTTGATTTTTGGATAATCCATTTTACAGCAAACTCCACTTACTTTTATCTTGATGAAACAGTTCTTCATCAAATGGAGCAGAACATTATAGTCTATCTTCCTAGCTAATCAGCAACTCCAAAAACCTTAGGTAGCTCAAAATCTGGTTTGGTTATCTTGGTGCTGTTATCATACTTGGGCACTTACTTCTGCTCCAGTTGGATCCATTGCTGCACAAAATAGCACTGGAATGATAATCTGGAAACTTTAGTACCCTATGTTTGCAAGTCTATTTAAGGTCTTTCAGGAAAATTTGTCCCTACATATTGTGAATTGCTGCTAGCATTTAACAATATTTGCCAACAGTGTGTAGGCACTATAAAGAACACAGAAGGAACAGTGTCTTTGCACAGATGGCCTGTACTAAATCTATAAGTAGAAGAGCAAACAATAGTGTTGTGAAGTCTGTGCATCTTTTCCCTGTCTAACCTCTTCTATGCTTATGGGGTGTGATTGCATAGATAAACTGAAAAAAGAAAATGGGCAGAAGCAAGCAATGATTTCACTAGATTTTTTTGCATCATATTTAAATTCCAAAATGCTGGTCTCAAGCCTTGAAGAGTCATAGGAACTGGTTATTAGGTGATGTTGCAATGGCCCTAAAGAATGCCCATATTACTTCAAACTCTTCTCCAATGGCTTTCATAGTGTATCAAGATTTTTGTGTGTGTTACTAATACTGCTCTAGACACAAGATCCTAGTGTGATGTGGTCCATGGGGTCGTGAAGAGTCGGACTCGACTGTGCAACTGAACAATAACAACAACAACAATACTGCTCTGCTCATTTTGTGCAGTAAGCTAAAAGACTATCCTTGTGAATATCACAGCCATCTTGGTAACCCAGAGTTCCTGTAGTATGTCTGTAGAGGGCAGTTTGCAGGTTTTTCCAATTTAGTTCTGTATTGAATTCTTCCTGACTCTGGAAAACTGGCATGCCAAGAAAAGGGCATCTGAATAGTTTCTCTGACATACTAGTTTTCCTGTTAAGGGCTCATCTTTCATAACTTATGTGTACAGGTTCTATGGAAAGGAGCTCTGTGCAGTAACTTGCTGAGGTAACCTGTCTGGAGAAAGAGGAATCAAATATCCCTTTAGAGATTATTTACTTACTTGATTCTCAGCTACAAAGTAGTTATTTTTGGGGGGAGGGATAAGAATGTAAGAGAAGCCAATGTTGGATCAGGCCAGTGGCCCATCCAGTCCAACACTCTGTCATACAGTGGCCAAAAACACCAGGTGCCCAGAGGAGGTCCAGCAGTGGGGCCAGGATACTAGAAGCCCTCCCTCTGTTGCCCCCCCCCAAGCACCAAGAATACAGAGCATCACTTGCCCCAGACTGAGAGTTCATATCTATACTTCGTGGCTAATAGCCACTCATGGACCTCTGCTCCATATATTTATCTAATTCCCTCTTGAAGCTGTCCATGCTTGTAGCTGCCGCCACCTCCTGTGGCAGTGAATTCCACATGTTAATCACTCTTTGGGTGAAGAAGTACTTCCTTTTATCTGTTCTAACCTGACTGCTCAGCACTTTCATGGAGTTCACACGAGTTCTTGTATTGTGAGAAAGGGAGAAACATACTTCTTTCTCTACCAGCTCTATCCCATGCATAATCTTATAAACCTTGATCATGTCACCCCTCAGCCATCATTTCTCCAAGCTAAGGATCTCTAAGCGCTTCAACCTTTCTTCATAGGGAAAATGTTCCAACCCTTTTATCATTCTAGTTGCCCTTTTCCGCACTTTTTCCAATGCTATAATATCTTTTTTGAGGTGTGGTGACCAGAACTGTAAACAGTATTCCAAATGAGGTTGCACCATCAATTTATACAGGGGCATTATGATACTGGCTGATTTGTTTTCAATTCCCTTCCTAATAACTTCAGCATAGCATTGGCCTTTTTCATTGCAGTCGCACACTGTCTTGACATTTTCAGTGAGTTATCTACTATGACTCCAAGACCTCTCTCTTGGTCAGTCTCTGCCAGTTCGGACCCCATCAACGTGTATTTATAGTTGAGATTTTAGGCTCCAATGTGCATCACTTTGCACTTGGCCACATTGAACCCCATTTGCCACACTGACGCCCACTCGCCCGTCCTCGACAGATCCCTTTGGAGTGCCTCACAATCTTACCTGGTTCTTACCACCCTCAACAACTTCATGTCATCTGCAAATTTAGCCACTTCACTGCTTACTCCGAACTCCAAATCATTAATAAACAAGTTAAAAAGCATTGGGCCGAGTACTGATCTTTGTGGTACCCCACTGCTTACCTCCCTCTACTGAGAAAACTGCCCATTTATACTCACTCTCTGTTTCCTTTTAATTAACCAGTTTTTGATCCACAAAAGGACTTGTCCTTTTATCCCATGACTATTGAGCTTACTTAGGAGCCTTTGATGAGGAACTTTATCAAAAGCTTTCCGGAAGTCAAGGTAAACAACACTATTGGGTCCCCCTTGTCCACATGTCTGTTTACTCACTCAAAGAACACTAACAGGTTAGTGAGACAAGATCTTCCCTTACAGAACCCATGCTGAGTCTTCCTCAATAGATTTTGTTCAGCAGTGTGCCTACTAATTCTTTCCTTAATAACAGTTTCCACCAACTTACCCGGTATCGACATCAGACTGACTGGCGTGTAATTTCCTGGATCTGCTGTGGAACCCTTTTTAAAGATGGGAGTGACATTCGCTACCTTCCAGTCCTCAGGAATGGGAGGCAGATTTTAAGGAAAGATTACATATTTTTGTCAGGAGATCCACAAGTTCACATTTGAGTTCTTTCAGAACTCTCGGATGTATACCATCTGGGTCTGGTGATTTATTTGTTTTAAGTTGTTAAGTAAGTTTTTAAGTTAAGTAATCAATTTGATTCAGGTCTTTCAACATCCCTCCCAAAATCAGTGACTCTGGATTGTGCAAGAACTTCTCATCTTCCACAGTGAAGACAGAGGCAAAAAATGCATTTAGCTTCTCAGCCATTTCCCTCTCATCCTTCACTACACCTTTTACCCCTTGGTCATCCAAGGGCCCCACTGCTTCCCTGGCTGGTTTCCTACTTCTAATGTATTTGAAGAAAGTTTTACTGTTGGTCTTTGTGTTTTTTTTGCGATGTGCTCCTCATATTCCCTTTTTGCCTGCCTGATCACAGACTTGCATTTTATTTGCCACAGCCTGTGCTCCCTTTTATCAGCCTCACTGAGGTCCCTTCCACACACACCTATTTGCCATGCTAGAGGGACACTTCAGCGATGAATCAAACTGGTGCGATCACACCACCACATCTGGGAAGCGTCCCACAACTGTCAGCAAGCCAGGGCAAACTGATTTGATCCAGCAGAGAAGCGGGGTAAAAAGCTACTGGTGAAAGTCCGGTAGCGAACGGTTTGCAGCGGCCTGCAGCCGGACTTTCCCCATGTGATCGCGCCAGCGCGGAAGTGTGGTGTCATGAATAGCATGATGCAGGGGTCATTTGGGGCCGGAGCAAGGCAGAGCGGCGCTCTGCCAGCCCAGGAGTGGGCACTGGGGCAACCATGGGCCGAATCAGATTATCTGATCTGATTCAGCCTGCCACCAAATTGCTGCTGAAATTTGGCGGTGGATTGAACAGTGGCTGGAGGGGAGGGGGTTTGAGAGAGAGGCTGCAAACTTTCAGGGTAGCTGCTGGAGCCTCTTCCCCAAATACCCACCAAGTTTCAAAAAGATTGGACAGGGGGTCCAATTCTACGGGCCCCCAAACAGGTTGCCCCCATTCCCTCCATTGTTCTCTATGGTGGGGAAAAGGTAATATCCCTCAAACCCCCTCTCCTCCAGCCCTCATATACCCTATGAGTTTTTGCCATTGACTTCAATGGCCCATAGGGTATAATGGGGCTGAAACTGACATTTGGCTGGTGATGTCAGGGGGTGTGGTATATGCTAATGTGTTATGCTAATAGGTATGCTAATGAGTTCCTGCACCTCTTTTTCTATGAAATGACCCCTGACGTGATCACACGCTATCCTGACACCATGCATGGGGTTTTTTTTGTTCCCCTTCTCCATGTGTGCATCATCAAATGCCCGTAGAGGGAGAGGAGCAATCCATTGATGCCCCCCCGTCTAAGCAAATCATCGATTCTCCCTTCCCCCCTTGCAGCGATTCATCGATCCCGCATTTAAGCACCTCGGAAACCCACCACACAAACAAAAAAAACCCACTTGCCTGCGGTTGTGTCTGATCACGCAGCGGCGGTTTGCCCCAGCAGGACCACAGCGCTGTGTGATTGCACAACTGTGAGTCAAATTGCTCCAGGGCAAAAAAGCCTCAGTTCCCCTCCAAATTATCTCACTTGTGTGGAAGGGACCTCAGACTAGCTTTCCACTGCTTAAGGGAATCCTATTTACCTTTTATAGCTTCCATTACTTTGTTTTGTTAACCATGCAGGCTTTTTTCTATTTGTGCCTATTCTATTCTATACCTATTCTAACCTGTGGTATACATTTTCTCTGAGCCTCTAGGATTGTAATTTTAAATAGTCTCCAAGCTTCCCCAATGGTTTTTACCCTTTCTAATTTTCCTTTCAGTTTTCTCTTCATATGCCCCCTCATTACCTCTCTCTCTGGCTATCAGCCAGTCTATCTCTTACTGCCGATGTGGCAAAACCTGGAGTAGATTCCTGTGGTGGCCATTTCAAAAGGTATTGGGGGGAGGGCATGGAACCCTCCCTGAGGTTTGGTTTTTTTTAACTTTTTGGATTTTTCTGCAGACTCACAGAGTCCTCTGAGTTTGTAGAAAAACCTGTTGGGGGAGAGTATGCCCTCTGCGGAAATAAGTATCTGCAGACAGAGGGGACTGTTGAAAATTAGATATAGAGATACCACAGGAGAATTTCTGGCAGAAACATGGGCAAAGGGGTAACTGTGTTTGCCAAAGCATCTTCATGACCCAGGCCTAACTCAGCCAAAAAAATTCAATGACTTGGTAGCAAGAACAATGGGGATTTCTAATTTAAAGTATTGAGGAAAAAGAAAGAGTTGGCCAGCTTTCTCCCTGTCTTGTACAATATTGCCTGTCTCTTCTTCACTCCCTGCCACTGTGTTGTAAGATGGGGTTTTTCTTTTTCTGAGTGACAGGAAATACCATATTCACAAGTACCTGGGCCAGCAACAAGGTGTATGTCAGCTTTTTAACTTTATCTGACAAAAAAGAGTAGTCTACCTCTTCGTGAAGAGCCAAGAACCTTCTGCAGTCCCTTTTCATATGTCCCTATCACACAGCTTCTCACATGGAGAATACAGGCATAACCCTTCTAGCTCAAAGAGGGGGAAAGAAAATCAGAAAACAGGTGAGTAGGAATGCATGTGGCAATAGGCTCTTCTCTTTGGTTGGCTATGCCTGTGCTGGAGGCATTGCACTGGCTGCCAATACATACCAGATTTGTTTCAAGGAGCTGGTTCTTACCTTTAACGCCCTATATGGTCAGGGACCTGCATACCTGAGGGACCGCATTTCCCCATATGTTCCTTGGAGAGCACTGTGGTCAGGGGTCCAGAATCAGTTGGCCCTTCTGGGCCTTGAGGCTAGCTTGTCTATGACCCAGGACCAGGGCCTTCTCGGTGACGGCCCCAACCTGGTAGAATGAGCTCCCAGAGGAGATCAGGGCCCTGTGGGACCTTTTACAGTTCTGCAGGGCCTGTAAAAGGAGCTCTTCCACCATACTTTTGGGGGTCGCCGCCATCACCAATAAGGAACGTCAGGTGGTTTAATGTGTGAGGGCCCTGGTTGCCAGGAACAGCCATCTATAGCCTATGGAACATCAACCACTGCATGGACAATCTAAAGAATACTGTGAGCTGACTGCAAGCTGCAAACTGAGAACTTTCAAGCTGGGAACTGAATAATGGCTACTAACATCATATGGACAATGTTGAATGAAATCCATCACTAGCACTTTATGGTTTTAAATTGTTTTAATGTAACTTATGTTTTAATGTATTTTATTTGTTTGTGTAAGCCACCCTGAGCCACCCTTGGCTGGGAGGGTGGGGTAAAAATTTGGAGTAAATAAATAAATACATACGTATGAACAATAATATAAAACTTAATGGATCTGTCCCAATTTAGAGTGTACTACCCTGTGGGAAGTCCCCGGCTTGTGGGTCCTGTGGGCCTTTAACCGGGAAGGGGGAAGGGCTGGCAGTCCAACTCCGAGGGAAGGTTGCAGAGGCAGAGAAGAGACCTCAGACACAGAGCTCTAAGGGGTTGTTGCGTCACAGCCCCTGCTCCCCCGAAGCACCTATTTGGGTTTCTGGAGTTTAGGGAGTCACCCTTGCACCCCGGCTTCATCTCTCTGTCTCTTTCTCTCTGCCCCCTGGGCCGTAGGGTTTCTTCCATCATCACTCCATCCGTCTCACACATAGGTTTCTCAGCTCATCCTCTCGGGTCTCTCTCACCCCTCTCTTTTATTCCCTCATTGCTTTCAGCCGTCCCACCTCCCTGATTAACCCTCTCAAGCCCTGCTCTTAGCCAGGAAAGGGCGTCCTTTCCACACCTGGCTGGTTTTTCATCTGCCCCACTCTCCATCCCTTTGGGCTGGGCTGCTGAGGATCTGCCAAGCAATTCGGGATCACTGGGGTAGGTCTCCTTGGCTGCCTCTGTAGACGAGTCCTCCTTGTAGGGGAATGCCTCCGGCCAGGTATCCAAGAGGGGAGGGGTGCTCACTGGTCCCTCACCCTGTACATGCATCGGCAGGAGGGGTCCCCCTAGCTTCTCCTCTTGACATAGCCAAAGCCCAAAGTGAAATATCACAGAAGTTGATGGATAAGGAAAAGGCAGCTCATACAAGGATGGTACAAGTACAGGAGAAAGGGCTAGAAGTCTCTAGACCTGTACCTGGCATGATCAAGAATAGTTTTATGTTCCCAAAACAGGCACATGAAAGCTGGACTTACCTTGTTTGCATTGTCCATTCACTGTTAAGTTGAGCATGTCTTATGATTTGCCCATAATTGAAAGTGAGTACCTTTTCAAGCAGTGTTATATTTGAAGAGTGGCAGCATTCAGTATGTCTGCTGGCTAAGTAGCCACTGCTGATGCACACTCACAGATTCCTAGTTTGCTTGATAACATATGCCCCAGGATCCTAATTGGGCACATCATGTATTATTTAAAATCAGCCATGTTAGATCACATGTCCTACCTTTGTAGATGCGCACTTGGTGGCATTCATCAGTTGGCATTGATCATGCTGGCATACATGCTCAGATGGCGATGTGAGAATGCATAAAAGTGATCTATGTAACATAACCTAAAATATTCTACTTTAGGAGTCAGGGAAGGAGACAAAGTCTGAAATAGTAGAAAGAAAAGCTATATAGCTTCCTTTACAAACTTTATCTGTGAAAGTGGGATTTAGAGTGACAACTAGATATGAGAACCAGTATATTGTAGTAATTAGAATGTTGACTTTGGGTGTGGAAGAATCATTTTCAGATCCTCACTCTGTGATGAAGGTCTGCTGGATGACCTTGGCCAGCTACACTCTTCATAAAACTGTGATCCTGACAAAAGAGCAAGGAAGCTTCCCTACCCTTTTGTTTTACAACTGTTTGAGAGTTCTTCTATTTTACTACATTCAATTGCATCATGTACATCAGCATAAATTAGAAATGTCACAAATCCCAGATTCATGCAAATAAGAGCCAAAGCGTCCCCCTGACGTACTGTGAAGGCCAAAAATCCATTTTAATAAAATATTGATTTGATCTTTTACAAACGAAGAGTGCAGTGAGAGTTATATTAGTAATTGACTTTAAAGGATTAATTTCCAATTCAGTTTGCCATGTCACTCATTAAGAAATAATTTAACAACAGGACATGGCTTGAAAGATTGATTGAATTTTTAAGTATCAATTTTCACTGCTAAATGTATGCTGAACATGGTGACCTGGATGGGCAACAGAATCATTTTAGCAAGGTAACTAAAAGGAACATTTACAATGCTTTGAGAAAGGAATTCTGGAGACTGATAAAAATATGAGTAAATAATGAGCAGCATAACAATGCAAGGCAAGTATTTTCTTCGATATTCTTCAGTTTCCCTGTAAGTAAATGAAATATATGATAAATAAGACATACAGAGCACATCTAAAGTATAAGCTTATATTAGCTTTATTGCTGTAGCTTTAATAGGAGAATCCACAAAATTCTAGTTGGATGAAGATGATAAGAATTTTCTCTTTTAGACCTTTAACCTGTCTCCCCTCAGAGTAGTAATTCCCAGGGTTTTATGGGACAAGGGAATGACGGCTGAACTAGTGGGGATGTGCAAGTATATTTTTGGTTTGATTTTTTAATTTAAAATTTATATTTGGTTTTGTTTTAGTCATTTGTTTTCGTAGTTCATTGTTTTCAGTGGCAGGCACATACACCACTTCCACACTGTCATTTTTGTCACTCGATTGTCCCTATTGCTTCAGGGTTTCCTCTCCCCCCAATGTGTTTGGCTCTCTCTAGTAGTCCCAGAGGGAGCAAAACACATGTAGAAAACACATGTAGAAAACACATGTAGAAAACACATGTAGAAACAATAGGGGCAAAAGAGTGATGAAAATGACAGTGTGGGAGTCGCTGTGAGAGCAAGCCTAAAAAGGTTACTCAAAATGCCACTCATATCCACTCAGTGGGGCCTACTCCCAGGAAACTGTTTTTAGGATGGCACTCTTTGTATGGTAACTTTGTTTCCTATCCAAATCATTTAAGGCAGTCAAATTTCTCACATATGAAGGTGAAAACAGCCCTAGATTAACTATTAATCAAAATAAGCATGTCCTTAGGGCACCAAGGAAAGGGGGGTGTCTTGAAGGGAAAATATTTTTCTCTTTAAGGGGAAATATTTTTCTCTTTAATTGCTATTTATAAAAAAAATGATAGGCAGTGGAACAACTAGGACCATGAAGGAGGGGGCAGCAGGGACAACTATATGACAAGACAGGCTGGATGCCTTGTCTTTGCTAAGTATAGAAGCAGATTTCCCAAGACGCATCCCTTCTCTGTGAAAAAGTGCAAATGACCTTGGCTGATGTCTCTGCTTGCTCCACTTTCATAGATAATGTAACTGAGTCTTACAGGTGGGAGTGGCAGCGCGAGAAGCTAAGGCAGGCTGTTTGGGGGAATATGATTGGACTGGACCTTTTGGTGGATTGCTTGAATCATGTATAACTTTGAGTTTTACCACCAGAAGTTCAGTTCTGACACAGAACATCTCAGCTTGAATCATCTTTACTTCTCAATAAACAAGGGAACTAACTTATTTCCACCATACCTCTGGTTCTGCCACCTTCCCTACTGTTTCAGGGGGCTGAGTCACTGGAACTGTGGAGGGGGGCTGTGGCATTGCCATGCTGGTGCTTGACAGTAATGTCAAACTGCTCCACTGGTATATCTTTGGTTATGGCTGGTCAGTAATTAGTCAGATCCCAAAGCACTTTCACCTTCCTCTTTCTGGACTGCACTGTTAGAAATATGTGGTTACTTCATTGTTTCACTTCTTGCCTTGCTGAATGATCTGGGATGGTCAGTCTAGTACAGGGGTGTCAAATTCATTTGTTATGAGAGCCAGATCTGACATAAATGAGATCTTGTCAGGCCAGGCCATGTGTGTCATAAAATGTAATGACAGCTAGTGGAAATATAAACTGTATAAAGAACACAGACAAACACAATTAATTTTTTTTTTTAAAAAAATTAAAATAAAATGTGTAAAACATGCAATATTTTGTTTATTTAACAGTTTCTGATAACTGACACCTCTTGTTCTGAATTATTGCCTCAAAATCTGGAGACAATGCCTGTGCTGTAGCAATCTTGACTATGCTGTTCAGGTGTTATTCAGGTGTGTATCTGTAAGTTGCAAACCTACCTTTGATTTATTGACATTCATTACAGAAATCTCATGGTCAATGCTCTGAGCCTAAGACCCAGGGGAAAACACCATTGCAAGCTTTTGTATATAATTTGTTTCATATGCTGGTCAAGAACATGTGAAGGCACCATGACACAGGCTAAAAGCTATGTGTTTGTCTACAGAACTATGGTCTTCCCCAGAGAAATAATTACAACTCCTATGAGGCAGTGCAAGCATAGAGAGTCAGCAATGTATAGTGGTCAGTATCAGCCTACTATCTGGGAAGTCTAAGTTCAAAATCCCCAGTCTACAAAGGAAATGTGCTGGGTGAACTTGGTCTGGACACACACTCTTAACCTAATCCACCTCACTGGCTTGTCGTTATTCCTCATCTGAATAGTTCACATTGTGTTCAAAATCCCCAGTCTACAAAGGAAATGTGCTGGGTGAACTTGGTCTGGACACACACTCTTAACCTAATCCACCTCACTGGCTTGTCGTTATTCCTCATCTGAATAGTTCACATTGTGTTCAAAATCCCCAGTCTACAAAGGAAATGTGCTGGGTGAACTTGGTCTGGACACACACTCTTAACCTAATACACCTCACTGGCTTGTCGTTATTCCTCATCTGAATAGTTCACATTGCATTCCTACTGAGAAAGACTGGATCATGAGGGCATTATGACAGTGAAAAAGAGGAAGGGAACCTAGTTGCACCCAGGAGAGCCCTGACATAACGAGCCCAACAAAACTCTCTCTCTCTCTCTCTCTCTCTGTAGCAAGGCAAAAAGCTCATACCTTGAATAAAACTTTGTTGGTCTTAAAGGTGCTTTGTATCTTTCCCATGCGATTGAGGGAACTGGGCAAAGTAAGCTCTCACTCTTTCCCTCCCTCCCCAGGGGATGAGGAGGAGGAAAAGCTTCAGCCAGTGGAGGGAAAAGAGGCTTGGCTCAGTGTGATAACCTTGTTAGATCCAGGCCTTGTATTGAATAAAGTCCTTTTATTTCTTAATGGTCTATTCAGTAAGCACTTTCAGTGTTAGTGATGACAGTTATGGGGCAGAGGGTGAATTATACCAACTTCAAACATCAGGATAAGAACATGGCACCAATCAGGATAATTGCAAAAAGGTGCAAAAATACTAGCCATTGCTTTCCCACTGAAAAGGCGTCGAACAGAATCAGCTCAGACTTGGCAGCCTTTCCCCTCTTCCCACTAAGCTCCCCCGGTGATTCCCATACTACCAGCCACCTGGAGTCAGTGCTATTAGGAAAACACTTCAAGGTTACAGGTGTTTCTCAGAGAAACAGAAACAGAGGCTTGAGAGTAAACAGGGAGGGGAGGAGATAGAGAGCTCAATGACGTGGTGAGTACAGGGCACCCAACTCCCGCCTGGGAAGATGACAGGGAACCTGACACTCAGTAGCTCTGCTGTGTGATTGAGAGAGCCTGGCAAAGCAAGCTGTGATGCAGAAGGAAGAAGGATAGAGGGAGAAGGAAGCAGAAGAGAGCCAGTTGCTCATAGGCCGGATACAAGCCCTGTGGGGATCTGGCCCATGGGCTGCATGTTTGACACTCCTGGTCTAGTATTACTTCCCTTCTTGTCAGGGCTGTTCCCTAGGGGTTACAATGAACAGGCCACATAATATAGTAACCTTCAGAGAGGATTTGCAATGCCACACCCCTTTTGGCTTCTAGGTGAAACTATTATCATTGGTAGTATGTACTGAATAGCTTTGTTCAGCAAAAACTAAAGCCTTCCTCCAGCCTTAACTTTCTGGAGAAAGAGCCACATGTTGGAGGAAGGCTCCATAGACCAGAGGAAGGCTTTATCCTTTGTGGAGAGGAGTTGTAGATGGCATGCCAATATTCTTCTTCCTGACAGATCACCTAATAGAGGTACAGCTCCCAGAAATTCAGTAGGTACAGCCAGGGGTCCTTTGGGCCCAGAGCGAGGCGGAGCACTGCTCTGCCAGCTCAGGAGTGGGCAGTAGGGCAGCCATGTGCCGAATCAGATTCAGATAGGGCTGAAACTGACATCCGGCCAGTTATGTTAATGGGTTATGCTAATAGGTATTCTGATGAGCTCCTGCACCTCTTTTTCTATGAAATGACCCCTGGGTACAGAATTTCCCTGCATGGAGAGCTACACATAATGAAAGTTTTGAATGGTGAATGCTGCTTCCTGTGCCAGTGTTAAAGGCACAGAGATCAAATAAGTAAACATGCAGTAATTGTAGAAGCTGTCTTGGTTACAGATAGCAATAATTGTGAAGCATTCACAAAGGAAACCTCCTTGAGCTCAGAAAAGGTTTAAGCCAAGAATGAAAGGCTGGGATTGAAAAATGCAAGGACAAAAAAGGTCAATATCAGTAGCTATCTTTCCAAGCATCCCTTAAACATCTTATGCCATCCTAAGCTTCTTGAAGGACACTGTAGGATAAAAAGTAATGACAAATACACAAATAATGCTATCTCCCCAGCTAATTGTGTATTACCAAGCATAACGATGACTATCCTGCCATGGAGATTCGATTTTCTCTACTTTTAATTAAAGGACTAATACTTGATCATTCGTAGAACATTTATGCTGATATAGCTGATACAGCCAGGAATTAAAACCAGCTCCTTCGGATGGCTGATTGAGATTTTTTTTTAACTAATCGTAATCTTTTTATTGTGGTTTAATTAGCTGTTTATAAGAACGGGGAGGGGGGACGACTCTCCAGAGGTAAATTTGACTCCAACCATTAAATTTTACTATTTCATATTAATGTTAACTGTAATTTTGTTGGAAGAGTCTTTTTTTTAAACAAACAAACAAACAAACAAACAAACAACAACCCTGTAACAATAAAAATAAAGTATGCCAATGATGAGACTGTAGTCTAACCATGTGAGTTCTGAGGGGTATGGCTACAGCTCAAGTTACTGTTCTATGGTCTCCTAATGTTTTATTTATTTTTATTTATGATTTCAATTTATATACCTCTCTTCCCTGAGTTCACAGGGCTCAGGGTAGTTGACAACAAAAAATACAATATAACAAAAGATACAATATAAAACCAAAAAATAAAACAGTTAAAGTTAAAGGAACTTCAAATGGTGCCAAAGTAGATACAATAAGTATTACTGTCCCACAAGTGGGACAAAGCAAGGTGGGGGGGGGGGAGTGAGTGCCAGATATGATGGTACCCATTGCTCTCCTCAGCCAAAAGCCTGGTGGGACATCTCTGCCTTACATGCCATGCAGAACTGCATAAGGTCCCACAGAGCAAGGATGTTATTTGGCAGAGGGAAAATTAAGATAACAGACACATGAACAAGCAAGACAATTGAAGTAAATTGTATGGATGCCCAGCAAGGATGCTGGAATTGCTGGCCTCTTGAAATGATAGCAGAACAGTAATGTGTAGTGTGTGCTTAGCTGTGGGGGGGAGAAGCTGCAAGGTACCCCCATACTTCCCTTTCAACTTCACTGGGAATCTCCTCGTTCTAGGCCAATGGACAGCTTACCTTGGACCAATGCTCCCTCTGAGCTGTGGAGTCTTGTGAGCAAACATTTTACTTTGTGAGCTGCTGGCATTAAAGTTGAGAGTGAGTGATTTGGCTGCTGCAGAAATTAGTTTGCTCTGGAGCCACCCTTCCTGAGCTAAGACAAAAATGTGTGAGCCAGAGACAAAAAACTATGAGCTAGCTCACACTAACTCAGCTTAGAGGGAACACTGCCTTGGACCCATCCATTTGGCCTTCCACCAGTGCCAAAGAAAAAATAATGGATTTTCTCCACCCATTCTGAATTAGTACATATAGTTACTGAGCTCCCGTCCTCCCGGCAAGGCTGATAGAGGATAGGGGCTGCTTTGCCACCCCAGAGGAAGCCAGGACATCTATAGAAGAGCGATGCTATGTGTTGTGGCGTGGGCAAGGCGGAGCCAGCCCGACAAAAGGCTGGTCTCTGTTCCCACCCAGGACAGTCGCTCTTCGTGCTCAGTCAAACAGGAGCACATCGGGGAGAGCTGCCGAGGCCTACCTTGAGGCCCAGGAGCAAAGAGATTATCAGGCAATTGCGGCGGCTGCTTGACTGCAGTGGCGATCTGATTATGGCAGTGGCGGTGGCCCAAGTATGGCAGTGGTGGTGGCCTGAGCACAGCGGTGGCTGCAGCATGGTGGCAGCGGCAGGAGCACAGCGGTGGAAGCCAGAGCAGGGTGGTGGTGGTGGTGGCCTGAGCATGGCAGCGGCTTGATAGCAGTGGTGGCAGTGGCCTGATAGCGGTGGCAGTATTCTAGCGGTGGTAGCGTACTAATTGCAGTGGCCTGCTACCCAGCAGAGGATGTAATGGTCAAGGGGGGCCTGACAGGGAGCTGAGTCAGGCAGCTGTAATTCTCCAGGGTGAGGAAAATCTGGGGAGTGGCACCCCGACCCCGGGAATATACTAGGGAGGCCCGGGGGGGGAGCTGGGTGGAAGGCCTTATTAAAAGCCCTCCAGAACCAGTGGGTGGCCCACTGAACAAAAGGGCACGTTGGGAGAAAAGGTGGCAAAAATTCAAATAAAGCAGCCATTTTATATTAACGGCTGCATTAGGCCATTTTGTGTGGTTCATGGTAGGGCAGCCATTTTGAGTAGTTCCTTGTGGGGTGGCCATTTTGGGTAGGTCCTTGTGGGTCAGCCATTTTGAGTAGGTCCTGGTTGGGCAGACATTTTGTGTAGGTCATTGTGGGGTGGTCATTTTGAGCAGGTCCCTCAGGGGTGGCCATTTCGAGTGGCTCCTAGCAGGGCAGCCATTTTAAAGGGGAAAAAAGCCATTTTTTTTTAAATCATTTTTATTAGGTTTTTTTTTTAACAGTGAATAAAATTAAACAACCAAAAACAGTATTCTTATTGATATAGGATGAACCATCATTAAACTTAATCTAACCAACTAAAAAACTTAGACCATGTACAAGCCGGATCTACGTTACATTCTGAATTCAACAAAAAACTCATTTTATCTAATTCTGCCCATTCAGTTAATTTGTTAATTATATCTTCTCTTCCCGGTAAAACAGACGACTTCCAAACTTTAGCCCTTGTTATGCGTGCCGCTGTAAGTATACAAGTTATTAACTTCAAATCAACCATTACCAAATTATCCGTTAACATATTTAATATGAAAGCTCCCGGTTCTAATTCTATGTCAATGTCCACTATTTCCACAATCAACCTCTTGATCATAGTCCAATACTTCTTCATTTCTGCACAGGTCCACCACATATGATACCACGTTCCCCGAACCTTCCCACATACCCAACATTTAGGCGATGTAGTGCTGAAACATTTATTTAATTTGTCTGGCGACCAATGCCATCTGTAGAACATTTTAAGTATGTTTTCTTTATAGCTTACAGTTTTCAAAAATTTAGTCGATTTCCAAATCTTAGACCATCTATTTATATCTACTGTGTGTCCAAAGTCTTCCATTCATTTAACCATTACTGTTTTTACTATTTCATCTTTCATTTCATTTTGTAAGATTATGTCATACAGTTTTGTGATTAATTTGGAGTCGTTGTTTAACCATACCATGTCTAATTTGTTCCGGTTTCTATAGAAACCTTGTTTTTTTATCTTCTTTAAATCTAGATTTTAATTGGTTAATTTCCAACCATGTTAAATTAATGTTTAATTCTTCCTGAATTTGGATCTCAGATTTCAGATTATCCTTATTATCTAATAACATTTCATATTTTAGGTTTTTATTGGACATCATTAAAGAGGGTTTAATAAAGGCTTCAAGAGGTGAAACCCATTTGGGTATCTTTTCATAAAATCTCTCTCTGACATTCAACCAGTTCTTCATCAGCGCTGCTCTGAGTGGATGTGAGACAAAGTTCTGATGTATTTTTTGTTTACCATACCAGAGGTATGCGTGCCATCCAATGTACATATCATGACCTTCTAGAGCTAACACTCTGGGGTTGTCCAAGTTGACCCAATCTTTCACCCATACTAATGCCGCAGCTTTCCCATATATTTCCCAGGATGGTAACCCTACTCCCCCTCTTTCTTTACTGTCTTGTATCACTTTCTTTTTAATCCTAGCTTTTCCCGGATGCCATATAAATTGATTTATGATTTTATTTAATTCTACACAGAAACCGGCTTTATTATCTAATAAGGGAATAGTTTGGGCTAGGAATAAAAACTTTGGGAGGCTGTTCATCTTAACCGCTGCTATTTTACCCAGCCATGATAGCTTTAGATTTTTCCATATATTCATGTCTGTTCTTACCTTTTTCAACCAGCTTTTATAGTTATCTATTATCAAGCAGCTAACTTTGTTTGAACATATAATACCAAGATATCTAACCTTTTTCACAATACTTATTTTTGAAGTGGACTGAATTATTCTTTCTAATTCTTTATTACAATTTTTGGTAATTATTTTGGTTTTTTGTATATTAATTTTTAAACCTGCTACTTGGCCATATTCATCTATTACTTCTAATAGCTTGCTTAAAGATGTCTCAGGTTATTCAATAATGAACATAAGATCATCCGCGTAGGCACATAGTTTATATTTTTGACCTTTGCATTGAAGACCGATAATCTCCTGTTCATTTCTTATCTGTTCACATACGGATTCTAACGCGTAAATAAAAAGTAATGGGGAAAGAGGGCAACCTTGCCTAGTCCCCTTTTCTATTCTAAATTCCTGTGATAGGTCTCCATTTATTGTCAAATTGGCTACCTGAGTCTTATAAATTGCCTCTATCATTGCCATAAAGTTGTCTCCTTTTCAGCTTAAACAGTAGAAATTTCCAGGATAGATTATCAAATGCCTTCTCAGCATCCATGAACATTAGTGCTACTGCTTTTTCAGGATGTATTTCATAATATTCCAGTGTGTTAATAAGCGTTCTCATATTTTCCCTCAGCTGTCTTTTAGGGAGAAAACCCATCTGGTCTCTATTGACAATTTGACTTAGCACTTTTTTAAACCTCTCTGCCAGTAAACTTGCGAATATCTTATAGTCAGCATTTAATAGTGAAATTGGCCTATAGTTTCCTATCTCATCAAGATTTTCTGGATCTTTAGGGATTAATGTGATAGTCGCGCCCATCCAAGAAGTTGGCATAGTTCCCGTTTTACCAACGTTCTTAATAAGGTCTTTAAATCTGTCAGAGATTTGATCTTCAAATATACGATAGAACTCAGCAGGTAGTCTGTCTGGTCCCAGTGATTATTTTTCTGTCTTTTAATTGCCTCAATAACTTCACATATGGAGATGGGTTCATTTAATATTTTCTGGTGTTCCTCACTAAATTCCCCTGGACCCTTGTTATTTTTAGATAGATAGTTCCTTATCCTTTCTTCAATTTCAACTGAATCATTTGGTTCTTCTTGCTTATATACCCTTTTGAAATACTCTACTGCAATCTTTTTTATCTCCTCTAACAGATATTTATTTTCCCCTTTTTGATTTTTAATTGAGGTTATGTGTTTTTTTGCCTCTTCTTTTTTTAACCTATAAGCTAACCATCTAGAGGGTTTGTTTGCATTTTCAAAAAAGAAAACTTTATTCCATTCATTTTTTTTGGCTACTTCCTTATTTAGCAGCAAGTTCAATTTATATTGCGCTAGAATTAGCCTTTTTCTACACCCATAGTTGCTCTTCTTTTTTGCCTTGTCTTCCTCTAGTTTAATCTGATTGACTAATTGGTTATACTCTTTATTTTCCTGTTTTTTAACCCATATTGAGTGACTAATAAATCTACCTCTTATAAAGGAAAAAAGCCATTTTAAAAGGGACAAGGAATAGGCAGGGCCAATCCAAGGGGAAGCAGCCAGCCCCTAAGAGGCCCCCTATGCAGCCAGTTCAGGTCATACCATCTGATGAGAAGGAGGAGAATCCAGTAAATGCTCCAATTTTACAAAGGCTTGTACAAAGGCTCCAATTTTACAAAGGCTTGTACAAAGGCTCCAATTTTACAAAGGCTTGTACAAAGGCACTCGAGAAGCAGAGGGGTACAGTCTCAGGCACAGGCGAGGGTAAAAAGGCAAAATGGGGGTCTAATGCATCTTTTCAAGCACAGGTGCTAGCTTGTTTGGCCTTTTTGGAGGAAGGACAGGGATCTTCTTCAGCAGTGGATGAAGGCGCATCAACTTCTGTCCAGCAGGCTGGGGGTCAGCAGTCCAGGGTCAGACAACATGCACAGGATGCAGAGGAGGTCCAGATGGAGGTTTATAAAGGACCTACAGGGAAAGAAGGAAAGGCAGAGAATGCTGGCCAGGTTAGTACATATTTGCCATGGGGCCCATGTGCTGAAGGCACCACTGGGTCCGCTACACACATGGCAAAGGGTAGTGTTGCACACATGACACCTGTCGGTTGGCCACCCTATACATGATGGGGAGGTGTGGCTCTGTTGCCACCTCTGGGGGCTTGGCCTGGATGGGGCTACCCATATCTGGGTATGGGCTTTACAAATACGGGGGCTCCTTCATATAACAAGGTATCCACAGGGGCCATACCATTTGGGGATGCAGCTTTGCCCCTTGGGGATCACCTTTTCACAGCTACTAAGGATAAGATCCTTAAAGGAGAGTATGTGGATGTGTTTTCACTGTGTTACATAGGGAGTTAGAGAAGAAGGTTAAAGAAGATCTAGATGAGAGGGAGAAGGAATGTCTGAAGAGGCGTGTGGTTGACAGGACTTGGGCAAATTGGTTTCCAGGATTGTTAATATACATGGCAGTAAGTGTAAGACACAAACCACGGAGGGCTGCTGCGCTGCTCCAATATATGGACATTATTTATAAGGGCTTCACCAATTTCTCGAGCCCTGCATGGCTGCAGTATGATGAAGAGTTCCGTATGCATGCAGCTATGAATCTGGCCATGAGATGGGACCAGATACATTCACACTTATGGCTGCGACTTATGTCCCCAGCCCGATCTTCTGGGGGTGAGAGATCACATAGCAGCCATATGGTTCATAGAGCACAGGGTCAGGCAGGTACCCGCACCCAGGTGGGGCAGGTGGTTCAGCGACGCCCACTTTGCTAGGAGTTCATCTCCCATGGGACATGTAGCCATAAGTCGTGTTCATTCAGACATGAATGTCCATTGTGTGCGGGGGCCCATGCTTTCTCTGGCTGTCCCAAAACAAAGGGCCAGGGTGGAGCCAGAGGAGGTACAACCCACCTCCTGACAAAGGGTCCCAGCCCAATTAGAATCAGTGTGCTGGAGCATTGGTTGAGGGTTTATACAAACTGATGGGATGGCGTGTATCTTCTGGATGGTTTTAGATTAGGGTTTAAGATACCTTATCAAGGAAATAGGAAGCCTTACAGTGCTCCCAATTTGAAATCACTTTAGGAAAGGATCCTATCTGTGTTTATTGGGGTGGAGATGATGGTATGGGAAAGTAAGGAAGAAGGGATATGTTTATCCAGGAGAGATGGGTTATACAAGGGGAGGGTGATGGTTGGTCCTGGGTAAGGGAGGGCTTTCATACTATTTCTTTTTAGCAGAGCTCAGGTTAGCCTGATCTCATCAGATACCAGAAGCTAAGCAGGGTCCACCCTGGCTAGTATTTGGATGGGAGACCTCCAAGGCAGAGCAGGATTATGACACAGAAGAATGTCTGTTGCCTTGAAAACCCTATAGGGTCACCATAAGTCAGATGTGACTTGATGGCAAAAAAAAAATAAAAATGAAAATGGAGGGATAATGTTCATATATTGCATACTTTGTTCTCAGTGCTCCATATCTTTCAGCTTAGGTCCTTCCATTTGAGTTCCTTTGGAAGGTTCTGCTGAAGAAAAAGAAATCTGCAGAAATGTCAAACAAAGACATGTAGGATCATCGGCGGGGGGGGGGGGGATTATGCCTTAGTACTTACACAGGCACAGCACAGTTTCTAATCAAGAGGGGGAAGCTGCAAAAAATGCAATCCTGTTTACATGATACTTAGCCTTTGGGATTAGAAACCAGAAGAGAGCAGGCAGTCTTGGAAAGAAATTGGATCCAGGAATAATTGCTTCTTGTTTTGAAAGTAATTCATACAATATTGATGGAAACCCAACTTGCCTTTATTCGCTGGTGCATTACACAGTCCCCTGAAACAATTAATAGTGTGATCGCCTATGAAACTGACACAGTGATCGACTGTGCTGATGTATCACCCTCCGGTACTAGTCAAGTGCAGTGGTTTTCTGCCAGGAAAGGAAAATGCTGAATTAGAATTCTGTGTTAACACATATTCTGACACAGCATCCACATTGTTGCCAAGCCCAATTGGAAATGTGCCGGCATTTCATCTGGGTTACTACTGCCCTTTGTATCTGCAGCATGATGGAATGATTAGCAGCTCTGAGAGCCTTGATCTCCCTGAGAAGCTCTTTCATGTCAACATCTATTGCTGGAAGGGGATACATCAGTCCTTTGGGGAGCTGTCTTGCCTGCTTCATAAAGTGGAGAGGCAGTCTCCTGAGCTGCTGGACTGTCATTCTCCTCAGTTAATGATTTTAAAGGTTTGTTTTTCTGTGCACATAATCAGAGCTTCCCTTCCAGGTTATTATTGAGTCTGGATGATGAGATGGGGGTATTCATAGCTACAGATTCTGCACCTGATACCTTGGAGTTGAGAGGAACATGATTTGCAATCTATCTCCACATTTTCATCCCAGGGGCCTAATTTACATTTAAAGTAATGTAGCAAGAGATATGCTTAATCATATCATCTGAAGCATCATTTTTGTTTGCACAAACAACAATGTAGATTTCTTATCATAACAGGATCAAACTGGGTGAGTGTAATTTTATTATGAAAGGAGGCAGTGTAAGCACCAGTATCAGAAGTAAGAAAAATGCAGATTGAATGGGATAATTCCAAAGGATCATAACACTCGGATCAATGAATTGTGCGCAGTATAAAGGCTCCAAGGCTCCAGCAGTAACTGCAAAACCAGACTGAGGATTCTGGGCAGGCTAAGTATGTGCAAACTAGTCAATGCCCAATGCTTTCAATTCCAGATACTGTTATTTATTTAGCCACACACTAAGACACCAAAAGTTGCCATGGCCAGCAAACTTTTTAGCCATTGTTAAGTAGTGGGTTCAAGAGGTAGTTGTGATTTATTTTATTTACTTATTTATTATTTCACATTTTTACCCTGCCCACCCCACAAGCAGGCTCAGGGCAGCTTACAGTGAGGCACACAGTGCCAAATCAGAATAAAACAATTTAAAATATTATAAAATGGGAGCCAGTTTGGTGTAGTGGTTAAGTGCGTGGACTCTAATCTCAGAGAACCGGGTTTGATTCCCCACTCCTCCACTTGCACCTGCCGGATGACCTTGGGCAAGCCATAGTTCTGGCACAGCTGTTCTTGAAAAAGAGCAGCTTCTGTCAGAGCTCTCTCAGCCCCACCTACATCCCAGGGTGTCTGTTGTGGGGAGGGGAAAGGAAAGGAGTTTGTAAGCCACTCTGAGACTCCTTTGGGTAGTGAAGGGTGGGGTATAAATCCAATCTCTTCTTTTCTTCTTCTTCGAAAATATAGTACTAACCAGGGTCATTTTGTAGAAAAAGAGGTGCAGGAGCTCATTAGCATACCTCATTAGCATAACTGATTTGCATATGCTACACCACCTGACATCACCGGAAGTATGTCAGACGGCAAGAAAGAAAGAAGAGAGAGGGGAAGGGAAGGGAAGGGAGAAAGAAAGCAAGAAAGCAAGAAAAGCAAGAAAGAAAGAAAGGAAGGAAGGAAGGAAGGAAGGAAGGAAGGAAGGAAGGAAGGAAGGAAGGAAGGAAGGAAGGAAGCTAAGTAGCTAGCTGGCAGAGAGGGGACAGCTACTAATCCAAGCCTCGGAAATACCACTATTCTGGGAGGAGAGCTTGAGTGGTGGCTGAAGCCTTCAGAAGGCTGGTCGGAGGAACAAGGACCTTTCCAGGGGACGGGGTCATTTTGCTGCAGCCATGACACTAGCAGGCATTCCCCTGCAGAGGTTGGGGGGCTGGCACCAACTCCTGGAGCTGAGCTCCCCCAAGCTCCTGCTCGAAATGACCCCTGGTACTAACAATACAAAACATATTTGCAATATAAATTGCACAAATGCTCACAGAGATGTTAATCCTGGACATTCAGATGGCTTCCTAATGGTACTCTTGTGCCAGCGTCAGGGTCATATTCCAGCCCACTACCCAGCCCAGGCTTTTTTCAGAGCCAGCCCTCATCGCTGATGTTCCTAGCAATGGTTGGTGGGATTTGATGGTGAGCGGTGGCAGCTCCTAATCAAAGTCCTGATGGAAGAGCTCAGTCTTGCAGGCCCTGCGGAATTGCATAAGGTCCTGCAGGGCCCTCATCTCCTCCGGGAGCTCGTTCCACCAAGAAGGGCCCAGGACCTGAAGTCAATGTTGCGACCCAGACCGAAGGGCTCGCTGGGGTATGTGTGGGGAAAGGCAGTCCCTCAGTTATGTTGGGCCCTGGCCATATAGGGCTTTGAAGGTAAGCACCAGCACCTTGAAGTGAATTTGGTATCCTACAGGCAGCCAGTGCAGTGCCCTCCTGTTTAGAAAGACCCATCAATAGCCTGGCCGTGGCATTCTGCACCAGCTGCAGCTTCCAGATTTGAACTAAGGGCAGCCCCATGTAGAGAGCATTACAATAGGCTAGCCTTGAGGTGACCGTTGCAAGGATCACTATAGCCAGGTCCTCGCGGTCGAGGAAGGGAACCAACTGCCGTACCAGCCAAAGATGATAAAAGGCTGACTTGGCAGTGGCTGCTACCTGGACCTCCATTGTTAAGGAGGGGTCCAAGAGCACTCCCGAGCTCCTAACCCCCAGTGCAGGCACCAGTGGCACCCTGTTGAAACTCAGGAGTGGAACTCCCCTCCCCAGACCGCCCCGACTCATGCACAGGACCTCTGTCTTTGCTGGGTTCAATTTCAGCCGGCTCAGCCTAAGCCAACCAGCCATGGCGTGCAATGCCTGGTCCAGATCTTCTCATCAGATAGAGCTGGGTGTCATCAGTGTATTGGTGACATCCCAGCCCATACCTCTGGACAATCTGGTCAAGGGGGTGCATATAGATGTTAAACAACATCAGGGAAAGCACCGCTCCTTGAGGCACACCACATTCAAGTGGGTGTCTCATGGATTGCTGCTCCCCCAGCACCACTGTTTGTCCCCGACCCTGGAGAAAGGAAGTGAACCATTGCAAGGCCTGTCCCTGTATCCCCACGTCAGTGAGGTGGCAGATCAGCAGCTGATGATCGACCGTATCGAACACAACCGACAGGTCCAGCAACAGCAAAACCTCCACATCACCTCGATCCAGATGTCTCCTGAGGTCGTCAGTAAGGGCGACCAGAGCTGTCTCTGTCCCATGTCCCGGGCGAAAGCCGGACTGGAAGGGGTCTAAGACCGAAGCATCATCCAGATAGCCCTGCAACTGTATTGCCACTGCCCTCTCAATTAGTTTGCCCAGATAGGGCAAATTGGAAACCAGCCAGTAATTAGCCAATTTGGCTGGATCTAGATTTGATTTTTTCAGGAGAGGGCGGACCATCACCTCCTTGAGTGCCCCCAGGAACTGCCCTTTGAGAAGGGACTTGTTGATAATTTCCCAGACAGCACCTCAAAACCCCTCGTGGCCTGCTTTAATCAGCCAAGAAGGGCACGTTTCAGCCATTGCTGTAGCTTCTCGTATCAGAGGCTGCACACCAAATGATCACAGAGGGCCTCCTCTAAGTTATGGAAGCTGCAATGTTGTGATGCCTTTCAGAGGGCAGTCATGAAGGCAGCAATTGACTCTCCTGGGGCCTGGTCCCTTTTGTAGAAGGCATGCTGGCAGGCAATTCTGGAGGGGCAATGTGAGAAGTGGTCTTTCAGTTTGGCCTTGAGCATAGCAAAGGACATGGTGTTGAGGTCCTGTGGCACCATGAGAACTCGGTCAGTCTCAAAGGTGGAGTGCCCACAGAGGCTGAGGAACATGGCCTTGACTGTCTCATTGTTGGTGATCTCATTGGTGGTGAGATAGAACTGGAACCAGGAGATGTATGCATCCCAGTCTTCAGTGGCATCATTGAATGGTTCAAAGTGGCCCCTTGGTGGCCATGCAGAATGATCGCGTGGTCGGTGTAGTGATTCAGCTCGATCTCTTCCTCATTCCTTCCTTTGTCTGTATTCCACCTTCATCGTCAGTGTTAAGTAGTGGGTTCAAGAGTTGATCGTGATTTCAGCATAGCTCTTTTATTCCGAAACACAACAACACACACGGTGAACCACAACTATATACAGAAACCCCAGCCCAAAACACGCCCACAAAATACAAATAGACCAATAGCTTGGAGCCTTCACTTGATTGGAGCCTTCACTTGCATGGCAGCATTTACACTTCTGTTACCTGACTGGCCAGCTTGGCAAGGGCAGCCAATCTGAATGTAGCTGCAAGGAGCCTCTCTAACAATGATTGTTCATTCGAAGCTCTCACTACACAACATCCCTCATCTTCTTTCTTCTGCCTCAAGAGTCACAGTGGCTACAGCTGTAGCAGGGCCCCTGGGAGCCACTACGAGCCTCCAAGAGCCCACTGCACCAGCTGCATAGTTCCTGAGAGCTGTGCAGGAGTGGCAGGGGCACTGGGAGACACCACAGCAGGGTACCCAGCAGGGTACCCAGGAGCTACAATGCCAACCACAGGGCCATGGAAAGCCACTGCACTGGCTTCAGGGTCCCTGGGAGCCACCACACTGGTTTCATGGGCCCAGGGGTTTTTGTGCCAGCCACAGAGTCCCCAGGAGCTGCCACTTCTCAATAGGGTACCCCAAGTTTGCAGATAAATCTGTTTTTAGTCAGTGTGGGCCCAATCCACAGATTTAGATATCCACAGATTGGGCAACACTTAGTTATTAGATATATAGATGATAATTGGTAGTGGGTATTTTAGAAATCAGTAATGCTCCAGTGCATTTTAAGATGACAGTATTGTTATTTTTTGCTCCCCCCCCCCCCAAAAAAAAACCCTGATTCAACCATAAGAACTAAATAATATTTCAGACTACTGTCATGGGCTTCATATTTGTGTTTGGACTATACGCCAGAATATTGATACTAGCATGTCAAGGAGGAGGAGTCAGCCTATTCTTCTCTGTGATAGGTTATTTTTTTATGTGTGTAGAGGAGAGAATGACAGAGCATTCAGTCATGCAGCTAACTAGTAGCCTGAAGTGATACGTTGCAGAAACAGTTATTACTTGCTTCTACCTAGCTGTATAGTTTTAAACTAAGAAAAATTAGTTTAGATTAGTGATATTCAAACATCTGCCAGTTTGTCTCCTTTCCCATTCACAAGTGGTGATCAGGAAGCCAATTAATTAGTAGAACTTGTTTGTGTCTACAGGTATAGCTCACTTGCAGCCATCAGAAGCCAACTCCCAGCTGATGAGAGATCAGCTGGGAGTTGGCTTCTTATCCTTGGCTGGAGAAATTTTGTTCTGTAACAGGCAAATTTTGGGGGTGGGCATATCAAGATCCAGTTTCCAGGTGATCAGCTTATTTTTTTTTCTAAAAAACCCCTCTCATCCTAGAAACTTTGCTGCTTTCCATATTTGTTGAAAAACAGCAAGATGGAGCTCTTCCATCAGGCTTTTAGTAGTAGCAGTGGACTTCCACTTCAATCTGGTCCTCTCTCCAGTGACTGCAGATCCTAGAAGCCGACTGGAACTACAACATTGCCAGAATTAACACCATCTGTTGAGGCACATTGTATGCTTAGTGTTTGGACGATTTTACTGAGTTTAATGGTTGTTACATCGATGCATATGTTTTTAAACTGTAAATCTGCATTATTTGCAGATCTGTATGTTTGGAACCTGCCCTGAGCCTCCCATGTGGGAAGGGCGGGATATAAATCCAATAAAATAAGAAGAAATAAATCTAAAAAATAAAATCTTTCTCCTTTTTCTTTTGATATGGAGCGATCACACATTGCTTTTGTTCACCCCCGCCTTAGAGCAGAAAGAGAGAAATAAGCCTTTTTTCTCTACCTTTTGAAACTTCACTGTGTAGCTATTTTTCTGGGGGGGATCAGGATCTGATTCCCAATTGTATTGATCAGATGTGAGTTGGTTCCAGAGCAACAGGCAGCTGAAAACTTGTTCAGCACTGTTCAAGCGGCTTGATGCAATCCAAACATATCCCTGATAGGATCACAATCTGATCATGAGTGATGAACAGAGTCAGTTCAATTGCCAAGCAGGTTCACTGAGAAACTCATAGCATCCCTAGTTCAAATGAGAGACCACTGAATTTATCTCATCCAGGACTGGTGCCAGGTTTTTTTGTACTCTAGGCGAGGCTACCTTCTGGCACCCCCCCCCCCCTGGTGTGCTCACCAATTTTCAAACAGAAATGCATTTTAGGAAGAATGAAAAACACAAAGACGAGGATTCCTGCTTGTAGTCAGGGCTGCTCTCCCCATCGTCCTCACCCTGCTTGCTGGCCTCTGCACCTGTCAGGGTTCTGCGCCCCTAGGCAGTCGCCCAACCTCACCTTATGGTAGCACTGGCCCTGATCTCAGCACAGCAGACTGCTAGAAATATATCTGGAAATGGCCATCTGTAATTTTATAAGTGTAACACTAACCTAATATGTAGAGTAGCCAGATATAAAGACTGTGACAGATGAAATTTTCATGGGTGTAACGCATTATAGTTAAGTTATGATCAAATTCATGTTTTCTTAATTCAGGCCTGAAAAGTCATTAAAAGTATAATTAACTTATCAGAGAAAAGTAAGTAATGCTACATTGGACTATGCACTAGTTGCTATTTTCCTCCCCTCCCTTTAATTTCAACTTTCAATATGAGGTTTACAATGTTAGTTTAGCAGGAACTAAAAGCTTTTTATTTCAGTTTAGTATGGGTAACATAAGGTCCATGGAAGACTGATGGGAGAGGGGAAACCCAGTTTTACTTCCTTGCCACAGGACGTGGTTCTAGTTCCTTCTGCTTGCTGCCTGAGCAGACTTCCCCTCTGCCTCACCATCTGCTTGCCCTACATTTCCCAGGTCAAGCTCTGGCTTGTCTCACCTCTTCCACCAGTTGACTGCAACCTACTCCTCCTCCATTAATAAATGCTATATACTATTTGGTCTGATCCAGCAGGGCTTATCTTACCCTACAATAACTTGGTACATTCTGGGTAACTGCTTGAAAAAAGGGAACTCATGTACAGAGATCAACCAGCAGGGCCAATACAGATGCATGGTATAAGAAGATGTCCTTTCTATGTCTATCATTTCATATTTGATATGGAAATAATTATTAATGTTTAAAAGGCTTGGAAACATGGAGTTTGTGGGTGTCAAAGGCTGTGAGTTGCTGCTGTATATGTAAATAAACTGTAGCTGCATGTCATGAGGTCTTTCTGAACAAATGGATCATTTCCTTTTAAAGAACATTTTCTATTTGGTCTGATCCAGCAGGGCTTATCTTACCCTACAATAACTTGGTACATTCTGGGTAACTGCTTGAAAAAAGGGAACTCATGTACAGAGATCAACCAGCAGGGCCAATACAGATGCATGGTATAAGAAGATGTCCTTTCTATGTCTATCATTTCATATTTGATATGGAAATAATTATTAATGTTTAAAAGGCTTGGAAACATGGAGTTTGTGGGTGTCAAAGGCTGTGAGTTGCTGCTGTATATGTAAATAAACTGTAGCTGCATGTCATGAGGTCTTTCTGAACAAATGGATCATTTCCTTTTAAAGAACATTTAAAAACTGCAACAAAGCCCAGGTGTATCTATTTCTGTCTTACTGAAGCCAGAATTAGATCCCTTCTTCTTGAAGTTTAATTTGCATCACTCAGTATAATTGTTTTGCCTAAAGGAACAATTTATATTTGGTTTCATTACAGATATAAAAAGGGAACAGGGCTTTGCATGTTTTTTCCATTCCAGGAAGCAAAATAGGTGTTTAAGATGAAGGTGTGACATCATCAGCTGATGTTTAAAAAAAACGCCATGATTTTGCATAGCAAAGATCAGCATCTCAGTCTACTTGGAGAAAACACCAAATGATGAGGTGTGCATGGATTTAACTGGGTAAAAATCTGAACCAGAAATTTGTCAGAATTATGAATTGGGGTAATAAGTATGGAATTGTAAGGATGAGTGAAGGGGAGCAGGATTCAGGGAGCAAAGTGCTTCCTATTGATGCGCAAATCCATGCCCTGTGTGCTCCGTTACCGAATTGAAAACAGACAGTCAGAGGCTGAGGACAGACTGGTGTTTGGGCCCGCATTACCTCCGCTTTGCAAGCAGAGGAGGCAGGCCCGTACACACAGCCGTAGCTGCCCGGCGGAGGCAGCCCAGACTTACCCCGTCCCGTGGAGCATTCCTCCCGCAGCAGCCGGGCACCACTTAAAACTGGTGTCTTGGCAGCTGGGCACGCATTCCTCCCACTTCTGGCGGGTGTGAACGTGCGCAGAAGTGCAGAGCCATGCGTTGTCCTGCCGCCGCCGCCAGAAGCTGCCCGCAGTGTGTACACTGCAGGTAGCCTCCTTGTGCCGTAGTGCAAATGGCGTGCTCCAGGGCAGTTTGCCCCGGCTTGCTCTGCCTCCGCTTCTGTGGCGTGGCGGAGCTCCAATCTGTCCTCAGCCAGAGTCCAATGAGTTAGATGAATATCTGTTCAACGAATTCATGACAGATAATACAGGGCTGATGAGTGCCTTAGCACTCCAGCAATTCCAAAGCTGTATTCTGCCATAACCAGGAAGGGCAAAAGGTCTTATACCCCAAATGACATCACATATAGTTTACACATTAAAGGATCTCTAATTGGTACCAGGCAGTAAACATCATACAAGCATAATTTGACTCAGTGCATCTCTCAGTGGTGTCAGTAATTTTACTTGTTTATCTTGTCTTCAAAACACTGGGAACTTTAGAGAACACTGGGTGAATTCCTGGGCTCGCATGTGGAGAACTAACTGATAAGGACTGAGAATCGCATTAAACTTTGCTCTCAGCAGTCTTGCAACTTCTAAATAGCATTCCATCTGTATTGCATCTTAATTCCATCTACAGAGACTTTTAATAATACTTTTGCTTAATATGGCTTCTTAGACAAAAAATGCAATTATAAAATATATATGTTCTGCTATAGGTTTCTCTAATCAGAAGCTTCTCGGTTATACATCAGGATCTGGGTCTATTATGATTTACTTTGACTTTGGCACAGTGACAGCTGTCAATATATAGGAAAAAGCATCAAAAATCACATTCAAAAATCACACTCTTTTCCCCTTGTCCTACACTATTTAGCATAACATATGCACAGGGGCTGTGTATGTACTACCCGTATGTGTACATATCTATCATTTTACAGAATGTGCAAAACAGATGTGTTTAGGAGGGCATTCTTATAAAGGGATTAGAATTGTAGAGTAATGGAATAATTAAAGTCACTTATAGGTTGCTTTTATAAGTGGGGGACATGTAAGGACTGCCTCTGAGGGCCAGTATGAAAGCCTGCCTCTGAGGGCCAGTGTGGTGTAGTGATTAAGAGTTGTGGACTCTCATCTGGAGAACTGGGTTTGATTCCCCACTCCTCCACATGAAGCCTGCTAGGTGACCTTGGGCCTGTCATAGTTCTCTCTGAATTCAATCAGCCTCACCAACCTCACAAGGTGCCTGTTGTGGGGTAGGTGAGGCTGAGAGAGTGAGACAAGACAGAGCTTGACCTGGAAAGGGTAGGGCAAGCTGATAGTGAGGCAGAGGGAAAGTCTTCCCAGGGACATAAGAACATAAGAGAAGCCATGTTGTATCAGGCCAATGGACCATCCAGTCCAAAATTAGCTACACCTGAGTAGTTTGAGCAGCTACAACAGAACTAAAATTAGAACTAGACCAGAAAATTAGAACAGAACTAAAACTAGAACTAAAATTAGCTACACCTGAGTAGTTTGAATAGCTACAACACTGAGAAGTTACAAAATGTTGGTACCTAATTCTTAACTGTTTGCCCTCCTTATATATAAAATGCCACTTTCCCTCTCCTTGCTCATCTGCTAAACTCTCCTGTTTAGTCCCTTGTTCAAGATACTTTGTCACTAGAGCTGGGACACTTTGTCACTGGAGTGGGGCCTGCTACCTCACAGAGCTGGACATTCTGGACAGGCTGCAGGGCAGCTGGTGGTGGGCGATGCTATACAATGGCCTGGCCCAGTTGTGCAGTGGCCAGTACTAGACTGGGCCAGGCTGGACTAAGTTGTGCAGTGGATGCTGCTGCCAAACTAGGCTGAGCTGTGTAGATATTGAGTTTCCAGTTGTTGAATCTGGGCCTGAAGAGGGAACTTCTCAGTCAGGGGACATGACAGTGGAGGGAGGTGCATGGACATTTTTTACTGCTGTTTTGGCCTCTCAACCCACTCCTGCTTCCCCTCCATGGCTTTGCACAAATCGAGGCTTGGAAGGCTTGACAATACTGTTGTGATTGCCTAGCAACCTCTAACAGCCACTAAGAGTTCTATGGTACATTGTTTTTATACTGCTATATGCTTCTACTATTTTAAGGAGTTTTAAGTCCCCAAATGTATTTTCTTGCAAACCTGGGAAATCTTCAGATTTCTAGTGAAATCCCCCCAGTCAGTTCCTAACTTGGTTTTGAGGCTCCATCAATCATATTCTGTACAGCACGTCAGAGATATCGATAGATAGATAGATAGATAGATAGATAGATAGATAGACAGACAGACAGACAGACAGACAGACAGACATTGTTGGATGCTATGATGAACATCATATATATGTAAGGTTAGGGCCAGAGGATGCCATCTACTCTCTCCATATATATCCAGTATAAATGAATTCCTTATCTGTATAAAGTTTATATTAAATATTGCTTTTAATCTGTTTGTGGTAGGGAATGAGTGTGGAGCTAAATTAATTTCTCCTTTGTCTGTTAGTTTATTTATTTCCTTAAAATATTCATAAACCGTTCTTTTTCTAAACATGTGGTGGGACTTGAAGCTGCTAACAAAATCAAGCCATTTGAAATGTTAAAAAATAAAAAAACCTAAAGAACAGAATAATAACACCCATTTTTTTAAAAAAAAAATCACCCAACAATGACAGACAGTCCTGAACAGAATGTATCTGGCTCTTGACCTAAGCTTATGGCCCACCTAAATGTGTGTTCAGCCTATTGACTGCAAGCCTGTTTCTTTCTTGTTAACTAAATGTTGGAGATTTAGTCTAATGGCATTGTCAGATTATAAGGGAGCAAGAATCTGGGAAAAGCATATTTAAGGATTTCTAGACTAGGGCCATGCTTGGCAATTGGGGGAGACACATGGAGGGGCACTGGTCTCATGGGCACTGTGATGCCATTTCTCAGAAAAAGCAGAAGAGAAATTATGTTGCTGTAGTAATCGACAGAAATTCTGTGGTAAAACCATAGAGCAAGCAGTGGTGGGCAATGAGGGTTGCCAGAGGGAGGCCTCCTGCCATAGTGGGATGGTTCTCTGATATCCAAACGCTGACCTTCAGAACAGGCTTTCAGAAAGCCTTGTTACCTTCCATGCATCACATGTGAAAATATATCAGAGTTGTTTAGGGCTAGTTTTAATGCACAGTCTTAATTGCTGGTGACCAAGGGGGCATGACTTCCTGAGTATTAATTAGTGTTCTTAGTCTGACAAATCCCAAATGCCTGTGGTGGCCTGACACTAGCTGACATGCAAAATACTTAATTTTCTTTTTAAAAAAACTTCTGCTATTTAATGGCTTTACTTAAAATAAATGAGGCCCTGTATTTAACAAAGACCGTTCATGACAGTTTTGCCATTTAACAGATTGCTAATCTAGAAAATGGGTTGTAGAATTTTTAAAATGCAATTTCCTTCATCTGCCAACCATTACTAAATAGTGTTGTTAGTCATTAAAACTGAACATTAAGTTGTAGTGCCACTATCAATATAGATTTAAAAAGTATATGCCCTTTTAAAAACTACTGGTTTTCAATAATGCCTCTGCTGGGTTTATCATAACTGTATCTGCAGTGGTCTGTTGCCTCTTCAATGAGAGTGCTAAAAAGGAGAGAAAATTCTGGAATATACATTACAGTCAGGAAGAAACTATGATCTCTATCTACCTATCATCTATCTAAAGTGTGTGTGTGTGGGTGTGAGTGTGTGTAATAGGTGAGCAAGACACCAAGAAATGTGCTCTGCTTTGTAATTTGCTGTTGTTTTCAGTCACACAGTCAAATCCAACTCTTCGTGACCCATGGACCACCTCACTCCAGGCCCTCCTGTCTTCAACCGTCCTCCAGAGCTTGCTAAATTTCATGTTTGTTGCATTGATGACACTGTCTAACCATCTCATCCTTTGCCATCTAGGGCTGCCAGCTCTGAGTTGGGAAATACCTGGAGATTTGGGTGTGGAGCCTGGAGAGGGCATTGTTTAGGGAGGGGAAAGACCTCAGCAGCATATAGTTCCATAGAGTCCACCTTCCAAAGGAGCCATTTTCTCCAGGGGAAACGGATCTTGGTCACCTGGAGATCAAGTGTCATAGCGGGAGATCTCCAGGCCCCACCTGGGGGTTGACAACCGTATTGCCATCCTCTTTTTTTACCTTCAATCTTTCCCAACATCAGGGGCTTGTCCAGTGAGTGCTCCCTTCTCATTTGGTGGCTTCAGTATCTGGCCTTCCAGGGAACATTCAGGATTGATTTCCTTTAGGATTGACTGATTTGATCTCCTTGCAGTCCAGGGGTCTCTCAAGAGTCTTCTCTAACACCATAATTCAAAAGCATCTATTCTTCGGCGCTTGGCCTTCCTTATAGTCCAGCTGTCGCAGCCATACATTGCTACTGGGAATACCATTGCTTTGACCATATGGACTTTTGTTGGCATGGTGATGTCTCTGCTTTTTATTATGCTGTCTAGGGTTGCCATCGCTTTCCTCCCAAGGAGCAGGCGTCTTTTAATCTCATGGCTGCAGTCACCATCTGCAGTGAACTTGATCCCAGGAATGTGAATTCTGTCACTGCTTCCATGACTTCCCCTTCTATTTGCCAAGGAGTGATGGGGCCGGATGCCATGATCTTAGGGGTTTTTTTGAGGCTGAGTTTCAAGCCAACTTTTAGGCTCTCCTCTTTTATCCTGAGCAAGAGGCTCTTTAGGTCCTCTTCACTTTCTGCCATTAGAGTGGTATTGTCTGCACATCTGAGGTTGCTGATGTTTTTCCCGGCAATCTTAATTCCGGTTTGTGATTCATCCAGGCTCTGCATATAAATTGAATAAACAGGGTGGCAATATACATTCTTGTCGTACTCCTTTTCTTTTGGTAAACCAATCAGTTGTTCCATATCCAGTTCTAACTGTTGCTTCTTGACCCTTATACAGGTTTCTCAGGAGACATGGAAGGTGGTCTGGTATTCCCATCTCTTTAAGCACTTGCCATAGTTTGTTGTGATCCACGCTATCAAAGCCTTTAGCTATCAATGCTATCAATGAAGCAATGAAGCAATGAAGCAATGAAGCAATGAAGCAATGAAGCAGAAGTAGATGTTTTTCTAGTACTCCCTTGCTTTCTGCATAATTCGGCGAATGTTGGCAATTTGATCTCTAGTTCCTCTACCTCTTCAAAACCCATCTTGCACTTCTGGTAATTCTCTATCCACATACTGCTGAAGCCTAGCTTGTAGGATCTTGAGCATGACCTTGCTAACATGTGAAATGAGTGCAACTGTACAATAGTTTGAATATTCCTTGGCATTGTCCTTTTTTGGGATTGGAATGTAAACTGACCTTTTCCAATCCTAGGGAAGAACAGAGGGCAAGTACAAGTAACCCCAGAAAGAATGAAGTGGCTGAGCCAAAGCTGAAAGGACGTTCAGCTGTGGATGTGTCTGATGGTGAAAGGAAAGTCTGATGCTGCAAAGAACAATACTGCACAGGAACCTGGAATGTAAGATCTATGAATCAAGGTAAGCTGGATGTGGTCAAAAGTGAAATGGCAAGACTGAACATCAACATCTTGGGAATCAGTGACCTAAAGTGGATGGGAATGGGTGAATTTAACTCAGAAGACCATTATAGCTACTACTGTGGCCAAGAGTCCCATAGAAAAAATAGTGTGGCCTTTATAGTCAACAAGAGAGTGAAAAAAGGCAGTAATGGAATACAATCTCAAAAACGACAGAATGATCTCAGTCTGAATCCAAGGCTTTATAATTACTTCCTAACAATTTAATCTCATATACAGAGTGTTTGGTCATACACAAAATTCCATTTTTCCTGTAAACACTGATAATAAATTGGGTTGCCATGTACCTACTGGGGTCAGGAGATTGCCAGCTTCCAGAAGACTTTGCCCACCAGCATTCTAATGGCCAGTAGAAAAAAGAAAAAAACAAATTACCAAGGAAATGAAAATTAAGAGAAATTAAATTAAATTAAATTGCCAAGGAAAACCTGGACATTACATCACACATCTCTAGAAATTGTTGGAAATGCTATGGTAATCATAGAGTTTCATTAGTTCCTAGAGAGGCCTCCATATGTTCCTGGAAGTGACATCACACTATCACTGATGGTAACCCCCATGTGTCTGCTCTACCTGGTTTCCCACTAGTTGCCATGCTGGGCCTAGCAATGTTAATTATGAGCCAGGTATAACTAGCACTGTTTAGCAAAATTCTGCTAATTCCTCTTCACCCAAATCCCCCAAGTCCCCTAAATTCCAATGATCCATTTCATTTTCTCTTTTTTTAGGAATTTGGAATCTGCCTCAAATCAATTATGTTTTGATCAAAAGAGAAATTACAAGAGAAGAGGGGGAAAGAAGGGAGGTTCTGCAAAATTTCAGAATTTCATTCTGCAGATGCAGTGTCTCCCCAAACCTTCTTACCTCCTGCTCCAAATCACCCTGTGGTCTGTAACATCAAAACAACAACAACACAACAACAACAACAAAAACACTACAATGGCCGAAGTTATAAAAGGATGCATAGATGTATAACAAAACAAAAACCACAAAGAGAAAATTCTTCTTTTGAAAGAGAATAAGAGGAATCAATGGCCATATAGAAGTGTACTTTGGAAACACAAATTTCACTCAGTGTAAAAATAGTAATTATGATGAAATCCCATTAAAACTAATAGAACCAATGTGTTGTTTTCAAGTGGGAGTTCAATCCCTTCCAGAGAGTCTTGTCCAGAAATAAGCTGTACTTTGTTCACTGGGCCTTATTCTTATGTAAGCATTTATTCATTTATTTATAAATTAAACTTTTAGACTGCCTTCCCTGCGCACACAAGGTTCTGGGCGTTGAACAACAGTAAAACACATTCATAAATTAGTAAAACAGTTTAAAATAATAAAATAATACATAATTAAAACAATTCCAGATGGCACTAAAAACTTTAGATTGTGCCACTGCCTCATGGGAGGAGGTAGGAAACAGGGGTGCTAGACTAGGTGGAACCCATTGCTGTCCTCAACCAAAAGCCTAGCGGAACATCTCTGCTTTACAAGCCCTGTGGAATTGCATTAAGGTTCAGCAGAGAGTTCCACCAGGTCAGGGCCAGGACTGAAAAGGCCCTGGCTCTGGTTGAGGACTGCCGGATGTCTTTCAGGCTAGGGATCACCAGTAAGTTCTTCTCTGCAGAGCATAATGACCTTTGGGTACACCAGGAGAGGTGGTCCCAAAGATATGTTGGTCCCAGACTGTTTAGGGCCTTAAAGATTAGTACCAAAACCTTGAACCTGATCCAGTACTCCACCTGGAGCCAGTGCAGATGGTATAGCACTGGTTGGATATGTGCTGTATGTGGGGTTCTGGTAAGGACCCGTGCTGCCACATTCTGGACCAGCTGTACTTTTTAGGTCATTCTCAAAGGCTGCTCTACATAGAGTGAGTTACAGTAGTCCAGCCTGGAGGTGACGGTTGCATGGATTAATGTGGCTAGGTCAGGGTGAGACACAAAGAAGAAGAAGAAGAAGAAGAAGAAGAAGAAGAAGAAGAAGAAGAAAAGATTGGATTTATACCCCGCCCTCCACTCCCCAAGGGAGTCTCAGAGCGGCTTACAAACTCCTTTTCCCTTCCCCTCCCCACAACAGACACCCTGTGAGGTAGGTGGGGCTGAGAGAGCTCTTTCCCAAGCTGTCCTTGAGGGAACGGCTGGTACAGAGCTATGGCTTGCCCAAGGTCATCCAGCCAGGTGTAAGTGGAGGAGTGGGGAATCAAACCCGGTTCTTCCAGATTAGAGTCCGTGCACTTAACCACTACACCAAACAAAGAGGGCCAGTTGCCTGACCTGGCATAGCTGAAAAAAGGCCAGTCTGGCAACATTTGTGATCTGGGCCTCCACTGATAAGGAGGCATCCAGAACCACACCCAAGGTCTTGACAGTCAGTGCCAGTATTAGGGGCACACCATCAAGAGCAGGGAGTCGGCACCCCAATCCTGAGTCTCCCCTACCCACCCACAGAGCCTCCCTCTTAGCAGAATTCAGTCTCAGCTGGTGTCAGCTCTGGCTGCCATTCCCGGGCAGGAGGTGGCACATTAATCTCCTCCAAGCAGTCCCTCATACCCCCACCTTTGGAGTGTATCTCGACTCTCACTAGCAGAGGCTTATCTAGCTATGCCTCCTTAACCTTGAACATGTTGCTTTCACAGCGTTCTAGCTGCTTGTTTGCAGGTGCTAATTGTAACTTTCCTCCTGCTTTGAGCCTGGGAACAAACCATCCAGCATATTTGGGTGCCTTTTTTTTCCTGTTTAATGATTGGAGGTCTTATTGTGCATTACACTGTTTGAATACACTATATTTCTATCAGCTCTAACCCCTTCCCCCTATTACTGACTCTGGACATGTAGATGACTATTTGATCTGCTGACAATAAAGAACCTTCTAGTTAAGGACTTTGGTTGCAGTTTGAAATCTCTTAGACTCTCCCAGCTGGCTCTGTTTCAGCCATACCACCAGAGCTTCCAGCCCCTCAGCCAAGTTTACTAAGGCGGTATCAGGCTGGCCACCCTTCAGCAGATACAGCTGGGTGTCATCAGTGTACTAGTGACATCCCAGCCTGAAACTCCACATCAGTTGGGTGGGGTACATATAGATATTAAACAACATTGGAGAGAGGATTGCCCCCTGAGAGACCCCAAAGTCTAAGGGGTATCTAGTTGACACCCTCTCTCCCAGTACTACCCTCTGTCCCCAACCTTGGAGAAATGAGGTAAGCCACTTCAAGACCACCCCACTAATTCCTATGTAAGAGAGGTGGTGGGTCAAAAGATCATGATTGACTGCTGAACACCACTGTAAAGTCAAGCATTAGCAGCATGCCAACCTGCCTTGATCCAGCTGTCTGCAAAAATAATCTGTGAGGGTGACTGACGCCATCTCTGTCCCATGGCCAGGGTGGAAACCAGACTGGAATGGATCCAGCACTGATGTGTCTTCCAGGAAATTCTGGACCTGCTCTGCCACTGTTCTTTCAATTACCTTACCCAGAAATGAAAGATACAAGACTGGGCAGTAATTGGAAGGATCCGTAGGATCCAGAGATGGCTTCTTTAAGAGAGGTGTTATCACTGCCTCTTTTAATCCCTCTAGGTAGATCCCTAGATCCAAGGACAGATTGATAATGTCTACCAGGGGGCCTCGTATTCCCTCACCACTGGCTTTCACCAGCCATGAGGGACATGGACCTAAGAGGCAGGTGTTCAGCCTTGACGGTGAAAAAGAAATGATGATCTGCGCACGCCCAAGATTTGTGCAGAGATATTTACAGTTTATTTACACAATATCTACACAGTCCCTTTAGGTAAAGCTTAGACTGACAAAATGCTTTGCAGGCAAATGATGCACACACTGGCATAGAGAGCTAGGTATCATACAGAATATATACAGTCCGTTGCCCAATCAGTAAAGAGGTGCTGAGTCATTGTGCTCCTCCTCTAGGCTGATGCAATATGTACAGTCATATGTGCAGTCATGTGATCTCTAGATGTCACTTTAGATTACAGTGATCTGTCTGCCATGCTGTCATCTTGCTGACATCCTCAATTTTACATGCCGACAAGCCTAACAGCATCCAGTATCCTGTTGACATCAACTTGGGATAGTCGGCTGCAATTGTCAAATGCTGAATCCAAAGACAGCCAAGGGGCCTCCAGTTCACATACCATATCAATATTGACTGGGAGGTTGTGTTCTTAATACAGTCAGTACTATCAACATCAGCTGAATTTGGGCCCTTTTATTTTCTGATGGGTAAACTCAGAAAGGCTCAGGATTTCATTGTGCATTTCATCTTAAAAGGTCATCCTGCTTTTCAGGCAAGCAGGCTCTGGTGAAAATTTTAAAATCAATCTGCTTTAAAACAACAGAACAATTATCAATGCTATCAAAACCATGATAACCCACCAGTGCAATCCTAAACAGTTACACCCTTCTAAGCCCACTAATTTCAGTGCTCTTATAAGGGTGCTTCTGTATTGAATGTGTTATAGGTCACTGAGGTTCATATTCTGAGCCTAGGAATCATGAACTTTCTATTAATATCTGTAACTTCGGCAGGTAAAAGACTTTTAAAGGACTTTTAAGAACTGCTGATGTGAACATATGGCACCAAAGACATAATGGAACACTAAACTCATAGAAAATGCAGGAAACACTAAAAGGATGAATCAGCAGTAACATGAACAAGCAAACAAACCTGAGCCTATAATATACACCTTTCACATAGATAGGTTTGTTTTTTATTTCCATAATATTGTGTTATCTGTTTTCAGCAAAGGATTGAATATCCTTTGCAGTCCAATTTCTCTTTCAAAAGCTAAGCATTTCTTGTGAGGAAAGCAGAAATCAGTTAAGCTCAGGTCTTCAACATAAAACCAAGGGTCATTTCGTAGAAAAAGAGGTGCAGGAGCTCACTAGCATAACTCATTAGCATAACTTATTTGCATATGCTACACCACCTGACATCACCAGAAGTATGTCAGAAGGCAAGAGAGAGAGAGAGAGAGAGAGAGAGAGAGAGAGAGAGAGAGAGAGAGCTGGCAGAGAGGGGACAGTTACTAATCCAAGGGCACGATCATACACACCCATTTGCCATGGAAGAGGGATGATTCACCACCGGATCAAAGCGGCGTGATCATACCAGCACATCTGGGAAGCGTCCCGCAACCATCGTCAAACCATTGCAAACCATTTTGATCCGGTGGGGAATTGTGGTAAAAAGCTACTAGTGAAACTCCAGTAGCAAATGGTTTGCTGCAGTTCACAGCCGAAGTTTCCCCATGTGATCACTCCAGCGCCGAAGTGTGGCATTGTGGATAGCATGATCACCCACTATCCTGATGCCACACTGTTGTTTTTTCCCCTTCTCCATGTGCGCATCATCGAAAGCCCTTAGGGTGGGGAGGCTATCCATCAATCCCCTATTTAAGCGCCTCAGAAACCAAACACAAAAAAAAAAACACAACTTGCCCGCAGTTGTGTCTGATCATGCAGTGGCAAGTTGCCCCAGCAGGTCCACAGACCTTTGTGATCACACAACTGTGGGGCAAATTGCTCCGGAACAAAAAAGACTTGCTTCCCCTCCGGATTATCTTGCTCATGTGGAAGGGACACAAGCCTCAGAAACACCACTATTCTGGGAGGATAGCTTCAGTGGTGGCTGAAGCCTTCAGAAGCCTGGTTGGAGGAACAAGGACCTTTCCAGGGGACAGGGTCATTTTGCTGCAGCCATGACACAAGCAGGCATTCACTTGCGGGGGTGGGGGGGTGCTGACACCAACTCCTGAAGCTGAGCTTCCCCGAGCTCCTGCTCAAAATGACCCCTGCATAAAACTAATGGGTATAAAAAGTACCTACCAAAGGCACCCTTGAAAATGTGCATAAACCGAAGCTTTTCACCATTTGAAGCCAACCTCATAACCCTTGTCTGTGCCACAGTCATCATTGACCTCATACTGTTTGGAGAGGGGAGGAACCCAGCAGGGTATAAAGCTAGAGTGCCTCGGCTTGCCAGGTTTGGGAAATAGGTTTGGAGGGCAGTGCTTCATAATGATGCAATCACACTTCGTTGCTTTGTCATGTCATATCCTGTGGTCAAGGATCAAGTGATGACACATTGGCTGTGATCACACTGGTGGATTGGCACGATATGGTGCCACCTCTAATTGAACTGGTTTAAAGTGTTGCGGGACATATCAGCCACACAGCACCCCTTGCTGCAGGTTACCCATGGAGACATCCCGTGGGAAAGCATCCACATTATTGTAGCGCAGCAGCCATGGAGCACACCACAAAAACTTCCAAAATTTATGCATGCACATAAATGCACCCGTGTGCACATGCGCACAGGGATTTTTTTTAAAAAAAACACCTCCCTAGCAGCAAAACGGATCTGCAGGTTCAGACTGCCAAATCCTTTCTGTGCATGCTCTCCACCATTCAGACATCTGGCCATGTACAATGGCTGCGTGGGGAACTGAAAATACCACTTGTGGTGTGGTGGCTTTTTAATGCAGCTCCAAGTCATCCTAGGATGGGATAAGTATGGCTGGGGAACACCTGACAGATATGGCTGTCTGACTTCACCCATTTGATCTGGAGGGGAGGAGTGGCTCTGTCGGGCCAAACTGCCCGTGTGATCACAGCCATTGTGCTGTCATTTCTGGAGCACTCTCCCAAACCCAGCCCACTCTGTGATATCACATCTAGAGCATGACTCCAAACCATGCTCCTTTCTGTGATGTCACTTCCTCTTTTCCAAATTTCCTCATTTCCCCTACCTTTTCCCCACATTAGATTACTTATAGGCTTCCTATCCAGCCTGGCTTCTCTGGTATTTTTAGCTTCCTTTGTAATGTGAACAAGGAAATGAAAAACAATGTTCTTTATAGCACCAAATCACTGTTGTTAATTACATAAACATGGGGAGCACTTATTAAACTGTCATAATTTATATGTAATGGAGTGGCATTTCAAATACAAAAGGTGTGTGCACCAGACATAATATACAAACATTTGTGTACCCTTGGCAAATTGAAATCTGTTGTGATCATTCCTCATGCTGCACCTATCTTGGCAGAAAGAAAGGTGAGGGTGGAAACAAAAGGGTGCTTTTTTTCTGTACATTTCCAGTAAATTGGGCCCAGTAAAGTAAGAATTTTAACTATGGTCACCTTACGGAAGGAAGGAAGGAAGGAAGGAAGGAAGGAAGGAAGGAAGGAAGGAAGGAAGGAAGGAAGGAAGGAAGGAAGGAAGGAAGGGTGTGAAGAGAATGGCATGGGTGGCAGATTACAGTTTTGGAATTATTGGGGTTCAGCGTGGCTTGCTGGTTTATGTTAAAATATAAGAAATTATACATTAGAATATTATCATTTTACAGGATTTGGCAACTCGCAGGAGAGACAGATCGGCTGTGTTTTCACAAGAAAATGTGCAAAAGTGGCACTTAAAATAATTGTGTGCACTGGCCTTTACAACTGCAAGTCTTATCACCATATCTATCTATCTATCTAATTTGTAGCCCACTCTCCTAAAGACCAACTCAGAGAGGATACATCAGTTTATAAATATACAATTAAAATTTCCAAATATCAAATAATTCAATCATCAATAAAATATATTAAACTACCTACAATACAATCAGTTATATAAAACCAAGATGGCATAAACCCAATATGAAGGGGAAATATTCAGCCACTGGAGAAGAAGAACAGTGGGGGAAAACAAGGGGAGGAGAGGGGAGGGGAAGGGGGGACGTCAATCCACTAGGTCTCACCAACTGAGACCCCTGTACTGCCCTCAACAATAGCCCCAGCAGAACAATTCAATTTTGCAGGCCCCGCGGAATTGCACCAAATCCCACAGGGCCCTGATCACTCCTGAAAGAGTGTTCCACCCGGATGGGACCAGGGCTAAAAAGCCCTGTCTGAGAGTAGACAGATGCTCTTTGGGCTGGGGACCACAGTAGGTTTTGGTCACTTGAGCATAGTGCTCTGTGGGGGACATACCAGGATAGGTGGTCCCAAAGGTATGCTGGTCCCTGACCGTTAAGGGCTTTAAAGGTCAATACCAGAACTTTGAATTTGATCCAGTCTGTGATCTGGAGCCAATGCAGCTGATAGAGCACTCGTTGGATGTGCTCTCTAAATAGAATTCCTGGGAGGACCCTCAGAGCTGCATTTTGAACCAGTTGCATTTTCTGGATCAACCTCAAGGGCAGTGTTACATATAGCGAGTTACAGTAATCCAGTCTAGAGGTGACCGTTATACAGATCAAGTTTATACAATAGCTGTTAGAAATTTTCTTTCTTTGTTTCCAGATCTCTTTCGTTTATTTAATTACTAAAACTAGTGTCACTTGATTAAGTTGCTCAATCTCTTGCCCTATTCCTAACTCAACTATGCCTGTTCAGTAAAATCAACTTTTCTGTTTGAACTTTACTTTGTGTCAAGTTGTGAGGCTTCTGCCTTATACAGTCAAGGATCAGACCTTTGTTGATTAAACAGAGTTCTTTATTCCCATTTACTACATTACAGGTCCTCGGATCATTGTTAGAGATAACGTATACAATAGCAGCAGGATTAATATACCCTCCAGTACAATGTGAATTTCCCATAGGTGACCAATCACAGAAAAGGAAAAAACCGCGGGCTAAGGTCCTTTGACCGTTTAGCTTCCCACAGGAAAAAGTAAAGTGTGAAGTTGTAATTTTCCCTTCTTAAACTGGGCTCTTCAGATGTGTCCATTTCGTGCATAACAAATAGCTTGCCAAGGTCTTCTCACAGCAATAAGCGAAGTTCTGTGTCTCCGCAGGCAGGGAGGAAAGGAATGCAGGGGGAGAGGGGGGAGAGGCCGATTGTTCTCAGGTGTTGCAGTCGCCACTCTCCCGGACCAAATGGTTACATTGACCAGACCCACCATTAGCAATAAACAGAGTGCAATAAACCAGAGTTAAAGGGAACATGATACAACATGAAAGTGATAGCAGGGAGATACAAGCGAACTGCTAAAGCATGTTACATATGGAAAGATTAAAAAAGCATAGAAGAAACCTTTGTTAGAATCCTTGGATTCTGACACAAGTGCCATTTCCAAAGAGATTTATAAGAAGGCTCCTGCTTAGTTACAATAAATCTCTGGCCTGGGCAAAAGCCAAATAACTCTTTAACACTGGATGGGACACACAGAAAGTTACAGTTCTATTATTCAAATACACTACTAAGAGGCTGCTCAGTCAGAGTGGGGAACAGTGTTTTGGCAGGAAAATCTGCCTCACAGAGAAGAAGCAGCAGGGGTCCCTCATAAAAGTCTGGAGCTGCACTGCTACCCGAGGAATGGTAAATTCAATACTGGGTGGTAGTTGGCCAGATCACTAGGATCTAAAGATGGCTTCTTCAAAAGTGGTCTGGCTTCACAACATCCAGGTTCTTGTCTATCTCAGCCTGTTAGAGCAAGCTGAACTGGTCCAAAATGACCTGAAGATGGTCAAGGGGCCTCTAGTTCATTTGCTGTATCAACATTGGCAGGCAGATCCTGGCGGAACAACTAGACTTTATCTGCAAAAAAAGCCTGCAAATGTCTCACAGCTAATGGCTGAATCTTTAATTTTTTGAGACCTCTCTCTGAGATGTTAAGGACCAAATTACCTGAAACAATTGTGCTGGGTGAAAACTTGCAGATGCAATTGAGGCTGTAAAGAAATCTTCCTTTACTGCCTTCACTGCCATCTCATAGGCTTTCCTAAATGTTCTATAAGATGTTCTTGTAGCTTTGTTATGACTCCACTGCCAAACTTGCTCTAGCTGACTAAGCTCCTGTTCCATCCCTCTTAGCTCCTTAGTATACCAAGGGGCTAATTTGGTATGGGGGTGAAGAGGGCGTTGGAGGGTGATTTCATTGATGGCTTCAGAAAGCTGGCTATGCCAGTCTTCTATCAGCTCATCTAAGGAATTGCCAGGGGGAATCAGATCCTGCAGAGCATTCTGTGTGGCCTGCTTGATGTGTGGGATCTGATACAAACTGGGAAAGTCTCAGTGCTGCCATGGAAGAAACCAGGTCTACAGCCTGTGAGGAGGCAGCAGCATCCACATGAACGTTAAAATCCCCCAGCACTAAAAGTCTGAGGTTCTCCAATGCCCAGCCTGCTAGTGCCTCCAGCAGGCTTGGCAGGGTATCTGCTGGTGTGTTAGGCAGACAGTACACCAGCCAAATAGCCAAACTCTGAACTCTGAAGAAGCTGAGCTCTTAAAGAAGCTGAGCTCTGGAAGGCAGCAGGAGATAGAGCTGCAAGAGGGGTGAGTGTTTTTTTATTTGCTTTCAGCTGAAGTGGTTTAGCTGAGGGTACTGTGTGCGGGGACTGTTTGGAAGTGTGTGAGTGAGTTTTGAGATGTTGCAGAGTGCTGGCTGCTTGAGATAGGGTCATTGTTTGATTGCAATTGAATGCCTGGGTGCATTTGAATAGCTGCTAGCCACACCCTCTGCTGGGGGAGGCTTCTATTTTAAGGCTGCACAAGCCAAAGGGCATGAACTAAAGGACTGGGCTCTTGGCCTGTGGCTCTTAGCCTAGGGACTCTTAGGCTAGGGGCTGTGAGAAGCCAAGGAAGAGCCAGAACCCCAGGGCCCTAGGCTCCTTGGGTTCCCAGTAAGGTAAGTAGACATCTACAAGGAGAATACAAAGGGTTTAAAAGGAGGATTACATGAAATTATTTTAAAAGTAATTATGAAGCCAGAATGAGCCACCCTGAGCCTGCCGTAACTGGTGGGGAGAGCAGGATATAAATCCCCTAAATAAATAAATGGGGGCTTCATAATTGGGGGCTATCCAGTGGGTTGAGAGGTTAGGGGCTATCCAGTGTTTTGCATGGTGTGTCACATGTATGATTATCTGCCCACTGGGCAGAAGTCTTGGGTGTGTGCCCGGTGCAATGAGCTCCTGGTTCTCAGGGAATGAGTTTGCTCCCTTGAGGCCAAGGTGGCTGACCTGGAGAAGCAGAGACAGTCAGTTAGGCACATGGAGAAGACTCTCGGTGACTAGTTAGATATGTCACACTCTGAATCTGGCAGCCCCACTGCTGTCAGGGAGCATGAGGGTCGAGAGGGAGAAGGGCACCATGCTGTGGATAAGGGGAATGTGCCCTCAGAAGGGACCTCTTCTACAGCTGGTGAATGGGTATCCTTTCGTACCAAGGAACCATCCCTGGGCAGGGAGGGAGGGGGGCTCTTGGTAGCTGGTGATTCGATCCTTAGGCAGGTAGACAGCTGGGTGGAGAAACCGCGTATTGACTGTATGGTGACTTCCTGCCTGGTGCGAAAGTAGAGGACATTACATGTGTTTTAGATAGGCTGGTAGGTAGTGCTGGGGAGGAGCCAGTGGTCGTGGTACATGTTGGCACCAACAATGTGGGGAAATGCAGTCATGAGATCCTGGAGGAAAATATTAGGCTGCTAGGCAGGAGATTCAAGGCCAGGACCTCCAAGACAGCCTTCTCAGAAGTGCTACCTGTTCCATGCGCAGGGCCGGAGAGACAGGCACAGATCAGGAGTCTCAATGCATAGATGAGGCAATGGTGTAGGGGGGAAGTGTTCAAGTTTGTTAGGCACTGGGATGCTTTCTGGAACAAGAGGGAGCTGTACAAGAGAGACGGTCTCCACTTGTCCCGGGAAGGAACCAGGCTGCTGGCACTTAAAATCAAAAAGGTAGCAGAGCAGTTTTTAAACTGAATATTGGCGAAAAGCTGACAGGAGATGAAAAATCTCTGGTTCGGGACAGTTCATCTCAAAGAGATGAAGGGGTAGCTGTTACTTTCCTTCGAGGAAAGGGATTAGAATTGTTCTCTGAAAATGTGGCAAATGATAGGGACTGCCTGGCAAGGTCTTGAGGCAGCAAGAGGAAGGCTGTGGGCTTAACATGTATGGGAAACTATACATGTTTATATACTAATGCTAGAAGTGTCCGAGGTAAAATTGGGGAGTTGGAATGCTTGGTGTTGGGGAAAAACATAGACATTGTGGGTATTGCAGAAACTTGGTGGGATGAGGAAAATCAGTGGGACATGGTGATTCCTGGTTATAAATTATATTGAAAAGATGGAGGGGGAAGTTGGAGGTGGAGAGGCTCTATATGTCCGAGAGGGTATACAGTCCAGTAAGATTGAGAGTGTAAGAGAATTGGATTTGCTTCTGGAAATGCTGTGGGTTGAATTAGTGGGACCAAAGGGAAGCTTAACACTGGGAGTTTGTTATCGCCCACCAGATCAAAAGATAGAGGTGGATTATAAAATGATGAATGAATTTGATGACCAAGGGGTAAAAGGTGTAGTGAAGGATGATAGGGAAATGGCTGAGAAGCTGAATGCATTTTTTGCCCCTGTCTTCACTACGGAAGATGAAAAGTGCCTGCCCACTCCAGAACCACTAATTTCGGGAGGGGGGTTGAAAGACCTGAGTCAGATTGAGGTGATGAGATAGACAACTTAAAAACAAATAAATCACCGGGCCCAGATGGCATACATCCGAGAGTTCTGAAAGAACTCAGATGTGAACTTGTGGATCTCCTGACAAAAATATGTAATCTTTCCTTAAAATCTGCCTCCATTCCTGAGAACTGGAAGGTAGCGAATGTCACTCCTATCTTTAAAAAGGGTTCCAGAGGAGAAATTACAGGCCAGTCAGTCTGATGTCAATACTGAGTAAATTGGTGGAAACTGTTATTAAGGAAAGAATTAGAAGGCACATTGATGAACAAAATCTATTGAGGAAGACTCAGCATGGGTTCTGTAAGGGAAGATTATGTCTCACTAACCTGTTAGTGTTCTTTGAGAGAGTAAACAAACATGTGGACAAGGGGGACGCAATAGATGTTGTTTACCTTGACTTCCAGAAAGCTTTTGATAAAGTTCCTCATCAAAGTAAGCTCAATAGTCATGGGATAAAAGGACAAGTCCTTTTGTGGATCAAAAACTGGCTAATTAAAAGGAAACAGAGTGTGAGTATAAATGGGCAGGTTCTCAGTAGAGGGAGGTAAGCAGCGGGGTACCGCAGGGATCAGTAATTGGTCCGATGCTTTTAACTTTTTTATTAATGATTTGGAGTTGGGAGTAAGCAGTGAAGTGGCTAAATTTGCAGATGACACAAAATTGTTCAGGGTGGTGAGAACCAGGGAGGATTGTGAGTCACTCCAAAGGGATCTGTTGAGGATGGGCGAGTGGGCATCAACATGGCAAATGGGGTTTAGTGTGGCCAAGTGCAAAGTGATGCACATTGGAGCCAAAAATCCTAACTATAAATACATGTTGATGGGGTCCGAACTGGTGGAGACTAACCAAGAGAGAGATCTTCGAGTTGTAGTAGATATCTCAATGAAAATGTCAAAACAGTGTGAGATTGCAATGAAAAAGGTCAACGCTATGCTGGGGGTTATTAGGAAGGGAATTGAAAACAAATCAGCCAGTATCATAATGCTCCTGTATAAATCGATGGTGTGACCTCATTTGGAGTACTGTGTTGCCACACCTCAAGAAAAACATTATAGCATTGGAAAAAGTGCAGAAAAGGGCAGCTAGAATGATAAAAGGGTTGGAACACTTTCCCTGTGAAGAAAGGTTGAAGTGCTTGGGGCTCTTTAGCTTGGAGAAACGACGGCTGAGGGGGTGACATGATCGAGGGTTATAAGATTATGCATGGGATAGAGCAGGTAGAGAAAGAAGTCCTTTTCTCCCTTTCTCACAATATAAGAACTCGTGGGCACTCCATGAAATTGCTGAGCAGTCGGGTTAGAACAGATAAAAGGAAGTATTCGTCACCGAAAAAGTGATTAACACGTGGAATTCACTGCCACAGGAGGTGGTGGCAGCTACAAGCATGGCTGTCTTCAAGAGGGAATTAGATAAACATTTGGAGCAGAGGTCCATCAGTGGCTATTAGCCACAAAGTATAGATAGGAACTCTCAGTCTGGGGCAAGTGATGCTCTGTATTTTTGGTGCTTGATATGGGGGCAACAGTGGGAGGGCTTCTAGTGTCCTGGCCCCACTGCTGGACCTCCTGATGGCACCTGGTGTTTTTGGCCACTGTTTGACAGAGTGTTGGATTGGATGGGCCACTGGCCTGATCCAACATTGGCTTCTCTTAAGATCTTATGTTCTAACTCTCCTCAGTATCACACACCAGGCCAACACAATCAATATCAGAGATCTTTGGGGAGTTCCTTGAAGGAGAAAGACTCCCATATGAGGACTGCAACAACGCCCCCCCCCCCCCGGGACTTTGGACTGGTGAAGAGCCAAAAACAGTGATGGAGCAAGTTCTTTCAAGGTGACTGTCTCACTTTCTCTTGTCCAGGTCTCGGTCACACATGCCAGGTCCACTTTCTGTGCTGGGCAGGGAGTATTAAGTTACCAAAGTATAATTTAGCTATCAATCTAAAATTGCAAAAACAGAGCAGGGAGTTATCAAGTATCTTAGAGACCATGATATGAATAGATATTGGGTTGTTTTAATGTTGATGGGTTATTCCTTGTCCCAGCCACACACATGTATTCAAGAAGCTGCCTTACACTAAGTCAAACCATTGGTCTACCAAGGTCAGTATTTTCTTTTTTTTTTGTAAAGAAATTTTTATTTTTCAAAAAAAACCCATCAAAAATAATACATTTACCTTATACAAATCCCTTTCTCCATATTATATAACATTTTGTTCTATTTGTACATTCTATTTTTATCTTGTTTTGGTGGTTTCCCACCACCTCTGAAGCATAACACATTTTCCATTTTATTCAAAATAGTAATACTATATCTATGTTTCATTTCTGGTAATGGTTATATATCTTTAAAATACTTATACACCAATTCTTATTTTCTATATTCTTATATATTTCTAAATAAAAACAGCTTCATTGTCTAATTTTAACTAAAACCTTCATATAATATATTTCTATTCCTTTATGCTATTATAACCATGTATAAATGTAGTTTTTCATATCCCAGTATTTTTCAACATATTCTTTCAAATCTTTCCAGTCTTCTAGAAAGGTCTCTGAGTAGAGATTATTCAATTTTCTAGTCCATTTATCCATTTCAGCCATATATAACAGTTTTTTCAACCATTCCCACACCTCTGGTATTTTTTCATTTTTCCAATTTTGTGCATACACCATTCTTGCTGTTGTAATCATATACCATATTATTGTCCTTTTCTTTACATTTATCTCTTCTAGTTTAAGTCCTAGCAATAACATTTCAGGCAACTTCTTAAATGTACATTTCAAGATTTTTTCCATTTCTGCATGTATTTTGGACCAATAAATCTTTGCTTTATCACAAGTCCACCACATATGATAAAAAGAACCTTCTTTCTTTTTACACTTCCAACATTTGTTAGACATATTCTGACCAATATTTGCAATTTTTTTTGGTGTCATATACCATCTATACATCATTTTAAAACAATTTTCTTTTAAGTTATAACACGTAGATATACTCATAGCATTTTTCCATAAAAATTCCCAAGATTCCATTTCAATGTCTTTGTTAAAGTTTATCGCCCATTTTACCATTTGTTCTTTTACCATTTCATCTGCATTAAACCATTTTAGCAAGACTTTATACATTTTAGAAATCATTTTTTTTCCGCCTTCCTCCCAAACTTGTTCTATTTCATTATTTTTTCCCTGAAACCGTGTTTTTTATCAGTTCTATACAAATCATATATTTGTCTATATCTTAACCAACCATAATCAAAGTCAATCTGATGCTGCTCCTTCAGTTTGAAATCTTTACCATGTCTTATTAATAAGTCTCTATACTTCAGCCAATCTTGTCCTTTATATCTTGATGTTGGATGTAAGACTTCTGCGGGTACAATCCACATGGGTATCTCTTCTGAAAAAAAGGTTTTATATCTTGTCCACGTATCCATTAGTGTTCTTCTCAAATAGTGATGTTTAAACATATTGTCCATTTTTGTTTTGCCATAATACAAATATGCATGCCACCCAAATCTACAATCATGGCCTTCCAGGGACAATAACATTCTATCTTGTAACATAGTCCATGTCCCTACCCAGGTCAAACATATTGCATCATGGTATAACCTTAGATTTGGTAGTTGAAACCCTCCTCTTTCTTTGGCATCACACATTATTTTCATCTTAATTCTTGGTTTTTTCCCTCCCCACACAAATTTAGACAGCTCCTTCTGCCAACATTTGAATGTTTTTACATCTTTCACAATTGGAATAGTTTGAAACAAAAACATTAATCGTGGTAACACATTCATCTTGACCACCGCAATTCTACCCAGCAATGACAAATTCAATACATTCCACTTTTTAATATCCTGCATAATTTGCAACCATAATTTTTCATAGTTATTTTTTATAAAGATCAATATTTTTCATAGTTAGGTTTACACCCAGATATTTTGTCTTTTTCACCACCTCACATTCTGTAAGTTTTTGTAACTCGTTTTGTTTCTTATTTGACATATTTTTGCACATTACTTTCGATTTGTTCTTATTTACATAAAATCCTGCTAAGTCACCAAACTCTTTTACTCTCTGTAACAAATGTGGTAATGTGGATAAGGGGTCTTCCACTATAAACATCACATCATCTGCAAAGGCCCTATATTTGAAAGAAAAACCTTTAGTTGTTAAGCCTTTAATATCTTTGTCTTCCTTCACATTTAACAGTAGAACTTCTAAAATCCAAATAAATAGCAGCGGCGAAAGTGGGCATCCTTGTCTTGTTCCTTTTTCAACTTTAAAATCGTCTGTCTTTTCGGTATTAATTATTAATGAGGATTTCTGTTCTTTATATATTGCTTTAATGAAGTTAAGCATATATTCACCAATCTCAAGATGTTCTAAAACTTCAAACATAAAATCCCAGTTTAAATTATCAAACACTTTCTCTGCATCTAAAAAGAAAAAGCCCACTTCCTTTTCAGGATGTTTGTCGTAGTATTCTATAGCATCCACTACTACTCTTAGATTGTCCCTTATTTGTCGATTAGGTAAGAACCCTGCTTGTTCTGTTTGTATAGTCTCTTTAAGGTGCTCTTTTAGTCTATCCACTATAATCTTAGCAAAAATCTTATAATCATTATTCAGTAAAGAAATCGGTCTATAATTCTTAACATTGGTCAAATCTTGATTTTCTTTCGAGATCAGTGAGATGGATGCATCTTTCCAGGTTTCTGGTACCTCTCCAGTAACTCTTATATCGTTCATCAATAGCAGTAACACCGGTGAAACTGACTCCTGTAACGTTTTGTAGAACTTCGCTGTAAATCCATCCGGTCCAGGTGCTTTACCTAATTTTGAGTCATTTATTGCATTTTTGATCTCTTGTAATGATACTGGATTATTAAATAGTTCTTTAATTTTCTCTGTTGGTTTTGGTAACTTTAATGTTTGCAGGTATTCTTTAATCTTTCTTCTGTCTTTGTTTTCCTTCTTAAAAAGTTTTGCATAGTATTTAAAAAATTCTCTTTTTATTCCTTTGTTATCTATTATCTCAACATTATCTCTTATCACTTTAGTGATACATTTATTTTCACGTTTTTTCTTTAATTGCCATGCTAAGTATTTTCCGGGTTTATTTGCACCTTCAAATGCTTTTTTTTGAAGTTTTTTTAAGTTCCAGTACATCTCTTGGTTCAAAATGGCTTTTGCTTGGTCTTGTAGCATCCAAATTTCCTTTTGCAGTTTCTTTTTCCCTGGTTTTTTCTTCAGTTCTTCTTCCTTTGTTTTAATGGCTTGTAGAATATTTTCATATTGCTCTTTTTTGTTTTTATTATCTTTAGCATTTAGCGATATCAATAGTCCTCTCATCACTGCTTTGTATGCATCCCATATGGTTTGAATTTTAACTTCTTTCTGCATGTTTACTTGGAAGTATAGGTCTGTTTCTTCAAGTAATTTTTTAATTATTTCTTGATTATCTAATAAGTCCTCGTTTATTCTCCATCTCTTTTGTTTTTTAATCTGCCCAGCTGTCCATAAACACGGATTGTGATCTGAGATTATTCTGGGTAAAATTTCCACTTTTCTTGTCTTAAAGGTTAGGTTAGTAGTCATCCAAATCATGTCAATTCTTGAATGTGAGTCATGTCTGTTAGAGTAAAAGGTAAAATCTTTTCCTTGTGGTTTAGCTTTCCTCCAAATATCTTCCAACTTTTCTTGTTTTATCAGTTCAAAAAAAAATTTTGGAAGCTTCCCTAACGTCTCATCCTTTCTTTTAGAGCGCCTGTCTAGTTTATTATCTACAGTTCCATTGAAGTCCCCTAACATCATAATTTGATCATAGTTTACATTGTCCAATTCCATTTGAAGTTCTTTAAAAAAAATTTCCTTAGCTCCATTCGGAGCATAAATGTTCACAATCAAAGTTTTCAATCCTTGCAGTAAAATTTCAATAGCTAAATATCTTCCATCTTTGTCTTTAAATATTACTTTAGGTTCCAAATCTTTTTTGACATATGTTACAACACCATTTTTTTTGTTGCTTGCTAAAGAATAAAATTCTTCTCCCAATTTTTTCCTTATTAAATATTTATGTTCTTGTTTTTTAAGATGAGCTTCTTGCAAAGAAATTATATTACATTTTTGTTTTCCCAACCAATGACCTACCATTCTACGTTTTTGGGGTGAATTTAGTCCATTTACATTCCATGTAAGTATTTTGTAATCCATTTTGATATATTCTTAAATATCTCCAAAATCATCTTCATTCTCTCCCAGGAATGCATACATTTCTTCTGTGCTTTTAATCACTACTCTGGAGTTGCCATAATAAAAGCTTAGTCCTTGAGGTATTTCCCAACGAAATCTGATTTTTTTTCTCCTTCAGTTTGTCCGTCAGACGCTTGAATTTTTTCCTTTCTTGCAGTATTGCTCTAGGCAATTCTTTCATTACTATGATTTTCTTTCCATCTATTACAAAAGGGTCAGTAAAGCACTTCCTGTAGATTTGTTCTTTTGTTCTTTTCATTGTAAATTGGACAACCACATCTCTTGGTATGTTTTTGTCTCTTGCATATGTAGAATTAACTCTATAAACAAGATCCATGTGTTCTTTAACAACTTCTTCCTGTTCTTGTAAAAAATCTGCTATTGCTTCTTGCATTCTTGTAAAAATGTCCTCATTCAATTTTTCCTCGATCCCTCGAAATCTCAAATGATTTTGCATATCTTTATAGTGCATCATCTTTTCCATCCTCTCGTTCTCTCTCATTGTCTTATGGGTGCTTTTTTCCAGTTCTTTTACTTTAGTTTCTATATCTTGTGTTCTTGTGGATAATTTTTGAAATTCTGCTTTTAATTCCATGAAATTTTTATCTGCTTGAGCCGCTATATTATTCATTTTAACATTTACCTCTCCTATAGCGTCTAACATTTTCTTTTCCATTGCTTCCATAACGGCTAGTAGCTCTTTTTCTTTTTTTGCTGCCATTGTAGGAGAGGACCATGTAGCTGCTCTCGATCTTAGTCTGCGGTCCGTTTTGCCTCTTTAAAAAAGATCGATTTTATCTTGTTTTCCAAGTCGAACACCAATTAGTGCATTCAAACAAGCTAATCTTGCCAAGTCAAATTATGTTGGTTTCAGCCTTCTAAGTTATATAATCTTTGAGATATTGCAGTTTAAAAATTTTATAAATCCAAAATGGCGGGTGCGACTTCTCTATGGTTAATGTCAAAGGTTATAGTCTTTTTACCTTGCTTCTGGCTTGCCGTAGTTTCCTTTTGTCCCTTCCTTTTCTTTACTTGTCTGCTCTCTGCACGTCACTTCCTGTTATGGTCTTTCTGGTCCGGCAGTATTTAGAGTCCCCTTTCTGGTCCGGCAGTATTTAGAGTCCCCTTTACCTTCTTCCGGTTCTTCTCCTTTTCCCTTCTTGTCTGCTCTTCTAGCCATCACTTCCTGATTCAGTCCTCACGTCTTAATCTCGCGATGCTTGGTTCCCTTCTCCCTCTTTGTCTCGCGATGCTTGGCTTCCCCTCCCGACTCTTCTTAACCGCAGGAATGTTAAACAACTTTTTTTTTTGGCTTTTTAAGTTCAAACTCGGTTTTTTAGCGCTTCAAAACTGCTCTCATCCAATCAACAACAGTCTATTGCTTCACCCGATCTGCTTTTCGTCTTTCAAAACGCGGCGGTGGTAAGGCAAAAAACTTTTTTCCGTTACCTTTTGTTGTTACTTCGCTTCAGATGTGGTCCCAACGTTTAAACTTTGTCTTCTTTGTTAAGGAATCAGGGGAATTGGAGGTTTTATGCTGAATTTTTCAGCTCAGCTCGGCTCCTTAGAGATACTCGCAAGAATCCTCTTCGGCTGCAGTGCTCAAGGTGTCGGAAAAGTCTCCTCCAAGACTTTCCCTTCACCGAGGTTGCTCAAACCTGGATTATATTGCTTGCTGGTCCTCACACTACCTGTGTGAGGTTGCGTCAGGTGGATTAATCCACCCAAGCTGTCAGGAAGAGCCGCTGTCCGCCTTGCGCATTTGCAAAGCATGTCAGACCTCCATTCCTCCGGCCGGAAAACCCCCAAGGTCAGTATTTCCTACTCTAACTGGCAGTGGCTCTGGAGTATCTTGTGCCTGGGATCTATTTACTGGGCATGTCAGGGGTTAAGGACCAGTCATAGAAGGAAAGCACAGAAGGTCACCCAGCAAGCCTCCATGGCAGAGTTCTATATGAATGCAAGAGCAGCCTTGCCAGATTAGAACAGTGGTTAGTCCATCCAGTAGAGTCTAATAAGCTAACCATTGCACCACACTGGCTCTCTCTTCATCTACTTTCTCCCCACATCAGGTAATTTTTCAAATCACTGATTCTCCCCTCCCTTACTTGTATTTCTTTCCCTGTGAAAAGCCCCTGACACTACTTTTTCCTTTTAGAGAAAGTGCTCCAACCTCTTGATGGCTCGATCTGGGACTTTTGAGGTACACAAGGCACATGATCTACCACTGAGTGGTGGTCCCCCTCCTCTCCACCAGCTGCACATTTATTGAGTCAAACCTACCATCCAACCAAATGCTGACCCCAATCCTCTGTTCTTCATGGAAGAGAAGAACCTATGTGGCAGGTATTGTGTACTGGGTTCGATGCATGACGTAGTGATCACCATAGAGTTATTGAGTACAGAACAAGCATGCAATACTGGCCGAGATGGCCAACTATATACAACTCCTAGGACACACCCAAAAGTCCTATTGGAGGGTTTGAATTTCCCACCAGAGTTCTTATTGGAGGGCTAGTGGTGGTCTAGGATTCTTGACCTCTATTGTCTCTCGGAGTCAAGCTCTGACTGTATGCCGCTGGCGCCCAGTGGTGGTCAGCAGACATAACAGCAGGGTGTCAAACATAAGGCCCAGGTCCATCCAGGGCTCTTATCCCGACTGCGAGCAACTAGTGTGAGGGAGGAAACAGGAGGCTGCTGGGGGGGGGGACTGGGGAGTGGGCAGAACAACCTTGTCTGCAGCAGTCAAGCAGAACCAGTTCACTTCAGTGGTAACCTCACTGGTAAGTTGAGACCCACCATAGCCACATTCATGCCAGCTCACATTTCCAAGGCAAGGTTGCCTGCCTGTAGACTCAGCCTGAAGCTTTGGGGATGCTGTCCCAAATGGCCACAGGGATCACTGTTTGCACACTGGGGGGTACAGACAATCCTCTGCTGGGGCCTGCTGGAGGCCAGCACCATCTCTGATTTTGCCCCCCATGTAGCGACTATGCTTTGGTCAATAGGGGGCATTTTTGGCAGTTTCTTCCACACATCAAGGGCCTAGTCCTGCCACTGAGCCTGCTATTCAGTGGCCAGGCCTCACTCCTCTATGGACCAGCCAGTGGCTTTCAGTTGTAGGTGACTGCCACCTCCTGGGGGGTGCCAGCAATCTCTAGTTGTACTGATCATTTGGTGGTCTGGGGCCTCTGCCAGATGTGTGGCCTTGTGTGCATGGTGCCCACTACCCCATCAGATGATCTGGCAGCCTTTGGCCTGGGATGACTGCCGCCACATGGGGGTGGTGTGGCTTGTTAATGATCTCTGGATTCCTAGCATCACCCCACCATGGATCGCCTGATGACCTTGGTTGGAGGTGGCTGCTGTAGCACAGGCATCTCCAGCTTATTGAGCGTTGTTTGGCCAGGTTCCCACCATGCACATGGCCTTTGACCTGGGCCACTGCCCCCTGCTTCTGCAGGCGGGGTGGGTTAGTTCAACTTGCCTTCCCAGTCCCATTCCATTGTGGTTCGGGGGCAGGGGGAAGCTCCCCACACCCAGCCACTATGTATTTTTACCCTGGCGTCTGGACTTACAGCACTGGCAGTGGGAGTGGGCTGGGGCTATCCCTACCTTCCCTTGCCCTCTCTGCCACTACTCACCATCCCAAGAGGACCCTATCCCAGCCCAGCCTGGACTGGCTCCCAGCACCGCCCATCTTCCTGTCCCAGTAAGGCTGCCCTCCAGCAATACTAGGCCCAGCTTCAACACAGGTGAGTGCTGCACCAGTGAGACTGGTGCCACTAATCAGCTGTTGGGTGGGGCCATACCCTTCCAATTTCCAATGGCTGCTTGCTGCCTAGAAGGTTATCAGGGACAGCAAGCAGTCCTGAAGTAGATGCCCTAGGAGAGAAGCTAGACTCATGAAGCTTGAGAATCTCACAAGAAGGGAATTCGGAGGCTGGGGATATGGAAGAGTGGCCTGAGCTATACAGTGCTATATATAATGTGTTGACCTATTATGTGAATTAGGTGTTTTTCGAAGAGTCACCTACCTTTGTGCTTACAATACTTTTGTTTGGACAATCGGCAAACAAACCCATATTAACCTATACCCTGTGTATAATTAAACACATTCCTAACAATTTAATTTGTATTTTTAGTCCCATCCCCTGTCCTTGTGCTTTCTACCAAAACAATTTAGCTGACAGAATCAATAAAAAAAGAATATCATTTGCTGATAACACATTACTAAGCAGTTGATCAAGTAACCTCGGATGACAACGAAAGGATTATACAGGATTTAGACAGCCATTTAAAAATGCCAAGTGTCTGCTGGCATTCAGCTCAGAGGTATGCAAAATTAGTTCAGGTATTTTGAAAATCAGCTGAAGGACACAAAGGTGCCAGAGAGTGCTTCAGTATAGTGCTAACTCTTAATAATAGCTAATTGTTGGAGGAAAAACCAAAGGATTTACAACCTAACCTGCTGACTGCCTGTCAGGATCATGTAGTAAATGTAAAATAATAGAGGTTACAGAAGATGTGTGATTCTAAGTAGATTAGATACTCTATTAACTCATAATGAATACTATATTATGAAGGACATACTGTTAGAATAAAAAGGTGTAATGCAAATGGGGGAGAATGTATTAAGGAGTTGGTAAATGGGAAAGTTGTTCATTTCCTTCTAACTTCAGCTGTGATAAATGGTAAATCCATAAGACATTTTGGAGACACGACCTAACTGCCAGTATAGGAAATCACAGTTAACTTGTGATTAATTCTGTGTCAATACAATGCTCACTCACAGGAATTTACCCTTTTAGAGAATACAGCCTGTGAATGTCATAGGCCAGAGTTATGCATTGCATCTTTATTGTTCTTGATGAGGCAGAAGCTGGATCTTGTAGATTTTAGTAGATGTCTGCATAAGCCTGTGTAAGATAAGAAAGGACATTGCATTAAGCTTCCTTTTTCAGATTTTTTTTGACATTAATCTCCACATGACATTAAGGAATGTGCTATCACAAGGTAATTAACCATTTCTTAATGTAGTCCAGTAGTTTGGTTGACTTAAAAAAAAAGTTTCCACAAATTCAGACTATAATATCTTGGCCTTCCTAGCTGGCTATACGATGAAGTTCTAGAATTCAGCCTCTTAGTAAGACCAGTTTCACTTTCCACTGGCAGTTCAGTTTCTCTCTTGCTAATAACCAGTCCAGTACAAGAACACTTTCTGGTGTACATTTGTGGTTACAGTAAAGTTAACTCATGTTTTTGTACTTTCTGTGTGGCCTCTTCTTCATGATTCCTAAAAAAAAAAAAAAAAAGTCTATCAGTGGCTATTAGCTGCACCCATAACAGCTAAATGCAAGTCCATCATTCAGAAGCTAAAAACTGTACAACAAAAGAAGAAGAAGAGATTGGATTTATACCCCACCCTTCACTACCTGAAGGAGTCTCAGGGTGGCTTACAATCTCCTTTCCCTTCCCCTCCCCACAACAGACACCCTGTGAGGTAGGTGGGGCTGAGAGAGCTCTTTTGAGAACTATTATTGAGAGAACAGCACTGAAAGAACTTGTGACTGAGCCAAGGTCACACCAGCAGCTGCATGTAGAGGAGTGTGGAATCAAACCCGGTTCTCCCAGATTAGAGTCCACGCACTTAACCACTACACCAAACTTGCTAATGCCTTTATGCTCTCTTTGTACACTTATTAGAGTTATCTTGGTGGTTGGTGCTGGAGTAAATGGACCTTTGATCAGATCCAAACTGATATTCTCACTGAAAATCCCTGCTAAGAAATTCAGCAGACAGATTTCAACAGCAAGGCAATGGTGGTAAAGTATGGCAGGAATGTGAAAGCCTGGCAGGTTGGAAGCTGAGTTTGAATCTTTGATCCAGCTGTTTGAACAGCGTCAAATATTCCAACCAAACTCCCCAACTGATATCTGACAATGCTGACAATGGAAATATCTATCCTTACAATGGAAATATCTATCCTCTGCCTTGATTGAATCATACGTATTGCCCAATGAATCCCAGACTGCCCCTCCATCTTTAATGGCTATGATACCTTTGTTCCAAGCTGATGGCTATTGATAGTCATTTCTTGGTCAGTTACCCTCCATGTGCCTTCATTCCATCTCTGTTAAATGCATTTTCTTACCAAAGGTGACAGGAATATAAGGCACATGCAAGATTTTTGGTGTTTACCATGGTAACAAGAAAAATTACCCTGCATCTCCTTCAGTAGCAACAGAGCTTCAGGTATCAATTCTTCCTCTTTTTTCTTTTTTTTTTTAGTTATCTTCAGTTGTTATCTTAGAATGTTACCTTGTTGAAGTTTATCTTTGAAACCTGTCCCAGTAGCTGGCACTTGTTTCAAAAGGTTCCTTCCCTTCAGAAACAGTATTTCCTACAGAAGGAACATATCTGTGATCACAGTATTACATTAAAGTTTACTATATTCTGTGTGGCCTAGCCTAGTTTCATCTGTGTTTAAATCTGTTCATGAAACAATAGCCCAACAGACAACATTTAAATTTTAGGTTCAGACACTTGATGAGTGATGGTAAGATACTGATGAGATACACATGATGCAGTTATGCATAGTAAATCTCTGGAATCCCTAAAGTTCAATTCTGCAAAGCAAATCAGATAAACCATGTGCACAGTCTTTACACAAAAGACATAGATCTGATGTCAGATCATTCAGAAACTAATAAGAGAACATTTCAGTATCCCAAGACAAGGCTCTTAACCTGAAAGTCACTGCTATTTAGCAACAAAAGGAGAGACTAACATGAAATCATTGAGCTAGAATTTATCAGCAGATTTGTTCTATTCCTTTGGGACAGGGGCATAGCCAGAAAACTTTGGGTTGGTGGGGCACTGGGAAATCTGGCACGGGAGCGGGGGATAGAGAGAGAGGGATCCTGTTGGCAGGCAGGTGAAGAAGAGAAGGGTCTTTCCTTACCTGCCAGCACAACTCCCACAGTGAGAGTTGTGGGGCGTGGGCCACAAGTGAGGGGGCACTGCCCTTAAATGCCCCACTGTGGCTACGGGCCTGATTGGGGAGCATATTTAATCTTCATCAACCCAAAGCCAGTGGTTAGAATATTGATCTGGGAGACTGGGAGTCAATTCCCATCCTTGTACATGACTTTCACTGGATGACTTTGGACCAGTCACTCCCACTCTCAGCTTAACCTGTATCATGGTGTGGCTGTGATGATAAAATAGGAAAAGTGGAACCATTTGGTTAATTCACAAAATGATGTTTTTCTCTATACTTGGAGTGTACCCTTCTTGTCTATGAATGGTCTGGTTTTGCTGCTTTTTGTGGCTGGTGCAGGAGCCATCCAATTTACCATTTTGTATAGTGACAGCAAAGCTGATTATTGGTAATTCTGTTGTGAATCATCACTGCATTTATCATATATGCACTGAGTTTTACACAGAAATATCAGACTGTACCCCTTAAATTTTATGGCCTTTTGCTCCTCCTGTTAACCAAATCATGTATTCCAGTTTATACATACTCATATACACATCTGCCAGCTGAAGTCAATATGAATCTGCTGGATAGCTTCTGGGCTGTAGACTTTAGGGTGCCCCAAGGCCCTTTAAAAATGTACGCTAGTAAGTTTTATTAGGTAATCCCTTGCTCACAACTTTAAAGGTGTAATGGTTAAATGCACAGCCTGTAATCTGGGAGAACCGGGTTTGATTCCCCACTCCTCCACCTGCAGCTGCTGGAGGCAAGCCATAGTTCTGTCAGAGACGTCAGAGCTGTTCCCTCAAGGACAGTTCTGGAAAGAGCTGGAAAGAGCTCTCTCAGCCCCACCTACCTCACAGGGTCTTTGTTGTGGGGGGGAGAAGGGAAAGGAGTTTGTAAGCCACTCTGAGATTCCGAACGAAAGGTGGGGTATAAATCCAATCTCCTCTTCCTCCTCTTTCTCCTCCTTCCACACTAGGACAGAGAGATGGGGAAATAAACCCAACAGTGGTGGCAGCTACAACTGAAGCAAAGTTATTTACATCTGAACAGCGAATCAGATCTCCAGTGGCCTACCTGAAGTCATGCTAGGCAACAGCCCCACCTGGCCCCACCCACTTTCTGAAAATGATTGGTCAGCCCCAGCTGTCAGCGGGTGCCATGGTGTCCATGGACACCATGCTGAGGACCTCTGGTGTAGACATTTATCTAATAGATGATGATCTCTTCTTCCATTTCAACCTTTGCCAGGAGTATCCCAGAATAAGTCATATAGAAACACAAGAGTTAAAGGGGAATACATAATCATTGAGACCCACTGAATGTTGCAAGGTCCTTAAATTATCCTAAAGGGATTTCATCAGACTTTCCTTTATATTTATATACACACACACACACACAATTTTTTTTATCAAACAGACAAAAACAAACAAAAATACAAACAAATTTGGGGGTTCCATGTACATCTAATATGTTACCCCATACATTATATTGTATTTTTACCACCATATATTTTTGTATCTCCTGCCAACCTAGCAGTTCGAAAGCAAGAAATTGCAAGTAGATAAATAAGTACCCCTTTGGTGGGAAGGTAACAGCATTCTGTGGGCCTTGGTGTCTAGTCACGCCAGCCACATGACCATGGAAACATCTTCAGATAGCACTAGCTCTTCAGCCTGGAAACGAAGATGAGCACCACATCCCTAGCATTGTATTCGGCTGGCTTTCGAGCAAGGGAAACCTATTTTTGTATACGTATTTTGCATTATAATTAAAAACATAGTTTATAAATTCTTCTAGTACAGTTATATGTCAATATTGTTTATTTATTATAGTCTTCCAACCATTTGTAAAATCTTGCCCATGTGTTTTCAAAGCTTCCTTCGTCTTGTCCTCTCAAAATTAAAGTTCGTTTGTCCATCTCTGCAGTTTCAAGTATTTTATTTGTCATTTCTCCAGAATTAGAACTCATGCTGGGACCATAACAAAATGTTACTTTACAAGCATCAGAACATTAATGGTACTTTAATATACTGTCTTTGTGATGTGTTAAATTAAAGTCACTTTTTTGTAGTTCTGATGCATCTCTCCCATGACTATTTCTGAAGCAAACATGGAACAAATCCTGGAAATAAGGAATAGGTAGCAAGACTACTTTTCACCTGCTATGAGAGCCTGCTTGTTCCATCAGATATGAGGGGAGAGTGGCCAAATGTCTAGGGAAAAATGTATACCCAGCAAAAAGTAGGAGGATTTCATTTTATGTATATTTAAGTGGCTATATAAAGACCTCCTTTATCAGAAAGGCTGCTGCTGTGCTTCAGTCATGCATACATATTATTCATTAAAATAAGTGATGTATTAGCATAATAAATTCAATACAAGAAGAAGGTTTCAAAATAGGGTCTCAGCAATTAAAGTTTCTTAGTAGGATATTAATTTATAGATCAAGGGAGAGGGAGACAATCAGCTAGTATAAATTATAGCATAATATAAATTATGCTGATTCTTTACATGTTGTAATTGATGGGGGTGGGAAGTAGGAGCAGAGGAAGCACTAAGTGCCACAATTGTCTATCTTAGAAGCTAAAATATTCTCAAACGAGTGCGCTGTAAGTCAGCTTTGCATGCAAGCACTTTCAAACAGAAATGACCTAAAAGGACACAGTCTTCTTTGCATGTTAATTGCTTCTGCACTGCACCGATAAGTTTCGTTAGACTGTTTTGCTACCATAATTGACACGTTTGATGCCTAAAATGTCATGTCAGGAGAATAGCAAATTACATGTTTTGTTAACTTTCGGGGGGGGGGGGGGGGGCGGGCAACCATAACTTGTGAACTTGCGACTCATATGTTCCAAAATGGATGTCACTGGATCTTATGACAGTCTAATGCCCTCTCTTGATCCCTGTCCGTTTAGTTGATATGTATAATGTGGAACTCATGTGGGTTGGGAATAAAACTATTTGAACTTCAGAACAGAGGTTTGTTGGCAGAGACAACAGATCTCACACAAGTTGTAGAGGAAGGTTTGTTAGTTCAGACAGACTGACAAAAAGATAAAGTGCATGCATAATTCTGAAATCTACAGAAAAGTAATAATATATTTGAATTTATATGAAAGCGGATCCTTCCTGCTTCCTGCTTAATGCCTTGGTGTTGACAGCTACCATTTCAAGCCAGTTTGCCATCAGTTTGGAACATCTTAAATCTTACCATTGCTAAAAATTACGTAAGATGTTTTAAGGATATTTTAATTTTGAAATACATACATATACATTGGTAGTGTAGCCTGGTTTCCTACCATATCCAGATGGCAGGATTTTTGCCATAAAAACATTCTATACAAAGATAAAATGCACCTGTAGAAAACTATGGGAGTAACACAAAACAAAAATTGAAGCCTTCCTTAAAGTGTTCTATAGTTCTCCTTTATTTATTTATTTACAACATTTATATGCTCCCTCTTCAGATCTCAAAGAAGCTCACAACATAAAAGACAAAACCATCAAACATAATATCATTAAAATTAACAACCATTAAAAACCAGCCAATAAAATCCATAACAATAAAAACACATAAAAACCCAGAAGCATAAAAGGACAAAAACATAAAAGCACTTCCATGACTTGCAAATTCAACCAGCACTGCTCTCTTAAGACTACCATTTGAACATCAAGTCAGGACCATAAAGGTGCACAGGAAACATTTTTGGAGACCCCTGAACTTTGGAGTTCTCTTCTCTGGAATTGGGCCAAAGCCTTAGGTCATGTGTCTTCTGAAAGCAGTGTAAAGCATTTTTTTTAAAAAAAAAAATATGTCTTTTGATGATCTGGGATAGGATGTGACATCATAAAATAGTTATAGCTATAAACCCAATTAATTAAATTAATCAAATTCAGTTCCCAATAGAAATATCCCCCCCCCCCCAAAAAACCCAGCTCATGTTCTTCCTATAGGAAACAAGACTCAGTGAACATGCTTCAGATGATTTAGGTTTAATTACTAAATTTATATTTCTCAGAATGCCACGTGTATTGTGCAAAACAAAATCCCTGCAGTTCTGTGCTAGGTCTCAATACACAAGCCCCCATCAATTTGAAGACTGATTTACACATGATCACATCCCAGGTTTTTACTGACCATGCAGTATGCATGCAGTTTGCAACCCAATAAACCTAGTTAGGAGTTCAGATTCATCTGATTCATAGCCCAATTCACAGCCCAGATAAACTGAATTATTTGGATTTATACTAACTCACTCCCATTAATCAGTGGGGCTGCATCAGCTTAAATCCAAGTACTTTGTCTTAATTTGGCTGTGGGTCATTTTTTCTGGCTATAGCCCACAGCCCAGTTAAGTCAGACACTGTAAACCACTAAACCACTTTTGTGTTATCTACTAAAAAAGGTTATTGCAGAGCTGAATGAGTTACTTGGAAAGATGTATAAAATGATTGAGGAATTGAGTATCTTCCTTCTGAATAAAGGCATATGTGGTTGGAGCATTTTAACTTGAGAAGAACCTGATAGTGGTCTATAAAACTATGAATGGTGTCAAGCAAGTTATGGAAGGAAAAGAAACTGATTAGCAGGCTGTGCTGAACAAACCACAATTGCCACTTGGAGACTGCCACTTGGAAAGGACAATTGCCATTTGGAGAGGACTCATGCCTTCTGTTAGCTCTTTAACAGGCAGGAATCAACTGGTGAAGCAAAAGCTATTCTCATCACTGTATCTCCATGACAGCAAGTGCTTCACATGCTGACTTCTGCATTTTAGGAAGCCAGAAAAAGGTTAGAGGTACTCTGCACTTAAAAAGTATAATGATGTTCCAGGGTCAATAAAAGGAAGCTGTCCATGCAACAAATAATTAATTTGTGGAATTCATCATCATAAGATGTCAACTTGGCTTGAAAGAAAGAATGGAGAATTGCACAAATAATATTGATCAGCCATAATTCCATGACGTTCAAAGGAAGTATGCTAAAGAGGTAATGGGGGGAAATGAGTGGGGGGGAGGTACTATATTCATCATGCTGTCCACCAAAATTTCCTAGACTCCTGGCCAGTGTTACCGGAAAAGTACAAATTAGATGGCTCTTTGGTAAAGCAACTCTTTCATGCATGTTAACCAGCTTAAGCAGATAGGGGGACAGCTGATGGTCCTGGTGTGGTTAGAAAAAAGCCTGCCCTGTACAGTCCTGGGATGATGGTCTGTACTGCATTGAGAGATACGACAACAGGGATCATTTTCTGAGTGAGCTTCTGAGATCTCAAAGGATATTCTGCTTGCCACATTTGATCCAGTCCAGCTGATGTGCTGACTCAGTTAAGAGCCTAAGTAGTATTACTGAAGAAGCAAGTTACTGCAGCTGGGAAAAAAAACACCATTCTTCCAGTTTCATTTAGACCAGAAGAGGACTTCCTACCTTGACTCAACTGATCTGGCCATGTAGATCCATTCTGTGGCTACACTGAGATTGGAAGATTGGAAGGGGAGAAATGGCCGAGGAAAGGACTTCACCCCCAGCCAATGTTGACCTTGCTCCTAGCCTGTTGCTGCTCTGCCCTTCCAAAAGAGGGAGAGAGTATCTGCCAAGCCAGCCCCAAGCAGGACATGCTTGGCCAAGCTGGGCAGTTGACAGAGCAAGGCCAGACAGGCCCACCTCATCCCTTGCTTGGTGAGGTGAGGCCAGTTAGGTATATCTCATCTCTTGTTGTGTTGAGCCTGGGCCATGTGGGTTTGGAGGCCAGGAGGGTACATCTGTCACCACAACAAGCCCTCCTTCCCCACACCTCTGGTTCATGCCCACTTCTCTCTTTGGGCTGGCTCTGGCAAATGGTGGCCCATAGATTTGGGTGGCCCCAGAGGTGGTCTTGCCCTGACCAGGGTAGCTCAGGCTAAGCCAATCTCATCAGATCTCAAAAACTAAGCAGGGTTGGCCCTGGTCATTATTTGGATGAGAGACCACCAAGGAATAGCAGATCATTTACCCAGCGGCAGCTTTGCTGGGCCCCGCACCTGGCTTGTGCTGGCCCAAAGCTACCATCCTGGGCCACTGCTTAGGAAATTCAGAGACTCAAAGAAAAACAAGACAACTGCTGCTGCTAATGGTAAACACCTGAACTAAAAAAAATTACATAGATTTTTCTGGGAAGTTTTTTTTTTTTAATCTGTAAGGATTCTAGATCTGTGTAACCATTCTGTATAACCACAATAACAAACACAAACATTGATTTTCATGTATATTTTCAGCCCAGGAATTTTGGAATGTACACCCCTACTGTTTATTATGCCATGAAAATTTAGGGAATGGCAATCACCCAAAGGCAATCACCTGAGGGACCGCCTTTCCCCATATATTTCCCAGAGAGTACTATGGTCAGAGTCGCAACATCAATTAGTTGTCCCAGGCCCCAGGGATGCCAGGCTCGCGGCTACCAGGGTAGGGCCTTCTCTGTGGCGGCTTCTTACTGGTGGAATGAGCTCCCGGAGGAGACAAGGCCCTGCTGGATCTTATGCAGTTCCTCAGGGCCCACAAGACGGAGCTCTTCCACCAGGCCTTCAACTAGGAGCCACCCACCACTACCATCAATGGCCACTGTTAATATCTGTGGTGTAGGCTGGCCATAGTGGCAGCAGAGCCTTGAAGAACAGGAGGCTACTGAGTGGGGCACCTTGGGCCTGCTGACAGGCATACCATCCTGCCTTAAGAACTATTGTGAGCACTTTATTTTTTATTGTAATTTGCTGATTGTTTTAACTGGTTTAAAATGTTTTATATGAATCTTGGCATACTGGCCAAGCTATGGGAACTGCTCTCAGCCTGCGTGTGGGGAGGGTGGTCTATAAATGTAACAAATAATAAAATGAAATAAATTTTGTGATATGAACTTTTTTGATTAGGACAAGGCACTCGAGCAAAAACATTTGGACCAACAAAGAAAAAGCCACAGAAGGAGTATCCATGCTGCAGAAAGTACATGTAAAGGGATTCCTTACTTGAAAGTAATGTTGTAGATGACTTCTAGTTCAATCCTATGCAGATTTATTTCACTCTAAATGCTTTAAAATCAATCAGTTCATATGTTACCAAGTACCGGAGAGGGAAAACATGCACCACTTAAATGAAGCCTAAATTGAATTTATATATATACTAGGAATAAGGCCCATTGTGGAAATAAATACAATGGGCTCTAGAAAGAGGCTCTGGGAGAGTGCCCCGGCCTTGGGCACTCAGTGTCAATTTGCTATGGCAACCTCTGCAGGGTATAATGACACAGAGTCAACCATTTTCTCCAGGGGAACTGATCTCTGCCATCCGGAAAGCACTTGTAATTCTGAGTGATTTCCAGCCCTCGCCTGGAGACTGACAACCATACTTCATCTGGAGGAAAAGTAGTCTTTCTCTGCAATGGGAACCAAAGCAGCTGACATCATTCTCCTCTCCCCCTTTTGACTTGCACAACAACCCTTTGAGGTAGGTTAGGCTTAAAGTCTGTGACTGGCCCAAAATCACCCACTCAGCAAGAACCTGGGTCCAGCAGATCCTGCTCTGAAGCACTGACTGCTACGCCTAGGGTAGCCAACTGCCAGGTGGAGCCTGAAGATCGCCAGGTATTACAACTGAACTCCAGACAACAGATCTTCCCCTCTCCCTTGGAGAAAATGACTGCTTTGGAGGGTGGCCTCTATGGCATTCTGTTCAGCTGGCCCCAATGAGTTTTCTCCCAGAGCCACACATAGGTGTGGATAGGGGCTTTCAGAGAAGCAAGCTTGGTTGCCTAGCAATGGGCACTAAGCAACAGAAAGAGCCTGAGGAATTTCACACAGCCAATATGTTCCGTTTCAGGATCTCTTCAGTAACGGTTTCTGTCAGGCATTTTACACAGAACCGTATTAGTACCAGTTCCCTAATGGAACATATTGGCCTTTTCACACAGAAACGTGCCTCTCTCGTTGGGGAAGCATTCCTGAGCCAGTTTACCTTGTAACCTCCTCCCAAGCGTTCTTCAGTTCTTTGTACCAGTCCTGAAGCACTACAGGGTGCTGTGTGAAATGCCCCCTGTTTCTGACAGTTTATTCTGACAGTTTATTCTGGGCACGCTGGCAGTGTGTGGGGGAGGGGGTTATGCTGATAGTCCATTGCCTTTTCATTGACAGAAGCAGGCCACTGAGGGGACAGTTAGACCCACCTGGCAGTGGGCGGAGGAGAAGAGTGGACCCAGCACCCAGTCGGTCCTTCCCCTTCGCTGGCTCCCTCCAGACTGAGGCTGGGATGCTGGCCGGTGGCTCTGTGGGTGGGACTGAGGCAAAGCAGGGAGAGAATGCAGCCAGTGGCCAGGGACCCCCATTCGAGTGGCAGTCCGTCCAGCCAACTGATTTTGGCACCCCATGAAATCTTGCCCCTTGGAATCTTGAAAAAGGCTTTATATAATAGGAAAGACTAAGAATAAGGCCTGTTGTGGAAATAAATACAACGGGCTCTAGAAAGAGGCTCTGGGAGAGTACCACAGCCTTGGGCACTCAGCATCATTTTGCTGTGGCAACCTAGCAGGGTATAATGACACAGAGTCCACCATTTTCTCCAGGGGAAGATCTCTGCCATCTGAAGAGCAGTTGTAATCCAGCGTGATCTCCATAACCTCCCCTAGAGATTTGCAACAATGGTTCCTCATGATGGAACTGGTAGTTTGGAGGGTGGACTCTATGGCATTGTACCTGTTTGAGGTCCCACCCCTGCTGAAACCTCACCCTCTCCTGGGTCCACCCTCAAATCTCCTGGAATTTCCCAACCTGGAGTTGGCAACCCTATCTCCCTCCCAGCCAACCATCAACATATCTTTATTTGCCCCCTAGCTTCAGCTTCCCATCTCCTCCTCCCTTCCTCCTAGAGAGTAGTAGTAATTCTGAGTGATCTTCAGCCCCCACCTGGAGATTGGCAACAATGGTTCTCCATGAGGAATGGCTAGCTTGGAGGGTGAAGTCTATGGCATTGTACCTGTCTGAGGTCGCACCCCCTCCTCCAACCTCACCATTTCCAGCCCTCAAATCTCCAGGACTCTTCCACCTGGAGTTGGCAACCCTATCTCCTTCCCAGCCAATCATCAACCTCACTCTTCAACTTTCCATCTCTCCCCCCCTGCAGCCTCCACTGTGCTCTCAAGCCCTGACTGCTATGACACACTGGCTGTCATACGGGGTCCATCTCAGCACGGTATAAGGACATAGAGTCCACCATTTTCTCCAGGGGAACTGATCTCTGCCATCTGGAGAGCACTTGTAATTCTGAGTGATCTCCAGCCCTCGCCTGGAGATTGGCAACCATAGTTCCCCTGCAGGAAAGTAGTCTTTCTCTGCAATGGGGACCAAAGCAGCTGACATCGTTCTCCTCTCCCCCTTTTGACTTGCACAACAACCCTGTGAGGTAGGCTGGGCTTAAAGTTTGTGACTGGCCCAAAATCACCCACTCACCAAGAACCTGGGTATAGCAGATCCTGCTCTGAAGTGCTGACTGCTATGCCTAGGGTACCCAACCTCCAGGTGGAGCCTGAAGATCGCCAGGTATCACAATTGAACTCCAGACAACAGATCTCCCCCCCCCCCCCGGGAGAAAATGACTGCTTTGGAATGCCTGTATGGCATTCTGTTCAGCTGCCCCAATGAGTTTTCTCCCAGAGGCCAACATAGGTGTGGAAAGGGGCTTTCAGAGAAGCAAGCTTGCTTACCTAGCAACAGGCACTGAAGGGAAAATTGCCAGCCCCTAAATACCTGGTGATTTGGGGGAAGGGGGTGGATCCTGTGGAGGGCATCATTTTTTTTGGGAGGGATGGAAGGACTCAGCAGGGTATAATGCCATAGTGTCTACCCTCCAAAGCAGCCATTTTCTCGAGGGGAACTGATCTCTGTCATCTGGAGATCAACTGTAACAGCGGGAGATCTCCAAGTCCCACCTGGAGATTGGCAACCCTAGGGGGAAGTCAGTCACACAGCAGGGGGTTGAAGAGAATGGTTTGATGGTCACTGGCCCACCTCATTAGCCAGCCAGCCATGGCGGAGCTAAGCAGGAGAGAGAGCCTTTATTCTGACAGAAATATTCAGTTTATTCTGACAGGAAAGTCAGTGGGTGGGGGAGATGGTTATGCTGAAAGTCCATTGTCTTTTCACTGACAGAAGCAGGCCACTAAGGGGACTGTTAGAACCCATCTGGCAGTGGGCAGAGGAGAAGAGTGGACACAGCACCCAGTCCTTCCCCTTTGCCAACTCCCTCCAGACTGAGGCAGAGACACTGGCCTGCGGCTCTGTGGGTGGGACTGAGGCAAAGCAGCAAGGGAATGCAGCCAGTCGCCAGGGACCCCTTTTGAGTGGCAGTCCTTCCAGCCAACTTATTTTGGTACCCCATGGAATCTTGCCACTTGAAAACGGCTTTATATAATAAGGAAAGATGGTTAGTAAGAGCTTGCAAAATGGTAGAACATTGCTACAAGACAGAATTAAGGGATACCAGTATTCACCTCCATTAATTAGTAATAGGAGGGAAGGCTGTGTGATATAATCTCAAACCTGTCTAAGTATGCTTCTGTTTCTTTTGTATTAATGTCATCCTGTTTATACAATTGTCTATAAAAGTTTTCAATAATCTTTTTTAATTCACCCATTGATGTGCAGTCATTACCCTTCTCATTCTTTAACATTTTTATGTATCTATCCGCTCTATCCTTTTTAATCTTATATGATAGCCATCTGTTGGGTTTGTTTGCATTATCAAACATATATTGCTTAGCGTACATAATTTTTTTTGCTAATTCTTCAGTTAGCTCACAGTTTAAAAAATGTTGGAGCTTTCGCAAATTGTCTCTACACTTAATCAACCCAGGGTCTTTTTTCAAACTACTCTCCTCTTCTGCTATTCTTGTTATTAGCTCTTGATACTTAGCCCTACGTTGTTTCTGCAGCCAAATTTCTTGGGATATCATTTTATCCCTAACGTACGCCTTGAAGGCATCCCAAACCGTACTTATATTTATTTCAGGTGAAATATTTCGTACAAAAAATTCTTCGAAGTCTTGAGTATAATTATTAACAAAGTTTTGGTCTTGCAATAATTGGCCTTTCATTCACCATCTACCACCTCTAGACAAATCATTAATTGTAAGCATCATGGGGTTGTGGTCCACGAAGGTCGCCGGCAATATCTCCACCTCTATAATATCTGATAACATATTTAAAGACAAGCACATCATGTCAATACACAACCAAGATTTGTGACGATGAGAAAAAAAAGTATAATCCCCTTGCCTGCCATTTTTAACTCTCCAAATATCTACTAAAGTGAATTCCTCTACTAGATCTAAAAAAACCTTTGGTAATTCGTTTCCGTTAAACACTCTAGGCAGCTCCGTTTTCCTATCAATTGATCTATCGAAAACGGCGTTAAAATCCCCTACAATACATAAATCATCAAAATCTATTTTAAGTAACAAGTCATGAAGTTTGGCAAAAAAATTTCTCTTGTTGATTGGGTGTATATATGTTGACCACCAACATTGATCACAAGTACCTAAACACCTTATCAAGATCCTTCCGTCGTCACTTTCATAAATCAATTCTGGACGTAAAGCCTGTTTAACATATGTGACCACACCACATTTTTTCTTTTGCTTATCTGCTGCAACAAACTTAATCCCTAATTTTTTTGCTTCTAATAAATGTTTATCTTTTTGTATAATATGTGTCTCTTGGAGACAGACTATGTCTGCCTTCAATTTCTGTATTTGTAAAAAAAAAAATCCTCTTATGTGGGATATTCAACCCATTTACATAAATTGATAACACCCTGTTTGCCCTCCTGTTCATAGTTTTTATTCTTTCCATCATCTTTCCTTGCTTGCAGCCTCGTTGTTACAGTCGGAACAGCAAGTTTCCCTTTTTTCCTGTCCTTTACCCGTTTAACAGGTTCTCTCTCTTTTCTGCTGTTTGCTGTGTCTCTTCCTCAGACTCACTGTACTCTTCCTCTTGGACACCCAAGTCTTTTCTGTATTTCCTCAAAAAATCTTCCATTTTAAAAACTATATCTAGAACCTTTATAATAAAAAGAAATCCCCTCCGGAGATAACCACCTATAATTTATCTCATTCAATCTTAAAGCTGTAGCCAAGTTCTGATAACCTTGTCTCTTTTGCCTTACTCGCCATGGAAGATCCCTTAGAATTGAGACCTCCTTTCCTGAAATTATAAGAGGATTAGATCTAGCCTTTTCAAGAATTCTATCTCTAAAGGTTCTTTTGTATAATCTTATGTGGACCTCTCTGGGTGTCTTATTGCGCCTAACAAAGGCTGTATTCCTCCTGTATACAACGTCAATATCATTACTTAATTAATTAGGTATTTCCAGGTTCAACCATTCAGTTAAATTAGCGGTTATGGTCTCTTTTATATTTTCCTCCTTTACCTCTGGAACATTTTGCAACCTGAGTACTAACATTGATTTCTCCACTTCTAATTGCATAAGTGAGTTTTCTAATGCATCACATTTAACATTCAGCTCAGAGACTTGTTGTTCTATCACCTCCACTTTTTCATCCATTACCTTGTGGGTACTGTAAAGGTTTGTTATATCCTGTCTATTTTCTATAATCTGTGTTTTGAATTCAGCCATCTGTGCTGTTATTTGTTGGGTAAACAAATCCAACTTTGTCTGTAACGGCTCTATCGCAGTTGCTATCAAATTGGGCAGTGTATTCTGAACTATTTGGTTCATTGCCTCAGTTACACTATTGTCATGCTTGCTCCTGACCCAGCCCCTGCTGACCAGGACCAGGCTCCTTTAACTGGCTTGGACGTAAGTCCTGAGGAGTCAAGCCAGCAGCAGGATCCACCTGCTCTGCCTGGCCCAAGCTCATCCCCTCCTGGATCTCCCCCACCTGTTAGTCGGCTCCGTGAAAGACGCCGGCAGGAATTAAAGGAGAGACAGAGTACAGCACGACAACGGAGAATGAGGGATATCAGTCCAGAGTTTTAGCAGCAGCAGGGCCACGTCCGGTATGCTTCTAATTGCTGACAGCCAGCACAGGTTAAAAACAGAGGGCTTGTTCAGAGCCAATTGTGCTGGCAAAGATTTACTGTCTTTGACAGACCCCCTTGCTGGACACCTTTCTGTTTCCGTGCTTTCCTGTGGACCCTTGACCCGGCTTTGGACCTCGGACCTCTGACTCTGGACTCTGGACTTTGCTTTGTGGACTTTGACTTCAGCGTTCTGGCTCTGTTCCTGTTGCTCTCTCCAGCTATCTGACTCTTGGCATTCCTTGTGACGACGTCTCCCTGCTCTGCCCTTCGGCTATAAAGGTGATTTATGGTCTGACCACTGGACTGTTTGAGATAACGCGCTGCTCTAAGAACTGCTAACTCCCTGCCTGCTGTGAACTTCTGACTGTCAATTTGGGCTGGTGTTTATGCTGCCCCGACCCAGAGGCTCTGTCGTGACAACTATCAATTATTTATGAATTCAAATCTTTGGTGCTCATTTGGCTCAGACTGGATAAACCAGATACTGAGCCTTTTCTGCCTCCACTTGCCATTCTTCTTAGTTACTTAACCTTAACCTTAACCTCTATAAACTAATCTAGACTAAGCTGCTCTTCCTACTAACCTATTAACCTCCTATATCACTACCTATAATTACCTATAATCACTTTACTCTGTGGTTGCCTAAATCCAATTAAATCCTTATAAACCCAACTCTTGTTTCCCCATGCTACCTTAATCCTAACCTTAACACTAGTACTATGATGTCTACATAATATCTTATCTTATCCTATTACCTAAACTTATAGTAATACTATAGTGTTTCTATTTCCCTATCTACTCATTAACTAGCAGCCTATAAATTAATTAAGATTAACTAAATCAACTTAGGTTAAGCCAATTTAAGCCAATATTATCATGTATATGATTATTGTAAATGTTTGTATAAGTTCATTCAGTTAGCTCCATCTTCCTAGATTTAACAGAGTTCTTTGTTTCCTCTGCCGGTCTTCCCCTTCTGCGTTGCTCCCCCAATTTCTGACGTTACTTTTATAATTTTATTTTAATTCTTGTTTATCTTCTGGGCTGCTTATCCATTCTCGTCTCCGATCCACTGTCCCAGTCATACGTTTTAAAAGTACTATAGTTTTCTATACGGCTTTCTGCTACACCGGTCACAGCTACTCATGCTATATTGGTGCCCAGAGAGACTGTAGATCGCACCAGACCTTATCAATCAATCGCCGATCCTACCACCATTTATAGGATTTATACAAAACTTTCTTCGGTTCTTCTCCACCGCTTCTTCTCCCAACAACTCTCAACCATCCCAAATCTCTTAGTTTTGGCACAGACAACAAACTGCAACGCTGCACGGGAATTGGCACTATGCCTAAGACCAATCAGCCCTCCACGAGTCAAAAATCACTGTTGCCACACTCTCACTCAGTCATCGACTCGATAGGTCTTCTCGGCCGTCACCCCGAGGCACAGCACGGAAACAGACTCAAAAATTAAGGCAAAATAAGGTAGGAAAAAAACCCCCTAAGAAATTAAAGCTTGCGTTTTAAGAAGGCTGAACTCTCCGCCTTTTGGTTCCACTCTCTCAGTTTCAAAGAAGCAGCAAAGACTCCATTGAGTTTGGAATCACCTTGTCCTTTTTCTCGCTTTAGCCAGCCAGGTTGGGCGAAGGGGGCTGCCGCCCTGTTCCCCCACACCCAACGATAACCCTGTGCACCAGCTTCCTCCAGAAGCCTTCGTGCAGGGGTACCCCAACCTGGATACCCCTGAGAAAAGGAGAATTCTGCACCTCGAGGTGCAGAGCTAAATCTTGCACGTCTTGCAGCCGCTGCAGCCGGAACCAGAACCCCGATATAGCCCAATCTCATCAGATCTTGGAAAATGAAGCATGGTTAATTTTATTTATTTATTTATTTAACTTGTATTCCGCCCTCCCTGCCAAAGCAGGCTCGGATGCCTTACATAGTATTATAGTAAGATAAAACAATTAATTAAATAAAATTACAATAAAATAGATCTAAAAACAACACATAAAGTGCTAGCACAAGGAAGACCACAAAGGAAGATTCTTCAAAGGAAGGCAATGGCAAACCATTTCTACCTCTCACTTGCCTTGAAAACCCTTGTTGGAGTCACTAAAAGTCAGATGGTGAGTCACCAAAAGTCACACTCACAATTTGTAGGGTTGCCAGGTCTTACCTGGCTTGCAGCGAGGGGGGGGGATGTGTCCTGGTTTCTTCCCGGGGTTTCTTTGGCACGCTGTGAGACTTCTGTAACTAATCAATAAGCCAGACCTTTGATAAAGCAAAGAGTTCTTTTATTCTTAATGATGAGTCAGGTACTTCATGTTTGTTAGAGATACTTGGTTACAATCAACAAGGCTTAATATACCCCACACATTCAGGTAACAGTAGGCATAGGGCCAATCAGAACAAATATGGAAAAAGTGCGAAAACCCTCAACTGTTGGTTCTCACACAAAAGGCGCGAAAGCACTAAAAATTCCCCCCATGCCCTATAGTGACCTCTACTTGCAATTTGCAGACCAGGCACCTGGCTTAGAAAACAGTTCAACAGTTCTCCAAGGTTACAAAAACAGATAAAACACTCGAGTCTCCAGAAAGAAAAGGGAGGTGACGAGGAGAGATAGCTAGACTGTTTATGTGATGCGATGGAATGTGGCAAGCCACCCTCCCAGGGAAAGAAAAGAAACATTAAGCAGGACATGCAATAAACCCCAAGGCTAAACATAAATCACAGACAGAACCATCAGATACAAACAATTAATGGCAGAGACTTGGACAGACTGACACACGCACACAAAGTGCACGCACCGCGATGACATCACCTGGAAGTGACATCATCTCATCAGGTAGCATAGAGTTTCCCCTCAAATGCTAGAGCGTCCCACACAATGTGCCTGGTGTGATGACGTCACCTCCAAGTGATGTCATCATGCTGGGGCACATTGCCATGATGCTGGCACTTTGGGGGTGGAGTTCCCCCTGGCAGCTGGTTCCAGGCAGGCGGGTAAATGGCCCATCGGGCAGGCAACCCCCCCACCCCCCCGGGGACCTGGCAGCCCTACTCACAATTAGTAATCACTTAACCACATTTTTAAAAAGCTTAGTTTCTATCTACTTAACCTCAAAACTGAGAATGCCAGTTTGAATTTTTGAATTGGCCTTAACACACTGGCCTAAATACATTTAGGATTGAAATGTCAAATATCTCACTTGAAAAATAAGTGTAGTTGAATCCAATGTCACCTTTATATATTGCATGTTCCTGCCTTTCACTGTGATTGGACAAGCTGAGATAATAATGGTGATTCATACAGCGCAGTAAAAAGCAAAACCAAACCAAAAAGAGCTCTATTTTAAAAAAGAATTGAAAGAAGAAGAAGAAGAAGAAGAGATTGGATTTATACCCCACCCTTCACTACCCAAAGGAATTTCAGAGCGGCTTACAAACTCCTTTCCCTTCCCCTCCCCACATCAGGCACCCTGTGAGGTAGATGGGGCAGAGAGAGCTCTGACAGAAACTGCTCTTTTTCAAGAACAGCAATATGATCTTTGAAAACATGCTGAACATCCATGAGAAAATGCCTTTTAAAAGGCTGTTCTTATTCTCTCCCCCCCAATATTTTCAGGGCATGTTTAAATCACCACCTTGATCTTTAAAATAAAACACCAACACTAATTCACCATATATTACATTGAGCTAGACATAATAAATGACAAAAAAATTGATGCCACCAGTTACGGATTTCTGTTAAACGAAATGTTGAATACAGTGGGCTCAGTAAGTTCATTGTGGGGACACTACAGGTTTACTTATAGAGGTATCTCAAAGGATGTAACTGAGCCATCGTTCCTCGCTGGATGCCCGCAGATATTCAGTAAATCAAGTATTTCACTGGAAATGGGAAATCTGTACAAGTTTTCCCACCCCATTCTCTAGGGTTTTTTATCCATCCTTAATACACTGTTTGTATGTGTTATCTCCATCCAGCCCATTGACTTCTGATTTGCCAAAGAATGCCAAGCTCGGACCTAGCTTTTGTTGTTGTTTTTTTACCAGAAGGGAATGGGTATCTGAAGGGTCACTGTTACATATTGGGATTGAATCATCTCTGACTGAATCACCCTGATTGACTCACCCTAGAGTCTGTCTGAGCTTGGAGCCCAAGAAGAATAGCTGAACAGGACTGTGGAGTATACCAATCAAATAGCAATGTTTGAGCTGAGCTATAATCACAATAAACTATGAGCTGATCACACAATGCATCTGAACCCAGTATATTTCACTGGTGACGAGGATGGGATCCTGATGAGTGACTCCAGCACCTCACCACGCAACAATATCCAGGACTCCACACTTCACATCGCTCCACAGGTCATGGCTGCCACTCTGGGAATCATTCCTGCATTTGACCCTGCTCACCCTGAGCTGTGGGAAGCATGGGTGGAACAGCTGAAGTACTTTGTTCAATTCCAAGGCATAAATGATACCAACAATAAAAATTGCTCCTGCTCAGCACACTATGCCTAGTCCAGGGCCTCATCGCTCCTAAAAACCTGGAAGAAGCCACATACAATGAACTCGTCAAGGCCCTCACTGACCAATTTGTACCTCAGCCAACCAAGATGGTGAAACATATGGACTTCTTGGCGTGCCACCAAAAGTCCGGTGAAGCAGTCACTGACTTCATGGCTGATATATGCAGGCTGGCCATCAACTGCGAGTTTTCAGATCTAGAGGGTGCCCTCTTAACCCAGTTTGTTTGGGGAGTCCAAGAGCAGAAACTCCACCGCAAACTCATCGGCACTGATGGACTCAAAGTGGATAAGTCACTGCGCATGGCCACGGCTTTTGAAAAGTCACAATGGGATCACCAGGCCCACTCCGCACATCAGGCCTCCACATGCCCGGTCTCCGACACCTTCCATGAGGAAGAAATACTGCAGGTGCGCCACCCAGCTCGCAGGGACTCATGTCCACCATCCTTGACTGCCCTGCAGCCCACAAAGACCCTCACTCAAGAGCCGTGCACCGGGGACTTCTGGCAAGACTTGCGATAATGGCGGACGTGCTCCTCCGCAACTGCGGGGAGCGCGATCCGTACCCGGTGGGAAGAAGGGGCTCTGGACTGGTGCCGAGCCCCCAGAGACCCCAGTGAGGGGGCTCTGCCTGGGGTGGCACGAAGGGGATCTCTCCCTACGGTGGTGATCGAGGGATCGAGATCCCTTTTCATCACCCCCATAGGTTCCCCGCCGTGGGAGCCATATGGCTGAAAGCGCAAATCCGTGAAGCAGCAGAGAGTGCGAAGCAATGAGGCTGGAACTGACAGTTACGCATGGAGAAAATGTGAGTCTGAAGTAAGAAAGCAGAATACAGCGGGAAGACGGCGGGAGGAGTGAAACCCACCCACCCCCCTCTCCGGGACTGGCGTACTTACCAGACTCTTCATGTGGCGTTACTGCATGAATAAAAGCCCATCCGCCTTGCTAGATGGCAGCATCACTCACTTGGAGATATAAACTTTAAAAGGACATAAGTGCTGTTCGAAAATTTGCTCCTTTCGTTCATCTTATCTATCTATAAACAAAGAGCGCAGCCTCAACAATGGCGGGGAAACCGAAACCTTCCCCCAAACTAGGAAGTACAGCTCCGAGTGCAAAGGTTGATACCACAGAGATGAGTGTGGTGTTCTCCTTGTTATTGCGACCTCTAGTGGACCAAATGACAGCTCTCAACGTGAAGATGGACAAAATGCAGTTAGAACTAAAAGAGTCGAATAAAACCACAGAGAAGCTGCAGCGAGAACTTCTGGAAGTAAAAACTTCAGTAAAAAACCAAGACTCAAGACTACAAAAGGCAGAGAAGGAAAAGGCCTTCCACCATGATCAGCTTTTGAAATTACAAATGGAAAGATCGAATTTTTTCCTAAGACTTCAGAATGTGCCAGAAAACACAGGAGAAGACCTTAAAAATTTGCTAAGTGAAGCACTTGAACCAGTGACAGGCATGAAAGCAGCGGATATAAAAAGCGATATGGATATGGTTTACAGAACCTATCCAGATTATACTAAAAAGAAAAGCCTGCCTGGTGAAATTATGATAAGGTTCTCCAAAAAATCTACAAGAGACATGGTGCTTAGGACCACAAACAAAGCAGCTCTGAAGATCCTGGGAGAAGAAGTAAAAGTGATGAAGGATATCCCATTTGAAATAAGGAAAAGAAGGAAAGCCTATGGAAAATTGACATCTTGGCTCCAGTCTGAGTCTATCATCTATCGCTGGAATACTCCAGAAGGACTATGCTTCAGCATCAAAGATAACAAGTATAAGATTGACTCTGTTCAACAAGCGAAAAAATTTCTGGAAAAAAGCAAAGAAAAGAAAACTGGGAGAGACTCAGATGGTTCACTGGCCTCGCAAGAAAGCATGTATGGATTTGATAGCTCAAAGAGTGAAGAAGAAGTGTCTGACTCGGAAAAAGGAGCAGCAGCTCCAAAAGTAGATGAGACTGTTAAGACAAGAAGAGGACGAAAGAAGAAATAGTGATTAAACTGTTTTATTAAGCATTGCACCTATGTATTATAAATTGTTTAATTAACCGTATTTCTCTAGGTGGGCATGCCTGCCAAATAGTTTTGATAATTTTTTATAATAGCAGTAACAAAATAATTGAAATTTATCCAAGGTTCTAAATGCTTCATAATTATATTATGTAACATGGTAGTATTAAGCAAATGATAAAGTACTCTCTGTATAAGGTATATGTAGCTTAGATTGTAGTGTATTAGTTGTAGATATAGGAAAGAAAAAAAAAAGGGCCGTGCACCGGCTGCAGAGATGACCACAAATGCTGTTCCTGCCGTTTCCACGATGCAATCTGCAGGACCTGTGAAAAGTTGCTCGCACCTATCGCTCCAGAGGCACCCGGAGATGCCTGGCTGCTCACCAGGAGTCAGCAGAGCTGCACACAACTGCCATCCACCAACATCAGGTACTGAATTTGCCTCGGGACACCCCCCATAAAATCAAAATGACTATGCTAATAGAGGGTTCGCCCTGCGAGATGGAACTGGACATGGGGTCCTCCATTTTCATTATCTCAGAAGAGATTCCATGCCGCCAGCCTCAAGGCAAAGCATGAAAAATGTCTTCTGGGGGTCCTGCAGGCTGAGTTCCTGGGGTTCTCAGTGGATGCCCACGGCATTCATCCAGCCACCGATAAAGTCTGTGTCATCGCCAGTGCTCCTACCCCCACTTCAAAGTCAGAACTTCAGGCTTTCTTGGGGCTGCTGAACCATTCTTGGGGCTTTCTACCATTCCTTCCTGACCCACAAGGCTGCACAAGCTGAGCCCCTGCACCAGCTGCTGGATAAAAAGGCCCCCTGGGTCTGGGGCCAGAAGCAAACTGCTGCTTTCCGGGATGTCAAAGACCTGCAGATGCTGTCTCCCTGGGTCCTGCGCTGGTCTATCTTGCTGGCTGGCTACCAGTATTTGCTTCTTCACCACCCAGGGAAGGTGATGGTCATGCCAACACCCTCAGTTGCCTTCCGCTGCCCGTCTATGACCCAGACCCAGTGCCTGTGCATCAGGTACTGCTGCTCAAGGACCTGCCTGACTGTCCTCTTCTATTCTCTGATGTGTCTTGCCACACTGCCTGTGACTGTGTCCTCTCCCACATTTTGGACTGTGTGGGGAGGGGATGGCCCACCAGCTGTGTGGGCCCTGAAATCATGGCTTTCTCCTCCCACCAAGATGAGCTTTTGGCTCACAAGGGCTGCCTGCTATGGGGCAGCTGTGTGGTTGTACCCACACCACACACCAGAAAGTACTACCAGCTCTACATGAAACACCCCCCCCCCTGAATCGTGCTAATGAAGGCACTGGCCCACAGTTACATATGGCGGCCTGGCATGGACAGTGAAATTGAGGGCTATGTCTGGTGCTGTCAGGCATGTAAAAAAACCTCAACCAGAGCCCCCCAGGGCCCCAGTGTGACAGTGGGAGTCCACTTACAAACCATTAGTCCCGGCTACATCTAGACTTTGTGAGACCCTTCCAGGGTCAGGATTTCTTCATCCTGGTGGACTCCTACATGAAATGGCTAGAGGTGATACTGGTCTCCTCCACCTCATCCCAGGACGCAATTCGTGCTTTCCACCGGAGCTTCTGCACCCACGGCATACCCAACACCATCATGACAGACAATGGAATGGCCTTCACCTCAGGTGAGTTCCAAGAGTTCATGGGCTGCTATGTGATCCAGCACATTGTCAGAATCTAAGGATTCTAACAAAGGTTTGCTTTCATGCTTTGTATAATCCATCCCTATGTAACCTGCTTTTGCAATTCAGCTGCAACTATGTGTTATCTCTTTTACCATGTATCATGTCACTAGGGACACTGGTTTATTGTCTTATGTTTTATGGCTGACAAAGGGTCTGGTCAATGTAACCATTTGGTCCGGGAGGGTGGCGACTTCAACACCTGGGAACAATCGGCCTCTCACCCCTCTCCCCCTCTGCATTCCTTTCCTCCCTGCCGGCGGAGACACGGATCTTCCCTTATCGGCGTGTGAAGACCTTGGCAAGTTATTTGTTATGCCCGAAATGGACACATCTAAGGGATCCTGGTTTAAGAAGGGAAATTTACAGCTTCACACCTCACCCTTGTTCCTGTGGGAAGCAAACGGTCAAAGGACCTTTAGCCTGCGGTTTTTCCCTCTTGGTGATTGGTTACCTATGGGAAATTCAAATTGTACCGGAGGGTATATTAATCCTGCTTCTATTGTATTTCTTATCTCTAACAATGATCCGAGGACCTGTAATGTAGTAACTGGGAATAAAGAACTCTGTTTAATCAACAAAGGTCTGATCCTTGACTGCATAGGGCAGAAGCCTCACACACATCCACTCCGCTCCTTTCCACTCTGTATCCAACAGCCAAGCAGAATGGAAGGTGAGGACTACAAAGGAGTCCCTCAGAAGGCTCATCTATGGGGATTGGGATCATCAGCTTGCTGCTTTCCTCTTCAGCCACCGGGTGACCCCTAGTACCACCACTGGCTGCAGTCCCATGGAGCTCCTGATGAGCTGGCACCTGACAACCCGCCTCGGCAGGCTGCACCCTGACTGCACTCCAAAACATGGCCCAGGCACTGAGTGTCAAGCAGCACCCTGCAGATTCTTCCTGGGCAACCCCGTCTATGCCTGGAATTTCTCCAGAGGCCCCGCATGGGTCCCCACAAAGGTAATCAGGGTAACTGGGCCCCTGTCATACAAAGTATCCATGGAAGAGGGCCTGCTACTCCGGAGACACATCAACCAGCTTGGAAGCTGTCTTCTCCCCGCCGAGCCAGGTCTACCCTCAACAGCTCCAGACAACAATGACATAGAGCTGCTGAACGACCGAGATGCAGAGCTCAAGAGGAACACCCAGGCAGCCAGCAAGCAGCCTGCAACCCAGGAGTTGCCAGCAGACAGCAGACTGCCAGTGGGCCAAGCCATCGAACCACCGGAGCAAAGGACTGCAGAGGGTCCCACTGTCCCAATTACACCACCACCATTCACCAACCCCCCAACGGATCCAGAAGACTCCATTCCTGAAGCCCTTGCCCCGCGGTCAGAGCCTCAGTGCTCGAACCGCAAATGTTGCAGGCCAGCTTACTTGAGGGACTTTGTTTGTTAGGTGGCTCTGAACTTAGGGGAGAGGGGTCTTATGTATTGGGACTGAATCATCCCTGATTGAATCACCCTGATTGAATCACCCTAGAGCTTGGAGCACAAGAAGAATAGCCAACCAGGACTCTGGAGTACACCAATCAAGTAGTAATGTTTTGTAAATAGCCTATCACAGGGAGTGGGGATTTGCATGCATATAAGCAGGGTTTTGGCCCTGCTAGCATTGTCTTTGAGCTGAGCTGTAATCACAATAAACTATGAGCTGCTCACTCAACGCATCTGAACCCAGTATATTTTAGGCACAAAGGCCTCCCATGGCTTATACCTGTCTGCAGTGATGTTTGTGTGTGCATTCAGGTCTCTACACTTGGCATGGGGGAAGTATCCACAATGCCTGTGAGGACATTCCTCAAGCAGCTCTACGACCAGAGTGAACTGAACTGTACTCTTTGAATACAAAGCACGTACCTACCTATTAAACTTCACCATGACTTGAAATTGTCCCACATGAAATTATCAGTCATGTTCATGTATATTTATACAGCATATTTAAAATAAAAACTAGTCCAAGATAAATACATTTTATTGAACATGGATAAATTGTTTGTAGACTTCCTCAGTAATTTGTCTCTATTTGCTTCGGAAAGAATCTCCTCCTTAACCAAAGAGCTGAATTAATTTTGTGCATCTTGACCAAGATTAAAATGCTTGTTAATACATGAAAGAAATACAATAAGCAACAACATGTCTCCTCTTAAGAGGTTAAATTATACGGCCCTCTGAGCAATGTTCTAAATCAAAGAAGCATTTTGCTGTGACAAAATGAATGAATTACAAGGATATATCAAAGATGGTGTCTTGGCATTTTATTTGCCCATTTCATTCTCTAACAAAAATTATCTTTGTGATAATGTTTTCAGGCAGCTATTTTTGAGCTGAAGTTGGTTTTCTAATCAAGAAGGGTGATCTTAAGAGTCAAGTGCAATCAGAAACTCCTAGGCAGGAAACGATGAAGAAATGAATTCAATGACAATATAAGAAATATATATATATCAAAATAGATGGATTAGAAAAGTACTGATTCCATGAAATCATAGTATTAATTACTCTCTGTGTTTTATAATGTAGATGTTCTATCTGCACTGAAATTAATTTAGTATGTCTTCCTTTTTTGTTATATTTAGTAAAAAAACAGTTTGCTGCAAGTAAACAGCAGTTCACAACCATTTTGGATGTCTTTATCCAAAGGATTTAATGAGGGGTAGAGTGGGAACTGAGAGTATGATCCGGTGTTCTTAAGGATATGCTGTCATTTCAAATGGATGCATTGTTACTAGAGTTGCCAACTTCCAGGTGGGGCCTAGTGATCTCTTGGAATTACAGTTAATCTCTAGACTACATAGATCAGTCCCCCTTGAACAAAAGGATGCTTTGGAGGGTAGCCTGTATGGTATATAATTGCCATGCTCATCCCCCAATCCCCACCCTCCCAGGCTCCACATCCAAATCTCCAGGAATTTCCCAACCCAGAACTGGCAACTCCAAGTGTCACCCCTCCTCCAAGTATTCATCTAGTCCTCTATTTGTGTGCTCCCCTCAGATATTTGCATATTGCAGAAGATTCTTGGGAAGTATGACTTCTCATAATCCATGGGGCCTCTGATATTGTGAAAGCTAGGGCTCATTTCGTAGCAGGAGCTCCTTTGTATATTAGGGGCCACATACCCCTAATGTAGCCAATCCTCTAAGAGCTTACAGAGCTTTTCTTACAGGGGATACTGTAAGCTCTTGGAGGCTTGGCTACATCAGGGATGTGTGGCCTAATATGAAAAGGAGCTCCTGCTACGAAATGAGCCCTGGTGAGAGCAATAATGAAAAATGACTTGTGCTGTTTCCTAGGCAAACTATGCAAAGGGAGATGGGTCAATCTCTTAACCGGCTGAGCCCCTTTCCCTTTCTGTGCCTTGGTAAATGACCCCATCACTCTCTCTCTCTCTCTCTCTCTCTCTCCACCTACACACAAACACACACACACACACATGATTGATACACACATACACACATATACATTTTAACATCAAATTGTCACTTGTATCAAACCAAGCTTGAGTGGAACTTGGTTTACAGAACACATTTTTCTGCCCCCTCCCTTCTGCCACAGCTTATTGTGTCTCCAGAAATGTTACCTGTAAATTTCGTGGGTCTCCGTGGAACAGCAGTGGGCAAGATGTGGGTGCTGCAGTGGTTTAAGTTATTGACTAAAATTGTCTTCCCCCTCCACCTTTGCAAAATAACCATTGCACACAAGACAATGTCTGCCAAAGATAATAGGTGGCTTAAGGAACAGGACTTAATAGTTATTTATCTATTTATCCTGTTCGCCTCCCAAGTGAGGATCCAAAGCTGTTTGCAACATCATTCTCTCTTCCCCCATTTTACCCCTGCAACCACAGCACTACAACCACATTAGGCTGGTGGAGAGTTACTGGCCCAAGGTCACCCAGGGAGCTTAGGTTTTTGTGCGCATTTACATTTTATACCAATATTAAAACTATTTCCTATATCTGACTTACAGAATTCCCATCATGGATGTTCAAGTTCACTGAACGTCAGCGTTGACTTGTCTAGCCCATCCATTACAACATAACCCACGCTGATAGAGGCTGTCAACAGGGAGTGCCATCTGTTCAGTATTTGGTGATTTCCATGTGATTAATTGGGCCCTCTTCTCCCAAGTTGCTGTGGGGAAATGCTTGCATAATGAGTGATTTGTCACCAGCCTGTAAGTCTTGACGGTAAAATCAAAGACTAAATTGAAATACGAGAACCTGAAACTGAAGAGATCAGTTTAGGTGCTGTGTTGTGATCTGACTGATCTGACTGAATGAAGAGTCACCCAGCAAGGTTATATAAATTCGCTGCCTCTTTCTGCTGTTAAGTGGTTGAACCCTTCTTTTGCAACTGTCCCTGAGTTACAGAAAGATTGTCAACACAGTGCTGATTTTAATAATAAAAAATAAGGATTGAACAGTGCCTGAGCAATTTGGCCCTCTATAGAAAGTGTGACATCATTGTGTATGCAAAAATACATAGGTCATGGTCACACAAGTGAGATAATCTGGTGGGGAAGTGAGGCTATTTGCTCCAGAGTAATTTGATCTGCAGTTGTGTGATCACACAGTTCTGTGAAACTGCAGGCACAGCCCGCCACTGCACGATCAGACACAATCGTGGGTGAGTCGGGGGGGGGGGGGTTGCAGTTTTTTTCTAATGCGCTTAAACAGGGGATTGATTAATCGCATCTCCACCCTGAGGGCTTCCTATGGCAGTATGCGACGATGTGCATACTGAGGGGGGGGGGGGGACAGCATGGCATCGGGATAACCTGATCAGACTATCCCCGATGCCATGAGCGCATGCCGGAGCAATCACATGGGGAAAGTCCATCTGTGGCTCGTAGCAAACCTTTTTGATCCTGGACTTTCCCTAGTATTTTTTTAACTCGGCTTCTTTGACTGAGAGAAATGAGTTGCCAATCTGTGTGGGATGCTTGCCAGATGTTCTGGTATGATCATGCCCTTAAAATCCACATGGCATTCATGTCTATTGTGCAGCTAATTCTGCGTGTGATCGGGGCCATAGTTTGGTTATTTTTATTTATTTATTGACTTCATTTAAACCCTGTCTTCTCCTTCATGGGGACCCAAAGCAGCTTACATCCTTCTCCTCACCTCCATTTTCTCCTAACAACAGCCCCGTGAGGTAGGTTTGGGTGAAAGTGTGTAACTGGCCCAAGGCTACCTAGCAGGCTTCCATAGCAGAGTGGGGATTCAAACCTGAGTTTCCCTAGAACCTGAGTCGAACATTCCAACCACTACACCACACTGGTTATTAATCCAGTAAATTGTGACTCTCAGTGGGGGTGTCATGGAATATGCTTAGAAGAAACACAAAGGAAAAGCAAATTCTGTGCCAGACCAATGTCTACTTTTATACAGAAACAAATGACAAAATGTATTAGTAAAACAAAGGTATTACTTTTTACAGTCTTGATGACAGACTTGCACCCATTTGGTTTGAGTTAATTTCTTTATGTTGGGGTGAATGGGAGAAACACTCTGCAGCGGACCGTTCTCCACAGATGGCTTGTTTCATTGCTTAGTTTTTATTGCAACTAATGACAAGGATCCAAAGTCGCATAAGTATGACACTGCAAATAGCATTAAAGCTTTCAAAGGTTCTGCTCCAAATGCAGGATACACGTGCTTTAGCACCATTGTATGGGATGGACAAAGTGGAAACAAACACTGAGAAACGCCCTTCTTACCAAACGGCTGCACAGGTATTCTGTTCAGCAACTGACCAAAACAACACCCTCCTCTCATTCAGCACAGTACTTTTTGACGTAGCAGAAAGGTGAAGTAATTTAGAAAGTTGTCCTAAGTAGGTCTACTCTAAAGTAAGTCCCATTTAATTCAAGGAGGCTTTCTCCAAAGAAATTTGTTCTTCAGATGGCAGCCTTAGTCTTTGGATTAAATTTAAATGATACACAGTACTACAAACCTAAACAGCCACACCCTTTTAACCTAATAGATTTAAAAGGGTGTGACACGAACTGCATTATTTAGGATTGCACTGCTAGTCCCATTAGAAGTCAAAATAAAATAGTTTAAATCCAGTGCATTGTGACTAAATTAGAGTGAATTATATTCTGTTCAATTCAAACCCTTTACCGGTGTCGGATTAGTCTCAGGCACAATCTCCTACTAAGATTGTTTCCCCTGTATGGGGATATTCCAAATCCTCCCTGGCACAGAATTTATTTTGACAAGATTTTTTGTTTTTCCGGGTACAGTTTTCAGAACAAAGAGAAGGGTTGATTACTGACTAACCACATGGGGGGGGGGGGAACCCCTGCTAAGGACAGGACAATGCGCAATTCTGACAGAGCAAGTCCTATGCAGTGAAATGACAAGAAAAAGATCACAGCCACTGAAACATATAAGCACCATATCGCTGCAATATACACCCAGGTGCAGTTATGCAGATGCTTAATGGCCCATCACCCAATGCTACAATTAATTATCCAGAAGGCATTGTCAGCTTTTGCTGGGTATAAACTTCCCCTCCAGATCAATTTTTCAAGCTTTTATGACCTTATCAGGCAAACACCTGAGAGCTCTTTAAAAAAAAAAACCCCAAACCCCTCCTAAATCCAATAAATTATTTCTTTCTTTTTTGAATAGTTTCTTTATATGCTCCCAGGCTGAGCAAAACTCTCCTCTAAACCAAGCAATACTAGCCCCCCCCCCACTTTAAAATAATGAGGAGACATAAAGGGAGGATCGGAAAGGACAGAAAATTAAATTAGAAGGTACAAGAGACAGGACCCGCGATACTCATGGGGGGGAGGATTCCTAAAGGTTGCAGCTCCAGGTAAGTCTTCTCCCCCCCCCCCCGGCACCAGGGAGGGGAGGGTTTGGGGAAGGGAGGAACATCAGCATGGTATAATGCCGTACAGTTTATGGCTCCAAAAGAGCCATTTTCTCCAGGGGAACTGATATCTGTAGTCTGCAAATCAGTTCTGATTCCGGGAGATGTCCAGAATGCACCTGGAGGTTGGCAACAGGAACATAAGGCATCTGCCTTCAAGCTCTACTTGGGGACTACCCAAGGGCCAGCTGGCTAGGCAGTGCTAGAAACAGGATCACACTATTAGATTCACTAGTGTCTGACCCAGCGGAGCTCTCTGATGCAGGGCATTTTTCTCCTGAATCCAATACTTGGACGGGACACCCGTTCACCCCACCAGGCATTAGCTCTCCCACCAGGGGGCTCACCCCCCAGGACCCCGCATCAGCAATGCTCAGATATCACTCCTGGGCACTTATGCATGCATGGCCTGATGTTCTGCCCCAGGGTGGCCTCTTCCTGCTCCTCCCTCCTTCTGCTGCCTCCCTCTCCAAATGCCTTCCTGCAACTCACCTGCTCCCTCCCAGTTTCTCCAACTCGAGGAGCAGAGCAGCAAGTAACTTTCCCAGTTCACAACTGCTTGTCTCCCAGATGCCTCTCTAGGAGGGCAGGCTGGTCCAGACATTCCCTTTAACCCATGCAGAGCCACTCTTCCCTGAGTGCCCAGTAGAGTCCCCTCCCGCCTGACCCTCGAGGAGGAGCATTAGCAGGGGAGAGAGAAGGAGCCAGGATTTATTTCCTTTCCAAAGTGCTGATTCTCTCTCCATCCGCAGAGGCAGCCCTGTGAGTCTTTTATAGGAGGAACAGTAGGACAATGCAGGAGATTAGAATAGACCAGGCCACCAATTCCCCCCCACCAGCACTGGTGGCAAGGCAGAGTTCCCAGAGCATTCCCTGCGCATGCGCAGAGAACACTCTTTTACTTTGGGGGGGATTTAAATTTCCCCCTGAAAGTTTTTTTTAAGTTTTAAGATTTTTCTGCACACCTGGGGAGTCCCCCAAGTGTGCAGAAAAATCTCTCTGCTCCCCAGGTGCCCCCAATGTGCAGATTTAGATATTCACATGCAGGGGGTGCCTTCACTATTAGATATATAGATATATATACATAGATATGATATATGCCAATTTTCAATTTGACTATTAATTAATTAAAATGTTTCCACCCTGCCTTTCCGCTTTGCTCAAGGTGGCTTAGAAGTAATAATTAAAACATGACAAGTTGAAACTAAATAAAATAACCCCGCCCCCCCCCCCCATACTCCCCTCCATGATGCCTGCTGTTCATACTCGGTCAAAGCCCAAGCAAATGGCAAGGAGAAATCAAAAGGGGCACACCAGTCACTAAAAAAAATGGCCAAAGCTGATGGTGCAAGTGAAGTAAGAACATATTTTATTACTCAGCTAATTCCCTAATTTATGTAAATAAATAAAACATGTTAAAAATCAAATTGCAATTTGTACAGTATACTATCAACCAAGTACAAAACCTTTAAGTATACCACTAGAGCTTATTGTGTCCTTATGCTTGCATGAAGGAAGAAAAGGGAGCAAGGAAAACTCCCTGTACCTAAGAGAGAGAAGAAAGAGAGAGAAGACAGAGGCTGAGGACAGACTGGCAATCTGGAGCGGGAGGAAACCGGGGCCAAAAGCTGTGGGGGGAAAGTGCTCTGGGGCTGTCCATTCACACTGGCCAGTGTATTGTGGGAGCATGTCGTTAGGAAGCATTCAGACTGCCACAGAGCGGCCCCGGGTGGGCCGGCATCTGCAGCTTGTGGCAGGGCTGTTTTGGCAATATGCGCATGTGCGCCTATGTGCAAAGGCACATGGCCACATCAGCAGTCTAGAAATTTAAAATCTCCCCACCTCCTGTACTGAGGCATGGGTGCGCATGGGTGCATGAGCACTCATGCGCATATCTCTGTGATGGCACATTCACACTGCTGCCTCCACTTGACTCCCACTTCTACCGATCCACACTGCCAGGAAACGGGAGACAAGCAGCAGACGGCCCCTGGACACCGTTTTTTGTTGGTGTCCTTCTGAAGCAGCAGGGAAGCAGCAGGGAAGCGGGTAAGTATGGAAGGGAGCTAGGGAACAGCTGTTTGAACTAGGGAACAGCTGCGGCTAGGGAACAGCTGCGGCTGTTTGAACGGGCTCTCCTCCCCCGCTTCACAAGCGGAGTTCTCCCACTCCACTTCCTGAGTCTGTCCTCAGCCACAAATTGTCCAGCACCAAACAGGTTTTGGCTCAATGTTAAAAGAATCTTTCTTCTGCATAGATGAATGCTACAAACCCGTTAGTATTTCAAATTATTAGCACATGCCAATGGAAGGACCTTAGTATATATCAGTGTTTGGTTGATGCAACCTATCACTATTTTGCATAAACTGATGTAATTCCAGAGACAAATTAACCTTTTAGGAGTCAGAGTCTGGCATCTCATCATCCAATGTGCTTCTTTTTCAATAACAGCCTCTGATTTTGACAAGTTAATTTTTGCCCAGTCCAAAAGGTTAGGTTAGAGCAGGAGTGTCAAACATGTGGCCTGGGGGATCAGGCGCCAAGAGGGCTTCAATCAGGCTGTCTCCTGCTTCTTCCTCCAGTTCTGCTGCTGCTGCTGGGTCATAGCTTGCTTTCCTAGACCTTCTCAATCATTCAGGAGAAATAGATAGGCAAGCTTCTGCTCCCTGCACTGGACTGAGGCTCCTCCCCCTCCCAGATTGCTACAGCACAGACATTTTGATGCAATAATTCAGAGCAAGAAGTGTCAGTTATCAGACTGTTAAATAAATACTGCAAGACTGCTAATGTTTCAAGCATCTAACCGTTTTGTGCACCACCTAACTGGTCTTTTTATCGAGTGCAGTAACTAATTACACCACAGTGTTTGTAATTATTTCGCTATATGTTTTATCATTGTAATTTGCTTACTTATACAAAAAACAATAAAACTGTTGTTAAAAAAAAGTATGTTTTTATGTTACATTTAAAAAAATCTTTGTGTTCATGTCTTTTATAAAGTTTATATCTCCGCTACCTGGCATTACATTTTATGACACATATGGTCCGGCCCGATAAAGTCCAATTTATGTCAAATCCAGCCCTCCATAACAAATGAGTTTGACACTCCTGAGTTAGAGGGACTGGGACTGTTTTCAGTAAAAGTGTTTAGCCAGTGGAGAACTTGCTCTTTTCACTTTAATATTACTTTTAAGTTCTGCTCTATATGATCTGAAATTCCTTGTTGTTCTTCCAACATTTTTGTATTTAAAAGATTGATGAACTCTTTCATATTGCATATTAACTTAAAACAATTACAATCTCCTCAGGCAAAACGTCCCTGAGAAGGATTAGTGCTTGGTAAAACAATTTGATCACTAATACATTTATGAGAGTTACTAAACATTCCTGGCAAATAGGCAAGTCTTTTAGCATCCACTGAAGCTCTCCAGCAAAAGGGCTGTCTTCATCTCTTCAGGGAACCCATTCCACAGACTGGGCCTCACAATCGAAAAGATCCTGAATGTGGTCAATGCCAGGGGGCCACTATAAACTGGGGGAGAGCCAGTAAGTTGCAGCCTGAAGAGTGCAGTTTGGTGCACAGGAACATATGGGAGGAAATGCTGAACCAAGGGCCGAGGACAGACTGGCAATCTGAAGCGGGGCAGGCACGCTTCCCAAACGGAGGAAAGGAGCACGTTCAGACATGCGCATCTGCCCATCGGCTCCGTTGCGTACTTACCCGTCTCCCAGCCGCTTTCCTTCCGCTTTACCCGGACACCGGTTTTTCCCGGTGTTCAGGGGCCTTCCTCCGCATGCCTCCCGCTTCCAAACAGTGTGAACTGGAAGAAGTGGGAGGCATCCGGAGGAAGTGTGAACGCACCGGCAAAAAGTTTTGCGCATATGCGCATGTTTGCATATGCGCATGTGCGCATATGCGGAAAACATCAAAGGAAAACAAAAAAAAGTGCAGCAGCACGCGCGAGCCGCGCGCGCTGGCTATGCGGCAGTCTGAACTCTCCGTGGCAGTCTGAATGCTCCGTATCGCCGCTGATCCGCATTGCTCTGGCCAGTGTGAACGGCCAGCTCCGTGGGTTTTTCCCCCCGCTCCAGTTCCCTCCGCTTTGCCTCCGCTTCAGATTGCCAGTCTGTCCTCAGCCAAGGATGTTGTTGTGCCAGCCCCTGTATTTCATCTGAGGTATGGGGTACCACTGGTTAAACCTGCTTGGGTAAAAGGTCTATAAGGAGATGCCAAACCCTTCATTGCTTAACCTGTTTGCTGGGGAAGTGGGATGAGGCTTGGCACCTCTTGCACAGCTAACTGTGCAGCCCTAGTATAAACAGGGCTGGCAATAACACTGCCCAAGTCTAAAGCCAGGATGGTGTGACCCAATACTGGCAACCAATGTGCTGCACTTGCAATCCACACGTAATGAGTTGAGTGAATGATCTAATGATACAGGTGAGCCATTTAAACCCGGTTTAATCACCTTTTTTTGGTGTCTTGGGATTTCACTAGGGAGGGGGCAGTGTGTGTGTGTATATATATGGATCTATGGTGCACCCTCATTTGGAATACTGTGTACAGTTCTGGTTACAGGATCTCAACGAGGACAATGTAGAGATGGAAAAAGTAGAAGAGGTCAAACAAGATTATGAGGGGGCTAGAGCACCTTCCCTATGAAGAAAGGCTGAAGACTCTGGGACTTTTCAGTTTAGAAAAGAGATGACTAAGGGGAGACATGATAAAGGTTTATAAAATTATACATGGGGTAGAGAGAGCTGACAAAGAGAATTTTTTCTCCCTCTCCCAAAATACTAGAATTTGAGGGCATCCGATGAAACTGATGGGCAGTAGGTTCGGGGTGGAGAAAAGAAAATAGTACTTTACACATAGAGTGATTAAAATGTGGAATTTGCTGCCAGAGGATGTAGAGATGGACACAGGAATAAACAGTGTTAAAAGGGGATTAGATAGATTATGGAGGCTAAGTCAATCAATGGCTACTAGTCATTGTGACTGAGGAAAACCACCATATTCAGAAGCAGCAAGCCTCTGAATTCCAGAGCTAGGAGGCAACATCAGGGGAAGGCCTCAGCCTCTCTGCCCTGCTGTTGGCCCTCCAGAGGAACTAGTTGGCCAGGATGCTGTACTAGATGGACCATTGGTCTGATACAGCAGGCCTCTTCCTATGTTCACAAACACACATATGAGCATAAGAAGAGCCCTGCTGGTGATTGATTGATTGATTGATTGATTGATAGATAGATAGATAGATAGATAGGTAGGTAGGTAGGTAGGTAGACAGACAGACAGACAGACAGAAAGCCTACACTTTCCAGAGCTTAGGAAAAGGTGCTGAATGCTAGTAGTACAATCTAGCATAAAAAACTACCGAGACTAATTTATTTGTGAACATTAAACATTGCTCCAGAGGACATCCAGGTATGGCAAGAACATGTATCATCATGGGTAGTACTTGAACCTTCGATAGCACACATTTAAAATAGTTGCTGGCTGAGACCCTGCCGGAGGCGGCTTGATCGGATGCTGCCTCCTTCACCGTTGTGACTCTGAATGCCGCCATCGTCCATCTGTTTGGTTCTATTTGTAAATTATGCTGTGTTTTAAATTCTGTAAATTATTGTTTTATGGTATTTTAATTGTTGGAAGCCGCCTTGAGCCAGCTTGTCCAGCAAGGCAGGGTAGAAATACAAGTAATAAATAAAAAATAATAAATAGTTTTCAAATGTTTTAAGAGGTCTGCTGCAGATGAATGAACATTGTTAACTTCATGGGTACAAATACTTTATTTGAACAAGCTTGTTAGCATTTTAATGGCTTCATCAAAAATCAGTGTTTTTTCATAGGAAACATTGTTTAGTTTATTCACTGCACATTAGGAAAACAATGCACCATGCTTTATGGATTATGCAGATTCTAATTATGTGAAGTCCTTCAGGGGGAAAGTATCCCTCATGGTATTCCAAGGGAGCATCCCTCAGGAAATCAAATTGCTTCAAACAAGACAGAAGCAGCCACAATTCAGACTATTACCAATCCTGATTAGATGTGCCTTTATGAAATGGAACATTATTTCAAGGTAAGTTTTCCCCTACTTGAATATCTTTTGATAGCAACATCCCTAAACAACACAAAACCCTTTGAACTAGAATCACCTCCAAACATCGTAAGATTTCGGCACAAGGACAATTCCCGATCGATGAAAAAATACCTTTACCATCAATATCAATTATCTTCAAATATTTAATAATCCTTCATGATAAAAGTGAAGAAAACATGGTTACACTTGTTTCTTACTAGCTGATTATAATCAAGGTCAGTAGTCCTTTGGACATATTTTGGGATACAATATTGTCTTGCTCTCCTTCTATGATAATGACCTTCTAGTCCAGGGGTGGCCCACAAGCCAGATCTGACCCACACAGGGCTCAAAACCGACCCAACAAAACAGCTTCCTTATTCTGCTGCCTTTCCCAGGGCTGCTGCTGCAGCTGCACCCTGGCTTGCTTTTCCCCCAGCTCTCTGAGTGGCTCTTTGCTTCCTGCTTCCTGCCTGCCTGCCTGCCTGCCTGCCACTCCCTCCCTCTCTCTCTCATGCACACACACACTCACTCACTCACACACACACACACAGATCACTTCTGCTTTCTTCTCTGGGGCTGCTCCTACTCTTTTTGGGGGAGGGGAAGGGAACAAAAGGAAAGAGACAGAGAGAAAAAAAAATGGAGTCCCAACAATGTTTTATTACAGGTAAAAGCTTTTGTGTGCAAGCACACTTCTTTGGAGCATGGGTTTGTGGATGGATTCTTCTGACAAGCACGATGTACACTGAGGAAATTATTTTGGGTTATTCTGAAAAGTTGTAGTTGTTGTGTTTAAAATGTTTGGATTTCTCTGTCCTGTCTGGATTTATTTTCTTTCAAAAAGACCCTGATTAGGAATAAGAACACTTGGATTGGTCCTTATATCTTGGAGAGTGGAGTGATTCAGATGTCAAAATGATAATAGCACGCATTGGTAATGAGACAGGAAACCTAGGTCTCAATCCGGTCCAGGAAGATGTGATTCAGCAGTCTCTCTTTCTAATCTCCCTTTGAAATTCCTTTGTAAGAGCACTGCTACTGTTAGGTCAGCAACTGATTGTTGTGGTTTCTAATGTCAGACTTACATCGATTTATTCTTTGCATCCTCCTGGACTGAATCTTCCTGGATGGAAATGAGACCTAGGTTCCCTGTCTTATTACCAATGCTGATACCCCCACACCTGCTTCCCCACTGCATATCATACCTAATCCAATCGTGCCTGCTATTGCCATTAGGCATGGTTATTAACTGGTGAATCCTAAGAATACTTTCCTTGGATTAAGCCTCACTGAGCAGGCAAGCAGGATTCTGAATAGACCAGTTTAGGATTGCCCTACGTGTTATCTAACAGAGTCCATATTGTGTATTCCATAATGAAATTCATCCCTTCTTTTTCTTCCCCTTAGAAGGATCAGATCTTTAGTGGAGGACAAAGAAATGAAAGGGGACTTGCCCCATAGGTGAAAGGCTTATTGATGGTTGGCAACAGTGTGTCCCCTGTGTAGTCTAAAAAACCTCATTTCCCCCCACATATGAACTAGAATCACAGGGCAATCCTATGTAGAGTTGAAATCAGTGGTATGGTGGTTCCCTTTTGCTTGCACATCAGAGCAGAGACAGGTGTGTTCAAAACTACATCCATTCATTAGCAAGAAGATACACGGATGGAAGTAACTGGTTTCAGGACAAGGTAGCTTATGCAGTCTACAGTTTAGGGCTGCCAAGTCCCCCAGGGGGGTGGGGATTCCACCGCTAAAAGGGTCCCCAATCCGCCGGTTCAGATCTGGCCAGAGCCCCATCCCTGAAGTGGCCAGATCAGGCTGACGTGCCCAGTGCGATGACGTGGCCTGAAGTGAAGTCATCATGCTGGGCATGTTGCAGGGTGACGCTCTAGCAATCGCCCTGAAAACTCTATGGTGCCATAGAGTTTTAGGGTGATTACCAGAGTGTCACCCAGTGATGTGCCCGGTGTGATGATGTCACTTCCGAGCGACGTCATCACAGTGCATGTGCGCTTGGCGCACACACAGGGACTCCCAGAGAGGGCCCAGGACTCCCCCGCTATTACTTCAGTAAGACTTGGCAACCCTACTACAGTTCTAACTAACAAACAGAACTAATGAGCAGGGGCTCTGCTCCATGAGACAAAAATAACACACACAAATATCAGAGGGGGGGGGAAGAGACAGATTTTTCAGTTGTAATCAGGGCTCCGTTGGGGCCGGGGCGCGCCGGAGCGTCGCTCCGGGAGAGAGGAGGGCGGGGGGCGGGGACTTAACAAAGCCCCACCCCCGCTCACTCCTCCCGGCAGCGGCAGGCCGCTGCCGACCGGGACAAGCCTCCTCCTTCCCTCCCCTCACCCTCCCCACCCTCCCCCCGCCCTTAAAAGCCTGGGGCCGCGGCGAGCACCACCGGCCCCATCAGCAGCCTCCCCTCACCCTCCCCGCCCTCCAAAGCCCGGGGCCGCGGTGAGCGCCGCCAGCCCCATCAGCAGCCTCCCCTCGCCCTCCCCGCCCTCCAAAGCCTGGGGCCGCGGCGAGCGCCGCCGGCCCCATCAGCAGCCTCCCCTTGCCCTCCCCGCCCTCCCCCCGCCCTTAAAAGCCTGGGGCCGCGGCGAGCGCCGCCGACCCCAGCAGCAGCCTCCCCTCGCCCTCCCCCCGCCCTTAAAAGCCTGGGGCCGCGGCGAGCGCCGCCGGCCCCAGCAGCAGTTTCCCCTCGCCCTCCCCGCCCTCCCCCCACCCTCCAAAGCCCGGGGCCGCGGCGAGCGCCGCCGGCCCCATCAGCAGCCTCCCCCCGCCCTCCCCCCACCCTCCAAAGCCCGGGGCCGCGGCGAGCGCCGCCGGCCCCAGCAGCAGCCTCCCCCCGCCCTCCCCGCCCCCCGCCCTCCAAAGCCCGGGGCCGCGGCGAGCGCCGCCGGCCCCAGCAGCAGCTTCCCCTCACCCTCCCCGCCCTCCAAAGCCCAGGGCCGCGGCGAGTGCCGCCGGCCCCAGCAGCAGCCTCCCCTCGCCCTCCCCGCCCTCCCCCCGCCCTCCAAAGCCCGGGGCCGCGGCGAGTGCCGCCAGCCCCAGCAGCAGCCTCCCCTCGCCCTCCCCGCCCTCCAAAGCCCGGGGCCGCGGCGAGCGCCACCGGCCCCAGCAGCAGCCTCCCCGCCCTCCAAAGCCCGGGGCCACGGCAAGCGCCGCCGGCCCCAGCAGCAGCCTCCCCTCGCCCTCCCCGCCCTCCCCTGCCCTCCAAAGCCCGGGGCCGCGGCGAGCGCCCTCGGCACCAGCCCCTTCCTCCCCCCCTCACTGCTCCCTGAGAAGCCTCCTCCCTGCTCCCTCCCCCCGGCACCAGCCCCCTCCTCCCCCCCTCACTGCTCTCGGAGAAGCTCCTGGAGAAGCCTCCTCATTCCCTCCCTCCCCCACTCACTGCTCCCGGGCCCCAGGGGGGCGCAAGGGAGGGAGAAGCCGGGCCCCAGAGGCGTAAGGCCCCTGGGGCCCAAGCAAGAGGGGGGAGGAAGGGAAACTCTGGCCCCAGTGGGGGGGGAGAAGCGCCCCCCCTTCCTTCCTTCCTTCTCTCTCTCTCTCTCCCCACCTACCTACCTTCCTGTTCCTTCCTTTTCCCCTTCCTTCCTGTCTCCCTTCCTTTCTTCTCTCTCTCTCCCCCACCTACCTACCTTCCTGTTCCTTCCTTTCCCCCTTCTTTCCTTCCTTCCTTCCTTCTCCCCCCACCTACCTACCTTTCTGTCCCTTCCTTCCTCTCTCCCTTCCTTTCTTCTCTCTCTCTCCCCCACCTACCTACCTTCCTGTTCCTTCCTTTCCCCCTTCTTTCCTTCCTTCCTTCCTTCTCCCCCCACCTACCTACCTTCCTGTTCCTTCCTTCCTTCCTTCTCTCTCTCCCCCACCTACCTACCTACCTTCCTGTCCCTTCCTTCCTTCTCTCTCTCTCCCCCACCTACCTACCTACCTTACTATTCCTTTCTTTCTTCCTTCCTTCCCCCCTCCCTCCTTCCTTCCTTTCTTCTCTCTCTCTCCCCCACCTACTTACCTACCTTCCTTCCTGTTCCTTTCCTTCCTTCCCCCTCCCTCCCGTCTTGCCTTCTGACACACTGCCGATGATGTCAGGGATGTGTGGCCTTCTGACACTTCCGGTGACGTCAGGGGGTGTGGCATATGCAAATAAGGTATGCTAATGAGCTCCTGCACCTCTTTTTTTACGAAAGGACCCCTGGTTGTAATGGATATAATAAACTACAAATGGGTATCTGTCATGATCTGTGTAGGCCTGGGAGACAAGACCTAGTGAGGCCTAGGCCCAGGAGACCTGTGTAGGAGTGGAAAGCAGACAACCTATGATCCCCACAAAGCTTGGCAACAGTTGCAACCAATCGGTATCCAGGGATTGTATGAGGGGACTGTTACTTAAAACTTTGTGGGCTGTGGAACTGCATTCTTTTTCTCTCACCCACAGTTAAGCTGAGAGAAAAGATCCCTCACTCGGGACAGAGTGAGTACCGGCCCCTGCCTGGTATAGGAGGCTGTGGGCTTTGAATAATAACCAGTTAAGAAAATAGGTAGCTGTGTTAGATTTGTTTTATTTACCTTTAAACACTGTTAGATATTTTAAGCATCTTGTCTTTTGTTTTCCTTACCCCATTATGGTATTCATAAACCATTTCCTTAATGTTATCTGCCTGCTCATCATGCCTATATTTTTCGGCTTAAAGGGGGCATTTTGGTTGGTCTTGGAAGGGTAGTCTGGGCCTTCCCAAGGGACCCTAAATCCAGAGTGGTGGCAGGGGAAGGTGGCAACCCATGGGCGCCATGACAGTATCAAAGGGACCCAGTCTTAGGATTGCACTGTCATCTACTAGAACCTCCATTTAAACATCTCAGGTAACCAGCCTGAGAAAGCTCCTAGAAAGTTATGTTATGTTATTTATTTATATATTTGCTGCAATTTGTATCCCACCCTCCCTGCTGAGGCAGGCTCAGGGCGGCTATGTTAAACTATTGGAGTATGGTGTGCTGACTTAAATGGAACTAACTGTAAGCTGGCTCACACAAGAGCTTTTAAAATAGTTGGGTAGTGTATAGAAATGTCCCACTGCCTGGAGCAGTTGGGTCACCAACCATATGCAAATATGCATCAGCCAGTCAATAAAATGTGTTGCGTGGAGGCAAATTTAATGTAAGTCACCCTTTTATTGCTAGGGTATAAAGCCCTTCAAAATGTGTGCCAACTGGCAAAGGCTTCTGCAAGGATGAAAGTGGAAATGTTCAGTTACAGCTTATAATTTATTATATAAAATGCAAACTGTTGAAACTACAGAGATGCAATGCAGATCCCTTAGAAAAAATTCCACTAAAATCAGATCAAGTTCATAATTATACATCAGCAAAGAATCTTCACACACTTTCTCTTTAAAAAGTTCTCTCAGCAATATTCCCTTTGATTAGCTAATACTTTGGAGGTTCCAGGGAGCTTTCCTACTTTCTTCTAGGAAACAAACATTAACTGAGTGGTTAAATATCTGCTGTTCTATCCATCAATTATAACCACCTACCTTTCCCAGCACTGATTATACTTATTTTCTTGCTTGCATCATTAGAATGCCACGGGAACTTTTTTTCCAATGTTGTGCGAGAAACAATTTGAAATTTTCAAGGATTCTAATTAGGCCCAGCACATACTTACTGCTTCTTTATGCAGCCTGATAGGCTTTTTTTAAAAAAGTCTATAATTTAAATATTGGGAGGCTCACATAGAACTCGTTTGACAAAAACCATGTTAGGTTTTTAAGGCTGCCAGCAAAATTCACTGAATGCCTTTAAAATTATAGGAAGTGGAAGATGAAGCAGTCATACCCTTTCCTTCCAGGTCCTTCTCGGTTGCTTCATCTCATCTCCCACCTGCCACAGAGTGCTAATGCAAGGCTTTCTCTGGCACAGCAAAAAAGAGGCTGAGAGATATTTCTAATTACACCCACTCCCCCAGCTATCTTTATTTCATTATTTCATCAGACAGGAAATTCCCTGTTGGAGTCATAGGAAATAACACTACTGATAGTACTAAGTAACATTTAAAAATTCCCAAAGGCCAAAGGGACTAATGAGTGGGAAGCAGGCAAATGGCTGGCTGGATCCAACCTATTGTATTCAGCAGCCTTATTCTATTCAGAGGGTTCTCCGTTGCAGGACAGTAAGATCTCATGCTTATTTATTTACTTTTATTCACGTCATTTTGCTCACATCCTTCCGTCCTCCATATAAGTGAGGAAATAGCAGCCCTGTTGTTTATTTGTTACAACTAGTCCTGATGTCTTGAATCCATTCTATATATCACTCTCAGGGATTCTGTATTCAAAATGCAACACATCACTGCTTTTTACAATTAATGGAACCATTAAGATTGAGAGGTTTCTCTGGAATGTGCGTGTCCGATGCAAATTAAACAGCAGATGAAAGTAATGCATTTGTTCCCACCTTCTCATCATATCAATGATCCCAGACTGAAAACTGCAACTGCAGTGTTAAGGTGAAACCCAATCAATGCACAGTCCTGCATGTGCAACAGGCATTCTCATCATGAGTATAGCACATGATAGTGTGGCTAAAGCTCAGACACTGATGTACCATAAACTGCTACTGCTACATACTAAGGAGTTGGAGAATAAACCCTTAATTGGCACCATTTTAGGTCTCTGCAACTTGTGACCACCCACAAAATATTAGATACTCCAAAACTGTGTGGTGCACATAAATATATTTTTAATATATATATATATATGTGATCTAAATATACAAAACTACAAATTATAATATTACTAAGGTCCTTCTGAACTGTAGATATTAGATGTTGACAAAAATCATGAATATTCTTTAGACATATTTAGTCCCCAAGGTTGACAGGTATTTAAATGAAATGTCCAGAACACTTCACGTTGTAGAAGTATCTTATGTATGTCTACCTTCTTAAATTCTCCCACACTGATTATTTCCAAAAGAGCTCCTCATGTGTCTGTCCCATATCTACATAATTCTGGACAAGAGGCGTATCTAAATATCAGTGTTTGATGCGGGACTTATGCTCACATATACGTGTTCTTATTATTCATGTTTTTTAGAATGTCTTGATGTGTTTATACTGCAGTGTAATTTAAGGGTTGCCCCTTTGCATGAAGCCTTATTAGTTTCTGTAGCTTTAAATAATGTACCTTTAAGAATGAATTGACTATATATATGGGTAATTTTTAGTAGAAGTTAAGGCTATTAGAGAATCTTAGAAGGATGGTGTAGCCTTCATGATACTGAAAAAGGTTTTGTAACCTGTTACAGTGAGTTGTAATTATTCTTATAAAATAGATTTTATAATAATATATAATGAGAATTGTAATACACAGTAACTTACTATTGTACATGTTTTGTCGATTTTTCATTGAGAAGACATTGTTATGCCTGGATGAGATTTTGTACATTTTCTATGTATCTTTGAGATGTTCTGGTTCAAGCCGTCCAACTCTGTATGTATGGAAATAGTTACTTAAGTTTATGAGCTGGAATTTCTCAATTTCGGGTATCATAGTATTGTTATGTCAGTGTCTTTATAATAGCGTATGGTCCAGTTCAGAAAAAGCCCTTCAAAATGGAAGTTTATTCCAGAGAATTTCATCAACATCTAATATCTACAGTTCAGAAGGACCTTAGTAACATTATAGTTTGTAGTTTTGTATATTTAGATCATGTATACATTTTTAAATATATATTTATGTGCACCACACAGTTTTGGAGTATCTAATGTTTTGTCCTGTTAAGACTGGGATTCTCTTGTCTGTACTTGTGACCACCTAGCCAACTATAATCCTTCCATCTCAAGTTGTTGTGGGCTCACCTTAGTATTGTGGGCTCACATTAATGTGACATGTATAAGGGCTGTGGAATAGTATGGTATAGCATATCCTGAACTTGTCAGATCTCGGAAGCTAAGCATGGCTGGTACTTGGATGGGAGACCACCAAGGGAGACATTGCAAAGGAAGGCAACAACAAAACACCTTTGCTTCTAACCTGCCTTGGAAACCCTATAGGGTCACCATATGCCAGCTGAGACTTGATGGCACTTTATACACCCATCCACCATGTGTATAAAAGGATCAGTTTTTGAATCACACACATGCTGTCAGTGACGAGGCAGAAAGATATGAGTCTCAGATTCTAGATGGTGTCAATCTAAATGACAGCTAACAGCTCCAAGGCTAGCAGTCCTATCTGGAGCAAACCAGTTCTGGCTAGTTTGTACAGTAGATATTATACAGCAGTCAGAGTGACTCAGCAGCTAATGCTGATTGGTCAGTCAATGTATATAAGCATTCATTGTACAGTTAATATCTCTCTCCAGTGTATAGCAGTGTATGGCGAAGCGCTTTGTCAGTGGATTTACTGAATTGTGTATACCTGCACTGAACAACAGGACTTTGTAAATAAACCTTGTATATATTCCTTCCCTACTTGGCTGTGTGGGCATTGGACTCTGTGGGATTTTGGCTCTGCACTTTACTGAAGCACTCTGCTCTGGTGCTAACACACCAGCTCAACAGATAGCACTCCTTGACAGTCAGGAGGTCTTGAACCTACTGTAAACCTTGAGTTGTGTATAACTATCATGATCTAGTTAAAAGAGGGAACGGCAGTGAGACCACACAGAGAGAAGAAGACTTCTTACTGGAACAGTCAGAATAGGTCAGTGATATGCCCTGACCTCTTCCAATAAAAGCTTCCAAGTTAGACTTTCTTGCTAGTCAAAGTAACACAGAGGCTTGTTTTTGCTTGCTACTTAGTGCCTTCATAAAAGCTGGGGGTGATAAATATCCCTTCAATAATATAGCAGAACTAACTTCAACATTTTAGTCCCACTTGAAAGGAGATGGCTAATAAATGTACCTAAAGATTATGGGATTTTTTTTTTCTAATTGTAACAAGCCAGATGATACATTCTGCTTCTGCTCATGCATTGCAACAGCAAATTAGGACAGGTTTTCTAATGAATGTTTAATAACTTAGGGATTTAAAGTTCCTGGATTTTACTTTATATGTATATGTAAGACTATGCTATGAACATACCAATGAGAATGGAAGGGATCTTGGCAGGAGGTGTGATGCACACTTGATTCTCTCTTATAATTCAAATATTATTTATGGCATTCTGCCTGGTCATTTTTTCTCCTGCCTAATTCCATGGCTGAAATGCTTTTGGCCGCCCACTGTTCAGCTATGCAATTTGCTAGAGAGCCTTTTATAGCCTCTTTCCTGGCTTGTTTTCCTTGTACGGATAGACAGAGCCATCCACTGGCTTGCATCATCAGCCCCAGTCCATTCCCCTGTTTTGTATGTCTGGATTTTAGCAGTAAGGAACAGGCAGAAAGCTTGCAAAAATGAATCTAGCTTAGAAATACTTTCCCTAAGAAAGCCGCCATTCCGTTAAAACAATATCTGTGCAGCAAAGCAAGAAATACTGCAATAGAAGGTGTTACTGTCCATTCCACCTCTATCATAATTCTAAAAGCAGGGACCTGCAAGGACTTGTGGGGGAGGAGCTCTTTTTTACACTCCCCCACTATTTCCTCTTTCCCTTCCCTGACGGCCCCCATAGCCTGTCCCCTTTCCCTGAGAGCCAGTTTGGTGTAGTGCTTAGGAGCACGGACTCTAATCTGGGAAAACCAGGTTTGATTCCCCGTTCCTCCACATGCAGCTGCTTGATGACCTTGGGCAAGCCACAGTTCTGCCAGAGCTGTTCTCTCAAGAGCAGTTCTCTCAGAGCTCTCTCAGCCTCACCTACCTCACAGGCTGTCTGTTGTGGGCAGAGGAAAGAAAGGAGATTGTAAACTGCTCCAAGACTCCAAGTGAAGAGCGGAGTATAAATCCAACCTCCTCCTCCTCCTTCCTTCCTTCTTTCCTTCCCACCCACCAGCCAACCTACCTTTACCTGCCTCCTTTCACATCTTCAGCTTTCCCTCCTTTCCCCACTGCAGCCTCTACCCAGGAAAACTTTGACCCATTTGTTTGGTGCTAGCTACCAGGTCAGGCCTAGTTTTATGGTAAGGAAGACACAAGGATTTTCAGAGGGTACCTCACTTTCCCCTGTACCCAACTACCCACACTATACCTTGTTTCCCTTCTTCTGGCAACTCCCATGTCCCCTTTCTTTTTCCTGTCTCCCTGTCTCCTTTTCAGCCATTCACCAACCTCCTTTTTATCTGCCCTCCTATCTTCAACCATATTTCTTTACTTCATGTATACCTGCCTTTCTCCATAATGAGGACACACAGCAGGTGAAATAATTGCCCTCTCCTCCACTTTATTTTCACAGCAGCACTGAGGCTGGTTCGGTGGAGAATGTGTGATTGGCCCAAAGTTATCCAGAGTGGTGATCTGAAACTGGGCCTGCAAGATACTCTTCTGAAGTTCTAAGCACTGCACCACACTGGCTTTCATGGGGTTGCTGCTGTTCAACAGTAGCAAGCATCCAGGCTTGAGTGCCTGTGAGAGTTCTGCGCAAAGTAGTCAAGGATCAGATCTTGGTTGGTTAACCAAAGTTCTTTGTTTCCAATCTCTACATTAGTACAGCTTCTCGGATTATTGTCAGAGATGAGACAGATAATACAGGCAGGTCTATTATACCATTCCAAGGAGTTTGAATTACCCATAGGTAGCCAATCACTATAGGGGAAAAACGGCGGGCAAAACGGGGCTCTGACCGTTTGGTTCCCACAGGAAAGAAAGTGAGGTGTTAAGCAGTAAATTCCCTTCCCAACCAGACCCTTCAGATGTTACCAGTTCACATAACAATCCATGGCCTCAAGGCTTTCGCATGTGATAAGAGATGAGACGCATCCTCCCTTGAAGCCCCAGCCGGGGCCGATGGAATGCGGAGGCAAATGGTGTGAGAGGCCCCATTGTTCCCACACAGTGCAGGTGTCACCCTCCCGCTTTGACAGTTACAAAAACCTGGGCCTGGTCAGGCACTACAATATGGCAACTACAAGCATACATACAAAGTAATAGAAAAGCATACATAGGGATGAGGGAAGACCAGAGGAAATTAACAAGGCACAACTGTAAGAATTAGAATATTATGTCTGAATTGTCAGATTCTGACAGTGCCTCATGCAAGGCATGTGGTATCAAGCTGCCTGGTGTTTGCTGCCAGGCCTGGCCCTGGTAAGTCCTCCCCCAAAGGCCAAAACAGCCTGCCAAAGGCCCTGCTCCTCCCTCTGCCTTTTAATGACAGGAACCATGCATGGAAGACTAGAGTCTTTGTTACAGTTGTCTAGCAACAGCGGCTGAGGGCATCCATGTCTTAGGCACTCTGTTTATAATTTAGGGGTTAACCCCTACTCTTTTTTTTAAGATTTCAGATTTTTCTGCAAACCTGGGGCTTTCCTTAGGTTTCAGAAAGACATGCCTTGCCTGTTCATGCCTCCAGTCTCTTGATTTAAGTATCCACAGATACGACCCTATTGAAAATTTGGTACATTCATAGAGAGCGGGCTCCCCCCCCCCACAAAAAACTTTAAGCTACTAAATCCCTACAGAAAGGGCTTTAAGTGCAACTCTACGAATGAATTACTAAATAACTTAAACCTAGGGTTGAGTCAAATGTTATCAACTCTAAATTTATCATAACTCCCTAGAGCTTTTACTTGACACACACAGAACCACAGTGAGTCACTGAACTGTTCCTCCCCGTATGGACAGCAAAGCAACACAAAACATTGTGCCTATTTCTCATGAATGTACATTGCAGTTTCCTGGTCATGTTTCAGAAAAGGTACGTGATATTTCCTTATCTTGGCATTTTTCATAGGTCTGCAGACCCAGTGACTATAAAATGTATAGACAGAATATCTCTCTATATAATAATTGTGTTTTGGTCATGGAATCTCCTGAACATTTCACACTCTCCCACAGCCTTTGGCTCCCTGATGTATCACTCAGAAACTGTCCCTATCCACAGGCTGTGAGTACTCATGTGCCATTGGCTGGGTGCTGGGTTTGCTCCTCTTCCCCACCCACTCCTTCAGCCACTGTGCCCTGTCAGAATTTCTGGGAAATGGCTTTCTCTCTTAACAAAGATGCTTCTCCTGCTTCCCTCCTGTGTGGGACTAACTATTCCCTCAGTGGCTGTTGGTAGGTGTAACAAAATGGCAGTTACCTGTGTTTGTAAGATGGCTGCTGTCTGTGGTCGTTTGTTTAAAATGTTCCCCAATAAGGTTTAATTGAGCTGTATTTCCAGACAGGGGCCTGCAGGGGTATTGCTCACTGGATTAAATGGGGCTTCCTCATCTGCTGGCCTACAGTTCCCAGCTGCCCCAAGGCCAAAAAGTGTGGGAAAAGAGGGACCATCCCAAGGGGCGGGGCATCATCAATATAGACTCCAGCCCATCCAAGGGAAGATTGTGTTTAACCCCTGTTGATTTATGCCCTTTTGGTTCATAGTGCGTGTTTACTCCTACAGTTTTGCCTTATTCATTTAGTGTGTGTGTGTGTGCTCCATAATTGTGTAAATAGTTAAATATATTCTTTTATTTGGGCTAATAATATGTTTGTGCTCTGACCACATAGTCTCCCCTGCTCTGCACAATACCAAATGGAGGGGGTAGCCCAGGGAAGCAAGGAAAGGCCAGACCCTTGGGTTCCCAACTTTCCAGGGATCCCCAAAAGATTGAGGATTCCATCTCCAGATAGGGAGATTCAGCACAGGGCAGAGATCAGTTCCCCTGGAGAAAATGGTGGACTCCATGTCCTTATACCCTGCTGAGATCCCCTCCCCCATGAGAGCCAATGTGACGTGGTAGTCAGGGCTTCAGAGCATGATAGCGGCTGCAGGGGGGGAGATGGAAAGCTGAACAGTGAGAGGGAAATTAAGGTAGGTTGATGATTGGCTGGGAAGGAGATAGGGTTGCCAACTCCAGGTGGGAAATCCCTGGAGATTTGAGGAATGGAACCTGGAGTGGGTGAGGTTTGAGCTGCAGCTTCCAGATTTGAGAAAAGGGCAGCCCCATGTGGACAGCATTACAGTAGTCCAGTCTTGAGGTGTCCATCGTGTGGATCACTGTTGCCAAGTTGTTGTGTTTGAGGAAGGGAAAGGTGCCACTGATTCAAACTTAGTTCTGCTGCTTCAGACCAACACGGTGACACACCTGAATCTATCTTCATTAGGAAGATTAGAAAATGACAAGTAAAAGTAACAAGAAAAGTAACAATTTGTAAAGTAAAAAATACTGTCTATGTAAAAGCAAAGTGCATTACGATGTGGAAAACAAGGACCATTTCTGGATGTTTAAAGAACTGGCCAGAATGCTCAACTGAAAGTAATTCATGCTGGCTACTGTTAACAGAAAGCATTCTTGAAGATTGTTAGATGGAAAGAAAATGTGCCATGAAGGAAAAGTCAGCTTGGCTCCTTAAAGCTTATTAGGATTCTCTGAGGCTGATTATACTGTAGGAATCCTTGTGGCATCTTATAAACTAAGAAATATATTGTGAGGTGAGCTTTCATAGACATGCAAGATGAGTAGGGATTGGATACAGAGTGTTTGTGCATGTGTGTGTGTGGGGGGGGGTAGTTTTGTGTGTGCCAGAATGCACTGGTACAGCATATCAGCACCTTTTTAATGGCCCTTTGCATTTTTTAACAGACTCCTTGGTTGGTGCAGTGGCTGCTAGGTGGCAAGAGAAGAAAGGCCTGCCTTGATAATCCAGCAAGTCGGGCATTAACTTTAGGCAATTTGTGCCTGGCTGGCATGGGTGAGGATGGAGGCTGGTGAGACCCAACTGGGCACTGCTTCACTGTCCCAGTGACTCCAAGAAGGAGTAATCTGAAGCCATGTCTCTGCCACTAGAGAGTGAATGCATTCACAGACACCGATACCGATTTCCCACAAGGCGGTGGTCCGGCATCGTTCTTCCCTTTGCCACGATTGTGTGCTTGAATTTCCCACTATTTTCCCCATGCTACATTTTGACCCGCGGCTTCACCCAAATTCCCCCGCAGCTTCAGTGATCCTCAAAAAACAGGATCACTGAAGCTGCGGGGGAATTCAGGTGAAGCCGCGGGTCAAAATGCAGTGTGGGTCAAATAGTGGGAAATTCAAGCATGCAATCGGGACAAAGGGAAGAATGATGCCGAAGCAGCACCTCATGGGAAATCAGTCCTAGTGAGGCCACAAGGGATGGGGGGGCTTCTTCTGCATCTGTGCAGCCACCCCCTACATGCCAGGCTGCAGCTGGGAGGCTCCACTATGCACTGTCCAAGGTAGCATATGTTGTGAGCGCCCCGTGCTCCTCCTTCTTGATCTGACAGCAGCTGATACCATGGTCCTCCTCCTTCAGCTTGCAAACTGGGGCCCTTGCCTCAAGTTTCTCTCTTCTTCCCTCCACCATCCTACTTTTGTGGCTGAGAACTGCCACCCACCAAGTAGCCTATATTGTCCTCCTCTCCTCCATTTTATCCTGCCTGCTAAATCCCACTGCCTATCCACAGTTTGATTTCCAGTGCCTGACAGAGAGAAAGAAAAATTCTTAACATTCTTTGAAGTGAAGCCATGAACTCTTTCAGCCCACACCAGTTGGTGTAACCACCAACCTTCTGATCAAAAGGAAAAAACACTGAGGCACAAAACACAAAAGCCACAATAACACAAAGCAGTGTGCAAGTTAAGATTTCGTGTTCTCTGCAACTCTTCATTAGGTCAGATAACAAAGTGTGTGTGTGTGTTATATAAGTGCTGGCATATTTTTCCAGAAAAAAGAAGAAAAGCACTGAATGAATATAACAAGGTTGTTGATGCCTGAGTATTAGATACCTTAGTATTAGAATACCTTAGTATTAGATACTTTAGTATTAGAAGTCTTCCAATGGATACCAAGGATTTCTTAACAACAGGATAGGAAATAAAGGGTGGAGGGACAGTTTTTTACAGTGGAGAGAAAGAGAGAGCTCAACCTGGAGCACTACAACCAATTGAATGGATCTCAAAGACTCCCCTCCCCTGTGAATTTAGACATGGAGATGAAAGATGGGTAGGCATAAAAAAAGATGGTATCAAAGCATACCAGATTACAAAGCTTAAAGAAAAACAACAGCTAAAGAGCCCAACATCTATTTTTTCCCTCCAGACATTTAATTAATGCTGTCCATGACTGCAGAAAGTGAAATATAGGACCCCCCATTAACTAAATGCAGAATGTTGTAGACTGAGACAAATAATCACAATGCCCTCACCTAGATAGCTCAGGCTAGTGTAATATCATCAGATCTCAGAAGCTAAGCAGGGTTAGCCCTGGTCAGTATTTGGAAGGGAGACACCAAGGAAGTCTCAGGTTGCTACACACAGGTAAGCAATGGCGAACTACCTCTGTTCATCTTTTCCCTTGAAATCCCTATGGGGTCACCATAAGTTGGCTGTGACTTAATTTTAAAAAAATCCCCATTATATATACACATACACATGCATCCACCTCAGTTTGTTCAACTGTCTTAGCTAGCTTCTCAGATCTGAAGTTCATTGTAAAAAATAAGGCTCTGTGGGAGGATAGTATATGTGTTAGAATTGCTCTTGCCTGTGTCTGACCCTACAGATGTGTAGATGCAGGGGTCCTTTCGTAGAAAAAGAGGGGCAGGAGCTCATTAGCATAACTCATTGGCATAACTCATTAGCATATGCCATGTCCCCTGACATCACCGGAAGTGTGTCAGAAAGGGAATGTCAGTTTCAGCCCCATTATACCCTATGGGCCATTGAAATCAATGGCAAAAACTCATAGGGTATATGAGGGGCTGGAGGAAAGGGGGTTTGAGGGAGAGGCTCCAAACTTGCAGGGTAGCTGCTGGGGCCTCTCCTCGAATTACCCACCAAGTTTCAAGAAGATTGGACCACGGGGTCCAATTCTATGGGCCTTTAAACAGGTTGTCCCATCCCCTCCATTGTTCTTTATGGTGGGAAAAAGTGTTACTTTTTTCCTACCATAGAAAACAATGGAGGGAATGGGGGCAACCTGTTTGGGGGCCCGTAGAATTGGACCCCCTGGTCCAATCTTCTTGAAACTTGGTGGGTATTTCGAGGAGAGGCCCCAGCAGCTACCCTGCAAGTTTGGAGCCTCTCCCTCAAACCCCCTCCCCTCCAGTGGCTTTTAAAGTTGCCACTGAATTTCGGTGGCAATTCAGCAGCGGGCCAAATCAGATCAGAGAATCTGATTCAGCCCATGGCTGCCCTAGTGGCCACTCCTGAGTTGGCGGAGCTTTGCTCCGCCTTGCTCCAGCCCCAAAGGACCCCTGTGTAGATGTGCATGCAACATTACTCTTTTCCAGGCTCTGCAGGTAGAAGCTCAGCTGGAAGGCAAAAGCTCAGGCTTGCAACTCAGCCCCACAGATATTGGAAAATAAACAGTTGAGCTGCAGAAGGTACAAAAAACACAAATTAAAATGACTAGTCATTTTCTAATCTTCCTAATGAAGATAGATTCAGGTGTGTCACCGTGTTGGTCTGAAGCAGCAGAACTAAGTTTGAATCAGTGGCACCTTTCCCTTCCTCAAACACAACAACTTGGCAACAGTGATCCACACGATGGACACCTCAAGACTGGACTACTGTAATGCTGTCCACATGGGGCTACCCTTTTCTCAAATCTGGAAGCTGCAGCTGGTGCAAAATGCTGCAGCTATGGTTTTGATGGGGCTCCCCTATACCGGAGCACATACAGCCTGTGTTAAAGGTATTGCACTGGCTGCCAATAGCATACTGGATTCATTTCAAGGTGCTGGGTCTTACCTTTAAAGCCCTTTATGGTCAGAGACCTACAAACCTTTCCTCACATGTTCCCCAGAGAGCACTGTGATCAGGGGTCCAGAACCAACTGCCCAGGCTGTCAACAACCAGGACTAGGGCTTTCTTGGTGGTGGCTCTGTCCTGGTAGATTGAGCTTCTGGAATAGATCAGGGCCCTGCAGGACCTTTTACAGTTCCGCAGGGCCTTTAAAATGGAGTTCTTCCACCAGGCTTTTGGGAGCTGCCATCACCATCAATAATTAACAGTGGAATGAGAGAGGGCCTTGGATTCCTGGAATTTCCACCAACAGCCTAAAGGACAACAATTCCATCAAGGACAATTGGAAAGGAAGATTGCAAGCTGACTGTGAGTTGAGAGCATTGAATTATGGCTGCCACCATCAAATCAATAAGGACTACTAGCACTTAATTATGTCAGATGGTTTTAGAACTGTTTTAATTATAATTTATGTTTTAATAGAACTTATTTGTTTTTATGTAAGCCAGCTCTGTCTGGGAGGGCGGGGTAGAAATTCAATAAATAAATAAATAGGACCAACAAAGTTGTGTTCAAAGTGTAAGCTTTTTGTGTGCAAAGCACACTTCTTCAGATACAGTGAAGCACAACAGGCTAAGAAGGGAGAAGTTTTATAGCATCACAAGATCGTAAGTGTAGGGAGTGTGTAATATCTACCTTCCATGAATTTATCTACTAGACACAACACCAAGAAATATAGTGTCCATTCACAGATGCAGTATACATCTGACAAGCTGATAAAGACAAACAGAATAGCTATCTCCCTTCTGCCTTGCTTGTGGATATCCCCAAACCATTTAGCTGATCTGCCATTCCTAAATGCAATATGGAGCCAAATAGACAATTGGTTTTTCACAACCTGACAATTCTTTTATTTTCTATGTTCTCAGCAGGAAAAGAGGAAGCATTTGAGATTAAGCTGTCCAAATAAGTATATCAATGTCCAGAATCCTCTCCAGTGTAATACTGGTAAGGGACTATAAACCATATAAAATGTGTGTGACTAGAGGAAAAAAACAAACATCTAATGTATCCAAAAGAATCATTTTGTTCATAGCTGAAAGGTTTACATCCCTCCCACCCTAAAGGGAGCAGGCTGGCTTGCTTCCTTTGAAAATCAGAAAAACGCTCTGGCTATCAACTGCCACAATTGTTATTCAGCAATGAATGAAAATAATTTTTGTTTAGGGATATACTGTCATCACTGTTCCAGAACTGAGTCTTGACACTGCCAAAAAAGAAAAGAAAAAGTTTCAGAGGCCTAGCTAAAATAAAATCATTCCAAATAATGGGTGGCCAAGCTATAAAAAAGTGAATTATATCCAATGATTCCTTTGTAGTCTCTTTCACTTTTTAAAAATGTAGATCATTCTGTGACACAAACATGAAAAGTTGCTTCCAAGATTATAGATAGAGTCAGCATGCTGTAGCGGTTAAGTGTGGGGGACTCTAATCTGGAGAACCGGGTTTGATTCCTTACTCCTCGACATGCAGCCTGCTGTGTGAGCTGGGGCCAGTTATAGTTCTCTCAGAACTCTCTCAGCCCCATCTACCTCACAAGGTGACTGTTGTGGGGAGGGGAAACAAAGGAGATCATAAGCCACTTGTAGACTCCTTAAAAAGGGGGTGTTTAAACTCCTACTCTTCTTCTGTTCCTTCGTTTCCCTCCCAATGTCGTATTGGGCACAGCATTTTGCTTTCTGAAAATCTGAGTATTCATTTTTTTAAAAGTTTCTTGTTCTTATGCCTGCAAACACATGTTTGAGGAACTGTGGATAATGACTCTTGCAACCTCAGAAATCAGGAAGACGGCTGAATAAGATTTCCGGGAATAAAAATTCAGCTTTCCATGACAGAATTTTAAGGGTGTACATCTTGGAACAATAGAGAATAATGTCAGCTGTTGCACCCTAGTCAACCATTGCACCTTAGTGTGAGAATGTCCCAATGAATATAGTCCACAACAGGTCTTGTAAATAAAAGTCCTTCACTTGCAGAAAAGATTATTGGAGTCATACACTTCTTCTGTTAGTAATGAATTGCTTTGGGTTATATGCATTGATATATTAAACTCATAAAATGGCTACAGGTGTTCTACCAATCAGACTACTGTACTTTAGGTGCGCAACCAGAAAGAGTAGCTGTTCCCACAGAATACGCGGGAAACCCTTTTCTCAGGGAATAATGATGTTGAACATTCTAAAAACCAGTTCACAGAGACCTGAGATCATAATATCAGAATAGTTTCTCTCCACACCAGAGCCTTTCATGTTCAAGGATAAGACATAAGATAACCAGCCAGAAGGGAAGGTAGCTAGCCATCTGTGCAAGCGCTGGGAACAAGCCAAGCGAAGCATAAGCGAAGCTGAAGCAAAACAAGAAAGGAGGCGGGGGTTGCAGGAGGAGCACCAGCTGACTCCGCATTCCTAGGGGATGGGTAGGAGTCCCGTTGTGAACTCCCGGGCAGGACCTATGGGGAGGCTAGAAGCAAGGTTAAATGTAGGTAGGCTGAAAGCAAGATTAACATACTGGTATGGCATAGACATAAAAGAACGTATGGCAGGCACAGAATATATGGCAGGCACTGACATTCTGCCCCCTCAGAAATTAGCCCCCCGGGTCTGTAGGCTTTAAGGGATACAACTTGTGAAACGCTTTGATTTTACCAGGGGCATGGACATGAGAGGCTTCAACCTATTCATTATCCTCAGGACCAAAATGAACCCATTTAACCAGATAATATAAATTACCCCGTTTAATTTTAGAGTCTAGGACTTGGTCAATTTCATAGTGAGGCTGGTTATTCTTCATCAGAGGAGGAGGAGAGGAGGAGGAGGGCCTCCATTAGTTCGGACCAGGATCTTTCTTCAGTAAGCTGTACTGAAACACAGGGGGTACAAATTTCAATGATTTGGACAGTTTCAGTTCAAAAGACACTTTGTTAATACACCTAATCACAGGAAAAGGTTCTACATATTTCCAACCCAATTTTCTACTGGGTTGCAGTCCTTTGATATTTTTAGTAGACACGTAGACAGAGTCTCCAGGTGCTAAATTCCATCCAGGATCTTGTTTTTGGTCTGCATATTTTTTATAAGTAGCCTTAGCATCTTCCAAAGTTTTAGCTAGCAATGGCCAAGAGTCTTTCAGTGAGTTCCACCAATGGGCAAAGTCTGTGGAACTTTCACCAGGCTGCAGTAGGTTCAGGAGGGGAACACCTTCAAACCTCCCAACATCCATAAAAGGAGAAACTCCAGTAGATGAATGCACAGAGTTATTAAAACTGTATTCAGCAAAAGGCAACAACTCAAACCAACTGTCTTGTTGATAGTTAGTGTAACAACGTAGATATTGTTCCAAAATTTGATTAATTCTTTTGGTTTGGCCATCGGTTTCTGAATGATAGCCACTACTCAATGCAGATTAGGTCCCCATAACCTGCAAAAGCTCCCGCCAGAAGGTGGCAATGAACTGAGGGCCCCGATCCGTAATTACCTTCCTCGGTAAACAATGGAGCCTGAGCATGTGGTTCACAAAAGCCTTAGCCAACATTTTAGCATTAGGGAGAGCTTTAAAGGGGACAAAGTTAGCCTGCTTTGAAAAAGTATCTACTATTACCCATATCACAGTCTTTCCTTTGGAAGGGGGGTAAATCAGTAATAAAGTCCATAGAGATGACCTCCCATGGTCTACTGGGGGTTTCCAGAGGTTGCAGCAGACCAGGGGGCTTTCCCCCTCTGGATTTACTCATTAAACAGGTTTGACGAGAGGCCACATAAGTAGACACATCCCCACGCATTCTTGGCCACCAAAATTGCCGTTGCAATAAGTTCAATGTCTTTAAAAATCCAAAATGTCCAGAGAGCTTAGACTTATGAGCCGCATACATTATTTCTTTGTGGAGATTTGTAGGGACCACTAGTTTTTGATCTTTAAACCAACACCCCTCTGGACTCTGTTTTAGGGTCGGAATAGCCCGGAACTCACAGTGATCTTCCTCTGTGTATGCTTGGATGAATTTGAGAACCCACTTCAACACTGAGCTAGGTGGCTAGGATTTAGCTTGGCTTCGGGTTTGCACCCCCCCCAATAGTTCTCGGGTGACCATTGTTTCTACTACCTCCACTCTCTGAGAATCATGTTGAGGTAGACACGATAGTGCATCCACCAGTGAGTTAGCTTTACCAGGAAAATGATGGAGGGTAAAATTAAACTTAGAGAAAAAATCAGCCCACCACAACTGTTTGGCATTAAGGGAACGTTGGGTTCACAGAGCCTCTAGGTTTTTATGGTCTGTCCAGATTTCAAACAGCTGCCTGGCCTCCTCCAACCAATGCCTTCATGTGGTGAGGGCTAGTCGGATAGCTACAGCCTCTTTGTCCCACACCGCCCAATTTCGCTCAGTCTTCCCAAACTTCTTAGAGACATAGGCCAATGGATGCAACTTCCCATCTGACCCCTTCTGTAGTATGCCCCCCCCCCATAGCCACATTGGACACATCTACCTGGACAATGAATTTTTTGGTCTCATCTGGGTGAGCCAGGATCGGTTCTGAAGTAAACAGTTTCTTTAGATCATCGAATACCTGTTGACATTCAGGAGTCCATCTCAACTGGGCCCAAGGCTTAGCAGCTTCAGGATGCTTTCCCTTCGTTTTTAACAAGTCTGTGAGGGGCAAACTATATTGGGCAAAGTTGTTGATGAAGCCGTGGTAGAAATTGGCAAATCTGAGAAATGACTGGAGTTGTTTGTAGGTTTTAAGAAACTTCCCAACCCTCTACCGCCATTACTTTCACTGGGTCCATTTCCAAACCCCGAGAGGAGATCCAGTATCCCAAGAAATCAATCTCAGTCTTATGGAAATCACACTTGGATAGCTTAGCAAACAGCTTATTCTGCTTCAACGTGGCTAACACCTCTCTCACCAACTTAACATGTGAATCTAAGTCATCAGAGTACAGTAAGATGTCATCAAGATAACAAAGGACCCCTTTGAAAAGGTGCTTGTGTAACACTTCATTAATGAGATTCATAAAGACCCCTGGAGGCCAAAGGGCATAACGAGATACTCAAATTGCCCCAGGGGGGTATTGGAAGCAGTCTTGCATTCACCCCCCTCCCGTACGTGCACTCTGAAGTAGGCATCCCGGAGATCCAGTTTAGAGAAGATTTCCCCTTTGCTGGCTTCATTCAACAAGTCTTTTATTAAGGGGAGGGGGTAAGTGTTGGACGTTGATACTGCATTCAAACCCCTATAGTCAGTACAAAGCCGCAGGCCCCCATCCTTTTTTTTCCAAAATAGTACAGGAGTGACAAAGGGGGAGATGGCGGGTCTAATGAACCCCCGCTCCAGATTTTTGTCTATGAACTTACGGAGCTCAATTTTCTCCTGAGGCAACATGGCATACAATTTCCCTTTAGGCAATTTCTGCCCCGGTAACAGTTTAATAGCACAGTCAATGTTACGATGGGGGTGTAGTTCATAGGCTTCCGTCTCCTCAAATACATCCAACAAGTCTCTATAAACCAACAGAATAGCCAACAATTCCTCCTTTGCTATGCAAGCACTCACGTGGCCAGGTGCGGGGCCCCAGCTCACCTCCCATTTATGAGTGTGGCAAGCAGGGGAGACCCAGCTTATTTTCCCCACACTCCAATGGATGTATGGGTCATGGGCTTGTAACCAAGGGCTCCCCAACACCGGGGGGAATTGGGCATTTGGAGTAACTATAAAGTGTCTCTGTTCCCAATGCGAACCCGTCCCCAAAGTAACAGGATCAGTCTCAAAGGTGCAGGGTTCTTTCATTTCAGAGCCATCCATCTGTGTAAAATGCAGAGGCTCTTCTAAAGTCCTCACTCCCATCCCCAACCCGTCTACCACAATCAGGTTGATTAAGTCCTGGGCACACCCTGAATCAATCAGGGCTCGCACCCACATCTGGGTGCCTTGTTGGGGGTTGATCACAGTCATTAGTAAATACAAGAGGGGCCCGGGGGAGCCCACCATTTGTGGCACCTTGGAAGGAGGGACCTGCTGCTTAGCGCCATTTAGAACAGGTCCTGGCCGTTTCCCTGCACCGGGGTTTCAGTGGCTATCTCAGCAGCTTCGGAATGCTCCACTTCGATTACCTGCAAGGCCATCTGCTTTGAAGCGCCCCCCTTTTTGACCAGGGGGCATGCCGGTATCTGACCTGGTCCCCCCCCTTTTGGGGAGACCACTGGGCAGGATGATGCAAAGTGCCCTGCTTCCCCACACTGGGTGCACAGGCACATCTTCATCTGCTGATCATGGAGGTCTTGGGACGCTGTCTTAGGCTTCAGCTTCGGAGGAGCCCCCCCCCCCCCCGGGGAACCCTTCAGGTAATTAGCTCTTTGCCACATGCGAATCAAAGCGAAGTGGGCCTTAGCGTCTTCGGCCACCTGGATCCATCCATTAAGGGTAGTTGGGTTGACATTTCTCAGCACAGTCTCATACAGTTCTGAATTCAACCCTTTGCAGTACTGCTCCACGAACACAATCTCAGGCCACCCTCAGATCTTAGCCTCCAATCTCTTAAAGGTGGCTGTGTACTTCCGCATGGACATCTTCCCTTGCATGAGGTTGCGTACCTGGTTCATGGCTTTCTCCTTGCTCATCCGATCTTCATACTGCTGGTGGAGAGCCCACATGAAGTCATCCACAATCTCCAACTCGGGGTTGTGGAGGCTCACATACCAGTCGGCCGCTTCCTCGCGTAGTCTTGATGCCAAATATCCAACTCGATCTCCTTCATCTCTCAACAAATGGCCCCAGTTCTGCATGCACCTCCCCACTTGGATTACAAAAAACTGCAGCTTGGCAGGGTTGCCGTCAAAGGTAGCCCCCAACAGTTTAGTTGGGACAGGGTGACGGTCAGCAGCTGGAGCAAGTCCCTGGGCAGGTGCTACCAGTGGCTGTACAGGAGCCTGAAGGGGGGGAGGAATCAGAGGCTGCACAGGTACTTGTGCCGGGCCTGGCGGTGCCCCAGCACCCCCCCAGCGCATCAAGTTGTTCCCACAGGACCTGACCCACAACGTTGGGCAGATCAGTCATCATCGCTGTCATCTCACGTTGGAGCCGCCATTGGATCATGTCAAACCGACGATCCATCTGCTTCCACATCTCCCCCATCGGATTGCCTTCTGATGGTCCTCGTTCAGCTCCCCGCAAGGTCGAGGCTCCCGATCCCTGGCTCCAGTGTGGGGACCAGGTCTCAGCAGTTTCAGTCCCAAAGTGACACTTAGTCCAGCTATCCACTGCAAAAGAGAAACCAGCTGGTAGCTGCATGACAGTTCAAAACTGATCTTTGAACCAGAACATTAAGGGCATCTGGAATGCTACTTCTAATCACTGTGCTATATGTATGAATGAAACACTGAATGAATAGTGCTACAACCTTCTTTACCATATTGTGTGAAAAAATTTTCCTTCCCAATTCTAGCCTTTAAACTTCATTTAAAATTTGCTTTTCCCTTGGAGAGTTTTTGTGGCTTATACTGCACCCTGTTATTTCCCAGATTGGTCTTTCCCTTCACTTTCTATCACACAGTATATCAGCCTTAGAGGCCAACTATGACCAGCTAACACAAGTCCTTCAACTGAAGCCAGCTTGTCAACTTTTCCCGAAGCCAGCAGTCACAAGGATTGGCATCATCAATCAAGAAGAAAGGCAAAAAGATTCCCTCTGGAGCACTATCAGGGCTACAGCCAACAGAATTCATTTTCATCCTGGGCCTTCAGGCTTTTGTTGATCCAAATGGAGCAATAACACCTTCTGAATTAAATGATATAAAAAGATTTTTAAACAGGACTCTAATAACTTCTGGAAAGCAATGTTGATCATTTTTATAAGAGCCAGCTGCTTTTGTAAAGGACTCTTCATCTTGGAGAATTCAGAATGTGATTGTGTGATTTCTGCTCTGAGATTGCCAGTTGAGGTAGAGAGGGTGTGTAAATCAGTTATTCCACACACACACGTCCTCCCCAAGAAATTGGAAATATTTAAAGTTTTTGTCTTTTTTCTACAATTCATTTTACTTTCAAACATTGACACAGATGTTTTATTAGAATGGGACTCCTCACATTTTGTGTGGGATGAAATCTGTTGGGGCAGTAGAGATGTGAGAATACCCCAGGGTTGCCAATTCCTGCTTCGGAAATACCTGGAGATTTGGGGGTTGAGCCAGGGGTGAGTGGGGTTTGGGTTGCAAAGGGACTTCAGTGGGGTATAATGCTATAGGGTCCACCCTCTAAAGCAGCCATTTTTTCCAGGGAAAATGATCTCTGTCATCTGGAGATCAGTTGTAATTCCAGGAGATCTGTAGCTCATACCTTGAGACTGGCAACCTTAGAACATCCTCGAAGAAGAAAATTCTTTTTCTCCTTTAAAAACATGGTTTATCTTTGAAGATAAATGAATGCATCCTTTTGTAACTTGAGCTCTTATAGCTGTACTATGTTACACTCCACAGGGTGGTGTTGCTCTAGCAGGAGTATAGGAAGGTTTCAGAAGACATGGCTTGTCTCTAAGAAGCTACAGAAAATGTCTGAGCACCTACATCCTAAAACTTTGGAGAACCTCCCTTCCTACCACCCGCCCCCTTTGAATTTCTCTTTGATCAAACACAATTTATTCAAAACACACCCCAAATTCCTAAAAAGGAGAAAACAAATGGATTGTTGAATTTTAGTGAGAAATTGGATCAAGAGGAATTAAGAGACTTTCTCTTAACAATACCTGAGGCCTCCAGAAAAAGGTTCCCCCTTCCTGCTTCACACTTCCCAGATCCAACCCAAACAATATGAAAGCAAATCAGATGACGTGCCCAGTTCCATGACCCCAGTTTGCAAAGGGTCTCAGAAATTTTGTCCCCCCCCCACTTGGAAACCCTGGAAGGTGCCAAACTATTTCTGGCCAGCTACTTTTGGTCCCAGATCCTTTGCCCAAGACATTTCCCCTCAAGCCCATTTTCCATCTTGAAGCCAATATAGGCAAAAACCAATTAGGGAAGGGCTGCCGAGGAAAGTGTTTACTACCCCTCTCTGTCCTGCTGCCTTCTCCCACATCAGCAGCAACATGCATTTGAAAACACAGATTTATTGCCATTTCAGACAAACAAAAAAGTTGTTTTTGTTCTAACTCTAAAGGACAAATAAGATCAAAGCGAAATAATGGTAATATTTGAGTGGTTACTAAAAGCAATTTCATTTTAACAATTTCATTCAACTTGAGGTACAATGTCACAAAGAACATTCCAATCTGGTTCCTGCCCCAGTCACAAGACAGAGATGGCAGTGGTCACTCTCACAGATTACTTCCATAGACAGCTGGATCAAGACAGGTCAACACTACTGTTACTGCTTGATTTTACAGCAGCGTTTGACACAGTTGATCACGATCTTCTGACCCACTGCCTTACTGGTATAGGAGTCTGTGGTGTAGACTTGAAGTGGCTCACCTCATTTCTCCAAGGTCGGGGACTGAGGGTAGCACTAGGAGAGAGGGTGTCAACTAGATACCCTTTAATATGTGGAGTCTCTCAGAGGCAATCCTCTCTCCGATGTTGTTTAACATCTATATGAGCCCCCTTGCCCAGCTAGTGTGGAGCTTTGGGCTGGGGTGTCACCAGTACACTGATGATACCCAGCTGTATGTGTTGATGGGCAGCCACCCGGACACCACCTAACAAAATCTGGCTGAGGGACTGGAGGCTATGGTGGGATGGTTGAAAAAGGGTTGGTTGAAACTGATTCCAACTAAGATGGAGGTTTTGTGGCTGGGTGGGTAGGATTCAAGTTTGGGGTGCCAACCTCTGACTCTTAATGGTGCACCCTTAACACTGCAACAGACTATCAGGAGTTTGGGTGTGGTTCTGGATGCCTCCTTATCAATGGAGGCCCAGATCCCAAATCTGCCAAGTTGGTGTTTTTTCAGCTATTTCAAGTGAGGCAACTGTCCCCCTTCTTGTGTCACCATGACCTAACCACAGTGATCCATGCAACGGTCACCTCTAGAATGGACCACTATAACTCACTCTATCCTGGCCTACCCTTGAGATTGACCCGGAAACTCCAACTGGTCCAGAATGCAGCAGCGCAAGTCCTGACTGGAACATCACAGACAGCACACATTTGGTCTATGCTATATCAGATGCATTGGCTTCTGGAGGAGTACTGAGTCAGGTTCAAGGTTTTGGTATCGAGCTTTACAGTCCACAGAGAACAATCTACTGGTTATCCCCAGCCCAAGAGAAGTCCTTGACCAGAGCGAGGGCTTTTTCTGCCCTGGCTCCTACCTGGTGGAACTCTCTGCCAAACAGCATCTGAGCCCTGCAGGACCTAATGCAGTTTTGCAAAGCTTGCAAGGCAGAATTTTTTTTAAAAAATAATAACTTATTTTAAGTTTTCAGTCTATTAGAAACATTTCAACAAAACACAAGTTTGAAACTTCATAAGTGTCTCTCAGAAACAGGAATCTTGTCTACTGACAAAAGATGAATCTAAGCATGTATAACATGAAGCTCCTCAAGAATTAGCCGTCCATCAGGAGTAGTTGATGAGTTTGTGGAATTTCTGTGGTATAGAATGCTGCAAAGATGAAGTGTTTCCAAAGGCATATTCCAGGAATGGAAGCCATTTACAGATCAAGGTGGAGTGTGCAATAGGATTTTCAGCACAGTAAACAGTGTCTGAGATTTTGTCGATTGCATAATATTCCCAGATTTTTAAGTACCACTGTAAAATTGGAATTGGATTAGGATCCACTTAGGCAGAGACGTTCCACTAGGATTTGGTTGAGGATAGTGACAGGCACCACCTTACTGGCACTTCCTCTCTCCTTCTCCTTTTCCTTCCCCTCCCTCTTCTTTTTATTCCTGCCTCTTTTCATTTTCTTGCAGGGCAGGAACATAATTAGAATCTGATATGTTAAATGCCATCTGAGAATATATTTATTTATATACTAGGAATAAAGCCTGTTGTGGAAATAAATACGGGCTCTAGAAAGAGGCTCTGGGAGAGTGCCCTGGCCTTGGGCAGTCGGCATCAATTTGCTGTGGCGACCTCAGCAGGGTATAATGACACGGAGTCCACCATTTTCTCCAGGGGAAGATCTCTGCCATCTAAAGAGCGGTTGTAATTTAGCGTGATCTCCATCCCTCCCCTAGAGATTGGCAACAATGGGTCTAGCAGATCCTGCTTACTGGCTTGTAATAAACTGGTACAGTGACAGCTGTTTCAGACAGCCCTTCCCCCACCATTTTGGAGCCGTCTTCGGAGCGGTTTGCCAGTTGAGACTGCCGTTTTTTTCCCCCAAGCCTCTTCACCACACACACACACCAACACACCAACACACCAACACACACCAACACACCAACACACACAAACACACTAACACAAAAACACACACTCACAAACACACTAACACACACAAACACAAACACAGAGAAACACATACAGAAACACACACACAAACACACACATACAAAACACACGGAAACACACAAACTCAAATGCCTAGGATAGCCAACCTCCAGGTGGAGCCTGAAGATCGCCAGGTATCACAATTGAACTCCAGACAACAGATCCTCCCCCCTCCCTTGGAGAAAATGACTGCTTTGGAGGGTGGACTCTATGGCATTGTACCATGCTGAGGTCCCTCCCCTCCCCAAACCCCACCCTCTCCTGGATCCATCCCCACCCTCTCCTGGATCCAGGGATTTTCCAACCTAGACCTGGCAACCCTATGATGGAAATACCTGAAGATTTGGGGGGAGGATCCTTTGGTGGGCAGCATTTTTTTTGGGGGGGGAGGGAATGGAAGGACTCAGCAAGTTATAATGCCATAAGGTCTACCCTCCTAAGCAGCTGTTTTCTCCAGGGGAACTGATCTCTGTCATCTGGAGATCAATTGTAACAGCGGGAGATCTCCAGGTCCCACCTGGAGATTGGCTACACTAGGGGGAAAGTCAGCTGCACTGCAGGTGGTTGAAGGGAACGGTTTGATGGTTGCTGGCCCACCTCATTAGCCAGCCAGCCGTGGTGGTGCTAAGCAGGAGAAAGAGCCTGAGGAATTTAACACAGCCAATATGTTCTGTTTTAAGAACTCTTCAGTAGCGGTTTCTGTCAGGCATTTTACACAGAACCGTATTAGTACAGGTTTCCTAATGGAGCATAGTGGCCCTTTCACACAGAAATGTGCCTCACCCATTGGGGAAGCGTTCCTGAGCCGGTTTACCTTGAAACCTCCTCCCAAGCATTCTTCAGTTCTTTGTACCGGTCCTGAAGCACTATGGGGTGCTGTGTGAAATGCCCCCTGTTTCTGACAGTTTATTCTGGGCACGCTGGCAGTGTGCGGTGGAGGGGGTTAAGCTGATAGTCCATTGTCTTTTCACTGACAGAAGCAGGCCACTGAGGGGACAGTTAGACCCACCTGGCAGTGGGCAGAGGAGAAGAGTGGACCCAGCACCCAGTCGGTCCTTCCCCTTCGCTGGCTCCCTCCAGACTGAGGCCAGGATGCCGGCCAGTGGCTCTGTGGGCGGGACTGAACCAAAGCAGATAGAGAATGCAGCCAATGGCCAGGGACCCCCTTTTGAGTGGCAGTCCGTCCAGCCTACTGATTTTGCCACTTGAAAACGGCTTTATATAATAGGAAAGATTACTTACATTGTTCTATTATTTATGAATGTTTTATCATAATGTTGTTCACTACCCTGAGCCATGTGTATGCAGGGGTAGGGCAGTCAATAAATTTGAATTATAAATAAAAAATAAACTTTGTGCTCTTCAATGTCATAATTATCTTTACTTTGAGGTAACAAGAACAAAACAAGTGTCTGGATTTTTTTATTTTTTTTTTAAAAAAAGGAACAGACTTATGAGATGAGTTAGTGGGCTGCCTGTGTCCTCACAACGTTTGGCTTTTTCCAATCAACACTTGACTTTCTCTAGCAAGGAAGAACGCCAGCCCAAGATGGCATTCTGGCACCATCTGTGTGTGATCTGAGGTCATAAGACAAATATTTCATTTCAGTCTATCATATACAATCCAAACTGCCTAACCTGTGTCATTTGTCACCCAAACACTTTTCCTGTGCATATAATGAAGTCTCATTTTATCTCAGCCATAGGCTAATGGTAAAAAATGAAACTTGTTTGGGACTGAAGAGATAATAAAAAGAGAGACATCACAAATGAAGAAGGAAATTGACTTCTGTATATAACATCTCAGGGTTGTTGGGGTTTTTTACACTCTCTTTGGCCATTTATTTTGCTTTATGGAGGCTGCTGACTTGGTGGTGGAAGGGGGGGATTCTCTAATAGTTCCCCTGGCTGAATGAGGATAGTGAAGAATATAAATTAGAAATTAATTACTCAGTTATTGAAATGGAGAATCTTCCATTCAGTGGGACAGGTCTGAGGGGTCCTTCTGTGGAAGTCTGAGTGAATGGGACACCCCCTATTATCATATTGCTTGATCCACAGCAGAGAAACCAGAACTTTGATACTCTGCTCTCTCGGGATACTATCCCTTCTTACATAGTTGTTTGGAAGGAAAGTGCTAAAAATAAGAATTTAAATTTACTAGGATATCAGCTGCTTAACAATTAAAAGTGTCATGAAAAGTAAGAAGTTATAATTTATGACATAGGTGTCAACTACGTGAAAAAGAGTGCCCACCCGCCGCCGTGCCTCCCCGCCCTCCAGGCCCCCAGCCGCTCCCAGCCACTAGGGCTCCTAAGAAGCTGCAGCCGCCGTAAGAGCCTCTCTCCCCCCACCCAGCTCCCCTGCACCCTCTCCCCACCCACTCCTCCCTCCCTCTCGCTCTCTCCGGGGGTGATCCGGTCGGAGGGGAGGGGAGGTGCCACTTTCTCTCTCTCTCTCTCTCCCCGAGGCTGGTCCCTCCCTGCCACCTGACTCACTTCCCTTCTGGGGCGGCCTCCTACAGAGCCCAAGCCCGGCCCGACGTGCTTGGAAGACCAGGTACTGCCCGCTTTGTTTCCCCCCTCCGGGCCCTCTGCCACATCCACCTCTGCTTCCCCAGCTAGCACTGTCATGACAAGCACTGATCCTTCCCCCCCTCCGGCCACCTTGCAGGAGCCCCTGACCCCTGTTTCCCTTTCCCCGTGCCAGATCTCTGCTGCCCCGGGGAGGACGCTGGTCTCCACCTCACCTGCTTCGGATGCAGGCTGGCTTGAGATGGGAAGGTGGAGGGCGGGCAAGGCAAGAGATGTGTAGCAGAGGTGGTGACGTCATCCCGGTGTGCGCATGCTTCACGCGTCTGAGGAATTCCTGTCTTGCTGGTAAGACTTGGCAACCCTACTCTCTGTCTCTCTCTCTCTCTCTCTCCCTCCCCTCCCTCCCCCCCTTTGGCCCAGCCCCCCCTGGGAAATTGGAAAGTCTATGTCCTTGATTTATGATATGACATCTATATAAATCAGTCCAATAGAGAGGACTTCATTTTTATAGGCCAATTGGCTAAAGACCAATTAAATTTGAAGGTTATGAGAGTGGGATGTGAAATTCCAGTCTTTTCTACAACCCCAGTCTCACTTCCCTCCCACCCATCTATCACCAATACTTGAACAGAACAAAGGATGAGTCACTTTTTTTTTCAGACTGTGCCCTGGTTCCTCTTTCAGACTGTGCCCTGGTTCCCATTCTGTTTTGCAGAATGCAAAAACTATGCAGAAACTGTGTTTGGGGGGGGGGGGGCGTTATCTGTTATGTCTTTTCTTCTCTTGCCTGACAACTGATTCTGTGAATGTGTGCACCACTTCAGAAATGTCATCATTTCCTTAGAAGCCCAGGACCCTTTTGAGGAGCAGCACAGTCCCCCTGGATGGAATCACAGTCATTAATGACTCAAACAGTCCGTCATTGGTGGGATACAGGTTTTACTCTCTCCAAGAACAACTGTTTACTAAAACTATTAGAAATAAATAAGTCATTTACTTTTTTAATGCATGCAGGGACATGACGAGATGGAGAGGAGGCTAAACCTGTCCAAGGTGATCCCACTGCCTATTGAGAAGCATTCTCACCTGTCAGCTGTGTACCAAACTTCATTCTTCTTCCTTTGGTTTGAACAAGAGCCATCAAGGAGAAAGTCAGGACCTATCTATGTCTGCAACCACATGCACAATTAGCCCTGACATAGGCACAAAGACGGATCCCCACAGCCACCGAAGGCCGGCTGGGGGGGGGGGGGATGAAGTTGCCTCCTTGTAAGGAGGACTGATCAGACTGGCTGCATTTGCAGCCTGGTTTTGCCGGGGGGGGGGGGGGGGGGCGGGGCTAGCATGCTGAAGCAGCCTGATTCGTGCCTTGTGCTCTACAGAGAAGGAGCACGAGGCTTTTTTTGCTTGCTCCTTTCGTTTTGGCCTAGAGTCAGCAGAAACTCAAAGGGTATTTCCCCCCCCCCCACCCCAAAATCAGCCTCCCTTCCCTCTTTTCTTGGAGGCTGTGGCTTGGCTGGGCCTGGGACTGGCAAGGGTTTTTTTCGGGGGTATTTTGGGGGCTGTTTTTGGGGCATCTCCTTGCTGGTGGAGGCAGCACTTGGGTCTGGAGCACCTGCAGGACAGAAGACACGTCGGCGGCTGGGCAGCGACTGTGGTGTAAAGTAGAGTCGGCTGTGCTTCAGCTGGCTCCTAGGCTGTGGCCTGCATGCTGATAGCCTTGTTAAAGCAAGAATTACATGCACATACACTTAGTGGGAGTTTTCTTAGGCCCAGAGCTGGGGGTTAAGGGGCAGTTGATGAGGCTGCTTGGGGCCCAGTTGGTCATTTGCCCACTTCTCCCCCCCCCCTTTTCTCCTTTTGGGTTCTATAGATTTACAGCCAGTTCCCGGCAGTTTGGCTGTTGCTGGGCAGTTTTTTCACTGTTGTTAGGCGGTTAGACATTAGATGGGTGCGGACTTTGCTGAAATCATCAGGGATGGCAGCCATTTTGGGAAGGTCTGCTCCTGTGGGCTGACTGGCCATTTTGCCTTTAAATTGTTCCTCTGGGGTATCCTTAGGATCAGCCATCTTTGGAAGGTCCTTTTAGGTGGTGGCCATTTTATTTGGTGGCGGCCATTTTAGGACAATTCTATTAATTGAGGGAGGCCTTCCGGCTCATTGTGTTTTGGATATGGCTTCTAGAAAGGGTCAAGGCCAGTCTAAAGGAAAAGGGCCTGCAACGAAAGTACCTAGGCATACTGTGGCACCCCCTCCTGTTGCTCTGTCATCCTCTGAGGACGAGGAGGAAGTGTGGGAGCAGCATATTATATTAGATAAGCTTGCAGCCTTACAGCAGGCCAGGGACACTGGGTCTCTCCCCCCCCCCCTTTTCAAGCAGTCATTCGAGCTTTGGGAAGTACTGGGGGAAGAGCAGAGCAGAAGAAGTTTCGTGAGGAGGTGCTTAAGAAAATATACCTTCTTGAATCTCGTGCTGTAGAGTCCACCTGTCATGACAAGCGTGAAGGGGTTCCGACAGTTGCATTTGGGGTGGCAACAGTGACACCAGTTTCTGAGACATCTGTAGCGACGGCGGTGGCTGAGGTGGAAATGCCTGGGCCCAGTTGTAAGGATGAGACAGATGCACAGCCAGCCACGGTTTGGCCCTGGGGACCTTGGGTGCATAAGCCTGGTTTTATGCAGGACCCCTCAAGGTATGGGTAGTCGTGGGCTTGGGGCCCTTCTCATAAGGTGCAGGATTCACCTGTGACTACTCAGCCATGGGTCTGGGGTCCTCTGCCTATGGACTGGCAGTTGCCTTGGGGCCCTGTGCCGCCTCAGGGCATGATGTCGCCTCCTAGTCCATGGGGGGCATGGGGTTTTTCTCCCACTTATTACCGCCCTATGGGGCGGCTTCTGCAAAGGCCATGCCCTTTGGTGATGCAGCCTTGCCCCTTGGTGACTACCTTTTGCCAATCACTAGGGAAAAGATTTGCAAGGGTGAGTACATTGACCTCTTCAGCCTTCTTTACCGGGAATTGGAGAAGAAAGATAAAGAGGAGATGGATGACAAGGATAAGGACATTTTAAAGAAAAGGAGGGTTGATAGGACATGGGCAAATTGGCTGGCAGGATACATTGTCTATGCAGGGGTGATTTCTCAGGCCCAGAGCTGGAAGGCTGCAGCAGTATACCAGTATCTGGATATCATTTATAAAGCGTACACTGGTTTTGTGGGTTTAGCCTGGCTCAAATATGACAAGGAGTTTAGGATGAGGGCTGCTATGAACCCCAACCTTCCATGGGACCAGATACATCCGCATTTTTGGTTACAGCCGATGTCACAGGCGCGGCCTAATGTTGGGGAACGCTCACATAGTGGGCACATGGTGCAGAACCTTCCGTCTGGTGCTAATACTGCTTCCCGTGGGCCCATGGGGCAGGCAGTTCAACCCCTCTTGCTTTGTTGGGAGTTTGGTTCACAGGGGGTCTGCAATAGGAAGATGTGCACTTACAGGCATGAGTGCCCAATGTGCAGTGGACCGCATGCATTCACTGCATGCCCCAAAGGAAGGCCCAGGCATAGCCAACAGCCCAGGGGAGGTGGTGGTCCTTCATCAGCTACTGGAAAGGGGGCCCACGCCAATTAAGTTTGGTCCATTGCAGAGTTCGTTGAAGTGGTATCCTAATAAAGATGATGCCATGTATTTGCTGGAGGGTTTTCAAGGGGGTTTTAAAATTCTGTTTTTGGGGTTGAGGGCTCCTTTTTAGCCCGCAATTTAAAATCAGTTAATGGCATGGAGGCTGTGGTTGCTGTGAAGATTGCCAAAGAGGTTCAAGAAAGTAGGGTTCTAGGTCCATTTTTGGTACCACCGCTTCCTAATTTGCGGGTTTCACCTCTGGGTATAGTACCTAAGAAGGCACCTGGTGAGTTTCATTTAATTCACCATCTTTCTTATCCCTGAGGTGGATCGGTAAATGATGCTATTTCGGATCATGTGTGCATGGTGAGGTACACCTCATTTGACCAAGCTGTGCACGTGGTGTGCCGCTGTGGTCGTGGGGCGGAGTTGGCGAAGTGTGACATCAAATCCGCATTTTGTCTCCTCCCCATGCACCCAGATTATTTTGAGCTGTTGGGATTTTCCTTTAAAGGGCAGTTTTTTATGGATAGGGCCTTGCCCATGGGATGTTCTGTGTCATGCCCTGCATTTGAGCGCTTCAGCACATTTCTGGAATGGGCAATGCATTTTAAAACAGGATTACCAGAAGTGGTTCATTATTTAGATGACTTTCTTTTCGTGGGTCCTTGTGGGACAGGTAGATGCACCCAGCTGTTGCAGGGTTTTACACAACTAGCAGAGGAGCTGAGAGTTCCGTTGGCCCATGAAAAGATGGAGGGACCTGTTCAGAAGTTAGTATTTTTAGGGGTAGAATTGGACACAGTTGCCCAGACATCTCGGTTGCCGTTGAGCAAGATTCAGGACTTGCAGGTCGGGCTTTCTATATTTCTTAAAAAGAAGAAGGCCACTTTGCGTGAACTTCAGCAGACTGCTGGGCACCTCAGTCTTGCATGCAAAGTATTGGCTCCTGGGAGGGCTTTTTTTAGATGGCTCTGTGATGCGATGAGGGGGCTACAGCACCCGCATCATAGATTGTGCATTAATGCGGAAGTGCGAGCCAACCTTGGGATCTGGAAGGAGTCTTTAAGTTCTTTTAATGGTGCTCCTTTTGGAGGGAGGAATTGAAGCTGGAGGCTGAGCTCCAAGTGACATATGATGCTGCCGGATCTCTGGGATTTGGCGTGTACTTTCATGGACACTGGTACGCTGAGGAGTGGCCTGGGGAATGGGTTTCAGCTGGATATGTTAGGGATCTCACCTTTTTAGAGTTCTTTCCCATACTAGTGGTGGTTTGGTTGTGGGGTGAAGAACTGAAAGATCACATTGTCCACTTTTGGTGTGACAATTTGGTGGTTGTTCATTTGATCAATTCCCTCACATCTAGGTCTCCATGGGTCACAAGGCTTGTCCGGGCTTTCACCTCGAAGTGCCTTAGACTTGACTTGCTAATTTTTGCCAGGCATGTGCCGGGTGTGGACAATGGTTGGCTGACGCTCTCTCCTGCCAACAGATGGCGAGGTTTCGTCAGCTTGCACCGGAAGCCGATCTTCATCCGGCTCAAATGCCTCAGGAACTATGGCAGGTTGGAGGGCTGAGGCTTGCAGGGCTATAAGCCTCGCCATTGTGCCTAGCACCAGAAAAGGGTATGAGCGAGCAGTTCGCCAATTCAAGGTCTTCAGGGCAGCTGAACGTTATCCCAAGGTCTGGCCTATTCCTTTAGATCAGCTGATGCACTACTGTGAATCGAGCAAAGAAGCTGGTTTAGCTGTCTGTTCAATCCGAGGCAAGCTTGCTGCACTAGCCTTTGTGAGCAAAGCCTTGGGCTTTGCTGAAGTCACTTGTGACTTCAGGATTATAAAGATGCTCGAGGGTTGGACTCGCGAGGGAGTGCTGCTAAAGATGTGTGGCAACCTATCTTGCCTGTGATACTTAAGGGGTTGCGAGCGACCTGGGGTGTGGTTTGCACTTCTAGTTGTGAGGCATGCCTGTTTCATGCAGCCTCTTTGCTTGCATTCTTTGGGGCTCTTCGGGTGAGTGAGTTGGTCGCTCAGTCTAAGACAGACCAGTCGAGCAAGGCTTTGCAGGTGCGGGATGTTGATATTCATGGCAATGGCATGCTGGTCATGATTAGGAGCTCTAAGACGGATCAGATGCGAAAAGGAGCCAAGGTAAAATTGGGGACCTGTCAGGATTCGGAGCTCTGCCCAGTTCTGGCCCTGTCTCAGTATTTGGCCATGAGGGTTCTGGAAGCCGGTTTCCTCTTTAGGCATAAGGATGGGAGCCCTCTGACTAAACATCAGTTTTGGGCAGTTACTTCCCTGGCTTTGGGGAAGCTGGGCCTATCAGGTTTAAAGTTTGGGACCCATTCCTTTCGCATTGGAGCGGCTTCCACAGCGGCAGCTATGGGCTATTCAGCTGAGGATGTTCAGTGCATAGGGCGTTGGTGATCCAAGACTTATAAAGGTTATGTGCATTCAATGGCCATGTGGTGATCTGTTCTTTCAGCCCGGTGTTTGTCTGTCCTTTCCTTTCAGGTGCTGTGTCTTGTGGCAGGCAGAGAACCATTCTCATCTGCGGGCACAGCTTCATTTTTTGGGCTGCTCACTGGGCTAACAGATTGGCCGTCAACTTGCAGTTGGGCCTAAGTCGATGGGCCACTGTTGAATGGAGGGGACATAGCAGCTCGTGCTGGGCGGGCCTACTCCACCTATTATTTGGTGTGTGTTTTTTATTCATTTATCTATTCAGTTTTCCATTTTTTCCAATCACCAAACATCTTAACACAAGTATATGTTACAAAGAGTGACAATCTTATATCTTTCTTCAATCTGAAACCCGATTTAGCCTTACAGTTCATATCTGTTATCATACCAATCATAAAATAGCTTCCATATTCTATTAAACACTCGTTCCTGTTTATTGTTTAACCTCATTGTCAAATTATCCATTTCAGCTACTTTGTACATTTTTTTAACATATTCCTCCATTGTTGGGGTCTTATCCGTCTTCCAATATTTGGCAAATAACCTACGTGCAGCTGTAATGTCATGTATAGTCAGTTTTTTCTGTTCTTTTGTAAATTCTCTTGGCATAATATTGAGTAAATAAAGTTCCGGCTTCCAAGGGATTTCAATCAACAATATTTCCTGCAGTGTTTTCTGGATCATCAACCAAAATTTTCTAGCTTTATTTGGTTTGAATGCCAGTGTTCCTCCTGACATATTGCTAATTCACCTAAAGGGTAATGATTTAGGAATTTCAAAAGGGAAGGAATTAGTTTTACAAGCCAGGGAGGATTTTAACTTTATTAGAAGGCGATGGTTGGCCATTAGAAGGTTGGCCATGGTTCCGCGAAGGGAATGTTGATGGGCCATTAGTAATGGGCCATAGTAATGGGTGGTGGCCACTTCATACCCCATCGGGCTATTAGGGCTACCCCAGGGGTGACGGTGTTCATTTGTCGGAGCAGGGTATGGATATCTTCCTTAAGGATTTACGGCAAGGGCTGTTAACAGTGTTAGGAGTTTAGTGGGTACTGGGGCCTAAGCAGAGGCTTGACCCTTGCTGTGGTGGAAATTTAGTAAATAGTTGTTGCGGCTTGGTAAGCACCTATCAGCAACCCTGGTGGGAAAGGGGCCTGTTCGGATCATAACTGCAGCCTTGCGGCCTGGGATGAGAGGAACAGGCTGCCTTTTGGAGTGCCGTTGAGGGATACTCAGCACTGACCTTGCGGCTGTGTGTGAGGGATCATCAAGGCATCTTCCAAGGCTGGGCTGCCTGGGGTTCGAGCTGCTTATAGCAGGCTATGACCCAGGAGCCAGGTGCATTGCCCATACTATGACAAGGGTGGGGTTAATGGTAACCCCAGGCCTTGGCCATGCCACTTGTTAGGTTAAGCCCTTGCCATGTTTTTGTTAATAAATAAAGTGGCCGTTAATCCCATGTTTGTTGTCTTTTTTCTGTGTATGGGTGCAAATGCTGGGTGGATTTAACATGTGCAATCAGACCCAAACATCTGGGAAGTGTCCCACAGCCAGCAGCAACCAGTGTTGCTCCGCCACAGAAGTGAAGTAAACAGGCACCGAGGAAAGTCTGGTAGCATACAGGTTGCTATGGGCCATGGCCAAACTTTCCCCTGTCTGATCGCTCCAGCACACTCTCATGGCATTGGGATGGTCTGATCAGGCCATCCCGATTCCGTGTTTTTTTTTCCCCTTCTCAGTATGTGCATCATTGCACACTCCATAGGGAGCCCTCAGGGCTAATGTGTGAATCATCAATCCCTTGTTTAAGGGCATTGGGAACAAACAGCAAAGGAAAAAAACTGACTCACCCACAGTTGTGTCTGATCACACAGTGGCGGGCTGTGCCTGCAGCTTCAAAAGACTGTGATCGTGCAACTGCAGGTCAACTTCCACTGGAGGAAATAGCCTCTCCCCCCCCCCCCCTTTATCTCATGCATGTGACCGCAACTTACGTAAACTAATTCTTTGTTCTGTTGATTAAAGGTGCCAGTTTCATGAAAAATCCATGGACCTTTCCATATGGTTTGTTTGCCTTTAAATATTAGAGCACAGTACCATACAGTGAACTCATATAAAAATATCCCCCCCCCCATACTTCTATAATGTTTGAAGGGGGAGAGCCAATATTTATACAACTTGTATTCAGTGTGTTTCATTGTCTAATTTCTGTGGTTGAGTTTCCTTTGGTTTGGTCTTCCTTATTTTCCACAGTCGTAACTTTCCCTTTTAATTAAGTTGTCCCAACAGAGAGAGTGAGACAATATAAACTAGTTTTAATTACACTATCATTTACAAGGAAACCAAACACTTCATATGAAATTTGCAAACAATGCAGAAAGTCACATACTGTTGGGAAGAACTCATCTTAATTTGCAAATATCAAATTGATTTTTTTAACCAAAGTTGAGTCTACAACACTCACAACAAAACCTTTAAAAGAAGGACAGAATACCCCTGCTTTTAATAGGTGCTTCCCACAAAATCATAAAATAGTGTAAAATTCTTCAGACTGGGATGGCTTTTATATGTGAATGCAAAATGATACTACTGGGTGGAAAATGCAGAAAGCTATGTCTAGAATACAGTAACTTTAGAATGCTTATACTGGATAGGGAAGCAAGAAAGGGATAAGAAGAGGGAAGAAATGGGTTCCTGAGGGCTATATGTTATTGTGCAGGAATGAAAGCTGAACACGTCAGATGGAGTGAGCAATCTCAGGGGCCAAGCCAGAAGCTTTCAAAGCCAAACTAAAGCACTGAATGAATGACAGTGCATGGAACTTTAAAAGGAGCATGGTGTGACTTGAATTTATAACAAGGGCTGATGCAGAGAAGAAACTTTTCTATGCATTCTCCCTCATTGCTTTCCAAGCCATCTTTCTTTTCCTGCTCCCACTGAACAAAATGATAACACCATTATTTGGTATCTCTCCTTATTATATAATTGAATGTTGAGGTGACTCTTTCCTCAACATTCCACATGCTCCCACAGCCTTTGGCTCCCTGACCTGTCACTCAAGCTGTCCCTATCCACTGGCTGCATTGCCTGAGTCTCACCTCCCCCCCACATAGCCAGTGTGAGCACAGAGGTCATTTCATTTGCATATGCGGCCTCATTGGCCTTTTCCTCTAACATTCTAAACAGTTTAGTTTTATGTTGCCTTGAGCCTGTTCATCTGGCAAGGTGGGATATAAATTGAAAGATGATGATAATGATGATGATGATGTTTGCTGTTGCTGTTCATTGAATGAGTCCTGAGGTAAACTACATATCCCTTAAACAGTCACTGGAGTTAGTCCAGTAGCTAGGGATATTTTGGGAAGGGGCCTGGGGGGGCACCAGCTAATTAAATCAAAGTTAATTAGTGAAACTCCTTAAAAACCAGCCTTCTTCTAAGGCAGTCCTGCACCCCCACCAGACTCCAGGGCAAATGAAGGGAATAATGCCCAGCAGCTGCAGCTTCCTCTCTCCCCTGGGGCACTGCATACCAGCTCAAGTTGTGAAGCTAGGCAGGGAGAAGCAGGCAGTGGGCAGCAGCAGCATCCAGGAGTGGGATTGACAGGGAAGGGGAGGAGAAAGAGATCTGACGGAGTGGGAAGAGGCAGCAGGACACTCTCTCCAGCCCACTCACTTGGGCTAGCCCAGCAAGCCCACCTGCCCACCCACCACATCACCGAGCAAGCCAGGCACCTCCTGCTGCTGGAGCTGCCGCCACCTCCACCACCGCTGTTCTGGATGTTGCTGGCTGGGAGTGGATGTGAGAGTTCTGCTCAAAGTAGTCAAGGATCAGATCTTGGTTGGTAAACCAGAGTTCTTTATTTCCAATCTCTACATTAGTACAGCTTCTCGGATTATTGTCAGAGATGAGACAGATAATACAGGCAGGTCTATTATACCATTCCAAAGAGTTTGAATTACCCATAGGTAGCCAATCACTATAGGGGGAAAACGGTGGGCAAAAAGGGGCTCTGACCGTTTGTTTCCCACAGGAAAGAAAGTGAGGTGTCAAGCAGTAAATTCCCTTCCCAACCAGACCCTTCAGATGTTACCAGTTCACATAACAATCAATGGCCTCAAGGCTTTTGCATGTGATAAGAGATGAGACGCATCCTCCCTTGAAGTCCCAGCCGGGGCCGATGGAATGCGGAGGCAGTGGTGTGAGAGGCCCATTGTTCCCATACATTGCAGGTGTCACCCTCCCGCTTCAACAGTTACAAAACCCAGGCCTGGTTAGGCACTACAACGTGGCATCTGCAAGCATACATTTGTAATACATACATGGCAACAGAAGATACATACATGGCAATAGGATATAACAGGAGAGAATTAAAAAGCACCACTGTAAGAACTAGAAATACTATGTCTGAATCAGCAGATTCTGACAGTGGAGTGAGGCTGGTGGGGAAGCAGCCAAGGTGCTTAGTTGTCTGGCAGCCAGGTTGGAGGCAGCACGGCACAGGCAGCAAGTTGATGTACTTTGGTGCTGGCCTGGAAAGGAGGGGCCCAGAAGAAATGCTAGGGGGCCGGGCCCTGTGGGCCCCATGTTAGCTATGGCCCTGACTGGAGTTACCAATCTCCCTGTGGGGCCTGGAGATCTCCCAGAAATCACTGTGTTCCCCAGCAACAGCACATCATTTCACCAAGATCAGTTCTCCTGGAGACAATGGCTGCTTTGGGCAGTGGACTCTATGGCACTATACCCTGCTGAAGTCCCTCCACACCCCAAACTTGGCCCTCCCCAGGCTCTACCCCTCAAATCTACAGGTATTTCCCAGCCCAGAGTTGGCAACTATGTACCTGGCTATGGAACCACTTTCCAGACCCTTGGAACCCAGAAGACATGGCATAGGAGGAGGTGCTTTTCTACCTTAGCTGCCACTGCATAGCCCCAAATCAACAGAAGTCAGGGGTGGAGGGAACCATACCTGTTACCATGAGGCTGTTGGGGCAGCAGCAGGACTTGAGACAGCCCTGCCTTATAGCTAAACAGAAGGAAAGAAACATGGCTTGCCTCCCTCTATTTTCCCCCTTCCCGCTGCCGCTCCACCAGCCACAACCGGGACACTCACCTGGAGCTTCCTTCTAGATCCCGTATTTCTTCCCACAATGGGCCTTACTCCTAGTTTGGAATAAACTAGTTTGGAATAAACTAGGAACTAGCAAATGAAGGAAATTCAATGTAGAGGTTGAAACAAAGAGAAAAGAGTAAATACTGAGTAGGCAGGAGAAGTATGACTTCAGTGCATGCCTTTCTGGACTGCTACTGTTATTTGATGTATTTGCATTGTGACAGGTTCAGTCTCTTGAGGAGCCACGGGTATTGTTTTGAACACTGCCAGCTATGGAGCCCAACAGTGCCTGTGAATGTTTCCTTCCTCTAGTCTTACCTCCGTTCTAATTTTTAATGAAATCAATGCATTGGGGGGGGGGGGGTGTTGGGGAGGTACAGGCTGGACTGATGGAGAAAATATTATGTCCACTGATAACTAATACACAGTTTATCATGGATAAGTGTAAGGGCTAGTTTTTCTCCTCTCCTGCTCTGTTTTCATGAAGCACTGTCTTGATCACCATCATTCTTTTTATGTCAATGAGCATGGACAGGTGGTCCAATATAAGAATTTTCTCCAAGGATATTATCATATGTTTTCTCTGCTGCTGGAAAGAGATTTTTTGAAATCTATTACTCCTCCAGTAAGAAGCTAGCTGCTTGAGTGAAACGGAGCCTTCTTAAGGTCTCATGGGTATTGTTTGTTCCAATTTCAACTCTTGGTTGAACGTGTTAGGGTCACGAAGGAAAGAAATGTGATGTGCCTCCTAAGGCTGATATGTCAGTGGAAAACTAAATATGGAATGCTTAAACATCCATGACCAGATAAACTGTGCCAATTAAATGATATGTGATGGAAGGCAGACCTGATTAGCCTGTGGTAAAATGGCTGTTCCAGAAATCTGGAGGCAGCAATATTGTCTAACCTGGTGAGACAATATCATGGCTCCGGTGCCCTGGACTGGACAATATTGGAAGAAGCATTGCTCCAGAATACCAGCTTCAGAGAAATATTATGGCAGGACAAACCATATCAAACACTAAAAGGCTTGAACAACCCTTTTCTATTTACAACGCTTAAAAACTGGTTTAAAAATAAAGCAAAAATTGTAGTGAACAGATCCAAGCCTAGCACTTTCACAGGTAAGAACTGGATCATGCCCGCCAGGGAACAGAACTCGTACAACCAATGGAAAACTGCAAGGCTAACAAGACTGGTGGATTTATTAGACAAAACCAATTTGGCTTTCAAACTGGAACTAGAAGCGAAACATAAAATCAAACTGGCTTGGTTCCAATACCTCCAAATTCAGCATCTGATAGAAGACCTACAAATTAAAACTAACTTAAGGAAGCCCCTTACTGGATTTGAAAAACTCTTAATGAAACCAGAAAAAAGGGTTATATCTAAGCTTTACCAAATAATTTTGGACACAAAGAGCAATAAAACAATGTGCTATCAGAACGCATGGCATAAAGATGTCCAAACAGACCTATCACCTGAACTATGGGAAACAATTTGGCAAACACATGCTAAGATTTCCAAGTCCCAAACTATCCAGGAAGCAGTGTACAAAGTGCTGTATTGATGGTATCGAACCCCAGCCAAGTTATCCAGGATGTTTCCCCAAGCGTCTGGAGGAGATGTGGGAACAACGCCACTTTTTACCACAATTGGTGGGAATGCCCATTCATTGCCAAATTTTGGGAACAAATTGTACAGCATATAGAGAGATTAACAGGATATGCCTTACCATGACATCCAGCGATGCTGCTCCTGCATCTGTAGCCACCAGACGGTACACCTGAAAAAACAAAGCAATTAATGTTAATAATAGGATCAAAGGTAACAATAGCTCAGCAGTGGAAATCTACCATTCCCCCTACAACCCAACAATGGCTGCACAATATATGGGAATATTTTCTGTTAGAAAAATGCAATATGATTATTATCACAGACCCAGCTGAAAGAGAAACATGGGTACTAATGGATAAATGGTATCTGATTCTAGAAAAACTAGATGTAGACAAGCTTGAATGGGAATCCATAACAGAGACAAAATTTAAGCTTCTAGCTTTAGGTTAACATACCGGTTGGTCAAGAATTTAGCTATAAAAAGTCACTAAGATCATAGCCTGTTCCCTGTAGCTGAAAATATATTTTTTTCATGTAACTCACGCAGCTGGGTGTGAGGCTTCTGTGCTATCAATAGTAGATCAGACCTTTGGGTTTTAAGCAAAGCAATTTATTTCTAATACTGAAACAGGTACTCGATGTTTGTTAGAGATACAGGAAAAGAAATAACATGGGTTAATATACCTTCAGGTAGAGGTGCATAAACATAAGGAACCAATCAGGATGAATACAGAAAAGTTGGTTCTCACCAAAAGGTGAGAAAGTTATAAACATTCCCTTCTTGCCCCGAGTGACCCAGATGTGCGAACTCTAGGCTAAACATTTGGTCAGCAACAATTAAACAGTCTGCAAGGTTAAAACAACTTTGATAAAATACTTCAAGCTTGAGAGGGGATAGGGGGGTGGACAGGATGAGATAGCCCATTCTCCCGGGAAGAAAGTAACATTAAGCAGGGCAGCTATTTCTACTTCAAGGCAAGCAATAAAACAATTGGTTACAGTGTGGCACAAAGAAACAGAAAGTAACAACAAGACAACCATACTATTGTCAGATTCTGACACCAGATTCTGACACCGAGGAGTTGAGCTGCCTTTGGGCGGGGGGAGTGCTGTTTCAATATCCTGGTACATCGAAATAGCGTTCTAAAGCAGCTCTTTAAAAAAACATCCGGAGATCACCTGTGCGGGTGAAAAGAGGTGCAAAAATAAAGCGGCAGTCTAAAATGACGAACCGCTTCAGAGACGGCTCCTTACAGGTAGGGGAAGGGCTGTGTGAAACGGCCGTTACTGTACCGGTTTATTCCAAGCCGTTTCAGTAACATTTTTAAAGGTGCTGTGTGAAATTCCCCTCTATCCCCTTCCCTATCATCAATGACCAAAAAACCTCCCCCATCTTTAACACATTTATGTTTCATGATGAGGAAGAGAAGAAGGCCTATTAAGCATTTATATTCCTATCTATTTCAAACTAAGTAGAGAGAGGGAAGAGTTTATGCATCCTCTTGGTAGACATACTCATAGATGAAACCTGCAAAACAAAATTACATGTTCAGTTCTTTTGTCTGTCTCATCCCAGGTAGTGAATTGCTGCTGACAATCTATCAGCCAATTTGAATTTTATCTGGTTTCAGCTATATTTCCATTTCCTTGAGTGCTGTGTTCATTAATCACTGTAATTCAAAACCCTAATATTTCTGCACATGTGCTTTTACCCATGGATGCAGTGCATCATAGGATTTGTAGTCTTAAGCATGATTAAATATTGTTTTATGCATGCTATTTTGTTTTAGGTTATATTGCTTCATGAGTTTTATGCTACATTTAAGGTTCATAAACATTTTATTGTAAATCACATGGGATTTCATAGAATTTGGAGACATTATTGGAATTCATTGGCACAGGAGAGTTAAACCAAGTGTAAGAGTACAAATGATTTAATTCACAAGTGTTAGACTAGCACAGGAGTACATATATTTTAAGAACATAGATCTCACTAATATTAATATAAGGCAATGTGGAGAATACCTGATCCAAAGGGATGTGTGGCAGATTCTCAAAGGTGTTTTGCAGCACTTGAACCACATATTCAATCCAAATCATGAGCACTATGAAATGCACTAAAACTAATCTGTGCATCTTGAGCAGCAAGTAATAGCAGCAAGCAGCAAGCAGCAATAGCTCTGAGAATTATTAGACCTTTGTATATACTTCAGTATTACATGGGCACACCAGCAAATACACAGGAACATTCTACACAAGCTGGTGTTTGCAAAAGATTCTGCATATTGGGTCTCTATATGCAAAAGCAACTACCACATTGTGTAGTCTCATTCCTGTACAGACTCATTTGCATAGCTGCATGCAATAGGCTGAGATGGTTTCACAAGATTTTCAGTCTCTTTGACATATTACTCAATTGGCCAAGAAGCCTGAGTCATTTTTCCAGTGCATTAGCATAGCATTCTGGAGTTGGGAGGCTTGTGCAAACTTTGCAGGCCATTAGCATAAATGTCAACAGGCAGGAGCATCTGTTCAAGATTTTAGGATCATTAGCATGTTGACATGGATCCTAGGCAAACTTTCCTCCCTACATGAAGCAGCTGCTTTGAGTGTCAATACGGTTTCCCAGATTACTAATATTTACATTTCCACACCAGACGAATTCCACAGAAGCCCGGGGGGGGGGGGGGGCAATGTGTAACTGGAAAATATAGCATAAGAAGCATCTGTTGATGAAGACTGGTTAGTCAGCTAAACCCCTATTTCTTCAAAAGAGCTTAGGATGTTCAGGAAAACCCAAACTTAAACTTAAGGGGGGTAGCAACAACAGGGGGCTCTGTGGTCTTCAGTGGGAGGTGGGAATGATCACTGATGTCTTCTCAACTGCATGGTTGGATATATGCTGCTCTATTAATGTGGCAAAATGAGACTGGCAAGAGTGGAGCTGAATTCTACTTGTAACCAGTGAGTCACGTTTTGCTTCACCATGAACATGATTTCCATACCCAAAGATGTGTGGTATCCATTCAGGAGAACATGCTTCCTTTTATCAGAACTTAGGACTTAATCAAGTGATAGACTGATAAAGGGCTAACGCTGCAACATTTTCTTCAGTACAAACATTTCTGAAGTGTTACTCATGTTTTACACATTATAAAATCAATTATTTTTATGTAGGCACCATTTAATTGTGTAGTCCTATGCATCTTCATGATGCTTACTTCTAGATAAGGGGATAATTTTGTTTTAGATTGCACTGTTAAACCATGTTCTAAGCTAGAACAGCAAGAGAAGCATCCCATCTTTCATTTCAGCTAAGATACCACTGGTTACACCTCCCCATACACTTCCAAAATTTGTCAAAAGTAGAAGCTTGACGGGATCCATTTTTTCCTATAGCCTATTAATTCATGGAATTGGGTTCCTGACCCTCCATGGCAAAGAAGGATGGGACAGTGCCGATGTCTCTACACTGTGCATCATGATGTGGGCGAGGGGGATCTGGACCTGCTAAAGGCCAGACTCCACCCTGCCCAACCAGTCATCGGCTTATGCTTGGACCTGTAGCAGCTCCAAGCACGCAGGGCAGAGAGTGGCCACAGCCTACCTTGTGCTTTGAGGCCCAGTGGCAACAATACAGTGGCAGAAAATGGCAGTGATGGACAGTGGTGGCAAGTGGCAGTGGCACAATTAGTAGCAGAGAGAGCACTCTAATCAGGCCATGCCTGTGGCTAGGAGACCTGCTGCAGGAGACTGAAGGGCTGCAATATGATCTACAGCATGTGGGCTTGGTCCTCCCATCCCCTAGGGTCAAGAGTCAGCTGGTTCCTGGGTGGGGGCTGTGTTGGACAGTTAGGGGCCCTTCAAGGTACCATCAAGTTTAGGCCTCTGCATGGTCCCTAGATGCCAGGGTAGGCCTGCTGTTTTGCCTGGTCCTCTTCCCCATCTTCCTCTGTGGGGGGGGGGGTCTGGGTAACTCTCCCACCCTGCCCCCCTGTGTTTTGCACACTCCCACTCCCTTCACTTTGGGGAACACCTGGGTAGTTGGGTGCGGGGGTACATTTTTATTTGCCCCTTCCATCAAATGGCTCCCAAGAAAGGGCAGGGCCCCTCCAGGGGCAGGCAGGCAGCCCCTCCAAAAAGAGTGGTCCTTATAGTATCCTCAGATGAGGAGGATGAGGACTGTGTTAATGTAGGTGGAAACAGAGCTGCAGGTTACATCTGATGCTGCAGACTCCTCCAGCTTTGGAGTCTATTTCTGAGGGCGCTGGTGCATCGAGGACTGGCCTGTGGAATGGTTCCATGCAGGCTGGGTCAGAGAGCACCTTAAGGGAAAAGAAGAAAAGAGGTGTGGTGACATATGTAAAAGAGCATCTATACCCAGAAATGGGCCACGCCTCAGAAGACGGGAGGATATTAGTGGTGCAAATACAAAGACAAGCTAAAAAGACTCCTATTGTCAACATTTATGCACCAAACCAACATCAAAACAAATTTTTCAATATATTAAAAGAACTGATAGCAAAACAGAATTATGATGACCTTTGTATCACTGGAGACTTCAATGCAATTTTTGATAGCTCCATAGAAAGAAAATCTGCTTCTGGAAAATGGAAAAAAGGAAATTAACTCCCTCCAAATTTTTTCAACCTGGAAGAAGAAAATAACTGTGTTGATGCCTGGAAAGTAAGAAATCCACAAAAAACAAGATTATATTTTCTACTCAGCAAGACATAGGTCATGGTCAAGAATAGACATGTGCTGGATTTCTGCTACAATGACATATGACATTTTGGAAGCAGAAATTTTACCAGCAACTTTTGCGGACCATAACCCGATCACTTTAGAACTACAAAATACCCCAAAAAGAAATAGATGGACATTGAATGTGTCTATTTTGAAAAATCTGAAGTTTGTAAATGAATCAAAAAAAGAATTTCAAATTTTCTTTGGTAAAAATATTTAATCTGGAATCTCAATAAATACTGCATGGGATGCTTTTAAAGCCTATGCTAGAGGCTGGATGATTACAGAATCAGCATACCTTAAGAAACAACGATTAGAAAGGGTGTTTTACAGTATAGAGTACATTATAATAGCCAGACTTTGAGATTACAGTAGCATGGATCATCATAGCTAGATTAGCTGGATCGAGAAAGGCAGATAACTTGGAAGCATTATATAGCTGAGATAAGGCTATTTAAACAATTGCTCCAACCAGATTTTCTAACAGCAATGCTTGGTCAAAAAAATACAGTACTATAGCCCTGACCTGGATAGCCTCACTAAAGGTTGCAAGAAGTCACTATGACTTCCAGGCTCGCAAGCACACACACACACAATACAAAAAGAGAGAGAAAAAAATACAATACTGTCCTTGTCCTTTTCTTAGTTAGCATAAAAATGCAATTAATGGATGTTTAAAGAAGGATACAGTACTGGGTAGTTATTTAAAGCTCATCTGAAGACTCCGGAATACTTTAAAATATTTATATCCCACTTTCTGCCCAATCAACAGGACTCAAAGCAGCTTAATATAATGTAAAAAACCCAGCTAAGATTGCAATCAATAGAAATATGATTCAAATAAAAAGAACAGAGCAAGCCATTACCATTGCCAAATGTATTAACTGACTTCTAGTAAAAAGATTTTAAAAAAAACTTGGAAAAGCTTTGCAAGATGGGATTCTTTCTCATGCCCTTTGGAAGGTCATTCCATAAAGCAAGAGCAGCTACCAAGAAAACCTGAGCAAGAGCAATTTTCACATTAGAGAGTAAAGGACCTATGAAAAAGCCCTGAGTATTAGACCGGCCTGGACATATGTGGGTGGAGCTTGTTGTGCAGATGAAGGTCCCAGGCCATAGAGACATTTAAAAGTTAGTATCAGCACCTTGAATCAAACACTAAAGTGAACTGGCACCACCCTGACATGGATAGCCCAGGCAAGCTCAATCTCGTCAGATCTCAGAAGCTAAACAGTGCTGACCCTAGCAAGTACTTGGAAGGGCCGGGAATACCAGGGCTGGAAATACCAGGGCCAAGACACAGACACATGTTATATCAAGTCCCCCCCCCCTGAAACATCCTAACCCTACTAGGGGTTGCCAGAAGTCACTATGACTTCCAGGCTCACAAGCACACACACAATACTCACAAAAAGTAGTAAAATAAAGTGAATTGGCACACAGGTAAGGATCTTAAACTTGGGGTAGTACATTCAAAATGCTTAACTCCTCTCAATTGTTTAGCTGCTGAGTTCTACACCAGTTGTACTTTCCAAGGTGCTGATTAGGGGTGTGCATTCTGCAATACCAAGCTGAGAAAATAACTGAAGAATACCTTATTGATATTTTCCAGATACTTTTTTCAGCCGAATATAAAGTTTAGTATTGTCTAAAGCTAACCAAATTGGCCAAACCTGAAAAATCCCCCCCAAAAATGGGATTTTTCAGGGCCACCAGATAGCTGGTGTTTAAAGGGATTTCCTTCCTTTTAAATTCCTTCTGGGTGAACTCACCATTTCTGAGTCTACTTGCGGTGCACCTTGCAAAAGGCATTTAAAGGGACTGTCTTCTCTTTTAATGCCTCCCCCCCGCATTGGAAATAATGGAAGATGGGGGCACCTTCTTTTGGGGCTCATAGAATTGGGCCCCCTGGTCCAATCTTTGGGAAACATGGGGGGATTAGGAGTGGCACCAGCAGCTATGCTGCAAACTTGGTGCCTCTGTCTCAAAAAACAGGCCCCACAAACCCTCAGAAACCCCAGATTGATTCTCCATTATACCCTGTGGAGGCCATTGACTATAATGGTCCCCATAGAGTATAATGGAGCCAAAAAAATTCTGCAGTCCTGAATATTTGCTGAATCTCAATACCAGACCAGTATTGGGATTTGGGAATATTGGGAAGGAAACAACAATATTTTTCAGGTTCAGTATACCTGAACCCAAAAAATACTGGGTTTTTTTGCACACCACTAGTCCCCGTATGGTATAATGGAGCTGAAAATTTTGGGGAATCCTGAATATTTACTGAATCCAAATACTATATCAGAACTGGGATTCAGGAATATCAGAAAATACCAATATTTTTCGAGCTCAGTATACCCAAACCCAAAAAATAACAGATTTATTTTTCTTTTTTTGCACACCCATAGTGCTGCCTGCTCACTTCATAGAGATCCATTATTTTTTTCTCTCTGAGCTGGTAAGACTATAGTGGCAATTGGGTAGAATCCCATTCCTCAGCTGTAGATATCATCCTGTTTGAGTTGTTATTTTTGGACAGTTTCTGCCAGCACAACTCTTATGAACTGAGCCAGGGATTCACCTGTTGCTGGTGGCTTCATTTCTCCTATTGGTATAGATGATGGACTAATAGTCCAAATCTGAGGAGAGTTACACTCTTCTATGTACGTTGTAGTAACTCTGCATTACATTACACTATAATTCTCCTCTGTTCCCACAGGGCCAAACTACATTTGATTAGGGTCTACTTGTATTGATACATGTGCTCACTAGTTCTCATTTAAAGTAAGAGGTTGGTTCCCATTTAAACCAAAAGGGAGCATCTGGGTGAAGAGAAATAAACTACAGCCCCTCCCTTTTATTACCTTACTGCACTCCATTGCTTTCAGTGCTTTTCTTCCAGCTCATTTTTTATATTACAGCCAGCATGTAAGAAAAGTACTGAAAGACAGGGCTGTGCAGTTCAAAAAATGTTTTGTATTAATTGCATTTCAGGATTTCAGTAAGGACATGCTTTTCATTATTCTGAACTTTCAGTTGATTCCAGTTCAGGATTACGTTTCAGGTAACTTTTTTTTTCAGATTCCAGAAATTGAAGCCATTGTGTTTGTCATCCCCCAAATTTCCCTCCATCCCCCAGAGGCAGCAGGAGCTGGGAGAAAGGGATAGAGAGGAAGCAGATGCCAGTAGCCAGCTGGTTGGCAGGACATGTGCCTTTTAAATGTTAAAGGATCGTTGTTTTCTGTGGGAAGACCTGCCCTCCAAACTCCAGAGGAAAAGTTTATACCCATAGAAAATTCAAACAGCACACACACCACCAAAAAGCTATTTGTTGGGGAGCTTTCTTTCTATCCCTCCCCAGTCCTTTACGTCCCGAAATCTGAAACATCCCTGAAATTCTGGTAAATAGTATTTTTGGGTCATTTAGGATATCTCTGAGCTGACCTGAAACAGCTAAACTTGGTTTTAGTTTCAACTTGGGTACAAAGGGTGCAGTGAAAGAAAGCAAGGAAGGAAGGGGACAAGTTGTAGCTCACCTAGGCCCTGCCCTCTGCCTTCCACTTTAGACATGAATGGATGTCCTGCCACATGAATGTCCTGTCACATCAAATGGGGCTCTCAACCATCTCACTGATCCAGGCAGGCAGGTGAGTCTTAGTTTGCCTTCTATAGTCCTTCATTTATTTTCCCCAGTCCTGAGTGGACTTTGAGAAATCTATGTGTTCTGGTGAAATGTACTGAGGTCATCTGCACAGCACTGTCAGTGGTTTCATTGGTGGCAGGGCTTTTTTTTTGGTAGAAAAACCCCAGTAGGATAATAGGCCACACCCAACAGCAGAAGCTCATTAGCATATTGGGCCACACCCCTGACCATGCAGCTCCCTCCCAGGATCGGCTTCCCCAGGTGCCCTGCGGCTTGTGGGGCACCTGGGGAACCCAAGGGAGGGAAGGCAGTTTCTGGATCGGCTTCCCCAGGCGCCCCACAGCTGCAGGGCACCTGGGGAACCCGAGGAGGGGAGGCAGTTTAAGATGCCTTCCCTCCCTGGATTGCCTTGGCTTCCCCAGGTGCCCCACAAGCCGCTTGTAAGGTACCTGGAAAACCTGAGGGGGGAGGCAGTTTATATTGCCTTCCCTCCCTGGATCAGCTTGGCTTCCCCAGGCACCCTGCAGCTTGTGAGGCACCCGGGGAACCTGGGGGGGGGGGGGTGGAGGCTGTAGGTGTGGACAACTTGGAAGCCAGCCAGAACTCCGTTCCTGTGTGTTCCTGTGTGTTCCTGCCCAAAAATAGCCCTGATTGGTGGTAATGTCTATGTCTGGCTGGTGGTTTCAATAGTTATAATATCTGTTTCTGGTTGGAGCTGGAGTGGTACCTGACATATATGATATTAAAACACACACATAAAATTAAAAGTGCATATAACCATCAAATAGCAGTGTTTATGGAATCTGGGGGATTTTGCTAATTTTGGGCCACTGCTCCTGTTCCTTCACCTAGATAGCTAGGATGAGGAAGAATTCTACGCAGCCAAAGGAGAAGTAGCAAAACCTCCAGCCAGCCATGATAAATGGCCAATGAGAAGTAGAGATTAGGATGGATTAAAGAAGCTGATGTTTGAACACCCTCCCTCCCTCTCTTCTTTTGTAGTAGAGAATTATACAGCTGTTTAGGAGCCAAGTCGGAATGTTTTCCTTGTTGATCCAATCTGGTCTACCTACTCAGCATTGCAAGGTTTGGGGAAATTGCGATTTGTAGATGGGAATGGCCACCTGACTAAATACTTAACCAAAAAATATCAAACAGAATTAATCCTTCTAAATCTATTGAAGTCATTTTAGAGGGATGTAATTCTCTTTAGGATTGAACTGTAATAAATAGTACACAAATGCCTTGGACAGTGCAAATGAAAGAAAGTTTGTGAAGCGATTCTTGATGAGCATCTTGCAGGCTAAATTCAAGAGTGAAAAGGTTTCCTCAGATGATTCTCTTGGGGCTACTGGGTCCAGTGAGAGCTGAGACCAGAACACCATAGGACACTGACTCTCTCACTGCATAAAGCTAATGGGCAGGTGGGAGGGCTAGAGAGACAGCAAGATTTCTTTGAATGATCTGTGACCTTGAGGGGTCAGAAGCAATTATAATAACTGTATCAAGGCATGGAAAGGGATGAAATCTTCCAGACATGAGACAAGGCCAGGAAAGTATGATTCAGGCATCTTAGCCCAGATTAGTCAAACCCTGATGGTAGATGGGAAGTTACATAAACAAAAGTTATTTTTCTCTCATTATAGATTCCTCAAGAGTTAATAATAATAATATGGTCTATTCATTAACCCAAAGTTTGTATCTTGTCTCTGTATTTACTGGATGTGTGCGCGCACAGTTTTATAGTTATAAGTTTTATGGTTATAATTATACAATTTAAAACCATATACTAAGTCTATAGAAATGTATTCTGCAAGTAAGATAAAGTTGTCAGTCTCTTCATTGACCACAGAATCATTTTATCCCCCCAAAATGAGCTGTTTCCATAATGACATAAAATCCATTAACCTGCTTCATGGTAAAATGAAATTCTTGAAGCCTATAGTTACTTTTTTTCTAATGCACATCCAATTATTTTAAAGAAAAGAAATGGATTACAAATAGTCAAAAGAACTGTGCAAAGCACTAGGGGAAATTTCTAGTCGAAGGGTAAAGCGTTCAAAACTCTCTATTGCTATATATTACACTTAAATGGAAAATCAGCACAATGGAACATTGTGACACAGTTAATGGGAAATGAAACTCATGATCAGAAATGAGAAATGTGTGTTGCTTAGGGGGCTGCACACTTGAATGCAAATCAGCCTCATGCTGCAGTGAGTGTGGCTGAGTGGTGCAGTGTCATCTGGAGAGCCATGTTGATTACTGATTAAGCAAGAAGAGCTGCAGATGTGCATTGACTATAAATAAAATACCAAAGTGGGATGCAGACCATTGCGGAAAGTAAGTTTATCTGAGAAAAGGGGAAATGTTCCATACAAATTCCAAGACTGCTTGGGATTTCTTGACAATTTTGGAATTGCTAAAAATGGACTATTCACATTAAAGGACCTATGCTTGTTGTGCCTGAAGGGTTTAATTAGAGGTGGTGTTGTCCTCTGGTCTCGTTGTGCGTATCTCTACTGATATGGTGTTTACGGCTGTTTGGGCACATGCTCACATTTCTTTTTTATGTCTGGGTCCACTCTGCCTCTGGGTTCTTCAAGGAATGTGTCTGAATGCCCTCATGTACAGCCAAGACTGTAGTCAGCTACCTTTGAAATTTTTTGGGGGGGATAATTTGGTCCCTCTAGTCTCTTCACTATTTCTGTGTTTCTGGATGCAAACTACAAGATGACACCATTTACTTTTAGTCTTGTTTTGATTATCAGTTGTTTGGGGCTCTGGCCAGGATCTCCAGGTTTGCAGAAATCCCAAGGAAATGATATGCAAGTAAGCAACAGATTTGCTTACAGTGAGATTTTCATAAGCAATGATCAAGTTTACAGAAATTGCAGGCTAAGCTCCCATCTGCTGGATCTCAAACGCACACACGTACAGCAAAACTTAGCCAGACCTCCCACATAGCTAAAACCAAGCATTTTATACCCTAAATGCTGGCTACCAGTCAAGAAATGATTAATCAAGCTATCCCAAACATTGAGATGAGCCAGGCCATCTTGCATGTGGCATCCAGTGGTGAAATGAAACAAATCAGGCTTTGCAGGTAAGGGCTGCTAACATGCATGAGAGAGAGAGAAATATTCCCTTGGGAGTAGCCTATGGCTGATGGCTGGCCCCTCACAGAACTCAAGGCAACTAAAAAGTCATTTGTACCAGCCGGAAACAAAGATGGAGTTACCGAGGCTCTATACCTGTGTGCAGAGGGAGTGGTTTGTTTTTTTAAAAAAATGTACATGTAAGAATGCACACATTAGTCCACCCGAAATTAATATAATGTTACCAATTAGTTATTGTGATTTGATGTTTCATTGTGGTGAGAACAGCAACATTTACTATTATCAGGGGTCATTTTGTAGAAAAAGAGGTGCAGGAGCTCATTAGCATAACTCATTTGCATAACTCATTTGCATATGCCACACCCCCTAACATACCAAAAGTGTGTCAGAAGGCAATACCCACCCCTCAGGCTCCACTCCACAGGTGAGTGAAACTGACCTGCTCTTCTTCCATTCCCTTCCCCATCCAATACTTTGTGCAATAAAAATAAGCGTAAAGAACACACCCTCATTCTCTTCCTGCTCCCTTGAAACCACCAGGTTTCAAGTAGACTTGAGATACCCAGGACGTGTGCACCACCCATACCTTTCCCTTTCCCTTCCCCTCCCCACAACAAGACACCCTGTGAGGTAGGTGGGGCTGAGAGAGGTCTTTTGAGAACTGCTCATGAGAGAACAGCTCTGAGAGAACTTGTGACTGGCCCAAGGTCACACCAGCAGCTGCATGTGGAGGAGTGGGGAATCAAACCCGGTTCTCCCAGATTAGAGTCAAACTCCTGACCACTACACCAAACTGATGGGGTGGAAGCTGCTGAAGGGTTGGTGAAATTTTTCCAGTACTTATGTGCCATGTGCCCAGATAAAAAATGGTATACTTAGAAAATTTATATGCTACCTTGAGCAAGTCTCTGGAAAAGCAGCACACAGTCATAAAAGGAACAATGATAAAATTATCAATATTAAAACAAAACATTAAAAGCAATAAAGACCCTAGCAGGGCTTTCCCCAGGGTGCTGCACCTCTGCACTGCTCGGGGAAGCCGAGGAGGGAGTGGGGCTTGGTCATGTGCCCATCCCCTGGGCTCCTCACTCCCGAAGCTGCGCTCCTGTGCCCTCCCACTCCAATGGACCCCTGACTATTATATACTTGGGGCCATCTGCAGATCTCCCCCCCGCCCAATAATAGATGGATGGAGACCTGCAAGAAACCAATATGAATAGAAGATCCTTGGTGGAATCCAAGCAAGGACTCATGGTCAACCTATGACAAGAGAACACAAGGACTATTTAAGATATAACTGTAACAGAACATGTCTTGTATGTACCAACTCAGTGCACATGTATTCTGCAACATGTGAGTGTACTCATGGAAGTTTTTATGTCCAGTTATGCCTCTGTGTATAGACAGTTAACCAGAGGCCATGTTGGCTCAGAAAAGATGCTGAATTGCAGACTGGAATGTTGGCAGCTTGGCAGTTTGAGACCCTAGTGCCGCATGACAGAGTGAGCTCCCATCTCTGGTCCCAGCTCCTGCCAACCTAGCAGTTTAAAAGCAAGAAATTGCAAGTAGATATATAGGTACCGCTTTGGTGGGAAGGTGACAGCATTCCGTGCACCTCGGCATTTAGTCATGCTGGCCATGTGACCCTGGAGAAGCCTTCAGACAGTGCTGGCTCTTCAGCTTGGAAACGGAGATGAGCACTGCCCCCTAAAGTCAGATTCGACTGGCTTTCAAGCAAGGGAAGCCTTTACCTTTGTAGTAGCCAAGGACTATAGTGAAATGAAAAAGCATCAAAATATGGGTTAGCATAATAGTTATGTTTTGCTTTAACCTACTGTGATCAGTAGTACATATAATAAAACTGACAATAGTAGTACATATAATAAAACTGACAATAGAACAGAGAAAATAATATATACCATTGTAACAGAGAAAATAAAAACAGAATAAAAGCAGGAACAATCATGAATATACCTAAGGCACCACGTCCCCAAACACTCATAAACAAACACACTGAGCAAAACATTCCATCCATGAACTGTGAAAATAAAGATGTATTCACCTGTTGGCTAAACTCTATAAATTTGATGCAAGGCTAAAAAACAATGAGAAGCCAAAAGGAAAAAGGTCTCTTTTATCCATCCACCTTATCTCTGAAAGTGGGGGCGCATAGTGGTTGATTGGTAATATATATCTGACTGGGAAATGTTATTGGGATCAGCAGTCTGTAACTTGATCATCTGTTTCTTTCAAGGTATTGAACCTGAATGAAAGTAATACTTACCAGACCGTTGACAATATATATTTAAGCTGTATGTCATTGCTGGTCACATGATGTGCCTTTCCTTTCCCCCGATTTTATCAGAAACAGTAAGAAATATGAAATTTAAGGGGTGAAAGAAGGTAAAATCTGTTGATTCTCCCCTTTTCAGACTCATCTCTCTCCCTGTCCCTTTGAAGTCCTGCTTAGGAGCATTACTTTTGTTTTACAAATGCATTATTGACTGTGGTACAGTTTCAGAGCTCTTGTTATGCTGAAGCAAGCCCTCTAGAAAACTTTTGTGTAAATCGCTTAAGATAAGATTAGCAGAACCTGAGCTTCTTGATAAAAACCTAATTATTGGAAGACTCCAACCCATTTAACAAGATTGAAATACACACAGCAGAGTTCTGAAAACCTCCAGTCTAGTCTTGCACATTGCCATGGGGCTCTTTGGTTGGAATGGTGCAATCAAATAATGCTATTTGCTAGCAAGCAAAGCATGACATTTCTTTTTTCTTTTTCTTTTAAAAACTGGATTTCTGGGTATGAAATTCTGGACATGACAAAGCTCTCAAAATCAGGGGGACAACATTTTTCTCTTCTGGATATTAAAAAAAACTGACCAATATATTTACTACAGAGTTATCTAAAATATCAATGGTACTTTTAAATTACTAGTATTTAAAAGTTATGAGTGAAGTAAAACAAAGGGTTAATAAGAAGGCTAAAATATCTAAAATAGCACTAAAGATGGTATTCACTTAAGTTCTTGAGAGAAAAGGGAATGAGAAGGATGATTATCATCATAGAAGAGCATTTTGATTAAGTGATACTTGAATAATTTAAATTAATTATTCACAACATTTAAATTTTGACGTGCAGAGGAAGTAACTGATTAAACTGTCAGCTATAGAGTTATAACTTGATTGGCATGGATCAAGACCCTATGTTGAACAATACAGTGGTAAAAACAATAAAATAAAAGAATATGTTAAGATTGAATTTGCTACTGTGTAAACAATGACTTGGCTTAATTGTCAGTCCTTAATAAAAACATTCCATGCTATTAAATTTAGATTCATTTAGTCCTACCCTAAGATAGCTGTATTCACCTACATATTTTCTGAAAATATTAATCATTTCAGCAAATAACATTTCAGAGCCAAACACGGACTTAATGAACAGTACAATTATTACTGAGATTACTTATACTCGAATATATTTGCAATTGCTCTTGTACCATTCTGAAATTAGTGGCAGGGGATCAAAGTTACAGGTAGAAGAAAGCAGATTTTCCAAAACACCAACCAGACCTTTGAATAATCAAACTCCATGGCAGGAAGGAATCTACAACACTGAAAAACAGACTGTGTTCCATATAGTGCACAAAAACAAGAAGGTGTGCCATCACACCACATCCATAAGTCTAATGCAAAGGTCTGAATGGGAAAACACCTCTTTTGTAACTTTCCCCCCTTGTCAGGTGTGTTGGGTGGACAGCAACTGAAGGAGGGCAAGCAGGACTGCAGCGACCAAGGACAATAAAGGCAAGGCCCAAGCTATGCACTCCTATCAGTGATTGACAGCCCACATTCTCTGCAGAAGAGGGGTTGTTGAAACTGAAGCTTCCCTCCGTGATAGCAAACAGCAAAAACATAAAGACACATATTAGGAGATGTGACAGAGATCAACAGTAGCAAAAGATTGCACCATTGTTCTCTGTAAAAAATACCTGCTGATTCAGTATGCTGGAGTTCTTGGGAATATTTTACGATATTTAAAAGCAATGCATCTGTGAGGAGACCTGATATGTCCTTCACTAGGGTTTTGCATTCAAATGTACTCTAATCAAAATTAAACCCGAAATGACCTGTTTCAGGTCAGCTGGAGATATCTGAAATGACTCAAAATGCACCTGAAATTCCAGGAATAATGATAATTTATCTCTCATTTTGGGAGTGTTTGGGGATTTGGGTAGGTGGAGAAGAGGAAGGGAGAAGAAGTATAACCCTGTAGTCAGCTGTTCTACAGTGCGTGGCCATTAAACTTTATGTATTTATTTATTTAGATTTATATCCCGCCTAGCCAGCACAAAACTTTAAAGGGATGTTATTTTCTATGACAAGTCCTGGCATCCCAACTCAAGGGGCTAGGTCTACCACCATCAAAAACAACTGTCATTTAAAATTTAAAGGTACAAGGAATTGTCAAATAGCTGTGGCATGGAAGGTAAACCTGGTCTTAGAGGTTAAATCAACCACCCATACATTGGCAGAGGAAAGAATGGCAGAATGAAGTGCAAGGGAACTGGGCTGGGGCAAAAAGACCCGGGCTAAGTTGCTGTGGGGCTGTCCGTTCGCACTGCGAGGACTGATGCGGGACCATACTAGGGAGGAGGTGGAATAAAGCATTCACACTGCGGAGCAGCCCCTGGCGGCATCGCTGTGGTGGTGCACAGCTGTGGCCCACTCCGCCAACCTGCACATAGGCGCATGAGTGCATAGGCACATAGGTGCAGCAGCAATTGGGACAGGATCCCGTGGCTGGGAGCTTTAACTCCATGAGCTGGAAGCATCCCCAAGTGCACAGTCCGCATGGGTGGTTATGTGCATCGCTGCCGGATCAGCAGGTTCACATTACCGGCACCTCTTGATTGCAGCTTATTTGTGTCCACACTTCCAGGAAGCGGGATCAACGTGCACCCAAATGGCTTGCCACAGCTTTCACCTGGTACTTTTTAAAAGCGGGATCAAAACGCTTCAGGACAGGGTGAGTACGGCACGGGAACGCCAGACGGCTGTGGCTGTGTGAACCAGCCCACTTAATCAGCTTGAGAAACGTGCCTATATCGGGCCAAACTGCCAGTCTGAACTCAGCCAATATAATGAACCATTATCTACAATGGGTAGTAGATAAATCATTATGGGTGGTAGAACAAGAGACCATTATTTCCTGTGGGTGGTAGCTTAGCCTCTGAAGCCATGTCTACCTTTAGTTTCCCACAGTTGTTCAGTAGCACATTGTCCCTTTAAACATTTAAAAGCCCATTAATTTCAGTGGGAGGTAGACCTGGACTCCGTACTCTGATGTCCACTCCTTATTGACAATAATACCCCTTTATAACATTTACAGGGACATTACTTTGGATGTCCACACCAGCAGCTAGCCCAGCCTCAGACTCCTCCTCCTCCCTCCTCCATGCTTGTGGGCTCCATCTCCCTGCTCCCCCTTCCCCTCCTTGTTCATTTTGTTTCTTACTCCTCCTTCACAGCTCCTATTGCTGGGGGGCTGGATGCAGATGAACTTTAAAGGGCCATTGTTATCAGCAGGCAGTAGATTTGGCCTCCAGAGCTGAGAGGCCAGGTCTCCCACCACCGATTAGATTCAATGGCTGGTAGGCCTGGCCTCTGAAGATGGGGGACCAAATTGGAATCCTGATCCTGATTTTATCCCAAAAATTTGAGATAATGAAAAAACATGCTCATCCTGAAATTAATATGAATATTCATATGATTTTTTTTGAAGTGCACATTCCTATTGTTCACATATTCACATGTAAAGCAGGGATCCTATTTTTCACCAAAAGTGGAGTTTCCCTCGGACTGTCACCTGAAGATTACTTTTCCTCCAGACCAAGTGCCAGCACTGGAAGTTAGCTGGGTTAGAAGAAAAAGCTGAAAAGTACAGTGGTACAAGCCTCTGAAGGGTACTGTCATTTGCTCCCCTGCCTGCACATTCTATCTTTGCATGAATACAGGTGTGAGACTTCTGCTCAAAGTAGTCAAGGATCAGATCTTGGTTGATACAACACAGTTCTTTATTTCCAATCTCTACATTGGTGCAGCTTCTCGGATTATTGTCAGAGATAATACATATGACATATGCAGGTCTATTATACCTTTCCAAGCAGTTTGAATTACCCGTAGGTAGCCAATCACTACAAGGGAAAAACGGCGGGCAAAAGAGGCTCTGGCCGTTTGCTTTCCACAGGAAAGAAAGTGAGCTGTAAATTCCCTTCCCAAACCAGACCCTTCAGATGTTACCACTTCACATAACAATCAATGGGCTCAAGGCTTTCGCATGTTGATAAGAGATGAGACGCATCCTCCCTTGAAATCCCAGCCGGGATGAATGGAATGCGGAGGCAGGAGTGTGAGAGGCCCATTGTTCCCATACATTGCAGGTGTCATCCTCCCGCTCTGACAGTTACATAAACCAGGCCTGGTCAGGCACTAAAACCTGGGGTTACATACTCTATACATACTGGCCAAAGTGAGGGTTCACCTAAGGGCGGGGCAGATACATGGCAGGGGTTATGTCAGCAGCTACAATACATACATGGCAATAGGGTATAATATGGCACAACACAGAAGACGTAGCTGTAAGAAATAGAAACCCTTTGTCTGAATCAGCAGATTCTGACACACTGGCACCCCGAAAATAAATCTACCCGGGCTTGTCCGGGAACCTTTTATGAAAAGCTTTAACTAACCTAGGAGCATGCACATGTTCAGAACGAACCCACTCGTTTTGCTCTGGGCCAAAGTCAAGCCATCTGACTAAATAATATAAGTGGCCCCTACGCATCTTAGAATCAAGAATATCCGATATTTCAAAATGGGGTGCCTCCCCCTTCATCAGTGGAGGAGGTGTCGGAGGAACTGGATGCCATGCATTCGGCCCAGGATTCTTCTTCAGCAAGCTGAAATGAAAAACAGGATGCACAGAACTCAGTGACTTGGGCAACTCTAGTTCAAAAGACACATCAGAAATTTTGCACAACACCTTGTAAGGGCCCACATATTTCCACCCCAATTTCCTGCTGGGTTGCAAGCCGTGTATGTTTTTTGTGGAAAGGTAGACAGAGTCCCCGGGCTGAAGGTCCCAACCCTCAGCTCGACCACGATCCGCATATTTTTTGTAATCCTCTTTGGCTTGGTCTAATGTCTTTGCTATTAGAGGCCACGATTCTTGTAGGGTCGCCCACCATCGTTTAAAGTCTGTGGGGGGGGGCATCTGAGGCATTTTCAATTGTGGGCAGAGGCTTTCCCTCAAAGCCTCCCACTGCCATGAAGGGAGAAACGCCAGTAGAAGAATGCACTGCATTGTTGTAGCTATATTCTGCGAATGGCAGCAACTCCACCCAATTGTCTTGGTGGTAATTGGTATAACACCTTAAAAATTGCTCCAGAATCTGATTAGTTCGTTCGGACTGTCCATCGGTTTCTGGGTGGTAACCAGAGCTTAGAGCAGGCTCTATGTCCATAAACTTCAGAAGCTCCCGCCAGAAGTTGGCAACGAACTGACTGCCTCTGTCGGATACCACACGTTTGGGGAAAGCATGTAGTTTGATCACGTGGTTGAAGAAAGCCTTGGCCATTCCCTTTGCGGTAGGCAGTTGTTTGAAAGGAGTGAAAAGGGCTTGCTTAGAAAACATGTCTACCACCACCCAGATTACCGTTTTTCCCTTTGAGGGTGGTAGGTTAGTAATAAAGTCCATAGCTATCGCCTCCCAAGGGTGAGAGGGAGTGGGTAGGGGGTGCAGGAGTCCCGGGACTTTCCCCCCCTCCTTTTACACATCAAGCAGGTCTGACAGGCAGAAACGAAGTCTGAGACATCCCTGCGCATGCGTGGCCACCAGAACTGCCGCTGAATTAAGTTGAGCATTTTTAGAAACCCAAAATGCCCAGCCAGCTTAGAGGAGTGACAAGCCAGTAATATGTCCTTCCTTCTACTTCGGGGTACCACCATTTTTTCTCCATGATACCAGCATTTATTCTCGCCAAGGGAGCAGTCTGCCACCGCTTCTAATTCCTCGACTTCTTCGGGTGAATACTTCCCCCCCAGTCGCACGACTCTGATTCCACTGTCGTTCGCTTACTTTGACTCCTGGTGGTCACTGCACCTCCCAGCTGCTGGGGGGAAAACATGGAGTCGAACACCTCCTCCTTCAAGCTCTCGTGCTGGGGCAATCGGGAGAGCGCGTCTGCTAGCAAGTTGGCTTTCCCAGGGAGATGTTTCAACACAAAGTTAAATTTTGAGAAAAAATCGGCCCAGCGGAGCTGCTTCGCATTCAGGGATCTCTGAGTGCGCAACGCTTCTAGGTTTTTATGGTCTGTCCATATTTCAAATGGAGTCTGCGCCCCCTCCAACCAGTGCCGCCACGTAGTGAGGGCTAGCCGGATAGCCGCGGCTTCTTTATCCCAAACTGACCAGTTCCGTTCCGTTTCATTAATTTTTTTTGAAATGTAAGCGAGGGGGTGTAGTTTCCCGTCTGACCCCTGCTGTAAAATGGCCCCCCCATGGCCACATCGGATGCATCTACATGGATCACAAACTCCTTAGTTTCATCGGGGTGGGCCAAAATGGGCTCTGAGGTAAAGAGAGTTTTAAGAGTCTCGAACACCCTCTGGCACTCCCCATTCCAGGCAATTTTCTCCCCGGGCTTCCCCGCCTCCGGTCCCCTCCCCTTGGTTTTTAGCAATTCAGTCAATGGGAGGGTGACCGTGGCAAAGTCTTTTATGAAGGTGCGATAAAAGTTGCAAAATCCTAATAGGCTTTGGAGTTGCTTCCGCGTTCGGGGGGCTTCCCACTGGACCACTGCCTCTACCTTGGCAGGGTCCATCTCCAGTCCCTTCTGTGAAATGCGATACCCCAGGAAGTCTACAGACTCTCGATGGAACTCACATTTGGACAGTTTTGCATACAACTGGTTTTTCAACAGGGTGGAAAGGACTTCCCGGACCAATTTCACGTGTTCTTTCTTATCAGCGGAATAGATCAAGATATCATCTAAGTAACATAACACCCCCTTGAATAAATGCTTGTGCAACACTTCATTTATCAAGCTCATAAAGACCCCCGGCGCGCCACTCAAACCAAACGGCATCACCAGGTATTCGAACTGCCCCAACGGTGTATTAAAGGCAGTCTTGAATTCATCCCCCTCCCTTATGCGCACCCGAAAATAAGGGTCTCGGAGATCCAACTTAGTGAACACTTTTCCCTTGGCCGCCTCCGTTAGCAAGTCCTTTATAAGAGGGAGGGGGTAAGCATTGGAGGCAGACACCGCATTTAATCCTCTGTAGTCCGTGCACAACCGCAATCCCCCGTCTTTCTTTTTCCGAAACAGAACGGGGGCCGCGAAGGGGGATTTAGCAGGGCGGATGAATCCACGCTCCAAGTTCTTGTCTAGGAACTTCCTCAGCTCCTCCCGCTCCGGGGGGCTCATGGAGTAAAGCTTTCCCTTTGGAAGTTTCTCTCCCGGGATCAGTTCTATGGCACAATCCGACAGTCTGTGGGGGGGTAGCTCGTCTGCCTCGGTCTCACTGAACACTCCCATTAAGTCTCTATACTCCTGGGAGACAGCTGAGGGTGCCAGGGTGAGGGCCACCGCCCGGAGGGGCACCGGAGGTCCTGGTCCCCACCCCGTGTCCCATTTGTGATTCTGGCACTTCTCGTCCACCCAGGAGATCTTCCCCTCACTCCATTTGATGTAAGGATCATGGGAGCTCAGCCAGGGGCTCCCCAGCACCATGGGGAATTGGGTGTTTGGGGTGATGACAAAAGGTCGCTTCTCCCAATGCTCCCCCGTTCCCACAATCAGTCCCTCGGTCTCCGCCACGCACGCTTCCTTCATTTCCGAACCATCCATTTGCGTGAACTTGAGCGGCTCCCCTAACGGGGTGACCTTGGGTCCTAGCCCTTCTACCACTAAAGGGCTAATTAAGTCCCGAGCACACCCAGAGTCAATTAGGGCACGAACCCGGACATGGGTCCCAGTCCCAGGGGTCATTACAGTCAGTACCATATATAACAAGGGGCCAGGGATGCTCACTGGAGATGGCGCATCTTGGTTGGGGACCTGCAGTTCTGCGCCGCTCACTGCAGGCCATTGGAGTTTCCCGACATCTGCGCTTCTGTCAGCTCCAGCTCTCCCTGCTCGCTCGCTGCCCCTTCCAGCTGCAGAGCCCGGGGTTTGAACGAGGTCTTTCCTCTGCTGGGGGTGCTCCCGGCCACCGGGGTGGAGGTCTTCGGGCCTTTTCCTCCTCCTCTCGGGCACGCTGAGGCAAAGTGGCCACTCTCCCCGCATCTCATGCAGAGCCCCTGTTTAAAACGGGCATCCCGAATTTCTTGCACGTTGGGCTTGGGTTTTGCCTTCGGCGCCGATTTGCTTGAGGCTGTTGATGAAGCTCCCATCTTAATGAGGGTGAAACGTTCTTCCACGTCTGCGGCCGCCCTCATCCAGGTGGCCAGCGATCCGGGTCTTCCCCCCCGTAGGACTGCCTCATACACCTCTGGATTTAAGCCCTCTCGATACTTCTCTATGAACAGGTCTTGGGTCCATCCGCGGATCTTGGCTGAGATGCACCGGAACTTGTCGGTGTAGTCCCTCACCGAGGACCGCCCTTGGGTCAATCTCCGCAGATGGTTCCGGGCTTTTTCTTCTCCCAAGGGATCCTCATACTGGTGTTGGAGGGCCCACATGAAGTTGTTTAGCGAACGTAGCTCAGGGCCGGGGGCGTCGTGCAGGCTCACATACCAATTGCTGGCGGTGTCCTTCAGCTTGGACCCTATGTAGCCAATCCGCTCCCTCTCGGTGGGGTAGAGATGTACCCAAGTGTCTAGGAACCGCTCGATCTCCAGCAGGAAAAACCGCAACTTCTCGGGGTCCCCATCGAAAGTAGCCGTCAACGGATCGGCGGGGGCCGGGCGAACCCTGCCGGCACTGGGGCTGGCGCAGGTATGGGTGCAGGCACCTGTTGAGGAATGACCGGGAGAGCCTGCTGTGGCACTTGCAGCTGCACTGGTGGTGGCACCTGGGCAGGAATTCCTCCGGGAGGCACCAGCGGTTGCTGAACTCTGACCGCAGGAGGTCTTCCCACGGCTGGGGCTGGCTGAGCCGCTTGCATAGCCCTGATGGCATCCCGGAACTGGTACTGGAGATCGAGGGCCAGCTCTCGCAACTCGGTGGTAAGCTGGAACCGCAAATCTCCCATCATCCGGTCGAGGGCTTGAGTCTGATCTTCTCAGTAAGGATCGGGCCCATACGGTCCGGTTCTCTCTCCTTCCAGGGACTGGAGACGCAAATCTCCTGCATAGGTCGTCTCGCGTTCTTCTCCCAGGAAACTCGGCTTCCCGCGGTCGAGGTGATCCCCCTGGAACGAAACCCGTGCCCCTTTCCGATCATGCACCCAGGAATCTACGGTCCCGCGACCGAAATTGCTCCATGAGTACTTCGGGGTCACGCTCTGAAGAGGAGGTAGGTGCGGGATGTAGGGAGCCCCTTGAATCGTAGTCACTGGTACTTCGGGTTCCCCTCCGCCGCCTCCACCACCGGCCCCCTGGTCCCCCAGGGTGGTCGGTGTGTCTTCGGGAGTAGTAGGGATGGGAAGAGTACCATCGTCCGACATGGTCAGGAACGGCCAAGTCCCAGTCACAGATCTCTGACAATCTGTGAGACTTCTGCTCAAAGTAGTCAAGGATCAGATCTTGGTTGATACAACACAGTTCTTTATTTCCAATCTCTACATTGGTGCAGCTTCTCGGATTATTGTCAGAGATAATACATATGACATATGCAGGTCTATTATACCTTTCCAAGCAGTTTGAATTACCCATAGGTAGCCAATCACTACAAGGGAAAAACGGCGGGCAAAAGAGGCTCTGGCCGTTTGCTTCCCACAGGAAAGAAAGTGAGGTGTCAAGCTGTAAATTCCCTTCCCAAACCAGACCCTTCAGATGTTACCACTTCACATAACAATCAATGGCCTCAAGGCTTTCGCATGTTGATAAGAGATGAGACGCATCCTCCCTTGAAATCCCAGCCGGGACGAATGGAATGCGGAGGCAGGAGTGTGAGAGGCCCATTGTTCCCATACATTGCAGGTGTCATCCTCCCGCTCTGACAGTTACATAAACCAGGCCTGGTCAGGCACTAAAACCTGGGGTTACATACTCTATACATACTGGCCAAAGTGAGGGTTCACCTAAGGGCGGGGCAGATACATGGCAGGGGTTATGTCAGCAGCTACAATACATACATGGCAATAGGGTATAATATGGCATAACACAGAAGACATAGCTGTAAGAAATAGAAACCCTTTGTCTGAATCAGCAGATTCTGACAACAGGTTCCTTGCTCCCTGTCAGAGAATCCCAGGAAAGGAAGGGGAAAAGTCACTGTTATGTTAGTTCCTGCCTGTCTGCGCTTACTCTGCAAGTGAGATTTTTAATTGCCTGTGGAATGGAGCTATTTTTTCTCTCTGTCCATTATTTTAAAGAAAGGGTCCCTTGGGTGAGGAATGCAGTTCCTGAGAATTTCACACCAGATGAGTGGAGGTTGGAAATATATTTCCTATTGAACACCTATTACATCTGGAAATGTTTCTCATTGAAATTACATTATACAAAACAGGGCAAGCAAAGTTTTGCGCGGGAGAGCTCTCATTTTCCCCTCTGCCACGATTTCCTCTTTCCCTTTCTTGAAAGCCCACATATCCTCTTGCTTTTTCCTGCTTCTTTCTCTCCTATCTACCAGCCATCTTACCTTTATCTGTCCCCTGACTTCAGCTTTCCCTCTTTCCCTCTCCCTGGCAGCCTATCTTTGGGAAAACTCTGGCCAAGTTACACAATGCCCAGTGAGCCTGACCCAGTTGTGTGGGAGGGAACTGGCAAGTACTTGTGGGGGGTACCTCACTTTCCTTTGTATCCTCTCCCTACTTCCTTCCTCCTGTCAGTCTCCACATCCTCACCTTTCCTTCCTTGCTTCTCCCTTTCTCAACCTCCAACCAACCTTTTTTTATCCACCCACATCTTCAGCAATATTATTTATTTACTTCATTTACACCTCACTTTTCTCCACAATGGGGCCCCAAAGCAGTTTACATCATTCTGCTCTCCTCTATTTTATCCTCACAAGAATTTGTTAAGGTAGGTTAGGCTGAAAGTGTTTAACTGGCCCAAGGTCACCTAGTGGGTTTCCATAGCAGAACAGTGAACTGAACTTGGGTCTCCCAGGTCCTATTCTGAAATTCTAACCACTACACCACACTAGCGTTTATGGGGTGGTTGCTGTTGAATAGTAGCAAGTCACACAAGTTGTGTTGCAGCAAGTAGCCTGGTAGTTGCTGTTGGGCATGGCAACAATGTCTCCTCCCTCTAAGGCTAAAACAGCACTGGAAAGGGCTCTGTCCCCTCCCATTGCCTTTTACTGAGAGAAACCAAGGCTTAAGGCTGGTGTTAATGTACTGGTTGCCTAGCAACAGCCCCTGGGAATGTCGGTTTCCTAAACCTACAGTTGCTACTTTTATTATTGGAGGGTTAACCCCAGATGCATTTTTAAAAAGGATTTCATATTTTTTCTGCAAACCTGGAAGATTTTTCAAGTTTGTGGAAAGATGTATCTCACCTTTTCATGGCTCTAGCCTCTGTGTTTAAGTATCCACAGATTTGGACACTTTGAGAATAAGATATATTGATATAATATGAATATGATACTGTAAGATAGAAATTTGTGTAAGTGGCTGAATATTCACAAGCCAAGTAAATTATGGAGTAGTTCAAAACAGGTTTATTCAGAAGTAAATCCCATTTTATTCTAAGGGATTTACTCCCAGAAAGTGTTTTTAGGACTGCAGCCTTAGTTCTTGCATTCAATTAAGATGATATAGAGTACAATCTAAAATAGAATTACACCCTTTGGTCTAATGAACTCTGTTTAGGACTGCACTGTTAGTGCTCTTAGAAGTCATAATCCTTATAGCTACATTATGGATCAGGCTTAGTTGACCAGTTTAGCTAATCTGCTTCTTCCCTTTAAATGCAGGATAAAGAACTATCACACAATAAACCCACTTTTGCTAGGATTTTTGCCTAAAATTACTGTATCTCTCCAAGCCTGAACTTCTTCATTTAAATTGCCTGTTCTACATTGTGCTGAGCCATTCCATCAAAAGACAAATCTACACCTCCCCTCTGAAGTAGTTTGACTGCTGTCTTTTCCTACACTCATTTCACACTGGTTTCAAATTTCACTCCCTGAGTCTGAAGAGCAGTAAGCAACAGGATCTGTTTAAAGCAGTGTAATGCTAGCTTGACAACAAGAGTGCAATTAACAAATGTAGATGGTGATTTTTAAACTAGAACCAGGGGTCCGTTGGGGCTGGAGCGAGGCGGAGCAAAGCTCCGCCAGCTCAGGAGTAGCCACTAGGGCAGCCACGGGCCGAATCAGATTCTCTAATGTGATTCAGCCTGCTGCCAAATTGCTGCCGAAATTTGGTGGAAACTTTAAAAGCAACTGGAGGAGAGGGGGTTTGAGGGAGAGGCTCCAAACTTGCAGGGTAGCTGCTGGGGCCTCTTCTCAAAATACCCACCAAGTTTCAAGAAGATTGGACCAGGGGGTCCAATTCTACAGGCCCCCAAACAGGTTGCCCCCATTCCCTTCATTGTTCTCTATGGGAGGGAAAAAGTTAACATTTTTTCCCACCATAGAGAACAATGGAGGGGATGAGACAACCTGTTTGGGGGCCCATAGAATTGGACCCCCTGGTCCAATCTTCTTGAAACTTGGTGGGTATTTCAAGGAGAGGCCCCAGCAGCTACCCTGCAAGTTTGGAGCTTCTCCCTCAAACCCCCTTTCCTCCAGCCCCTCATATACCCTATGAGTTTTTGCCATTGATTTCAATGGCCCATAGGGTATAATGGGGCTGAAACTGACATTCCCTTTCTGACACACTTCTGGTGATGTCAGGGGACATGGCATATGCTAATGAGGTATGCTAATGAGTTATGCTAATGAGCTCCTGCACCTCTTTTTCTACGAAAGGCCCCCTGACTAGAACAAGTATGGTTTGAATCTAGAAACAGGTGTATATGGGTTTTTTTTAAACTAGAATAATTCCAGCAGGAAAGTCAGATGTAGATTTCACCAAAGTTATATCTTTACTGCTGCAAAATAGATTGTTTCAGTTCTGCCTGCCCATCTTGATGTGTTCTAATGTTCAAAAAACAGGTTCAAACTATCAACAAAATCTCTCTATTTATAGTCTTTCTTAGTTTCAGTGTGGATATTACTATTCCAATTATATTCTCATTTTAGAAGTAATTCTTTTAAAAATATACCTCTTAAACTGTTTGGCAGAGTAAATTCTACTAAGGTGTGTGTGTGTCCCTGTGAGGCTTCTGCTCAAAGTAGTCAAGGATCAGATCTTTGTTGATGAAACACAGTTCTTTATTTCCAATTTCTACATTGGTACAGGTCCTCAGATTATTGTCAGAGATAATGCATACAATAGAAGCAGGTCTAATATACCCTTCAGTACAATTTGAATTGCCCATAGGTAACCAATCACCAAAGGGGAAAAATGGTGGGCAAAAGGGGTCTCTGGCCGTTTGCTTCCCACAGGAAAGAAAGCTAGGTGTTAAGCTGTAAATTTCCCTTCCCAAACCAGACCCCTTAGATGTAACCATATTCACATAACAAATGCTTCCCTCAAGGCTTTCGCACGTTGATAAGAAATGGTCCCTGTCCTCCCCTTGTCTTCCCAGCCGGGATGAATGGAATGCAGAGGCAGGAGTGTGAGAGGCCCATTGTTCCCATGCTTTGAAGTTGTCACTCTCCCGGGCAAACAGTTACACAGACCAGGCCTGGTCAGAGCCATAAACCTGGGGTCACATAGCATACATTCACACTGGCAAAAGGTATGGTTACATAGTGGGCATAGGGGCAACTGATAGCAATAGGCATGAATACAAAATGGGTGCAGGCACAGGTTACAATACATAGCACATAGCAACAGGTTATAACATAGCAGAAAGTCCCAGAAATCCTTGTCTGAATCTGCAGATTCTGACAGTCCCCCATCAGATTATTGTACAGTTTTAATTATATTGCTGTCATTTTTAGAGATTCAAATCTAGTTTAAAACACTATTATTTTATAAATGCATGACTGCATCAATCATCTGCTGTTCCTTACAAACTGGAATGTATTTGTTAAAGGTAGAATAATTTATCTCTATTTTCTACTTCATCAAAATGTTTCCACATTTTTTCTTAGTGACTGCAGATCTGTAACATTTCATCAAAATACTAATTAGAGAGGTGTCCTATCTGAGCATTAAAATTCAAAAGCATCAACCTGAAATTTATATAATTATAAGGCAAATGAATACAAATCGCAGCTGAATAGTTCCAAGAATGGCAAGTTGATTTCACTGCCTAACGCTTATTTAATAGCAAACATTTTGGAGAGATGGACAGGCACATTTGAGTTTGATTTATAATTTTTTATTTTATAATTTTTTAAAAACAGATCAGTTAAGAGGACTGTGCTGGATGTCCATGGGTTGTTTTTCAGTTCCCATGATGCATAGCAACCATGGATGAACTGCCCAAGTCTTACCATGGTCATGGCTTCCCAGTTCTCTATGCCTTCCCGGTATGAACTATACCCTCTCTACTACCACCTCTTGATATTGGTAAGAAGCACAAAGGGCGGGGTGTGGTATGGAGATAATCCAGTCCCAGCAGAGTTTGCTGTAGCCTATGAGCTGCAGTCTATGCACTGCATAAAGCCCCCAAGGCACTTTATCAAGCCAGCAGGCACTTTCAGTGTTATTAGAATCTCAGTAAGTGCACTAGGCAGATGGTAGCCCCCAGGGCAGCATGGCAGGCTGGCCTGCTGCAGTTTAATTGAATAGCAATGATGTAGAACATATGCTGTCCACTGTAGAATCATAAGTCTTCTGAGACTGGTACCACACAACCCTGTTGGCCTATGATCTTAGTAAGTATTGAACTATTGCTATTGTGCAATTCTCCAAGGCTCTTGCAAGGATGTTGCAAAGAATCACTTCACTGGACAAAGTTGAGTGCATTTTTAAATATGTTTCTGCATCCCAGTATAATACTGCTAGTAGCAGAAATTTCAAATACTTAAATTTGTTGCACTGCCATAGGTACATTTACAACAATTAAACTCTTATTATGCCCTCAGTTTGTTTAATAATGCTTATTAGTTAGTGACGTTCTCCTCAGCCTTCTTTCTGCTGGGCTGCATAATCACCGTAGTATGGCAATGTTAATTATTAAGACATTACCAATGTTCTTTTATTTTGTTTATAAAATAAATATCTGCAGTTTCTACGAGTAACTATGTATCTCAGTCTTCAATTTGTCCTACTTCACAAATATTGGTGACACATGGGGAATCCTCTCAGGGGTCTTGGGGCCTTCCGCCATGATGCCACCCCCATGGGCTGTTGAGAGGCTCCCTTTTGGAGGGAAGCGGGAGCCTCAGAATGAGAGGGGTCTGGGGTTGCATCACCGTCAGGGCCAGCCACCCCATGGAGTCAGTGGCTTTGTTCCATCTCTCTGGGTGCCTGCAGCCTCGCCATCCTCCATCATCTCCTCTCTGGCTCTCTCTGGCTTCCCTCCCTTTATACTCCTCCACCTCCCAGGCAACTTCCCTACTTCCCGTTCCGTAGTGTCCCATAGCCCTTCTCTTGTGTCTGTCAACCCACCAGTGCTCCCATTGGAGCAGAAGTCCTCTGCCCCTCCTGTGGGCCCCCCCAAGCCTCTCTCCTCTATCCCCTCCCCCCTGGATTGGCCTCGGCATGGACATGGTTAGGGCCTGTCAGTCAGGCCAGCGTGGGCCCCTTCTGGGTGCAGTGAGTTGTTCCTGAGTGGGCTGGGGTGGCGGAGGAGTGGACTTTGGGGTCCGCGGCTCTGGGCCCAGGCATGTTCGAGCAGCACCATTGGTAGTTCAAGCAGCACCATTGGCAGGGTAAAGGAACTTTGCCGGGTGGGTCCTGGTGGCCCCGCCATCTCTGACTTCCCTGTTGCAGCAGTGAGCTTTTAGGCCTTCTCCTGCTCCTGAGCTGTCCCCTGCTCCTGAGCTGTCCTCAGGGGCGCTGGCTACGGGGCCTGTTCTGGTTGCCAGGCCCCTGGTGTGGAGGTACTCCAAGGTGGGTTGCACCATTGCAGGGACACCCCAGGACACTCTTCCATTGTTGGGCCTGTGGCTGACCCCCCCTGTTTGCCAAGGTCACTGCCTCTTCTGCCATCAGTTCTGGGCTTCTCCCTCCCCCCCCCCCCCAGGGCTGTCAAGCCTGCAGTGGGACAATTAGATTGTGTATTTATTTATTTACTTTAGTTATATCCCCTTTCCCTCCACTGGGGACTCAAAGTGGCTTCCCTAAGTGTGTTCCCTAAATGTGAGTTTGATATGTAATTTGGTTATCAACAGTTGTCTTAAGTTTACCAGTGGTTATTGTAGATGTACCAACTGCCTATCACAACCTTGGTCATTCAAAAGTGTGACTTGTCTGTATACTTAAAGAACTTTTTACGTGTTGTGTTTGGAAGCGTCCAATGTGCAGGTATGTGCAGTATTCATTTGGGCTCCTGGAAGAAGAGGCTTACATGTGATCATTTTGAAAAAGAACTGTGGAGTCTATAACATGTATACATTCTGTGGAGTATGTAAGGCTCAAATGGATTATTATTTTCAATACAGACTAACACAGCCACACTTGAAAAATTATTCAAAGTGATAACTGTACTCCTGTTACGTATAATTAAATCTAATACGCTTTACAACATTCTGAAAGATAGTTTGTGAAAATGTTTTTTGCTGGTAAATTTTTTTTTATTTTTTTAATTGATTTTCTACAACTACATACACCACTAAAACTACTACACTAACTAAGAACCCTATACTACCCTAAGGTATACAAGAATCAATTTCAATGCTATAATAAATCCTTACTACAAGTATTTCAAGAAAATAATAAAATCCAGGCTTTAAAAATGCTAAATACTACTTATCTAAAGGTTTCAAAAATACATAAATGGCTAAAAGTTCAAAATGGGATACAATAAACAAATAAACTTATAACGCTTCAAATTTTATTTTTTCTTCTCTTTTTCTTCTCTGTTCTCTGGGGTTTTGGAGCTGCCACTCCTAAGTCTAAATCAGATTCTTATTCACCAGATTCTTTACTTTCAGATAAGTCCAAGCTTTCCAGTCCATAAATGCTGTCTTGGTATTTCTAATGAGTCTTCTGTGGATGCTTTCTCTTTTCCTTCTTTACAATATTCCAAAAAATTATTTGCTTTCTTAACAGAGTCAATCTTTTGCTTTTTGTCTTTGTAGCTAAACACCAAGCTTTTAGGAGTTAGCCACCTGTACATGATGCCCTCTGTTTGTAAAAACGATGTCAAATTTTTATAGGGTTTCCTCTTCTTCCTAATCTCAAATGGAATGTCCTTTAAAACTTTAATATCTTCTTCTTGGATCTTCAGGGCATTTCTGTTTGTGGCCTTGAACACCACATCTCTAGTTGATTTTTTTAAAGAGAATTTCACCATAATTTCTCCTGGCAGGTTTTTCTCTTTACAAATTCAGGATAGGTTCTATGAACCATATCCATTTTGCTTTGTAGATGATCCACTTGCGAACCTGTCATTGGAGCCAAAGCTTCACTCAATATCTGTTTGAGATTCTCACCTTTTTGTTCACAAACATCCTGGAATCTTAAAAAGAATGTAAACCTTTCCATCTGAAGTTTCAATAAATTGTCCTTATCAGAGGCCCTTGCTTTTCCCATCATGAATTTATGAATGTTTTAAGGTTTAAATGGTTTTAAATTGCAGATGAATCTATGAATCTTGGCTCGCCAAATATGTAAGCCGCTCTGGGCCCACAACAGCAGGAAGAGCAGCATATAAATAAAAATAAATACATAAATAAACAAATAAATAAATCATGTCCAGCCTTCATTCAGTCTTCTGTGTTTTGGCTTTAACCTCTGCGAGTTCTTTTGCTGTCTGGTCATCTTGCTTGCATCTGCCACTTGTTTTTGCAAATTGTCCAGCTTAAAGTTAACTGCATTCAGTTGGTCCATCAGAGGGTGCAATGCAGTCACCAGTACAGCAGTCAGGTCTGTACTTGTCTTGATCTTAGCTGCCAGAAGTGTTGATGGAGCTTTAGGAGAAGGTCTAGGTTTCCCCGCCATCTTTTCTCCCTGTCCAGTCATTGCTTTTTGTTTATAATTTCAAAAAGTTCTCAAAAGTTGGTTATAACCTATGCTTTTTCATTTTGCTGGTAAATTCTTGCATCTCTTATGACATACTATCGGTTTTAATGTTTGACCAGGCCTTGGGCCCATGTAAGCCGCCCTGAGCCTGTTCACAGGGAGGGCGGGATATAAATCTCAAAATAAATAAAAATAAATAAATAAATACTAGAGGTTAATGGTTTCTAATTTAATTGGGGTTCAGTCTATAGCTCTGCAGCATGTCACAGAACTGTGGAGCAGTGCAATTCCCCAGTATGTTCAGCCTTGTCAAACTTAGTGGATGTTTAGTGACCACACAGTCCAGCTCCTATATAATGCTACTGTGGGTATCAACAGCTGCTACAGTAGCCCCCCAGAAGAGATGGCAACATTTTCTGGATGGAGTTGTCAGGGATTGGTCTGACTGCTCAGAGGAGCATCTGTAAATGTTGTATGTCAATGAGACTTTGTATTCTCTGCCTGCTCCACTGAACCTGGGATTTTTCCTATTTTCAAAAACTTTATCCCACGTTTCTGCTCTCACAAGGACCACCAAGGCAGTTAATAAATTAGAACATGCACAATAATATGTTTTAAAACCATTTCAAACCAACCCCCCCCCCCAAAAAAAATACATCACTGAAACAATTAAAAACAGAGCTAAAATAGATACAAAGGGATAAAAACAAAAACAATTGGTCGAGAAGGCAGGACCACTGAGGAAATGTCAAACATTTTTTTTTAAAGTCTTTACCCACTGGTGGAAGATGGCAACAGAAGGGGGCAGATGAGTCTCCCTGGGGAGAGCTCCAGAGTTTTGCTGCCACACATATCTTTTCCCATCACCCCACCCTACTATACCTGTTAGTGGTACAGTGGCTGACCTTGTCACTTTCTGCCTACCGCCAAGTCAAACTGCTGCTGGGAAAACAAACGGAATATAATTTACAAGGGCAGCTTCAATTCGACAAAACACTGAAATATAAAGATTATTGAAAAGCCACATTTTCCCCTACCTTAAACACTATTAAAATTAAGTAAAGAAGATTCTTTGTGATGAATTTTGATTGCTTAGACTTCTACTTTATATTTGATCAAATGAGAAGCTATAAACACTCAGTTTAGATTAATGGTCACAATGAATTAGAAATAAAAGATGCTTAGAAAATCCTGATAGGGCCAGTCTTGTTGCATTAGACTTGAAGGCACCTAACCCAAGCTCACAAATTCAACTTTAGATTTAATTCTAGATGTCCTTTCCTTCTTGCACACGTGAATAAATAGGAAAATGATTTCCGTTAGCAAAATCTCTGGTCTCAGCAGAAGTGCAATCATCACAGTGCCTAACTGTTGTGTGTACATTCTCTAACTCAATTTTCTCAGTATTATTTAGACACGCTCAGTGCTTAAGCCTGATGGAAAGCTCCTCCATCCATACCAATTAACCTAACCCTGCAATTGCAGTCTATCCTGTTGGCCTTGAGTCTTTCCTTTTCTCTTGTGCTCAGTCTGACTTCCTTTGCAGAATGATGGCAATGCCCCGCATCCTGAAACGAAGACATGAGACTCAATAAGTGGGCTGATCTATGAGCAACAACTTTATTACTTATAATTGAAAAGCTAACCCACAATATATTAACTGTTTAACTGCCAAATTCCCTCTAGAACAATTGTGTATACTTGTTGCTAATGTTACAGCTAGCAGACACTGGCTTGGATCCTGTCTATGTTTTCCATTTATTGGGGGGGGGGGGCAGTGATTGGTGCTTACTCCTCATTTTACCACAGACTCCACATCCCCCCATACTGTTCCTGGTAATCCACTAAAGCAGTATTGGGAAATGGATATGACTGACAAGCAACAGGAAGAGATCAGTGCTAGTGAGTTGTAGTGTGCTAGCATATGATCCAAGCCATACCCATCAGGCTTGCATGACCAAACCTTAGTCCCATGCATTCAATCAATGGTCCCATTAGTCCCACCAAAATTGCAGGAGATCTCCGGCTGACTCTTCTCTACCTAACCTCTGGCACCAATCAATGGTCTCACCAAACTTGCAGGACATCTCCGGCTGACTCTCCTCTACCTATCCTCCAGGTTTGGTGAGGACTGGATTTATGGGGTTCAAGTTACAGCCTTTAAAGAAGGTGCCCCATCCTCCATCATTTGCAATGGACTTTGGTCAAACCAGAGAATCTCTTAGTAGAAACTGAAGGGGGGGGGCATTCTTGTAAGCCCAGCAGAACAATGCCACTGTGGCACTGTAATCCTAACAGGACTAAGATTAAACCAGGAAAGTGCTTCTGGGGAAAATGGCAGGTACAGGTTCAAAAGTGTATAGAATGGACCCCCTCCAAGCTACACACACCAAACACACAGGGAACCTCACCCTACTGCCTGCTCCTCTACAATCTTTCCAAGTTGGGGGTGGATTGCATTTCTCCCAAAAAGGTGTCCCCAGTGCTCTCACTGAAAAAGACAGCTGCAGTTATAGGAGTCTATGAAATGGCTCAGAAACAATCCAGTGACACCAAACTCACTGGGAAACTTCACCTGGGCAGACAACCCCCCCCCCAGCCAGACAGTGGAAGCAAGGCAAGCATCCCCCCTATGCTCACAGCCCCCCCCCAAGTCTCCAAAGGCAAGTTCTGAAGGACAGAAAGGCAGACGTCCCTAGAGTTTTGACAGGGGCTCCCTAAAGTTAACCCATAACAGCTTGGCAGGTGCCCCAGCTTCACCAGACCAGTGGAAATTAATGTTTTCCACTTAAAGTGATTAGTGATGCCAGCCATGACAGAAAGGCAGGCATCTGACAAGGGTTCCCCAACATTACCCCCTTGACAGCTCAGTAGTCACCCCAGCCTCACCAGACCAATGGGGATCAGAGTTTTCCACTTGAAGTGATTAGTGATACCAGCCACAACAAAAAGGCAGATATCCAGCAGAATGGGGGCTCCCCAAAGAAACCCCACGGCAGCTTGGCAGGCAGGACACACCAGCCCCACCAGACCAGTGGAAATAAGATTTTTTTCCCCCATTTAAAGTGATCATGGTCAAATCTACACCTCTCCTCTGAAGTAGTTTGACTGATGTCTTTTCCTACACTCATTTCACACTGGTATCAAATTTCACTTTGTTTTTTTTTCCCCTGGGTCTGAAGCGTACTAAACAACAGGATCTGTTTAAAGCAGTATAATGCCAGCTTGACCACAGGAGGGCAATGAACGAATGTAGACAGTTTTTAAACTATACCTACTAGAAACAGGTATAGATGGGTTTTTTAAAAACTAGAATGATTCTAGCGGGAAAGTCAGATGTAGATTTGACCCATGAGGAGGTGTTGTGTTATGAGGTAGGTGTTGGGTGAGGGAGCCTACCCCCACTCAACAGAGGTGGCCATCCTCCCACCCAAGTGCCAAGGGCACAACCTGCAGGCTGGATCACCCAGAGAGGAGGAGGAATGGGGGGACACTTAGGAGGACAACAGGAGGCCTGGATCATACCCTGTGAGGTCCAGAGAGGGGTAGTCCAGCAGGGAGAGGCTTGTTACCACCAATGGCCTTTCTCTATATTGGGGAAAATCAGCTATGAGAAAGAGGAGGCCAGAAGGATAGAAAGGATCACACACCTTTATATACCAAGGTCCAGTTCATTATGAAGACTCCAGATTTAAAGAGTATTTAATCATTTCATTAGAGAATATCCCTGTATACAATCACACTTAGCAATCAAACTATACACACAATCCAGACCTAAGCTATAAAGATGTGATGATAGAGATGTTTAAGGAGCAGATATAGGAGTTATATTACCTGTCCAGATGTGCAGACATCTGGGTAAAAGAAAGTGCAAATGGCCAGTGTTTCACGCTAAGAAAGGAGACCCAAATTGGGGGTGTACCCTATAGTAGGTGCCCTCAGAGTGCACACTGAGGCAGGACTTATTCTCTGTTTTTATAGGAATTCAAGGGGTGGTCTCCTGGGCCAGGACTCAATGAGTTTAATGACCACTGATGGTCTTACCAGGGTAAGGAGGAAATGGGTTTCTGATAGGTGTCAGGAAGAATTGTTAATGATGTAATGTTCAGTCAATTTCCACATTGACATAAGTATAACACAAAGGGGATTACGTGGGGACATGGAGACAGAGAAAGGTTTGTCAGACATCTACTGAATGGCTTGGAGAATGCAGATACTTTATCTGAAGGAACTCGCTGTCATCCCATATGCATATTTTTACTAGGTGGAGGGGGGAGATTGGAGATTGCTTTCGAGGATGCCTTGTGCAACCTTAGACTAAAACCCTTGCCAGAAGTTTGGCTAGCTCTTTAGCACAGGTCAAGAATTTTCTCTTTGGCCTGGTTCTGTGGGTCTCTGGTTTAGGTCAGAAGTGGGGAACCCCACTGTGGGGAACTCCAAGAAGAAGATGTGAGGAACTGATAGATCCAATAAGCCAGGCCTCAGTGTTAAACAAAGTCCTTTTATTCTTAATGGTCTTGCAGTCTGCAGCTTCAGTGTTAGAGATACTTGTGCTTATGGTTATAGGTAATTATACACCCTTCAAACAGCAGGAGAAATATTAGCACCAATCAGGGCACCTACAGTAAAGCGGGGAAAATACTAGCCGTTGCGTTTTCACCAAAAAAGTGCACAGTTCATCCTGATTAGGCTTGGCGGCCGAGCTCTCCTTCCCACAAGTCCAATTTCAGATTCCCACACATACAGCCATCTGGAGCTCTGCTACTACATAAACAATTCAAGGTTACACTTCACCGGGTCAGATTAAGAGAAGCACAGGAGGAGGGGGGGCGATAGAGAGCACTATGACATAGAGGGCACTGGGTTGCCATTCCCCAGCCGGGAGAATGGAAAACAAATCAGAAAGCATATAAATGACAGGGAACCTGAGATTGGTTCAGTTTTGGCTTCTTTATGGCAGGCGCACCCCAACAGTGATCCGTATGGAGCGGCCCGCAAAACCGGCAATCGGGAGGGGGATCGGCTGGATTCTGATCCCCCCTGGAGCCCTTGTAGGGGGCTCCTAGCCTGGGATATGAGAGGTTCCTCTCCCAAGATGTTGGCTGAGGGATTGACGTGCCTCGATGTCCTGATAGGTCCCAACATCGGGGAGCCTTCAGGCACAAAAAGTGGCACACCGGAAAAGCGGACAGAGAATTAAGCATATGAAAATGAAAGTAACCTACCAGCGGAGGAGAAGCGCAGAGCTGTGAGTAAGCAAAGCCCTCTCAAGTGGGCATTTAAGCATATCCAGCCCTGAAGAAAAGTGGCGGAGGGGGAGGAAAAGGTTTGCCCCTCACCTAGAACTTTTTTTTAAAAAATCTGCAAAGTGGAGGGCTGGGATTGCTGGAGTAGCTCTTGTAATGCAGGCACAGTGGAGAACTGTTTGACACTTCCTTCTAAAAGTGTTTCCCTGGAAAAGTGATCCTCCCCCACAAGTAATAGCTGGCAGGGGAGAAAAAATGGTGCCTAGAGGGAAACGCTTTCCAAAGGCTACATGTTCTCTTCCTGTTCATAAGCAGGAAGCTACCATAGATCTACCAAACATGTTGTCTGCAGCATTACACTCTGTACTGGATCAGATGGCTCTAATGAATCAAAATATTGAAGCTCTTCAAAAAGAGACCAAAGAATCCAATCGCAAGATAGAGGAAGTGATTAAATCATCTAAATCAGCAGAAATCCAAACAAAAGAACTGTCTCAAAGGCTTCAGGTGATGGAGAAGGAGCGTGCAACTGACAAGGACCAACTTTTGAAATTACAAATGGAAAGAGCATCTTATATTCTACAATTTCAAGGTGTTCCAGAGCAAAAGACAGAACTTAAAAGAAATTTTAAGTGAAACTTTATCTCCAATAGCAGGTTTGCAAGTGGATCATCTACAAAGTGTTATGGATATTGTCTACAGGACATATCCTGATTTTATGAAGAAAAATAACCTGCCTGGGGAAATTGTAGTGAAATTCTCTTAAGAGGTCAACAAGAGATGTGGTGCTCAAGGCCACCAATGGGATTACCTTGAAAATCAAAGAAGCAGAAATTAAGGTTTTAAAAGACATTCCATTTGAAATAAGAAAAAGAAGGAAGCAGTATAAAAATCTGATCAAATTCTTGCAAAAGAACTCCATCCCTTATAAATGGATTTATCCGGAAGGTTTGGCTTTCACCTATAATGGGAAGAAGGAAAAGATCAATTATCTTAAAGGAGCAGAGAGTTTTTTGGATTCTTACCAAAAAATAAGAAAAGAGAAGAAGTCAGCAGAGGAGGAAGAAGAGGAAGAAGGCATTATACATGACTTGGAAGATTCCTCAAGCTCATCAAGTAGCACTTTAGAGGACTCTGATTCAGCTATGGGGGCAGCTGCCCCTAAGTACCTGGCAGCCCAAAGAGAACAGGCTAGGCCAAAAAGAAGAGGGAGGAGGGGAAAGTAGTTTTTATTGTTTAGTTGTCTTTAAGGGAAAACTGTTAGTTATTTTGACCACATGCATGTAGTTACATCAGCATACCCAGCTTTAGTTCAGCTGTATATTCACATTCTTGTTGATATTGCTGTAAGGGAAAATTCATTTCTATATGTATTTTGAAGGTGATTGGATATTCTCTGTTTTTTGTAGGGATAGCTTTGTAGTGGTAGAGATAGTTTCTTTTATAGTTTTAGAAAGTTAATAAAATATATTTTAAAAAAAGAAGAAGAAGAGATTGGATTTATACCCAGCCCTTCACTTGTAGTCTCAGAGTGGCTTACAAACTCCTTTCCCTCTCCCTCCCCCCACAACAGACACCCTGTGAGGTAGGTGGGGCTGAGAGAGCTCTGAGACAACTGTCCTTGAGAGAACAGCTGGGACAGAACTATGGCTTGCTCAAGGTCATCCAGCAGGGGCAAGTGGAGGAATGGGGAATCAAACCCGGTTCTCCCAGATTAGAGTCCATGCTCTTAACCACTACACCAAACTGGCTCCTCTTCCACCTTAGAGGCAGCACCTCTAAGCTACAGGTTGACCTTCAGGAAGGCCAACTTGTCCACTCTGCCTGGGTGCAGATAGAAGTAGTGGGGGGCTGAGAATGCCTCCCAGGTGGGAGAACACGTGCTCTACCTGGACACTGATAGGAGGTCAGGAGAGGAGACTCATGGCCATGCAACAGAGGTCAATCCAGATGGCAGCCTTGTGTGACTCCGGGGGATCCGGGGGACTCCGGGGGATCAGTGGAGGTTGGCTCAAGGGACTTGGTGAGGTACTCCCTCACCATCCCCTCTCCCAAATCCTCCTCCATCACACACCTGACACCCCCACAGCTGCTGACCTCCCAGTTCAGGACTGACAACCAGCAGCAAGACTTCTCCCTGTTTCAGCTCTCTGAGGCAGAGATGCCAGGCTATTGCTCCTCCTCCTCCTCTCCCCTCCATCTCATTCACCTGACATCCTGCACCACGCTCTTCTGCTCCACCAAACATGCAATCATGACATAGGTGAAGTTCCAGTGGGTGGATAAGTCCAGAATAAGCTGGTGTTCAGGCTCATCCCCCTCCTTCTCATGCAGCAGATGGGCAGACTTGATGCTGCATGAGAAGTAGGTGGCCGGGCACTAAGACCACCAAGCCCCTGCATGGGAGAGGAATCATAATCAAAATGTGTGTCCTCAGCCAAGGCACCCAGTAGCTATGTCCCTCTACTCAGAGTAAGCAGAGAGACAAATGGCTCAAAACCCTGAGTTTACCTAACACCCCCAAATCCCTGCAGGAAAGAGAAATCAAAATGTGAGCCCTCAGCTAAGCCCCTCCGCTCAGTGTTTGCAGAGAGACAGGTAGCTCAGACCCTTGAGTCCACCAAAGATTCCCAAACCCCAGCAGGAAAGAGGAATCACAATCAAAATGTGGGTCTTCAGCCAAGGAATCCACTAGCCTAAGCCCCTCTGCTAAGCATCAGCAGAAAGACATGTGTCTCAGAGCCCTGAGTCCACCTAAGACCCCCAAACCCCAGCAGGTAAGAAGAATCAAAATCAAAATGTGAGTCCTCAGCCAAGGAAACCACTAGCTAAAATCCTTTGCTCAGTGTGAGCAGAGAGACAGGTCTGTCTCAGAGCCCTGAGTCCACCTAACACCAAAACCCCAGCATAGGAGAGGAGTTCACAAACAGGAGGGAACTGTGTACTCTGTACACTCTGTAACTGTGAACAGCTGAGGGAAAAGAGGCTACAGACCTTAGCTGAGCATATGGGAGCTCTGTTATTGGCAGCCAGCAGTGCCTGTTAATCTATTGGGCTCTTATTTGTATTTCCAAGGCTGGAGAATTCCACCCCCCTGTTACCTTGGAGTTTTTCAAATAGTTTAATTCTGGGGTCCATTGGGGCTGGAGCGAGGTGGAGCAAAGCTCTGCCAGCTCAGGAGTGGCCACTAGGGCAGCCACCGGCCTGCTGCTGAATTGCCGCCGAAATTCGGTGGAAAATTTAAAAGCAACTGGAGGGGAGGGGGTTTGAGGGAGAGGCTCCAAACTTGCAGGGTAGCTGCTGGGAACTCTTCTCAAAATACCCACCAAGTTTCAAGAAGATTGGACCAGGGGGTCCAATTCTACAGGCCCCCAAACAGGTTGCCCCATTCCTTTCATTGTTCTCTATGGGAGGAAAAAAGTTAACATTTTTTCCCACCATAGAGAACAATGGAGGGGATGGGACAACCTGTTTGGGGGCCCTTAGAATTGGACCCCGTGGTCCAATTTTCTTGAAACTTGGTGGGTATTTCGAGGAGAGGCCCCAGCAGCTACCCTGCAAGTTTGGAGCTTCTCCCTCAAACCCCCTTTCCTCCAGCCCCTCATATACCCTATGAGTTTTTGCCATTGATTTCAATGGCCCATAGGGTATAATGGGGCTGAAACTGACATTCCCTTTCTGACACACTTCCGGTGATGTCAGGGGACGTGGCATATGCTAATGAGGTATGCTAATGAGTTATGCTAATGAGCTCCTGCACCTCTTTTTCTACGAAAGGACCCCTGCTTGTCATCCTAATTGTACCCTAGCCCTCAGGTCCTGAATTCATTCTGTTTCTTCAGAGAACAACTTCTGAATCCTTCTACGAGACATTCACAACAGATAATGCGATGGATCAATTTCCCCTGGTCGCCATTAACCTCACATGAGGTATGGGACACTATTCGTTGAGATGCATTGTGGTCAGCCAGTCAGGAGAAGGCAGCAGGCTGCTCACTCAGTTCTACCTTCTGACTGCAGGCATTTTGGACGATATTGTAAGGATGAGATGTTATCTGGATTAAGTACACATAAACTGTAAATAGCAGGATTCTTAACTTTATGTGCCACTGTTTTGTCTTCTCTTCATCACTGAGAAAGGCTTCTTCACTCTCCATTCAAAGCTGAAATACTTGAACAAGTTTGCTATGACTATTGACTTGCCTGGGTCAGAGTTAAGTTTGTTTGTTAAGTTTGTATGATTGTTAATACTAGGATTAATCCAGCTCCACCAGTTGAGTAGATCCTGTAACTGGAAATGAGTACCACATAAAATTAAGTGCAAAATTTATGGAACTACTACTGATACATCACATTATATTGTACAGTAACTTGTTTTATATTTGTGTTTCATCCTTCAAACTTCGATATCCATTGGGCAGTGAGATTTAAAATCTGTGCTTTAGGACTTCTCTAACACAAGTGTCTTCATGAATCATGGACAGCATACTGTGAAACCTCCTGAACTGCTTGGTAAGTTTTTGATGTTCATATGTTGTTTCTTCTTCTAGGACATAAAACATAGAATAATACATCAAGAACTTCTTACAATTTGAAGTTGCTTCCTTCTGATTTTATTTTGTTCACTTTTGTGCACCTGAAATACGATAATTGAAGAATCCCTTTCTTAAAAACAAAACTATATTCATTTTGTTGTGCTAGTTGCTTTTTCATTTCCTCATGGAGAAAATATAAAAATATAATATAATATAGTATTATATTATATAGTATTATATTATATTATATTATATTATATTATATTATATTATATCATATCATATTATATCATATCATATCATATCATATCATATCATATCATATTGTATTATTTCCCAATTATATGTATTCAAGTTACAATAGGTTTGATACAAAAGGTATCTTCAACTCATGGAGAAATCTTCTGTTCACAAAAAGGAGCTATTCTGACAATAAGGGCTTTTTCCCACTCACATTGTGCCAGCGTTCTGCCTCCGTTTGTCCCGGCGCTGGGTGTCAATTTTACACCCTTTGCTGCGGCACGTGTGTTAATACGGGGCTTCGCGTCATTTTCTCCGCGCCTTCGGTAAACCTTTTTTTTTAGGTTTACCGAAGGTGCGGAGAAAATGGCGCGAAGCCCCGTATTAACACACGTGCCGCAGCAAAGGGTGTGAAATTGACACCCAGCACCGGGACAAACGGAGGCAGAACGCCGGCACAATGTGAGTGGGAAAAAGCCCTAAAAGTTTCTTATATTGTCACCTCTGTATTTCACAATTATGCTTTGAGCATTTGTTGAGCAAAAAAATGAAACATTTGAGTGGCATCACTTTTTCCCCTCTGTATCAGCCTCCCTACAGCATTTCCTCTTTCCCTCCTCCTGGAAACACCCATATTCTCTCTCCTTTCCTTTCCCCATTGTCTCCTTCTCTGTCATTCACCACCCTATCTTTTATCTGCCTAGCCCCAGGCCTGGCCCCGATGAGTCCTCTCTCAAAGGTTGAAACAGCCTTGGGAATAGCCCTGCTCCCTCCCCCTGCCTTTTACTCACAGAAACTCCAAGCCTGGAATACTGTGGTTGCCTAGCAGTGGTAACTGAGGTAATCCTTTTCTTAAAGTTACAGGCACTCATTTTATCATTTGGGTTTTTTTCTACCCCCAACCCATTTTTTAGATTTCACATTTTTCTGCAAATCTGGGGTGTTCTTCAGGTTTGTTGAAAGATCTGCCTTGCCCATTCACAGCTCTAATCACTGGATTATGATGTAACTATATATATGTATAGTTAGAGAAATAAGGTCTGGTAAAATGTTATACATAAATTTCCATTTTTTTGCAGGAACACCTAACAGTCATCCCAACATTGCTTTGTTATTTATTGTCTGCTTTGCTGAATATGCTCAAAAGTAGAGTTGCCAAGTCTGGATTGGAAAATACCTGGAGACTTTGGGGGTGGAGCCAGGAGAGAGCGGGGTTTGGGGAGGGGAGGGGCCTTAGCAGGGTACAATGCCATAGAGTCCACTCTTCAAAGCAGCCATTTTCTCCAGGGGAGCTGATCTCTGTCAGCTGGAGATCAGTTGTAAAAGCGGGAGATCCCCAGGCCCCACCTGGGGGCTGGCAGTCCTACTCAAAAGTGATGCCACTCAAATGTTCCATTAGTATGCTAGGAAGTGGCTTCTTTCCACACATATTGAACCATGTTCCAATAGCCAAACACACATTGTTATACAATATATATCACAAAGACAGCTTGGAAGGATGTGTGTAAGGTAAGAGAGACATATGGGTGAGACACAGATTGACTCCCACATCATGGCTCTCACCAATTGGCATAGCTGTGTAAGAGCTCATGAAAACAGCACTGAAGCATTTGACTTTTTTGCAGAAATAAACTTCAAAGGAGGGGTGTGCATTCAGCAATACCGAGCCAAAAAAATACCTGGAAAATATCTTATCAGTATTTTCCAGACATTTTGCAACTGAATATAAAGCTCAGTATTGTCTAAATCTATCCAAAATGGCTGAGCCTGAAAAACTGAAAAACATTTGGGATTTTTGGGGGCCACCAGATTACTGGTATTTAAAGGGATTGCCTTCTGGGTGAACTCACCGCTTTGGAGTGCACTCATGGCATAGCTTGCAAAAGGCATTGAATGGGAATGTGGTGCTTGGAGAAGGTGTTTAAAGGGATTGTCTTCTCTTTAAACACCGTCTGGGTGAACTCACCACTTGGTTCATTCACTGTGTGGCTTGCAAAAAACATTTAAAGGGACCATGTTCCCTTTAAATGCCTTCCCCCCTCCATTTGAAATAATGGATGATGGGAGCACCTTCTTTTAGGGCTCATAGAATTGGACCCCCTTGGTCCAATCTTTTTGAAACTTGGGAGTTTTTTGAGAAGAGGGACCAGCAGCTATGCCTTAAATTTGGTGCCTCTACATCAAAACAACAGACCCCACAGAGCCACAGATACTCCTGGATTGATTCTCTATTATACCCTATGGGAACCATTATTTATTTATTTATTTATTATTTATTTATTAATTTCGATTTATATCCCGCCTAGCCAGCGAGCGACCATTGACTATAATAGTCCCGATAGAGTATAATGGAGCTGAAATTTTTTGGAAAGCCTGCATATTTACAAAATCTGAATACCATACTGGCATTGGGATTCAGGAATAGCAGGAAATAGTAATACCCAAACCCAAAAAACAGCGGGGGGGGGGGCACACCCCTACGTCAAACACAACTTCAACAAGTTTCTCTTGATTTGCATGTATGAAGAACTAAACAATTCTGATGTCATTGCTATTATGATCACACCATGAAGAAGTAGATTTGAAAATAATGCTGCCACCACTCATTGCTTGAGACTTCTGATCAGGACTTGATTCTGATGTAATTTCCCCTGCCTTATTGTCATTTCTGCAGATTTCCACTGAACTGATGGGCTTTGAAACATGCATGCTCAAGATATTACCTTAGAACTCGGTGAGAAGACCAAGGAACTGCTGCACTTACATAGGTTCACCGATTGTGGCAAAGCAAAATTTGTTGCTGGAAAAGGGTAAAATCACAGAATGACCTATGATCAGTTTTCTCAGATTTGGTAGGGCCAAGGGATCTCCTCAAATTTTTAGATGGATGGGACAGTGTTTTATTGGCAGGACACTTGGTTTACATGCAGAAGATACCAGGTTAGGTCTCTGGCAGCTCCACTTAAAAGGACCAGATAGCAGATGATGTGAAAGAGAGCAAGCTTGCAGCCCCAGCACCAAGGCGAAGAAGGGCTAAGGTGAGCATCCAGGATGAGAGGACTGATAAAACCCAGAAATTCTATACTACTTTAACATTTTCCCCAGTTGAAATAACACACACACAATTTTCAGACAGAGTAGATTAAAATTGGCCACAGCTTTATTGATTACAGCTGTAGTAAGACTTGGCACAGCATGGGGCACGGAGCCTACTCACCTGCCCATTAGTCGATGCTCTGTTGGTCACCTTGGGATGGCAGGTTTTGGATCCCACTAGGGCAGAAACCCAGAGCTGGTCTCCCCTGCCACCTGAGCATGAGGGTAATTCCCTAGACCTGCCCCCCCAGGCTGGGTGTATCAGTCACCCCTCATGCCAGGACCCCTTAAGGGGATCCCCACACTCAGGAAATGGGCACACAGGCCATTTTTCCTGAAAATGGATCCAGCCCCATGCTGACACCGCCAAGTTGCGACAAGAAAAACAAATATACAAAACTGCATGCAACTCCTGTAAAATACCTATCTAAAGGGCTGGAAGGGCGGGCCAAGCTGTCCGATGGATAAAAATGGCAATCTGAGGTGGCATGGTGCCCTAAATAGCCCTTGGGTGCCCCCGCCCCCCAAGTCCCCTCCAAGCCAGCTCATAGGGTCAGTGCCACACCAGGCAGCTCCAGCTTCCCATGCTTGACTCAGACCTGCCCCTTCTGCCTGGCAAAGGAGGGGAAGGGGGGGAATCCATGGCTGCTCCCTGCTCTCACCCTTCACTGTGGTTCCGCAGTAAGGTAAGAGAGACATATGGGTGAGACACAGATGGCTTAGTGTAGTGGTTAAGAGCGATAGACTCTAACCTGGAGAACAAGGTTTGATTCCCCTCTTCTCCACATGAAGACTGCTGGGTGACCTTGGGTCAGTCACAATTCTCTCAGCTGCCCCCCCCCCCCCGGCCTCACAGGGTGTTTGTTGTGGGTAGAGGAAGAGAAGGTGATTGTAAGCCACTCCAAAACTCCTTTGGGTAATGAAGAGTGAGGTATAAAATCAACTCTTCTTCTTCTGAGATGTTGGAAAGCTTCCACAAGTCAGAATAGACAGTACTGACCTGGATAGATCAATGGTTCAACTCAACAGAAGGCAGCTTCATGTGTTAATGTGTAGAGGATAAGAAACTATAGATCCCTAATCTACCCTATAGCTATAGCTGGCTTGAAAATCAATTTACATGTGTGTTATTCAAGGTATACTCCCCCCCCCCCCCAAAATCCTATTATGAGTAATAGACCTTCCTCCAAATTTTGCAGTTAGATGCAGGGAATGATATATATTACAAATGCTCACACATTATTTATATAACAAATGTTTATGCATTATATGATTGTATTCATCTGTGGAAATCTAAGGAAACAAAATGCTCCAGAATGGTAAATATGTGGTTTTTTAAGAGAGCACATTTTCATGTTTTTAGCACCGGTGATCCATATGAAAAACCTCAATATCAGTTGAATTCTGCATTAAAGTATCAGTATTTAAACAAAATATGAAAAAAATGTTTCTACAATTGGTTCATTTGTTGTGACCACTTTATTTTGGAAAGCTGTTTGTCTGATCTGAAGTGCAGCTGGGTGGATACTTTATTAGTATTCTGTGTGATCTAGATAGGCCAGTTACATTCAGAATGCACTATGGGAGTTTGTAGTAGCCATAGCAACCAGACTCTGGCTTCCAGTGACTGTGTAATGGAATGCTACACATTTGAAGCATAAGGTATTCACTGAAGGTTTGTTTAACTAATTAAAAAGCAAAAGTATTCAGCCTCTCTATAATTACAAGTGTCAGAAATGCATGCTGAGAAATCTTCTTGGCTATTATTCATTATTCATTGAACCAGGCAAATTATTGTGACTAATCATCAAGGCATATTTTTGATAAGTACTGAAGCGAATGTATGGCATGCATACCCCTCTCATACGATGAATCATGAGCTTGCAGCTACTGGAGACACAATACTCACCTTACCACTTTTTATTAAGGATTTTTATTTTTGTTTGCTATTGCTTGGTGGTATACAGAGTATTTTACAACTTTTTTCTTACCCAGTCTGCAGATTCAGTGTTGACACCATGAATTCAGATTCAGATATAAGTTTAGAAGTTAAGCTATAGTTTGGGCTTTGAAATAAACAACAGATATACCATGGTGCAGAGTCACTTATCTGCTTCTGTTTACCATCTGTCCTCTTGCATAACTGCTTCAAATCGGGGGGGGGGGGGGGTGTATCTGGTCTGCGACCTAATTATAAACCAGCTTAACAATGTTTTACCACGATGTCTGAATTCTGCCATTTGTTGTGAATCACCAATTGTTATATAATAATGGTCAGAGAAATAAAGTGGCACATGTAGATGAATGAATCAGTCCATTAACAAATACCAATGGGAAAGTTAGGTTCTGGAAAATGGAGAGTAAGCTGAAGGCAGATGATGCTGAAATTCTATGTTGTCACAGCTATCTGGGGGCATCTTTGTGCACAGTGACTCAAGGCTAGAAGAACACATAAATTGCTAACATGATGCTGCCAAAAATGGAATCTGTGTGAAAAAAGAACACTGTCCTAGCTATCACACCTGAAGTTAAACATAACCTGTATGTGTTTCTCACACTGGAGTAATGAACACCCAATACAGATCTTTCTACATACTTGAAATATGCCCTAGATTTGCATAAAAATCAGACATCTAAAAAGGAATGCTTTGAGGGATTAATACCCCCCACAAATAATGGACACAGCACCTGTATCTTTAAGAAACCAAGGCCCTCAGTGGTTGTTGCTAGGCCTCCACAACAGTATTGACAGCCTTCAAGCCTTGATTTCTGTGACTGAAAGGTTGGGGGAGGGGGAAGTGATGTTGGACACATTCTCTGACTATCTTAACTCACAAGGATGTTGTGAGGATAAAATGGAGGAGAAGAGAATGTGTGCTGCTCTGGGTTCCCATTGGAGAGAAAGGTAGGGTATAAAGGAAGTAAATAATAAAAGGTAGGTTGATTGGTGGGTAGGAAGGAGAGAAGAAAGGGGGAAAGGTGAGGATATGGGAGTTACCAAGAGAAAGAAACGAGGAAATAGCATGGGGGAAGGGGATAAAAGGGAAAAGGAGGTGTCCCCTGCAAGTCCTTGTGGGTTCCCAACTGTGCAACTGGGACAAGGCTGGTGGCCAAAATCCCCCAGCTGGGCCCAGCCCAGATCTGGTACTACACAACTGGGCCCAACCAGTACTGTGCAACTGGACTATCATTGTCATAATTAGAGGCTGCCACAAAAAGGGAAGGGAATATAGCTGAAAGCACAGAAGCAGAGTAAGATTGGTTGGCTGGTGTTTGGGAAGAAGAGAAGGAAATGGGAAAGGGGAGAGGCTACGGGGGCTTTCAGGGAAGGGGAAGAGGAAATAGTTGGGAAGAGCCCACAGTCCCCCTGCCAGTTATATATAAAGCTCAGTGTGGTCCCAGATATACATCATTATATCCTTAGAATAGGGCAATTTACACAGAGGGAAGATCTTTCTTCAAACTTGGGGAAACCTGGAGGTATGCAGAAAGATCTAAAATAAAAAGAGGAGTTACAAAAACTCCTAAAACAGAGAAGTGTGGTCTGAACTTGCACGGTTAACACAGAGGAAACAGAGAACAGGAATTTGCAGGGGACAAAGTTAAGGAGGCCAACACTGGAGTGGACAAAGCTGGACAGAGAGAGGGAGGGTTGCTGAGGGGAGTGCCCTGGAAGGGAAGACAAATGAGTTGTTGAGTGCTGGTAGCATTTGGGTCACAACCTTTCCTTTGCCCCCTTCCCCAACTCCCACCTCCTCCTCATTACTGTTAGGGAAAGAGGAGGACAATTAAAGAAGTCCAACGTTGATCTCTTTGGTATTTCTGATGTTGCCACTGTTGGATATTGTAACTCTGCATGCAAGAGAATCTGGGAGGGAAAGGGTTAAGAGAATTCTCTGCTCAGGTCCACTTGGCAGTTGGCACTAGGGATGTGCATTCAGTTCATCATCCGAACTGAATGCACCCCCCAAAATGGCCCATTCAGCCTCCTTTCAGGCAGCTGTGGGCCAAGTCAGATTCTCTAATCTGATTCAGCCTGCCACCAAAAACCACTACCAAAATTCGATGGCATTTCAGCAGCTGCCCGAAAAGCAGCTGCTGACAGGGGGAAGGAGGCACAGGGAGGCATTTAAATCCCTCCCCGCCTTGTCTCGAGCATTTTCTGGCTTGCCTGCCTTGGCAGGCAATCTAGGAAGGGCATGGGGGGCTTTGCTGGGCTTCTCTGGTGTGCCCACTTCAGCGGGCATGCCAGAGAAGCCCCAGGGAGACATTTAAATCCCTCCCTGTGTCCCCCCGTGCCTCCCCTAGCTTCTCTGGTGCACCCACTTCAGCAGGCATGCCAGAGAAGCCCCAGGGAGACATTTAAATCCCTCCCCACACCCTGCCTAGCTTGCCTACCTTGGTGGGCAAGCTAGGAAGAGTGCTGGGGGGGGGGGGGGCTCTGCCAGGCTTCTCCAGCTCATCCACTGAAGTGGGTGAGCCAGAAAAGTCCTGGAGGGGCATTTAAATGCCTCCCCGCACAGCCAAATCTGATTTGGCTGGCCAAATGCCACCCCAATTGGCATGCATTGCCAAAAGTTGCATTTGAGAGTCGTTCGGCTGGCCGAATCAAATTCGGCTCAATTTGGCCAAATCTGAATTCATCTGAATTTTTTTTTTTTTTTTGCACACTCGTAGTTGGCACTATTTTCTCATCAGTTCGATGTTGATCCTCTTTGACTGTTGATTGCCTTCTGTTTCATCTTATATAGGACTTTTCTCCTCTCTCTTACCTGGGCTTGGAGCTGTAGCAAGTTAACCGTTTTGTAGTTAATCTGTTCACAATAAGTTAAATGTACCCACATGAATATGTCATGAATATGTCTTCTATTTTTGTAAGTAAAATTTCTTTCTCTTGTTACCATTGCAGTCAGATCATCTTTGCAATGTGTTTGAACAGTATTTTCCCCTTAACTGGGAAACGTGGAGGATCAGGGACACTGCATAAAGCTTCTGTGCTTCCAAGCAAATGATTATTATTTTTTTGCATTTAACCTCTGCTGCCCTCCTCTTCCTATACCTCCTCTTTCCCATCATTTCCTCCTCCTAGCTGCCAGGAGGGAAAGAGATGGCAGGCACTCAGCTCCAGGACTTGGATCCAGTGGTGTTTAGGGGTAGGAAGAAGCCTGGACATCTGCAGCCAGCCCCCCTGCCCCAGCAATCCCCTCCCCCAGTCCTGTAAATTGATCTTGGGGCACTTGAGCACCAGCAATTTTTGTGCTGGGAGGAAGCCTTTGGCTCCCTGGGCCCTCCTCTTTCCCTCCTGTCTGTAGTAAGAGAATCCCCCCCAAGTCTTTTGCTGGCTACTACTTGTTAATATTTTCACCATTGCATCTCCAATTTCTCTTCAGATTTAGGCTTAGATTTACCCTACAAGGAGCTAGGTGAACTTACTACAGCTAAACTAAAGAGGAAGATACACCAGAAAGGGGGTTGAAGCCCTATTATTTTAAATATAATAACCATTTAGACATAGTTCAGATGAAGAACTTTAAGTAGAACTGCCAGGCAATGTGTGACAGATGGTAGATTTAAAAATCGCTGAAACCCTTTTGCTTCCTAATCAGACAGTACAGGCTAAAATGGATTATGATGTCAGTTGGAGCCTGAAATCTCTGGTCTGCTAGGCCATAAAAGCCTTTAGTGAGGTGTTAGCCAGCAAGGCACTTTTCTGTGCTCTTATGGATTTTTATCCATAAGTTTGAACTCTGTGTCGCCAGCAGTGGTAGGGACTTGCGCTTTCTTCTTTGCATAGGAGCCAGCTCCAGCCCAAGCCAGGAGGCTGACACCCCAAGCAGTTCACCCAAGGCAAAGACAAAGGATTCCTCTTGCCATGAGGCCTCCTTCTGTCAGACATCCGCTGGCTGACCCCCACTATAGTTATGTTAACGAGACTGCCTAGCAACTAATGTGCCAGCCATCAGATACTTGGCTAAAACCATCAACTGACAATAGGTATGGCCAGGTGAGTCATCGGACCCCAGACTCAGTGTCTGTTTCCTGGTGAAGTCATACTTTTGCAACACTGACCAAACCCCTGGACCTCCTCCCTTTGTTCACCTTTAACCTATAGCAAGGTTCAACAGGGACGGACCGCCTAGTAGGAGTGTTAGTGGGTTGTGGTCTACAAAGCCCACCCCAAGACCCCCAATAAAAGTCCAAACCCAGAGTCACTCGGCCTCTTGAGCCATCGCCCTCTATCTTACCTATTGACCCTTCAGTCCAGCTTTCTGTCCCCAACCCTTGCCTCCATCTTTAAACCCTTTTTCTCTCTCTGGACTCGCAATCCAGGAGAACCACGTGGTCTTGCCGGTTCAAGCCTCGTGGCCCCATAGCTTTTATACCTTTCCTCCCAAATCCAATTCATCTGGACATCGGACAACGCATCTAAGGTAACGTGCTTTCCCCACCAACGAAACCTGCTCATGCAAAAGTGCTATTTTCTCTCTTTATTTTATTAGGCCTGTAAGATTGTGTGTGTGATTACGATTTTTGTATGCTTGATTACATGAGCCAGTAAACAACATTGAACTTGGAACTCGCCTCACGTGCCTCTTTCCTTGAGATCTCCCGGGAGGGGTGGGACCCTGGTATAGTTGGCAAGAACCCGTGTATTTTGCTGATTGCTAAACATAAATTAAAGCAAGTCGGCTAACAGAATTGGGGGCTCAGTCCGGGATTGCCCTGAGGGTTAAACTTCGCGCCATAATCGACAGGCGTGCTTTTAACCCACAGACGTAAGGGAAAAACCACTTCCGGAGCTCTTGGAGAGGCTGTATGATTGGTTTCTGTCTGCGTGCCTGGCTCTAGTGAGCAACCTATCGTGGGTGGCTTCCCCCTTCTCTCTCTCTCTCTTTGAACCCCAGGTCAAACTGTGTGACCGTCCGCGCGTCTATTTTGTGGGAAGGGACCCCAAAGAAGACCAGAGTAGGGCGCTAGACCAGTTGCACCAACACTACATACACTACATACACCCGCTGAGTCCGAAAAAGAACTTTTTCTTTGAGCGCACCCTCGCTCCCCCTCCTTGCTTTACTTCGCTCAACGAAGTGAAATCAATTGATTTTGGTTAGGGGTCAGCCTGCTGGAACATATTGTTTCGAAACCCCGCTGGTTAATAGGTTATCCAGTGAGAGCTTGCGAGCCCAAAACCTTCATTTGGTTGTGTGGTTATCCTGTAAGGACGTGAGGTTTGGCCAACCCGTTCTCGAAACCCTCATATAAAGAGACTGGGTGTCTCTGAGACTGGGTGTCTCCTTTTTGGGTTAAGAGTAATCCCAGAGTGTCGCGAAGGGTGTGAGTCCCCGGCTCTAAAAACTAAATTCAGGCAGGGAGTGCCTTCTGTAGGGTTAAAAGTAATCCCCGAGTGTCGAGAGAGGTGTGAGTCCCCGGCTCCTAAAACTAATTAAAGGCTGGGATAGCCTGTTCTGTGGTGCATTGGCCACCTTGAGCCAACAACTGTAACTTAAGAAGCCGATTGAGGCAGGAAAAGGGAAATTCAGCTTCCTTTTCTCGCGCCCCTGTTGTAAGTAAAAACAGGAGAATCCCTGCAAAGATGTTTCGTACCAAGGAGGACGAACCTAAGCTAGAAAAATGGCTGGTAAAGAAAGGCAAGTCTCCTTGGAAGGAAGGATCTTTTAAGGGCCCCAATCCATTAGAAATCGCCCAAAATGCTTTCCAGGACTACTGTAAAGCGCAAAAACCCAGTTCAGCAGCCAAAGACACAGCCGCCAGTTGGGCTCTGTATACGGCTTTGCGAGACGCTGCCTCAATCATTAACCGTCTACAGGCAGACGTGGAAAAACAAGAAGAAATTGTCAGGGAGAACAACCAAAGACATGCCCAGGAAACGGAGGAATTAAAGATCCAACATAAGGCCGCATTGGAAAGAGAGGAGGCCAGATTCGACAAATTAGAATCTAAATTTGAAGCAACCAGAGAGGAATTAAGAGAAATAAAAAGCAAACATGAACAAGACCTCATAGACCAGAGAGAAAATTATGAGGACTTAATGGAACAGAGAATAAGAGAGGTCGAGGCCGAGAGCCAGCAGTTACAAGCAGATAAATTAACTGTGACCTTAGAGAATCAAGGTTTAGCACTCAACATTCAAAAGGCTGAACAAAAAGCCGCAAAGGCTACAGCCCGGGCTGAGGAAGCAGAGAAAGCCCTAGAAAAGGCCAATGTAGCCCTAGTATCAGTACAACAAGGAGCAAAATATTTGGCCCAAGAAAACCTAATTAAGAGAGAGCGAGCCAATCATGATGCCTGTAAAAGAGAGATAGAGATTCTAAAACGACAATTAGAAGCCCAAAGAGCGGTGGTATCAGCAATCCACCCGGAGGGTTTAATTGACCTCTCCCACACCGAAGAAGACCCTGAAGCCCCCATAGAAGAGCCCACGGAGAACCATGCCCCCGTCCACCCAGTGAGCACCAAACAAATGGTCACTAGGACCGGCACCAGAACCACCACCCAAACTGTAACGGAAACTCAGCAATGGAAGCCCGATGAGGTTAAGGCCATCGCCGAGCAAGTAGGCTCTCTCTCCAAGGATACTGCCATACAATGGATGACACACATCCATACCATGTATGGCGGTGTCAATGGAGAGGATCTCTGCCAGCTCGCCAGGCGCTGTGCTTCAGGCACAGATCTAACAGCCATTAATTCAGCCATAGCCACCAACGGTATTGCAGCCGGTACTCGGATCCAATGGATGCAGAAGGTTTTGGAGTATCTCCACCCGAACCGCAGCTTATCTGCACTGTTCATCCTAGAAAAGCAAGGGCCAGGAGAAGACCCAGAGGCTTATATGGCCAGGAAACAGCTATTAGCTCAATTGGCAGACACATTATATATTGACCCTGACACTAATGAACCCGAATTCGATGACGATGCGTTTAGATGCGCACTCATGCATGGGTTCAATGCCCAAACCCAATTGGCTCTTAATATTCCAGATCCCACTAGGGGAACCTGGCCCAATATGGAACTCAAAATAAGGCGGGTGGCTACCTTACTCAGGAGCACAGGAGTCACAAAGGTGGGGAAAGGATCCAAGAAACATAAAGACAAGGAAGAGGAAGAACCCATTCAAGCCATCACATACGCCAATCACGGCCCACACTCTCAGTACCAATCTTCAGGCAAATATGATAACCGGAATGATAGAAATTATGATAGAAACAACGACAGGAACAATGATAGGAACTACGATCGGAACTATAAGAATGACCGCTATGACCGTAATAAATCCTGGCAAAGAGGCGGCAACAATAATTATAGAGGGAAAAGGGATTACAATAACAACAGAACCAACCCAGCGCAGGCATACATGCATCCCTCTGCTCCGCCGCTTCCGGCTGACTATAACAATGGCCCTGACGATCGGTATAGTCCTGCCCCTAGCTCAGGCAATTCACACCCGGCTGCCCAGCTGCTGATGCCCGGTCCACAACCGTTCCACCAAAAAGTCAATAGGGAGGCACCTCCAAATGGAGTAAGTCCATTCAGATGGCACCTTTGGATGGAACTCAAAGAACGGGGCTTTGAGATGGAGCGCTTCCATCTGCAACCCGACTCGGTCCTCCTCCAGGCACTGACAGACTCGGCCAAGCAACAGGAACGGCCTCTCAACCCAGTAAAGACCACTCTCACTCGCATTGAAGAGGAAAAAGGGAACCAAAGCTAGGGCTGCCCGGAGTCCCGCAATCTCCCCAATGGCATAGTGGCTCCTTTGAAGCCCGACACATGGGGGAGACCGACTGTGAAAGCAGGGGTCGGGACTCCAGGGAACATGAAACCTGCTACACTCCTTGTAGATACGGGAGCATCCACCAATGTTCTTAAACCCCAATTGGCTCAAACAGGCCAGCCATCTTCAGCTACTCTCTCTCTCTCAGGCTTTGCCGGAGGCAAGCACACTGCCACCATCTGGAATTCGATTCCCTTAACAGTGGGAAAGCTTTCCACACGTGTGTCTGCCTGCGACAACCAGGGCGAAGACGATGGCATTCTCGGGGCTCCATTTTTCCGAGACCATGGGCTCACAATTGATTTGGCTAATGGCTTCCTCTGGCAGATTCTGGGAGGTCCTAGCGAAATCAATGCAGTCCATCGGTGTGCCGCCCTAAAGGCTCCTCTTCCCCTGGCCCCATTGGAACCTAGTGACCCTTGGATCCAAGATTTCCCTGAAGTCTGGATCCAAGACAAAGCAGAGTGTGGCACCGTCCGTGATGCCTGTGTATTAATAGAAGGGAAGGATCCACCTCCACAAAAACAGTACAAGTATCCCGCCGAAGCTGAAGCCGGAATAGCCAAAACCATTGAAGGGCTCCTCCAATGGGATGTCATTCTCCCAATGCAGTCCATCTGCAATGCTCCCCTCTGGCCCGTCCTTAAAGCAGACGGAATGACCTGGCGAATGACAGTGGATTTCAGAGCGCTAAACGCAGTGACTCCTCCAGTGGCCCCTGTCGTAGCAAAATACCATGAGATCCTTGCGGCCATCGCAGCAGGATCGCGCTACTACAGTGTGATTGATTTGGCTAATGCGTTTCACTCCATCAAATTGCATGAGTCATGTTGGTATAAGTTCGCTTTTACCTTCCGTGGCCAGCAATATGCCTTCAAACGCACACCCCAAGGTTTTCACTCCAGTCCCAGCATCTGCCATGCACACGTTGTACACATGTGGGAACACCTTAGAGCTACCTCTAAAGATCACATGCTTTCTTACGTGGATGACATTCTTGTCCATGCCTCCACAGAAGAAGAGGTCACAGATGTAACCAGGGAAGTCTTAAATCTTCTCAGGGAAGCAGGGTTCAAGGCTAGTAGGGATAAGGCCCAGCTAGTTCAAACGCGGGTCAAGTACCTTGGCCTGGCCCTGGGTCCCGATGGCAGGACTCCCGATGCCCAGCGCATGGAAGTCATTGCCAAGCTCCCGGCGCCTACCGATGTGCCCTCCTTAAGAGCTTTACTAGGAACATTCAACTTCTCTAGGGATTTTGTGGAAGGCTTTGCTGATAAAGCGCGCCCTCTGTACTCTCTCTTAAAGAGCAACACACCCTGGTTCTGGGGACCTGAACAGCAATACGCCTTTGCCAGCCTTAAACAAAGTCTTGCTTCTGCTCCCGCTCTAGCGCATCCAGACCCTGATAAACCCTTTTACATCCAACTGGCACATTCTGAGAAAAGCATCGGCGCCACCCTTATACAGCATCATGCTGGCGCCCCAAGAGTGGTCGCCTATGCCTCCCGCAATCTTTCCTCTGTAGAAATAAAGTTTACCCCATGTGAGAAAGTCTGTCTAGCCCTTGTCTGGAGCCTTACTCACTGGGAATTTATCATCGGAGGTGCGAAGGTCATAGTGCAAACCACACACACCCCTCTGAAGTACATTCTCTCAGGGAAAATTCAGGATGGCCAAGTATCTAATGCCCGCATTGCCCAGTGGACACTTGCACTGGTCAATAAGGGAGTAGACTACCGAAAAGAACAGAAGGAACCCCCTGCCCCGTATGGCCTCATCATAACTGGGGACAAGCATGAGTGTCCTCTACCAGTGGTCGACCATGTACCCTGGCCAGCCACATGGGGAGTGCCATTCGAAGAAGCCAAGCAGCTCGGTTTTCACTGCTGGTTCTGTGATGGATCCTCCTTCCATGTGACAGGGACACCCTATACAGGTTATGGTGCCATCCGTACTCACGACGGTCACACTTTGCAGGAGTCTGTCCGCCCCCATTCCAGCCAAGCCGCAGAGGTCGCCGCCCTGCGGGCGGTTCTAGCCTTTGAGCCCCCAGACATTCCGGTCGCTGTGTTCACCGACTCGGACTGGACGGCCAAAGCTGCTACAGTGTGGCTCCCCCACTGGGAAAAACAGGATTGGGTAAATGCAGAAGGCAAACCGGTGGCCCACGCAACACTATGGAAAGATGTTGTACAACTCCTCCATAGACGTGTGGCGGAGACTCAAATCTCCCATGTCAAGGGTCACCAGAAAAATAACTCTGAAATCGCATACTGGAACGACCAGGCAGATCTTTTGGCCAAAGCTGCTGCACAGCTACCCCTTCCCCAAGAACCGCCAGAACAACCTCTGCAGGCTGTCACTACACGCAGCCAACATAATAGGTCATCCATCCCACCAGTCTTTGTAGACCTTGGGGAGCTCCAGGCAAATGACGCCGATGTACAGGACCTCCTTTCCAAGGGCAAGGACCCCACAGGGAAATACTCCATAGAAGAACGGGACGGAGTAATCTGGGTGGTGGATCACACTGGGGCACGTCACTGGGTAGTTCCTGTAGAGGTACGAGCAGACCTGATCCAATTTGTTCACGAGCAGGGCCATAGAGGAAAAGACCTCACTTTGGAACGGGTGCGCGATGCAGGCTGGTGGCCAGGCATGAGACAAGACGTCGCCCAGTGGGTAGATAACTGTCTCGCCTGTGCCATGGTCAATGCAGACTCATCCGGTCCCAAAGCCCCTATTCAACACCAACGCATAGAGGGACCATGGGCATGAGTTCAGATCGATTTCATCGGTCCCCTTCCCAAAACTAGCCGTGGCAACAGGCACTGCCTCACAGTAATTGATCCCTTCTCCAAGTGGGTCGAAGCCTTCCCCTGCCGGGACAACTCCGCCGGCACGGCTGCCAAACTCCTTTTTAATAACTTATTCTCACGCTGGGGCATCCCCCGAGTCCTGGACTCCGACCGCGGGCCTCATTTCATTGGAGAGGTCACTCAGGAGCTCTGCAAGGCTCTGGGGATCACCCAAAGATTCCACATTGCGGCACACCCCCAATCTTCTGGCTCTATTGAACGCGCTAACCGCACACTCAAAGAAGCGCTCATGAAAATGGTTAATTCCACGGGCAGGACTTGGGATGAAAAACTGCCCATCATCCTCATGGCTATCAGGGGGACCACGGCCTCACACGGCTATTCCCCACATATGGTCATGACTGGCAGGAAAATGCGCATGCCAGAAGCTTTTTGGCTACAGAGCGATGTCCCCTCGGACTTTGAACCCAAAGTGGCAAATGATGAGTGGGTCAGATCCCTCCTCACTGACATCCTGATCATACACCTCCAAGTAGCCAACATGCTCGGGGAAAGCCAGCTCGCAATAGACAAGAAATTGGGATGGGTTCGTAATCCTCAGGTTTGGGATCCAGGGCAGCAAGTGCTCTACCGCAAGTTCAGCCGCAAACAGCATGCTCTCATGGCTAAATGGGCTGGTCCGGTCCCCATCATTGAAAGGGTCAGCCCTGCAGTGTACAAACTGGCAATCCCTCGAAAGCATGGCCAAACGTGGCACAAGTTCTTCCACTCCTCCCAACTCAAACTGTGGAAGGGTGAGCCGGTTCCAGTCCCACCTGATCTCCCTCCGGACCCCGGTGGCGACGGGAATCCGCTGGCTGCAGTTAAACACGGTCCTTTCCTTCCCACAGACATGTTTGAACTCTTTCCTCTTTTCTCCCTTGGAGACACTTGCCTGTTCCACTCAGTGCTTCCCAATGGCTCAAGCCGCCATTTGGGAAGCAAGGGGGGGAGGGAATAGCAGAATTTTAAGTATAACAACCTCGTTCCAAGAACAAAAGCCATGGTAGCGTGCAGCAGTAACCGCACCGGGCTTGCATAAGTGCCAAGCGCACACCAATGAACGAAGAACCTCTAAGCACCTTTAGCTAAAAGGGAACCATACTGTGACTACTTGGGTATGTCGACTGCAGTATGGAGTACAGGGATCTCACTCATACACCCCTCAAACATTATATTACAGAATGCATCCAGGAAGTTTCACCTCAGCAACAGACAAATGGGTAAGACCATTAAAAATTTTATTGTTATTGTCCTTGATTCATTTTACATCGACAACACAAATAGCCAACCATACGGTAGTCTTGACCAGATGGAGATGCGTGGGAATCAACATGCCTTTTAGAATTTTTACCTGTGTAACAGGACGGCATGACAGAGCAGTCACACTCACACCCATAGATCGGTGTCCACCACAGCAGCTCACACATTGCATCCAAAGCCACACCGGAGAAAAGGTGACACTATGCACCTCCGGGAAATATGCTATGGATGAAATGGAAGTGACCTTGTGCAAACAGCCACAAGACAAAATCAACACCTCCACCATTGAATATACTGCTCCTACCCCCATCTCCCTCTACACTGACATAGCTGTAATTTCAGCTGCCGTATGGGACATTGGCGATCCTTTAAAATTAATCATTTCCATTGGCTCCCGTCATTTCCATAATGACACAGAGGTCCCGATAACGCTCACGGACCCATTCGGTGAAGAAATAGACCTAGAGCCACTGGCATGGGGCAAGCTCGATTGGCATTTTAACTGCTCTGCGTTAAAGCAGCAAGGTCCCCCAGACTGGACCCTCCTTCTAAACACATCTGTCTGCCTCAATGCCACCGATACTGTAAATCTTACAGCTATCGGAACAACAATTCTACAGCTCACTCATCAGGAAGGAAATTATACTTTAATAATTGGTGATGCAAATCACACACTAAATTTGGACCCACTTATCCAAAATGTAGACGCACTGGCCTCATTGACCTACCCGGTAGTGGGGGCACACACTTTAAAATTTAATCATCAAGAAACAGTCTTGATGCAGCCGCAAATTTCAGTCAAAAGGGTCAATGTCAGCTTAAATGGGCTTGGCACTTCTTTCAGCCATGCCCTCTGTGACTCTTACTTACACACGACCCAGCAAGGTTGGGACAATTGGATCTTAATGTGGCGTAAAGGGGAGCTCTCTAGAAGGACTAAACGCGATCTTTCTGATTGGGTCGCACCCGTAGGAGCGGGCATGGCAGCCATAGATGCTGCAAACATAGAAGTGATAGCGAATAAAGCCTCCAAGGTTGCATTCGACATCTCTCAAATGAGCCTCCCTCTTACGCAGTCATTGGATTCCCTTGCCCATGTGGAACGCTCCACCAACCCACTGCTGGTTACTTGGGAACAAATCATGGAGAAAGATTTTAACCATTTCCTTGATGGCATTCAGTCTTTACAAAACAATATTTCATTGGCTCTTGCTTGCACACAAGCACAAACTCTTAATGTAGTCACTGCCATGACTATAATCAAACAAGCTATGGCTGGAGTTATACCTTTAGAAATAAGGGAATTGATTAAAGGAAATCTAACCACCAGTGAAATCTCTCTCGAGCACTGGTGGTCGTTGGCAAACGCCTCTTTTGATGCAGTAACCCAGACCTTGCAATTGATTATAACCACAGTGACTGCTAAAGAAATTTTCCACATCTATCCAGTAGTTCCACTGGGTATCCAAGTTAATTCGGACACAGTATTATATGCCAGGAACAGTGACCGATGGGCTAAAGTAAGCTCATCCAGCTGGCATATGATCAATCTAGACGGATGTACCCATAAGGAAAACTTAGGCTTCATCTGTGATGACGAAGCCCTAGAGAAACATCACCCATGCTTAGTTCCCAAGAAACACGCCATCTCACACTGCCAATTTGACGCAGTCAGTGAGACCGGGTCCACTATTATATACATAGGCAGAGCTTGTGTCTGTCTCAGGACAACCTGCGAACACATTCACCTCAATACACTATACTACCAACAAATGCTGCCTGGAATAAACAGATGCTTTTGTAACATTACCTCCATCAGAGGGTGTGACTTTTATTTTGAAACCCCCATTTGGACACAACAAGAAATGGCCTTATCCCCAGAATTATATGACTCTATTGCTCCAGTACCTTTGGGGTTAGGACTGGAAGCCCTGAGGAAATTGCTCTCTCACCCGGACCTCCAAGAGCGCCTGGCTCAGCTAAAGAAAGCGGGAGACAAAGCCGCCTTAAATGTTTCCCATAATGGTGCCAGGATTAAGGAACTGGCTGTGGAAATTAAGGAGGCTGGAAAACATAGCTGGTGGGAATCGATTCTTGGTTGGTCGCCGACAACAACGGGGTATTTAAATTTAATGCTCCACCCCATAGTCGTCATTCTGGCCTTCCAAATTATTTTAATAGTGGCGCTAATCACATTGACTTGCTGGGTGAGAAGACAAATCCACAAATTGGAAGCTCAATCTAAAGCCACGGACTTCCAAGCCTTGATGCACGTTGCATCTAAGGTTTCGAATTCCTAGCCCCTCCTTTCCGACCTCTGACATACCTTCACTGTTGCCCTTTTCCCTATGTTTGTCTGTCTTCCTCCATTTTCAGACCCTTATGTGTGTTTATGTTTATGTTTCTATTCTTTAACCGTTATTGGGTGGGTCTCTTAGAAGAGACCCATGAGGTAGAAAAATTGGTCTTTAGCAGCAGTCTATCGAACCCAAGGGAACATCAGCGAGACTACAAATGCAGCCGAAAGCAGGTTCAGTCTCCTGCACATATTCAGAAGACCTCAATCTTGCTGCCTTTTTGATTCCTCTGTAGCATCGCTGACACCAAAAAAAACCATATTGTCAGGTCGCCAAGAAGCCAGTGGAGCTTTCTCAGGATGACTGAGATCCATTGTGGCAATATGGTCACGCTTTGAGGCCAGCGCGACGGAGCAGGCCAAGAAAGGAAGTGCAAATGTGCAGGTCCTACTGGAAAGCCAGCGGGAGAAATGCAATCCTTTCAAAAATGTTAAGGCAAGCCCTGATCTTTTTGTGCAAGCTCTCCACCTGCAATGACTTTTTCGATCATAGGACATAAAAGTTTTAAATCGTTTTTCACCTTTGGGTTCCCAATTTGAAACCTCCTAAAGTATTTTTAATTGTAACATTGGCAGTTTTCAAAATAACAACTTATTAAACAAAGATTCGGTCTTCAGAAATTAAGAACCAGCGTGCTTTGCGGCAGCTCTATTTTGCATACACCCAGACACGTGGATCTTAAAATTAGTCCTCTCAAAACGTGTGCTATTACTTTGTATATCTTTTGACCGTTCCAATCCATGCCCCGGACTTCTTTATTTTTGGTTTCACTTTTGCAAAAGTCTCCCACCAATGTTTTTACACCCTTTTTACTGTTCATAACCAACCACATCTTAGGATCACCACAAGCCTCTGCTTGTTCCCAAGAGTTTTCCTTTTTTTTTCTATTCTTTAACCAGTATTGGGCGGGCCGAAGCCCTAACGAACCATAGGGAGCAATGAGAGAAAGAAAAGGGAGATAGGGGGTGGGAGGACCGAAAGCATTTCTTCATGGGAGATCAGAAGAGCCGAGGGCGCATCCAAAGATGCCGTCGACAAAAGCTCCGTAGTTACATTTGTGGCTAGCACGAATGTGAAGCTTAGTAGGCGGCTTCTCCCGGTGGGGCGTGTAGAAGTTGGGTTCGGAAGTTACTCCGAAGCCTCCCTTCTTTCGCCCCATCTCCACCAGGCGTGCAATCCGATCGCCACTCGAGGCAGCGACGGGTGCCTGGGGAAAGGCCCCAAGGTTAGCCCGCTCCAGCCAAACGCTCTCCGGCCACATATTACTGCATCTCTCTATGTTAGTGTGACCTCTTCCCCGATTATCTGCCCAAGCAATCCTCAACCCCAAAACACTCGGCCGCCTCGGGGCGAGCCTCTTATTCGGCCCTTTTACTTTTAAAATCTATTTTGCTCATGATATCTTTTCTCCCAGCATGCCCTTACTGACGCCCAATCTGCATAGTCTGTCAATCATCATTAACTTATTTAGTCTTCATATGTACTTTTCTTTATTTATTTATTTTTATGAGCATGTAGCCTTGTCCACAAACTTTTTCAGTGTGCACGGTTTTGTTTTTGTCTCCGTCTCTTTGTTTTTGTGCACTCTACGGGCAAGAAATGAACCGTTTGTTTGCAAACCAAGTCTTCTGTTTGCAAAGCAAAACCGGTTGCTTGCCAAAACATTTTTGTTTTGTGCTTGCTTTTCTATTCTTTACCAGTGTTGGGAGGGCCGAGGCCCAGACGAACCGTGAGGAATCATTAGTGAGCAGGACAACAAGAACAAGGGGGACATGGAAGCCCGAGAGACAGCTCAGGAGGAAGAAAGGGGACAAATGAATCTTTTGTCCCCCTCTGCTATGCAGCCCCTCCAAGCCGAAATGATCTGGAGGACATGCAGAAGTTGGGTTTGGAATTTAAATCCGGCCCATGCTCTCTTTCACCAGGCGTGCAAGCTCTCCCTGCACGAAGCAGTGGAGAGTGCCTGGGAAGGACTCCCCGGTTAGGTCAGAACCCCGGACAAAACCTCCTGCCCCCTCTTTTTAACATCTTTCTAGGTTAGAGGGAGATTTTCGACAGCTCTCTCCCTGAAGTGCCTGCAAGCTAAAACGTATCCTCGCTCCAACACTGGTGTCCAATTCGATTGTTTTTGATTTTTAATAAATTTATTTTTCTTGAAATGTTTGTGTATCCCAGAATGCCTAAACAATCCTCTCATTTGCATACGCAACAACCTCTAGCCATAACATATACAGCCAAGTCCAAAACACGCGACCTTTGAGGGGTTCTGCCTCGTGACTAGCTGCCCAGTCCGCTCCTCATGGGGTATGGGACGGTACCACTGGGATCAGGTTTAGGGGGAAAAGATTGTTCTATTTTTGTACAGTATTAGGGGAGGGCCCCCCGAAGGGAGCCCTCCAAGCTAAAACGGGTACGCAGCTAACGGCGTCCCCGCGGAGCCACCCGGCTCCAGATAAAAGGTCAGAGTCGACCGGACGCAACTCCCGAACCCAGCTTTTGCATGCCCTGCCTGTGCGTGTGTGCGTCTGTGTCTCTCTCAGGCACACATCTCACAAATGCTCCCCAGGGTTCGGGAGGCGTGCCCGGAGACTCCGCCAACCCCGAAGGGTGAATACCTGGCCTGTGATTATTCCAGCCAGGACCCCAAGATGATGTGTCTTTCATAATACAATGATTCCAGATGCATGACCTGTTTTGACCTTTTCTGAATTTCTTCAATGCCTTTAGACACTCTGCTTGCAAATTCACTAAGCTATGTTTTATTTTAATATCCTTTTTTCTTAATTTAAGTAGGTACCCATGATGCTTTTAGATAGCAAGGGGGGGCGACTCCTCAATATGCAAACCGGTCTCCTCCTTCCCGGCCGAACTGACTCGTGTCCGTGCCGAGAAGTGACGAGCGCAGCCGAGAGCTTCATGAGCTATTGATCAAGACCCGAGTGGCTTCCGAAGAGCCGAAGACATACGAGTCCTGGTGTTCCATTAGATACAATGTAAAGCGCGCCTCTCTCCTGTTCAAACAGCACCAGTTGCCCTGTTCCAACAGAAAAGCCTTGCCGCTCAGGAGAGATGGACGAAGAATTGTTTGTAACAATTTTTATTTCCTTGTGCATTCCTTGTGGAGTATTTTTATTGATACAAATGTGTGTATTTCCGATATAAACATTAATGCTTTATGTATAGATAATACCCTTATAAGAAATTTATAATGTTTCTATAAGGCTTTTTACCAATGAATTTAAGATAAGGAATTTTTAGAATTACTTTTAATATTTCAGTTAAAAATGTTTCTGCTATTTAGAGACTTAAATATTTCTACATAGGCTCCCTTGGTGGTCTAATGCACAAAGCCTTGTTTTTATGTCCACCCCAGCAACAATTTGGCATTTTTATTGCGATAGATTTTTGTCATCTTCTGGGTCCGTCCCTTGCCACCTATTTCTTCCAGGATCACCATCATGCAGTCTGCCTCAGTTTTCATCATCGTATCGTTCAAATTCGGAGACCTTCACCTGACGCCTTCAGGTCTCCGAGGGGGGGAAATGTTAGCCAGCAAGGCACTTTTCTGTGCTCTTATGGATTTTTATCCATAAGTTTGAACTCTGTGTCGCCAGCAGTGGTAGGGACTTGCGCTTTCTTCTTTGCATAGGAGCCAGCTCCAGCCCAAGCCAGGAGGCTGACACCCCAAGCAGTTCACCCAAGGCAAAGACAAAGGATTCCTCTTGCCATGAGGCCTCCTTCTGTCAGACATCCGCTGGCTGACCCCCACTATAGTTATGTTAACGAGACTGCCTAGCAATTAATGTGCCAGCCATCAGATACTTGGCTAAAACCATCAACTGACAATAGGTATGGCCAGGTGAGTCATCGGACCCCAGACTCAGTGTCTGTTTCCTGGTGAAGTCATACTTTTGCAACACTGACCAAACCCCTGGACCTCCTCCCTTTGTTCACCTTTAACCTATAGCAAGGTTCAACAGGGACGGACCGCCTAGTAGGAGTGTTAGTGGGTTGTGGTCTACAAAGCCCGCCCCAAGACCCCCAATAAAAGTCCAAACCCAGAGTCACTCGGCCTCTTGAGCCATCGCCCTCTATCTTACCTATTGACCCTTCAGTCCAGCTTTCTGTCCCCAACCCTTGCCTCCATCTTTAAACCCTTTTTCTCTCTCTGGACTCGCGATCCAGGAGAACCACGTGGTCTTGCCGGTTCAAGCCTCGTGGCCCCATAGCTTTTATACCTTTCCTCCCAAATCCAATTCATCTGGACATCGGACAACGCATCTAAGGTAACGTGCTTTCCCCACCAACGAAACCTGCTCATGCAAAAGTGCTATTTTCTCTCTTTATTTTATTAGGCCTGTAAGATTGTGTGTGTGATTACGATTTTTGTATGCTTGATTACATGATCCAGTAAACAACATTGAACTTGGAACTCGCCTCACGTGCCTCTTTCCTTGAGATCTCCCGGGAGGGGTGGGACCCTGGTATAGTTGGCAAGAACCCGTGTATTTTGCTGATTGCTAAACATAAATTAAAGCAAGTCGGCTAACAGAGGCATAGAAGTAACTGAACAGAACCAGCACTCACAAATATAAATTCACTAGTTTTCTGTGAAAAGGGGAGATTTAATTTGCTGTTTATTGTTCTTTTACCCCACTCATTACTATCATTACTCATTATTGCTCTTTCCAAAGTGAACCGACAATTAGGCAAAATCAAGAGTAACAAGAGAAGCAAATTACTTAATTAATTGTTAAATTGGGGGTGGCAATGTGACCTTATATAGAGTCAGGAAAAAAATAAGTACAGTGTATGTTAACTAAAACTGGCCTTTGTTGCTTAAGGGCCACTAGAGCATAAACCTGGAATTTAAAATTACAATTAAATCCCTATTATTCTGTCATAATTGTATGTTGAAAAACAAAGTAACATTTAAAGATCTGCCATTTAAAATACATTGTCTTAGACTTTTTATGCTATTGTGCTGTGTTAAATCATGACATTCTTTCTTATTGATAAGATGTAACTTCTAGGCAGTATTTACAGATACAAACTCAGTTTATTTTGGCCCAAGTGAGAGATTTCATTGATTCATTTTATTGCAGGAACAGAAAGGACAAGAAAGATCTCTCTGAGACAAGAGCTTCCATTTTCAAACACAATCATTTCACTCATCAAACGGGAAACAGAATTCATTTATATATATTTTTAATGTATATTTCATATTTTAGCCCCAAAGGCCCTTGATGCAAGTGAGTCATGTAAGACAATTTAAGCAAGAGGGATTAATGTAATAAATTTAACATAAATAGTTCTAAAAGACTGTTTATTTGTCCCAAGTCTTTTATGGAGAGCCAGTTACAAACTACCAAGCTCTCTCTACCCTGCCGATTATATCAGGGAAAGATCAATGAGCTGAACATCTAGTTAGATCTTTGAATGTATTCATACCGTATCACCATTGTTAGGCAATTAAATAGACGGTGCTAGCACTTTATAATATTGAATTGTTTTATAGTTGAACTGTTTTTAGATGTTTCTGTGATAAATTCTACTGTTATTTATGCATTTATATTTTATGTAAGCCGCCCTGAGCCTGCCTTAGTGGGGAGGGCAGGGTATAAATTGAAATAATAAATAAATAAATAAAATATAAATAAAATATTTCCAGTCTTACCCTGTTTCTAGAACTGTATATGAAACTTCTGTTGATCCCCAGGAAAACTTTTTCTCCTCATTCTTTCACTGGGGGGGGGGGATGTTGAGAGTCTTACCGTCTTTCCTTGGGGGGTATACAGGGAACCACACAGATGGCAAATGTGGGTAATGTTTGTCCTGCTGTCTGTCTGTGCAACCAGCGAGTCCTTTTCTCCCCTTTCCCCCTTCTCTTTTTCTTTGCCAGGCTTAAAGTTTAGCTCAGCTTCTGAAGCTTGGTTCCCAGGCCCCATTTGCCTACTCTGTAGTAGCCTGCTAATCCCCCCACCCCACTCCAGGAATGATATTTTCCTAGATCAGTTTAAGTGCATAACTTCCCCAGCAGCACCTCCCCTTTAGGTTTAGTCCTGTGTCTGCTTGGATAGACTGAACAGGCTGAACAGCACTGTTGTGGCTTCTAGGATTCAAGCCATGGCACTCTAGTTTTGCATTACAACTGGTGCATACTGGTTAATAGGTCACATTTTACTACAACCAGTGTTCCGTCTAAGATTAGTTAGATTGAGCTAGCTCACAGTTTTCTAGCCTCTAGATTTTTGTCTTAGCTCAGGAAGGATAGCTCCACAGTAAACTAATTTATGCAGCAGCCAAATCGCTTGCCCACAACTTTAATGTCAGGAGTTCACAAAGTAGAATTTTTGCTCACAAGACTCCACAGCTTAAATGGAGTATTGACTATAACTGTGCTCAAGTTGTTTTAAGTGGCCTTTTTGTGGGTTTGGCATTAGCTATTGGCAGGGGTCGATTTCAGCAGGAATGCACAGGAATGCCATTCCGGCTGGCATCCGAGCCTGCCCTGCCCCCTCCCTGCCCTGCCTGAGCTGTTTACACATAAAGGGAAAATTCCTGCAGAGAGCCGGCAGGAAAAAGCTCCAGCGAGTGCTTTCCCTTTAAAAGCAAACAGCCAGCAGGAGAAAGCCCCGCCCAGAGATTAAGCACAGGGGCTAGGCTTTCTGCATTTGGCTTGCCAACCTCTCCTGGCTTTCCCTGCTTCAGTAAGTGCCTCCCCCCACCTCTCTCTCTCTCTCTCTCTCTCTCTCTGTCCCCACCTTTCTCCCTTTCTCCTTCTCTCTCTCTCTCCCTCCCCCCTTCCTTTCTCTCTCTCTCTCCTCCACCTACCTACCTACCTTCCTACCTTCCTTCCTTCCTTCCTCTGTCTGTCTACCTTCCTTCCTTCTTCCTTCCTTCCTTTCTCTCTCTCTCTACCCCCACCTACCTCTTTCTTTCTCTTTCTTTCTTTCTTTCTTTCTTTCTTTCTTTCTTTCTTTCTTTTCTTTTCTTTTCTTTTCTTTTCTTTTCTTTTCTTTTCTTTTCTTTCTTTCTTTCCTTCTTTCTTTCTTTCTTTTCTTTTCTTTTCCTTCCTTCCTTCCTTCCTTCCTTCCTTCCTTCCTTCCTTCCTTCCTTCCTTCCTTCCTTTCTTCTTTCCTTCCTTCATCTCTCTCTCTCCCCCCACCTACCTCTTTCTTTCTTTCTTTTTCTTTCTTTTCTTTTCTTTCTTTCCTTCCTTCCTTCTGTTCTTTCTGTTTTTATAAAAAAAAATATTGAAAAGGGGGGGTATAAAAAAGCAGAGAGCCCAGGAAATGCTGGTTTTGACAATATCTTTAATTTTTGAGAATCTCTTTAGTTTTCTCATGGCATCTTCTGCTTAAGAAAAGTAAGTTTGAAGCCTGAGTTCATTGTTGTGTCTTGTTGGGAATGGCTTCCAAATATATCTGTGTCTAAAGTCTGTATTAAAGTGGTTTGGTGCTCACTGCCATGTAAGAGAAAAATCTGAAAAATTAGCTTCATTGCTGTATGTGTTGGCAGAACACTTGACTGTTGCATGGGGCACTTTGGGGGACATCTACAGAGAAACAGAGTTGTAACTAAAAATGAGCATGATCAGCTGCACTTTGGAGATTGTCTGTTTTGTGAAATTTAAAAAAGTGGGCAGAGTTTCTGAAGAAGATGATTGTCCCTCTTCTCCTGCCACTGGACTGACATCTGCCTTTAATGGGCCAGCAAAGTTGATGTTCTTAAACCTCCTAATAAGAGAGATTTCCGCTTCTGAGGAGTTCCAACGATTAGTGATCTTGTGATGGTAGTGATACTTTTATGTGGTAAAGACCACCTGTTCACAGGATAATTTTACCTGTGGGACAGACTCTGCATGGTAACCACTCCACTGGTACATAATTGCTTGTAAAAACTATTATAGTGTAATAATTCAGGTGGATAGCCGTGTTGGCCTGAAGCAGCAGAACAAAGTTGGAGTCCAAAGTTTCATCCAAGGTATAAGCTTTTGTGTGCATGCACACTTCTTCCATCTGAAGAAGTGTGGGTGGCACATGAAATCTTATACCTTGAATAAAATGTTGTACCTTGAATAAAATAGTCCACAAACTACTCCCATCCAGTGCATCCACAAACCTAGAAGATATTGGATTTATACCCTGCCCTTCACTCCCCAAGGGAGTCTCAGAGCGTCTTTCAAACTCATTTCCCTTCCCCTCCCCACAACAGACACCCTGTGAGGTAGGTGGGGCTGAGAGAGCTCTGAGACAACAGCTGGTACAGAGCTATGGCTTGCCCAAGGTCATCCAGCAGGTGCAAGGGAGGAGTGGGGAATCAAACCCGGTTCTCCCAGATTAGAGTCCGCGCACTTAACCACTACACCAAACTGGCTCCTAGCATTGTTCTGCCAGTGAACTAGGGTTGCCAACTCCCGGTTAAGGAAATCCCTGGAGATTTGGGAGTGGAGGGTGCAGTTTAGGGGAAGGAGGGCCCTAAGCAAGTCATAATGCCATGGACTCTACTTTCCAAAGCAGCCATTGACCTGATCTCTGTAGTTTGGAGCTCAGTTGTAATTCCAGGAGATCTCCAGACCCCACCTGTAGGTTGGCAACCCTAAAAAATCATATTCAGTGTACTAGTTCTGCAGGACGGCAACCTGATTTCCATGGGAACCTAACCCTTAGGAATTGATTCCAATCCAGTGTGGGAATGATTGTTGGACATAAGATATTGGTTCAGGCAAGGTTTTGTATAGATGGGACAGAAAGTAATGTTTTTATTGGTTTTGTCAAAACTTTTGACAACAAGGTAAACAGAATAAGAAGCAAAAGGTGGATGTGGCTGGATGACACTTCTGGGAACATTGGGTGTGGCCTAATATGTTAATGAGCGGTGCTGTCAGGGGTGTGGCCTAATATGCTAATGAGTTCCTGCTGGGCTTTTTCTACAAGAAGAGCCCTGGCTATTGGTGTGAACAGGTTACATGGTTGTGGGTAGCTACCACTAGGTTTGAAGCACTTATTAGGAGTCAGTATCCAGGGACTTGCCATCAGCAGTAGTTGCATTGCTACTGGCCATGAATTGGTTAACTGGCTACTCAGCTATTGCTACTCATTCATTCATTCATTCATAATTTTGCTTTATAAACTGCCCTTCTCTGAGTTCACAGAGCTCAGGGTGGCTGACAACAAAAAATCTATACAATTTAAAATCCAAAAAAAAAAAATAACTAAAAAAATGTTTTCAGATCAATTTACAAATTGCATTACTGACTCGCAAATAGATGGAGAAAAAGCAGGATGGGGGAGGGAACGGGAGTGCCAGATAGGATGGTACCTGTTGCTGTCCTCAACCGAGAGCTTGGCAGAACATTTCTGCCTTGCAAGCCCTGCAGAACTGTACCAGGTCTCTCAGGGAGGGGATGTTATTTGGCAGAGTTCCACTAGGTGGGAGACAGGGCTGGAGAAGCCCTGACTCTGGTTGATGGCAGCTGGACGTCTATTGGGCTAGGGGTTACCATTAGAAGTCTTGAGTTAGTGATTTATAGAGAAAAGGAGATTGAATTTACAGTTTCAGGTTTCAGTAACTGGAAGAAGGCTCTCATACTTCTCTAATTCTGCAAACTATGTAAAAGAGTTGCTTGGGAGGGCATCTTTATAAAGCTTATACAGAACTGGACTGTAGTCTATGCCACAGTGTACAATATATATTTTTGATTTGTTGTATGTTCTAACATGCTCTTACAACATTGTTTTCATTTTTTTGTAATTCCATTTTCTGCATTGTTTGACATAGCATGTTTGATCCCTATTTTTGCATTTTTCTAATTTTGTACGCCTAGTCCTATTGCATTTTTATTAGATCTCTCATGCTGTTTGATTACAATGCCCTATACCATGTAATCCACTTTGAGTCTCAAGTAGAAAATTGGTGAATAACTAATAATGTATACATAATAAATAAATAATGATGGGCTGACCACCACTGTACTCATTTGCCCCCCCCCCCCAATAATGTATTTCTGGCTGCAGGCCTGATGGGAGAGATGGGTGATTAAGCAAAGTGCAAACTTTAGCCCATGTTAGAAATGTCTGGCAAGCATCCTGAGGTTAGGAATGCCAGCCTCCAGGTGGGACCCAGGGATCCCCTGGACTACTTATCTCCAGACTATAGAGATCAGATCCCCAGAAGAAAATGGATGCTTTGAATGGATGTACCCCACTGAGTTCCCTGTACTCCTCAGGCTCCATCCCCAAAACTCTAGAAGTTATCCAACCTGGATCTGGCAACCCTACCACCCCATCCCCCACCAGTGGCCAGGGGGGACGGGGGACCTGACAACTCTATGGCCGAGTTCAGACTGGCAGTTTGGCCCGATATAGGCCCACTTTGCAAGTGGATTAAGAGAGCCCCTTCAGACAGCCACAGCTGCCTGGCGTTGCAGTGCCTCATTCACGCCGTCCTGAAGTGCTTTCATCCTGCTTTAAAAAGGTACCTGGTGAAACCGGTGTCAAGCCGTCTGGGTGTGCATTCATCCTGTTTCCTGGAAGCATGGATGCAAATAAGCCACACATCAAGCAGAGCTGGTAATGTGAACCCGCTGATCCAGGTGCTGCGCCCATGTGCCTGTGCTCCTATGCACCCATGCACCTACACGCAGGTCAGCCAAACAGAGCAAAGCCAAACACCACTGCAGCGGCAGTGCCAGGGGCCGTCCCACAGTGTAAACACTCCATTCCGCCTCCTCCCTGGTATGGTCCCACATCAGTCTATGCAGTGCAAATAGAAAGCCCCACGACAACTCAGCCCGGGTCTTTTTGCCCCACTTCCCTTGTACTTCATTTTGCCAGTCTGTCCTCAGCCTATGTTTTATGTTGGGGGAAGCTTCCCAAACCAGGATTTCATGGCTCACTGATCAGAGAAATTGTACAGATAGCCCCCTGGGGGCTAGGCTTCACTAGTCTGAACCTTAATGAAACTTAACCTTAATGTTTGCTAACATGGGGGGTGGGGTGGGGTTAAAGGAACAGCAAGCAAGGAAAACCTATGGACAGATCAGTACCACTCTGAGTTTGGAGCCCAGGAGGGATAGCCATAATAGAACTTTTGGCAGCCCAGTAGTTAGGTTATCTGCACTGGGGGTGGGGGGTGGGCTTTAATTAGGCTCAGGACAGCTATTTAATAAAGAAATCCCAGTTAAACTCATTTGCTTGTGTCAGCATCCTTATTTGGGATATGTGGAGGACAAGGTGGTTTATTGAATCCTTGCATTGATTTTGGTAAACTTTGCATGTTCGTACTTTGTCCTTCAGAGTCAATCATAATGGCATTGGAATAGATGTTCTTTTTTTTCTATTATGATTGCAGAAAAACCAATAAATACATTTTCCTCATAAGTAGCACTTATTATCCCTTTCATTTGTGGTGCTAGGAAATCTGCGTGTCTGAAAGGAAATTAGGTTTCTGAAAGCATGTTGTTTAACTAATAGCAAGATCTTTCTTTTTTAAAGTGAATGCATAGTGAAAAAAATATTCTCCCCTATTTTATTTAATATTATAAGGGCAATGCTAGTGGGTATATTATGCTGTTTCCAGTACGATTATTTCAGTTCATGGAACTGTTATTGTATAGACTTAGCGACCATGGACTAGAAAGCAATCATCCACACAATTAATCTTCAACAATACAGCTCCAGCAAAATGAGACATGGGAAACCATTTTGCAAAGCCTTTAGACTTTTAAGACTGTATTTCTTCACACATAGTGCTCAGCTACACTAACATGTATTGTGGTAATTTTTAAATACATTATCATATTTAAGCACAATACCCAAGTTCTGTTTTGCAATTACAGCAATTATTGCTAATGATTGAGTTTGCTGAAAAACTTGTCCTGGAAATTAATCTGTAGGGGGAAATATACTATATGGGTCCAGTACATCCCTGAGGTGTATTCAAGATCAGCGTGTAAAACTCTGCTCAGGCACTGACTTGAAAAGAAATTGCAACAGTCAAGTCAAGTAGAATTTATTGTGTTAGCCATAGGCCATAACAAAGTTACAAAACATTCAAAAACAGCAGTGAAATAGTATAATAAAATACATAAATAAGTAAAACCTAAAATCACATAGGTAAAATTAGAGTGGGCTAAAATGGCCTGCATATTATAAGAATGGCCCCTGTGGTGTCACCCTGGTCTTTGTAGCTGCAAGGGCAAAAAGGGAGACTCTATAGGATACAAACTCGTCAGCATCTGATAACAAGAACGCAATCTTCTCATTTTCAGAATACGCATTTATGGTAAATAAAATTCCTGTCAAGAATTGGTCTCTGGATGTGTTGTATAGTGGGCAAGCTAGCATACAGTGTGGAAGGTTCTTGATGGCAAGTGAGCCACAAATACATAAACTATGTTCTGTTGGGATTTGAAGATATCGACCCTCCTGCACTGCTGTGTACTCTGGAAATTGCAATAAGATTGCTTGGCATAGTAACAACCCATATTTCCTCTTCTTCAATATGATGGTCTTAAGTGTGCTCAACTACCCTGGCAGCTAGTAATTTCTTGAATGAACTGCCTTGCATTAACTAGAATAAGTTAATGGCCTGCCCTGCTTCTCTCTTGAAGGCCAACAGGACACAGTAGGAGTACATGCAAGGATTCTGGGATCAGTGAACCAAAAGCAGGATTGCCATTATAGAGTATGGTGAAATGGGAATGAAATAAATGATTTATAATGAATTTACTTCCCTTCCCCCCAATTTCCTCCAATACAATATTAAATGTAAATTAAATGCATTTACTACTGTCTGTTTAAAACTCTATAACCACTCAACTGTGGAAGGCAGCCAGAGCTTCAACAGAAACTTTGGGGCTGGAGAACCGAAGGACAAAGAGAGTTTAGTAGAGGCAAGGGCTTTTTCATACTTTTAGATACATTTTAATTTTAATATGAAACTGAATTCTTGCCCTGTTCTTATAAGTTGTTCTAAAAATATGTATTTTTTTCTACAAGGAGCTTGAAAAGTTTGAAAAATGTAGGAGGGAAGAGAAATGATAGGGTTTCTGTTTCCAGAGGAGAGGGACTGTGGGTTCAGCCTTTTTATTTGCAAATCCTGTCTCACATAAGTGATGTCAGTTTACTGAAATCACTGTTAATTATTTGCACCTGTGTCTTGAAAGATGAGATCCTTTTTACCAGGGAGGCAACAGAATGTGACCCCTGCCTGGCCTCACAATTTTATATCACTGTTTCATAAAAACAAAGACACACATGATGAGAATAATTAATTACAAACTGATATGAACTATTTGTAGTTAACTTGTATTTCTTCTTATCAGCAGATTCCAAAGTTATGCATAAGCATCCTTGTTAATTTTTTTTCTAGAAACCAGGTACCTATGCAAAAGATTTTGCTAATTAATTAGCCCTTCCTGTGTTTGCTTCTGTGATAATTAAGGGAAAGGCTGTGAGGATGACATTATTTTTTTAAGATAGCATTTCCACTTAGCTCGGGGAAGCAATTTTTTTTCTGACTCAGGATAGCCCTGTCTTCATATTAAAAATGGTTTACTTTTAAAAATAAAATTGTGACAACTGGTACTCATGCATATGAGTTACCAGCATGATGGTTTCCATATAAAGGACCTTTGAAAAATAAAGATATCTAAAAAGAGAGAGAACTTTCTTTAAAATTTTTATTATTAAATATCTATGTACAAATGGACATTTCTAGTTTACTCATCTTATATCGGACTATGGCTCTAAGCTGAAACCATTTTAATGTTTGGACTTACTGGTCTTGCAGTGGTATCTGTAGGGTTTGTGGCTATTTCTCCTGCCTCTGAGAAGAAATGGGGGATAGTTTTTGCTGAATTTGCAACTAGGGAAGCACTTATTAAATTGTTCTCCCATATAAAACTATACTGCCTCCTTATTTTGATGCCTAGCATTAAGGGGAAAAAACAGACAGAAGGCTTTTCTTTGCTTAGGAAGGCTGACTTTGATAGAGGTCAGCTGACCCCTCCAGACTGTTGAAGTAAAGAACTGTTTTTGAGGTAGATTTCCCTGTAGTTCGTCCATGTAGTCCATATCCCTGCCTGTCATCCCCCCCTAGCCACCCACTGGGAGTTCAAGTCATGACTCCTACTCACACACTGATCTGGCTGTATATAAATACTTCCAAGTGCTTTTCCAGCTCTTGCTTAAATAAAAGGCTGACTCAGAGCTTGTAACTGATAATGCCTGATCCAATGTTCTCCTTTGTGAATATGGTGTGTGTGACAGTTTAAAAAAGAGAGTTTTATGTGGGCATCCATTGTCAAAAACATGTTCTTTTCTGGCATATAAATATATACTATACTCTGCTTTGTCATGTATAAACAAGCATCTTAGCTCTTGTATCAATAAGTTATAGCATTTGTGTAAGATTATAATAGTGAATAAATTGTGTAGAAATTTCATTTTTTGTGAGCTCAGCGTGTTCTATCCATTCCATGTGAGTGGCTATATACATTCATTCATGGGATGATGTCATCTCAGCTTCTTCTAGAAATTAAATAAAGCACAGGAATTGATTGTTCAAGCCACTTAATCACTGAGCCAAAAGGGAAGCGACAGCAGGAAGCCATAAAGAAGGCTTCCCTCCTTCCATATAGGCTAAGTATGCTATGTATCTGTTCTAGCAAATGACAAGTTTGAAACTCCTGACTCACTTTTGAGAACCACTAGTTTGTGATCCCATCTTTGTGGGAGTTGACAACTCCCAACTTAGTTTAACTCAAACAAAAAAGAGGGCAAGCCAAGTCACCCAAGAGAGGATGTTCCACAATCTCAAGGCAATTACTTAGAAGGCCCTCAGGTTCAACTTAATCACAGTTACTATGGAAGAAGCAAAACATAAATGAAAACAAAATCAGAAGCTCACGCCATGAAGATAAATAGTATAGATGTCAAGTGGACCTCTCTGAGAGGGTGTTCTCCTAAGACCATCAAGGAAAAAGTTGGTCTCCTTAGTTTCCACCTACCTAATGTCTGAAGCAAGGTCAGTCGATCACCTTTCTGATTGTTCTCAAATACTTTGTTGACAAATTGTAAATTGCACCGTTAAACTATTTTTAAAATGTTTGAAATTGCTCTGTGCAAGTACATTCCACCGCAGCTTTCCTGTTCCTGCTATCTGTCTAATGTCTTTGTTACCTGTTGATAAAACAATAGGGCAGAAAAGGGATGTTTTGATCATACTGCGAGGGAAGGGTTATGGTAATCAGTTTGGCATGCCTTTGTAGTCTAGCCTTGTCCATTTTGCCTGGCTGACTTCATGTTCTTCATGGAAACTTTCAAGGTCGAGTTCCAACAGTTTGCACATGTGCATTCTCCTATTGCTTTCCCCATCTCCATCTGATTGCCCAATGCACCCAGCAGGAAAAATAAGTAACTTATAAAGGTCTCTCCTTGATCATCTCACTTGTGCTGCAGAGGGCAGGGTAAGTGGGAAAAGGTGCTTGTTTTGGTTTTCCCCACCCCAGGTTTACCCATTTTGCCTCTGTGCCTAACTCCCAAAGTCAAACATGTCCATTTGTCTTAACTGGATCACATGTATGTGATTAAGGCTATGCAAGAAAAAAAAAACCCTGGCATTATTTGGGTTTGGGTATATTGACACCCCCTCCCCCCATTAGGTATCTCCTAATATTCCCAAATGCCAATACTGGTATGGTATTTGGATTTGGGAACTATTTAGGAAACCCAATTTTTTTATCTCTGTATACCCTATGGGGACAGTCGTCTCTTTAAATGTCTTCTCCAAGCTGTGCTGCTGCCACCACCATGGTGTGAAAGGCATTTAAAGAGACCGCAGTTTCACAGTGCAGCCTGGAAACTGGATTTTGATCCAATATGCTCTGAGCATACACTAACACAGTAGATGCTTCTAATTAACGAATGTTACCACTGTGCAGCACAAAGACAGCTAGGGATGGGCACAGACAGGATCATGAATTACAGTCAGCACAAATTTTGGCTGGTTCGTGAAGCAATATTCGTGAAAGGGCACCAGGCTCAAACATTTCATGAACCTTGGTGCTGTTTGTGGCACTTTGTGGATGATGAAGAAGAAGAGATTGGATTTATACCCCAGCCTTTACTCACTTGAGAGCCAGTCTGGTGTAGTGGTTAAGTGCGCGGACTCTAATCTGGGAGAACCGGGTTTGATTCCCCACTCCTCCACTTGCACGTGGCTGGATGACCTTGGGCAAGCCATAGCTCTGTACCAGCTGTTCTCTCAAGGACAGCTTGGGAAAGAGTTCTCTCAGCCCCACCTACCTCACAGGGTGTCTGTTGTGGGGAGGGGAAGGGAAAGGAGTTTGTAAGCCGCTCTGAGACTCTTAAGTGAGTGAAGGGCGGGATATAAATCCAATCTCTTCTTCTTCTTCTTCAGAGCGGCTTACAAACTCCTTTCCCTTCCCCTCCCCACAACAAACACCCTGTGAGGTAGGTGGGGCTGAGAGAGTTCTTTCCCAAGCTGTCCTTGAGAGAACAGCTGGTACAGAGCTATGGCTTGCCCAAAGTCATCCAGCCAGGTGCCAGTGGAGGAGTGGGGAATCAAATCCGGTTCTCCCAGATTAGAGTCCGTGCACTTAACCACTACACCAAACTGGCTCTCTGATTACATTTTCCAGACAGACCATCTCCGCTCAATTAAACCAGGGGTCCTTTCGTAGAAAAAGAGGTGCAGGAGCTCATTAGCATAGCTCATTAGCATACCTCATTAGCTTATGCCACGTCCCCTGACATCACCAGAAGTGTGTCAGAAAGGGAATGTCAGTTTCAGCCCCATTATACCCTATGGGCCATTGAAATCAGTGGCAAAAACTCATAGGGTATATGAGGGGCTGGAGGAAAAGGGGTTTGAGGGAGAGGCTCCAAACTTGCAGGGTAGCTGCTGGGACCTCTCCCCGAAATACCCACCAAGTTTCAAGAAGATTGGACCAGGGGGTCCAATTCTATGGGCCCCCAAACAGGTTGTCCCATCCCCTACATTGTTCTCTATGGTGGGAAAAAATGTTAACTTTTTTCCTCCCATAGAGAACAATGGAGGGAATGGGGGCAACTGTTTGGGGGCCCATAGAATTGGACCCCCTGGTCCAATCTTCTTGAAACTTGGTGGGTATTTTGAGGAGAGGCTCCAGCAGCTACCATGCAAGTTTGGAGCCTCTCCCTCAAACCCCCTCCTCTCCAGTGGCTTTTAAAGTTTCCACCAAATTTTGGCGGCAATTTGGCAGTGGGCTGAATCAGATTAGAGAATCTGATTCGGCCCGTGGCTGCCCTAGTGGCCACTCCTGAGCTGGCGGAGCTTTGCTCCACCTCGCTCCGGCCCCAACGGACCCCTGATGACAAGTAAGCTGTCTGGCCATGATAGAGAGCATAGGCATGGAAATAACAATGCATGAAGAGGAAGGCTCTGCTTGACTTTGGTCAAGAGCCATGCAGCTGCTGTGTTAGTGAGTGAGATTTCACTATTGCCATCATATTAATATCTGAATTAACCTACAGAAAATATTAAGATTGTTCAGTATAAATCAAAACTTGGAAAACTGGATTTTTTGCAGTAACATGCCATCTCTTCTTCTTTCATTTTGCAAGACATCGTATGTTCCGCAGTGGTTATTCTTAACACAGAGTTAGGAGTCTTACATTCTCAAGGTCTCGTCATAAGGACTGATTAGAGCAGTAATTATATATGCAGAGATTTCAACCAGCAGATAGGATCTATTTTTCAAGGAATCTCACCCAAGGTTGCCATCTTTATTTTTATAATTGCACCTCAGAATAAGTGTGTTTTCACAGCTCTGAGCATTTTTTTCATACCCCAGGGGAGCTCTCTTTCGTACTTTTCAAATGTATATTATTAAAAGAAACACTAAAATGAAATAATTCATTGTTATGGGGGGAAATTGGATGCATCAGGTTGAGCACTCCAATTTATGTAGAGTTTTTTTTCTTCTAATCATAACAAAGGCTGTTCAGAAGAAGGACCTTTATCAAAGACCATTTGACATGCAGAGTGGTTTATTTTGGAAACAGAATATCTAATTTATTATAAATCTATAACTTACACAGCAAGTGCTATGTAATTAAAATTAAGGGTGTGTGTCTGGACATGAATGAAACCAAACCAAACGAAACCCATTTTAAAAAACTGGTGCCTCACTGACACTGCAGTAATCTGAAGGAAGTGGGAATGGGGGACACAGAACAGAAAGAACGATTCAGAGGGTAATAAAGACAAAAGGACATGGTCTATCAGCACCAAAGAGGACTGAACTGATAGGTTTCTGCATGCACTGTCCAGGGAGGAGGAGGAGGAGGAGAAAGAAGAGGAGAAGGTTTTTATAACCTGCTTTTCTCTACCTTCAGGAGTCTCAAAGAAGATTACAATCATATTCACTTCCTCTTCCCACAGCTGGCACCTTCTGAGCAGAGCCAGTGCCAGGGGTTTTTTTGCACCCTAGGCAAGGCTACCAATTGGTGTCCCACCCCACCCCGCCCATGCACCCACCAATTTTCAAATTGGTGTCTACGCTACCTTCTCACTGGTGTGTGCGTCTAAACCCTGTCCTTGTAAGCCAGTTTGGTGCAGTGGTTAAGAGTGGTGGACTCTAATCTGAGAACCAGGTTTGATTCCCCAGTCCTCCATATGCATCCAGCTGGGTGGCCTTGGGCCAGTCACAGCTCTATCCGAGCAGTTCTCTCAGAGGCCTCTCAGCCCCACAGGGTGTCTGTTGTGGGGAGAGGAAGGGAAGGAGATTGTAAACTGCTCTGAGACTCCAAGTGAAGGGCGGGGTATAAATCCAAACCTCCTTATTAGTCTTTGTCAGGCCACTGCAGCTTCCCCAAAGCCTCACAAGAGCTAGCTGATCTCAGGGGACTCTCAGGCTGCCCCTCCAGCCTTGTTCCCTCCTACCCACCATTCTCCTGGCCGGGATAAGCTGCTGGATGGAAGAAAACTGTAACAACTAACGCTGTGTACTGTAATAAAGGAAATATACCGCAGACCCTGAGGTCTCCTCTAGATTTCTAACATTAATTATATATACACACATTACAGGCCACTAAATGCAAATACAATCACCAAAAATAATGCACAAACTAGATAAAGTCTCGTATATAAAGGTTCAAGTAATCTCAGATCACTTCTGCCATTCCCTCCCTGTTTTTTTCACAAAGTTTTTTAAACCAACACTTCAAAAGCCAGAGGGATCCAGTGTCTTTCATGTCAAGCATTTGTTTAAAGTAATATAAGACCATACTCATTACATATGAGAAAGAAGTCCGTTTCTCCCTTTCTCACAATACAAGAACTTGTGGGCACTCCATGAAATTGCTGAGTAGTCAGGTTAGAACAAATAAAAGGAAATACTTCTTCACCCAAAGAGAGATTAATACATGGAATTCACTGCCACAGGAGGTGGTGGCAGCTACAAGCATGGACAGCTTCAAGAGTGAATTAGATAAACACAAGTGGAGACCTGCAAGAAACTTGCAGGATAGTTATCCCATTCCTCACACCTTTGCTTCCTCCCTTCTCCCCCTACCTCTCTCACACTCTTTCTCCCTTCTGCCCCCCTTTCTTACTCTCTCGCTCTCCTCCATGTATGTTACTTCCTCTCTCTTTCTGACCTGTCATCATTCCCTTTGTTTTTCTGCCTCCCCACCTCATCACTCTTTCTCTCTCTTTCTGCCTCCCACCTCAAATCCCACCCTCCCCAGGCTCCACCGCTCAAATGTCTGGGAATTTCCCAACCTGGAGTTGGCAACCCTATTTCCTTCCCACCCAACAGCCAACCTACCTTTATCTGTCTTCAGCTTTCTATCTCCACCCCCCTCCCCTGCAGCCTCTACCTAGGAAAATTACAGTCTTTCTCCACAATGGGGACTAAAGCAGCTTACATTATTATTTCCTCTTTGTTATCTGCACAACAACCCTGTGAGGTTGGTTAGGCTGAAAGTATGTGACTGGTCCAAAATCTCCCAGTCAGCTTCCACTGCAAGATGGGGATCTGAACCTGGGTCTCGCAGATCCCAGTCTGAAGCTCGAACTGTTGCACCACAATGGCTTTCATACGGTGGCTGCTGATGAACTGTAGCAAAAAAGCTGGGTCTAATTAAGTCATGCAAATCAGGTGGTATCAAGTCACACAGAGGGTGCTGCCTAGGGATGCCAGCCTCCAGTTGGGACCTGGGGATCCCCTGGAGTTACTGCTCATCTCCAGACTACAGAGATAACTTTCCATGGAGAAAATGGATGCTTTGGAGGGGGGAGTTTATGGCATTGTACCTCACTGAGGTCCCTGTCCTCCCCAGGCTCCACCCCCAAATCTCCAGGAGTTTCCCAGCCTGGATCTGGATCCGCTGCTGGTGGCTGGGGGGATACTTGGCAACCCTAGACTGCTGCCAGTAAAATCCCTGCCTTTGACTGACAGAAACGGTTGGAACCTCCCCCCCTCCCCCAAACATTCTAATCTTCTCACAGTTGACGCCTGGAGCTGAGGCCATTTCAAAAGGTATTTGGGGGGATTCTATGGTCCCTGAAGGGTTTTTTTAACTTTTCGGATTTTTCTGCACCTGGTGGGAGTGCCCTGTGTGTGTAGGAAAACCTCTCCCCCCCCCAAGGGCCCCCTAGCTCGGATTTAGATATCCACACAGGGGGGCCCCCCTTCGCTATTAGATATATAGATTTGCGGCAGAAGTCCTTCAGTGGCTATTAGCCACAAAGTATACATAAGAACTCTCAGTCTGGGGCAAGTGATGCTCTGTATTCTTGGTGTTGGGGGGGGGCAACAGTGGGAGGGCTTCCTGTCCCCACTGCTGGACCTCCAGAGGGCACCTGGTGTTTTTGGCCACTGTGTGACACAGTGTGTTGGACTGGAGGGGCCACTGGCCTGATCCAACATTGGCTTCTCTTATGTTCTTATGTTCATATGTGAATCAGCTAATTAAGAGTACCATATTATAGGCTCATCACAATGGTCTCCAGCACATCTCTCATATCTTTGTAAAACAAGTTTTACTTAATTCTCTGATAATTCAGGACAAGTATGGTAACCATACACATTATCTCTCTCAGATATGAATTCCTTAGTTTCAGCAGGATTTGACAGAAGAGTAGTACTAGGCCTCTGCTGAGGTAATGGGGATTTTTTTTATCAGCCATAACTCCCCAGAAAAATGACCAGCTAGTCCAACCCCCTGCCCAATGCAGGACATGCCTAAAGCAAATAAAAGCATCTAGTTGGGATAGCATGTGTTACCAAAACCCAAGACCTTCAGAGTATCCCACCCTCCCCAATTTTCCTATGGAAACTGAATACACGCATGAAGCTACCTCATACTGAATCCAGCTATTAGTCCACTGAGGTCAGTATTGTCTATTCAGACTGGCAGCTGCTGTTTTATCTCGAGATTCCAGGATTGAACCTGGGACCTTCTGTATGCTATACAAGATGCTCTGCCCCTGAGCCACAGCCACAGCCCAAAGAAGACTAAGATGTTAACAAGCGAAGCCATGTTGGATCAGGCCAGTGGCCCATCCAGTCCAACATTCTGTGTCACACAGTGGCCAAAACCCAGGAGCCCTCAGGAGGTCCACCAACAAGGAGCTGTGCATTCAAATCACTGCTCCTTCCCACCTCTCAGACTCCACTGATTCCCCCAACTCAGATTGCTTGCTTCGAGCACATGCACACAGTTCCTGCAGTCCTCTTCTGACCTTCCATCTCTTCCTCCACCTGCCTGCTGCATATTAACACCTGCTGCACTAGTGGTCAATGCCCCCTGCACTAGTAGTCAACGGGGCTTTCTCCCCTAACACACAATTGCATATACTAGTCTAGTATATGCAATGGGGGGGAGAGAAAAGCCCCACTGATGTCAGAGAGAGACTCACTTTTGAAGGATCTCAGGCTGGAGCTGCAAAAGCTGGACCAGGGGCTGGGGGGGGGAGAGATTTCACCTCCCCCCTTTTTTTCTTTGGCTTTTGGCATCTTTAAAGGATTGTGTGTGTCAGAACACAGTTCATATCCTTGGCCTGGTTTGGAACAACTCTGCATTTCCCCTAAAGTGTGAGACTTCTGATAAGATCCAATAAGCCAGGCCTTACTGTGAAAACAAAGTCCTTTATTTTCTTAATGGTCTTTCAGGAACACTTTCTTTGTTATTGATACCAGATCAATGAGACTAGGAACTCTTATACAGTATTCAAAAGGCAAGTGAATGACAGGCACCAATCAGTGTGAAACCCTGAAGTGTGAAAACCCCCAACCATTGTATTCCCAGGAAAAAAAGGTGCACAAGCTAAATCACTACTTCCCCCCATGCCCCTTAGTAACCTCTACTTGCATTCCCACGCATAGACACCTGGAAGAAACCAGTACAGAGACATCTCAAGGTTAACGGTACAGCAAAACAGATTAGCAGAGCTGGCAGAAAAGGGAGGGAAGGAGGGGCAGGGGTGAGCACGCTGACGTGGAATGGATACCATCCTCCCGACTGGAGGAACTCCTGCAAAAGTGGGAAGAGCAAAATAACATGACAGGGAACCTGACATAAAGAAGGCAAAGTTTCTCTTGTTCCCTGGCCTGGGGAGGAAAGTGCTTGCAAAAATCTTCTGCCCGTTTTAATATTGCTGTCCCTGAGAGATCATTCACTCTTCACAGCAGGTGGTCTGTTAGGCTCTGCTGAGGCCAGGGCTTGTGCTTGGCTCTTCCCTCAGTCTCAGAAAGGGCACATTCAGTGGGCACATTGTTTGAGCCGAGAGCGATCCTTTTGGTGGGGAGGGAAGGAGGGAGAGACGGAACCCGGCAGCAGCACCAAAAAGGTGCCCTTGAGCACTTAGGAGGGAGAAACGACCCGGAGAGCCATCCCTCCTTCAAAGTTCCCAAAGTTCATACTCACTAACTCGAGGTCGGGAAGGATCACAGAATTGTCGCTGGCAGGCAGCAGCCACCAAGCAGCAACAACCACAGTGTGAGTCCGGCAGCAGTGAGGCGAGAAGGGCAGACAGGGAGAGAGCCACATGCACAGCATCTGGAGACTGGCCCTGTGCAGCAGGAACAAACACGAGGCAGCAGAGGAAGGAGCACAGGCGCAGCAGAAGTGAGAGAGGGTGGAGCAAAGCACAGGGTCAGAAAGGGCACCCCAGACAGGCTCTGCCAGATGCTGCAGGTGTGGGGAAAGAGCCTGGAGGGTGCCGAGGCAGCAGGCACACCTCTGAGGTGGCTGGGGGAGGCAGGTGCAGTGAGAGTCCTCAGCGGGCGGGAGTGGCCAGGAAATGAGCAGCAGATAGCAGGCCAGCACCCCCTACAGTGGACAGCAGGCCAGCGCTCTAGGCAACCACCTAAATTTGGTCTATGATGGTCCGGCCATGCTTGTGAGGTTGGTGGGGCTGAGAGAGTTCTGAGACAACTGTGACTGGCCCAAGGTCACTCAGCAGGCTTCATATGAAGGAATGGGGACTTGAACCTGGGTTCCCGAGATCCTAGTCTGACACTTTAACCACTAGATGACACTGGCTGTCTGGAATGCTTCATCATCTGTCAAGCATCACTTAGAATGAAAGTAGACTCACAACTACTAGATCAAAGTTCAATGAGAAATGCTGTTTTTTAAGCTTTCTGGGAGAAGTCTGTTTTGTGATAACAGCCTTGAAAACCCCTTATGACCATTAGTAAGTCATGGAAGAAGTGATTACATGAAATGAGAGAAATTACCAGGACCTCACTGGAGAAGAAAAATAACAAAGACCACAGAAACTTAGTGGACTGTTTTGTTCTAGAGCAGTGGTTCTCAACCTTTCTAATGCCGCGACCCTTTAATACAGTTCCTCATGTTGTGGTGACCCCCAACCATAAAATTCTGCCAACACACACAACAATGAAGCTACTTTTTCAGATATTTTCGCTTGCATGGCAGTTAGCACCAAACAACTTTAATACAGACTTTAGACACACATATAGTTGCAAGCTAGTCCCAACAAGACACAACAAACACTCAGGCGTCAGATTTACTTTTCTTCAACTGAAGATGCCATGAGAAAACGAAGGTAGGTGGGGGGGAGAGGCTGTTGCAGGTGGGGGGGGAGAGAGAGAGAAAGGTAGAGGGAGAGAGAGAGAAAGGGGGAAGAGAGAGAGAGAAAGGGGAAGAGAGAGAGGGGAGAGAGAGAGAAAGGGGGAGAGAGAGGGGGGAAGAGAGAGAGAAGGAGGAAGGAAGGTAGGTAGGTGGGGTTTTGCCACCTTTCCTGGGCTCTGCGCTTTGGCGCAGAGCCTGGGGGGCAGCTTTTGCCACCTTTCCTGGGCTCTGCGCTTTGGAGTGGAGCTTCGGGAAGGCGACAGGGTGGTGGTGGTGGCTTTTGCCGCCTTTCCTGGGCTCTGCACTTCGGTGCGGAGCCTAGGGAAGGCGGGGGAGTGGCTTTTGCCACCTTTCCTGGGCTCTGCGCTTTGGCGCGGAGCCTGGGGAAGGTGGTGGGGAGGTGGCTTTTGCCGCCTTTCCTGGGCTCTGCGCTTTGGCATGGAGCACAGGGAAGGCGACAGTGGAGCGCCCTAAAGGTGGCGGCAGGGAGGGGGAAGCGGCCATTGACCTACCTGCTGGCTTCTTCCTCCTCGTGGCCCCTGCTGGAAGGGCTGCTGGAAACAGGAAGCAGGGCTCCAGCCCCAACCAACTCCTGCTCTTTACCCTTAAAGGGAAAGCTCCCTTTGAGGGCAAAAAGCCAGGAGGCCAGACCTCGCACTCGATTGACAGTGGGGCCCTTTCCTGCCGGCGGGGAGGGGTGGGCTTGGACGCCAGATGGCGACCCCTGTGAAATGGTCATTCAACCCCAAAAGGGGTCCCGACCCACAGGTTGAGAACCATTGTTCTAGAGGGACTGTTGGCTGACTTCAATGTAAAATACTTATGGACAGTGTATACTAAGTGCAAAAGAATCCTGTCCTTATATATAATTGTATTTTCAGGTGGCAACATTCTATGCTTTCCAAATTCAGTTGGCTGCCTGATGTGTCATTCAAACTGTCCCTATACACTGGCTGCATTGCCTGAGTGTCGCCTCCAATACTATAAACAGTTTGCTGTTCCTCTCCCCCAAATAGCCAATCAAAACTCAGAGGTCATTTGCATATGTGGCCTGATTGGCCTTTGCTGCTAACATTCAAAACAGTTTGCTGTTGCTGTTGGGTTGCTGTTGAATGTGTCCTGAGGTAAAATACATCTCCCAATCTTCCCTTTAATGGTCACTGGAGTTGCCAATCTCCCTGTGGGGCCTGGAGATCTCCCAAAAATCACTGTGTTCCCCAGCCACAGCACATCATTTCTCCTACAAAAAAATTCCCAGCTATTACAATGGCTGCTATGGGCAGTGGACTCTATGGCATTATACCCTGCTGAATCCCTCCGCACCCCAAACCATGCCCTCCCCAGGCTCTACCCGTCAAATCTACAGGCCTGGCCCTCCCTTTAGTATTGCCAGCCTCCAGGCAGCACCTGGAGATCTCCAAGATCAGTTATTCGGGAGAAAATGGCTGCTTTGGGCAATGGACTCCATGGCGTTATACCCTGATGAGGTCCCGCTGCACCCTAAACCATGCCTTCCCCAGGCTCTACCCCTCAAATCTACAGGTATTTCGCAACCCAGAGTTGGCAGCCCTGTAACTGGCTATGGAACCGCTTTCCAGACCCTTGGAACACAGAAGACACCTCAAAGGAGTAGGTGGTTTTCTACCTTAGTTGCCATTGCATAATCCCAAATCAACATAAGTCAGGGATGGGGGGAACCATACCTGTTACCATGAGGCTGTCCTCCCATACTACCCACTTGGGGCAGCAAAAGGACTTGAGACACCTTGGCCTCATCGCTAAACTATGTTTGGTGTAGTGGTTAAGTGCACGGACTCTAATCTGGGAGAATCGGATTTGATTCTCCACTCCTCCACTTGCACCTGCTGGATGACCTTGGGCAAGCCATAGCTTTGTACCAGCTGTTCTCTCAAGGACAGTTGTATCAGAGCTCTCTCAGCCCCACCTGCCTCACAGGGTGTCTTGTGGGGAGGGGAAGAAAAAGGAATTTGTAAGCCGCTTTGAGACTCCAAGTGAGTGAAGGGCGGGATATAAATCCAATATCTTTTTCTTCTTCTTCTAAGCAGAAGGAAATAAACATGGCTTGCCTCCCTCTATTTTCCTTTTCCCTCTGTCGCCCCACCAGTCACAGCTGGCACACTCACCTGGAGCTTCCTTCTAGAGCCCGTTGTATTTCTTCCCACAGTGGGCCTTACTTGTAGTATTGTATATTAAATAATTGTTGGATTATGCTTTGAAGTTTTGTAATTGGGGATATTGATTGATTATACTTTGAAGCTTTGTAATTGGAGATGTGTTTAGAATGTTTTCTTGTTAATCACTTTGAGCTTATGAACTGATGAAACTTATATACAATAGATACGTATAGAACCCAATAGGCAGCAAAAAAGAGCATCTGATATTTCAAAATAAATATATGTTATTAAAAGAAATATAGAATATAGTTGCTTACTAGGAAGCGTAAAACACAGCATTTCTCATTGAACTTTAAGCATCACTTAGAGGCACAGGAGCCCTGCCAGGAAAATGAGAACATCTAAAGATGAATGTGAACAAGTTTCTTATATGTATTATAACATAAGTTGCATCTCATCAAGTCTCATATTTCATAATTTAAGCAGCAATAGTACACAAGAAACATAGTGGATGAGAGTTACTTTGTTTCCTTTATTCCACTGATTTTTCTACCCTGGGCCATAACTGAAGAAATTATTGTGACTGTCTTTGATTTTCACATTCTCATCTCTTAGCTTGGGCATTTCTCTAAACATAAGCATTGCATATGTGTAAATCTCCAAGTTCTATGTTGTTGCACAATCAGTTCCAGTCTACTATTTAACTTCCATATTATATGTCTAATTAGCTCCCTACTTTTTGATAATTCTTATTCTCATATAATGAGGTCCCATACCTGCACACACACAAAAGGAAGACAATTTGGCCAAGAACAGCAGATGCAAATGACAGAGATAGAAATGTTAATTTTCTCACATGCAATTTTGGTCAGTTCCATGTTTCATCATGTGACTTATTCAGGGATGTTCATGTAATCTCACTGAGCAAACCATCAGTAGATTAAAGTTCATGGAATAGAATTTTCCCACTTTCCACCTCCTTCTGCAGCTGTTGTTGATTAACCTTGTATTTTTTGGCTTTGTATTTTTGTGAGATCATTGTAATGTTTAGAGTAATTCAAGGTTTGTGGCACCCTTAACACCAGAATGAGAAAAATGTATATATATAATTCATGATTGCATCTGAACTGTATAAATTAACATGTAATCAGTGGAAAATAAATTATGAACCGAACTGAAACCACGGTAAGAATTTAAACAGAAAAGATATGATTATCAGAATTGTAATTTAATTAGGCTACTGATTACTTTCTTCTTATTTTTATAGGAAATGGTAATATCTCTTTAGTAATGAATGGCACTGTTTCCACTACCGCACATTTTAAGGTGTCCTATAAGGACTTAAACTGAAATTACAAATTATTTCCTATTCTAATGGAATTATTTCTTCTTTAACTGGGAATGGAAATAGACTCTGTTATCTTAATAAAACATTTTCTACTGACTGTCTCATGCCATATGAGAGAAATTTTTCATTTCTTTTCCGGAAAGTTTTATAATAGCATGATTTTACTTAGCTGGAGCCTTTCTCTAGATAGACATTTCAGACTGAAAATGGAACTTGGATGCATTGCATGTACCCATTACACCTCTCTGCCTCCTTCCCCTTCTGTTGTATTTCCTAGATTCTAGTTAGATTCTTATAGTGCATATCTACTGAGAACTCCAATCTAAACCCCACCTGAAACCAATGGGTTTAGACTATCATAACTCCACATAGTATTACTCTGTCAGGGATGCAAAGATACGTCTTCTTTGCTTAGGAAGAGCACTACATGAATTGATAGTCCTCTATAAGGTGACAACTACAATATCTGACAATACTTTGCAACTGGCTCATATATGATAATATGATAGTTTTTTTTCCCCAACACAAGTGGGCTCAGGGTGGCTCACAACAGTATGACAACTTATGCCTAAGCCACATACAACAATTTAAAACACATTAAAACAATCCAGCAACAGTAAAAAACTTATAATAAAGTGTTCACAGTCAAGATGGCACGCTAGCGATCTCTCTTTATCAGACGGCACACTGGGTCCAGGTTTGGATGTAATTTCAACCCTCCGTGATTTCATGGCTCGTTCTTCTTCCAGGGCCAGGCCCTCATCACAGATGACAATAGTGATGGTAGATGGTATCGGTAGCAGCTCCTAGTCAAAGGCTCCTAGTCAGAAGAGCTCTGTCTTGCAGGCCCTGCAGAACTGCATAAGGTCCCGCAGGGTCCTGATCTCCTCTGGGAGCTCGTTCCACCAGACAGGAGCTGCCACCAAGAAGGCCCTGGCCCTGGTTGCCATGAGCCTGGCCTCTCTGGGGCCAGGAACCATGAGTTGATGTTGTGACTCGGACCATAGTACTCGCTGGGGTATATATGGGGAAAGGCGGTCCCTCAGGTATGTTGGACTCTAGCCATATAGGGCTTTAAAGGTAAGCACCAGCACCTTGAAGCGGATTCGGTATGCTCTAGGCAGCCAGTGCAGTGCCTTCAGCACAGGTCGGATGTGCTCCCATTTAGGGAGACCCATTAGGAGCCTGGCCACAGCATTCTGCACCAGCTGCAGCTTCCAAGTCTGCAACAAGGGCAGCTCTATGTAGAGACCATTACAGTAGTCTAATCTCAAGGTAACCATCGTATGGATCACTGTAGCCAGGTCATCATGGTCGAGGAAGGGAACCAGCTGCCGAGCCAGCCAATAAGTTTTATTCACGGTCATTGACCAAAACATAAACTGATGACATTTTGTTACATGGGTAAAAGATGTCACATTAAAATAGGAACAGAATTTCTCCCCTCCACGGAATGCTCACTTCTCATGTGACGACACCCCCCCCCCCCCGGCCACTCCCTGTTTGGATATTTGAAAAACCACCATAAAAACCATAATGGTTAAAATTAATAAAACTTGATCTTAATTCTCCTCTTTTCGAGCTACTATAGATTTTCTAATTCTTAGGGCAAGCCATCCGAACCTAGCCACCCGATAGGTAACTTCTGCTCAGCTGTCCAATAGCAAATTTCTTCAAATGCAGCTTCTTTGCCTACAAGAGAGAGGGAGTGTCTTAGGGAAAGGAAGAGGCTTGTGGATGTTGTTATACACTTCACTGTCAAAAATTACATGTTCTACAGACTCAATACCATCTGCACAACAGGTACATATCCTTTCTTCCTAAGGAGTCTTGTTAGATTTCCCTTCTAGGACTGCAGATGGGAGGACATCCCAGCACATTAGTGTAAATGTTCTTCTGTAGTCCTGATTTAATAAACGGAAAAGGTAAGGCATAGGGATCACTCTGTTATCTGGAGCCAGGAGGACTCGCCATTTCTCTATCATATTTAAATCATTTTGTCTTGAGATATCCAGTATTCTCTGTTTCACCATAGACTTAACCTTTTTATAACCCATAGAGCGCAAATATTGTTTAGACAAACCGTAAAAGACTAATTTCTTATCTAGCACCTTAAACCAAGGAGGTTCAAAATGGTCTGACATCATTAAACTTGTCAATCCCTTGGTTAGAAAAGCTAGCTCCAACTAAAACGTTATCACCGCAATCCATAGCTTTGCCTCAAATGATAACACTATATACATATAGACTTTCACCTGCAACCCTTGTTTCAAAGATAACAACATTTCACCGTGGCATCTTTTATTGAATAGATATGTGGGTTTTCCTATTGTATTGGGCTATATCCTGCCAGACAGTTTAATCCTGTTCTGGGTCTCTCCCTGTCTCAGCCCAGTCTGCATAGCTTGACAGTCTCTGTCCTGATGGAGATGCTAAATAAAACCATTTACAATTGCCCTCCTGTTTTGTATCGAGCCTGTACTGTAGTTGCAAAAGGTCTTAGCTTGAGGTTGCATAACAAAAGCTTACTAGGATCCTAAAATGGACCAGTAGGGAGACAAGGATCCTAGAGTAAACCAATTGGGAAACAATGCAGTGTAAATAGCCTATCATTGGGAGTGGGGTGTGTTTGGGTGTAACCTTTTCCAGGCATAAATACCGAGCTTCGGCCAGGGATTTCCAGTCTTCTTTCTCTTGCTGAATCACTAATAAACTATGAGCTGATGACTCTACACATCTGAACCCAGTATATTTCACCTCCTAAGTGAACATTTTTTTTCCTGAATAGCTCCTGGCTGAGAAATGTCACAAGAACACTGGCTGAGGTGCTTAAAGGAGCTTTAGGCCCAATTTACACCTCCCCTCTGAAGTAGTTTGACTGCTGTCTTTTCCCAAGCTCATTTCACGCTGGTTTCAAATTTCACTCCAGGGGGTCTGAAGAGTACTAAGCAACAGCATTTGTTTAAAGCAGTATAATGTTAGCTTGACCACAGGAGGACAATTAATGAATGTAAACATTAATTTATAAACTAGAACAAGTATGGTTTGAAACTAGAAACAGGTATAGACAGGGTTTTTTTAAAACTAGAATGATTCTAGCGGGAAAGTCAGATGTAAATTTGACCTTACACTGTTTTGGACCTTACACTGTGAACACTGACAGACAGAGCAGAATGGCATCACACCCATTGGAGTTAAACAGAGAAGACAAAATCTTTGAAGCAGAAAATCTGAAATAAAGACAATGAGAAAGTCAGTGCCCCCAGGCTTATCCTTTACTGCCAGCTGAAAAAGTCATGAAATCTTTACTGTTGATTTTGTTAGGACTGGCAAAAAGTAATAATTGACTTTGAGTACTATTTCTGTGTCTGTGTTTAAATTCTGTATTTTATTAACACCAAAATGACTTATACTAATGAATGTATGACAAGTCTATCTGCAGATAGTCAATATCATATGCAGTAAAGTCTATGTCATTTGCCTTCTTATTTTTAATCACTTTCTATATGGCAAACATCAGATTTTTCTCTGCAGGAGTTGGTACAATAGGATAACTCAGTAGATGTCTTTAGTTATAGAAATAATATATTTCATATGATACCCATTGATTTTAGGGGAAGTTATAGATTAGAAGGAAGCAATTGTGAAGGCTGTCCCACAATATCTATGTTGCTATCTCTACTTTTGGCCTCAGCTTAAACAGAGTGACTCCTCAGTCTGTTTATGGGTGGGAAAACCTTACTGAATTTTTGTACCAACAAGTGTTTGTGGACAAAGTACTGGTCTGCCTTCCCCTTCAATATTTCTCTGGAGGAAAGACAAGATGGGATGGATGTGGGAGGTGGAACGCAGAAGCAGATTTGGAAGTCTGCAATGAAGCTGGAGAGACTTGGATCACTACCCTAGCCTAAACCCCTAAAAATTGGGGTACAAATGAAGTAAAATCATTACAGCTAATCCTGAATATGGCCTCAGCTGCGGATCTTTAAATCCAGAAATTGGGGAACCTCAAATAAATAGACTGGGACCATGTACCGACAAAAATTATCTTTCTGCAGACTTGGGGAACCCTCATGTTTGGAGGAAGTGTGAAAAGTTTTTAAATGGGGGGAGTTAAATTCCCACACACAGAGGAATATTGCCTGTGCTTACACATACAACATAAAGTGGTATCACTGCGTGGGTGGCTAAGCAGTTCCTCTGGCCTGGCTGGATGTAAACACAGCTGGGCTGGAGTAGCGATATGCCACTGATGGGTAGTTGGTGGATGAGAAGGTGGGAGGGATGAGCAGATGGACAGGTGGGAGAGCGGGAGCCATGCATGAGCACACAGGACAGGCAAACAGATGGGGCGGATGGGGAGTGGAGGAAGAGCCAGAACTGCCACTCCTGGCCACTTGAGCCAGCCAGCAGTTGGCAGCATACTGCAGGCAGGAGGGCTGGCAGGCAAATGAGTGGGCCTGTGTCAGAATCTACTAATTCAGACATTATGTTATTCATGCCTGTACTTTCTTTTTCCTATGTAACTGTTGTATACTGATGCTTGTCCAGACCGGGAGGGTGACACCAGTGAATTATGTGAACAAGGAGGCCTCACATCCCTGCCTCCGCATTCCAGCTGCTCCGGCAGAGACTTCAAGGGAGGATGCCTCTCATCTCTTATCACATGCAAAAAACCTTGAGGCCATTGATTGTTATGTGAACTGGTAACATCTGAGGGGTCTGGTCTGGGAGAGGAAATTTACAGCTTAACACCTCACTCTTTTCCTGTGAGAACCAAACGGCCAGAACACCTCTTTGCCCGCCAATTTTCCCTTAAGGTGATTGGCTACCTATGGGTAATTCAAACTCCTTGGAATGGTATAATAGACCTGCTTGTATTATCTGTCTCATCTCTGACAATAATCCGAGACGCTGTACTAATGTAGAGATTGGAAATAAAGAACTGTGGTTAACCAACCAAGATCTGATCCTTGACTACTTTGAGCAGAACTCTCACAGCCTGGAGCTTAAACAAGGTTGGGGTACCAACAGGATGGGATTTTACAAGTAGTTTCCCTGCTTGCCAGATACAATTATGGATACACGTTAAACCAAGTCAAACATTTTTTATTCAGATAGTTTGGAGGATCAGGCTGATTTCCTGTGATTTTTATGCCTTTAAATGATCCCTTCAAATGCTTGTATTTACAAGCAGAATATACTTTGCCATAGATACTGATTTTTTGCAATCTCTTTATTCACTTTGAGACACATATATCCAGTCCAGAGCGTTTGTATATTGGATAATTTGATCAATATTTTAGCAATTAAACTCAAGTTATATTCTTTCCCCAGGCTCTTACATCTTCTGAAAATATCCTCATTCCTTACCCCCTTCTGTGTATTCTATACAGTGTTCTGTATTCCCTAAATCAACTGACCGTCACCTTCATTCCATTAACCTCTCTAAAACCTCTTCTCACTGTGTCAGGACAGCTTTTCCTCTGTTATCTGTTCCAACTCACTTTTTCCATTAAAAGGAACATCTTCTTCTTCCCAGACTTCTAAGATGTTCTTGCAGTTTTTTAAAAAGTAAGGATTTGGCCTTTATTCTGACCTTCACTGGATACTTTATGTAGGAGAACATTAATTTAGAATTTCAGTGCTCCACTTTAACTTTCTATCCCTTTCTCTTTGATAGCTTCATCTTTCTTTGCAGCATATGAACATATGAAGCTTCCTGATAGTGCCAGGACATTGACTCAACTTTCTACTCTGACTGGCAACATTTTTCCAAGATCTCCTAACTAGCAAACTGCTAACTAGCTCAGACTTTAGAATTCCTTTTTAAATGGAGACACCGAGATTCCAAACTGGGACCACGAAAGGCAGAATCTGTGAGCTATCACAAACAGATGCTGCCTCAGAGCAAACCTGACCTCAAGTAAGATTGGTGTGCTAGCAGTTCAGATGCTATATATTTTGGCAGACTTTTTCAAATGATTCTCACATCTGCAATACTTTCTAATAATAAATTCCGAATGGCTATACATTTGTATATCCAGGATCAGCTTTACCCACCAGTGATTCAACCATAACTTTTATCAGAGATGCTGCATACTTCAAAACAGGGGGAAATGTGAGAAAGCAGTAACAGGTGATTGCACGTGTTCTTAGCTAGCTAAGAAACACCTGGCTGGGCTCATTTGGAAATGACTTGTATAGTGAGCAAACTAGCTGTGCCAACTGAAGGTTCCACGATTAGAGTCTTTAGACTGATCTGGTGTATGGTAGGCAGTCAACTGGGTGTTGACTCTGATGCTTGGAAAAGTGGGGACCTACAAGAAAATGTTATTGCTTTTAGCTTATTCTTCATGTACCTATTAAACTAAACTATATAGAGAAACTAGCAGGAAGCACAAATTATGGCACTGAGCAAGAGGGTTTCCCCCGTTTTCAATCCATGACATTTTGTTACAGATTCCTATCTGAAGCGTTGAATTTCTATTCTCCTTCCTAGTAATCACTTTCCCTCCAACTCCAGTCTCCCTTTCTCACTTGCATTATGGTACACCCTCTTTCCACACTCCCTTTATGGTTTACATATTGTCTAGTCTTCTCTCACTCTTCTTTGTTACCCTTGTTGTTCCTTTCCTAGCTCCCAGGGTACCCATAAAGGTCAATGGTCTGCACATGGTGTGAACTGTCTCCCCCAAAGTTATGGTTTCAATTTACCTATGGCCCACACTATTGCAAGACATTCATTCTTTATTACCAAGAGGTGTTCTCATTCCACCAACCTTCTGCTCAGATACAGGATGAGATGTTGTTGTCCATCCTCCCCAAACTCACTCAGCATGGCTCTGATACCTATATTTGATGCATCAGTACCAAATGGTGATAGTTTCATGAAGTTGGGAGCCCTTAATATTGACTCTATGGTAAGTACTGATTTTAGTTGGTCAAGGTTGGTTCTCCCTGGGAAGTCTGAAAAGATGGATTGGAACCTCGTTAAGACCACCTTAACCTGACATTGCTGGTCTTTTGAGAGGGATGGGGTCAAATTAATTTCATTTATGGTACTTCCCTTAGTTATCCTTCCTCCTATCTCTGGTCATAAGGACCAGGTTACCTCTTATGGTAAGGTTTCAACATGTTTACATGGAATAGTTTACATTGTTCTCTTTCAGCACTTAAATTTACTATATAATTGACATTAGAAATCTTATGCACCACTTGGAAAGGTCCTTCCCAAGCTATCTCAAGCTTGTGTTTTCTCCTGGGTTTCAGCACAAGGACTTGGTCTGGCTTGAAGACTCTCTTCTCTGGAGTCATACCAGGTCTTCTGCTGGGCTCAGTGTATGTTGTCTGCAGCTGCTGTTCTCAGTTCCTGTAGGTTCACATGAAGCTCTTGTAAGTAAGTGATGACATCTCAGCTCTTCTAATTTTTTTTTTTGCATCTATAACTACAAACACTACAAGAAACTACTCACTAAACTAAAACCTAGCTATACAAGGAACAAAAAGTTGTGAGTTAAACTAAACAGCGAACTGAACAGGCGGGAGCGGGGCAATGGCTCTTCCCACTCAAGCCCCGCCCCCACCTGGCGCGCAGCACGCGCCGCAGCTCTGTTGCTGCCTCGCGTTGTGCGAGGCGGCAAAGTGGCCCCCGGGCGCCATGGCTGTTCCAGGCTATCGGGAGCCCAAAAGCTTAAAAATTCTTTCCTTTAACAAGTTATTATAAAAAAGCATGATATTCTGGCTTTCTAGTATAAACTGGATACTTAGGGCATTTAAATCAGGTAAAAACAATTACAATATTCAAACTTTCTATTTATTTCTTTTTCTTTCTCATAATTTTCTCTTTTTTAAAATCCCATTTGACTTTCAGGGGATTCGGGGCTACTGCCCCTTTTTCTGATTCAGAGTCCTCCTCTGAAGTACTGCTCACTGTAATTTCTGAACTTTCCAGTCCATATACAATGCCTTCTTCTTCCTCTTTTTCTTCCTCTGTTGGCTTTTTATCCTTGGTTGTCCTTTGTTGCTGATCCAAAAAGCACTTTGCCTTTAGAACAATCTTTTCTTTTTTCTCTTTGTAGTTGAAGACAAGTCCTTTAGGTAATAGCCATCTTTAGGGGGTGGAAGTTTTCTGTAAAAGGGTGGTTGAGCTTTTGTATTGTTTCCTTTTCTTCCTTATTTTAAATGGTGTATCCTTTAAGACCTTAATTTCTTGCTCTTTGATTTTCAAGGCTGATCTGTTTGGGGCCTTTAGCACCACATCTCTTGTAGATCTCTTAGAGAATCTCACCAGTATCTCCCCAGGCAGACCTTTTTCTTGATAAATTCTGGATATGTTCTGTATGCCATATCCATATCATTTTGTAATAAATCTGCTTGTAGACATGTCATTGGGGCTAACACTTGGCTTAATATTTGCTTCAGATTCTCATCTTTCTGCTCTTGAATACCTTGAAATCTTAAAGCATATGCCACTTTTTCCATGTGTAATCTTAAAAGTTGATCTTTGTCAGAGGCGCTCTCTTTTCCCACCACTTGCAGTCTCTGTTTAATTTCTTTTGTCTTGGCTTCAACTTTTTTAACCCATTTAGCTGTTTCTTCTGTTTTGAGATTAATTTCTTTCAATTGCTTTTGGAGTGCTTCAGAGTTGCTGTTAAGATTGGTCATCTGATCCAGCAGAAGGTGCAATACTGTTGCTAACATGTTAGGAAGTCAGTATTTGTTTCTGGTTTAGGAACTGGCAGTGTTAAAGTTGCAGTCTTTGGGGAGGGCCTTGTTTTCGTCACCATCCCCTGCATCCAGTCGTTGTTTACAGTCTGAGAAAGTTATTTCAGAGAGCTGTTTTCAGTAGTATTGTACTTACTTGACTAAATTCCTGATGTTCTAAAGCTTCTGGCACTGTTCAGATCGGATAATCACTTAGAAGTGTGTGAGGGATTTACCCTCCCTTCCCCATGGCACTTTAAATCGGGGCTTCAGAAGATCACTTAGTGGCTTCTCCAATTAAAGAAGAGGACTCACATTTGCTGCACTGTGGATTCAACAGGTAAGGAGAGAATCGTGAATTGAGTTGGTCACTTGCATGCCTGTCCAGTGTGTGTCACTGGCCACCATAGAAGCACCACAGTGGCGAAACCTGTTGGGGGCAAAGGGGAGCCTCAATCCCTTGGCTGCCACCTTGGGAAAGGCACTCCTCATGCTCCAGGCTTGGAGCCTTGTATAAGGGCTTGGGGGGGGGGGGGGTCCGGAATCGTCTGGGACCCCTCCCATCCGCCGTATTATGTGCCACCTCTGCTGGAGCTCTGACAAGGTGTGCCCACCATTGAGCCCACTGAAACTGGAAGTCCCATGACATCTCAGCTCTTAATGTTCTGTCGTCCCATCCACACTTGTTTCAGGATGCCCATTGTCCCTCTTGCTTGACATCCAAAGAGTAACTTGAAAGGACTGAACCCAGAACTTTTTTGTGGCACTTCTCTGTAGCTGAAGAGTAGATGTTGAAGATGCTGGTCCCAGTTGTTTGGATGCTTAACTACATACAGCTTCAGCATATGGTTCAAGGTGCCACTGAACCATTCATTAGGCTGTTTGCTTGTGGGTGGTACACTGTTGTGGTGAGATGTTTGATGTGACATGTCTGCAACAGTTCTTGCATGACTTGGGACATGAAGGTGGTTCCTGAATCAGTAACCATCTCTTTAGGAAAGCCTAGTCTGGCAAACACAATCAGTAAGGCTTCAGCAACAGTTTTTGCCTCAATGTCCCTCAGTGGTATCACTTCTGGTATCACTTCTGCCTACCAATTGGCATGCTTTGCAGGATTAACAGAAAGCTCTGATATTCTTTCCCATATTTGGCCAGTAGAATCTTTCTTGCACCTGATCTCTAGTCTTGTTTATGCCAAGATGCCCTGACATTGGTGTCTCATCAGCAAGCTCGAATATTTGCAGCCTGTACTTTCTGGGTACCACAAGCTGTTTCCTCTTCTCCCAGACTATAGAACATCTTCTCCTCATAGGCACTGTAGAGTTTTTGATCTTGGACTTTAAATAGGCAAGAGTTTTCTACAGTTACATCTTGAGTTGAAATGCAGCCATCAAAAAATGCAGGGATTCTACAGCGGGACAAGAATGGCTAAGCTGTCTAGCTCTCTTGCCTACTGAGTGTGAACTTGCAAGAGAAACTGACTTGGAGTAGGTAATTCTTGATTTTGTGATGTAAAAGGCCAAAGAAATAAAGCTTTAAAGTTAATTGTCTAATGTTAATTGTCTAATGTTTGCAGCCATATTGGTCCATTAGAAGATCCTGTCAGGGTAATCCCTTTTTAATGACTAAAGAGTTACAAAGTACTGTATTTTTCGCTCCATAAGACGCACCTGACCGTAAGATGCACCTACTTTTAGAGGAGGGAAACAGGGAAAAAATATTCTGAACCAAATAGTAGGTAGGTGGGGGGGGAGACAAAAGGAAGGAAGGAAGGAAGGAAGGAAGGAAGGAAGGAAGGAAGGAAGGAAGGAAGGAAGGAAGGAAGGAAGGAAGGAAGGAAGGAAGGAAGGAAGGGGGAGAGAGAGAGAAGGAAGGAAGGAAGAGAAAGGAAGGTAGGTAGGTAGGTAGGTAGGTAGGGGGGAGAGAGAGAGAAGGAAGGAAGGAAGAGAAAGAAAGGAAGAAAGGAAGGAAGGAAGGTAGGTAGGGGGAGAAAGAGAGAAGGAAGGAAGGAAGAGAAAGGAAGGTAGGTAGGTAGGTAGGGGGAGAGAGAGAGAAGGAAGGAAGGAAGAGAAAGAAAGGAAGGAAGGAAGGAAGGAAGAAAGGAAGGAAGAAAGAAAGGAAGGAAGGTAGGGGGAGAGAGAGAGAAGGAAGGAAGGAAGGTAGGTAGGTGGGGGGAGAGAGAGAAGGAAGGAAGGAAGATAGGTAGGTAGGTAGGTAGGTAGGTAGGTAGGTAGAGGGAGAGAGAGAAGGAAGGAAGGAAGAGAAAGGAAGGAAGGAAGGTAGGCAGGTAGGTAGGCAGGGGGAGAGAGAGAAGGAAGGAAGGAAGAGGAAGGAAGGAAGGTAGGTAGGTAGGTAGGTAGGGGGGAGAGAGAGAAGGAAGGAAGAAAGGAAGGAAGGAAGGAAGATAGGGAGGGAGGGAGGAGAAAGAGAAAAGGAAGGAAGGAAGGAAGACAGACAGAAAGAAAGAAAGGGTGTTTCCCTCCCCCCCCCCCCCCGCTTGGGCCCGAGTGGCTTAACGCTCTTCCCTTCCACCTCCCCCCCGCAGCCCAGGAAAGATAATGACTATTATTAGTTGCAATTATGTTTAAAAGTTATTCTTTGAGAGTTTGTTGTAGGCTGTTGCTAGACTCTTGTTCTTTACTAGAAATGCAGCCGACTTTCAATCACCCAAAGTGTTGTTGGCTGAAATGACTTCAGAAATGTTGCATCCGGTCATATCTCTCATAGTATAGTTGGTGAGGCTGTAAGAATATCTTCTCCCATTGCATATGGCTTGGGTTGTAAAGGGGAAAGAGCCCACTAAAACTAAAGAACCCCACTAAAACAGATAGCAGCAAAAGTCAGTCCTTTAAGCGTAAAAAACCCAACAACTAGCAATACACAGAGGCCTGTATAAATTAAAAAACACCTTTGGCCTGGAACTGAAAAGTTACCAAGGCCAGGGGAAGGTATTCCATGTGGAAGGCACCAAGACAGAAAAAATTCTTCCATAACAGACACCAACCTCAGCTTTGAAACAGGGGACACATGGAGCAGAGCCTCTGAAGATAATCTCAAGATTTGGGAAGGCTCATATGAGAGCAGGATTGCCAGCAAATGCCAGGTACTCCTTGGCAGGGGGGGAGGGGGACTTACTGGCAGCAGGGGAGACCTACTCCAGCATTTCAGCCATGTCTCCAGAAATGCAGCAATGTCACTTCTGGCATGCTCGGGAAAGGTGAGCGGGGGGGGGGGTTCTTCCCAGGCCGGCGGTCATGCCGCAGCCCGGGAAAACTGAGTGGGGGAGGGAGGGCAAGAAAAGACCAGGGGTGGCCGCAACTGAGGGGCTCCCGCTGTTCCCCAGCCGCCATCGCCATGGCGGGAGGTGGGATGGCGCTAGGGTGAGAAGGAGGAAGGACAATTCCTTCCTCTCGCGGAGACCCTCCCGCGGCTTCAGCTTCTAGGAGAGCCGCTTCCACGCTGGGCTGTCCCACTCACCATCTATGGCCCTTCCTTGGCTTCTGCCGTCCCTGCTTTGGCCGCCGCCGCCCTCACCACTCGGGACTCCTGTCTCTATGGGCAACCGGAGCTGGCTGACCTCTCACACACCCCCTCCTCCTCCAGTTGACTCCGCCTGGCCCCGGGCAGGGAAGGCGAGGAAGCTTCCTGGGCCAGGACCAATCTCGCTTCACTCTGCAGCTGATCTGGAGCTTCTTCGCCTTTCCTCCCTCGTGCAGGCTGTGCCTCGTCTTGCCAGACTCCCGCAGGAACTTCGAAGGGCGGCTTTGCACCTCCTTGATCTCCGGCCTCCCTGGGGAGGGAGAGGGGTTTCTCCCTGGGCCAGCGGCCATGCCGTGGCTCGGGAAAGGTGAGCGAGTGAAAGAGCGAGGGGGGGTTCTTCCTGGGCCGGCGGTCATGCCGTGGCCCGGGAAAGCTGAGCGGGGGAGGGAGGGCAAGACCAGGGGTGGCCGCAACTGAGGGGCTCCCGCTGTTCCCCAGCCGCCATTGCCATGGCGAGAGGTGGGATGGCGCTAGGGCGAGAAGGAGAAAGGACAATTTCTTCCTCTCGTGGAGACCCTCCCACGGCTTCAGCCGGCCTAGGAGAGTCGCTTCCACGCTGGGCTGTCCCACTCACCATCCATGGCCCTTCCTTGGCTTCTGCCATCCCCGCTTTGGCCGCCGCCGCCCTCACCACTGGGGACTCCTGTCTCTATGGGCAACCAGAGCTGGCTGACCTCTCACCCCCCCTCCTCCAGTTGACTCCGCCTGGCCCCGGGCAGGGAAGGCGAGGAAGCTTCCTGAGCCAGGACTGATCTCGCTTCGCCCGCCCAGTGCCTCAGTCAGTCTGCAGCTGATTTGGAGCTTCTTCACCTTTCCTCCCTCGTGCAGGCCGTGCCTCGTCTTGCCAGACTCCCGCGAGGGAACTTCGAGGGGCGGCTTTGCACCTCCTTGATCTCCGGCCTCCCTGGGGAGGGAGGGAGGTTTCTCCCCGGGCCAGCGGCCATGCCGCGGCTCCAGAAAGGTGAGGGGGGGTTCTTCCTGGCCGGCGGCCATGCCGTGGCTCGGGAAAGCTGAGCGGGGAGGGAGGGGGAGTATTCGCTCCATAGGACGCACACACTTCCCCCCCCCACTTTTTTGGGAGAAAAAGTGCGTCTTATGGAGCAAAAAATACGGTAGTTAGAAAACTTGTAGGACTTTCACACTGGGTGTTCTTAAACAAAAGTAGAAAAAGTGGGCATTTTTTAGAAATGTAGAATATGTAACAATAATTTCAGAATTAGAACAAGCTGTTTTTCATGGCTTATGAGATTTTATGTATGGGATGAGGGGCTGTGATGTTGGTGTATTGGGGGGAACACGTTACAAGTTTGTACTGGGCCTAACAAAATAATGCTTGGATCCTGCTTGCTCCCTCTCCCACTGTCTCCCTTCTACCCTCCTTTCCCTTAGCTGCCTCTGCAGAAACACTTTAAACTGTCTCTCCCCATTCTGCAGACCAAACCCACACTCTCCCTTCCACTCCATTGCCCAGGCTCACTTTGTTCCTGCCATATCTCAGTCTCTTAACCTTTCCCTTTCACCACTCCATGCCTAGTCTCTCCTCCCAAGGTTTATGTTAACACATAGTACTACTCTTGCTTTTCCTGCTCCAGCACTGGAATACTGGGGGAGGGGGGGTCGCAATGCCAAAGCTCTTTCCTTGCCACCAACCCAGTGCTGCCTCACCTGCTGTCTTCCTCCCTACTGTTACTACTGCCAGCTTCGTGGACCATTTCTATTGTTATTTGGCTGCTTCAGTTTTTAGCAATATTAAAAATCACACTATCAAAATATATTATCATTAGAGAAGAATGTGTAAACAGCAAGGCACATAGAATTGCACATTTAAGTGTGCAAATCATGGTTAATTAACTGGATTACTAAAAAGAGCAAACCATACTAAATCGGATGGGTTTCAGTAATCACCACTGGTTTATTTTGGATTCAAAGCCAAGGGGTGAATGTACTTGGTAGGCTCCTTTTACAGTATGTGTAGAGCCAGAGTCAGACACATTTCTTTCTGCCACAAAAGTTATACGTATAGCACTAAGCTGATGTCAAGCTCCATCCATTTGTCAAGCTTTGGCATCGTTTGCTATGCTGTGTAAACCTAGAACGGCCTCGCTAAAGTGCCTCACTAGAACAAGGGTAGGCACCAGGCAATATCTCCTTTGCCCAGTCTTTTTTCTTCATAATCCACCTGTCAGCTGGTAATTTGCTACATGGATACAATTTGCCAGCAACAGTCTTCATTACTTGAGAGCGGGATACCAACAAATGTTTGAGGCAGCTTCCAAATTCACATTTTATCCTTGCTATAAACACAGTGAAGCAGGTTAATCCCAGAGGTATTAGTGTAGCCATAGCCATTCCGATGTATATTGCATATCCCTATACGACAAGACTCTCATGTATATGGTTGCAGTTATGCATCAGGAACTAATGCTGAGGAGAACTGAAATAGACTGCAGTTGATTGACTTGGCTTTATGTAAGTCCACTGCCCTTGCTAAGGAGACACTAATGATGGCCTGGTTTGGGAATTCTTGAACAGACTGTTTTATTGAACTTGACAAAGAAAATTACTAAAATCACTTATTATTTTCTTCAGTTCTTTTGGGTGTGAGCACATATACTGTCATTTCCCGCTGAAATCTTTAATGAATCCAAGGAAGTCTATTCTTTAAGCAAGAATTGTTCTGACCTTGAATATTTAAGTAATTCTTGGGGGGGGGGGGGGGGGAGAGAGACTAATCTTTTCCCAGCTGTCAATCTTTACATTCAGGCTCTGCAGTTGATTTTTGGAATTATGACTCAGAGGGTTTTTAAATATATAGTCTCCCCACACACAACCTCCTGGTAAGAAGTCTGATAGAATGTTCTAAGGAAATAAGGCTGCTAGACTTAAAATGCTTAATGAACAATGTTCAGTCATTCTCTCTGGTGATTGTAAGTTATAGGTCACGTACAGTCATTAGTGGAATGCTGACTAAAAGTCTCTCAGTATATATACGATGTGATACTTTCAGAATATGTATTTTATTATATTAATAATTTTTTGTTCTTTATCAGGGCAGTTTTTTTTTAAAAAAAAAACCACTCTTGTCAGTAAGTTTGTTACAATATGTTGAATATAGGGATGTGTATTTGGATATATCAATGTTAAATATATATCTGAAAAGTACCTTATTGGTATTTTTCAGATACATTCAGGTATTTGAATGGTTATCTGGGATTTTCCAGGATATCTTTAAACTGATCCTGAAAATCCTGGAAATATTTGGGATGAACTGGGAGTAAGAGGGAGCTACTGTTTGAAGACTCCCAGAACTTTTTCTTTTTGGAGTGTCTGTGTCTTTCCAGGCTTGACATCATCTTGCCAGGTTCATTTGCTTTTGTTGACTGCAAAGTTGTGCTCTTTGGGTTGCTATGTGTCAGGTTTGCTTTTTTGTTATGGATTCTCTGGTTTGATATTGCTGTAGATTCTCAGGTTCTACATTGGCTTGATTCTCTGATTTTGCATCTGCTAGGTTTGCAACAGCACTCCTATTTGGTTTGGCTTGGACAGTTCTCATGCCTTACATTGAGTAGATTCTCAGGTTTGACATTGCTTGATATTCTTTCGTTTTACATTGGCCAGAATCTCTGATTGTACATTTGGTAGGCTTGCAACTGCATTCCTATTCAGTAGGGATGGGCACTTTTAAAATTTTGCCATGGACCAAACTGAACAGAACTTACCCCCTTGCTGGACCAGTCCTTGTACCAACTGGTTCATGGACCAGTTTGGGTGCAAAAAAGACTCCTGGGGGGCTTGGGGCCCCAAATTCTCAGCACAATTGCTGCTCACTCTCCTCGATGTGCCCGCCAAGTTTGGTCCCCCTCAGACTTTTGGGGGGGGGGCTGAGCTACAGCCCCCCAAAGAGACAATACTGTTCAATGCAACGTCCCCCCCTGCCGGTTTGAGAGTTACCAAAACTGACCTGGATGAGCTAGAGGCCTCCAACTCGCACAGCCCATTCCTGGGGTGGCCCTCCACATCCCCTACAACTCACGTGCCTGTCAGGTCTGGGGGGTCTGAGTAGCAGACCCCCAAGTCTGGTGCCCCTGAGAAAACTGCTTCTGGAGGACTTGTCCAGTGTTGATTTCGGACAGGCCAGAGGAGAACTGGGTCAGCTACAGGCACCCAACTCCCAGATGACCTCCCCAGGGACCACCCACATGGTTGCAGGTACCTCTGTCTTCCTGGGGGCTACCACCCAGCCCTTTGGACAGGAGGACTGGCTGAGGCCCAGCCTCCTACCTTGCCCAGGAAGGTGATAGGGATAGCAGGTGCTCTTTCCTCAGGCCCATTTACTCTTAAATAGCAATGGGATCACTGACGAGGGCAGAACCTACCACTCATTTCAGGCCCTATGGAACACCCACACAGAGATGGGTGTGGTGCTTACACCCTTGGGCCCACCCTCCACCCACCGGCAATGTGATATCCAGGCAGGACCAACCCCCTCACCCTGCCCAGGGCCCAAGGAACACCTGCATGGGAGCAGGTGGAGCTCTCTCCCCAGGCCAACCCTCCACTCACTGGTGGAAATGTGATTGCCGGGCAGGGCCAAAACCCCCCCCCCTGCCTGGGGCACACCTGCACGGGGGTGGGTGGTACTCTCTCCTCAGGCCCACCCTCCACTCACTGGAGGCAATGTGACCACTGGGCAGGGCTGAACCCCCTGCCCTGCCCAGTTCCTGGGGAACACCTGCATGGGGGTGGGAGGTGCTCCCTCATCAGGCTCTACCCTCCACCCACTGGCAATGAGATAACTGGGCAGGACCTGGGGCCTGGGGAACACCCACAGGGGAGTAGGTGGAGATCTCTTCCCAGGCCCACCCTCCACCCACTGGCAACATGGCAACTGGGCAGGGTTGGACTCCCCACCCTGCCCGGGGCCCAGGGAATACCCACACAGGGATGGGTGGCTCTCTCTTCCTGATCCCCATGCACCTACCGGTAACAGGACTGCTGAGCAGGGCTAACCTTCCCACCCTGCCCAGGGCCCAGAGAGGATCTCTCTCCCCAGGCCCACTCTCCACCTACTGGTGGCAATGTGATGCTGGGCAGGGCTGAGGCCCCTGCCCTGCCTGTGGTCCAAGGAACACCCACACAGTGACGGGTGGTCCTCTCTCCCCGGGCCTACCCTTCAAGTGTCCAAGAGTTCAGTTTCATTTACTCAAGATCAAGACATAGAAATATCTAGCTTAAAAATTAGTCTTTCTTATTTCTGAGATTATATCCTCATCTGGTCTTGGGAGTTTTTGGAGCAACTGCCCCAAGTTCCGATTCTGATTCTTCTCCATTGGATTCAGATGATGAGACTTTTTTGCTTCCCGTGTTGCTATGGTCTATTGCACTGTCGTTCTTTGCTGGGCCTTCCATCTTCTCAGTTTCCTGTAGTTACCCTAAAAATGCTTTAGCTTTTGCAGCAGAGTCTATTCTAGTTTTCTTATCTTTGTATTTAAAGGTGAGGCCTTCTGGTATAAGCCATCTGTAGGATGTGGAACTTTTTTGTAGAAATACAAAAAGGCTTTTTTATTGTCTCCTCCTCTTTTGAATCTCAAATTATTGTCTCCTCCTCTTTTGAATCCCAAATGGAAACTTTTATTTCCTTGTCCTCGATTCTTAGAGTAGTCCCATTAATCACTTTGAGTATCTGGTCTCTGATGTATCTTTTGGAGAATTTCACAAAGACTTCACCAGGCATATTGTTTTTCTTTATATATTCTGGATAGATTTTATAGACCATGCCCATTTTGCTTTGTAGAAAATCCGCTTTTAAATCTGCAACTAGGCCCAAGGCATCACTTAAAGTTTTTAAAAGATTTGGAATCTCAGCACAAGTTGATTTTTCCATTTGTAGCTGCAATAGTTGATATTCATCTGAGGTTCTCTGTCTTTCCACAGTCTCCAGTCACTTTTTAAAGTTTAGTTTTCTTGACATCAACCTTCTTAAGCGATTCTGCTGTTTGCTCTGTTCTGGTCTTTCTTTTAGCTGTTTTTGTAGCATTTTGAAGTTGTTATTCAATGGAGTCATCTGGTCCAGTAGAGGGCACAATGCCAATGCCAGCATATTGGGAAAGCCTGTAGCTGCTTCCGGTTTCATGATCAGAGCAGCTGGGTAGGCATTTCCTGTAGAGGTTTCACTTTCAGGGCCATTTTTCTCCCAGCCATCTGTGTAATTGTTTACTTTTTAGCAAAAGTTTCAAAAAGTTCTATGGCCTGCAAAGATGAGTAATTTTTATTTGGTTCCACTCTACTTTGGTCAAAAGGCGCTTTGCTTTCAGTCCCCTTAGTTAATGGTTAATTTTAAAGAGATTTTCTCTTTTTCTTTTTTCATGGGGTGGGCTCCTCCCTCCCTTCGCTTTCATTTAAGGGGCTGTTCACCTGGCCGCTTATCTGTGTTTCTGATTCATCACAACTCACACTTCATTGAAGATATTCCACTTGGGAAACCGCTCGACCAACTGCTCACTTGTCCAAGTGTGTGTCCCTTGCACCATTGCTGGTTCTTCAGCAGTGGGACCTTCAGAGCAAAGAGAAGCCTCAATCCCTTGGCAGTCAGTCTTGGGAGAGGCACCCCTCAAACTCCATAGCTTGGAGCCCCCTACAAGGGCTCCGGGGGGGGTCCAGAATCATCCGAGCCCCCTCCCTGCCACCGGGTCATGGAACGTGTCCCTCAGAGCACCAAAGAGACATGTCTGTCATCCAGATCACCAAAACTGGAAGTCCACCAGGGTTGCTGTTCTGAGGATAAAATGGAGGAAGGGAGAAAGATGTTGAAAGCCAATTTAGGCCCTCACTTGGAAGAAAGATAGGGTAAATTTCTACATAAATATCTCCATGTGCTGCTGTTTTATGAACTGAGCTCAGTCCCTTCTGTACTCATAGTAGCCATTTCAAATAATGTTCCTTTGAGGCACAGTTCTCACATTTGGTAATCATAAGATCATAAGAAAAGCCTTTCTGGATCAGACTTGGGGTCCATCTAGTCCAGCATCCTGTCTCACACAGTGGCCAACCAGTTCCTCTGGAGGTTCAACAACAATGCATAAAGTCTGAGGCCTTCCCCTGATGTTGCCTCCTGGCACTGGGATTCAGAGGCTGAATGCCTCTGAATGTGGAGGTTCCCTTTCATCACCATGATTAGTAACATCTGATAGATCTATTATCCACAGATTTGTCTAATCCCCTTTTAATTCATGCTTCCCAATTATTTGGCAATTTCACACATTGTCAGTTTATGTGTCACTTTGCTTGCAATATTAATCAGGCAATAGGTTCCCTGGGCATGAGTCTGAGTGCTTTCCTCTCCTTTTTTAATATCAATTATTTGTGGAAGAAGTTTGGCATGGTGATCAAGCAGCATCCCATCATACAAATTACAGTGTAGTGTCTGGACAACACTGTGCCTGTCAGCAGTGTGAGAAACCACATACTGCAGAATATGGGATGACTACTGTAAGGACTTAATTGCCATGGTGCCATGCATAACCAGCTGCACATATTTGGAATTATGAATAAAATGCCAGGCTATAGGTAAGACATAGAAGTGAAAGACAATATTTAAACAAAATTTGATGCCCATAACACTTTATGAATCAAACTTTATTGCTAAACAGATTAACTCTGCTGGTGAAAATCAAGAACTCCCAGAACACTCACAATTGTAGTGTGTGAAGATGAGTGCATGAACAGACATGCCATGTGAGCACTGCTCTGGCCCCTCAAAAATTTGGGCTCCTACCATATGTGGCAGCCAATGGTGAGTGTGTGTGGGGTGATTTGCAAGCCCCAGAAGGAGGAAGAGATGACAGAGGACACACAGCATCTCTGTGTCATGGCAGAAGGGCAGAGCTGGCAGGGTTTTAAGGCTGGCTCCACCCTCCGCCTGTCCTCTTTCACTGTGCGCTCGGATTGGAGGAGGACAGGACTGTGGATCATTGCACAGACCAAGCTGGAGCCTTCAGTGCTTAGGCAGCAGAAGTCTGGTAGTGGTGGGGTGGTGGTTCACCTGGCAGTGGTCCTCTTAGCAGCATTCAGGTCAAGGGGCATTGGGGTCTGTCTTGTACCTAGTGGGGGAAGGGTGACCATGGGAGCCAGGTGGGAGGCTGCATTGGGGCCTGCTTTTGCTTAAGGGGCAAGGCCTGTGGCTTTAGGCAGGAGCAGCTGGGCTAGCGGGCCTGAGCCCCGGGCTGGTGCATCAGGGCCTGGGTAAGGTCCCTGGGGTACACCTATCAGTAGCTGAGTGGCTGCCAGAGGGGATTGTGGCCTAGTATGGCCTGCCTTGCCAGCGGCCTACTCTCAGGCTGAAAGGGTACAGGCCTGGGGTTGGATAGGCTAAATAGCCCAGAGGGGAGGTTCATCAGCTGCTGTGTATCTGAGTAGGAGGCCTGTGGCCTAGACAGATATGCTGTCCTGTGGGTCACCCCGGGGTAGAAGGGGACAGACCAGTTGGGGGCAGATTGGATAGCTGGGCCTTGATCTTTTGGGCTGTGGGTCAGTGGTGCAGGGTCTGCTTGGCAGGCAACAGGTCCCAAGTTGACCCCATTTAACACCACTAGTAGTGGATGGATAGGAGTTATTCAAGAAAAAATGAAAGGGTCAAAAAGGAGGTGGAATGGCACTCTATGTGAGGATGGGGTTTGCTTGTTAGGAAGTGCTGGAGGAGGAGGGCGACAGCCCAGTGTAAAGTATCTGGGTGAGGATAAGGGAAGGAAGGACAAAGGGTATTGTGGCTGGAGTCTGTTACAGACCTCCTGACCATGATGAGGAGGTGGATGCTGCCCTCCTTCAACAGCTTGACAGGGTAACCAAACAACATGACCTGGTAGTTATGGGTGACTTCAACTTACCTGATTGGTGCTGGGAGACGAACTCTTCAAAGTGTCCACACACAGTCATGCAACTTCCTGACCTGTCTGGATGACAACTTCCTTCATCAAATGGTGGAGGAAGCTATAAGGGGCTTGGCCATACTAGACTTAATACTGACCAACAGGCAAGATATGGTAGATTGGGTGAAGGTGTTGGGGACCTTAGGGGGAAAGGACCATATCCCGCTAGTATTTTTTTTTGCTGTGGGGGACCAAGAAAGTTCATAACCACATGTGTATGTTAGATGGACCAAACGTTAAATATGAGCAGCCAGTGTGATGCAGTGACAAAAAATGGCTAATGCAATCTTGGGGTGTATCAACAGAGGCATAACACCCAAATCACAAGATGTCATAGTCCCTCTGTACACTGCATTGGTCAGGCCGCACCTGGAGTATTCTGTGCAGTTCTGGAGGCCTCACTTCAAAAAGGATGTGGACAGAATGGAGTGGGTACAGAGGAGAGTGACAAGGATGATCAGGGGTTTGAAGACCAGGGCTATTTTTGAGCTGGAACAACCCGGAATGGAATTCGGGCTGGCTTCTGAGCCTGCCCCTCCCCTTCCCGCCGCCACCCGGCTCCTGCCTCCTCTTCCACTGCAGCTTCTCCTGGGCCAGCCGAGTGCTCCTGCTGTGCCTGCCTGGGCACCAGCGGGCTCCAGCCCAGGCAGCAGAGGCACAGCGGTGGCGGTGGCAGGAGTAGCAGGGCACCGGGAGAACCAGCCATCCTGCCTGCTACCAAGGGGAGCAGGGAGTGGCACTGCCTCCTGGCCAGCCTTCCAAGCCTGCCCTGCAGGGTTGGCTCTCCTGTGGCCCCTGCTGCCGCCATTATTGTCTGCTGGTAGCCCACCTGAAACCAGTGCCGTGCCTCTGGCCTCCTGGTCATACTGGTGGTGGTGGCATCTTCACCAGCAGACACCGCTTGTGCTCTGCGCAGAATGGTGTCATTGCCCCTGACTGAGGAGTAACATGGGTACACCTGCCCATTGTTCTCCCCCACTGAATCCTTTGCCCGCTGGCTGGCAGCTACAACAGGCAGCTCCAGTAGAGGCATGCTTGCTGCTGGGCAGGCCCTAAAAGAACCAGCGGCGAGGAGAAGAGATGCATCGCAACCTGGGCGTGCAAGCCAAGTGGGTAGGTTCCCTTTGGGCTAGGTGCATGGATGGAGACGTCAGCAGCGCCTCAGTGTTTTCCCTCTCATACATACACGAGCAAGCAACTTTTCTTGCGACTAGAGCACCCTCCCCCTTTCTTCATCTTCCCTCCCAGTATTGTACTTTGAAAACTTTGCAAAGGAGGCACAGAAGCGAGCAATCGCTCTCTCCCTCTTGCTTTTGCTGGTGTCTGGAGTGAAGTGGCAAGTGGTAGAGAAGAAGGGGGAGGAGATGAGAGATTTTTAAACTTGTATGTGAAGTTAAGAACATAAGAGAAGCCAATGTTGGATCAGGCCAGTGGCCCGTCCAGTCCAACACTCTGTCACACAGTGGCCAAAAACACAGGTGCCCTCAGAAGGTCCAGCAGTGGGGCCAGGACACTAGAAGCCCTCCAACTGTTGTCCACCCATCAAGCACCAAGAATACAGAGCATCACTTACCCCAGACTGACAGTTCCTATCTATACTTTGTGGCTAATAGCCACTGATGGACCTCTACTCCATATATTTATCTAATTCCCTCTTGAAGCCATCCATGTTTGTAGCCGCCACCATCTCCTGTGGCAGTGAATTCCACATGTTAATCTCTCTTTGGGTGAAGAAATACTTCTTTTTATTTTTCTAACCTGACTGCTCGGCAATTTCATGGAGTGCCCATGAGTTCTTGTGTTGTGAGAAAGGGAGAAAAGTACTTCTTTCTCTACCTGCTCTATCCCATGCATAATCTTATAAACCTTGATCATGTCACCCCTCAGCTGTCGCTTCTCCAAGCTAAAGAGCCCCACCTTTCTTCATATGGAAAGTGTTCCAACCCTTTTATCATTCTAGTTGCCCTTTTCCACACTTTTTCCAATGCTATAATATCTTTCTTGAGGTGTGGTGACCAGAACTGTACACAGTACTCCAAATGAGGTCGCACCATCAATTTATACAGGGGTATTATGATACTGGCTGATTTGTTTTCAATTCCCTACCTAATAACATCCAGCATAGTGTGGCCTTTTTCATTGCAGTCGCACACTGTCTCGACATTTTCATTGAGTTATCAACTACGACTCCAAGAGCTCTCTCTTGGTCAGTCTCTGCCAGTTCGGACCCCACCAATGTGTATTTATAGTTAGGATTTTTGGCTCCAATGTGCATCACTTTGCACTTGGCTACATTAAACCCCATTTGCCATGTTGATGCCCACTCGCCCATCCTCAACAGATCCCTTTGGAGTGCCTCAGAATCCTCCCTGGTTCTCACCACCCTGAACAACTTTGTGTCATCTGCAAATTTAGCCACTTCACTGCTTACTCCCAACTCCAAATCATTAATAAACAAGTTAAAAAGCATCAAACCAAGTACTGATCCCTGCGGTACCCCACTGCTTACCTCCCTCCACTGAGAAAATTGCCCATTTATACTCACTCTGTTTCCTTTTAATTAGCCAGTTTTTGATCTTTTTATCTCGTGACTATTGAGCTTACTTAGGAGCGTTTGATGAGGAACTTTATCGAAAGCTTTCTGGAAGTCAAGGTAAACAACATCTATTGCCCCCCCCCCCTTGTCCACATGTTTGTTCACTCCCTCAAAGAACACTAACAGGTTAGTGAGACAAGATCTTCCCTTACAGAATCCATGCTGAGTCTTCCTCAAGAGATTTTGTTCATCAGTGTGCCTACTAATTTTTTCCTTAATAACCATTTCCACCAACTTACCTGGTATCGATGTCAGACTGACTGGCCTGTAATTTCCCGGATCTTCTCTGGAACCCCTTTTAAAGCTGGGAGTGACATTTACTACCTTCCAGTCCTCGGGAATGGAGGCAGATTTTAAGGAAAGATTACATATTTTTGTCAGGAGATCCACAAGTTCACATTTGAGTTCTTTCAGAACTCTCGGATGTATGCCATCCGGGCCCGGTGATTTAGTTGTTTTTAAGTTGTCTATCAGTTGTAGGACCTCCTCTCTCGTCACCTCAATCTGACTCAGGTCTTTCAACCCCCCCTCCCGAAATCAGTGGTTCTGGAGTGGGCAGGCACTTCTCATCTTCCACAGTGAAGACAGAGGCAAAAAATGCATTCAGCTTCTCAGCCATTTCCCTCTCATCCTTCACTACACCTTTTACCCCTTGGTCATCCAAGGGCCCCACTGCTTCCCTGGCTGGTTTCCTACTTCTAATGTATTTGAAGAAAGTTTTATTGTTGGTCTTTGTGTTTTTTGCTATATGCTCCTCATATTCCCTTTTTGCCTGCCTGATCACAGACTTGCATTTTATTTTCCATAGCCTGTGTTCCCTTTTATCAGCCTCACTGAGACTAGCTTTCCACTGCTTAAAGGAATCCTTCTTACCTTTTACAGCTTCCATTACTTTATTTGTTAACCATGCAGGCTTTTTTCTATACCTATTTCTGCCTTTCCTAACCCGCAGTATATATTTTCTCTGGGCCTCTAGGATTGTAAATTTAAATAGTCTCCAAGCTTCCCGAATGGTTTTGACCCTTTCTACTTTTCCTTTCAGTTTCCTCCTCACATATCCCCTCACATCAGAGAAGTTACCTCTTTTAAAGTTAAAGTTACACAAGCCCATTTTGGCAGGCAGTACTTCTTGATAAATGCTCACCTGTAGTGATTTGTCATTATTTATGCCAATAAAGGTATATGTATGTATGGATGATTTGTCATTAGCTCCTGCTTCAGGACAGAAAGGTATGCCACATACACAGTAACATGATTCCTTGCCTGATTTCACATTAATTATAAATAGCATGGTGTACTTTTGCATCCACAATTTCAAATGCAAATTAGAATTACTTCATTCCTTTAGCAGCCATTGGAATGGTGGGAAAACATGGGGGCATGGCCTATTATGCTAATTAGTTGTGCTGTCAGGGGTGTGGCCTATTATACTAATGAGTTCCTGCCACTGGGTGTGGCCTATTATGCTAATGAGTTCCTTCTGGGCTTTTTCTACAAAAAGAGCCCTGTTGAAGACCAATTTAAGATGTAAATATTCACATCTCACAAAAGTTTATGGGAAATGTCTCAAAGTCCATGGCATCCTTAGGCCCATGATGATAAACTCTATACAATTAACATGGCTTAAACTGGTGTTTCTGGTCTTCATTCTCGCAACCCAAAATGAAACATTTCTAAAGCAGTAAACTCTGTCATAATATCTCAACAATACAAGTGTAGCATCCTGATTGGAAGTGAAGCTGTAAGCAGACAATCTTCCCATCACAAGGGCTTTACAGCTATGCCAAACGTCAAGCTGCAAGTATCTTGGGAAAGGGCAGAGAATGACAGAGTCATTGTTTATTGCATTGAGACAACTTCAAATCTAAAGCTGACAATCTGGACTGTTAAAAGTTTCCTTTCAAATACATCAGAATTATATAGGCTTTTCTTCCCCTTTAATCAACAGTTTAAAATATAGTATTAGCTGCAGCAAACTTAATGAACAGCTTTCTTATCTTCCCAGAGTTCTGTGCACCCCCAGATGTTTTCATTTGGAAGGAAAACCAAATATTGTGCTATAAATGGCAGATGATCACTGTTCATTCAACTCTTTTGAAAGACATTTCCATACAGCTTGGTTATTATAGTTTTTTAAAAGTGCTGAGTAATTTATTTATGTACAGATCAACAAGTTTCTTGCTTGGTGCAAAGTGTTTTCTGTCCCCCCCCCTCTACTTTATGCTGCACTGCTTTTCCTCTTTAACTCCATATTTCCAGGCTTTCTTTGCATTTAGAATCTGCTTGTGACTGCTCTTTCCTTAGATGATGGGCACTTTCACATTTTGAATTAGGTTCATTTGTAAAAAAAAAAAAAAAAAAAAGCGAGCTAGGGTCATTTCAAAGGGGGTCACTTTCCAATGGGCTTTTTATACTCTATGAACAGCACACTGGGGTCAGATTTTGAACTGAAGATGCTGCCACATTTTCCTGGGGTTCCTGGCATTTTTTTGTTTCTCTCTCTTATTTTTTTAGTATATACATATATCTAAAAACTGCTTTTTTAAAAAAATAGACATGGGCAGGAAAAATAAAGAGGCCTATGATGAAGTACCACAAACAGTTCCGATAGCATCTCCCACAACTCAGAAACTACAGAACAAAACCCAGAAAAAAGTGGTTTCACAAAAAATGGATTAAAAAAATGGGAAAACAATACTTGCTGTTTAAGATGCCTTAAATGAAAAACATAACCATTCAGGATCAGAACTGGCAACAATTTAAAGAGCCTGTCTGTCTGAAATACAAACAACCCCCCCCCCCCAAAAGTTTTTCATCAGATACCAAAATAGATTAAAGAGCTCCTCTAGAAATGATTGAAGCCATTTATAGCACAATTCGGAGAATATAGATTGGGTCCCTGGTTCTCAGCCTGTGTCCTGTGTGACAATCACATGTGAGGTGTGGGTACTCCGAGTCCTCCATTCCCATGTGTGTGGTGCCTGATTCAGATTCTGACTGTGCCACACATGGAGAAGGGGCTTTGGCCTTCTCCATTTTCCAGCAGTGATAATTATCAGTTATATTTACATTTTAAAAAAAATACATAGACTTTATAGGAATTTCACAATAATTGGTTCCTCACAAGACAATTCTGGGAACTGTAGTTTAGTGAGCATCTGAGAGCATGAGCCAGGATTCTCTAATGCTTATTCTTCTCACAGAAATACAGACCCAGAATTCTTTGAAGATACAGGACATGTGAACTAGTTCAAGACTCTTAAAAATAGTCATATAGAATCTGTGGCCAGAGCTGATGTGAGATTCTTAGGGAGCAATCCTAATCAGGTCATCTGAGAAGTCCCATTTTATACAATGGGGTTTGCTTCCACAAAAGAATTTGTAGGATTGCAACTTTAGAGCATAATCCCATGCACAGTCATTGCCGATGTCAGTAGACTGGAATAACTGCATAAGGCGCCCTATATGTCTGCTATTTCTCTCCAAGTGTGGTTTCAATATTTCTCAACATTATTCCATCAGAATGATGTCCACACTATGAAACACCTGATGAACTGGTTTGGCCAGTTAAAACTAGGAAAAACAGCTGGCTCTGATATAATTATCCCTGAAATTTTAAAAAGAGACCCTGACTGGTGGGCAGCCCCTCTTGCATCCTTTTTTATAATGACTGATAAATCTGGCCTTATTCCTGATGCATGGTTAAATGCAGTCGTAGTCCCAATTTACAAAAAAGATGATTGCTCAATTCCTTCCAACTATAGACCAATCATCCTGTTTTCTTAGGCCCGGAAAAGCTGGGATTCTGTAAAGGAAAAACTACTTTAGGCCATTGCATTGTATTAGAGCACCTGATTACTAAGTATGTTAAAAGAAGCAATGTAAAATTATAAGCTGCCTTCATAGATCTTGAAGGGGCATTTGATTCAATCAACAGGAAACTCTTCTGAGCAAAACTACAACAACTAAACATAGATAAGAGACTCCTTAACCTTATAAAGAAGCTGTACACATCAACAAAATGCCAAATCAAATGCTCACTGATGGAAATTAACTTCAAAAATCCCATCAAATAAAGGAGTCAAACAAGGTTGTATATTAGCACCCTTTCTATTTAACTTGTTCCTTGATGATCTCTCCCCTTACCTCAAAGCTGTTGATTGCCATGCTCCTAAACTGGGTTCTGCCCATGTCCCTCTACTATTATATGCAGATGACATGGTACTATTGTCCTGCTCCAAAGCTGGTTTAAAGCATTCACTAAATAGATGTTTTTCATATTTTATAACAAATTACTTTTAAACCCTGAAAAATCAAAAATACTTGTCTTCTCCAAAATTTGGGAACTGATGTCAGAATCTGACATTTTCCAAGCAGGAGTTGGTTTCCCTGACCCAGTCTATGTCACTCGCTTCCACAGAGGGCTCATAACTGCTGTTGAAACTGTTATATGCTTTACTGATGAATATGGCCTTGGCTTGCTGTCTCTGCCCTCCAGGTGCCTCTCTAACTGCAGCCTGGGAATTGCTGGGGAGGTTTCGGTGGGAGGTGGGAAGGAATGTGGGATGAGCAAGCGCACATTTGAGCACGTTTTCCTTGGGAAGCTAAACGGACATGTAATGTGGTGCCCTTTCTGACTAAACTGATTGGTGCTCCTCCTCCCCCTTCACTTTTGAATAATGTATAACTTACCTACAGCCCTTTGCTCTGTATCACTAACACAAAATGTGTTACCTACTATGGACCATTAAGAATAAAAAGGACTTTTAATTCCAGAAGGCCTGGCTTATTGGCTCTGTAAGGGTTCTCACAGAGTGTTAGTGATCTTTCACTAATGGGAGGACAGCAACCCATACCCGATCATGTCAGACTATGGGACCCTCATTCCGACCACCACTTTGGAGGAAGTACCGGCTTCCATAGAAATGAACTTGGTGACACCCCCTTCTACACGGGGTATCACCTTCAAGAGACCGGTCAAGCCGGACTGCATTCGGAGGCACTACCGAGGAGACCTGGACTGCCAAGTGGCAAGGCTCCAGTGTGCGATTCAAAGATGAATGCCTCGGAGACTGGCGATTGAGTGCCCTGCATGTAACCAAAGCCCCATCCAGGTCAGCGGTCGCAGCTCATGCTGAGTTGTGGCAGCATATGGATCGGAGGTTTGCAGACATGTATGACTGGTTCACACTGGAACTGTGAGAGACACTGGAGGAGGTGAGGGGCCTCCCGAGGGGGGTCCCACTGCAAGCGGCAGCTGGTAGAGATGTGGCCCTGGGAGTGGATGGCAGAGCACAGCAGCAGCAACCGCAACAGGCTCTGCAGGGGCTCATTCCCCAACTGCCTGCTGGCCTTCCCCAGCCACCCGTGGGACCCGATGTCCCAGGTCCCCGCACAGTTGGCGTGGGGGAGAGGATTTACCATCAAGTACCAGCAGAACCTCTTTCAGATACTTTTGATGGGAATCCAGATAAGCTGTGGTTTTTTGTCATTGAGATTGAATGGTTCCTGGACTCCTGGGGCCACATCTACCCACCGATCGCGAGAAGGTGGGTTATATTGGCTCACGGTTACAGGACACTGCAAATGACTGGTATGTGAGCCTCCACAACCCTCCCGGGCCTAAACTGCAATCTGTGAATAATTTTGTGTGGGCATTACGGCAGCAGTACGAGGATCCCATGGGGGAGGAGAAGGCGCGAAACCAACTGTGGCAGCTGGTGCAAGGGTGCAACTCCATGCGTGAGTACACCGAGCAATTCAGGCGGGGTGCAGCCAGGGTGCATGGGTGGCCTGAAGCCGTGTTTATTGCACGATTCAGGGAGGGACTAAACTGGGAGATTTATGAGAATGTGTTGAGAAACGAATGACCCGGCTCCCTCGCAGCTTGGATGCGGGCGGTGGCTGATGTTGAGGAGTGATTCACCCTGATTCATTTGGGGCCCCATGCTTCTCAACCTGCTGCCAAGGGACCTCCCAAGGCCAAAATGAAATCCACTTTCCAGGAAATATAGGACACGCGCATGAAGCAGGGGCTCTGCATGAGGTGTGGGGAAGCTGGCCACTTCACCTCCAGCTGTCCGGCGGCCGCCCTGAAGATCCCGAGAGCCACCCCGAGCACACCGGCCGGGACACCGAGACCCCAGAAAGGCATCTACAAACCCCAGGCATTACAGCTGGAAGGGGCAACAAGCAACACCAGTGTGGTGGAAGTTGTCCTGGAGCAGCCGTCGGAAAACTTCAAGGACCTGCAGTAGGAGGCACACTGCCGCAGGTCCCACCGTCGCCAGCGCCGCCAGTGGTGAGCTCCCCTGGACTTCTACTTTATATAGTAGTGACTGTTGTAGAGCCCAAAAATGGAACACACATTCGAATACGGGCTTTAATAGACTCTGGCTGTGCTCGCGACTTAATTAGCCCCTTTGTGATTGAGGGGTTGGGGGCAACTGTAGTCCCTCTGAGGGAGCCACTCCGGTTTACTCAAATGGACAGCTCAGAAATCAGGGAGCCATGTGTAGCAGAGACTGAACCCCTCATTTTGGGCTCTGGGGAACATTGGGGAAAAAGAATGTTTGTAGTTACCCCTCATGCACAGTTCCACATGGTGCTTGGCAGCCCCTGGTTGAGCGCCCATAATCCGTACATTAAATGGAGTGAGGGGAAGATTGCTTGGATTAACCCCCAGTGCTCCCAACACTGGTGGGATCCGAGATGGGGATTGGGTCCCCCAGAGACACCATGGGCATGTTTAGTTCAGGAGGAGTTAGATTCGATCCCCCAGGTATATTGGGACTTGAGTGAGGTGTTCAGTGAGACAGAAGCAGATGAATTCCCTCCCCATAGGGCCACTGATTGTGCTATCGAACTGTTGCCCAGGCAGAAACTACCCAAGGGGAAATTATACTCTATGGGGCCGACTAAGCGTGCAGAGCTTCGCAAATTCCTGGATAAGAATCTGGCATGGGGCTTCATTAGGCCAGCTACCTCACCATTTGCCGCTCCTGTTCTGTTCTGGAAAAAAAAGACAGGGGCTTAAGACTGTGCACAGACTATAGGGGGCTTAATGCGGTGTTGTCCTCCAATGCCTACCCCCTTCCATTGATCAAAGACCAGTTGGCAGAGGCCGCCAAAGGGGAAAAAAATTCGAAATTGGATTTGCTTGATGCATATTTCCGAGTGCACATAAAAGAGGGGGATGAATACAAGACTGCTATTAATACCCCTCTGGGCCAATTCGAATACCTCGTTATGCCCTTTGGCTTAAGTGGGGCTCTCGGAATTTTTATGAGCCTAATAAATGAGGTGTTACATAAGCATTTATTCAAAGGGGCATTATGTTAACTTGATGACATCATAGTACTCACAGGACACAATACCCAGTCTACATCACCCGCTTCCACAGTGGGCTCATAACTGCTGTTGAAACTGTTATCTGTTTTACTGATGAATATGACCTTGGCTTGCTGTCTCTGCTCTCCAGGTGCCTCTCTAACTGTGGCCTGGGAATTGCTGGGGAGGTTTTGGTGGGAGGTGGGAAGGAATGTGGGATGAGCAATCGCACATTTGAGCACACTTTCCTTGGGAAGCTAAATGGACATGTAATGTGGCGCCCTTTCTGACTAACGTGTTACCTACTATGGACCATTAAGAATAAAAAGGACTTTTAATTCCAGAAGGCCTGGTTTATTGGCTCTGTAAGGGTTCTCGCAACCATTCAAATGGACAATTGGAGGCAAACCAACTGAACAAGTTAAACATTTTAGATACTTAGGTCTGCACTTCCAGGATAATACATCTTGGTCTGTGCAGCATAATTCAGCAATAAATATGGCCAACATAAATGCTTCTGCCATATCCCGATTCTTCTACACCAGAGGCAATCAATTCATACCAGCTGCATTAAAAGTGTTCAAGGCCAAAGTAATCCCCCGACATGTATGGTATTCCAGTATGGATAAGTGCACTAAATGGTAAAATAGAATGTGTTCAATCAAAATTTCTTTGAAAGATCATGGGAATGCCACGCTGTGTACCTTATGCAGCCTTGTGTTTAGAAAATGGTTTAAATTCTGTGGAATCTGGTGCATGGCTAATGACAGTAAAGTATTGACTGTTTACATCACAATGTAGACCAAGGGAGCCTTACACAACAAATGCTTACAGAGTCAAACATGTCTAACTGGCTACCACACATTGAGAACAAAATAACTGCCATGGGCATCCCATTGGACTCACTGCTCATGCTCCCTTTTATGGGTGCTTTTCAGATGATTAAACACAGAGTCCTTGACACTGAAACACACAGGCTACACAGCTTAGCCAACAAATCTTGCTCCTCTCTGAACCTTGAGATCCCCCTCACAGTAGGCCAAATGGCCCTGTACTTATCTGATATACAAGCTTCACAACTGTGCAAAGCGTTTTCACTAGCAAGATTCAATGCACTACCATAATATATAATATAATATATATAATATATATAATAATATAGCATACATGGCTAGACATTGCCATTGTAACTCTGGATACAATGAGTCAGTTTCACATATCTGTTTGCATTGCCAATTTTATGTAGATATACATTTTAGATATTTAAACCCTATATTAGCCAACACGATGGACCTTCCTGATGCTTTAAAAGCACACCGTGTCCTGAATGACTCAGTTACTGAAATATCAGAAAAGGTAGCCATATTTTTACAATCAGCTATAAAGCTACATCAGGAAACACTATCAAAATGAGCAACACTCTGTAACAAATTGTTTTATGTAACATTATGCAATATCATGTAGTTTGCAAAATACCTGGTTTATGGCCGAGTTCAGACTGGCAGTTTGGCCCAATATAGGCCCACTTTGCAAGCAAATTAAGAGAGCCTGTTCACACAGCCACAGCTGTCTGGCATTGCCGTGCCATGCTCATCCCATCCTGAAGCGCTTTCATCCTGCATTAAAAAGATACCTGGTGAAACTGGTGTCAAGCCATCTGGGTGCGCGTTCATCCCACTTCCTGGCAGTGTGGATGCAAATAAGCCGCACATCAAGCAGCGCCAGTAATGTGAACCCGCTGATCCAGCTGCTGCACCCATTTGCCTATTTGCCCATGCACCTACGTGCAGGTCGGCAAAACAGAACAAAGCCATGCACCACCGTGGCACTGTCACCAGGGGCCGCCCCACAGTGTGAACACTCCATTCCATCTCCTCCCCAGTATGGTCCCACATCAGTCTATGCAGTGCAAACGGAAAGCCCCGCAAAAACTCAGCCCAGGTTTTTTTGCCCCGCTTCCCTTGCGCTTCATTTTGCCAGTCTGTCCTCAGCCTATATGTATGGGTTTTTTATATGGTTTTATGTATGTTTTTATAGTAATCCTATTTTAAGGTATTGAATAACTGTATTGGACTATAGTGTATATGTGGTAGGACAGGATGTGACTGGTGTACTTTCTTTGCCTCACATTCAGCAAAGACAAAAATATACAGTGGTGTTTAGCAGAAGAAAATGTATTTTAAGACCAAGACCAAGCATTGCTTAGACTTCTGTTCAATTATGCACAGGCAATAGATCTTGGTAATTCCAAGTTTTCTGAGGACAAAATTAAACCCTGTACAATGCATAGTCTACCAGCATCATAGCAAAGTGATTCTGACACAAAGCAGTGATCAGAAAGCATGGTCGAGGAGAGACTGGAAAAATGAAGCACCACGGAAGCGGGGCAAAAAGCCCCAGGCCAAGTTGTCCTGGAACTTTCCATTCCCACTGGCCAGACTGATGTGGGACCATACTGGGGAGGAGGCAGAATGGAGTATTCACACTGTGGGGCAGCCCCTGGCGGTGGCGCCATGGCAGCACACAGCTTTGGTCTGTTTTGCTGAGGCACGCATAGGTGCATGGGTGCATGGGCGCATAGGTGCATGGGCGCAGCAGCCGAATCAGTGTGTTTACATTATAGCGCCACTTGATGTGTGGCTTATGTGCGTCCACACTGCCAGGAAGCAGGATGAACACGCACCCAGACAGCTTGACACCAGTTTCACCAGGTACCTTTTTGAAGCACAATGAAAGCGCTTCAAGGACCGGGTGAGTGTGGCACAGCAACGCCGGGCAGCTGCAGCTGTCTGAACACGCTCTCTTAATCCGCTGGAAAAGCGGCCCTATATCAGGCTAAAATGCCAGTCTGTCCTCAGTCTCTATGTTTGCTCTCAGGTTTGGTAATCCTAGTTGCAATATAAATTAATTTCCTAGTTGCAATATAAATTAATCATATAAATCCTTATCATTGCAAATGTGATCTTTCCCCAAATGTGCCATATTTTTATTTGGAAAGGTTATCACAAATGACATGTTTTTCTAGGCTTCATATTGTAATAAGATTCACATGATTGTAATTCAGTAAAACACAGTAGTCCAGATATAAGATACAGTACACCAGCAGCCAAGCCAAGCCAAAAAGACCAGGACACTACCATAATGCTGCAAAAGAGTGTTCCACAGAAACAATTATATTGTTCTATCCAAATTGCTGCAAAAAACAATTTTAGAGTCCAGTGGCAGCTTTAAGACCAATTGAGGTTTGTTCAAGGTATGAGCTTTCGTGTGCAAGGCACACTTTTTCAAATACGTTGGAATGGAAGGTAAGAGTTCAAACTTATAGACAGAGGCTTAACAGCAAATTAACATGTAACATGATGCAGATGTTCTAAGATATGCGAAGACAAAACTAAATAACAAGCTAAGGTTATAAGGTCAACAGTTGTTTTGATTTAGTAGAAGAAGAGATTGGATTTATACCCTGCCCTTCACTTGGCGTCTCAGAGCAGCTTACAAACTCCTTTCCCTTCCCCTCCCCACAACAGAAACCCTGTGAGGTAGGTGGGGCTGAGAGAGCTCTTTTGAGAACTGCTCTTTCAAGAACAACTCTGACAGAACTATGGCTTGCCCAAGGTCATCCAGCAGCTGCAAGTGGAGGAGTTGGGAATCAAACCCAATTCTTTCAGATTAGAGTCCGTGCACTTAACTACTACACTAAACTGGCTTTAATTAAGGGAGGGAAATGAGGCTAAATCTGTCAAAATAGGAGATAATTGTGTAAAGGTGTTTTTTCTAATTGTGGGAAGTAAACTGAGACTCTCCATTCGTTTCCTCTCAGGCGTGGAGGTAACTTAATAGCATTTTTCTTCTTTGAGGTGGGTGCAGTGTTCTATCAGCAAAACATTCCAAAATTCCTTGACTTAAATTTAGTATTCTAATATACTATTCTGAAAAAGAAATACACTAAAATACAGAGGACGTATAGTCCTTGTTGTTGAGAATACATATGTGAGGACTGAATGAATTAGCATATGTAATGAGATAAGAAACCAATATCCCTGTTGAATCCTGGGGAAGTTTATGGAAGACACAGGCAAAGGCGGAGCCAATTTATATGCCCTAGCTGAGATAGCATACCGCTGGCCTTCCCTTTGCATGGACAATCAGTGGATAGTGGTTTGTCTATTGACATAAATAGCCAGGCCCATAGCCAGGATTTTGAAATTCAGGGGGCCTTTAAATAAGTTAGGGGGCACTGATGGCACAAAACAAAACATAAACTTTAATTTTTTTTAAAAACTCACTTTTGCAGCATTTGCACTCTGCCTGCCTATGTGAGGAAGCAAACCGTGTTTGGGGAAGGGGCAGTGGTGGGGAGTCCTCCAGTTGGCCCAGAGAGATGGGGGCCTTGGGGCTGGATGGAAGTCATGGAGCCTTGGCAGGAAGTTGGGGGGGGGGGCAAGCCCCGAAATGCCCTGCTGTTATAGGCCCATCGATAGCTCCCATCACACAAATGTGGGGGGCTGTCTTCAGTTCCCAGTGACCTTCAACTCTGACTGAGAACCATACAGCCAATCCTAAAAGGAGCTGGTAAACATCCTCATGACATTTATTTTAAATGTACAGATGCAAGCCAGTAGATCCACTCAATCTGTAAATTATTGATAGTTCTAGCATATTTCTTCTAGTTTTATTGATTGCTTTGGAAAAGACTAGTTTGGCCCAAAGGCATGAATGTTTAAGATACGCTGAAATATCGGTGTGTGTGTGTGTGAGTCCTACAGTGTGTTGTTTAATTATGTCATAAGAGGGAAGAAAAACTGCAGTGGGGCTGTTACATTGTGAAGAGTCGACCGTTGGTTCTGACTTGGAAAGGTATTCAGTTTCAATTCAGAAAGCCACATCAAATAATAGCAGGATTCTAAATTCATAATTTCTCTTACAGGCAGATTTTGAGGGTTGTTCAGATAGGTTGAAGAAGAGTCATGTATCAAATCATCTTTATCTGAAAGAGATTGCTTCCTGTCCAAAAATGTGTTACTGTTCTAACAGTGAAATAAAAGAGGAATCCACTGGTACCTTACAGACTAACTTACTTTTTTCTGCCATAAACCTTCTAATGCTAACTATTACCCAGAAGCACTCAAGGTATCCTGGGTACTCTAGAAAGTTACTTCCTTCATAGGGGTACATCCTCAGAGAAAACTGGGCAGTTCCATATACAGTAATTTTAAAAGATCTGAACTGATCTTCAGCATTGCTATGTGAGACTGCTTTCACACAGAAGAAAATTCAGAATCATACACATGGTACCATGACTGAGAACCAGTCCTAGGAATCTGATGACTGTATTGTCTACTACTCTTCCAACTCATTAACAATAATGTTCAAAAGTAACTTTTTCTGACTTTTCACACTGCATCAGAGACACTAGAGAAATTATCTCAGGAAGAATGAAAAGAATATCAGCTCTTTTCTGTGATTATTCTCATTTGCTGTTCAGTCTGATGGGGAATCAGCTTCATGCCACATAGTTCACAGAGACTGGATGTGCTGAAAGACCAAATCCAGTTCCTTAAAACTGGCTCATACAAACATTATCCTTATATGAGCCAGTTAAATACAGTGGTTACATTTCTGGACTAAGAATGCAGAGATTCAGGTACGTATTGACCTTAAAGTTCATCAAGTGACCTCGGGCCTTTGTGAGGATAAAATAAAGGAGGAGAGAACCATATATGCCACCCTGAGCTCCTTGGAGGAAGGATGAGGTAAAAGAAGGTTACTCATTAGTTAAAAGTAAGTAACTCATTAGGAATTTAGGATGTATTCTTTATTATTATTATTATTACTTTTCAAATTACAATATATGATATGCTTATTACAAATCTTAAATATGAGAGCCGTGCATTCACTATTTCCAATGTTTACATCACTACATATCTTGGACATATCTGTTGATTTTCCAATCCATTTATCCACTCTTACCCAAACTTCCTTATGTATTACTTCATCTTTCCCTTTTAATAAACTAGTTAATCTGTCCATTTCAGCCAGTTCCAACAATTTCTGAATAAGTTCTTCCCTTGACAGCATTCTGTCGACTTTCCAATATTTGGCAACCAAAATTCTAGCTGTTGTTAAAATATACACTATCGTATATACATCTAAATTATTATAACCATCTGGGATAATATTTAATAGAAATATTTCTGGGTCAAAGAATAAATCAATGTCTACTATTTCTTCTATAATTCTTTGAATCACTGTCCAATAATTTTTAATTTTGCTGCACATCCACCACATATGATAATATGTCCCCAAATTTTTCTTGCACTTCCAGCAATTACTCGATAGCTTTGGATAACATTTAGCTAATCTGTCCAGTGACCAATGCCATCTGTAAAACGTTTTATATATGTTTTCCTTATATGAGATTGCCCTAGTGATCTTTATGGTTTTCCAGCTTTCCTCCAATTGTCTATGTAAATATTATGGGCAATATTTTGCGCCCAAGCTACCATTGATGGCTTAACTACCTCATCTTGCATATATATCTCTAACAAAAATGTATATAATTTTTTTTATTAACTTTTCATCTGAGTGTAGCCATATTTTATCAAATTCTGGTGTTTTCTTATAAAAACCAGTTCCCTTATCGTTATTATATCTTGATTGTAGCTGTAATCTTTCCCACCACATAAGTTTTGTGTTTTGTCTTACTAGGGTAGCCTCTGATTTTAGATTGTTATTGATATCTAAGAGGTCTTCATATCTCCACATATCATATTTGTAAAATAGAATAGGCTTTATAAATGCTTCTAATAGGAAGACCCATTTTGGAATTTTCTTGTAACAAGTTTCTTTTATCTCCTTCCAAATTTTTATCAAGGCTCCTCTTATCATATGCTGATGAAAATTTTTATGTACCTTGTCTTTATCATACCACATATATGCATGCCATCCCATTTGTAAATTGTGCCATTCTAATTTTAGAAGCCTTGAATTTTCCAAAATTATCTAATCTTTTATCCAGACTAGTGAGGTTGCTTTATAATACAGAACCCAGTTAGATAATGCCAAACCACCTCTTTCTTTTCTATCTTGCAATGCTTTCCATCTTACTCTGGGTCTTTTCGATTGCCAAATAAATTTACTTAGAAGCTTATCTAGTTCTTTAAAGTATTGCTGTTTTTTTAAGGATTGGAATAGTTTGGGCAAGAAATAAAAAGTGAGGTAAAATATTCATTTTAACTGTTGTGATTCTCCCTATAAATGAGATTTTAAATCTTTCCATTTTTCCAGATCTTTTTTGATATCTAATAGTAGTTTCTTATAATTATCCTCTTATAATGAACTACATTTGGTTTGATAAGACTCTTCCTAAATACTTTACTTTTTCCCGAACCTCTATATTTGAAATTTCCTGTAACTGTTGTTCTTGCTCTTTAGTACAATTTTTAGCTAATATATTTGTCTTGCTTAGGTTAATTCTCAAACCCACTACTTGGCCAAATTCTTGCAGTCTATTTAGCAGTTGGGTAATAGAAACTAAAGGTTCTTCCAAAATAAACACTAAGTCATCCGCAAAAGCCTACAAAAATTCTTCCCCCCTCACTTTAAGACCTCTAATCAACACCTCTTCTCTAACAATGTTGTTCAATGTTTCAAGGATGAAAATAACAAGTAAAGGGGAGAGAGGACAACCTTGTCTAGTCCAGTTTTGTATCTCTAGACTGTGTGGACTCTCCGTTCACAAGAACCCTTGCATTTTACTTTCCAATATCACTTTAATCATTTAATACTACTTCTGTCCACAATCCCATATAGATAGTTGTTGTAGTAAAAATTCCCAACTGAAGTTATCAAATGCCTCCCCTGCATCTACAAAGACTAATGCCATCTGTTTCCCTGGATGGGCCTCATAATGTTCCAAAACATTCAGTATGATTCTTACATTATTTTTTATTTGTTGCTTAGGCAAAAAACCTGACTTGGACTAAAACTCTCTTTAATCTAGTGGCCAATATAGTTGCAAAAATTTTGTAGTCTGCATTTAATAATGAGATTGTTCTATAATTCTTTATTTCCTTTTCATCTGTGTTTTGTTTATGAATCAGAGTAATTAGAGCTTCATTCCATGTTTTCAGGACCTTTTCTTTTTGAATAATATTTTGCATTACAAATTTTAATGGGAACATTATTTGCTCTTCAAAGACCTGGTAAAATTCTGTTGGTAAACCATCTGGACCTAGTGTTTTCTTCTTTTTCATCTTTTTAATTGCTTCAGTTATCTTAAATATCATAATTGTTTCATTTAAAATTTCTCAATGTTTTTCAGAAAACTTTTTATGATTCAGTTTCTTTAAAAAAGATCTCTTATACTTTGTTGATCTTGTTATTTTTGTTTGTATAAATTCTTATAGAAATTCTCTATAATATTCTTCAAATCTCTAGGATTATACTTTTTTTCTCCCCATTCATTTCTTAAACTCTTTATATAATGCTTCTCTCTTTCTTTTCTTAATCTGTAGGCCACTCACCTTGTTGGTTTATTTGTATTTTCAAAAAAGTATTGTTTAGTACATTCAAGCTTTCTTGCCAGTTCTTGGGACAACAATATATTCAATTGATGTTGTAGGTTCTTTATCTTAAGCCTTACCACGTCTGCATGAGTTGCTCTCTTCAGCATATCTTCCTCTTTTTTAATTTATTTTCCTAAATTTCTCATTTGCTAATCTATTTTGTTTCCTCATCCAGGCTTCTTGATTAATAAATCAACCCTGTGTAAAGGATATATTCATCCTCTAAGTATCAATTTCCTTCCACAGATCAATCTTGATAAATTTTTTCTAGCTTACTATACAACACCTAAAAACAGTTGCAACTTGGTAGATATAAATTCTGGCTCAACTATTGCATTTTGACTCCATACTATCACTCAGAACTTGGAAAGAGTACAATAAGTAGAACTTGATATTCAGTTTAAAATTGAATGATTTATTCAAACTTTATGCAACAGTTTATGGCCAATACACTTGAAGCCAAGCTGACACAGTCGCAACATACTGGAAATGAAATAATCAGTACAGTAATATAACCTGCCAAAACCAACACTATCAATAATACCAGATTTGATTAAATAGTTCACATTTGAAAAGGGAAAAAATAAAATAAAATGAGGCACAGCATGAAAAGGAGGTATGAAAAATGTTTAAATGTTTTTTGTATTTGCTCAATATTTATTTATTGTATTTTTTAAAAAAAGGAATTATATACTCCATTTCTTTATGAATGGCTTACAATATAAAAAAGTAAGAACATTATAAAATAGTATAAATTTAAAATGTTGCAGAATTTTGTGCACTGCTTATGAAACAAAGACTGACTGACTCCAAGGTCAGGTTCTTGTTGCTTGGAGATAAACTTGAAGCACACTTTGTTCCATGTGGCATGCCTACTTTTCTTCCTTGTATATGTGAAAACACACCAGAACAACATGATCTCGGTTGTGTCTGATCACTTTGCCAGCTAAGTAATATGAGACTAGCAGTGAAACCATATGCAGTTACTCCAATCTAAGCTGGCAATGGGTTTGAACACCACCACCACCACCACCGCCATAGGTCTATCAAGTTATTTTGGAACTATTTGTCAAGTTCCCTGTCATATTAAGAATTGCTACTGTTTGCATCTATAGGTCCTCCAGTCGGGAGACCAGCAACCGGATTCATTCCCCCACGCTCCTTCCCCCTCCCATCCTGTCTTGCCGTTTTCCTTTGCAGGCTCTGCTTATTGCTGTTGTTCCCAGTTAACCTTGAGCTGTCTCACTCTCTGCTCTTCCAGGTGTCTTTGTGTGGGAATGCAAGTAGATTGTATGCAGGGGCATGGGGGGGATTATAATTTGCACGCGTGCCTTTTTCCATGGGAATGCAACGGTTTGGGGATTTTCGCACTTCATGGTTTTACACTGATTGGTGCCTGTCATTTCTATTCTGTTTGAATACTGTATAATAAGTCCCAACCCCAGTCCCCTGGTATCCCTAACAAAGTACGTGTTCGTGAAAGACCATTAAGACAATAAAGGACTCTGTTTTCACACAAGGCCTGATTTATTGGTTCTCATCAGAAGTCTCACACTATTATTCTCTCATGCTACTGGAACTATACATGCTACTGGAACTATACAGATTCACAGTACCATCCTAAGTAGACCTTTAAAGTCCACTGAAGTCAATAAGCTTGGAAGGGTGCAGCTCTGCCTGAGGTAGTACAGTTAGTCTGGCAGCTTCTTCCGAACATGTTATTTATTCATGTCCTCTTTTTCAACATCTTGGTTAGAAAGTACTTGTTAACTCAGTGATTCTATTACATGGCTTCCTCTTTGATGGACTCATGGCAAGGAAGTGAGAGCTCTGTTTACCTGATAATTATAGGTGCTTCTGGTGGTTCAGATGAGAAAACTTCAGCCTTTGTGACAGAAGAGAAAATACACTGCTTTAGAGTTCATTGCTTTCTGTTATTTCACCTCATTTTAAAATCCTTGATCCTTGTGCACTCATTTAATTGTACTTTGTATGATTCATTAAAGTACCCTGCATCTCCCTTGTATGATTATCAGCTCTTGGGAAGAATGCATGTTATCAGCTGTCCACAGCTAATGCTGCTGCATATATTAACAACCTTGCAATTCATGACTGTGATTCATACACACTGAGCAGCAGTGTAGTGCTTATGCAGAAGAAATGTTACAGGCTCCTGTACAAAATGGGCATCAATTTAGCAGACAAATCACAGAAAGCTTTAAGGGTTATGCAACTAGTTCATTTATATTTGGCCTTGCAGAGGCCAAAATTTTGCTCTTCCATTAATCGATGGATGCCACTGAGTCTCTCTCCCAGAAGTCTTCCCCTGCAAGCATAAGGGTAGTGATCAGCTCCCAGAAGTTGCCCCTGTGCTACAGCTGCTAATGAGTTAATAACTCCTATGCTGTTCCCTTCTTCATCCATCTTCCTGCTTAAACAGAAAGGATAAAGCTGTTCAAGGCCGAGGACAGACTGCCGATCCGCCCCGGGACAGACGCGGGGCCAAAAGCCCCGCGCGAAAAGCAGCCCGGCGCAGCCTGTTCCCACAGGCTGCGCTGTCCCGGGGCAGAGGCGGGGCGGAGGCGCGCTGATGCGGGGGCGTCCAGACTTCCGCCCCCGCTTCCGGCGCGCTGCCGACACGTCCAGACTGCCGCAAAGCGGCAGGGACGCGTGGCACTCCAGCCGGAGACCAGTTAGAAGTGGTCTCCGGCTGAAGCGGATGGACGGCGCCTCGCGGATGGGTGAGTCCGCGCCGACGCTGGAGGACAGATGCGGCAATGTGAACGCCCCCTCTGCCTCCGCTTTAGAAGCGGAGGCAGAGCGGGGCACATTGCCAGTCTGTCCTTGACCCAAGTCTCAGCAATGAAGGGAATTAATGCTATAGTCTCAAAGCCTTGTCTGCTCACAGCATTTACCCTCCCATGGCAGCATAGCATTCAGCAGATTTTTTTTAAAAAAATTAGCTCAACAGGTCTAAAGTAGCAGGCAGAGCCCAACTCTTACATGCAGGAAGCCCCAGCATCTACAGTTAAAATGCTTTCAGGTAGTAACCATTAGGAAAGCCCTTAGTCTGCCTGAGACACTAGATTGCTACTGCCAGTCAGAGGAGATGATACTGATCTAGGTGGACCAGTGTTCTGACCCATTATTAGGATGCTTCCTATGCTCATATGAGAACTGATTATTACAAAACAACCCACTATGGACCCTACTGTCCATACTCACTATGGACCCTACAACTGCAAACTGTTGTAAAAGTACTGCTTTCAACCTTAAACTGTTGTTGTTGTTGTTCTGCTTTGTCTTCATCATCATCTTCTTCTTCTTCCTATTAGTAGCAGTAACATTATGGATACAGAAGATCTGAGAAATTCATGGGCCATTAAGGTCAACACAATTTAAAAATTAGGCATCCTAACTAAAGCTATTTATGCCAATGGACTATCTTCACTGAATATACTTCCTTGAATGTACATGATGTTGAAAGTTTCTTCAGTCAGTTGTACTGCTGTGAGTTATAGACAAATTACTGAAATGCCTATCTGTCCTAGTCTTAAAGACATCCTGTGATGAAGACAGCTTTATATGAAAACACAATATGTTGTGGTTTGGTATAATAATAAACAACTCATACTTCACCTGTATGAGGCCTCCCCCCCCTCCCCCCCGAATCTTAATCAAAATACTATGGTCAATCACACAAGAAGGTATTTACTACAGATTACATTCCACTACAACAAGGCATGATGAGGAAATAATACAATAACATAAAATTATATAAGTGTCACAAAAAGGTTGAAGATGGGATGGAGGCTAAGATTTACTGAAGACCACAGGCTATTTGTATCATTAGCAACTTATGAACTGATACAGAAACATTCAAAAGAATATCATAAAGCAACAGGAACAGCATAAAATGTTCTATTGCATCGACACTGTGTACTACTGGAAAAAATTAATAAAATGCAACAAATGACAGAAAGACAATAGAATATTGGCTGCCAGGTGTATCATAAAATTCCAATTTCACACTCTGACACCTTACATTACCGAAGAGAAAGATATAAACTAGTGCATTGATTAGGAGGAAGCGAAACAAATTCCCACCCCCCCCCCACACACACACACTTGTTACTGTGAAAGATGACATCAGAGCAGCAAAAACATACATTGCGATAGAGACAGAATGACATCTACTGGCTACTGGAAGTTGGCTTTAAGGATTAAGGGAAACATTCTTTTTTTCATTGAAATGATTTTGTCTGTGTTCTTTAGAAGCTTTCTGCACACACTGTGACATGGAATGCTTCAGACAGGGATACTAATGATGGGTGATGGGGCTTTCATTGTTTCACTGTGTAAGCATGAGTTCTTAGATGATGACCCTTAAAGAGTCTAAATCTTTATCTGTATATCTGTATATCTCTATACACTGCAATAAGAAAAACATATTTTTAGAAAAAATTATATTAAGCAGCTTATCTTTTCTTTCAAGTATTTGTAATGTTTGTACATAAAGGCAGTCCTTAGTGTACTTTTCCTGAATGAATTTGGTCCACGAATGCTAATTTGCTTTCTATCGAAGACAAACAGCTCTTAGGGAAAATTTACCTTGTATAATCATCTCTTTACTGGCCTTCTCTATCCTGTTCCTGTCCCTCTGTCTGTGGCAGGTTAGCCAACTCTGGCTTGGGAAATTCTTGGCAATTTGAGGTTTATGACTAGGGACAATGGCATTTGGAGAGAGAAGAGACCTCCCTGGGGTTGTGATGCCATAAGGCTTGTCCTCCAATGTTGCCATTGCCTCTAGAGGAAATGATCTCTGTAATCTGTAAATGAGCTGCAATTGCAAAAGAACTCCAGCCCCCCTTTGGAGGTTGGTAACCCTACCCTGCCCTGACTTGGATGTCCCAGGCTCATGTGACCAACAGAGGCTCTTGAACTGTGTGGCTTGAGCCAAATTAACCACACATAATACACGGGATGCGAGTAAAGGAAGTTCTCTCTTTTTTTTTGCACAATAGGAACAAGATAGTTGAAAACCACCAGTTCAGTTTGCCCATGCAAGCACCAACCTTTATAACGTTGCCTTGTCAATCATTATAACCCCATGTTTACATCACCTTAACATCATTTGTAAAATGATCTTTTGGAGTCTGTGTAGTGTTCATCTATCTAACTGAGCATTGTATATGACTGAACACAAAGTATGTGAAGCCTGGCTTAATTGGAGCCATCTTAAAAAACAGAAGACTTTTCATTTTAAGTACTACTTTGATCTAGGTTACATCATATAAAGAGAATACAAAAGTCTTTCATAAAGCATATCCAGTCTCTGAGTATAACAGAGTAAAGTTGCATTTTGCAGAATCTTTTCTTATATATAAAAGCCATTTGGAGTGGCAACATTCGATGCACACCAAAATCAGTTGGCCCACTCATCTGCCACTCAAAAATGAGTCCCTGGCCACTGGCTGCATTGCCTTCATCCTGCCCAGAGAGGCACTGCCTGCCAAAATTCGCCGCAGAACACACCTTCACCTCAGAAGAGAGAAGATGCTGTTTAGGCTGGCCTTTGGGGCAAGCGTGTGGTGCAGGAGGCTGCTGAGGCCAGCATGTCTGGGCTTCATTGTGGCTGGAGGTGGCCAAGACAGGTGCTCTTTCCTCCCCTCCTTTGTGGGCTGCTGACTGTGGCCCGGTCTGGTGCTCTTCCCAGCCATCTCCCCCAGGCAGCCGGGGCGATGACACCCTTGGCGGGACTCTTATTGGCACTGTTGGTGGTGGTGGTGGTGCTGGAGGTGGCTGTGGGCCGGTCCCTCTGCAAAAGCTTCAAAGCAACCCCTGTAGGAGGACAGGGAGTCGGGTGGGCAGCCAGGAAGCATAGGCCTCAGATAGGCACATGATTTTGGGAGGCAGTGGCCGCCAGGCCACATCACATGGGCTGTAGGAGATGTACAGCTGGCCATGGCAAAGGTGGGTGCTTTCACAGTCGATGGTCACCACCAGTTTAGAGGGGTTTTGGAGAGTCAGAGACATACATATGTATTAACATGTTTGGGCCATAGGAAACAAGGCCCTGCCAGTGGTAGTATTGGGCTGCACATGAAATATCACTTTTCACTCTCCAAGGCCCTCTTCCTAGAGCCCTTTGCATTTCTTTCTGCAACGGGTCTTATTACTAGTTATTTATAATTAGGTTTGGGGAAATCTCCCACCTGGAGATGAGCATCCTCTAAATAGCCCCTCTCCAGGGCTTTCGCATAATAAACAATGGCCTTTCTGTGAGGCTGGTTGTGTTCTTTCACTGTAACTTTTTCAAGAGCAAGCTTTAAAAAGACTCCTTGATTGTTTTTACAAAGAAGACAACAATTTTTGGCAAGCATTCTTTAATTTAGCATTAGGCACAAATATGTAATTATTGATTTCAGTGTTTCCAACACTAGCCCAATCTTGTCAGATCTTGCAAGTTAGTGTGAGGCTTCTGCACTTAGCAGCAAAAGATCAGACCTTTGTTGATGAAACAGAGTTCTTTATTTCTTAATACTGCATGACAGGTTCTCGAATGTTTGTTAGAGATGCCACATACAGAACAGTCAGAGTTAATATACCCTCTAGTACAGTTTGAACCCCGACATTCGACCAATCACAAAAAAGGGAGAAAAGCGCGGTTAAAAGATCTTAGCCGTTTTACTTCCCACAGGAAAGGTGAAGTGTGAAAGTTATAAAAATTCCCCTCCTGAACTGGGCGCCCCAGATGTGTTAGGCATATACATAACAAGGTGGCTGCGGCGGCCTTTCAAGGTCTTCACATAGCGATAAGACAGTTCTGTGTCTCCGGGGATGGAGGAGGAGGGAATGCATGGGAGGAAAGGCCATTTGTTCTTGGGTGACGTGTGAGTATGCGGGGTCGCCACTCTCCCGGATGAAATGGTTACACTGACCAGACCTTCAAAGAGCAATATAACTCAGAGCAATAAACAGGTGGGGGGAAAACAGGAGACAGCTTGAAAGAGATAGCAATGGTTACACTTTTAGCTGAGTGATAGCAAGTTACAGAAAGCACAATGGAAACCCTGTTAGGATCCTAGGATCCTGACAGTTAGGCAGGGTCAGCCCAGGTTAGTATTTGGATAGGAGACTACCTAGGAAGGCCAGGGGTTGCTACACAGTGGCAGGCAATGGCAAGCCACCTCTAAATTTCTCTTGCTTTGAAGACCCCATGAGGAGTCACCATAAGTCAGCTGTGACTTGACAGCACTTTCCACTACCAGCAACCCTATCCTATGGTAAACCTATTTCCATAACAACTGCTCATTAGATTTAGAATTCATTTAGCCTTTCCTTCTAATTCCAAATGTAAGCTTACTTCTGACTTGAGCAATGGCATAGCTAAGTGTGTAGATGTTGACAGGACACAGAAGATTCTTCAAGACATTGTATACAGATGAACCTCACAAAATCTTTCCACAATTCTATTGATAGATGTGCTTTTCTTTCCTGACAAAGTCTCTAGAGGTGCTAACAATTAACTGTTAAAGCAAACAATTGGGTATCACTTATTAGATTCCTGGTGCAAGATACTACCTGTCCTAGAAAAAAATGTTAATAATAAATACTCCCCAGATCCTGTACAACAGAAAATATCCTTCAAGCTTTCACAGTCTCATTTCTAGGTTATTTTGTTTATTTACAGATACACAAAGCAGAGGGCAACAGCCAGATACCAGATTCAGTGCTAATGGTGATTTGGAGAAACAAGATACATAGAAAAGGGAGGGGGTGGAGTCATGATACCAATGTATTATGAAGTGGCCACCACCCATTACTAAAATGCTCCTAAATTCCCCATTTACCTTACGCCTAGCCTGCTCAATCTGCTTAGGGTCCAAGGCCCATCGCCATTCCCTTCATGGAACCATGGCCGACCAAACCACTGTAGTATTAGGCCATCGCCTTTTAATAAAGTTAAAATCCTCCCTGGCTTGTAGAACTAACACCTTCCCTTTTAAAATTCCTACATCATTACCCCCTAGGTGAATTAGCAATATGTCAGGAGGAGCACTGGCATTCAAACCAAATAATAGATGGAGTATGCCAACCCAGTACAAGTAGGCCCACCCAGTGTCCCCTCCATTCAACAGTGGCCCATCAACTTAGGCCCAACTGCGAGCCGATGGCCAATCTGTTAGCCCAGTGAGCAGCCCAAAAAATGAAGCTGTGCCTGCAGATGAGAATGGTTCTCTGCCTGCCACAAGACACAGCACCTGAAAGGAAAGGACAGACAAACACCGGGCCGAAAGAACAGATCACCACATGGCCATTGAACGCACATAACCTTTATAAGCGTTGGATCTCCAATGTCCTACGTGCTGAACATCCTCAGCTGAATAGCCCATAGCTGCCGCTGTGGAAGCCACTCCAATGTGAAAGGAATGGGTCCCAAACTTTAAACCTGATAGGCCCAGCTTCCCCAAAGCCAGGGAAGTAACTGCCCAAAACTGATGTTTAGTCAGAGGGCTCCCATTCTCATGCCTAAAGAGGAAACCGGCTTCCAGACCCCTCAGGGCCAAATACTGTGACAGGGCCAGAACTGGGCAGAGCTCCAAATCCTGACAGGTCCCCAATTTTACCTTGGCTCCTTTTCGCATCTGATCCGTCTTAGAGCTCCTAATCATGACCAGCATGCCATTGCCGTGAATATCAACATCCCACACCTGCAAAACCTTACTCGACTGGTCTGTCTTAGACTGAGTGACCAACTCACTCACCCGAAGAGCCCCAAAGAATACCAGCAAAGAGGCTGCATGAAACAGGCATGCCTCATAACCGGAAGTGCAAACCGCACCCCAGGTCGCTTGCAACCCCTTAAGTATCACGGGCGAGATAGGCTGTTGCTCATCTTTAGCAGCTCCCCCCTCGCGAGTCCAACCCTCAAGCATCTTTCTAATCCTGAAGTCACAAGTGACTTCAACAAAGCCCACGGCTTTGCTCGTGAAGGCTAGTGCAGCAAGGTTGCCTTGGATTGAACAGACAGCTAAGCCAGCTTCTTTGCTCGATACACAGTAGTGCATCAGCTGATCTAAAGGAATAGGCCAGACCTTGGTTCAGCTGCCCTGAAGATCTCGAATTGGCAAACTGCTTGCTCATACCCTTTTTGGTGCTAGGCACAATGGTGAGGCTTATAGCCCTGCAAGCCTCAGCCCTCCAACCTGCCATAGTTCCTGAGGCATTTGAGCCATATGAAGATTGGCTTCTGGTGCAAGCTGATGAAACCTCACCATCTGTTGGCGAGAGAGAGCTTCAGCCACACCATTGTCCACACCCGGCACATGCCTGGCAAAAATTAGCAAGTTAAATCTAAGGCACTGCCAGGTGAAAGCCCGGACAAGCCCCATGACCCATGGAGACCTAGATGTGAGGGAACTGATCACATGAACAATCACCAAATTGTCACACCAAAAGTGGACAGTGTGATCTTTCAGTTCTTCACCCCACAACCAAACCGCCATTAGTATGGGAAAGAACTCTAAAAAGGTGAGATCCCTAACATATCCTGCTGAAACCCATTCCCCAGGCCACTCCTCAGCGTACCAGTGTCCATGAAAGTACACACCAAATCCCAGAGATCCGGCAGCATCAGATGACACTTGGAGCTCAGCCTTCAGCTTCAATTCCTCCCTCCAAAACGAGACACCATTAAAAGAACTTAAAAAGTCCTGCCAGATCCCAAGGTCAGCCTGCACTTCCGCATTAATGCACACTCTATGATACGGGTGCTGTAGCCCCCTCATCGCATCACAGAGCCATCTAACAAAAGCCCTCCCAGGAGCCACTACTTTGCACGCGAAATTGAGGTGCCCAGCAAACGTCTGAAGTTCATGCAAAGTGGTCTTCTTCTTTTTAAGAAATATAGAAAGCTGGACCTGCAAGTCCTGAATCTTGCTCAACAGCAACCGAGATGTCTGGGCAACTGTGTCCAATTCTACCCCTAAAAATACTAACTTCTGAACAGGTCCCTCCATCTTTTCATGGGTCAATGGAACTCCCAGCTCCTCTGCTAGTTGTGTAAAACCCTGCAACAGCTGGGTGCATCTACCCGTCCCACAAGGACCCACGAAAAGAAAGTTATCTAAATAATGAACCACTTCTGGTAATCCTGTTTTAAAACTCATTGCCCATTCCAAAAATGTGCTGAAGCGCTCAAATGCAGCGCATGACACAGAACATCCCATGGGCAAGGCCCTATCCATAAAAAACTGCCCTTTAAAGGAAAATCCCAGCAGCTCAAAATCATCCAGGTGCACGGGGAGGAGACGAAATGCGGATTTGATGTCACACTTCGCCAACTCCACCCCACGATCACAGCGGTGCACCACATGCACAGCTTGGTCAAATGAGGTGTACCTCACTGTGCACAGATGATCCGGAACAGCATCATTTACCGATCCACCTCGGGGATAAGAAAGATGGTGAATTAAACGGAACTCACCAGGTGCCTTCTTAGGTACTATACCCAGAGGTGAAACCCGCAAATTAGGAAGCAGTGGTGCTGGAAAGGGACCTAGAACCCTACCTTCTTGAACCTCTTTGGCAATCTTTGCAGCAACCACAGCCTCCATGCCATTAACTGATTTTAAATTTCAGGCTAAAAAGGAGCCCTCAATCCCAAAAACGGAATTCTAAAACCCCCTTGAAAACCCTTTAGCAAATACATGGCATCCTCTTTATTAGGATACCGCTTCAACCAACTCTGCAATGGACCAAGCTTAATTGGCGTGGGCCCCCTTTCCAGTAGCTGCTGAAGGACCACCACCTCCCCTGGGCCATTGGCTTTGCCTGGGTCTTCCTTTGGGGCATACAGTGAATGCATGCGGTCCACTGCACATTTGGCACTCATGCCTGTAAGTGCACTTCTTCCTATTGCAGACCCCCTGTGAACCAAACTCCCAACAAAGCAAGCGGGGTTGAACCGCCTGCCCCGTGGGCCCACAGGAAGTAGTATTAGCACCAGCTGGAAGGTTCTGCACCATGTGCCCACTATGTGAGCGTTCCCCAACATTAGGCCACGCCTGCGACATCAGCTGTAACCAAAGATGCGGATGTATCTGGTCCCACGGAAGATTGGGGTTCATAGTAGCCCTCATCCTAAACTCCTTGTCGTATTTGAGCCAGGCTGAACCCACAAAACCAGTGTACACTTTATAAATGATATCCAGATACTGGTATAGTGCTGCAGCCTTCCAGCTGTGGGCCTGAGAAATCACCCCTGCATACACAATGTACCCTGCCAGCCAACTTGCCCATGTCCTATCAACCCTCCTTTTCTTTAAAATTTCCTTGTCCTTGTCATCCATCTCCTCTTTATCCTTCTTCTCCAATTCCCGGTAAAGAAGGCTGAAGAGGTCAATGTACTCATCCTTGCAAATCTTTTCCCTAGTGATTGGCAAAATGTGGTCACCAAGGGGCAAGGCTGCATCGCCAAAGGGCACGGCCTTTGCAGAAGCTGCCCCATAGGGGTTACCATAAGTGGGAGAAAAACCCCATGCCTCCCATGGACTAGGAGGCAACATCATGCGCGGAGACGGCACAGGGGCCCACGGCAACTGCCAGCTCATAGGTGGAGGACCCCAGACCCATGGTGAATCCTGCATCGTATGAGGAGGGCCCCAAGCCCACAACTGCCCATACCCCGAGGGGTCCTGCAGAAAACCAGGCTTATGCACCCAAGGTCCCCAGGGCCAAATTGTGGCTGGCTGTGCATCCACCTCATCCTTACCAATGGGCCCAGGCATTTCCACCTCAGCCACCGCCGTCGCTGCAGATGTCTCAGAAACTGGTATCACTGTCGCCGTCCTGGATGCAACTGTTGGAACCCCTTCATGCTCATCGTGACTGGTGGACTCTACAGCACGAGATTCAATAAGGTATATTTTCTTAAGCGCCTCCTCACAAAACTTCTTCTGCTCCACTCTACCCCCAGTATTTCATACCCCATCTGGCTATTAGGGCTACACACGCCGAGTTATATAGGGATGATGGCGTTCATTTGTCAGAGCAGGGTATGGATATCTTCCTGAAGGATTTACGGCAAGGGCTGTTAACAGTGCTAGGGGTTTAGTGGGTGCTGGGGCCTAAGCAGAGGCTTGACCCTTGCTGTGGTGGAAATTTAGTAAATAGTTGTTGCGGCTTGGTAAGCACCTATCAGCAACCATGGTGGGAAAGGGGCCTGTTCGGATCATAACTGCAGCCTTGCGGCCTGGGATGAGGGGAACAGGCTGCCTTTTGGAGTGCCGTTGACCTTGCAGCTGTGTGTGAGGGGTCATCAAGGCATGTTCCAAGGCTGGACTGCTGTAGCGGGCTATGACCTGGGGGCCAGGTACCTTGCCCATACTAGGGCAAGGGTGGGGTTAATGGTAACCCCAGGTCTTGGCCATGCCGCTTGTTAGGTTAAGCCCTTGCCATGTTTTTGTTTGTTTGTTTTGTTTGGGATGAGGAGAACAGGCTGCCATGTTTTTGTTTGTTTGTTTTGTTTGGGATGAGGGGAACAGGCTGCCTTTTGGAGTGCCGTTGAGGGATACTCAGCACTGACCTTGCGGCTGGGTGTGAGGGATCATCAAGGCATGTTCCAAGGCTGGACTGCTGTAGCGGGCTATGACCTGGGGGCCAGGTACCTTGCCCATACTAGGGCAAGGGTGGGGTTAATGGTAACCCCAGGCCTTGGCCATGCCACTTGTTAGGTTAAGCCCTTGCCATGTTTTTGTTAATAAATAAAGTGGTCGTTAATCCCATGTTTGTTGTCTGACTCTTTCTTCCATCTATGGGGGCAATTTTGTTTATTTATAGATACACAAAGCAGAGGGCAACAGCCAGATACCAGACTCAGTGCTAATGGTGATTTAGAGAAACACGATACATAGAAAAGGGAGGGTGTGGAGTCATGATCCCAATGTATTCACCTTGCTGGAAAGCTAGTAAAATCAATCAATCACACAAAAAGAAAGTTGCCTTCTGTAAAATTTTACTGTCTCTCTGGCCCTCTTCAATGTATTAACTATTGCTTATCTTTTTGGAAGATTTTCCAACACTCCACATGGTTGAAGGATTTGTTCTTGCAGTCTCGAGGTGCCTGAAACCCTGACACGTATTTTCCTTTACATGTACATTCTATGGCAGTTTCAGAGCTAGCCTGATAACTCCCCTCCTTGTAACTTTTCCAAGCTGCTAGGAGGACTATCACTTACTTAACCTTCTGTCCAGGAATGAAGATCACATCTCTCTGGCAGTTTGCCAAATACATCTCAGCTGCACTAAAAAATTGACCGACTGTCATTAATTCAGTGACTAGTGAAATATGCAGTGATTCGGTGACTATTTTAAGTTTAATTGCATTTCAGTATTTTAATTATGTATTCTATGTTTACTTGTCTTAAAGTGTTGAATGTCCCTTTTCCTTGTGTATTTTAATCATTGTTATATTATTTTGTCTAAAAGCCTATGTGCTATCTAGACTTCCTTGAATAAATGAAATGAAATGAAAATTTTACTGCAGCAACCGCATTGTAGAAAGCATTTGCTACTATAGGCCTTCCACTAGCAGAAAGACCTTCAGGATTTATAGGACTGGATCCAACCTTCCTCTGAGTAGTCTCTTTCCCTCCTAGGGAGCCTTCCTTCAATGAAAGAGCCACTTAATTTGCAGAAAATCTCATTAGACTGGAAGAAGGCTTCAAACGTAAGCCAAAAGGAAAGGTGGAGTATTCCTATTTGAATGAATAAATAAAGTTTTCTTGGTAGAGTGGTAGAATAGGAGTAGAATCCATCCCAGCAGTTACAGTCGGGGGGGGGGGGGGCGGGGGAAGCAGTCAGTAAGTTCTGAAAAGTAGAAAAAGATAAATTAAAGCTCCCCCTAGAATTAGAATGCAGTTCACACACTGAATCCATATATACATTAATCAAATTGTTCACATGCTGTTGTTGCCTCTCCAGTGTGCCTGACCTTCTGCACAGAGCCTACATACAACATCCTATCTACATACAACCTCCTGGACCCATTCCAGTGCAGCTTCTGCCCTGGCTATGGGGTGGAGATGGCATTGGTTGCCCACACAGATGATCTCTGGAAACACCTGGACTGAGGTGGACCAGCACTGCTGTTATTGTTTGATCTGACAGCAGCGCTTGATATGGTCAACTACTATCTTTTGACCCACTGCCTTGCCAATGTGGGGATATGTGGGACAGCCTTGCAGTGGTTTGTCTCATTTTGCTATGGTCAGGCAGAGAGGGTGGCACTTGGGGAGAAAGTTTCACCATGTTACCCTTTGGTATGTGGTGTCTCACAAGAGGCGATTCTTTCCCCCGTGGTATTTAATGTCTATATGTGCCCCTTTGCCCAGCTGGTCTGGAGTTTTGGACTGGGTTGCCATCAATATGCTGATGACACCCAGTTGTATCTGTTGTTGGATGGCCAGCCAGACTCTGCCCCAGATATTTTGGCTAAGGGTTTGGAGGCCATGGCTGGGTAGCTAAAACAGAACTAGCTAAAACTAAATCCAGTGAAGATGGAAACCCTGTGCCTGGGCTGTGGTGGGATGGGATCCAACTCCCATGTCTCAATGAGGCACTGCTAACACCAGCGTCAACAGTACTTGGGCATGACTTTGGATGCCTCACTATCAGTGGAGGCCCAAGTCACAAATGTTGCCAGGTTGACATTTTACCATCTTCACCAGGTCAGGCAACTGGCTCCCTACCTCTCCCCCTGTGACCTAGCCACAGTGGTCCATGCAATGGTCACCTCCAGGTTGGACTACTGTAACTCACATTATACAGGGCTTCTCTTGAGACTGAGCTGGAAACTTCAGCTGGTCCAGAACATGGTGGTGCATATTCTCACAGGGACACCATTGAGTGCACACACACAACCAGTGCTCCACCAGCTGCACTGGCTTCCAGCTGAATACCAAGTCAGGTTCAAGGTGTTGGATCTAGCCTTTAAAGCCCTTTGCAGTTTGGGATGCACAAACCTTTAGGACTCTCTCCAAATACATTCCCCAAATAGCAGTACGCTCTACAACTGTATCTGGCCTCCCCCTGCTATAATCTGCTTTACCCCATCTGTATTGTTTCCATCTGGCAATGATCTCATCTTCCCACCCCCTCTCAGCTTTAGTTACATCTACCTATACACATATAGGGAGCCTGGGAGTAGGTGTATTATTGGTGCTATCGATAGTGGACTATTAGTGTAGTGTAACTTGAGATACTGAATTTTAAATTATTGTGTTTTAATTGGTTGGTATTATGTTGTGTATATATTGTTGTAACCCACCCTGAGCCTGTTTGCGGGGGAGAGCAGACTAGAAGCCAAATAAGATTTAAAAAATAAAATAATTAATAACTGTTACCTACTGTAAGGTAAGATCTATATGCAGAGGTTCAAATGACCTTATAGAGGCTGGGGTGAAGCCTCTTTGCACAACTCCAGCCTCCTTCCACGGCTTTATTCTCCACATTATCTATTTCTTCCAATTTCCTGCAATTTTTGGCCTAGAGTAATTACCAGCCATCAAACATCCTTAAGCAATCACTTCAGCTATGAAGCTTACAGAGAAATTACAGTGATGCTAATTTTTAACAGTGAATATGATGCTCAAAGAGTTTTCAGTAATCCTCATATATGCTATCCAAACCTGAAGGAGCTGCAGTGTTATACTACACAAACAAACAGCTATTGGAACTGATTCAAAACTCCCACCAAAAGAAGATTTACCCAAACAACCTTTTCCTTAGGATCCTTGGGTGTTTTGTGCACAGCCTGAAAACAGTACAGTGGTACAAATGCAAAAAGCAGAAGGGCTGCAAAAAGGAAGGAAAAGCTATCTGACAGGGGAAATTCTCCACTGACCCTCTCCCCTCCAAGTTGCATAGTTGACAGGCCATTATGGTAGATGCCAGTTGTGACATCTGGATGCTGATACTCTCTACTCCTCCCCCACGTGCTGTACCTATTTCAGTGTAGTTTGTGGGTCAACTGAAAACTCAAAACAGGACAGGCTTGTTACTTCTAAAACATAAGGATCTTCCCTAGCAATATGAACATTTCAATATCAATAATATCAACATTTCTTTTTGACACTGTTTTATCAGTGTGTACAGGTGCGTTGGTAATGTAGATGGGAGGGGAGGTGCACATGAATAGAAGAAAGTGGAAACTGTTCCCAAATGTTCCAATTCTGGAATTAATTTTAGAAACTAAACTGAAATAAATAAGCACAGAATGGAATTCTTGAGTAATACAAAAATGGAAATAGGGAAAATCTGCTCAGCCCTATTCTTAGAGCCATTCTTGGAAGGTTGCACTAAAGATGATGAACCCATAAACTCAGTGACTGAATTTGCTGATAATCTTGTTGTGACTTTCTTCCTTCTTTGTCTATGTGACTTCTATTATGTTGTTTCCTATTCCTGGTGCCCTAGTCTTCTTCCCAACATACTACACTAGTGCTGTCTTTTTCACTACTAACTGGACTGGTTTTTTTAAAAAAAGAAAACCCTTATTTTCTCTGTGCAGTTGTATATAGAGATACATGACCGTACTAAGCAGACTAGAATGAACCATACAGTACATGACTGCCTCTTTATATTGCCTATTTAAAGTTCCAGTACAAATGCTAAGCAAAATTATATTCTTTTAAGGCCACTGACTTTAGGATTATACCCTTGATCATATATTACCTCCCAGTAGCATGAATAAAACTAACAGGGCTTCCCTATATGATTTAGCCCCATGGCTCTAATGTAAATACTCTGGGTAAAGAATTTGTCATGTACGTACGTATTTATTTATTTATTTTCATACCACCCTCCCCTGTAGAATGAGGCTCTAGTACTTCTGTCTAGTAGCCATTTAACCTGAACACAGTACAGATTATATATAAAATATGGAATGACTAGTAATGTCACCATTTGAGTGGAACTGCAATGTGGCAAATAACATTTAAATTGTTTGAGGAAAACAATCGTAGCAAACTGATTTCACTGATAATGAGCATTCCATGTCTTAATTACAAGTCATTGGTGTTAGTATTAGAAATGCAGATCATGATAAAGCACTTCCTTTTTTATATTATAACACTTCTGAGTCACAACTTTTTAAAGGATCGTATAATCCAGGATTACATCATTGAAAGCTTATTTTAATCACATCAACTAATTATTCTTAAATCTTTTCCACAAACCTTGCAGGGTTGTGATTTCAATATTACCAGTTTTTGTTAGACTCTGGGTAGGGAACAGACAATTGCTTTCCCTCTGTTTGCCAGTCCAGAATTTTGACTCAAAGTCTTCAGTAGGTGGGTAAACCCTTGGTAATGTTTACATGGAAATGTAATGGCCAGTTAGTGTCATGTGTGTTGGAAATGTATGAGTTGCAAGCTCTAAGATTCCAGTTATTATAGTGTTAACTTGCTTACCTTCTGTGCTACTGTTTAGACTGATCGGAAGGGAACCTGGCAGACAGCCAATGTAAAGAAAGCCCATGAAAGGAAATTGTATTGATTGGTTAATGTATTCAGGTGATTTCCTTCTATGGGTCAAGAAGAAGGAGGATTCTCCATTGTTGAGTGACCATGTGTTTGTAGCAGTAGCATGTAAAAATGTAGCTCTAGATATCTCTTTTATTTTGTAGGTTTCCTGTATACTCTTTTCCCTTAGAAATAAAGATTTTTTAAACAGAAAGAAATGTCTCCTCTCCAGTGAAGCAAAGATCCATTGCAAACTCTGAGCATTTAAGTATTTTTGACAATTTTCCCCAACAATGTGAACTATCAATTAGACAAAAATGAGTATTGTTACATGAAGATCTAAAATGGTTGTACCCTGGCTTTCTTGGAGGAAGTAATAACAAATGGTTTATCTCCATTTAAAAACCACAGCCAGCAATTGTCCTTACATCTCTCTAACACCAGGTGAGATGGGTCCCAATAAAAGTTTTTTAATGCATTTTGTTCTTGATTTGGCAATGTAGGCAACAGAGAATTGTATTAATACCAGTGGCATGGGTTTTCTGGGGGAAAATGAATTTAAAATTATTCTAGAACACAACAGCCCTGGCAGCTATAGATGGACAAAGTTTATATGAGGGAAGGAAAATGTTCCACAGAAAAAATATACTATAGGAAAAAAATTCTAGAATATTTCTATTATTTCTTATTACTATTACTATCAATACATTGAATTTTCAACATGCCCAAATCTTTGGATACTTAAATCTAGAGATCGGAGCCATGAACAGACAAGACAGATATTTTTACAAGTCTTAAAAAAGCCTCAGATCTGCAGGGGGAAAAATTGAAATTTAGAAAATAATACACACACACACACCCGGGAAATTATTGAAGTAGCATGTGTGTCAGCTAATGCTGCCATCTCCTGCCCAGGAGAAGAAGAAGAAGAAGAAGAAGAAGAAGAAGAAGAAGAGATTGGATTTATATCCCGCCCTTCACTCCCCAAGGGAGTCTCAGAGCAGCTTACAAACTCCTTTTCCCCTTCCCTCCCCACAACAGACACCCTGTGAGGTAGGTGGGGCTGAGAGAGCTCTGAGACAACTGTCCTTGAGAGAACAGCTGGTACTGAGCTATGGCTTGCCCAAGGTCATCCAGCCAGGTGCAAGTGGAGGAGTGGGGACTTAACCACTACACAGGAGGTGGGATGAGGGAACCCTTGATGTCGGGTCTGTGGAATGTTATGTTATATTTCTCATGGCATGCTTATCTCACTCTTTGAGCTGCTCTGACCTTGGGAGACTGCTGGTGCCTGCCCATGTATCTATTCTCCGCTTTGACTCTGAGTCTTCCTGCTTTTTCCCTGGGAACTGTAAACCAGTATTTTGAGTGCCCTTTCTTTGGCTTGGTGATTGGTTACAATTCCTTACCAGACCCCTTTTTGAATTCTGTATAATTGTCCTGCTTGGGTCTGTGTCAGCCATTACTAACACAAGAAGTGCAGATGACCACAACAGACCTTTCTCAATAAAGATTTCCTTCTCTAGGACACTTGTTGTTGACTGACTCTGTAGGACTCTCACAACATGGAACTTTAAGAAAATAATGCCCTCCATGGCCAGTGTTGGGCAACTATAACAGTATTGCCAGCTGAAGCCTTGGTTTCTGTCATTCAAAGTTGGGAGGGAGCCCTTTACAGGGGTATGTTGGCCTTTGAGGCCAGGACTCTTTGGGCCCAGGCCTGGAAGCAACAGCCAGGCAACTGGCTACTACAAAATTTGCATGACTTACCCAGGTCAACTGCAGTGATCCAACAAAAACTAAGTGGGGTTGTGTGTGTGGTTAGAGTTTCAAATTAGGATAGAGACCCAGGTTCTGGGTCTGCCATGGAAGCTCACTAGGTGACCTTGCCCCAGTTTGCACACACACAGTCTTATCTACCTCACAGGCTTGTTGTGAGGATAACATAGAGGAGAGGAGAATTATGCAAGACTAGGAATAAGGCCTGTTGGAGAAATAAATACAACAGGCTCTAGAAAGAGGCACTGGACTGGTGGCCTGGCCTTGGGCACTCAGCATCAATTTGCTGGGGTGACCTCAGCAGGGTATAATGACAAAGAGCTTACTGTTTTCTCCAGGGGATCTGATCTCTGCCATCTGAAGAGCAGCTGTAATTCTGAGTGATCTCCAGCCCTCCATTGGAGATTGGCAACAGTGGTTCCCCCAGGAGGAAATGGCTGGTTTGGAGGGTAGAGTTTGTGGCATTGTACCTGTCTGAGGTCCCACCCCTCCTCAAACCTCACCCTTTCTTGACCCTACCCCTAAAATCAAGAAAAAAAGGGGGGGACTCAACCCAAAATATGGCTGTGATCTAAAAGAGTCAGTTTGGTGTAGTGGTTAAATGTGCAGATTCTAATCTGGGAAAACTAGGTTTGATTTCCCACTCCTCCACTTGCAGCTGCTGGACCTTGGGCAAGTCATAGTTCTGTCAGAGCTGTCCTTGAAAGAGCAGTTTCTGTCAGAGCTCTCTCAGCCCCACCTACCTCACAAGGTGTCTGTTGTGGGAAGGAGAAAAGAAAGGAGTTTGTAAGCCAGTCTGAGACTCTGAGTTATTATAAAAATACAAATATTTCTTATGGTGTACATATTAATAAAAGATAGAATAGGTTAAAAGAAACCATCCAAATATCAGACTCTTAAAACTTTTGACACACAGAGCTGATAGTTTTACATATACAGTTGATGAGTATATCTTATGACCAATAGACCATACACATTTCGGCCCCTTAGGGCCTTCCTCAGTGGTCAATATTACTATTGTAAGATAACACACATCCAGAAATAAATTTATGAAAAAACATTTTCTTTAGAGCCAGGTGTTGCTTTCTCATGTAATGTGCAGTTGCTAAAAGTTTACTCAGTGGACCATGGATAATCTCTCATGGTAACTGCACATACGCTCCAAATTGTTCTGGTAACAAATATCCAATGTGTCTGGATGTGTGTCTCTTCTATCAAAGGTGGAGACACAAAGCTCACCATTTTCTCCAGGGGAACTGATCTCTTGGACAGCAGTTGTAATTCTGAGTCATCTCCAGCCCTCACCTGGAGATTGGGAACAATAGTTTGCCAGAAGGAAATGGATGGTTTGAAGGGTGGAGTCTATGACATTGTACTTGTGTTCCACCCCTCCATGAAGCCCACCCTCTCCAGGCTCCACCCCTCAAATCTCCAAGAATTTCCCAACCTAGAGTTGGCAACCCTATATCCTTCCCTGCCAACCATCAACCTATCTTTATCTGCCCCTCAGACTTTAGCTTTCCATCTCTACCCCCCCTGCAGCTAATACCTAGGAAAACTGCAGTCTTTGTCTGCAGTGAGGACCCAAGCAGGATGGAAGTGACCTCAGCAGGGTATAATGACACAGAGGCCACCCTGCAAAACAGCTGTTTTCTCCAAGGGAACTGACCTCTACCATCTGGAGAGTAGTTTTAATTCTGAGTAATCTCCAGCCTCGCCTGGAAATTGGCAACAATGGTCCCCCAGGAGGAAAAGTACAGTCTTTCTCTGCAGTGGAGACCAAAGCAGCTTACATCATTCTCCTTTCCCCCTTTTGATCTGCACAACAAACCTGTGAGGCAGGTTAGGCTGAAAGTGTGTGACTGGTCCAAAATCACCCATTCAGCTTCCACAGCAAGAACCTGGGTCTGGTAGACCCTGCTCTGAAGTGCTGACTGCTACACCTAGGGTAGCCAACCTCCAGGTGGAGCCTGAAGATCACTGGGTATCACAACTGAACTCCAGACAACAGATCTCTCTACCCCTGGAGAAAATAACTACTTTGGAGGGTAGACTCTATGGCATTCTGTTCAGCTGAGGCCTCTCCCCTCCCCAAACTTTGGCTTCTGTAGACTCCACCACAAAATCTCCAGAAATTCCCGAACCTGGAGCTGGCAATCCTAATCAGAACTGGAAAGGATCTCCTGCCTTTGCCTTTTTACTGACAGAACCAAGCTTGGTTGGCTAGCAACAGCCACTGAGGGAAAAGTTAGTCCCACAGGAGCCAAGCAGGAGAAGTGTCATCATCAGGACAGACAGCCGATTTGGCAATTTATTCTGTAAGGGAAAAGTGTCCAGACTGGCAGTGGGTGGGGGAGAGGAGCGGACCCAGCACCCAGCCAATGGCACACGAGTACTCTTGAGTGGTGTTTGATGGGCAAATGGCTGATGGATTGCACAGCACAGCCAATGGGAGAGCTGGAAATGGCCGATACATTGGGCAATTTCTCTATATAATAATTCTCTGATGGTGGTGGCACTCTCTAGAACATTCCACCCCAGCCTTTGGTCCCCTGGCCTGTCAATCAGAAGCTGTCCCTATCCACTGGCTGTTAATACTCACATGCCATTGGCTGGGTCTGCTCCTCTTCCCTGCCCACCCCTTCAGCCTCTGTGCCCTGTCAGAATTCCTGGCAGACATTTTTTTGCTCTTGATGAAGACACTTCTCCAGCTTCCTTCCTGTGGGAGGATTAACTGTTACCTCAGCGGCTGTTGGTAGGTTAAACAAAATGGCAGTTACCTGTGTTTATAAGATGTCTGCTGCCTGTGGTTTGTTTAAAATGTCCCCCCATAAGATTCAACAGTTACCTCAATGGCTGTTGGTAGGTGAAACGAAATGGCAGTTACCTGTGTTTATAAGAGGGGCTTCAGAGCAAGGTAGGTTGATGCTCGGCTGGGAAGGAGATGGGGTTGCCAACTCCAGGTGGGGAATTCCTGGAGATTTGAGGGGTAGAGCCTGGCAAAGGTGAGGTTTGAGGAGGGGTGGGGCCTCAGACAGATACAATGCCATAGACTCTGCCCTCCAAACCTCCTATTCCCTCTTGGGAACCACTGCTGCCAATCTCCAGGTGAGGGCAGGAGATAACTCAGAATTACAACTGCTCTTCAGGTAGCAGAGATCAGTTCCCCTGGAGAAAATGGTGGACTCTGTGTCATTATACCCTGCTGAGGCTACCACAGCAAATTAACGCTGAATGCCCAAGGCCTTGACACTCTCCAAAAGCCACTTTCTAGAGCCTGTTGTATTTATTCCCACAATGGACCTTATTCCTAGTTATATATATAGGATGATTTGGGTTCCCATTGTGGAGAAAAGTTGGGTATAAATGATGTAAATAAATAATAAATATAGCTGAATATGGGGGACAAAGACAAGGTAGGTTGTTTGGTGGGTGGGAAGGAGAGAAGGAAGCAGGGGAAAGTGATGATATGGGGGTTGCCAGGAGAAGAGAAAGAAGAAATAGTGTAGAGAGGGGAATGAAGGTGGAAATACAGGGGGACATGCACTAAGCAAGTTCATCACCAAGCAACTGGGCCTGGCCCAGCAGACAGCACTATGAAACTCAGCCAGATTTTTCCCAGGGAGAGGCTGCTGGCATATGGAAGGACAGAAGGGAGGAAACTGAAGACATGGTGGCTGGCTGGCTGGGAAAGGAAGAAGGAGTAATGAGAAGAAGAGAGGCTATGTACGCCTTCAGTGTATGGTTGCCAGGTCGCTCAAACTCCCCAGCGGAGGACTTTGGGGGGCGTTACTGGAGGGGGTGAGGAATCCCCAGCATGATGAGGTCACACAGATGTGATATGATCATGTTGGGGGTGGAACCCCCACCTCTCCCCAGCAGGTGTGGGAGAGGTGGGGGGGGGGGGGAGGCCATGTGTGCCTGCACTCTGAGCCCTGAATTCGGGGCTCGGAGTGCAGGTATGCAACCCCACCTCTTTCCAGCAGTGTTTAAAAACTTCCTTTAAATGTTGCCTGGGAAAGTGGGGGTGGGAGGCAGTGTGGTTGCTCTTGCGGACAGGGCTTTCCTCCACCCGCCAGGTGGCTGACTGGTGGGAAGGAGCCCCATCAAATCGGGCAACCCTCACCAAACCTGGGGGTCTGGCAACCCTATTTCAGGAAAGAGAAATTGAGATGCCCCCTGCAAGTCATAGTGACTCCCCTGTGTATTATTACTATTATGCACAATAAGTATCCTTATTCAAATATTTACTACATACAAGCTAATTTTCATTGATCCATATTAGTCATAGTTCATTTTATATGCAATATGGAATCCTTCTGCATCACTCATGCAGGTCTTTCGGTAGCTCCCTGTAGGTTATTTCCTAAATTAAGAGGTAGCTGCAACTGGCTACCTGTATATCGGAAGTAAGAGAAACAACCTACAATTCTTTTAGCTACAGATTTGTAAAATGTGTTTGATTAAAAGGCAAATAACAGGAGATTTTGCTAGTAATGCACAGCCAAAGGAGGAATCAACTCACGGTGTATTCAAAGATCATTAATCTCAGGGGCAATTAGCCCTGATCTACTCCATTTGCCTGTAGAGGGAAATTTTGCACCTAGGCTAGGGGGCTTAAACCAGAACAGCATTTTCTCTACAGGAAGTGTTAAAGGATAACTGGGAACCTACTGGCTCTAGTTTAGAGCTATGAGATAATCCAAAGCATCAAAACATATACATCAGATGAAGGCCTCACACAGCTACTACTATTATTGAAAGGACCAGTCAATATTCAGTTTATTATTCAGTGTACGACAAATATAAAATCCTGTCTCTTCATGAACATGTAACTGATTTGGACAGTAACCCTAGATGCCGAAGGACAGACTGAGGAAGGAGGGGACGAAGTCATTGTTTCCTGAACTGCCAATTGGAATATTAAAACACCCAAGCTGCTTGTATTGTCCCCATGCATCATGCCTATAAACTTAAATCAATGCTTTAGGAACACAGATCGAGCCCAGGACTCCTAACGTATTGCTGGTGATAAGAGACACATGGCAGATAAAGGCTCATGGATCTCTGTACCAGTATAACCTTGGCATCCATTTCTTGTTCAGGTAGCAGGATGTTTCCATCCTAAGCTTTCGTTTTGCTCTTGCATGATATTGTACATTGCCAAATACCGACATTGGGCTCCCCGTCGCCCGGCATCGCCGTTGCGCGGGAGAGCTGTTTTGCCGCCTCGCATGATGCGAGGCAGCAACAGAGCACGTTGGCGCTCATTGGACCTGGCAGGGGGCGGGGCTAGCTCCGTCCGAGCCATTGCCCCGCTCCTGTCAGGCAGTTCGTTGGCGTGCTCGCCCACCCACCCGCCCTGGTTGCAGTGTAGGCTTATGCTGGTCGCCATTGGGGGCCAGGTAGGAATTTTTTACACCTCCTCCTGTTTGGCTTATGGTTCAGGTGTTTTTTCGCCTACCTTACACTGTGACTGGTGGTTAAGGGCATAGATGGTGGTCGGGTATTAATTAGTCTGGTCACTTGGCAGGTTTGTGCAAGCAAGAAAATGGAACCGGTGGGTGCCTCACGGCATATCCCTGTTGGGAACAGGAGGTCATCAGGAACCACCCTAGGGCCTTGCGGTCTGGGGGGGTGAATGGAGATCGCCTCTGGGACCCTCTCAGACTAGGCTCCTCCCTGAAGGTCTGTGCAGCCTCGGGGGTAGGCGCCCCTGGGAGGGGATGCCAGTATGCCGGGCCGCCGGTTACGAGCCAGAATCTGACTGGCTCAAGACTGGGGCTAGGTTACCTGCCCATTACAAGGGCAAGGAGGCTGTGTCTGGGAATGACGCCTGCCTTGCCTGTTCCTGAGCTTGCTTAGTTGCCCGTTGCTGCATGTTCTGTTTAAATAGTTAATAAAGTGGCCCTTGTTTGATTCCAAACTGTTGTCTGTCTCGTTATTTCATGCTGGGGTGGCAATGCCAAATGTTGCATCATTATGGAAGATACAACAAACAGACAAACACTGTGACATGAATGATTAGAACATTTTATATTTTTAAATCAAACTTACAAGATTACAAGGAACAGTTCATTATACTCTCAATAAAACTTTACAACATTACAAGGAACGTCCATCATACTCAATGAGCACCCGAATATAAGCTCATTTCATCCCCATCTTCCTCAGTAGTCCTATTGTATGGAAAAGTATTAGCCTCTTGATACAGTTCAATGTTTGTTAAGAGCAAACCAATGCTTAACTTCTTCTTTATTTTCTGCATTTTATCTTTTGGTTCCATTGCAAGTGTTTGTATTAGGAGCAAGCCAGTCTTGTCTCTCAGGTGCTAGAAGCCTCCCATATCGTGCTGGCTAAAATGCTCTCCATGAAACACTGTTAAATTTTATGTAGTAGCAAACCAGTCCTCTTTTATTACCACCTGGCTACGAAGCCTTTTAATTTTGAATGTGGCTGGCAAAATGCTCTCATGCCTGCATCAACAGTCCAGTGTACACCTAGATAATTTAGTTTGTGGCACATGATCATGGCCAAAGAACTGTATTCATATATGAAGGTCATCTTTATTATTTCAGAAACCCACAGAAAATTTCATGTCAGAGAAGAGCATCTCCTCCACATTCCCCTAATGATACTTCATAAATCTGTATCAGTGTTTTGAAGCTGACTAGTGCTCCCCTCTTCAATCACCTCTTTCATGCTGTATTTCTTGATTAGCATAATTCTCAGATCTCACAGCATTCTTAAGAGACTTTTGGTTTATGAGACTCAGTGAATGCTTAATGTTATTCTACAAAGACCAAAAGACCTGAAAGATGCTTTTATGCCTAGGGGATATGCCACAGCTGGTATTAGAGAGTCTAATGCTTCCCAATAAACAGTATGATGTTTTCTCTTCTTGTTTAATTGTAAATTAGCAATACGCATCTTCATTTTATCAAAATGGGTAAGCCAGTAGGTAGGGGAAGGTAGTCAGAGAAAGAGTCTGCATATTGCAAAGAAGTGAGGGGAGGGTAATTTGACTCTGTTCACTCTGCACACAGCAGGATTGTGTGCCCCATGTTACCAACTGGGCCCTAGAGCTGTCCCTTTAACAGCAGTTTAAACTGCAGACATTAGTAATGTTGCTACACTGAAATTTTCTTTTAAGCTTACTCTTACAGTGCTCCAGACTACAGTTGGCTGGTGTTTATTCTGACTAACTGGCAACTCAATACTCTGGGTTCCTGATAAGTACTGGAGTCGGGAGGCCGGTGGAGTAAGTTGCAGCATGATCAAGTTTATTGTAAGTCAGGAACAAGCATACCTGAGGTGGCCCAGGGGTCAGTTTATATGCACAGAAAAGCCTCGCCCCTTCCACACCCACACTGCAGGATAGGTTAATCTTCCCACCAGAGATTACATTGGTTCATTTGTATATGCTAAGCCCCTGATAGGTAGATTGTTAGGAGCCTGGGTGCTATTGTTCTTTTACCTGAAGCTTGTACCTTTTCCAGGCCATGCAGTCAGACCGCATGGCTGGCGCCATTACATGTTTGGTCACATCAAAGAATCATACAAGTGTACACATAGAGAATTGCAGCCTGGTTGTCTGTGGAATTGCATCCAGGACATAACACCCCTCTCCCCATAGTTCAGGCACACCCCCTAGCACACAAAGTCTTTGAGATAGGTTGGCCATCTCCACTCTCTGTCTGACCCACGGAGTGTTGGAGTAGGTGGACCCGGGACCGCGGTCTCTACCTTGGGAACCAAAGCAGCTGGAGTCGGGATCTCAGAAGCGACTTCTGGCTGGCTTGTTTCCAGGGCTGAGTTTCGTGGGTATTCCTGGGGTACGGTGGTCAGGTCTGGATCAGCCTCCCATTGGTCCTCCTCATCCATGCTGGGGTCGTGGATGTCAGGTCCTGGTTGGTCTGTGGTTCCTGGATGGCTGGAGCTTAACCGGCATTGCAACTGGTCTATGTGATGTTGCCATACTAGGCCATCCTCTGTGGTGACCTCATAAGAGAGGGGTCCATTGACTCTAGTGACTCTACCTGGTACCCAGAGGGGGCCCCGTGCGTAATTCCTAATGTCTTCCAGAAAGAATCTTCTCGGAGCCTGGGGTGTGTTGGGTTCCTTAGACTGGTGTGGGGCCCTGTCTGGGTGCAGACAGTCTAACTGAGATGTAAGCCGACATCCCATGAGCAGCTCCGCCAGGCTGCAACCAGTGGCTCTGTGGGGTGTTGTATGCTGACCAAAGAGGAAGGCTGTCAACTTGTACTCCCAGTCCCCTTGGTCCATTCTCAGCAGCGCCTCTTTGGTTGTGTGAACCATTCTCTCAGCTTGCCCATTTGTAGCTGGATGGAAAGCAGCAGACCTTACGTGTTGTATGTCATGTAGCTCCATGAATCACAGGAACTCTGAGGAGGTAAACTCTGTGCTGTTGTCAGAGACCAATGAGTCCGGCAAGCCATGCATACTGAATATATGCCACATTGCCTGGATGGCGACCTCAGATGATGTAGACTTTACCAGAACAACCTCCAGCCACTTGCTGAAGCTGTCAACGAGAATGAAAAACTGCCCCTGGACAGGCCCCACGAAGTCTATGTGAAGCCGGGACCATGGGCCTTGAGCCAACTCCCAAGGGCAGACTGGTGCATGGGGAGGGTCAGGATGTGACTCCTGGCATTTCGCACAGGCCTGGACCCTGGCCTCAATGTCTTTATCCAGCCCGGGCCACCATATGTAGCTGCAGGCCAGGGCTTTCATCCGGACGACCCCAGGGTGGTGCTCATGAAGAGCGCTGAGCACCCTGGCATGGAGGGGCTCTGGAATCACCACCCTGGATCCCCATAGTAGGCACCCCATGTGGCTTGACAGCTCACTGTGCCAGGCTGTGAATGCAGTGAATTCTGGCCCAGGAGATGTGGACCACCCCCTTCCCACCCAGTCAAGAATGTGGGAGAGCATGCGATCCTGGGCCATGCACCGGGAGATGTCTGTTACCTGGATGAGCCAGTCCAGAAGCTCCTCCAGGAGTGTGATGAGGTGGGCAGGAGCAGGGTCAGGGTCACAGTCGGGCAGCGGAAGATGGCTCAAAGCATCCGCGTGCCCCATGGATTTGCTGGGGCAGTAGACTAGGGTGTACTGGTAGCTGGAGAGGAAAATGGACCACCATAGAACCAGGGGAGACAGCATTTGAGGGGTCTGGTGGTCAGAGGCAAGGAGCCCCAGCAGGGGTTTGTGATCAGTGGTGATCGTGAAGTCCCAGCCATAGAGGTAATCATGGAACTTTTTTACCTCTGCCACGATAGCGAGAGCCTCCTTGTCTATCTGTGGGTAGTTCCTCTCTGCAGATGTCAAAGTCCTAGAGTAGTAAGTGACTGGGACCTCCTGGCCGTTGGGCAGGCAGTGCCCTAAGACAGCCCCCATTCCATAAGGGGATGCATCACAGGCCAGCACCACAGGGAGGGACTCATCAAAGTGGGTGAGGACCACATTAGAAATCAGAAGAGATTTCATGGCTTTGAAGGTGGCCGCGTGCCAGGGACCCCATTCCCATTTAGCACATTTGTCCAATAGTCTATGTAGCGGCTCAGCCACCGCAGCCTTATGCGTAAGGAAATTATGATAGAAATTCAAGAGCCCCAGAAAAGATTGAAGCTCGGCCTTGCACATGGGAGCCGGAGCCTCATAGATAGCTTTTAACTTGTCCAGTGTGGGGTAGATTTCTTGGGCATCCATGGTGAACCCCAGGAACTCCACTTATGGCATGCCCAGAAGACATTTCTCTGTCTTGACCTTCAGCCCTGCATCCTGGAAACACTGAAGGAGTGCCTGGGGTCACGTCCTGAAGGTCTGGGCGTCCGGTGCCGCTATCAAGGCATCATCAAAAAAGGGCTGGACACCTGGTAACCCTTTTAATAAACAGTCCATTATTTATTTATTTATTTATTAGATTTATACCCCGCCCTCCCCGCAAGCGGGCTCATTAATTCCTGGAAGATCCCTGGGGCCACGCTGACCCCAAACTGGAGTTGTTTCACCTTGAATCCCCCCTTGTGAGTCACTATTGTTTGGGCCTCTGCCATGGCTTTGTCCACCGGCAGCTGCTGGTAAGCTTGAGCCAAGTCCTATTTGCTGAAGATTTTGGCCCCCACCAGAGTGGCCAGCCCATGGCTGATTACTGACACCAGATAGGCGTGAGCTTGAAGTGCCTTGTTTACCATGCACTTATAGTCCGTGCATATGCGGACCTCCCTGTTGGGCTTAAGTAGGGACACAATGGGAGTCTCCCAGAGCACCAGTCCTGTGGGTTTGTGCAACCTGCCACCCCTGTAGGCAGAGCTGCCTGAAGGTCACAGCCGAAATTATCGAGTATGAGGACCCGGTGTCTAGTTCCATGGACAAGGGGGCCCCTTCAATCCAGGCACGAACCGATATCTTTCCAGGCAGGGGCTGGGGCAAGCTTAGTTCTTGGTTATGTGCTGTCACTGAGATGCTGTCCACCGCCTTGTAATGCATGGCTGGGGAGCAGCGGTTGTCCTTGGAGTGGCAGGCCTTCATGATGTGCCCCATCTTTCCACAGGCACAGCGCTGTGGAACCAGCAGGAACGGCACTTATGGGGGTCTCCGTAGCTAGCACACAATCGGGGGGGCCTGTGCTGAGAAATAGGAGCGGGGGCAGCGGCCTGGGCCATGCGTCAGAAGCAGGAACCGGAGGAATGGAACACACCTTTTTGAGAGCAAGGGTGCAGCAGGCAGACGTCTTCCTCCCCCGAAACATCCGATTCTGAGGTCATGGTGTGGTGCAAGTGGGTGGCCGTGCGATCCTTCTGGGTCATTTCAAATGCGATTGCCATCTGCAGCGCCTTCTCCAGAATTGGTTCCAAGAGTGTGATCAGCTGCCGCCAGAGCTTGGCCTCACGCACCCTGGCCACAAAACTGCCCACCAAATGGTCCTCCACATGTCGGTACTCACACTCGACTGCCAGCCGGTGGAGGTCAGTGAGGAATGCGGCAGCACTCTCACCTGTCTGTTGGGTCCTCTGGAGGAACTGTACTCTGAGTGCCAGCATGGAAGGTTTTGGTGTGAAGTAGTCCCCGAGCTGCTTAATGAGTTCATTGTAGGTGAGATCCAGCATGTCTCAGGGAGAGATTAGACTCTGGGCAAGGTGCATGGTTTCTACGCCACAGTGGCCCAATAGCCAGGCCTTCTTCATGTTGGCCTCGGTGATCCCATGCATGGTCAGAATGAACCCTAGTTGCCTGGACCATGCGTCCCAGGTCTTGGGTTTAGAGGGGTCAAAGGGAGGGATTTATCCCACAGCGGCAGCCATAGTTACCAGAGCAGGAGCGGTGCGGCGAGAAATGTCCTCAGGGGCTTGCAGCATTTCCTTGGAGCGCATGGGCTCGGCAATGCCTGGTGCCAGCGGATCAGTGCTCGGTGCTTTGCTGCTCGGTTCAGCTGATGAGTCGCTCACCTGGATTCCATCCTCATCACCACTGATAAGTACTGGAGTGGGGAGGCTGGTGGAGTGAGTTTCAGCATGATCAAGTTTATTGTAGGTCAAGAACAAGCATACCTGAGGTGGCCCGGGGGTCAGCTTATAAACACAGATAAGCCTCGCCCCCGTCCACACCCACACTGCGGGATAGGTTAATCTTTCCACCAGAGATTACATTGGTTCATTTATGCTAAGCCCTTGATAGGTGGATCTTTAGGACTCTAGGTACCATTGTTCTTTTACCTCAAGCTTGTACCTTTTCCAGGCCATGTGGTCAGACCGCATGGCCAGCGTCATTACATGTTTGGTCACATCAAAGAATCATACAGGTGTACACATAGAGAATTGCAGCCTGGTTGTCTGTGGAATTGCGTCCAGGACATAACAGTTCCATATCAACAGAAGCTCAAAGATTGAACCACATCTTTTATTATGCCTCAGTAATACCGCATCTGTAGTGCTTTACTGTTTCCTAGAATAGTTAATGTTACCATTCATGAATGTCGAAGAAAGCAAAGTGTTGTGTTCAGGGACATTGTTGTGTCATTGTTGTGATTCCAGATTTTCAGAGAGAGCAGATTTTCCACCTCACCACCCCAAATCTTGTTAATTACAAGCTGTTAACTTTGCCAATAAGCAGGTAATAGGAGCCAGTGTAAATTTACTTTAGAGTATGGCAGAAAAGTTGAGGAAGGGCTATAGGATATGTATTCTACTGTCTAACTCCCTGATTTATTATTATGGTACAGGAACCAAGTTACAAATGACCAGTCACCAAGAATTTCCCTGTATGGGTGAAACAGGCTTACTTGAGACCATTTCATATCCTGCTTTCTCCAGCTTTTCTAGCAAATGAAGAGACTTATGAGGCAACAGTTTATCTCTAGCAGAGTTGCTTCCTCCCAGATAGCTACATATTTCAGTTGTCCAATTTGTAGAGATGCTTGGGCATATTTTATACCTTTGGATCTACAAGAACCAGAAACTTACCATTTTTACTAAAGGTGTCAGTCTAGGCCAGTTAGCACCTGTTCAGGCTGACTAGTTCAATACATAAGAACATAAGAGGAGCCAATGTTGGATCAGCCAATGGCCCATCCAGTCCAACACTCTGTGACACAGTGGCCAAAAATACCAGGTGCCATCAGGAGGTCCAGCTGTGGTTGTGTTAGCCTGATTGCCTTTAATTATTATTAATATCAGGGAATTTGAGATATAAATGTAGCATAGGTAATAAGGGAGCAAAGGGGTCCCGCTTCTGCCAGAAGCACCATAAATAGACACGGAGGCTGGCTTCAGTATAAAATGGTTTCTTTACTGAAGGAACTTCACATTCAAACATAAAACCAAGCATTCACACACACAGTAGAGAACTAAGGAAGCAGAGGTGATTGATAGTTAATGGAGGGGTTATGGGGTGATATTACCTGTCCAGATGTGCAGAGGTCCATGAAGAAAGGATTATGGCCTAAACCCAAAGAGTTTAGGGGTGGACTGCCAGTTAGCATCAGGGCAGAAGCACATGGTCTGAAACGATGTGTTCATGGATATAGACATTGGAAAACAATGCAGACCAATGGAAGGTCTTGGGGGCTGGTCTCAGGTGAGAACAATAGATTACCTGGACCATTGATGAGTCCCAGGGGTGCATTGCATCAGGATGGGCAAGGCCTATATGTGGCCAGTGAGCTTCTAGAGGGGGCTTCCAGAGAGAGTCAGGCTTTAACAATCGAAGCCAGGTGTTGGATGACTGTGGTGGGGGTGTCCATTGTGGAACAATAGAGTGGTTTGGGGTTTCCCTGGTGCCAGACAAAAGAAGTGATGTTTCTTAATGTGTGGCAGGATGATCCTGAATGGGTGACCATTCACTAGACATGGAGAGTTAATATTTACCCTGATGGGTCTGGCATAGGTGAGAGAAATGCAGATATCATAGACAAATATTGTCAGAATCTGCAGATTCAGACAAGGTTTTTGGGATCTCTTGCTTTATATTGTAACCTTATTGTAACCTGTTAGTTGTTCCTCTACCCACTCTGTAATCATGCCTATTGCCATTTGCTTGACCATTGTGAATGTATACTATGTGACCCCAGGTTTATGGCTTTGACCAGGCCTGGTCTATGTATCTGTTTGCCCGGGAGAGTGACAACTTCAAAGCATGGGAACAATGGGCCTCTCACACTCCTGCCTCCGCATTCCATTCATCCCGGCTGGGAGGACAGGGGAGGACAGGGACCATTTCTTATCAACGTGCGAAAGCCTTGGGGAAGGCATTTGTTATGTGAATATGGTTACATCTAAGGGGTCTGGTTTGGGAAGGGAAATTTACTGCTTCACACCTAGCTTTCTTTCCTGTGGGAAGCAAACGGCCAGAGAACCTTTTGCCCGCGGTTTTTCCCCCTTTTTGATTGGTTACCTATGGGCAATTCAAATTGTACTGGAGAGTATATTAGACCTGCTTCTATTGTATGCGTTATCTCTGACAATAATCCGAGGACCTGTACCAATGTAGAGATTGGAAATAAAGAACTGTGTTTCATCAACAAAGATCTGATTCTTGACTACTTTGAGCAGAAGCCTCACAAATATATGGAGACAGGGATGCAAGGATTATTCCAACGATACTTCCTGACACGGGTGAAACAGGAGAGAGGGTGGTGGAAACATGCAACGCACTTCATTCATGACAATAGCACAGACCAGAGGCTCTTTCTCCCTCCCTGCCTGTACATTTGACAGACAAAAGACTAGCCATTTGGTCAGCAGAAGATGCCTAAGGTAAGGGCAGAGAATTGCCCATTCTTAGTCCTTTTTGGTAGCTCACACTCAATAATCCACTTTCAATCCACTTTCAGTGCACTTTCCAACTGGATTTTACTGTGTGAACTGGCGAAATCTGGTTGGGAAGTGCATTGAAAGTGGATTGAAAATGGATTATTGAGTGTGTGTGTGACCACAGCCATAGATTAGCTTTCAAATGACAAAAATAATTTGTTAGAAAAATCCAGAACTCAGCAGCAGGTTGACAGAAAGAAAACTATTCCTTATCTGTCCCTTATCAGATAGGCACTAATTAAAATCATGAACTAAAATAAACAGAACTGCTAAAACCATCTGCTGGTCAGGCACCATCTTGGGTCTATTCCACCTGTTTGGGCCATTAGTAAGGATGCCATGACTTTCTCAGCAAACCTATTTGACAGGTGAACCAGAAATGGTTCCTCCCTCCCTTCATAAGAAGTATTTTTGTTACCTTGGGCCAAGGACAGACTGGCAGTCTGGCCTGCTCTGCCTCCGCTTTAAAAGCGGAGGCAGAGTGGCCATTCAGACTGCCGCATCTGCCCGGAGGAGGCGGCCCGGATGCAACGCGTCTGGTGCCGCACTCCTCCCGCAGCAGCCAGGCACCACTTCAAAGTGGTGTCCTGGCTGCTGCGGCGTGCGTTCCACCCACTTCCGGCGGGTGTGAACACGCACTGGGCAGGGGAGCCGCGCAGTGTTCGGACACCATCGCCAGAAGCCGCCCGCAGTCTGGACACTATGGGCGGCTTCCTTACGGCAGCGTGCGAACACTGCGTGGCAGGGGCAATTCCCCCCACCTTGTTCTGCCACGCCGCGGAGGCGTGGCAGAATACCAGTATGTTCTCAGCCTTGGAAAGGAAAGCATGAGGAAATCCTGGCTTGACTGGGTAAAAAGATTTTTCCTCTAATCCTTTCCTGTTTTTGTGATAATTACTCATAGATGATGAAACAGTTATTATGCTTCATTGGCACAATTATGAAACACTATGCATGATATTCCACGATCTGGAAGACCGCAGTATGGCAACCCTAATCACAAAGTTTGCAAAACAACAATTCCTCTTCTCTTTAGCAGCTTTTTGTTGCCAATGCATGTAACAGCGGCAAGTTTAATAAAGTTCACAAGGCACTGAGGTATAAGTAATAGAATCATGGCCACCCTAGACTGATATTGATTGTTATATCATAGTATATAACTTCAAATGTAAAGGAACAAACTTTGAACAGTACTTTGCTTTTCAATATTTATCTCAGTCACTAGGAGAAAATTACTTTTTCTTGACCTTCTACATTGGGTAAACATTTCATGTATCACTTATTGATCTTGGGCATTTACAAAATAATAGAAAGGAAGGCAATGTACCCACAAAGCCTAGATGTCTAAACAAATTATAAATGAAGTTATCAATTATAAATGATGGCTCTGTTGCTGATAGGCATAATACAGACTTGATTTTTTGATTCAGAAATTGAACAGAATGCTGGCATCGCAGTCACAATCTAAAGGGCTCCTTTCAGAGCACCCAAAGGTTTAAGAACACATAGAAGAATTTTTGCATGTTTGCTTTGAACTGCATTTTCCCCATAGCACACTCCAAATCCTGTATCACAAACTACATTTCAAACTCTCTAAGGCTGCCTAGTTCTTGAATTAGTTCTTGACCTAAATCTACACAGAGGAGGATTAACCTGTTACGCTTGTGATCACTAGATTTACAATGCATTGGTTACTTTGGTCATTGTATTGGAATTTCAGTCCTCCAATAAGCAAAGAGCTTATGGGTTCCCAGTCTAGCCAAGACCATTGTTCAGCATCTACTCCTTCAAAAAAAATAGTTATTCTACTTTTAACACCAGTAGAGAAGTGTAGACACACTTAAGCATCTTGGAAGGTGTGGACACTCTTAAGCAAGCATGAATAATTTATTTCCAGGGCTTTTTTTCCTGGTGGAATGCACCAGAACAGAGTTCTGGAAACTCTTCAACAAAATTCTTTTTAAAATGGTGTTAGATTGACATTCTGTTATTTTGAATGTCTACCTTTACCAGGGTAAAATCATAAATTGGATTCCTAAATGGAGAGCTAGGCAACACCTTCCATTCCTTTTGAATCTTTCCCATATTGATTTAAAGTCAGTTGAGCAGGTGCCAAGTGCCCTTTGTTCTGACAGAATTTTACTCTCCTTCCATTCATCTAGAATACCATTGCTGATCCAGACAGAAGAGGGAAGACTTAGGACTTTTGGTATAGTGGTAATGAGGTTCTTCCAAGATTTTATTGTAAGGCCTCTGATTAGGTATGAGAACTCTCTAAAGACTTGAATCTCAAGTAATAACCCAGTTCCTGTAGCTAGAAGGCCTAGGAGAAAACTTGTTAATCACCTAATCCCAATTGCGGAAGGTACAACTGGACATGGAATTCAGGAATACACTACAGGGTCCCTGGATAAAGTACATAACCAATTCTAACGTTCATGATCCCAAGCTGGAGTTTATGAGGGTTCTGGTCAAGAGGCACTGAATTTGATTGAAGCAAATCTCTTTCCCTCCTTCAGCTCCTTCACCCCCTCTGAACAAGATAAAATTATTAAAAGGTTTCACTATTTGCAGATAAGTTTGGAGAAATTAAGGCAGAAACCTAATAGTGAAAACTCAAATACTCCTGCTGACATTTTTTCCACCCTGCTTCAGATAATGGAGCAATCTCAATTTATGGAAACTGAGGGATATCAGTGTGGGACTCTACCCCTCCTAGAACCCAAGATTATAATTCAGAAGGAGAACAGTTGTGTTATAATACAGCTGTCTACATATTGAGCTGAACCAGTTAAAAAGGAAATTTAAACAAGCAGTCAGAGTAAAAAAAATGAATAAATTAGAAGGGGATGGAAATCTCTAATCCTTGCATCTCAAAACAATGACTCAAAAACCTTTTGGTTCCTGATCTCTGGTACAATGGGCGGAAGGAAAAGAATGGACTTCTGTATTTCCCCAGCTGTCTGACAAGAATATTATGCTAAACTTTTCAATGACCTGCAAACAAATAAAAGAGCCTTTGGGGGAACAAGGGATGCTACCAGCTTGGCCCAGAGTCTCACCTGAGGAGATAGTGACCCTGATTAAGAAACTGAAAGCAGGGAAAGCCCCCAGGCCAGACCTGGTTATATCTGAAGTCCTTTACTCTGATATCGTATGGTGGGCCAATTTTCTAGCACCCATTTTCACATTGATTAACAACTCAGCCAAAATGCCTTGAACTTGGCATCGAGTTATTATTGTACCAATCCATTAAAAAGGAGTTAAACTCAATCCAGCCAACTGTCAACCAATTAGCCTCTTGTATGTCCTAGGGAAATTGTATGCTTCATATTTATACCAGAAACTGGATTCAGTCTGAGTATATTATCAGCCTTGAACAGGCCAGATTTATGCATGGCCACTCTATGTTGGATCAATGTGCAATTCTCTATCACCTTGGTCATTTGTCAAGATCCTGCAGAGATGTGTTTTGGCTCCCTAACTGTTTAATCTGGCATAAAAATATATGACTTTAAATGGTTCCTTGTATGTTACCTTCATTGACCTATGGGCAACTTTTGACTCCATACCAAGAAATCAGCTGTGGACTAAACTGAGAACCACTTCTACTGACAGTCAATTGCTATGGTTAATTGAAAGATTATGAGTCCTCCTATGCATGTGTAAATTGTAGTAATCTTGGTCATGATGATAAAACTAATTTGGAGACTGACGTGGAGGCATTTTAGTATGATATAACGTTTCCATAACAGATTATATTGACAGAGTATTCCCAAATACCAGAATTGTTTAACTTGCTCTAGCTTTTGCCCATTAATCTCCTAGTTGTAATTTGGTGGGCAATGTTGTTCAGTGAAAATCATAATCTTAGATTTATTGATGTTAATTTCCAGGTTTCCCCCTGGTACAATAATGAGAAAAGGATTTCAGCTGTTGTTGGAGACCAACAGGAGTACTTGAAAGAAGAACAGTATCATCAGCGTATAATTATGCAGGGATTTCAACATTAGCTAATGTAGGAGAATAATGGTCAGGTGATTTTAACTTTACATACAAGCCATTAATATATAGATTAAACAAACAGAGAGGCATTGCTTTTATCTCTCTGTCATTTCAGACTACTAAACTATTGTGGAATCATTTCTAAGCAAGCCTACTTAGTGATAAATCCCATTTTATTCAGTGGGACTCACTTGTGGGAAAGTGTTGTTCAGACTGCAGTTTTCTCTGTCACAAAGCAAGACCAGAATTCAGATGGGAAAAGGTCCAGGGAGGACATGTCATCTGGCTGTAACTGGAGTTGCTTGAGCATATATACTCAGCTATTATAACCTGGGATATTATTATTGCCTCCATACCTGCCAACAAGTCTGGAGAAAAATGCCTGCCCCTCTAATAGAGGCTTAACATATAGAAATGATTCGGTGAAGCTTTTCATGCCATGAAGGTAGACCGCATCACCTCATAGATAGCATCACATTAAGCCTCTATTAAAGGGACAGGACACCTGGCAACACTACCACCACAATGTGCTCTAGGTTCATAAGCAATTTTAATAGAACAAATAATATCTGATGTTTCTCGAGCTAACACAATGAAGCTGAAACCTGAAAAAACTATGATGTGTCTGTTACCAATGCCCTGAGGGCACTAAGGTTCCTTGACTTGTGTGGCTATCCAATAAACCACACAGTTAAAACAATCATCCAGGCAGTAGAGGGTAATAAAAGAAGCTCCAGAGGTCTACCATAAAGTGCATGGTTCTGCCTTGCACTCTAGAGAGCTGAGCCTTGACCATTGCCACTGTAGCTGGTGAAAGGCTCCATGCTCCATGAGGGAGAAGGATTGGCCATCCACATAGACCTTTTGACCTCTTGGAAGATGGCCCACCTTGATATCCCACCCATGGCAGCCCAAGTGTGGAGATCCTTTCTTTGAGGGGCCTCCTGCTCCCCCTCCACTTCTCCCTGCTGATAGCAAGTGGGCCTCTTCTTCCTCCTGCTGACCTCCACTCTTTCCTTTGTCGGCAACATAATTGGGTGCACCTTTTGCAGGTGCCTGTGGAGGACAGAGGGTGACAAGTGTTGGGGTGGATTTGCACTTCTCCAGGCATGGTTGTGGCACACATGGCACTCTGCCACACAGAGGTCTCTGGGGAGGGTGTGGAAATGTTTCCAAACTGTGGGTTTCCCTTTGAATCACTACTGTCAGAGTCCTCCTCTCTAAAGAGTGTTAGCAGTTGCTGGTGTCTAAAACTCTTTTGCTACTGTGGAGAGCATCAGAAACAGAGCAGGGGAAGGAGGCTCCAAGATACCCTGCTAGGGCCAAGCTCTACTGGGCTGGCAGGATGGATATGGTGCCCAGGTACTGGGGCCTGTAGTATGCAGGGGGTGGAGGACTTCTTCTCCCCATGACAAACACCCTTTGCACTCTCTTTCAACCTCATGGCACTCACAGGTGTTTACATTAAGGAGAGGTAGGAGGGTATAAATGTGGGAGACCTTTTGGGGGGATTTATAACTGGGGTCCCAGCATGCACACCCCAACTTGGAGAGATTGTAGAAGAGCAGTCAACAGGGTAATGTCCCCTGTGTGTTTGGTGTGTGTAGATTGCAGGGGGTCCGTTCTATATACTTTTGAACCTGTGCCTGACATTTTCCCAAAAAGCCCTTTCCTGGCTTGACCTTAGTCCTGTTGGGTTTGCACAGCCACAGTTCCATTGGTTTTGCTGGGCACATTGCACTGGTTCAGCTGGGCTTGCAAATATGCCCCCCACCTTCTGTTTCTACTGCAGGGATTCTCTGAGACTTTGATTTTGTTCTGCTGGGCTTCTACTGTCTTTGTTTGTTTGTTTTTTGCTGCTTTCCCCCCTACTTTGGAAACAATGGAGGCACTTTCTTTGGGTGGGGGCTGTAATTCAGACTCCATAAATCAGTTCCTTACAACACTTGAAGGACTGGTAGAGGAGAGTGAGCCAGAGATTTCCTGTGAGTTTGATATCTCTAGCTTGCACAGAATCAGTTCTATACACTCCTGAACCTGCACCTGTCATTTCCCCAGAAAGCACTTTCCTTGGGGCACCTTCTGGGGTGTGCGTGTGTGTGACTCAGACCCTGTAAATTCACTCCTCACCAATCTTTGAAGGTGGGTAGAGGAGAGTTAGCCGGAAATCCCCAGTGAGTTTGGTGTTTTTAGTGAATCAGGGGACTCTTCTACCATATCATGAACTTCACAAACTGAACCAGTTCATTTAGCATCTAAAAGTTTGTGACAGTTCGTCATTTGTGAACCAGGCATGCCACGAACCACGAACTGAACTACATTTTCCCTTTTCATGACCATTCCTACTCACAACAAAATGCACTAATATTTAGGAATGAACATGGTATTTCAGAACAACCAGAACCACATTTGAAATTGAGTATAAAATACTATTGAGATGTGTGACTGGGTACATAAAGCATTTTTCTTCCATTTCTGCATTTTGTCATATTCGTAAAATTTTCTTTCCTGACTTACTTTAACAACATGATTTCAGCCCTCAATCAGCCCTCTGGGTTGCCACATGAACACAAATTGCAATCAATACTGTTCTATTCTGTAACAAAGTAGATTCTACATGTGCCAAGTCTTGAGTAAGAGCACAGGTAGGTCCAGTGTATGCAATACTTTGCTGACAAGCACAGATCGTTATGGCACCTCAATGTTTTTACTCTCTGTTCCACCACACTCTCTGTGCCACTGTGATGAGTTTCTTTCTTTCTCTTGGCATCTTTCCTGGTCTCAGGAGTTGAGGACCTTTTTTCATTAATCTCCCCTTGACAGAATTTAGAATACAAATCAGACAACTACAGTTCTAAGAAAAAAGCAACAGAAATGCATTCGTATTACCTAGCACCTATCAAAATGCTGTTAATAACAGCAGTATTCATCATGATGGGATTAAATTTACCACAATTTGATATAGGTTTTTGATGTCCAGTTTAGCTACACTATGGATTGAACTGAACCAAATAGAAAGGGGAGGGGGTGTCTCCTAGTACATCTGGGCTAGTATTGCCCTCATTTTTTATTGTTTTATTTCCTTTAGAACTATCAGTCTACAGCTTTATATATCATCGTTGTGGAAGTGAAATGACAATGCCAATATTTGCTTATGTTTTGAATACACTCATCCAACATATACATGTTGAAATGTTAGGAAAATGAACACAATGTTCTCATGCTTTTTCTGGCCATATGGTGCTACTAAGTAATTTCTTACTAATATGAAGACTATATTTATGGAGTATATGTACTTTTGGTTGTCCATACTTACTGAAAGCCAATGGAAGGCAATAGAAAAAGGAGTCTAATATTAAATAAGTGTCAGGGCAATATTTATTTATTTATCTTATTTATTTATCTTTATTTTTATACCCTGCCCTCCCCACAAGCGGGCTCAGGGCAGCTTACAGGGCACAAGTGCCAATCAAACATCATAAAACAATTTAAAATCAACAATAGCAATAAAATTCCAATAAATAACAAAAATATAGCTACAATTCCCAATAAAGTGCTTCCAGTCTTACTAATCAGATGGCTTCCTATCGAGTTGGAGTCCTACCAACCATAACCGTCAGGCCTGGGCTGCTTTCAGAGCCGGCTCTCATTATAGATGTTGTTACAGTGCTAGTGGCATGCAATGCCCGGTTAAGATCTTCTGGGTCCGAGTCCGACTGGCCGCCCAACATCAGATAGAGCTGGGTGTCATCAGCGTACTGGTGACATCCCAGCCCGTGCCTCCGGGCAATCTGGGCAAGGGGGCGCATGTAGATGTTAAACAGCATCGGGGAGAGCACTGCCCCCTGAGGCACCCCACATTCAAGTGGGTGCCTCCTGGACTGCTGCTCCCCTAGGACCACCCTTTGTCCCCAACCTTGGAGAAAGGAAATGAGCCATTGCAAGGCCCACCCCTGTATCCCCATGTTGGTGAGATGGCAGGCCAGCAGCTGATGATCGACTGTGTCGAACGCTGTCAACAGGTCAAGCAACAGCAACACCGCCCCACCGCCTTGATCCAGATGCCGCCGGAGGTCATCAGTAAGGGCAACCAAAGCCGTCTCCATCCCATGTCCCGGGCGAAAGCCGGACTGGAAGGGGTCTAGGACTGAAGCATCATCCAGATAACTCTGTAACTATAACGCCACCGCCCTCTCAATTAATTTGCCCAGATAGGGCAAATTGGACACCGGCCAATAGTTCGCCAATTTGGCCGGGTCCAGATGTAATTTTTTCAAGAGAGGATGGACCATTGCTTCCTTGAGTGCCTCCCTTCAGAGAGGGAGGTGTTGATAATTTCCCAAACGGCACCTCGCAGCCCCTCATGGCCGGCTTTAACCAGCCAGGATGGGCACAGGTCAAGAATGCATGTGGTTGGACGCACAGTCGCGAGAAGTTTGTCAACTTCCTCAAGGCCGAGCAGGCCAAACCCATCGAAGCCCGGAAACGAAGACGTGCACGGGGCCTCGAGTTCACTCACTGTTTCAAATGTGGTGGGGAGATCACGGCGGAGCGACAAGACTTTATCCGCAAAATAGCTCGCAAATGCCTCACAGCCAATTTCCAATTCCCTAGCATTTGGTCTGCCCTGCGGCAGAACTGTTAATGACCGAATCATTCTAAACAATTGGGCTGGGCGTGAGCTAGCGGACGCAATCTCAGCAGCATGGAATTCTTTCTTAGCTGCCTTGGTTGCCATCTCATAGGCTTTCATAAACATCCTATCAGATGCTCTTGTAGCCTTGTCATGGGCACGCCACCACTGCCTCTCTAACCGTCGTAGCTCTCGCTTCATCAGCCACAATCCCTGGGTGTACCAGGGGGCCAACCTGTTGCGAGGGCATAGAGGGCGCCTGGGAGCGATCTGGTCAATGGCTGTAGAGAGCCGGCTATGCCAGTCCTCAACCAGCTCATCTAGCGAGCTGCCAGGGGGCATCGGATCCTGCAGTGCCATCTGGAATTGCAAAGGGTCCATCTGGCTCTGCGGGCAAGCTAAAATACACTCGCCGCCTAGGGGTTGGGATGGAACATTCAGACGGGCCCCCAGGGCATAGTGGTCTGACCATGGCACTGCCAAAGCTGTGATCCGGTCCACTGTTACCCCCGCAGCGAAGATCAAATCGAGCATGTGTCCGGCCCGGTGTGTGGGGGCCGAGATGTACTGAGAGAGTCCCAGTGCTGCCATGGACGACACCAGGTCCGCCGCCCGAATGGAAGCTGTGTCATTAGCATGGACGTTGAAGTCACCCAAAACCACTAGGTTAGGGTGCTCCAACGCCCAGCCTGCTACAGCCTCCATCAGGGACGGCAGGCTGCTGGCTGGTGCATTAGGCGGTTGGTACACCAGCCATACAGCCAAACTCTCTTCAGCCTCCCACACCAGGCCGACACACTCCATGCCCGCAATCTCCATTAACGGGAGCGCCCTGAAGGAGTAAGCCTCCCGAATGAAAATCACCACCCCTCCCCCCCGCCCCTTAGTCCATGATTGGTGCAGGACCGAGAATCCTGGGGGGGCATCTGGGAAAGAGCTACCGTCTCTCTCTCCCGCACCCAGGTCTCGGTCATGCATGCCAGGTCGGCCTTCTGATCTACCAGGAAATCCTGGAGGACCTTGGCCTTGTTGTTAATTTTACGAAGTGTAAATTTACCAAGTGTATTTTATATTTAAATAGTATACATTCATTGATACTAAAATCTATTAGAGGTCTATATTCCTGCTTAACAGTATATTCATACCGGGATACTATTTTCCTGAGCATCACTGATCATGACATCTTTTCCCTCCTTCCTGTCCCTTCTGACTCTCAGAGGGCTGTTAGGGAGGGGACAAGTCCTGCAGAGTCAGAAGCAGGCAGGTGACATGATCTTTGTCTGCCAGACTCTGTCTCTCACTTGGCTCTTGGACTTAATGAATCAGTCAGCTGAGTCAATAGTACAATCATTATAAAATATGAGGGTGTGAAAGGAAGGATCATTTGTGCACAGTGAAAGACTACTCTCATGCATTAGTTTGTGTATAGCCTCTATGCTGACCTAAAAATGAATACATTCTGGCCTCTTCCTCCATGTGTTGGTAGCATTACTATTTTTCTTGCAATGTTAACTTACATGAACTGTTATGATAGGAAGGAGGAAATGGTGTCTTTCATTGCTGGAAAACTCCTTTAGACCAAGGGTTCCCTGAAAAATACACTGGTCACCCGCTGCCACCACTCAATACCTAGTTAGAACATCTAGAACACTGAGAAGACACCCTTCCAGCACAGCATTGGAATAATAACAAAGTGACAGGGTAGAAACCCTAGAAAATACCTTATAACCAACCCAGTATCATCCATGAAGTTGAATACACGAGGAAGGGATTTAGAGAAATATCCCAGAGAAATAAATTGTTCAAGGTGAAGCCAAAAAATGTCTATTTTAAAAAGTGGTTTATTATAAAAGAGAGAGAAAGCAGGGGGGGGGGGGAGGTGGCTGGATTCCAAAATGGGGTGGAAAAAGAGCAATAAATAAACAAACCAATGCAGGGAAAGGCACAAAGCAACAACAGCACAGGGAAGTTCAAATGAAAAGCAATGCCATTGAGCTAGCTAAGGTAGACACACATTACCTAAGCTGTAGCAGGTTCCTCAGATCGTGTGCAGAGTTAATTGTAGTAACAAAAGTTTGAATGGGTTGTTAATTCCTAACCAATCTCCTGTGGGCTCAGTTTATGATGAAGAATGAAAACTGAAGACAATGGAAAATCCTGAATATTTATGGAACATGGAATTGGACCAAAGCCAGGCTCTCTAAGAATGAAAGCTGATTTCTCCAGTCCCACACAAATGCCCATCACTGATGTCAGGGGCTACTGTTACTGGTCAGAGCATATAAAATACAGTCCCACCTTTATCAGGCCTCTGGTAATGGCTCTGAAATTCCATGACAAATAGGTGATCTGGTCCAAACTAGATTGTCCAAAAGGGAATGTCTGCCAGGGTAGTGTAATGTGGGCCCTGATCACACAGAGAAGTAGCCGCGCGATAGGCACGAATGTCAGGCGGATTTTACCGGCGCGATCACAAGGGAACATCTGGCAAGCGTCCTGCACCGGTCACCAGCCTGTTTCTTCCCGCTGAAGAAGCACAGTTAAAAACTACCAGCAAAAGTCCACTATCAAAGGGGGTTGTGACGGCCCACTGATGAAGGTTCCCATGTGATCACTCCAGCGTGTTCCTGCTTGATCGTTGAAGTGTGCCAAAACCTCGCACCACCAGAAAAAACACTGGTTCACTGTCGTCGCATCTGATTGTGTAGTAGCGGGTCAAATTGTGATGGCCCAAATAGCCTCGTCTCCCTTCTGCGTTATCTGGTACGTGTGACTGGGGATGTGGAATGGAAATTAATGGGTCATTCTAACGGAAATTCAGGGGTTCAAGATCCCAGACACTCTAAGTGGTGCTCTTGCCCTAGAAAGATGTTATTGTTACTGTCACATGAACTGTTTTGGCATGAATTCTGCACTCGCAGTGTCCTGATATTGAGGAGGGGGGAAGGGTTTTTTCCTTTTTAAGAGGTGGCAATTTTCTATTATGAAGAAAAACAAAGCCATGATGAGGGCTTTTTTAAATTACATTTTTGTATGCTTTCAATAATCTATTCTTGTTTCAATGAAGGGGACTTTAGAAATTCAGAGAAAGAGAAAAAATGTTCATTGATAGGTTTTCATACAGTTCCACAATCCATTTGAGTCAACGTACTTGAATTTCAGCCAATACTATTTGGTTCTTCAACTTAACAGAATTGTGGATTGAGCTGTCAGCACCTTAACATGCTTTTACTGCTGACATGACATTTTTAAAACTACTTATTCTTCTGACCTACCATTTGTAGAAGATACAGTATAACTGACATGAACTTGTTCTCAGGGATCCATTGCAACACAAGTATAATAATTTTTGAAAGAAAAAAAACAAATAAATCCAGTTTTTGTTCTTATAATCTTTTTTTCCGGCTTATTCTTAGCAATATTTATTGAAAATGCATATTTAATAGTTCATTAAAAGTGGTTGGTATTTAACAACAACACAGGTTAAGCATACCTTTAAACAAGGCAGAGGCTTGTGCTACAAAAAGTGTAAGATGACTGGCTGATTCAAAAAGTGTGTATGCAATACTTGTGGGCCCAGGGACATTGAAGGGGTGCAGGTGAGGAAATGAAACATACCATATGAATTTTGTCCACCTCCCCTTCAGGACTCAAGAGCATGAATACATCCATGTAATATCCATCCAGAATCTGCTCTTAAACTTTTCTGGCTAGGTGGATGCCCAGGGGATTCTCTCAATTGCAATATCTAGGAGAGGCTTGCACCCCTGGATGATCGTCTGCCCCCCCCCCCATATGGTGGCAGGCCCAGAATGCTGTCTTCCTCACCTTTTCAAGGCCCATGTTCATAGTCCTGGGACAAATGCCCCCACCGACCAGTAATTATCCTCAGTGTGTGCTGAATCCTTCTCTGAGGATGAGTCACCTGATGTCTCCTCACTGGTGGAAGTGTCTTGAATCCTAGCTACCCGACGAGAGCTCTTTTGCTTGCCATGGCTCTTTTCAGCTGGTGGTTGCCTCAGTGGAGTGCTGCCCCTTGAGATGTTGGAGTCGTCTGAGCCAACTGGCAAACACTGGCATCTCCTGCCCTGAGGACATACTGCAGCCAGCATCTTTGCTGCCACTGGGTGGTGCTCTGCAATTGAAACACTCGGAGAGATGGGCAATGGCCTGGGCAATCCCTTGCAGGACAGCAGCATGATCTTGGGCCTGGAAGGTGGAAGGTCCCATGGCTGGGGCTACCGGGAAATGAGGCACCTGTTGTGCAGTGCTGATGGGCACACCGGCTGTTGCCTGCTCCCAGTGAGAGAGGTCCCAGGTGCCATATGGTTCCCTCTAGGCCAGGGCTGGCACCAGATGTCTGGTGGGCTCTGGGGGGGCAGCCCCTCTCGAGGCTGCACCCCACGTAGTCTGTGTGGGGCCAGCTTTAGATGCTTTCTTGATCCTCGCTGAAGCCTTCTTGGTGGGCTTGGTGCCTTGTAGCCTGCCTGCTCACAAAGCAATATATGATAAGTGAGAAACCCCCAAGGGAGGCCTTGGAGGGAGCCTCTTTCCTTTCCTTCATAGGGCGGTGCAGCCCAGAATCCCCCTTGTTGTACCTAAAAGAGATTAAGTACTTGACAATATCAGTTCATGGATGCCGTGACCCTTGAAGCAACCTTATATCGATTCCACGACCCATGTATAAACCTTGAATCATTCATACTGAACATTGTAATGCCCTAATAAGCATTAATGGAACTACTTATACTGAATCAGACCATCTGTCCATTAAAGTCAGTATTGTCTACTCAGCCTGGCAGCTGCACCACACGTCTTGGGCAGAGAGAGGGTCTTTGGCATCCTCTCCTGCTTGGTCCCTTTTACTGGAAAGCAGCCACTGTCCCCTCATCACTAGCCCCATCCTGTGCATGCTGATATGCTGGCCCATGGGCATCACAGCAGGAAAGGAGCCACCCCCTTGACTGCAAGGAGCCTCACGCAGCAATTAAGTCAGTGTCTGGAGTACCATCATTAATATCACTGAACAAACCTATCGCTAAATGCCACCTCATATTGATTCAAAGCCCCAATAAATTTGAAGGCAAAAAAGGGGGGGGCAGGGGCAAGGTGCCAGTGAGGGGAGTACAGGCTGGACCCCTGTGGCCTGGTAAAGAGAGGCCCCTGTCCCTATCCCCCCTTCACACACAGAGCATCGTGCCATGCCAATCCCAGGCAAAAGCTCCCCTGTCCCCATGCCAGCACAAAAGTGGGGGGACCACCCCACTAGCCGGCTTGCCACTGAACAGCTGTGATGAGTGAGGACATGGCCCGCTGATCAGCTGAAGTGGCCCTTTTAACTCACAGCTGTGCCTAGCATGAGCATGGCCCTCCCATCACCTGGAGTGGGCCTTAACCCCCAGTCATGCGCAGCCCTCCAGTCAGCTGGAGTGGCCCTTTAACTCCCGGCCATGCCTAGCATGTGTGTGGCCCTCTAATCAGCTGGCACAGCCCTTTAAATGCTCGCCATACACAGTGCACATGTGACCACCTGATGTAGTGGAATGGCAAGGGGACAAAGGGGGAGGGTGGAACCCTACTCCTGGTCTTCGTGGCTCCAAATCCCAGCAATAAAGTAAGAGGGGGGGCTGTGATTGGCAAAGGCCTCTCACAGCCTAAGAAACCAGCCCAGAACTGAGTCCCCGCCATGAGCTCCTCAGAGCTCATGCCAAGGTTCCTGTACCCTGTACCTTGACTTTTCCAGATCCCATTGATCCTGCCGTGAGCCCTCGGTGCTGCTTCCCACCACTCAACCGCAGCCTGGCCCAAAGATTGCTGTGCACCTCCAGGCAGCTACTGGAACTTATTTCTTTTTTACTTTCTTTTAAGAGAGAGGCTGAGCTGCAGCAGTGCAAGGAATAAAAGGCCTGAGCTCCTTCCTGCCTGCTCTAACCACCTGGAGGGCTGAAATATGGGGAGAGTTGGGATAGTCGCCAGTTCCAGGCAGGGCCGGTGCCAGGTTTTTTTGCACACTGGGTGAGGCTACCTTCTCTCCCCCCCCCCCCCCCCCGTGCACCCCCTCTGTCGCATTTGACAGGGAAAGATTGTAATCCTATGCAGTTACTTGAAAGTATGCTCAACTGAACACAAAGATTTACTGCCAAGTAAATAAACACAGTATCACTCTGGTAAAAAAAAAATAGCAAAAAGGTGTCCCAAAGCAAGAATTCCTAATGAAACCATAAAGTTTTACCTACACCATAGTAATTTAGCAAGTTTTTTTTTTAAATTATAAGGACTGCTTCTTAAGTTCTTGAGTGTATATCCACTATTTATACAATGCTCTTAAACTTAAATCAAGATCTATACTTAATGCTAGGGGGCATATGGGAGAGTATAGAATGCAAAGAGGAAGGATAAGATTGAAACCTAGGGCTACCTGCTCTGGGATGGGAAATACCTGGAGAATTTGGAGATGGAGGGTGGGATTTAGAAGAAGAGTTGGTTTTATACCCCACCCTTCACTACCTGAAGGAGTGCCAGAGTGGCTTACAATGGCCTTCCCTTCCTCTCCCCACAACAGACACTTTGTGAAGTAGATTGGGCTGAAAGAGCTCTCAGAGAACTTTGACTGTTCCAGGGTCACCCAGAAGGCTTCAGGTGGATGAATGGGGAATCAAACCTGGTTCTCCAGATTAGAGTTTGCAGCCCTTAACCTCTACACCAAAGTGGCTAGGGAGGGGAGGGGCTTCAGTGAGGTATGATGTCATATGGTCCACCTTCCAAAGCAGCCATTTTAGCCAGGGAAACTGATCTCTGTTGCCTGGAGATCATGTAAATCCCAAAGATTTCCAGCCATCATCTGGAGTTTGGAAACCCTATGGACATCCAGTGTAAAGCATTGCTATGATAAGGTTATTCTTATTACCAGATGATCATTTATTCATAATAATACTAATAATCACAGAAAACATGTCACTCCATTAAATCCACAGGAAAACCAAAACTCAGAAACTGATTTCTTCCCTCTCCATTTTGACAGGACTCATATTATTTCTTTAGCTCCTGTCATTATCTTTGAGGATCAGGCTGCAATATAGAATATTGATTTATCTCCTTTTAAATTTCAGTATGTCCCTAATCTTAACTAAGTGCACCAAGAAGCAAGTCCCCTGGTTTCAAAACACTCTACTTCAAGTAAGCATGCAAATAATTGTATCTCCTGTATGTATTGACTGAAATGCAGATCCACAGAATTCAATGGCTTCGCTCAGCAAAGTTTGAAACCCTTCTCCATTGTAGGCCTTGGATCCTATGGAAGATTTCCATGGATCTTGAATATTTATTGTACTTCATATTTTGTAAATGGGCTAAATGGTCTGATCTTGTTAGTCGCTGCGGCAGCAGCAGGCCAGCAGCAGCTTCCATCTACATTGCTTGGCCAGCTGGCTGGCCAAGCAGCCAACCTTACCTACAGTCCGGGAGGCAAGCCCATGCAGCCCATGCCTATGCCAGTGGGTCTTCCTCAGGCAAGGAAGAGGGGGTGGGGGGCGGTGCAAGTGGAGGAGCACTGGAGTGGAGGTGGTGCACTGGTGGAGAGGCAGGGCCAGGGTGAGCTGCTCATGCCATGGTCAGGTGCAACCAAGCCTGCCTGCCTGCGAACTCCAGGCTTGCAGCTGCTGCGGCAGGCAGAGGGCAGCACTGGCGCTCACAGGGAAGGGTGGGGAAAGACAGAGGTGCAATGCTCCACCATTCGTCCAACATCCAGACCTGCCTTTGCTGCCACCTCCTTCTGCCAGCTGGGGTGGTGAGGGGGGGAGGGTGGCAAGCAGACCAGCCAGCGTGGCACTTGCACCCCCCAGGAGAGGGGGGGGAGAGAGATGCGATGCTCCACCATCCGTCCAGCAGCCAGACCTGCCCCCCGCCACTGCCTCCTTCTGCCAGCTGGGGTGGTAAGGGAGGGGAGGGTGGCAGGCATGCCAGCATGCCCCCCCCCATCAAGCCGGTGCTCCGTCAGCCCGTTTAATCCATCCTCCAATTTTGGAGACAGAGTTCCACGGAAACTCTAAGGACCACGGACTACTGAGTTCCTTCTCTCCAAGGAACTGGGAAACTTTTTCTAATCCTTGCACTTTTGAACTAGGTTTAAGATCACCCATATAGCTTGGTAATGGTGGTGTATTCCCACCAAAGCACACAGATATTAACAGAATTTTGTTAACCCATTCTCAGCCAAAACTCATTTTTAAGCAAAAAAATTAAGATCACCAGGTTTCAAAGCAGCTAAATTAACCAAATCCATACATCATATAGGTCTACATGAGAGTGATGCAGTGAACCATAAAGCCTATATTTCCACTACCCATTCTGGGCAATTAACAGAGAGCCAGCCTAGACAATACCACATCCTCAGATCTACCACAGGGATGCAGCACCATTTTAGAGTCTGGATTCTTCCTTTTCAAAATGCCATGGTGCCTTGAGCCTACTAGTGGCCATGGCACAGGGAGATTATGGGCTTTGGTTCCCATTTTCAACAGCCAAAACAGGTGACCATTTAGGAACATGAAAACAGCATACAGGAGGAACCACACCCACCAATACTGTGGTCCCCCGCAGGACCAGCCTTCAGGCTTAAAATGGTGCTAGGTCTCCATGGTGGATTCAGGGACAGTGTATCCTCTGGTTTGGCTCTGATTTGTACAAAAAAGCCTGGAATGCCCCAGCTGTCCATTCCAACAAAATTCATAGGTCCCAAGAAGTACTCCAGCTAACTTTACCAGATGTATACAATAGATTTCCAGACAATGGAAATATACAGCTCGGAAGATGCTGGTATGTGGAAGCAGATGAGCTCAGCCTGCTTGCCATTACCTGCAGGTAACTCTGATGTCGGTGTTTTGGCCAGGTGAGCCCTGAAACTCTGATGTTGGTGTTTTGGCCAGGTGAGCCCTGATCAAAAGTAGAGAGCTTGAGCTGTATCCTTTTTCATCACCATGTTTCCACCATTGTGTCCTGGCTTTTCCCATTTATTTTCATCACTTCCCACACCTGGGTCTCCATTGCCTGAAGCATTTGGGGAAAAGGGCACTTCACGTGGAAAAATGCTCTGAGCTGATCCTGCCTGTTCAGTGTCTTAATAGGAATGCAAGGATTTACCAAGCCATCTAGGTTGTTACATAGCATAGCTCTGCACTCCTGAGTTCCTCTGCTGTGTTGCATGATCTCCTGCTCCAGAGTTCAGCAAACCAAACCAAAGCAGGGTGAAGGTGGGCATCCGTGCTGTAGCCCTAAGTACAGTATTTTGTACTGTAGATTCGATTTCTGGCATACTTGACACATTGGGTTTTGCCACTGGTGATTTGGGATTTTGGGTTTAGGAAAATGTCTGCACTTAAACTGTACAACTGAAAGTAGAAAAATGCAAGATTTGTGCACAGGCTTCCACCTCCTATATGAGCTGTACAGATGGACATATATGGTCATCATTACTGGAGCACAGAGCTGCAGTAATTTCACTTTAAGCTAAAGTTCATTCTGCTGGAGTAAATCAATATAGAACATATTATTCAGATTCACCATTACTTCTTGGAGCTAGGAATAGAATGTGCCTTTTGGATTCTGTTTATATTGAAATTGCATTGCTAGGCTCACCACACAATAAGATCTAAGAATAAAAGTCTGCTCAAAATTCTATCTTAAGCTCTGATTATGCCGCTCAATAAGTAGGCATATTTCTTCTCTGACACTATGGGGAAGGCATTCAGGAGGCATTTCTGCTCTAAGCATATTGCCTTTTATCATCTCAATTAAATAAAAAGGATGCTGACATCTGCTTGAGATGAATCTTGTGGCCAGATGCTAACACAAATAGAAATTTCATAACCTGTGAAATATTTGCCCAGTAACTGCATAGAGCTAAAGGCATTTGAAATACATACAAAATTCCCTCTATTCAGAATAATTTCTTTGCATCCACTTTAGATCTGCAGTTCTGTCCACTATAATTTTACTTCGTATCCAAAAAAAAAAAAGAATAAACTAAACAAGGACAAATGTGATTTTTTTTCTTTCCATGTTTTTAGCATCCTCTTTTCATAGTCAATGTGAGTTTTATTGGGCTAGAACTAGTTTTGTACAGTGAAAGGGTGAGATTGCTTTAGGAATGAAGACCACACAAAATTCACACAAAGCTTAGGAAAGAAACTGGTATTCTCCATACTGAGGCAGGAACCCCTACTGAACTAGGAATCCTCTTTCTAACTAGAGGATGGAGAGAGATGCTCAGAAAGCATATCATGTTCTCATGGAAGTTAGAGAACAGATAAAGAACAGGAAGAAAAGGAGGCAGCCAGAAGGAAGGAAGTCCCTGAGAGTAATCTGGGTAAACAAAAAGACAGCAGCAAAACAGTCAAGAGGAATGATCTAGAGGAATCTGAGGCCCATTCTGCATCTAGCATTCGCTCTGTTGTTTTACCAGACCCACACTGGAACAGAAAAAGATGCAGCTCAAAATCACATTCAAATACCCTGGGCCAACTCCTTACTGACTGCAGAGTCACCCCTGAATGGCCATAAAACATCCATAAATCAATGCAGACAGTACCATAAAACACAGAGATCAAATGAAGTGAAAGCGGCATGCAGTCTAGGCACTGCCATAAAATCCAACAGTCATAGTGAAAGTGGCATGCAATGCAGAGGGGAATTTCTGTTCCAATGTGGGTTTGGTAGAACAGTGGAGCAAATGCTAGATGCACAATGGGCCTGACTTTATCTGCCTTACTAACTCTACTACCCCCTATAGGTGTGCCTGCTACAAAAAGAAATTCATTGATCGAGCCATCAACCATTTATTATGGTCATAGATCAGCAGAATAAAACATACATGAGTGGCTCCAAGAACATATATACAGTCACACATACACACACACACACCCAAATATATGGAAAGAGACATTGCACCGTTCTTAAATGCCAACAAGTTTGGCCTTTGATAGCAGTGGTATTAAAAACTGTATGAGGAGAGCCCAACTGGATCATCTGGTCCAGCATGCTGTTTCCCACGGTGGTCAACCAATTGCCCTGGAGGGACAGCAAAGAAGGCACAGAAGACAAGGCCTTCCCCTGAGATTTCCTCCTAACACTGGTTTTCAGGGGTGTGCTGCCTTAGAATATGGAAGTTCCCTTATTCAACATGGCTAGTAGCCATTGATGGACCTATGTTTCATGAAACTGTGTAATCTGTTTTTTACAGATATCCATACTCACGGCAATCACTACATCCATACATTTTCAGTCTCTGCAATATCCTTTTTTAGATGTAGTAGCCAGAATAGGGAAGTACATTTCAATAGTTTTAGTCTGAATATATATATATATATATATCTGAAAAATATCTTATAAGTGTGTTTGGACATAGTTGGGTATTTGGAGCAATATTTAGGTTTTCAGAATATCAGTACTCAGGTCCCACCAAATTCTAGAAATATTTGTGGCTAGCATGTTAGTGCTCCATGGCCTGTTATTCTTTAATTTTACAGGTTTCCTGAGCAATGGGAAAGAGGGAGAGGGTGGCAGCTCTCCCAGGCAATGGGAACAAATGTTAGAGAGAGCACTACAAGTGTCTTCCCAATTATAATGATTCTCTCAAAGCCCTCTAAGGCTCTCTGACAATGGGAATGGAGGATACAAAGCAGGCATGCAATCTGACTACGTTTTGTTTTTGATTGTGGCATTTGTAGTTGGAGAGAGGGGTGGGAGGGAACAGGAGCATCAGCGATGAAGGGCAGCTGCAGCTCCTGAGTCTCCTCCTGCAAGCCACTGATGGTATAGGCTGCAGACTGTAGAGAGAGAACATGGGTTCCCCAAACTGCTTGCCCTCCTGCTTTCTGAGGTCTTTCTCAGGGAAGTGGCATCAGTATGTCTGTGTCTATGCCTGTATATGACAGAGAGAGCTTTGATTCTTAAAAGTTTATAGTTCAAAAATCTTGGCGCTGTTGGACTTGAATGCCTTGATACTGGCTTGCTAGGTTGATTTGGCTTGGATTCTCTAGTTCAGCATTGGTTACGTTAGACCTGCCATATAGGCCCAGGATTTTGCTTGCCTTCTATGGCTTGAAACTGGGTCCGTTGGGCTTGCAACAGTGTTCTTCCTTCCATTAGTTTGGCTTGGATTCCTTGGTTTGACATTGGTTGTGTTGGGCTTGCCACATAGGCCCATGGTTCTGCTGGGATTCTCTGGTTTGCTGTTGGTTCTGTCAGGCTTATTAGTTCAGTTTGCATTTAGAGGGTTTTGGCAAGTTGCTGATCTTGTGTGTTCAGCTATTGGCCTTTGTCCTGGAGAAACTATGGGGTTCCCCCCACCTTAGGAAACAATGGAGACAAACAGGATTGCTGGGGGCACCTTGATCTGTAGAACTAGACTCCTTGATCCAATTCACTTGAAACATGATGGGTCTTTAGTGGACAGGTTCCCTGCAATTTTGTCATCTTTTGCTTGAAAAACATCCCACATCCCAGGAAAATGTCCCTCATAGGGAATAATGGACTCCCCCATCAGATTTCCAAAAAACAAGCAAAAAGAAATCTGAATTTTGAAGTGGTATTGGGAACCCAAAAAATCCAAAATACTGGTTTGGAAACTGTTCCCAAAATCCAAATTTAAAAGAAAAATCAAATGCATACCCTAGACTGGAACAGCACTCAATATTCCAAATGCAGCGTCGCCAGACATTTTCTCCATTTCTCCATTTTCAGGCTTTTAGTGCCTGACTTTATAAATGTTGCTTTGAATTTTTATTATGTTAAAAAAAATCTTCTCTGACTTGACTTTATATTGGGCCAAAGCCTTGTTGTTGTCAGAGACTGCCATTTCCCGCTCAGGAGGTGGGATGTAATACAGACCCCAACGTCCGATTCCTCCTCCTCTGATGAAGGGGGGGTGAACCTCATTTCGATGTTGACCAAATCCTCGATTCCAAGTTAAAGCCTTTTCTATTTTATTAGCTGGTGTGATTTTTGTCCTGAACATAATGAATGGGTTGGTTCTGTGCATGTAAATGCTCCTGTAAAACTTCGTGCCTTCCATAAGTTGTACCCTTTAAAACCTGGGGTTGAGGGGTTTTTGGGAGGGCAGGATGTCAGAGACTGCCATTTCCCGCTTGGGAGGTGGGATGTAACACAGTAGGCTATGTGCCTCTCCCCCCCTCCTCTGGAAGGTGCTCCTTTTCCCTTGCTCTCGCCTCCACCTTTGCCTGCGCTTATCTGTAACCTTGACTGAGTCGTCTCACAGACTTTGTTGCTAATTGGAATTTTTCCTAAAGGTGCAAACTGCTTTCCTTCCCGCTTTTCTGTCTGGGAACAAATGGCCGATATATTTAGGTGCCCTTTTCCTTGAATGTTGATTGGGGGCTTTATTTGCTACACTGTGTTTTGAATACACTATAACTGTACCTTAACACGCCTCCTTCCCCCATTACTGACTCGAGAAGTGTGAACCAGTTGATCCACCATCAAATAATAGAAGTTCGTGTTTAACCTTTGTTTGTGGTTTGAAATCTCTTGGACACTTACAGTTGTAATGCTAATGCAGATGCCTTTAATGCTTTGACAAGATATTTTTAAATTTGTTATACTCTGTACTCTATAATAAACTTTTTAAAGCTGCTTGGGTACTTTATGCTGCAGATGTGTGTGGTCTACATTGAATAATAAATCAACAACAACAACAACAATAATTCAAAAGTTAAAGTAAAACCATACTGGGATGTCTGTTCTCAGTGCCCTCCAACAGTTTATAAACCATTTCCCTGCCATTCATTCTGTTACAATTTTAGTGACTGATTTGTTGGCGAGCATTAGGCTATTATATGGTGGTAGAAAGGGCCATCAAGTCATTCACAACTGACTTATGAGGCGCCCTCATGGGATTTTCAAGGCAAGAGACATTCAGAGGCGGTTTGCTATTTCCTGCCTCTGCATGCTGACCCTGGACTTCCATGGTGGTCTCCCATCCAAGTAATAACCAGGACCAACCCTGCTCAGCTTCTGAGAACTGACTAGCCTAGGCCAGGGGTGGGCAAACTGTGGCTCGGGAGCTGCATGCGGCTCTTTCACATATATTATGTGGCTCCCGGCAGGGCGGCTGTGGAAGCTAAATATCATTAGCAAACAGATATCATTGGACAAATTAATATCATTATCAATATCTGCTTTTACCTCTTTTGTTATTATTTTTGGCAGTCTCATTTAATGTTAATAAAAAGCAAATTTGCTTATTTTCCAATAAAAGCAGGTAATATTTGTTCATATGTCTTGTGGCTCTCAAACATCTGATGTTTATTCTATGTGGCTCTTACGTTAAGCAAGTTTGGCCACCCCTGTTCTAGGTGGCTCTTACACTGAGCCAGTTTGCCCACCCCTGGCCTAGGCCATCCGGGTCAAAGCAGGCTATTATATCCTAAATTAATGAAGTATAATTTAGCTCAGAATTTATTGACTAATATGTACCAAAATGAAATCAGCTACAAAAATTAACAAAATGGCTGAGAGTAAGATGCTAAATATAGTTTGTATTATATTACATACGCATATAACACAAGTATCATTTACAACACACAATCAAGAAGTAAGTACTAACTGTACAGTTTGTTTCCTAACTAATTATTTTCTCATTAGTTCTAAGAACAGAAAGCTCTTTAATTCCAGGAGCAGAAAGCTTCACCATTTAAAAGGAAACTTCAGTGTAAAACAGGTAAGTGCTAACTATACAACTAATAACTAACTACCAATTTTTCTTAATTCCAGGAGCAGAATGCTTCAAAACAGCTGCAATCATAAGAGCAGGAGCAGAAAGTTTCATCTTTTAAAACAGCTGCAACCATAAGAGAACGAAGACCCCGGTTTATTTTCTTCATTTCGTATAAAGAACTTCTTCAGAGCTGTCACCAATAAACATGTACAATTTGTTATATTAATACTCCATATCAATTCATTACAATAAACATTAGCTAAATTGACTGGACATGAACTAACCATTTTGTTGTTCAGTCAGTCAAGTTTATTGTCTTGGCCATTGGCCATAACAAAACAAAACAAAATAAAACAGATAAAACAAAATACAACAGACATTATAAACCAAAATGGGATAGGCCCTTCAGTAACTTGCTGCAAATCCAAGACTTAGTCTTATCTTTTTTGCCACCAATGCAAACAAAGCCATTCTGCTGGTAATATATGTGTCATTATCAGAGAGCAAAAAAACAGTCATGTCCAGATCTGAAATTCCATTATGCAAAGGTATAATGGGGTAAATAAACCTTTGCCTAAGTGATTCATGCCAAGAGCATCTCATAATATAATGCTCGACGTCATCCACTTCGCCTACGCTACACTGACATATTCTAGAGACAGGAGGGGAGCCCAAGAAGCAACCAATACAGACCATTGAAGGTATGGCATGAAACCTTAGGGCGGTAAAAGCCCTTCTTAGATCAAGAGTGGTTAATTTCTCGAGGTAATCAGTCCTACAGTGATCTCTTTTAAATATCCTATACAAGGGGGCTGTACGACAACTTACCACCGCTTGGCGGTTCAAAAGCCCATCCTTATTAAATACCCATTCCTTCAATTTGGACTTTTGACTTTCACTGTCCCATATATCGTCTGGAATTGAGTATTTTAGTAAAATAGAGGTCAGGTGGTCACCCAATCTTTTGGAGGATTTCAAAAGCAATATAAAACTTCGGACACCTAGGATATCCTGGGGATGTTTTAAGCATTTCCTCCAATAAGAAAGAATTCTCACATTTACCCTGGCTTCCAAAGATACCATACCCAGTTCAGCCCTCATCAGTGCCACGGGTGAGCCTTTGGGTAAAACCAGAATCCGCCTCATAAAATAATTTTGCACGATCTCTAGCAGAGACCGCAGCGGCTCATCCCAACCCCAAATCTCTACCCCATACAGCATTGCTGAGGTTATCTTACTAATGTATAGTTTGACAACCGGATCTATCATACCTCCGCCCCTGGAGAAGTAAAATTTCAACAAAGCCCCCAAATTGTTCATAGCAACAGTCTTCAATTGTGTAATATGGGGGCACCAAGAGAGGGTTTCTGAGAAGGTTATGCCCAGATATTTATATGTACTGCATTGTTCAATTGGTGTACCAAGAATGCTCCAAACTGATTTCTTAGGTCTTTTCCTGAAAACCAAGACTTTAGATTTGGCGTAGTTTATTTGCAGAGCTTCTGCCTTGCAATACTCACCCAATTTATTTAGTAGCCTCCTCAGACCAATCTTGGTTACGGAAAGAAGTACCATGTCGTCCGCATACAAAAGGATTGGAACTTTGTATTGCCCTATGGCGGGAGGCATGAATTCACTGCCTTCCAGACTGGCAATTAGATCATTCAAGTAAAGATTAAACAGGGTGGGAGCTAGCACACAACCCTGTTTCACTCCCTTCTGCACTAATATATCTTCATTACAATAAACATTAGCTAAATTGACTGGACATGAACTAACCATTTTGTTGTCACAATCTTGTTCACTGCTGACCAACTTGCTGCAACTTATGCAATTCTATAAATCACTATTCTTACTAAACATTTAGAATTTTTTCAACCAAGTACATGGATTTATCTCTGAATATATAATTACATTTTAAGGTCTGATTCTCTACTCTTTTATTCAATAAAACATGAATATAGGAATTAACAAATATAGTCAGTTCAGTGGAGCATATTAATTTTGTTAAGCTTTTTACCACTTCAGATGAGCTCTTTGCTTTAAATGGGAATGAGTTATTCTGTATTTCAGAGTGATCATTAAAGCTTACAGGCATTAAGATTAATTATTGGAATTCCTATGTCTATAAGTGCTGAAGGGATGGTGTAGAAAATAAATCATTATGCTGCTGTGAATTAAAAAATGCAAGCCAATGTTAAAATACTGAAATGGACCTGTAGGCCACCTTGTTCCATCACTGCTTTTTACAAGTAAATTTATTGATGAAACAGAAGCTCCCCACCTCAAAGCATTGGAGTGGAACCAGGCTAAATTGTCCATTTGTGCTCTGTCCTGTCACTGCAGCCTATGATCTCCATGAAATTCCACTCCTGGGGAATAGGGGACCCCAAGGAATGACTCAAAGGGAGACTTTAGAGCAAAGGGGAAATCTACATGATGCCACAATCATATGAAAATTCTTGAGGAATTGATGATTGATCACAGTAGCTTAGGACCATTCAGGCTATTGGCAGAGTTCAAAAGCCTGAAACTGTCTTTCAGGCTGCGGTCACACACACTAAATAACCCACTTTTAATCCATTTTCAGTGCACTTTTCAACTGGACTTTACTGTGTGAACTGGCAGAATCCAGTTGGAAAATGAATTGAAAGTGGATTGAAAGTGGATTATTTAGTGTGTGTGACCACAGCTTCAGTCTAAATCATTGGTTCCCAAAGTGGGCAATACTGCCCCCTTGGGGGCACTGGAATGATCTATGTGGGTGGTAGGAGCCTTGGGTGCAATTGTGGGGGACATTGAATAAAATGGGGGGGGGAAGCATAAAGAGTCCAAAACCTATCTAAAGCAGCTTTTTCTGCCTTCTCCTGGTCTTCCCTGGGATCAGGGAGGGAGGCGGAGGTAAAGAGGGTTTCCCACAGCCAATCAGAGCCATGCACTTGCAAATTGCAAATGCAGGGGCACCCTTGCAAAGCTGGTGTTGCTGCTGGGCTCTTGTGTGGTGGCTCCTGCTGGCCTCTGGCTTCAGGCCTTCAGCTGCTGCTGCTCTGTGCCTGCCTTGGCCTGCCTGGTTAGGTGGATCATGGTGGAATCTACCTGCATCTTTTTGTCCATCTCTTGAAGGTAGATTTCCAGGGGGGCGCTGAGTAATTTTTTTTTTCTGAAAAGGCGGCAGTAGGCCAAATAAGTTTGGGAACCTCTGGTCTAAATGGATTGTCTCTGACCTTGTTCAGGGACATTTTGCAAGGTGTTTTCTTCAGAATGATAATTGACAGCTGTTAGCAGTGCAAGAAACCTTTAATGTTTTAAAGTCATGTGAATTTATTGCAACTGGAATAAAAGAGGTCTCACTTTTTAAAACCTCTTGGCTTGCCTGCTTTATAAAAATGAAATATATAGGTGGCTGTCAGGCCCTGGTGCCCACAGGTCTGGCTTCGGGAGGGAGGGTAGGTTCCTTCAGGCCTTGATTTTTAGCTGGCCAGCTGACCAGCAAGGCCTCAGATTAGGGTTCCCAAGTCCCCCCAGGGGGTGGGGAAACCCCCACTCCAGCGGCCTGGATTGGGCTACCAGGGGGAACCCCGCCCCCAAATTGCCGGGCTGCAAAGACATGCCTGGCGCGATGATGTCACCTGGAGGCACGTTTTTTGGGGGGTGCTCTATAATTTGAGGGAAAACTCTATGGTTTTCCCTTGAATTAGAGAGGTCCTGCCCCAATGTGCCCAACATGATGATGTCACTTCCAGGTGATGTCATCGCGGGGTGCATGCTTTGCGCGCACGCAAGAAGACTCCCAGGCTTCTATCCCAGGCCCCAGGCTGATTTTGAAGCAGTTCAGCTCCCACTCCAAGGTATAGCCACAGTCAGAAATCCACCAACCAATGGTCAAACAACATAACACCACACATAACAGGGTGAAAAACACTAAAAAAGGTCCATAAGGAACAGAAGGCATTCCTACAGGAAGAGAAGAAATTCCTAGGTTGAAACAGCATACCTGAACCAGCATAAGAGCCTTCTGTGATTACTGATGTCTCCCCTTAGGTGGGAAGAGACTGCCCCAACCCAGGACCACCGAGAATGGTGAGACACATCTTCCGTTCTCCAGTGGTCCAGGGTGGGTCAGTCTGAGACATGTGAGACATATCAAAGCAGTATACTCCCTGAGAGAGCTAAAAACTTTGGTTCCCTAGCCTGAAAGGGTATGCTGTAAGACCTTCCTCACAAAAGCTGCTTCTGCAGATGCTGCCTTCTCAATCCTATGTTTGGTGAAGGAATGGACTGGCCTCCAGGTGAGTGCCCAACAGAATGCCTCTAAGGAAGGGAAAGACCAATAGGCTGCCAATGTTTCCACCCCTCTGAATGAATGGGCCACTACCCCTGCGGGGTATAACACTTTTCATGCAACAGGGCTCATGTCCCACTCTGTTGGGTTGTTACAACATCTAGTGCCCTTCTATTTTAGAAAGCTATTGCCACTATGGATTGGACCTCTGTTTGGAGGGCCTGGCGAGTATTCAAGATAGTTTGGAACCCTATCTCAGTTTCAACTGAAATATTTTCAAGGGCAAATTTAAGGTCTGTAATGCCAAGGCAGATATTATGACTCTTATCAAAGAATAAAAGCCCCCTGACTGTATTACTAGGGGGTTATCACCTCGTCAATACCTGTGGGCAAAGTTCCCCATATTAGTGACTTCATGTGCCCTGATCCTATTTCACTTTTCTGTATTGGGAGCTAGGCAAAAAAGATCCATTCTTGATAACAAAAAGATCCATTCTTGATAATAACTTATCAAGCTCTGTCTCATGCTTTTGTTTGATCTGTCTGCTTCTACCTCTGAGCTCTTCTTTGTATCACCTTTATATAACTCTTGTGTTTCCCCAAACATTCAAACAGGGCAGATACAAGGCCACACAGATATTAAATTGAGAGTTGACCAGTCTGTGAGACCACTTAAAAATGGAGAAATACACATTGAGACCTAATGCATCAAATTACATCTCCCCTAACCTTAGCATGTAAACCTGTACGATTAACCTGGCCCTCTACATGTGAACAGGAGGAAAGAATAATGTCAAGATCGTACATTAGTTTAGACTTGAGGCACTTATATTTTCAACACATCAGTGTGGTAAAGTGCCTTAAATTTCCCCCATTGGTAATTAATGCCCTATAGGCATCTGTTTCCCTGAAAAAAATACATAAACCATGAAAAGATTAAATCTAATTATCATTATTTCCATTTCTGGGGCATGGCCTTTTCATAAATAATTATGTCTCCATATAAAACTGACAGGCTTTAAACTCTTACCATATCATTCATAATAATGAGTAAGATAATAAGCCACAAGCCAAACTTTCACATGCTCATTAGTTATGGAAGGCTAATTAGGACTTTAACCAGAAATGCCACTAAGCATCACACTCACAGAGGTAATTACAGAGCTGAAGTCATTAAGACAGGGAAACACCCATTAGCCTACCAAAAGAGGTCCAAAAACTAGTAAAGAATGACAAGTGCACTTTCACAAGACCACCTCCTCTTTTTAACAAATGCAAAACATGAAATTGCTTGACAGTAAGTCAGTAATGATGATATCACTTCAAAATACAGGGTGCAATCCATCCGGACACAAGGACTGCCCTCCTGCCAGAGAGAGCTCGATGTAACAGTCCTGCACTCTTTCTCCATGTAACAGTCCTGCTCCTCTCCCCATTGGTTCATACTCATGGGGACTCAACACTTCAAGTTTGCAGACACTGGCCGAGGACAGACTGGCATTTTGGCCCGATATAGGCCCGCTTTTCAAGCAGATGAAGAGAGCCCGTTCAGACAGCTGCAGCTGCCCGGTGTTGCCATGCCGTACTCACCTGGTCCTGAAGCGCTTTCATCCTGTGTTAAACAGGTACCTGGTGAAACTGGTGTCAAGCCATCCAGGTGCGTGTTCATCCCGCTTCCTGGCAGTGTGGATGCAAATAAGCTGCATATCAAGTGGTGCCAGTAATGTGAACCTACTGATCCGGCATCTGTGCCCATGTGCCTATGTGCTCATGCGCATATGTACACCTTGGCAAAACAGGCCAAAGTCGCATGCCGCCATGGTGCTGCCACCACAGTGTGAATACTCCATTCCGCCTCCTCCCTGGTATGGTCCCGCATCAGTCTACGCAGTGAGAATGGTAAGCCCCGTGACAACTTGGCCAGGGTCGTTTTGCCCTGCTTCCCTTGCGCTTCATTTTGCCAGTCTTTCCTCAGCCATTGTCTGAGCAAATGGGGCAAGTTTGATTAGAATATTAGAAGTACCTGTAGGCCTCCCAATTCAACTGTTATATATAGAATCTGAAACCTCATACAGATTTTTGAGGATCCCAGCTACAAACTTGTTTAAAGTAAGTTTCTAGCTGTCATGGTCTTGAAGGGATGTTTGAAATAATGTTGACATGCTCTCATATTTTCCCCCTAGCGTCCCCTCTTATACGTGACTAACATATCCCCGTATAAAGCTAGAGTCCAGTGGCACCTTTAAGACCAACAAAGTTTTAGTCAAAGTGTAAGCTTTTGTGTGCACACGCACTTCTTCAGACATCCCCGTATAGATTAGGTGGGTAGCTGTGTTGGTCTGAAGCAGCAGAACAAAGTTTGAGTCCAATGGCACCTTTGTTTCCCCCCTGGAATTGAACCCAAACAAATGGTAGCCATATAAACTAAGCACATCATTTTTGTTTGGTCCTTGAATCTGTTAAACATCTTCATTATGTTGTATTCTAATTTGCTGCTCATGCTCTGCCTATATGTATGGGCTGGAAACTTCCATTTCAATGTAACTGAAGAAGTGTGTATGCACACATGAAAGCTTATACCTTGAATAAAATTTTGTTGGTCTTAAAGGTGCCACTGGACTCAGACTTTGTTCTATATCTCCATATACTACTTCTCTGGAAACAGTATAAGAAATAGCGTTGCTAGGAGAAGTTCTCTTAATTTATTGTTATCCAATTTCTCCCTGAATTCCAACAATCCATTTCTTCTCCTTTTGTTAAGGGTTTGGAGTCTGTTTCTAATTAATTTCATTTTAGTTAAAAAAAAATCAAAGAGAGAAGAGGCAAGAAAGAAAGCTCTGCAGAATTTCAGAATTTCACTCTGTAGATGTTTGGAGACAGGCAATGTATCCCCAAAACCTCCATGTCCTGTTACAGCTCTACCCTGTGGTGTGTGACATAAAGTAACCACAGGGGCTGAGGTTACAAAAGGGTACACTGTTTTCTTTTCAAAGAGAAATGAAAAAGAAATCCCTCTTATAAATCAGGGGAAAAGAATAAAAGAAATAATTGTTTCTAATAAAGTGAATTTTGAAAAAGAATTTCCCCTCCTTATAACAATTCTAAGGAAGGAAGGAAGGAAGGAAGGAAGGAAGGAAAGGAAGGAAGGAAGGAAGGAAGGAAGGAAGGAAGGAAGGAAGGAAGGAAGGAAGGAAGGAAGGAAAGGAAGGAAGGAAGGAAGGAAGGAAGGAAGGAAGGACTGACAAAATGTAGATGTTTGCAGAATGTGTCAGGCTGGCAAACTGTGTAGGTAAAGAGACTTCATATTTTACCTTGAAAACCATCACGTAGCTGGAGCTAGGGGGTGTTCCTTTTGTTCTGCTGCTGATTCTAAAGCAGTCTTGATTTAATATTATATCAGCAGTGAATATCAGAATTAACGTATGTTTTATTTTGCCAATAAAACTGAAGAACTGAAGAAGCAAGCAGCAGACTGGGGAGGAAATGACCCTTCCTGATAGGTCAGATATCCAATCTCCAGTTGAAACTGAAGATGGCTAATAAAATTACTCTGTAAATGTTTCAAGGATGGGCTTTAAAAACACAACGCCGCTGGGAAAACAGCTTAGAGAATGTCAAGGGTACTTAGGATTCCCACACACTTTACACCATCCGGTGTGAACGACGGGCTGCATTTAATTCTAGTTCTTCTTTCAGCCCCAAATGAATTTCTTGGCCATGATTGTCACTAAGTCAAAACAACAGAAACCCATCACAAACTGGGGCTGCCAAAGGTAAAACAGAATATTCTGGTTCTTTCTTTTCAGTGTAAAATGGAGGAAGGAGAGAAAATAGGAAATATTTTATTTCAGTAGCTGTTCTATGTGCTAAAGAACAGTTAAAAACTCACACAATGGATGCGGTCACATGGGCAGTTTGGGGCACTATAGTAGCGTTACCTGCGCAGAATAAATGGGCCCCTCCAGATGAGGACTTCTGCCTCCTATGGTGCAGTCATTGGCAACCCGCACTGTTCCGAAATGGAAGCAGAATAAACAGATACCAGGGGAAATCTAGTATTAATCTGAACATCTGAACTCTCCTGCATTGAAAGGAACCCAGAAGGGGCATCTTAGCTTTTGCCTACATGTGCATGAGTGAACACACGTGTATGCACATAAATGCATATGCACATGCATAAGCACATATGTGTGCACATGGCTGCATATGCCCCCACCTGTATTTTTTTTTAAATGACTGGGCCGCAGCACTGAAGCAATGTGGATGCTTGACCATGGGATTACCACTTGGGTAACCCGCAGCAGGGTGTGCTCTCTGGATGATATGCCCTGCAACACTTTAAACCGTACAGTTAGAGGCGGCACCATACCGCACCAAGCTGCCAGTGTGACTGCAGCCAATAAATTAGGCTATTCCCCCCCCCCCCCAGGCTTCTGTGAGCATTTCTTTTTATTTCATTGCTATTTATAGGAGCTGGTTTCTGTCTACCCCCACCACCATTTTTAAAAATATTTGTTAAAGAAGGCAGAGAGAAAAGGAGAAAGATATGGAGGGAAGAAACATATTGGAGAGATGTAAATGATGGAGGAATGTAGAAACAAATAATAAGTGAATCATTTCCGGATCCCCCCCTAAAAGAGACTGGAGACTTTGATAATATACCATAAAATAGAAAATGCAAATTCCAACTCTAAATTTTCCCTTGTAGAGAGTGTGGGTATGTATAATCCACACAATATTGTTTATTAATCTTACACTCTTCATTTTGTTCTACTTCCTAATTTACCAAATTAGCAAAGAAGTCTGCTCCGTACACATGTATGTTATGCTTCATTTAAACAATCAGTTATACCTATTACTAGTCATTCATTTCACCTTTTGTTATTGATTGCATTCCACTCTACCGGGTGAGAGACATTAATCCACTGGCAATCTTGTGGGAGATCATCAGTTGGAAACTATTAGTCAAATGGTGTGTTGCAAACCTTGGGGGAAAACAAAATATATGCCATTATGTCTTGCAAAAAAAAAAATGAGTACATATCCCTCCCTCCTTCCTTCTTTCACACTGGGTGTTCTAGTCAACAGTCTACATCTAGAGACAAACAACAACATTGTATCCCTGCGGGTTCTTCTGGAACAAAGTTTAAAGACTACTGCTTTACCTAAATGCCTGCTGTATCCCTCCACTAGGGGAAAAGGAGGTGGAAATCAATGAATGACTGTTTGTGATTGCACCCTTTCTTTCTGTTCTTGTTTACAATGCAGTGTGCTGTAAAATGCAGTGTCTCCAGGGCTTTTTGTTGGCTGGCTGGCTGGCTTATTTATTTGCATCTCGAGATAAAGTCAAAATGTCACTGAAAACTGAGAACAAAGAGCCCGAGATGAAGAAGAGAAAAAAAAGATGAAAGTGTCTGTTATTCTGACTTTGCAAATGGTGTAGAAGATGGGGGGGGGGACCCTTTTACATTTAATCACAATATGTATGGGAACAGTAATTGTACATCAATCCAATGCCAGAACATTACATTGAGAAAAATAATCAGCATCAAAGCACTAATCCCTCATATCCCTAGAGTGTTCATTTGTCTGTGTTTGGATGGGTACATTGTGAGGCAGCTAATGCTGTTACTCTGCAGAAGCTTTAGTGGGGTGTAGTGGATTGAGGATCAGACGTCGTAGACCAGGCAGAGTGATTCAGGCTCAAACCTAGATGCACCAGGCAAAACTAAATGGGTCCTTCTCGCTCAGCATAGCTCACCTGAAAGAAGTTACAAAGATATAATGGAAGGTACTACGCCTGGGAGACTAGATCCTGGGAGAAAGTCCCATTGAATCAGTGGCTATGTTAGCATAAGATCTATGGTGGAAAGGTGGAATAAAATGTAATAAATAAATAGAAACACGTGGGGACCCATAAGAAACTTGGAGGTGGCTATCCCATTCCCCACTCTTTTGCTTCCTCCCCTCTTCCCCTACCTCTCTCACACTCTTTCTCCCTTCTGCCACCCCTTTTCTTCTTCTTCTTCTCTCTCTCTCTCTCTCTCTCTTCCATGCATGTCACTTCCTCTCTTTCTGCCCCATCACTCTCGTTGCTTTTCTGCCTCCTCCCATTATTCTTTTCTCTCTTTCTGCCCTCGCCCCATCACTTTCTCTTTCTGTCCCCCATTACTCCCCTGGCCTCCTGCCTGCTTGGTGTCCCCCCTGCACAGCAGCAGTGGTGGCGGTGGCACTCCCAGCTGCCTACCTGCTTCCCCTGCCTATAGTAGCAGTGGCTGCGGCAGCTCTTCAGGAATCACAACAGATCTCCTAGCTACAGAGACCAAGTCCCCTTAGGGCTGGAAGCTCCACGGTGGGAAATCCTTGGAGATTTGGGGATGGGGCGTGGGGACACTGAGGCTTGGGGAGGGAAGCAACCTCAGCAGGGTATAATGCCAAAAACTCCACCCTCCAAAGCAGCCATTTTATCCAGGGTAACTGATCTCTGTCATCTGGAAAGTAGTTGTAATCTCAGGTGATCTCCAGCCCTCATCTGGAGGTTGGCAATGGTAGTTCTCATGGAAGAAATGGATAATTTGGAGAGTGAAGCTGGCAACCATATCTCCTCCCCACTCAATGGCCAACCTACCTTTATGTGCTCCTCGGTCTTCAGCTTTCCAGGTCAACTCCCCCTCCCCACAGCCTCTGCCTAGGAAAGCTCTGCTCTTTCTGCACAGTTTGACTCAGCTTTCTCTCCTTCCCTCCCCCTGGCAGTTTCTCCCTGGGAAAAATCTGGCCAAGTAGCAAAAGTTATGTAGATGAGTTTATGATAGCCACAGGTAGGGCCAGCCAAGTCATACAAGTTTTGTGGAGACTGGGACCAGGTGAGTTGTGTGGTATCAGGTTGTCCAGTTTCAAGTCATCTGGTAGCTACCATTGCGCCTAGGTTGGTCACCCAGACTGCAGGGTAGCAAGCTGCCTGGTCGTTGCCGCTGGCCCTGGCCCTGATTAGTCTTCCCTGCAGGGTAGGAGGGAGGAAAGAAGGGGTGGACTGGAAAGCCAAAATAGCTCCAGAACCGCCACCTCCAGCACCTTTTATTGGCAGAAATCAAGGTCTGAAGGCTGGCAATATTGTTGTGGTTTCCTAGCAATCCTCGCAGTAACTGCTGGGATCTCCTTTCTTTAAGGAAAAGGTACTGCTTCGATTATCTTGTTGTTGTTGTTTTAAAAACCCAATGTATTTTTTTAGGACCTCAGGTTTTTCTGCAAACCTGGGGCTTTTCTCAGGTTTGTAGAAAGATCTGTCTTGTCTGTTCATGGCTTCAGTCTCTGAACATAAGTATCCATTGATGGATCACACTATCGATGCTCTAGAGTAACATACAAAGCTTCTCAATACCAAATAAGTTAACTGATTTATTTAAATCAGTGGTCTTCAATCTTTACAAATTCAGGATCTACATTTAACCCCCAGGGACCCACTGAATAACAAATACATGACATCACAGCCATGTGCCTTTCTGTCACGTGACAGAAAGAGAAGTCAAAGTGGGAAGCCATCTGCATTAGGTTTTCTAATTTTATATGTTTTGATGTTTTATAATATTAATGTTTATTGTTACTTGCTGTTAGCCGCCCTGAGCCTGCCATGCGGCAGGGCGGGCGGGATATAAATCTCAATAAATAAATAAATAAATGATACAACCTCACTTGTAGGAAAAGAGATCTGAAGAAGAAGAAGAAGACAAATATACTGGATTTATACCCTGCCCTTCACTACCCAAAGGCGTCTCAGAGTGGCAGCAGCAGCTTGCCCCAGCAGGTCCACGGAGCTGTGTGATCACGCAACCGCGGGACAAATTGCTCTGGGCAAAAAAGCCTCGATTCACCTCCGGCTTATCTCACTCATGCGGAAGGGACCAGAAGCTCACAACCCTTGTCAGGCCTGGCCCCAAGGGTCCTTCCCTTAAAGTTCAAAATAGGCCTGGAAAGGGCCCTGCCCCCCTCCACCTGCCTTTTACTGACAGCTTGGACAGTGGAATAGACTAGACCAATCCTATTCCCTTTATAAAAGGGCTCTTCTAATCTATTCCATTGTACTACAGTACTATTCCTTTTATAGAATGCTCTCTTGAACAATTCTGTTGTATGCACTATGAATGGTAGAAGTGTGGACATCATCCTAACCACCTTAGACAGCCCATTCTACAAGATGGGAACTTCTGCAGAAACGTACATGAGTGAGCAACTGTTGCTCTTACCAATTTGTAGGATGGCAATTTCAGAAGGCTTTCTTAAGATGAATGAAGCAGTCATGGTGGAGCATAGCAGGAGAGGTGATCCTGCAGATATGTGATTCCAAGGCTATGAAGAGCTTTGTAGCTGATAACCAGTATCTCAAACTGAACCCAGCAACCAACTGGTAAACAATTGAATGACTGTACAATGTGTATAATATGCATACTTTGCCTAGCTACCTCTAGTAAACAAATGGTGGCATTCTGTACCAGCTGACATTTCTGAGTTGACTTCACAAGCTACCCCATATATTACTATAGGCTAGCCTTGAGGTCACCATGGCCTGGATCCACAGTGATCTCATTTTTGAAAATTCCAGGTATTAATGATTATTTAGGAGAAGGTAGGGAGCCATCTTCCAGACTAAATGAAGATGGAAGAAACTATTTTTTACAGCTACCTTAACTTGCTCCTCCAGGAATAATGCTGGGTGCACTATAACCCCCAGACTCTTAACTAGGTCTGTGTAGGTCAGCTGAAACCCATCAAATGTGGGAAGCATAATGTCTTCCAAGAGTTCAGCCTTCCCAGCCAACATTACCTCAGTCCTGTCAAAATTCAGTTTCAACTTTTTCCCACTCTTGATCATTTAACTACAGCAGTCAGGCAGTGGCTCAGACCCCTACTGTATCAATAGGCAATTTAGATAAAGAAATATAGTGCTTGGCGCCATCAGCGTATTGATGGCAACCAGTTCTCAAACCATGAATTATTTCTCTTAATGGTTTAACACAGAGATTAAATAGCACAGGGGATAAGCCCGACCCCTGAGGAACCCCACAGGACAAGTAACACACTGATTACTGTTGTGCTAAACAGAAGCAGGATGCCTTGATTAACACTCAGGGACGCCCTGATCTCAACAAAAACATTCTTTCTCTAGGAAAAAAGAAGCATCATATTTCTCAGATTGCAGGCTGAGCATAGATGAATTTCCTTTATGGAGACAGGATGAAGAGGACCATTTGTCCACCTGCTAGGAAAGGGCAAGATAGATGGCTTTTTTGAATGTCATGAGTTGGGCCATAAAGGTTTGGGAAATGCACCTAAAATCACTTAGACAAAAGATACATATGGGAATCCACTCCAAAATTCATGACGAGGCAAAGTGAAACCCTCCTAGTGGGGAAAATAAGGATTAAAGGGTCTGGGTACCCTGACAGAAGTATGCAAGCCAAGATCTGGAGAACTGGGGGCAGTGGAGTGGATGTTTGACCAGCCTCTATTTTTCAAAGTTCCATCAGGCTGATGTCCATTCCAGGGTAGGAAATGCCCTGACTATATAATTCCGTTAGCCTCACATGCTTTCATTTCTCAGGTGTCTTAACTGACCACTTGACTGTGGTCAAAGACTCTTACCTAGGACACCTGAGTGCTTATTCCATGCATAGACCAAAAACTCCTGACTAGACTAATTAAAGTTAGCTGGCTGGGGGTGGGGGAGGGGGAGGATGTGTGCGAAGCCATATACATGCATGCATGCACACATCTCCCAAAATTATAGCTCAGCTCCAGACTACAGAGATCAGTTTCTCTGGCGAAAGTGGATGCTTTGGAGGATGAACTCTGTGGCATTGGACCCCAACTGAGGTCTCTGTCCTCCCTGGGCTGCATCTCCAAATCTCCAGGAGTTTACCAGCCTGGATCTTGCAACCCTACCCCATCATCCCCTGCCAGTGGTCAGAGGGTACCTGGAAACCCCGGCAAAACTCCATATAAAATAGAAAGGCTTCCAAGGAAGATGGATTACGGGAGTATGGAAGGACTTAGACATCCCAATTTTACTGGCCTCAAAAATAAAACCTGTAAATCTAAGTACTAGAAGTAGGCTTCAGGCTTCAGAGCCCAGACACTGCCAGTTGATCAGCAGACAGAAACAGAAGAGCACAGTACTAGTGATACCTTGTTGCAAGGGATCCAAGCCGCAGAGCTTCTAACAGAGCAAAAGAACGACTAATCTTTAAAAGACCTATGGCAAAAGGCAGAGCCAACAACCAAGAATTGACAATAGAAAACCTTTGGTTATTTAAAGTCCTGGACCAGAGACTTTATAAGATGTCCTTGAAAAGGAAATTGTCAGGCTCCCTGTCATTTTGTTGTTCATTTCCTCCATGCTGACTGTATACTCCCGGCGGGAGTCTGGTACCCTGTTCCTTCCCACGTCAGAGTGCTCTTACCCACATCCCTTCTCCTCCTCCCCCTGCATCTCGCCAGCTCTGCTAATCTGTTTTGCTGTGAAGTTAACCTTGGGATGTTTCTGTGATGGGTTCCTCCAGGTACCTGACTGTGTGGGAATGTGAAATAGGAGTTCTCGCGGGGGGAGTGGTTTCTAGCTTGCGCGCCTTTTCTCTGGGAAAGTAACTTCTGAGGGTTTTCGCGCTTTTTGCCTATTACACTGATTGGTGCCTGTCATTTATCTGCTGTTTGAAAACAGTATAATTGCTTTGAGTCCGATTGATCTGGTATCACTGTCAATGAACGTGTTCCTGAAAGACCATTAAGAAAATAAAAAGGACTTTGCTTTCACACTGAGGCCTGGCTTATTGGATCTAATCAGAAGTCTCACAGAAATGTGTTGTTGTCTGGTAGAAGTGAAAACAGCTAGTAATTACCAGAAAGTATAGGTTGCAAATCTTAATGCTTACTCACGAGACACCCATGGCAGGACACCTAGGCATCAACAAAACCAGAGAAGATTTTATTGGACAAATATGGGCAAGGACATCAGAACTTTCTGCAAATTTTGCAAAGATTGCCAATTAGTAGGCAAAGCCCAAGATAAATCCAGAGGACTTTTACAACCAATACTTCTTGTGACAGAGGCTTTCTTTCTTGAAAATATAATCCTATTCCTTTTGACCTGATTAGGAGCTTCAGCCTTCTACCCAGTCACTCTTTGCCAAAATCTGAAACCCCAGGTCTTAGTGTCTCTGAGAAAACATACATCAGCTTAAGCCGACACTAGACCCAAAATTCTTAGATGGAATTCTTTCTCAGTTACATTGAACACAGTTATCTATCTAGAGCAACTAGGTGAGGAAATAAATACATCTTGACCATCGTGGACTTTGCCACAAAATATCCAGAAGCCATGCCTCTGAGTGACATCGAGGCACAAACAGTTGCTGAAGCCTTACTGTCAGTGTTTGCCAGGCTAGGTTTTCCTCGAGAGATGGTTACAAATTTGGGAACCACCGTTATGTCTCAAGTAATGATAGAGATGTTGCAGGCTTGTGGCATTAAATACCAAACCACTACAGCATACCATCCACAAACAAATGGCCTCAATTAATAGTTCAACTGAACACTGAGCCATATGCTGAAGACATATGCTACAAAACATCCAAATGATTGGGACTATTGACTTCAGTATCTCCTCTCTGGGTATAGGGAAGTGCCCCAGAAAAGCTCTAGGTTCAGTCCTTTAGAGCTTTTATTCAGACGTCAGGTGAGAGGATCAATGGACCTTCTAGAAGAAGCTTGGATGGGTGGAGAAAACATAGAGAGCTGAGATGTCATCACATATCTCCAAGAGCATCTTCAAGAGCTTTATGCAGCTGCTGCAGATAGCATGAATCGATCCCAGCAGAAACAGAAGACCTGGTACAATGCGAGAGCCAGAGAGGGGGTCTTCAAACCTGGTGATCAAGTCCTCGTACTGAAGCCCTGAAAGAAACACAAACTTGAAGTGGTTTGGGAAGGTTTCAAATATAAACTATCTGGTAAATGTGAATCCCGAAGGGAAGCAGTTTAAGATGTTTCCTGTTAATATGCTTAAACCATACTATGACAGAAGTAACTTGGTCCTTATGGCCAAAGGTGGGCAAAAAGATGAAACTGCATTAACAAGCTGAGGAAAGATATCCCAGGGAAGCACCATTAATGAGGTTAATTTGGCACCATCCCTAGCCAAAGACCAATAGTGGCACGTTAAAGCAATCTTAATGGAATACCAGAGTACTTTTTTCTAATTTCCCAGGGAAAACATGACTGCCTTGGCACACGATTGATACTAGGGAAGCCACGCCTATTGCTTTCCTGCCTTACAGAGCAACTGGCCCATATGTCATCAGTATTCAAAGGGAGGTTAAAGAAATGTTAGACCTTGGACTTATCATTCACTCAGAAAGTCCTTGGGTCTTATTGGTTATTGTAGTTCCAAAGCCAGATAATTCAGCTGGATTTTGTGTTGACTATCAGAGATTAAATAAGGTAACTGTTCCTGATGTATACCCAATGCCCCAGGTATAAGAACTGGTGGAGACAATTGGTACCAACATTGATTCAACAAAAGGATATTGGCTAGTGGCAATCAATCCTAAGGACCCACCCAAAACTGCTTTTGTGACCAGAGAGGGACTCTTTGAGTTCACAGACCTAGCATTTGGATTTAGGAATGCCCAGCCATCTTGTTGGCCAGCAAGGCACTTTTAGTGCTCTTATGGATTTTAATATCCATAAGCTTGAACTTGGGTTGCCCATATTGGAAGGACCATGTGCATTCTCCATTTTAAGGGAAAGCTCCAGCCCATGCCAGGAGGCTGACACCCTAGACAGTTCACCTGAGACAGAGACAAAAGACTCCTTCTGCCATGAGGTTTCTTTCTGTTTCACCACACTTGTCAGCCCCTGCCCCCTCCAACGTACCTAAATGAATTATGCTAACGTGGTTACCTAGCAACTGATGGTTGGGCCATCACCCAGTCAGCCAGAGCCATTAACTAACAATAGAAGTGGCCAGGTGAGTCATCGGACCTCGCCCAGGTGTAGAGTTCCTGTTTAGTTTCAGTTTCTGCAATATTGTCCACTCCATGGCCCTCCTCCTTTTGTCCACCTTCAACTTATGACAAGGTCAGAAAGGGATGGACTGCCTAACAGGTGTGTTAGTGGGATGTGGTTAGCACTGCCCACCCCCAAGACGACCTAATAAAAGACCCTGCAAGGAGGCAATCGGTCTCTTGAGCCATTGTCCCCTATCTGCTTTACTACCCCTTATGCCCAGCTTGCTATACCCATACCCTTGCCTCCATCTTTAAATCTCTGGACTCGCGATCCAAGAGAACCACGTGGTCTTGCAGGTTCGAGCCTCATGTCCCATATTTTTCTATATTTTCCTTCCCCATCCAATTCTTCCTTCGGTCGGACAACTCATCTCTAGGTAACGTATTGCTTCCCCACCAACGAATTCCTGCTCATGCAAACGTGCTACTTTCTGTCTTTGTTTCCTTAGGCCTGTGTGAATGTGTGTATGATTATGTTTTTGGTGTGCCTGAACAACATTATCCAGTAAACAGCATTTAATTTGCTATCTGCCTCACGTGCCTCCTTCCTTGAGAACTCCTGGGAGGGGTGGGACCCTGGTATAGTTGGCAAGAACCTGTGTATTTTGCCAATTGCTAACTTTAAATTAAAGCAATTTGGCTAACAATCTTCCAGAGGCTGATTGGTAAGATGTTAACAGGGCCAAAAGACTTCACTGTAGCATAAATTGATGATATCACCATCTTTAGCCAAACCTGGAATGAGCACCTCCAACATTTGGGCATTTTATTTCAGATAATCAAGGAGGCTGTTTTGACAATAACAGCTTCAAAGTGTCAGATAGCCATGAGACAAGTGAAATATCTAGGACACATGCTTGGAACAATAGAACCAGATTGGAACAAGGTACAAGTGATACAGGAGTGGCCTTGACCCACTACCAAAAAGCAAATCAGAGCTTTCATAGGGGTTGTGGGATATTATAGGAGGTTCATTCCTGAATTCAGCTCCATTGCATTTCCTTTGTGTGAATGTGTCAGGCTGGGCACCTGCAGTTCCCACCCCCTCACTCTCCGTCATGCTGAGAACCTGCAGAAGGCCACTGAAGCCTCAGAAGGAAGGCAAAAGGGTTACAGCACCACCTCTGTCCTTCTTAACTGGAGCCACTTATTCCATTCCTCTCTCTCCCTCTCTCTCTCTCTCTCTCTGATTCCTGCAGTCTCCAGCCTTGCTTCCTCTCCAGCTTCAGCATTTCTCACCCTCTTATGGTCATGTGCTCCCTCCCTCACCCTTCTCCACCCCCCTGAGTAGGTTGTGATTCCCTCCATCACCCCACTTGCTGTTCCCATTGGCTGAGAAGGAATTAACAATAAATCCCTGGCTCCACCCCCTGTTTTGTTTCCCCTTCGCATGTTCTCCTGATCTACTGCAGCAAGGGGAAGTCTGGCCATTGAGTGTTCTTGCTTCCTGTGAGAGTCTACGAGATTTCAAACTGTCAACAAAGTTCTTAACCATAAGGTTCTTTATTTCCAGTGGATCAAATAGTCATCTACACGTTCTTGAGTCAGTAATGAAAGAAAGGGGTTGAGGGGTTACAGTTATAGTGCATTCAAACTCAGTATGGTGGAGGGGCCTCCAATCCTGGAGCAGAAGAAATACATTCAGATATGCTAGACGTTTCATTCCCAGGCTAAAAAGTGGGGGAAAGTTACAATAAACACCTGCAAATGCAAAGCAGCGAAACTGTTGAGAAAGCTCCCTTTCTCCAAGGTTAGGGAGGCAAGAGAGATAAAACTCAGGTTGTGAGAAGCGAGATACATTCCAACGGTGGGGGTGAGGGCCGTGATGTGAACGAGTGTGGGAATCCACCTTCCCCCCAGTTTCTGTGTCCCCGTGTTCAGGTAAGTGTTAGGTTGTCGACCTGTTTGTCTTCACAGTTCCCCATACCAGATGTGCTTTTATGTCTGGGGCTGCACCCAGCTTGAGGCACCGTCTGGTGCCATCCAGCCTCCTGCTGCCTGCCCTCCCAGTCCTCTCCTTGGGCCTCTGGTCGGCAGCCTTGTTTTGTGTATTAGGGCTGCAGCTGTGGGGCTCCATGAGACGAACTGCCGTTGTCATGGAGGCAGAGGGGTCACAGCCGCTTGGAGTTACTCTTGGTGAGGCAGGGTTTGCCTTGGCAGGGTTTGCCTTCCAGCCTAGCTGCAGCGTTTCACTCTGGGTGAGGCTCAGTGGCATCAGGGCTGCTCCCCGATCAGCTTGGTTCTCATTTCCCCCCAGCGGGACTGCCAGTCTGATCCCAGACAGAACACACAAAGAAATCCTATGGAGATAAGGTGATCAGGACACAAGAATGCCAAACTGCATTTGACCACTTTTAAAAAGATACTGACTACAGAGCCAGTGTTGAGGGCATCTGACTTCATGAAGCCCTTTACACCGATGCATCTAATATTGGGAAAGGAGCAAAATTAAAGCAGTGTGGGGAGGAGGAACAAAAATATTCCATCCTTTACCTTAGCAGGAAATTAGTGGAGAGAGAACAACAGCTCTCAGTGATTGAGAGAGAATGTCTGACAATAGTGTGGGCCATAAGTAAGCTAAAACCCTACCTATGGGGGAGAAAGTTTACACTCTGTATGGATCACTCACCATTATGTTGGTTAAATCAAGTAAAAAGCACTAATAGCAAACTGATTCATTGGCGCCTACAATTCCAAGACTGATTTCCCACAAGCACTGCCCTGGCATCGTTCCCCCGTTTGCCCCAATTGCCTGTTTGAATTTCCCACTATTTGCCGCGGGGCGCATTTTGACCCGCGGCTTCATGCGATTTCCCCCGTGGCTTCAGTGATCCTGTTTTTTAAGGATCACTGAAGTCGCAGAGGAAATTGGAGGAAATCGCGCAAAGCCCTGGGTCAAAATGCGCCCTGCAGCAAATAGTGGGAAATTCAAGCAGGCAACCGGGGCAAATTGAAGAATGACACTGGGGCAGCACTTGTGGGAAATCAGTCCAAGAATATAATTTTGATGTTGTACATATTAGACAGAAAGAGAATATCATAATGGATGCACTTTCCAGAACCACCTAAAGCTGGAGTTTTGAATACACACAGGGTGTATATATACTCAGGGCTTTTTTTGTAGAAAAAGCCCAGCAGGAACTCGTTAGCATAATAGGCCACACCCAACAGCAGAAACGCATTAGCATATTAGGCCACACCACTGACAGCACAGCTTATTAGCATATTAGGCCACACCCCCGTGTTACCAGAAGAGTGGTCATCCAGCCACACCCACCTTTTGCTTCTTATTCTGTCTACCTTGTTTGTTGTCAAAACCCAGGGCTTTTTGGTAGCAGGAATTAATTTGCATGTTAGGCCACATACCCCTAATGTAGCCAATACTACTCAGTTTCTGCCGCTGGGTGTGGCCTGTTATGCTAATGAGTTCCTGCAGGGTGTGGCCAACTCAGGAGCCAGCCGGAACTCTGTTCCTGTGCGTTCCTGCCCCAAAATAGCCCTGTATATACCATTGAATGTTATTTGTTTTAAGTGTAACTGTAAGTTTAAAAGTGTATAATTTTTGTGTGTTTAAAATGTCTATTTGCTATTGGTAACTCACATGCTATACTCGTTGCTTGATAGAACCTTACCTTAAACAATGGTCTCAAAGGGTGAGACATGTGACAAACTACATTTAAAATGCTATTTCCTGATGCAGTAAAATCAGAGAAGGGAGGTGAATAGTTAACTCTGCTCTAGAATGTAGAGTTTGAATGACAAGCTGCTTCTTTTCACTGACTGGCTAGCACCAGCAAAAGGAAATATAAGATCAAGCTTGCTCATGAGACACCCATGACAGGACACCTAGGCATCAACAAAACCAGAGAATGGGTGCAAGGAAGATTTTATTGGACAAATATGGGCAAGGACATCAGAGCTTTCTGCAAGTCGTGCAAAGCTTGCCAATAAGTAGGCAAAACCCAAGATAAATTCAGAGGACTTTTACAACCAATACCTTTTGTAACAGAGGCTGTCTCCAAGATAAGAGTGGACATTGTAGGGAAACCCCCCCCCCCCCAAAAAAGCCACAACCTACCACCAGGCCCAGAGAACAACTACCAGTATAACTAAGAAAACTTTTAAAAAGATGTTCACTCTCAAATCAGTCACTGTTTTCTCCAGGCAGACAGGTCAGGATCTGAAGCTCACAACAGAGTCAGTCTCTCACAGGCAGCCAAAGGAATCCAGGCTCAGAGCAGCAGCAGCAACAGCTGAAGCCAAAGCCAGCACTGCAGACTCTGCAAACCTCCCTCAGAAATGGCATGCAGCTCAGCCAGACCCCGCTTTTATGCTCTTTGCCCATACACAGGAAAAAAAATTGAAAAACAACCAGTCATGAAACAGCTTCTGTGATTGGGCAAAGAACACTGCTTCCCCCTAACCTAAAACCCTATTTGCCACTGCTCCTTCCACACTTCCTCCTGTTCCCTGGAAAATCTGGTATGGAGGGGGGCTATGATTGTTGGACTCTACATCTGAAGCCAACAACCTTGCAAAATCTTTCAAATGCAAAACCATTGCAGTGATTGGCCAAAAACCACTGCATCTACCCCTAAGGTTCATTTGCTATTTTCTTGCAGAGATGCCTCATCCCCCCCCTCATTGCCATGGAAACCAGAGCAAAAGCTGGGAAAAGGCTAAAGGCAAACTCTGCAGCCCTCTAAGTTGTCCCTTAACAGTTGCTATTCGATACTGCCAAATATAAACCCACTGAAAAAAAATCAGTTTTTTGGCATTGACAATACCAGTAGCTGAAAAGATTCTCTGGTGTGTATTCAGCTGAGGGAAAAAATCAGATTTTTTTTGGCTTGGATAGAGCCAAAATGCAAATCCCTAAATTTTGTATTTGTATTTGCAGTTCTATACTTGTCTGTACTTGTTTCTCACTTCCCTCCCTGTCTCAATGTGGGGATGTTTTCCCTGTTGAGGAAACTGGAGTGAAGTGTATGAAACTGTACTTTTATAAATGTCTTTGAAACACACAAAGAAGAATACAGGAAATTATGGTGTCGGAATCTACAAGTGTGCATTAGGACCTAGATACACTAAACAAATTCCCTTACAGAAACATGTGTTTTACAGTTGAAACCAGCCTTTAAAAAACAACAACTGAATTCCGCTTGATTTCTCATTCTTGTTCATACTGCAAGTTCCAGTGGAAGCGCAAGAGACTTGTAGTAATGGGTTCCCTGGATTGACAAGTGACTGTTCCTCTCCTTTGAGAATGATATCGGCTTATCTTGCTGTTTATGACTCTGGTTGCAAAAACCATTTCCATTAAAACAGCTATCAGTATATACTTCTTTCCTTCTTTGACCTTGTATTACCCAGTCACTTTCTGCTTTATTTAGTTCTTAATTTGTTTTGATTCCTATTCTTGTAATGCATCCTCAGAAGGTTTATGTTGAATTATATTGTTCCTAATCCATTCTTCCTTCCATGCTAGGATTTTCTTCATAGCCTCCCTGCATCCATCAATTTTCTCTTCTTGGTATCAGGGATTTCAGGACTTTATGTTATTGCTCAAGAACCATAGGTTCTTCTAAGAACTGTGTTGATCCCAAGAGCCAGTTTGATGTAGTGGTTAAGTGTGCGGACTCTAATCTGGGAGAACCGGGTTTGATTCCCCACTCCTCCACTTGCACCTGGCTGGATGACCTTGGGCAAGCCATAGCTCTGTACCAGCTGTTCTCTCAAGGACAGCTTGGGAAAGAGCTCTCTCAGCCCCACCTACCTCACAGGGTGTCTGTTGTGGGGAGGGGAAGGGAAAGGAGTTTGTAAGCCACTCTTAGGCTCTAAGTGAGTGAAGGGCGGGATATAAATCCAATCTCTTCTTCTCTTCTTCTTCTTAACCTCCAGATCGTTCTCTTTACATTTTTCCATCACTGAAGATATTCTAGGGGCCACTGAACTTCCATCAGGTCACTTCCATGCCCAATTCCTTCTCCTCCTCCTCCTGTGCTGTGGCCCTTATCATTCTCTGTGCATCTGAGGCTATACCAGATCTGCCTGGAGAGATCACCAACTCAGAAGGGTGGGGTGGTTCTGAGGAGCTTTTTAACATTAAAGGATGAATTATTCCATCTGTAAAAACTCTGTGAGCTGTAATTCCATAAGAGGCAAGGCATCTTTGCTTTCTCAACAACATTATGGGAATTGTTGGGCAGGTGAATGTTAAGTGCAATCTATGCCCAGGAAAGTTGTTCGGTAGTCCGTTTACTTTTGTAAGACTGATGTGTTGTATCTCAGTTCCTATAAGCTGATTCAGGGAATAAAGAATGTCAAGTTTGTTTCCCCATCAGCCATAATTTATGTGATTTTAGGAGATGTGATTTTAGGAGATTTATGTGATTTTAGGAGATGGGTTTGTTTGGAGGTGAAGAGAGGAGTTTACATTTGGTTTCTCTGTTGTCTCATCTAGTCCTTGCTGGCAAAATAATAATGAATGGCCCTTTAAGTTGGCAGTTGAGTTGGTGGTCTGAGAGCTAGGCGTGGAAATTTTGGGAGTTTCACTTTTATGAGGGTAATAGCTTGTCTTTTCATTGAAGACCTGGATCATGTTGCCAGATATATCAAACTTATTAAGGATGTCATTTAGTATTTAAAAAAATAGCTATTAGTATTTCCCCTGTTAGTAAGCAATGTTCCCCAATGAATTTTGTTAAAGAGTCTTTTTGTGATTGTAGATGCATTTCAAGTTCCTTTGCCTCCAATAATAGATGTGACAAGAGGTGGGACCCGCGATACATGTGTGGGGGAAAAGGAGCTCCACACAGCGGAGCCAGCAGCTGCAGGTAAGTCTTCTCCCCCACCCCAAAACCCAGGGCGAGGCCTGGGCCCACCGAATCCTTCTCCCCTGCCCCCCCCCCCGCACTGGCAGTGAGGCCTGAGGCTTCCAGCCAGTCCCCACCCCAAAACCCAGGGCGAGGCCTGGGCCCACCGAATCCTTCTCCCCTGCCCCCCCCCACCGCACTGGCAGTGAGGCCTGAGGCTTCCAGCCAGCTGGCCCACTGATTTCCCCCCCAGGGGCACTGGCGAGGCCTGAGCAGCACTTGCCGGGCCTACAGCTTCTTCCCCTCATGGGCACTGGCGAAGCCTGAGTGGTGCTCACCAGGCCTGCAGCTTCTCTCCCCCCCCCCCCCCCGGGCACTGCCACAGTTCTGAGAGCATTCCCTGTGCATGTGCAGGGAATGCTGTTTTACTTTTGGGGGAATTTAAATATCCCCCCCGAAAGTTTTTAAAACTTTTTAGATTTTTGTTCCAGTTTGGTGTAGTGGTTAAGTGCACGGACTCTAATCTGGGAGAACCGGGTTTGATTCCCCACTCCTCCACTTGCACCTGGTTGGATGACCTTGGGCAAGCCATAGCTCTGTACCACCTGTTCTCTCAAGGACAGCTTGGGAAAGAGCTCTCTCAGCCCCACCTAGCTCCCAGGGTGTCTTCTTGTGGGGAGGGGAAGGGAAAGGAGTTTGTAAGCTGCTCTGAGACTCCAAGTGAGTGAAGGGCGGGGTATAAATCCAATCTCCTCTCCTCCTCCACGTGGGGATTCCCCAAAGTGTGCAGAAAAATCTCCCTGCCCCCCAAGTGCCCCCCCAGTGTGGATTTAGATATCCTCATGGAGGGGGCCACTTGGCTATTAGTATATAGATTTATGGGAGTCAATATTTGGATAGATGACATTTCAGTAATTTCTACTATGCTGGGATATTTATCTTTGTCAGTCCCGCTCGAGGGGAGAAAGTCTGAATCTGGCCACAATAGTGAGTTCTCCTCTGCATTCCCCTCCTCCACACCCAACACATCGGGTGGGTTTGGGGATAAGAAAGTAGATTTACCTGTTGTTTGTCAGGACAAAAAAATCTTCCACATGTGATTGTTTAGTTGCTTTTAAAGGAGAGTAAAAATCAGATGGTCTGCTTCTCTTTTTCTTCTCCATTGTTGCTGAAAAACTCTGAAAAACTAATTAATTAAATTGCTCTCGAGGTTGCAGCTGCTGTGTTATCAGAGACTAGTTGTTCAGCTGATAATTAAATATAAAAATAATCTTGAACTGTTCCAAGTCAACTAAAAGTCCAAATATTTTGGTTGAGGCCAGTTAGAATTCTTTTTGGAGAATGTAAATAAGTAAAGCTGCAGGGCATCTAAATGGTGGTATCTCACCACCATCTTTCTTTTCCAATGTAGGAATTAATTTTAGGTAAGTGTTTTTGTCTGTCTTGCTGCGCTTCTGAATGGCCTATGGGCCATAATAAAGACTGAACTGAACTGCTGCTATACTGCCTTATACAAATCTGTGGTGAGACCATATTTGAAATACTGTCTACAGTTCTGGTCACCACACTTGAAAAGAGCTGGAAAAGGTGCAGAAAAGAGCATCAAAAATTAGTAAGAGACTAGAACAGCTGCTCTATAGGATGAGTAGGGGGAGAGATGATAGAAGTTTATAAAATTATGCACAGCATGGAGAGTGGACATGGAGAAACTCTTCTCCCTCTCCCATAATACTAGAACCCAAGGTCATCTACTGAAGGTGAAGGGTGGGAGATTCAAGACAGAAAAAAAGTATTCCTTCACACAGTGTGTAGTTAATTTGTGGAACTCGCTGCCATAAGATGTGATGGCCACCAACTTTAGAAGGCTTTAAAAGGGGAGTGGACAAATTCATGGAGCAATGAATCCTTTGTGATTAATCAGTGGTGACTAATCATAATGGATATCTTCTGCCTCCAGTATCAGAAGCCATGCTGGATCAGAGCAAAGGTCCGCCTAGTCAAGCATTCATTGTGCTCCCTGTTCGTGGCCTTCCTAAAGATAGCTGATCACCCACTGTGTGAACAGAATTCTCAACTGTATGGGCTTTTGCTTTGATCCAGCATGGCTCTTATGTTCTTAAATTGCTGGAAAACCTTTGTTTAAAGCCACCTTTTCACTGTAATCATCTTTTCACATCAAAGGATCTGACTTAATATTTGCAGTTATATATAAATCCCTGCAATTTACTGTTCTTCTGTGAATACCCTTCACAACATTACCTGACAATATTCCTGAGCAACGCACCTGTTTTGTAAAGTGCCTTTTAAAAGAAGCTCCAAATACAATGCATTAAAAACAGATAATGCAAATATCTATCCAAATCCAGTTTGTTTCATTCATTTGCACTTTAATTTTGAACCAAAGTTTTGTGTTTTTTTACTTTTAAAAAACCCCTGGAAGTTCAGTGAGGGAGGCCATTCTGATGAGCAGGTACAAAAAAGTGTTCCTTGCATTTTTGTTTAAGTACTGGATACTGATTATATTTCAATTAAAACTGTGCAAAAGCTTCAAAACTTAATAATTAAAGAAACAAACCAGTATACAGAACACAGTTTAGAGAAACTCCATAAGGCAGATTCTAAATCTCTGAATTTAACCTGGATTGGGGTAATTCATAACCAGAAGGAGCAAATGCTGAAGCAGGATTCCTCATATATTATCTGAGCCCTGTGACTATCCCATATGACCATATTAAGAGTGCATAGTGAGGCTAAGAAGTAGCTGCTAATGCCAAGCTCATGGGCTGGGAAGAGGGATTTAAGAAGAGAAATGAAGGAACTCGCTTACTTCCAAAGCCTTTGAGGTAGCTCAGGGAATATACCAACCCATGAAGCATTAAAAATCAGCTTCCTGCACTGTGCATATTTCACCTATATGAAGACAAATTTCAAATAAACAATAGAAAGTACACCCAAAAGCAGATGTGGCCTTTGATAACAGTAAAAATAAACTAAAAGCACACTGTTTCATGTCAATTCTACTTTCAGTTCCTATTTTCACATTGCTTATGCAGATGTTATGGGAGAAGTAAAGATGGAAAAAAGAAAAAGAAAAAAGAGGAGGGTAAGCAGATTATCCATTTCATTTCATCACTTTATTACAGTACGTAACCAGCACAAAACAGTCCAGACATATAAAAAACTGAATATAAAAATATAACGTAGAGACAGAACAAAACGGAAGCATTTACAAGTAGTTAGAATAAAATATCATATAATCTATCTCTATATCATACTTTTACATACTGTTTATGAATTCTGTAGGCTGCTGCTAAAATTTTTGCACACGCCAACGTGATCTCTGGGTTAGAATCTGATAGAAGCATATTGCTTATTACAGTATTCAAGAAACCTGAAAATATTTCCTGTACAGGCTGAATAAATCTAGCTTGTATTTGATTGTAATACCCACAACAAAGCAGAATATGTGTGATCATATCCACTTCTCCAGCACCGCACAGGCAGACACGCTCAGCCATCGGTGTCTTTCGGTAGCGGCCTACTACCACCTCTGAGGGGAAAATATTACAACGGGCCATAGAAAGGCCCTTCGATGAGATGGAATGTCCAGATTTGACAAGTATGAAGATGGGGAGACAATGTATTGTGTTCGAGGTGAGGCTAAAAAATTTGAAACCCTGGCGATGTCATTCTGCCTCTCTACATCAAATATTATCTGCTTAACTAAGGCCCTGGCTTGATTTATGGCCATTATCTGCAAGGACTCAGGAGAGAAGCCAAGAATGGATAGCTTCTGATGTATAGCTCTAATCCAGCAGGAACTGTGCCCATCCTTCAAAATTAAGGAAGTAATATCTGCTGGACAATGGTTTAGCTTGAGCCAGGTGAGAATTGAATTGAGGCTTATCCTAACCTCTATTCTTATAATTCCCAATTCCAAATGCATGAGTATCCATATTTCCATGCAATCAGTTTGAAAAGTTTTCTTTTTCTAAGCATAAAAATAAGTGTAGTGGCACTTGCAGAAGACTTTGTTCAGACCCTGTTAGCCATAAATTTAAGCTAGGTTTTTTTTTGTCCCAGTGTGCATCACCTTACACTTACCAACACTGAACTTCATTTGTCACACTATCTTCCACTTTGTGGAGATCCTCCTGGAGCTCTTCATAGACGTCCTTGGTTTTTACCATCCTGAATAATTTTGTGTCATCTGCAGACTTGGCCACTACACTACTTACCCCAGTTTAAGATCATTTATGAACAAATTGAATTGTATTGGCACCAGTACCAATCCTTGTGGGATCCCACTGCTTACTTCCCTCCATTGTGAGAACAGTTTTTTTATTCCTACTCTTTCCTTCCTGTCATTTAACTAATTTTTAATCCATAAGAGAACCTGGCCTCTTATCCATAACAGCTAAGTTTACACAGGAGTCTTTGGTGAGGTACCTTGTCAAAAGCCTTTTGAAAGCCCAAGTATATAAGGTCTACCAAGTAACCACTGTCTACATGCTTGTTCACTTTCTCAAAGACTTCTAAAAGGTTGGTGAGGCAGGACTTCCCTTTGCAGAAGCCATGCTGATTTTCCTTCAGTAGGCTTTGTTCTCCTAGGTGCCTAAGAACTCTATCTTCTATTACTGTTTCTACAAATTTGCCTCGGACAGATCTTAGGCTGTAATTTCCTTGTTCCTCTCTGGACCCCTTTTTTAAAGTCAGTGAAACATTTGCTGCTCTCCAGTCTTCTGATACAGTGGCTTAATTTAATGATAGGTTACATACATAGGTCAGTAGATCAACTATTTCACATTTAAGTTCCCTGAGTACCCTGGGGTGTATACCATCAGTACCTGGAGATGTATTGTTTTTTATTTCTCCAATAGGTCTAGAACTTCATCTCTCATCACCTCAGTTTGGCTCAGTTCTTCAGACTCCCCTCCTGAAAGTAGTGGCTGTAGCATGTGTATGCACTGCACACTTCCCAAAGTGACAACAGAAGCAAACAATTCATTGAGCTTCTCTGCCATCTCCCCATTTTCCTTTAGCAATCCCTTTATTCCTTGGTCCTCCAAAGGTGCAATTGCTTCTCTGGTTGGTTTCCTGCTCCAGATACTTTCAAAGAAATATTTAATATTTGTCTTGATACTTTTAGCAATCTGCTAAAAAAAAGTAGTCTCTTTTTTTCATGCACCTTGAAAAGAACCAGAATATCCCTCCAGCCAGAATTGTTATGCCTCATTTTGCACATCACATATTTCCTTCGTGGATACATACATTTAGTATAGGAAGAAACTTTTGTACACTTTCACAAACGACGTGAAAATTGCAGAAGTACATATTATATTCCTATATGGCCATAACTCATTGGATAAGCAGAGAGATAGCATTGTTGTTATGTATTTAGGTTAGAGGATCTTTAGAAATTCTATTTTCAGAGTTATTGAATCGGAGTACTCAACAGTACTTAGTTTTCTTGATGGGTGAAAGCCATCTTGGCTAATCAAGGCAGGAAAAAAATCCTGTCTGATGTTAAACAGACTGGATGGGTGAGGGAAGGAGGGAGTTAGATGCTATTTAATACTGCATTCAGGAGGCTCAGAAAAGTAAAGTAACCTTGGTAGTTGCAAAGATAACAACTTTAACTCTGAGATCTGTGTTAATGTGTGACTAATAAAGCACTAGTCAATAGAGTGGACTCTCTTAATAGGGTGAGAAGTGTCATGGTGGGCATTGACAGGAACCATGCAATGATTTTTCCCCCTCCCCCAAAAGCCATAATGACATAACATAATAACAGTGTTATCTCTCTACTTATCCAGTATGGTTGAGCTCATTGTAGGTCAGTGTCATGGTCACTTAAAAAAAACATTATGATAAGTACTGCGCTCTGCATTTCAAATGGCATTTTAGGCTGCAGAGGGAGGGAGAAAGCAAGGAAGTTGCATTCCACAGGCAGAAATTCCATGTCTGCAGAATTTCTGTCTGCAAGAATACCATGGTAGATCCGGACAAATCAATACACTTTATTTTCCATGCCCCTATTCTCCTGAATCAAGCAACCTATTATGCTCACATGGATGACTAGTTCACAGTTCTAAGATGAGCAATTTAGTGAGTATATTTGTATTAGAGTGTTCCCCATCACTTTGGAAGTTAGCCAGTAACTGCTTCTAATATATGTTCAGAACTCGCTTGGCTGGTACAGAAAAAAGGCCTATGTGTTTACTGAATGCCCATGGGGAGAAAGCCAACACTAGCATGTCTTACACAATCACCTGTTCATCTGCAGTGGTGACCACCCAGAGGAAGGGGGCCATGCAAGACCCCACCCCCAGGATCAGCCATGTTTGGATCACAGGAAGAGGGCATACTTGCAACCACTTCCTCCATACTGTCACAGCCTGCAGATGACCAAGCAATATCATGGAGGCAGAGGCAGGGCAGCATGCTTACATCTGCTTTCATTTCCTGCATGTCCAATGAACACATGGGGATGTTGTCTTACTGAGCTACTCTATTGCGGGGTTGTATAGAAAACTGGATTTCTGGGCCTTCAGATTCAGATTCAAATTGAAAGTCTGAGAAAAATTACAGTTACCATCAGTACTAGTAGGAAAATTGCTTCTGGGGAAGAAGCAGAAGAAGAAGAAGAAGAAGAAGAAGAAGAAGAAGAAGAAGAAGAAGAGAAGAGATTGGATTTATACCCCGCCCTTCACTCACTTGTAGTCTCAGAGTGGCTTACAAACTCCTTTCCCTTACCCTCCCCACAACAGACACCCTGTGAGGTGGGTGGGGCTGAGAGAGCTCTTTCCCAAGCTGTCCTTGAGAGAACAGCTGGTACAGAGCTATGGCTTGCCCAAGGTCATCCAGCCAGGTGCAAGTGGAGGAGTGGGGAATCAAACCTGGTTCTCCCAGATTAGAATCCATGCACTTAACCACTACACCAAACTGGCTCTCAAGAAGAGAGAGAAGGGATGGTAGAGGGGGAAAAAAGCAGTGACCTCAGGGTAGTGGCAGACAGAGAAATAGCCATGAGGGGTTCAGGAAGCTGCAATGGGGTGGAAAGAGAGGATAATTTCTACATTTCTACATTGTGAGTCCTCACAAGTCCCAGATCTCAAAATAAGCCAGCAAAGAGAAACCCAAAAACAAAATCCTAGCCTCCACAACCCTCAGATTCAACTTTGCTCAAGCCATTAAAAGCCAGAGAAGAGGACTTGTTCTAAAAAATTAGCAACAGGGTTTCCCACTAGGGATGCTGGTACTGACATGAGTGTGGAAGAGGAACTTACTGAAAATTTAATCTTTTGGGGATTCAGTGGATTCTCCATCTTGATTTTATTATTTTTATGATATTTAATATGCTGTAGGCTGCCGTGAAGCCTCATGATAAATAAATGTTAGAGAGGTAAGTGAGGAAGAAACATACTTAGTAAGTGCCTGGATATTCTTAGAGGCGAGGTGAATTACATGCCCTGAAGCATGTTGTCAATTATTCAGAAAACTAAGTGTATTAATACATGTGACATCAATAATAAATATACTGCTGCCACTTAAAGTCCTGTATTTAGCATCAAGAATAGGGGCTGGAATTTTTTTTACGGGGGAGTATCTCTGAAATGCAGTTTGAGGACTAACTTGTCAACCTCTCAACTTGCAGTTATGTGTACAGATGATGATGATGATTTAGATGATTTATTTATTTTTATTATTTGGTCTGGTCATGCTCTATAGCTGATTCTCTTGCCATTAACATGCAAAGCATTGCAGCCAGGTCATCTGTGCACACCCAAAGGATTTTCAGGAATCAGTCCAAATGCACCTAACCATGAGGTATTTTGTAGTTCAATTTCTAACTATATGTGCACTTTAGCATTTATAATTTAGTACACAATTTTGATTCCAAATGTTTTATTTAATAATCACAAAAATTTCAGCTTCACAGAAAAATAGCATTGGATTTTACTGCAATTTTACGAACCATTTAAACTGGCTTGTTTAACAGTAGACAAGTTATTTACTTGACAGTCTTCCCAATACATGGTTTTCAGTCATTCACCTAATTAAAGAAATCTGTATAGAATTTGATCTCTTTTTTGTATTTTTTTGTATGTACATGTGTGTGTGCACCTGGAAGTCATGGCAACCTCTGGTGATGTGACCCCTACTGTGGGCCTGGAGGATATTCAAAGAGGTGGCTGAATAAAGCCTGCCCCCACCTCCCACCTCTGGTATTTCAAGGAGGTCTCCCATCCAAGTATTTGCCAGAGTCAACCCATGCTTAGCTTCCAAGATCTGACAAGATTGGTCTTGCTGGGGTAATCCAGGTCAGGACTATAGAATTTGCTCTTGGTGAGGTTGCCCCAAGTCCCACTTCTCTGTTTCCAAATGCTCAGGAAAGCTTTTTTTAAAACAACAACAACAACAACTTCAAAGGGGATGAGAGACCTACAGCTGCACAGTGAATGCATTTATGAAAGGATGGTTCAAGCTATTCACAAGGCATATCACTGTACAGGGCCAACACGAGTGGGAACGGGATAGGTGTGCAAGTCCATGCTCTCCAACAAGCATTCACCTCATGTAGATCCAATGTCAATGAGTGTAGGTTACATTCCTGTGATTGGGAATAAATGGGAATGAATGGACCCAGTCACAGGGAAGAGCTAGAGTCAACTTCTGTATCATCATAGAGACCAACAAAATTTGGGGGAGGTGAGCATCTGAGAGTCAAAACTCCCTTGACAAAGGGAACTTTGACTCTCAAAAGCTTATCCTCCCCAAGTCTCGTTGGTCTCAAAGGTGTGATTGGACACAAACCCAGCTCTTCTAGTATGGGTGGGGCTTGAATTGCCACTTCTGTTAGAGATTAAATAATTGCCAGACTTTTGGCTACTATACCAGCTCATTAAGCAGAAGATCCAATTATCTCTTCTTCTTCTTTTTTTGCTGGGGATAATGCATAGATTATTGAGGGTGGCTTTATACAGTCAGTGAATCTGAATCCTAAACATTGACGGAATTTGGTGGCAAAGATGTCAAAATATGGTACAGTATTTCTTTTGTACTATTGAAATAGATTATTTGTCTATATAAAGAGAATTAATAAAAATACCAAGTCCCTGGTTCAAAGATGACATAGGGCGAAACTACATGGCTGTCAGAGTCTAGGTGCAAGCTCACAGCTACTGTTCCCAGCTTGTTAAAAACTTGAATACATAGTTAACTTGTCTAAGGCCCCCTTTTGAGGGTGATAATCTCTCAGTCTCTGATATATGACTTACCTCAAAGGGATGTTGAAATGATTACCAAGAAACTATAACCTGCATGTTAAAACAGTCTGAAAGCTGTGTGTATAATGAGGTTCCCGCATCCTTGGCATAGCCATTGGGTGCGGGAGCCAGTTTGCCGCCCAGGAGGAGGGCGGGCCAGGCGACTGTGCTGCGACGCTTGCGTCACAGCAGTGGGGGCGGGAGCCGGCCTTTTAGGCACGGCCCCGCCCCCACAGTTCGCGCCTCGTGCTCAGTCCAGGCAGGACGTGCACATTGCTGGTGGGGCCGTTGGAAGGCCTGGTGGTGTGACAGCGGCGGCTCCTTTGGGTGGACCTGGCTTGGTGCGGCGGCTTGAGGACGGATGACGTTTCCCTCCCCCTTCCTTTTGAGCCTGAGTGGCACAGTTGGTGGCACAGTTGGTTTGCTGCGTGGGTACTGCGCTGCCGCGCTTCATAGCCATTGGGTAGGGCGGGTGCCGTTGGGTAGGGCAGCTGTGCCCATATTGGCGGAGCCGGTTGAGCTGGTGTGCTTTGGAGGACTTGGGCTCGGCGCACGGGTGCACCCGGGGTTTGGGTTTTTATCTGCATAAGGTCGCTGGGTGATCTTTAGTAGTCCTCCTCGCTTATTGCCTCCCCCCCTTTTTTATAGTTTTTGCCGGGTACCCCCCCTTCCACCTTTTGTCTGGTTCAGGGGCTGGGGTGTGTGGTTTGCTTTGGTTTTAGGTGTGGGGGGGTTGTTTCCTTGGGGGGGGTACTTGTGGGGTTTGGACTTGGTAGTTCGCCCACCCCCCCCACACACCTTTTTTCTGTCGGTTTTTGGGACTTCTTTCACTTTTGTTTCTCATTTTGTGTAGGTTTCGTTTCTCCCCTTAGTTTCTTCCTCCCCCCCCCCTTGGTGTTGTGGGTGGGGATTGGTTGTTTGGCTTGTTTGGGGCTGCTTTTGTATTTAGCATGGCCCCCAAAAAGGGTCAGGGCTCTGCTAAAGGGAAAGGGCCTGCTCCTAAATGGCCAGTGCCTCGGCCCCCTCCTGTTTGCCATCTGAGCCTGTCTCTTCTGATGAGGAGAGTGATCCCGTTAACGCGGCGATTTTGGCTAGATTGTCGGCGCTGGAGCAGCAGTGGAAGAAGCCCTCTGAGGTTCTTCTTAGTGCCCCAAGGGCTAAAAAAGGGAAGCCTAACCAGGTTTCTTCTTTCCAGGTGAAGGTTCTGGCTCACCTGGCTATGCTGGAGGAAGGTCCCAGTGCAGGGGCATCTACATCACAGGATGCTGGTGATCATCAGGATGATGGCGCTGCGGGTCAGCAGCTGGAGCAGTATCAGGGATCGGTGCCAGGGCCAGGTAAGTCCGCTCAGTGCTCAGGTGAGGTGCACGGGTGGCCATGGGGATCTGGCCATGCAGGGGCTTCAGGGAATACATCCCGGGGTTCATCTCCATCTGGGGGTTTTGGGCCCTGTCAGCACACTTTAGGGTGTGGATGTGGGGTCCCTCCTATTACAGGTCAGTGTTCTTACTCTGGGTGGCTGGGTTGGTCGGTGCCAGCGCATGGTGGTCAGTCATGTGAGCAGGTTCCTGCCAGGGCCTTGCCCAGTGGTGATTTGGTTTTGCCCCTGGGTGACCACCTGTCTTCTTCTCTAGGGATCGGATCTTGCGGGGTGATTACGTGGATGTTTCCACCCTTTTGTTCAGGGAATTAGAAAAGAAAGATAAGGAGGATCTGGAAGACCATAATAAGGAACGTATTAGGAAACGTAGGGCTGATAGGTGTTGGCAGAATTGGTATCCGGGTTTCTTGATTTACACTGGCATTATTGTCTGCTCTCAGCCCTGGAGGGCCTCTTCCTTGTTACAGTACATGGACATAATTTTTAAGGCATACACGGGGTTTGCTGGTTTTGGTTGGTAAGAATATGATGAGGGCTTCCGCATGTGGGCTGCTATGAACCCATCTCTGCGGTGGGATCAGATGCATTCGCTCCTGTGGCTTCAGCATGTGGCTTCTGCGTGTCCGACGCCGGGAGATAATTCTGATAGTGGCCATTTGGCCCACAGGTTACCCAGATTGTCCACAGCAAAGGGAGCGGCTGGCCAGGTTTTTCAAAAACGCTCGCTGTGTTGGGAGTTTACTTCCCAAGTTGTGTGTAGCAGGAAGGTGTGCTCCTTTCGGCATGAATGCCCTTTGTGTTCTGGCCCCCACCTCCTCTCCAGTTGCCCCAGGCCCAAGGCCAGATCGGGCTCCCGGGGTGGTAAGCACCCACCTGCTGGGGGGGGCAGCAAGGTACATCTGATAAAGGGGCCTAGTCCCATTAGGGTTCCGGTTCTTGAACGCATGTTGATAGTCTCTCCTGATGAGGGTGATCGGCGTTATTTGTTGGACGGTTTTAGTTTTGGTTTCCGGATTCCATATCGGGGTCAGAAGGCCTTGTCTGGTCCCCAACCTAATGTCATTGGTAGGGATGGAGCACGTTGTGCAGTTGAAGATTCAGAAAGAGTGTATGGAAGGTAGGGTTTTGGGCCCCTTTTCGGTCCCACTGGTTCCTAATTTATGGGTTTCTCCTTTGGGTGTCATGCCAAAGAAGGCTGAGGGTGAGTATCGCCTCATTCACCATTTGTCCTACCTGCGTGGGGCCTCTGTGAATGACGCGATACCTCGTGAGCTTTGTTCTGTCCGGTATACGTCTTTCGATCAGGCCTTAAGGGTAGTGCGCAGCTGCGGCCGTGGTGCTGAGCTTGCGAAGTGCGACATTAAGTCTGCCTTTCGCCTGCTTCCTGTTCACCCGGGCCACCATACATAGCTTCTGGCTAGAGCTTTCATGCACACCACACTGGGATGTGCATTGTGGAGGGCAGTGAGGATACGGTGCCTTAAAGCCTTGGGAACCACCACCCTATCTCCCCACAGCAGGCACCCCTTATGCACTGAGAGTTCATTCTGGCAGCTCATGAAAGGGGTGAATTCAGGATCTGCAGCTGATGTGGGCCATCCCTGGTGCACCCACCTCAGCACCCAGGAGATGACTGGGTCCTGACCCGAGTGGGCTATGTCCACTGCCTGCAGTGACTGGTCTGGAAGGTCATCAGTGCGAAGGAGTTGGTGGGCTGGGCCCGAATCTGGCTCTATCAAGGGCAGGGGTAAATGACTGAGGGTGTCCGTGTGGCCCATGGCTTTTCCTGGCTGTGCTGCAACTGGTAATTATAGCCCACCAAGAAGATTGACCAGCAGAGGACCCACGGGGACAAGACTTGTGGAGTCTGTTTGTCTGCAACAAACAGCCCCCACAGCAGCCTATGGTCCGTGACAATGCTGAAGGCCCTCCTGTATAAGAAATCATGGAATTTCTTGACACCTGCTACTATTGCCAACCAGTCCCGGTCTATTTGGGCATAGTTGCGCTCAGCTGCTGATAAAGTCCAGGAGTAGTATCTTACCAGTACCTCCCTACCATCCGGCAGTTGATGCCCCAGTACCACCCCCCACCCAGGGGGGGCTGGAGTCTCTCATCAGGATCCTATCCTTGTCGCCAGTGAAAAGTACTGAGTTCTCGATGCCATGTATGAGTGATTTATTGGGTTACAACAAGCATGGCTTAACCAGTCAAGAGGCCAACTATATACACACACCCTGACCCACCCCTGGTCCCACCTTTAGTCTTATTGGGAGGTTGAATTTCCCACCTAGATCTCATTGGTAGATTCCATGGATCCTAGGATCCTTGGCCCCTATTGTCCTAGGGGCCAAGCTCAGGTCTGTTATCGCTGGTGCCATGTGGCAGTCAGCGGGCACAACATACCCTCTGTGTGGCCTTGTCTTATCTTCATAATACTTAACACTGGCAACGAGAATGACTAGGGATCCTTCTGAGGCACACAAAGAAAGCAAAAGGTATAGGAGCTTGTTGTAAGCAGTGCCCCAAGCTGCATGGAAATCACTTCAAAACTCTTCAGATCCATAAGCAGTCTTGTCAGATGGGGCTACCAAGAGAAATATTGAGGAATTTAACCCCATATGACCAATATTTATTGTTATTTTGTTATATTGTCAGTGAGGCACCACCATAAGAAATGTATAAACAATTGTTGTCCTTACTCGGAACCAGTGTGCTGAAGTGGTTAGAGTGCTAGACTAGCATCTGGGACACCCAGGTTTGAATCCTCTGCTCTGCCATGAAGGCTCACTGGGTGTCCTTGTGTGAGAGACCTACAGAGTCAGTCAGCAACAAGTGTTCTTGATCAGAAAGTCTTTATTGAGAAAGGTCTGCTATGGTCATCTGCACGTCTTGTGTTAGTAATGGCTAGTACAGCCATAAACAGGACAATTATACAGAATTCAAAATGGGGTTTGCTAGTATAGTATAACCAATCATGGTAGTGAAAGTAAGATGCCCAAAATACTGGCCATATGTTCCCAAGGAAAAAAAGTGCTTAAAACAAAGGTTCTCAGTTCCCAAGGAAAAAGTGGGAAGGATGCAGTGGGAGACAACAGAAAGATACATTCACAAGCACTACCAGACTTCCAAGGCCGGAGCTGTCTCAGCGCAGTGATAAGCATGGCAAGAGGAGTATAACATAACATCCCATAGTGCTGACATTGTGGGTGTAACCAACCCAACTCCTGGGCAGGAGACGGCAGCATTAGCTGACACCTTGGGCCAGTCACACACACCCTCAGCCTAACCTGCACCACGGGATTGTTGATGTGAAGGGGAGAATGTTGTAAGCCACTTTGGGTCCCACCTGGGACAGGGGAAGTGGGGAGTAAATTAAGTAAATAAATAAATTGTAGCAAAATTTGATTTTAAGAAGTTCATAGACCAATACAATCTATCTAGGTGAGTCATTCAACCATACTGAACAAAAACACAATACTTAACTCACAGTTTTCCAATTTATAAAATAGGCAACATTTGATGTTTCTTTCTTAATTCATACTGCTGACTTTAAAATGTCTTCTGGTAAATCACTTCTAAACTTGTTTTCTTTTCCCAACCTTAGAGTTGACGATTGGGTTGCTATCTCTGGGTGGGGAAAAATCTGGAGATTTGGGATGGTGGAGCCTGAGGAGGGTGGGTTTGGAGAAGGGAGGGATCTCAGCAGAATATAATGCCACAGAGTCCACCTTTCAAAGTGGCCATTTTCTCCCGTTGAACTATCTCTGCTGCCCGGAGATCAGTTATAATCTCAGATCTCCAGCTACCACATGGAAGTTGGCAACCCTAATTGACAATTACAACTGGACATGTGTTTTCCACATAATGGAAATCTCAGATTCATTCATCAGCAAAGCAATGTGACAAAACTCTAAATCAACAAGATGGCATCTTTGACATTTGGTGTTTTTCGAGATTTTAATATGCTAGTAATTAAGCTCTATCAATGAAGTTTATCTTTTAAATAAACTCCATTAGCAAGGAGTGTTTGTCAAATCTACTTTTAGCATTCAGTGCTTAATGATATCCCTTATCATTAAAAGCATTAATCTTTAATTTATTGCTGAAAGCAGTTTACATGTATTAGTCTAATAAACTGCAGGCAGTAAATTACCAAATGCCTGTTTGTGCACAGAATAATGTAACTAGAAATTCACACAGTTACAGTATGGTCCATTAACTGTTGTGGAACCCTGCTGTCTTAGAAAATAAAACAGAATATAGATATCACACATTCGAGACAGTCAGCGGGGTACTGTCAATATACTACTGGACTCTGGAAAAGTGACTTATGAGCTCAGTGATGAACTCAGATTCTGATGCAATACATTACATCTGGAGAGACATATGTATTTCATTACTACACAAAATCCACATGTAATTCCAGCCTTTGCTACTAGTTTTTAGTTCATCGCTGTTCCCACAAAAGGAAGTAGAGAAGAGCATTCTATCCCTCCCTTCCTCCTGTGTCCCTTCTCCTCTCCTGAAGGCCTTGCTGCCTTGCCTTACTTTAGGTAGCAAGATTCCTCCTCCCTCAAGTCACAGCTGACTTACTAGAGCCCTGTGGGGTTTTCAAGGCAAGAGACAGAGGTTGTTTGCCATTGCCTGCCTCTGAAACACAATGCTAGACTTTTTGGGTGGTCTCCCATCCAAGTACTAATCAGGGCTGACGGTGCTTAGCTTCTGAGGTCTGATGAGATCAGGCTATCCTACGTCATCCAGGTCTGGTCAGGTAGCAGGACAGAGGCCCTTTAAAAAAGACCTCAGCATTCTTTCTAATATTATTCTTCCACATACTCCTTTTCCCCAAATAGAGAGCCAGTTTAGTGTAGTGGTTAAGTGCGCGGACTCTAATTTGGGAGAACCGGGTTTGATTCCCCACTCCTCCACTTGCACCTGGCTGGATGACCTTGGGCAAGCCATAGCTCTGGACCAGCTGTTCCCTCAAGGACAGTTTGGGAAAGAGGTCTCTCAGCCAGGTCTCTCCCCACCTACCTCACAGGGTGTCTGTTGTGGGGAGGGGAAGGGAAAAGGAGTTTGTAAGCCGCTCTGAGACTCCCTTGGGGAGTGGAGGGCGGGGTATAAATCCAATCTCTTCTTCTTCTTCTTCTTTATTATGGGCACACATTTTTATTACTGTGAGCCTGCACTTGTTAGAATTCCAGCCTCAGTCTACCATTTCAAAGCAATACCTATCATCTTACCTTTCAAAGCAATACCTATCATCTTAGAGGCTGAATTAAGCTAAACAATGGTTTAGATCCAGTGGGAAAGCTTGAAGGAGAAGTTGACAAAGCAGACTTTTCCCCCAGCAGTGCATTGTATGTCCCCAACATGAAATGAAATAGCTGAGCAGTCGGGTTAGAATGGATAAAAGAAAGTACTTCTTTAACCAAAGTACTTCTTTAACCAAAGAATGATTAACACATGGAATTCACTGCCACAGGAGGCGGTGGCAGCTACAAGCATGGACAGCTTCAAGAGAGAATAAGATAAAAACAAGGGTCATTTACTGCTGGAATGTACCAGAGTGGCACTCCGGCAGGAAGGAGCCCAGGGCTGAGCACATGCAGCAAGTCCTGCCCCCAGCAGCCCTCAGTTGAGCCACAAGGAGCAAGAAGCAGCAAGGTAAGTTGGTGGGGCCCTGGGGGGCATAGGGGGTGAGCCGGGGAAGGCCCTGTGAGGCAGATGGACCAGGGAAGCCCTGAAGAGCCCCCTGCCTTCACTGGCCCATCTGCCAAAGCAAGCAAGCTGGGAAAGACCTGCAGAGGCCTCCCTTACCTTCCTTGAACCTACCCGACTGTCCTTCCTTCAGGCCAGTCTGGGCCCTTCGGATGGGCAGAGCGGCTCTGCTAGGGTCTGGTGGGGGGGGAGCATGGAGAAGGGCCATCTCCCCACTGGGGAGAGCAGGGGATTCATTCCGGTCTGATTCCCCCCCCCCCAACAAAAACCCCTGCCGCCGTGTGAGCCCTGGGAGATCTTGAGTCGGACCCATGACCCCGCAGCACAACCCAGATGGGAGGGTGTCGGGCAGATGCTCCAGAGGCCTCACCGCCTGTTTCTGTGCCAAACAGAAGGCAACTTGACCCTGCCACAGAGACATCGGCTAGGCTGAGGGTGACCAGTGGGGACCCCCGCTGGGCACTGTGTGTGTCTTTGTGGCTTTTCAGGGTCTTTTCGGCTTGGCTGTGGCGGGGATCTAACCATCGGCCTCCTGCCGGTACAGCCAGTCTGTGAGCAGGCAGGCCTGAGGAGGGAGTGCTAGAGGCTGTCTCAGCCAACCAACCAGCCAGCTGGGGATGCACATAAATAAAGTGCAGCCCCACCACAGGAGGGAGAGGAAAGATGCCTTACACATGGCAGTAACCTGAAATAATATTGATACCAAAACCCTTAATAGATCAGACATTGGCAACAATTACACTTTTAAATACTGACTCAATTTTTTCCCCCTAAAATTATAGTAAATAGAATAAAACAAATCCTCCTGGACTATATACACAGAGATCAAACAGGATTTCTGCCAAATAGGAATATAATAGAAAATAGCAGGAAAACAATAGATTTAATGCACCTCTGTGAAAACTATAAAAAAAGCAGCTCTTCCCCTATCATTAGATGTGGAGAAATCTTTTGACTGCATAGATATAAATTACTTGAAAGGAAGTCCAATTAATGGGTTTTGGAGAAAATTTTCAACGACAATACAAGCTTTATATGCAAATCTAATGGCAAGACTAAAAATTAATAATCAAACTTCTAATTTAATATACCTACAAAGAGGAATGAGACAAGGGTGCCCCTTGTCCCCTTTACTATTTATTTTAGCTATGGAGCCACTGGCAGAATTCATAAGGAAAAATGAAAAAAATACACGGAATACAAGTAGGTCAAAAAAAGTATAAATTGTCGCTATATGCAGATAAATTAATAGTTTATATAACTAACCCACTTTAGTTCTTTAGAAGAGCTACATAAGAACATAGACAGTATTGGTCAAATTTCGGGTCTTAAATTCAACAGAGAAAAAACTATATTACACCCAATAAATATAAAGCAATCTAAACTGGACATTATTTAAACATTTAAATAAATCCTGGAGATACTTAGACATCCATATCCCTCCAAAAATAAAACTACTATTTGATTGCAATTTTATAAAGCTGCAAAATAAAATTCCAGTTTGTTGAAAAACTGGAATGCAAAATTGCTAACTTGGACAGATAGAGTATATCTAATAAAAAACTTTATTTTACCTAAATTTATGTTTAGAGCCCTTCCAATATTATATCAAAAAATAAAATCATGAGGTGGCAAAGTGAATTGAACAAATTTTTCTGGAATAACATAGAATTAATTTTAGAACACTCTCCAGAGCAACAACTTGTGGAGGTATAGATCTACCTAATTTATATACATATTATGAATCTTCAAATATAGCTGCTTTGATAAAGGCTGCTACGGCAAAATGTGCTCCAGATTGGGTTTAAATTGAATTAGAAGTTTCTTTCTATACGATAGAAGACAAACTTTCTATAAGATACTCTATGGAATTCAGACTTAATACTAAAGGCACAACCCATTCAGAACAACTTATTGATAAATTCAATAAAGTTATGGAATAAAAGACAAAAAACACTTGCACCTGAAATTTCATATCAAGCTTCATATACTAACCAAAAATGGTTTGTTCCTGGGCAAAATTTTGCAGAGTTTCAAAAATGGCACCAAGGAAGGATTACTCATATTATACACTTTTTAGAAAAAGATAGGATAACTGAAAAAGAAGCATTAGAAAAGAAGATACAACAAAAATACATTGGTATAAATACTTACAAATAAAACATTTATTAGAATCCCTCCAATTAAGACTAACGAGAAGTAGACAAATGACACCATTTGAGTCACTCTTAAATGATGTAAAGGAACAGGCACCAGGCAACTCTATATAAAATATTAAATGGAGCTGACAAAGAAAAAAACAATGTTATACCAATGGTGTGCTGATTTAAATTTAGAAATGTCTGAAGAAGATTGGAGTGAAATTTGGAATGCTCCCAGCCAATCATCTAAAATATTTACAATTAAAATGCAGGCAGTTAAACTAATGGTAAGGTGGTACATTCCTCCCAAAGTACTCTACAAAATAGAAAACATATACTCACCTAAATGTAAAAAGCAATGTAGTCAATTAGCAAACTATATGCATTGCTGGTGGACTTGTCCTCTGATACAGGATTTCTGGACCCAAATAATCTCTAAAATAGAAGATATAACATCAGAACGTTTACCTTTAAAACCAGAAGTGATATTATTGGAAAATTGGACTTTACAAATTGTCAGTACCTGCCATGGGGTGCCTGTTGTGACCTATGTTTGATCTACCTGCTATGCCTTAATACACACGTGCCTAATGAGTTACTCTTCCTTTCTGTAAGCTGTATGCATTATTATACAAATGCCTAATGAGTTCCTATACACATGCATAATGAACTACTCTTGTGTCATGTAAGTGTTTATCCGTTCTTAATCCCTTTTCATTCCCAGGACCCCGGCTGGGAGTTTGCAACAGCTAATCAACCTGCCCTGCAGGAATGTAGGGTCTCTCTCCCTGAGCGCTTAGTCCCCACTTGGCCCTGCCTGCTTGCTTTTTGCTTGCATTTGCTCCGTTCTGCTTAGACTGTTACGAGCGTGCACACTGAGTGTCAAATTATCTCCTCTTGTGTCCTTGAACAGGGGGAGGACGAAATACTCTGTGAACTGCATACTTGTTATGTTAACAGGTTTTGAGAAACTGAATTCTAGTCTCAGCAACAACTTTTTGCCATGAGAACAAGTACTCCCTTTTCCCTTCCCCTGGGAATTAGCTTTCCCGCGTCTTCCATGGGAATGAGTGTTAGTGTTAGAAGCGCACCAAAATTGTAATACACTGATTGGTAGCATACCTGTAACCATGTAGCAGGTTTTGTATATCTATGCATGTAACCTATAGCACTTCATTACTAACAGAACAAATGTATGACTCCAGTGATCTTTCTACAAGTAAAGGACTTTTTACCCAAAGACCTGTTGTGGACTATATTCATTGGGACATTCTCACACAAATGACATAACGCCAAAAAGAAGTTATATCAATCTTATTGTCTATAGCAAAGATAATGTTAGCAACAAAACGGCTTGACAAATAGGTTCCCTCTGTTCAATAATGGTTAACAAAAATATGGGATTACTTTATTTTAAGTAAATTATCTCATAATTTGTATAATTATTCACCAGCACAATATCAGAATAAGGTGGTAAAAGTTTGGTTCCCTATCATAAGTTACCTAATGGAAAACGATATTCTTCCAAGAAATCCTCTGTATAATGATTTGATATATTTTTGACTGTTTTGACAACTACATGTAACAAAGAAAGCTTACTGGTTATGTAAAATTGTTAAAATTGTTCATACAAAAAAGTAGGCCATTCAGCATCACAAAGAACACAATAATAAGTTGCTTCTGCCTGTCAGAGGGGTAGGCTCACCAGCTCTGAGTTGGGAAAAACCTGGAGATTTTTGGGGTGGAGCCTGAGATGTGGGTGTTGCCTTCTGACACACTTCCGGTGATGTCAAAGGGTGTGACATATGCAAATAAGTTATGCTAATGAGTTATGCTAATGAGCTCCTGCACCTCTTTCTCTACAAAATGACCCCTGGATAAACAGATGGAGCAGAGGTCCATCAGTGGCTATTAGCCACAAGGTATAGATAGGAACTCTCAGACTGGGGCAAGTGATGCATGGTATTCTTGGTGCTTTGGGGGGGGCAACAGTGGGAGGGCTTCTAGTGTCCTGGCCCCTCTGCTGGACCTCCTGAGGGCACCTGGTATTTTTGTCTACTGTATGACAGAGTGTTGGACTGGATGGGCCATTGGCCTGATCGAACATTGGCTTCTCTTATGTAAAATTCTCTCTGGTAAATGAAATGTACCTCAGTATGGGGGCTGCCACAAGCAGGTGGAACTAGGCAAGATTCCACTGCTTTTACCCAATTCTCCCTACTCACTTGTGCCCTGAACTGTTAGTGCATTTTGTTCAAAAAAGTATCCTATCGCACAGGAAAATTTTTGGGAGCCAACAGTATGGAATGGGGAGGGTAGAAAAAGATCCCATCAGGCAACTCCTTCACAGTATGAGCTGTATGTGCTTGAGTGCAACCATAGCTCACACCCAGAAAAGAAGCAAGGCAGAGTTTGTACTTCCCTTGAGTGAATCCTCCACACTGTACACATTTTATATGCAACAAATTATCATACTGCACTGTAAGGATGGTGTTCTCACACAGCCTGACTTATTACAATTGAATGCCCTTAGTTTAGTTCCAGGAAACGGAATCAGATTAAACTGAAATAAATCAAAATTCCTTGATTTAACTGGGTTGTGAGTCAGGCTGAAAATGTTTGATGCACCTGTGTAAATATCCTCAGGCACTGATCATGGAGGAGGAAGAACTGATTTAAAAAATTGAAAGAAGCTTGTGGTGGCTTGAAAAATGCCCTTTATCTTTTGTACATGGTGCTGTGTCTGTGAATTTATTGTGCTATTGTTGGATGTAGATTTAAAACACACCATAAATGCATCATTTCTAAACTGCAAACATTTAAGCAACATGGAAGGTTGTTAACTTCATTGCCAGCCCCTTAAAGTACTGTTAAATGGGCTCTAAATGTCCTATAAAGTAATTTCTAAGATTTATTCACTTCCCCTGATTAGCCTTAAGCAAGATAAAAATGTTACAAGAGCCCATTGTAGCAGAACAGTCAGTTACTCAATGCAGAGATGGCTGATTCTTTAGCAGTTTTGTTTAAAAACTTAATGACTCAGAAAAGGTTTGTCTGTCAGAAAACGTACTCGGTAGATTTGGCATTTGTGGGAGGCATATGGCTTATAATGTGTGATGTGCAGGCACATGATGCAATGGTGCACAACTCCCACTCATTTTGTCATAAGTCTGATGGTCAGTTATAATAATTATGCAGGTGAGGTGTGGGGGAGCATATTTCCCTATGACCTGTTACTATCATCTGCAGGATTATGAGTGGTTGCTGTTGTTTGAGTTACCACAGTGCTGAATTGCAGAGGGATTCAAAATGCTTAATTCTGTTTCTGGGAGCAGAATTGATTTGTGTAACAATGTCAAGCACCTGTGCAAGTCCCATATTTTGATAAATTTGCGTAAAAATAATGTCTACTGTCATGATAATTTAAGGGCATTGCCTGAAGATTGCCCCGGGGGAAGGGGGTACTGCAATAAATTGCTTATAATAAGTTAAAGTCAGATTCCAAAACCAGCTAAAGTGTCATAGAGCTCTTGAGAATGTTTGAATTTTAGCTAACACAACAGTAGCATTGAGGCTAGTTGATCTCCACCAGTCCAGTCTGGAGATTGTCTCTTCTCCTTTTACCACCTTCTCCACCTCCAGTGAATGTTCAAAGTTTGTACGTTCAAAGCACTTTGTAATGGAACACCTCTAGTGGAAGCCTATCACTTCTGGCACAGCTGATGTAAAATCTGGCCAGGGCAGCTATGCCACAGTGCCAATGAGCATCCTCCAGTGGAGCAGCTCCCAGTGTGTACATGTGCCTCAGCAAAGGCATGGGCTTGTACTTCACTTATTCACTTTCCACAGATCAAAGTTATCCTGTGTTTTCCTTCATCAGGTGTGTGTGTGTGGGGGGGGAGAAACCTGCTTCTCTTTCTTCCCTCTTTTACAAGTGTTATCTACTACAAGGGAATACAAGTTTTGTAGGACTTTTGTTTTATCAGGAGCTACTCACTTGTGTATTTTGTTTATCTTTCTTTTATGTAATGTCTGCCTCTTACATCTTATTTATCTATCATTTAGGGGGGTTTTCAGTAAGAAATTTGACAGCAAATCTGAATCTTTCATTGGGGCATTAGCATAATCTCTCTCTCTCTCTCTCTCTCTAGTGTATTACTAGAATCATAATAATAACTTTGACAGCTGCTTTGAGTCAAGAATTATTAATATTATTTGGAATTACTGTTATTAACCATTTGGCTGCTGGGTAACAAGTCCATAGTTAAATCAGTAATAGATTGACATAACATCCCTGTCCCTAAAACCATTAAATAAATGTAATTTAAATTATAAATAGTGATTTAAATTGACCTCACTTCCAAATAAAGTGGTTTGTGACTACATTGTAAGAAGGTAGTAATACGCACACTTCCTAGAGGAGGGGGGCCTCAGTCGCTGATCCTGCTGGCACTTTTGGAATTTTGAGAACAGGAAATAAGCAGCAGCACAAAATGGCTGCCACAGTGGGCAATCACAAAAGTGGGTGCTGGGTCCAAAAGTCTGACAAGTCAAGCATTCTCAGATGGTGGAAGCAGCTACTTGGAACTGGTGCTTCCTGCATGTATTTCTGAAGCACCTATTTCAGTGAGGTGGGTGAAAGTCAGACTGGCTGTTTGTGATAGGGAAGAGAAACTTTGCAGAAAAGGAGCAGGTGATTTACATTTGTTTATTTTACATAATAATAAAAAGAAGAGGTTTAGCTGGTACTGGAAAGCCATCAGCTAAGGATTGAAAGTACACTCAACCATCCTTTCAGAAGTGTGATCTTGAGGATCAGATAGAAATGTCAGGGACCACTGTCCTAAAACAGCAAGGTCTATTGAGTTCAGTAATATACATAGCATGGATTTGTTGATGCCACCACAGTTACACAGCATGATCATTTTCAGCCCGTTCCTATGATCTGTTTCAAATAAATTTTGGATATAACATTCACAACAGTCTAATCCACCAACCAGTTAAATAGGAGTACTTGGATTTTAACAACAGTGGGATAAAGAAGTGAAATATATAAGTAACTGTAGCATAATGGCCTTTTCAATTAAGACGAGCCTTGGATTTCAGACCAGTGATGTTGCCTGCAAGGCCAATAGAGAGGCATAACTGTGTTAAGAAACCCCACACTGTAACCCTCTTAAGAGACATATAAAGCACATCTTAAAACTGAATGATAATGGCAAAGTAAACACAGATAGCTTTGGGGTACTCTCAAGGTATACATGACAAGGTATATAATTGCATACCCATCAATTTTTTAAAAAAGGAACATGACAAATATTTACAACAGCTTGAAGCTGACCTCCAACAGGTCCTCTAAAAAAAAAACCCTGCAACTGTACCCACAAACTTTCTTAAATTAAAATTTGGAGTCAATACAGTCTCCTCCCAGCAGGCAGAATTTTACCTAGCCTGCATTGAACAATTATACAGCAGAAAAAGCAGGCAAAATGCCAGCATATCAACTGAAACAAATTCAGGACAAATATCTTTAGCATTCTACGCTCAACCGACATTCTATGTAGGAAGACAGAGGAAATTAATAACTTCTTTGTAAATTACTGTAAAACTTGTATTAAGGAGATGCCAATATTCAGGCAGATGAAATTAAAACAAATCTGGAAAGTATCCAAACTCCCACAAATTTCAAAGGAACAGATTTCAGGTTTGGCAGCCCCAGTATCAATTTCTAAAATAGAAAATACAATTAAAAAGTTGAATTTGGACCAGATGGCTATCCAGTCAAATGGTTCAAATGTCTACAGGCTGAATTGTGTATATTATGGGCTGTCAAGTTACTTCTGTGTTATGGTGAGGATATGAATTAATGTCCTCCAAAGCATTCTGTCATTAACAGCCTTGCTCAGGTCTTGCAAACTGAAGGCCATCACTTCCTTTATTGAATACATTTATCACATGCTGGGTCTTCCTCTTTTCGGGCTGCCTTAAACTTTTCCTAGCTGAATTAGTCCCAATACAATACATTCTGACTGTCGAATTAAGGGAAGGAACAGAACTTTCCCTCGCTACAAAGCAAATATCTCACTTATTAGTAAATCTGGTAGAGACCCACTGCAGTGTGAAAACCACCACCCCATATCTCTTATCAATGTGGATGTCAAAATAATCTCTGTAACATTAGTTAATCATATATTGCAGGGGTGTCAAACTAATTCGTTATGAAGGCCATATGTGGAATAAAAGCACTGCCGCAATTCTGATTTGACTAGTATTCATCCTTTTCCAAGCAGTTGCAAGAAGTCAAGATTGTGAAAGGAATTTAATATATTTAATTCTCAACATGGCCATATCTGTGAATACTTAAATCCAAAGACTGGAGCCATGGATAGATAAGACAAATCTTTCTAAAAGCCTGGAAAAACAAAATAAAACAGGTTTTCAGAACAATCAGAACACACACACACACACACACACACACACACACACGGGGTTAATTCTCCCAAAATATTAGAAACAATATCTATAGCTTTAGGAAAAGAATGCCCACAGTAGCCATTGCTAGGCAACCACAACAGTATTCCCAGCCTTCCAGCCTTTGTTTCTGTCAGTAAAAGGCAGTGGGAGGGGCCCTTTCCATGGCCATTTTGGTCTTTCGGGAGGATTCATTGTGGCAAAATCCAGCAACAACCATCAGGTAACTTGCTACTCCTTGGCTTGCATGACTCAACCAGGCATGGCCACTTGCAACTGTTCAACAGTACCACCACAGGAAAGCCAGCATGGTGCAGTAGTTAGTGTTTCAAGCTAGGATTTAGGAGACCCAGGTTCAAATACCTACTCTGTCATCAAAGCTCACTCAGCCTGATCTACCTCATAGGGTTTTCGTGAGGATAAAATGGAGGAGGGAGAAGAGAATGGGCTATTTTGGGTCCCCATTGTGAAGAAACGTGGGAAATGAAGTCAATAAATATAAATATAGCTGAAGATGAGGGGCAGAAAAGATTGGTTGGTTGGTGGGAAGCAGAGAAGGAAGCAGGGGCAGGTGAAGATATGGGCATTGCCAGAAGGAGGAGAAGAGGAAATAGGGGAAGGGATACAGGTAGGGCTGCCAGCCCCAGGTGGGGCCTGGGGATCACCCACTTTTGCCACTGATCTCCAGCTGACAGAGATCAGCTCCCCTGGATAAAATGGCTGTGTTGAAGGGTGGACTCTATGGCATTGTACCCTGCTGAGGCCCCCCCTCCCCAAACCCTGCCCTCTCCTGGCTCCACCCCAAAAGTCTCCAGGTATTTTCCAACCCAGACTTGGCAACCCTTGATACAGGAGGAAATGAGGTGTGCTACAGAAGTCCTTGCAAGCAGGGGTCCATTGGAGCGGGAGCGCACAGGAGCGCAGCTCCGGGAGTGAGGAGCCCAGGAGGCAGGCACATGACCAAGCCCCGCCCCCTCCTCGGCTTCCACGAGCAGTACAGAGGCGCAGCGACCCGGGGAAAGCCCTGCTAGGGTCTTTATTGATTTTAATGTTTTGTTTGAATATTGATAATTTTATCATTGTTCCTTTTATGACTGTGTGCTGCTTTTCCAGAGACTTGCTCAAGGTGGCATATAAATTTTCTAAGTATGCCATTTTTTATCTGGGCACATGGCACATAAGTACTGGAGAAATTTCACCAACCCTTCAGCAGCTTCCACCCCATCAGTTTGGTGTAGTGGTCAGGAGCTGGACTCTAATCTGGGAGAACCGGGTTTGATTCCCCACTCCTCCACATGCAGCTGCTGGTGTGACCTTGGGCCAGTCACAAGTTCTCTGAGAGCTGTTCTCTCATGAGCAGTTCTCAAAAGACCTCTCTCAGCCCCACCTGCCTCTCAGGGTGTCTTGTTGTGGGGAGGGGAAGGGAAAGGGATGGGTGGTGCACATGTCCTGGTCTACTTGAAACCTGGTGGTTTCAAGGGAGCAGGAAGAGAATGAGGGTGTGTTCTTTATGCTTATTTTTATTGCACAAAGTATTGGATGGGGAAGGGAATGGAGGAAGAGCAGGTCAGTTTCACTCACCTGTGGAGTGGAGCCTGAGAGGTGGGTGTTGCCTTCTGACACACTTCTGGTATGTTAGGGGGTGTGACATATGCAAATGAGTTATGCTAATGAGCTCCTGCACCTCTTTTTCTATGAAATGACCCCTGCTTGCAAGTACCCCACCTCAAAAGGCCCAACACAGCACAACTGGTTTTCTGGGCCAGAGGCTGCCAAGGGAAGTGAAGGAGGGAAAGCTGAAGACAGGATGGCAGATAAGTAAGCTGATTGGTTGGTGGGAAGGAGAGAAGGAAGCAGAAAGAGGCTATGGGGGCTTTCAGGAAAGGGGGAAAGGGGAGGGGAAATGAGATGCCTTGAGATGCCTTGTGAAAAGCAAAAATAAGGCCTTTCAAAGGCAATGTATTTTTAGACAATTTCTATTTTGTACTTGTTGGCCATTGTTAAGATACTGGCACGCAAATGTAAAAACAAACTTGGTGGTCAAATATGCAAATAATGAATTTTCAGAATAACTTGCAAGCTTGTTTTTGCCTTGTTTTTACTTTGTCTAGTTTCTGCATTGCTAATTTGCTTGCATGTGTGTATTTGGGACATCTATGAATTTTGATTATATACCCATTTGTCTACAGCTTGACAAATTTACAATGCAATCCTAAACAAACTTATTGTCTTCTGAGTCCACAGAAGTAATTGGGCTTAGAAGGGTGGATTTTCCTTTGTCTACAAAGTAATCAATTTGTGAATGATTATGATACAGGGGTCATTTCGAGCAGGAGCTCGGGGGAGCGCAGCTCCGGGAGTTGGTGCCAGCCCCCCCCCCCCCCGTGGGGGAATGCCTGCTTGTGTCATGGCTGCAGCAAAATGACCCCGTCCCCTGGGAAGGTCCTTGTTCCTCCGACCAGCCTTCTGAAGGCTTCAGCCATCACTGAAGCTATCCTCCTAGAATAGTGGTATTTCTGAGGCTTGGATTAGTAGCTGTCTCCTCTCTGCCAGCTCTTTCTTTCTTTCTTTCTTTCTTTCTTTCTTTCTTTCTTTCTTTCTTTCTTTCTTTCTCTCTCTCTCTCTCTCTCTCTCTCTCCCTCTCTCTCTCCTTTCTTGCCTTCTGACATACTTCCGGTGATGCCAGGTGGTGTGGCATATGCAAATAAGTTATGCTAATGCATTATGCTAATGAGCTTCTGCACCTCTTTTTCTATGAAATGACCCCTGTTATGATAACACAACAATAGTACACAGCACTACGGTCTGCACAGCGTCCTGTACTTGATACTATATATTCTTACTCTCAAAGGTATATCTATGTAACAAAGTTCTCATACAACTAATTCTAGACATCGTTCCTCTCTCCACAGTAATAATTATAATACAATATACAGTTCATTTACAGGGTGATAAAGTTTAATTTCATACTGCAGAGCATTACACAGAACATTGCTTTTCTAAACCATGAAATGCATGACATTATATTTTTTGTTTTAAATGAATGCATATCTCATGCTCTTATTGCTTCATTTTCAGACCACAGTTCAGCAGCTCAGTAGAGGCTGGATGACCAAGATGATAGTTCTGTGTACTATCCAGCCACTCCAAAACCATGCAGTTGAAAGAAGATCTGGTTTGGGTGCCAAATGGCTTGTTTTTCTAAGAAAAGACAGTGTTTAAACAGTGGTGTGGCTGGTGTGATCAGCTTGAGATTTTCTGTTATGCGAAAGGGCTTCAGTTTGGCCTCCTTTAAAAACTTTAAGCATGCGTTATATGCAGGGGTCATTTAGTAGAAAAAGAGGTGCAGGAGCTCATTAGCATAACTCATTTGCATATACCACACCCCCTAACATACCGGAAGTGTGTCAGAAGGCAACACCCACCCCTCAGGCTCCACTCCACAGGTGAGTGAAACTGACCTGCTCTTCCTCCATTCCCTTCCCCATCCAATACTTTGTGCAATAAAAATAAGCGTAAAGAACACACCCTCATTCTCTTCCTGCTCCCTTGAAACCACTAGGTTTCAAGTAGACTTGAGATACCCAGGACATGTGCACCACCCATCCCTTTCCCTTCCCCTCCCCAGAACAAGACACCCTGAGAGGCAGGTGGGGCTGAGAGAGGTCTTTTGAGAACTGCTCATGAGAGAACAGCTCTGAGAGATCTTGTGACTGGCCCAAGGTCACACCAGCAGCTGCATGTGGAGGAGTGGGGAACCAAACCCGGTTCTCCCAGATTAGAGTCCAACTCCTGACCACTACACCAAACTGATAAGGTGGAAGCTGCTGAAGGGTTGGTGAAATTTCTCCAGTACTTATGTGCCATGTGCCCAGATAAAAAATGGCATACTTAGAAAATTTATATGCCACCTTGAGCGAGTCTCTGGAAAAGCAGCACACAGTCATAAAAGAAACAATGATAAAATTATCAATATTAAAACTAAACATTGAAAACAATAAAGACCCTAGCAGGGCTTTCCCTGGGGTGCTGCACCTCTGCACTGCTCGGGGAAGCCAAGGAGGGGGTGGGGCTTGGTCATGTGCCCGCCCCCTGGGCTCCTCACTCCCGGAGCTGCGCTCCTGTGCGCTCCTGCTCCAACGGACCCCTGGTTATATGGGATACAGTGTTTTATAAATGGCATTTCTGTTTTACTTAGTTCCCACCTTTCTTTCTTGAACCTCAAGAAGTTAACCTACAAGTTCCCAGGCACCCAGACAGGCACTGTCAGTCCTGGACACACATTGCTTCAATGAGACTGGTGCATCACACGTCTTCAGATAATTCCCAGCCAGCAGTATTCTCTCCTTTTATTATAGGCATTATATGTTTTCATTTTCTTAATTCAGTTCCGGCTGTAGTGTTTTTTCCTTCCACGACCTGAGAAAATCCTTAGGGGTAGTACTAGTCACTGTCATGCCCTTCTAATGTTCCATGGTGCAACTGATCAGGGCTAGCGGCTATGTACTGTTATCTAGACAGACATTTTAAAAATCCATTTGGATGGTTTACATAGCACAATACTATATAACAAAACACAAATAAAACATCACCAGTGACTCATTCAGTTTGGGCCAGAGGGGATTCTACTTCCAAATATCAAACAAATGGGAGAAAGAGTATTTATTTTATAAGCACAAAATATTCTCACTTTTGCATGGCAGAAGAAGACTTTTGGCTGTCCAAGAAAACATCAGTAGCTATTAATAGGGAAATCCTTACATATGAGTCCACTTGTTCACAACTAATTTGGTGTTACCTTTACTACTGTGTCTCAGAGAACCACAAAAACATACATAATTGGTGGTCACATTTCCGAAATAAGAAATGCTGTGGTTGAGGCTTGTCTGGAAATCATCCTTGTGTCTTGAAGGTTTTTTTCCCCCTAATCCAGGATGTATAATGGTAAACTGCAGCTGTACAGATGAAAGCCTACGGTCTACCCATGCTCAGATGCATTTCCATCTTCATAAATACTTTGAAGATTCAGGACTGAGTGCTGGTGCAAATTAAGCCCTGTATATAACACAGCCTTTGATTAATCAGAAGAGAAAATCCACAGAGCTTGTAGATGTACCACTCTGCAATACGGAAACAGTTTAACCAAGCCTCTATATTTAACATGCTAAATAATGATTAATTCAATTTTCTTTCCTAGAATAAACAGTTTAATAATCCTTATGCCACATTAAAGGGTTCTATGTCACACTGCCTTGCATTTATTGAATTAACCTTTACCTGACATTTATAGTTAATACAAGGAGGGCTTTCCAATAAATCATTTAGCAAAATGGAAATGAAATAGCCAAGTGGAAAGAGATAGCACTGATTCTAAGTACTCCTCAATGGGGGGAAAAAAAGATAAATGCACTCCAAAACAAAACAGCATTTTGTATGTATCACTAACAATGCACAAATGGATCTGTGCAGAAAAGTATAAACTACTTACACCTAAGATGCCTTGAGCATTTCTTACCGGTAAGGACCTCCTTATATATATCTTTTTTCCAGGCAAGCATTTTCTAGGATGCTAATGCAATGCCTATTGAAATAAGCAGAGAAAAAAAAACCTTTCTTAAATATTACAAGTTAGTAACCAAGACCAGATAAGATGATCTCCAATTCTATTTTATAGGGTTGCCAATCCAGGTCAGGAAATTTGTGGAGATTTGGGGGGGTTGGAGAGGGAAGGGGCTTCAGTGGGGTGATGGAGTCTACCTTTAGAAGCTTCAGTTGTCTCCAGGGAAACCATAGCCTGGAGATCAATTATAACTCCAGGATGTCTCCAAGCCCCAGCTTAAGGTAAAGCAAAATCATTATAAAGGTTGACCAATCCTTTAAAATTTCTCCCTCTTGGTTCCTAGGAGTGCTGGATGTTACCAGTAAGGAGATTTCCCTTCAGTAAGGAGATTTCCCTTCTGTGCTATGTACAAATATGAAGGCTCAAAGAATGGGAAGTCATTTCATTAAGTCATCTGGCAAGTTGGGCAAACTTTCAGCCAAAGTACCCATCAGGTTTTTGAAGCTGCAAAACAACACAACTCAAGTGGGGGCTCAAGGCAGCCTCATATGCTTTCACAGCATCGCCACAGTCACATGCTATCCATGTTATTCCTGATAGCCCAAAGGGGAATTATATAACACTTTCCTCTCTGTATCCAAACATGCCGTGTAGCTGTCAACACTGTAAGTCAGATGGTACATTTCTCTTCTCCAGTTGGCAACTGCCTGCTGTTAAATCATTTTGAATTATAAATTGCCAAACAGATGATATAGCCTCACTATTTATATTTGCCTGGTACATCTTAGGGTTGAGTAAATTTAACTTTGCTTCTCTCATGAAGAATTTGACATTGTTAAAAAAGAACACAAGTCTGATTTTTAAGAAAATGTGTTAGTGCTATCTACTAAAGCAGCCTACAGCACAGAAACACATACCTACTCACTGTTAAGAGAACATAAGAGAAGCCAATGTTGGATCAGGCCAGTGGCCCATCCAGTCCAACACTCTGTCACACAGTGGCCAAAAACACCAGGTGCCCTCAGAAGGTCCAGCAGTGGGGGCAGGAAGCCCCCCCCCCCAAAAAAAACTCCAAGAATACAGAGCATCACTTGCCCCAGACTGAGAGTTCCTATCTATACTTTGTGGCTAATAGCCACTGATGGACTATCTATACTTTGTGGCTAATAGCCACTGATGCTATGCTGAAATCGTGGAACACTCAGTCACCAGTCCAACAAACACCAGAGGCCATTTAAACATCTCCTTTGAGTACAGAACCTAAAAACCAAAGAAAATTCTAAAATGGCTTAAATATTTAGCCAAAGTAAAATACTGAAGGGCAAGCCAAATTCATTAAACCTGTGGTTTTCCAATTTTCTACCAATTAGGGAAAGTTTTCTATAATGACTTGTCTTCCAACAAACCCAAATGTGTTGCAGAGTATTTTGGGAGGTGTTCTGGAGTGCACGTATTCCTAGGAATGGGCACAAATTGGTGTACAAAGTAAAATCTGTGCAGAATTTGGGCCGGACCAGAGTCTGGGAAGTGTTGTTCATCTGAGCATGTGCTCCCCAATCATTGCCCAAATTTCGGGAAAGGGTGGGATTTGGATGTTCCAGGGCATTCCAGGAAATGGAAACATTTCCCAGAAAACACAGTGTTGATGGAGCAACCTCCCAGGCAATGGTGGGGGTGGAATTCTCTCCAGCCTTGGAAACAGCAACAGGGACCCTCCAAAGCTTGACATGCACTGCTGGCTGCCTGTTACAGAGTTCCCATTCATCTCTTTGGGATCTGAAAGCTATATAAAGCCAAAGCTGAAGTCCAGCCCTCTTTTACTGGGTTTTGCAGCAAGTTGGAGAGGATCAGAGATATTACAGAGACACAGAAGGAAGCTGATCAGCTTTGCTGTGCAGGGGATTGCTATTTACTCTCTGTGTGTGTGTGTTTGTGTGTGTGTGCGCGTGCACGCATGTGCGCACCATGGCACTTAGCCTTTCTGCTCATGTTGAGCAGTGGGGCTTTACTACTGGGTTGGTTCCTCTGAAGAGAGCCTGCATTTCAATGACCCCCTCCTCTTGTTCATCAGCTCTCTGGGCTGGTGTGTGTTTGCTGGGCCAGGGTTCTGTGTGCAGTGCCACCCAGCCTGGGGAGTTGCATTGATCCTGGTGTGGGTTTCTATCCCATAGCCATCCCTTTTCACTTGCATTGATGGCATAGCAAACTTCCCAAGGCAACTAGTAGCCAAGGGCAGGAGGGGGGTTGGCCCTGTCCTGCATTTACCCTGCCAGCAGACATGGTGTCAGAGTCCCATAGCAATCAGTCCCAACAACAGTCCTTAACCAGGATTCATTTTATTGAGATCAGGAAAAGCAGGTCATCTGTACACACTTTGTGTCGGGAATAACTCTCCAGGCAGGAGTTGGGAAATTATACAGAAATCCAAAGACACCCCGGGATGGAATAAAGCCAATCACAAATAAGCAAGCAAGCACGCTTAGGTTCCCGGGGGAATAGAAGCATCCAGGCACCAAGGTCAGACACAGGCAGGCATAGAGATAAGACCGAGAGCACGAATCAGAAGTTAAAATACCAGGAGACATCTGTCTTCAATGCAGGCTTCACCCAACTTCCATCACCCAACCCCCACTCGCCATGGCAGCATAGCTGACACATGGCCACCTGCAATAGTGCAGGTGGCTTCTGTGCCCGGGCCAGGCAGGAGGGTGGTTGACCATCCTGAGGAACATCCCCAGGAGGTCTACTGTGAGTTTGATGCCTCTAGCTTGCACATGGTCCCACCTGAAATTTCACCCAGGGGCAGGCTGTGACCAGAGGAAACTTGCACTTGGGCCTATGGGCCAGGCATAGCCAACTCTTTTCCCAGGGCCTCATAGGAAATGGCAGGTCTTCCTTCTTCCCCTTCTTCTGGGACTCCATAGCCATCCCCTTGCACTCACACTGCTGGCAGGGTGACTGCAGTGCATGGCCAACTTCCAAGGCAATTAGTAGCCAGGTCTTCATTTCTTTGGCTCCAGAGTCCACAAATCCAAGCTATCTGGCCACTTGGGTACCTTAAAACTTTGAACTTATTGCAAAGACAGTTTTGGTGGCCACGCATGAGACAAGAAGTGTCCAATCATGTTTCGGTGTGCCAAATATGTTTAATGTGTAAATCCGGGGGGGGGGGGGAGACCCCTGGGCTACTCCAACCACTCGAAACCCCCAATAGACCTTGGGAAACCATTTCAATGGATTTTATAACAGATCTACCCCTGAGCAAAGGAATGCCGTCATATGGGTGGTGGTAGACACATTTTCCAAGCAAGTCCATTTTACCCCGTTCAAGCAACTCCCTACCGCTAAAGCTTTGGTGAAAGCTTTCCTGGCCCATATTATCAAATTACACAGAATTCTGCGGAAGATATTCTCCAACCGCAGTTCTCAGTTTATTGCCAGCTTCTGGTGGGAGCTTTTAAACGTCATGGGAGTAGAACCTGCATTAAGCAGCACTTATCATCCAGAGACTGATGGGCAATTGGAACATGTTAATCAAATTCTTGAACAATTTTTGTGCTGCTATACTAACTATCAGCAAAATGACTGGGTTGATTTACTCCCTTTTGCAAAATACAGTTACAATAACTCAGTGCACTCATCCACTGGAGTTTCTCTCTTCATGTCAACCGCAGGCTATGAAGGAGTTCCACTGCCATCCTTGGGACCAGCCACTCCGAGTCCCAGTGGCCTCACCCAGTGGTGGAAGTCGCTTCGAGAATCATGGCCTCTCATTGCTAAGACTTTAGAAAAAGCTAAAGCAGACTATAAAAAACACGCTGATAAGGGGAGGGGCCCTGGGTGGGGGCTACTTCCAGGGGACTCGGTATATGTCTCTACTAAGAATATCAAGGGACTCCAACCCAGTCGTAAATTGGCATGGAAATACATAGACCCGTTTAAAGTCAAGAAAAAAAATCAGTGAAGTGACTTTTGAACTTGAGTTGCCTAAATCACTGAAAAATATCCATACGGTTTTCCATTACAGCCTCCTGAAAAAAAATCCTGGGCCAAACGAGTGGAGAATCCAACATCCAGTTCCTCCTCCTCTGATGGAGGGGGGTGAGACTCACTTTGAAGTGGACCAAATCCTTGACTCCAAAATAAAAAGAGGTCGTTTATGGTATCTGATTAGTTGGAAAGATTTTGGTTCTGAATGTAATGAATGGGTTGACTCTGCATGTAAATGCTCCTGCAAAGCTTCACGCCTTCCATAAATTGTATCCATTAAAACCAGGGGGTTGAAAAGATCTTGGGGGAGCAGTATGTCAGCTAAACGCTGCCATTCCTAGGTGGGAGGTGGATTCCCACAAGTGTTCATGTCACGGCCCCTCACCCCCACCTTTGGAATATATCTCTCTTCTCACAGTCTAAATGTTATCTATCATGCCTCCCTAACCTTGGAGATGGGGAACTTTCTCAACAGCTTAGCTGCTTTGCGTTTGCAGGTGTTTATTGTAACATTTTCCTGCCTTTAGCCTGAGAACAAAACGTCTAGCATATCTAAATGTATTTTTCATGCTCCAGGATTGGAGCCCCCCCCCCCTTGCATACCCAGTTTGAATGCACTATAACTGTAACCCTTCTACCCCTTCCTTTCATTACTGACTCAAGAACATGTAGATGACTATTTGATCCACTGGAATAAAGAACTTCATAGTTAAGAACTTTGTTGACAGTTTGAAATCTCTTAGACTCTCACACCCAGGCATTCTAATGGGGTTGCTATAGTGCTATAGCGCTCTAAACCGGCTGTTAAAAAAAATTCACGGAGATCGCCTGCGTGGGCAAAAAGAGGCGTGAAAAGAAAGCGGCCATCTGAAATGAAGAACCACTTCGAAGACAGCTCCAAAAAGGTAGGGGAAGGGCTGTGTGAAATGGCCGTCACTGTACCGGTTTATTCCAAGCTGGTTCAGGACCATTTTTAAAGGTGTAGTATGAAATTCCCCATAAGTTCCTTGGAATGGAATTTGAAAGCCAGTGAGCTAAGTGAACAGATAAACAAATGCATTCTAGAGCCCTACAAGCAGTTCTGGAAGTATGCAGCTTTTTACCCTTTTTAAAGAAATAAAACATTTCAGGCATGCTCTCTGTAACACTAATCAGGCAATGTGGGAACTTGCCTGATTTTTAAGAATCCTAACTGGGATGTTGGTTTTTGACAGTTAATTAGTTTAAATTGGGGGATGTGAAGAAATTACTCATTGAGGAGATGTTTAAAAGTCTACTTCCTTAATCTAAAATGCCAACATTTTAAACACCAATATTTTGTCTAGGTTTTAGGGCAGTTTAATGCAGACTTGGAAGTAGCATCAGGTTTGCAAAGTACAGGAAATGAGACAGAAAGAATAAAACACTTTGCAAACACATATTGTTAAAAATAATCATGGTTTATAATGTATAATCATATCTCCCCAGGTAATATTTTCTCAGTGGAAATGAAACACTGTGCTAATAACAGTCACCGCTTCACACCCACACTCTCTGCCCCAAGTCCACTTTAATCAGAGTGTTTAGATTTCCATCAGTTTATTCCCACTGGTATCAATCAAATGAAATAAATGTAAGTCCAACTATTTCTTTTTACATGCAGCCTAAGTTGTATTAACATTTCTCCTATCTGTACTGTAATATGTATTCCAGTTTCCAGGCACTAATGGATTTTGTGGTGATGACTGCAATACTGTAATCTATTGTAGGTTTGACTGGTCTGCCTTTTTTCAGGGAGGAATGGGAAAGGGAGAAAACATTCTGGCTAACATTACTGAGCCATTCTGATTATACGTCTCTCTGGTGTGCGTTGGCTGGTTTCGTCTGATCCTAGAGTAGGGTTGCCAGGTCCCTCCTGGCTACTGGTGGGGGGTAGGAGGGACTTATCAGAAGAAAGAAATGTTCAAGCCATGTTGCTGCCATCACACCGGAAGTGATGTCATCATATCAGCAACTTCAGGGCGGCATTCTGTTTTGGGCAAAAATTTTATGGCAAAACCAGCTTCTACCATAGAGTTTTTGCCCAAATACCAAAGCATCACCTGGAAGTTGCTGTTATAATGGCATCACTTCCTGTACAATACCCACAACATGGCCTAGCCTTCCACTTTCTACATCCTCCCACCAGCCAGCTGATCAGCAGCTGAGGATCAGGGCCTGGACCCCTACCTCACCTGGGAGGTCTGGCAACCCTATGCTAGAGAGAACAACACCGTCAGTGCAATTTCATGAAAATGGGGTATAAGAAGCTGGGACTAGAAAGGGGGGGAAAGCAGAAGCCTCAGCTGCCTGAAAAAATCTAGGGTTGCAAGAGGGGCCTAGGAGAGAAGGATTGGAAAAGGGAAGCATCTAAATAAATGAACAGAAGGCCAAATGGAGAAGATTGAAAAGAAAATGAGATTGGAGTGAAACAGGGGAAGGAAAATGATAGAGGGGTTGAATATACTTGGCAGAAGTGAAAGAGGTGATAAAGGCTGATACAGGTTCATATAATGATTTAAAAATAACCATGAAGACTTTTGATGCAGACTTCTAGTCCTTCTACAGCCATTTGTAATTCAACTTTTCCAATATATGCTAGCAGTATGTGCACCTTTTTCTGTAAAAACTTCAGGGGAAGGGAACAAGCTGTGAGAATCCTACAGAGTCAGTCAGCAACAAGTGTCCTTAAACAAGAATAACTTTATTGAGAAAGGTCTGCTGTGGTTATCTACACTTCTTGTGTTAGTAATGGTGCGCTCAATTGGTGCCAGGGTAATTATACAGAATTCAAAGAGAGGGTTATGAAGTAGTGCAACCAATCAACATGTAAAGGGAAAAGGTGCTCAAAATACTGGCTAAGTGTTCCCAGAGAATAAACAGGAAGATTCATGGCTAAACAGAAAAAGATACATGAACTGGCACCAACAGTCTTCCAAGGTCAGGGGAGAAAGGAGAGTGATAAGCCTTCCATGAGAACTATAACATAACATTCCACAGTACTGATTTCATAGATCCAACCATCCCACCTCATGGGCAGGGGATGGCAGCATTAGCTGACACAAGCAGGAAATGGATAAGAAAGTCAAAAGTTGATTCTTTCAGAAGTGCAGTAGTGTTTAGACATTACTTTACAGCAATTTAAAAGTGCACTGAACATACACAGGAAAAAAGTGTCCTCAGAAAAACTGCATCAACTTTGTATTACAAATGGGACACAAATCTGTTAGCAACTCTCAGCCCCCTGTATCTTACCTGTCTTTGAGGAAAATCCCAAGAAAATGGCATTAAAGCCATAGGGTTTGTTTGTTGCTCTGCATTATTTTCTATTAATGGATCATTAATTGATGGAAAGTACCTTTTATCAGCTGGTAGAAATGCATTTCCAAAAAATTTGGTTGACTGATTATATGCTGCTATTTAAAATATAAACTTCATAGCCTTCAGACTTCTGTGTATGTGCATCATTTAAAACAATGATAATTGTGCTAAGGAACAGCTGTGCTTATTGCCAATCAATTCATTTCAATGCAGAAAAATAGCTAGTGCGTTGTGCTTGTAATATTATTCAGGATATTTTTCATATGGTTCTAATTGCTGGACTCTTCCATCTGGCCTAGATCCATATATTTATGTATCTGTGTCCCTGAACTGCAGAAAATGTGGATGGCTTGTTTGTGAGATTTACCTCTACAAAAATTAGAGAAAACATTTCATGGTTTATTTAATGTTTAAGTCTTAATGCAATTATGCTTGGCACCTGCACTAGCACAAAACCAATAGTATTTTGATGGCCTAATCTGTCAAACAGTTTGAAGCACTGGAGAGTCTACCATGCTTTCAATTTATCAGAAGAACAGAATATTCTAATATAATCAATCTACAAGAACATTAGAAAATAGTTTTCATATCTTTAGTATTGTCTTTATTTCTCATTTAAAGAAATCAAATTATTTTCATTATAATTTTATTATAATTTTTATTATAATTTTCAAATTATATTTGATGCAACTGATGTTTGGTTATTTAGAAAACACTCATTTTTCTTGCACTCAGTAGTGTAAAATTAAAATTAAATGTGAATACTAATACTAAAATACCTATGTAAATACTAATTCCATGAAATGATGCATTTATACAACAATGTGAGCAAGCAGACTTCCTCCTCTAATAATCTGTAACAGTTTACAACAGTGCTTGTGGTTAAAAGGATAAAAAACATGAAAATAATACAGTTATCTTCTAAAGATTCAGGATGAACTACATATTATATTTCCTCCAGGACCTCCTCAGGTCCACATAATCAGATGTGTACTACAAGTTCTGTGCTGGAAATATAATCCCAGTAGGGATCCCAGGGATCCCACTATGGCAGGAAACTTCCTGCCCTGGACCTACTGTTCTCCACTACTGCTTAACAGGGCATCAGGGAGAAAATGGTGGCAAATCCATGTTGCACACACATGAAGATGCCACTTCCAGTTTGTGTTGTAAATGATGTCACAGCAGTGTGACACCAATCAGGTAAGCCCCTGCATTACCACCACCCCAGTGTCCCATTGCATGGTAGTGCTCAGCTAGCAACCCTTCTATCTATGCACAGGTCAAATCAGATCAAGGCTGTGCTATTTTCCCAACTGCTGTTTCCTTGAATACCTAGGATTCCCCAATGGGTAAATAGCACATCCTGGAGTCATTGCAGGTAGACAACAATGCACACAGTGAGGGTGAAGCACTTTTCCATGCATGCCAAGGTCCCATTCAGAATCAGGTCTGTGTATGCCTGGGATTAAGTTCTCAGCAAAACAAAACAAAAAAACAACAACACAATATGTGTTTAATCAGGTGGACCAATGGAATACCTGGGGGGGGGATTAATGTATTGTTGGGCACTTAAGTTTTAGATGAATGAAGTATTCTGGAATTCAAGTCCTAGCTCTGTGCTACACACAAATGCATATAAATGCATATGCAGCACACACATATAAATTTAGGAGTGTGCATAACACAATTCCTAAGCTGAGGATATACATGGAAATCATTGTTTTGGGTCATTACCATAAATTTCTGGAAAGGTATTAGAAATCCAGGATGCCTAGTGAAACAAAACTACCCTCCCCAATCGGTTATTTTCAAGTTCAGGTGCTGCTAGCTGAGTACAGCATGTGCTTGTGCTTTACTTTGATTCTACTGATTTCCTGAGCAATAGCATTTCTCCTTTCCAATCAGATTCTTGCAAGGGAAGTGCACAAAGAGTTTCCAGCCAGTCACCTTTGGAAACAAGCCATAGGCAGCTGCAGCTCTCTTTCTCTCCCTCCTTTTGTGGGGGCAGAGCCCTTTTGTTCTTTGCAATTTCCTATGGCTGGGAAAATTTCGTATGGCTGGGGGCTCATAAAATTCATCCTTTCAGGGGCTCATCCTTTCAGGGGCTCATAAAATTCATCCTTTTGGCCCATTCTTCTTGAAAGTTGGGAGTTCTGTAAAAGATAGAAATCACTCATTCCACTGCAATTTTGTTGTCATTTGGTTAAAAAACATCACTCCAGCTTCCCCAAAATGTCCCCCATAGGAAATAATGGCAGACTGATAGAAAGGGATTGGGATATGTACAAAGAAAGTCATTTTCACTTTGTGAAGGGAAACAAACAGACCACAACAAAGAAGGATGGCAAATGCTGCATTTTCTGTGGAAAGGTAAGAAACATGACAGTCAGTCCAAAATTATAATCATTTTTTTCTCAGTGCCGAATCCTAATGTAAATGCATAGGAAAAGAATCAATGCGTCTGGGTTCAGGCAGGTGCCGGGGCCAAGAAGCAAGAAGCATAGTCCAAACACAGTCCAGGGTCAGAGCACAGATATTCAAAAGTCCAAGCATCAAGGCAGAAGGGCAAATCCAAAAGCACAAGCCGGTCCTAAAGGTGAAACACACCAAGGTCTAGATTGAACACAGCATAGAGCAACAGCAGGCACACAAGGGTTGCAGACAAATTGCTTCCATACTGGCTCATGCTTTTCTGGCTGCTTTTATCAGGAAAACCCTGCTCAGTCATTCAGGGATAGGAGAAACTCATCAGTGGCTGAACAGCCAACAGAGCTGTCAGACCTGAACCTGTAGTGACTCAAACTTGCAGGCAGCGGTTGACTGGTTCTGGGCTGTCAACTGTGCACTATGGCACCTCTCTTGCCCCTCCCTCCAGGCCTGCCTTCTCCAGAATTCCAAGGGCTCTGACAACCCCAGGAGTGAGGCTGGTGGCTGTGGGGTCAGCTTCAGATCCCGGCTGCAGCATTGAGGACATAGTGTGCTGATGTCATCCTGAGACTCCCCCTCTGCACCTGACAGAGTTTCTGCCTTGTCTGGAGGGTCTTCCTGCAGTATCCAAGGGCTGGGTCTGGCTTCCTCCATCTCTTCCTCATCCGAGGAAGCCAGAAAAAGCCTCAGGTTCATTATGTTATAGGGTTGCCTATGCAGTGTTCCCTCTAAGCTGAGTTAGTGTGAACTAGCTCACAGTTTTTTAGCCTCCAACTCACAGATTTCTGTCTCAGCTCAGGAAGGATGGCTCCAGAGCAAACTAACTTATGAGGTAGTCAAATTGTTCACTCACACAAAAAGAAAGAAATTAGCCATTTCAAATTTTGTGTTTTTCATTCTTCCTAAAATGCATTTATATTTGAAAATTGGTGGGCACAAGGGGGGGGGGGTGTGCCAGAAGGTAACCTCGCCTAGGGTGCAAAAAAAAACCTGGCACCAGCCCTGGTGTTATTTACTATTAAAAACCAAAATATTTGATAACATGCAGATAGGATCAGCTTTTGAAAACAATAATTATTCATCTAAGCACACAATACCAAAGAGGGGGGAGGGGGGGAGCTGCATTGGTCTGAAAGCAGCAGATCAAAGTTCGAGTCCAGTGGCACTTTTAAGACCAACAAAGTTTATTCTGGGTATAAGCTTTCATGTCCATGCACACTTCTTCAGATGTCAAAGAGCGGCATTAGCAAAGAAACCTGTATTTTTAAAAAAATCTTATTTCAAAGCATCTGCAGTTGTTAATATTAGGTTCCCAAAGAGAAAACTATACTACATTTTGGAGCAACAGCATTAGGTATGAATATGTAACCATCTTGTTCAAATCCCAGGAAAGCTATGAAGCTTATTGGGATACCATTCTCACAAGGTTTGATACAAGACTAGATGACTACCCCCATGCATGTTTTCCTAGGAGAACAGGCAGAACACAAATATGACTAAGTACAAAATAAATGATATTTTGGGACTACAGAAAGGTGATCATCCTTATCAGCTCTTCACTCCACAAATAAATTCCCAATCCAGTCATCCAGGATAAATTGCAACATAAGAGTTTTCTGTCGTACTCTGAGGCACTAGGAGCTGATGGAAAACTGACCTTCAAAATGTGGCTGCTCAGAAGGACCGTGTCCTCCAGCCATTCCCTCATCACCTTTCTTTACTTGACTTGAATTTTGATGCAGGTAAAAAAGACCGTCCTTTCTCAGTAAGCCCCCATCGAGGGTCTGACCTACGCATTGCCTAAGAGAGGATGGTCTTTTTTACCTGAGCCAAAATTCAAGTCAAGTAAAGGAAGGTGACAAGGGAGTGGTTGGAGGATGCGGCCAGGGAAGACAAGGAAGTGCCGTGCTTGCCCACCCGCCTGCTTCCCTGGATAGGAGCTCGCCAAGTTCTCTGGCGGCAGGGAACCTCTTTGTCTGGGTGGCGCTCCCCATCATCCCCCCAATGGTGAAGGGGTGGAGACTGTTGAAGAGAACAGCATGGGAGTTCGAGAGGTGAGGGTCCCCCTGTCCCTGCTAGGTTTCCCTGCCTCTCTCGACTAAAAAGTCACACTGGGGTGGGCTCACCCAAGAGAACACACACACCCATGCCTATGAAGTCAGGGCATTTGCAGCAGATTTTCTTGTGCTGGTTGTCTTTGGATGGGCAGAAGGAGAGATTAAAAAAATGCCTGCGAGTTGACTCCTTCCTCCCAGGTCCCAGGAGCGGGGTGGCATGCCAGCACGGTGCCCACCTCCATCTATGGACAGTCTGGCCCTGTGCTGGCCTCTGCACCTGTCAGGAGTCTGTGCCCATAGGCAGTCTCCTAACCTGCTCTTAATAGTAGCACCGGCCCTAGTCAGACCCCCAGTCAAGTTATTCTCAACAACTCTCTCTTTGTCAGTGATAAGTTTATTGAAATATATACATTATTCAGAACATCACTTGTGTTAGAACTGAACTATTTTGGCGGGTACATGCTTAATGTAGGTAATTCAAACAAAAGCCTCTTCCTTCCCCAAACATACATCATTTGCACACCACGCCTAGCATTGCCATCTCAACCAGGGAGGGAAAATATACAGTTTGGTTATCTACTGCTCTAGCTGGCACGAGAAAGCTTCAAGGACACCTTTCGATGGGAACTTGATGGGAACTCGAAAGGAGGCACAGCTTGCAAGGAAAGTTATGGCTGCTAAAAGTGAAAGGTCCCATTCTTTCACTCATTCACTCACTCCTCTTCCCACAGGAATTCCCTCCCCCACATAACTATGGCAACCAAAAACGAGCAAAATGAGCAAGGTTTGACACTATATGCTATTTGCCCTCCTCAATGTGATGGATTGGATCCTTAGTAATGGATCCATGGGTTATGGATCTTCCAGACTTCCTGCCCCATCCCCCCAGCAGTCTTTTCTGACCCTGTAGTAATAGCCCTGAAACTTGAAAAACTACAGTGGGGAGGGCAAAGGGAAAGGAACATTATCCCTTCCACTGACTGAATATGAAGAAGGGAGCAATTTTGCCCCTCCTCATTGCAATCTACCAGTCCACCTGGCTATTAATTCACACAAGTCCTGTGAACTCAAGAATAAACTTTCTCAGGGCTGGAAATAGCTACTGGAGGAGAGGTGAAAGTGGGAAGATCTGCATTTCTTATGCTGGATCCAAACTAGTGGTTTACCACTGAAGTGACAGATAAAAACAATAGAATTAGGGATTTCCTGGATGGAGTGGAAGAGCCCTGGATCAGTTTCAGAAATAGCATCCCCTGCTCTGTTCATGGATAATTTGATATTCACAAAATAGGCATGCAAAAATAGAACCTGAGTCAAATGCTTTATACTATCACCTCAATGACTTGTTCACAGCTCAAATCAAGCAGAATGTTGAATGACTGTGTGACAGCAAACTTGTAGCATCCATCATAGCCTCTGGCTGAATAGCCACTGAAGATTTTTGCCAACAACTTTTTGGCTTGCATGCATGATGCATTCTCTAGGGTCATCAGTGGGCAGGTCTAATAAGCTCTTTTAGACTATGTATGCTACCATCGTGTCTGGGCAGTTAGTGGCATTCATCATGCTGACACATGTTCCAAATATACTGAATCAATAAGAGCTCCTAGGCAGTGCTGTGAAGATACACAAATGCAATCCAAATGATATTGTTCAATTTTATGAGTCAGGGAGGGAGGAAAAGAGTGTCACCCCCATTCAATCAGAAACTAAGCAAACCATTTCTTTTGTAATATTTTTTGGGGGTGCATTGGATTGGTGGATGGGATGGGGTAGTTAAGAAAAAAGCAGTACAAGAATATGTATGGTTGAAGTATTTTTGACTGAACACATGAAGTTGCTTTATACTAACCCTATTCACATGTGACAGCAAGTGTGCATACACGTGTTTACTGTACCTTGTGAAGAGGGCTACTGAGTCAGACCATTGGCCTTTTAAGGTTAGCATTATCTACCCTGACTGGCAGTGGATCTCCATGATTTCAGGTAGAGATCGTTCACATCATCTGTTCCCTTTTACCAGGAAAACCCATTTAAAGTAGGTGCTCTACCACTGAACCATGCCCCTACCCCAGTCTGCTCACTCCCATAAACAAATACTGAGTCTGCCAGACAAAATGACAAGCTGCACAGCTAACCCCACCCCACCCCACCAGTATTAGAACACCTCATTTTATTTGTTTTTCATCATACAACCATGAAGGGTGAGGATGGGGAAAGCAGTATGGGAACGCACAAATGCCATGCACTTCATTTTGAACACTCAAAAAAGCACACATATTGTTTGAGAATATTCTCTGCAATTATGTGAACAAATTGTAATATAGACAAAAAGATGATTGAGCATCGTTAGCGGTGCAGTGTATGCCTCAATGCTGCCTCTAGTGGTGAAATGCCTGCCTCATCAAAGACCGCTAGTATGGTGAGGGGACAGAAACAACAGCCTTGTAGGGGTATGCATTCCAGAGTGTTCCAGAATGGCAGAATTGTGGATCTGGCTGGGTCTTTCTTCTTCTCTCCCTTCTTTATGGGAGCGGGGCTCTTTTCTAGGGCCATTGCCCCCCAGTTTTCAGCCCTGCATGTAGAATGGCTGGGGGCATCTTGTTCAGAGGCTCATAGAATTGGACTGACCCTGTGATCAAATTCACTTGGAACTTGGCTGATCTCTCCAGCAATTTTGATGTCATTTGGTTGAAAAACTGCCACTCCAACTCCCCCCCCCCCAGCCCCCATAGGGAAAAATGGAACCTGAATAATTTTGGAATACTGGGAAAACCCAAAGCTGAATCCTGAACTGGTGTTGGGGTACCCAAGAACCATTGAATACTGGTATTTATGCCCCTTCTGAGATTCAAATAAAAAAACTACTTTTTTCAGTTGCACATTCTTACACCCTTGGTTCAAAGAAGCTTAGCTATTCAAAAGATGACAGTGCATTTTCTCACAGAAATCAATCTAAAGTTTTTGACTACATCCAGGATCAAGACTGATCTCCCTTTGAAATCAGCTGTAATACCTCAGAACAAAGTTTGAATCTAGTGGCACCTCTAAGACCAACAAAGTTTTGTTCAAAGTATAAGCTTTCATGCACACGCACATTTCTTCAGATACAGAGAAATGGAAATTACCAGTCCATACAGATAGGTAGAGGATGAGCTCCCATGTGGTTTTGCTCTGCTTATTGAACTGCTGCCAAGAGTACTGTAAAATCAACCAATTAGAATTAAACGATGGAAAATCAGAAGTGTTAGTCTTCTACAAATCTAGGAAGCAATTCACTTGGAAGGTGGGTGACAATGAGCTCGAACAAGTAAAACATTTTAAGTACTTAGGATTGCACTTCCAAGCTACTACATCATGGACCCAACAACGTAGAGTAACAATTAACAATGCTAAGGCAAATGTTAATGCACTTTTGTGCTTTTATTTTTCTGAAAGAGGGAACCAATATGTTCCATCTGCACTAAAAATCCATAACCTGAAAATAGGCCTTCAATTACTCTACGGAGCCCCTATCTGGATTGAATCAATAAACAAGGTAGTTGAGCAGGTACATTCAAGCTTTCTTTAGAAGATCTTGGGTGTTCCATCTTGTGTCCCGTATGCGGCTTTATGCCTAGAATGTGGCCAAAAACTTATGACTACGAGGGCGAGACTCACAACCTTCAAGTTTTGGCTTCAATTACATTATAAATCTGATCCCTCTAGTTACTGCTTCCAACTTTTGACTGAATCTAACTATTCTCCTTGGCTGGTCATTATTGAAAACAAATTAAAAACACTGAATATCCCTTTTGAATCTTCCCACTTTCGGAACTGGAAGCAATGCAAACAATAAGGGACAGATTTTTTGAGGCAGAGCTATTTGAACTGTTCGACACGGCTAATAAGACATGCTCTCCACTAAGTCATGGAATATTGCTCATTGTGGGCCATCCTGCTAAGCTATCTTTACCAACTGCAGGCCCCAGCATTACGCAGAACCTTCTCCCTTGCCAGGTTCAATGCCCTCCCTTCAGCATTTTTTACTGGGAGGTTTAATAATACTCCTTCATTAATAGACTTTGCCTTTGTGCAAGTGGGTCCATTGAAACAGTGCCTCACGTGTTATTGGAATGTTGCTATTATGCCAACTGATAAGTATTGGAGTCGGGAGTCCATGGAATAGTGAAACAGCTAGATCTTTATTGCTGGTCCGGATGAAGCATACAACCCAGGGCTCCAAGCCCTCCTTTTATGCTGGTCAGGGACAATCCCCTGACCTCACCCAACTGGCCTGATAGGCTATTAGAAGTCTATTTACATTTCATAGGTTCCCTGGGAGAAACCTAGGTACAGGATTGGTGGCCGGTTTGAATCCACCTGGCCTTTGTTCTACCTGGCTGAAGCTCAGGTAGTTTCCTGGCCATGTGCTCTGGCCATGCTCTGGCCATGTGCTCTGGCCATGCGGTCACAATGAAGAGAGCACATGGCGACCGCATGGTCAATACATAACACCCCTCCCCCCATAGTCCAGAACCCCTCTGCACACATAGTCTTTGAGATAGTCCGGGCGTCTGCGCTCACGTCCAGAGCGCCGGGGGGTTGTAAGGCGGGGCGTGTTGCTAGTGTCGGCAGGTTGCGGTGTGGGTAGTTGTTCTGCTGGCGGGGCCTGTCTGCTCGGGGGTTGTTCAGGTGTGGATGGTGCGACTGCTTCGTCCGCGGGCAGGAGCGGCATCTCCGCAGTCTCCGGATCAGGGTCTGGCGCTGCTTCTGGAGTCGTGTCGATGTCACGGTCTGTTGGTGCAGGGAGTTCGGGGGCCTGGGTATCATCGTGGTTCTGGATACGGCGTCGAATCTGGTCAATGTGCCGTTTCCAGACTACGCCATCTTCCGTAAGGACCTCATAGGAATAAGGCCCTGTGACTCGGACGATCCTCGCGGGGAGCCATGTTGGACCCCGCGCGAAGTTCTTTGCATATACGGGGTCTTCGGGAGCAAATCCTCGGGCAGCTGGCCGGTCCTCCGTTGTCGGGTTCCCCTCGATTGCTCGGTCGGGATGTAGGCGGTCCAAGACGGTTCCCAGTCGTCTTCCCATCAGAAGTTCGGCTGGCCGGCGCCCGGTCCCTGAGTGGGGTGTGTTCCGTTGGCAGAACAGGAACTTGTACAGCTGCTCTTCCCAGTCGCCATGCTCCATCTTCTTTAACGCGTCCTTCGTTGTCCTCACCATGCGCTCGGCCTGGCCATTGGTTGCGGGGTGGAACGGAGCGGAGCGGATGTGGCGCAGACCGCAGGCTTCCACAAACCGTTGAAACTCGCCGGAGGTGAAGGCGGTCCCGTTGTCGGTCACGAGAGTTTCTGGCATTCCGTGTGTCGCGAAGATCGGCCAGAGACTTCTTAAGGCAGCGTTGGTGGAGGTCGAAGCTACCGGCACTACCTCAAGCCACTTGCTGTAGCTGTCAACAACGATAAGAAACAACCGGCCCTGGACCGGTCCCGCGAAGTCTAGGTGCAGGCGGGACCAGGGCTTGTTAGTAGATTCCCAGGATCGGACAGGAGCGTGTGGCGGATCTGGCCGTGACTCCTGGCATTTGGTACACTTCTGGACCCGCCCCTCAATGTCTTTGTCCAGGCCTGGCCACCATACGTAACTCCGGGCCAGAGCTTTCATGCGCACAATTCCCGGGTGAGCCTCGTGGAGGGCCTCTAGCACTCGGGGCCGCAGGGGCCCGGGGATCACCACTCGAGATCCCCATAGCAGGCATCCCTTGTGGGCCGATAGTTCGTGCCTGCGTGCCGTGAAAGCGGCAAAATCTGGTCCCGGTTTTTCCGGCCACCCCCTTCCCACCCAGTCCGAGACACGGGAAAGGATGCGGTCCCGCCGCGTGCGACGGGCCACATCTGATACCTGTACGGGGCGCTCCGGTAGATCCTCTAGGAGCGCGACGTGGAAAGCGGGAGCCGGATCAGGGTCGCAGGACGGGAGGGGAAGACGGCTGAGGGCGTCTGCATGACCCATCGCCTTCCCCGGGCGATGTACCAGTTCGTAGGAGTAGCCTGACAAAAAAATCGACCACCGCAGGACCCGCGGGGACAGCATGTGAGGGGTCTGCCTGTGGGGGGCAAGGAGACCCAGCAGCGGCTTGTGATCTGTGGCCACGGTGAACGACCGTCCGTAGAGATAGTCGTGAAATTTCCTGACGCCAGCTACGATTGCTAGGGCCTCCTTGTCGATCTGGGCGTAGTTCCGTTCTGCCGACGACAGGGTCCTGGAGTAGTAGGCAACCGGTACCTCCTTTCCGTTGGGTAGCCGGTGTCCCAAGACCGCCCCAACGCCGTAGGGGGATGCGTCGCAGGCCAGGATGACAGGGAGCCTCTCATCGAAATGCGCTAAGACCGCATTTGAAATTAATAAGTCTTTGACGGCCCGGAAGGCTGCATCATGCTTGGGACCCCAGGCCCAAGCCGCTCCCTTGTCCAGGAGACGATGCAGGGGTTCAGCGACCGCCGCCTTGTGCGGAAGGAAGGCGTGGTAGAAGTTCACAAGTCCCAAGAATGCCTGGAGTTCTGCCTTTGAGGACGGGCGGGGTGCACCTGTAATTGCCACTACCTTCTCCTTTGTAGGGTGAATGCCGTCTGCGGTGACTTGGAACCCCAAGAAGGTCACCGAGGAGACTCCCAGGGTGCACTTGTCTTTTCGAACCTTGAGACCCGCGTCCTGGAACCTTTGCAGCACCATCCGGAGGCGAGCTGCGAACGTGTCGGCGTCCGGGGCGGCGATGAGGACGTCGTCGAAGAACGGCTTCACTCCTGGAACATCTTTTAGGAGAGAATCCATTAGATTTTGAAAGATTCCGGGTGCTACGCTGACCCCAAATTGGAGGCGTTTTACCTTGAACGCTCCCTTGTGAGTCACAATCGTTTGTGCCTCGGCCGTTGCTTCGTCTACGGGAAGCTGCTGATAGGCTTGGGCCAAGTCTAATTTTCCAAATATTTTGGCACCCGCGAGGGAGGCCAGAACATGGCTGACCACCGGTACCGGGTACGCATGGTCCTGTAATGCCTTATTAATTGTACATTTGTAATCCGCGCAGATGCGGACTTCCCCGTTAGCTTTGAGGGGGGTCACAATGGGAGTCTCCCACTTGGCGTGGGAGACCGGCTCGAGCACCCCTTGTGCCACGAGCTTTTCCAACTCTGCCTCCACTTTGGGCTGGAAGGCGAGTGGTGGCCGGCGGACGGCCACGCGGATGGGCCGGACTGCCGGGTCCAGGTCGAAGGAAACCGGGGGTCCTTTGTAGCAGCCCAATGAGCCATCGAAAACGGCGGGAAATTCCTCGCAGATGGATGAGAAGTCAGTAGAGCCCATGCGGTGTATTCCGGTCCACTGCACTCCGAGCGGCTTGAACCAGGCGCGACCTAGGAGACTGGTTAGATTGCGCTCCACCACGAGAAGGTCCAGCAGGCCATTAAAGGCATGGTACTGGACCCGGACCCTGGCTAGCCCCTTAATAGCCACTGGGTTTTTCTGGAAGTCCCGGAGGACCAACCCAGCCGGCAGCCGCAGCCAGCGTGCCCCCTTCGAGCAGAGGCGGCGGAACGTAGCTGCGGACACAATTGAATATGCTGACCCTGAGTCCAGTTCCATGGAGCAAGGAACTCCCTCTATTCGGAGAGACACGGAAATTGCGCCCGGGATGGGCTGAGGCAAGTTCATTACCGTGGCCGTGGGAACGACACTACCCACTTCTTCGAAGTTCGCTGCTGGGGCACGATGGCTGTTCCTCAGGCGGCAGGCCCGGGCGAGATGTCCTGCTTTCCCGCAGGCGCGGCAGATGGCATCACGGAAGCGGCATGTCCGTCTGTCGTGGGGGTCCCCACAGCTGGCGCACGTTGGGGCCTGCCTGTTGAGGGAAGCAGGAGAGGGAACAGAGACAGATGCTGGGCGCCGGCCCTTGGGCCTGGGGACGCCGGGCTCACCCTTCTTCGAGCGTGGTTGCATCCGGTGGACGTCCTCTTCTTCGCTTGAGTCAGGTTCGGGAGGAGCCGCCTGGTGGACTTTGGTGGCTGCCTTGTCCTTTTGCATTGTCTCGAAGGCTGCCGCAGTTTCGAGCATCTTCTCCAAGGTTGGCTCCGGCATTGCAATGAGGTGCCGGCGGAGCTTGGCTTCCCGGACCCCTCCCATGAAGGCGGTCTCCACATGGTCATCCATGTGGCGGAATTCGCAGCCCACGGCTAGTCGACGGAGTTCAGCCAGGAAAGTGGCGGCTGACTCCCCCGGCTGCTGCTGGCGCTGTATGAACTCCCAGCGCCTGGCCAGTTTTGATGGCTTCGGGGCGAAGTAATCGCCGAGGGTCTTGGTGAGCACGTCGTAAGACACCTCGGTGGGGTCTTGCGGGGCTAGTAGGTTCTGGGCCACCCGCATGACCTCCACCCCTCCGGAACTCAAGAGCCAGGCACTCTTCAGGTCCGCATCTGTGATTCCGCGGACCTTAAAGGCACAACCCAGCGTCTTGAGCCAGGACTCCCACGTCTCGGGGCGAGACGTATTGAAAGGGGTAATTGGTCCCGGAGCGTTTGCCATATTTACCAGAGCAGGAGCGGCGGCGGCTGTTTGAGCGATGTCCTCGTGTCTTGCGGCGGTGCCGGGGAGCGCTGAGGCTTGGCGCTGGCTAGTGCCGGAGGATTGGGCTCAGAGCGGCTTGCGGCGAGGCGTTGGAGTGCTGGAGCTCGGAGATGCCTGCGGCCGGCAGGACGGAGCTCGCTGTGCTGCTGTGGTCTGCTGGAGAGTCGCTCATCGGGATCCCATCCTCGTCGCCACTGATAAGTATTGGAGTCGGGAGTCCATGGAATAGTGAAACAGCTAGATCTTTATTGCTGGTCCGGATGAAGCATACAACCCAGGGCTCCAAGCCCTCCTTTTATGCTGGTCAGGGACAATCCCCTGACCTCACCCAACTGGCCTGATAGGCTATTAGAAGTCTATTTACATTTCATAGGTTCCCTGGGAGAAACCTAGGTACAGGATTGGTGGCCGGTTTGAATCCACCTGGCCTTTGTTCTACCTGGCTGAAGCTCAGGTAGTTTCCTGGCCATGTGCTCTGGCCATGCTCTGGCCATGTGCTCTGGCCATGCGGTCACAATGAAGAGAGCACATGGCGACCGCATGGTCAATACATAACACCAACATTCGGCACAGCATCATATCACCATTACCTGGTGGTATCGCAAAGCTTCCTGATTCATACAAATTGCTATATCTACTAAACAACGTTGATAAAAATATAACCACCTCAGTGGCAAAGTTTTTCCAGGCTGCTCTTTTTATATGTAGCACAAATACTGTAACATAAAACTTGTATTTGGGAGATATGAAAGTGAGACTTATTTTATATGGATTTTAGACTATTTTAGAACAGGTTTTTTTCTGGATGGTATATCTTCCTATGCTTTATCTATTTGTGTATTCTCTCTAATACAAATGCCAATAAAGGTAACTGAACTGAGGGTGAGCAGTAAATTAGCATACAGCATAATGAATGTTTACTCTTTGTTTGGGTTTAATTCTGGGGGAGAAACATAGTGAAGGAAACAAATATGTCAAAATTGAAGATGGATGGGCAGACATATCCTTAATAGTGGCATGAAAGTCATTGGAAGTAATTAACTGAAACCCTGTTGTTACACTCCATCCGTCTCCTCTCAAGTATGTAGGTGACCTCCATGCTTGAGAGGAGGTGGATGGAGTGTAACAACAGGGTCTCAGTTAATATCTTGAATAAAACTTTATATCTTGAATAAAACTTTGTTGGTCTTAAAGGGCCACTGGACAAAAACCTTGTTCTGCTGCTTCAGACCAACATGGCTGCCCACCTGGATCTGTAATACCATTTTTTGTAAGTGAGCTTTTTTTGAAGCAGATCAGAAAAGATTAGTTAAAAAAAAAGACATTGAGAAATATTTGCTTCTAGCAATGCTATGTAAGCCATATATGCTTATAGGAAGTACAGGACCACTTTTTGAATTTTGTAAAAAAGTGAAAAAGTTTCAATGATTTATGAGGTTCTTGGTACTTTATAATATATTCACAAAGAATCCATATAAGAGAAGCTGAAAATCAAATCTTAAATAAAAAGATCTTTTATGTTGAGTTCAAAGCATTTGACTTGTAAAGTCAAGCCAAGAAATACGATCCATCCCATCCCTTCATTGTCAATAGCAGCATGTGTATATCATACTCAGAGGTGGGTCAGTGAAAATCTAGTGTTATTCTCTGGAAAAAATACATGTATTAAACTTGTCAAAAATAGAATGAAAACAATACTTAACTATGAAACACTTCACTTTGTTAATTTGTAATGACGTTTCTCTATATGGACCATTTAAATTTTTGTTCATAGCTACTGAGTATACCAGGCTAGAATATCAAAGTATACATAGGCTTTATCAGAAAATCATTTTAAAAGACTTCGACTAATATATATGAAACCATAACTAATTTTTGCATGAGCAGAAAACATCCAGGGCTTTTTACTTAATTGGATGCACAACTGGAACCTGCTGAAATTCAAATAGGAAGCCAGGTTTGCCATGGAAATTTGCTGTTCTGGCTTGGGGAATAGAAATGCAAAATGGATTTTCTCCAGCAGGTTTTGGATGTCTAGCTAGAAGCAGAATATGTGAATAATTAGGGAAGCTAATTTCATTTCTCTTTCTCACAGATTCACAAAGAAGCACTGGAAGCTTAGATGACCATCTGAAAAAGGATATAATAGTAAAGGAGTTTGCAGTTCTTTAACTAGAGACAATTGTAGGAGGGGTTTTTTTTCTCTGATGATGCTGGAATTCAGAATCACCCAGTGAAACAGATTGGCAGCCAGTTTAGGGCAGACAGAAACTGTTACTTCACAGAAGACATAATTAACTTGCGGAATTCACTGCTATTAAATGTGATGACCACTAGTTCCATTGCTTTTAAAGATATTAGACAAATTCATAAAGGACAGGTCTATTAGTCTTTGCAGCTTTTTTAAAAAATCCATTATTAAAGGTTTATACGATCAAATGTGATATGATGGAGAAAACTGCTCATGATTTTCCAGTGTCTTAGCACTGCTGGAAACAAGACCCTGAACTTACCCATGTCCTAATGGCAATGTTATGATAAGGTTTGGATTATGTATGGTAAGGTTTGGATTGGACTGATTTGATTAGATGTGCTGTCAGAAATTTACTATTTACAATCTGATCCAAGCACCCATTAGTAAACATGGTAAATGTTCAAAACAAGAACATTATTTCAGACATGTTCAGAAAACTGCTGATCTTATCTAGCTCATACCCTACTACAAATTGTGTTAGTCTTTAAGGTGCTACTGGACTCTTACTTTTTTCGACTGCTACATATGGACTAACATAGGCCCTGATCACATGCAGAATTAGCTGCACGATAGGCACAATTCCCAGCCAGATTTTAAGGGCGTGATCACAAGAGCACATCTGTGAAGTGTCCCACACCCGTCGGCAAGCTGTTTTGCTCCACCGGAGAAGTGGAGTAAAAAAATAAACAGTAGGGAAAATGCAGTATCAAATGGGTTGCTGCGGGCCACAGATGGACTTTCCCTGTGTGATCACTCCAGCGCACACTTGTGGTGTTGGGGATATTCTGATCAGGCTATCCTGATGCCATGCTGTGGTTTTTTTCCTCCTTCGCAGTATGCGCATCATCGCATACTGCCATTGGAAGCCCTTGGTGGAGATGCGATTCATCAATTCCCCGTTTAAGCGAATTGGAAACGAATGACAAAAAAACCCCCAGCTCACCTGCGGTTGTGTCTGATCATGCAGTGGCGAGTTGCACCTGCAGCTTCACAGAACTGTGTCATCACGCAACTGCAGGTCACATTGCTCTGGCACAAATAGCCTCACTCCCCTCCCCCCACTTTATCCTGTGTGTGTGGCTGCAGCCATAGCCACCCATCTTGATCTAGCTACTGATTCCTCTGGTATCATTTCCCCATGGAGCAGAAGAAGCTGGAAAAGCAAAGGATAAAATACCTCAGCATTTTGTCTTCAGCATTTTACTTTCTGCCACTTAGTGCATTATTTTAATGGCTTCATAAGTTTATTGACTATATAGAAGCTGGTGAGGTGATTTCCCTTTGCAGTTACTTGTTGATTACATTCACTGGTGCATTCCTTTAGCAAAGGTTCTGGCATCTTATCAACAGGAATGGAATAAGTCAGGGGGGAAATGCTTAGACAAAGTAAAGCTACCCAACTGGACATACCTTGTACATCATCTTAAATTTACCTTGGATACTGTTAACGACCAAAGTCTTCCTTCTGTGTTAAGACTTCATAAAGAACTGTGCTTTTCGGTTTGAAGAGACATTTGGACTTTGCTGGACTTTGTTTTCCCAATGAGATGGCTGCTGCTTCTCAGGATGCAAGTACTAGAGAGAATCAGCTGGAGATACCCTGCAAGTTTGGTATTCCTAGCGAGTCAGAGGGGTTATTCTACCAGGCCATGAATCTCACAAGCTGAACCAGTTTGTTTGGCTCTTAAAAGTTCATGACAGTTTATGGTTCATGAACTGGGCCTTGAGCCAGTTTGCCTGGCAAGGCAGGATATGAATGGAAACAAACAAATAAATAAATAACACAAGCTATGAACCGAACCACATTTTCCTAGTTCGTGACCATCCCTTGTTAAGAGCACAGACTCTAATCTGGAGAACCAGGTTTGATTTCCCATTTATCCACATGAAGCCTGGTGGGTGACCTTGGGCCAGTCACAGTTCTCTCAGAATTCTCTCAGTCCCACCAACCTTACAAGGTGCCTGTTGTGAGGAGAGGATGGGAAGGGGATTGTAAGCTGCTTTGAGTAGAGAAAAGTGGTGTATAAAAACTGAAGAGTACTGGACTCGGGAGGCCGGTAAAGTGATTTTCAGCATAGCTCTTTTATCAGGTGGTCAGGAACAAGCATGGGGGAGAGTGGTCGGGGAGCCTGCTTAAATTTACAGGTAAACCGCACCCCCCGACTTCGCCCCCCATGGGGATTGAGTAAACAGGGATTAGGTTCCTGCCAGAGGCTATCATAGGTCCATTTGAGTATTCTCAGCCTCTGATGGGGGGCAATCAGGATCATAGGGTCTATTGTTCTCTGGGGCTGAAGTTCAGGCTGGTATCGCTTAGCATTACAGGTGAACATGCCCAGACATGTCACAGCGTATATAGCAGGAAGTAAGTTAACACTAAAGAGTCTTTAAGTCCAAACTAGAGAATCATGTACAGAACATAACAAAAACCAACTCTTCTTCTTCTGCCATACCATCTTCAGGGTTGTCAAACAATTTTCTGTGCCTACTGTATAGGTGAGAATGGTAATGGCCTATAAAACAAGGATGCATACGCCTACCTTCTGGGAATTTGGCAGACAGTCCTTCAAATGAGGGATACAATCCTTGAACATCCAGTCCCAATGGGAAAATTATAGGTTGAAATGAATCTTGCCTTTAATACTTTGTAAAAGAGGAATAATAATAATTCTTCAACTCTGTCCATCTTCCTGGAATGCAAAATGCCTCGGTCAATTTTACCCTATAAGAAAGGTGTCTATGAACCTGGGAATCATTATGGATTGGAACAGTGCCTGACCTGGCAAAATCCTTGTAAGGATCCCTGATTTTCTGGTATCTTTCTTCTCCTGACAGCAATTTCTGACTTTCAAAAATATTATTCCTGAGGCCACAGGACCTGTGTGGAATAACAGCCATGCTGGTACAGTGGGGAGGGGGGGGGAGGGATGAAATTGCTGCCTTCTGTCTCTTCTGCTCATGCAAAAAGCAGGAAGGAGTAACCCCCCCCCCCCATGCAGCCTTCCAACCCACATGGCTGTTACTCTGTGCGAGTCCTGCAACCTCAGGAATAAAATTTCTCAGGGTCATAAATGGGAAATGCTGGTGGAAGAGAGAGCCAGGGCAGCTGTCACACTGACAGACCACAAGATCCCATTCAAATACTAAGAAACTTCAGGAGGAGAAATTCCTGAGAAGGTTGTTGCAGTGAGATGGAAAACATAAAAATATATTTCTGACTGAAACCAATGGAAATTAATAATCTGACCAGCAATAATACTGCATGTAACTAAAATGAATAAGAATAAAATAGTGACCAAAGTCCAGCATTCTTTTCCAGATATCCCAGTGGATCTGTTACAGATATATAAATTCCAGAAATACAAACAGAACTCAGTCATTGCGGCATTCAGTCCTAGAAAAGAACCTATGAAGCTGACTCACAACAGTAGACAATCGGTTAATTAAGGCAGTATTGCCTCCTCCATTGTCAGCCGCTCTCCAAAGTCTCAGACAAAGATCTCTCATAATTCTGATACCTGGCAGCATCTTTTCACTGGAAATGCCGGGGACAGAACTGGCGCCTTCTGCAAACAAAGCACGTGCTCTATCATTGATCTGAATGTACAGCTACTGGCGCAGTGCACCTTTTCTTAGCAACGTGCCTTCTGGTAACATGAGTAGACGGGGACTGTACATTTTCGTTTTGACTTTCATGAGCATTCTACTGCTTTGCACACATTTTATGCTAACAGTTTGTGACAGAACAAGGAGTGCCGGTATGAGCCTGACCTGTATCATCAAACGTCTCTTCGGTGTAAGTAGCTGGCTGCAGTAATCATGTCATACTATAAATGCACATGAAACATATAATTAAAACTACAATACAAAATATTTGTTTTCAAAATACTTCCTTTAACAGTCCTTAATAATAGAATAATGAATGAATGAAGGTCAACTATTGCTGTCCTGAGCTCATCTGATGATCTGTCCAATCTGCCTTAATGCCACAGTAGCTGGTAAAATGGAGGCATACCAGCAAACAGGGACATAGATGGATTGATCTCTCTTTCTGAGCAGGTTCCAACTTTACAGGCTCAAGCATAAGAATTACCAGTTAGCTCCATTCCCAGTGGTAGTTGCTATGGCAACTCTCAGCTCTGATAAAAAGAGACTGACAGACTTTCCTGCATTAAAAAAAAGGTGAAGGTTGAAAGGGAAGGAGAAGGTTTGTTAAATGTAAAGCAATGGGGAAAAAACCCACTATACATTATTTATTTCAGTAGAAGACCAGTACGGAACAAATTAACCCCACTGTATTAAATTTATTTTGTAATTCTAGCAGAAAATAATAAACTGCCATCTCTGCTTTCCTACTGTGCTTGAGATATTTATTCAAAGATGAATGATAATTTTAAAGCTGACATTTAAATCAGAATCAAAGTCTTTTTTCAATATCAAGGGTTGGTTTTTGTTTTTTTAACATTTAGTACTAGTGTTCTATGTACTGTAGGAAACACTTACAGTATATGTGTCAGAATCTGCAGATTATGACAAGGATTGTTGGCTATATATTATAACCTGTTTCTGTACCCATGTTGTAATCATGCCTATTGCTATTAGTTGTTCCTATTGCCATTTGCCATTTGCTTGACCATTGTGAATGTATGCTATGTGACCCCAGGTTTATGGCTTTGACCAGGCCTGGTGTATGTATCTGTTTGCCCGGGAGAATGACAACTTCAAAGCATGGGAACAATGGGCCTCTCACACTCCTGCCTCCGCATTCCATTCATCCCGGCTGGGAGGACAGGGGAGGACAGGGACCGTTTCTTATCAACGTGCGAAAGCCTTGGGGAAAGCATTTATTATGTGAATATGGTTACATCTGAGGGGTCTGGTTTGGGAAGGGAAATTTACAGCTTCACACCTAGCTTTCTTTCCTGTGGGAAGCAAACGGCCAGAGAACCTTTTGCCCGTGGTTTTCCCCCCTTGTTGATTGGTTACCTATGGGCAATTCAAATTGTGCTGGAGACTATATTAGACCTGCTTCTATTGTATGCGTTATCTCTGACAATAATCCGAGGACCTGTACCAATGTAGAAATTGGAAATAAAGAACTGTGTTTCATCAACAAAGATCTGATCCTTGACTACTTTGAGCAGAAGCCTCACAGATTGTCAGAGATACGTGACTGGGACTTGGCCGTTCCTGACCATGTCGGACGACGGCACTCTTCCCATCCCTACTACCGAAGATCAGCCGGTGACCCCGGGGGACCAGGGTGCCGGTGGTGGAGGAGGCGGCGGGGAGCCTGAAGTGCCAGTGACTACGGTTCAGGGGGCTTACTACATCCCGCGACCACCTCCTCATCAGAGCGTGACCCCGAGGTACTCATGGAGCAATTTCGGTCGTGGGACCGTTGACTCCTGGGTGCACGATCGGAAGGGGGCACGGGTGTCGATCCAGGCAGATCACACCGAATGCGGGAAGCCGAGCTTTCTGGGAGATGAGAGAGAGACGACCTACGGAGGAGAGTGGTGTCCCCCGCCTTTGGAAGAGGAGAGAGGCGTACCTTACGGGCCCGATCTCTACGGGGAAGACCAGACCCAAGCCCTGGATCGTATGATGGGAGATTTGTGGTTCCAACTCACCGCAGAATTGCGCGAGCTAGCCCTCGACCTGCAGTACCAGTTCCAAGACGCCCTGATGGCTATGCAAGCAGCTCGCCCAGCCCCGGGAGGGGTCGGACCCCCAGGAGGGGGAGTCCCGCAGCCGCTGGTTCCTCCCAGAGGAGCTCCCGCAGGAGTCGTCCCGCCGCAAGTGTCACCACAGGTTCCACCGCCCGCTCCCCGCCCGGTTCCCGCGCCCGTACCTGCGCCAGCCCCAGTGCCGGCAGGGCCGATGGTTCGCCCGGCCCCCACTGATCCGTTGACGGCTACTTTCGATGGGGACCCCGAGAAGCTGCAGTTCTTCCTCATAGAGATCGAGCAGTTTCTAGACACCTGGGGACATCTCTACCCCACCGAGAGGGACCGGATTGGCTACATCGGGTCCAAGCTGAGGGACACCACCAGCGATTGGTACGTGAGCCTGCACAACACCCCCGGGCCTGAGTTACGCTCTGTGCACAACTTCATGTGGGCCCTCAGGCACCACTACGAGGACCCCTTGGGAGAAGAAAAGGCTCGGAACCAGTTGCGGAAGCTGACCCAGGGGCGGTCCTCAGTGAGGGAGTACACTGACAAGTTCCGGCGCATAGCAGCCAAGATTCATGGCTGGACCCAAGACCTTTTTATAGAAAAGTACAGGGAAGGTCTGAATCCCGAGGTGTACGAGACGGTGCTGCGAGGGGGGAGACCGGGCTCGCTAGCCACCTGGATGAGAGCTGCCGCGGATGTGGAAGAATGCTTCACCCTCATCAAGATGGGAACTTCAGCGACTGCCCAAGCAAAAGCGGCTCAGAAGGTGAAGCCCAAACCGAACCTCCAAGAGATCCGGGACGCCCGCTTCAAGCAGGGGCTCTGCATGAGGTGCGGGGAGAGCGGTCACTTCGCCTCGGCATGTCCCCACGGTGGGGGAAAAGTCCCCAAGACCTCCACCCCAGTAGCCGGGAGCACCCCTAGCAAAGGGAAAACCTCGTTCAAGCCCCGGGCACTACAGCTGGAAGGGGCCACGAGCGAGCAAGGAGAGCTGGAGCTGACGGAAGCACAGATGTTGGGAAACTCCTACGGCCTGCAGTGAGTGGTGCAGAACTGCAGGTCCCCATCCACGACGCGCCATCCCCGGTGAGCATCCCTGGCCCTTTACTGTATATGGTAGTGACTGTGATAGCACCCAGGACCGGGACCCACGTCTGGGTCCGGGCCTTAATTGACTCAGGGTGTGCCCGGGACTTGATTAGCCCTTTAGTAGTGGACGGGTTAGGGCCTAAGGTCGCCCCATTGAGGAAGCCACTCACGTTTACCCAAATGGACGGATCGGAAATGAAAGAAGCGTGTGTGGCAGAGACCGAGAGACTGATAGTAGGGATGGGGGAGCACTGGGAGAGGAGAGCCTTCATCATCACTCCCAATACCCAGTTCCCCATGGTATTGGGGAGTCCCTGGTTAAGCTCCCATGACCCCTACATCAAATGGAGCGAAGGGAAAATCTCCTGGGTGGACGAGAAGTGTCAAAGCCATAAATGGGACATGGGGTGGGGAGCGGGACCTCCGGCACCTCTCCAAGCAGCGGCGATCACTCTGGTGCCGTCCGCCGTCCCCAGGGAGTACCGGGACTTAATGGGAGTGTTCAGTGAAACCGAGGCCGATGAACTCCCCCCCCACAGACTGTCGAATTGTGCCATAGAGCTGATCCCGGGAGAGAAACTACCAAAGGGAAAGCTCTATTCCATGAGCCCTGCGGAGCGGGAAGAGCTAAGGAAATTTCTAGACAAGAATTTGGAGCGAGGTTTCATCCGCCCCGCCAAGTCCCCATTCGCTGCCCCTGTTCTGTTCAGGAAAAAGAAGGACGGAGGGCTGCGGCTGTGCATGGACTACAGAGGATTAAATGCAGTGTCAGCCTCCAATGCCTACCCCCTCCCCCTTATTAAGGACCTACTAACAGAAGCAGCCAAAGGAAAGGTGTTTACTAAGTTGGACCTCCGAGATGCATATTTTCGGGTGCGCATCAGGGAGGGGGATGAATTTAAGACTGCGTTTAACACACCGTTGGGGCAGTTCGAATACCTGGTGATGCCGTTCGGCTTAAGTGGTGCGCCAGGGGTCTTTATGAGTTTAATAAATGAAGTGTTACACAAGCATTTATTCAAGGGGGTGTTATGTTACTTAGATGATATCTTGATCTACTCTGCTGATAAGAAAGAACATGTACAATTGGTCCGTGAGGTGCTGTCAACCCTGTTAAAAAACCACTTATATGCCAAGTTGTCAAAATGCGAATTCCATAGGGATTCAGTGGACTTTCTGGGGTATCGCATTTCCCAGAAAGGGCTAGAAATGGACCCTGCCAAGGTAGAGGCAGTAGTGCAATGGGAAGCCCCCCGAACGAGAAAACAGCTTCAGAGTCTATTAGGATTTTGTAATTTCTACCGCACCTTCTTAAAAGACTTTGCCACGGTCACTCTCCCGCTAACTGAACTCCTTAAAACCAAGGGGAGGGGCCCGGAAGCAGGGAAGCCCGGGGAGAAAATAGCCTGGACGAAAGATTGCCAAAGGGCGTTCGACACCCTCAAGACCCTTTTTACATCGGAGCCCATCCTGGCCCACCCCGATGAAACTAAGGAATTTGTGGTGCACGTAGACGCGTCGGATGTGGCCATGGGGGGCCATCTTACAGAAGGGGTCGGATGAGAAGCTGCATCCTCTTGCTTATATCTCAAAATTTTAATGAGACAGAGAGGAACTGGTCAGTGTGGGACAAAGAGGCAGCAGCACTACGACTGGCCCTCACCACCTGGCGGCATTGGCTAGAAGGAGCGCAGACCCCTTTTGAAATTTGGATGGATCACAAAAATCTGGAAGCCTTGCGCACCCAGAGGTCCTTGAATGCGAAACAGCTCCGATGGGCCGATTTTTTTTCAAAATTCAATTTCGTACTCAAGCACTTCCCCAGGAGAGCCAATTCATAAGCAGACGTGCTATCCAGATTGCCCCAACACGAGAGTCAAAAGGAAGAAGTGTTCGACTCCATGTTCTCCCCCCAGCAGTTGGGAGGAGCGGTCACCACCAGGAGCCAGAGTAAGCAAGCGGCGGTAGAGTCGTGGGGGAAGGAATGGGTGGGGGACTACTCCCCGGAAGAGGCCGAAGAGCTGGGAAACATAGAGGACTGTTCCCTCCGGGAAAACAAGTGCTGGTACCATGGGGACAAACTCGTGATACCTCGAACCAGACGAAAAGACATATTGCTAACTTGTCATTCATCAAAACTGGCAGGGCACTTTGGGTTCCTAAAAACGCTTAATTTGGTCCAACGACAGTTCTGGTGGCCGCGCATGCGCAAGGATGTCTCGGACTTTGTAACTGCCTGCCAAACCTGTTTGATGTGCAAAAGAAGGGGAGGGAAGGTCCCGGGACTGTTGCATCCATTACCCACCCCCTCTCGCCCATGGGAAGCGATAGCGATGGACTTTATCACCAACCTGCCACCCTCAAAAGGAAAAAACGTAATTTGGGTGGTGGTAGACATGTTCTCGAAGCAAGCCCATTTTACCCCATTCAAACAACTACCCACGGCTAAGGGGATGGCTAAAGCTTTTTTCAACCACGTGATAAAGTTGCATGCTTTTCCCAAGCGTGTGGTATCCGATTGGGGCAGTCAGTTTGTTGCCAACTTCTGGCGGGAGCTCTTGACTCTAATGGACATTGAACCAGCCTTAAGCTCGGGTTACCACCCAGAGACCGATGGCCAGTCCGAACGAACTAATCAAATCTTGGAACAATTCCTAAGGTGTTACACTAACTACCATCAGGACAATTGGGTTGAACTACTGCCCTTTGCAGAGTACAGTTACAACAATGCTATTCATTCGTCTACAGGCGTATCCCCATTCATGGCGGTAGGTGGCTTTGAAGGGAAACCTCTGCCCACCATAGAGGAAACGCCAAACACCCCCCCCCCCCATGGACTTTAAGCACTGGTGGGCAGCCTTACAAGACTCGTGGCCACTGATTGCTAAAACATTGGACAAAGCTAAAGAGGATTACAAGAAGTATGCAGACCGTAGTAGAGCAGAGGGCTGGGATTTACAGCCAGGGAATTCAGTCTACTTGTCCACCAAAAATATACATGGATTACAACCCAGCAGGAAATTAGGGTGGAAATATGTCAGGCCCTACAAAGTGTTGCGCAAGATTTCTGATGTGTCTTTTGAATTAGAATTACCCAAGTCACTGAGTTCTGTGCATCCTGTTTTTCATTTCAGCTTGCTGAAGAAGAATCCTGGGCCGAATGCATGGCATCCAGTTCCTCCGACTCCTCCTCCACTGATGAAGGGGGAGGCACCCCATTTTGAAATTTCTGAAATCCTTGATTCAAAAATGCGTAGGGGCCACTTGCTATATCTAGTTAGATGGGTAGATTTTGGCCCGGAACAGAATGAGTGGGTTCGTTCTGAACATGTGCATGCTCCTAAGTTAGTTAAAGCTTTTCATAAAAGATTCCCAGATAAACCAGGGTAGATTGATTTTTAGGGTGGCAGTGTGTCAGAATCTGCAGATTATGACAAGGATTGTTGGCTATATATTATAACCTGTTTCTGTACCCATGTTGTAATCATGCCTATTGCTATTAGTTGTTCCTATTGCCATTTGCCATTTGCTTGACCATTGTGAATGTATGCTATGTGACCCCAGGTTTATGGCTTTGACCAGGCCTGGTGTATGTATCTGTTTGCCCGGGAGAATGACAACTTCAAAGCATGGGAACAATGGGCCTCTCACACTCCTGCCTCCGCATTCCATTCATCCCGGCTGGGAGAACAGGGGAGGACAGGGACCGTTTCTTATCAACGTGCGGAAGCCTTGGGGAAAGCATTTGTTATGTGAATATGGTTACATCTGAGGGGTCTGGTTTGGGAAGGGAAATTTACAGCTTCACACCTAGCTTTCTTTCCTGTGGGAAGCAAACGGCCAGAGAACCTTTTGCCTGCGGTTTTTTCCCCCTTGTTGATTGGTTACCTATGGGCAATTCAAATTGTGCTGGAGACTATATTAGACCTGCTTCTATTGTATGCGTTATCTCTGACAATAATCCGAGGACCTGTACCAATGTAGAAATTGGAAATAAAGAACTGTGTTTCATCAACAAAGATCTGATCCTTGACTACTTTGAGCAGAAGCCTCACAATAACCTACCTGGAAGCTTTGTTGCAGAAACCCAACTCTAATGAAGATGAGTTGCATACAAAAGATCTCTCTCTCTCTCTCTCTCTCCACATGAAACTATCTTTAGTCCATTTAGTGCAGTATTGTCAGCTCTGACTGGCAGCCGCTCTTCATGGTCTCCACCATAGATGCATACAGATGATTCCAGCCAGCTCCAGTTCCTAGCATCTCCAGTTTAAAAAGAATCTGGTTGTAAGTGATGGGAAACAAATCAATCTGAGCCCCTGGAGAGCCACTGCCAGCCTGAGTAGACAATACTGACCTTGCTAGACCAATGCACTGATTCAGTATAAGACAGCTTTGTGAGTTCAAAAGCAGATGCTCTACCACTGAACCACAGCCCCTCCCAAAGCACAACAATGAATCCAGAAGCACCTCAAAGCTGTGGACCTATGAAATCAGTAGTCCATCTCTTTTATCTTTCCAAAATAAATCATGTACCAACCAGCATTGTCAATATTCAAGTCTAGTTTGCATTTGCAAATCCAGTTCTTGATCACACAAAGTCCAAAGAACATACTCTTCCAGATCAAATAGATAAAACTGCTAGCTATTATCACACCTATATCACACCAATGCTCAGTTACTATAATATACTGGGTCCAGACCTGTTGCAGTGAAATCAGCTCATGGTTTACTTAAGGATGGAAAACAGGAACTGACTGGCAGGACCAGGGGTCTGCTTATATGCAGGTACAAACCCCACCCCTGGTCACACCCAAATTCCCTGATAGGATTATTTACAATGCAGCTATGCCCATAGGTCCCCTTGAGGATCCTGTGGAGCCAATTGGCCTGATTTATGATCCGCATGGGCTATTGTTTGCCCATGCAAAGCTCTGGTCATTTCCACGACCACGTGTGTGATCTCCAACTGTGTACGCAGTTGCCCTTAGTACATAACAGTTACCTAGTTTCAATTGCCTTACCCAATCACTTCATTTACATAGCAGACTGGAAAGAAGATAGCATGGAACCCAGGAGAGGCCTTCTAAGAAGGATTTTCCATCATTACTCTCTAGATTCTTACTGCCTTGAGGATCATATGAAGATAGTTTTACAAGGTGTTGATTTACAGTAGAACAGCTAGATTTGAGTCCAGAAGTACCTTAGGGACTGACAAGATTTGGGGGCATATAAGCTTGTGGCATGCACCACTACATTTTACAAAATGTAAACTCTGAACTATTATGTATGCTGATGGTGGTACAAAAATAATGAAAGCTCTTCAGTGTCTATCCATTCATATAAATATGTCCCTCTAATAGAGGATGCTACTGCAACTAAAATAGGAGTAATAAGAAGCATATTGCCTTATTTCTGCAAGGAAGCAAGCTTGGATACTACGTAATGATTAAGGGGTTGAACAAAATAGAGTTAATGCCCCATTCAGTACTCAAGCTTCTGTTCTGAAGTCTCTAGAAGATCAATGAATGAGATATGCATGTCCCTCCTCAGTATCCCCTCAGGAAACTCACTCTCTAATGCCCTTTCCCCAGGGAGTAAAATATACATATTTCTATTAATTTGAAGCAAGGATTAGGAGGACTGCTGCAAAGGTCAGTAACAGCAGCTGACTGGCTGTTCTGTTGCAGAGGGGGAGCTGTTGTCTGTGTATATTTAGCTGCTCACAGATCTACTTGCTAATGTGGTTCCCCACATCCCCTAACCAGTTATTAATTTTGCCAGACTTAATCCTGAGGCATTTTCCTTACCTGAATTCCATCGACCCTTCATTATTTGCATGTTTTCTGCTCTTCAAAGCAAACGAACTGGTTATTAATTTGAGGGAACAGAGGACCTTTTTGTAATAAAATATAGTAAAACAGCCATCCACTATTCCCAAAGCAAGAATATTCTTTTAATATTGTGCCTCTTGAATTAGAACTAAAAGAAAAATCCCTTCAGCCCTAAATCTCATATGCACTAATCTTTTCCTGACACAATTCACAATCCTTTTATTTCTGCATCCCCATACAGGCTCTCAATCTTCTTTTAATTGGAAATTCTTTATGTTACAAATTAGATGACTGGTGAATCTCAGACTGATTTATTACAAGTGTGATAATATTGTGAGATTTGTAGCTCACACAGTTATTTCCATCTTGGAAGGCAGAAGCAAAACTATGCAGCCATAACAGCAGTGGGTGGTAATTCTTGATGGTTTTTAATGGTGGTGATGGGATGGGGCAAGTTAGTGACACAGCTTGGGGAAGGAAACATGATTTCTTTGGGCTTCCTTCTGGCAAACAGTTTTTCCTTCAAGGCATGAAGTGGCTTGCCCTCATCCCCTCCCTCCCGTACAGACAACATTTGTGAATGTCGGTCGAATCTGACTGGATAACCTGAGCAGTAAAATCCATACTGTTGCCTGTTCGCTGCACTTGCTGTCATTTTCTTTCCTTTGAAAACTTATTTTTATTGACATGAATTAAAGTTTCTAAAACTCCCTTTGGACTCCAGTATGAGCAGAGTGTCAATGGCATTTGTGAAATACATAAAGCAGCAATGTTTCATTTACAGCCCCCTTGAGCATGTTTACAAGTTTCCTGGGGATTTCAGTAAGCAGAGAATGTAACACATAATATTTGCCAAGGTGGATGATACTGTCTAGACCAATGCTCCCTCTAAGCTGTGGAGTCTTGTGAGCAAAAATTCTACTTTGTGAGCTACTGGCATTGAAGTTGTGAGCAAGCGATTAGGCTGCTGCATAAATTAGTTTTCCTCCAGAGCCATCTTTCCTGAGCTAATACAAAAATGTGTGAGCTGGAGGCTAAAAAACTGTGAGCCAGCTCACACTAACTCAACTTAGGGGGAACACTGGTCTAGACTAGCATTCTGTTTCTGACTTCAGTGGCCAGATGCCTCTGAAAATTGAAAAACAGGGCATGAAGGAAAGAACATGTTCTATTGTTTGTCCACAGCATTTGCTATTCAGAGGTCTGTAGCCACTGAACACAAACTTATCTATCATAGCTAACTGTTTGGGGTAGACCTACTCACCATCAGTTTGTCTGACTTTTCAAAAGGCATTTAAGCTGTAATAACTTGCAAGAAGCCAAGGTTGCAGTCTTGCATGCACTTCAGTTAGAGTAAGCCCATTAAGTTTAAAGTAACAGTGAATGTGCATGCAATGGCCTGCACATCTCGTATCAGCTTCCCACTCACTTACAGGAAACAGCATCCATAGGCCATTTGGGGACCTTTGGTTTGGATCATACTAAGGGAGGTGCCAGTTAGAGGGCATAACTTACCATTTGGCCAACAAGCACAGCAAAACAGAAAGAAAAGGCTAAACTGGAACCTACAGAACACATACTTAGGAGCAGTCTTCTAACTACATGACCAACTAGGCACACAGGAACAAAATACCATTAGGGCAATAGGAATCCCCCAGCTTCCCTGGTGTTGATACTAGGAATGAACACAAACTGGGAAAATGTGGTTTGTGTCGGTTTGTGGTTCATGGCTGACCCACGAACTGACCCACGAACTGAACTGGGAGATTCGTTTGTGAACTGAACTGGATCGTGACAAGAAAGCGCAAAATAGCTGAGCGGTTGGAAACAGGCTGCTCTCCAGTGCTCAGTTGTTTTTGCAGCTTTTGCAAGGAGTAGAAAGCAGGGGAGGACTTGAGTCCCTTTAAACCCCTGCTTTCTGCTCTAACCTTAAACCACCACAAACTGCTTTAAAAGTTTGTGGAAGTTCATGATTGGTAGACCTGTCACAAACTTTGGTTCATGACAAATTTTGCTGCATGGTTCAGTTCATGCCCATCCCTATGGGACACTAGCCATATGTATCAGAGACAGGGAGGACAATAAAGGCCCATGCCACTCCATCCACTGTTCTGCTGCCAAGCTCCACATGCTGCTGCTGCTGCTCAGCAGACCCACACTGTCGACCCGCTCTGCCCCAGTCTTCGACAACTTCTCAATACCCTAAAGGCTTGAGACCCATCGGTAGGCCCAAATGACCCCACCCTTTAATGTGCTTGGAGCTCTTTACACCCCGAGCATGCAGCAGTGACTGGTTTGGGTGGGAGCAGAGCCTGGCCTTTAAAAAACCATCTTTGCCCCCTCCCTGGTTGCGATGCATTGCCATCTTCCCACCATCCTCTTGTTGGCATATTGAGACTCCCAGCTTTGAGCATATGGAGCTGTCAGATCTAGATGACAGGCAACAGTAAGCAATGGGTCATATGACTGAGCTGGTGGATCTGTACAAGGACATGTACAGGCGTACTCAGTAGGAGTGACAATGATTAATCACTGGACAATGACTCAGCAGCAAGCTCATTGGTTAATGGGCTGCTCAGTTATGTATATATCTGTATGTCTGCTGCTACACAAGATCATCTTCTCTCTGTAACATGTGTGTCTGGTGAAGCACTTTGCTGGTGTGCGTCAGAATATACTTCACTTTGTAAATAAACTGTATATACACTGTATATGGTGTGGTGCAGTTGACTGGTTTCGTGGATTGGAGTCTCCACTGCTGGTGCTGTTGAATGCCACTAACATTGACACCTCTGGGGCGTCAAAGCAGCCCCAGCCCTCCATCAGCCTTGCTGGGAGGGTGGGAACCCAAATCCTCAAGCAATGTTCAAGGACATGTGTTCTGATAGCATAAAAACATACATTGGGGCACCAGAAAAATGAAATAAATGTATATATTCTCTGTGTAATCCACCTTGAGTTCCAGTGAGAAATTTACCAATAATGTAAATAAATAAATAAATATTATTTCATTTTTAAAAATTCATTTTTTAATCCAAACAAGAGAAAGGAATGAGATTTTTTCATTTTGTTTTTCTCATTATTTTTAACATACATCCTATTGAAAACTAGTTTTTGTTTTCCTGGCTACTCCATTTTAGGACAGTTGTAACTCTCTTACTTCCTTGCTAAGTGTTCTTTTACAATGCAAAAGTGTCGTTTTGTTACCAGAACAGTTTTAACTATCTCTTTTCTTCATCATTTTCTTTTCTGCTCAAGTTCAAAAATATCTTTTCTCACTTCGTTTCAGCTTGACCTTATGTGCAGGAACAGGATGCAAAAGGGGGTTATTAATACCTCAGGTGGCCATCACATCCTCATGTTTGCCAAGGATGAAATGGAACTCTCATTAACACCAGCTTCCTGTGAAGATGGGCCTATGCTGTGGCAGTCTTGCAGGCAAAAAAAACGAGTGAGCAAATCTCAGACAATGTGGTTTGTCCTGTTGAAGCAAAAGCAAAGCTCACCATGAAGCCTGAGTAGGGAAGTCTGCAAAGTCTGTTTAAGAGGATATCATTTCACAAAATTAAGGGTCCAGATTTCTTCCTTCCACTACAATGACATCCAACAGCATACTCTCAAGAATTTAGGCCTTATGGAGCCAAAAATTCTTTTCTCATGGAGAAGAGTTTGGTACGCTGTTGTTCCTTCACTATGCACTTGATGAGATAAAGGCCAATGTACATAGGTCTTCCATCTCAAAAAAGGGAGGAAGGTAAACAGATAAGCATACAGGTCTCCCCTTGATTACCAATCATGTGTTGTTGTCATTATTTTATAGTCTGTCTTTCTCACCGAGACTCAAGATGACTGACACAGTGTCAGTCAATGCAATTAATAGAAAATGAAATCTAAAAAAAAAAACCCATGTAATCGGAGTAGGATTTCAGAAATTTGAAACAAAGCAAAAAAAGATTAGACATGTTAAACAATGAAAAAAGATAGTGTTACATAAGTAAACAATGCAGGGGAACAGAATAATGTGTACAACAAACCAATTATACTATATTTTGTTGTACAGTCCACAGTATTGTTCCCTTTGTTGAAGTACCCTCCTGAACCATTATAATATAACTCTACTTGCCTTTATAAAAATGCCCTCCTGAACCAATCTGCTTTATTTTATTTATTTATTTATTTATTTATCTTTATTTTTATACCCCGCCCTCCCCGCGAGCGGGCTCAGGGCGGCTTACAAGGGCACAATGCCAGTTAAAACATCATAGACAGATTTAAAATCAACAATAACAATAAATAACAATAAAAATTCCGAGGTTACAATATATTACAATGCATTTCCAATGAAGTGCATACCAATTTCCAATAGAGTGCTTCCAATCTTACTGATCAGATGGCGTCCTATCAGGTTAGGGACCTACCAACCATGCCCACCAGGTCTGGACTGCGTTCAGGGCCGGTTCACACTATAGATGTTACTGCAGCGGATATTACTGGTGTTATATTTTGTAGAATGTGGGAGCCTTTCTGACCTCTTCATAGTGTGGATCACAACAGAGAATATGCGTACACATGCAGTTGTTGATCTTGCCCATTTGAAGAATGGCACCTGCAAAAGGCCCTGCTCAGATAAACAAAGCTGTCATGCCAAAGCATAGGAGGGGATGTGGTGCATGGTAGACAGGAAATCACATGTACCTCTTTCCACTCCCACATACTGGACTGCTACGGATATAAGCTAGACCTTAGATCACATTGTTTATAATAAATTAATAAACAATACATAAAATCACATTTATTGACAGCAATATAAGAGGGGAGAAGGGGGGGGAATACAACTGGGTTGATTTCCCAAACATCTTAGATTACAGATTAGGCACTGAGTGGGGGATGTCAATTCTATAGCAATGCAAAAGGTTCCATTACTACTTCGGTGTGACCTTGAAACCTTACTAGTGGAATAGATTTAAATAATTCAGCTATTTATAGAAGCTGAACTGTTGATTAGTGTGTTACAATTCCAAAATGCTGAAGTCATGTAAATGCTGATGAGATTTCAGACTAGTAAAATCCTCCTATCTGCCGTACTTTCAGATACTAATCTGTTGTCAAAAGTTGCTCAGCAGTCTGCAATTACAAATACCATGTTATGCTAAAAATTCAAATACATACACCAATTATGTATATAGTTTGCTCATATACTGTCATGCTAATATGTGCCTTTTCCATAAGACGAATTGTTTTACAAAGTGGCTTCAGAATCCAATTAACAATGTGCTTATCTTGAACTGCTTATAAAACATTTAAAAGAGATGGGGAGGGGCAGCAAACTGTCAGATCCTTCTTTAGCTATCAACTCAGACCTAGATTGTTACCCCTGCAACTAAATAGCTACAGAAGTCTCTTCTACTTACAGGATAATGTTCTAATTAGGGATATTAGATGACCTTTCTGGTCAGGTTAAAAAATGATGAAAATTGTGAACAGGAGCCTCAAAAATCTCAAAAAAAGTGTGACAGTTTTCAAATGTTCAAATGTTCAAAATTGATTGACAATGTTCTGTGCATGCAAGACAGCTGTTTGCTTCATCTCCATCACCTTCCTTTTCCCACCATCTTTGAAATGTATTTTTTTTAAATCAGTAAAAGGGGTGCTTCCATCTTGGACAGTGGGGAAAAGTTGTGCGGCTTGTTTCTCTATTGTAGCCGAACTGAATCAATGCTCATTGGGTCTGGATCGCAAAAAAATAATTTTGGCTATCTCAGTGCCCCCCAGGTCCTGATTGCCTTTACTTTGCTGCTGCTGTATTCTCCTCTTCCTCCTCCAACTATCTGGTCAATATACCCAACATTCCACATACAAAATCTCAATTGGTTTTCTTGATTGTCTCAGTCCTGCTGGGGGAAAGCTGCCTTCCCTTCTTGTTCATTTCATTACCTTATGAGCATGTTTGTGTTCATTTGTGTCATTTGTATTAACTGGATGACATGTTCTTACACTGCTTCCACCAGTGATATTTGCCAGCATGACATGAACTCTCAGTCTGGGGCAAGTGATGCATTGTATTCTTGGTGCTTGGGGAGGGGGGGCAACAGTTGGAGGGCTTCTAGTGCCCTGGCCCCACTGCTGGACCTCCTGAGGGCACCTAGTATTTTTTGCCACTGTGTGACGGAGTGTTGGACTGGATGGACCATTAGCCTGATCCAACATTGGCTTCTCTTATGTTCTTATATGTGAAACTCGCAGTCTGGGGCAAGTGATGCACTGTATTCTTGGTGCTTGAGTGGGGGACAACAGTGGGAGGGCTTCTAGTGTCCTGGCCTCCTGATGGCACCTGGTGATTTTGGCCACTGTGTGACAGAGTGTTGGACTGGATGGGCCATTAGCCTGATCCAACATTGGCTTCTCTTATGTTCTTATATGTGAAACTCGCAGTCTGGGGCAAGTGATGCACTGTATTCTTGGTGCTTGAGTGGGGGACAACAGTGGGAGGGCTTCTAGTGTCCTGGCCTCCTGATGGCACCTGGTGATTTTGGCCACTGTGTGACAGAGTGTTGGACTGGATGGGCCATAAGCCTGATCCAACATTGGCTTCTCTTATGTTCTTATATATGGAACTCTCAGTCTGGGGCAAGTGATGCACTGTATTCTTGGTGCTTGAGTGGGGGACAACAGTGGGAGGGCTTCTAGTGTCCTGGCCTCCTGATGGCACCTGGTGATTTTGGCCACTGTGTGACAGAGTGTTGGACTGGATGGGCCATTAGCCTGATCCAGTACTGGCTTCTCTTATGTTCTTATTGAACATGCTGATAGACAACTGTCATGTACCCTCTAATGTAGTTGATTTCAAAGGATGCATGACTTTTATGATGATCCTGGGATATATGTAGTCCAAGCCAACTAGTAAATTCTGGCTACTCAGTCAGCTGCTATTCTGAATACCACACCAAAGATGCAAAACAAATTGATATGAGGGTTGTTTTGAACCACAGCCATACTAATGAAGAATTAATATGAAGTGCTTTGCCTCAACCACAAAACAGACATCAAGTACAAAGCAAGATTGAATACTGATGGCATTGTTGTGACATTTTTAGCATGCTTGCTCTTAGCAGCATGAATTATAATCACTGAGTGGAGATAGGATTCCCTGTGTGTATATGTTAAGCACTGCTAAGCAATGCTCCCTCTAAACTGTAGAGACTTGTGAGCAAAAATTCTACTTTGTGAGCTACTGGCATTAAAGTTGTGAATGAGCAATTTGGCTACTGCATAAATCAGTTTGCTCTGGAGCCATCCTTCCTGAGCTGAGACAAAAATGTATGAGCCGGAGGCTAAAAAACTGAGCTAGGTCACACTAACTCAGCTTAGAGGGAACTGTTAAGTCACTTCTGGCTTATGGCAACTCTATGAATTAATGATCACCAAAATTTCATATTGTTAACAGCCTTGCTCAGATCTTGCAAACCAAGAGCCTTGGCTTCCTTGTGAAGAAATGCATTTTCTCCTGGAAGTTTGGTAAGGAGCAAAACCTCCACTCTGCACTTTAACAGGGTCCCCCCCCCCCCCTAGGCAGAGGTAGAAGTCAGTTCACTTGTACCTCAGTCCACCTTCATACAAATGCTAATAGGCCTAGACAAAAGGGATGCTTCCCCCTCCCCCCCCCCCACCTTCTTCAGGCAAGGAACAGTTGGGGATATACGATTCTAGAGAGGTTGAGAAAGGAACTTTTTGGAGATGACAGGAAAAGCTTCCTTGACCTGGGTAGACTGGGGTCAAGGAGGTGGAGTACCAAGAGATGATGAAATCTCTGTGCAAGAGGAGGACAGTCTCTTTTCCTTGGGCGCTATAACCAGGAGTGCACACAGACTTCTCCTCTGCAAGTAGGCAGCCATTGACCATGTGCTCACCTGGGACAGTGGGAGCAAGACTTAAGGTAATGGGAACTCAGTAGAAAACTAGAACATCTAAACTAAAGAGCCTGCCCTATATTTTAACAGCTGATACAGCATGTTGGGGACCCCTAGAAGGGCAGGGTGGAATAGGGCCCGCAGGGCAGAATCAATCCATCTTATGTTGAGTTTTCCTCTTTTTGTGTTGCCTTCAACTTTGCCTAGCATTATTGTCTCTTCCAGTGACTCTTCTCGTAATGTGACTGAAGTATGATAGCCTCAGTTTAGTCGTTTTACCTCCCAGGGAGAGTTTAGGCTTGATTTGACCTAGAACCCACTTCCTTGTCTTTTTCTTTGTCCACGAAGGGTTGCCAGCTCTGGGTTGGGAAATACCTGGAGATTTGGGAGGGGAGCCTGAAGTGGGCACAGTTTAGGGAAGGGAGGGACTTCAATGGAGTATAATGCCATAGAGTCCACCTTCCAAAGCAGCCATGTTCTACAGGTGAACTGATCTCTGTCACCTGGATATCAGATATCTCCAGCCTCCACTTGGAGGTTGGCAACCCTGGATCCACAGTGTACGTAAAACTCTCTTCCAACAACACATTTCAAAGGAATAGGGCTGCCAAGTCCAACTTGGGAAATATCTGGGGTCTTTGGGGGTGGAGCCAGGAGACTTTGGGGGTGGAGCCAGGAGAAAGGAAGTGACATCATTTTGTGAAGTCACATCCTGTGATGTTGCTTCCACATGCTTCCACATGAACTCATGAAGTTTCCTAATACTGAATCAGGCCATTGGTCCATCAAGGTCAGTACTGACTACTCAGACTGGTAGTGGCTCTCCAGGGTCTCAGGCTGAGATCTTTAATGTCACCTATGACCTGATCCTTTTTTAGCTGAAGAGGCTGATACCTCCTGCATGTCAAGCAGATGCTCTATCACTGAGCAACGGCCCTACTGAATCCTTCCTCATCTCGGCAGAATATGAAGCCCTAAGTGCTACAAAAGTGCTAAATATGATTTTCATATCATAAGAACAGGAGAGAAGCCACAGTGGATCAGCCCATCCAGTACAGCCCATCCAGTACAACACTCTGTGTCACAACAGTGGCCAAAAATACCAGGTGCCCTCAGGAGGTCCAGCAGCGGGGCCAGAACTCCAGAAGCCCTCCCACTGTTGCCCCCCAAGCACCAAGAATGCAGAGCATCACTGCCCCAGACAAAGTGTTCCATTTAGACCTTGTGGCTAATAATAGCCACTGACAGACCTCTGCTGGATGGGGACAGAGAGAGAGAGACAGACAGACAGACAGACAGAAAAAAGAAAGAAAGAGGGAGAGAGAGAGAAGTGGAAAAAACTGGCAGAGGCACTTACTTTCATTTAGACCTTGTGGCTATAATAGCCACTGATAGACCTCTGCTGGATGGGGACAGAGAGAGAGACAGACAGACAGAAAAAAGAAAGGGAGAGAGAATGAAAAGAGCTGGAAGAGACACTCACCTTGCCAGCCACATGCAAAAGCAGCTCCTTCAGTCCCTCCTTAATCTCTGGGCGGGGCTCTCTTGCTGTGGAAGAAGCTCTCTTGCTGACTTCTTAAAGGGGAAATGTCTGGCGAGGCTTTTTACTGCAGGGCAGGCTCTCTGCAGACATTTCCCTTTTAAGGCAGCCATTTTGTCCCCCCGGTGGCCATCTTTGGAAAAGCGGGAGGTAAGCTCTAAAAATCGGTGTTTCCCCCGCCCTAGGGGGGGACTTGGCAGGCCTACAAAGGAATCAAATTTCTTCCTGTCAGCTTTCTTCATCCATAACTATATATAGTGATGGAGAATACTATGGTAGGAATGATCTTGATCTTGGTTGCCAGTGACACATCCTTATACTTAAGAATCTTTTCTACCTCCTTCAGAGCTGCCTTTTGCAGTCTCATTCTCCTTCTGATTTCTTGTTTGCAGTTTCTCTTATGGTTGATGATGGAGCCAAATAATAGAAAATCTTAACAATTTTAATGTTTTCATCATCAGCCTTAAAGTTGTGTAATTCTCCAGTAGTCATTATATTTGTCTTCTTGATGCTCTGGGATGCTCTAGTGCAGGGGTGGCCAACCTGTGGCTCAGGAGCCACACGCGGCTCTTTCACACATATTGTGCTGCTCCTGGCAGGGCGGCTGGGGAAGCAAAGGGGAGGCATGCTTTTTCTCTCTTCCTTCCTTCCTTCCTTCCTTCCTTCCTTCCTTCCTTCCTTCCTTCCCTCCTCCCTCCCATCTATTTGCTTTCCTAGTTTCTCTCTCTCTCTTTCTTTCCACTTCTTTAATTCTTTCTTTCCATCTCTCTCTTTTTCTCTCTCTCTCTCAATATCATTAGCAAACAAGTAATATCATTATCAATAACCGGTTTTCCTCGTTTGTTTTTATTTTTGGCAGTCCCATTTAACGTTAATAAAAAGCAAATTTGCATATTTTTAAAAATAAAAACATGTGTGTGATATTTGTTCCTGTCTTGCGGCTCTCAGACATCTGACGTTTATTCTATGTGGCTCTTACGTTAAGCAAGGTTGGCCACCCCTGCTCTAGTGGGCCTCCAAAATATGGTTGTGCAGATTCTGTGGGGTGCTGTGGGCATGTCTGTTGTGAGTGGTGCACTGTTTCTACAAGTTTTCTTATTTCTTCCACTTTGCTTCAGGATTGTGAATATGTTGAGGTGGTGTCAGAGCTTCTTTCCTAATGGTCACCATCATAACATGGCCATAGAATTAAACTGCAGATGTCTCACTCTCATAAAAAAAAAAAAAGGTGTTAAAATTCATTTAGAATATTTCCATTCAGCTTTTCACTCTGCCTTTCCACAGGAACCCTTTAAGGCAGGGAGACAGTGACTGGCTCAAGGACAGTGAGATATGCAGTTAGTGAGCTTTGAATGGGTTTTCCCCAGTCCAACTCTCTAAGAAGACCATACCCAATCTTAGTTTATTCAGTAAAACTCCTGTCCATACTAACAAGAATGGTTTGTATTAATGAAGTATTAATCAAACAGATTTTTTAAAAAATGAAAAAGATTATTAATACCCTAATCAAATCCAGTAGCACCTTAGACACCAATAAAATGGGGGGAGGTATAAGCTTCCAAGGGTCAAAGCTCCCTTCATTAGATACACAGCTCCTTTTGTCAGATACCTGGAAAAGGGTCCTTTGACTCCAAAACCTCATTACACCCCCCCACACACACACATTTTGTTGGTTTTAAGGCAGTAATGGACTTGAGTCTTGCTCTTCTACTGCAAACACAGCTACCTTCTGAAACTATTGGCAAATCCTATCAAGATTTTCTTATCTAGAATATATTTTGGGGGGAAATGAAAACTAGAAAAGCAAGAAAGAATGTGAACAGAGGGAAGAGAGCCTCCTTTAAATACAATGTCATACTCTGCTTCAAAGCATTTTGTCCATGGTGCATTGAAAAATGTTACTTATCTCTAACCCAGTCTGAGGCATTGTCTTTTGTAGAATAATGTGTCTGCACAGTTCTTTTTTTTGTATATAAGTACGTTCTTAGCTTTCAGATCTGTATCATTTTTACTTTGACAGTACCTTTTTATTTTTTTCTCCTGCCAGGAATTAAAGTTCTCTGTTCTTAAAGAAAGAAAGAGAAAAGATTAAGAAATGCAAAGTCCTTTTGTCCTGGAGGCTTTGGCATCTTGCATTATGAGCTTGTTCAAAGGGATTCTGTAGGTATCATCTAGAAATCTCAGTGTTTAAAAAAATGCTGTACTTTTTACAGTTGCAAAATCTTTCTCAAGTACCATAACCCAAGTAATTCCAAGTAACAGGAATAACACTAAAATTTACTGTGTGGTTTTACTTTCTCAAACCATCAATAATCGATATCAATAATTTCTCTAATCCAGAAAAGAGTCTTTAAAAATCCAGGCAGGAATGTAAGCCTGCAGACCAAGCCAACTGCAGAAGACTTTGCTTTGACCTTAACAAATCCACACAAAATATCTTCTGTAATGTCTGTGCAACATATTACATATTTACAAACTGTTTCTTAAAACTTCAGTGCCTCATGATCCAAATAATTCATTCCTTACTGAGTAAGCACCTGATAGTTATCAGAAGCAATCGACTTCTGGTTTCGGACTTGACAACAGCAGGCAGCAGCAGGAATGCTCCCAACCATGATGCTGAACCCCCAGACTCCCCCAGTGAAACCAAGACCATTCTGGGTTCCTATGAGTTCTCTCAGAGGGAGACTCATAGCAGGGAGCTCATTCTGAGATGTGACAGTGAGCAGTGGCTTGCACACAATCCTGAAAACACTCTGAAGCAGGTGGCCATGGAAAGGACATTCAATGTATATTGAATGATAGCTGAGTCTACTGGACCCTGAGAGAGCCTTCCACATCTTCTTTTTCTTTAGAAATACCAACATTGGAGCAACATATTTCTAGCAACATATTTCTAGCATCTTGGTGGAAGCAAGTAGAAGGGACTGCCCTTTAATTTGGCTAACAAATTCAGAGTGGTGGAAGAGGAGGTGGGAGGTTTTCCCTGCTAAAGTGGCTAAGAGCAGGCGCTCAACTTCATTTGGATAGTTCACAACCTAAGGTTTATTTTACTGTTATTTTGAACTGCACTTGAAAAGCTAAAAAAAAGGAATAATCCAAATTCCTTCTTTAATTGTCCAACCTTTCCACTCAGTAGCTTCATATCAGTCTTAATTTCATTCCTTATCTCTGTTAGGGCATGCAATATCAGTTTGTTCCCTTTGGTTCGGGATACTCCCACCCATCACCATTTCCTGTATCAGAGAAGCCTCCAAGACTGAGTGATCCAAGAGTTTGCTATCAATATTGCTCTTTTTAGGAGGTCTGTAAGGAGGGTTTTTGGCACCTTTCCTTGTCCTAGTTCTTCCCATACCTGGCATTGATATTTATTCCAGTCAAGGCTGTGTTTTCAGTAAGCAGAGCTCTAATTTCTCACAAGGATAGCAAGAGCTGAAAGGGATGCAGTCAGCCGGATGGTCAGCTGCCACGCCCCCTCCTCCAACATCTCTAAGGTTAATGCCAATCAAAGGATAGACCCAAGTAGCCATGGGAAGTTAATTGCAGTCCTCTGGAAGCTCTTTCAAATAATACTGTTAAAGTCTCTTAGCTTTTTTTTAGCTTAACCACTACACCAAAAAATAATAAGATCAGGCAAGATTTCTGCCTAAAAGACAAATAAGAAATAATGTAAGGATTATTTTGAATATGCTTGAATATTTTGAAGCCCACCCTGGGAAGCAGATGGCAACAGGGGATTTTTAGATGCAGAGAAAGCTTTTGATAATATTAGTTGGAATTTTCTATTAGAACAACTAAAAAAGTGGGACTGTGGAGAAAATTTCTATATAATGATTAGAGCAATATATGATAAACAAATGCCAGAGTTCTGGTGAATGGAGATTCAACACAAAACATCAAAATACAAAAAGAAACTAGGCAAGGGTGCCCACTCTCCCCTTTACTTTTAATTTTTGTGCTAGAAGCATTAAGTGATACAGTTAGAGAAGACAGGCTAATTAAAGTACTTAAAGTGAGAGGTGAGGAATTCAAACTGCAAGCTTTTGCAGATAATTTGGTGTTTATTTTGGAAGAACCATTAATTTTTATAGTACAACTTTTAAATAGACTGCAAGAATTTGGTCAAGTAGTTGGTTTGAAAATAAATCTTAAGAAGACAAACATACTCAAAAAATTGCTCCATGGATCAGATACAACAAATACAAGAGAGGTCAGGTACTGGCGTTAGGAGAAAAGTAAAATATTCAGGAATAGTTTTGTGTAGTGGTTAAATTTGGTGTAGTGGTTAAGTGCACGGACTCTAATCTGGGAGAACCGGGTTTGATTCCCCACTCCTCCACTTGCACCTGGCTGGATGACCTTGGGCAAGCCATAGCTCTGTACCAGCTGTTCCCTCAAGGACAGCTTGGGAAAGAGCTCTCTCAGCCCCACCTACCTCACAGGGTGTCTGTTGTGGGGAGGGGAAGGGAAAAGGAGTTTGTAAACCGCTCTGAGACTCCCTTGGGGAGTGGAGGGCGGGGTATAAATCCAATCTCCTCTTCTTCTTCAAATAGATGTAGTTCATTGTTAGAGGATAACTATACGTTTTGTGTTTTTTTTAGAAACTAATAAGGACTTGGAAAGATGGAAGAGTTTGCAGATTTCATTTATGGGGTGAGTAGCAACAGTTAAAATGAATATTTTACCATGACACATTTCTTTTCCAAACTATCCCAGTTTTGAAAAATCAGCAATACTTTAACAATCTAGATAAAATTATAAGTGAATTTATGTCAATCTAAAAGAGTTAGAATAAAGACGAAAGTACTGCAAGATAGAAAAGAAAGAGGAGGTTTTGTGTTACCAAATTGGTCCTTATATTATAAAGCAGCATCTATGGTTTGGATTAAAGCTTGGATAACACTGGAAAATGTAAGACTTTTAAAATTGGAAGGACATGATTTACTAATGGAATGGCATGCTTTTATATGGTACAGTAAGGATAGGGTACATAAATATTTCAAACAGCATATGCTTAGAGGATCACAGATAAAAACATGGGAAGAAATAAAAAAAATGTATTATATGAAAATCCCAAAGTTGGTCTCCCCTTTGGAAGCATTTATAAAACCTACATTGTATACTAAATATACAGCATGGAGATATGAAGATTTATTGGATGGTACAAACAACTTAAAATCAACAGATGTGTTACAAAACCAAAATACCAACTTGACATGGTGGGAAAGAATACAATTGGAATCAAGGTATAAAAAAGATAAGAAAAAATGGTTTTTATGAAAAACAAATAGATCTGGATAAAATAAGGTTTCACACTGAAGAAAAGCTATATTCTTTTCTGTTAGACACAAAAATGCAGGATGAGGTGGTTAAGTCTGCAATTGTGGTGTGGGCACAAAATAACATTGACTTAGATCAATGGTCTAAGGTTTGGAAAACTAACATAAAATTTACAAAAGCGATCTCATTTTAGGAAAACATATAAAATGTTTTACAGATGGCATATGTCACCAGATAGATTCACTAACTGTTATCCAACCATGACAAGTAACTGTTGGAAATGTAAGCAAAATGTTGGGACTTATTTTCACATGTGGTGGACTTGTGCCAAGACTAAAAAGTATTGGACAGAGATTTAGAGAATAATACAAAAAATATTAAAAACAAAAATACCTTTTAAACCAGAATTATTTTTATTAAATATTATTCCAGACATATACAAAAAACCCGATGCATATATGATTGCAGAAATCTGAAAAAAAAAAAACCAGTCACCTAAAACAGAACTAAGCCCAGCTGGATCTGATTGGAACGGAGAAATGCCACTGCCTGGGAAATCTGAAGAATCAAAGAAAACAAGATGCCTCCTGCTGATGGTAAAAACACTGGAACACAAAAAAGTACATGGATTTTTCATAATGACTAAGAATCCCAGATTTGTGTAACCATTCCAGAAAATCATGGTAATGACCTGAAACAATGATTGTCATATATATTTTTAGCTAAAGCACACTCCTAATGTAATCTGTGTTAGGATGTTCTGTGGTGAAATTACAGTCAGGTATAGAAATCTGCCAATATGCAGAGTCACACAGGTATATCTAACTATTCCACTGAAGAGCCCTAGGAACAAATATTGTGAAATTTCATGAAATCAAATGGTCATCTTGCTAAGCCTGTGGAGTTTAGTGCAAGTTGATTCCTTTTTATGGGGAACTGCAGTAGTAGCAAGAACTCATCATGACAAGCATTTTATGCTTGTAATAACCTCTGCATGCCTGAACTGGCTCCTACACTCATGCTTAACTTTAAGGATATGAGAAAGTTATTTCAGATCAATGGGACTAATCACACATGATAATTAAAGTAGGAAGGACTGGAGAGAAATCAGCCTTCTAGAAGACTGAGCCCTTAATGATCAATGGGTTATTTCTTTTCTTTTTGTTTAGATTTAGAAATTGCATTTATTTAAAACTCCACCATACCCATACAACTAAATCTTACAAAACTCAACCAATGATCATTATAAATACAAACTATTCTATTCATAGTCAAGTACAACACAGAGAGAGAGAAAAATCCAAAATATATCCATTACTACATAATTCCTTCTTTAAAAATTCAATAACTCCTTGTAATGTATATTAGAGGAGACAATTTCCTTATCTTGCAAAAAATTAACAATAGGGGACCAAATTGCTTAAAATTTTTACCATAAACTTCAAAATTCTGAATACCTATAGAACAATCTATTTTACACAGCATAAAGTTATTCCAAATAGAGTCATACCAATTTCGTATTGATGGCCATTTCTTCTGTTTCCATTTCTTAGCAATCTCTAACCTCACAATCGCTAACAAAGTTGTTATTGTACCCAGCTTGACTTAATCTACTTGTTAAGCCAATTTCTAATAGAATATTTTCTGGATTTTTTGGGATCTGTTGACCACCTATTGTCTCAATTTAACATATTTTATTCCAAAACCTTTGAATAGAGGGACAAAGCCAGAAGCAATGCATAAAATCTCCCATCAAACCACAACCTTTCCAACATTTTTTACTCAGATTTTTTGAAAATTTAGCTATTCTCATCAGCATTAAATAGCTTCTATGTAGAATCTTAAACAAATTAAAAGAGATTGTTGAAATCTTGGAGTTAAAACTTGGGGCCTTCCAGGCTTTTTCAAAATCATCTATAGTGATTCTACCATCACAAACAGCTATCCATGCTTTTTCACCCAGGAAAATAGAGTTCTTTTGTAAAGACAATAATCATTTATATATTTTAGATAGATCGTTTTGGCTTCTTTCTCTTTGCTTAAAAAGTAATTCTAAAGTGGTTAGCAGTATTTCCCAATTTCCCATTATACCTACTAATTCTAAAATGTGTCTAATTTGATAATAGTTTAACCAAGATATTTTTTGCTGCAAGACCACCTCTATTTTTAGTTTGGAGAGTATTGGCCATTCGATATAAAGTCCACCAATCTAGCAAAACCTTAAGAACACTAAAGTCTAAAAGGAGAGTTACCTTGAGCTGGTGGAAACCATACTTGATTGGTATAAGAAGTGTGTCTAGAGATTAAAGGTAAAAGATCACTTCTATATTTATCCATAAACTATATTATATTAAAAGAGACATTTAAAATTGATTTTTTAAAAAAAATTAGAGGTGTTCTATTTATATGTACATTCCAGAAGGTTTCTAAGATTGTACGGTTGTCTCAAAAAGCTTTTTCAATATGTTGCCAGCTTGTTTGTTCTTCTGGGTTTGCCATAATTACTCTAAGGAGTCTAGTCAAAATTGCAGCTTCATAATAGAGCTGCAGATTTGGAAAATTTAAACCTCCCTGTGTTTTAGAAGTAGAAATCACTTTAAATTTAATTATCGAGGACTTATAAGACCAAGAAAATTTTATCAATAAAGACTGCCATTTAGATATCAATTTACTAGGAATAGGTATAGGCATTGCTCAAAATAAAAACAGATATTTTTGCAAAATAAAAAATTATTTGTAAGCTATCAATTTGTGAAAATCTTTGTTTATGCAAATATTTTAGTTGGCTTTCAATTTCTTTATGAAGGGCTTTAAAGTTAACATAGATCAGATCACTGAGGTCAAGTTTAGCTGGAATTAGAACCCCAAGATATCTCCATTTGACTTCCTTCCAAGGAAACGGGAACTGTTTCTCTAAGGATATTAATTGAAACCATGAACAATTTATTTAGATTAAGCATCAAGCCAGAGAAAGCATAAAATTGAGTAAAAATATCCATTAACATTGGAATAGAGTTTTTAAGGTCAGAAACAAACAATATAAACTGATTTTATATTGGCATATAAACTGATTTTATTCTCCGCTGTGGTTATTTTAATACCTTCAACTCTTCCATGTTCCCTTATTATGGTAGCAAGGGGTTCTATTATTAATGCAAACAGAAGCGGGGACATCGGACAACCCTGTCTTGTTCATTTAGAAAGAGGGAAAGAATCGCTTACATTATTAATTTGTAATTTTGTGGTCACAGAGGCATACAGGGCATTGATTGATTTCTTGAACTTTGGGCTGAAGTTCATACCCTCTTAAACAGAATAAAGAAACAGAAATTCCACACTATCAAAAGCCTTTTCCAGGTCAATTGATAAAAGTGCAGTTTTGTGTGATTGTGACTGGGAAAAAGCTATAATATTTAAAAGCTGCCTAATATTATCCATAATTGACCAAATGATCATAATATGGATCATAATATTATATGCTCCTTAATTGGGGATGAACCCAGTTTGGTTGGGTATAGCTGGTAATTATGCTCTAAAGTCTTTTAGCAAGAACCTTGGAGAAAATTTTATAATCATTATTTAAGAAGGAAATTGGCTGATACGACGCAGGCAACATCCTAGCTTTATCTTCTTTTGGAGTAGTAATAATAATAGCCTCATTCCGAGTTAAGGGCATTTCCCCAGAATTGATTATTTTGTTACATAAATGGGTTAAAAAAGGTGTTAAGTCCTTGGGAAATGGTCTTTAAAAATTCCACCATAAATTCATCCTGACCCAGCGCAATATTAGATCTCATTTGTGAATTAACTTCCTGCACCTCCTTCAGTGTAATCAGTTTATCTAATAACTCTCTACATTGTTTAGATATTTTTTGAATACATTTTTGCTGTTCTAAAAATAATTTAATTTTATCTACTGAAGGAAATGAAGAAGTGTACAGAGGTCTAATACTCTATAAAAACATTGAATTATTTCAATAGATGTTTGTATGATACCCTTGTAATTTTTAATAGCAAAAATTTGTCTGTCTTCATGCTTTATGCTGTATAAATATTTTTAATCACGTTTCCTTATGAAAAAATTCTAACTTTTTAATTTTTACCAAGAATAATTTAAATTTATGATCTCTTTCCTTTTTCAATTGAGAACTAAGTGCAATATATTAACCCCGCACCATGGCCTTAAAGGCATTCCAGATAGTTTGGATATTTGGGTCTCCAATATCATTAACCTCCCAGAATTGTACAATTTCTTTTTGCAGCTGCAATCTATATTGCTTCTCCAATAAAATGGAATTATTGAATTTCCAGGGCTTCAGTTGCTCAATCTGATTGGTAAGTGTAAATTGTGTTTGTACCAATGCATGATCTGTCCATACAAATGGACAAATCTGAACATCATGAAAATTCTGTAAAATAGAATGTGAACAAAGGATGTAATCAATCCTCAAGTAACTGGGGGGGGGCAATAAGTATAATCCCTCTCCTCACCATGTAATATCCACCATACATCCAAAAGCTCATATTGTTGTAAAATTTCTGCAAGTCTAGTCTTTGTCTTAGAGTTAATAGATTTCGTGACTCTTACTGGGTCAGATTTATCAAGTTTAGAATCGCAGATCATATTAAGATCACCTGCTACTATAATATGCCTCACCGCAAACTGTTTTAGTTTTTAAAATGTTTCTTGTAGAAATTCCTCTTGTGAGGTATTTGGTGTGTATATCATGGGCAAAGTGATCTTCTGTTCTTTTAAGGACCCCTAAATAAAGATATATCATCCTCTTGAATCAATTAGTGTATCGAGAATCTGAAGCTGAAACATCTTAGCCAACAGGATAGCGACTCCTTGAGCCTTGGAAGAACCCAGGGCATAAAACTGTTGAGGGTACCAAGCAGCATTAAATAGATTTTTATCCTTTGACTTCAATGGGTTATTTCTATCACTGATATTCTAGTACAAGATTATATAGCCTAAAATAGATATAGATGTTTGTCTGCTACTATTAAAAGACAGACATCCTTTCCCCACTACAAAAAATAATTTCCCCCATTTGGTGTTACATTTTACAAACTAAGTTTTGCTCAGAAACTTAGGTGCAAGCCTGGATCTTTTTAATGCCACTTACTATTTTAATACTCAGCTGAGCTTCCTAAGTTAAGATGGTTGGATCTGGGTCATGTTATATTAGATTTTATGTGTGCATTCCTTTATACACACACACTCACATACATCTTCCTTAGTGTTTACCATGTATCTGTGGGAGTCAGCACAGCATTTCTTTGCCTCTGCTCCCTGATGCCATATGAGATATACAGTTGTAGAGTTTCCGGTCGGAGGAATGGAGGTCTGACACACTTTGCGACGCGGCAAAGCGAACGGAGGCTCTTACTGACAGCTCGGGTGGTAAAAACACCCGACGCAACCCCACACAGGCAGTGTGAGGACTAGCAAGCATTATAATCCAGGTGAGAGTGAGCTCGGTGAAGGAGGAGCCTCGGAGGAGACTTTTCCAACACCTTGAGCACCCCTCCCGAAGAAGATTTCTGCAAGCATCTCTAAGGAGCCGAGCCGGGCTGATTTATTCAGCATAAAATCGCCATTCCCCTGATTTCTTAACAAAGAAAACAAAGTTTAAACTGTGAGACCACATCTGAAGTGAAGTATCAACAAAAGGTAACGAAAAAAACTTTTGGCTTACCACTGCTGTGTTTCTAAAATTGGGAAGTTGAACAGGTGAAGCTGTAAAGTACTGGAGAGTTGGCTGAGTGCAGTTTTGGAGCGCTAAAAAGCCGAATTTTGACTTAAATCGCTTAAAAACACATTGTTTAACATTCCTGCGGTTAAGAAAAACTGGGAGGAGGGAGTCCAATCATCACGAGAGCAGGCTGTGTGGATTATACCAGGAAGTGACGATTTTGAGAGCAGACAAGTGGAAAAAAGAAGAAGGGACGGAGGAGGTTGGGAACCATAGCAGTGAGACTAGACTGGACGGACTACAATGGACTACAACAGGAAGTGACGTTTGGAGAGCAGACAAGCAGAAAAAAGAAGAAGGGACAGAAGAAGACTACGGCAAGCCAGAAGCAAAGTTGAAAAGACAGTAACCTTTGACCTAAACCATAGAGAAGTTGCGCCCGCCATTTTGGATTTATACAAACTTTAAACATTAATATTTCAAAAACTATACAACATAGAACGGCGAAATTAACGTTGTTGGACTTGGCATGACCAGCACTTGTGAATGCAATAATTGTTGTTCAATTTAAAGAGCAAGAAAAAATCGATCTTTTTTAAAGTGACAAGACGGATCGCGGACTGTGATCGAGAGTGGCTACATGGTCCTCTCCTACAATGGCTGCAAAAAAAGAAAAAGAATTATTGGCCATCATGGAAACAATGGAAAAGAAAATGTTAGATGCAATTGGAGAGGTGAATGCCAAAATGCTAAGTGCAATTGGAGAAGTAAACAATAAAATAAATGGTATGGCTGCACAAGTGGACAAGAATTTTACAGATATAAAAACTGAACTACAAACTTTAACTATAAGAACGCAAGAAATGGAGAATAAAGTACAAGAGCTGGAAGAAAATATCCAAAAAGTATCAAAAGACAACGACAGAGTGGAAAAGATGATGCACTACAAAGATATGCAAAATCATCTGAGATTTAGAGGGATTGATGAAAGTCTAGGTGAAGATATTTTTACAAAAATGCAGGAGGCACTAGCGGAATTTATACAAGAAGAAGAGAAAACCATTAAAGAACACATGGACCTTGTTTATAGAGTTAATTCAGCATATGCAAGAGATAAAAATATACCAAGAGATGTAGTAGTCCAATTTACAATGAAGAGGATTAAAGAACAAATCTACAAGAAATGTTTTACAGACACTTTTGAAATGGCTGGAAAAAAAATTGTGATGAAAGAGCTGTCTAGAGCAATACTTCAAGACAGGAAAAAATTTAAGCGCTTAATTGACAAACTGAAGGAGAAAAAAATCAGATTCCGTTGGGAAATACCACAAGGACTAAGTTTTAACCACGACAGTACCAGAGTGGTGATTAAAAATTCAGGAGAGATGTATGCATTTATTGCAGACCATAAGGAAGAGTTTGGAGATATTTAATGCTATACCATGATGGATTACAAATTACTTTCATGGAATGTAAATGGACTTAATTCACCCCAGAAACGTAGAATGGTAGGACATTGGCTGGAAAAACAAAAATGTAACGTGATTTGTATACAAGAGGTACATCTTAAGAAGTATGACCATAAATATATAATTAGGAAAAAACTGGGGGAAGAATTTTTCTCATTGGCAGGTAACAAAAAAAATGGTGTTGTAACATATGTGAAAAAAGAACTGGAACCCAAAGAAATATTTAAAGACAAAGAAGGAAGGTATTTGGCTATTGAAATTTCTGTACAAGGAAAGAAAACCTTAGTTGTAAACATCTACGCCCCTAATGGAGCAAAAGATTTTTTTTTAAAGAATTACAAGCTGAATTTGACAACGTAAACGACAAACAAACCATTATGGTAAGAGATTTTAATGGAACTGTTAACAATAAGATGGATAGACGATCCAAGAGTAAAGATGAAGCATTGGGGAAATTACCCCCCAAAAATTTTAAATTGATAAAACAAGAAAGGTTGGAAGATGTTTGGAGGAAAGTAAACCCACAAGGAAAAGACTTTACTTTTTATTCTAATAGACACGACTCACATTCAAGAATTGATATGATTTGGATGACAACTAATCTAGCGTTGATGACAAAAAGAATAGAAATTTTACCTAAAATATTTTCAGATCATAATCCTATTATATGGATCTCTGGTCATTCAAGAAGACAAGGGAGATGGAGAATAAATGAGGACTTACTAGACAAGCAAGAGATTACAAAAAAATTGCAAGAAGAAACTAATCTATATTTCCAAGCAAATATGCAAAAAGGGACCAAACTTCAAATTGTATGGGATGCATATAAAGCAGTGATGACTATTGATATCGTTAAATACCAAGGAAAATAAAAAGAAAAGAGAACAATATGATAATATTATGCAAGCCATTAAAACAAAAGAAAATGAACTGAAGAAAAGACCAGGGGAAAAGAAACTGCAAAAAGAAATCTGAATGTTACAAGACCAAATAAAAGCTATTTTGAACCAAGAGACTTATTGGAACTTAAAAAAACTCCAACAAAAGTCATTTGAAGGCGCAAATAAACCCAGAAAATATTTAGCATGGCAGTTAAAGAAAAAACGTGAAAATAAATTTATTACAAAAGTGATACGTGATAATACAGAGATAGTAGACAACAAAGGAATAATGAGAGAGTTTTTTAAATACTACGCAAAACTTTTCCAGAAGGAGAAAAAAGATCAAAGAGGGGTTAAAGAATATTTACAAACATTGAAGCTTCCAAAACCAACAGAAAAAAATAAAGAACTGTTTAATAATCCCATATCACTACAAGAAATCAAAAATGCAATTAATGAAGCAAAATTAGGTAAAGCTCCAGGTCCGGATGGATTTACGGTGAAGTTTTACAAATCATTGCAAGAGTCGATCTCTCCAGTACTGCTATTATTAATGAACGATATTGGAGTTACAGGTGAGGTCCCAGAAACTTGGAAAGAAGCAACAATTTCACTTATCCCAAAAGAAGGTCAGGATTTAACAAATGTAAAGAACTATAGACCAATCTCTCTGCTAAATAATGACTATAAAATTTTTGCTAAGATTATAGCAGAAAGGTTAAAAGAACATCTTAAGGAGACTATACAAACAGAACAAGCAGGGTTTTTACCCAATCGTCAAATAAGGGATAACCCAATTAAGGGATTACCCAATCGTCAAATAAGGGATAATCATCAAATAAGGGATAAGCAGTGGTTGATACAATAGAGTATTATGACAAGCACCCAGAAAGGGAAGTGGGTTTTTTTTTCTTGGATGCGGAAAAAGCGTTTGATAATTTAAACTGGGATTTTATGTTTGAGGTACTTGAACAACTTCAGATTGGAGACTATATGTTAAACCTCATTAAATCAATTTATAAAGAACAGAAATCCTCTCTTATAATCAATACTGAAAAAACGAATTATTTCAAGATTGAAAAAGGAACAAGACAAGGATGCCCGCTTTCACCATTGTTATTCATTTGGATATTGGAAGTTTTACTGTTAAACTTGAAAGAAGACAAAGAAATTAAAGGCTTAACATTAAAAGGTTTTTCTTTTAAATATAGAGCTTTTGCCAATGACGTGATGTTTATAAGAGAAGAACCTATGACTACACTACCATATTTGTTGCAAAAAGTGAAAGAGTTTGGTGATCTGGCTGGCTTTTATATAAATAAGAATAAATCCAAAGTGATGTGTAAAAATATGTCAAATAAAAAACAGGCTGAACTACAGGAACTTATAAAATGTGAGGTGGTAAAAAAGACAAAATATCTAGGTGTTGAGTTAACAATGAAAAATATTGATCTTTATAAAAATAATTATGAAAAGCTATGGCAGCAAATCATGCAAGACATTAAAAAATGGAATGTATTAAATTTGTCATTGTTGGGGAGGATTGCTACGGTTAAAATGAACATATTACCATGACTAATGTTTTTATTTCAGACTATTCCGATTGTGAAAGATCTAAAAGCATTTAAATACTGGCAGAAAGAATTGTCTAAGTTTGTATGGGGAGGGGAAAAAAACAAGGATTAAGATGAAAATAATGTGTGATGCCAAAAAAAGAGGTGGTTTTCAGTTACCAAATTTAAGGCTATATCATGATGCTGTATGTTTGACTTGGATAGGGACTTGGGTTACGTTGCAAGATAGAAAGCTACTAGCTCTAGAAGGCCATGATTGCAGGTTTGGTTGGCACGCTTATTTATATTATGGCAAAACAAAAATGGACAATTTGTTTAAACATCATTATTTGAGACGAACATTAATGGATACATGGACAAGATACAGGAACTTTTTTCCAGAGGAAATACCTATGTGGATAGTACTAGCAGAAGTGTTAAATCCATCATCGTACTATAAAGGACAGGACTGGTTGAAGTATAAAGACTTACTAACAAGACAAGGCAAAGATTTTGTACTGAAAGAGCAACACTTGATAGACTTTGATTATGGTTGGTTAAGGTATAGACAATTGTATGATATTTATAAGAGTGATAAAAAATCTGGTTTCAGAGAAAAAAACAATGAAATTGAACAAATTTGGGAGGAAGGAGGGAAAAAAATGATTTCTAAAATGTATAAAATTTTGCTAAAATGGTTTAACGCAGATGAAATGGTTAAAGAACAAATGGTAAAATGGGCGATAAATTTTAATAAAGATATTGAAATGTCATCTTGGGAATTTCTATGAAAAAATCCCATGAGTATATCTACATGTTATAATCTAAAAGAAAACTGCTTTAAGATGATGTATAGATGGTATATGACGCCAAAAAAAATGGCAAATATTAGTCAAAATATGTCAAACAAATGTTGGAAATGTAAAAAAAAAAAGAAGGTTCTTTTTACCAGATGTGGTGGACTTGTGATAAAGCAAAGACTTATTGGTCTATGATACATACAGAAATGGAAAATTTTTTGAAATGTACATTTAAGAAATTGCCGGAATTGTTACTGCTTGGGCTTAAATTAGAAGAGATAACTGTTAAAAAAAAGGACATTAATATGGTATATGATTACAACGGCAAGAATGGCGTATGTGCAAAACTGGAAAAGCAAAAAAATACCAGAGGTGTGGGAGTGGTTGAAAAAACTGTTGTATATGGCTGAAATGGACAAACGGACAAGAAAATTGAATAATCTGTACTCAGAGACTTTTTTGGAAGACTGGAAAGATTTGAAAGAATATGTTGAACAATATTGGGATATGAAAAATTACATTTATACTTGGACATAATATTATAAAGAGATATCTGAATGTATAAATGGCAGTTAGATAACGAGGATATTTTTAGAATTGTATAAGTAAATAAGAAAATGAGAATTTATATGATGCATAATTTTTTAAGGCTGTTTACGTCGTTACCAGGAGTGTAAAAACATATATATGTATTTAAAGAACGGTTAAAGTCGAAAATGTTATATGCTTCAGATGTGGTGGGAAACCATCAATATAAGATTACAAGACTATACAATAGAACAAAAAAAATGGACATAATAATGAAAAAGGGTTTGTATAAGAAAAATATGTTAGAATGTTTGAAAAATAATAACATTTCTTTTAAAAAAAAAGAGATATACAGTTGTAACGTGAACTAAAAAAAATAATCATTTTATACAATTATAGAAATATAAAACATTACAAATGGACACCAGCATGGTAACGGAGCATCTGTTGGCCCTGTAGAGCTTTGTAAAGTATATCTCGCTTCATCCTTGGGCCCTGTATATCTGATGAATTAGATTCTTATGCTACAATAAACAAATATATAAAATGCCACAAGTCTCTTGGCTTTTTTGTTGCAATGGACTAAAAATGGAAGGCTATTGGTTTTTATAGGCTTAGTCTAGAGTAGCTCTGGATAGGATGGTTATTTTTCTAGAATTCCCCTCCCCAGATGAGCAACTTTCTTCAAAAATCAACAATTCCTGATTTTAACAACATGCCAGTTCATTCTCTTTAGTTTCAAATTCCTCCTTAGCTGTAAATACCACTAGGTGACTTCAGGCCACACTGTCAGTCTAATTTACCTCACAGAGTTTTGTGGGGAGAGAACAGAGAATACAGATGAGATAAAAATCTAATAAAACAACAAAATATTTACATTTTGATTTTATTGCTTACTAAGAAGCCATATTGGGGTTGGTAGGATTAATAAACTACAGCAGAATCAGTTTAAGATAACACCCATTGTTGATTCCAGATCTAATATGCAAATTAGGTAAGACTCTGAGTAGTAATTAAAGAATGAGATGAGTTGCCTCATTCTTTCCATCATTTTTTGTTTTGCCCTGAGGTGAACTATTCCTAGGGTTAACAAGAGGAATTTCTAACATAAATTCAGAAATTGGCGCAGATTGCCATTGCTTCTTTTAATTCATTTTCTTATTTCCCCATGATATCATTTAACTTACATAGACTGATAAAACATAGTAAAACAATCAATATTGAAGACTGTATAACATCACGTCAAAATTATTTTTGTGTGGTGTTTTAATAAAACACATGCACTGGGAAAATGCTACATAAAATAAATATCGATTCATCCATATGTATATCACACTGAGATTGCTTTTAGCAGCAAATAAACCCCCCACTCCAGCTCCACCTGAAAAAAGTTTGTTGTTGTTTGCTATTATTATTGGTGAGCACTCCAAAACATTTTGGCAGGCCAAGAAAGCCTACAATTTCCAACAATATCAATAAGAGGTGACATTAAGCAGAGATGAGAATTTCAGTTGCAATAGGGAAATGTCCCCTACTGATGGTAATCTTTTCCTCTGCAAAGATAAAACTTCAGAAAGAGTGGAGATATAAGCTTTGGTTGGATTGCAGCAGTGGCAGGTGCAGGTCCCATTTCAAACCACACCCAGATTTTTAAGTGAGAAGATGTCATAAAGAGATCTGGTGTCATCAGAAATCACTTTTCTCTGAAATGAAAAAAACAAAGTAGGTGGGGCTTTCCTATTAATATGAAAGACCTCCTTTCAGAACATGGACTGTCTGCCCCAATTACATCTTTGTTAAACCTACCTTGGCAGTGATGTTGTTGTTGTTGTTGTTGCACAGTTGAATCTGACTCTTTGCGACTCCATGGACTATATCACACCAAGTCCTCCTGTCTTCTGTCGTGCTCCGGGGTTTGCTCAACTTCATGTTTGTTGCATCAATAACACTGTCTAACCATCTCATCCTTTGCTGTCCTGTTCTTCTTTGACCTTTAATCTTTCCCAGAATCAGTGTCTTCTCCAGTGAGTGCTCCCTTCTCATTTTGTGGCCAAAATATTTGAGCTTCAGCTTCAGTATTTGGCCTTCCAGGTAAAAGTAAGAGTTGATTTCCTCTCCTGAAGGTACATCATGGGCTGTCCAAGTCCTTCCCCCTTGGGTAATTATGCAATAACCCAGAGGTAACCACCGATATGGTATTTTTAGTTCTGTTTCAACATCCACCAGAAGTTCCATCTTCCCCATGATGTTCTGATGGGTAAACTAAAGGACTGTGGACTGGACTGGACTGTAGGAGGTTAGGTGGATAGGGAACTGGTTGGAGAACCGCACTCAGAGAGTAGTTGTCAATGGCATTTCATCTGAATGGAGGGAGGTGTCCAGTGGGGTGTCACAGGGCATGGTTCTGGGCCTGGTACTTTTCAATATTTTTATAAATGCTCTGGATGAGGGTGTGGCGGGGCTACTCATTAAATTTGCAGATGACACCAAATTGGGAGGAGCAGCAAACACACCAGAAGATAGAGAAAGAATTCAACGAGATCTGAACACACTGGAAAAGTGGGCAGATATGAACAAGATAAAATTTAATAAGGATAATGCTGAGTTCTACATCTGGGTAACAAAAATGAGGAACATGCATACTGGATGGGGGATACACTTCTGAGTAACAGTGTGTGTGTGAACAAGATGTTGGGGGTAAGGGTGGACCAAAAGTTAAATATGAGCAGCCAGTGTGATGTGGTAACAAAAAAGGCTAATGCAATTTTGGGATGTATCAACATAGGCATAACATCCAAATCATAGTCCAACTGTACATTGCATTGGTCAGGCCACACTTGGAGAATTGTGTGCAGTTCTGGAGGTCTTACTTCAAACAGGATGTGGATAGAACAGAGTGTGTGCAGAGAAGAGTGATGAGAATTATCGGGGGGCTGGAGACCAAGCCCTATGAGGAAAGGCTGAGGGACTTGGGAATGTTCAGTCTGGAAAAGAAGAAGTTGAGGGAGGACATGATTGCTCTCTTTAAGTATTTGAAGGGCTGTCACTTAGAGGAGGGCAGGGAGCTGTTCCTGTTGGCAGCAGAGCAGAGGACTCGCAACAATGGGTTTAAATTAAGGGTGGGAAGGTACCGGCTGGATATTAGGAAAAACTTTTTTACAGTAAGAGTTGTGCAACAGTGGAATCAGCCCCCTAGGGAGGTGGTGAGGTCCCCCTCACTGACTGTCTTTAAGCAGCGCCTGGACAAACCCTTGTCAGGGATGTTCTAGGCTGATCCTGCATTGAGCAGGGGGTTGGACTAGATGGCCTGTACGGCCCCTTCCAACTCTGTGATTCTATGATTCTGTGGTATGGCATATGAAAATACCCAGTTTTAATCCTTCTTTCTTCCAAGCCTTTTTTTAATCAAATCACCCTGAATATTTTCAAATGGAGAGGTCATTTTTAATAGTTAAACATTAAATCTTGAAACAGAGAAGTGGAAAATAGAAAGGGCTACCATAAAATTGTTTGTCAGTGTCAATTAATGATACATAATACATCTTTTACAAATGGGTGAGCTGACTAAAAATCAATCTCAAAGAGGATGGAACATTTCTCATGTACCTCCTTTTTTTTCCAGGAAAACATTTCTCTGGGCGAGCTCATTCCATAACCTTCCAATGATTAGCAGAAGCTTCCTTTGTTATTGCTGAAATATTGAATCATGACACTAAGGTTATAAACAATCCTGGCTAGTATGTGTCTGGAATGACAAGTTCCCTCTCTGGTTTAATTAAAGTACATGGTGAAAGATGGTGCCTGTAAGAGAAATTTTAACAGAAGAGCTCCCTTTTAAAAAAACTGCATGCCAATTATGGAGGCAGAATAGCTATGCTAAAAAGCACTCTGGGTGATAAGAACATTTCTCAGCCAAGCACAACTGATGCCTGCAAAAGAAGGATGTGCAATAGAAATACATTTTCCCCTATGTCTGAGTGCAAAAACAATGTTTATATATCAGGTACAATTTAAAGCTTTTGTTGCCCCGTCCTTTAAAAAGGAGTTTGAATTACCCCAATATAGTAAGCTCTTTCTCTTTAAGTCTTCAGTCCTCTGCACACAGGGGAAGGGCTCCAGCTCAGTGGTAGAGTATCTGCTTTGCATACAGAAGACTCCAGGTTCAGTCCCTGGCATCTCCAGCTGAAATGCTGAGAAAGTAGGCAAAGTCAATGACCTCTATTAAGAGTCTGGGGGGGGGGGGTTGCTTCCTATTTGAATAGACAACACTGACCTTGATAGTAATATAATAAGCTGATCCTTCCAGCCAGCTTCACTTGAGAGTACTCAAAAGATAACTGCCCCCCCAACTGTTTTTGCTTGAGAATACCCAAACAATGATGGGGAAAGTTGCAAGTGTGAGGGAGGGCTTGCCCCATTTGCTCTCTCCCTCCCTTCTGTACAACGTAGTGCCGCTACTAAAGCTCTGCCCTTTCTCATGCTATATGCATATGGAGGTGCAGATAAATGCTATAGGTATTTGTGTGCACTGCTTCACATCTCCTTCTCCCTGTTGGCTCCACTTCCGGCTGGAAATCTCTCACCACCCACTTCTCTTCAACTGGGTGTCTGGAGAAAACTGGCTGGTGAAATGAAGGGGATGGGATGATTGTTGTCCCCATGTAATGACACAAGTCCTGGCATTACCTAGAAGTGACAGCATCACTCTGGGGGTGATGAACCTTTGCCCCAAAGCCCAATGGTTTCCATAAAGTTTTGAGTGAGTGCTAGACTGTTGGGCCCAACATTATGATGTCACTTCTGGATGGCACTGGACATTGCATAATTACACAGGAGGATGAACATTCACTCCACTGGGTAATTTCCCACCTCCCTGGATCTTCCACTGGTTACCAGTTCATACCTGGCAGCCTTACCTTCTCAGCCAGCTAACTGACTTTAGCCCCAGGACTGAAGTTTCTGGTCTATGCATGGATGAACAGCCAAGCACCCTGGTATTTTAAAAACAGAATCTGAGAACTTTAGAAGGGAAAAGATCTCTATTTACTAAAATGCAATCTCCACTCATTGGAACACAAAGCGCTGGAAACACAAGTTGGTGATTTATTTATTTATTTAGATTTCTAGACCACCCTCCCCTGTAGAACAGGGCTCAGGGCAGTGTAAATCAATAAAACATTCACCATTAAATTCATGATCAAAAACAATTAAAAAAACCCAGTAATAATAATTTGTCTCATAGGCAGGCAGAGTGCGAATGCTGCAAAAGTAAAGTTTTTAAAATTTAACTTGAATTTAATTTTTTTAATTTTGTGACATCAGTGCCCCCTGATTTATTTAAAGGCCCCCCCCAAATTACAAAATCCTGGCTATAGGCCTGGTCCAGTTGTAGTGATGTAGCTTCCCGAGGAGGCATGAGCTGGGGTTCAGCAGGACAGGTCACAGGCAAGGTTGCAGAGAGTAACCAAAGTCCAGTCCAAAAGTCAGGGGTTCCAGAGAGCAGGTTCTCCTTTCTTGAAACTCAAAGCGTCTCTGACTGTGTCAGCACTAATTCAGACTATTTATTTGAAATATTTGTATAATCTTTATCCAGACTACATCAGCATCCAAATAAGCAGTCAAGTAAAATACAATACAATAAAACATCCAAAATCACATAAAAACAATAATTAAAATCCTATAAAACAACATTAAAAACATTGCTTTAGCAACACCCTGTGCACATATTCAAATGTTACATGGAATACCTCTTTCACAGCTCTGAAGGGAAAGCCAGGAAAGTAGAAGTCCCCCTAACCTTTTCTTCAAAGCTTTTCCAGAAACACAAGGAGCCACTGAAAAGTCTAATCCTTGGCTGTTACAGTGCACATTCTAAATAGAGGGGACACAGCCATGAGAGCATCCTGAGAAGAGTGAATCTGCCAGATGGGAATTTCCAGAAAATAGTGGTCTTCTAGGTAAGTGGGTCACAAACCATGGAGGACTTTAAAGGTAACCACCAGAATCTTGAATTGGACCCAGAAACAAATACACATCCAGTGAAAGGACTTTAAAGTATGAGTTAGATCAGTGTTTTTCAACCACTGTGCCGCGGCACACTGGTGTGCCGTGAGATATTGTCAGGTGTGCCACGGGATTTTTTCAATGAAAGAAATGTACCTTCCGGGCTGACCTTCCGGGACGCGTTTGCGCATGTGAGAAAGAACAGTGGCGCGGTCTCGCTGATTCCGCTCGCACGCTCTGTGGCCAGCCTGAGGTAGGGTGATTTGCACCAAGACATTCCAGTAAACATTAATATGTTTGATAGTAACAGCTAGCTGTTTCTGTCAGGGTGGGGTTCAAATCAGTAACTGTCCCTCAGCGAAGAATGGATGTACTGTGCTTCTCTTCAAATCACTTATGGTCAGCGGAATGCCGTTCACATAAGAGTAAGAGTTTAAACTCTTTATCTGAAAAAACTTTAGCAGAATTGCAGTATTAAAATACATCCACATTATATTTCTTCTGAAACTCAGGTCAATGTTATGGGAAGGAGCCATTACACTTTGCATCTGTAACTTACGATTTCAAGTTGAGTGGCTATTACGTGTATTTGTAATACTGTCATAGTTAATACTTGAGCTGAGGCAACTAATGACCCATTTATCTTGTATTTCAGTGTTTTTCAACCACTGTGCCATGAGATATTGTCAGGTATGCCGCGGGATTTTTTCAATGAAAGAAATGTGCCTTAGCTCGAAAAAGGTTGAAAAACACTGAGTTAGATGGTTCCAACAGCTAGCCTCCAACAACAGATGGACTGGAACATTTTGTACCAGTGGAAGTTTCTAGATCATTTTCAAGTAAAGTATGTTTGCGAACAAGGAACTAACTTCTTAATTAAATTAAGCTGGAAGAAAGCATGTTTCTCTCTCATAGTCACCTGTTCTTAGGGGCAGTCATTCCATAGGGGGGCCATATGTAGCATGCAAAAGACACAGCTGACGCAAGCCAGCACTCCTTGCTTTGCTTGAGATGGATGGGAAGCAGCCACTATGAGCTGGGATCCCCCACATCACATGAGGCTGGTGGGAGCTACAACTGCAAGCTGGTGGTCCCTTCCTCTTGTAAGGTGGGCAGGAGCCACTGCTGCAGCAAGGTAGGTGTGAGCTGAAGCCACAAGCCAGTAGTCCCCAATCTACTCAAGGTGGGTAGATGAAGCTAGGGTTGTTCACCTCACACAAAACAGGCATGAGCTTCTGTGAGCCTGCACTTCCTCCTTCCTTCCTGCTCAGTAATAGGCAGGGCTGGGACTATTTCCCATGATCCTTTTGGCCTCTTATTCTGCTCTTGCTCCTTCAGCAGTAGACCAAGATCCAGCAAGACTCCAAGGATCTTAACTGAGTCTTTCAGTGGAAGTTGCAGTGGGATCTGCTGCTCAGCTGTTAGGTCACCTTTCTTGGGTGATTCTCACCCCCTGTCAGCCATTTAATCCTTCTTGGGTGATTCCCACCCCCTTTCTCCAGGCCACAGCAAGCTATGGCCAGGAGAAAGGGGGGAGAAAGAAGTCCTTTCCCAAGTGATCCTCCCCTTTATCCTGGCTCCAGTGAGCCATGGTTGGGAGAAAGGTGAAAGGGAAGTCCCTTCCAGGGTGGTCCTTACCCGCTTTTTCCCGAACTGAACTTGCCAGACTGGTTCAGTTCAGGCGGGGCCCATTTGGGTCAGTTCAGTTCAGGGCTCAGTTCGTGGGCAACCTGGAACCTCAAACTGAACCACACTTTTTAGATTCATGCCCATCCCTAAATCTATCAGTGGTAGGGGAAAATATACCAATCCCATTTAAAACAGCAGCTTTTCTTCTCATGCCTGTCATTGCAACCAATAGTTTCAAAAAAAGAAAGGAGCATTTTGGACAATACCTGGAAATATGGAAAGGGGAGAAACAAGTCATTTCTATAACCATGTTTTGATGTTTCTTTTCAAAATCGAAAGGCAACCCAATTTATGTATTAAATTGAAATACAAAATAGATGCAAATCAATGTGCTTGTGACACAATGAGACATTTAGTAAACCTAATGTAATAGGAGAAAAAACTAAAATGTTAATAGTAATGTGGTTCTGGTACAATACTTATTTTTATGGAATGCTGAACATAAGTTGTATGAGGTATTCTCTTTTAATGGAATTGAATATATTATGGCTGTGACATTTGTAAAGTGATAGGCAGGCATAGATCATTGTGAGCCAAGATTTTAAAAATGTATTTATATTGTTCTTTTTGAGACACATCCTCTAAGGTCCTTTGTGTCCCTGTTCTTGTAATAAATGATGCCTTTTTTTAGGCTGCGAAAACAAATGTGTCTTTGTGCATAACTCCTTTGTTCAGTGCTGTTCTCCATTGTGGTGTACATCTACAGCAATGATTGTTTGTGTGTATCAGATAAAAAATATTACCCATTTGCACAATGAGGATTATTTGGAGGAAAGAATTTAATTACTTGAAGCTGTCCTGCAGTTTTGTAAACTTGTGCGTTTTAATACAAAGAACATTAAACACCCTTAATCATTATTCAACTAGCTTGTAGGACTGTTCAAAGAAAGCAAAGTCTGCAAAGAAATAAGCTTTGTTGCATCTATTTTTAATTTGCATTTTATGACGATATTTGTGATGCATGCAATAACGTATAAGATAAATGGTCAAAACAACAAAGCAACTCAAGCATAGATTTTTTTTTTTTTAATTAGGTCAATGATCGGCAGTTATCCTTTGCAAGTGCAAGTTATTGTTTGGCTGCTCCAGCAAAGTGGGTGTGCTGTTTCTGGGATGACTTTGTTAACCTTGTATGGAATGTAGGCCAATTTAGCCAGTCATCAGCACACCTAGTCACTGAGAGAATTGATTGGATTTGGTTCATTTAAGTATATCTAAACAAAATTTCCATCTAGAAACATCATTTCTAGAATAACTGGGCATTAAATCAGCAACAGAAGGGGTGATTCTTGTTTTAATCCCATGTAGTGGCCAAGATCTAGAACAAGACTGCAAAACAATTATATAGACAAAGACAAATTCAGGTAGAATACAACAGAGTGCAAAAAAACTTTTTAAAGAATTACAGTAGAGTAAATAGAGTTTTTAAAAGTCCAAATACACCTGGACCAATTTCCCACAAACACTGCCCTGGTGCTGCCCCAGTGTTGGGTCTTCCATTTGCCTCGACTGCAGCCTCATTTTCACACTATTTGCTTTGGGGCGCTTTTTGACCCAGGGCTTCATGCTATTTTCTTTGCGGCTTCGGTGATCCTCAAAAACCAGGATCACTGAAGCCGCAGAGGAAATTGCGCAAAGCCCCAGGTCAAAATGCACCCCGTGGCAAATAGTGTGAAATTGAAGCTGCAATCAGGGCAAACTTTTTGCCGGGGCAGCGCCGGGGCAGCGCTTGTGGGAAATTGGTCCTTGATTATATTTAACTTTAAAAGGGAGAATTTGAGGATCAATTGAAAGGAAAACAAAAGGAGACATGGTAGAAGTTAGGAAGTCTCATTAGAAATGTGGTGGTGATGAAAGACTGAAGTTCATGAAAGAATTAACTGACAAATTAAAAATTAATTAGTTACTAAGAACAGAGGGCATTTATTGAGAGTAAACATCTTAAGTAAAAAGTAGTTCATATTTTAGATCAAATATGTTTTGGTCACCAAATGTAGCCTTCTTACTATAGGACAAGGGGAGCCAGCGCACAAAATAATCAAGGTGGTATTGTTTCCTCTCCCACGCCCGAAAAGCTGGAACAATAAGTACGACAGGAAATATCCTCACATAGGTAAGCTCCTTCATGTATAAAGTTTCACATCTATCAGATTTTTAAAAGCTTGTGAAATGTCAAACAAGTTTCTCAGTCTACTTTGCCTGCAATCACCAAGAATAACTTTGGATCAACTGGACTAAGTAAGATGTTTGTTTTTGCTGATTGGTCATTTGTATGTCATCTCTACTGGCATTTACTGTACACTCCAAAACTAAATACTATATAGTATCATGTTTAAATCATAGTCAACATTTTATATAACTTTACCTTTCAATTAACAGAAGTCAAGTCATGTTACCTCCACTTTATTGATTTCACGATAGTTATGCACCCATAAGAAGCAGCTTAATCTACCACTCCTTGGCAGAGATTCAGCCACTGTTGCTGCCAAATTTCTGTGGTTTGGGAAGAGGGATGGGACTGGTGACTGGCAAATTATGAGGTGGGCACCAGAAAATGAGTGTGTGTCCTTGGTCAGTGTGCGCTTGTGTGTATTGGAATAAACTGGGAGTTGTTTAATTTGTGCTCTGTGAACACACAAAGGTTAAGCTAAAGATAGGTCCATTCTGCCTCTGGCATTCAGTTCGCACTTGACTAGGTCCCTCCTTGCCTTGGAATATCTGTTTTCATTGCATTGCTTCAGATCCTGGTTTCTGCACTAGCTAGTGTAAGCTTGTCTATTTTGTTTTCAACTATTGCTCCTGCATTGGTATGCAGATTTTCCTGTGTCAGTAATTGCCTCAGTGGTCATTAGCCACCTGAGCCAAGAGATTCATGGTGAGGTGATAAATACAGAAGGGAAAATAAGGGCAGGAGAACCAAGGGCATAGACTTTCCAATTTCCCGGGGGGGGGGGGGGGGCTGGGGCTGGGTTAGAGACATCACAGTCCATTGTCTCCAGTGGAGGCTCAGCACCTCCTGGAAAAGTTTGGGGGGGCTCCAGCTCTGCAGCCCCCCTGAAGTTGATGCTTATGAGGGGAACTGATGGAGATCAATGAAGCCATGTCAAGTTGTCTGCTTATTGTACCCTTCAAATCAGAAGTGGAGGAAGGACAAGGTGCCACTCAAAACCACATTCAGATACCCAGGGCAACACCATACTGGCTGCGAAGTTACCCTGAACAGCCATAAATCTATGCAGAAAGTACCATAAAACCCAATGAACAAAGAAAGTGAAAGCAGCATGCAGTGTAGAGGGAGATTAACCTCCTGACGTGGCTGTGGGAAAACTGTGAGGAAACAGTTGGTTGCAGAATCACCCATACTTTCCTAGGTAGAGCAAAGATGGCAGTTCATGTTTTTCTATCTTGCCTTCTATGGGTCAGTCCAGTACGTTCAGGTCAAGGCTCTTGCTGGAATGAGATTGCTAGCAGAGTTTCCTGTGTCTCTCAAACCTACCCTGCATACAATCACTGGAATCTCAGGGATAGTTCAGTGCCTGGCTGGTAATCTTCCATGAGAAAAAAATGGGTGGAATCTGAAAGACTTAATAGGAAGAACTCTATTAAAGAAAAGTTTGTGAGAGATTTTTTAGGACACTTTAAAAAGTGGTGTTGGAATGGAGAAAGAAAGAAGAACAGACAGCTACTGCTGGGATGGACTGAAGCAACTTGGGGTACAGAATCTCTCTTGGGCGATGTAGGGTCTTTCTGCAGTCAGTCTTTACTCCCAATTTCCCCAGAACTTGAGGTGGTATGCCTTTGATTCAAATAATTTCATTTCATTCTGCATATGTAATTATTCTTCGGCACTTCATGCCGGAAACTCAAGTCTCTGGGATCATCCTTTCTGCATACTCATGGAAGAAAGTGTTTTGAGCTTTGATTGCTCTTGTCCTTTGTAGAAGGAGTAGCCAAGGCACTAGAATGATATTTCTCCCTTGTCTTCAATGCCCCATGGTTCTCTCTTCCTTTTCACAGATCCCTGGCTGGTGGGAGAGTTAATTTAGTTAATTACTATTTAAAGTTGTTCTCTTTAGTGCAAGCTGGCTTTTTGGTATCCTTCGGAGCCACCCTGAGCCTGCTTTGGCAGGGAGGGCAGGGTATAAATCAAATAAAAATTTAAAAAGTCATAATCATATGCTGATGTAAAAAAAATGTAATGTGTGTCCATCTGATAAAAATCAGTTTCTTAAATATGTTCTGAAAAGCTGGGTGCCACACAACAATGTGTGTGCACTCACTGGTGACAGTTGCAAGATGCAGTGTGGCAGAAAAATTCTACCTAGCCAGCACCAGATGCAATTAAATATTACTTTTAATGGTGCAATGTTTCCATTATCATGGATCCATTGCACATTCCCATCTGTGTGGTAGGAAAGTGTAATGGATCATACAGACTAGTCAAGGTCAACCATCTTTCTTCACTGCTATTGGAAACTGAAGATTCTACTAAGAGGCATCACATGTATCCATCCAGACTGCAGTTCCTAAGACGTAGTTCCTAAGACGCTTCCAGAGGGAATTAGATAAACATATGGAGCAGAGGTCCATCAGTAGCTATTAGCCACAAAGTATAGATAGGAACTCTCAGTCTGGGGCAAGTGATACTCTGTAATTTTGGTGCTTGGGGGGGGGGGGCAACAGTGGGAAGGCTTCTAGTGTCCTGGCTTCACTGCTGGACCTCCTGAGGGCATTTGATGTTTTTGGCCACTGTGTGACAGAGTGTTGGACTGGATGGGTCACTGGCCTGATCCAACATTGGCTTCTCTTATGTTCTTATGTAGAAGCAAACTGAAGTAGGAGTGGGAGAAAATTCTATTCTTATTCATTGTTTTAATTATAAAAAGAGAAATGCTTTTGAATAAGCTTTTCTAGAACCTGCTACTGTGGAACTTTAGAAAATACTTTAAAACTTTCTTTAACAGGCAAAGGGATATTTGGGATATGCCTTTCAGTTTCCTAATGTCAAGCCCCAAAGAGAATGGCCTGCCTATCATAAGCAAATTTCTATATGTACCAAACAAAAACGTGAGAGAGGAAGCCACCAGTTGTTAAACTTAATTTAAATCCTGTTAACTGCCTTTATGCTGATGTTCTATAAATATGGAAATCATTCACTCACAACAGGCCACTGATTAATATTCATCAGTGTTTCAAATAACAAATAGAAATGTCCTTCATTAAAATTTAAAGGAGAATACAGCTCATTTGGTGAATTGCAAGTCTGTGGTACTTGAAATAACCAAGTGGTTATCTTATTCAGTGATGCTCCAGAGTAATTCCTTTAGCCAGGACTGAGAAAAATTTCCACAAGCATCAGATTCCTGACAATAAAACAATTTTTCTTCCTTTCTGTCCTGCTGTATATTTGAGAGGTGGTGAAATAATGGGGTAATAATTAAATCAAGTTTGCTTTTTATATGTATTACACAAGAAGAAACTGTGAATGTATATAGGAAGAATGGGTCAGAGCAGATAAAATTTATCTGACATTATGATGACTGGATTGCTAAAATGAGAAGCTAACTAGCCATTTCTAAAGAAACAGGAACCTGGTTCTGTAGTAGAAATGACTTATTAGGGAATGGCTCAAACCCTAACAGTGGGCACCTTCCTCAGCAGGCAATTGGCCCTACACATTTTGGGTGACGTTCCTAAGAAAAATGCTAAGGAATGCTGGCACATACATGCATCCATTCTCAGACAGTCATGATGCTACTGTCAACTGGCTAATATTCAGCTAATGAAGCATGTACTAAACTATAGGCTAATTCAGAAAAGAAAGGGGTTGATAAGTTACAGGTTCTGTAGGGTTCAAATATAAAATCACAGAAGCTGCCAACTGTTGAAAATAACTAATCATTGCATCTACTCTGAACTGAATACATTCTGTCAGGGCTACTGTCGATCCTCTGGCTGGCCTCTGGCAATTGACTCAATCACTTGCTGGCACCCTGCCATAGGTCTCAGTGCCTAGGCCGCCCCTTGGTTTACTGATAGGGTGTGGACAATGAAAAGACAAGGGAGACAACTAAAGCAACAGTGGAGAAAGACTCAGCATACATCTGACAAAGTACAGGCCAGAGCGCATTTTAAAGCTTACTCTGCAGCAGTGATGATGGCAAAGAAATTATTTCTCCGCCATCGCTGCATCTGTACAGTGTAGACCTGCAGATCTTTTTGGGCAGCTAGGGGCCTATTGGAAATGGTGAACAGGTGCATGGAGACAATTGTGGAATGGATGAGGGCTAACAAACTGAAAAATAATCGTGACAAAATGGAGATGCTATGGGTTGAGGGGAAGGTTTGACCCAGTAATTGAGATCATTCTTGTTCTGAACTAAACAGGTTCATACCTTGAGGGTTCTGCTGAACCCAGGTTTCCTGTTGGACAGATGGCAGTGGGGGCCAGGGGTGCCTTTCATCAGCTTCCTAGGTGGGAAAGATTTTACCACTGTCATGCATGCTCTGGTAAAAATTAGATTACTTTACTGCAATGCAATCTATGCAGGATTGCTTTTGAAGACTGTCTGGAAACTACAGTTGGTGCAAACTATGGCCAGAATGTTGACTGGAGTGGGCCACAGGAAACTTCAGTCTTGTTCTATCTGTACTATCTCCCATTTGCTTTTAAGCTCAATTCAAGGTTCAGGTATTATCCTAAGGGACATTAATCTGTCCTCCTATCATTGTCTTCTAACAGCAGGTGAAGAATTTTTTGTTTGGTTTGGTGTGTCCCCCAATAACTGTTATTGGGCCTCATGCCATAATAAATTTATTAAACTGCCCACAATGAGATGTCACAAGAACTTGGAATTAGAGCAAAGACTACTTTAACAAGGAAATCTTCAGGTGTGGTGCACCACATAAGCAGAGGATTTGTGACTCATTCACCAGTTAAACATTTAAAGTCCTAAGGTTGCTTTTAAAGCCCTAAATGGCCTGGGTCCAAACTACCTGAGAGACTGCCTTTCCCCATATGTACCCCACAGAGCACTACGGTCTGGGGCCCAACACTGACTAGTTACCCCTGGCCCCAGAGAAGCCAGGCCCACTGCCACTAGGGGGAGAGCCTTCTCGGCGGCGGCCCCTTGCTGGTGGAATGAGCTCCCGGAGGAGATCAGGGCCCTGTGGGACCTGATGCAGTTCCACAGGGCCTGCAAGATGGAACTCTTCCACCAGGCTTATGAATAGGGGCCACCACCCTACTTTATCTCCCCCCATGTTATGATTACCAACGAGGGGCCTCAGACAACACTATCTAGCTCCAGTGCTATTTGATACTGGGGCTTGAAAACGCTGGGACAGATGGTATGTCATCTAATTTTACTGTACTGTATTGTATGACTGTGAATCTTTTATAATATTTTAACTGTTTTAATTTTTATTGTATTTATGATTCTTGGTTTGGCCAAGTTGCGTTAGCCGCTCTGGGCCTGCAAACAATAAGGAGAGCGGCCTAGAAATTGAAAAAAATAAATAAAAATAAATAAATAAACCGGTTCATTGATGTCTGAATGCAACATAATTACTTTGTATTAGATAGTGCAGAATAAAACAGAAAGAAAATGGCAGAAAGAAATAATGTCCAAACGTTTTGCATTTTTAAATACTGTTTGTTGTTGCTTTTAAATAAATACTAATAACATACTTGATAAGATTCTCTTTGGCTGGTCTAACACTCTTAGGGAGTTGTCCCCAATGTGGACATTGTGAAATCACCTGCAGCAGGGCTCTTTTTGTAGAAAAAGCCCAGCAGGAACTCATTAGCATAATAGGCCACACCCAACAGCAGAAACTCATTAGCATATTAGGCCACACCCATGACAGCACAGCTCCCTCCCAGGATCAGCTTCCCCAGCTGTCCCACGACTTGTGGAGCACATGGGGAACCTGAGGGAAGGAAGGCAGTTTCTGGATCAGCTACCCCAGGTGCCCTGCAGCTGCAGGGTGCCTGGGGAACTCGAGAGGGGAGGCAGTTTAAACTGCCTTCCCTCCCTGGATCAGCTTGGCTTCCCCAGGCGCCCCATGGCTTGCAAAGCACCTGGGGAACCCGTGGGCGGGGGGGCTGTAGGCATGGCCAACTCAGAAGCCAGCCAGAACTCTGTTCCTGTGCATTCCTGCCCAAAAATAGCCCTGACCTACAGTGCTACAATATCTCTTTAATTTTAATGCTAGACTCCAAAGCACAGGTGCAGTTTGTAACCCACAGGTGGTATCTATCCAAATATTTTTTGCAAACTTTGTATCAGTAATGTAAATCAGATCACTGGGGACTAAAGTGCCATCCTAAGGAGAGTTACAATTTTTTAAGCTCATTGACTTCAGTGGACTTAGGACATGTTGTAACTCTGCTTAGGACGATGCTGTTACTCTCCTACTTTGTAAATAAAACTAAAATTTGATGACAAAGAACAAATAATGAGGAAGCTGATGACCAGAATTAAAAGGATTTGAGTCATTTGACTGTTTGCTCCAACAGATGGCAAACACAGTCCAACATACACAACTGCAAAATAATTAGTTAGGAATCAAGGAACCAAACCAAGGAGCTGTGTTAAATGAAACAATTATACAGCACATTGATCAGGAAAAGGATTTGGGGAGTTGGAGAGGAGGAAAAAATGCACTCCAATTCTACAGAAAAACAAGGGAGAGGGGCGGGAAAAATGCTGTATTTTTAAATATTGCAAAGTGCTTTGTGTGGTGATAGTTATGACCTACACTACCTGGGACATACATATCAGTTAAGTTTATTCGGTATAAAACCAGCACAAGTCAATTACAATCAGTTACATCAGTAATATCAATGCAAAGAGGGATACCAATAAAATATATAAAGTATCAAAAATTTAAATATAAAACTGCACTAAATCTGCCTATGTTAATTACAAAATTGCTAAAACTCTGGAATTCTAAGTAGTAAAAGGACCTTGCATATTAATGAGGGGCCTGGTGGAAGTGATGTTTACCTTGCATATTAATGAAGGGGCATGGTGGAAGTGACATCACCTTGCATACTTAATGAAGTGGGTGTGACAGAAGTGATGTTACCACACATGATGTCAGCCTCCCCACCCCCTTGCCAAGTCACTGGAAGTGACCCCTGACCCCATCATCAAATATCACCTGACCACCCCAGTGGAAGTGACCCCTGACCCCATCACCAGATATCACCTGACCACCCCCAGTGGAAGTGACCCTGAACCCCATCACTGGATATCACCTGACCACCCCCTTGTCCAGTGCCCCCTTGTCCAGTGCCATCCACTGTAGCATCATTGAACTTTCGTCTGCTGCAGCCCACCCTGGAAATGAGGCAACCACTGGTGGGAATGCCCAAGTGCAGCCATGTGACCCCTCTAGTGACACACCCCACCATCCCTGGCCAATTGCCAATGGCCTGGGACCCGCCCAGGAGGAGGTGATTGAGAAAAGAAGCGATTTGTGCTAGCAGCAGACACGCAGTCAGGCTCTTGCTGAGGACATGGACACCCCTGTGAGACCCCTGGAACTTTCCAGCCCACCGCCATTGGTGAGACATAACTTTAAAAGAATATATATGAGCAATGATGAGGATGAGCCTCTTTGCCAACCTGCCGCCATTGTTGAGGCCTGCTTTTGGTGAGAACAGGGACAATCCCATCAGGCACCTGGTATTCAATGAGGTGAATCACTCCATGGACAAAGAAAACACAACGCTGCCAACATGGTGTTAGCTGAATTGCTTTAATTTATGTTTAGCAATCAGCGAAATACACGGGTTCTTGCCAACTATACCAGGGTCCCACACCTCCCGGAAGTTCTCAAGGAAAGAGGCACGTGAGGCAGATAGCAAGTTCAATGTTGTTTACTGGATAATGTTGTCAAGCATACAAAAATCGTAATCACACACACAATCTTACAGGCCTAATGAAATAAAGAGAGAAAATAGCACTTTTGCATGAGCAGGTATCGTTGGTGGGGAAAGCACAGTACCTTAGATGCGTTGTCCGATGTCAGGATGAGTTGGATGGGGAAAAAGGTATAAAAGCTATGGGGCCACGAGGCTTGAACCAGCAAGACCATGTGGTTCTCCTGGAACGCGTTTCCAGAGAGAGAGAAATGGGGTTCAAAGATGGAGGCAAGGGTTGGGTACAGAGAGCTGGACTGAAGGGTCAATAGAATAGATAGAGGGCGACGGCTCAAGAGGCCAAGTGACTCTCGGTTTGGATTTTTATTGGGGGTCTTGGGGCGGGCTTTGCAGATCACAACCCACTAACACTCCTACTAGGTGGTCCGTCCCTCCTGGACCTTACTATAGGTTAAAGGTGAACAAAGGGAGGAGGTCCAGGGGATGGTCAGTGTTGCAAGAGCATGATCTCATCAGGAAACAGACACTGAGTCTGGGGTCTGATGGCTCACCTGGCCAAGTCCATTGTTAATCAATGACTTTGGCCTGTTGGTTAATGTCTGGCACATTAGTTGCTAGGCAGCGTAGTTAGCATAACTATCCAGATGTGTAAGAGAGGGGGCAGGGGTGTTGGCCAGCGGATCTCTGAAACAGAAAGAAACCTCATGGCAAGAGGAGTCCTTTGTCTCTGGTGAACTTATCTAGGGTGTCAGCCTCCTGGCGTGGGCTGGAGCTGGCTCCTATTATGAAGAAAGCACATGGCCCTTCCATTCAAGGCAGCCCAAAGTTCAGGCTTATGAATATCACAATTCATAAGAGCACTTAAAAAGTGCCTTGCTGTCCCAACAATGGGGAGGCCATCATGGTGGGGAGCTGAAGTTTTCTAGCTACCCTGCAGATGAGATGGACGTGGAAATACCCAACCCACTGTGGTGTATTTACCAAACCCCGGTAGAGGAGTCTGTAGATGAGGAAACTCCAGAGGAGCAAGAAAATGAAGAGGCCTTAAATGAATCCGTGGATGTGGAAAATGCAGCACCAAACTCACAGGTAATCAGGTAATGGAGCAGCTGTGAACGGATTGTATAATGAAGTCAGGGAGGGTGGCAATCGAGGAGGCCTTTTTCACTGATTTTTATTATTATTCTGTTTGTGCAGCTTGATGAGGACTTTATCCAGGCTTTTAGCAATCTGCACATCAGTAACCCTGTTGACGTGAACCTCTCATGTGTATCATGTTTTTGTACCAACGTTACCCCCGGTGACAAGAAGAAGAAGAAGAAAAAAGAGGGAGGAAAAGAAGAGGTAGTTTTGTAACAATAAAAACATTTGTTTTTTAACCTTGCATGCTCATTTCAGGGTAAGCGGGGTGATGATGGAGATGGCTGACCAAGAGGAGGAGGTCTTAAGGCACATATAGTATACACCGGGAGAAGCAGGGAGCTTTGGTGGGGTGAGGCCTCTCTTCCAGGCAGCCAAAAAGCAGTGTAAAACTCTCACTGGAGATAAGATTACTACGTGGCTTTCAGAGCAAGATGTTTATACATTGGCCGAGGACAGACTGGCAGTCTGGCCCGCTCTGCCTCTGCTTTGAAAGTGGAGGCAGAGCGGCAGTCCAGACTGCCACATCTGCCTGGAGGAGGTGGGCCGAATACAACGCGTCCGGCACCGCACTCCTCCCACAGCAGCTGGGCACCACTTAAAAGTGGTGTCCCGGCTGCTGCGGCGCGTGTTCCACCCGCTTCTGGCGGGTGTGAATGTGCACCAGCTGGGGGAGCCGCACAGCATTTGCACGCCCCTGCAGGAAGCCGCCTGCAGTCTGGACGCTGCAGGCGGCTTCCTTCCGGCAGTGTGCAAACACCGCGCGGTGGGGGCAATTCCCCCCACCTTGTTCTGCTGCGCTGCGGAGGCACAGCAGAATATGAGTATGTCCTTGGCCATTACATAAGCAGCCCAGAGTCCACTTTAAGAGAAACCAGATTATAGTTTCTGGTCTGGATGCCCAGTGGCAAGCTGATTTAGTGGATGTGCAGCAGTTATCCAAATATAATGATGGCTATAAGTACATTTTAACAGTGGTTGACATACTATCTAAATATGCCTGGGCCACAGCCTTAAAAGACAAGACAGGCAGGAGAGTGTCAGAAGCCTTTAAGAATATCTTCAGTCAAGGCAGAATACCTGTCAAGATTCAAACTGATCTTGGTAAAGAGTTTCTAAACTGGTCTGCAACATGTTAAAACAGCACGGAGTTCACCACTTTTTCACCCATAATGAAGTCTAAGCTGCCATTGTGGAGCGCTTCAATCATACTTTAAAAACCAAAATGTGGAGGTATTTTACCAACAACACATTCAGATATATTGATGTGTTGCCGCTGTTCATTCAAAGCTACAATCACAGCTTTCACAGGACAATCAAGGCCTGCCCTGTGGATGTAAACTCCACCAATGCACAGGCAGTGTGGGAAACGGTTTATGGAGATGGTGTCAGGGCAAATGAAACTGAGGGGAAGAGTCCTTTCTTTAGAAAAGGGGACCATGTGCGAGTCTCTAAAATCAAAGGGATTTTTGTAAAAGGATATGAACAGAGCTACACAGATGAAATACTCATAGTGGAGCAGGTCATCCATAGAGGCAAGAGGCTTGTATACCGGTTAAAAGATTATGCCGGAGACCCGGTCATAGGGTCATTTTATCCTGAAGAGTTACAGAAAGTTAAGAGTAAAGGAGACAGAGTGTATCGAATTGAAAAAATGTTAGCCTCCAAAGGCCGAGGTAAGAGAAAATACCACCTGGTGAAGTGGTTAGGGTGGCCTGATAAATTTAACAGCTGGGTCCCAGCTTCTCAACTGTGCGATCCTGTATAGAAAAATGGCTGACAACAGCTTTTACATCACCCTTCCTAGCAATGCATGTGCAAGTGTTTTTCCACAGAATACTGCTTCAGCCTTTACCATCTATCTAGCCAGGCCATTGGACCTTCCGGGGGGATGGGATGTACAGCTGGTGGAGATACAATATCCTCATGGCTAGAACACCCTCACTGAAGATGCCACCTCTGGAATCATTGACGGGATAAGCAGTGGGGTTTCAAATTCCCCCACAGGTATTAGTCAAGCATTCCCGACATGCTAGGGAGAATGAAAAGCATCATGCAATCTCATAAGCACCCCCCTGAACTGAGCCTGGACTATGATCGAGTATTTAGGAAGGTCATACTAAATGCTCCACCTACTTACACCTTTTCAGCTTCTACAGAATTAGCCCACATTTTAGGGGTGATCCCACACATGGCTATCCAAAAAATGCCCTTTACAGCAGACATCACAGGGGGATTCAACACTTTATACATTTACACAAACATTGTGGAACACCAAATTGTAGGTGACGCATATGTGCCATTACTGCTCTGTATCCCTGGGCATGGGGAGACCGGCGACTGTATCAATAGCATCAATGACAAGCCTCATTATATCCCTGTGAATAAGCATCACATAGACACCATCACTTTTGAAATTAAGACTGGCCAGAACAAGAACGTGCCATTTCATTTTGGTAAGGTGATCGTGAAGCTTCACTTTCATCCTCGGAAAGCCCTGGTCTTCTAAGCATACAAGGATGGTCATCTTAAAAAGCTATGGCGATCCAGACCTCTATAGGAATTACTACAAGAACCAAGCTGGCTATGCTCTTCCTGGTTACCATGGAGCCCCAGTTATGTATGGGGCAGGGATGGGGGCATATTCCAGAGCCTTTTCCGAAAAGCCGTCCCTCTTTTGAGAAGGGGATTTGAACTCATAAGGCCCCATGTGAAAAACGCAGCCCAAAATATTGCTAAAGATGTAGTAGGGCATATTTCTGCAGCTGTTCTGGATAAAGTGAGCCTGCCTATGCTGCAAGACAGGTTAGGCCTCATGTACCTTAAAAGGCAGTGAGGGGTTAAAAGAAAGGCATCACGTGTACAACTAACTGGCCCACCACAACCCCTTAAAAGAAAAGCTGTGAAGCGCCAGCCACCTCAGAAGCAGAAGGAAAAGTGAAGGGCAGGAAGACATCCTCCGAGCCTGGGAGATATATTTTAAAAAACAGCAATGGCTTTTATTCATGGCGGCTCAGAAGAATGCACCAAATCTGAACTAGACCTATTCCAAATAGCCCCAACGCAAACTAGCATTGAGAGATGCCTATATATTGAAGTCCCACCCTTGGCCGCCTTGTCAGAAACAGCTCCGCTTAACTTTTTCATAGCTGGAAATGGCAAAGATTACATGGATTTAAACAACACACTTCTTTACCTGTGCTGCAAAACAGTCAAAGAAGATGGAACAAACCTTGACAGAAATGCGAGGGTAAGTCTGGTGAATTACCCTGTTGCCTCCATCTTTAGCCAGCTGGATGTGAACCTGAGAGACTGGCTCATAAGCTAGAGTAACAATTGCTACCCGTACAGGGCCTTTATAGAAGCCATCCTTAATTATAGCGATGACGCCCTATCAACTCAATTCTCTACGGGCCTGTTTTACAAAGACACGCCTGGAGAACATGTGTCAGCTGTCCTGGATAAGGATGACAAAGGGTTTGTTAAAAGAGTGGCCCTCACGGCAGAAAGCAGAAAAATAGATTTGCTGGGGCGCCTCCCACAGCAACCTCTTTTTTCAAGAAAAACTACTGTTAAATGGAGTGGATGTCAAAATTCAGCTGACACGCAGCAGAAATACCTTTTGCCTCATGACAGATGATCCAAACAGGGGATGCAAATTACAAATCTTGTCTGCTTCCCTTTTTGTAAAGAAAGTAAGAGTAGCTCCTGGTGTCCGTTTAGGCCACGCAGAAGCGCTCTTCAGCGTTTAGGCCACGCAGAAGCTAATGCCAAATACCCTGTGGATCATGTGGGCATGAAAGTGTTTAGCATCCCAGCAGGGAGCCGTGTCAGCAACCAGGAGAATTTGTTCCTGGACACAAGTTGAGCATTGTCCAAAATATTTTTTACAAAGAAACTTTTGCCACAGTTGCTAGGACTGGCCAGTACTGCAGAAAATGGATGTCTCCAGCGTGCATCCATCTTAAAAACCATACGGCAAAGTTTTGTAATCTTCCACGAGGACCCTCTTATCATAAACTACTTTCAACGTTTTCTTGAGCGGTCCTGTCTCAATGAGCCACTGGCTTTTGTCTCTGATGATGGAAGGCTGCTGAACTCAGATCTCTTTAGACACCTGCTCAGCACTGTAGTCTAGGACCAGGTCCTTCAATGTGTCAAAGTTAATTTTTTCAGAATTTATAATGTTGAGAGTGATACCCTTGGCTTTCATGCACACCTTTCCCTCTGATAATTTGTAGCCGTAAGTTTTGGGCCCAGCCGATATGAACTCTGTGATGTGCTCATCTGGCAGGATTTCACTTGTGAGATCCCCTAGTCACCCAACGGGGGATTCCAGTCCCCATCCCTACTCACAAAAATCACAGAGTCTGTATCATGATACAGGCAGCGATCTTGCAGCTTGTCCAGGATGCCATAAAGCTGCAGCTGGGCGTACGCTGTTGTAAAACAGGCAATCAGAACATTTGTGTTGCTTGTTAAAGTAACAGAATCTTTTGTATGTTTCCAGGCCACACTTGCTGTCTCATCATCAATGATGTCAAATCCTGAAACATCATATGCTGGTGAGAAGGCATATTCTAAAATTTGGTTGCATCCCTCACTATGGTGGTATTTACCACGTTTGAACACTGGTCAAACTTGCCCCACAAAGAATTTAAAAAATAATTTTGTGATTTGGTGCTTTGCGGGATTGACAGTTATGTGTTCAGCATGAAGCTGAACACCTTCTTTTTCCAGGTAGTCCTCAATGTATTGGGCCTTTTTTTCATCATCTGTGCACCACCCTGGATAGCCTGATGTTTCCTGTTTTTGGTGGAGATACATTTTAATATATTCTGAAAACAGGTCTTCGGAGCTTTCCTCAAAATGCCACACCTCACTAGTAGACATCACTGCGTAATCCTTCTCTAGAGCCTTCATCAATTCTACAGAACACCACGTCCCTTCTAGAGCTCTTTCCTCTGCTGAATGCTCACAACAAACCTCCTGCTTAGCCTCTGCACATGTGCGACACAGGGGGAACAGAAGTTTGTCATCCACATTATAGGGTAAAACAGGGAGAAAGAGGTCTTGAGATGGATGCACCCTAAGTTTGACCAGGCCAAAATATTCGGATAGGGGGGCAAAATCTTTATAAATAATTTGTGGGTGACCAATAGGATATTTCTTGGTCTTGTTCACAAAGGGGTACATGCTGGTGAAGTCATAATAGTATATTTTTTCACCTGCCTTAGGCTTGTAATAGAGACAAATGGCATTTGTCTGCCCCCCAAAGAGAGCCGCTCTAGGTTGCAGAGGGGATGGGAATTTCATCTCCCTGAGAAAAGCCCCAAGATCCCTGTCAGTCTCCATCAGCTCTCTCCACTCATGTTCCCATAGGGACCTAACTGCAAACCCCTGGCTTTTCAGATAACTTTCTTTCCTTTGTGTTTTATAGTGTAATTCCCCAAAGGTAGAATCTGTCAGCGGGTTTCTTTCAGTTGGGGTGAGACATACAGGACAGCCATTGAAGAAAAAAAAACATTCATTGAATTCATATACTATGGGTTGCCCTCCAACGACAGCATAACCATCCAGAAAATAAGGCCCTATTTTAAACTCACCACCTTTCAGGACCTGCTGTATCTCAACACCTTCTTTACACTCGAGATATAGTAGCCACTGTATGGAGGCAGTTAAAAATATCCTTGTCTGTCTCTGGTAATAGTCATGTGGCAACAGGGCAATTGTATATGGTTTTAAAAACATGTGTCTATACATGGCCATACACACACCAGCAAGAGTGATATACTTAAAAGGGTCAATTCCTGACATGGAAATAATTTCCCCACTGTACAGGAGACAGGCCTTTTTCAGGATTTTAACATCCTGCTGTCAATAATAGGACAGCTCTTTCTGGAGGTCAAACACAGTGTTTTGGTTTTCCTGGTACCATTTAAGAAAGTCTGCTTTCTTGCCAGGCATCATATTATGAATTCCGTAATCCTCCATCTTAGGTAAAGGACCAATATAGCCACTATTTGCGACAGTGTTAAAGAAATGGGGGAAGAAGATGCTCGAGGGGTGGTCTCGTGAGTCCATTAGGGCAGTTGACACAAGGGAACCTTTGACACCCGCTGTCCTGAGGGGGCTGGAGGGCCAGTGGCCCTCTTGTTGTAGTGACAGCTACAAGGTGCGCATGTTTCACGCCGCTTCGCTGACTGCCTTTTGGGGGGCATTCAGGATTAGCGAGCTGGTGGCTGGCTCTTGGGCTGATGATTCAGGTGCAGCTCTGGAGCGTAGGGATGTTTCAATTATTAATTATCAGCTTCGGATTAGGCTGCGTAGATCCAAGACTGATCAACGGGGGTAAGGGGCGTGTGCTGGACCTAGGGTCCAGTTCGGAGCCAGGGTTGTGCCCGGTTGCCGCCATGAGTTGGTACTTGGCACTTCGGGGCGATGGCCCAGGATATTTGTTTCGGCATAGTGACAGCACCCCCCTTACGAAGTTCCAGTTTTGGACCGTGACGCAGAGGGCATTAATCCGTATGGGTTTGGGCGGGGTTTGCTTTTGTTCCCATTCTTTCAGAATTGGGGCCGTGTCTACGGCTGCAGCCATGGGTTACCCCACTGGGGAGATACAGAGGATCGGGCGTTGGAAATCCCGATGTTATAAGACTTTTGTGCCTTGTAAGTCTCCTTAAGTTTAATTCCAGACGTTAATTAAGCTCTTTTTACAGGTGCTGCAGGCCATGAGACGAGACGAAGGGTCATAGTCTGCGGCCACAGCATGGTCTTTTGGGCAGCTCATCGGGCACGGAGAATGTCTGTCAGCTCCCAGCTCGGCCTCAGCGAAGTGGCGACGGTCGAGTGGTTGGGGAGGAGGGGCATGAGATGGCCGGCACTCCTCCCATTATTGTTTGAGGAGAGGCGGGGGCCCCCTCCTCATGTTTTAGTCATACACCTGGGGGGCAATGCTCTGGGGTTAGTTAAGGGTGTGGCCCTTGTGTTGCAGGCCCGGGCTGACCTCGCGTTGATAAAGGCCAGGTGGCCTGGGGTGCAGATTGTGTGGTCGGCCATTCTTCCCCGCCGGGTATGGAGGCATACCAGTGACCCCAGGTGTATGGACAGGGCTAGGTGTAATGCTAATAGCCAGCTTTGCACGGCCATGGAGTCCGGGTTGGGTCTCTTTCTGCCGCACCCTAACATACGGGTTGGGTTCCCTGACCTGTATCGCCCTGATGGGGTGCACCTCTCAGACAAGGGCAATGGGATATTTTTAGAGGACTTGCAGCACAGGGTTTGGAAGGCACTTGGTTGCCATGTGGGGTAGCAAAGGCCAAAGCAGAGGCTTGGCTTTGCATGTGGCAGGTTTGTGCAAGCAAGAAAATGCAACCGGTGGGTGCCTCACGGCATATCCCGATTGGGAACAGGAGGTCATCAGGAACCACCCTAGGGCCTTGCGGTCTGGGGGGGTGAATGGTGATCGCCTCTGGGACCCTCTCAGACTAGGCTCCTCCCTGAAGGTCTGTGCAGCCTCGGGGGTAGGCGCCCCTGGGAGGGGATGCCAGCATGCTGGGCCGCCGGTTACAAGCCAGAATCAGACTGGGTCAAGACTGGGGCTAGGTTACCCGCCCACTACAAGGGCAAGGAGGCTGTGTCTTGGAATGACGCCTGCCTTGCCTGTTCCTGAGCTTGCTTAGTTGCCCGTTGCTGCATGTTCTGTTAAATAGTTAATAAAGTGGCCCTTGTGTGATTCCAAACTGTTGTCTGTCTCGTTCTTCATGCTGGGGTGGCAATCCCTTACAACCCTGAAATCCCATGGCCTGGGGCATTTTTGCAATCTTCATTGGTAAAAAGTTTAGGCTATCCAGAAACCTGATGCCCAGTTTCTTAAAAGTAACACACATCAGTTTTCCACCCTCTGTGATGAGACCTACCTCTAGCTTTTCAACTATCAGCTGTCTAATTATAAAGTAATTATCATAGCCTTTCGCATTGTGGGCCAGAAACTTGTAATCCTGGAACTTTTTGTTGATAAACTTTTTAACAAAGTCTGAAACACAGTTGGTTTCTTTGAATTCCCAAGTATCACATTCCTCTAGACCCATTGCAAAAATGTAATTTGGTATATGTATGCCAGTTTCTTGCATACATTCAAAATCATAAAAGACACACTTGTTTGTTATTTCATTCTTTTTAAGAGCGGGCATGAAGCAGCAGTGGGTGTTTATATTACCAACAGGTTCCTTACACTGCTTACCCCACTGAACCCGGCATGTGTGTTTCTCTGGAGCATAGGCAAGGCATGATTTGCAGTAGCTTTTAGTTTTGCAGATATTTGGCAAAGCCATGTGCCTTTCTATGCAGGCTCTGGATTTGCAATGTACTTTACAATTAGGACACCTTTCCTCCACCTCCTGCTGAGCACAGTGGGGCTCCAAACATAAGTGGCATCTATATTTGCAATTGTGTGAGTGGCTATAAACATTACCACATACAGCGGAATAATTTTTCTTACCAAAAAATGCCTTTACATTTCTAATTCCACAATAGTGATCATCATGGAGCAAGAGGAAGTATGTTTGAGAGTATTCAGGGACCCCACTTCTAAAAATTTCCCAGCCTTTTCCTCCATTCAATACCATGCCGATATTTACCTTTAAATGTTTTTCAAATGTGGCCACATCAGATAGTAATATTTTCTGCTCATCATCAAAAAACTTGAGCTCCTTATACAACAAGCAGGCACTTTCTGTTAATTCAGGAATGGGAACCAACTTTTCATCCATAACTCCCAGGAGGCTTATCCCAAAGCACAGGTTACTGCTGGTATTACTAGTTTTTAATAAGTGCTGTTTTTTCTTATGGATAACCTCACTGTAGAGAATGGTGCTTATAAGTCTCCTCCCCTTTCCACCTCTGTTTCTGATTACTGTCATAACTAAGCACAGGGAACCATGAAGATGGATTTCCACATTACTCGACATAAAGTTTGCCATCTGGTTGATAAAGTCATCAGCAGGGAAGCCCCCCACCGGCCTTCTCACAGAATGCAGAAGGTCACTTAACCCCACACCCTGCAAATGAAGCTGAACTAAATCCCCCTCCTGGACTCTGCCTCTCATCTCATTGAGTAGCCCCTGAATAGATTGGCAGATAGCCTTCTGTACTAATAATGGGTGGGTTAACTGTTCCAAGTTCACAAATCTAAAAACTTCTGTATATTGATCCATCAGCAAGCACTGCAATCGCCGTTCCCACTGCCCTTCCCTTTCTAGATAAACCCTTGGGGGGTCAGGGAATGAAGGAAGCTCTTGTGGTGGTCGTTCTAAGGGGATTTATTCAGGGGTGGCACATACAGAGGGTACAGCAGTGTTTCTTGCCAAATGGGAGGTGGTTGGAGCCTCTTCCTCTGAGCGGGGAGAATGGCCATCAACCATGCCATCATTTGTGCTCTCGGGCTTTCTAACTTTGCTAAGAAACTTCTTCTTTTTTGATGAGATTTAACAAGTCTAGCATTATTTAGTCACTTTAGTATAACTCTTTGCCACAGTTTTTTTTCCAGTTTCAAGCATTTGGCTTTCCTTTGGCATGTGGGTTGATGCCTTCTGACCTACCCCCCACCCCTCTGCCTGAGCTCCTTTTCCCCTCCCGTGTTTATACAAGGGCTGTTCCTTATAATTTGTAGGTAGTTGTCAGTGAAAGACCCCATTATAGCTTGGAAAGCATTGTGAGATACCCCTATGTCTGTAGATTGCAAACTGGGAACTTGTCTAGCGGCAGCCATTAGCTGACCTCCTGTATAAACCATTAAGCTTGCTATGTTCTCTAACAATGATGTGAAAGAAGTAGTGATAATGTCCATTTTCTGTTTCTTGCGGGGTGGCTCAAAGCCATCTCCATTTTGTTTTCATTTAGAGTCAGTTTGGTGTCTGTGTGCTGCATTTGATTTACCACATTCTTTGGGCTTCGATGCTCCTTTCACACAAGTCTGTTGTCATGCGTGCTGCTCTGTGATTTTGCAGACAGATTCAAAGGAGTAGGACTTTACAGGTTGGAGCACCAGATGGGTGCTCTGTTGCTGCTGGTGGCTCTGGTTGGAGGTACTTATAGGAAATTTGTGCTCTGTTAGGTAAGAAAAACCAATGAAAATAAAATTTCACAGCATGAACAACCACCCCAGCCTATCCTCCACCCTTTATTTTGTCACAGAAAATCATGCATTTCAAATATTTTGATATAACTTGCCATTCCTTTTTGTGCAATATAGTACCCCAAAGAGTCTGCGGTGTGTTCTTTGCTATAAAATTGCTGCCATGTAGTTGTTTCAAGGTTTCAGGGCTTTTATCATCTGCTGAAATCAGGAAAAGCCAAAGGTGAATAATCTTTCCTAAAATAAAACCATTTTGCTAAAATAGACTGCAGTGGTTGGCTTCTTTAAAGGAAATAGCCCTCCCCACCAATATAAAATAAAATGAATTTGAAAATTACACAGAAAATAGAAATCCCCCCCCCCATATTATAAATATTTAAATATACCTGGGGAGGGTCTTTTGTGTTTCATCGCATTCCTCAGAGTATCTGGAGGGGTCTCTTTTTCTAAATAAATAAAAAGGCCACATTGGCTTACACTGAGTTCAGACCCCCCCCCCCTTTTCTATGAAAAGCAACCAGCTTCCCTGCTACTACACACCACAAACATAGGCTCACATGCTTCAATAGCCACAGTATGTGAGGCTTCTGAGGAGATTCAATAAGCCAGGCCTTTGGTAAAGCAAAAGTCCTTTTATTCTTAATGATCCTTCAGGTACACAGTGTTTGTCAGTGATAACCAGCTACAAGCATCAGGGATTCATATACAGTATTCAAAAGGTAAGGACAGGGGAAGAACCAGAGCCAAATAAAAATAAGCGCGAAAATGTCAGGATCTGACAATGGTGTCTCTGTATTTTCTGTACTTTGCTTTCGTTTCCTTTGCTTTAGAGGACCCCTTGCTTGTGCCCCTTATCTGTCTTATCCCCCCTCCCTCTTGACAGCTATAAATGTCGCTTTGAAGTATATTGGTTGCTCTGGTTTATGTTACAATGTCTAGGCGGGAGATGGCGACCCACATTCCTAGGAGTCATCTAAAAACAAATGGTTGTTACTCCCTTGCATTCCCTCCTCCCTTTTTCCAGGCCAGTGTATGTTATCTTATTGTGAAGACCTTGAGCGTTCTTTATGGCCGGGTGCCTGGAAATGTTGTGCCTAGATTCACACATGTGGGTCACTCAGATCAAGAAGGGAATTTATAACTTTCTCACCTTGTTGTGGGAACCTCAACGGTCCCCTGTCCTTTTTCCCGCGTTCACCCTCCTGTTCTGATTGGTTTAGGACTAGAGTTCAATTAAAACCTGAGAGTATATTAGCACTGTCTGTATTCCATTAAGTATCTCTAACAAACATTGAGAACCTGTTTGCAGCAATGAACAATAAAGAACTTTAATTCAACAAAGGTCTGATCTGTTGCTGTCTACTCAGAAGCCTCACAGAAAACCCATAACCGTTATGTTCTCACAGAAAAAGGCGTGGAAGCACTACACACACACCCCCCACGGCCCCTTTGTGAACTCTACTTGCAATTCACAGGCCAGGCACCTGGCCTAAATTAGTTCAGAAGTCTTCAAGGTTACCAGAGCAAGATTAGCTGCCCCAAGATGCCAGGATGAAAGAGACAAGAGGAGGAGGCGTGGGGAAGATAGCCAGAGTGTTATATGACGTGGGAGTATGTAGCAAGCCACCCTCCCGGGGAAAGAAAGAGCCATAGTATTCATGACAGACAAGAAACTCAAGGCTAACAGTAAATTAATGATAGAGACCCAGACAACAGACAATTAATGGCAGAGAATCTGACACAGTATTACAGACAATTATCAGATAGGTAAAACATACAGAGCACATGGTCTCCCTCAAACTACCTTCTAAAGAATTAAAACCAAGATACCTGGTTGCTTTGAACATTTCCCTTCAGACATAGTTTTATTCCCCCCAAGCCTATACATGAGAAACAGAATTTCAAAAACCATGCTTTTGTCCCATTCCCCCAGTATCTATTTTTTCCCCCTACCCATTAAAGTAAAGGACTTACCTTGGGAGAGAGAGAGATCTAGTTTTCTTCAGTACCTGGGCAGAAAGAGGCTGGGGCCCTTTGCTGCTAATCCTTTTAAAACCTTTTGGCCCCTTGTGCAAGAGCTGATCCAGAATTGGTCATTCCCTCTAAACCCACCCCCTGATGGCTGCTAACACAGTGATGCCCTTCCCCTCTGTGGAAGCTGGCCCCTCCCAGCCATGCTTCTGAAGGAGCACATGGTCAGCTTTGATCTTTTACTTTGTAAGTAACCCCATTTTAAAAAATATTTATTTTATTTACAAAAACAATTATACATATATAGTTTTTGTCTCCTCCCCAAGTTTTGTTTGTGAATATCAGAGATCTAAATATTTTTGGGGGTGTGTGTGGCTGTAACAGGAGCACAGTAACTATCCTTGCAGTTTAATCACAGCAACCCCCCTTCCCTCTCCCTCCCTCCCTTTCTGTGGATGAGACATGTCTGGGCAAGAAAAACACTTCATTTCAAAAAACCATTCCTTCATTTCCAGTTTTATTTACAACACTGAATTTCAAAATGTATATTTTATTTTACAAGGAGTAAAAAGGAGCTGCCATCTCTATTTTACATCACTGTGACACCATTTAATTTTCGACCTTTCTGATGAGTAAAAAAGGATCTGTAATGGAGGTCTTTAATATAATCTCGAACATGTTTTAAAACCTCCATGTCAAAGGGTTGCAGGATGGTTTCAAGAGCCAGTTATGAATCAATAGAATCACCTACTGTATTTAATAAATCAAATATTAAGTCCAGATGTTCTTGTGTAAGAAACAGACATTTCAACGCATAGGCAATTGATGTCACAAGAAGAATGATAGGACTTGAACACAATTCATCACACTCAAATTTAAGTTTTCTGTCCATCATTTCATGAGACCACCCTAGACAATCATGAGAAGCTTGCCCTGGGGCCTGAATAGAGCACCCCATACATGTTTCATAACAATATTCATTGAAACAGTATTTTACAACACCATGCACAGTGGCCCTTATAATGGCCTACAAATGTTCTAATAAATAATAAATAAATTGTTATAGAATTAATTAAATGGTAATAATAGTAAATGCATGTCATTTCACTGCTTGCACCTTCTGGCCTTCCTCTAACGTTTCCAACCCATGGCACAACCTCTGAAACCTCCAATCCCCCTTTCCCCATAGCCTCTCTTCGCTGCCTTTCCCTCACAGCCCCACCTGTCCTGGCAGGCCCAGGGCCACTGCTACCAAGCTGCTCTCCCCATCCTGGCCAATTTCCAACAACCCCACATCTGAGCCACCACTGTCTCCTGGGGCCGAATACATTTGGGTTTCCTGAATATTTATCCCAACCTCAATACAATACCAATATTGGTATTCAGGAATATTTGGGGATACTGATATTTTGGGGGTCCAATTGACCCTAATTGGGGAAAAAAACTTTTTTGCACACCTAGACATAACATTGGCTATGCTGCTACGTCACTTCTGGGGAAAACCTGGAAGTGACAAAGGATAGCTCTAGGATTCACTGGAAACTCTAGTTGACATAGCACCATAGCCAACATTACTTTTTGTTTGTGTGTGTTTGTTTACCTCCTGACTCTCTGAGCAGCAGTGAGCAACTAGGGCTGCCAGCAGAAACCTTGGTAATTAATAATGATAGTTTTTTTCCCTCTCTTTATGTCGGATTTCAAATATCTTGCATTCAAAGGTTGGGTATTATGAAACTTTTCTGCTATGGCAAATACCCATTTGCTTGATTATACCACAAATACATCCCAAGTACATTTTTTAAAACAGACTGCAGAAAGGGTTACTGTCAGCTAATGCTGCCATCCCCCGCCCAGGAGATGGATTCACCAGGATCGGGGCGTCATTTCTGTGGAATGTCTTGTTCATTGTCCGCATGGTGTGCTTATCGCTCTGCCTGCTCCTCCAACCTTGGAGAGCTTGCTGTGCCAGCTGTTGTATCTTTTGCTGTCTGGCTCTATACCTTCCCACCTATACTTTGGAAACCGAGAGCCAGTATTTTAAGCACCTTTTGTCTCCTTCCACTGATTGGTTATAATACAGTACTGGGTCCCTCTTTCAATTCTGTATAACTATCCTGGACTCACAGGTGCCTGCCATTATTAACACAATAAGTGTAGATGACCATCTCAGACCTTTCTCAATAAAGCTTTCCTAATTAAGGACACTTGTTGTTGAATGAATCTGTGGACTCTCACAGTTACACTCATCTACAGCAACCATCAGCACTGCAACACTGATCTGAAGCACTGATCTAACCAAAATCTGTGTGGATCAATCAGTTTAAGTCCTGGAGATGTAGCTAAATCATGAATTAATCTGAATGAACTGCTTTTTCTCCAGATACCCTATCTTCCCTAGCTTTCAGCAAAAGAATATAGCTCCCTGCTTGGTTTCTTCACCAGATTTAACATCAAGGAAACAAAAATGGAATCAAAACTACAGTGGAGGTCAAACTAAAAAGCAGCTGTATTGATACAAATAGCAATTTTCATATGTCCTCCATTCCTAAAAACGTCGTGAAATCAGAAGTATGACAAAATATAGACAGACGTAACAGTATGCTATTATGATTTTTACTTTGTTGTCTGACATATGGCTAGTCTTTGACAACAGCTGACATCTCTTTAGTTAAACTGACTAAACTGGTTTCTGGAAGACACTCCACTCTAATAATACATCAGAAAAAAATGGCAGTCAACCAAATTCCTCTGTCATGATTCATGACAGTGCAATGTATACCATAATGGAGCTGAGATTAAGTTCTTCACTCTCAGTCTGCTATGGTTGGCTTTTCACAACGCTTGAGTAGAAGCAAGTGATCTGTCATGCTAAAGATTTCTACATTTTTGCAGCAAGCCCTTAAGAAGCTTGAATTCATTTGCAGAGATTAAAATAATGTGCACTGCATCACTCCTTTTAGTTAATGATATTAACAAACACAGGCAAGTTAATGAGACTAAGGATGTGCAATTGGACTAATCAAAACCTGAAACACGTATACTCTTTGCTTAATGTACACGTATACTCTTTGCTTATTATTAGGGACACCAGCCACAGAGAGATGATTTTTTGATGATCAGTTTGACTGTTTGTCAGCCTATTTGTGGTGGTTGGGCAAGCTGCACAGTGCAATTTCTGTGCATGATTAGATTTCTGTGCATGAATGTTCCCACACATCCCAGTTGAGGTTTACTATCCTCCAGTGTAGGAAACATAGCTTGGTATAGCCCAGTCTTGTTAGATCTTGGAAGCTAAGCAGGGTTGGTACTTGGAAGAGAGTCTACCAAGAAAGACTCTGCAGAGGAAGGCAATGACAAACCACCTCTTCTTCATACTTCCCGTGAAAGCCCCTTGCTGGGGTTACCATAAGTCAGCTGTGACTTGGTGGACCTTTACACCTCCACTGGATGTGGCATTGTCTCCTCCACTGTTCTTGCTGTTTAACTGCTCTGCTCAGCAGGCAATTGTTGACTTGGCAGACAGTTCAATCAGGTACCAATCATATAATCCAGTCATTCATAACTATTACGTGTGAATACCCTTTGGTGTGTCTAAACAATCCCTAGTGCCTCTAATGCCAGTCACTTTTAATTAGCAGCATCTTTGCTTGGTGTAGTGGTTAAGTGCACGGACTCTAATCTGGGAGAACCGGGTTTGATTCCCCACTCCTCCACTTGCACCTGCTGGATGACCTTGGGCTAGCCATAGCTCTGTACCAGCTGTTCTCTCAAGGACAGTTGTCTCAGAGCTCTCTCAGCCCCACCTATGTCACAGGGTGTCTGTTGTGGGGAGGGGAAGGGAAAGGAGTTTGTAAGCCACTCTGAGACTGCAAGTGAAGGGCGGGGTATAAATCCAATCGCTTCTTCTTCTTCTTTTACAAAAAAAAAACAAAAAAAAACAACCACCACCATCACCCCACAATGCATACCAGCTTGACAGTCATTTGTGACTGTTTGGCACAAACTGAACAGGCTAGTTGACCAGCTTGTGTCTGAGTAGCACCTTCAGACATGTAAGTTCTACTCTTGAACAAGCTTGTGGTGAAATTCAGTGTCCCTAATTGTTATGACTAATCCAAACTGACAATCATTAATATTGTGTAACATTCCAATCTGGACATCATTCTGATGCCTGGCTGATTGGTTTGTAGTTCAAGAGAGTCAGTGGGAAGGAGAAAATGAGGAGGAAGTGATTCAACAGGTAGATGACAGGGATGTTAAGAAATCTGTATATTACATGCAGAAGATTGCACTGACTTTCTAAACAGTTGTTTAAAACAGCGGTGGCCAAACCTACTTAACCTAAGAGCCACGTAGAATAAATGTCAGATGTTTGAGAGCTGCAAGACATGAGCAAATATTATACACACTTTTTATTGGGAAATATGCAAATTTGCTTTTTATTAACATTAAATGAGACTGCCAAAAATAAAAACAAAAGGGGGGTAAAAACAGATATTGATAATGATATTTATTTGTTTGCTCATGATATTTATTTGTCTTAGAGCAAGAGGAAAAAGAGAGGTGGAAAGAAAGAATAAAAGAAGTGGAAAGAAAGAGAGAAACAGAAAAAGCAAATAGATAAGGGAGGGAGGGGGGAGGGAGGGAGAGAGAAAGAAAGGAAGAGAGAAAGACAGAAAAAGAGAAAGGTGGTAAGAAAGCAAATAGATTGGGGAGGGAGGGAGAGGTGGAAAGAAAGCAACTTTAACTTTCAATGCGTTCTCTAAGCCCCCCCTCACTGGCTTGGCTTGAAGAAGGGATTTAAAGAGACAAATGCCTTTTCCAAGCTGGCTGGCTGGCAGGCGGGGGTGTGCTTTGAAGCTGCATTTAAAGTTAGTTGCTTTCTTTCTCTTGCTTCCCCCTCCCCACCTCAAGCCTACCCAGGGAGAGGAAAACTGGCTGGAAAAGGAAAGACCGATCAGGGAGGCATGCCTCCCCTTTGCATTCCCAGCTGCCCTGCCGGGAGCTGCATAATGTGTGTGAAAGAGCCACATGTGGCTCCCGAGACGCAGTTTGGCCACTCCAGGTTTAAAACAAGGGCAGGCATAATGTTAACTAGGAAACAGTCAATAATTTATGGCTTCTTGAAGTAAATTAGGAAGGTTTTCTGACAATCTTTGCACCCTCCTTCAGTTCCCTTGAGTCACTTCTGATTTGTCACACCATTTTCATTTGCTTCTTATTCATAATGTTACTTTTATTCTCTCTTCCACCTATATGTGAACCTGCTTCCCCTCTAGCTCCAACTTGCCCAACTCCTGAAGAAAATACCTCTGAATCAATCACTTCCTATCACACTCCCAAAGTACCCTTGATGTGGAGGAGGAGGAGGAGGAGGAAATTGGATTTATATCCCGCCTTTCACTCACTTGGAGTCTCAGAGCGGCTTACAAACTCCTTTCCCTCCCCCTCCCCACAACAGACACCCTGTGAGGTAGGTGGGGCTGAGAGAGCTCTGAGACAACTGTCCTTGAGAGAACAGCTGGTACAGAGCTATGGCTAGCCCAAGGTCATCCAGCAGGTGCAAGTGGAGGAGTGGGTAGCTCACCGTTTTTTTCCCTCCGGCTCACACATTTCTGTCTCAGCTCAGAAAGGATGGCTCCAGAGCAAACTAATCCCTGCAGCAGCCAAACCACTCTTTCACAACGTTAATGCCCAGTAGCTCACAAAGTAGAACTTTTGCTCACAAGACTCCACAGCTTAGAGGGAACATTGGTAGTGGCAGGCCTTACCCGCCTGCTATTGTAGCATAGAGTACATACTTGTCTAGTATTATTTGCATCAGCTGCCCAGCTCTTCTCCTGTTGCAGCCAAGGTGAATGAGTGCAGCCAGCAGGTAAGGGCAGGGGTAGTGAGGTGTGACCCATGAGTGCGGGGGCACTGCCCCTAAATGCCCCACTGTGGCAATGAGCCTGACTGCACCATGAATCAACAAGCATGGAGGTGGGATCTATGGCAGGCTATAGAGAGCAGGGGTTTATAGGCCATCTTTCTGGTAGGATGGATATTCCAGTAAGAAATTATGCCTTGTTTTCTGCACTTAGATAAAATGGTAACTGTATGCATTGATGTGTGTTATCATGTGACCAAAAGAACAGCCTACAGGTGATATAGGTAGATAGGAAACATATGAAGAAGAGTAGAAAAGTGTTAATAGATAAACAGGGACCAAACAAATTAAAATGTGAATAAGGTCAATGGAGGGATCCTCACACTGACACAACCTAGTTCAAGGCTTCAGAAATAGCCCTATCATTTGATAATCATCACTGTGACAGATTTCTGGCAAAGGAGCAGCAATGGTAACAAAATATGGATAAAGGTGCTATATAAAGTAAGCTGTTCTAGGTAGAATGCAACATGATCTTCTTCTTTTTTTAGTTTAGAGGGCTGCCCCTTGAAGAAGAATTCTGACCAAGTGTCTCCAGGTATTATTAAATAACAGCTTAGTTAAGATCAGAAGTTTTCAAAATGGCAAATCATTCAAAAGTTTTCACCTTTACAGCAAAGAAAATGGCAGGATGCCATACTCCAGCTCTGATACAGATCAGCAGAAGCCTAAATCAAATAGGAAGGCAGAAATCAATCAAGACAGAATCCCAGTGGAGGTACAAATCAACACTGAGTAGTAAAAGGTCTGAAATAGATTTCAGATTGCGTCTTGTATAACAAAAGTAATGACTGGTCCCCAGCACTTTCATTCTTGACAGCAAAAATAAATAAAATGTAATACATTGGAAAGATTGAATATGTTGCAGGTGTTGCGAGCTCATATGTGTTAGGCATCCGTCCTCAATTTTTTGAAACTAAAGATAGTTTATATAACACAAGTCGTTATCGTTCGTGTATTCTGGAATACAAGTACTTTATATAACATTCTACATGGACCAGGCCTGGGGAAGTTATTTTGCCCAGTTCCTCTCCCAATTGTGGTGGTGGAAACTGCCATCAATTCACAGCTGACTTATGGTGACCCTGTAGAGCTGTCATAGCAAGAGACAGTCAGAGGTCGTTTGCCATTGCCTGCCTCCATGTCATGACCCTGGTATTCCTTAGAGTTGTCTCATTCAAATAATAGCCATAGCCAACCCTGCTTAGCTTCTGAGATCTGTCAAGATCTTCCTAGCCTTCCCCACTGTACCTTCCTGCATCTCAGAAAGAAAATAAAACTCATAAAGATTGGAGGCCCTCAGCAATGACATAGCATACAGTGCAGGGAGGATGCTATGGAACAGAAGAACCAGCAGAAATCACCTCGGCACTTATTATTGCATGGACGCTTGTTCCACTTGCAGATGAATTTCTGCAGGGTACTTCTGCCAATTCTCTCTTGTTGCTTCATCCCCCTGCAGCACATTCCGTGCGGTTCCTGAGGATCCCCCAATCTTCTCTTTTGGAGAGTGTGGAGCATCCTCTGTAGACAAGAGATGGTGGAGGGGAAAAATCCCTTCCTTGGACTAACTTCATTTTGCATTTGACTGGCTCCAGCCAGTGAATGCCAGTAACACTGCTGCATTTCCATCCAGGTATTTTAATTTTATAGCTGAAAAGGAAGCTGGTGGAAGCCAGCCACTACTTCTGTTAGACAAGATGCAATCTCAAATAAATTATTACAGGTACTTAAGCACTTTGTATTGATTTGCACCTCCTCTAGGATTTTCCCCCCAATTGATTCTTGCCTTCTTATTCAATTTAAGTCTTATACCCTCAGTACTGAGCTTGGTGGCATAACAAACTAATTAACTTTAATATTAAGGTGAATGTGTCCGGATGATTGACAGTTTAGAAAGATTTCACCCAGATCCCATTCTGGAATGAGCATTGCCACATCATGCACTAATGGCTATATTAAAGTGAAAAGTAAAACATAAACCCTCTATAAATGATATGCTACATTTGTCACCTAGAGAAAGAATTGTGTTTTATAGATCTGCAATGCAATGTGGGATACATTTTCAGTGCATGTGTTGAAATAGAAAAGTAGGCTGGCATTTTAAAGGATAAGAGAAATAAAATGCTTGCTGAATATTTTTTTATTACAATGATCAGAAGTAATGAACTATAAAATATTAAAGACTTTCTGTGTTTGGGTTTTTAAAAAAATCTTTTATGAATTTAGACATTGTTATTGCATATGTAGTGAAGGCAAGGAATAGGTCCGAACCTTATCAGAATCCTATATATGGAAAAGGCAGCAGATAGATTATTTTGAAATAACAAATATGGGGGAGGTGGCCAGGGGGTGGCTTGTCCAAACAAAGAGCTTTCTTCCCATGCCTTGCCCTGTGGCTAATAAACAACAACATAAAATTCAGGTGGAAGTGAGTAAAATTCAAAATACAAATAACCTTTACAATAACCTTTACACTGTGAGCAATCAGGGTATTCCCCCAAAATTTAATATTAGACCAAGTTAGGATCCTTTATATTTCTTTGTGAATATGCATCTAAATACTGCATCTTTTCCTCCGTTACATTCTCCTTAATAGAGATGGGCATGAAATGAATGATGAGCCTAAACTGATCATGAACCTGGTTCATGGTTCACAAGCCTCAGTTCATGCTCATCCCTATATGAACCTCCCAGGACTGTCGATGTGGTTTTGGAGGTTCATGGGTTTGTGGTTTGTGTTGGGAAGTGGGGGAGGGGAGCAAGGGGGATTGCTGAAATGGCTTGTATCTATTTCGGCCTAACAGGCGCTGCATGGCACCCATTGTCAAAACCCATTTAAAGGGAAAATTCCTTTTAAATGGGTTTTGACAGCAGGTGCCACTTGGGAGCAGAGGCCAAGCTGGGCTTGACCACATTCACCACTTGGCCTCCACTCCCATACAGCACCCAAATCAAAACCCATTTAAAGGGAAAGTTCTGCCAGCAGAAAACAGGAAGGGAAGGGCCATGAAGTTCCACGAGCCTCATGAACCCGAAATGGTTCGCAAAGTGGGGGAAGTTCGTCCCAGTTTGTTGTTCATGGGACTTCATGAACCAGGACAAACCTCCGTTTTCCCAGTTCATGCCCATCTCTATGCCTTAAACTCAGAATTTTGATTCATGGTTTTGCAAGGTTCACTGGCCCATCTGTAATATCAGAAAGCCTTTGAGCAACTAGTAAACTACTTTGAGCAACTAGTAAACCACTGGGTGTTTCCTTCCTTCCTTTCTTCCTTCCTTCCGCAGGGGATAATTCAAAGGTTCAAATGATTATCTATTGATTATTGTTGATTTACAGGAATCTTTGGGGAAAAGTCTTTGGGACTCTCCTGGAGAACTGAACTGTTTGAATCACTGCACAGCATTATAACAGGTGTTTTAAATTACTTTTAACTGACAACTGAAGACTTCTTCCAACTAGGTGTGTTTCGATTTTAATTGAGCCAGGTGTTTTTAAAATGAGCTATCCCAGCCAAAGATTTATGGGAATCTCACTACTTCAAATGGAGTGAATTCAGAAGTTTATTTTAGCTTCTGATTTTTAGTAATTTTAAATAAGCTTAAAGTGTTTCAACATGTCAATACTGAACTATTGAAATCTATAAGCAATATCTGTATAAACTTGCCTTTTGTAGATTATTATTCTAAATAGAAAAGACTCTGGTCCTGGTCACAAGAGCGAGATAATCCGGGGGGGAAGTGAGGCTATTTGCTCTGGAGTAATTTGACCCACAGTTGGGCAATCAAATAGTTCTGTGAAGCTGCAGGCACAGCCTGCCACTGCGTGATCAGACGCAATCGTGGGTGATTTGAGGGGGTTTTTTGCCATTTTTTCCTGATGCACTGAAACAGGGGATCGATGAATTGCATCTCCACCCTGAGGGCTTCCTTTGGCAGTATGAGATGATGTGCATACTGAGGCCGAGGACAGACTGCCGATCCGCCCCGGGACAGATGCGGGGCTAAAAGCCCCGCGCGAAAAGCAGCCCGGCGCAGCCTGTTACCACAGGCTGCGCTGTCCCGGGGCGGAGGCGCGCTGACTCGGGGGCGTCCAGACTTCCGCCCCCACTTCTGGCGCATTGCCGACGCGTCCAGACTGCCGCAAAGCGGCAGGGACGTGCGGCACTCCAGCCGGAGACCAGTTAGAAGTGGTCTTTGGCTGAAGCGGATGGACAGCGCCTCGCGGATGGGTGAGTCCGCGCCGACGCCAGAGGACAGATGCGGCAATGTGAACGCCCCCTCTGCCTCCGCTTTAGAAGCAGAGGCAGAGCGGGGCACATTGCCAGTCTGTCCTCGGCCTGAGAAGGGGGAAAAAACACCTGGCATGGCATCGGGATAGCCTTATCAGACTATCCCCAATGCCATGAGTGCGCACTGGAGCAATCACACAGGGAAAGTCCATCTGTGGCCCGTAGCAAACCTGTTTGATACTGGACTTTCCCTAGTATCTTTTAACTTCACTACTTTGGTGGAGAGAAACAGGTTGCCAACAGGTGTGGGATGCTTGCCAGATGTTCTGGTGTGATCGTGTCCTTAAAATTCACATGGCATTTGTGCCTATCACGCAGCTAATTCTGTGTGTGACCGGGGCCTCTGTTTGTTTGTATAGACACTTACTTGAACTGGACTGGTGTAAAAGCACCACAGTAATTAATTGTCAGTTAGGAGATTGATGTTCCATCCTTTAATTCAAAGGATCTAGAAAACAATTGGTCAAGATATTTTTATACACTTAAAACTGACTTGGCAAGGATTCACAAGCTACATTTAAGGATGTCAAGATTAATAGGGTTGAAGAGAAGTTCAGTTGTACTTTCCATGCAAAATAGGTCTAAGCTATTGTGTGAAATAGCAAAGAGTCATTGTTAAAAGAGTAAGTATCTCTGAACGTTTAAAACTGAAAATGAAGGCCTATGAATAAAATGTTTTTGAATGTTTACTGAAAAAGAGAAAACTAGTTAAGCTTTAAGGAATTGTGTTTTAAATTAGCAAGCAGAAGGTTGGGAGATGTAACAAAAGGCTTAAGAAAACAAAAAAATAAATCATGCACACCTGGAAGTTTTTCTCCAAGCTAAAGAGCCCCAAGCGCTTCAACCTTTCTTCATAGGGAAAGTGTTCCAACCCTTTTATCATTCTAGTTGCCCTTTTCTGCACTTTTTCCAATGCTATCATATCTTTTTTGAGGTGTGGCGACCAGAACTGTACACAGTACTCCAACTGAGGTTGCACCATTGATTTATACAGGGGCATTATGATACTGGCTGATTTGTTTTCAATTCCCTTCCTAATAACCCCCAGCATAATGTTGGCCTTTTTCATTGCAGTCACACACTGTCTCGACATTTTCATTGAGTTATCTACTACGATTCCAAGATCTCTCTCTTGGTCAGTCTCCGCCAGTTTGGACCCCATCAGCGTGTATTTATAGTTAGGATTTTTGGCTCCAATGTGCATCACTTTGCACTTGGCCACATTAAAACCCATTTGCCACGTTGATGCCCACTCGCCCATCCTTGACAGATCCCTTTGGAGTGCCTCACAATCCTTTCTAGTTGTGAGGTGTTCCTTATTCGAATAAATACTTTTGTTACCCTTTACTGCCTGGATAATTGATTTCACTGTGTGCTTTATCAGCTAGCCACACAAGTCAAAGAACCTTAGCACCCTAAGGGCATTGGCATCACTTCCTTTTCAGAATACCTAAGTCACTGAGAGCAGTTCTGGAGACGTGGTAGCAGTTCTCCTGGTCACCAGCCCATTGTCTGGCTAACTGTGAGTGAATACCTGAAGCTGCCTTATTCTGAGTGAGATCATTGCTCTATCATTTTCAATATTGTCTACTTTGAATAGCAGCAGCATTCCAGAATTTCAGGCAGAAGTCTTTCACATCACCCATATCTGATCCTTTTACCTGTAGATGCTTGGTACCGAACCAGAGACCTTCTGTATGAAAAGCAGATACTCTACCAGCGAGTCACAGCCTCCTTCTAAATGTGAACATTTGTGATGTTTGTACCAGACCTGCACCCAAATAGTCCATAATATTGTCAAATAATGAATTTTATTATCCTTCTCTGAATTCTTTATATCTCATCTATCACTTTACTAAAGAAGATGTTACAGGAATGAATGTCCAGATAATGCCATGGGCTGGACTGACCAATGGAACTTGCAAAGAGAAACCAGACAGGGTACAATGCAACCTGGAATGCTCCCTCTTTCAAAATAAAAGCAGTTAAACACATCCTGGCAGAAGAGGCCTGTGGCTGGAAGAGTGAACAGAGAAAACCTAACCCCTTGACCTCAGAAGCAATTTCACTTTCAGAAGCAAGAGGTGAAGATGCTTAAAATGAGAACTGGGGAAAATTTCGAAAGCCTTAGATGGAAGACAGGGGGATGCCCTGAATGTTGAATGATGAAAACGTGCCCCTAAGACTCTTTAGTGTGAAAGGAATTTGAAAACAAGAACAGGCCTGACACATGGGGCACAAAACAGCCAACAAAACTATACTAACTCTACATTTCTGGAGAATAAGTCCTCTTTTAGGCTAGTGTGGACTGGCTACTTTGAAGTGAGCAGTAGTTTTCTTCTGAGGAACTGCCTGTGCAACAGAGAGGGAGTACTTCACTATTCTTGGAAAGCATTACAAAGAGCGATCCAGAAGAGCATACACTCCGATTACTCAACATCTTCTCATGCTCATGGTAGCATTTTTGTATTGTATCCCCCTTTTCTAAGCATTAAATATAATAAAACATAGAATGGAGAGATCAGATTTACAGTACAATGTAAATGAATTTTACAGAACGGACAAATAATATAGTATTTCCAGAACAAAGTTTAAGTCCAGTAGCACCTTTAAGACCAACAGACAACACTTATATCCTCATAAGTTTGTGCACCTGGAATAAAGTATTTTCATTACTTGGAGTCACTTCACTTAGTAAACGAGGAGTATCTCTGGGTTTATAAGCATTCTAACCCTGAACTTCTATCCTCAGCTGATAGGTAGTCTTATGTTTCATCACTCTAATGTTTTTTCCTGCCTGGAACTTCATTTTTAAACAAGACTACCTGCACATCTTATTTGGGCTCCAATTATAAATGGCTTACTCACAGGGGAAAAGGTCTTTGAATATTCATGGGACCAAATACCAAGAGGAATTTCATATTCATTTCTGAATACAAATCAGTACAGAACAAATATAAATCAGTAGAGTGCATTTTCTTTCCCTCATTTCCTGCCAGTTTAGTGATAATCAAATTAATCTGGGGTTAAAACAAGTTTGCCATACAGTCATCTGGTTCTGGATGTTGCATTCCAGCTTTTAATGTGGCTTAGTTAATAGTCAAAACTGATCAATAGTATAAATTGATGGTATGATGATAGATAGCAATGCTATCTACCTTTCTTGCTTTGCAAGGGTTGTTTATTTAGGCATTTGTTCCCCATATTTCTCCTGGAGAGGACATCAAAAACCACTCTTAAAATGCCAAAATAGAATTTAAAGGGAGGAAAAACTTTATAACAATACTCTGGGCTAGTTACCTATCTGTTGTTATGGCTCATTCAGTGCCACAACAGAACCAAAAGGCAGTCGTCAGGAACCATTTTGCTTTTACTCACGCTGTGCAAATCCAGGAATTTGTCTACAGTCTAGAGGCTTGGTCAACCCCAGCCACTATCCTGGTTTTGGTTTTAGTTTTATTGAAATCTGAAATGCTTTCAGAAAACCCACTATGCATATTTATCCCAAACATTTCACTGTGGTTTTTCAAACTACTGAAATATTTGTTCATTTTCTCCTCCTCTCAGAGTATAAGATGGGAAGCATTGCCACCCCAGCATGAAATAACGAGACAGACAACAGTTTGGAATCAAACAAGGGCCACTTTATTAACTATTTAAACAGGACATGCAGCAACGGGCAACTAAGCAAGCTCAGGAACAGGCAAGGCAGGCGTCATTCCCAGACCCAGCCTCCTTGCCCTTGTAATGGGCAGGTAACCTAGCCCCAGTATTGACCCAGTCAGATTCTGGCTCGTAACCGGCGGCCCAGCATACTGGTGTCCCCTCCCAGGGGCGCCTACCCCTGAGGCTGCACAGACCTTCAGGGAGGAGCCTAGTCTGAGAGGTTCCCAGAGGCGATCACCATTCACCTCCCCAGACCGCAAGGCCCTAGGGTGGTTCCTGGTGACCTCCTGTTCCCAACAGGGATATGCCGTAAGGTACCCACCAGTTCCATTTTCTTGCTTGCATAAACCTACCAAGTGACCAGCCTAATTATACCCGACCACCCTCTATGCCCTTAACCACCAGCAGCAGTGTAAGGTAGGCGAAAAAACACCGTCTCCAGGAGCCAAATAGAAGTCGGTATAAAAAATTCCTACCCGGCCCCCAAAGGCGACCAGCATCAGCCTACACTGCAAACGGGGCGGGCGGGTGGGCGAGCTCTCGAGGCGACTGCGCAGATGGGAGCGGGGCAACAACTCAAATCGAGCAAGCCCCGCCCCCCCCATCGAGCCAATGAGCGCCGACGCGCTCTGTTGCTGCCTCGCGTCATGCGAGGCGGCAAAATTGCTTCCCCCCGCCACGGCAAAGCCGGGCGGCGGGGAGCCCATTGCCACCCCAGCATGAAATAACGAGACAGACAACAGTTTGGAATCAAACAAGGGCCACTTTATTAACTATTTAAACAGGACATGCAGCAACGGGCAACTAAGCAAGCTCAGGAACAGGCAAGGCAGGCGTCATTCCCAGACCCAGCCTCCTTGCCCTTGTAATGGGCAGGTAACCTAGCCCCAGTATTGACCCAGTCAGATTCTGGCTCGTAACCGGCGGCCCAGCATACTGGCGTCCCCTCCCAGGGGCGCCTACCCCTGAGGCTGCACAGACCTTCAGGGAGGAGCCTAGTCTGAGAGGTTCCCAGAGGCGATCACCATTCACCTCCCCAGACCGCAAGGCCCTAGGGTGGTTCCTGGTGACCTCCTGTTCCCAACAGGGATATGCCGTAAGGTACCCACCAGTTCCATTTTCTTGCTTGCATAAACCTACCACATGCAAATCCAAGCCTCTGCTTTGGCCTTTGCTTACCCCACACGGCAACCGAGAGCCATCCGAATCCCGTGCTGCAAGTCCTCAAGAAATAACTCATTGCCCTTGTTTGAAAGGTGCACCCCGTCAGGGCGATACAGGTCCGGGAACTTGACCTGTATGTTAGGGTGCGGCAAAAAGAGACCCAACCCGGACTCCATGGCCGTGCGAAGTTGGCTGTTAGCGTTCCGCCTAGCCCTGTCCATACACCTGGGGTCACCGGCATGCCTCCAAACCAGACGGGGGAGCATGGCAGACCAGACTATCTGCACACCAGGCCACCGTGACCTGATCAGTGCCACATCAGCCCTGGCCTGCATCACAAGGGCCACACCCTTGACCAAACCCAAATCGTTGCCCCCCAGGTGTATGACTAGCACATGAGGGGGGGGGCCCCCGCCTCTCCTCGAACAACAACGGGAGGAGCGCCGGCCATCTCATGCCCCTCCTCCCCAACCACTCAACCGTCGCCACTTCGCTGAGGCCAAGCTGGGAGCCGAAAGAGGTTCTCCTCGCCCGATGAGCTGCCCAAAAGACCATGCTGTGGCCGCAGACCATGACTCTTCGTCTTGTCTCATGGCCTGCAGCACCTGTAACAAGAACTTTATTAACAAACGTCTGAATGAAACTACAACGAACCTACAAGGTACAACGCCTAACGTAACTCTTATAACATCCAGATTTCCAACGCCCGATCCTCTGTATTGTCCTATCAGGGTACCCCATTGCGGCCGCAGTCGATGCTGCCCCAATTCGAAAAGAATGGGAGCAAAAACGAACACCGCCCAGACCCAACCGGATCAATGCCTTCCGAGTCACGGTCCAAAACTGGAACTTCGTAAGAGGGGTGCTGTCGCTATGCCAAAACAAATAGCCCGGGCCATCACCCCGAAGTGCCAAGTACCGCCGCATGGCGGCGACTGGGCACAGTGCTGCCTCCGAACTAGACCCTAGTTCCAGCACACTCCCCTTACCCTTCTGATCGGTTTTGGATCTACGCAACCTGATCCGTAGTTGAAACTTATTGATTGATACATCCCTAAGCTCCAAGGCTGCACCAGAAGCGTCAGTCTGAGAGCCTGCCACCAGTTCGCTAATCCTGAGTGCCCCAAAAAAGGCGGTCAGCGAAGCGGCATGGAACAGGCCCACCTCATAGCTGTCACTACAACAAGAGGGCCACTGGCCCTCCAGCCCTCTCAGGACTGTGGGTGTCAAAGGTTCCCTGGTGTCTACTGCCCTAGGTGCTTCCCGAGACCACCCCTCCAGCATCTTCCGGAGACGGAAGTCGCCCGTGGTGTCCTTGTGACCCGAAGCCTTACTGGCAAAAGCCAGCGCAGACAGCTTGCCTCTGATTGTGTGAGCTGAAAGGCCACCGTTCCGTAGTGACACACAAAATTGCATCAGGTGTGACACAGGAATAGGCCAGACCTGCTGCAAACCCACTCCCGCCCTGAAGGACAGAAACTGCTTACCGGCCTTCAGGTAAGCTCTCCTGGTGGAAGGGGCAAGTGCCAGGCTCATTGCCCTGTCAGCCTCAGCCCTCCAATCCCCCACACCTCTGGGGGCATCCGTGCCGGGAGCGGGTCGGCCTCTGGAGCCAGCTGACGAAACCTCTCCATCTGTTTACGAGAGAGAGCGTCAGCGATCCCATTAGCGACCCCCGGGACGTGTCTGGCCTTAAACAGGATGTTAAATTTGAGGCACTGTAAAGTAAAGGCCCTAACTAAAGCCATGACCCTAGGGGATTTGGATGTAAGGGAATTGATGACATGAACCGTGGACTGGTTGTCGCACCAGAAGTGGACGGTCCTATTAGCCAAATCGTCAGGCCAGATCCACACCGCTGCGACAATTGGAAAAAACTCCAGGAAGGTGAGGTCCTTGACCCAACCTGCCCGAAACCAATCTTTAGGCCAGTCCCCGGCACACCAATGCCCCCTAAAATAAACTCCGTAACCGGATGAGCCGGCCGCATCAGATGAAATCTGAAGCTCAGCCTCTAGCAAGAGCTCATCCCGCCACATAGAGACCCCGTTGAACGATTCCAGAAACTGTTCCCAAACAAAGAGGTCCTCCCTCATTCCCTTGGAGACTTTGGTCCTATGGTGTGGGAGACGGAGGCCTCTCATTAAGTCACATAACCTCCTCACAAATGCCCTACCCGGCGCCACCACTTTGCATGCAAAGTTGAGGTGACCTACCAACTGCTGCAGCTCCAAAAGAGTGACCCTAGTATGGGACCTAACAGAGATGACCCGCGTCCTTAATGCGTCCAATTTTTCTTGGGGTAACCTGCAGCACATACTAACCGTATCAATCTCAATACCTAGAAATGTTAATGTGGATGTCGGGCCCTCAGTCTTTTCCTGAGCCAGAGGGACACCCAGCTCATCAGCCATGTAAACAAAACTGTCGAGCAGGAAACGACACTGGCCAGAGCCCCTCTTGCCCACGAAAAGAAAATCGTCCAAATAATGGGCGGAACTACAGAGACCAGTCCTGGTTCTCAAGGCCCACTCCAAAAACGAGCTGAACCTCTCAAAAGCAGAACAGGACACCGAGCAGCCCATGGGTAGGGCCCTATCCATGTAAAAGTTCCCTTCAAAGGCAAATCCGAGTAGCTCAAAATCCTCAGGGTGCACCGGGAGGAGCCGAAAGGCTGATTTAATATCACATTTAGCCAATTCGGCCCCCACACCGCAGAGGCGGACCACCCGCATGGCCTGATCAAAGGAAGTATATTTGACAGAGCATAATTCACCAGGTATGGCGTCATTCACCGACCCTCCCCGAGGGTAGGACAGGTGATGAATGAGGCGAAACTCACCAGGTGCCTTTTTTGGAACTACACCTAAAGGAGAGACTCTTAAACTGGCCACTGGTGGACTAACAAACGGGCCCAAAACCCTGCCTTCCCTGCATTCCTTGGCAATCTTGGCCCTAACTATGTCCTCCATGCCCAAAACCGACTTTAAATTCCTAGCCAAATAGGGCACCCTCACCCCCTGAAACAGTATGCGAAAACCAACAGTGAACCCTTCCAAGAGATAGGCCCTATCACCACTCCTTGGGTAACTACGCAACCAGCGTCTCAAAACTCCCAGTTTAATCGGGCTAGGACCCTTTGTCAGGATGGGGGTTGTGTGGCTTCCCCCCCCCTGGGTACTTGCCTCCTTTGCCTCCCCCACGGCCCCTGGGCCGTGGACAACTGGATAAGGGATGAGGTCCCGCGCACAAAGGGCACTCATGCCTAAAGGTGCATGATTTACGACCACAGGTTCCCTGGGAAGAAAACTCCCAGCAAAGCTGGCGTCGTTGAACCGCCTGCCCCGCCACCGGGCGGGAACCTGATTGCACCAACGCCCTCTTAACTGAGTGGCCACTATGAGACCGCTCACCCCCCCCAGACCTAGCCGGAGACATGATTTGCAACCACAAATTGGCGCAGATCCTGTCCCACCGCATGGCTGGGTTAATGGCCACCTTCATCCTAAACTCTTCGTCATATTGCGACCATGCCGGGCTTGGGAAGTCCGTAAATGCCTTGTAAATGATGTCCAGATACTGGAGCATCGACAAAGCCCTCCATGGCTGGTGTCGCACTATGACGGCTGCGTAGATTATGAAGCCCGGCAGCCAATTGGCCCACGTCCTATCTACCACACGGCGCTTCAAGCGCTCCTTCTCCCGGTCATCTAAATTATCCCTGTCCTTTTTCTCTACCTCCCGATAGAGCAAACCAAACACATCAACATACTCCCCTTTTAAAATCCTCTCTTTAGTGGCCATTGAAAGGTGGTCACCTAAAGGCAGGTCTGTATCGCCACTTGGAATGGCCCCCGCAGCCACCGCATCATAAGATGCCCCGCCCCCATAAGGATAGCCAACGCCAGGCTGCGAGGAACCCCACGCCAGCCAAGCTCCTTGGCAAACCGAAGTAGGGCTGGAATAAGGAAATGCTGGCCAATTAAACTGCGGTAAATGGGAAGTGGAGGCACCTTGCTCGGGGGCCTGACCAATAGGCTGGCTAACGTGGAGCATAGGCGCCGCTGCAGCATTCTGGCCACCTGGACCCCAAGGCCACGTTGATCCAAGCCTACCCAGTGCCAGCTCCTTACCTCCTGCAACTTGAGAAGGCGAATAAAGAGCCACCTGCTGCTCCCCCGCACCTGGACCCTGCTGGCCAAACACAGCTCCTGCCGGACCTGAAGCCGCCGCATCCTGCCTGTCCTCAAGAAAGGCCAACCGCGCCAGCACCTGCGCTTTAAAAGACATATTGGCATTATTGATGACTGGTAAACCACCTACTGGCATACCACGCTCTTTCTCCAGCGCCTCTAACCGCTGAAGGATAGCCACGTTTATCACATCCTCCTCCTCATCACTGGAAGGAACCACCGGATCAGGCTGCGCAGGAGGTCTCTTTGGTGCTGGGTTCTTGCCCTTGCCCTTGCCCTTACCTTTTCCAGGTGCCATGACTACGAACTCTAATAATATAAACAAATACAATTGTCAATGAAACAATCCAAAGCGTAAACCAACTTGAAAAACAGCAGTATTGGAATAGAAAAATATCAAAACCACCTAAAATGGCTGCCAGAAATTTTTACGCAAAATGGCCCCTGAGCATGAGGCTTGCTGCCCTCCCCAAGATGGCCGCCGTACCTGGTGCAACAACCCCAGTCAAAATGGCCGTCTATAGGCCTTCCTGTCAGGGCCTGCTTAACAGCCAGCCACTCCCCCAGGATATAATTCAGCCCCACAAAACTAGGCCCCTCACGGCCGCCTATCACTGGGCCCACCCTGCCACCCACCGGCCTAGCCTCCTAAATGTCCCCTCGATGGGGGGGGGTCAAAATGGTGCTGCCGCTGGCAATTTAGCACCAGGAGGTGCAGGGCGCACACCACACGCCCGAAACGAAACGGGGGGGGGGGCAAGCTCCGAAAAGAAAGCCCCAGGGCCCGTGGGCTCACGCAAGGGGCGGGTCGTATCTGACCAAAGGGGGGGGCCAATAAGGGGACCAGGGGGGGTATGGCGATCCCCGCCGCCTCTGCTCAAACCCGACCGCCCCGGCCACTAACAAAGACGGGGGAGCGCGCCGCCGCCGCCGCTGCCGCCCCTACAAAACCCCTTTTGACGCGTAGCCTGCTCCCGGGGCCCCGAAAGCAGCCGCCGCCGCCGCTGCTGTCGAAAAGCAGCCGCCGCCGCCGCCAAAAAACAGCCGCCGCCGCCGCCGTCCAAAAGCAGCCGCCGCCGCCGTCAAAAAACAGCCGCCGCCGCCGATCAAAAAAGCAGCCGCCGCCGCCTCAGCCGTCCGCCGACCACCAACAGCCCTGGCCTCGACGACCACCAACAGCCCAGGCCTCGACGAGAGCACGCGACGCGTGCTCCTGTACCCGAGCTCTCGAGGCGACTGCGCAGATGGGAGCGGGGCAACGGCTCAAATCGAGCAAGCCCCGCCCCCCCCATCGAGCCAATGAGCGCCGACACGCTCTGTTGCTGCCTCGCGTCATGCGAGGCGGCAAAATTGCTTCCCCCCGCCACGGCAAAGCCGGGCGGCGGGGAGCCCAAAGCTGCACACAGCTCCAGTGAGGCAGTTGTGTGCTGGTGGCCAGCCATTACAGACTCACTTGTATCAGGCAATTGAAGTAAAGTATTTGGAGAGTTTAAAAACAGCCCACATCTGCATCACCAATATTTCACCAGGCCATTTCTGCACCTACTCTCCTTCCCATTTTGCTGTGTAGGATTAAAAGTAGACTGTTAGTTGAATAGGATCCCCCCCCCCCCAAACAAGAAGCAGCTGGCATTGGGCCAGGAGGTGTGCAGTCTTCCTTCTTGCCCGTAGTTGTGTTATCAGCCTCTGTCTGCAGTGCTCTAAGGGTGTAGGAGATACTGGCGGCCAGGGAACAGCCAACTGAGGTTCAATTGCTGAATCAGGGGTGGAGGGTATGGGTGGCTCTGCACCAACTGTTGGCTGTGAATCCTGAAAAGCCTGCAGCTTATTTTCCTGCTGGTCAGCTTCTACTATTAACTCAAGGCTGGGTATACTGGGCTCCTTCTCTTCTGAGGAGTTCTTGCTATCACTGGCTGACTCACAGCCCTATGGCTACTAGCCATGGTGATTGAAGGGAACTACCACATTCAGAGGCAATAAACTTCTGAATCCCAGAGCCAGGAGGCAACATCGGGGAAGGCCTCAGCCCTTATGCCCTGTTGTTGGCCATCCACAGGAACTGGTTGGCTGCTGCATGAGACAGAATTCTGGACTAGATGGACCATTGGTCTCATCCAGCAGAGCTATTCTTATGTTTTTATGGGGATATCTACTCAGAATCCTACTCATGTCTACTAAATGGGACCTACTCCCCAGGAAAATGTTCTTAGGATTACCTAAACCCAGGTGTTATCCTCAGTGAAAGTAGCATGTGTTAATGAGTTTACAAGTTTTCTCTCCCTGTTATGGGATTTTTAAAAGTTGTAGCCCAGTTACTGTCCATATCAGTGTATCATATCTCAGTATTTATGACATATGTGCATGCAATGTAGCACATCATTGTTCTCTTTAAAATCTTAAATATACCTAACCATTCCATCTGATCTCCAAATAATACATAATGAAGCCTACATATATCTTGCTGAATTAAGAGCTTGAGCAAATAAGTATATACCAACAACCTCAGGATCCCACATGCAGTAAGCATTATATAAGGCACACAATTTTACTTCAGTTTCATCAGGAGCTAGATCTGGCAGAAACTTATTTCTTTAGACCCAGGAAACAGACACATTATGAAGAACTGTGCTTGTTTTATTTCTTCCATTCTCAGCTACCTTGGATCCTCTAAATATCCTTACAAAAGGCTACTCTGTCATGGAGATCAGTGTAAAAGACCTGTCTGAGTCTGGCAGATCCTTGCCACTGTGTACCCTCCCACATAGCTCATACTGAGAGGGAAGGTGGTTTCTTTCACCCTTGTTCTCCACTTCCCTGTGACCCCAAAAGTATACCCTGCATCAGAGGGAAGCCTGTTCTACTGGCATTTACAGGCACCCTCACCTCTAAACTACCTTAAGGTCCCCCATTGTTCTTGGGCCTATGGTTAGTCCTGAAGGGGACACAAATATGATCATGGAAGCTTGAAAAAATATGGACCCTGGAGGTTGCAGAAACAGTCCATCTGGCTTGTCTATGTACAATCTGCCTTCCCCCCCACCAGTAAGTATCAGAGTTCTCAGCATTCCAGCACATTCCAATATGGACATCTTTCTCTGAAAGCTCCTTTGTCTCTTTGATATGTAGATCTCCTTTAGTGACATTTCTCTGCAAAACACTGTGATCGGGGGATCACATGCAGAATTAGCCATGTGAGAGGCATGACTCCCTGCCGGATTTTAAGGGCATGATCACAAGAGCACATCTGTGAAGCGTCCTACACCCATCGGCAAGCTGTTGCTCTCCACCAAAGAAGTGAAGTAAAAAAAAAAGTAGGGAAAATCCAGTATCAAATGGGTTGCTAGGGGCCACAGATGGACTTTCCCCATTCCAACGTGCATTCCGACGCCATGTCATTGTTTGTTTCCCCTTCTCAGTATGCGCATCATCATATACTACCATTGGAAGCCCTCAGGGTGGAGATGTGATTCATCGATCCCCCATTTAAGCGAATCAGAATGGAACAGAAAAAAAAACCAACTTGCCCGCAGTTGCATCTGATCACGCAGTGGTGAGTTGTGACTGCAGCTTCGCAAAGATGTGTGATCGCACAACTGCAGGTCAAAGTACTCTGGCGCAAAAAGCCTCACTTCTGCCCCCTGCTTTATCTCACTTATGTGACCGAGGCCCGACTCTGTCCTTTATAGCCCCTTTCCTGGGCCAAACTTCCTTTAAAGTGTAAACATTTCTCTGGAAAGCAGATTTATGGACCTCTCCCTGGGCTATTCTCTGGGTTACCAAAAACATATTGACTCTGAAGTATCTGATAATATCAACCATCAACCCTACATCAACTTCAGGAGATACCCAGTAAGGTGCCAACACACCTTTTTTGATCAAAGTTTGGGAAACCTCTCAGTCCTTTGTTAGAACCCATAATCCTGCCCTCTAGTCTATAAAAACAGCTGCTCAGCCACAGCTCTGTGTGACACTCTAGGGCGTCTAACAAAGTAGCATCCCCAAACTCACAATTTGGGTCCCCTTTTTTTCATTATATGCTGGTTGTTCACAATCTCCCTTCCGCAGATTTCTGCTCATCTGGATGGTAACTATCACCCCATAACTCCCTTTATATCTCTAAGCTCCTCCATTTCTCTGTAGCCTTGTTTGTGTGTGTTATTTGATTGCTTTGGTGTGTATGATTTACGTTTAACCAGTATTTTCATAAAACAGTCTTCCTTTCAAACTTAGTCCTGATCATTCTGAAACTGACCCTGGTAGATCCCAACTGTTACACCCATCTTTTCAGTCCAGTCTCCCTGATAATTCTCCCATCTAAAACAGAGACAGACCAGTTTGGGTAACAGATTAATTGGTGGAGAATATCACCCCTGACCCTGTTCCTTTCAGTCTGAGGAGCAAGAGCCAGCCTGTCCCACTCAGACAATTTCCCTTTCCCTCATGCTGGGCTTGGCTCTTTCTGGGGTCAGCCCTTTTAGAGACTCCACCACTCTAGAACTGTCATGGGATCTGAGAAATTCCTGTGGTTTGCTCAGGTCCCCAGTGATCAGCTAGAAGTCAAACTCCACTAGAGTAGAGCTTAAGACACTGCATAACCTTTCCCAACTGATTTATCATCTTTTCTTTACATGTCTTTAGAAATTTTAGAAAATCATCCATTGTGGCTTGGCAGCACATTCAGCATGAACTGTAAAGCACTCTCAAATGCCTTCTGCCATTCTCATTGAAAACTTGCAGGATTTCAGAGCAAAAGCAATGCTGCAAATAAATAATTCAAATTATAAGGTCCACTGCACTGAGGGAGGGAGTTGTAAACCTGTTTGGTATTTTCATGACTGAAATTTCCACTGTAAATAGCATTTACAGTTCTTTACACTGCAAATGTCACCAAGCTGACAAAGAACTGTTCTGCTTTTAATGTCCATCTGATTGGATCTATGTAGGTAATTCTGTCTTTACAGCTTGTAGACATTTGCTTTTGTAGAGCCTAACCTTTGGCAAGACTTACATAATAAATCCCATTTCACTATCTGACAATTATATATATACACACACACACACATGGAATAAGGCCCGTTGTGGAAATAAATACAATGGGCTCTAGAAAGAGGCTCTGTGAGAGTGCCAAGGACTTGGGCACTCAGCGTCAATTTGCTGTAGCAACCTCAGCGGGGTATAAGGACACAGAGTTCACCATTTTTTCCAGGGGAACTGATCAATGTCATCTGGAGAGCAGTTATAATTCTGAGTGATCTCCAGCTCTCACCTGGAGATTGGCAACAGTGGTTCCCCAAAGGTAAGCTGGTTTGGAGGGCACAGTCTATGGCATTGTACCTGTCTGAGGCCCCACCCCTCCTCAAACCTCACCCTCTCCAGGATCCATTCCTCAAATCTCCAGGAATTTCCCACCTGGAGTTGGGAACCCTATCTCCTTTCTAGCCAAGCACCAACCTACCTTTATTTCCCCTCACTGTTCAGCTTTCCATCTCCCCCCCCCCCACTTGCAGCCTCTACCATGCTCTGAAGCCCTGACTGTCACATCCCATTGGCTATCATGGGGGAGACATCTCAGCAGGGTATAAGGGCACAATGAGTTTTCTCCTGAAGGCCAGAATAGGTGTGGAAAGGGCCCTTTACTGACAGAAACCAAGCTTGGGTGACCAGCAGCAGGCACCAAGGGGAAAGTAGGGTTCCCAGCTCTGAGCAGGGAAATACCTGGAGATTTGGGGGGCAGATCCTGTGGAGGACAGCATTGGGGGGGGGGGCAGGGCAAAGCAGAAGGGTTCAGCAGGAATGTTCCAACCTGGAGCTGGCAATGGATTGGCCCCAATGAGTTCCTCACAAAGGCATAGAAAGGGTTTTGTTACTTTGTCTTTTTACTGACAGAACCAAGCTTGGTTGCTGTCAGTTAACTGCCATGATTTCGTTCCAATAACTGTATGACTGTTTCAAGGTGTATTTACATGGTCTCTGAAAAGGTCACAGGCTTACATATGCTTTTCCCCCGAAGTTTGGTGACAGGCCCTGTCCGGGAGTTTGTAATGGGGCCATGGCCCCCTCCTCTGGAATGCGTGCTCCGCTCGCTGGCCTGCTTGCTTGCTTGCCTCGCTTGCGCATGCCCTGACTCAATTACTTGCTTCCCTGGTGTTCTCTCTTGTGTCCTGTCCTTGAACAGGAGTGCCTCCTATTCTGTGTGAGCCAAACTCACCGGTGTTATGTATTCCTTTTCTTCATGTCTTGGGAACTTAGCTTTTAGAAATGTTCAACATCATTATTTTCTGAGAACTCCTTTTCCCACGCTTTCTATGGGAACTTCAGGCCAATATATTGGAGTGCCTAAAATCCTGTCTAGTGATTGGTAGACAGCTCTTAAACCATATTTCATATCTAGTATATCAATACATGTAATCCCTAAGCACAGGATTACTAACAGGAAAAGTGTTTGACTACAATGACCTTTTCTACAAATAAAGGACTTACTGCTTAAGGAGACCTGTTGTGGACTATATCTATTGGGACATTCTCACAGTTGCTTACCAACAGCCTCTGAGGGAAAAGTTAGAATGCTTTGGCCGCTGGCCTCTATGGCATTCTATACAGCTGAGGCCTTTCCTCTCCCCTCCCCAAACTCTGGCTTCCTAAAATTGGCTTCCTTACCTGGAGAGGGCAACCCTATGAGTTCCTCACAACAGCCACTGAGGGAAGACTTTGTCCCCCACAGGAGCTGAGCAAGAGAAGTGTCTTTGTCATGAGACACAGTGCTTCTGACAGAAAACAGTGGCTGAAAGGGGAGTTGGCGGAGAAGAGGAGCAGATTCAGCACTGAGCCAATGGCATGCAAGTACTCTTGAGTGGCGACTGATGGGCCAATGGCTGAGGGAGAGCATTTTACAGTCAATGAGAGCACATGGAATGTTGCCACCCCACCTGGCTTTTATATAATAGGGACATATAATAGGGACATATATATAGATATAGACATAGATATAGATATATAACATATATATATATAACAAATAAGAGTTACCAGGTTGCAGCTTATAGATAAGTGCTTTAAATGCCATGAAGAAATGGGAGATTCTGCTAATTATGTCCATTTTTCTCACCTTTCCCATGTCTTTTTGTCTACCCTCTTCCTTTCTTGAAATCTTGCTTATTCTAGCAACCATACCAGTATCTCAATGGAAGAGCAAATGTTTATATCAGTCTTAAGATTTAAGTGATATTTTTAATGAAGAAATAGAACATGAGCATGCATGCCAACTAAGATCTTGTTGGCAGGCCTTATTAATGGCACCTCCTGTATGTGATAGCATGAGCATGTGCTATATTGTTGGCTGCTGTCCTATTCTAGAACAATCTGCTTGAGGAGTAGGGATACCAGCCTCCAGGTGGAACTTGGGAATCCCCCAGAATTAGAGTTTATGTTACTCTGCTCCTGGTTGCAACTAGTATTGTCAATCTACAGGTGGGGTTCTGGAATTTTCCCAGAATTACAGCTGATCTCCAAAGATCAGTTCTCCTGAAGGAAATAGCTGCTTGGAAGGGAAAACTCTATGGCATCACATCCCTCCTAATCTCCCTTGCCTTCCCTCCTCCTTCCTTCCCAAGGTCTGCCTCCATATTTCCTGGAATTTCCTAAACAAGAGATTGGAACCCTGGTTGTGATGATGTGATACCTAGTGAGTTCTTGCTATGGTATTGATTGGTGTTATCATGGCTGCAGTCACACACACTAAATAACCCACTTTCAATCCACTTTCAGAACACTACCCAACTCGATTTTACTGTGTGAACTGGCAAAATCCAGTTGGAAAGTGCATTGAAAGTAGATTATTTAGTGTGTGTGACCGCCGCCCATGAATCAGCATTCTGTGGTATAAAGTTTTTTTTAAATAACTTTTTTTTTCAAGATACTCCCCCCACCCTCCCAGATCTTCAGAGACTTCTCTCTAAGTCATTGCTGGATTTTTCAAGGAAGTTGTACAAAGTTGTATTTTAGACCAAGTTTTATTGAGGATTTTATAACAAATAAAAGAAATGTAAAGAAAAGACTTCAGATTTCCTCTACGACAAATATAAGTAAAATTGCAAATTTAATTCTTAAACTCTTGTTGCAACCAAACGTTAATTCTTTGTTCCCAATTATTTTTCATTAATCATCAAATCTACGAGTCATCAGTTCATTTCCCCTCATTTCATGCAAAAAGTCTTTTTTTTTTATTAAATTTTTATTGATTTTTCCCTATAACTACAACTATAACGCTACAATCTAAGCTACATATACCTTATACAGAGAGTACTTTATCATTTGCTTAATACTACCTTATTACATAATATACTTATGAAGCATTTAGAACCTTGGATAAATTTCAATTACTTTGTTACTGCTACTATAAAAAATATCAAAACTATTTGGCAGATACGCCCACCTAGAGAAATACGGTTAATTAAACAATTTGTAATACATAAGTGCAATGCTTAATAAAACAGTTTAATTACTATTTCTTCTTTCGTCCTCTTCTTGTCTTAACAGTCTCAACTACTTTTGGAGCTGCAGCTCCTTTTTCCGAGTCAGACACTTCTTCTTCTTCACTCTTTGAGCTATCAAATCCATACATGCTTTCTTGCGAGGCCAGTGAACCATCTGAGTCTCTCCCAGTTTTCTGCTCTTTGCTTTTTTCCAGAAATTTTTCCGCTTGTTGAACAGAGTCAATCTTATACTTCTTATCTTTGATGCTGAAGCATAGTCCTTCCGGAGTATTCCAACGATAGATGATAGACTCAGACTGGAGGCAAGATGTCAATTTTCCATAGGCTTTCCTTCTTTTCCTTATTTCAAATGGGATATCCTTCATCACTTTTACTTCTTCTCCCAGGATCTTCAGAGCTGCTTTGTTTGTGGTCCTAAGCACCACGTCTCTTGTAGATTTTTTGGAGAACCTTATCATAATTTCACCAGGCAGGCTTTTCTTTTTAGTGTAATCTGGATAGGTTCTGTAAACCATATCCATATCGCTTTTTATATCTGCTGCTTTCATGCCTGTCACTGGTTCAAGTGCTTCACTTAGCAAATTTTTAAGGTCTTCTCCTGTATTTTCTGGCACATTCTGAAGTCTTAGGAAAAAATTCGATCTTTCCATTTGTAATTTCAAAAGCTGATCGTGGTGGAAGGCCTTTTCCCTCTCTGCCTTTTGTAGTTTTACGTCTTGGTTTTTTACTGAAGTTTTTACTTCCAGAAGTTCTCGCTGCAGCTTCTCTGTGGATTTATTCGACTCTTTTAGTTCTAGCTGCATTTTGTCCATCTTAACGTTGAGAGCTGTCATTTGGTCCACTAGAGGTCGCAATAACGAGGAGAACACCGCACTCATCTCCATGGTATCAACCTTTGAACTCGGAGCTGTACTTCCTAGTTTGGGGGAAGGTTTCGGTTTCCCCGTCATTGTTGAGGCTACGCTCTTTGTTTATAGATAGATAAGATGAACGAAAGGAGCAAATTTTCAAACAGCACTTATGTCCTTCTAAGGTTTATGTCTCCAAGTGAGCGATGCTGCCATCTAGCAAGGCGGATGGGCTTTTGTTTCTGCAGTAACGCCACGTAAAGAGTCTCGTAAGTACGCTAGTCCCGGAGAGGGGGGGGTTTCACTCCTCCCGCCGTCTTCCCGCTTTGTTCTGCTTTTCTTACTTCAGACTCACGTTTTCTCCATGCGTAACTGTCAGTTCCAGCCTCATTGCTTCGCACTCTCTGCTGCTTCACGGATTTGCGCTTTCAGCCATATGGCTCCCACGGCGGGGGAACCTATGGGGGTGATGAAAAGGGATCTCAATCCCTCGATCGCCACCATAGGGAGAGATCCCCTTCGTGCCACCCCAGGCAGAGCCCCCTCACTGGGGTCTCTGGGGGCTCGGCACCAGTCCAGAGCCCCTTCTTCCCGCCGGGTACGGATCGCGCTCCCCGCAATTGCGGAGGAGAGCGTCCACCATCATCGCAAGTCTTGCCGGAAGTCTGCATTTCATGCAAAAAGTCTTTAAGGGCTTTCCAACTGGCGATAAGAGCAGATAATGTCTTTTCTCTGATCAAAAGTTTAGCCATTTCCATTATCTTCATCAACCATTCTTCTTTTGTAGGTAATTTGGAACTTTTCCTTTTTTGTGCATATAGTAATCTTGCTGCCTTTGTCATGTATAAAAACAAAGTTCCATGACTTTTTCCCAATTGTCAATCCATTATACCCAGAAGAAACTCCTCTGGTTTGATTTGTACCTTAATCTTTAAAATATTCTGAATTAATGAATGTATTTGTACCCAAATTTTTTTAGCCTTATTTCAAGTTCACCATAAATGATAAATGTCCTTTCATGTTGTTCATATTTCCAACATCTATTAGTTATTTTTTCATATTTTAGTTAATTTCTCTGGTGACATTTATCCTTGGTACAACATTTTATAAAAAATTTTTTTCAAGACTAGACCTTAATGTAAATTTAAGACCTTCCTTCCACATGTTGTTCCATTTGTATATTATGTCCAACTTTTTTGCCCATTTTATCATGCATTCTTTCACTTGTTCTTCTGTCTCAAATTTCAATGGTACTTTATACATTTTAACAATAACAAGCCCATCATTTGTACATAAATCCATTTCAAATTCAGTTTTAGGTTGTTCAAAACCATAAGTTCTTTTGTCTGTTTTAAAACCTTTCTAATAATTGTGCATAAAAACCCATTGATAAGTATATCCCATTATCAAATCTTCTCTTAATTTCCTTTTACATTCCCCTTGAGTAAAGCCTAATATATCGCAGTATGTTAAGCTGTTATACTTAGCTATCATTTCTCTTTTGTAGATTACCACAAAGGTGGTTTCAGACATAACCTAAGTCTATACTTATTCCATATTCTCAGGATGGCACATCTAATATAATGATTTTTAAAATCCACAATAACCTTAACTTTATCATACCACAAATAGCCATGCCAACCAAATCTTAGACAGTGACTTTTTAACTCCATAAACCTTCTGTTTCTCAACAGCACCCATTCTTTCATCCAGACTAAACAACAAGCAGCAAAATATAGCTTCAAGTCAGGCAAACTCAGTCCTCCTCTTTCCCTTATGTCCTGTAAAACCTTATAGTTCTCCATTGTCTGAGACAGTTTGAAGTCCAAACTATGTTGTGACAGATACCAAAATCCTTCTTCCTCATAAACATAATCAAAACATTCTCATTGCCATGGGCTATAAAGATAGCACAAAACTATCACAGAATTCTGAGGTGGAGTCCTGAGATGGCATGATGCCAATTCAACATGCCAAATGCTTGTGTTAAATACTGGGTTCCATGAAGGGTCAGATCCCAAACCTAGTGATCAGCTCAGCTTTATTAGTGATTCAGCAAGAACAAGAACCCTGGGCAATGGCCCTGTTCAAATAGCATGTAAACTCCACCCACTTCCCAAACAATTACCAATGACAGGCTATTGTCATTCCTCATTAATTCCTCATTGGCCACCTCCAGAGTCCTGGTGGGCTATTGTTCTAGAGTTCCAAGCTCAGCCAGACTCTGGTAGAAACAGTCCTGGAATGTTCCAGCCCCAATACATAACAGCTTGTAGACAAGCAGTATGTCACATAAAATTGGAAATCTCCATGCAAGCAATATATCATTTAAATTAGCCCTTACATTGCTTTAAAGGAGGATTAGACAAATTTGTGGCTCATCAAAGCGATGATTTCCAAATGAGACCTTCTGTTACAGAAAATATACCTCAGTTTGTCAGTGACTGAGGGTAAGCAATAGGGGTAGGCTTAGGCTTCTGTTCCTCTACTTGTGAGCCTTCTGAGCGGGGCTCTTTTTGTAGGGAAAAAACTCATTAGTATATTAGGCCACACACCTGACAGCACAGCTCATTAACATATTAGGCCACATCCAATGTTACCAGAAGTAGGGTCATCCAGCCACATCCACCTTTTGCTTCTTATTCTGTTTACCTTGTTGTCAAAACAGTTTTGACAAAACCAATAAAAACATTATTTTCTGTCCCATCTATACAAAATCTTGCCTGAACCGATATCTTATGTCCAACAATTATTCCCACACTGGATTGGAATCAATTCCTAAAGGTTAGGTTCCCATGGAAATCAGCTTGCCTTCCTGCAGGACTAGTATGCTGAATATGAATTTTTAGGATTGCCAATCTACAGGTGGGGTCTGGAGATCTCCTGGAATTACAACTGAGCTCCAAACTACAGAGATCAGGTCAATGGCTGCTTTGGAAAGTAAAGTCCATGGCATTATGCCTTGCTTAGGTCCCTCCTTCCCCTAAACCCCACCCTCCACTCCCAAATATCCAGGGATTTCCTCAACTTGGAGTTGGCAACCCTAGTTCACTGGCAGAAAAACGCTAGGAGCCAGTTTGGTGTAGTGGTTAAGTGCGCGGACTCTAATCTGGGAGAACCGGGTTTGATTCCCCACTCCTGCACCTGCTGGATGTCCTTGGGCAAGCCATAGCTCTGTACCAGCTGTTGTCTCAAAGCTCTCTCAGCCCCACCTACCTCACAGGGTGTCTGTTGTGGGGAGGGGAGGGGAAGGGAAAGGAGTTTGTAAGACACTCTGAGACTCCCTTGGGTAGTGAAGGGCAGGGTATAAATCCAATCTCTTCTTCTTCTAGGTTTGTGGATGCACTGGGCAGAAGTAGTTTGTGGTCTATTTTATTCAAGGTACAAAATTTTATTCAAGGTATAAGATTTCGTGTGCCACCTACACTTCTTCAGATGGAAGAAGTGTGCATGCACACAAAAGCTTATACCTTGGATGAAACTTTGGACTCCAACTTTGTTCTGCTGCTTCAGACCAACACGGCTACCCATCTGAATTATTACACTATAATACTTTTTACAAGCAATTATGTACCAGTGGAGTGGTTACCATGCAGAGTCTGTCCCACAGGTAAAATTATCCTATGAACAGGTGGTCTTTACCACATAAAAGTATCACTACCATCACAAGATCACCAATTGTTGGAAGTCAACTCCTCAGAAGCAGAAATCTCTCTTATTAGGAGGTTTAAGAACATCAGCTTTGCTGGCCCATTAAAGGCAGATGTCAGCCCAGTGGCAGGAGAAGAGGGACAATCATCTTCATCAGAAACTCTGCCCACTTTTTAAATTTCACAAAACAGGCAATCTCTAAAGTGCTGCTGACCATGCTCATTTTTAATTACATCTCTGTTTATCTGCAGATGTCCCCCAAAGTCCCCCATGCAACAGTCAAGTGTTCTCTCAACACACACAACAATGAAGCTACTTTTTCAGATGTTTTCTCTTGCATGGCAGTAAGCACCACCCACTTTAATACAGACTTTAGAAACACATATATTTGCAAGCCATTCCCAACAAGACACAACAATGAACTCAGGCTTCAAACTTACTTTTAAGCAGAAGATGCCATGAGAAAACTAAAGAGATTCTCAAAAATTAAAGATTTTTAAAATCTTTAAAATTTAAAATCTTTAAAAAATTAAAGCAGCGTTTCCCAGGCTCTCTGCTTTTTTACATCCCCCCCTTTTCAATAATTTTTTTAAATAAAAACACAAAGAATAAAATGAAACAAAAAGGAAGGAAGGAAGGGGGGGAGAGTAGGAAAACAGATGGGGGAGGCACTTACCAGAGCAGGGAGAGCGACACGAGGTTGGCGAGCCAAATGCAGAGCCATGCCTTTCCTGCAAAGAGCCTAGCCCCGTGCTTAATCTCTGGGCAGGGCTTTCTCCTGCTGGCTGGCTGCACTTAAAGGGAAAGCGCCTGGTGGGGGTTTTTCCTGCCGGCTCTCTGCAGGAACTTTCCCTTTAAGTGTAAACAGCTCAGGCCTGGCAGGGAGGGGGCGGGGCAGGCTCGGACGCCAGCCAGAACGGCGTTCCGGTGCGTTCCTGCTGAAAAAGAGCCCTGCTTCTGAGGGAACTGAATGGCAGCAATGGGCAGTGGGAGGCTGAACTAGATGGTCCATTTCACCCAAGAGGACTCTTCTTATGTTCTTAAAAATCTTTACCTAATGCACCACCTGAAACTATCCAGTTTTGCTAACAGAACTAATACAATGTAAGTTGTAAAATGCTTTTCTTTGCCTTATAAGGAATTTATTTGTTCAGGTAACATATGAACTACTGGTGGATTTTATAGTTCAGAAGGAATACAGCCGTTTCTTACTTCTCTGGCCCAAGCAGCCTTTGGTACCACTTGAAATCTGTTTTGCATCCAGCACTAATCTTATTAAAACTACAGCCCCACTTACCTGGGAGTAAGCCCCAGTGAATAAATCAGAAGTCTTAGTAGGATTACCAACATGCCTGGATAAAAAATGTTTTGTCTCTTTAATACAGCCTTAATGTGTGCAAATGGGCAGGTGAAGCTTTTCATGGCATGGAGGTAAATAACAAAATCTGTAAATATAATTTCATTAATCCTCTCTTAAAGGTACAGGGTTTTTTTCTCTCTCCAAGCAATTGATAGCTATTACTTAGAAATTTGTATCATGTCCTGGAATACCTTTCTTTCCTCCTGTCTTTATGAGGCTGTTTACACTGAATATCTGTCCTGAAGTAGAACTAAATTCTACGCAATTAACTCCCTGCTTTGCGACACTTTACTTGAATCTTAATAAAATGTATCATACAACTGCTGCTTTTGGATCTCTTCTTAAGAAATCTCAGGCTTGGAAAAGTATGTTTGAACCCCTGGAAAACCAAATTCTGCTTCCTTCTTATAGCATAAAGCTTCCTTCTTATAGCAAACTCACAGGCCCTTGACTCCCCTAAGTGGCAATATACAGAGTTCCCCATGCATTTCCATCTTTTATATTATCCCAGTTTACAAATGGCAACAGTATTTAACTGCTGTAAGCAGCTTTATGGGACCAGCAGAGCTACTGTGGCTTTGATCATTTAACATGAAAGGCTTCTTTAAAATGAAAATACTTCAAGTTAATTAAATCATTTAAAAAAAAAAGTCTTCTAAATTGATATTCAGCCACTGTACTAGAACTGAGGGAATGGGAAAGTGGGCTAAAAGGGTGACCTGTGACTCAGTGCAGAACCAAATTTAGTTTATAGCACATTGGAAGGTGGGATGCTAGAATAACCAGTAGGTGAAGGGAATGTCAGGGGGGAAATATGGAACTAGAGGGCTTCTTAGAGAGGTTTTATAGAAAGGAAAACGATCAAAATGAACAGTTATTAGTCATCCAAACTACACACAGATTTATGCCAGTGCACTAAAGCAATCAGACAGGGTGCTTATGTATACTTATTACTTATTGTGTATACTTATTACTTATTATGATGCCTTGTGTGATGCCATTTCCCTAATAAAGGACTCACAACAACCAGTCAAACATGTCAATTATCAGTAAGTTTTATATTTTCAGTTATTTAAATAGACTTTCTTATGCTGTTTTTGTTGTTGTTGTTGATCTCTTGCTCTGAATTTTGGCCCTTGAGTTGTAGAAGTTGCAGATCTGTGGGCTAGAATATTCATAGTTGGAAGAGCCACCATAGCTGGGAGAACAGTTGGAGGGCTGGAGAGAACAGCTTCAAGTAGGAACAGGTTCAATTGTTCCTGAAATTCATTGTTACTTCCCTTGGGCAAGTAGTGGAGGGTCATGGACCTTACCCTGAGCTCCTTGGAGAAGGAGCTGAAAATATACACAAAAATTGTAGTGGGCAGGCAGCACTACCTCCACTGCAATTTTGGTGTAATTCGGTTAAAAAACTGTCACTCCAGCCTCCTCCCCAGTCCCCATGGGGAATAATAGCAGAACTGTTGGCCTAGCTGTTTATTTCTTCTTCCCTTCCTCCTTTGTGGGGGTGGGTTCCTTTTCCACAGCCATTCCCCCCACCCAGTCTAAAGGTCTGCAGCTAGGATGTCTGAGAACAGGCGACTCTAGCTCCCCTGAAAATTCAGCATAATTTGGTTGAAAAAACAGCCTCTCCAGCCCTCCCCAAAGACCTCCTATAGAGAATGATGGAACCCTAATAATTCTAGAAAAAAGTGCCAAGGCCATGACCCTGGGAATAAATTTTCCCAGGCTGAAAAGGACTTTGGGGGGGGGGGGGGGAGAGGGATAAAGGAAAGAACTAGGTCCACCAGCTACTTCCTCTGCCAGATCACTGCATGGATCCAGTCCAGAGGTTCTAGACTTCAAAACCTGGAATAATCATCATTCATTAAAATGCAATCTGCAATAGCAGAGGGCATGTTGGGATTGTGACCACTGACAACTGTGGCAGCCTTACCAGAAACTGTTGAGAGGCATTGGCAGAGGCAGGGCCGGCTCTCCAATTCGACCAACAAAGCAACTGCCTTAAGCAGAGACCCCGGAGGGGTGCAGAACTGCCTTTGAGCCCACCCTGCCTCCCCCATCTCCCACCTGGCCACCAGCCGGATTGGAAGGGAGAGGGAGTTGGGGTCTATGCTGCTCCTCAGGTGCCCTTCCTGCTACTGGTGGCGGCAGTGGCGGCAGCTTCAGCAGCGGACAGCCCCCCCTTGCCCACATCTCATGTCTGCAGTAGTAAACCTCATCACGGGCACCATCACACTCATGGGCAGGGTTTCCCATGGCAAAGAAAGCATGTCCTCCCCCTGGACCCCTGGAGGGTGCCTTTTAAATCTATGTGGCCACCCCCACCCCTCGTGCCCTGTCTCCCAGTGACCCTTAGAAGCCACGGCTTCCCAGCAGACCATCCCAAACGAGTCGAGGCTGTCCCAGAGAGTTGCCTGGGCATGGAGGGGAGGAACTCCCTCCCCTCCCAAGGTCTGTGAAGTGCCCTGTGCAGTTGTGCAGGAGCCGTGTCAGGGCACAAGGGGGATGGAGGGGGGATGCCAAGGGTAAGGTGCGGGCTTGCTTGGCGCTTTGGCCCTAGGCAAGGACAATCATGCCAGACTGTCTTCTTAGGACTAGCTCCCCCTCCCCTCCTCGAGTCCATCTCCAGCCAGGCTGGGAAGGGTTGCATCCAAGCTGGGGACACCCAGCAAGGGCCTGAAGGGCCCGCCCCACTTGCAATCCATCCCACTCCCTGTGCCCAGGCAGAGCCCAACTAGTGGGGAGAGAGCCCAACTTGTGGCTGTGCAGGTGGGACACACAGAGAGAGACCCACCCAGCCCATCTGCAGAGTGCCCTGGAGGTGGCGCTGCCCTCAGCAGTGGGGGGCTGCTTGGGACCAGCTGGATGTGCCTCCCTGGTCACACCCTGATGGCCATGCTCCCATGGCACCCCCCCCTCCTGGAAACGCTGCTGCTCGTTGTCTGCCCAGATGGTAAGCCAGGTGCCCCAGACTGGCCTCCACTGTGCAGTGGGAGGGAGGGAGGGAGGGAGGGTGGGGGGGGAGCCCCTCCGTCAAATCCCACGGAGACCCTTGGAGTGGAAACCAATGACTGTCTGGAGGTGAAAGGTGTGAAGGAACACTCGAACAGGGGGCGTGGAAAGTCATGGGGGGAGACTTTAATTAGTGTGGAATTTAGTGGCCTACCTTTTAACTTGTGTTGACTGCTTAATGTATTTATGTGATACTATCACATTCTGTTTACAGATTGCCATTTTGATCAGTATGTTAGGGATTCTTTGGGGGTACTTCAGAAGTGGTCATGGGAGCTAGGGCTATAAATCAACAAGTGCTGATGGCTCAGTGACAGAGCCTCTGCTTGTCATGCAGAAGGTCCCAGGTTCAATCCCTGGCATCTCCAGTTAAAAAGAACCAGACGGGAGGTGACTTTACAGTGGCTGAGCCTTAAGGCATCCTTAGCATGGATCCATGTTCTCACAATTAAAAAAAAGAAATTAGCAATTTCAAATTTTGCATTTTTCATTCTTCGTCAAATGCATTTATGTTTGAAAATTGGTGAGTGCACCAGGGGAGGGGGGAGAAGGTAGCCTTGCCTAGTGTGCAAAAAACAAACAAACCTGGGGCTGGCCCTGGGCAGAGGCTGTTGCTTTTGTATGTAGAAGTATGGAGCTGTTGAATGGTTAGAAGTGCCTGAGCTTCTGGATAGCACAGCCATGTCAGGGAAGAAGTACTTAGTACAAAAACCTGAATAAGCAGCAATATATTACCTCTTTGTTGGACATAAGGTCACAGTAGGAAATTGTACTACAGACAGACTTCTTTTGATTCTCATTGATTTCACTGTACTCTGATATCAAGCTGTAAAACAAACAAAAATAGCCAATACCACTCCCCACCCAGCTTTTTACTATTGTCTGCCTGCCATGTTTATTTTGGCTCCAGCTGCAGAATAGATGTATTATGATTCATCATGTGAGGGAATTGTACAAAAATGAGGGGAAAGGAGACTGTGATAACTGGGATCTTGAAAAACACTACAGTGCTAGAGAAATATAAAATGCAATTTGCTAGCTCAATCCAGAAGGATTTTTATCCAGCAGGGCACTTCATACCAAACACAGTGTAAATAAAACACACCACCTCAAGCTAATGGATTGGTACTCCCAATGCCTTCTTCTCAGCTGTGGCACCAGTGAAACTAAGCATAACTAACAGCCAGATGGGGGGTATTAAACTAGAGAGAGTCTGGAAGTTCCTTTTTTCTCTTTGGACTGGATATGGAGTTTACTGCTGTTACTAACAGCTAAAGCACACCTCTATTAAGTTTATACAGGCTGGGATGCAGTATAAACATAGGAAATGCTGTCTTATTCTTGTTAACGGGATTAAACACACTGTTACTAATGGGAAAATGTCTACAAAATGTAGCTGCTAAATCTCATTAAAAATGTTGCACAGTCCAATCCTTGACTTGGAAGCATGTTCAGCTAACTTCAAAACAAATGCATATTTATCTAAATATTGCAAAGTCCTTGTGTTTGAGGCTCTGGCCAGGAGCAACATGTTCATAGAAATCCCAAGGAAATGATATGCAAAATACAGGTTTGCTTACAAGAAGATTTTAATACGCAGTGATCAAACTTACAGAAATAGCAGGTTAAGTTCCTATCCACTGGGTCTCAAACATACACACGCACAGAGGAACTTAGCAAGACCTTGAGACAAGATACATAGCAAAAACTAAACATCTTATATCCTAAGTGCTGGCTACCAGTCAAGAAATCATTAATCAAGCTATCCCAGACACTGAAATGAGCCAGGCCATCTCACACCTGGTGTCTCATGGTGAGAGGAAACAAATCAGGCTTTGAAGATAAGAGCTGCTAATAAGCATGAGAGAGAGAAATATTTACTTGGGAGTGGTGGTCCCCTCACAGAACTCAAGGCAACTAAATGTTGACGCCATCCTGTAATGAAGATGGAGTTACAATGGTTATACACCTTGGTATCCAGGTTAAATCAGGAATGTTTGAACATTTGCCAGTTCAGCTTATATCCTCATTTCAGATGTGCATTTTTCTGCACTGTTTGATTCAGTTCGACTAAGCCTCAGGCTTCCTTGCTACATAATTGCTCTGGTCCGGAGGCAATTTTTTAAACAGACATATAAACAGACATTGGTCACAAGACATATAAACGAGTCATAAAAATGTAGTATTTTAATAAAACCCTGTGTGAGAGTCCAATAGATTTCAAACCAAAAACAAAGGGTCTTAAACAAGAACTTATTTTATTTGTTGGTGGATCCACTGGTATACACTTGTTGAGTCAGTAATGGATGGGTGTGGTGGGTGCTGGTACAGTTATAGCATATTCAAACTGCAATGTAGCAAAAATATCTACCAATCATCATACAGTGGAAAAAGGCACCCCAAACCCCAGTCCGTTTATTCTCAGGGAGAAAGGCAGGAAGGAAAAGTGGCTTGCACCTGCAGGAATATTCCAATTAGCGACATAGCCAAGGCCATAGATAGATAAGAAGGATACAGAAGTGGAGGCCAAAGCAAGGGAAAGGAGCACATTCCACAGGAGCGGGGGGAGTAAGCACGTAGTCAGATAGCTGCATCCCAACCTCCGGGTGGGAAATGTCAGATTCTGACATCTTGCCCTCCCTAAAATCCCCTCAACCCCCCAGGTTTTAATGGGTACATCTTATGGAAGGCACGAAGTTTTGCAGGAGCGTTTACATGCACAGATTCAACCCATTCATTATGTTCAGGATCAAAATCACACCAGCTTATGAGATATAACAAACGACCCCTTTTCACCTTAGAGGATTTGGTCCACATCATAGTGAGGTTCACCCCCCTTTATCAGAGGAGGAGGAATCGGATGTTGGGGTCTCCACCCTGTTGGCCCAGGATCTTTTTTCAGGAGACTGAAATGGAAGACCGGATGAACACCTTTAAGAGACTTAGGCAGATCGAGCTCAAATGTTACATTATTGATTTTTCTTAACACTTTATACAGACCAACATATTTCCAACCAAGTTTTCTACTAGGTTGCAACCCGTTAATGTTCTTAGTCGAAACATAAACACAGTCTCCTTGTTGTAGGTCCCATCCCTGACCCTGACCTTTGTCTGCATATTTTTCATAGTCCTTTTTGGCCATTTCCAAAGTCTTTGCAATCAATGGCCAAACCTCATGTAAAGAGTTCCACCAGTCGGTCAGATTGCCAGAAGTGGGGGGGCCTGATTCCAGTGATGGTAAAGGAACTCCTTCATACCCTCCCATTGCCATGAATGGAGAGACCCCCGTAGAAGAATGCACAGCATTATTATAGCTGTATTCAGCAAAAGACAACAAATCCACCCAATCATCTTGTTGGTAGTTTGTGTAACAACATAAGAATTGTTCCAGAATTTGATTCACCCTTTTGGTTTGCCCATCTATCTCTGGGTGGTAGGTACTACTCAATGCGGACTCCACCCCCAAAATGTCCAGGAGCTCCCACCAGAAGTTGGCAACAAATTGCGTTACACAGTCGGATACTATCTTACGTGGAATAGAATGGAGCTTTACAATATGTCCCATAAAAGCTTTGGCCAATGACTCGGCCGTGGGCTATTGCTTAAATGGAATGAAGTGGGCTTGCTTGGAGAATGTGTCCACCACCACCCAAATGATGATCTTTTCTTTACTGGGAGGGAGGTCAGTTATAAAATCCATAGATATGACTTCCCAGGGTCTGTTGGGGGGTTTCAAGTGGTTGCAATAACCCTGGGGTCTTGCCTCCCCGTCGCTTACACATTAAACAGACTTGGCAAGAGGATACATAATCAGAAACATCCTTTCTCATATGTGGATACCAAAATTGTCTCTGGAGTCTTAAGATAGCCAAAATGTCCTGCTAATTTGGACTCATGAGCTGCGTGCATGACATCACCCCGTAATGACTTGGGCACGACCAGTTTCTCCTCCCGAAACTACAACCATTCGCGTCTTGGGTAAGACGCTTGGTGCCTTGCAACTCTTTAGTTTTGGCCGGGGTGTAGGCATTAACACATTTAGAGATCCATTCATCAGTTGACGGCTTTTTAAATTTCCCAGCTTGACTACGAGTAACAACTGCCCCCCCCCCCCCAAGCTGCTCTGGAGTGAAAATTGAGTCTATTACTGGATCCTTCCAGCAGTCATGTTGGGGAAGGCGAGAGAGAGCATCAGCCAGTGAGTTCGATTTCCCCGGGAAATGGTGCAATGTAAAGGCTTGGTCCCCCACTTGTGATATGCACAGTTCGGGGCCACCCAACGTATCCTCCCCTCACTCCACATGATGTAAGGATCATGGGTGCTCAGCCAGGGGCTTCCCAACACCATCGGGAATTGGGCATGTGGGGTGATGACAAAAGCTCTTTGTTCCCAGTGTTCTCCCACCCCCAAGCACATCAACTGAGTCTCAAAAAGGCACAGTTCCTTCATTTCCAACCCATCCCTTTGGGTGAATCGTAGGGGTTCTTCCAATGACTTTACTCCCACCCCCAACCCGTCCACCACAACCGGGCTGATCAGGTCTCGAGCATACCCTGAGTCAATTAGCGCTCGCACTTTCATGTATATGCCCGTCTTGGGGACAATTAAAGTCATGACCACATACAAAAGGGAGGCAGGGGAGCTCACCGCTTTAGGCACTGGGGAAGGAGGGGCCTGTTGCTTCACACCTTTCAGAACAGGTCTGCGTTGTTTCCCATCTGTGATGGGAGGTCCACAGTCACTGCCATCTCTTCCTCTGGTTGTGCGTCAAGCTGAAGTGCTTTGGCCTTCCCACCTGGCAGAGCCTTCACTGACCTGGCAAGATAGGTGGATGGAGTCGGGGACACCCGCGGGGAGGTAGCCAGGCAAGATGAGGTGTAGTGGCCCACTTCTCCACACCACATGCATAGGCCTTTCTTCAACCGGAGGTCTTGGATGTCCTTCAGTGGAGCCTTAATCTTGGGTCTCTGGGGGGTGGGCCCTGCATCAGGGCCTTTCAGGGTCCCAGTGGGGTTGCACAGCTTGATCAAGGTGAAACAGGATTCCACTTCTGCTGCCTCACCCAAGCTGCCAAGGAGGTAGGGTTGACATTTCGCAACACAGTCTCGTACAAATCCATATTCAACCCCTGACAATACTGCTCCATCAGCACTTCTTCAGGCCAACCCTGAATCTTGGCTGCATACCTCTTGAAGGTAGCGGTGTACTCACGAACTGAATTTTGCCCTTGGGTGAGACGTCTCAGTTGATTACAAGCTTTTTCCTCTCCCATGGGATCTTTATACTGTATCTGGAGGGCCCACATAAATTCTTCCACTCGATCCAACTCCGGACCAGGAGGGTTGTGCAGACTCATGTACCAGTCCACTGTTTCTTTGCAAAGCCTTGATCCTATGTAGCCAACTTGATCCTCTTCCATTGGGAACAAGTGGCCCCAAGTTTGCAGGAACTGCCCTGCCTTGATGAGGAAGAACTGTAGCTTAGCCGGGTCCCCATCAAACGTAGCCATCAGCAACTCATGGGGGACCAGTCTCCGATCTATCCCAGGGGCAGGTCTCACAGGAGCGGGTGGTGCTGGTCCTGGAACCGGGGGACCCCCCTCCAGGTGGTTGTTGGCCTGGGGGGGCAGAGGAGCCGGGGCAGGCATGGGAGCGGGAGCAGCATAACCCTCTGGATTATCGCCAGCAGTCCTTCCAGGAGGGCAGTCATCTCATGCTGCAGAAGTTGCTCCATGGCTTCGAGCTGATGATCCATATGGGACCACATGTCCCCAAACTCCAATTCTCTTGGGTGACCAGAATCTCTCTGTCTGGTGGCGCCATGAGGATGTGCGCTGTCCTAGGGATCAGGCCCCAATCCCAATCCCATAGCCGAGTCCCTCTGCGATGGGGTCCAAGTCTCCACAGGTTCAGTCCCGAACAAAGTCCATAAATACTTGGGACCCCTGGGTCTGAGATCAACCCAGGTGGTGGTAGTTATCACTACCTCCTCTTCCATAGACATGGGCACTCCCGAGTCTGTAGTGACTGGGGGTTCTTCGCCATCTTCCACCATGGCAGGAACAGGTGACTTTCCCAAATCAAAGATTACTGACTCTCTGTGAGAGTCCAATAGATTTCAAACTAAAAACAAAGGGTCTTAAACAAGAACTTATTTTATTTGTTGGTGGATCCACTGGTACACACTTGTTGAGTCAGTAATGGGCAGGTGTGGTGGGTGCTGGTACAGTTATAGCATATTCAAACTGCAATGTAGCAAAGATATCTACCAATCATCATACAGTGGAAAAAGGTGCCCCAAACCCCGGCCCATTTATTCCCAGGGAGAAAGGCAGGAAGGAAAAGCGGCTTGCACCTGCAGGAATATTCCAATTAGCAACATAGCCTGTAAGAAGACATAGCCAAGGTCATAAATAAGAAGGATACAGAAGTGGAGGCGAAAGCAAGGGAAAAGAGCACATTCCGCAGGAGGGGGGGGGAGTAAGCATGTAGTCAGATAGCTGCATCCCAACCCCTGGGTGGGAAATGTCAGATTCTGACATCCTATCCTTCAGTGTTTGTCTAAATAGTTCTTAGTGATACTAATGGCTGTCAATAAGTTTGAATAAGCAGATTTTTTACACATGCACAGTTTTATAAAAATCTGATGCAAACCTCTTCAGCAGGCTTTCATGGCTGTCCAGGACAAACTAAACAGGCTGGGTGGTTCACAGCTGATTGACACCTCTGAACATGGTAAGTCTGACTGTTGAACACAGTTGTGGTGAAATTCACAGCAACCCTAGGTTAAACCTAAGGTTAAACCACATTCCCTATAATCAAATAGTGTGACCTTTGCTAGTAATAAAGTGAGATCATTTGAGACTTTCTGGTTCTTTTTCATGAGCTAGGTTGTCAAGGGGCAAAGGGAAAACATGTTCCTGTATTTTTATCTGGAGGCACAAGTTCAGCTTTTCTCACTACTGCATGTTGAACTCCATTTACTGAAATTCCTTTAACTGTATTGCCAATATAGTAGTTCTGTTCTCATTTGTATTCTGGTAATTCCAACAGTCCAGCATTTATTGTGGTGAAATGTAGGTATCTTTCAGTATGATGGTGAGGCAATGCACCGTGATTCCCCTCGAGGGTTAACGTGAATATCAGCAGGCCTGCTCCAGCTTGCAGATGTCCATAAATGGGCCTTCCTGCCAACACTATACTTATCTTTTTCAAGGATGGACTCAAGCCGGGGTCCGTTGGAGCGGGAGCACACAGGAGCGCAGCTCCAGGAGTGAAGAGCCCAGAGGGCAGGCACATGACCAAGCCCCACCCCCTCCTCAGCTTCCCCGAGCAGTGCAGAGGCACAGCACCCCAGGGAAAGCCCTGCTAGGGTCTTTATTATTTTTAATGTTTTGTTTTAATATTGATAAATTTATCATTGTTCCTTTTAAGACTGTGTGCTGCTTTTCCAGAGACTTGCTCAAGGTGGCATATACATTTTCTAAGTATGCCATTTTTTATCTGGGCACATGGCACATAAGTACTGGAGAAATTTCACCAACCCTTCAGCAGCTTCCACCCCATCAGTTTGGTGTAATGATCAGGAGTTGGACTCTAATCTGGGAGAACCGGGTTTGATTCCCCACTCCTCCACATGCAGCTGCTGGTGTGACCTTGGGCCAGTCACAAGTTCTCTCAGAGCTGTTCTCTCATGAGCAGTTCTCAAAAGACCTCTCTCAGCCCCACCTACCTCACAGGGTGTCTTGTTGTGGGGAGGGGAAGGGAAAGGGATGGGTGGTGCACATGTCCTGGGTATCTCAAGTCTACTTGAAACCTGGTGGTTTCAAGGGAGCAGGAAGAGAATGAGGGTGTGTTCTTTATGCTTATTTTTATGGCACAAAGTATTGGATGGGGAAGGGAATGGAGGAAGAGCAGGTCAGTTTCACTCACCTATGGAGTGGAGCCTGAGGGGTGGGTGTTGCCTTCTGACACACTTTCGATGTTAGGGGGTGTGGCATATGCAAATGAATTATGCAAATGACTTATGCTAATGAGCTCCTGCACCTCTTTTTCTACGAAATGACCCCTGGACTCAAGAATATGGTAATTGGCTAATTGTGTGAACCTGTGTTCAGTTGTGTACCCAGGTGGAGGAGGGAAGCAGGAGTAGATGTCATCATATTCTGGAGGGTTCCATAAATTGTGCTCCCTGATTGGGTTTGGGAGACCACATGGTGCCAGATGGCCAACAACTATAATTAAGCCATTGGCAAGAGGGAAGCCATGCTAACTTTATGATTTGATCAGGCTGTTGCTCTGACTGTGTTAAGGTTCATTATGATGGACAGCTGCATAGAGAATGCTTAAGCCTCTAGCTTGGACTCCTGTATTCTAAGAAGATGTGCCATCAAATATCAGATAGTGAAGTATTAGAAAGTTAGCTTTCTTGTTTTCTTGCTATTAAATTGTAGAGACTGTGTTACATAGTGATATCCTGTCTTTTAAAAATATTCAATGAACCTTTATACATTTTTACAAAGGTCTGTTTACTTGTGTACACATAACCTCAAAGTCCCACAGTCCTGGGCACTGCTCCCTTGTCAAATGAGTACATCCTGACAATGATGCATTCTACAAAAAGAAGAAGAAGAATTTTTTTGCCTTGGCCTCCAGACAACTTATAATTAATGACAAGGAAAATGAGGTAATAATGAGAAAGTATTATTGATAATGTCTTTAACAATCTCATCTGCTCATTCTGTTATCTGCTTCAACTGAATACTTGGAGAATGTAAGCAAGCGTGCAACTAAGAATAAGCTGAACAGATATAGTGGCTTGGATCCTGTGACTGACTCTGTAGGACTCTCACAACTACCAGAGGAAAAAGCTGACCACGCAGGATCTTCTCCACCTTCTTCCCTCCTCTGGAGACCCTGGAAAAGTTTATGGTTGGGGTCAAGGGGCTTACGTCTACTCAGGGGTCATTTTGTAGAAAAAGAGGTGCAGGAGCTCATTAGCATAACTCATTTGCATATGCCCCACCCCCTAACATACCGGAAGTGTGTCAGAAGGCAACACCCACCCCTCAGGCTCCACTCCACAGGTGAGTGAAACTGACCTGCTCTTCCTCCATTCCCTTCCCCATCCAATACTTTGTGCAATAAAAATAAGCGTAAAGAACACACCCTCATTCTCTTCTTTTTCTACCAGTGAGAAGGCCTGTTTATGGTGGTGATTTAGCTTTGGAATTCCAGCCCCACAGTGATTTGTCAGTGTGTGTTAAGCTTTAGGTGCCTGGTAAACTGCCTGAAAAGAGTTGTGCACACAGTCTGTGCACATCTATTTGTTATTTTTGTTGTCTTGTTTTCAGGGGTCATTTCGTAGAAAAAGAGGTGCAGGAGCTCATTAGCATAACTCATTTGCATATGCCACATCCCCTAACATACCAAAAGTGTGTCAAAAGGCAACACCCACTCCTCAGGCTCCACTCCACAGACGAGTGAAACTGACCTGCTCTTCCTCCATTCCCTTCCCCATCCAATACTTTGTGCAATAAAAATAAGTGTAAAGAACACACCCTCATTCTCTTCCTGCTCCCTTGAAACCACCAGGTTTCAAGTAGACTTGAGATACCCAGGACATGTGCACCACCCATCCCTTTCCCTTCCCCTCCCCACAACAAGACACCCTGTGAGGTAGGTGGGGCTGAGAGAGGTCTTTTGAGAACTGCTCATGAGAGAACAGCTCTGAGAGAACTTGTGACTGGCCCAAGGTCACACCAGCAGCTGCATGTGGAGGAGTGGGGAATCAAACCCGGTTCTCCCAGATTAGAGTCCAACTCCTGACCACACCAAACTGATGGGGTGGAAGCTGCTGAAGAGTTGGTGAAATTTCTCCAGTACTTATGTGCCATGTGCCCAGATAAAAAATGGTATACTTAGAAAATGTATATGCCACCTTGAGCAAGTCTCTGGAAAAGCAGCATACAGTCTTAAAAGGAACAATGATAAAATTATCAATATTAAAACAAAACATTAAAATCAATAAAGACCCTAGCAGGGCTTTCCCCGGGGCGCTGCACCTCTGCACTGCTCGGGGAAGCTGAGGAGGGGGCGGGGCTTGGTCATGTGCCCGCCCCCTGGGCTCCTCACTCCCGGAGCTGTGCTCCTTTGCGCTCCTGCTCCAACGGACCCCTGGTTGTTTTTAAAAATAGTACAAATTATAAATATGTTAATAAATAATGATAAACAAACAATAAGCTTTGTTTACTTGTTAATGTGGAAATAATACATTAACTCCAAAAGTTGTTGTCCACCAATGGAAGATTATTTTTGCTGATTCTCTCCCATTGCAGACCTCCATTTTGTCCCCTGCAATGTTCCTGGTGGTATTTTGTCCCTCTGGAGAGTTTGGGTTTTTTTGGTGAGCTGCAAGTGGGAAAGAGAAGGTCATCAAAATGGCTCCTTGATTTCCACTAGTGGAAATGAGTTATGCTAGTAGAAAACAACCTTTGAATACAACCTGGTGTTTCCCCTCACAACAGGGAAGGTATAAATGTTCATTAACTAATATTTGGAAAGGAGGTGAACACAGATGATGCATATGTAAAATGGAATGTGTCATTATCTGAGGTTAAGTAATGTCAGTGTTCAAAAATGAGTTGCCGTATTTACATCATTAAGTAATCTCATTGCAAATACATCATACCAAATGCTGCAGCACAGCTATTATTAAAGAAGGGTAAATCACTTTGAACTGATTTGTTTATTTTGCTTTTGACCTTTTCAGCCTTGCTTGTTCATTAATGTTATACGTTTCCTTGCTGGAAGCAGGGATAAGTCAAAGCCCAAGAAGAAAGAGAAAGTGTGCAGTATAATTATAAATTAATGAGGTCTGGTCCAAGCACTACTTTTGTCTGAATGTCTAAAGCTCTGATTCAGAGGTGTGTTTGCACCTTCACTAAATGTACTTAGAGGGGAACAGAGTCATACCCACAGGCTCTGCAACCAACATATCCACACATTCAACTAGCCTCTATGTTCATCCAATTGTACACACATAAGCTTTGTATGTGTAACTGGAAACATAGGAGAAAGCAGATTCTAAACCACATGGAAGACCTTGTGTACATATACTCACATGCAAGCAAGGGCTTAGTGAATATGTAGAAGTTGGAGGTGAAACCAAAAGATATGATCCTGTCCTCTCCACAAACATATACTAAGGATGCTGTGAATTTCAGCATGAATGTGTTCAGCACTTGAACGTACCCTGTCTGAAGATGTAGCTAAACACCTGTTTGGTTCATGCTGAACAGCCTGTTGAACAGGCTTGAATTGGGTTTTCAAACCAATCAGCCAGTAGCATCACTGGGGACTACTGAGACAAACACCAAAGAGTAGGATTTCATATGATTCATATGATTTGTGGCTGGTTTAATTGTCTATTTAAGCAATGGGGCAGTTATGCAGCAAGGACAGGGGAGGGGTAGTGGAAGTCCATCATGGCTATGTGAGAACATGCATGTGTGAAAAGCTTTGGCGGGGTAGGGCGGGATATAGATTAGAAAATAAATGAAGGAAGGAAGGAAGGAAGGAAGGAAGGAAGGAAGGAAGGAAGGAAGGAAGGTTAATTGCACTGTCCTGCACGGTTGAGAAGACAGACAGTGAAACAACCTGCTGAACACTCACAAACCAGTCCACAGTTGAACTGTCATAAAAAAAAATCAGCTCCCTGTTCACAACTGGCAAACAGGATGTGAGCTGAACTGGTGGATTTACAAGCTTCCATAAGTATATGTTTGCCATAAGGATACATGTCTGAAGAAGGTTTATGGATGTAATGCTGCCACCCACTGAATTAACACCCACTGAACATAATCAGAGGAACCAAGTATGGGATCACTTTGCATGTATACTCAATGAGATAATATCAATAGTCATATTATGGCTTTAAATGACTGAACTGTAATACGAGAAAGCATGCCATTTAACTGGAGTAATATGGCAACAGAGAATCACACAGCGATAGATTGGGTGGGTGGGGGTTGACCATTGTACACTTGATGCTATTTGTATTGTCCATGGTGTTGTGATACCCATCTGTTTTGATGGTGGCACAGTGTGGGACCCAGGGCAGATTAAAGGCACTGAATAGCCATACAGTGAAAACCCACCCTATAGTTTTATATCAGTTGAAGCACGCCCTTAGACAACCAGGGAAGGAAAAATAAAAATATGTGATCAATATTAATGAAATTAAAAAATAGTAGACACAAAGCAAATACTGATTTTAAATGTAAGGAAAACAATACTCTTCCTTTGAAGGCTGATGGAGAATAGGTTTTCCTGACCTTAATTAAGGTTTTAAAAAAAAGCTGTCTGGTGATATCAGTTGGCAGGAGCTGGGACCAGAGACAGGAGCTCACTCTGTCACGCAGCACATGGGTCTCAAATTGCCGAACTACCAACCTTCTGGTCTGCAGTTCAGTGTCTTAACCACTGAGCCACCGCAGCCCTCTGATCCCAGCTCCTGCCAACCTAGCAGTTTGAAAGCAAGAAATTGCAAGTAGATAAATAGATACCACTTAGGTGGGAAGGTAACAGCTTTCCGTATGCCTTTGCATCCAGTCATGCCAGCCACATGACCACAGAAATGTCTTCAGACAGTGCTGATTCTTCAGCTTGGAAATGGAGATGAGCACCGCAACCCTAGAGTCAGATTCGTCTGGCTTTCGAGCAAGGGAAACCTTTACCTTTACCAAAGGAACTTTCTGGAACGAATGCAGATGTCCTTGGGGTTCTCTCTTCTCTCAACAGTCGGTCAGTATAACAAGAGCAAAACATATAAAAAGCAGTCAATATTGCAATCTGCAGACTCAGCAAGAGATTTTTTCCCCTTCCCATAATTCTCATAATTTTCATTCTATAACCTCTTGAAATTATTTCTTGCCCACTGGAAATGTGACTGTGTGGAGACCATTCCATGTGACAATGAGTTCATATGTAGCAACTTGCCATGTGGAATCTCCAATTGTCACCATGCCGCTAGAGATCGTTATTACATGTATTGATTTATATTTGTCTGGTAATTATATCTAGCCCACAATAAACCTACCAGACATAGCAGGCTCCACATGGTTCGATACAAAGCAGCTGCCCCCAAGTTCATTTGTAGATTGAAATCCCTACTTTCTTGACTCTAGTACAGTGGCTCATAATGCTATAAGAACATAGTTGGATGCATTGTCTGAACTTATATTTGTCAGCATGAACAACACTTCTTTTCTGACAGCTGGTTCGCAGCAATCAGTGCTTTCTGATGTAACATGCTCTTTTTTTAGGACATAAAAGTCATCCTTTCAATCTGCACAAAATAAATGAGATTTACAACTTGTAAAGCATTAAAAAAATCCTCACCTTTCCTTTTAAAAGGCCCCCCCAAACAAAAAGGTAACCATGCTAAGAAATTTCAGAATTCAAATGATTTTATATATCAGTGTCACATTCCTCTGAAAGGTTTTCTTTTTCTTTTTTAAAAAGAAAACTACACACACCCTGAAATTGTTTGCCAAATATCCCATTGCCTGAGCTACAAAGCTTGGATTATGAAACTATAAAAATGGACATTTATAAAATGAGAGATAAAAACCAATGTTCTGTTAAAAATCCCATCTGAGCTTTCACAATTCTAAAGGTGTTTGCTCAGATATCCTGGATGGAGTCCAGCTTCACTGATTACACTCAGCTACCCTGAATTTCTCTGGCAGACAGCTGTCTTCAGTTTCTGCTCTATCCTCTAGTGTAGTTATGCTCATAATTCTCAGACAACAATCTGGAGTCTAGTAATTTCACTAGAATCAAATATTGATCCTATTTGAAAGAAGGAAAGGACAAGGATTCAGGTGAATTAGCTGTCCATCTATGTCTAAAAAGCCAATGCATTAAAAGGCAAGGAATGGGACTACCTAGATAGCTCAGGTTGGATAATGGATGTGCTGGACCACTCATCATTGACCCAAGCTTCTTGAAGAGATCAGAGTGACTTGTCTAAAAATATCACCTTTAAGTCAGAATACTGTAACAAGACTACTTTGGAGAGCCAGACAAAGGCTTCAGATGGTCATAAATGGAGTTTGATGGAATTCATAGCTGCAAGGGTTGTGTGTTTAGCTCCTTATTTGGGTCTAAGCAAGGTACCCACAAAGACTTCCATGGGAATGGATTGTCTCCTCCGCTATAGTCCCCTGAGGTCACTGCCGTGATAAGTTGTGGTTTGGGACAAAAAGCCTGCCCAGCCATTACATGGTGGGGTGTTGAAGAGGAAAATATTGCCTGGTGGGGTGTTGAAGAGGAAAATATGCTAAGTATTCTTTCTGCTCCAAGCCCAGCCCTCATCTGGGCTGTAATGGCTGAGGAGAAGGCTTGGGATTGAAAGTGTGCTGTCTGCTCCAATCCATCTACATCTGGGTTGCTACATGGTATCATAGGATCTCATTTGGAATATTTTTTTTTTCGTTTGGCTTCTCAGTGGAGTTGGAGGTTAAACATCCCGATTTGTTTTTGTTTGTTTTTGATACACACAGAGAGAGAGAGAGAGAGAGAGAGAGTCACACACATATAAGCGTATTATCTGAGCTAATGAAAAGAATATCACATCTAAACAAAAATGAATTTGGGCCTTTTTCCTGCCATAATACTTCTGTAGAAACACCTCCCTTTTTCATACCCAGCCCCATTGTGGGGATTTATTTGATCTGCGCTCTTGGGTCAAGTTTGGAAGTAGATATATGTCATGTAGGATTAAATCTGCCTCTCCACTTCCCTGTGGCAGTCCACATAGCCTCTCCCCTTTTCCTGCTTTTTTCTCTATTTCCATCCCACCAACAAACCTACCTGCATGTGCTCCCCCAGTCTTCAACTCTTCCTCTTTCCCTCGCCCTGGCATTATCTCCCCAGGAAAACTATAGCCAAGTTGTAAATACTGTGCAGTACAAAGTCACTTGGATGAGTTGTATACTGGTTTTGAAACATTTAAACACAAAAATTTATTTATTTGATTTAAGATTTTTTCTGAAAAATGGGGCTTTCCTCAGATTTGTAGGGAAATCTCCTCTGTCTGTGTGAGACTTCTGATTAGATCCAATAAGCCAGGCCTCAGTGTGAAAGCAAAGTCCTTTTATTTTCTTAATGGTCTTTCAGGGAACACATTCATTGACCGTGATACCAGATCAATTGGACTCAAAGCAATTATACTGTTTTCAAATAGCAGATAAATGACAGGTACCAATCAGTGTAATAGGCAAAAAGCGTGAAAAAACCCAGCAGTTACTTTCCCAGAAAAAAGGCGTGCAAGCTAGAAACCACTCCCCCCTCCCCCCGTGAGAACTCCTACTTCCCATTCCCACACAGTCAGGCACGTGGAGGAACCCATCACAGAAACATCCCAAGGTTAGCAGAGCTGGCGAGATGCAAGGGGAGGAGAAGGAGGGTGTGTGTGGGTAAGAGCACTCTGATGTGGGAAGAAATAGGATACCAGACTCCCGCTGGGAGTAAACAGTTAGCATGGAGGAAATGAACAACAAAATGACAGGGAACCTGACATCCTGCCCCCTTCAAAATCACCCCCCACCAGGTTTAGAAGGATAACACTTGTGAAATTCATGAACCAATTGGGAAGCATGGACATGCTCTGCAGCAACCCATTCATTACATTCAGGACCAAAATCAACCCATTGAACCAAATAATACAAACAGCCCCATTTAAACTTAGAGTCCAAAATGCTGGAGATTTCAAAGTGAGGTCCCCCCCCCCTTCATCAGAGGAGGAGGAACAGGAGGATCTGGTCTCCACGAATTCGGCCCAGGACACTTCTTCAGCAAGCTGTAATGGAAAACAGGATGCACAGAGCTAAGTGACTTTGGCAGTTCAAGTTCAAAAGAGACAGAGGAAATTTTATGTAGAACTTTAAACGGGCCCACATATTTCCATCCCAGTTTTCTATTAGGTTGCAAGCCATGAATGTTTTTTGTGGAAACTTATACAGAGTCCCCAGGTACCAAATCCCACCCAGGTGCTCTTCCCCTGTCTGCATATTTTTTTGTAATCGGATTTGGCCCGATCTAGAGTTTTAGCGATGAGGGGCCAAGAGTTCTGAAGAGAAGTCCGCCATAATCCAAACTGAGATGGGGTCTCATCAACCAGCGAGGGGATGGTGGGAAGGGGATTGCCTTCAAAGCCCCCCACAGCCATAAATGGGGATACACCAGTGGAGGAATGGACAGCATTGTTGTAGCTATACTCTGCAAAGGGGAGAAGATCCACCCAATTATCCTGATGGTAACTGGAGTAACAATGCAAGAACTGTTCCAGGATTTGATTGACACATTCAGACTGTCCATCACTTTCTGGTTGGTAGGCGGAGCTTAAGGCGGGTTCGATCCCCATGACTTGCAGAAGCTCCCGCCAAAAGGTGGCAATGAACTGAGACCCCCTATCAGAAACTATATGCTTAGTAAAAGAATGGAGTTTCACCACGTGAGCAAAAAACACCTTAGCCAAACCCTTCGCCGTGGGGAGTTGTTTAAACGGAACAAAATGTGCCTGTTTGGAGAATAAATCCACCACCACCCAAATAACCATTTCCCCTTTGCTGGGAGGCAAGTTAGTTATAAAATCCATGGAAATCACCTTCCAGGGTCTGGAAGGGGTGGGTAGAGGTTGTAAAAGCCCCAGGGTTCCCCCCCCCCTCATTTTTTACACATTAAACAGGTCTGGCAAGAGGTCACATAGTCTGAAACGTCTCCTCGCATCTGAGGCCACCAAAACTGTTTCTGAAGCAAATGCAACATTTTTAAGAATCCAAAGTGGCCTGAGAGCTTAGATTCATGGCAGGCCTGCAAAATAGACAGTCTAAGAGACTTTGGCACTATCAGTTTATTCCCTTTGTGCCAGCAACCTTCTAAGTGTTTTTTCACCTCTTTTTCTGCTCCCAAATCATCTAAATCCTGTTGGGAATATTCCAGGGCACATTTTGTAATCCACTCGGTTAATGGAACTGCACCAGACTGCTGCTTTTGACTCCTAGTAACAACAGCTCCTCCCAACTGCTCAGGGGAAAACATGGAATCAAAAATTTCTTCCCTCTGAGACTCATGTTGGGGAAGCCTGGACAGAGCATCTGCTAAGGAATTAGCTGTCCCCGGGAAATGACGCAGTTTAAAATTAAACTTGGGGAAGAAATCAGCTCAGAGTAGCTGTTTCGCATTGAGAGCCCGTCTAGTACGTAACGCCTCTAGGTTCTTATGATCAGTCCATATTTCAAAAGGCGTTTGGGCCCCTTCTAACCAATGTCTCCAAGTGGATAGAGCTAGGCGGATAGCTGCAGCTTTCTTATCTTAAACCGACCAGTTTCTCTCAGTCTCATTAAATTTCTTTGATATGTAAGCCAACGGGTGCAACCTCCCATCCTCATGTTTCTGCAGGATTTCTGCATGATCGCAATTAGGTCATCTGAATATCCTGAGGCGGGTGGGCACAGGAAGCCAGGAGGAAACATTTAAATGGAAGCCAGGAGGAGGCAGTGGTGGTGCAACTCTAGAGAGGAGCGTGGGGGTGGGGCTTGCTGCCACCGCCATTTGTGCCGGCTCCTGAGCTCCCAGAGTGCTGCTCTGGCACACTTCGGCCCCAAATGACCCTTGCTCTGAAGTGTCCCAAACTACATTTTTTCTTGATGGGGATGGAAAAAGTGATCTTCCCAATTCCCCTTCTATCTCATCTAATAAAGTGGAAGCTTCATCTACCATTTTTAACTTTTTATCCCTCAAGTACCATCTAAGTTGTGTGAGAACTTGTCTAAATTTATTCTAAGCCAATTAACTGCTTCAGTTCATTAAACATCTGTAGTTTGTTTCCATCAACCCATCAGTTTAAGGCTCTGTCCAAATGACAACCTAGCTATGCGTATATTTCACCCTGCTTTATTTTAATTTCTCTACAAAGCTTTTCTACTTTGTTCAGCAGTCAGCCCAAATCTAACCCTGACCCTCTGTTTAAAAAGCAAATAATCTGAGGCCGCCCCATCCCCTGTCTCGGAGTAAACTTCACCCAGTCCTCCACAAATCTTGGGTGCAAATAAATCATTCTGTCCTCATCTGGGATCCCAAAATCACAACAAGCTTGTTCAAAACTGAAGAGAAATGCCTCCACATCATCCTCATTTTGATAACATGGATATTTCTTTTGTTTCACTGAGGAACACAAACCCTGTCAGTATTAGACTTTTCTCAGTCACGGCTGAATTCAGACTGCCTCTCCTCAGCATTCAGCTCTCAAGTCTTTCTCTGCTCAGCTGATCCTAACCAATAAAATTCCTTGGAGCAGCCTGTCACTGAAGGCTGTCTGGCTCTGTGTGGAATTAACACTTCACAGTCCATTTCCTGTTTACATGAAAAAAAATGCCATCCCAAGTCTGCCTGAAGGAAGACCTCACCCCATTCTGCTTGGTCCACATCATATAGGTTTGAGGAGCGGGGGATCAACAGCTGCAGAAAAGCCTGCAAGAGCAAAACTATATAGCCCCCCCCCCCCCCACCATTCTTGCTTCTGCCAAGCTAAGTTCACTAGGCCTCATGTAACATTGTGTTCCTTTCTATTAAAAAGGGTATGTGGGCAATTCTGTCAATTGCTGGGAATGGGTCAGTAAATGTGCTTGTTATAAGAGTTCCAATGTTCTTTCTCAAGTTGTGGCTCTGTGTCCCTCCATGCTGGAGCAAGATGTCTGCCTATCATTAAGACACAAATAATCAGAGGAAGAGGGAAGGATCAGGCTTAATTATTACTTGCATAGGGCTTTCTAAATAGGATTTGTTATTACATATCTTAATAAAAAACCCTTTGCACCTGAGCCACTAGAGGCATACATCCACAGTTTTCAGGTTTACTTAGACTACATGTGTCCCAGCATCATCACAGATTTTAAGATCACCTGTATTTCAAACATATGTGCTATTTTGCATTTACACAACCAGTAGCATCAATCAGGAAGTGGCATAGATTATGTTAGCATATGTGCAGAACTCAGCAGATCAAACTACAGTTCCCAGGTTGCAATGCAATTATTTGCAATTTAATTTAACACACTCAGTTAACATGATCATACTTGAATATACAAGCCAGGTAGGAAAACCAGATGAGACAAGCCACTCACTTTTGCAAACCCCACACCTTCCCCAGCAGACTTCAGATGACCAAGGCAAGCAGCTCTTTTGAAAGTGATTTCCCCCCCCCCCCCAGTCAAGTAGGTTGGGTAAAATAGAAAAGGGAAAAGGGGATCAAAAGCAGTAATGAAACAGCAGTTATAAGAATGCAGGTGCACCAAACACTTGGAGTAAATTTAGAATTAGGAGCATTCAGTTAACAAATTACCAGTTTTTCAAGTGTTTAAATGTACTGCATGCAATTTGCAATCAATTTGCAACTTGAACACTGAAGTGTGTGTCCATTACTGTTAACAAGACACTGATGCTGACAGGTTAGGTGCTGAGACTTTCAGTTTTTTAATCCCCCTCCCTCATCAAATCTACATCTGACTTTCCCGCTGGAATCATTCTAGTTTCAAAACCCCCCATCTATACCTGTTTCTAGTTTCAAACCATACTTGTTCTAGTTTTAAAAATACTGTTTACATTTGTTAATTGCCCTCCTGTGGTCAAGCTAGCATTATACTTCTTTAAACAAATCCTGTTGCTTAGTACTCTTCAGACCCAGGGAGTGAAATTTGAAACCATCGTGAAATGAGCCTAGGAAAAGACAGCAGTCAAACTACTTCAGAGGGGAGGTGTAAATTGGGCCTAAATCTATTGTACAACCTAACTTTTTGCTTTACTGATACCAGTAGCGGCAAGGCTGATAGCAAAGGTTCACACTGGAGGAGTCAAAACAATTTGTTATGAATGTCAAATCTGACACAATTGCAGGTACTGGAGATATGAAGTTTATAAAGGGCACAGGCAAACCCAATTAATGATATACAAACATGCTTAAAACATCAATACTGGCAAGCTCCAAGGTTGTTTGTCCTCATTGTGTTCACCCTTTTGTCCCCACAATGAGCAGGGCAAAATGAAGGATGGGAGAACCATGCAAGCCGCTCCTGAGTTCCTTGGAGAAATGGCAGGATGAAAACATTCTAGATGGGTAAAATTCCCAAAAAATTGAGACCTAATCAAAACAAAACCCAGACATATTGTTAATCTGTGTTGTGGATTGAAAGCAATTGATCTAATGCCCCAATAAATATGTTTAATCAGGTGCAAGACTAGCCCCCCCTCCAAGGGATACCATAAAAGGTATTTCCATACAAAATTGGTTACTTTTTGTATATAAAGCACTTTTAGGAGATGAGGCATCTTCCTTGCAAGTAAATAAGGTAGTTTTTCAGCACACCCCTCTGTATAGCCAGCCTCAGCAGCCCAGCACAGCCTCAGTCCATCTCTTGCTCTTTGTTTCCTCTCTTCCCCACCCTACTTCTAAGGATCTCAAGGAAGCACATGGGACTCCCCCGTCCACCATTCCATTCACACCATCACCAACAGTCCTGTGAGCTGGGCCAGGCTGAGCTACCAACCCCGGGTGACCCAGATGATAGAGTCCTGGGTCAGAAGGAGGAGGATCCATAGCCTGGTTTTCCCATATCCCCCACCCCCAGTTCTCATACCTCCTGTGTTTCCAAAAAAGCGGTGTGGCTGAGGGAAATACTGGATGGAGAGGCTGTGTCCAAAACCTCCAGGGGGTGTTTTTTGTCCTCTCTCCATCCCTTTTCTCCTCACAGGCTGAGAACAGGTGGGGGGAAGAAGGAAAGTCACCATCCTCCACCAAACCCTCATTCTGCCTCCCAGCTGCATGGTTGTTCAGATGTGCAGTTCAGATGCACCAGCCCTCCTCCTCCTCTCTCCCCTACCAGCCCCTTCCCTTCATCAACAAAACCCCCCCATGTGCTTACTTTTGCCAACCCCCTCCACAGTTGCCACTAGAAAAAGACATGAAGCTGGTTGCTGCAGTTGTGGCAGTGCTGGCCACTCTGCTCTGCCTCCCCATGTAGTGGCTTCACCAATTCTTACTGAGCTGCAGTCAGAGGAGGCGGGGGGGGGGGGGGGACACACACCATGTGTCCTCTTTCTCCACCTTTGCTGTCATTCCTCCCACACTTTTTTTTACCTCAGCCTCTAAGCCCTGCCCCCTAGCCATTTCCTTTCTATTTCTTAACAGCTTCAACCACACACAGCTCACTGTGTGCACCCACTCGCTTGCCCTCCCCAGCAGTCTCCTGCCTTCTCTCCCTTGCACCAGTTGCTCTCAGGGCAGATAAGAGCCCCGGATGGGCTGCTTCTGGCCCACAAGCTGCATGTTTGACACCTCTGGTTTAAACATTCACAGCATGTATGCCAGTGCTCTTTTCAATGGCTTCAAAATGCTGATAAAAGAGCTACAGTCACTTTGCTGATATAGCCCTTTCCAGTTTGGTGCTGCTGCTGCTAACTGGATCAATTATTTAGTATGCAAATATAACAAAGGGATAAAACCCAGGGAAGATTGTAAAGGTTCTTTGAGGTTTACTGTGATACATTTCTAAATGCATCCTATTAAATTTTAACTATTGTAAATCCTGCGTAGTCTGGATTAGTCAAGTACCTTTTTTTCTTATTTAGTGGTTTTCCTTAGCTCCATTCCAGTTCCAGATAGACAGTCTTGTTTACAAAAATAAATATCCTTGTCCCACCCTAATGGTAACAAATTGCTGTGGCAAAATGTTATGTGGGGTCTCAGACACATAAAACAGTTGTTTTAGTTAATATGCATCCCATGAGTGCAAACAAAAAACATGTATCTATATTTATTTGAAAGAAATATGCAAGATGACCCACCTTAAAAAAGTTATACAGAAGTATTGTTGTTGTTGTTGTTTTTATTGTTGTGAGCTTGCTGTGAGGTGGGGAGGGTGGGATAAAAATCCAATAAATAAATAAATAACATTTGTTTGTTCGTTTAAAACATTTATATGCCACATTCCCACCTCAATAGAGTCTCCAAGGTGGTGAACAACAATGCACTAAAACATTTAAACCATTAAAATATGTGGTGGCAGGAGATTTTTTAAAAAATCACTGTCAGGTCAATGGCGTGACTTCATTTCTGGGGTCTCTGCATGACACCAGTCCTTTCTAGGAACTGCCGGAACCTCGATGGTGTTACTATGTTTTTATCAGAGTTTCTGGTGATTCGTAGAGGTACGATGTCATTTCCAGGTCTTCCTCATTCTCCCCTCCTTACTCCCACCAGTTGCCGGGCAATGTCTGGAAACCCTACTGCTGAGTTTTTGGTTTCTCACCCAAGTGGCATGGCAGACCTTTCTCTCTTACAGTTAATACAAGCAGCTTACTACGAATGTAGAGTGAGACCCCTTTCTAAGCTAATGAGTTAAAAATGTGACTGAGAACATGCTGTCCACAGAAACGCCACAAAGAGATGGTTCCATGTCATATGAATGTGAGATAAGCATTCCGGCTGGATGGTATACTTGCCAGGGACCTTTCTAGGGGACACTGATGCTATATGTTTAGAACTGCCCTGTATATTTTGATTTTATATGTGCTTGTGGGTATGTGTGTGTGTGTTTTATGCATGTTTTATTTCAGTTACTGGTATTTTAATACTTTTTGCTGCTTTGTAAACACCCCCCTTGTGTTATTAAGTCTTGAGTCTGTTGTTAACACTTCTTTTGTTTGATTGTGATTGGGGTTTGTTAATTGTAAGCCATCCCAAAAAAATATTTGGTGGAAGGATAAGATATAAATGCTTAAAATAAATATTACCCATCTGGAGTTTAAAAAAGAGAAAGAGGGTATCTTGGCCTCAGATTCTGATAAATTACTTTCCAAATATGCTTCCCTAGAGCCCCTGAATGTGGTCCAACATAACAACCCCATATGCTTGAGTGCTACCCAAGACAGGGTGTCTATTTCTGCAGAATGTAATCAAGAAGGTTGCACAATGATGTGTAAGTGATGGATATGCCCAGGTTAAGTTTCAAAGCAGCAGGGAAATTTGTTCTGCCAGTCTTTTAATGTGTCGTGATAGATAAAGGAGGAGGGAGAATGCATTTGGTTATAGATCAATAGTGACTTCTAGACAAGTAGAAAGTGATGCACAATGTCTATTATGCTCATGATTACTCTGTCACTGTAACATGGTTACTTCTTGTATGCTTTCAGTCTAGCCTGATCCACACTAGAAAGGTGTGAGAAACAACATACGCCCAAATCACAGCTGAGTGAGTCGGTGCTCATTTCCTGCCACATCATTTCTGCCTGGACACGGAATATGTTCTGACAAGTGGGAACATTTCTTATTATCACAAGCAAAGCTGGTGTCTCCTTCACAGGGCAGCCTAATATGGTATGTAAACGTATGGTCCTTTATGGCTATCATGCCTGTGACTCCGATAGTTTTGAACAGAAGCATGACTGAAGATGGAAAGGGGCTATGTGTGATCTAAAAGACTTTATCGCCTTGTATGGGTGATGGTGCAAGTATGCTACAATACCTAAAGTCCAGCATAGGATCGAATAAGCCATAAGATTTGACATGTTTTTTAGCATAGCCCTTACTATTGTGGAATGCAAATGCCAACATAGCTGGGCCACCCTTTTCAGCCTATTCATGTCAATGGATTTAGGAGCATGTAATGCTGCTTAGAATGGTCCTTTATACGTCATACATATTGTACACAGAATGCAAATTCCCTGCTTATATGTCTCCATCACACTGAGCTGTTATGACAGAAAGGAGACAGGAGCTGAAAGGGATCCCCCCAGCCTCTTCCCCCTTTTGCTGCACACACTGGGATACAAAAAGCCACAGGCAAGCCTCAAACCCTATTTTCAAGTGTTGTTGTTGTTGTTGTTGTTGTTGTTGTTGTTGTTGTTATTGTTATTATATTATTATTATTCTTACTACTACTACTACTACTACCACTACCCATGGCCAGCATAGATTGAAGCAAACTAGTTTACATAAAATACCAAAAGTGCACAGCTATTTGTATGGGAATATTATAATAAAATGTACAAAGACTTAAAAAAGAAGTATTTTTTTTTAAAAAAAGGAAAAAAAGGTGCAAAGCCTAAGGGACATTTTATCACTCCTTTATATAATCTTTGCGGATTCTAGAGACTGCAGCCAAAACTCTGGAGCAAGCGAGTGTAACTTGAGGGTTAGAATCCCCAGAAGTATATTCCTTAATTCAGAGTCTGGGAGGCCCAAACATTTCGCCAGTATAGGTTGAATAAATGTGGCTCCTATTTCTTGGTAAAGACCACACCCAAGCAAAGTAAATCTGATCGTTTCTCCTTGGCCCGTGCCACATGGACAAACACACTCAGCCACAGGCACCTTTTTGTAACGACCTTCTATAACTGCAGAAGGGAAAGTGTTACATCGGGCCATAGAAAAGGCCCTTCTATAGGATGGAATTGTCAGATTTGATAGATAGGGGGCTAGGGAAACCACATATCTCTTCTGGAGAAGAGCATAAAATCTCGAGATCTTGGCAATATAATTTTGTCTCTCAGTGTCTAGCATTCTCTGCTTGTCTATGGCCCTTGCTAGGTCTAGGGCCATTATCTGTAAAGACTCAGGTAAAAAGCCGAGCATAGACACCTTCTGATAAATAGCCCTAAGCCAGGCAGAACAATACCTATCCTCTAGAATTAATGAAGTGATATCTGAGGGACAATGGCTAAGTTTAAGCCAAGGGTTGACTAAGGCAAGGCTTACTTTGGCCTCTATGCTTAACAATCCAGTTTTCAGCCATAACATAGCATTAGAAACAGGGGGGGGGGGGTGGAAATCAAAAAATGGCTCTTAAAAATTTGGATTGGATTTTCTTGAGGGGGGCAACATTTGATGGAGCTGGGCCCAGGAAGGTGCCATACATAAATTGTGGTACTGTCTTGAAGAGATATAATTTGAGGGCCGCTGGTATAAATTGTCCCCCTTTTGTGAAAAAAAATCTAACAATGGCTTGAGCTGATTTGTGACCAGAATTTGAAGCATATTCAATTACCCCCAGATATCTGTAAGCTACTACCTGTTGTAGCCTATGGCCATTTATACTCCATTCTCTTATTTTAGGTTTGGGGCTGGAGGCCATTATTTTTGTTTTTTGTAAGTTAATCTCCAGGTGGTTAAGGTCACAATAAAGGCCAAATTGCTTTAGTGCCCTCCTAAGGTCTATTGGTGTCCTAGATAACAGGACTGTATCATCTGCAAAGAGAAGGACTGTTAGATGACAGTCCACCAGAGAGGGAGGGTGGGTACTAATCAAGTCATTGATATAAATGGGAAAAGGGAAGGGGCCAGGATGCAGCCTTGTTTGACTCTTTTTGTTGATGGAATAAAATTAGGTAGGAGCCCTTGTTTGTTGCATCTGACTCTGACAAGGGTGTTAGTATAAAGTGCCTGGATCAAAAATAAAAGTCTCCTATCAATTGTAGTGGCATTCAGTTTTTCCCAGAGAGAATCAAAGGCAGATTTTAAGTCTTTGAAGGGAGACTGTTTTCTTGGTCGCATATTTGTCAACAAAATGAGAAAGTATCAGGTTATGTCTCAAGGTGGATCGTTCTTCCCTGAAGCCAGCTTGTTCGTCAGCCAGGAAATTTTCCTGAACTAACCAACTCTGTAGTTTTTCTAAGTGGTGACTTGCATATATTTTGCCTAAGATACTCAAAAGGCTGATAGGCCTATAATTAGCTGGATCCTCCCTCTACCCATAGCTTCTCTCCAGGCCTCAGGAATCTCCCCTGTTGAATGTCCCCTGTAGGTAAACAGTGAGGCCAGAAGAGGAGCCCACCAATCTAGATTGTCTTTCAGTAACTCTAGGGGTATGTGGTCTGGGCCTAACTTAAGTTTACCAATCTTTTTGCCTAACTAAGGTTTACCAATCTGTTCTGATCATTTACTATTAGTTGTGACTGCCTCCCAAAGATGCTAAATGGCAGAGGGCTTTTCCAAGACACACAGAGAGAAGGAGCTTTGTCCAGATCAGTCATTCTGTATGACTTTCCTTATTTCACTTGAAATGTGCCCTTGAATACCAGAGTGGTTTGCTTTCCATGTTATATGTTTAATTCTAAGAAAGAGGGCAATAGGACAGATGTACAGGGCTGCAGTTTCTATTTGAGTTTACACTTCCAGAAATGAATATATTTTATAGAAGAAAATCTCATCATGAAGGTTAAGTCCTCTGTGCCAACATGAGCCAAAGATTTTGGTATTATTATATTTTGTTGTGACTTTAGTCTGACCTTTTAAACTGCTTGCAAATTGTTAATGAGCCCTTTCTCCCAAGTGCAGCAAAACCTGATGATAATGCTATCTGACAGGTACCATACAGAATAATGTATTTGCATTGGAGGATGTGAACATTTATTTCCAGAACTGTCGTTTCCAGAATTAATGCATTTTTGTTGTAAATCGCGAGTGGAGCTCTGCCAGTTTATATCAGGTGAAGATCTGATTTGAAAAGGCAAAGACCTTTTTAAAAACTGGACTGTAATACCAATTGTAGTTCTTTTCACAATAAATAATTGTTTGGTTACAATATGAAATAAGGCATACAAGCATGCTGTGGTTATTACTTCAACTTTAATTCCTTGCTGCACTGGTAAGCTTCAGATAAAGGAAATGTATAAGAAGAGCACATCGTATGAGAAGTAACCACACACCAGCACCATTCTTATTCATGGAGTATTGCTGAGACCTTTCATATTTTTCAAGCATTCTTTGAAAGGCAACATTTGTCTTTATTTTAAACATTACCCTTTCTTCCTCTGTTGACAAAAATGTAGTATTCCTTTAATAAATTTCAGTGGTACATATTAGAGAGATAGCTGTATTTTGCCAAATGTGGGATGGTCTCAAGCCAGAATTGCTGCTTTCAACAGCAGTGCCTTTGCCCACTTTGCTTTTGGGGAGCTGACAGGTATATGTTCTGTGAATGCTCTGTTGTATTTTCTCATGTTGTTCATCCTACTGCCTCTGTCTCCCTACCTTGAAAAAGTTCCACCTTATTCTAAGTATATAATTCCGCTGTGGGGCTTCAGACATTGTCTGGTTCTAGTATGCACCTCTAAAGAGATGGCTCCTCATACCTATGTATGTCCCTTTCTTCTTCGTTCAGGTGGGGTGTATCCTACTATAACCACACATGTATGTTTAACTTTGGGGAAAGTAGCAATATGAAATTGAATCCCATGATAAATTTCTGATAATGGAAGGAGGGTGTCATTGTTGCCAATCCCGTCTTGGACTGGGGATCTCAAAATCACCCCTCATGCTGTTCCTGGTAGTCCCCTGTCCCCAAGGAGCAACATTTGGGGGAGCACTATTGGGCTGCAGTGGAAGGGGGAAGATGTGGAAGTCACATTCAGCAGCTGGAAATGTATTCCATTAGCAGAGATTTATTTTGAAGTTATCAAGTCAAATTCTGGTGTACCTTCGGGTTGTAAAATGTTATCCCAAAGTCTGTGTTTGGGGTGGCAAAGATTATGGTACAAACTCCCACAGCCTGTTTCAAATATCTATCATTATTAATTATTTCTAATCACTAATGTTGTTGGCATTTGGGGGCTATTTTTCTTCCCCAGTATTCCTTCTTCTGATTTGTCATGGGGAGGAAACGTAAACAATAGGGAAGCCTAACTGGATTTTTCACTCTTCAGGGAAGAGCAGTAGCATTACTCAAAAGGAAGCACTTCAATCAATTAAAAAAAGACAAAGATCTTTTTTTTAAAGTAGTAAAAAGCATAAAATAAATCTAATTCCAGCATAGGGAAACCCTTTGAATTTGGATTAGAGGGGAGAACCAAGGAAGTCATAAAGCAGGACTTTCTGAAGAATCCCACCAAATAACGAAAAAATGTATAGGTCTGTACTTAGAAGTTGGAGTTGGCTATTTGCAATTACATTTGTCTTCTGGTTGTGAATTATCATATTGCTAAGTAAATTCAAAGATCTTCATTACATCCATTTTCAATGGTATAATCTTATTACTCCTGATACAGCTACTCTTGACTAGTACAAAAGATCCACTGAGACTAATTTATAGCACATGAGGTTTCATTAATACATGAGTCTCGCAATTTAATAGTACAATACTCCCCTCTGAAAATGAAGATGATCTTGCAACTGCAGGACTCTCAGTACTGCACTGTAAGATTCTTGGTATCTAGATGCAAGAGCCTGTGAAACCTATGTGTGTGTAACTTCAGCGCTTTCCTTATAAATATGAGTACTGTGGTCTGTTATGGTCATAACATTTATTTGATTATTTCAAAAGAGCATATCTGATTATTTCAAAAGAGCATATCTGAGAGCTTGTACAGTACAACAGATGTAGGAAACCCAAAAGCTCTTGCTTGGAACATTACTTCACCTTAGAGAAGCCACCTTCCCCTCACATATTGCCTTAGTCTGCAATATGGAGATGATAATACTGTTTATAAAACATGAATTTGAAAATAAAGCTTACCTTCTTTGCAGTGCCCATTATCTCAATGCGCATTTGTCTTAATAATTTGCTTACAGTTAAAAATGAACAACATTTGACCATATCATTCCAATTTGCTTCAAGGTGCTGGTACTGACCTTTAAAGCCGACTATGGCCTGGGACCAACATATTTATTTATTTATTTATTTCGATTTGTATCCCGCCTTGCCAGCGAACCGGCTCTAGGCCAGTCTTAAGGATCTTAAGGACCGCCTTCTCCCATACGGACCTCCATGTATGCTCCAGTTATCTTTGGAGGCCCTGCTTCAGTCACCCCCATCATCTGAGGCTAGACAGTTGGCAACCCAAAAAAAGGCTTTCTTGATCAGAATTTTGTAACTCCATCCCCTATCTCCCTCTGTCAGTGCCTTCTGCCAGTAGGTGAAGACTTATTTGTTTTCGTTGGCACACCACCTGTAACAGTTTGTGGTCCTCCTCCCTGGTAATAGTGTTGTTTGTTTATGAGTTGTTAAATTGTATAAATTATTTTATAATTTTAAATGTTGCTTCTAATTGTCCAAACGTTTTGTGTGTTTTTATGTGGATCGCCTTGGGGACCTGATCAGATAAAAAGGCAACAGAAAAATATTTTCAATAATAAAAAATAAAATAATTTTTAAAAAAATACTTCTGTGTTAACATTCTACAAATAGTCAACATTTACTGGACAGTTTGGATTGCCTGTACCACAGAGCCATCATTGGGCAAGTTAAATAGTGCTTAAAATCAGCAGTGTTACAGTGAATATGCTGTCTTTGAGCTAATGCTGCCATCTCCTGCCCGGGAGGTGGGATGAGTGAACCCTTGACATCGGGTCTGTGGAATGTTATGTGGTACTTCTCATGGCATGCTTATTGCTATTTGAGCTGCTCTGACCTTGGGAGACAGTTGGTGCCTGTCCATGTATCTCTTCTCCTGTCTGACTCTAATTCTTCCCTCTTTTTTCCCTGGGAACTGTAAACCAGTATTTTAAGTGCCTTTTCTCTGACATGGTGATTGGTTGCAATGCATTACCAGACCCCTTTTTGAATTCTGTATAATTGTCCTGCTTGGGGCTGTGTCAGCCATTACTAACACAAGAAGTGCAGATGATCATAGCAGACCTTTCTCAATAAAGCATTCCTGTTTAAGGACACTTGTTGGTAACTGACTCTGTAGGACTTTCACAGTAGGCACCATTCATTGTGCTGGCACATGACCAGAATTTGCTGGATTGAGCTAGATTTCCCAGGCAAGGACATTTAAAAGTAATTCAATTAACTTATACAAATACACTTGACTTTGAGAAAGGAAAACATTTCTTCTGTAAGTTAATATAGATCTCTATATTTTCTGCTGGGTATATTGGCTGGACAGATGGGGAAGCAGGAGGGGGGACAACTACATGCAAAGCAGCATAAGAAACATGCTGACACAGAAGTATTTGTGATTGGAAAATGCTCCCCTAAATGAATATTGAGACAGCCAAGAAAAATGGGCAAAGCTAGAACAAAGGGACCCCACATCATCCCCCCTGTACCACCGCAGGACTGAAATATCTTTCTTCAACACATGACAAAGACGGTGACTATGGGGTAGCAATGAGGAAAGCAGTGTGAGAATGAGCACACACAGAATGTTTGCTATCCAGTTTCAAACATTAAAAAGCAAGCATTATCTGTGCACATTTCTGAGGCATAAATACTCTCTGGCTTCATGGAGATCGTGCTGCAATCAGCAATGGAAGGCTGCCTACCATGAAATATCTGATCTAGACAAATTTCTTCCTTTGCAATAGTGAAAACATGATGAGAACCCAGGACACAAAACAGTGCCATTGAAAGCTAGCAAACTGCTGGTATACTGTCAAGTTTTCTACCATGCAGGACCGGACTGTCATAGACACATTTAAGGCAGCTGCCTTAAGAGAGCCAGGTTGGTGTAGTGGTTAAGTCCGTGGACTCTAATCTGGGAGAACCGGATTTGATTCCCCACTCCTCCACTTGCACCTGGCTGGATGACCTTGGGCAAGCCATAGCTCTGTCCTGGCTGTTCTCTCAAGGACAGCTTGGGAAAGAGCTCTCTCAGCCCCACCTACCTCACAGGGTGTCTGTTGTGGGGAGGGGAAGGGAAAGGAGTTTGTAAGCCGCTCTGAGACTCCAAGTGAGTGAAGGGCAGGATATAAATCCAATCTCTTCTTCTTCTTGAGCGGCCCCTTAAGGAGGAGTGGCAAGCTGGCCTGCTGCCCCACCCCTCCCTTGCCTCGTCAAAAGCCCTGCTGCTCCACTCGCCTGGCTGTGCACCTCCTCGGTCGCTCAGTCTCAGTCAGTGGAAGCTGTGCAATCCGAACACATGCACCATGCAGCAGGCTGCTGCCTGCCATCTCAACTGCCCCCTGCTTCTCCTTTGTGCCTTCTGCCCACTCCCCAGAACACCAGCAGCACATGGAACCTGCGCCCTGGCCCCTGCACATGGAACTTGCGCTCCTTCCCACCACCCACCCTGCCTCCCCCTCCATGACTCTCTCCGCAGAGCACAGAGCAGAGCCTGTGCCCACCCTGCCTGTGCCTGATCTGACAATATGACTCCCAAGAGCAGCAGCTGGGCACGCATGGAATGAAATTTTTTTGGTCTTAAAGGTGCCACTGGACTCAAACTTTGTAATTATTGTTGTTAAGTCTCTATTACTGTAAGTATCATCTGGCTGTTACTGCATTATCTTATACTTCGTAGTCCCCCATCCGACATTGCTCATACAATACTTTTGTTTTAGGCAGTTTTCTGTTCTCACTGTCAGTTGCATTGCCTTTGCATTTTGTATTTCTAGTCCTATTGTTTGTTGGATGTCTTCGGTTGCCTTTTCTCTTTCTTTACTCTGTAATCTGCCTCTAGTCTTAGTGAAAAGGCAGGCTACAAAGAAGCCAAATGAGTGACAAAGTTGGTCTACAGTGAAAAAAAAAACAACCCTCTGCAGTCCATTGAAGAGCTTTAAAACAAATTATAGGCTGTGTTGCAGACATACATCGCAGTCCCTTGTATGTTTCCTTTGAAGGAACAGGACGGTGCTCAACAGGACTTAGATTAGGCTCAAATGCTAGAGAACGGAGAAGCCAGCAGTTGATCAGATGTCCTAATCAAAAGAAATTGCATGCCTGCATTTCCCGTGAAACTTCTGTGCATCTTTTAAAAATGCTGATGATGCAGCCTCCCTCCTGCATAGCAAACGGGGAAATGCCTTTAAATGTGGACTGAGGCTGTTGTTTGCATACCTCTCCCACCTTTGAAAAACAGTCTCTGCTAGATGTGCACTTCATTCCAGCACAACCGAGGGAGCATGAGTGAGCTACCTTAAGCAGGACTGGGGGGGGGGGGTACGCCAGAAGGTAGCCTTGCCTAGTGTGCAAAAAAAAAAAAAAAAAACAGGCACCGGCCCTTCTGCCATGATGAGTACTTCAACAAGTCAGTCTTTTCATTATTTTTTAAAAAGTTGAGTCATGAGTTAGTGCATCAGCAGAAGGGATTATCACTTCAAAGAAGTACAGCTGGCATAATGCCTGTAAGAAAAAAGTGAACCCTTTGCTACTTTGAGGACCAAAATGATGTATCTGCAATTACATTTATCACCTTGAAGGTATCTTTCATGTAGCTCCCATAAATGCTAGAGAAGCAGGTTTGTGTGGGAAGTGGGAGAGGGAATATCTTCAAGTAACATGTCCTTGTGACAGGATGAAACACCCAGACTTACGGGCTGTTGTTTGTAGAGCATTTGTTTTTCTTAAAAATCTGCTTGGCTGACCCAGGTTTCCTAGGTTTCTCGACCTGGGGTCTGGCCGTTGCCTAAGCAACAGCCTGTTAGACTTGGGGGTTTTCATTGGTCCTGACCTCCATCTAGCCCTGTATCATTTCTCACTTTCCATTCCTGACTCTTGCTGAGCAGTAAGCCTTTAAGCTTGACTTCGGATTATGTTCTCGTTTTACGCACCATTCTTTTTCCTCTGGTGTATTCATTCTGCAGCTACAATTTTTAAAAATGCACTTTTACTAAATCGGGGTGGAATGTCACTTGTGCCACGTGGGGAGTGGCATCCAAGGTTCTTTTCTCTTTTTTTGGCATTTAGGTAATTGCCATATCACAGCTGCGCAGTAGCCTCCAGCAAGTGCTCTCTGTTTCCTGATGTTGAAATTGACAAGACTTCTTTTTCACACAGACCCAGTTTATTTAAGATTGCAAAGTCCTGTCCTTCCCAAGCTCCACCCCCCAAATCTCCAGGAATGTCCCAACCCGGAATTCGTAACCCTACTTATTGGGCACAAGGGTCAAAAACTGACCTGTGATGAATGTGTATGGAAATGATTTGGAGGTTTCTAATTCAGTGGAAAAATCAGGGATCATCTCCCTGGATTGTGGAAGAGCTGCAGGAGAGGCAGCATGGAGCCCCAAGAGTGAAATATATTTGTTGCCGGACAAGCTGGCTCAAAGTGGCTAACAGGATTAAAATACCATGAAACAATAAATATAACAATTAAAACAGCATCAAATTTACAGATAAAAACAAACAAGTGATGGTGGCATTCAGAATCACGCCTGATGGTAAATATAAGATCCCATGGGTCCCAGGCTAGGAGATGTTCCAAGGGCACATTCATCAGCAGCAGTGGCTCCTAATCGAAGGCCTGGCAGAAGAGCTCCATTTTACAGGCCCTGCAGAACTGTAGAAGGTCCCGCAGGGCCCTGATGTCCTCCGGGAGCTCATTCCACCAGTATGGAGCCGCCACTGAAAAGGCTCTGGCTCTGGTGATAGCCAGCCTTGCTTCTTTTGGGCCAGGGAGAGTCAGGCAGTGTTGTGAACCTGACCTCAGTGCTCTCTGGGGCACATATGGGGAAAAGCGGTCCCTCAGGTAGGCAGAACCCTGACCATATAGGGCTTTAAAGGTTCGAACCAGCACCTTGAACTGAATCCGGTACACTATAGACAGCCAGTGCAGTGTCCTCAGCACAGGCTGGATGTGTTCCCATAGAGAGAGACCCATCAACAGACTGGCTGCAGCATTCTGCACTAGCTGCAGCCTCCGGATCTGAGACAAGGGCAGCCCCATGTAGACAGCACTGCAGTAGTCTAATCTTGAGGTGACCATTGTGTGAATCACTGTTGCCAGGTCATTGCGTTCAAGGAAGGGAACCAGCTGTCTAATCAGCCATAGGCAATAGAAGGCTGCCTTGGCAGTGGCTGCTACCTGGGCTTCCATTGTGAGGGAGGCATCCAGGAGCACTCCCAGACTCCTAACCCTCAGCGCTGGCACCAGTGGCGCCCCACGGAATGTTGATAGTGGGATCCCTACCCCAGACCTGCTCCAACTCAGGCACAGGACCTCTGTCTTCATTGGATTCAATTTCAATCAGCTCAGTCTAAGCCAGCCCACCACATCCTGAAGCGCCTGCTCCAGGTCATCTGGGGTGGCATTGGACTGACCGCTCAACAGCAGATATAGCTGGGTGTCATCAGCATACTGGTGACAGCCCAGCCTGTGCCTCCAGGCAACCTGGAAGAGGGGGCACATGTAGATGTTAAATAACATTGGGGATAGCACTGCCCCTTGAAGAACCCTGCATATCAGCAGGTGCCTCTGGGACATCTGCTCCCCTAATGTCACCCTCTGTCCCTGACCTTGGAGAAAGGAGACAAGCCATTGCAAGGCAAGCCCTTGGATTCCAGTGTCGGCAAGGCGGTGGATAAGTAACTGGTGGCTGACAATGTTGAACGCTGCTGACAGGTCCAACAGCACCAGTACTGCCATGCTGTCTTGATCCAGATGCCTTTGGAGGGCATCCATGAAGGTGACCAGTGCCATCTCCATCCCATGGCCTGGCCAGAAGCTGGACTGGAATGAGTCCAGCATGGAAGTGTCATCCATAAAGCTCTGCAACTGAATCGCTGCCGCTCTCTCCAATACTTTGCCCACATAGGGCAAGTTGGAAACCAGCCGATAGTTGGCCAATTCAGCTGGATCCAAAGATTTTTTTTTCAGGAGAGGGTGGACCATCACTTCCTTAAGTGTTCCCAGGAACAGCCCCTCATTGAAGGACTTGTTGATAATATCCCTGAGGACACCTCGCAACCCCTCATGGCCAGCTTTAATGAGCCATGAAGGGCACAGATCAAGGCTGCACGTGGTTGGGCATACTGTTAAGAGCAATCTGTCGACTTCCTCTAGACTGCGTGGACTGAAATAATCCAGAAGAGAACCAGAAGACATGCATGGAGCCTCAAGTTCACCCACTGTCTCAACTGTGGCTGGGAGATCATGGCAGAGCAGCAGGACTTTATCTGCAAAACAGCTCACAAAAGCCTCACAGCCAATGTCCAATTCCCCATCATTTTGACCTGCTCTGTGGCAGCTCTGTTAATGACCGAATGGTTCTAAATAATTGTGCTGGGCATGAGCTAGCAGATGCAACTGCGGCCGCGTAGAATTGTCTCTTCGTGGCTTTGACTGCCATCTCATAGGGTCTCATAAATGTCCTATAGGATGCTCTTGATGCTTCCTCACGGGCACGCCGCCACCATCTCTCTAGTCATCTGAGCCCTCATTTCATCTGCTGCAGCTCTTCAGTAAACCAAGGGGCCCACTTAGAGTGAGGGCGCAGAAGGCATTGGGGGGCAGTCTCTTTGATGGCTGCCAAGAGCCAGCTGTGCTAGTCCTTGACAAGCTCATCTAATGAGCTGCCAGGGGGGAATGGGATCCTGAAAGGCCATCTGAAACTGCTGAGGATCCATTTGGCTCCATGGGTGAGCCAGAATATGCTCACCGCCCAAGCAGGGTCTGAATGACACATTCACATGGGCCTGCGGGGCATGGTGGTCCAACCATGGCACTGCCAAGGCACTGATCCGGTCCACTGTAATCCCAGCTGCGAAAATCAAGTCGAGCGTATGCCCGGCCCAATGAGTGAGAACTGTTATATATTGGGTGAGTCCTAGTGCCACCATGGATGACCCCAGGTCCATTGTGGGTGCAGTAATGGACCCTGAAGTGAAATTTGCTGAGAAGAGGGGGACTTAGGTGGCTGCTCAGTTTTGTCAACTGACCAGGAAGAAAGTAGACAAGCTTCTCCTGTGTCTCTTCTCCCCATGCAGAATGGAGGAAGCTGCCCTGCCCACTTTCCCCCAACCTTGTATGCTTCTCTGCACTCGGACAAGCCTCAACACAGCTTGTGGGAACCAGGGTATGCAGCTCCTGGTTCAAAGACACCACGGAAGGGCTCTGCAGCAAGTGGGATCACTGGCCTCACATAATAGCCCAGTCCACCCAGGCACTCTTTGCAGGCAGCTCTGCAGGGTCTGGAAGGGACATCTTCAAGGGACACATCAATGAATGGCAGAAGGTACAGAGTTGACAGAACAACCTCAATGTAGGCAGGGAGTGACCTTTGAGTGGCAGCAAAGGGGTGGAGGGAAATCTGAGGGAATCTGGATGCTTTAGAATTACCTTAATCTCAGAAGCAAAACAAGGGGGAAATCGGCCCAAAACCACTCTCAGAAAATCCAAATAAACAGTGACTGGAAATCGAATGGAGCGCTGAAGGCAGGGAAATCAATGTGGAACAAAAAAGAAAACCCGACAGATATGCACAGTGAAAGTAAGGCAAAACACCCATACATAAAAGGCCAGCAACTGGTTGTTTCTGACTTCTGCTCTGATTCTCCTTTATGCTAATCGTTGTGGATTTGTAGCTCCTAACCATTGTTTCTGTCTCCCATCCTTTGAACAATATCTGTTATCTTTTCAGCAAGCAGTGTTTTTCTTTCAATAATTTCCTCTCAGTGCAGTGGAAAAAATATCAATAGTAATTGATTAGTCGTGATGAAGAAACACAAAAGAATCCCACATCCTGCCTTCCTATCACCTATACAAAAACATACAATAAAACAATATTATGTGTTTTCTGATTCAGAATCTCATTGGGGTCAGGAGTAAGGGAAGAAACCATAACACTATGCTTTAAAACAGCATCACTCAAAATATAGGTTAGTGACTCAAGTTGTCTTTTTGTGGTGGTTATATTTTTTCATGTCTGTTTGTCAAGGTGAAAGGTTTCCTGACCTGAAATATAAACTAAAGGAGAATTTATTACGCAGACATCAAGGAACTTCTGGAGGTACACATACCCTAAGTTTTAAGATCTGGTAGGAGAAAAAATAGACTACTTACTTCTGTCATGTAATAAATATTAATAATCCCATCTGGATCTGGAGGAAGTAGTTAAAGCAGACTGAGTGAAATCAATGGTCCATCTAACCCAGTATTGGTAAATCCTGATTGAACTTAGCAGATACCCTCTATTACCTTACACAGAACTCTCATTCCATGCCTGTATTTAACTACTGGAGATATCAGAGATCATATTGGGACTTGCATACATATGAACTACACATTTTATACATAAGTTGCCTAGAGAAGATAGAGGGAATCATTGGAAAGGTGTCTAAGTGGAAACATTCTGAAACCAGATAAATAGAGTCAGATAACAAGAGGTGAAATGGTTGCTTACAATGAAGATTTCTAAAGCCAAACTTAAAATATAAGGAGTCTTTGAAGCAATGATGCTCAACTAAGCCACATATATTATGTTATATATCTGTGCAAAGAACAGAAACAAGGGACGCCCATTATTATGATGGAACTGTGATGGCATGCTGCAAAGGACATCCCTTAAAATTAATGGTCATTTACCATTTTTTCAGGCTTTGAGTAGCTATAGGGAAAATGTGTGAGCTTGCAAACGTGGCTGCAGTTTACTACAGATTGGGGTTTTCTTTCAAAGTCACTGCTCAGCAAGGCATTCCCAAAGAAGAAGAAGAAGAAGAAGAAGAAGAAGAGATTGGATTTATACCCCGCCCTCCACTCCCCAAGGGAGTCTCAGAGCGGCTTACAAACTCCTTTTCCCTTCCCCTCCCCACAACAGACACCCTGTGAGGTAGGTGGGGCTGAGAGAGCTCTTTCGCAAGCTGTCCTTGAGGGAACAGCTGGTACAGAGCTATGACTTGCCCAAGGTCATCCAGCCAGGTGCAAGTGGAGGAGTGGGGAATCAAACCCGGTTCTCCCAGATTAGAGTCCGCGCACTTAACCAGTACACCAAACTGGCTCCAAAGAGAGGTGAGGGCATTTTGTGGTCACTGGTTACTGAGGGATGTGAAAAGCCACCTTGGAACTGCTGAAGCAGCTAGAATATAGCATTACATAAAGATTGTTGTGACTGCAAATTTATAATTTTCCTGAGATTTCCTGTTCATACTAGGGACAGCACCATACTCTTTTGAGCTGTGAAAGAGTCCTTATGAGAAAGACTAGTATGGAATTAAATTTGAACATTGCCTATGGACAGATGTTGAAATGTTGAAAAATGTGCTTTTGTAATCGCAGCATTCCAATAAGTCCCTTTGACTTGTCAAGAAAGGAACATGTAGACCTTTTAAGTGAGTGCTCCCAAGCTGACTGTGGCTCTCTGGCGAGTTATATGCTCTCCTTTTTCCTTAAGCCCCATCAAAATAGCTAATACAGCTGTCCTCATCTGTTCTCTACCTCTGCCTTTTAGTTATCTTTAAGCAGAAATGCAAATGCAGGGTGTAAAAACTCAGAACATGTTGGAAGGATCAGCTTTAGAAAACACGAAAACTCTAAACAGTCTTGAGAAAGGACTTGATGAACAAGTTCAACACTTTGCTCAGCCTTTCCTTTCCATTGGTCTCAGTCTTCACCAGTGTTTGTCCAGAAGATGAGGAGTGAGGAACTCATTTTTATTGGAAGCATTCATCAAAGCATCTAGGACAATTTTTTTTAGCATTCTTCAGGGGAGAGAAAATGCTTCAAAGAAGAAGGAATATACTTTCTGGCACACACACACTTTTTTGCTTCCAGCCTTGGCATTGCTATTCTTCAACCAGTGTTCAAGGTTTATGCAAGCTTTTTAATGCTCTGCATGTTGATACTGTGAAGGATATTGGCTACAGCATTAGAGCATTTCTTCCCATCAGTCTCCCATGAAATAATGCCTAGCATCAAGCAAAGCCAACAAGAGAGAAGGGGAGGAAAGGGGTGGGAAGAAGTTGCTAGACCATGTTACTGCAAACATTCATCACTCCTAGTAAAGGGATATCAGTAAAAATCCAAGGCTGAGGTCAGACAAGCAAAAAGATCCAGTGTGGCCCCAGTTCTAATAGATCCAGGGTTTGTTTGTTTTTTGCAATGGAGAGTTTTGACCAGACTCATCCCCTCAACCCTCCTCACTGCACATTCACCCTGTCCTTGATTGATCAGATGCAGTAGCCAGGGAGTGGGACAGTTGGGCAGCTTTTTAAAAATCATTAGTCTTCCAAGCATGCACATAAGCACTGATGGGAATCAGCGCTTCAAACATCTGGCAGAATGGCAGCAGCTGGTGGCCAATGGGATTGCTGGAGGAGGCTGCTGGGAAATGGAGTCCAGTGTGAGGGTAGTGTTTTTGAAACTGTGCTTCAGAGAAATTCCACATTTCAAACATTTAAAAGTGGGGGAGGGGAGAATACAGAAGCTTCATCCTGTGTGCTGCTGGTGTTTTTATTTAAAAACTTGGAGCGAAACTGGAGTCATTGGCTTTGTTCTGAGACCTTCCCTCCCCCTCCCTCTTTTTCTGAAAAAAACTTATCTTGTCAATTGACCTCTCTCCTATGCCATTTGCCACAAAGCTGTAGGCAGGAGAGAGCTGAAATACACAAGCGGTGATCCAGTCATGCGCACATCGCCAATGGGTTTTTTACATGGTAAAAGTGCAAGGAAAACGTTCAGACACCCTAAACAGCTTCAAATTGCTGGGAAGCAGTCCAGACAGGCAGAAAAGTGGAGTGAAGCCAGAAACAACCATAAAGTACCTGATTTTCCCAGAGTTGAGAAAACCACTATGGAAGAGGGTTGATTGCGGGAGTGTGATGAGTGCCAGACAGGATGCAGACATGGCAGTCTGATCATGCATTTTAAATCCGTTAGGGAGTCATGGCAACACTGGCACACAAAGACTGTGTGATCGCAGCTCAAGTGGAATTTATTATTCACCATGAACTGAAGCACATCTGTAAGTTAATATGATAAGCTAAAAATTCTCTGAAATATTTAATAGTTAGCTGTTCCAGCTGCAGTTTTAGATTATTCTGAATACTTAAAAAAATCCTTTCCCCCTAACAAATATGTTAATATGTCTTGATACAGTCTTAATTTGACAATGATAGTTAATTAGCATGTATACTAAAAGTTTATTATGGGTGAATTATGTGACGTTTATTCAGTGATACTAAGGATTCCATTTCTCAGTGTCAGTTGTCTTCTCTGGAACAGAAGAATGATAGTTTAAGGGATTTGAGGGTACCACTACATAACCATTTTTGGAATACTAACTCATTTCTTTTGCTATCACCTCTGATCCAGCAGGTTTTGCAAGTATTTATATACTAAGATGTACAGTATGAACAAAAATGACTCTATCTTCAACAATCTTCAAGAGCTGTCATCTGTGTCCAGACTTGGATAGTTCAATCAGCGTAATATTCTTCAGCATGAAACTTTTTGAAGGCTGATCTTTATGTAGCTGCCCTGAGCCTGCTTCAGCCGGGCAGGTGGGGTATAAATCAAGTAAAATCAAATCTGACAAGATTGGGCTTGCCTGGGCTATTCAAGCCAGGGTCCCTTCTTTCTTTTTGAGGGGATGTGGTTCAGTGGTAGAGCACAGGCCCGTAGCCAGAAAAAAAATATTGGGGGGGGGGGGGGAATGAGTACAGTGGTGGCCAGTCCATCATCATAATTTATTTATTTATTTATACTTTATTAGTTATTTACCAATTTTCTACTTGAGACTCAAGTTGGATTACATGGTATAGAACAGGGGTGGGCAAATTGCAGCCCGGGGGCCACATGCGGCCCGCCACAGAGTTTTTTGCGGCCCGCCAAGAAGATTTCAGGACTTCAAGAAAATTGAGCCTAAATTCAATTTGCTCTCTTATCCCACCACTGCTGATATTGATACAGTACCTGAGGAGCCGCAGCTTGAACTTATTGACATGCAGTCAGATCACACTGTGAAAGAAATGTTTAATGCTGTGACATTAGTTGACTTTTACAAATCTTTGTCTGCTGAAAAAATTTCCATGTATGAAGAAATTTGCTGGAAAAATGTTCTCTATATTTGGGTCTATATATATTTGTGAGCAAAGTTTTTCTTGCATGAAGATCAACAAGAGTAAATATAGATGCTCTTTAACAGACATTAACTTGCAGGCTGTGATGAGAATCTCAACAAGCAATCTCACCCCTGATTTCAAAAAAATTGTAGAAAAGTGTGATAGGGTACATTTGTCTCATTAAACTGATTCTAAAATTAAATGTGCTTGCAGCTATAGATGATATGAAATTAGTACAATAAATAAATTGAATAAAACTACCACTATTTTATTTAATTTATATTTATTGATTTTATGATACAATTTATACCTTTTCTGAAATGCAAAGTTAACTAATGAATGCAATCATTTTAAAAGTTGCGGCCCTTTGCTAACCTCCGCTCCCACAAAGTGGCCCCCGAGCCAAAACAATTGCCCACCCCTGGTATAGAACACTGTAATCAAACAGCAGGAGAGAGCTAAATAAACAATACAATAGGGCTAGGTTTACAAAAATTACAAAAAAGCAAAAAAAACTCTCAAACATTCTATGTCAAGCAATGCAGAAAATGGAATTACAAAAAAAATGAAAACAACGCCGTAAGAGCATGATAGAAAACACAACAAATCAATAATATATACACTGTGGCATAGACTACAGTCCAGTTCTGTATAGGTGTCAGATTCTGCTTTGCACCTATTCTGAAATCAATGCTCATAGCTTTAATTCTTATAATTGAATCTGACACTGGTTCAAATGTGTGCCTGTATCTCCTGTTTCATGTGTTACATTTGTTTCTCCTTTTGAAATGCCTGGTAGAATGCTTTATGGCCCCTTTGATGTCAAATTGCTTTTCCCTGCTCAATGTTACTTTTTGGAATAGAAGGTTCCCACATTCCTGATTGTCACCAAGCACAAAGTTATCTCCCCGGTTCCCTCCCTTTCACGCCTTGCAGACTCTCAGGGTGCTATCTGTCGACTCCAGCCTTGAGGGTTGTTGATGAGTGCCTGGCATGTCTGGGTCTCACAGGATGCACTCACATCTGGGATTTTTCCATTGTCCTATCCTGGGGTGTCAAAGGGTGACCCTAATGTTTCCCGCTAATTTTCCTGGGTGCTGATTGGTGTCCCTGCGTGAGCTTTCATGTGTGAAGGTATAATACACCTCTGTTCCTCTTGTAATGTATCACTAACAAAAACCGAGACCTGTATCCAGTGATTGACAATAAAGGACCATGTTTTAACCAACACGGACCTGATCATTTGCTGATAGTGCAGAAGCCTCACAATAAGCAGGGCTATTTTTGGGCAGGAATGCACAGGAACGGAGTTCCGGCTGGCTTCCGAGTTGGCCACGCCTATAGCCTCCCCCAACTCAGGTTCCCTAGCTGTGGGGCACCTGGGGAAGCTGATCCAGAGACGGCCTTCCTTCCCTCGAGTTCCCCATGCGCTCCACAAGCCTGGGAGGGAGCTGCACTGACAGGGGTGTGGCCTAATATGCTAATGAGTTTCTGCAGTTGGGTGTGGCCTGTTATGCGAATGAGTTCCTGCTGGGCTTCTTCTACAAAAAAGCCCTGTGTATAGAAAAACGTCCTCTCAAGAAACTGTTTTACATAGTTTGCAGATTTAAAGAGTGTGAGAACTTTCTTCTGGTTACTGAAACCTGAAACTGTACATTCAACCTAATTTTCTCTGTAAATCACTAACTCAAGACTTCTAGCATTGCCACCCAACAAATGTGAAAGTTCAACAACTGCCCATCGACATGCTTTCTACCTTTATAATACCATTTTCTGCATTGTTTGTCATACGACATGTAATTATTTTTGCTCTGTTTCAAATTGCTGTAATCCTAGTCTTACGGCATTGTTTATTTGATGTCTCATGTGCATTATTGCATTGACTTACACTGTGTAATCCACTTTGAGTCCCAGTGAGAAAGGTAGACTATATATAAAATAAGTAAGTAAAGTGCACAGGATCAGGCTGTGAGTAGGATTCTATTCTAAGTGAATAAACACAGGGTCCAGCAACAGTGGCATGAACCCCTGAGGTGCTCACAGGTTGGATACTTTCCTAGCAAACACCACAACCCTCCCCTGTGAATGAGATTCCTGTCGGTTAGCATATATTAGCAAAAGAAGATTTGTGCTCACTCATCTCTTAACCTAAATTCATTATTATTTGTCTCCTGTTCTGTCAAAATAATTTCCCCAGCAATAAGAGTTCTACAGGACTATTGTGAAACCCTGTCTTGTTCTCTGTCTTTTTCTTTATGTTCTTCTGAGTCTGCTATAAAACTTTTTTATCCCTTCATTCCTTAATATATCTCTCACTTGACTCCAACAAGATTCCCCCCCCACACACAGGCTTTTAAAATCAGGATGTTTCAGCCCTGCTAACTGCTAATTCTGCTCTAGCCAATTGCAGAGAATTCACCCTTGGAAGATTTATGACATGTCACACTTTATACCTCAACTCCTTCCTTTTTTACAAAGAAAATTTACACCTGAGAGACTATGACAGATTTCACACCATTCCCTAATGCTGATTGGAGGGACATGACAAATGATTGATGGGGAACTGCCCCTTTTTGCACCACCATGGGTATGGGCCTGGTAGAGCATCTGCTTGGCATGCCAAAGGTCTCAGTTTCAATCCCTGGTATCTCTAATGGAAGGAGATAATGTGAAAGACCTCCACCTGAGGCCCGGGGGGGGGGGTGGGCACTGGCTGTCTGAGGAGATGATATTAACCTTGATGAACCAAGGGTCTTATTCAGTATAAGGCAGCTTCATGTGTGGGTTCATGGGTGTGATCTTTCTCACTTTATCCACCATGAGGGCTAGACATGCTTTCTATAATTTCTCTCCATCCTAGCTTAGATAGATAGCTGGAAGACTTTACTCTGACTTTCCTATCCAGTATAGAGTTCTCTTTCAATAAAGAACTTCTATTTCTTTATTAATTAACAAGCCCAAGTGTGAACTTATTCCTCAAGCATTCACACTAAGGAATTTCATTGTGCAGAGATGCTATGCTTTCACTTACCCCCTCACTGACAAAATTAGAAACTCAAAGACAGTTTGATTAATGGAATTAATTACCATTGATGGTCCTACTGCGGTAGGTTGAATTGGTTCCCAGGCTTGGAAATGGGTCTCTGATAGGTGTCAGGAAGAATCGTTGATTAATTTAATGTCCAATCAATTTGTCTCCGTATCCTGAGCGAGGGAGCAGGAAGGGCAGGTGCTGAGACAGAAGATTTCCACATAGAGACAAAGGTGTCACCCAAAAGGGGACTATGTGAGGGTATGGAGACAGAGATGGTTCACCAGATGTCTGCTGAATGGCTTTGGAAATGCAGATACCTACCTAAAGGAACTCACAGTAATTTCAGATACATACATTTGCTGGGTGGAGGGGGATATGGAGATTGCTCTGGAGGGCACCTTGTGTAACCTTAGACTGAAACCCTTTGCAGAGCTTGGTTAGTTCTTTAGCACAGGCCAAAAGTGTTCTCTTTAGCCTGGTTCTGTGGGTCTCTAGTTCAGGTCAGAAGTGGGGTGCCCTGGTGTTGCAGCTACCCCACAAATACTTCTGGCAGCACCTCTGAGGTACATTACTTCCAATAAGAGTAGCCGTTATTGACTGTCCTAGAGGGATAAATGGATGAACTCAGTATAAAGAAACATTGTATGTAAAGGATTTTCTGTGGATTTTCTGGGTGCCAGAAATCAGCCTGACAACCAAACACCTTTACATTTAAGCCCTTTTCCCTGGGTCAGAGTGACTGAAAGTGATAAGTTAAAAGCAAATTGTACAAGTCCAGAGATTTTGTTGTTTAATTATATGACTTTTCAAATTCTAGGGCTGAATTCAGGAGCTAAGCCTGGAGGAATCCTGGTTCAGATTAAATATTGTGCCGACACTCTGGAAACACTATAATTTACTACAGTGTTTGTGTTAAACATATAATGCACAAAAGGCCAGTAGAAATTAAATTAAAAATATTCCTCAACTGCATTGCTAAAAATCTTAAAAACACAAGATTTGTCTAGTCCTAAAATTATTTATTTATTAAATTTATATACCACCCTCCCCCCAGTTTGGGGCTCAAGGTGGTTAACAAAAAGTTATAAATACAATTATAATAAATAAGTGGAGACCTGCAAGAAACTTGCAAGATGGTTATCCCATTCCTCACACCTTTGCTTCCTCCCTTCTCCCTCTACTTCTCTCACACTCTTTCTCCTTTCTGCCCCCCCCTTTCTTTCTCTCTCTCTCTCCTCCATGTATGTTACTTCCTCTCTCTTTCTGACCTGTCATCATTCTCTTTGTTTGTCTGCCTATCCACCTCATCACTCTTGCTCTCTTTCTGCCCCCCACTCCATCACTCTTTCTGCCCCCATCATTCTCCCAACCTCCTGCCTGCTGCCTCTCCCCCCACAGCAGCAGTGGCAGTGCTCTGGGAATCACAATGGATCTTCCAGCTGCAGAGATCAATTCACCTTAGGGCTGCCAGCTCCAGGTTGGGAAATTCCTGGAGATTTGGGGGTGGAGCCTTGGGACAGTGAGGCTTGGGGAGGCAAGCTGCCTCAGCAGGGTATAATGCCATAGACTCAACCCTCCAAAGCAGACATTTTATCCAGGGGAACTGTTCTCTGTCACTTGGACAACAGTTGTAATTCTGGGTGCTCTCCAGCCCTTGTCCGGAGGCTGGCAATGGTAGTCCTCATGAAGGAAATTGCTGGTTTGGAGGGTGGAGGCTATGGCATCATACTGGTCTGTAGTCCCTCCTCAAATCCCACCCTTCCCAGGCTCCACCTCTCAAATGTCCAGGAATTTCCCAACCTGGAGTTGGCAACCCTATTTTCTTCCCTCCCAATAGCCAACCTACCTTTATTTGTCTTCAGCTTTCCATCTCCACCCCACTCCCACATAGCCTCTACCTAGGAAAATTACAGTCTTTCTCCACAGTGGGGACCTAAGCAGCTTACATTATTATTTCCTCCTTGTTATCTGCACAACAACCCTGTGAGGTTGGTTAGGATGAAAGTATGTGACTGGTCGAAAATCTCCCAATCAGCTTCCACCGCAAGATGGGGATCTGAACCTGGGTCTCACAGATCCCAGTCTGAAGCTCTGTTACATCACAATGGCTTTCATAGGGTGGCTGCTGATGAACAGTAGCAAAGCAGCTGGGTCTACCTGAGTCATGCAAATCAGGTGGTATCAAGTCACACAGAGGGTGCTGCCTAGGGATGCCAGCCTCCAGGTGGGACCTGGGGATCCCCTGGAATTACTGGTCATCTCCAGACTACAGAGATAACTTTCCATGGAGAAAATGGATGCTTTGGAGGGTGGAGTTTATGGCATTGTACCCCACTGAGGTCCCTGTTCTCCCCAAGCTCCACCCCCAAATCTCCAGGAGTTTCCCAGCTTGAATCTGGATCTGCTGCCGGTGGCCGGGGGGGGTGTACTTGGCCACCCTAGACTGCTGCCAGTAAAAACCCTGCCTTTTACTGAAAGAAACAGGTAGAAGCCCCCCCCCCAAAAAAAAACATTCTAATCTCTCACAGTTGACGTCTGGAGTTGATGCCATTTCAAAAGGTATCGGGGGGAATTCAACAGTCCCTGAAGGGTTTTTTTAAATTCTTTTGGATTTTTCTGAAGACCGAGGAAGGCCCCTGACTATGTAGGAAAAGCTGTTGGGGGAGAGTGAGTTCTCTTTTGGCAGATATAATTATCTACACAGAAAAAACCCTCTGGGAATTAGTATATAGATACTATATACATGAACAGATAAAACAGTAAAAACAGCAATAATCAGACTAATCAGATGGTGCTGATTATTCCATATCCTTCTCTAGAGGGGAGGAGGTGGGGAGGCCAGGCTTGATGGCAAAACCATTGCTGTCGTCAGCCATAGGCCTGGTGGAACATCTTTGTCTTACAGGCCCTGTGGAACTGCATTAGGTCTTTGAAGGATTCAGTTTCAGCCAACTCTGCTTCAGCCACCTAGCTATGGCCTTTAGTCCTTTGGCCAAAATAGATGGGGCAGTATCCAGTCAGCCATCCATCAGCAGATAGAGTACTGATGACAATCCAGCCCTACATGCAGCATTTTTCCTTTGACTCATGGCATGAGAGGCGGAGGGAAAAAAGAGTAACAGGAATGTTGCATTACTTCTTCGTATAACTATACCCATCATCAGTACAGGTTAGTTTTGATATTTTGGGAGAAGAGTGGATGTTTTTCATACTTCATGATGCAATGGAGACAAAATTAATCAATTTGGTTAGTAGGTGTTGGAATTCCTAGGTCTTCCTTTGAACATCCTTTGCAGCAACAACAGGGATCCCCAGTGGCTAGCTGGTGGGGAAAGGCCTTGGATGCCACTGATTTTTTTATATGCAGTGTTAATGCTGAACTATTTTGTGATTCTATTAGCCACTTCAGTGTATACATTTTACCTTATATTATCAAGAGTTTTAGTCCACACAAACAGGAGGACCTGCGATACTCGCGTGGGGGGGGGGGGGAGAAGGAGCTCCATATTGAGGAGGAGGAAGCACCCACAGGTGAGCCTTCTCCCCCCCCATGGGCACAGGCGGCAAGGCTTGGGCCCACCAATTGCCCCACCATGGGCACCAGTGGTGAGGCCTGAGTGGCTCTCAGCTGCCAGGCCCACTGCAGTTCCCAGAGCATTCTCTGTGCACACGCAGGGAATGTTTTTACTTTTTTGGGATTCAAATATCCCCCATATAGTTTTTTTTAAGTTTTTGGATTTTTCTGCACATCTGGGGAGCCCCCCAAGTGTGAAGGAAAATCTCTTTGCCCCCCAAGTGCCCCCAATGTGCAGATCTGGCTATCTGCCTTGGCTATTAGATATATAGATGATTCTTATTTGTCAGAAATTGATTGTCCATTTAAAAGCTTTTTTGCATTGCCACCAAAACAGAACCTTTTCTAGCATTAAATTGGAGTGTTCAGATTTATTGTTGCCTTCATGCTATAACTGTTTTGGTTTTGGTGTAATTATACTCATAATATCCATAATTAATAAAATTTGTTAATAAAATTTGTGTGAATAACAAGTGCATGTGTATTCAACTCTCTCTCTCTCTCTCTCTCTCTGTTTGTGTGTATGTGTGTGTTAGAGAAAAGAGAGGGGGAACAAATTGATGCAAAACGTATTTTATATGTTGGGGAATGATCCTTTAGAAGGCCATTTTTATTTGCTGCTTTGTGTCAGAATATTAACTGACTCTTACAACTTGCAGTTCTCTCCAACACATTGTCAATTGGTTTTATGTCTTCAGCAGTAATAGCTTCCATTCTCCTCTCCTTGGTTAGTTGTTCTGAGCTGCTGTTCCATCTGTTTTTCCTGGCAGTTTCATTATTCTTCCCTTTATTCTTTTTCTGATTCATCGTAGTGGAGGGATAGTTCAGGAAGAGCTATTGCTTCTTCATAAGCATGACATTTCCCAAGCTCTTTTCGGTGGCTGGCAAATTCTCAAGACAACATAAACTGCAGTGATACACATACCATATGACACTATCACCTGATGATCTTCTGACTCCATTAGGACAACAAAGTGGGGTTGAATGTGCCAGGAAGAAAAACAGTCACAATACAGGGATGTGTCGTGTTGTTAATATTTTTTTCCCTTAGAAATGTATTTGACTTGTATTACTTATTTATTTATAGATAGTTAAGCTAGATAGTGAAGCTACTTTAGTTATTTATTTTTAGCACCACAAACATTTAATTGGCAGATATGAACACTGCTTCTTAGATCATAGAATCCAGGCCATCCAGTCCAACCCCCTGCTCAATGCAGGATCAGCCGTGAGCATCCCTGGCAAGTGTTTGTTCAGCTGCTGCTTAAAGACTGCCAGTGAGGGGGGAGCTCACCACCTCCCTTGGCAGTCGATTCCACTGTTGTACAACTCTTAGACTGATTTCCCAGAAGCGCTGCCCCGGCATCGTTCCTCCGTTTGGCCTGATTGCCTGCTTGAATTTTCCACTATTTGCTGTGGGGCGAATTTTGACCTGCGGCTTCGCCCGGATTCCCCCGTGGCTTCAGTGATCCTCTTTTAGGAGGAAATGGAGCAAATGGGGCAAATGTAGGAATGATGCCAGGCCAGCACTTGTGGGAAATTGGTCTTAATGTAAAAAAGTTTTTCCTAATATCCAGCTGGTACCTTCCCAGGGAGGATTGTGAGGCACTCCAAAGGAATCTGTTGAAGATGGATGAGTGGGCGTCAATGTGTTAGCTGAATTGCTTTAATTTACGTTCAGCAATTGGCGTAATAATGGGTTCTTGCCGACTATACCAAGGTCCCGCTTCCCCAGAAGTTCTCAGTGAATAGGCGTGGAGACTGCGTGGTTTCTTTAAATGATGTTTACTATAAAATGTTGTTCAAGCATACAAGGAGTAATAATAAAAATCACATACACACACAAGATCTAAGGAAATTAGACAGAAAATAGCACGGTTGCATGAGCAGGAGTATCGTTGAGGGGGAGTTACGTTACCTGTCTTGATAGAGGGTGAATCACTTCCACGAGAAGATTGAGGAGGGATGAGTGGAAAAATAGGGGGAACGAGATCTGAACCTGCAAATACACGCTCCAGTCCTGGCTGCGCAAACCAGGGATTAAAGATGGAGGCAAGGTACTGGGTACAGGAAGCTGGACATGAGAGGTTGGTAAGGAGATAGGGGTCGAAGAGGGCAAAAAGCTATCTATTTCTGTTGTGCAGGATCTTTTATCAGGTGGCATTTGGGCGGGCTGCACTGACCACATCCCATTGTCACACCCACTAGGTTGTCCATCCTTTCTGGTCTTTCTATTGGTCAGTGTCATAGTGAGGAGGGGGCAGGAAGGAGTGGGCAATATTGCAAAACTAGGTGCTAATCAGGATCTAACACCTGGGCCATCTGGTCGGTCTTTTTGGTGCCAATCTCCAGTCTCATGATGGCTTTGGCCAGGTCATTTGATGGACGACGATTAGTTGCTGGTCAACCTAATCTCTTACTGGAACTGTTGGGGGCAGGTGTGAAGGGGCCAGCATAAAGGAGAAAAGGACTCTTTGAAATTGAGTTTTGGCTTCCTTGATGGTGGATGCATGTGAAGTAGATGCGAGAGCTCTTTGAAATGTATTTCTGCTCTTCATGCAAGTGTGAACTCTGAAGGAAGTCTCCCGCTGTGGGCTGGAGCCTCGCATGGCAATAGAGAGTGCTTTTGCCTTAGGCAGAGAGTCAAACTTATGATATTAAAGTTCATAAGAGCATATAAAATGCCTTGCTGGCTTACAAATGTGGCAAATGGGGTTCAGTGTGGCCAAGTGCAAAGTGATGCACATTGGGACAAAAAATCCTAACAATAAATACACGTTGATTGGGTCTGAACTGGCGGAGACTGACCAAAAGAGTGATCTTGGAGTTGTAGCAGTAGATAACTCACTGAAAGTGTCAAGACAGTGTGTGACTGCAATAAAAAAGGCCAACACTATGCTGGGGATTATTAGGAAGGGAATTGAAAATGAATCAGCCAGTATCATAATGCCCTTGTATAAATTGATGGTGCAACCTCATTTGGAATACTGTGTGCAATTCTAGTCACTGCACCTCCGAAAGGCTATTATAGCATTGGGGAAAAATGCAGAAAGGGGCAACTAGAATGATAAAGGGGTTGGAACACTTTCCCTATGAAGAAAGGTTAAAGTGCTTGGGGCTCTTTAGCTTGGAGAAATGATGACTGAGGGGAGACATGATCGAGGTTTACAAGATTATGCATGGGATAGAACAGGTAGAGAAAGAAATACTTTTCTCCCTTTCTCACAATACAAGAACTTGTGAGCACTCAATGAAATTGCTGAACATTAGGGTTAGAACGGATAAAAGGAAGTACTTCTTCACCCAAAGATTGATTAACACATGGAATTCACTGCCACAGGAGGTGGTTGCTACAAGCATGGGCAGCTTCAAGAGGGAATTGGATAAACATTTGGAGCAGAGGTCCATCAGTGGCTATGAGCCACAAGGTATAGATAGGAACTCTCAGTCTGGGGCAAGTGATGCACTGTATTCTTGGTGCTTGAGGCGGGGGGCAACAGTGGGAGGGCTTCTAGTATCCTGGATCCACTGGTGGACTTCCTGATGGCACCTGGTATTTTTGGCCACTGTGTAACAGAGTGTTGGACTGGATGGGTCACTGGCCTGATCCAACATTGGCTTCTCTTATGTTCTTATGTTCTTATGTTCTTAATTTAAACCCATTATTGCGAGTCCTATCCTCTGCTGCCAACAGGAACACCTCCCTACCCTCCTCTAAGTAACAGCCCTTCAAATACTGAAGGAGAGCAATCATGTCCCCCCTCAACATCCTCCTCTCCAGAATAAACTTTCCCAAGTCCCTCAGTCTTTTCTCACAGGGCTTGGTCTCCAGGCCCCTGATCATCCTCGTTGCTCTCTTCTGCATGCACTCAGTTCTGTCCATATACTTTTAAAAGGAGGCCTCCAGAACTGCACACAATACTCCAGGTGCAGCCTGACCAATGTTGTTTACAGTGGGACTATAACATCTTGCAATCTGGATATTATGCCTATGTTGCTACACCCCAAGCCTGCATTAGCCTTTTTTGTTGCTGCATCACACTGGTTGCTCATATTTAACTTTCAGTCCACCCGTTCCCCAAGATCTTGTTCACACACACTGCTACAGAGAAGTGTATCCCCCACTCAGTAGGTGTGTTCCTCATTTTTGTTACCCAGAAGTAGAACTCAGCATTATCCTGGTTAAACTGCATCTTGTTTTCATCTGCCCACTTTTCCAGTGTGTTCAGATCTCTTTGAATTCTTTCTCTATCTTCTGGTATATTCGCTGCTCCTCCCAATTTGGTGTCATCTGCAAATGTATTGAGTAGCCCCTCCACACCCTCATCCAGATCATTTATAAAAATATTGAAAAGTACCAGGCCCAGAACTGAGCCCTGTGGCACCCCACTGGACACCTCCCTCCATTCAGATGAAATGCCATTGACAACTACTCTCTAAGTGTGGTTCTCCAACCCAACTGTCCTAGAGTCCAGTCCACAGTCCACAGTTTACCCATCAGAACATCATGGGGAACCCTGTCAAAAGCTTTACTGAAATCCAGGTAAACAACATCAACAGCATTTCCTCGATCCAGTAAGCTCGTCACTCAATCAAAGAAGGAAATGAGGTTGACTTCCGGTAGCAGAAAAGAGGGTAATGGCTGCCTGATCCCTCGGCTCCATCACCCAACCCCCCTCTCTGACTCCACAAATGATTGTACTTGAGATTTTATTCCCATTATTTATGGGTAAGGACCTGAAGAACCCACCACAACCAAATTATAAAAAAACAAAAAAAGATTCAAGACCTACTGCCCGCGCAAACTGCTAAGACGAAATCGGGCCCTTTGCGTGAACCGGCAGGTAAAATGGCGTTGGGAAGTAGCGTTAATGACTCATACTCAGTCCCGGTCACTACAAAACTCTTTACAACTACCCTCTCCAATATGGAGAAAAAATTCCTGGATAAGATGTCGGCGATGTTTCAGCCAATCTATGAGCAGCTAGAAACTTTGCAGAACAAGTTCCAGGACACAAAAAACGTGGCACAGGGGGCAATGCAGAATATGCTTGCTAATAACGCCCACATTCAGCAGATGCAACAAATGGAGGACATCCTGGCGGAAAAAACCCTACGCCTAGATCTTAACATAAGCCAAAATAATTTAAAATTACGTGGGCTCAGAGAGAAAATTGAAGAACAGGGCGATTTGGCCATTCACATTTCCAGTTGGCTATTGCAGGAGGTAGGGAAGGAGGGCGATCTGTCTACAATCATTACAAAAGCTTACAGACTCGGCCCCACCTCCCTGCTCCGGACAAGACCAGCACGTGATGTTATGATTACTTTTCTAAACCTCAGTTTCAGAAAAAAGGTGCTTGCAACTGCAAGGCTTAAAGGTCATCTCCTATACCAAGAAAAAGAAATTGATGTGTTTCCCGACTTACCTAAAGAAGCCATGCAAAAATGCAGGGAAATGAAGCAGATTACAACAAGCCTACTAGAAGCAGATATACGGTACACCTGGATCACTTCACTGATTTTACAAGTCTCACACCGTGGGAAGCTCCATAAGATCTCTACCCCAGAAGAAGGACAAGCACTTCTCTGTACCTTGTACATAGATTTGCCCATGGAACTCTCATGATGCTCAAACAAAAGGTGCCACTTGACTCCATCTCCACTGCCAAACCTCAACCAGCACTCAGCAACCCACATCCCCAACGAGAGCTAAGTACTGCATTCCAGTGTCAGCAATTGTTCATTTATTCTCGGTTTGGTGTTCGGACGGCTTATATCCTTTGGTTTTAGTTGTTTAAGGCTCCTATGCAACGGTTTCCTTGATGGACATTAAGCTTCTTTCAGTAACTATTGCTTAACTTCACGCCAAAGCTAATGAGGAGTCAAAGGCTTCTGATCTAAACAATATAAGCCAGTTAAGAAGTTGTTAAGATTGTTTAATGCACCTATAAACGTTCACTAGGTCAAACAAATTAGAGTTAAAGATATATAAGTTTTCTTTGATATTAATTACTTGAATGGTTAACTAATTATAAGGGTCAGGGAGGGGGGGGAGGAGTTTCTTGCCTTTTGTTAATTTTATTAGCTTCCGAAGGTTCTTTGATAAGTGTGCTGGGAGGAAGGTAAAAGGGAGTTTCCCAGCCTCTCGTCGGCTTGCTTGGTCATCAGGAGTACAGAGGACCTTTCTTATTTGATAAAACAACAACGGTGTTCTCTACATCATTTGCTATACAAACACTTTTATACTATAAGTTTTAGTTCTATTTTATCTGTATCCATTTTATAACTAATTATATACTTAATCGTTCTGATAGCGAATTCTTTTTGCTGTGAGTACATTTACTCATTATTCTGATTCTTAGGATCCATTTACTTATTTTTCATTGTTAATCTTTATCATAAAGTCAACCAATCACACACACAAAGGGGGAAAAAGGGGTGGTGGTGGAATTATTTACAATAAAAAGTATCAATTCAAAAATTCTCAATACTGAAAATTGCTGTTTGGATTTTGACATATATATTGCTTGTATTAAACAGGGTAATTGCTCTGTCGTGATCAGAACTTAAAGCATACTTCATTATAGATGAGAATTATTTAATACTTAATTGTTTTATAATTGTATTGACTGTTTTATAAGATTATCAGAAACCCACTTTTTCTTGCTCACTGTTCAAACACTAAGCGACACTCCCATTAGCATTACCTGATCAAGATTTGCTAATTGTTGAAAGTCAATTTCTCTACTCATTCCTTTTAAGAAAATTGTCATTTTACTGCAGTTTCTATTTAACTGTTAACTGTATTACCTTTTATATACCTTACTATTTTGGTGAACATTAGCTAAGACATATTTATAGTTTTTTCTGGGCTGTTACCTCTGACACTTCACTCTTACAAGATTTTTCTTACCCAATCCTTAAGAAACCATTTTCAGTAAAACCAGAAGCTACAGTAATTTTTTTCCTAGAAATCAACATCTATACAGAAGTGTACTTTTACTCCAATATTATAGAGGCTTACCTATACCAACCTCTCAGCTACTTCCCACAGTACTTTCTCTCATTGTTTGAGGTTTTATATCTTTTAAGGCCCATCCCAAATAAGGGGAGGGGGGGAAGAGTGAGAAAGTAACACAGGAAGTTCTTATTTATAACCCCAGGTAAGAAATCTTAAGCTCTAGGGAACTACCCATTTAACCACCTCTAGACACAGCATAAAGCAGCAGCACCACACCACCTATTCTAGTGATGTCTAACCTCAATCTGATCTCCTTTAAAGTTCGAGGATTAAATAATCCTATCAAACATAAACACATATTTAGCAATCTACTGAAATTGAAACCAGACATGGTGCTTCTTCAGGAAACCCACCTTAAAAAAATCTGATGAGCAAGTCTTTAAAGCTAAAAAATTTCCCACCCAATTTTTAGCACCTGGCTCCTCCGACTCGCGGGGGGTGGCAATCTTACTATCACATACAATCCATTTCACAAAAGAAGCACTCCTTCGAGACCCGTCAAAGGGCAATTGGAAAACCAAAAAATAACAATTGCTACTCTTTATGCACCAAGCAATTGACAAATTGATTTCATTGCGTCTACGCTATCTAAGCTGAAAAACTTTGCAGAAGGAGGTATAATTCTTGGGAGTGACTTCAACACTATAATAGATCAGGTTTTAGACCGATCATATCATACTCCTACAAACAAAAAACCTGTTCCTCATGATTCTAAATTAGACAAACTGTTAAAAGGCCATGATTTGACTAACGTATGGTGTTTGTTACATGGCACAGAAAAAGATTGTACTTATTTCTCAGCACGTCACAAAGTACACTCCAGAATTGATTTTATTTTACTTACCTCCTCACTCCTACCTTCTGTAGTCTCTTCTTCCATTGAACCTTCTAGGTGGTCTGACCATGACTGGCTAACGTGCTCACTAACTCTTAAAGAAGCCACCACAAGACACAACAACTGGTCTCTTAACACATATTTTATATATATATATATATATATATATATATATATATATATATAATTTCTTGTTTTTATTGATATAAATCCAATAACATCATAAGTATATCTCTACATTGCAAAGGAAGAAAACCAGTAACACAAAATGTATATCTCGCTTTAACATAAAATACAGCATTATTTTCTAGTAAAATTGTCATAGCAATACTAAAGTTTGCCCCATAATGAAGTAAAAGCTTGTTCTCATTTGTTTTTCAATTTTAAGGTCAGGTTGTCCATTTCTGCAATTTCTAAGAGTTTTTCTAAATATTCTTCAACTTTCGGAGTTCTTTCCCTCTTCCAACATTTAGCATAGAGTATTCTTGCAGTGGTTATGCCATGTAGAATCAGTTTTTTTGTATTCTTCTCCCATTCCAAGGGGATCACATTCAGAAGAAATAATTCAGGTTTCCATGGAATTCTTATTTGCATTATTTCCTGAAGAGCTCTCTGAATAAGAAGCCAAAACCCAGAGGCTTTCTTATAAGACCACCACATGTGGTAGTATGAGCCCACATTTTATTTGCATTTCCAACAAGTTTTAGAGACAGATTTAGAGAACATAGCAAGTCTATCTGGGGGGGGGGGGTGCCACATATAAAACATTTTGTACAGATTCTCTCTGTAGGTAGTAGCTCTGGTGATTTTGATGTTTCTTTTCCAGATTTCTAACCAATTATCAAAATCAATACTGTTGTGCCCATTTCACCATAGTTGGTTTAACCAATCATCTGCCATTCTATAGTCCAAAAGACAGTTATAGATTTTCTTTATGGCTTTGGATTCTACAATTAACCAAACTTTGTCGAAGTCTGTTGGTGTTTTGTAAAACCCAATCTTCTTATCAATGTTATATCTTGAGTTAAGTTGAATTGTTTCCCATCATGATAATTCTATACCTTGACTTCTAAGAGCTTCACTAGTTTTAAGTTCTAATTTCTTATCCAATAGCTCTTCATAACTGTTCATTTTTTCCGGTGTTATGAGCGTAGGTTTAATAAAAGCCTCGAGCAGGGATACCCAATTTGGAATTTTCAGGTAAAATTTGTGTCTTACTTCCTCCCAGATTTTCAGTAGAGGATCTCTAAGTGCGTGTTGTTTAAAATCTTTATTTTTTTGGCTGTACCAAAAAACGGAGTGCCACCCAACCTGCAAATCATGTCCCTCTAATTTTAATATTCTCTGGTTGACTAATTTAGCCCATTCTTTTAACCATATCATCCCTGATGCTATATAATAAGAATGCCAGTCAGGTAGACCAAACCTTCTGGTCTGTCTTCTAGATATTTGAGTTTAATTCTCATTTTTTTTTATTTTGCCAGATATATCCTGATATGATTTCCCCCAGGTCTCTATAAAAAAGTTGATTCTTCAGAATTGGTAAGGTTTGAAAAATAAAGTTGAGTCGGGGCAAAATATTCATTTTGATCAATGCAATACACTCCATAAAAGATACTTGTAATTTTGCCCAGACTTCCAAATCTTTTTAAATCTCAGTTAGAGTTTTTAAATAATTGTCTTTATATAATGAGCTATACCTGTTTGTTAGGTAAATCCCCAAGTATTTGACTTTTTTGTTATTTTTTGTTTTTGATATTCAGTCCATTTACATTAATAGATAAAATTTTAGTTGTTCTCCTGTTCATGATTTTTATTTTTCCCATCCTCTTTTCTCGCTTGTAGTCTTGTCACTACTCGCGATGAGGCGTGTTTCCTATATTTTTTTTATATTTGGCCGTCTTCATGGTATCTTTCCCCTTCCCGTCATTTTCCTGAGTTTCAGAATCAGAGTCACTATATTTATCTCCTAGTACCCCCATGTCCTTTCCATTTTTCTTTAAAAACTCATCCAATTTGAGATCCAAGGTTAAACTATACCTTAAGCCCTTGTAGTAGAAGGAGATTCCTTCCAGAAACATCCATCTTTAAGCTATCTCATTATTTCATAAGGCAGAGGCCAAGTTTTGATATTTCTGCCTTTTCTTCCTTACCCTCCACGGAATATCATGCAATATTTGGATCTCATTTCCCTGGATATTCAATGGGTTTGACTTCACATTATCTAATATTTTTTCCCCTTAAGTTTCTTTTATAGAACCTCACATGAACCTCCCTTGGACTTTTATTTCGCTTTGCATATGCTGAATTTCTCCTATAAGCTATTTCTATGTCTTGGTTTAGATCATAAGAAGGGTCTAGGCCTAGCCATTCTTTTAAAGATACAATCATGGTTTCTTTAATATTCTCAGCCTTATTTTCTGGCACATTCTGAAACCTGAGTAATAAAGCTGATTTTTCCATTTCCATAGACATGATAGAGTTTTCTAAGGAATCATACTTGTCCTTAAGTGTCAGAAGTTGCTGGTCTACCACTTCAAATTTCTTGTCAGTCACTATGTTTGCCTTTTGTAAGTTAGCTATATCTTGCTTGTTTTCTACAATCTGGGATTTAAATTCTGCAATTTGATTCGTTATCTGTTGTGTAATTGAATCTAGTTTTTCCTGTATGGGTTCCATTGCCATTGCGATCAGATTAGGCAATGTATTTTGAACCACTTGGTTCATTGCTTCCGCTATATTTTCATATATTTGCGAGTTTAATTCTTTAATATTTGTTTGGCTTGACCTGAAGGTGCCTGACAGGGACATCTTCCTGCCTCCAGTTGCCATTTTAAATTACAATAGTGTGACATGCTATTATAGCACTACTGAGTCCCCCACAGACTTCTTACACAGTATCTAAAAGTTTCTACTTTCTCTTTTCTCTTTTCTACAGTGAGCCTATATCTATCACATATGTTATCTATTTTGTACCTATTTCTACCTATAACTATCTAACACTACTTAAATTAGTTCTACTTATACCATGTCTCAAACTATATCTAAAACTAAATGCCTATCACTCCCCTTCATTTTTATTTTATTTTATTTCTTTTATTTTGGATTCTACATTTATCTATAACATCTACCTTATGTCGACTACTTTTCTCCACCTTTCCTCGGTCTACCTATACTCTACCTTCTCTACCTATCTCTACTTAACCTATCTCTACTATCTTATGACTCTCACTCTCTCCTGCAGAGTCTTGTCCCAATCTCTCTACAACCACACCTACACCAGCGAAAAGGTGGACAGAAAAATAACCAAAAGAGAACAAGGGATCATCTGAGTCCTTTCAAAATTCCTTATCCGTCTGTCCAAAGCCATTGCAGGACAAGAAGACAAAAATTTCAAATCATTCTGTTCCTCGGCTCCTGTTTAGCTCTTGTTCTTCCTCTTTTTCTTTAACTCCACCTGTTCCCTGTTAAGAGTAGCTAAAGAATGTCCTTGTGCTGCAAAAGCACTGGGACCAACAAAGGAAAAAGAAGAGGGGGAAAAAAGAAGGTACATCCGCATCTGACGTTGTCTCCCACAACTCACATTCCAACAGCTGACGAGGTCCAAGCCCAAATCCTCCAAGCAGCAGGGTTGGGAACGCTGCAGCGAAAAGTCAAGGATTGATGCACTCTGTTCCCTGGTTGAGTCGAGAAACTCTCCAGCCGCTCCTCACTCGGCACTTGACTCGCTGGGTCTCAGACTGCCGACCATACCCTACCTCCGTTCTCCGCAGACCATAGGAAAAAAAAGAGCAGAGTTCACCTAGAATTTATCCCCAAAAAAGGTAAGCAATAGCAAAGGTTTGCCGAGGCTTTGGGGACTTAATCCGCTGCCGGTGGCTTCCTTATGGTTTGTGAAACACGGCCAGGATTCTGCGCTTGCCACAAATCTCCTTGTCTCCTCTCTGCACACTGGCCTAGAACTGGGATGGTGAGGTGGGCCGCTACCCTTTTCCCTGCCACCAACCGATAGCCTTGCTCAGAGACTCTCTTCGGAAGTTTCTTGGGGGCTTGAATTTCTCAAAAAAAACCTAACAGAAAGGAGAATTCTGTCTTGGGCACAGAGCCCATGTGTCCTTGGACACAGTCCCATGTGTCCTACAGCCGCCGTGACCGGAACCCCTCTTAACACATCTTTATTAGATAATCCAGTAATTAGAGAAGAAATAGAACAACACATGTTGCAATACTTGGCAGCCAACTCCAGCGACGATTCTACACCGACGATGATCTGGGACGCACTAAAACCAATCATGAGAGACTCCCTAATTGCCAAATCTTCCCTCCTGATAAAACAAAAGCAGACATTTAGAAATGATACCATTGCTAAAATTGAAAAATTAGATCGTTTGCGTAAACAAACCGGGGACAATCACTCTCTTACACTCCTGAACATAGAACATCGTAATCTAGCCCTTATTGAAACTGACAATATCAAAAAAACAATTACTATTTACTAAACAGAAATATTGGTTAAAGTCCCGTCACTCCCTATGCCTTCTGGCTCACAGAGTTAAAGAGCAACAACTCTCTAGGCAAGTCAAGGCGATAGCCACTGCACAAGGGGATATTGTCACTAGTACCCAGAAAATCATCCAAAGATTTCATAAGTATTATTCTGGAATATATAGTGCATCAAATATCTCCCAGGAAGTGTTTGAAAATATGCTGCAAAACTTTCCCACCCCTGCCAAACTTAAACCCTGCCACAAATTATTTTTAGATGAGTCCATAATGGAACTAGAAGTACTGAAGACAATCAAAGGACTGAAACTGAATAAATCTCCTGGCCCAGATGGTTTTCCCTCTTTTTTTATAAAACCTTTGCACCCATACTTGTAAAACTGCTAACAGCAGCCTTCAATCAAATACTTGAAACAGGCAGCGTTCCGCCTTCATGGCACCAAGTGCAAATGGTAGTGATACCTGAGCCCAGACAGGATCCCCTCCATCCTAGTTCATTCAGACCAATTTCCCTCTTGAACCAAAATCATAAAATATTCACCTCCCTCTTGGCTAAAAGAATCAACTCTTTTATTTCTGAGTACATACATCCCAACCAAATAGGCTTCATTCCCCAACGTGATTTTGCTGACAATACATTCAAAACAGTGAACCTTAGTACCTGGTTATGTGCTGTCACTGAGATGCTGTTCACCACCTTGTAGTGCATGGCTGGGGAGCAGCAGCGGTCCTTGGAGCAGCAGGCCTTCGCGATGTGTCCCATCTTTCCACAGGCATAGCACATTGCCTCGCGGAACTGGCAGGAACGGCACTCATGGGGGTCTCCGCAGCTAGTGCACGATGGGGACAGCCTGTGCTGAGAAATAGGAGCGGGGGCAGCGGCCTGGGCTGTGCATCAGGAGTGGGAATCGGAGGAATGGAATGCACCTTTTTGAGAGTGAGGGTGCAGCTGGCAGACATCTTCCTCCTCCAAAACGTCCACTTCCGAGGTCACAGTGCAGTGCGAGTTAGTGGCCGTGCGATCCTTCTGGGTCATTTCAAATGTGATTGCCATCTGCAGCGCCTTTTCCAGGGTTGGTTCCAAGAGTGTGATCAGCCACCACTGGAGCTTGGCCTCACACACTACGGTCACAAAACTGCCCAACAAATGGTCCTCCATGTGTCGGTACTCACACCCGACTGCCAGCCAGCAGATGTCAGTGAGGAACGTGGCAGCACTATCACCTGTCTGTTGGGTCCTCTGGAGGAACTGTACTCTGAGTGCCAGCATGGAAGGTTTTGGCATGAAATAGTCCCTGAGCTGCTTGAGGAGTTCATCGTAGGTGAGATCCAGCAGGTCTCCAGGAGAGATAAGGCTCTGGGCAAGGTGCATGGGTTCTACACCGCAGTGGCCCAATAGCCAGGCCTGCTTCTTGTTAGCCTCGGTGACCCCATGCACAGTCAGAAGGAACCCTAGTTGCCTGGACCATGCATCCCAGGTCTCAGGTTTAGAGGGGTCAAAGGGAGGGATTTGTCCCATGGTGGCAGCCATAGTCACCGGAGCAGGAGTGGCGCAGTGAGTGATGTCCTCAGGGGCTTGCAGCATTTCCTTGGAGGACAGGGCTTGGCAATGCTTGGTGCTGGCGGATCGGTGCTCGGTGCTTCGCTGCTCAGTTTGGCTGATGAATCGCTCATCGGGATCCCATCTGTGTCACCACTGAAAAATACTTGAGTCTGGAGGCTGGTGGAGTGAGTTTCAGCATAGTGGAGTTTATTAGAGGTCAGGAACAAGCATGCCTGAGGTGGCCTGGGGGTCAGCTTATATGCACAGAAAAGCGTTGCCCCTGTCCACACCCACACTGCGGGATAGGTTAAGCTTCTCACCAGATATTACATTGGTTCATTTGAATATGCTAAGCCACTGATAGGTGGATCTTTAGGAGCCTGGGTGCTATTGTTCTTTTACCTCAAGCTTGTACCTTTTCCAGGCCATGCGGTCAGACCATCTGCCACGCCATTACATGTTTGGTCACATCAAGGAATCATACAAGTGTACAGGAATTGCATCCAGGATATAACAACCCCCTAGAGTCAGATTCAACTGGTTTTCGAACAAAGGAAACCTTTATATTTACTATAATTTACAGTATACTCCTAAATACAGTTACACCCTTCTAAATCCATGGGTTTGGAAAGGTGTAACTGTTTAGGTTTGCATTGTCAGCCCCCTTGACCCAACCACTACTAATTCAAATAGTGCAGTTTGACTGGATTGTAGACTGTGATGTTTCGTTCCTTTTTTTTGCCATCGCATAGGGTTTTCAAGGCTAGTGACATTTAGAGGTGGTTTGTCATTGCCTGCCTCTGCATCGCAACCCTGGTATTCCTTGGTGGTCTCCTATCTGAGCGCTAACTAGGGCCAATACTGCTTAGCTTCCAAGATCTGATGAGATAGAACTAGCCTGGGCTATCCAGGTCAGAGTATTTTGTTCCTCAGTGTATGTAATGCTAATGGATTAGACTTGTTTTAACCTACTGCGTCATCAGGAACCAGAGGAGGTATCTAAATTTAAAACAAAACTACCTAACCAAAATACCCACTATAATGTATAGAACTGTATATTAGAAATAACGATTGTTATGGAGAAGGGAAGTCGTTAATTCAGATTATTCTATTTTTGATTTCTCTTTCTTTTCTTGTTCATTTCTCCTTGATTTCTCTTTGAAGAGAAAGCAGTACACTATTTTGTAACTTCAGCCCTTGAAATTCTATGCTACCTACCACAAAGGGGTGCTCTGGAAGGAGGATAGGTTGGTTTGGCAAGACATTGCCTGCCTTTGAGCATCTCCTATAGTGTGGAATCCAACAATACGCTAAAACAATAGAGTTTCCAGCAATTCCTAGAGCTACCCTGCATCACTCCGGAGTTTCCCCTAGAAGTGATGTAACTAAGCAGATGCCCCTGCTGTTCCTTAAAAATTCTTTCCCACCACCACCACCACCACCACTAAGAGGTGGCAAGTGATAAGAGCTGCTAGCGGGAGGGCCTCCCCGTGATTTCCTCTTTGATAAAAATGAAATTGATCAGAAGCAGACTCCAGATTTCTAAAAACAGGAAAAGAAAAGGATTGTTGAATTTCAGGGAGAAATTGGGTGAAGAGGAATTAAGAGAATTTTCTTACTAACAGTCCTAGGAACTATCAACCACCAGCTTAGCACCAATGTTCCCTCTAACCCCGCCCCCCAGCAGAGCAGTTTACATATGGAGCAGAATATAACTGCTGTAATCTTAAAATGGGCAAAGGGCAGTGCAAGTCTTTGCGAGGCTCCAGACTGCTGCTGAGTGGGGCTTCCTGTGTTAATGAGCGGCCACTCATGCATACAGCTCAGAGGGAGCACTGCTAGCACCACCACTTACAGTGGATACATAAGTTATTTGGATCTCTTCCTTACCAAAGGTAGTTTATCATCAGGCCTCACCACAGAATAGAGTCAATGACTTTCTCCACTCTTGGACAGAACTAGTATTCTTCAATAAAAAGTGATTGGCTATCACCTGCTCCTGTGGGGAGAAAACAAATTGCATTTGTGAACACCATTGTGATGGGGACTAAACTGGTCAAGAAACCCTGATATTTGGTGACCTCCATCTTCCCTGACATAGGCCACTTGCTCACACACATATGCAATTTGTATCTGTGCTGACCCCAGATATCTGCAGAATACAGGCCTATTGTTCTCCTGTACAGCAAATGAGGGACAACTTGCATTAAGTCAAACTGGTGGTCTCTCCTTAGGTATACTTTCTACACATTGTGTACCGTAGAAACAAAAGCAATTATATCAGTAAAGTCAAGTCAATAGAACACAATTCACCATTCTGATCCAAAACCTTTGTGATGACACATCTGTCACCAATGTCAATTATAACATCAAAGTTTATAGTAAGTTGAGTTTAGCAGTGCCAAACTGAGATTTGAGAAAGGGTAAAACATTTGTGGAGTTCAAAAGATTCTTGAAATATATTCTTATGAACAGGAGTAGGCTTTACTTTGAAAAATGAACCATTGCAAATCCTGGGATTACAGAGATAACTAAAATTTCCCCCTCTGCATAACCAGAGTGAGAATGAAAATTGCAATCCTAATACAATACAGCCTTTTTATCTTATTTAAACTTTTTTTGTTTGTTAGTTAAGTGGCTGGATTTCAAGGATATGAAGAGAGACGAGAAGGGTGAGAAGCTCTCTCATACCAGCTATACCTGTTTAAACATTCAGGCGGCAGAATGAAGATGTTATACAAGAGCAGGCATGGGAAATAACCCTTATTACTTTTTTGTTGTTGTTAATCTAATTAGATTTTGAGCTAGAGGTTTGTACACCTCTTGCTCACAAAAGTTATTAGGACTGCTGGATTATAGAAAAGAAACAGGTCTGTAAAGCGTAGCAGGGGACTAATGCTTCTGTGATGAAGCATATGCTTTGCATGCAGATCTCCAATTCAATCCCTGACACTGACACTTGAAGAGTTTTATATAGTAGAGCTGTGACCTTATCACTAGATGAGGTTACCCAGTTGTCAAGGGAAACACTCTTTAGGGTACCATATCTTTGCCGTAGTTAAAGACTCTCTTATGGCTACTTCTAAATGAAATTTGAGTTCTAACATGTTAATCAGTTATCTTTTGTATCTTATTAATTTGTCTGTGGTCTGTTTGTCTTGGTGTTACTAATGGTTAACAACTCCCCCTCTCCTCTCATCTGCCCAAAACACCGGAGAGGAGAACAAAAATGTCTTACAGTGCAGATGTTTCTCTTTGGCAGTCTCAGTCTTTCTTGAAGGGGAAGGAGCTGTGTGACTTGTTTCTGTAACATTCCAGTCTTGTTCGTTATGCCTGACTGATTGTCAGTGTCAAGACAAAATAATTATATGTTCTTCCACTGCCACCCGAGAACTGTAGTTCAATCCCGCAAGTTGTGAGCGTGCGCCAACATGATGAATGTCGCTGACTAACAAATGCCACCAACTGTGTTGGTGCAAAAGCAGCACATGCGCTGACTTTAAATGATGCACAACCAGCTCATGATGAGCTGCGAGCATCAGAAATCCAAGAAAATGGTAAGCATGCACCAAGGTGACCATCTGACCATTCATATTGCTGAATGCTGACACTACACCAATACAAAACAGTTTGAAGTGCTATTCATTTTGAGGTATTCCCATCACGGAGATGATCATATGAGGTACTTTACTCAACAAAAAGTGGGCATTGGGAACAAGGTTAGCTTTAGATAGCAATCTTTTTTTTTGCTAAGCCTGCAATGCCTGATTATTAGCAATTGCTGTTGATTTCTCAGTTCTAAAATATAGTGGGAGGATTTGAGGATGGGGGGATATAATTTCCTCCTCCCCCACTGGTTCTTCTTTTCCTTTCCTGAAAGTCCTATAGCCTTTCTTCTTTTCCTTCTTCCTTCTTTTTTTTCTCCTCACCAGCCACCTGCCATGATCTGCTTCTGTATCTTCAGCTTTCCCTCTTCCACTCTCACTGGCAACCTCCCCCTGGGAAAACCTTGGCTGAGTTATGTGGTGCCAGTCACTGTGAAAGGACAGGCCTAGTTGTGTGGTACTGGCTGAGCTGGGTGCAGTTGTGTGGTACCAGCCTGGCCAGACCTATTTGCAATTGGGGAACCTGCAAGAACTTCTGTGGGGTACCCCATGTTCCCCTCCATTACTCTCCCCACACTATTTTCTCTTCCCCTCCTCCCACCATCCCCAATATGAGTACCTTTCCCTGTTTCCTCTTTTCTTCTCTCCTTCCCACCCATCCACTAATCAACACTTTATCTGCCCCCAGTCTTCAGCTATACTTATTATTTATTTACTTCATTTATACCCATCTTTTCTCCACAATGGGGATCCAAATCTGTTTTCCCTCATTCCTCTCTCCTCCATTTTATCCTCACAGCATCCCTGTGAGGTAGATTAGGCTGACAGCATGTGATTGGCCCAAAGTCAACCAGTGAACTTCCATGGCAGAGTGAGAATATGAGTCTGGGTCTCCCAGATCATAATCTGAAACTCTAATCACTGCACCACAATGGTTTTTGTGGGGTGGCTGCTGTTGTGGAACAGTAGCAAGCAGCTGGGCCTGGGTGAGCCATGCAAGTCAAGTGCTATTGAGTCTTCTGGAGGTGGCTGCCAGGCCTGGCTCTGATAAGTTCTCCCTCGAAGGCCAAAACAGCCCTGTAAAGGGCCCCAGCCTTCCTTTGCCCTTTTACTGACAAACCAAGGCTTGGTTTTGGCTGATAGTAACCAAGGCTTGAAACCTGGCAATACTGTTATGGTTAACTAGCTACAGCCACTGAGGGCATTCATTTCTTAAAGTTACAGGCACTGCTTCTATCAACTGGAAGGGTTTTAACTCCCCAATATATATATTTTAAAAGGTTTCAGATTTCTCTGCAGACCTGAGGTTTTTTCTCAGATTTGTAGAAAGCTCTGTCATAATGATTGTCTATGGCCCAAGTCTCTGGATATAAGCCAGCAAGATGCTTTTGCACTCTTATGAATGATAAATTCATAAGTGATAAATGGACTATTGCTAATTGTGTGAGAGGAACTAGGGGGAATAACCAAGGAGAAAAACCAGCTAGAAATGACTCCAGCAAATGCTTGAGACAGCAGTTCCCGAGGTTGCCAACTCCAGGAGGCTTCTCTTAACACACAAAGACACTTACACAGAAAATAGCCATCTTGTCTCTGGCTAAAGACATGTGCTCACCAACTCCATTACATGCTCTCTACACATCGCAGGCTGCAACTCCCACCCCCACCCCCAACATTCCTTGACAAGTGAAACAATGGACTTGACCAGCTAAAAACTGGTTTGGATGCCCAGAAAGGTTAATCCCATCTACAAGACAATGCTCCTAGCCGATGATGTCAGCTTCCGGCCCCAGGTATTCCTCTGACGATGCTAGGTAGAATTTAACGTTGCCCAACCCCCCTTCTCCTACTGGACAAGAGCTAGTGGGTGGACCAGCAAGGGTGGTCTCAGGACAGGCATCTGGCCAAGCCTGCCCCCAGAGACCACCCCCAACAAAAGATAGCTCCCAGCAGCCAGCTAGCTCTCTTGCTTCGATGATCTCCTGCCCTCCCTTACCTTCAAGACTCTTGGTCTGCGCAGCCAAGGGCCTACACGTGCTGCTGCTGGTTCAGCACATGTGCTCCCCCCCATTTTTCTCCCAGCCTATCATTTATTTTTCCAGAAGGATCACACCAGCTACTGGAGAAGTAAATATTGCCTTCTACAGAAAACCAACAATCTCCTGCTCATGCAAATGTCTCTCAATCTCTCTAATTTTCTAGAATCTGTATAAGTGTGTGTGTGATTCTGTATTGTTTGAATGAAATATAATTTCTTAGTAAAGAAACACTGTTTTATCATTTAATTCACTCTCTGTGTCTACTCTTTGGTTTGTCTGGAAAGAGCGCAGCCTCTGTATAGACAGGTGATGATCCGTTTTTGCCTATTGCCAGTTTATTTAAGGTTCATAATTCCCCAGTATTGATAACTAATTAAGGCAATTGGGCTAACAAAGCAACCACATTAAGACCATGTTGAGAATTAGATATATGAGTTAAGATTTTGTTCAGCTTCTGATCAGCTACCATCCAAATGTGCATTTCTCAAAGAAGCTCCAAGAGTTGGTGCACAGGAAAATTAAACAGCAGTTCTTGATGTTTATGCAGTTATCATGACAGTCTGGAAAAGTTCTAAGAAATTTATTTTCCACTTGGCAAGGAAACATAGAAAGAAGACTTTTAATAGCCTGATCCATATTGTCTTAGTGTTGGTGGTCACATGTAATTGGCCTGATCAGGCTATACCTAGGTGGCAGGAATAGGGCAAGTTGCTGCAGTATTGGTAGGGGGGGTAGGTGAGAACCCTGAGGCATCTAAGAGTTTTTCATGACATAGCCACACTGATTTCAGTGGATGGGGTGGCTGAGCAGCATCAACCAAGCTGTTAATGTCTTATGTGGTACACTGGGCCTTTATACCTCTTTGCCCTGTTTTATATGCAGCTGAGGATAAATGAGGCCACTGGGAATGCTGGCCATGTTTGGAGCCAGCGTGAGCTTCCTCAAACACTGGTGGCCATGATAGGCTGCTTGTTAGAAAGCAAACTAACTCTAAGAACATAAGAACATAACAGAAGCCAATGTTGGATCAGGCCAGTGGCCCATCCAGTCCAACACTCTGTCACACAGTGGCCAAAAACACCAGGGGTCCTCAGGAGGTCCAGCAGTGGGGCCAGGACACTAGAAGCCCTCCCACTGGTGCCCCCCCTCAAGCACCGAGAATACAGAGCATCACTTGCCCCAGACTGAGAGTTCCTATCTATACTTTGTGGCTAATAGCCACTGATGGACCTCTGCTCCAGATGTTTATCTAATTCCCTCTTGAAGTTGTCCATGCTTGTAGCTGCCACCACCTCCTGTGGCAGTGAATTCCACGTGTTAATCACTCTTTGGGTGAAGAAGTACTTCCTTTTATCTGTTCTAACCCGACTGCTCAGCAATTTCATGGAGTGCCCATGAGTTCTTGTATTGTGAGAAAGGGAGAAAAGTACTTCTTTCTCTACCTGCTCTATCCCATGCATAATCTTATAAACCTCGATCATGTCACCCCTCAGCCATCATTTCTCCAAGCGAAAGAGCCCCAAGCGCTTCAACCTTTCTCAAAAATGAATGTAAGGAATTCTGTTGATTTAGAGTAGCCAGCAATATAGCCTAGTTTAACCCAGATATTTGTGTTGTGTGTCTTCATTCTGGGTGCTGCTACAATTTATAATGCTGATTTATTGATGCATTTACAGTGTTAAAATGTAGACTTTATCCGAAAAAAAATGTTCAAGGAAACAGAAAGCAGTGTGAACATAAAGAAACTTGTGTTTATTTTGGACAAGGAAAAAGTGAAATCAAAGCAGGTTTGGGGGGATGAAATGGTGGGGATGAGAAATTGAAAATCATCTCTAAATTGCTCTAAAAGGCACAATTCTACAGAAATATTCAAGCAGAGTACATAACTAGATGAAATAAAGATATATTAAAGAGAGCCCATCCATCATAAAGCCCATGGACGAATCTAGTTCCTAGCAGAATCTCACAGCTGGTGGCACTTGTCTACTGGCACAATTAACAACATTTCTGCTGATGAACCAGTTGTGTGAGATTATATATAATTTTTTTTAAAAAGTTGAATGAAGGCATTAAGATAAAACCACAACCATTTCTGGTATGGCAGTTCAGCAGATCTATTTAGATAGCACACTTTAACAAGCTGGACATTTTGAAAGGGTCTTTTAATGCATCTAGTGCATTAACTTAATAGAAAAAGTAGCCGCCAGAAATTTTAATACCATAGCTCTTTGGAGTGTAGATTGTATACAGGGAAAGAGATGACAGACATTTCTACTGTTTTATGTTCATTAGAGATTTGTGACTGAGCACTTTTTTGGACTCAAGGGCAGGGATGTCTCTCCACTTGCTGGCAAATATCAGCATTTGCTGTAGAGTAAAGAGAATAAATTATGGAAATAACACAAATTATTTAGTGATAAATTACTATTTCTGCTGATGAAGGCACAAAAAAAGGGCAAGGTTATAGCGAAATGTATTATCCATTTTCCTTCTGCATCATTTGTTTACTTGATAGTAAGAGGTCACATCTATCTTGCCACCTAAGAGGGTGGAGCATAGCTGGAAAAAATGTATAATTGGATGCTACATAATATTTTGACAGATTTCTAAAGTGTTTTATCCCATCAATAACAAAGGAACTCAGGACAGCATGGAAACTCCAATCGAGTATGTGTAAGTTAGGACAGTAACTGCTCAAGATTATACAGTAAGCTTCATAATTAAGAGTATTTGAACTGATCTCTTTTATTATGATACCATGTTTGCTGTTGTATATTTATGTTTATTAACCAATGGGATCGATGCTAGAAGATTATAAACTTAGGGTCATTTTACACCTCCCCTCTAAAGTAGTTTGACTGCTGTCTTTTCCTGTGCTGATTTCACAGTGGTGTGAAATTTCACTCCAGGGGGTCTAAGTGCACTAATCAACAGCAATTGTTTAAAGCAGAATAAAGCCGGTTGAATACTAGCTTGACCACAGGAGGACAATTAGTAGATGTGGACATTTCAGTAGCAGCACGATTTCACACCGCACAGAGGTGTGGGCAGGTTTTTTTTGGAACTAGAATGATTCCAGCAGGAAAGTCAGATGTAAAAACAGCCTTAATCACCAATAGCTCAAAGCCCTGAAAGCATCCTTGAGTTTATTTTCTTTTCTTCTTTTCTTGGCTCTAGAATGGGGATGGACGTGACCGACCACTCCAGAGGAGCTTATTTATTAATAATGGGAAATCTTTAAATGGGAAAGAATTGATCAGTATTAGAAAATAAAGTACTGAAAGAAAAAGGCTCTGCTGTTCTTAGTCCATGCAGGTGGGCATCAATATGATGTTGACTAAATTCATTGTGTGCAAGATCTGAGCGCTGGATAGATTCAGGATGTCGACACTTGCTTTAATTGCCACACGTGGCTTTTCTACTGCTGACGTGCCAGCAACTGCAGCTTGCCTAATGTATATTTAGCAAGCTTTATTAAAAACCCTGAATACAGCAAACATGGGCAATGAAAACTGAATGCTCTTAATAAACTTTTCTTTATTTTAAACTTGCTTTTGTGCTGCAGCTCTTCAGCCGTTGCTCCAACATAATAAGCCCAGTAATAGGAGAAGATAGTTGTTTCTTGGAGTGATCCCGGAGCCCTTTGTTAATGTCAAGGATAATTTGGGCTGACTGATTTGATTGCTGCTCTCTTCCTGCAAGAGGGCTCAATAAATGAATCTGCTTGCATGGATAATTTAGGCTTAGATGATTGCCAGTGAACTAATGATGCAAACACAGCTGAAATCAAATTTCCACTTTATGGAGTGACTAAGAAAAAATGAAGGGTGGGGGGGGGGTGGAGCACCTGCAGCATGGTGGACTTTATAGAAATATCTAAGGATCAAAGTATACTTTCACAGTACGGCATCTTCCCAGAACCCCCACCACACCGCTTTAGGCTACGTATGGATAGTTTTGCAAAATGACTCATCAGAAAACATGGGTCGCAGGGATGTTACGGAGTCTGCCACTTTTATAACTAAGTGTATTCACCACACAATGATGAATACAATGATACCATACAACAATACCACACAATGCTACCACCCAATGATACCATACTGTCGTCTTTTATTGATTGTGAAACCATCCTTTGGTGTCATCATACTATGCCAGATCTGGACTGAGTCCATGATCTATGCACATATGAACTGGATATTGAACGTTACTAAGACAGTAAGGTCCCTCAGGAAACCATCATTACTAAGACTCATGATCCCTCAGGAAACCATCGTCAGCTTTTAAGGCAATCAGTTCATTTTGCAACATGTTCATTATACCACATGTGACTTGGGGATCTTAGCTCCTTACTTCTCTCCTTTTCTTCCTCTGGGTTTTCTTTTAATGTTTGTGCCACCTCTTTTTCCCCTTCTGCCTTACTTGTTAATCTTTGTTCCTTCTGTGTTCCTTCCAGAATGACATAGTAGCAAGTAAGTGACCTTTAAAATGGTTCCTTGCTGATACAAGCACTGTTGCCTCTAGGGAGGCCTCTGGCATGCTAAAATTTTGCTTTTTACCTACCTTTGCTGGGATCTTGTGCAACCTTAATATCTGGTTTCTATCCCATGAATGTCAGTTCTCTAGAAAGGGGCACTGGGGTTCAGAGGCATTTTCATACCAGTGACTGCCTCCTGACATAAGGCGGCTGCAGATATGCACAGTAGAGTGAAAGTAATTTCAGCATTAAGATAGCACTTTCATTTTCAGCATAGTGTTCTCTAACCAAGTTCATCATGGGTCTAATTTTCAAAGATATGGGCCCCTGATACATGTTATTATTACAGATATAACAAGTCTGTGCAGCACAGTCAGCTACCAGACACATTTTCTCAGCTAGGTTACCTGATTGTTCCATTGACATAGACAAAGAAGTGCTGCTGGAACAAATGGCTCTTGTAATGTAGCAAAACATAATTCATGTTTTAACTCCAAGTCATTGTGACCTCAGTCCCTCCTGCCATTTCTCTTTGCTCTCTCTGCCATTTTTCATTTCTTTTCATATACATCTATCAGAGCAGACCAACTGCAAGCAACTTTTCAGATAATTTGATCTTAGGTTACTACAATTTACCGTAAGGTCCTTTTTATCAGATTAACCAGAGTTTATGTTCAAGGGGTAAGATTTCTGGTTCCCTGGACATTTTGTATTGAAGCACTGCCAGAAACGTACCTCATAAGAATAGGGGATTTTCTATCATTAAGGACAAGGAGATACATATTAAGAAGTTGGCTACAATAAGTCACAAAGGACCTAATGCTTAAAATTCTGAAATGACAGGCTGGCCTTCTGATGTGATTCAAAAAACTTTATGTGAATATGTGAAGATGCCAAATACTGAGTCTATTTTGCGGATAAAGTCTTGGTGCTCTGCCGTGACCTCCCCGCCACAGTTGAAACAGTGAGTGAGCTTGAGGCCCCTTGCACATCTTCGATTTCGGGTTTGGATTGTTTCAGCCTGCTCAGCCTGGAGGAAGTTGACAGATTGCTCACAATGGTACGTTCAACCACATACAGCCTTGATCCGTGCCCTTCCTGGCTCATCAAAGCTGGCCATGAAGGGTTTCGAGGTGCCCTAAGGGAAATTATCAATATGTCCCTTTCAGAGGGGCTGTTCCCAGGGCACTCAAGGAAGCGATGGCCCACCCTCTCCTGAAAAAAACATCTCTGGATCTAGCCAAACTGGCTAACTATTGGCCAGTTTGGGCAAATTAATTGAGATGGTGGTGGCGATACAGTTGCAGGGCTTTATAGATGACACTTCCATGCTAGATCCCTTCCAGTCTGGCTTTCGCCCGGGACACAGGACAGAGACAGCATTGGTCACTCTTACTGATGACCTCTGGAGGCATCTGGATCGGGGTGGTTCGGCAGTACTGTTGTTGCTGAACCTGCCGGCTGCATTCGACATGGTCAACCATCAGTTACTGACCCACTGCCTCGCCTACATGAGAATCCAGGGGCTTGCCTTGCAATGGCTTGCTTCCTTTCTCCAGGGTCAGGAACAAAGGATGGCACTGGGGAACAGCAGTCCAGGAGACACCTGCTTGAGTGTGGACTGCCTCAAGGGGCATTGCTTCCCCCATGTTATTCAACTTCTACGTATGCCCCTTGCCCAGATTGCCAGTATACTGATGACACCCAGCTCTATTTGATGTTGGGCGTCCAGTCAGACTCCGGACCGGAAGATCTGGACCGGGCACTGCAAACCATGGCTGGTTGGTTGAGACTGAACTGGCTGAAGCTGAATCCAGTGAAGACAGAGGTCCTGTGCTTGAGTTGGGGCAGTTCAAGGGCAGGGATCCCACTCCCAACCTTTGGTGGCGCATCTTTGGTGCCAGCGCCAGAGGTTAGGAGTTTGTGAATGCTCCTGAATACCTTCTTGACAATGGAAGCCCAGGTAGCAGCCACTGCTAAGTCGGCCTTCTACCATCTTTGGCTGATTTGGCAGTTGGTTTCCTTCCTCAGCCATGAGGACCTAGCTACAGTGATCCATGCAATGGTCACTTTAGGACTAGACTACTGTAACACTTTCTACATGGGGCTGTCCTTGTTGCAAATCCGGAAGCTGCAGCTAGTGCAGAATGCCACAGCCAGGCTTCTGATGGGCCTTCCTAGATGGAGACACATCCGGCCTGTGCTGAAGACACTGCACTGGCTGCCAATAACATACCGAATTCACTTCAAGGTGCTGGTACTCACCTTTAAAGCCCTATATGGCCAGGGTCTGACATACCCAAGGGGCCGCCTTTCCCCATATATTACCCAAAGAGCACTATGGTCAGGGTCACAAAACCGACTGACTCTCTCTGGCCCCAAGGGTGCCAGGCTCACTGCTACCAGGGCCAGGGCCTTGTCAGTGGTGGCTCCATACTAATGGAATGAGCTCCCAGAAGAGATCAGAGCCTTTTTTTTACAGTTCCAGGATCTTTTACAGTTCCGCAGGGCCTGCAAGATGGAGCTGTTCCACCAGGCTTTCAACTAAGGAGCCATCATCACCACTACCAACAACAACCAGGCCTGGCCCAGCTCTGCAGAAGAGCACCAAGAGGCCCCACACCATGGAGAAGCATTCATCAGATGGCTCAGCCCCCTACAGGGTGAGCATGAGTACTGCACCATCTTGCATTGAGGATTTGGTGGGACTCCAGGCCAGGAGTCTTCCCAGCTCCGAATCGGGCCTTCACTGCAAGCTTGCCAACCTCCCAGTGGGAGACTCCGGTCTGGGGTTTTCTCTTAGAATCCAGTCCTGCCAATGTTAACCAACTCACTACAGATGGGTAATGTGCAAGGCGCTCCTAGTACGCCCCTTCTCTATAATGAAACAGGCTGTGAGAGAAGAGATGCTTAATATCTGTTGCTCTTCTGCCACAAATGCTATGGGTTCTGGTTCTGAGTCCTCCTCCCCTCCCCCCACCTCCAGATGAGTACTTAATTCAGGCTTGCAGAGTAGTCCATGGCTAACTAAAGCCACTCAAAAAAGGCCCCTAGAGGGAAGTGGGGACAGAGTGGCACACTGGGCAGATGAATTACCCCCTGATCCTGACTCTGAAGGCAGGGAGGAGAGAGAATTTTTATCTGATGAAGAGGAGGAAGAGGTGTTTGTGCCTGAAACATCCACCCGCCTCTTCAAACCAGAAGACTATCAATATTTGTTGCCTAAAACTGTGGCACTTCTAACCTGGGCAGATACTCATTTGACCTCCATGATACTTTTACTGGGGAGGATGAGCCTAAACCAAGGTCTACTAAGTCCAAAACTCAGGACTTAAGAACGTTTCCCAAAATATGCTGATTCACAAATACTTTGGGAGGAACGTTTCCCAAAATATGCTGATTCACAAATACTTTGAGCGACAAATGCAGGCTGAATGGACATCTTGCCTTCCCAACATCTTCGTTCCTATTCTTTTCTTTCCTTGCTGCTGCACTTTCTTCTGTTGTTTTTGGTCTACTAACCTTGTTAATGCCAGTTGGCTACTGTTCTTGTTTCTGAATTCTTTATAGTTGGTAGGAAGATTTACACTCTACTGCTGTGTGGAATCCCTGAACTGAAGATAGGGGGCATCCCACACACCAGACAGGAAGAGGAAAAATTTAGTTCCTGCCTCCCTGATTGAATGGTGGGAAGCACCCAAAGATGTCCTCCTTTCATCAGGGGACAAGGACCTCTCATGGTAAGTGTCCAAGGGTCATTTACATCTTATAGCACGCCATCTTAACTAATGAAGGAACTATCACTATCACTTTATGATTTATCTGATTGTTTTAAATGATTTTATGTGGGTTTTATGATATTTTGCACTGACTAATGTAAGCCACCCTGGGCCTGCTTGCGGGGAGGGCAGGATATAAATGGAATAAATAAATAAATAAATAAATAAGTCGAACAAGGTCAGTGCTATCTACACTGACTGGGAGCAGCTTTACAGGGTCTAAGTGGTTTCACATCATCACCTGATCCTTTTCACTAGCAGCTCTGAGGACTGAACCTCAGCTGTTATGCATATAAAGGGGTGGAACTTCCCTATTTCCATATAATGAGTGTAGTTATTGGAAATAATTCTCATATTGTTGCATATTCTAAATGCCCAAATTCAAAACAAGGAACTCTTCATTTGGTGAGAAGGGTATGTTTTGTGATTGTATATTTATTTATTTGATCTATAGCCCTCCCTCCCCTGTACAACAGGGTTCAGAGTGGGTGACAACAATATTCATATAAATAATATTCATAATTTTAAATTATTAAAATTATTAAAACAACTCTTGCCGTACTACAGGCAACTAGTAATTAGTGCATAAAAAGGGAAGCATGACATGACAAGGGATAAGGAAAAAGGAAGGGAGGGAGACCAGCCTAGATGGAAACTGTCACTGCCTTCTACCATAGGCTTGGCAGAACAACTCTGTCTTACAGGCCCTGCGGAACTGCATCAGATCCCACAGGATCTCTCTCAGCAGAGAGTGCCACCAGGCCAGGGCCAGGGCCAAAAAAGCCCTGGCTCTGTTTGAGGACAGCTGGATATTTGTTGAGCCAGGGATCACCAGTAAGTTGTCATCCATTCAGCATAATGCTCTTTTGTGGGGGGGGGGGTGTACCAGGTAGGGTTGCCAGATCTCCTTGGCTTGCTGGTGTTCTAGGATGTCACATGACATCCCAGACATGATGACATAACACATAAGTAACCTTATGTTGGGACTGTCGTGCAGCAATGTACTGCATTTGGAGCAAAATTCTATGGGGTCACTCCGAGAGTCACTCCAAGCCCTAGTTTGACAAAGATTGCCAGAGAGCAAAAAAAAGAGCTAGTTGTTGCCTACCAAGATTACAGGAACTCTGTGGGCCTAGACCCCCTGGGTGCACAAAATCATCTTCTATTTTTAAAGAAGACGTACAAAAAACTAGTGACAATGAAGAAACGTGAGGACTTGAACAAAATAATACAGTTATCCAAATTGAGGATCTGAACCCAGTTCTGGAAACTGATTGCAAGCCAATCTTTTAAAGACTTTTCTCCTTTTGACTCATTTGTCTCTCCTGAGACCTGGGAGGCATTTTTTTCAGAATGCTCATTTTCCAGGGCTCATTTCGTAGCAGGAGCTCCTTTGCATATTAGGCCACACACCCCTAATGTAGCCAATCCTCCAAGAGCTTACAGAGCTCTTCTTACAGGGGCTACTGTAAGATCTTGGAAGATTGGCTGCATCAGGGGCCTAATATGCAGAGGAGCTCCTGCTACAAAATGAGCCCTGGTGATACCCGTTATTTACCAGTTTTCCAGACTTGTGAGGCTCCACTGGATTTGCTGGTTTGGCCCCCAGTGTCAGTTGATGAGATTGAATCTTTGGGTGCGATCATTCGCACCCAGTTATGATGAGAGCGGGATGATGCCGTGGCGCTTCAAAGCGGTGGGATCAGACAAGCACATCTGGGAATCATCATTCAGGCATTAGGAAATCATCGCAAAGGTCCGTTGAAGCGCTCCAAAAAGCTACCGCTAAAACACCAGTCGTATCCGGAAAAGCCAGGAGCAGGTGAGCATGGGATTGCAGCAGTGTACTTATTGCACCGTATCCGGCGCCCGTTGGCCTCCGGCGTAAACGCCAGATTTTTTTTAACTCTACGTCGGATGCGTATGAATGGAGGTCTGGGCATGCACAATAGCAAAAATTTGCAAAAGCGCACAAGTGGCCAAAGTGGCGCGGGAGGGACACGGCACTGCGCTGCACAAAGTGCAGCCAGGGAATGGTGAATCTCTCAACACCCCCCCAAGTTCATTTTGCCCCCTATCCCCATACCTACAAGTGCCAGGAGTACAATGGACAAGGTGCATGGCCACTCATAGACACAGCCAGAGGTGAGGGACCTGTTAGCTCTGTGGGGAGATGCCAGGGTCCAACGGAGCCTGGGTCAGTCCAGGCAGAATATGGAGGTGTTCACAGAGGTTGCCACGGGCATGGCAGCATGGGGCCATAGGCGGGATGCTCAGGCATGTCGCCGGAAAACTAAGGACATGCGCCTCCAATACAGAAAGGTTGTGGCCAACAATTCCAAATCTGGGCAACCCAGAATTACCTATCCCTATTATGAGGAGCTGGACAGGATCCTCCATGACAGCAGAGATGTAGACCCTGGGCTGGTGCTCCAGACCCTTGGGCGGTGGCAGCGGCAGCAGGCTCTGCAGGGCCCAACACCTCATCAGAGGAGGTATCCCAGGGTCCCCTCAATGAGGACTCATTAGAGTCATTCGAGCCCCAGCCATCGACCAGCAGCCAGACAGGTAAGTGGCACCAGGGCCAGGACACACTCCAGAAGGTGGTGGCCATGGCCAGTCTGAGTGGAGCTCGAGACCGGGGCACAGGAGTCCAGAAGCCATCTCCCATAGAACCATGAGATCCTCACATCCCAGGCCACAGTGCCCTGGGAAAAGTCGCCCACCCCGAGGCCCCCTGACCAGCCTCCAATCAAGGAGAGCTCCCACCCCACGGAAGTCATCAGCTGCCAGTCCACAGCCACGAGGTCCACGGCACACCATGGCCTCAGTGCAGGAGACACCAACAGCACTCAGAATACCACTGCACTCCGCGGCAGTCAGGTGGTAAGTCCAGGCAGCCACAGCAGGCTGGAATGCATGTCATGGGGTTGGTGAGAAGGGATACCGATGGAGGAGGCATGCAGCGGGAGAGAGACAGTGCCATGTGGAGGAGGAACTGGGAGGTGACACGTGGGCCACCCAGCCATCCACAGGGTCACCCGATCAGCACTCCCTCAGGGCAGGGAAAGAGGGTCACCACCCACAGGTTGTGTGGGCCACATGAGTGCCACAGAGGGACACAAGAAAGAAACCATGGTAGGTGACATCCAGTCTGTTCCATGTGCAGGTTCAGAGTCCATGGACCCCAAGCAGGCAGAAAGCAGTGACGAGGACAATGATGAGGAAGGTGACACGGACATGCTGCCTGGCCAAATTAGGTGTTGGTCTCCTGGTGGCCACAGGTAGTACACCCATCAACCAGTGCCATGGCATGGGCAGAAGCCACAGCCACAGCCCCAAGCTGGATTGCTCAGCACCATGGTGTCTCTGGTAATGGAAGCCTCTTCTCCACAGGGACACCAGAATCAGCATTGGATGCAGAGATGGAGGAGGAGGAGGAACCGATGGAGGCCACTGGGCGCCACCCCGATTGTGAGTGGCATCATGGGATAGGGTCGGGTTTAGGGCCCTTTCAGCACGTGGCTGAGGGGGAGGTGGCCCGTAGTGGAGCCACAATAGTGATGTCCCATGTCCCTGCCCCCACAGAATTGCCGCCAGATGTGAACATCGGAGACCTGACCCCCGCTGAGAGAGCAGCCCTGTGCAAGGTCAGGAAGAAGTGGGTATCTGCCCTCCAGAGTGTTGGGGAGCAGCTGGTGACACAGGCTCAGGAGGACAACAGAGAGGCCAGGATGGAGGATCAGAGAATGCATGAGGAGCTGCTTGCCGAGATGAGGGCTGCCCGTGAGCAGGACCAAGCAGCCCATGCAGCCCAAGCAGCAGCACAGGCAGTGATGCAGGCCACCATGGAGACATCCAACAGTGCAGTTGATCACCTTACTGAGGCAGTCATCCTCCTTGTTGACACCTTCCATGCCCGGGCCTTGGCCCCCAGAGCCTGGGCAGCCAGGCCCCAGCAACACAGTCCCCTAGGAATGCTGTGGCCATGGCTGTGGCCATGGTTGCGCAGCCCAGAAGCTGAAAGTGCCATAGGGCAAGAGGGCAGTGAGCAGTGCTGGAGGCCCCCCTGGGGGGCCTATGTGGCAACAAGGCCATCCCACCCCTTTCTTGCAAAAGGCCCCTGGACCTTTCCACCCTCACCTGATGCTGCCACACATGTGTGAGCACCATGCAGCAGTGGGGTGCTTGGACATATGGTGACTACCACAGTGTGGGTGGGTATTCACTGGCACACAGTGCGGGGTGGGGGGTTTTGTGGGGGCCCCGCTTCTGCTGCAGCTGTTATGGGGAGATGGTCCTCATATGCAAGTAGGGAGGTGGGTCGCTGTACCAGACTGGCCAGAGCTTCCAGCATGCCTGCCGCTCAGTGGTAGGCCACATGCTGACTATCATACCCAGGGTGGGAGCTTTGTGGGCCAATAAAGATGCCTTATAGGACGTCGAGACTCCTGTTGTCTGTTGGGGGCGGGGGGAAGGACGACACGGATAATGGTGTAGAAAAATACAAAAAACTTTATTAACATTGTAAAAAAACCCAACAGTATCAAAATACCCCCACCCTGAAAAAGCAAACATAAAACATGAACAAAGCAGGAACCCCCCTAGTCAAAGCTGTCATCCCCCCCCCGCTCCCTCATCTTCCCCCTCCTCCCCCGGTAGAGCCTGGTGAGGCCCCTCCGTCTCCTTTTTGTCAGAGGAGTCAATGAGGATGCTCCCTCCCCCTCATCCTCCCCCTCCTGGATCACCAGCTCTTCCCTGCCATCCTCCCACCCTCCCCTTGCTGGCAGCGGCTGGTGTTGGTCACGACGGTGGCGGCCTCCACCCATCTCATCTCGCTCCTGGGCCACCACGGCATCATCCAGCCACATCTCCTGTAGAAGCTGGCGGAGATGGCCCATCCTTCGCTGTATGTAGGAGAGCCGGTACCCGTAGTGGCCAACTATGGGGAAGCACAGAGGGGGGGTGGCATTAGGTCGCCCCATGGCTGGAGAGCCTCCTACAAGGACATCCATGGGCCAGGTGGACTGGGATTCCACAGCTCCAGACAACAAGCATCCAGAGGCCTCAGGACCCAGCCCAGGCAGTCCCCACCATAGCCTGGCCACCCCCACCATGTGGCGCTGCACATTCCCACAGCGATACTCATGGGTGTCAATGACATTCTGCATCTGGCCCTCCAGGGTGGCCACGTGCTGTGGAATGCTCATGGCGGAGGTCCCTGGGGCCCCAGGAGCTGTGGTCCGCTCCCCTGTGGGAACACGGTAGCAGGTGAGAACCCCATACCACTGTGGCATGGCAGAGGGGGTGGGGCCCACTGTGATAATTCCTACCTGCGTCCGTCTCCGGGGTGGAGCTGCTTACCACAGCCGCTCCATGCTCAGCTGCCCCTGCTGCTCCTTCTGTGGGCTCCCCTGCAAGGGATAAGAGGGTGGAAGTGGGAACCTCGTGGGAACCTGGGACAGCAGTCAAGCAAGAAGGCTGCCGCTGGTACTGGGCACTTATCTAGACATGTGTTGTGCGGAGTACAGTGGGCTGGAGGCCTTGGTAATGAGGGCAAGTGCATCCTGGGAGGCCCCCAGGGGCCTGGTGGCAGCTGCCAGGCAGCTGTAGTAGCCACACCACCCATGGCCACTCACTGCATGTGCACCCAGGTAGAGGTACCCGCCATGTGTGAGGGTGGCCGGTCACAGTGCCACCCTGACACCCAGGGCCCCTGGTGAGGCCAACACCCATTAGGAACTCACCAGAGTCCCCGGACGCCGGGCTTCCCATGGCTGTTGCGGGAGAGCTCACCACCACTGGTCCTGCAGACAGAGAGGCATAGCAGCCTAGAGGGACCCAGATCTGGCCCCACCTTCATGGTGTACCATGTGGCCAAAGTCTTTGGACCTCTGCCACCCCACCCACCCACCACCAGTAGAGGACACCCCAGGGAAACCACTGATCCCATAGTGCAGCCACCCCATGCACCACAGTGCCTTATGGATTCCTGCCCAGATCCAGTCTCCAGGTGGCAGTGCCACACCCACCTTCCCACGCTGCATGGTGGCAGCATTCCTGGCCAGCTCCCGGTCCCTCGCCCTCCAAGGCGGTGCTCATCCTCTGCCTCTTTGCACACAGTCACCCTGTGGAAGGGGACCGATCAGCAGCCATTGGGGGGGGGGAACCTGGCCCACCACCATGTAGGGGGGTACTTATGGTAAGGTGTCTGGTACCTCCAGCCAGGCTGCCCAGCCTGCTCCCAGAGGTTCCGGAGCAGTCCAAAATGGGGAGGGTGGTGTCCTCGAGGTGGGAGGCCATCCCAATCCTCGAGGGCCTCGAAGAATGCTGCCTTCTCCCTTTTGAACTTAGCTCGGCACTCTTGTGCCGAGCGCCGGAACCCCTGAGCTGCAAGCTGATGGGCAGCCTCTTCAAAGAGGGAGAGGGTTTCCTCGTGGGTCGAGGGCATGACCCGGGAACTGGTCTCTAACTCAGAGTACCTCCAGGAGGCACTCAACTTCCTCCGGCAGCCACAGCACGCCTTTCTTAGGAAAAGCCATGCTGCCGGGGTCTGGAGGCTGGTTTGCGGTGCGCATGTGTGGATACGCACCCCCGTCACCTGTCACTTGCATGGACGTCTGAAGCAGTGCAAGCACGATGAAGTGCTCATCAGGCCATGGGGCCCATCTTGCCGTGGCTTCTGCTAGCCCACGCTAGTGGTGGTGGTCCGCAACCAGCGGGAGCCACGAAGGTGCACGGATGACCTGTCTGACAGGCCGCACACACACCAGGACTGTCCCTGCGATGGATCCAGCCCCAGGTGTCTCCACCCTGTCCCCGCTGCCATCACCACTGATGTGGCCCGGGAGGGGGCCATCTCCACAGTCCACCACCCAGGAAGCTGCTAGAAGGGGGGCCTAATTGCATCCTTGGACTGACGGGAACCAGACAGCGGGGGGCACCCCACATCCCTCCAACATGGGGTGGCCTCCCTCACCAGATGCCCCTCCACAGTGCATTGTCCACTGTCAACACCATAGACGAGGTACTGACTGCTGCCGCATACGATTTCCCCCCTCCTCTGGCTGCTCCTGCCTCGCTGATGTGGTGGCCGAGTTCCCAGACTGTACTTTGGGAGAACCGGCCTTGATTCCCCATGCCTCTTCTTGCACCTTCTGTATGACCCTGGCCAACCCATAGTTCTGCCACCGCTACTGTAGAACACGGGCAGCTCCTGTCCAAGATCCCGCAGGGCCATTGTCTTCATGGAATGTCTGGGGGAGGCATCTGACTGGTGCTCTGAGTCTCCATTCCCTAGTCCATGAAGGAACAGAGAGACAATGAGCAGCTGGATGCAATATCTTTTAATCGACTGTCCACAGCACTGCACCCCACAATTTGACCCGACACACACACACAGGGACAGGGTGAGGGACTTGCAGTTCCTTTGGCCTGGGGGGGCTCTATGGGATCCCTGCACATCGGCAAAACCATGTGGTCAGGGCCTCCCAAACCACCTGGCCTGCAGCTGCCTGGGCATCATCCATGGCCCTCCGAGGGCACCTCTCCTCCAGCACCTCCTCCGCCTCCTCATAGTCCCTCTCTTCCCCCTCCTCTAGCACTTCTGGGGCTTCATATCCCTGGTCCTCACAGAGGTTGTGCAGGACGACGCAGGCAGCTATGGCATATTTTATGTTATCCAGCTGCAGCGGCACCTGCAGGAGCAGACACTGCCATTGTGCCTTCAGGCAGCCAAACACACATTCGACCACGTTATGGACCCAGGCATGCATCTTGTTGAAATGGCTTTGCCAGGGGGTGGTGTGGCCTTTGTAGGGTACTATGAGCCAGCGCTGCAGGGGATAAGCCACATCTCTCAGCATCAGTGGTGGCACCTCTACCCCCTCGATGATGCAGGTAGGGTTCCCGGGGACGAATGTCAGGATCCTATGATCCTAACAAGGTTTTCATTGTGCTTTCTGTAACTTGCTATCACTGAGCTAAAAGTGTAACCATTGCTATCTCTTTCAAGCTGTCTCCTGTTTCACCCCCACCCGTTTGTTGCTCTGAGTTATATTGCTTTTTGAGGGTCTGGTCAGTGTTACCATTTCATCCGGGAGAGTGGCGACCCCGCATACTTGCACATCACCAAAAGAACAAATGGCCTTTCCTCCCATGCATTCCCTCCTCCTTCATCTCCGGAGAGACAGGACTTTCTTATCGCTATGTGAAGACCTTGAAAGGCCGCGGCAACTACTTTGTTATGTATATGCCTAGCACATCTGGGGCGCCCAGTTCAGAGGGGAAAATTTTATAACTTTCACACTTCACCTTTCCTGTGGGAAGTAAAACGGCTAAGATCTTTTAACCGCGCTTTCCCCCTTTTTTGTGATTGGTCAAATGTCGGGGTTTCAAACTGTACTGGAGGGTATATTAACTCTGACTGTTTTGTATGTGGCATCTCTAACAAACACCCGAGAACCTGTCATGCAGTATTAAGAAATAAAGAACTCTGTTTCACCAACAAAGGTCTGATCTTTTGCTGCTAAGTGCAGAAGCCTCACAACGAACTGCCCTGCATCCATGGCATCCACAATGTTGGAACTCCGCAACATGTGTGCGTCATGGCTCCTGCCACTGTGGCCCACGATGGCATCCACAAAATGGCCAGCATGGTCCACAATCCCCTGCAACAATACGGAGCAGTAGTGCTTTCGGTTCATGTAGTCCTCCACTTGCTCGACGGGAATGGTGGTGTGGATATGGCATCTATCCATGGCGGCCATGCACTGTGGGAAGCCCCTGGCAGCAAAGGCTCTCATAACCTGTGGATGGGGAAAAAAAACCCATGACTATGGCAGGACCCTTCACTGCCGCCTTACATGTGCCACAGCTTCTGCCTCATACCATCTCCTTGTAGTCGCACTCCACCACGGCTCCCCCTCCCTGCCGATTCATGTCCTTCACTTACCCTTTCCAGATTCTGCAAATACACCACTCTATGGTAGAGCTCCTCTGCAATAGCAGTTGTGACCTCTGCAACAATGGCTGCCATGGTGGACCATGCTAGGCCGAACTGCATGCTGATGGTCCTGTAGGCCATGGTGTTGGTCATCCACCACACAGCCACTGCCACACGCTCCTTGACTGGCATGGGAACTCGCATCACCGTTGTGTCATGCTGGAGTCTATCCCAAAGCCCATCCACCAACCAGGTGAATGTGGCCCTGTGGACATATGGCAACACCTCAGTGCTTCTCAATGCCTCTGGAGGTCATGGGACCCACTGGACCCGACCTCCTGTCACCAGCCCACTGCAGACACTGGCTCTGGGGTTTGGGGAGACCTGACATACACCACTGTAGGCACCCATGTGCTCCCCCCATGGTCAGGGCTCTTCCACAGAATGTGCAGGGCTGGGACTGAGTGGGGGGGGTGGCCTGTCGCAGTGCCACCCGTGTGTTTGCCCACTGGATGGTAGGTCTGACCCCTTGCCACATCATTGTGGTGCCTAGTTCATGGGATGGTGTCTGTGTGCCATCAGCCACACATACCCCCAGCCTCTGGAGCCTGTAGTGGTCACCTCAGCCCCCCTGCCAAGCCCCCCCATGGATGGGCTGCCTGCCTACCTATTCTGCATTACCTGGACATCCTGAAATGTTTTGCCCATTCCTCCTCTCCCCAGATGTGGGTGATGAACGTTGCCCACCATTCTGTGGATCGTGGATACACCCACCACCCTCGGCATGGGACCTGCTGTGCTAGATGGATGAGTTGAACAATGTCCCTGGCTCTACTCTCCTGGTGCCACAGTGACCGGCCTATGTGGCGAATGCCATATCTTGCATACATGGCAGTCCACTGTCTCCTGTGGCCATGTCTCCCTGTCTCCCACTGACGCCATTGTTCCCTGCTCCGCTGGATCAGGATCTGCACAGCCCTGCACGCAGCCAGGAGGACTGTGCCCACGAGCTCACCCTCCATTTCCATGATTGGTTGGGGCGGTTACGCCTGTCCCCCTGTCCTCCGGAGGCTGCTGTCCACGGTACCACTGCAGCTGGGAATGGGATGTGTGGAGCTTTCACTTGTGTGCATGCTCACGGGTCTGCGCAGTCACTTCTATGCGCATGCGCATCTTGGACATCGACAACGGGGAAAAAATAAAACACCCCATTTTCATCAGAATTGCCCGCCCTTCTGATTGTGCTGCACCGTTTCTTCCCCCCCCCCGCCACGCTACACCTACGCTGTCTGATCGTGCAATGACACTCGCACTACAATTCCTTGGGGAACCGTCAGATCGCACTAACGCGCCACTTTTTGCGCCATCGCAAAAAAGGTACGATCACCGTCCGCTTTATCTCACTCATGTGGCTGCGATCTAGTCATTCACCAGTGCCTGGTACCATTTCTGCTCGATTGTTGACAATTTCCACATTGCAGACCATCACTATTAAATAGAGTAGGCTAGCTTAAGAAATTATGTCCTGTGGATGGGCAGATCACTTACTGGGGAAGTTGTCAGTGGGCTATTCCTCTGTAAAGCTGTTGGCAACCACAAAAACCCAAACCGAGGAGCACTGCCAGTGCTGCAGGAGCTGCTTAGTTCAGATGCAGCCCATGGAGATACCACGGGAGAAAATGACTGATACACTGTGCTTTTCATGGCTATCACTACTGAACAGATCCAGGCCCAATGATCCTTACCAGGGCTTCTCACTGGCTGATGTGCTGGAGATGTCAGATAGGGTAGAAATTAGCGAGACTATGTTCCAAAAAAACCCAGAAAATATTTCTGTTTTGCAAAAGTACTGAAATGCAGTGGGATTGGCAGAAATAGATTCTCCTTTAATCATTAAATATTAACACATTCTGTGATAAAAACCAGAAGATTATCAACACTTCCGGGGCTAGAACTAGAATAATCATTGCAATTCCAACATACGAAACATACCATGCACTCAGTGAGGAACATACACGACCATGTTCAATAGCCCAGTATTAATGTTAATATTTAAATACTGCAGTATGACCACTGCAACCTTATCTAAACTAAATTTAGTTTAGTTTATCATCATTATGGACTCTTATCACTTCACATTAGCACTTCCTGCTCTTTCACCCTATCACAGGGTGAGCCTTGATGTTTAATGCATTTCACTTTGTCCTGGAGAAAAGATGTTAAAGGTCATTCGTGTATGATATTTAATAGATACTAAATAGGCTCTACTACGAGGGCAGCCAGCATCTGTCCAGCTATCTCTATTACAAAAAGACAATTGCACGAAAAGGAAAATGTATTTTTTGTGAGCTGTATTCCATCTTTATATTTCAAAACATCAGAAGTCAAAGTTATCCAGTAATAATGACTGACAGCAGGTGAGAAGCATTTCCTCAAGCAACATACAATTAATGTAAGGTATTCGCTAGCATTTTTTTCCAAAAGGAGTAAAAATCCTGTCCAAATATACACATCTATATATCTAATTCCCAACAGACCTCTATGTGTGGATATTTATTTCTGCAGATGGGGGCACACTCTCCCCAACAGGTTTTTCTACAGACTCAGGGGATTATGTGGGTCTGCAGAAAAATCCAAAAAGTTTTTAAAAAAACCCTCAGGGAGGGTTGAATCTCCCTCCCAATACCTTTTGAAATGGATGCTGCAGGGATCTACTCCAGGCCCCACCACATCAACAGTGAGAGTTGGACTGGCTGAAAGCCAGAGAGACAGAGATAAAGAGAGACAGAAAGGGGAGGAAGCAAAAGCAGAACTGGAGCTGGGATTGGGGAGGATTTCTCCTGCAGTATGAATGGCAGGGAGTTTAGGTTAGAAAGGCAGGAAGAGGGGGCAGGGCACTTTCCAGGCCTATTTTGGAGCCAGGCCAGGGACTAGGATTACCAGCTCCAGGTTGGGAAATGCCTAGAGATTCTGTGGTGAAGTCTGAGGAGTGCAGAGTTTGGGGAGGGGAGAGGCCTCAGCTGGATATAATGCCAGAGAGTCCACCCATTTTCTCCAAGGGGACAGAACTCTGTTGTCTGGAGTTTTAAGCAATGAATTTAGCTTTAAGCAATGGATTCCCTCAGCAGCTGTTGCAACCACAGCTTTCCAAGCTTGTCAGTAAAAGACTGGAAGAGGGGTGAGGGCCCATTTCAGCCTTATTGTCGCCTTTGTGTGAGAACTAATAGGGGCCAGGCCTGGCTAAGGTTGCCAGCTCCAGGTTGGAAAATTCCTGGAGATTTTGCGATGCAGTCTGAGGAGTGCAAGGTTTGGGGAGGGGAGAGGCCTCAGCATAATATAATGTCACAGAGTCCACCCTCCAAAGCAATTATTTTCTCCAGGGTGACAGATGTCCAGAGTTCAGTTGTAATTCTGAGGGATCTCAAGGTCCCACCTGGAGACTGGCAACCCTAGGCCTGGCAGCAACTTCTGAGTGACTTGATGCCACCTGACTTTCATGGTTCAAGTAGTCTTGCTTCTTGCTACAGTTTAACAGCACCCACCCTATGAAAGCCAGAGTGATGTAGCAGATAGAGCTTCAGATTAGGTTCTGGAAGACCCAGATTCAGGTCTCCATCTTGCTGTGGAAGCTGACTGGGTGATTTTGGACCAGCCACATACTTTCAACCTAACCTACTTCACAGTATTGCTGTGTGGATAAAAAGGAGATGAGAATAATGTAAGCTGCTTTGGCCCCCACTATGGAGAAAGATAGGGTATAAAAGAAGTAAACAAAGAATCCCAGGTGGGATGCTGAAGAGAGTTTATCTATCTGGCTGGTGTACCAACTGCCTAACACACCAGCAGATACCCTGTTGAGTCTGCTGGAGGCAGTGCTGGGCTGGGCCTTGGAGTTCTCCAGATTCTTAGAGGACTTCAATATCCACGCCAATTACATTGCCTCCTCGCAGGCTATGAACCTAGTGTCATCCATGACAGCACTGGGACTCTCACGATTAGTATTAGCTCCCATGCATCAAGCAGGCCACATGCTGGATTTGATTTTTGGAATGGGGATATATGTGGATCTGGATGCTATTGATGCAGTGCCGTAGTTGGACCATTTTGTCCTGAAGGCTCATCTGAGTATACCAACTACTCCTCATTTTGGTGGGGAACTGATTTATCCACACCCATGGAGGACAAATTGGCTTCCAGAATGTTCTGGGGGATCGCATACCTCCTGGCAACTCATTAGATGGGCAGGCATAGGATTGGCACAGCCAACTTTCTGAAGCCATTGACAAAATTGCTCCCCAACACCCTCTTTGTTCCCATTCCAAATTAGCCCCCTGGTACACCACAGAGCTACAGAGAATGAAATGGGAGCTAAGATGCCTAGAGCAAGTGTGGCACCAAAGTTATGATGAAGCTTCAAGATCATCTTATTGGACATTTATAAAAGCCTATGAGGTGGCACTGAAAGCCGCAAAAAAGGAATTCTATGTGACTTCCATTGCATCCACAAGCTCTTGCCCAACTAAATTATGAAGAAGAAGAAGAAAAGGAGGAGGAGATTGGATTTATACCCTGCCCTTCACTATCTGAAGGAGTCTCAGAGTGACTAACAAACTCCTTTCCCTTCCCCTCCCTCCAACAGACACCCTGTGAGGTAGGTGGGGTTGAGAGAGCTCTTTCCAGAACTGTCCTTGAGAGAACAGCTGTGACAGAACTATGGCTTGCCCAAGGTCATTCAGCAGCTGCAAGTGGAGGAGTGGGGAATCAAACCTAGTTCTCCCAGATTAGAATCAATGCACTTAATCACTACACCAAACTGGCTTACGTCCCTTTCACAGGGCAATCAAAAATATAGTAAATTGGCAATTAGTTGTGAGGCTTTTTTGCAGAAAAAATCTTGATGCTGCACCAGGACTTGCAGGCCACCACAATATGTGAACTGTAGGTCACTTGGCCATCTTCAGGTCCAATAATGGATCATTTCAGCTGACTCTCCCAGGATGAGGTTGACAGGACCCTGGCTGATGTGAAGCCCAACTTCTGCTGCCTTGACCCAGAATTTCATGTTTGGGTTATTTTTCATATTCCCAAGATGACCCCACACAACTAATTTTGAGTTTAATGTCAGCTCAGGTAAATCTGAATGTACACACTTAGTTGATAATAATAATTTTAAAATGGTACTTAATCCATTTTGAAATATTATTTTACAGATCTGCTGAACCGAAGTGTGTATCCTTTTCAAAATACATTGTGATATATTACAGATATAAAAGACTGTTGCCCATGAAAGACAGCTGGAAGACAAACGGAAAGATCAGGGCTGGAATCTTGTTACAACAGATTATACGGGACAGGATCTGTTTCCTGCTAAGATTCATCAGATGCCTAATCTTTTAAAAATTACCTTTTATTATTAACAAGTATACTATTACTTATTCTTGCTTTATTTATTGATTTTTGTTAAAAGCAGTATTGCCAGAGTACGTGAGCATAAATAGCATCTGAAGATATGAGTTCCTGATGCCTGATTTTCTTGCATTGGATGCTTGGAATGGTTTATTTTATGTTCAAGTCATCACCATCTACCATCTGATATTATGAAAACTTCAGGGAACAAGAAGCAGACATGAAAAAAAAACATTCACTCTTGTTTGCAATAACACTTGCCTTGTTAATCAATGTACTTATATTGACAATAGATAGATGAAAAGTTTTTAGAATCTTTAGAAGACCTTCAAAGATTCATCTTTCCTATGTAGTTACAAACACAAGGCTTGCACTACTGCCTTGAATGCAGGCCCACCTGTCACTGAAACTCTAGTTACCATTAGCTTTCTAAGCACAGTGTGGTGTCGTGATTGGATTGTAGGGAGACCAGGTCTCCCACTTCTGTGGAAGTGCAGCCTGGAAGGGTATCATCGCATCAGGAAATGCTCCAGCTCTTGGGAGGCAGGTGGGGTAAAATTATTTTTGTTCCTTCCCTCTTTTCTTATGAGCAAAATATTAAGGGAGAGTCCTTACACCCTTGCTTCCAGACAGGGAACTGAAAACTATGGCTGCAGTGACACACACTAAATAATCCACTTTCAATCTACTTTCAAAGCACTTTCCAACTGGATTTTGCGTGTTCACACAGTAAAAATCCAGTTGCAAAGTGCATTGAAAGTGGATTGAAAGTGGATTATTTTGTGTGTGTGACCGCAGCCTATGCCAGGTTACTTAAAAGATGGATTATTATGGACAGACAGTTATAATGAAGCAAGGCGAGTTACTCAGAGGGGAAATATCATTTTCACTCTGCCTCTTAATGTCATCCTGCCCCTTCCTGTGCATCTAAAGGTGTTTTTTTAAAATTTTAATAAATTTTATTATCAATAAACAGATACAATAAAATATAAAACAATATATGTAACCATTACATTAATAACAGCAATAATAAAAACAATGAGAAATGTTTGAGTATAAGCATACAACATGAGAGGAATCAACAACTGTAATTATTATAAATAACAATCTAATAAAAACACTATTATTGTGTCTAACATTGAAGCATAATCATTTTTGGTAGATAAATATGTTAAGAACAGGAACCAAATTGAAGTAAAGTTGGTATCCGTAAAGCCTGCAGTTCTAGAAGAGATAGCATCAGAAAGTTTATCCATAAGGCAAAATTCACATACTTTCTTTATCCTTTCTTTTGTTTATTAGCTTCTATGACTAAAGGTCTTAAGCTCAGCCAAAACAAATCAACCATCAAACATGGGCACATAGCATCAGCCCCAAAACATGAAACACGCAATCAAAATTTACAGTCAAAATAATCAAATCTAAAAGATCTAAAATGTTAAAACAGAAGTCGCTGATAAAAACTATAATTCATTTAAATAGATCATATTATTTAAGTGTTACAAATTTTGTTACAATCAGGTCAAGCCAAATTTTGTTGTTTTACAGATAAAAGTATCATTAAAAATCTTGTAACAAAATAAGTAGTTTCAGAATTAATATCTGCCAACAAGTAGGGGACCGCCCAAAGTTCAGTAGGTAATCAGTGTTTGATAAGAACTGGAGTGATCCAAATCAATCTAGGAATCGACCATTGGTGACAAAATAATAGAAGATGGCCAAGTGTTTCCACAACTCCAGTCTCACAATTACATAAAAGATCCGAGTAAAAAACTTTAGAAAAGTGACCTGTTAAGTCAGCAGTGGGGAAAGAGTTAAGCCTAGCAAGAGTGAAAACGCAGCTGTAACTAGGTATTTTTAAGGATCTAGTATATGAAGGAAGAGACTCCAGAGGAGGAATACCTAAGGCAAGAGTGGAACATATACATCTTGCTTGAGCTAAGGTATTACCCCGATCAAGATTAATCAGCTTTATTCTAGTCTGCTTTAAGGTTTCCTGGTAAGTTAAATTATTCCATACTGTTGGGGGAAAGCCCAATAAAGTCTAGCATCTAGCTACTTTTCTAGCTACTTTTGTGATTGTCCTCCTTTATCAAGCATAGAAGGCCACCTTGGGTGTATGGTACTGAATAGAGGGCTTTGAGTCAGTTTGAAAGCTGCGATCTAGGCTCTGGACTCCAAGGAATGTCCAAATTCCACTCTAAATGCAGTTCCAACCATGCATCTAGGAACCCCTGCCATTCTACGCAAAAAATAAAGAAGTATACGATAGATTCACAGTTTTTTAGCCTCCAGCTCACACATTTTTGTCTGAGCTCAGGAAGGATGGCTCCAGAGCAAACTAATTTATGCAGCAACCAAACCGCTTGCTCACAACTTTAATGCCGGTAGCTCACAAAGTAGATTTTCTGTTCACAAAACTCCACACCTTACAGGGAGCATTGGCTGTCTCCTTGATATATGGGATCATATCATTGATATAAAGATTAAAAAGGGTAGGTGCTAATAGACGACCTTGCTTAACACCCTTTAACAGGGGAATAGTGTTGGTAAGCTAGCCCTCCAACCCATAACGGACTTGAGGAGTAGGACTCTCAAATAGTTTGGAGATCAACCAAAGCAATCTTTTATCAGTTGAGGTTTTTGCTAGTTTGAGCCAAAGCCTGAAGAGTAGAAGATGCTTATTAGGGCTATAGAGAATAATGTATTTTATCAGAGCCTTAAACCTTTTTTTCAGGTCCATAAACTCTGTCAGGTGGCTTAACAAGTAGGTACATTTAAATAATCTAAATTTAAATCGTATTCTTCCAAAAACCCTCGGGTATCCCAACTTGGGATTCTTGTTATATAGCAACCTGTAAGGAACCTCGTTAATTGATTTAGACCATAATCTGTTGGTAATGTAACATGCATTTGTTATTACTTCAGCCCAATAAGACATAGGTAAATTTGCATCTTCCAACATTGAATGCATCATGATCTGTAAAACACCTGCTCTGAGTTCAGCCACACCATTTTCCTGTGGTGTTGAGACATTTGCAATGTGATGTGCTACACCCTGTGTTTTCAGCCATTGTTTAAACTCATTGGACATGAATTCTCCTCCCATGTCAGTTTGCAGCGCACATAAATCAGACCTTAACTGCTTTTGCCCTCTTTTAGCCCAGTATTTGAATGTCTGAAATACTTCTGACTTTTTCTTAAGTGCATACACCCAACAAAATCTTGACCAGTCATCTATCAAGATAAGGGCATATTTGTTTTGTGAATGGCTTTTAGGGTAAGGTCCTATAACATCTGCATGAACTAGTTCAAGAAGCCTGTTAGACACTCTATTGCTGCACTGTGATACAGGGGATGCTTTGGACTTTACACTTTTACAAATCTGGCAGTCAAGATAGTTTTTGCAACCCTGCACTTTCTCCTTGCCTAGAAGTGCAAGAGTTTTGTTTATAGTGTGATAACTGGCATGCCCAAGTCTCCTGTGAAGTAGGTGAATGCAATTTACATGTGGGCTACTGTTTGTGACTTGCCTAGCCTCAACATGTTCATTCTGCAACACATACACATTATTTTCAGACTGACCCACCGCCAGAGTCACACTATCTTTGGAAATAGTACAAACATTGTTATCAAAGCATACAGAAAAACCTGCTTTGTCCAGAGCACTCACACTCAATAGATTGTTCTCCAGGGTAGGCACACACAAAATGTTTTTGAGCGCATATCCTTCACAAGCGAAAAGCGAATCACAAGCGAAAAGCGAATCACTCCCGCTTCACAAGCGAAAAGCGAATCACTCCCCTCTGCCAGACTCACATGCTTTCGACATGATGGTTGTTCATTCTGCAACAGACACCTGTCTTGACAGAAGTTCTGTGATGTTCCTGAGTCTCCAATCCAAACTCCTTAAGTAGAAGTGGTACCTGTAACAACAAGCTTAGCATTTTGTGTAGATGCAGATCTCTGGGCCTTTGTTCCATGCCGCTTCCGCACCTCGGGGCAATCCCTACAGAGATGAGTTGTGGCTCCGCAACCAAAACAACGACGGACCCTTAAGGCAACCTGCTGCTCCTTGTTATCCACTTTGCTGTCCATGCTGCTGCCGGCTCCTGCAGATTCCACAGGTCTGGACTGCCTCCAAGGCTGAGCTGCTCCGTCCTTGAAACTCTGAGCTCTTATCTCCTCCTCAAGCAGCCGGCCAGTTACATACACCAGCGTGAGTCTTTGAGCTTCTGCAGACTCCAGAGCTGTAATTAGCATGTTATATTGCTCTGGGAGAGAGGTTAGAATAATATACACTCGATCTTCCGCAGACACCACTTTGCTGTGCTGTTCCAGCTGTTGGCAACTTTCAGCTAGAGTATTTAAATGCACTCCAACCAACTCTCCTGGCTTTAACACAGTTCGATACAGCTGTCGGGTTATAGATATCAGAGATCCAGCTGTTTCGCCTACATAAACAGCTCTTAGACTGTCCAAAGCTGCTTTCGCAGTGGACTTACCGGCAACGTGTACAAGCTGGTCATCTGCCACACACAAAATTATTGCTGCCAAGGCCTTCTGGTCATTTACAGCATCCTGTGGCGTTGCTGGATCAGGGGGAGCTGCTACATATATCCACAAGCTTTCCCTTTTCAGATAGTGCTCCATAAGCATAGTCCAAACACTTTAGTTAGTAGCAGTCAGTTTATCAACCAGCAGTGACATGTTAAACTGTGCCATGCTGTCATCCGTCTCCACTATCTGGACCTCCTCCTCACCCTCCTCCTCACTGGAGCTGTGTACAGCGAGCTGGTCCTTAGAAGCCATGGTCTCAGCAGTTCTAGCAACAGCAGCCATCCTGGCTCACCTTCTTCTCACCGCCAGGTCTTGCTTAGAGCCTCCACATCTCAGCACAACAGACTGGGCCCATAACCCTGTTGTGATGTCTGTTATGTCCTATACCACACTGTGCCAATGTTAAGAGATCCAAGTCCACCAGACCCCTCTGCACATTAAACTGCACCACACCAGCAGTAGTGTATTTACAGTTTATTTTACAGTGCAATTATTAATTCAAGAGACAAAGTGCTTCACCAGGACACCATACAAGAAGAAAAAAATACTTCTGTACATTGATTACATATATACAATGTAGTAACCAATCAGGTTAGAGCTGAGTCATGTAGATCCCATCCATCACTGTCACACAGAGGAACAAGTCTGAACCAGTCTGTACAAGTTCTTCTGCCTCTGTCTCAGTCACATGACTCCTGCTGGCTGTCAGTTAGATCCTGCAGATCTGCCAGCTCTGTGCATGAAGACTAAGAGTCTCAAATACCAACAATGTCATGTAATAGTGTTCCATAATTTGAGTTGAGGAGGTCTTTGAGATCAAGTGGAATATAAATGCCACAATATCTTCACTTGGTGTTGACCCAGTTGAATGAGTATAATTGTTTTAGGGATGATACTACTATAACCGGTGTATAAATTGGATATAATTCTGTCTCATTAATCCTAAATCCAGAAAGGGGGGCAAAAGCTTGTCACTCAGTAAGTGCTGGCGGAAGAGAATTTAAGGATCTGTGTGACTAAAGGTAAAGGTTTCCCTTGCTCGAAAGCCAGTTGAATCCGCCTCTAAAGGGCGGTGCTCATCTCAGTCTCCAAGACAACAAGCCAGCACTGTCCAAATATGTTTCTGTGGTCGTGTGGCTGGCATGACTAAATGCCAAGGTGCATGGAATGCTGTTACCTTCCCACCAAAGGTGTTCTATTTATCAACTTGCAATTTCTTGCTTCTGAACTGCTAGGTTGGTAGGAGCTGGGGCCAGAGATGGAAACTCACTCCGTCACATGGCACTCGGGTCTCGAACTGCTGAGCTACCAACCTTCCAGTCTGCAGCTCAGCATCTTAGCCACTGAGCCACTGTGGCTCCCCCTGTGTGACTAGGGGTATTAAAAAAGTTGAATGTAGAGCAGTGTGATTTTACTAGACTTTAAGCCTCACCTGTACACTTAATATATATATATATATATATATAAATGAATTTATGGCAGCATTCCCACAACTGGAACATAAGAAAGTTACATATGATATGAGGCCTTCAGATGATGTGAAGTCATCTTGGAATTTTCACTGCCAGCACAGATAAGGAACTTCATCAGCCAACATGAATTAAGATTTCAGCCTTGGCTTAAATTTACTTTCAACCTTGTTATCGTTCTTTAACATGTAACACCTCAGGGGGTCTAAATCATTCATGCAGATTTAATTTGTGGCAATTTAAGCTGTGTCAGAAAGTTAATAATTTGGGAATAATGCATGTGTATATTACTTGGCTTAATCAGAATCATTTAATTTGTCTGTTGGTTTTGACTTTCTGTTTATCATTCTGAATTAAAAGAACATTGCTACAGCTGCTTCTACAATCTTCTTACATCATGTAACATCAAGAAGCCGCTCTTCATCTTGAATAGCAATCTCCTCTATCTAAATTATTTTATCTAGATCCAGCCTTTCCCAAACTGCATGACAGTGATCAGAAGTCTAGATGGCATATAGATGATGTACAAATTTAAAATAGTCAGTTCAGCAGAATTTCAATTTAGAAATTTGTCTGTTTCATACTCTGCTTGAATGTATCATATACATCTTGTGTTTCCTTTAAGCCTTTCCTTCCATGATCACGGTATCTTTTGACAGTAGCACCATCCACCCTTTCTATGGACCACCTCAGCTACCTAGAACTTCTAACAACCACCTTCTTTGCCACACAAAAAGCCTATGTCTATGATGTCTTCCATTCCTTTGTCCCCATATTCAGTTTACCACCAAGACTCATCATTTCTCCTCAAACAATACTGAAAAAAGTCCTTCTTCTCCATCCCTTCTGCTAAAACTTTAATATACATAGTTCAATCCTGTCTTGACTTCTGCAGTCTTATGTTTCCCATTTCCCCCTGTTCATCTGTCTAGAAATCTGCTGCATAAATAAAACCCAGTCTCTTGTCAATCACACCATTCTCCTCCACATCCAGCAGCAATGCCTTGCACTCATAGTCTAATGTTATCCTTATGACCTGTGTTTCTTCAGCTGTTTCTTAAATACTGCCAAATAGTTTTCCTGCCCCCTCTGATTCTGCCCTATACTTCTTGCTCTGGTGGTGACATTTACCTGTTCTGTTTTTGTTTCATGCAAAAGCAAGGAAGCAGGTAGCATAGTCCCTTTTCACATTGCCATTCTAAACTGGATGTTATAGGTTGTTGGCCCATTGTGGAGTAAAATGATACAGGGATGGGGGTTTCAAGCAGTGAATTTCCTTGCATTAATTAGCTGTCTCTGAAGCCCTATGGTCCTTTCAAACAGTGCCACTTTATCCCTGCCCCCCTTTTCCCAGCACGATCTTCCTCAGTCTTTTTCAATGCTCTAAGTTGAAAGATGTGGCGCTCAACCAATATAGCAGTTTAATGTGATAGGAGCACCACTGAGATGCCTGGATGCCATTGACTCCATACTCCCCACACCGCTGGCCCCCATCACCCCCCCCCCACCCCCCGTGCGGCTGCATTAACTTCAGCCATGTGGATATCATTTTCATTAAAAAACCTAAATCCTTGTTCCAGCAAGATACCGCAATTTAGCATTGTGAAAGAGTTAAAAATAGCTTGCCTGTCATGTCAACGCCCTGTAATTTTATTATCTGATTACAACTGTAATACTGTACAGACCTTTTATTTCCCTGTATAGTACAGCATGTTTACTTTTTTAAAAAGTGTGTGTGTGGCGGCGGGGAGGATGGAGATCAGTGCCGGGAGCTTCAGTTCCAGTGGTGTAAAATCCGGAGAGAGAGAGAAAATTGCACCATTTCCTATCAATACTGTGAAAAGGAGAGAGAAAAGGTGTCATTTTATAGGGCTGCTGGTGGGAAAGCAGTGATTGCTACCACTGGATCTGTCCTGCTATTAGATTGCATTTGCTCACTGTGCCATCTCTTCCCCCCCCCCCCCTCAACCTACACCCCAGTTCCAGGGCTCTTAAGTTTTCTTGGGGTTTGCATAATAATTCCGCATGCAGAACACAGAACTATCCATAAATAAACCTTGTTCTCTCTTCCTACAAGCCAGTGGTTGTCTTACAGTCGACATGCCATCCCCTCCTGCCTCGAGTCCCAAGCAGTTGCATTCCAGATTGCACTGGACCAGGTGCCAAGTGGATCACCCTCTCAAAGTATTAATGGGAATGGGACACAATGTATGCTTTTTTAAAAGTATTTCTCTAGCACTGGATTATATAAACACCTCTCAGAGGATGCCATTACCCAAGATCTGCATTATAAACACTTAACTTGTCTGTGCATGTGAATGTGCCTCCAGAATTACAAGAACATGCTCTGCCGATCTGCACAGAGCCGTCCCCTTGTTGGTCCCTATATATTGATTTCATTGTTCTAGCCTCTTATAAATGCAATTGGTGCCTCTCTCTCTTGTTGTTTGCGAAGTCCCATGATCAGTGTGACTGTGTGTTCTCTTTTGTGTGTGTGTGTGTGTGTGTGTTGCAAAAGAGAACAAATGCATGAATATTTTAATGATTATATAATTGATAACCCACTTTCTCCCCCACCCTCCCCAGTCCTTCCCCTATGTTAAAATACTAGCACCGGGCAGCTAATCTACCCAATTAAGTTCCGGAGGGAGGGAGGGAAATATGGCCATGAGGGAATGTAATTCAACTATCAAACAAATCTATATGTCTAATAAAAGCAAATCTGCTAAAGAGAATTAGAAAGAAGAACACTGCCTCTCATTCTCCGCAGGTAATGTCCTTTATATTAGACATATACAAGCAGGTCCTGTCAGATGAGCAACTCAGCCAGCTCGCCTTGCAGCCCAGAAAAATGGAATGACCCATTTTGGCAGTGCTTTGGGGATTCCAAGGGGGTATGATCAAGTCCCTGCAGAGATGTGGGCATAGTCAGATTTTTACAAAGGCTTTCAATCCTAATTTTGCCTTGATCTGGTCACCTCTCTGCCATAGTTTGCTTAGGCACTGACCTGTATCGCCTGTGCACATGGGCAAGAATTGGGAGAAAAACCTCACATTATCTATGTGACTGGGAAGTCAGGGGTCATGAGAAGAGCAGGGTGGAATTTTGGGGATTTTTTGGGTGAGCCCGAGGGATAAGATTCAGGTTTCATCTGTGGGGAAAGATTGCTTTTCTCTCCCAGAACTTGATGCAATCTATTCAAGCCAACAAGTGAGTCCAATTAATTCAGAACATTGAGATGGAATCCAATTTAGTTCAGATATTTGGTTCTCCTCTTCCATCTGCCTCTGTACCCCAGATCCTGGCACCCTGCACCCCTGAACACCCACCTCCACCTCCCCCAAACTTTCCAAGAAACTTTTTAAATTTGAAACTTTTCAAGGCATCTCAGTGGTGCTGCTATGGCACTTCAGCACTATAGCACTCAACTTAGATTGTTTTTTTAAAAAAAAACAGAGGAAGCACTTGTGGCAAAAAATGGTGGGAAGAAAAGTGACACTGCAGAAAGTGCTATAGGCATTTCAAACAGCACACCACAATGATTCAGAAATGCAACAAGGGATTGAAAATACAAGAATGCAGTTAACATCAACAATGGCTCAGGCTGTGAGAGTCCTACAGAGTCAGTCACAACAAGCGTCCTTAAAGAAGGTTGATCTTTATTGAGAGAGGTCTGCTATGGTCATCTACACGTTCTGTGTCAGTAATAGTTTGAGTCCCCAGGCAGTGCAATTATACAGAATTCAAAGAGAATCTCAAACTGGAATGCAACCAATCACATAATTCAGAAAAAGGTGCCAAATATAGTGACTACGTCCTCATAGGAAAAAGCGGGAAGATATATCACCAGACTCTAACAGGATACCAAGATCAGAGCTAAGCAGCGAGTGATAAGCAAGCAGGGAGAAATCGAAACTGAATATTCCAAGGAACCTAAGTCACATGGTGACCCATGCCACTTCCCAGGCAGGGTATGGCAGCATTAGCTGACACAGGTATGCTTCACCAATGGGACACAAGTGGGTTTGTATGAACAGATAAATAAATTCCACAAGCAGCCAGTTACTCAACAAGTCTGTATGAAATGACAGGAAAAATCTGTTAGTAACCAGTTACTAAAATGGAATAGAACCTGAAAAGAGTCTAGCCCCACAGTTTAACTCTCAGGACTAGAAACCTCTCTAGGATCCAAAATTTCTGACTTTAACCCTTTGCTTGAATTTACAATGATTGTAAAAGTGCTTTTCTCCTGTAATCATTTGGAAGTCTAAAAAAGCTTTTTTCTAGATCTGTTTTCATAAGCATGGGGTGGGCAGAGTTTTACCCTGTTTTGTCAAATTGGCAGGGAACAGTGAAGGAGACGTAAATCACATTGTATTAAATGGGGCTAGCTTCACTTTTCTTATTGTTTGCACACCGGACTTCTCTCTCTCTTTCTTCTCAATTTTGTATTTCTTTAAATGTGTGAGGTGGGAACTCAGGGAAAATCTTCATCTAAAATTACATTGTAGCTCTTGGCAGCCCTACTTGGCTATGTGTAATAAAGCTATAAAACCAAGGGGAAGGCACAGCAATCCAGCTTCATGGGAGGCACTGTCTGGCAAAAGAGTCTCATTAATCTTCAGTAATATAATTATAAAGCTTATAAAATGTAAGTTGTCTTGCCAATTGCCAAACGGTAAACCTTATTTTCTAACTTCTGTGTGGTTAACGGCATTATAAACTACTGCATGATGAAGGTAAAAATAATTGTAGAATGATTAATCTGTCACATCAATCCTTCGTTATTTAAGAGGCAGTCATTAATATAAGCCATTCCCAAGAAAATATATACCATGGAACACCCTAGATTTTAATAGCTGGATTATAAATTTTATCCAGTTATCCGATTTAGTAAAGGGTGCTAGTGTTAGTCTATTGTAGCAAATGAAATAAAGCAAAACTCCAATGGCACCTTAAAGACTAACAATTGTTTCTACGTGAGTTTTTGTGATTCACAGCTCACGTCTTCACATAAGTGGAAATAAACTAAGGATCTTACTTAAGGGAGGAGATTACAAGCAGGAAGAGTTAAGGCACAGAGTGAATTCCATCATGAACCTCTCAAGTATAAATTTGTGTGGGAAAGAAGTAGAAAGGTTAGGTGTGAAGCTAGTCTTAGTACTACAAAGTGTAACGTTTCTGTGTGTCTGAAACAGAACAAGAATTATAAATAATAGATATGAGAAAAATCAGAACAAGATGATAAATTTAAGTGAAAATTTACAGATCCTGCTGTAAAGCTATAGTCTGGTAAAACATGTTAAGTCGGATGTGCACCGGGGAAAAATGGTATTTTTCAGATCCAGATTACAGGACGGGCATAATGTTCAGTATTCCAGATATTCAGATCTCCAATATCAGTTCAATATTCAGATCATTATTTGGGCCCATTATTCTCTATGGGAATCTTTCTGGGTGGAGTAGCTGTTTTTTTTAACAAAGACACCAAAATTGCCATGTTGGATCAGACCAAAGACCCATCCAGCTTCAGAATATTGTTCACAGAGTAGCAAACCACCTACCTCTAGGAAGCCCAGAAACAGGAAAACAACAATAGCATACAATAGCCTGTGGTCCCTGACAATCAATTCAAGGAGGGATATTGCTTCTAATACTGGAGGGAGCAGATGTCTATTATGACTAGTAGCCACTGGTAGCCCCATCCTCCATGAATTTGTCCACTCCCCTTTTAACTCCTTCCAAATTGGGGGCCATCACCACATCCTGTGGCAACAAGTTCCACAATTTATGTGCTGTGGGAAGAAATACTTCCTTTCGTCTGTCCTGAATCTCCCACCCTCCTACTTCAGTGGATGACCCCCGGGTTCCAGTATTATGGGAGAGGGAGAAAAGCTTCCATTTTCTGCACACCATGCATAATTTTTATAGCCCTCTATCACGTCTGCCCTTAATCACCTTTTTTCTAAGCAAAACAACCTTAAGTGTTTTTATCAGTCCTAATAGGGCAACAGCTCTAGTCCCCTGATCACTTTGGTTGTTCTTTTCTGCACCTTTTCAAGTTCTAAGGTATCCTTTTTCAGGTGTGTGCTGTACTGTACACAGTATTCTCACCATAGATTTGTATAAGGGCAGTATAATAGCAGCAGTTTTATTTTCTATTCCTGTTCTAATTATTGCCAGCATGGAATCTGCCTTTATCACAGCAGCCACACACTAGGTTGATGTTTTTACTGAGTTATCCACTACCACCCCCAAATCCCACTCTTGGTCTGTCACTGGTCTGTATAAAACAATATCGGACTGTGTAAAATAATATTGGAAGCACAGCAAGCCACAGGGGTTGGCAAGTAAAGCAAAGAGTTGCTGGTCCCTAGCTGAAAATAAAACAACCAATATTGTAATGTTTTCATATAGCTCTATGGTACAGCCACATTTGAAATACGGCTCACAGTTCTGGTTGACATGTCTGAAAAAGGGTATTGTAAAAAAAAAGTACAGAATAAGAGTCTGGGGCTTTTTTAGGTTAGAAAAGATGGTTGAAGAGGGAACATGATAGAGGTTTACAAAATTATGCAAGGAAGTGGCTAAATAAAACTTTTTCTCAGTCTTACCAAATAGTACAGCTCAGTGGCACCCAGTGAAGTTGATGAGCAATATATTTAAGACAAATGAAAAAAAAATGCTTCCTCACTTAATGAGTGTTTAAACTGTGGAATACACTACCAGTGGGCATAGCGTTGGCCATGGGCATGGATGGCTTTAAAATAAGAGTAGACAGATTTATGGACAGTGGCTACTAGCCATGCTGAGTAAAGGAAATCTTCTCAAACAGAGTCAGCAAACTTCTGAATACCAGTGCTAGATAGGAAGACCTTGGCCTGAATGCCCTCTTTGTTGGCCCTCCAGGGTAACTAGTTGGCTGCTGTTTATAACAGGATGCTGGACTACAGGGACCACTGGTCTGATCCTACAGGGATCTTCTTATGTTCTTTCATAGCATTCAAGTGAACATAGTGAATTCTAGATCCAGTTGGTCAGCCATGTTGGTCTGAAGTAGTAAAATGAATTTAGAATCCAGTGGCACCTTTAGGACCAACAAAGGTAAATTCAAGGTATGAACTTCCATACGCACATACACTTTTTCAAATACATTGGAATGGCAGGTTCAAAATTCTAGCCAAAGAGTGAATTCTGACAGGAATAAACAACTCGTAATTCCTTGGGGTGGAAGCTGGACAGCAAATATTAAAGGTAATCATTTTACTTGCTGTATTGTATCCACCTTGAGCCTCTATTTAATAGGGCAGGGAAGCAAAGTAGAATATTTTATTAATTAAACTTGCCACAATCTTTTAAGTGAAATATGCCAGAACAACATCCTGCTGATATTCACTTATGTTCACAAACTAACCAAAACGTCTATGCAAAGCAGGTAGTATACAGATACTGTTAGCCTGATTGCCTTGATTTATTGCCTTGATCAATATTGGGGAATTATGATATTATAAAATATAGCAATAGGCAAAAGGGAGCAACCACCAATATATACATGGGTCCCGCTTCTTCCAGAAGAACCAGAAATAGACAAGGAGGCTGGCTTCAGTAATAAAATGATTCCTTTACAGAAGAATCTTTCTCAGACAAACAATACAGCAATCACACACACCGTTACACAGAAACTAGGAAAATAGATAGAGCAGAGACATTTGCATTAGCAGGTAAAAATGTTGGTATCCACGTCAAGGGTGATAATTACCTGTCTGGCGAAATGGTGCGTCCCAGTGGGAAAATGATGGAGGCTAAAAGGGATTAGGGGTCATGTCCTGAGCTGACAGAGACACGTGGAAACTCTGGCTGTGCAACCAAGAGTCTTACGGGACAGGGTAGGGTTCAGGATGGAAAAGCTAGAGAGAGAACACGTTGCTGGGTATCCTCTTTTATTAGGGGGCTCTGGGGGGAGGGCTTAGCTGGACACCTCCCTTGAGACCACCCCTTGGTGGCCCGCTCCAAAAGTCATGTCCGCAATGGGGAGGGGGCTTAAGGAGTTGGGCAATGCTAAACTCTACCTGATCAGTAACAGAGACACCTTGAGGGTCGGTATGACTCATCGGCTAGCCCTTTTGTGTTGTTGATTTGCCCTATTGTCCCAGGGCTGCAGAACTGGTTTCTTGGCTGGCCAAGTCCATTGTCAGTGGAAGGTGGGAAAGAGTCTTTTGTGTCTTTGCTGCAGAGAAGGTTGGGGAGGGGGTTGCCTGCATGATGAATGGCATTTGGAAGCACATGTTTAAACCACAATGGTGAGTGGCTGTTTCTGTGTGGGTTTCTGTGTTGAGGGATGTCTCTGGGCATTCTGGGCACTGGTGACTTTGGGAACCACTGGCACATTGTCTCAGGCTTTGGCTGGTGTGTGCATACAGCTGGCATCGTGATCTGGTCACACTACATTTCAGTCCCTCTTGCACATTTATCAACACAGTCCTTATTAACACATAGATTTTGCGTCTTTGCATGAGCACCTTGCAGGGCAACAATACCTTTACACACTATGGCTGCGATCATACACACAATTAGCCCTGACAAAGGTACAAATGCGCGATCAGACACAAACATGTGGGAAATATCCTGCAGCCGGCAGCAACCCGTGTTGCTCCACTGCAGAAGTGGAGTAAACAAGCGCTGGGGAAAGTTTGGTAGCAAACGGGTTGCTATGGGCCATGGGCGGACTTTCCCCACTCTGATCACTCCAGTGCACTCTCATGGCATTGGGATGGTCTGATCAGGCCATCCTGACTCTGTGCCATTTCCCCCCCCCCCCTTCTCAGTATGTTCATCATCGCACACTACATAGGGATTCCTCAGGGTGGAAATGCAAATCATCGATCCCTCATTTAGGCCAAATCTACACCTCTCCTCTGAAGTAGTTTGACTGCTGTCTTTTCCTATGCTCATTTCACACTGGTTTCAAATTTCACTCCCTGGGTCTGAAGAGCAATAAGCAACAGGATCTGTTTAAAGCAGTGTAATGCTATTTTGACTACAAGAGGGCAATTAACGAATGTAGATGGTGATTTTTAAACTAGAACAAGTATGGTTTGAAACTAGAAACAGGTATAGACTGGGTTTTTTGAAACTAGAATGATTCCAGTGGGAAAGTCAGATGTAGATTTAACCTAAAGCGCCTCTGAAACAAACCGCAAAAAAAAAAACCCGATTCACCTGTGGTTGCATCTGATCATGCAGTGGCAGGCTGTACCCGCAGCTTCAAAAGACTGTGTGATCACACAACTGCAGGTCAACTTCCGCTGGAGGAAATAGCCTCTCTTCCCCCCCCCCCCCGCTTTATCTCGAGCGTGTGGCCACAACCACAATATGTTTTGCTCTTGGGGAAGACATAGTGAGTAGGAGCAGCAAAAAAAAAGAAAGGTAAGGGAGACTGTAACTAGCTTCTGGGATTGGGCTGTCTAATGGATGAAATGTCCCATTTTAAAAAACTTACTTCATTTAAACCCAACCTTTCTCCCTGGCAGATACCCAAAGTGGCTTACATCATTCTCCTCTCCTCTGTTGCTTATGATATTTAGATACAGAAGTAAGAATGACAGCATTTCATTTTCCTAGCTTATTACAGATGTAATCAGTGCTCTTTCACCTTTCTTGCAAATGGTGTGCTTATATAATGAAGTGAAATTTAATGAAGTGTTCTTTTTCTTTCCCTAATTAACATCAGAGCTTTTTGGAATCATGCTGATAGATCTGTACCAATCATTTATAGCAACAAGGACAGAACATCCTAAATCATATGACAGCATTGGATAATTTGTTCATAAGAGATGTCATCACCTTCTTCACCTTGATCTAGACTTCTGTTAATTGTATTTCACATTACATACTATTATTATTATATTATTAGCTTTTTCACAGGAATGCAGTGGCATAGACTCAGGAAACGGGTACAACCTGAAAAAGTGTGCTAACACCCAGTTGAAGGCAAAGGGATTAAAATATATCTGGCTTGTTCCCAATATGTTTCAATGCAACAGTTCTAATACTGGAGGGCTATTTTGCCTGTATGATTGTGCTCCTTGCTGAAAAGCAAAGAATTTAATTAACTCATTGATTTAATAAACAGTTAATAAATAATGTAAACGTTTATAATAGCAGGTTTTATCAGACCAGTCGTTCTTAACCTTTAGCATACAATTGTTTGCTTTGTATACAACATTATCACAGATTGTCCCCTCCCAAGTAAACATAAAACCAGATTTCAGACAAGGTAATTATAAATTGTATGTATGTATGTATAAGCATACATAACTCTTGTGCCTAATGGCTACCAGCCAAATCAAGTAGTTTGATTGATATTTGCTGGGTGACACTATATGAGAACCTGGGGGAGAAATCTGTGTTTGGGTAGACCCATAGCCAGAAATTTAAGGTGAGGTGGACATGAGTACACTGAGTAGAAGGGGTAAAGTTGCTCAGTCCACATCATCATAAACACTGAGATTCTTTGAGTGGTGTCTGAGGAAGTCATGCTTGAGATCCAGTAATGTTGGCAAGGTGGTGTCCCATTGAATAATTGTATTAATAGTAATACTTTCACACACCACTAAGTATGTATCATGTAGTAATCATGTGTGGCCACAATTATGTGGATTTGAAACAATGGGCTACTTAAACAGATTTTTTTTTCAAATGGAAGTAATTATGTACTCAATTTAAAATGTAGTAGAGCTTTTATTAGGATGTGGAGTGGTATAGTATAGCCTGATCTCATCAGATCTTGGAAGCTGAGCAGGGTCGGTACCTGGACGGGAGACCACCAAGGAAGACTTTGCAGAGGAAGACAAACCATCCCTGCTTAATCACTTGCCTTGAAAACTCCATGGGGTTGCCATAAATTGGTTGCAACGTGATAGCCCTTTATACACAAAGCTTCTAGAGCTAGTTATGCTACCAGGCATTCCTTCTTAGAAGAAGGGATACATCTGCAATATGGCATACCATCAGCTATCTACCCTGCTTACTATCAGTCTATGAGTCCTTCATTGGTTTAATTAGCGTACCTTCATTCTAGTCTCAAGAAATGTTGTAGGGTATAAGACTGTAGGGTAGGATTCAAAACTGTGTTGAAAAAATATGGGGAGTAGGGGAAATAACAGTTGAATAATGTCTTAATTACTAAAATGGAAGATCCATAAATTAAATCTGCATTCAATCACTCCTTTCAGCCTATAGATTATCTCCCAATTTCTGGTAGATAGATGTGCACAATTTGTGTTTGAAGTCTTGGCAATCAGAGAAGGGACTAATTGGAGAAGATCTAAATAAATTTGAACTAAAATACTCTGCTTTTCTAGAGTGAGAGGCGGTGGGATTTAACATTGCCTGAATATTATGCACCCTCAGCACTTTGGCTTGCTGCAGTGAATAATTTCTTTTTCTACAGTAGAAGATTCTGGAGTTCAGATCTGCCTCTTCATTTACTGAGCCCTAATCTTGAATTCTGTGGACAGTGAGGACAGGATCTTTACAGTGATTATTTAATGTTAACTAAAAAGCAATCCACACATTCTGATTTCGACTTTCCAATGATACATCTAGTTGAGCCCTAAGGGAAAGAGTGAAAACTCACACACCAATGCCACAGGATAGATATAGGGTTTTGATTATACCTGTTTACAGTCCCTGAAGCACAGAGTTCCCACCATATTCCTGCTATACGTCTTGCCTGATATTACTGATATACAAGTTGTGTCAACTCTACTGTTCTATCTGCTTTCTTGTGTTGCCAATAGGAATGGGCATGAACCAGGAAAATGCAATTTGGTTCATGGTTTGTGGCATGCCCTGTTTGCAAATCATGAACTGTCATGAACTTTTAGCAGGTTCAGTTCATGAGGTGCATGACTCAGTAGAATGGATTATGTGCAAGTTAGAGATACCAAATTCAGAGGTTTTCTCTGGCTAACTCTTTTCTACCTGCCCTCTAAGTTTGGTGAGGATTGATTTTATGGGGTCCAAGTTATGCCCCCCGAAAAAGAAAAGTGCTTTCTGGGGGAATGATGACCTGTCATTTCCCCAGAAAGCACTTCCTGGAGGCACCTTCTTTGGGGAGCAATAACTCAGACCCCTGAAATCCAATCCTCACCAAGACTGGAAGGCAGGTAGAGAAGAGTCAGCAGGAGATCCCTTGCAACTCTGATGTCTCTAGCTTGCACAGGATCCATTCAATATAATCCTAAACCTCCTGAACCAGCTAAAAAGGACAAAAAGGGAGGGGTAGAGAAAACCCAAAAAATGAATTAAAAACCTAGAAAGTTAAATAAATCCAAATTAAAGGGCCCAGCATTTAAATAACTAAATGTAAGATGTAGGTATTTATCAAATATACAAAAAAATCATGAATTTATTACAAAATGGTTTAAAAACAATGGCAGGCCCAAATATAGCCTCAATTCAGATTAAAATCATAGTTATCTTAAACTATAGACCATATGTGACCCTGATCAAATGCATTTCAACCTTGTGGCCTTTAGTGGTCAAGCATAATTTACACATTAGCTCCAGATGTTGCAATAATATTACAATAATTACTCAATGTAGGACCAAGTTGGAATTGTTTTCTAATCAATATCCATGACTCAAAGCAGAGATCTAATTAAGAGGCCTCATTTGAAATCACCTTCTGCCCTCATCAGATATACATATCTCTACACATATCAATTGTATACTATGATGGACCACTGCTTCTTCTTCACTGTAAGGCAGACTTTCCCACCCAAACACTGTTCACCACTCTGACTGAGCAGCCTCTTAGTAGCATATTTTAATAATAGAATTATAACTTTCTGTGTGTCCCTTCCACTGATTGAGAAGTTATTTGGCTTTTGCCCAGGCCAGAGATTTATTGTAACTAAGCAGGCGCCCTCTTATGGAAATGGCACTTAACATGAAGTAAAGTTCAAACAGAAAGTTGATTTTATTTAACAGACACAGTTGGGTTAAGAATAGGACAGGGGATGAGAAGTTGAGGTAAATTTTGTTGTTTATACAAATTATAATATTTTGAACTGGCTACAGAGTATAATTGAAGCTAATATTCTTAGAGACTCAGTTATTAACTATGAGAGGTTTGTTTGCCTTGGGTATTTCTTTCTTAATAAAATTCCATACAACTATCTGAGTTTCCTGGAAGTTAGTACTTCCTTCCTGTATTTAAATACTTCCCTTGTGGGACTATAACTTTCCCTTTTTACTCTTGAGGAGCCTAAGACCATTTCCTTTTTCACACAAACCAGGGGCTGAACCCTTCTGAGCTGAACCCACTGAATAACTGGGTAAGAAATATCCTCCTCTTTCTAGGAGCAATAATTCTTTTCTTTTTTGGCTAGACTGGTAGTTTCAACCTACTATCCAGTCTCTTCTGTCCAACTTAAACCCCAGTTCTGGAGACTAAATAAATGGAATTAAGCTAGGGCTGACACTGAGACTTTAAATTCTAATTTCTGAACTTTTCCTCAAATGTGTTGGTACACAGTAAGGGCAAGGAGTTGTGTTTGTTCACTTCCCAAGTGAACTTTTCTGTTTCCCTCAGACTGACACACACATTCCTCCTTACTGGCTACTGACAAGCTAAAGTCCAAATGATGACTCTCTGACAAGATTGACAAGGCTTTTAAAACTCTCCTCAGCTGGTGCTAACCAATCAGAGAGAAGGGTGCTGCATGCAGGCAGCAACTTGTCAATCAAACCATGCTTTACAGTGAGATATTAACCCCTAATTTCCCAGTTCCCTGCTTCTGATGCACTAAGCATCCTGGTTTTAGAGGTCAGTTCATCACATGTACCTTCCTATTCCAATCCAAAGAAAATCAAATTCAAATGCAGTATGGAGCCAATGTGACATAGTAGTATGTATTGACGTGGTCATTTTGACAGGCACAGGTTCAGGAGTGTATAGAATGGACAGGCACAGGCTCAGGAGTACACAGAACAGATCCTGTGCAAGCTAGAGACATCAAAGTAGCAGGGGACTTTCCGTGGATGCTCCTCTACATGCCTTCCAAGTTCCTTCACCACCACCCCATTGCTTTGAAGTTTGGCAAACATTTAGATTGAGCAGAGGCAGTCTGTCTAGAAATGTACCCACTCATGAACTGGCATGAACCTTCACAGCCAGCTTGAAAATTCATGGAAAGTTTGCACTGGTTGACCTGCCATGAATTTCACTTCACGATCAATAAACCAGCCAAAATTTGTCAGGTTCTCCAGTTTGTGTCCATCACTAGTTGTGAGTCATTCCCCTCTCTGTCTATAACAGAGTTGATTCTCCTGTGGCAGGCATGATCCTGGATTGATACAGTTCCTGAAAATTTCATCCATCTAGGTGGGAAAAAAATATTACAGCTGGAATGGAAATATCTTCTTCATTACTCTGGATGTCTGGAATATACAAAATTTTCACCTTGAATTCTAAAAAGTCTTTCTCTCTTTTAACAGAGAGTAGGTAGAGGGGAGGAGTTCATTGTTCTTCATCCTCACCTAACCAGGCTTTAGAAATGCTAATGGCAGGCCTGGCCAAAAACAATGAAGTAGTCCTCTCACACCTTCTGAGAGAAAAGCTGACACCTAGCAGGGAACAGAGATTCAGAAGATGTAAGGTGCTAGAGAGTAATTTCCCAGAGACTTCAGGAAAAGCTTCTTTGACCCTCAAGAGCTGAGCAAAGAGAGATAATAAAACTCAGCACAGTGGGAAAGCTCTTTTTCTTTTTTTTTGCTGATTCCATCTAGGCAGATACAGCTCTTACTGGGGCTCCTGCTGAAGATAGCCATAGCCATGTGTGTGTGCAGGTCTGAACAAAGACTCCAAGGGAATGGAAACTTTTTAGAACTACTGTAACTTCAAAGTTAAGGAGCCTCCTAGAATAGCATCAGCTAAGGCATGTACAGAGTGAAGGACGGAGGTACTGTGTTTTTACACTTTTTTAAATTTGTTGCTCAGTCTGTTGCTGTGAGAGTATGCATGTGGGCATTTTCTTTTTAATAAATGTTTTATAATTTTTTAATGTTGACAGCTGTTTTTTGGCACCCAGATCTCCACTATTCAAACATGTTATTTTAAATGGGCACTAGGAAAAGAGGGGGATCTATCAAATGGCTATCTGCTAATCCCCCAGTGGTGCACAAGAGCAGCAAGCTGTCCCCATGGTAGTGGGAGAGATGGGCAGAGCCCTAGAATGGCAGCATGAGGAAGGGAAGCTGGGAGCCCTGGCCCTCTCAGTGGGTAATCCTCACAAAGGCCAGGTGGTGGTAGTGTGTAAACCAAAAGAGGGAGAGAAAAGCCCATCAGTGGGCAAGATGGAACAGGGCCTGTAGATGACTGGGGCTGTTCGGCCACAGTAAGTAATAATGAAAATGAACAGCATTAATAGTAAATGATGAAGATTAAATGGATTAAGGATTCTGCTGTTATGGTATGTCTAAAAAGCAGAATTATCTCCTACTATCACCTGTGTATTTTTTTTTAAACAGGCATCAATCCGCCAGTAAATTTTCTGAGTCCAACTGAAACAAATGGGAGCTGCACATTCATTTCAAATGAGATCTGCATAGGAAAAATCCCAGGTGAAATGTGTCCAGTCTCTCTAAATGGTTACAAAAATGATTCATCTGTTTAAGTACTTCAGTAAAAGTTGTATGAAGTGTAACTAAATTGAATTTGTAATTCAGAGAGTGGTTTACATTACTGTTTTATGTCAACCACCATCTTATTTATGTTATTATCCACACCAGTACATTCCTGTTTTTAATTTTAAATGATTCCTTGGATCTGCTTGTATGCTTGTGGCTGCTTTACTAAAAGACAGGAGGTAATAGATTTGGAGTGCAGTTTTGGTTGAATCATCTCCATATCAGGGTGTGATCAATGCTGATTAATCCACTCAGCACCATCAACGTGTTGGCTTCTGCTCTTTCTGTCACATCAGGGAAAGAAGATAAAGAATGGATGAACAGGCAGAACAAATAATTTGTCATGCAACTTTTTCTTAGCAGCAGAATAATTAATACAGACACGTTCTATCAAGTGTCCTGCATTCTCTTAGAGAATTTTATCAAAGTAATGAAGCTCTGATTAGCCTTTCTTCAAATGTACAAATGAGGCTGAACAAAGAAAATATTTTCATTTCCCATTGGACCTATTGGAACAAAATGTTTTGCTTCTTATGTGGACAAACATAATGGCTCAGACACAAATTTTGTCCACGAGAAGGATGGGGTGATTTTGCTGATTGCTTCTTCCCACTGCAGACATGCATGTTGTATCCAGTGACATTTGTGGAGGTTCTCTGACTTCTGGGGAAAACATTTCAAAACCATAATTTGCTGCAATAGGAAAGGGCACTCAAGAAATTTCTCTCCCCCTTGCTCAAAGCTGATTGGACCCAACAAATGTGTGAAACTGGCAGCCGCAGCTACAGTTGGCAATCATTACTTGTTCTCCAGCCTCTGACCATGGGAACTGGCTCTTTCCTAAGTTTACCATGTAATATTTCTTTATTTGCCTGCATATAGAGCAAACCAGACCTTTTTATGAGTTTGTAGCTCATTTTATCTGCTTATCAATCCATCATTAGCTACAGTACTCAATTAGCATGACCATCATCAAAATTATTGCATTTATTGACACTGTAGTCCCTTGTCTAATAAATTTCAGTGGCCACTCATCAGATGACTGCATATGTTCAGTCTGATTTCACAACACACACATTTTCAAATTTTTAGTTTCATTGACCACTTTGGGAAAATAATTACCGTAGTAATAAATAAAGATTCCTTGGCTGTGGTCACATACCCTAAATAATCCACTTTCAATCTACTTTCAGTGCTCTTTCCAGATGGATTTTGCCAGTTCACACAGTAAAATCCAGTTGGAAAGTGCACTGAAAGTGGATTATTTAGTGTGTGTGTGACTGCAACCTTTGCCTTAGTGAACACTTTACTGAAGTTACCTTCAAGTCAAGATATACTGAACTTCAGCTGTGTATGTGTGTGTGGGGGGGAGAGAAATCATACCTAACTTCATATTGTTCAAGACTATTCTGATACTTACAGAAATGCAGTAGGTTATTACAGTATTTTTATTCCCATGTTGCATGGGGAAGGAGCTAAAGCTGAGAGAACTGTGGCTTACCTAAGCTCAGTTGGGGAAAGATTTCCTTGTTCACAGCTCAGTCTTTTATTAAGATTCACTAGCTCTACTAAATTATAAACATCTGAGAGGTCCAGGCCATTTACCTGCTTAAGATGAAGCATATCTCCCATTCTCTGATGGCCCATGACTTCTAGCTCATTTCTGGTTTATGCACTTCCACTTTCACAAAGCATGCTATGAAACTATACATGACCCATATCTTCCTGATGCTTTCTCCCCTTAACATGAATGAGATGCATTGATTTTCTTGAAAAAATGGGGGAGCCACATCTGCAGTGACAGCATGGAATTCTAACAGTTCCTGAGACTGTTAGAAATATTCACGCCCAAAGTGCATGTATTAATACTTCTTTCAAGTGTGCAGAACTATCTATGTTTTCAATGGTAACACAACAGCAAAGTGGTTGCTGGGACAAAAAAAATAATGAGGTCATGCAGTCCTCACAGTGAAGGCACATCATTCCAATTAACACCTTCAGGGCCAATTTCATTTTCTGAATATAAGCCGAATTCTATAGTTCATTTGCTCCATAGTCCTTCATTGGAAGTATCTTTTGAAAATTCCATGGAAGTTGTAGCTGGAGAAGAGCTTTTCACATTCTGAGTTTGGTTTATTTGTACCAAAATCATGATTTGGGGCTAAAACTGGAAATGTGGGATTAGGAAGAAAAGAATAGTTTTGTGGTACAGCAGTGCCATCCATAGTGAAATTCAGCCAACTGGCATGTGGAATAGTGGGTCTTACTAAGGGAACTCTCCTCTTGGACTACAAAAGTGTACTCAAGCCCTTTGTATAAATATACATGGAACATGTATCTTCACATGAAATATCCTTCAATCAATGGAAATCATGATGCAATAAAGTTTTAAAATAACAAGGTAGTAATGTGACTTTAAAAAAATCTCATGGTACTTGTTAATACTGTTTACATCACTCCCAGATTATTACTCCATTCACAATTTAAAATAAAGTGTATTTCAAACTCCTGTGCTACATTTGCATTTCAAAGCATGACATTCATCAGGCAGTGAAGACCAACAGCATTTCTGGGTACACAACCAAGGGTCAGTTAGTTTGACTTCTTATTTGATTTCAGTAAAACTGTCCTGATTGCAGAATTTAACTTGAGCTTTTTGTAAATGCAATTATAGCATTGCTAGAGCCGCTGCCTTCTCCTCTTTCTCTTTTGTGAGAGGATCCACACCAATAAATATATGGAACATTGTGCAATCCTAAACAGAGCTTGTCCTCTATTACTTTTCATCTATGTACAAAACTGGAATTTGAGAGCAATTTCAGATTCTTCAGGTCAGATCATTAGAGACCATAGGAAGGGGCTCAAACAAATGAGACCACAGACTTTCTAGTCAGTTTCCTATAGCATAATGTTAAATCTCCTGTTAGTCTTCCCTGTGCTGTAAAAATAGGAACTATGTGGATCCTTGCAAGAATAAATGTAACCCCATCTCCACTGAAATCTATGAGATGACCTCTCCCATTGCTTAATACAGCAAAAACTTCACTTAATACCTTTTTCTGGATTTTATATGATGGGAAGAATCCATATTTGCTATTTGCTGACATCCTCTAATGATTGACCATCAGTGAACCAATATTCTAAGGGCAATTTTCAGTACCATCTCATTAGTTCTCATTCCTTAGTATTTGAGTTAAATTCAATATGTTCTACTATTGAAGCACAGCAGGTATTGAATATACTGATATTCTCTAAGCCAAACTGAGCAATGTTCAGCACCCATTATTTGGTTATAGAGACCAGAGCTAAACATGGTGTGAATCACCAAGGGCACAATACTAAAGCCGTTCAGGAAATTTCTTAGGCTGGCTAAGCACCTATGCTGGGGTAACATGGAGATACTTTGGCATGGCATTGTACCAAACCCATGCTCATGTAAATCCTGTCAGAAATTATCAGTTGTGGTGAGATAGCTTTTGGAGCTGGGTGTCATCAATATGCTAGTGTATTTCTTATACTAAGCCTCTAGATGATACTGTCTTGGTCCTTGGCTTATACCTGAATGCCATAGGCAGGTGGCTAAGGGTGAAAAAGCTGAAAATGAATCCAAGCCTGATTAAAGTGATCCTGGTTGGGAACACTGATACAGATTGTAATATTTAGATCAGCTGTCCTTCATGTTACATTCTCAGTTATCAACCTGTGCTCACTTTAAAAGTATTTTACTTACAGCTGGCTTGGAAATTCCACCCTTTCTTGAATACATGTGATTTGGGCATGTGATCATAACCTCAGGGCTATACAACTGCAAGCCCAATGAGAGTAAAAGAGAAGAAGGCTATTGCTGCAGATAATTGCTTTCCTACTTTCTTCCAGAATGGGATTTATTCTAGTAAAATAATGTACTGTGTTTTATAGCAGTCTTCTTCCAAGGACGTCAGGGCGGTATACCATATTTCCCCTTCTGCCATTTTGTCATTAAGCTGAGACAAAATGAGTACCTCATGCAACGTGCTTCATTGCAGAGGACAAGTTTAAATCCAGGTTTCCCTGGTCCTACTCCATCACACTGGTTAAATTGATAGGGTAAGTAATAAGATTGTCCCTGTTTTCTAGAAATAATGACAACTCTGTTTACTTGGTTCAGTTCAATTGCTAATCCTTATGAGCTGCCATTTGCCCATGGGTCTGGCTTTTACTCACCACTGAGCTACAGTTCATCTCTATGATCCATTCCCATACGCAGACAGATATTCTTACAGATACCATCAATACTGGAATGCTAAAGAGCCTTCATCACTTAGGAATTAAACTCCTGTATTGTTTAAAGATATTTGTCATTAATTTATTTCTAATCAATCCCAGTTATTATGTCATTAAAGTCAGACATGTATTGGGTAAATTTCCTAAATAAACAGATCTTCTCTGGCTCTTTTACTCACACTCTCTCTCTCTCCAGTGTTCAAGGACTCAGAGATGGGAGATCCTCTCATCTGTAAAAGCACTTAGGCAGATTACCTTTGTCATAAGATATCTGCAAGCAAGGGTGATCTTGTTCGGCTCTGAAAAGATATTCTCCCCAACATTTTTTTGTTTAAAAAATCACTCATATTAAGCTTGGCAGTACACAGGAGACATCCCAGGTTTCTTTTAGAAAGTGACCTTCATAGAAAAGCTGCACAGGAAAAGGTTTTTTTTTTAAATGGCAATTGTTATAATGGTCCCTTCAGACCAGTCTCTGCAGGAAGGTTTCAGTCTAAGCAGCCTAAAATGTCTTCATTGTTCAAGTTTACATTTAACTTCACAACCTTGCAGTTGATATTTCCAAATCTTGTGACAGGCAAATAAGTCAAGGGATGGCTTTAAAAAGCGAAATTTTACAGGGTCGATCATATTTAGTTTTCTCAAGAGACATCCAGACAGCAGTAACAATGGGTAAGAAATTCCCTTAAAGAAATCTTTTAATAAATATTCTATGAAGGGGACAGATTTCTTAAGCAACACAAAAGATCATTTGGACTGCCTGTCTTGCCATTGATCAATTTTTAAAGAATACTTCTAAATAATGTATAATATTGCCTTATTAGACAAACAAATAAACAGTGAGAATATTATGCAAAATAGTCTTTCTTGAAAACAAACATTCATTTGCTTTTCTTCCCACCAAACTTCAGATTTTCTGCCATTTAGCCATATGGACAAAATCAAGATTTTCAGTCATCTCCTGATCCTAAAATTGCTTAAGCCATTACAGTGGTGACACTGGTCGCCTCAAGATGACAACTCATCTGAGATAATGTTCTGTTCGGTCCAGATAACTCCCGATAGCACTTTTTGCCATTTGAGTGTGGAGCTTCAGGTGCTAATACCCAACACTAATAGAATTACCTCCCCAGGCCCTTGGAACCATTAGCCTGAAGTGTCTAGTTTGCTTAGCACCCCCTCCACCCATCCACAGATGCCTCAGAATGCTTGATTATCTAATTGTGATAAAACACCTAACCCACACCTGCCAGTGTTAGTTAGGGTCAAACCAATCTCACTGATATCAGCCCTAAAAGATCCCCTTGTACACAAGCAGAAAGAAGCAGGAAGGGGAAAAGAACTTTCCTCAACCAATTTGATAAGAACCCCCAAATTTCTGCTCAGTTCTGAAATTATCTAATCCAAAATTATTTTATGAAGGGAGAGAGAGCAGTTCGGCTTTGGCAGCAAATGGCTAACTCAAACAGACAAGAAGGTTATTAAATAGTCATTCCAATCCCCCATTTTGGTTGGCTGCTAGAAGTCCCAGTAACAAGGCTAGCTGAATCCTAGCATCCTGCCTTTCTTAAAATGTGCTGACACAAACTACTGCCCCCTTGTTAAAAGGTGGGGATTTTCTGGCTAGCAACAATCCACCTTGTCAAGGAAGAGTAGAAATATGCATGTGAGTTCACTGGAGTATAACAGAAGTTGCTGTGATGTGGAAGGGAAACAATGATGACCCTACACTGTAAGGGAGGTACATTTCTTTCCTATCTTTAAAACCTGAAATTAACTCATAATAAGAAAAATACCCCTCTCAAAATGAACAGCTGCAGACTAAGTTGTGGGGAAGTTTTATGCATGGCATCTGCAAACTTTTTTTACTTTATTTGGCTTTATTTGGCTTAATTTACTTCATCTATCTGTATCTTCATTTCACCATCCACGGACACCCTTGAAGCAGGATCTCTACTGAGTTGGATTGTTCCCATTTGATCATTCATTTTTAACTATAATATATGGGTCTTAATGCTTAATTATATTTATTAATTTATATTTATTGTTTTCGTATTGTTATATTACTGATGTTACCCGCCCTGAGCCCTCCTATGCAGGGAAGGGCGGGCTATAAATCAAACATAATAAATAAACGAAGACCAATGGGGCCTATGTAGGAGACCAGACCTTTCCAGTGCATTATGCCTTCCCCAACTTTTTGGGAGCAGCTGATTTTTCCCCTTACATACTGAGTGTTGTTAAAAAAATGCTTTTCATCTGTCTGTTCAAGATAAAAAAATGAATCAAATTCATAATGGAAATGAAACTCCTATTTTCTCCTTTCCTGCTATTCAGAGAGCTCCTTTTGTCTCACCAAGACAGAGGTAGAATTTTCATCATTACACAGACCAAATAAAAGGGACAGCTTCTGCTCCTAACAATGCCCCTGAACTTCTGAAATAAGGACAGAAATCTTTGTGTAAAAAAACATGGCAGTGAGGTCCCTAACTGTCATTCACAATAGGTAAGCTATTGCTTTAGAAGGTTATCACAAAACCATGGACTCCCATACAGCAATGGAGCAGGATGGCTAGTAGCTCCTTGAGAGTTGCACAGCTATCCCAATCATAAACTGTTTCATTTGGAAGAGCCATTGATCCCAATGGACACTTGTTTTCAATTACACATGCTTAAGGTTGTAGCCTACCAAGAGTTCCCCTGGGTCCATTCCAAAGTAGATGCCCTGCAGCATTTCTGTTTGACCCTGTCTGTTTGACCCTGTCTTTAGCAAAAGCCAGTGCAATTAGGTGAGTCATGATTAGTCATGGGGGATATTTGTAACCTGAACCAATACTTGCAGTACATTAATTGACAGTCTTTTTCCTTTCAGGTTGGATTTGGATTGTCACCTTATATGCTGCAAAAAAGAATACCATTCTCCCCAAAATTCCATTCAACACAAAACCAAATAAGAACCTTAACCTGATGGATACAATATGCTTAGTGTTCTTTAGTTGTTAATTAGTTTTTGATATTATTCTGGAATCTATTAGTTGATGGACATACTTCTTGATGTAAAAAAAAAATTGTGATGTCCATAAATTTGACAACAGCTGTCAACATTCTTGAATAACAGAAACATGGGCTTAAAGCCACAGTAATTTTTAGTGCAAGGATAATTGCCATTCTTCTGCCCTTTCTTGTACTTGCTTCAGTTTCTTTTCCCAAAATATTTCAAGATTTCAGCATTTTATTTTCTCCCAAATACCAATTACTGGTTGTCCTTTGTGCAACATTTAAGAATGCCAGCATAATACAAAACTAAAAGGAAAGGAAAGCAGTGCAGGAGATGAAAGAGCATGCTGAGTCACATAAAACATGATGGAAAACTTGCCTTTCTTGTTGCATTGGGGAGAGAATGCACACTGCAGCAACGTGCCTTCTCGCTTGGCTTGTTCTTTAAGAAGTGGCATTTTGAACACTTTAAGTGGCATGTTAACCCATTACAGTGGTATTTATTTGATTATTCTCTGCTAACTCTGTCTCTCTGTTCTATTTAATTGGCACACAATAAAAAGCAGCCTTAAGATATATTTGTACCATAAATTTCAATCAATTTTATGCCTCTTCTACCATTTTTTTATATTTTCCTCTAAAGGATCCTGGGACATGCGGCTCTGATTCCCCTCCCCTGTGCTATTATTACCTGGGTTTCTGTGATGAGGGAATGACGGCTGAACCAGTTTAGATGTATAAGCTAGAGACTGCACTAGCAAAGGCAGGAATCTTTCTGTGTCCTCTGTATCTCTACCACAGGGAGAGGGAGAAGACAGACAAGCAGAAGGGACAAACTGCCAAAGTTCTGCCGTCAGCAGCAGCGTAGCTCAGCAGTGGAGGAGCCTCACGGCCTGTCCCTCACAGAGACACTTCATTCCTTGTTATCTGAGAATACTCTGAAGAGCTAGGTGTGCTCCATGAGAGCATTTGAGCCTTAAAATGCTGTTGGAACTGATTTCATGTATCTGGCAATGTAGTTGATGCTGAGGTGTAGACCTCAAGGGATTCTATTAGTGAGATCACCTCCTGTCTTTGAGAAGGAACTGTTTAATCATGCCAGTGAAAATAAATGGTTCCCCAAACGATATTGATATCACTCCAACTCCCATGGGAACTTCTACACATCAATTAATTCCCAAGTGGCACAGCTTCCACGTACTCTGGGATCAGCATGGAAACGGCATCATTCAGATATCATGAGATTCACACTAAATTCTCCGTGTCTGTCTGTATTTGCTTCCATTTTTGTCCTCAATGTAAAAACACACACACCCTGCTTACTTTCTCTTTATGTCCTTCTTGCTCCCACTTTTTTCTGTTTTCAAAACTAACTTATTATTAGTTGTCTTTGTCCCTTTCTGTAACTCATCCTTATGCTGCACAGAAACCCAATTTTAATCTGTTGAGTACCTCCTAAACCAATATTTTTGGACCAGACACTGTGATGAGCATTCAGCTTTCCCTGTGAGTAGTGGTGAGGCAAACACACATATCCATACAAGTCCTATGTTCAGTCCTGTGTCAGTCACATCTGCCAGACTGAAAGCTATTGGCTGAAAACACTTTATTACTTTTGGCAATCTGTCAGGGTAAGAAGGGTCTAGCCACTGAAACACTCAATGGTGACATACAACATGTCATCTCTGATAAAGCCAAGACCTGCCAAATCAGACAAGCACAGAGCTGAGTTTCTGATACAGGCTGATAATAAATGATACAAAGGAATATAGAACTATAAAGCTGGGAAGTGTCTGAAGGATATCCAAACCCCCACACTGAGCCGATATCTCAAACACCCCGAATTCACATTAGCCTATTTGAGTTCAAAGTCTGGTGTTCCACTACCTGAGAACAGGAACAAACGATAGGCTATGGAGATATGGATAATAAAGAATACTACTTAGTGAAGAGAGATCATGTAATATGGATGGGAGGGAGGGACATCTGCTCAATTTTAAACCCATTGGATTTCTTTGCTTTCCTTACTAGTTTAAGTGGCCAGGTGTGAGGCTTCTGCCCTAAGCAGTCAAAGATCAGACTTTTGTTGATGAAACAGAGTTCTTTATTTCTTAGTACTGCATGACAGGTTCTCAAATGTTTGTTAGGGATGCCATATACACAACAGTTAGGGTTAATATACCCTCCAGTACAGTTTGAAACCCCGATATTCAACCAATCACAAAAAAGGAAAAAAGCGCGGTTAAAGATCCTTAGCCGTTTTACTTCCCACAGGAAAGGTGAAGTGTGAAAGTTATAAATTTTCCCCTCTTGAATTAGGCGCCACAGATGTGCCCCGTATATCCATAACAAAGTGCCCTTTCAAGGACTTCTCACAGCGATAAGAAAGTTCCGTGTCTCAGAGGGCGGGGGAGAGAAGGAATGCAGGGGGGAAGAGGCCATTTGGTCTCGGGTGACGTGTCAGTGTTTGAGGTTGCCATTCTCCCGGATGAAACTGTTACATTGACCAGACCTTCACAAAGCAATATAACTCAAGGCAATAAAGGGAAGGGAGGAAACCTGAGATAGCTTGCAAGAGATAGCAATGGATTGCAATGACATCTGCACAGAAAGACTACACAATGCATAAAGAATACTTTGTTAGGATCACAGGATCCTGACACCAGGTTCCATAAAACTTAAAATCTTTCTTCTGAACTCCATCCACAGATGATCCTGTAGAGGCCCTTGTAGCTGCATGGAATGCAACTACTCCTTGGCATCCTCTTCCATGGTCTGTGACCCCAGCTCTTTGGCTTGCCAGGGGGCTGGGCAATATGAAGTGGACTGGAAGATGACTAGAGTGATGCTGGCCTGTCATAGAACCCATTTCCAGGCCTATAAGGTGGTGGTGTAGGCCTATGAGGCAGTGGTGCTGTCAAAATGGAGGGGTGCTTCTAATGAGAGCTTCTGCGCATGTGTGAAAGACATTTTTTTAAAGGATGCTGCCTGCCCAACCGCTCCATGGTTACCATGAAGCAATAATCTGAATGGTCAACCACAGACTGAGCACGTGGTGAGGTGGGTTAAGGGTGGCATGTTTGGACAAACCTCTCTGGAACAAATAACACTGGATAAAATAGAGGCATGGTCAGAACATGCCAAGCCTGTCGTCTAACTGCAGCCTAGGTCTCTAAATTTGAAATTAATTTAGGTACTGTATTGCTGCTTGACTTCAGAAAGGCCTTGTCTGCCTTGAAAAATGTCTTGTTCCCTTTTTTTAAATGTCCCTATATTTTGGGCTCCCTGATTTGAATTTATAGCCAGCAGCACCAGACATGGCAGCATGGAACTTGTGTGTTTGTGAATGTGAGTGAATTAGACATTTATATATACTTGGGCCTGCAAATCCTACCAGAAGCAGCAGCAGCACTTGCTCCCATTGTCTTATGGTGATTTGATTCGGTCTTCCCACCAGGCATTCCTTCTGCCTGCCTATGCAAAGGGAACCCTGGTACTGGTACTTCTTGACATGATAAACCCAGGATGCCCAGCAATTCAGAAAGTTCTTTGAGATTGCTGTTCTAATATTGCTTCTGATTGGCTCCAGCAACTCTCACGAGATCAAGACAATTAGATACATGGATACAAGAAAATAAGTTCCTATAAATATTCTCAGACATGATCTATGGTTTGGCCTCATTTTTTCCCTCATGCTAGTAGGGATTGCAGGGACTGCAAAATGATTTAAAAACTCTTCAGATTCTAGAGGACATGGAGCTGACTGGTGCACACAGCAGTCCCACACACTCACTGAACACACGGGGAGGGAAACTGGGAATGAGCATCCTGCCTGTGCCCCTGCCTCTCCACGATCACTTGGTCATCTGCAGGGGTGACCACACACAGGGGAAAATGGTTATGTTAACTTTTTCTCCTTTAGATGAGGTACGCTGGTTTTGGAATGTCACTGATCACTGGGCAAGAGAGTTTGCATGGCCATTTCCTCCATGCAGTGCCCCCTGCAGACAGCCAGGTTATCACAGATACCCCCTGGCCACTAGCGGCAGGGGGGTTAGGATTGCTAGCTTCAGGTTGAGAAATTCCCGGAGATGTGTGTGGGGGGGGGGGGATGGAGGCGGAGGACAACAGGAACCTCAGCGGGGTACAATGCCATAGAGTCCATCTTCTGAAGCATCCATTTCCTTAAGGGTAATCTCGGTAGTCTGGAGATGAGCTGTAATTCTGGGAGACCCCCAGGCCCCACCTGGAGGCTGCCATTCCTAACAGTATGCTCACTCCCAGACTTCCTCTCCTTGCTTTTAGTGAACTTGTGCAGCTATGTGCTACAGTCTATATCTCAAAAGGAAAATAAGAATCAGTTCCACAAAATTTCTGAGAAGTTTAAACTTGAGTAATCACAATGATTACTTCCCTGTACATGGATTTTGATTCCCCTTCCCCCACATCAGTGTAGAATTCAAAGGGTATGGAATCCACCAGCTCCAGGGCATTTCAATGAAGCTTCAACCGAAAAACTGCCAAGGGTCCCATTCAGATGGCTCTTTTGAGCCATGCCAGGCACAAGTACCTGGTGGATTTAAAGGGCATGTCCAGACAGCAACATCTGGGAAACATGCAGCTTCCATGATCAGCCTGTCGATCCCCGTCAGGGAGCCATACTTAAAAGGTAGTGGTGAAAGTCCAGTCCAAAGCTTGACAATGGGCCAATGGCAGACTTTCTCCCATCTGGTCATTCCACCAGTGCGCAATCAGCTGAATGGCCGCCATTTTAAAAAAAAGTCTTAGCAATGCGCGCATAACTGCTTAAACATGTGACATCTGCAGAGCTCTGCTCAAACAATCCAGACAATTTAATGTTTCTGAAGGTCCTGTGAAATTTGTGAACTTTGTTAACTGAAATGGTACCTAGAGGAAGGTACCGCTGGCAGTGCTTTTACCATTTAAGTCTGTGCATGCATGGAAAAATAAGTACACGGTGAGGCGCAATCAGCCTGTAGGGACGGTCTGACTTCAGACCATCCCGAAGGGATGCCATTTTTTAAAAAATCTCTGGGCTATATGCACATAAACGTATATTTAAAAAAACAATATCCACGGAGCTCTGCTCAAGTGTCCAGAACTCTTTAATGTTTAGGGATTGTCCATGAATTTAATGAACATCAGTCTTTGTAGAGGGAGGCTGAGGTAAGTATTTCTGCACACAAAGTAATCCCTCCATTGAAAAGGGCTAAGGGGATGTTCATCCAGCCCTGGTGGGGACTCATTTCAACCAGCCCTGGCTGTCTGCATCTGAGCAGAAACTGAAAGAAGAGGTTGGGTGTGCTTGGTCTGTCCTGTTCATCACTCCATGGGGAGAGAGGTGTAATGCAGCCCCCCCTCCCCCAAAAAATCCTGCTGCTTTCCCTGGACACCGAGCCAGCGGCTAAGGATCATGCATCTTCAGGGACCAATTCTGGTAAGTTTGGGTCATGCTCACCCAACAATCTGGTGTGGGTGAAGTGTGTCTGTCTTTCCCTCCCCTTCTAATGGTGACCTTTTCTGGTCACCTCCCTCCATCCCTCCCAGGTGCAGCTGGGCTCTCCCCAGCTGCTGCCACGTGATCCCATCTGAGCAGGATCCCTCTCTAATGTTAAATTGGTTTTAGGCCCTTTAAGTTGCTCAGCTCCTTATGAAAGGGTGATTCATCCACTGAGGGAATTGGCTAAAATGAAGTCTAAAGGAAGATACTGAGAGTAAGAGAGGTGGTTGGATAGATGGGGAGCAGCTGAGCTCCTCTGTGCTAAGTAAGACTGGTGGCAAATGGGGTGGAACCGCCCGGCAAGGGGGCTATGTGCCTAGAGCATCTGTTGCTGCTCACACTGTGGAGGAAGTCCAGAAGACCCTTGACTTTAGTGGGCCAGTGAGCAGAGCCATCATTGCTGGCCCTTGTTCAATTAAAAAAACCCCAAAAGTCTCACTACAAATGTTTAACAGACTGCTTATCTATCTAATCTATGCTGTAATGGTATTTCTTTACCTGGCCTGCCGCAAGAACTTTTCAGTCTGGCTTCAAGCCTGGTTTGGGGGTTGGGAGAGCATGAGTGGCTATGAGAGACAGCCTGCATGCACAGTTTTCTTGGGAGGCAGTGGTTTGCTGCTGAGATCGGCCAGCAGTGTTTCGATGCTGCAGATCGGGGTGTCAGACTCATTTATGAGGGCCATATCTGGTCTGCGTATTGCAGGCAGGCTACACGTTCCGTAAAATGTCAAGATGCAAAAAAGTACTAATTCTATTACTATAAAATTCAGTATTAATATATGAGTGACTTCGTTAGCTGGAGATGCCTAGGATTAAACCTGTGAGGGTGGGGGAGTGGGTTGAAAGTGATCCAAGGTGGGGTTCTAATACTGCAATCCTGTGTAGTGTTACGCCTGTTCAATTCTGTTTGGGATTGTGTGGTAAATATATGTCTTAATGAGAGGCTGAACAGAGGGAGCAAGAGTGAATGGGATTCCAAGTACTCATGCAAAAAAGGCCCTTTCTGTGCTGACAGCCCTTTAGGAGTTGATGTGGGGTGGCCTAAAAATTAATATTCAGTGTACTGGTTCTGCAGGAAGGCAAGCTGATTTCCATCACTATACTGGTGCCAAACACGCAGTTTTATCTAACAATTCCATCTATTTCAATTGAACACGCTGAAGCATCAGTGTTTGACCTGACGGAACTGGTGACAAAGTTTGCTAAAGAAAAGGCACGCAAAATGAGATTCTGATGTGCCTGAAATGGAAACATTAAAGGGACTTACATTTCAGCATTACAATTAACAGGATTTTTCAAAATGTGTTGTGATTTTCTGTTTGAGAGAGAAAAGCAAAGATTGTATTACTTATTCTCACAATTAAAAAAAAAGAAATTAGCAATTTCAAATGTTGTGTTTTTCATTCTTCCTAAAATGCATTTATGTTTGAAAATTGGTGGGCGCCCAGGTTGGGAGGGTGGGGCAGAAGATAGCCTTGCCTAGTGTGCAAGAAAACCTGGCACCGGCCCTGTCCCCCTCCCCTTGCTCTTACGTTTGATCCAAAAATATCCTCCAGCTCCCAAGTTGAACTGTTATGTCCCACTTCACCAACAACAACCTCCCTTTTATAATATCCCTGAGTCTCATAGGTGTGGAAGAGATATATTCTTTGGACAAACTAATCCTCACCAGGAATGTTGTATTCACCAGGACAGCTTTCCCTACGTTTATACGATCCTTGGACAGGTTCTAATACTGACAGTAACACATGCCGGAGTCAGGAAAAAAACCCATGAGTTGATTTAACTAATACTGACTGTTTTTCTTCCAGGTCCTCTTCAGCTCTTACTGTAACAAAGTCACTGAAATCTGGATCTTGGGAGAGTACACATTTATAATTCAAGATCTTTGAGACGTACAAACTTGTACTGAACAGATAGGTGTTTGTCTTATACCTAGGGGTGGGCACGAACTGGGAAAATGGAGGTTCACTGGAGGATCGTAGTTTGGGGTTTTCACAACCCACAAACCATGAACCTCCAATGAACTCCTCCATTTGCCAAACCGGTTTATGGTTCAGGGAGTTTGGCCCAGGGGTCATTTCGTAGAAAAAGAGGTGCAGGAGCTCATTAGCATAACTCATTAGCATAACTTATTTGCATATGCTACATCACTTGACATCACCAGAAGTATGTCAGAAGGTAAGAAAAAAGAGAGGGAGGGAGGGAGGGAGAAAGAGAGAGAAAGGAAGGAAGGAAGGAAGGAAGGAAGGGCTGGCAGAGAGGGAACAGCTACTAATCCAAGCCTCAGAAATACCACTATTCTGGAAGGATAGCTTCAGTGGTGGCTGAAGCCTTCAGAAGGCTGGTCGGAGGAACAAGGACCTTTCCAGGGGATGGGGTCATTTTGCTACAGCCATGACACAAGCAGGCATTCCCCTGCACGGAGGGGGGCTGGCACCAACTCCCGGAGCTCCCCCAAGCTCCTGCTCAAAATGACCCCTGGTTTGGCCAACTTGGAAATGAGCTTTGAAAGCATTTAAATGCCTTCAGAGCCCACCTCCAGGACAGGCCAGCCCAACTGAGCTCTGAGAGTGAGCTTCAAAGGCCTTTATAGGACTTCGGTGCTCACTCTCAGAGCTCAGTCGAGTTAGGCAGCCCAACATGACTGAGCTCTGAGAGTGAGCTCTGAAACCTCTTATAGGCCTTCTATGCCCTTATATGGGCAGACCCTAATACGAGCAGGCCACACCTGGAATTGGGCTCCAAAGGCTTACAAAACCCTTCAGAGCTCACTCTTAGAGCTCAGTCAGGCCAGCCTGACTTGGAAGTAAGCCCTGAAAGCATTTAAATGCCTTTGGAGATCACTCGGGTGGGGCTGCAGGCCAGTGGTGCACTCTGATGGCATTTAAATGCCTTCAGAGCTCACTTTCTGGTTGGCTGCTAGACCCCAAAGTAAGCTTTGAAGGCATGTAAATGCCTTTAGAGCCCAAGAACATGTCTCTTATGAACTTCATAAACCTCCATGTAAAACATGGAGGTTCGTAGGCAGATCATGGGAGATACATTCTCCTGAGCCCCTGGTTCGCGAACCATGAGACAGCCTGTTTTGTGTTCGAATTGGGGTTCATTTGTGGGTTTGTGCCCATCCCTACTTACAACTCTTTTTGGAAGGAACAGCTCCCAAACTCTGCTTATTCATTCAGCAACTGAAGTCCCTATTGGACTACCTGCATTACCAGGATATCTCCTAACATCTCACCCTGCAAGCTCCACAGTTGGTCAGCTGTTAAAAGTGTTCTTTTCTCTTGTTCTAACATTCCAGTCTCCTCCCTCCACTTTTAAAGCTGGCTGTAACTAGGGAAGGCAAACTCTTCCTTGTCCATCACACAAAGTACTTCAACTACTTGTACATTAATCACCCAGAAATCTGTGGGACGTCATCCAAAATTTCAGGATGTTTTATGATATGATTATGCAGCAATATGCTTTCTTTTGCTAATAATGGGAGTCCATATTGATAAAAGGAAAGGCAGACAAAGAGATACCTCAAAGTGCTTTCTGATCACTAATCCATCCATACTGACCAAAAGGAGATTTATCAACTTAACTGCATCACCCAATTTGGCCACTTCTGCTACATTTTTCTGTACAGCTGAGGCCTGCCAGGGCATTCGGTATACCTTGTGCTGAGCACTAATTTAAATAAATAGCACTCTTTTCCAGAAGCAACTGGGGAAGACTAATTATCTATGCATGGCAGATTTTTAAAATCCCATAGAGCCTTTCAAAATGAAGCACAGTTTCTGGAATGTTATTATTAGCAAGAGCCTTAAAGATTTTTTTAAAAAAAAATGCTTATACTTTTTCAAGTGACTCTGGAAAAATGGCAACCTGGATTTAGCTATTATATGGCTATTAGGAACTAGTTATATTGGGTTCAGAGCAATAACCTACTTAGTCTGGGACTGTTAACTCTAATTGGGAGTTCTTCTTTGATGCAATATAGTGATGAAAGTTATGATCAAGTCTGTGGCTCTTACCTCTGCTGTGACTTGACTCTATCTTTGGTAAGTAACCAAGGCTGCAATCCTAGAATGCTTTCCTGAGCGTGAGTTCCTCTGAGTAGACCTATTTAGGATTGTACTGTATCTCTCAGTCTCATCACCCCTCCTCCTTTCTGTAAAGGGAACAACACTGGCCTTCTTTACACATCAGTCGTAAAAAATACTAAGATAATTATTGTTAGGCCATTTGACTACTGAAAACATGATATAAATGTTAAGTAGTAGTATTATCTTTCACAGGATTTTCACCAGTTTTCCTTCCTGATATCTTATATCTGTATATACATGGCACTCATATACACAAATAAATTCCTCTGTTTCTGAATTATGACCCCGTTACGTCTGCTGACTGCCACAGGGCAGTCTTTCTTGTAGAAAAAGCCCAGCAGGAACTCATTAGCATATTAGGCCACACCCCTGACAGCACCGCTCATTAACATATTAGGCCACACCCAATGTTCCCAGAAGTGTGGTCATCCAGCCACATCCACCTTTTGCTTCTTATTCTGTTTACCTTGTTGTCAAAACAGTTTTGACAAAACCAATAAAAACATTATTTTCTGTCCCATCTATACAAAACCTTGCCTGAGCCAATATCTTATGTCCAACAATTATTCCCACACTGGATTGGAATCAATTCCTAAGGGTTAGGTTCCCATGGAAATCAGGTTGCCTTCCTGCAGAACTAGTACGCTGAATATGATTTTTTAGGATTGCCAACCTACAGGTGGGGTCTGGAGATCTCCTGGAATTACAACTGAGCTCCAAACTACAGAGATCAGGTCAATGGCTGCTTTGGAAAGTAGATTCCATGGCATTATGCCTTGCTTAGGTCCCTCCTTCCCCTAAACTGCACCCTCCACTCCCAAAACTCCAAGAATTTCCTCAACCTGGAGTTGGCAACCCTAGTTCACTGGCAGAACAACGCTAGGAGCCAGTTTGGTGTAATGGTTAAGTGCATGGACTCTAATCTGGGAGAACCGGGTTTGATTCCCCACTCCCCCCTTGCACCTGCTGGATGACCCTGGGCAAGCCATAGCTCTGTACCAGCTGTTATCTCAGAGCTCTCTCAGCCCCACCTACCTCACAGGGTGTCTGTTGTGGGAAGGGGAAGGGAAAGGAGTTTGAAAGATGCTCTGAGACTCCTTTGGGTAGTGAAGGGCGGGGTATAAATCCAATCTATTCTTCTTCTAGGTTTGTGGATGCACTGGATGGGAGTAGTTTGTGGACTATTTTATTCAAGGTACAAATTTTTATTCAAGGTATAAGATTTCATGTGCCACCCACACTTCTTCAGATGGAAGACGTGTGCATGCACACAAAAACCTTGGATGAAACTTTGGACTCCAACTTTGTTCTGCTGCTTCAGACCAACATGGCTACCCACCTGAATTATTACACTATAATACTTTTTACAAGCAATTATGTACCAGTGGAGTGGTTACCATGCAGAGTCTGTCCCACAGGTGAAATTATCCTGTGAACAGGTGGTCTTTACCACATAAAAGTATCACTACCATCACAAGATCACCAATTGTTGGAACTCCTCAGAAGCGGAAATTTCTCTTATTAGGAGGTTTAAGAACATCATCTTTGCTGGCCCATTAAAGGCAGATGTCAGTCCAGTGGCAGGAGAAGAGGGACAATCATCTTCTTCAGAAACTCTGCCCACTTTTTTAAATTTCACAAAACAGGCAATCGCCAAAGTGCAGCTGACCATGCTCATTTTTAGTTATAACTCTGTTTCTCTGCAGATGTTCCCCAAAGTGCCCCATGCAACAGTCAAGTGTTCTGCCAACACACACAACAATGAAGATACTTTTTCAGATGTTTTCTCTTACATGACAGTAAGCACCAAATCACTTTAATACAGACTTTAGACACAGATATATTTGCAAGCCATTCCCAACAAGACACAACAATGAACTCAGGCTTCAAACTTACTTTTCTTAAGCAGAAGATGCCATGAGAAAACTAAAGAGATTCTCAAAAATTAAAGATATTGTCAAAACCAGCATTTCCTGGGCTCTCTGCTTTTTTACATTCCCCCCCCTTTTCAATATTTTTTTTATAAGAACAGAAAGAATGGAAGGAAGGAAGGAAGAAAGGAGGTAGGTGGGGGAGAGAGAGGAAGAAAGGAAAAGGAAGGAAGGTAGACAGAAAGAGGAAGGAAAGAAGGTAGGTAGGTAGGTGGAGGAGAGAGAGAGAGAAAGGAAGGTGGGAGGGAGAGAGAGAAAGAAAGAAAGGTGGGGAGAGAGAGAGAGAGAGAGAGAGAGAGAGAGAGAGAGAGAGAGAGAAAGAAAGAAAGAAAGAAAGAAAGAAAGAAAGAAAGAAAGAAAGAAAGAAAGAAATGTGGGGGGGAGAGAGAGAGAGAAGGAAAAGAGATGGGGAGGCACTTACTGGAGCAGGGAAAGCCACGCGACATCGGCAAGCCAAATGCAGAGAGCCTAGCCCCTGTGCTTAATCTCTGGGCAGGGCTTTCTCCTGCTGGCTGTTTGCTCTTAAAGGGAAAGCACCCGGTGGAACTTTTTTCTGCTGGCTCTCTGCAGGAACTTTCCCTTTAAGTGTAAACAGCTCAGGCCAAGCAGGGAGGGGGCGGGGCAGGCTCGGACACAAGCCGGAACGGCGTTCCTGTGCATTCCTGCTGAAATCGAGCCCTGCTGCTGGAGCTTGACTCCTGGAAACAATAGGAGTCAATGATCCTAGACCACCACTAGCCCTTCAATAAGAACTCTGGTGGGAAATTCAAATCCATCAATAGGACTTTTGGGTGTGTCCTAGGGACTGTATATAGTTGGCCATTTCAGCCGGAATTGCATGCTTAGTTGTGTACTCCAATAAAGAATGCTTATCGCTACATCGTAGTCTGAGCTTCAATGCACTTAGATATAACTTTACACTGAATCTGAATTTTCAAGTTCACTCCTAGGCCTTTATACCATTAAGATAGTAAACCTGTGTCTGGACTGTCACTGGACATTTTTTCTCCAGGCAACTGACAATCCTAGAAGAAAACTTTGTCATAGAAAATGAGGGAAATACATCTTCTAGAGGTGCATAGGAAAGTAAATAGAAGTAAATAAATCTCCAGTCACACCTCCAGGGTGCTCCATGTCTGGATTCGCAACCCAGATGGTGGTTTCAGTTAACTACCTTTCATGCATTTTCTGTACCAAACAAAGAAGAGATCTTTTATTTTTTTTATTTTTTTTAAGCTGCTAACATTACTAGTCACAATCCATGATAATTTATTACAAGAATGGAAGTTTGCGCAAAACAAATATCATGACCGTCTCAAAATGAGACAGCAGAATGGCAACCCTCATTTATAATTTAACATGGACATTTGTAATTATTTAGATTTTTACTAACAAGTCTGTGTGTGTATGGTTTGTTTTGTAACCCAAGGGCTACTTGATAGACAATTATTGCATGAAGTATTGGTTTTGTTTTTATGTTATTTATAGTCCACCTTTCTCACAGGGCGTCAAGGCAGATTACACAGAGTGGGTCAGTACAATCAACAGAATGGGCCATCCAATGAACAGTGAATTAGGATTTTATAAGTCTGATAGCACCAGAAAGAACCAAAGCACAGCATAAGTATTAACATGATACATTTAGCAGCACAAAAATTACATAATAGAAGCCTACTTACAATAAGTTATCCATAGCAGTATAGACCACAGACACTAATCCAGGAGTCCCCAGCATGGTGGCTGTAGGCACCATGGAGACTGCCAACACCTTTTCTGGATCCTGTCAAGTGTTTTTTTTAGGAAGTGGGTGGAGCCAAGTTGGGCTTTTGTCCAACAAGGCTTCTGACTGAGTACTGGAGAGTTGATTGGCTATGCAGATTTTTTAAAATGTTTCTTTGGCAGCAGCTGCCACCACAGCACAAAGATCTGCACTGTGTTAGTAAAGTTAAGCTGTGACGATCATTTGGTGGCTGACTCCACCTCCTGTGGCAGCCATTTGGTGGCCGCCATTTTGTTGCTGCACCCATCATGCTATGTCAGAGTTCCAAATGGGCCTACAGGTTCTCAAAGGTTGGGGACCCCTGGTCTGATCATTTATCTAAGTAAGTCTGCGAACCATTTTTGTACAGAGCAGTCCTGTGACCTGCACAAGACACGCCTCTTGAATAATTCAATTATGCATATTTTGCAGAAAGCCAGGAGAGCAGGAGCTCTCCTGACTCCTTGGCAGGCCATTCCATAATGTGGAAGCCACAACAGAGAAAGCATGCATATGAGCAGTTATTGATTTTGCTCATTTGCAAGTTGGCACCCACAGAACCCTCTGCTGGCATAAGCCATGTTGTTATGCTGAAGCATAGGAAAAGTGGTGGTCACACAAATAAGAGGGACCAAGGTCATGAAATTAGATAAACATATGGAGCAGAGGTCCATCCGTGGGTATTAGCCACAAAGTATAGATAGGAACTCTCAGTCTGGGGCAAGTGATGCACTGTATTCTTGGTGCTTGGGGGGGGGGGGAACAACAGTGGGAGGGCTTCTGGTGTCCTGGCCCCACTGGTGGACCTCCTGAGGGCACCTGGTGTTTTTGACCACTGTGTGACAGAGTGTTGGACTGGATGGGCCACTGGCCTGATCCAACATTGGCTTCTCTTATGTTCTTATGTTCTTAAGAGCTTTGTATGTGATAGTCTGTACCTTAAACTGAACCTGGTAACAAATGGGCAGCCAGGGGAGTATGACAGACTTTTGTGTTAACAGCAGACCCCTCCAAATGTTGCTTATATGCTAGTAGGTGCCAATGTTGTGCTTCCACTGTCAGAAGCTTACTGTCTCATTCTGTCACCAGAGTTCCCAACTCTGGGCTGGGAAATTCCTGGAGATTTGGGTGGTACAGTGTGGGGAGGGTAAGGTTTGGGGAGAGGAGGAACCCCACTAAGGCATTATGCCAGAGTCCATCCTCCAAGGCAGCCATTTTCTTCAGGGGAACTGATCTGTGTAGTCTGCAGAGCAGTTGTAACACCTGGAAATCTCCACGCCCAACCTGTAGGTTGGCAACCTTATCCATATGTTTGTGTGTGTACTGTATATAGGCTTGCCAATTCTGGGTTGGGAAATTCCTGGAGATTTTGGGGGAAGAGCCTGGAGAGGGAGGGGTTAGGAGGGGGGGGGGGGACCTCAGCAGGACACAATGTCATAGAGTCCACCCTCTGAAGCAGCCATTTTCTCCAGGCAGACAAATCCCCATTGTCTGGAGGTGTTAAAATTCCGAGAGATCTCCAGTCCCCACCTGAAAACTGGCAGACCGATCCACATTAACCACATCTTCAGCCACCTTGCCCCAGGACCTATTGCCTACCACTGCCCCTCCAGCAGTTGGGCACAGTCCTGCTTGCTCCTCAAGAAAGGAGTGGACATTGAGAGTACAGATGGAAACAATATGCAGAAACATTCTTATATGGGGCCATGGCATTGGTGGTGGTTCATCTTTCTCACTGCTCCAACTGGCAGCAGTTCTCTAGGGTTTAAGACAGGTTTTTTCCCCCTAGCCCTGATCATTGGTAACCTTCTCTCTAGACTGAACCAAGGATCTTCTGCAAACAAAGCTTGTGTTCCACTGCTGAACAAGAATCACATCTGCACCTTCATTTTTACTACCGAACGTTAAAAAGATGGGAGCACTCAGAATCCTGATCTAGCAACCCTAATGCAAACACAGCCTAAGACTAGTGCATAGTGACAATTTGGTTTTTTGTACTTCTGAAACACAGTATATTTCAGGAGTTTAAAAGTTATGAAGAATTCTTCTGTGATAAGCAAGTTTTACAAGAAGCAATGCTTCACCACCTGATCACATTTTCTTTTGTTTTTCTTTCACTAGCTTCACTGTCCCCCCACACACATACACTTCTTTTCCTTCCCGTTCCCTTGATAATTTCTGAGCTCATGAAAAGTCTGAGCTATGGTATAGCACAACAGTGCCACCTACTGCATACAGGGGCCACAAAGACTATTTTTGAGAACCAACAACTGAAACGGAGCTGGAAAAACAGACACTGAATGATACATGGGCAGTTCCCATAAAAATTCAGACATGGTTCTCTTTTCATTTTCCAGTGCTTTTACGCAGAATATTTACTCTAGCTCTGGACAGCAGATTATAGTTAGGGTGATGCGGCACATTGAAATTAAACAGACATGATAAAAAAAAGATTATACTTTCTGTAAATTCTTCTACATATTCATGCCCTTTTTCTTATCATTTCCCGTATAGCTCCTGGAGGTTATTGTATGTTCCTGCATTCTAATATTCTTACATTTTTTACTCCTGACAGTTCATATTTTGATCCCAAGGCAGAAACTCAGCATATATATATATAGCGAGAATATTTCATAATGACAGCTGTAAGATTACTAGAGATTTCACTAGATCCATCCTAGATTGGACTATTTGGATATTTAAAAAAGAAACAAAGGGTTTTATCTCAACAGATACTGAAATGAGTTCAGCTTTACATTCCTTAGAGATAAACAGGGCCCAGAATGTTTCATCTGAAATATGCATCCATGTATTTTGAATACAGTTCCTTTGGATCTTTTATTACAGGCTTGTATAACAAAGGCATTGTCATGGGTCCCTGTTTCTGTCAAGTATTGTAGCAATGTCACCAGAGGAAGCCCCATTTCAACTGTGTAACCAGCTAGAGTAGAGGCAGCTAGAGTAGAATACACATTTTAAAACTGTCTTATCCTTTTGTTGGATCACAAGGCATAGAAGTCAACACACACTTACAAAGGTTACTGGACTGTTTAGAAAACACTAATTTTATTGTGTAATGGAGCATAATTTTTTCTTCTTTTTCATATATGAGTTTAATACCTTCTGTGATGCAAAACTAGGTGGAGATGAATTTAAAAAATCTTGACAATATTCTTTCAGTCATAGACCAGCAAAACAAAATAGTGCTAGCACATGCAACACAGTGGCACAAATATATCACAATATATACATCACAAGCCAAACAACATCTTCGACTAGCTGAAGTGCAGTTGTTCAATGAACAGAGAATATGTAGGGAACTTTCCCTTTCCCCAAATCCTGAGAAAATTAGCATGAACCTTTTACTGTGTATTTGGCGTTCTTTATTTTTGTGCAAGATACTTTGCTGCACGAATGGCAGAGAATTCTGCATATAAATATTGGAGTAAACTTTGAAAACTATGAAACATTTGGTTGTACATGGCCTATCAATGTCCTTCATGTGCTCAGTTGTGATGCCATTGTATCTTCTTGAACTGATCTCAAATTAAATATGCAAACTCTGCTCCCCCGAAAACTGAATAACCATATGCAAAAATAGCAACAAAAGCCAACATAATTTATGTCTCAATGTGAAGAAATTACAGAATCATTGCATATGTTGCCATCATATTCTGATATCCGTTATCTGCAGAGGGTTTTGTTTCCTTAACTAAGAGTCTTACTTGGCTCAGACGTCAATATTTTCCAATCATGCATTGTTAAGAGCTGATGTTAAAAGAGCCATAAAACTGATGGATTAACTTCACAGAGTTGTTGTGGATGTTTAGGAGAAGGTATTGCAGTGCTGCCAGATATAAACCAGTTCATTCTAACTCCATTTTGTCTCATTTGCTACCTTTTGTGCTTTCACAGCCACCAGTTCCCCAGGCTGATAAAATCTTATATATGGCCTTAGCTAATGGGCAGAGATGCTGCATGAGGAATGGGTGTGACTCCTAGTCAATGAGTCCATTATCATCATTCAGCAAGACAACTAACTAAAATATACTTGGCTCCTTATGTTCTTCTCCAAGGTGGGATAAGTACAGTAAATTGCTGCAATTGCAATTAGGGATGGGCACAAACCAAAAAAATCTGGTTCATGTCAGTTCCTGGTTCATGGTCAAACCATGAACTGAACCATGAATCAAACTAAATTGGGAGGTTCATTCATGAACTGAACTGGTTTGTGGTTCGTGGTCCTGCAAACCCCATTGAAAGGAACCATAGTCCCTTTAAATGGGGTTTGCAGAAAGCCTGAAAAACAGCTCAACAATGGGGAGCAGTTTCCCACTGCTCAGCTGTTTTGGGCACAAGACAGGTTGAAATAGCTGAGTGGCCGTGTTTGGCTGTGTTTGCAACTTTTGCAGGGAACAGAAAGCAGGGGTTTAAAGGGACTCAGAATCCCTTAAAACTCCTGCTTTCTGCTCTATCCACGAACCACCACAAACTGCTTTAAAAGTTCTTGGAAGTTTGTGATGGTAGACCTGTCACAAACCTTAGTTTGCAAACCACAAACAGGGCAAAATTCGAGATGAATTTTACTTCATGGTTTGGTTTATGCCCATCCCTAATTGCAACATTTCATCTAGTGCTATATTTTTTACCCATCCTTCTGCAAGTTATCTCAGAGTGGAATCCATAACCTTACAACATAGTCCTTGCAACATTCCACAAAGGGAGAAATTGATCTCTGGTCTCCCAGTGAACTTCAGGGCTAAGTGAGAATTTGAACTTTGATCTCCCAGTTTTTAGTCTTATATTCGAACCGCTATTATGCAGCAGAGAAAACTCACATCAACTGGAAGAACCTCTTTATGGGCAGAGTGCTATGTACACAACCAGATATAATAACTGGAGAAATCAGCAAGCCACTGCGGCACATTCAGCAGAAAGGACTTCTATCCTAGTAACATCAATTTGGCTCCCTTTCCTCCAATAAATCCTGGTTCATTGGTAGATTACCTGTTGCCAGGGGAAAGTCAGAACCCTGGTGCAGCCTCTGTTTTCCTATTTAGGCAGCCCTGCCAGCCAGTTAGTAGAAACAAAGAGCTCCATCCCCCATATAGCAGGGAGGGAGAGGTTATTGAATCCCCAGCCTGCCAGCAACCCCCCTCAAATCAACAGGCCCTGGAGCACACTGGCATGGGACACAGGACAGGAATGGAAAGCGCTGGTTGTAGACCCAAAGCCCACCCATCTGGGCCTGCAAGCAGGCATGTGAAGCAGGCAGGCAGCCAGGCCGCTGCCACGTCCACCCATTCCCCAAGCCAGGAACCCACCCACAGTCCCTACATGCCGCCCTGACTTCCCCTCATGCCCAGTCCACCACCTTCCCCTGGAGGGCTAGTCAAACCTTGCCCACTTGCCCAGGCCTGCAAACACCACTTCTGCCTCTGAGGAAAGCTGGGGCGAGCACAGCCACTGGCCCCAGCACCCCTCCCTTGGAACTTCAGGAGAGACTGCCACCCACTGACAGAGCCACCTGCATCTGTTGTGGGCAGCCAGGCAGCAGCCACAAGGTCTCCACTGGGCCTGAGAGTGCCCCACGTGCACCAGAAGAAGAAGGAGAGAAGAGATTGGATTTATACCCCGCCCTCCACTCACTTGGAGTCTCAGAGCGGCTTACAACCTCCTTTCCCTTCCCCTCCCCACAACAGACACCCTGCGAGGTAGGTGGGGCTGAGAGAGCTCTTTCCAGAGCTGTCCTTGAGAGAACAGCTGGTTCAGAGCTATGGCTTGCCCAAGGTCATCCAGCCAGGTGCAAGTGGGGGAGTGGGGAATCAAACCCGGTTCTCCCAGATTAGAGTCCGCACACTTAACCACCACACCAGACTGGCTCCAGAAGCACCATGACTCCGTCCACCCGGGAGCTTGTGCAGCTCTGAACTGTGGAGGGAGGATGCCATCACCAAGCCTGGCCAGCATGCCACCCTTCCCATTGGCCAGCATTCCCATATTGAACCTTAATTGGCTCCCCCCCCCCCCATTTCATCTGAAGGAAATGGAAGCAGGCAAACACCAGCACCCACTTCACTCATCAGGCACTGGTCATTTCAGAGTACATAGGCTGGGTCTAACCTGTGTCCTCTGAAACAGTTATATGTGAGTTGTGGGTCCTCAGTTCCCACACTGGCAAATGCCTGATTCAGCTGATGACTGTGGCTCACATGGAGAAGGGGCTTCAGCCTTCTCTCCTGCACCATATTCCTAACATGAAATGGTTGGGTTATGCTATTTGACCCATTAGGCCATACAGTGCACTTCTCAGGACAACTGAAATTCAGGAAAATGGCATTGGGGGGGATGCTAAAATCCATCTCCCCACATCTAACAGACATGATCCATTACATGTGGGGAATTGATTCTGGACCTAATCTGTTTATATGTGAACTGGAAAGTCTTGTTTGTGCAGTGAATATGTTGCACATTTCCAGGAAGTCTTTGCTTGTTATTCCTCAGGCAGTGCCCTTCTCCTGGGAACTGGAAACAGAGAAGCATGATACTCTTTCGTGCTATTTGTGACAGGGGTGCAGGTAGTATGTGTCTGTGTGCACGCTGCTGAAGAGTAGATGCCCCTGTCTAGATCTGTAAGATGGGAGAAGAGTAGCTTTGATTTTGCAAATTAAACATGATGATTTTCTCACTCCAGTTTCTGACTTAAATATTAAAACTCTCAGATGACTGATGAAGTTGGGTAGCTATGTTAGTCTGTCTGTAGCACCTTAAAGACTAACAAAATCTTTGGTAGGGTATGAGCTTTGGTGAGTCACTGCAAACTTCTTCAGATACAGCTAGAATGTGAGTCCATTTGTCCTACATACTGGAAAGTGGAGTGATTTCAGAAGCCAAACTACATTAGCAGGCAAATGACAATAGCAGATGTGATTGGATTATGCAGAGAGGTAGGAGGCATGGCAAAATCAGCATTGGTAATGAGACAGGAAACCTAGGTCTCGATTCAGTCCAGGTGGATGCATTGTCTTGGGCTTCGTTATCAGTTGCAGTTCAGCAGATGTGAACTGGAACTTGTTTATGGAGTGAATATGTTGTGTATTGCCAGAAAGTCTTTGCTTGTTATTGCTCATACAGTATCCTTCTTATGGGCACTGGAAATAGAGAAGCATGATATTCTTTCATGCTATTTGTGACAGGTTGTTCAGGTCTTACAAACTGAGGGCCATGGCTTCCTTCATTGAATAAATCCATCTTATGTTGGGTCTCCTTCTTTTCCTGCTGCTTTCAACTTTTTCTAGCATTATTGTCTTTCCAGTGTCTCTTGTCTTCCCATACTGGGACCAAAGTATGATAGCCTCAGTTTAATCATTTGTGCATGCTGTCTAGAAAATAATTGGTTGCATTTGGTAGGGATCCTTCAGCAGTCTTCCGGGTATGTTTCCGCTTTGGTTACTGATTAGATACCTTTAGTCTACAGCTGATGTACACTTTTATGACAATTGTTGCAAGTCAAGTTAGCGCAAGAAGCTATAGAAAGGGACCTGTATGAGGGCTGAATAAGTGGAACTTTGAGCATCATTGTCAATGTACAGATTTGAAAGCAGGATTATAACACTGTCATACAGAAAATATAACTATCATTTGAAAAAGGATGTGCATATTGAAATTAGGCTTGTTTGTTTGCAAAATGTGCTCAGGATGGTTGAGGGAGTTTCTATCCCACCTCTCAACTGTCCCATTGCCTTCATCCTCTAGACACTCATCACAATTGCTCCATAGCTTATTCAGATTCAAATACTAATACAATCAGGGGTCCTTTCGTAGAAAAAGAGGTGCAGGAGCTCATTAGCATAACTCATTAGCATACCTCATTAGCATATGCCACATCCCCTGACATCATCAGAAGTGTGTCAGAAAGGGAATGTCAGTTTCAGCCCCATTATACCCTATGGGCCATTGAAATCAATGGCAAAAACTCATAGGGTATATGAGGAGCTGGAGGAAAAGGGGTTTGAGGGAGAGGCTCCAAACTTGCAGGGTAGCTGCTGGGGCCTCTCCTCGAAATACCCACCAAGTTTCAAGAAGATTGGACCAGGGGGTCCAATTCTATGGGCCCCCAAACAGGTTGTCCCATCCCCTCCATTGTTCTCTATGCTGGGAAAAAGTGTTAACTTTTTTCCTACCATAGAGAACAATGGAGGGAATGGGGGCAACCTGTTTGGGGGCCCGTAGAATTGGACCCCCTGGTCCAATCTTCTTGAAACTTGGTGGGTATTTTGAGAAGAGGCCCCAGCAGCTACCCTGCAACTTTGGAGCCTTTCCCTCAAATCCCTTCCCCTCCAGTTGCTTTTAAAGTTGCCGCCAGATTTCAGCGGCAATTAGGCAGTGGGCTGAATCAGATTAGAGAATCTGATTCAGCCTGTGGCTGCCCTAGTGGCCATGCGTGAGCTGGCGGAGCTTTGCTCCGCCTCACTCCGGCCCAAACAGACCTCTGAATACAATGATCAACAACTGATAACAAACAAATTGAGATGGACCACTCTAAGGAAATGAGGAATGTGGTTTCACTAGGAGGAAGGTTGACTACATATAACCCAATCTAGGCAGTATGCATTAATTGATTAATGGCATTTTAAAGAGTAGGTAGTGGTGTTCTCAAATCCCTTGATGTGTTCATTTATATATTATATTATATAATATATAAAGAGTTGGGCTCTATTTTTGCCTTCATGCCACTGGAGGATTATGAATTTTATATATGGTTGATCGGAGAAGTCTTTCACCACGAGCTCATTTCATATGACTATCCTTATGGTGATCACTTTCATTTCCTCATCATGGTGGTTCCTTGCTTACAATGACTGGATCATTGGCCTTGTTTATCCATACTGTGTACTGGGTTCGATGCATGGAAGCCCGGACTACGAAGTAGTGATCAGCATAGAGTTATTGAGTACACAACAAGCATGCAATACTGGCCAAGATGGCCAACTATATACAACTCCTAAGACACACCCAAAAGTCCTATTGGTGGGTTTGAATTTCCCGCCAGAGTTCTTATTGGAGGGCTCATGGTGGTCTAGAATCCTTGACCCCTATTGTCTCTCAGAGTCAAGCTCTGACTGTATGCCGCTGGCACATTCCTCATTACTTGTGCCTTTCTAACCCATCTTTCCCTTTTGTTCTGTCTATGCTGTCATATTTTAGAACGGGGCAGGACCTTTTTCTTTATGTTGGAACACGCAATGTACGTCCATGGCACTATATAAAATAACAACAATAAACAAGTAGCTCCTGGGAACCATCATGGGTAGAAATGTAAAAGAATAGCTATTAGATCACGCCAGCCCTGTGCTAGTGATTGCAACCAGATCACCTCTCCTGAGCTCAAAAAGAATATTTTCCTTCACATTAGCAAACAGCCCAGCTCTTATGTGGCAGCTAGTTTGAAACAAATTTCTTTTGAGGCTGAGAAAAAATGGATCACTAGTACCTCTGGGAGAGGAAGATAAAATAATCAACAACCATGGTCAGAAATTCATTTTACTAGAAGGAAATTCTGACAAGGAAATCAAGCGCAAGGGTGGAGTTGCAGCTGCATTCCCCAATGGTCTACCAAAAACAGCCGCAATCTCTTTAACATCTACTCTTTTTGCCTCTAGGTGAGTCACTAAGGGGCAATACTAGTGCAACTCAAAACACTGTATTTGCCCATTATAAAATCTTGGATTATTTAACATCTAAAAAAGCAAAAAGAATTTAATTGGCTGCAGATGAATTCATCACAGGCACAGCAGTCTAGTGCTAACAACAGTATCACCTGGAATTTATTTGCTATTGTAGATTAGTCTTTAAAGAATGTTAGTATTTTATGTAACTTAACCCTACTATTTTAAGAGAACAGGTATATTGCTACCCTACCAGCAAACCACAGCACCTACTTGAAAATAGCAGTACTAGATCTTTAAGACTCAGTCTGCTTCCACATAAATCTCAATATAAAGGACTTTATAGCATCATATTACCACAATCATTAATCAATAACATTGCATATTAACAAATTTAGAGTCCAATTGCATATTATGTTGCTTTAATTTAGATTATTTGATAACCAGTATCAGAACTGAACTGACACCAAGAAACGTGCCAACAAGAAATTTATCTTCAGGAATATACTTGTAAAGATTTTATCATTTCCAGAATTGCCCCAATGATATCCAGTGTCCTCTAAAACACAGAGCTCATTAGAGTCAAGGACCTAGCATGGAATTTGTTTTTAAGATCATTATCTGTAGACAGAAACAAAGATAGTTCTAAAGAAAATGGCATGCATAACATCAATGATAAGTGAAGCAACTGGATCAATAGTAAGATGTAGGTCTCTGCTGTCACACTCTTTTACAATATAGGTACTAGGTAATCAATCACATTAGCATTGTAATCCTGAACACATAAACTAGGAAACAAGTCCATTGATGCCAGCAGGACTTAACTCCAAGGCTGCAGTCACATGGCTCTTTAAATCCGGGACTCCTCCTGGATTTAAAGGAGCCACTTTTTTTCTCCCTGGGTTGGGATGATTACACATCCCAACCCCCGGTGGTGAAGGAGACGGCGTGCGGTGGTGGTGGCAGCCAGGGGAGGCTTCCCTGAGCCCCAGCAGTGGTGGGAGGCAGCGGCATGCGGGCAGAGGTGGCAGCATGCGGCAGCAGCATGCGGTGGAGGCCGTGGAGGCGGCTGGCAACAGTGGCGGCCAGGGGAGGCACCCTTCCCTGAGCCCTGCCGGCATCCTGGTGAGTTTGGGGAGAATGGGTAAAGGTGGTGGCGGGCGGCGGGTCGTGGATCAGACCAGGGTTTGTTTTTTTTCCCCTTTTTGCTCTTGGGCACTTGAGTGCCCAAGCGCCCAAATGCAGAAAGGGGAAAAAAAAACCTGGGAGGGCCAATCTGGACATCCCTGTCTCTCAATCATTGTGAGAGAGGGATGTCCAGATCAGCCCATTGCGGGTTCAAAGCGCTACTCCCAGGAAAATAGTTGATTTTCCCGGGGTCAGAAAAAGTGCTTTGAACCCGTACTGGAGCCCGCTTTGCCTTGGGAGTAACTGCGGCTAGTCTGATCGGCCCCTTTAAATGTGGGAGGAAACAGCACTTCCGCATTAAAGGGCTGTGTGGCCGCAGCCCAAGTAAATGATCTTAGGATCTGCCTGCAAGGAATTTATCTCAAGGGCCTCCAAGACAGCTAAGGAGCAGTATTTTTTACCTTTCTCTCATCTTTAGGAAGTCATACTGATGCCAGCAGAACTTAACTTTAAAATTTTGAGTTCACTCAAATCCAGTGAGACAAAGATTTTTAATAAAAGATCCCTACATTTTAGAGGATTCAAGGGACATTGGAATGGAGGATTATGCTAGATCCTCCTATCACATATTCAAGGCCATCTGAGGCAGTGAATGAGCAGTGCATGGACCTATGTCTGCTGGATCAAAGAAACACACTTTTCTCACACTGATTCAGTGAGGGAAAGGTAAAAACATTGCTCTTTTGCTGAACTTCATGGTGCAAGGTGAGATCTAGTGCATTTCATAGGCTTAACAGGCTGCTCTGGAGGGTGGACTCAAGGGCATTATATCCTGCGGAGGTCCCTTCCCTTCCCAAACCCTGACCTCCCCAGGGTCCACCCCCAATATCTCCAGGTATTTCTCAACCCAGAGCTGGCAACCCTAGGTAGTTAGCAATATTGTACTGCGCATTTAGATTCAAGTAGAAAGATATATCTATGAGGTCTATACCTTCCTGCATACAGGTCTCTCTCCCCACCCCCCCAATTCCTACCACTCACACTCTAATACATGGCATTTAAATGGTATACTGCATTAAATGGCAAGAGTTTATGAATAACAAGAGGAAGAAGGTGAAAAGGTTTCTTCAAGGAAAGCTGATAAAATCAGACATAAGAGTATAAGAACATGGAGACTAAAATAATGCTTCTACATGGAAATCCTAAGAGCACTTTCCTGGACCGTGCCCCACTTAATAGACTTGAGTAGGATTTTGACTAGACGAGCTTAGGTCTTGATCTCCTAAGATATTTGATTAATTCCATTGTGACACCATTTTTCCTAGAAGTCAAGGAATTTGTGTGGTATAATTCCATTTTATCCGCACCATAATCCTGTGAGATGGGTAAGGCTGATATGACCACCAAATAAAACTCATAGTCCCTATTCCAGTGTTCCAACCATTAAATCACACTTGCTTCTGAAATTAGACATAGTTGGCTGTGTATTTAGGTTGTCCTTCATCTTCCTTTCAAAGTAGGTGCAAACTCCAACTGATTTTAATTTTTTTAACGAGTGCCCATTAGTATTCCAATGTGTCAGAAAACCGGCATCACCCAGGCAAGAGACAGCAGGTTAGATATACAACTATTCCTCTTCTGAAAAAGAGCCAAACTATGGCGCTTATAGCAGATATTCTAGCTGAAGCACTGCACAAACAGATATTTCTAGAATAATGGGGGAAATTAATAGCAACATACTGAGATGACGAATAAAGGTGCAATTGTTAACTTCAGAGAGCCAGTTTGGTGTAGTGGTTAAGTGCACAGACTAATCTGGGAGAACCGGGTTTGATTCCCCAGTCCTCCACTTGCACCTGGCTGGATGACCTTGGGCAAGCCATAGCTCTGTACCAGCTGTTCTCTCAAGGACAGCTTGGGAAAGAGCTCTCTCAGCCCCACCCACCTCACAGAGGGTCTGTTGTGGGAAGGGGAAGGGAAAGGAGTTTGTAAGCCGCTCTGAGACTCTTAAGTGAGTGAAGGGCGGTATATAAATCCAATCTCTTCTTCTTCTTCTCTAACTGAAATAGAAAATAGTTGCGTATGTACACTTTCTCACTGATTCACAGGGCTTTTTAATATAATTATTTTAAACTATTATACTCACACACACATACACACACATTTCTTCTCTGGAATGATAATAAAGAAAAATCTAAAATAGGTATGCCATATTCAGTCAACATAGTGGCAGTGAAGATCACATGACTGTAAGGTTGTACTGGTTGATTCACACTGTCCAAAACTGGCTATGAGTGCTTGGAGAAATTCCAACATGTGTTACAGCTGACCACATGGACCAGGTGTGAGCCAATCACTCCACCTCATAGATTAGTTTTAAGCAGATGATTAATTCAGTAGGAACAAGGACAAAACCTATGCTGAAAAGGAGCAATCAGACAAATGCCTCAGCACATGATTCACTGTATACTTCCAATTTACAGTGGAATCACGATGAATATTGGTGTGGATCAGCAATGACACAGCCTTCCCTTCAACTGTGCTTCACTGAGTCACGGTATTGCCTTAATATCACATGTTTCGTATTATTCCATGGAAGAATTATGGAAAATATTAAAAGAACAAAGTAAGAGGGTTAAAATTTTTAACTAGTTATGATTTAAAGGCTCACATAAACTGGACTTTAGCTTTAGTGCATGAATAATTCAGCATAAATTATGCCCCAGCTCAAACTCTTCTGCACCACATTTTGTGCATAAATTCAAGCTTTTATTTCTATACTAGTCATCCATTAATGACTCCAAAATTACTACTGGACCCTGATTTCTTCTTTATTTAATAATCCACTGACCTGGAGGTCTTGGACAGAACCAATCCGACATTCTATTTTGATCCCCACATAGAAGCCACTGCTGCCAAAAATATATCCACCACCAAGATAATACCAGGATTGGTATCAGCAAGAAAGGAAGGCATGGAAACACAGGAAGCATTGGAGGCTATCACTGGCTGTATTCACAGATCTCTTGGGGGGAGGGGGCTGATTCTATAACCTGAAGCAAATTCACATATTAGATCCCCATTTATTTATTTTTTTGCATAAGCATGGATAAAAAGAATAGGCGTATTCAGCCTTTCACCACCTATTGGTCACTGTGCACTGTGATTGTGAACAGAACATAGCATTTAAAGGGGTAGCTATGCCCCATAACTAATCTAAGATACCTACCTCATAGAGATACAGATATAGGCTGTAGATACTATTTGGTATCTACCAATAGCCAGTTTGTTGTAGTGGTTAAGTGCGTGGACTCTAATCTGGGAGAACCGGGTTTGATTCCCCACTCCTCCACTTGCACCTGGCTGGATGACCTTGGGCAAGCCATAGCTCTGTGCCAGCTGTTCTCTCAAGGACAGCTTGGGAAAGAGTTCTCTCAGCCCCACCTACCTCACAGGGTGTCTGTTGTGGGGAGGGGAAGGGAAAGGAGTTTGTAAGCCGCTCTGAGACTCTTAAATGAGTGAAGGGCGGGATATAAATCCAATCTCTTCTCTCTTCTTCTTCTTCTATTTTTGGATTGGAACCAATATTGGGAGGATAAATTACTGGGAGGTTTGCTCATATTTGCTGGTCTGATGGAAAAATGGAACCATAATTTTTTTTACTTAAATGTTTCCATTGCTTTCAAAAGAATTGCACAAGAGATAAACGAACCAGCCTTGCCTATGAGATCCATATTGAAGGGCCTGTTCATGTCAACATAACTAATGCAATTCTACCTACTACAATGTAAATACTCCAGATGCTGACATATTTGGAGATAACAGATCTTATCTTCTTTCAGTCTTGAAATAATTTACACTATCTAGGAGCTCCAAGCAAGTTCAAATTCAGAATTGTTCCTGGTTAATTTGAAAGTTTTGCCTCTTATCTCGAAATGGGTGCCAGCGTTAACTCAGTCATGGACATGCCTGGCTGGCAACTATTGCAAGCCTTGGATCAGGAAGTTGTGTCTCAGCTCCAAAAATATTTGGATGAAGCTGACATTTTGATCTTTTTAAATCTAGTTTTCAGCCTGGCTTTGGTATTGAAAACTCCTTCATTATCTTGTTAGATGATCTGAACTGGCAACCTTAAATGCATAATGATCACATGTTGGTTTGCATGTTGTTCCTGCTGCACTTTTCAGTGGCTTACAGTACCGCCCATTTTGGTATCCTTCTGCCGCATTTGGTAAGGATAGGCCTGAGGGACATGGAGTTATGATGGTTCAGGTCCTTCCAAGAGTGCAGATTCCACTGCTTTAAACAGATCCTGTTGCTTACTGCTCTTCAGACCCAGGGGGAAAAAACCAAAGTGAAATTTGAAACCAGTGTGAAATGAGTGTAGGAAAACAACAGCAGTCAAACTACTTCAGAGGGGAGGTGTAGATTTGGCCTTAAATGGCAAGTTTTTATGCTGTACATACAGCAATGTAATATCGAATTGACCACTAGAGGGAGCAAAAGTCAATGATGATGATGATGCAGCAGCAATAGGGACACAAGTGAGGAAAATGAGAATTTGGAAGGGCCCTATAGCAGTCACTCACAGAAAAACCCAGCTGAAAATTATTGTTATAGTTAGGGATGGGCACAAACTGGTTTACAAAGTATAGTTTGTCATGAATTTTGGCTAGTTTGTAGTCCGTAAAGCAATGCTTGTGGAAGGGCACCTGGCATGAACATTCTGCGAACTTTGGTTCTGTTCATAGTGGTTTGTGGCAGTTGGTTAATGGATACATTTCCAGACAGACTGTCACCACTCAATTAAACTGCTTACAATACTCCAGGGCAACAGTGAGGAGAAATTTCAAAGCAACAAGGCAGGCAGGATTCTCTGACCTTGGACTGTTTTCTTGCTGTCTTTTCCTTTGTGTCTCAGGTTTCTATCAGCTCCCCAGCTGCTCTTGCCAGTTTCAAGAGGGTTTTGAGAGCCAGTTTGGTGTAGTGATTAAAAGCGGCAGATTCTAATCTGGAGAACTGATTTTGTTTCCCCACTCCTCCACATGCAGCCAGCTGGACCTTAGTCCTGTTGGGTTTGCACTACCACTGGTTTATGCTGGGCACACTGCACTGGTGTCCTGGGCGTGAAAAAATGCCCATCCCCCTTCAGTTTGTACTGCAGGGATTCTCTGGTTTGACATTAGTCCCCTTTTGTTTGCATTGCGACAGTGGCACTGGCTTCCGCTGGGGGGATGAACTAAAAGGAATGATAGGATTGCCCACTGGAAACAATGGGAGAGGCTTGAAGGCCCATTGCAGATAATGGGAGCTTGGAATGCCAATTGACTTGTATGGGCTTTATTAAAATACATTGCAGCACAAAAAAGTTGCAATGAGTGGATTTTCAATGGAGTGGAGTGGATTGGAGTGGAGTGGATTTTCCAATGGAGTGGAGTGGAGTGGATTTTCAATTAATGTCATTCATTAATTTTCAGTTAATGTCTCTGGGCCCAGATAAACTGCTCTGTGACTGGAATAACAGGTACCAGAGTTTAAAGATGGTCTCCAGAAATAGAATTAGTGCTCTGGGACTGCAATGACAGCCCCACCAAGTGGAATGACAGCCCCTGGGAGTAACAGAAGGGTTCTGGGGCTGGAAGGACTGCCCCCTGTCAAGGTTCCAGTTTGACCATTGTCTTTTCCTTTCTATTCACTTTCATTTTTCTCTAGCTGAACTCTTCACTTTGCCATGCTTTAGGAGGGAGGGACATTCCTATGGCTCCTTGCTGGTAACTTGTAGCCATAACTTTTCCATTTAAGATGTACCCCTTGGCTTCTCACAAGAATGACCCTGGAGACTTTCCCTGCTTGGTACAGCAGAGAGCAACTGTATATCTATCATGGTTGGCATAGTAATGCAGTGGCCGAGTGTGATGTATGGGGATGGGGGATGGGATGCTTTGAACCTTTTCTATAATATTGGGATTTTGGTGTGCTTTCGACATTCCTGACAAACAACCAGTCCTGAGTGAGCATATCTCTGAATAAATCTTTTAAATAAAGAAACCACGGAGAGTGTCTTAACTGGGGATCTGACACCCCCAAGTGGAATGATGGCCCCTCCAAGTAGTAAAAGTGTTCTGGGGCTGGAATTACAGCCCCCCCCCCCCAACTGGAGTGATGGCCCCTGGGAGTAGCAGTACTGCTCTGAGATAGGAATGAAAGGTTCCAGAGTGGAATAACAGCCCCAAGGAATGGCAGAAGTGTTCTAGGAGAGGAATGACAGGTTGCAGAGTAGAATGACAGCCCCTGGAAGTAGCAGAACTGTTCTGGCTCTGGAATGACAGCCCCCAGAGCAGAATGACTGCACCTAGGAATAGCAGAAGTGTTCTGGGACTCCCACCCATGGGGGGCATTACTTTAAAAAGACTCATGGAAACCAAAAGTCTTTGACTGTTTCAAAACTATGCATGAACCACTAAACCATAAGTCTGTGTGAAAAATGATCAGTTTCTTCAACCTTTGTTCTGTTCAGGTACCAGTTTTCTGACTGAAATCAAAATATTATTTATTCCAGATCTTGGTGAAAACTTTGCATCCCACCCAATCTTGAAGAGGTTAAATAAAACAGAATCATAATTATACAGAAAACACTAGCCTATGTAATGGAGAATGAAAATAAATGCAAACATGTCTTCCTTTCTCCTACCTAACATGCATTTAAAAATGAAATGTAATTTCTAAAATTCTTACCAAGCTTTTTCAGAAAAAGATGTCTCACTGCAACCCAGTTTCGAGAGATTCAGGGGCTTTAGGGCTATCTTATACAGACATAATACCATTGAGCCTCACATGACTTTATTAAACAATCTAAATTGTTTTTCCAAAGATGTGATGTTAGCACCTCTGAGCACGCCAAAGAATAATTGTTGCAACCTCTGTTCCATTTGTTCTAGGATTTTAATCTCTCTGTATAATAATTCTCTGCAAGGTGGTGGTGGCACGCTCCTGAAGATTCCACATGCCACCCCAGCCTTTGGTCCCCTGGCCTGTCAATCAGAAGCTGTCCCTATCCACCTGTCCCTATCCCTATGCAGTGAAAAAAGCCCCTCTCCACGCAAGAAATGCAAATCACTACTGAGAAATCATGGAAACTTTGGTGGCAAAGAAGACCAGGGTGGTGGAAGAGGCTCCAAACAGCAAAACTTAGCAGAGCTTGTGGTGATTAGCCACCTTATCTCTCATATACATAATTCTCTGTTGGTGGTGGCACGCTCCTGAAGATTCCATACGCCACTCCAGCCTTTGGTCCCCTGGCCTGTCAATCAGAAGCTGTCCCTATCCACCGGCTGTGAATACTCGCATGCCATTGGCTGGGTCTGCTCCTCTTCCCCGCCCACTCCTTCAGCCTCTGTGCCCTGTCAGAATTCCTGGCAGACACTTTTGTCTCTTGAGGAAGATGCTTCTGCTTCCCTGCTATGGGAGGATTAACTGTTACCTCAGTGGCTGTTGGTAGGTGAAACGAAATGGCAGTTACCTGTGTTTATAAGATGGCTGCTGTCTGCGGTTTGTTTAAAATGTTCCCCCATAAGGTTCCATTGAGCTGTAGTTCCAGAGAGGGGCCTGCAGGAGTATCACTCACTGGGTTGAATGGGGCTTCCTCTTCTGCTGGTTTATAGTTCCCAGCTGCCGCAAGGCCAAAAGGTGCGGGGAAAGAGGGACCGTCCCAAGGGGCGGGGCACCATCAATATAGACTCCAGCCCATCCAGGGAGGATTGTGTTTTACCCCTGTTTTATTTATTTATTTATTATTTATATTTATATCCCGCCTTGGCAGGCAAGCTGTTGATTTATGCCCTGTTGGGTCATAGTGTGTGCTTACTCCTACAGTGGTGCCTTATTCATTTAGTGTGTGTGTGTGCTCCATAATTGCATAAATACTAAACAAAATATTCTATTTGGGCCAATACTCTGTGTTGTGCTCTGACCCCATAGTCTCGCCTGCTCTGCCAATACCAAAGGGAGGGGGTAGCCAGGGAAGCAAGGAAAGGCCAGACCCTTGGGTTGCCAACTTTCCAGGGATCCCCCAAAGATTGGGGCTTTCATCTCCAAATAGGTAGATTTGGAGTCTCGCTGTCCCTCTAAAAAGGGGATGGAAAGTTGAAAAGTGAGGGGGGAATTAAGGTAAGTTGATGCTTGGCTGGGAAGGAGATGGGGTTGCCCACTCCAGGTGGTAAATTCCTGGAGATTTGAGGGGTGGAGCCTGGAGAGGGTGAGGTTAGAGGAGAGGTGGGGCCTCAGACAGGTACAATGCCATAGACTCTGCCCTCCAAACCAGCTATTCCCTCTTGGGGAATCACTGTTGACAATCTCCAGGTGAGGGCAGGAGATCACTCAGAATTACAGCTGCTCTTCAGGTAGCAAAGATTAGTTCCCCTGGAGAAAATGGTGGACTCTGTGTCATTATACCCTGCTGAGGTTGCCACAGCAAATTGACGCTGAGTGCCCAAGGCCTTGGTACTCTCCAAGAGCCTCTTTCTAGAGCCCGTTGTATTTATTCCCACAATGGGCCTTATTCCTAGCCTGGGCATAAAGCCTATGTTATTCTACTAAAGGCTGGAAACTGTAGGGTACCTATAATACTGCAGAAATGCATATTTGCAGATCACATTGTATCTGTTTTGATGAATCAGGTTGCGCTCCTACTTGTGACTCAGGTTCATAGCTTGGAAGTGTTCTTGAACTTGGCATTGTCCAGGTTGTGGCTATGGCTTTATCAATTAAAAGCAGTTCACCAACTGCACCCATTGCTAGGAGGTAGGAAACCATGTGCCAGTAATTTATAGATAAGACCATTGTAGTGTGTTCTACATGAACTGCCTTTTAAGAGTGTACAGAAACTGCAGCTGTTCAAAATGCTGCTGCAAGATTTGTCACTTGAGTGGGCTGCATGAACCATATTATAATGCTATTGCATCTTCACTGGCTTTCAGTTTATTTCTGTGCCCAGTTCTAGTTTTATTCTTAAAGCCCTAAAAGTTCTGGGACCAGTGTATGCACAACCCCCACCACACACTTTTACCCCATATTAACCTACCTAAAGTTTAAGATCTTCCTTAGAAGTCATGTTACACGAACACAGACGGTTTGAGAGTGTGTTCACTGGCTATGCATGAAAGCCCTTCAGAGCAGCGGTTCCAAAATGGCAGATTTTTTTCCTTCTATTGGAAGATTTGCTTACCTTTTTTACTATGAACATTCCGATGCCAAGTGAATCATCTTTTAGTGAGCTTTTGGAGTCCAATTGCTTCTGTCTTGATTGTATTCCAGTTTACTCTTTGATCAAGATTTTCTTATTCATTTGATTTTATTATTTTTATTGGGTAATTTTGTAATTATATTTAAATGTTCTAAACTGCCTTGGGCATTGGCTAATGTGGGCAAAGCCTTATTTAACAATCTCAGGCATGCAGAGATGACTGAATAGCATAGAAATAAATGCAAATATATGAAACCTTGAAATAGTGAGCAGGGAACTAGCACTATTATTCCTTCTCCCTGGATAGCATACACAAGAATACTGGCAGAAAAGAATCCTTTATCCAGCAGCCTCTGACATAACCTGGGGTATTCGAGATGATGTAGCAAAGCCTTCAGTGAAGGCATATTTCATCCCTTAGGGAACAAGGCAAAATACAGTCTCAATCTGTAGGTGTGATTAACCCTGATTCACTACCTCTGGATAGTAAGAACTGTCTGCACCACATCTCTGTGTATTTTACTGCATAAATATTGACCCCTGTTAGGCATCTTGTTGAAAGTGAAGGGATGTACAATGTCTCTTTGCACCAAGCACATCAGCAGTTCAGGGAGATCAGTAAAGCTAGTAGGACAGACAGGTCAGTTTCCTATTGTCTATTCTGCTCCTGTGTCTATGGCCCAATCTGCATTTGCTGTGTAAAGCCGTTCCATGCTGCTGTGGCACCAGCTTCCCATTTGGCTCAGTATAAAGCTCTCCTCTGTCAGGACACAAGTTGTTTAGGGAGAGCGCACAAGAGAGGGGGGAGGAGCAGCCTCAGGAAATAACAAATGGTTCAGGGGTGGGCGTGCTTCCACCCCCCTCCCCCCCAAAAAAAATGATCGCAGACAAATGTTCCCTGGCTGCTTTTGAACACAGACGACTGGATTTCCAGCTAACTTGTCTCCTTTGGGACAATTTGCATATCTCCTTAGAAAAGATGGGGGGGGAGGAATTTGGCTCCAGTGGTCTGCTTTTTGCTCACAGCGGCTTGAGGGTGGGGAGGAGCGATTGTAGCACCTTAAAACCAAGTCCAGATAAGGCAATGAGACACCACAGTGACCTCGGAGTCACCACTAAATGGCAATAAAATGATGCAGTCAGACAATGCTGAGATGAAACAATAGGAGAGTGGGTGCGGCATGAAATGCAGACAGAAATTTGTGAGACAATATGAGATTGTTGGCACAACGGTGTGAAATACCAATGCAGACTGGCCCTATGTTTACCCATATTGCTACTCTTAAGGATTTCCTTTTTTTGCCAAATCCATGACGGCAACTGCAAGACGTGCTCTCAGCATTTCTCTCCATCCAAGCCTACATAGACAGCTGGAACATTATCCTTCCTTTCCTATGGTAGTATGGCATTCTTTAACAATAAGGGACATCCATTCCTTTTCTAAAGCAACAAGTCCTGTGTGAAGTTTATTCCTAAAAGCAGCATCCTCTTTCTGCTATGCAAATCAGCTCTAAAACTATCACATCCAGAAAAGAGAGGCATCTTCTTGTGCAATGATCATCTATGCTTTCTCTGTGAGAAAAGCAGACTATAAATGAAGTACTTAAATGAATAAAATACTGAAATATAGTATAAGTTCGTTAGAATATTAAGCCAAAGTCATAACCCATGAGTTGCTGCCCAAGATTTCTTTGTCCCGTTGTGTATCTGCTTTCTTGGAAGCCACTGTGTTGTTTAGTTATTTGTAACTGCAGAGGTCATAGTTTGTAAATACATATTCCATCAACGTGTTATTGTAAGCCCTACATCATACATTTTTAAACGAGACTCAGAAAGGGTTCTTGGCTAAAAGACTATTGCAGCGCATGTTGTTATATATTATTTAAGTGACTGCACATGTTGTTTGCACCTCTAACATGTTATTTTTGGTTCCATTTTAAGTGCAACTGGTGACCTAAGAATGCATGAATTCACACCACTTTTAAATCCCATAGTTTTGCCTGAGTTATTTATTAGCTTTAAAAGGACATGGAATTAGAGTAGGACTTTCCCCACAAAGCTTTGCAGTTTAACCCAAGAAAGCACCTAACAATCCTATATGGTGATGAGTAGAATGGAAAACTATTAGGGCTTTTCACAGTTACAAGTTTCAAAAAGAGGTTGAGTGATGTGAAAATTCAGTAATGTTCATATTTCAACTAAAAACCATTTAAAATTTGTTCAAACTAAAAGTCATCCTCCCTCCCCCCCATTTGTAAGATATGTGCATATAATGGAGGAGTGTAAAGTCTAGCCATATTCATTCAGAATGTTTCCTTGAAGCAATTCAAGCCACATCTGCTCAGAATCCTACTCAGGTCGACATGACTAACTCCCTGGAAAACATTCTTAAGATTGCACTGTAAGTTAGAGTGATGAAGACAAAAGAGACTTAAATAATAGGCAAGAAACCCAAAATATTAACTACTGAGGTTTTTTATTATAGGCCACCTTTTCCAGGAAGCAACATAAAAACTCAATTCAGATTAAAGCAACTGAAAATAGCTATTCTGTTTTCTTCCCTCAATACACTATTAATAGAAATCAAAAGAACAGAAGTTTTTCATTTAAAAAATAGGCTTCTAGTTCTCATCACAACAGAAAAAATTAAATACATTGTATTATTATACTGACTTCAGCTGTGACACTCTTTATAGTGAGATACACTCTCACCTGCAGCAGGGACATCAAATTTATTTATTTATTTTTATTTATTTCTTTGCATTTATATTCTGCCCGCCCTGCAAACAGGCTCAGGGCAGATCACAATTTGCACTTAGGCCTTACAGCATTACAACAAAATAGTAATAGTAATAATTAATTAAGACCATGAAAACAACATTTAAAACAATATACATCAGTTTTGAATAATCCCCAGGACTGGTGTTGCTGAAATCCAAAGCTGTACAGGCCGGGCTGCATAGGATGTTATCTTCAGCCGGGGGGTGGGGAGCAGCTTTTCCCTGGATGCCCGCCACCTCACCCAAAGGCCTGGTGGAATAGCTCCATTTTGCAGGCCCTGCAGAATGGTAATAGATCCCACAGGGCCCTGATCTCACACAGGAGCATGTTCCACCAGGCTGGGCCAAGGGCAGAAAAGGCCCTGGCCCTGGTTGAAGCTGGATCAGTGGAGACCAAGGCTCTCCGGGGCACATATGGGGAGAGGCAGTCCCTTAGGTATGTGGGTCCCAGGCCTTACTATACCAGACTGAAGACTCAGTGGATCACAGAAGCATCTTACATTACCATGTTAAAGACAACCATACTGGAATGCTCTCCAAGGTGCTGTGGATTTCCTTCTCTAAGGGCACAACTAGACATTACGATGTCCCTGGAGATGACCCAGAGATGCCACTGCCAAGCACAAGGGATTTGAAAATGCCAGAAGGGGGTGGCTGCTTTGGCACTTGGAAGGCACAGGGGAGGGGGAATAAGAGTGCCTGGTCCTGCCATGAAGCAGGGCTGATCAGGCTCTTGTGACATTCTTAAATGGCCTGCATTCAGCTCTAAAATGGTGGTAGGGATGCAGTAATGTGCCTTCAGGTCAGCAACAGATCTGCACACTTTTTTTTAACATTATCTGATTTCTGGAGAAATCGTTGGTTTTAAAGTACTATTTTGGTTTTGGTGTTTAAGTACTACAAGAAGAGGGGACCCACGGAGGGTGGGGTCTGAGGAGGGGTGGGACCTCAAAAAGGTACAATACCATGGACTCCACCCTCCAAACCATTCATTTCCTCCTGGGGAACTATTGTTGCCAATCTCCAGGTGAGGACTGGAGATCGCTCAGAATTGTAAGTGCTTTTCATATGGCTGTTCCCTTGGAGAAAACAGTGGACTCTATCTCATTATACTCTGCTGAGGTCACCACAGCAAATTGATGCTGAGTGCCCAAGGCTGGGGCACCCGCCCAGGCCCTCTTTCTAGAGCCCGTTGTATTTATTTCCACGATGGGCCTTGTTCCTAGTTGATTATAAAGTAAAAAGCACATCACTGAATTACAAACAAACAAAAAAAAAAGGCTGAAACTACTGAGCAAGGGAGAAACGATGCCAAGCAGAAAAACACTGCAGATGCCAGTTCAGATGCTCTTTCAGATGGACAGGTTCCGGCAGCTTGTGCCAGGTGCCAACATGGAGTCCGGCTGTATTCTGGAAAGACTGTGGAGCTTAGACTACAGTGGACCTATGCAGTTATGTACCTCTCTCTGGCCCCAGCCACCAGGAAGAGCTATGTCAGGGGTGTTCCAAGATTTTGGCATCTGTGTGAATCTGCCAGAAGAAATGGTGTCATTTTACATGGGGGCAGGGCTATTTTTGGGCAGGAAGGCACAGGAACGGAGTTCTGGCTGGCTCGTGAGTTGGCCACGCCTACAACCAAAACTTTTGGCATGCGTGGCTACAGAGCACACTGCCCTCCACATGGTACACACAAGAGTGAAAGGCGGGTCTGGTTTGGAGGGGGGTGGACTCGAAAGGTGATGCTGAAGTGGGGCAGAGAAGCTCAAGGGGAAAGAAGCAAGCTTCCATGCCGGCCCTGTGCTTTCCCAGCCCCCGATATATGCTAATGAGCTGTGCTGTTGGGGATGTGGCCTAATATGCTGTTGGGTGTGGCCTATTATGCTAATGAGTTCCTGCTGGGCTTTTTCTACAAAAATAGCCCTGCATGGGGGAGTTTTCAGCATATGAAGTAGGATGTAAATATAACAGATCCAGTTTAGTCTTTTACTAAAGAAATGCCATTTGGGTGTCATATGTTAAGATGTTGTGTTTCAATCCCTTTTCAGTTAGAAATTTGGAATGAATTCTTCTAGGAATCAGCTCCTAGCTTGCTTCTGTGTAACGAAGCTCATAAAAATCCTGCGTTATAAGTGTTGTATCTTTAAAACCTTTTGAAACATTAAATAACTGTCATCCCCAGCATACTGCTAGAACTTTTCCTGAAACAGATTCCCTCCCACGCTCCCACATTTAGTGTTCCATATGACAATCTTTTTTAAACACTGAGAAACTTGCTCATCAGTTAGCACTGCAGTCAGCTGCTAGGTAACCATCACAACGGGACTTTCCATCATGCCCCATATCTCTTTATGCTTATGGTTAAAAATTAGTGGTAACCTGGCGCCCTATATGTTGTGGTGTTACCCCTACCAGCGTAGATTTAAGAAGCTGAACTGCTGCCTTCAGTTTCTTGGAAAATTAGCTAAATGGCAGACTTCAGTGAGAGGTGGGGTAATAGTGAGGACCGTCCTACCTATATCTACGTGGATCTTTCCCTTTCAGAGAACTCTCAATAACCAGACAGTTGCTTAACCAAAAGGGTTGTTTTTATTAAACAGAAGAAAATCCTAATAAAATGCACATATAGAGAAATAAAACACACATTAAATCATACACCCAAGTAATGAGAGTACAGAGGTGAGTGGGAATAATTGGGAGGGTGTTAGGGAAATATACTTTACCTATCCTGGGGATCAGTGATCCACGGGGCAGAGACTGGAAAGATGGCAAGTGACCCAAATGAATTCAGGGGTGACCTGTCAATAGGCGCCAGGGCACACACACAGAGACGACATAACAGTCTGGGGCCGGGGGGACAACCAGCAGCCCATCTCTCCTGTAGTCTTGAGGGGTCTGTGGGTGGCTTGGGTCACTCTAGTTTTGAGGTGACTCTTTTCCTTGCTATTACATTAACAGCATTTTTTTGTCTCTTCATATTAGCAAACTGGTTGTCCAGTCTCACAGGGATGGATCCAGCCAAACCTTGTTGGACAGGGATGTCAGGTTCGTCCAGGACCAAGACACACTGCAGGTCTGGCAGTTGAAGTCAGGCCAGAAACAGAAGGGAATGGTCATTATGCTTGGCCCTTGTTCTATGACTTATGCCCGGCCAGGCCCTCAGATTGTATATAGCACAGCAGGGGGGTGTGGTAGGCATACTGTTTTGTCACAGGGATGGCAGCCCCTTGACACAATACAAGTTTTGGGTGGTGACAGCTCAGACTCTTGCTAAACTAGGGTTATCCAGTGTTAAATCTGGCACCCACCCCTTTAGGATGGGGCCACATCCACGGCAGCTTCCATAGGATACTGGGGCCCAGCTATTCAGTGGCAGTCTGTGTCATACTGGTCCTGTGTACATCCCCAGCACTGTGAATTCTTTGGTTCTGTTGTTCACTGGATTTTCTCCATAGGTGCCATGCTTCACTGTGGGAGGCAGAGGATTCTTACCTGCAGACCCAGTACCATTTTCTGGGCAGCTCACCAAGCCAGATGAACATAGGGCTGCCAATCCCCCCAGGGGGTGGGGATTCCGCTGCTAAATGGGTCCCCACTCCACCAGTCCGGATTTGGCCAGCAGGGGGAACCCCACTCCCGAAATGGCCACATCAGGCTTACATGCCCGGTGCAATGTCATTGCCCAGAAGTGACGTAATCATGATGGGCACATCGCAGGGCAATGCTCTAGCGATTACCCTGAAAACTCTATGGTGCCATAAAGTTTTTAGGGCAATTACCAGAGCATCGCCCAGTGACATGCCTGGCATGATGACGTCACTTCTGGGCAACATCATCGCACCATGTGCGCGAGGGTCCCAGACCAGGAGCAGGATTCCCCCACTCGGACGTGTAAGTAACTTGGCAACCCTAGATGAACACTGGTTGGTTCTCAGCTGGGACTCAGTGAATGGGCTGAGGTACAATGGCAGGGCCACTGGGGCCAAAGGTGGCTGGAGCTTTTGCCTTTGTTGTTTGAGGGGAGGACTGGTTCTCCACCTCACATTTTAGTCATCCACCTTAGGGGAAATTACCTGGTAGTTGGTAAAGGGCTTGGTAAAGGGCAAGGCCCTTGTTTTGCAGGCAAAGGCTGACTTGCAGTTCATTCGGAGCAAGTGGCCTGGGGTCCTGATTCTTTGGTCCACAGTGCTGCCTCGTGGGTATGGAGAGGGTCATGGGACCTGTGCAGCATTGAGATGGCTTGATGAAAGGCTATTTGGGAGTCAAGAAATGCTTTCAGAAAGGGGTTGGGTGTATCCTTGGCACACCCAGAAATACAGGCTGAATTTGACCACCTGTATTGGGGAAGACGGTGTTCATCGATCAGTAAAGGGCAAACGGATTTTTCTTGGTGACCTGTAGCAAGAGCTTCAGTCAGCTCTGGGTTATCTGATGGGTACAAGGGCCTAAGCAGAGGCTCGTCCTTGTAATGGCAGGAGAGAGTCAGGGCAAATTAAAGCACACCCACTTTGGGGGGCAAGAGGTCAGTCAGGATCAGTTCATGGGCTGTGAAGTTCATGGTTGTGAATGCAGACTGTCTATTGGACTCCCTGGATAGGTTCTCCTCTCAAGTGATGTGGCTTGGGGGGGGGGGGGGTTGGAGCTCCAGAGTGGCCACCTGCTTGACTGGCTGGCTGGCTGGGTTTAAGCCATGCATGGGATGGCTCACACCAGGGGCAGGGGGGCTCACCCACGGCATGGCAAGGAGGGGTCTGAGGGTGACCCCAGGCTTGACCTGTTCTACTATATTATTGGCCCTTGCTGCTTCAAGTTGGTTGCCATAAATAAATGTAGCTCTTTATTAATCCCAACTCATGTGTCTGCCTCTTTTCTTCTGGCTGGGGGCTGTGTTTGCCCCCCCCCCACAAGAAGGAGGCAGCAGGAAGCCATCCCACCAATCCAGGTACTGGCACTGGCTGCAGACAAGGCCTTTTAAGGTGGCTGCAGCCACAGTAGGGCTGCCAACTCCCCCCGGAGGGTGGGGAATCCCCCGCTAAAGGGGTACCCAATCTGCCAGCCCGAATTTGGCCGGTGGGGGGAACCCCACCCCCGAACTGGTGCGATTGGGCTGACTGGCCCAATGTGATGACGTCACCCGGAAGTGACATCATCACGCTGGGCACGTTGCCGGGGTGATGCTCTAGCAATTGCCCCCAAAACTCTATGGTACCATAGAGTTTTGGGGTGATTGCCCAAGTGTCACCCTGGCAACATGCCCAGTGTGATGACGTCACTTCCAGGTGACGACAACATGCCCAGTGTGATGACATCACTTCCAGGTGACGACATCATGCCCCACACATGCTTTGCGCACAGGCAGAGATCTCAGACCAGGGATAGGAGTCCCCCGACATTTCTAAGGTAGGACTTGGCAACCCTGAGCCAAAGGGTTCCCAAGTGCTCGGGGGGGGGGGGGGCTGCTCTGTTATAGCGCAGGCTCTGGCTGATCACCCTATTGTGGGGCTGGTTATTTTTGCTACATTATTGGCCCTTTTCACTTCAAGTTGGTTACCATACATAAAAGTATCCCTTTATGAATCCCAACTCACGGGTCAGCCTCTTTATTCCGACTGGGGAGAGCAATAGATTTTGCCTGCTTTGCAGACACAAAGCACAAGCGACACTAGGATATGATACTCCACCACCATAGCTACTGTGCAGTTGCAAAGCTGTTTGACTCAGAAAGCAGTGAACCAAATAGATTGGAGGCTCAGTTCGTGCCTATTTGAAGTAGTCAAACATGGTATGTTTGCCTAATGACCCTGACAAAGCTGGTAACATCCCCTAGTGGAAAGAAGTCCCATAGAAGTTGCCAAAAGCCTGCTCACCATGGATGAAATTGAATATCTGAGAAGTGGTGAAAGATGTTCACAGCTTTCTGGAGAAGAGAAAAGTTGTGAACTAGCGGTATTTGAAAGCCATATTGCAAAGCATGAATAACCCTGTGGAGGTGTTCTAATTCTGGAACTGCAGAATCACACTCTTTCTTGTAGTTACAATCTAAGACATATTTTCAAATTATTTTATTTATACTGCAGTGTTCCATGGAGCTGTTGTTTCCTGGAACATACATATGCCCTTTTGCAGATTTACCCAATGATAAGACTACTAGGTTTTGATTATCTGCAAGTAGTGTCTGATACTTTTGCCAACCTTGTGATCAAAATCAGAACGTGTAATAATTAGATTTCAGGGCTATTGATTGTGGACCTGCACTCTATTTTTCCCAGACTGGAGAAATGTAAGATATGAGGGAATTATTCATTCCATTAGGGACATAGAAAGGATTGAGGATCAAAGACTATGATAACTAGTACTCCATTTGCTTTCAGGTATAGAATATCTGGAAGCATTGTTGATCTCTACTCAGCATATGGAGAAGCTGGCAGGAGGTTTTGTAGAGTGCCAAGCTTAAACACTGTATGCGCCACACAAATGTGTTTAAATACAGACTTTCAGTGCTTATTAAAGGTAAAGGTTTCCCTTGCTCGAAATGAAAGCCAGTCGAATCTGGATCTAGGGGGTGGGGCTCACCTCCGTTTCCAAGCCAAAGAGCCAGCGCTGTCCAATAACTTTTTATGTGGTCATGTGGCTGGCGTGACTAAATGCCAAGGTGCATGGAACGCTGTTACCTTCCCACTGAAGCGGTACCTATTTATCTACTTGCAATTTCTTGCTTTCAAACTGCTAGGTAGGCAGGAGCTGGGGCCAGAGACAGGAACTCACTCCGTCACATGGCACTCGGGTCTTGAACTGCCAAGCTACTGGCCTTCCAGTCTGCAGTTCAGCATCTTAACCTCTGAGCCACCGCAGCCCCTTTTCAGTGCTTATTAGGGGTGTGCAATTTGGATTTTGTTTTTTTTTTTGGGGGGGGGGTCTATTGGACCCAGGAAAAAAAATAGATATTTCAAAAAAAAAAAAATCCTGGATCCCAGTACCAGTATGGTATTCAGATCTGGGATTTTTCAGAACTTTCAGATTTTTTCAGGTCCAATAGACCCAAGAAGGAAAATACTGGTAAAAAAAAACAAAAAACAAAACAGCCCAATCCTGGGGCTGGCTTAGCTTCGAAGGCTCGCCGGCCACTTGAGAATAGTTCCGTTGCAGAATCGGCAGCCCATCTTTACATTTTTCCTTGCTAGTGGATGAAGCAATTTTTGCTCAGTGAAATATGAAGTGAACACGTACTAGTTATGTATCTTATATAAGAATGAAATTTTCTTATCTCATTGAAACTTGTGAAATGAACATGTACTAGTTTATGAATCCTGTATAAGTCTTCTGATAAAGATCCAATCAAAATGGAGAATGCAGTCCGGAGTCTTCACTGGACTTAGCTATTGTTGTTTATAAGTTTGGTCTTTAGCAATTGTTGTTAATAAGTTTCATTGATGTTTGCAATATAAATGTAGCATAATTATGACATGAGCTACAATAATAATTTATTGAATTGTTATAATATAGTCTAGTAGTTGAATATGCATACCTGTTTTCCTTGCGTTTGAGTGCAGTGCTTATTTCCCATTAGCTTCAACTGCAGCACAGTTTAAATGGCACAGCAGGAGAAGCTTGCCCCAGGATCGGCATACTCCATGAACCTCTCCCCACCACATGCAGAACTGGATGGGATGGATTCTCCTGCAGTGTGGTTCAGCCATGCTGCAGGAGAAGCTGGGCCCAGGATCTGGAAGGTCTCTCCCCACCACACGCAGACCTGAGTGGGCTGGCTTCTCCTGGCCCCAGGATCAGCTGTGCTGCGGCTAGCAGATTGCTCCCTGTGGTACAGCTGCTTCTGGGGCTGGCTTCTCCTGCACAAGAAGCCAGCCCCACACTGAGCCAGTGGAAACAGTCTGCTCCCCCTGGCACAACTTATCCTTGGGCTGTCTGCAGTAGAAGCCCAACAAACAGCTGAGGGGTGGGAGCAATCTCTGCTTTTTTCGGATCTACCTCTCTACCCTCCTCTCTGTTGGTTTTGGATCTACTGGTAATTCCCAGATATAAATTTTCTCTGGGTTTTTATCACTTTTCCCATGAAAATCTGGAGACATTTGGAAAGCTGAAATATATACATAAAATACCAATATGGTATTTTTGGGGTATATTTTTGGATCAGGTAGATCCAAATGCACACCCCCAGTGCTTACGGTGTTCATCTGTACTTAGATAAAATTTCATCAATATTTTTGGAAATAATATTCTACATTTGTGCTGCACAGTGTTGTCTCTGGTTGATGTTTGTTAGCATAGTATTTCTTCCAATCACATTGCTGGTATGACAACCTCACCCACTTCCCTCCCTCAGAGGCAAGTTTTTCCCTCCATTTTTCTCTCTCTGACTGAGCAATGGCTGCCCCACCCTTTCACAGTATGAAATTTTGCTGCTGGCTCAGCCCTGGAACCTGAGGGAAGGGATGAGTTCACCCCTTTAATATAAATTACAGAAATGGCAAGGCTTTTTAAAGTTCAACAATAACAAAATATTTTACTCAACATAGACAGAAAAGTTCAGGTGAAATCAGGGGTAAAAGGTCTGAAGTAAATCAGTAAAGAACTCTGAGGTAAATCAGTACAGGCACAGAGTAAGTTTCAAGCAATTGACAGTTTCTTAAGCTTTTCATTGTGACTTAGAATCTTTAAGGTGAGAGGCTTTTGTTTCAGTGTTTCCTAAACACTTCGGTATACTTTCTTAAGCATATTTGACTCTTTTGTTCTCCAGAAGGCAGGGATACTCTGTCTTGTACCCAAACTCCTTCACTAAACACACCAGTACTATTCTTGAGGGTTTTTTTCTGATTCATTAGGATTTAAAAGGCAGTTCTGAAACACTCCAGATGAGGAATCTCTCCACTCTTCAAAGTTATCTCCTTCTTTTAACTGGGTATGGAAATTCTTCTCTCACTAGAAGATCTATCCCTTTTTCTGGCATGTACGGGAGTCCTCACCTGTCTACTCACTCCTCCTGCCAACCTTCCTAGTACTCCACTGGTGTTAAACTGCTCTCAGTCAGGTTAAAATCAAACCCTGTCAGCACTAAACCCTTCTCCATTTGGGCCAGACTCAGATTCTGCCAGTACTAGACCCTTCTCAGTCAGGGCAGAATTCAGACTTCCCTCTCCTCAAAATTCAGCTCTCAATTTTTTTCCTGCTCAGCTGGCTTACGAACTTGGAGAAGGCTATCATCTATGTATTTAATTATGAACATGGCCCCAAAATGCAGTTCAAAACATCTGTCCAGTGGGGTCATGTATTGTATTTGCTGATTGTTTTAAAGTTTCCTCCCTCAGGGTTTGCTCAAAAGATGTCATTATTTAAATACAGGACACCCTACCCATAAAACTGTGCTCATACTTTTGTTCTTCTCTGTGTTTCAGCATTACATCTCTCAGTCTTTGACATCATATTAACAATCATAAATTAATATTAAATCAGCTTGTATCTTGTCTAAATTCCATGACACTGATATTTCAATAGTGTGAGCAAAGTTACATACAGAATGGTTTTGCTAACTTACCTGCAGGCCTGCAGGCCTATCAGATGATTGTGTATGGATCCACAACTGGGTGGAACAATGGTAGGTGTCAAGGCCCAGCTCACCAGACCATGGATATTTGGATCTAGACCGGGCAGGTGTATAATCTCTCAGAATCCCTGAAATCAGGTGCTGAGCTGGCAGCTGGTACCTGAAGTGTAGCAGGAAGAAAGTCCTGCTGTGATAAGGGAAAGAATGGGAAAATAATATTTACACCATTTGCAAGGGCTGATGTTTTCCATCCTATTTCCTTCTGCATCTGAAATTGATGAGACTTGAGTGCACACAGTCCATCATTGCCAGCCCCATAGCCAGGATTTTGTGGCTTGTGGGACAAAAATTTTTCTGGTGGGGCTGATTAAGCTAAAGCAGTGTTTTTCAACCACTGTGCCATGGCACACTGGTGTGCCGTGAGATATTGTCAGGTGTGCCGCGGGATTTTTTCAATGAAAGAAATGTGCCTTCCAGGCTGACCTTCCGGGATGCGTTTGCGCATGCGAGAAAGAACAGTGGCGTGGTCTCGCTGATTCCGCTCGCATGCTCTGTGGCCGGCCTGAGGTAGGGTGATTTACACCAAGACATTCCAGTAAACATGAATATGTTTGATGGTAACAGCTAGCTGTTTCTGTCAGGGTGGGGTTCAAATCAGTAACTGTCCCTCAGCGAAGAATGGGTGTACTGTGTTTCTCTTCAAATCACTTATGGTCAGCGGAATGCCGTTCACATAAGAGTAAGAGTTTAAACTCTCTATTTGAAAAACTTTAGCAGAATCGCAGTATTAAAATACATCCACATTATATTTCTTCTGAAACTCAGGTCAATGTTATGGGAAGGAGCCATTACACTTTGGATCTGTAACTTACGATTTCAAGTTGAGTGGCTATTATGTGTATTTGTAATACTGTCATAGTTAATACTTGAGCTGAGGCAACTAATGACCCATTTATCTTGTATTTCAGTATTTTTCAACCACTGTGCTGTGAGATACTGTCAGGTGTGCTGCGGGATTTTTTCAATGAAAGAAATGTGCCTTAGCTCGAAAAAGGTTGAAAAACACTGAGCTAAAGACTAGGAACCAGAAGCTACTTACTGTTGCTTCAGATGCACTGTGTATATCTTCTGTTCTATAGCAGTACTATAAACTACTGTGCCCTGAACCATTCCAAATCATATAGAGAAAAGGACAAGTTAAAAAAATGGTCTTAATTACTGGAGATGTTTAAAAATAATTTTAAAACATTTTCAGAAGGAAATCTTGTGAGGCTGGCCCCTTAAGGAAGGGGACAGAGCCCCCAAAAGCCCCACTGTCACTGTAGGCTAGATCATAGCACAGATGGATAAATCCCAACCTTATCAGTTGAAACCATGAAGTCCCTGGTAGGTGGGATGGAGTAGATGAGAAGCTATATGTGAAACCCTCATGTGACACACAGTGTTTAGCTTGGACACCACCCCAAGCAACTATCTGAACTAATTAATAAATGGAAGAGCCCTAACCAGATACAAAAGACTGAGTATAAGTGAAGCAATTAATATAAAACAGTATTTTGCAGACCCCCGCCCCGCCCAAAAAAAACCAGAGTGCTGAGATACCTGGGACTGTCCTACTAACCAAGATCAAGGTGAAGCTACATTTAGAATCAAATAATGTCTAAACAGAGAGGAATCAATTCCAAGTTAGTAGTTAGTGGTCATAAAGGGACCAATACTAAGGGAGCTGATCTACACTAGGATCTAGACAGCCCAATTTAGAGCAGTGAGAGTTTCAGGCATGCCTCTAAAAGTGTTGTAAAGCTCAAAACAGTCATTAATGCACTATATTTCCATTTACAGATGCCAGTGATGGGTCAAAACCATAGCACGGAATATATGTCTAATGCACAGGATGAAATGCTTTCCAGCATTTACTGTGCCAGGAAGTAACCCGGATTACTTTAAAATGGGCAGCTTGAAGGATATATAAAAGCACACTGCATGAAAAAATTGAACTGCTGGCTGGGAGCTGTAGAGCCAGAATTAGCACTTACTGTGTGGGATCTGAATTATAAATTGAATACCAGAATACAGCACTGCCCTCAATTGCAACTGAAAGTTATAGTTAGTTTCCATATAATAAATCATTACCATTAGGAAAAACAGCAACAAAATATTAGAAATTAGTATGAATGCATGTCCTGTGGGATGTTTCTGGAGGAGACCTTTTTTGGTAATAATTAAAGCAATTATATTGTTCTTTTTTTCTTCTGCACAAAAATTGTTATACATAATCATCATAGACGTAATTCCTCTACTGTGCCATCACCACGTCATGTAAGCCAAGATTGCGGCATCAGGAAAATGTATGCCATTTCAGGAGAGGAAGAGGCAGTCCCTGTCCTGATATGGTAGGCAAAAGCATGACCTGGGGGGGTGCGTTGTGTTGGCTGCTCATGGTGGACGTCTTTTGATCAAGCTCTGGATCCCTAATCTCCCCCTTAGCCTCTAAAGACTATCTCAAAGGAATTTGGAATTCACTTAAACATGGGAAGAACTGCCAGAGGGAAAGCCAACCCACCTAATCCAGATTTTCCGAATTTAAAGAACTACTTCCTTCCTGGATTGGCTTCGGAATCAATGCACGCCAATCATCTGAGGGAAACCAAAATGGTGGCCCGAGAAGACAGCATGGGAAGCCTTAACAAGGAGAGATCTACAAGACACATTAAAGGACACATTAAAAGCATTTAAGCGAGAGATGTTAGAGAATATCGGTGAAATGTTTAAACCATTGGCCGACTAGATGGATGAAAATGCAAATGGCTATGCATAAGATCTCCCAGTCAGTGGAAATGGCCTTGGAGGCCTCCATAACAAATCAAGAAGACATCAGAAAGCTACAGGGTAGTGAGATATGGGTCAAAGATAAAATACTTTTATTGGAGTGCAAAGCTCACAAACAATTCTTAAAATTCTGGGGGTTCCCGGAACAAGTGGAGGGAAACACTAATCTTATAATTTTTATCTCAACCTGGCTAGCTGCGACTTTGCAATTGGAAGAAGGAGTAGCACCAATCGTCATGAGAGCCTTCTGATTGGGCCCCTTGGCATCAGATAAAAGAAAGGGACCATGTGACATTTTGACTGAATTTGCAGACTACAGAACAAGGCTCCACATACTTCAGGGAGTGAAAACTAAAGGTACTTTCAAATACAATAATGAAGATATCTCAGTGTTTCCTGATGTGGCACCTGAAGCACTCCAAATCCGCAGAACCCTAAAACCTGTGACACAGTGCCTTAATGAAGCAGGCCTACAATACCACTGGTCTCCCACTGGCTACCTCCAGATCAGACATCAAGGATCTGCTCTTCAAGCTGATGACCTAGAATCTGGCACCAATCTTCTGAAATCACTAGGCTTGGAGCCATCCCTGACTTTGCTAAAACCTCAGCACAAGAAATACAAGCTCAACCCTCCAAAGCTCACCTCTCCATTGGAGCAAAATCCTAGTTTGCCACAACTTGGCTTCTGATGACTGACTAAGCAAATTTGAAAACTGAGTTTGCATCTACACCCAAATTCCAAGAATTCCCTTTTCCTTAAAAATGTAAGCTTTCTTTTTTTGCTGAGGTGGCGGGGGGTGGGCAGTTGTCTTGACCATGGCTCTCACAATAGTGAGTGTTACTTTCTTTTATTTTCATTTTTTCTATCAATCTGCTGGTTTACCTTGTGGGTGGAGTGTTTTTCACTCTGTGGGGGAGTTATCCTCACACCAGGGAGTGAGGGAGAGAGGGGTAATTGGGGATATTGCCTGTTTTTGTATGTCCAAATAGCATTTTATTGCAGTTTCTACATGTTTGTTGTTGCAAGGGTTTGTTGGGTTAGGGAGGAGAAGGGGAATTAATGGGGAAGGTTATTTCTATTCTTATCTGTACAACATGATTTGAAAGATGGTTTAGAATGCTTAGTATATGGTTGGAAAATCGAGTATGGCAGAGTAACGTATACAGCAGATCATACAACATAAGTAGTAGTTCAAATTTTAGCTAGATGAATACAATCCTAAGAAGCCTCACTTCTAATTTTGAGTTGCTTTACTTTTGCATTTACATATTATATAAGTAATGGTAAGAGACTGGTATAGTGTTCTATAATGAAACCAACACAAAATTTTTGATGCTTCTTTTTGACTGCAATCTATGGATAATTCTCAAATTAAAATAGCTACACTGAACTGTAGAGGCCTGAATAATAAAATTAAGGAAAGGATGCTCAGGGCAGATTTATTTTTATAAAAGTCATCTTAAATGGCCAGCAAACCACTCCGGCCTCGGTACATGCGCCCAATCAAGGGCAAATGTGCTTTTTGAAAAACACACTTTTTAAATTGAAAGAATTTCAATCAGGCACAATTATTCTGGGAGGTGACTTTAATTTTCTTATGGATAAGTTTTTAGATAAATCCCAAAGGTAGCGATCTTACAGACCCTAAATCCTTTCACCCAATCTCCCTACTTAATGTAGATTAATTAATGTAGATTATAAAATTCTAGACTGGAATATATAATCTGATGGTATGTCTCACTAGATCAGACAGGTTTCATTCCATCCAGAGATATTACGGATAATATCCAGAAAACTTTGAATATTATACGTCATGGTAAAAATAGTAAGAACACTGACTCACTGCTACTGTCAATTGACATCGAAAAAGCTTTTGACACTGTAGAATTCTCATATTTAGATGGCCTACTAAATTAAATTGAATTTGGCAACATATACTGCGGGGCAGTGGAAGCTATATATTTAAACCCCAAAGCTAAACTACAATTCAATGGTATAACTTCAGAAGAGTTGGCACTGCGGGCTTCCGGTCAGGGGGAAAATGGAGATTTGACGCACCCTGTAAATGCTCAGGGTGAATGGCGGTTCTTTCTGACAACTCGGGGGCTTTTAGCACCCGATGCAACCCTCCCCAGGCAGGGGAGCATCCAGCAAGCAACAAGACCCAAGAGAGAGTGAGATTGGTGAACAATAAATCTCAGAGGAGACTTGTTGACACTTTGATCTCCACTCTGATGCAGGCTTTGCAAGCAACTCTAGAGAGCTGAACCAGGCTGATTTATTCAGTATAAAACCTCCACTCCCCTGATTTCTTGACTGAAAGAAGACAAACTCTAATTTATGAAGCCTCACCCCTACCAGAAAAACATCTAAAGGTAATGAAAAATCTTCTTGCTTATCAGCACCATGTCTGTGAGAGCAGGAAAACAGAGAGATAAGCAGAGCATCAGCAGAAGAACATACTGAGACTTTTTTGTTTTAAAAGAGTTGGATTTTAGCTAAAAACTGCCTGAAAAGTATTTGTTTATCATTCCTGTGGTCGCAGAGGAGAGGGCTGAAGACATCATGAGATCTGCATGGGTGAGAGAAAAAACAAAGACAACAGGAAGTGACGTCTGGCTGAGAGCAGAAAAGAAGAATAGAAGAGGAAGGGATCTGGGAGGACTGCAAAAGCACTTCTGGGTGAAAGAGAACCAGGAAGTAAGTCAGGTGACCAGTACCATAGAGAAAAGACGTCCGCCATTTTGGGGAGGACTAAAACTTTAAAATCAAATATCTTGAAAAGTAAACACCCTAGAATGGCGAAAATAACGGCATTTGTCAAAACTCCTTAAGACTGATTGATTGAGCCTAAAAACGTTGAAATTAGAAGATACCAAAAACGGAGGCTGAACAGAGAAAGTGGGCAGGGTCAGCGTCCAAGATGGATCCTAAAAAAAGTTACTGAACTAATGGCTATGATAGAGGCGATGGACAAAAGGATGACAGAAGCTTTTAATGATCTTAGCCAGCAAAATCAACAATTGGAAAAGAAAATGAATGACCTAGCTGGACAAGTGGATAAAATTTTTGGAGAACTAAAGACTGAAATTCAAAATGTGGCAAAAAAATCGAAAGAGATGGAAAACAAAATGCTTTTGTTGGAAGAAAATATTCAAAAAGTGACAAAAGAGAACTACAGAGTGGAAACAATGATGGTATACAAGGAGATGCAAAAGCACCTAAGATTTAGAGGGATAGGAGAATAGGTGGGTGAGAATATACACATAAGGATAACTGAAGCCTTGAGTGACTATTTGAAAGATGAAGAAGAGAACACAAAAGTTAACACTGACCTGGTTTACAGAGTTAATTCTGAGTATGCTAGAGGGAGAAACCTGCCAAGAGATGTGGTAGTGCAATTTACCACTAAGAGGGTAAGAGAGTCGATTTATAGAAAATGCTTCAAGGAACCTTTCGAAATGGATGGAGAAAAAGGAATTGTGATGAAAGAGCTCCCTAGAGCTATGTTGCAAGACAGGAAGAAATTCAAACGGTTGACAGATAAACTGAAACAGAAAAACTACAGATACAGATGGGAAACTCCTGAAGGTGTAAGTTTTAACCACCAAAGTACAAGAGTGGTAATTAAGAGTATGGAGGAGATGCTCTCTTTCTTGGCAAAAAATATTGAAGAATTTGGTGACATTTAACTTAACACCATTATGGATTACAAAGTACTTTCATGGAATGTAAATGGGCTAAATTCACCCAATAAACATAAAATAGTCGGTTATTGGCTTGAAAAACAGAAATGTGACGTGATTTGCCTACAAGAAGTACACATTAAAAACAAGATTGTAAATATCTGATTAGGAAAAAATTGGGAGAAGAATTTTTCTCATTAGCAACGATTAAGAAAAAAGGAGTAGTAACATAAGTCAAGAAAGAATTAGAGCCAAAGGAAATTTTTAAAGACAAAGAAGGTAGATATACTGCAACAGAGATAACCATGCATGACAGAAAAATCTTGATTCTGAATATCTATGCACCTTAAGGACTTAATTGCAGAATTGGACCAAGTTAATTATGAACATTTAATTCTGATGGGTGATTTTAATGGAACTGTAAATAACAAAATAGACGTTCAAAAAGTAAAGATGACACAATTGGAAAGTTACCTAAAGTCTTTTTTGCAATGGTTAAACAGGAAAGTCTGGAAGATGTGTGGAGGAAATTGAATCCTCAAGATAAAGACTATACCTTTTACTCTAACAGGCATGACTCACATTCAAGGATAGATATGATGTGGATGATGTCAGAATTAACGCTTAAAACAAAAAAGATAGAAATTTTACCAAAGCTTATCTCTGACCACAATCCCTTGCTGTGGACTTCAAGACAGGGAGAAAAACAATGGAGATGGAGATTAAATGAAGAACTCTTGGATAATAATGAAATAACTAATAAAATTCAAGAGGACACAAAAACTTATTTTCAAATGAATTTACACCAAGAAACCAAGCCACAAGTCGCATGGGACGCACATAAGGCTGTAATGTGTGGAACATTGATATTTTTAAACAATAAAGGGAATAAGAGAAAGAAAGAACAACATAATAGTATTATGCAAGCAACTGAATCAAAGGAGAAAGAATTAAAGAAAAGACCTGGAAGAAAGAAACTTCAAAGAGAAATACAATTCCTACAAGATCAACTAAAGGCTATTTTAAACCAAGAAATATATTGGAATTTTAAAAAGCTGCAGCAAAAATCTTTTGAAGGTGCAAACAAACCTGGAAAGTATTTGGCATGGCAATTAAAAAAAAGAAGAGAAAACAAGATTATAAGTAAAATTGTGACAGATAAAAAAGACATAATGGACATCAAAGGAATAAAAAGAGAATTCTTTAAATATTATGCTAAACTTTTTCAAAAAGTGACAGTAGACCAAAGTAAAATTTCAGAATATTTACAAACATTGGGAATACCTAAACCAACTGAAAAACTTAAAGAAATGTTGAATAGCCCTATTACAATTCAGGAAATACAGAGGGCTATTGGAGATTCGAAATTGGGAAAAGCACCGGGGCCAGATGGCTTTTCGGCTAAATACTATAAGAAAATAAAGGAAAGTCTTTTGCCAGTTTTGGAACTTTTGTTAAATGAAATAAGAGCTACAGCTGAGATACCAGATTCATGGAAAGAGGCAACAATATCACTGATTCCAAAAGAAGGACAGGATCTATCAGATGTCAAGAATTACAGACCAATCTCTCTACTTAATAATGACTATAAAATTTTTGCGAAAATATTAGCAGAGAGACTGAAAGAATACTTAAAGGAAATGATACAACAAGAACAAGCAGGTTTTTTGCCAAATCGCCAAATAAAGGATAATTTGCGAATAGTCCTAGATGCAATTGAATACCATGATAAACATTCTGACAAAGAGGTAGGTTTTCTCTTTCTGGATGCAGAAAAAGCCTTTGACAATTTAAACTGGGATTTTATGTTTGCGGTATTGGAGAAATTACAAATTGGAGAATTTTTGCTGAATATGATTAAATCGATATATACGGAACAGAAGTCATCGATTATATTTAATGGCGAAAAGATTGATTATTTTAAAGTTCAAAAGGGAACGAGACAAGGTTGCCCACTTTCACCATTGTTATTTATTTGGATTCTTGAAGTTTTGCTTTGGAATGTAAAAGACAACAAGGAAATTAAAGGTCTGTCAACTAAAGGATTTTCTTTCAAGTATAGAGTGTTTGCTGATGATGTGATGTTCATAACTGAAGAACCTATGACTACTTTACCACTTTTATTGCAAAAAATTAAAGACTTTGGAGATCTTGCAGGTTTTTATGTTAACAGAAGGAAATCAAAAGTGATGTGTAAAAATATGTCAAGCAAAAAGCAATTGGAATTACAAAATTTAACAGACTGTGAGGTGGTGAAAAAGACTAAATATTTAGGTATTGACTTAACTATGAAAAACATTGACCTCTTTAAAAATAATTATGATAAGTTATGGACACAAATTTCACACGACATTAATAAATGGAATACTCTAAACTTATCACTACTGGGTAGAGTTGCTACAGTTAAAATGAACATTTTGCCAAGACTAATGTTTCTATTACAAACAATACCAATTGTGAAAGACTTTAAAGCCTTTAAAACATGGCAAAGAGAACTTTCAAAGTTTGTCTGGGCAGGAAAAAAAACAAGAATAAAAATGAAAATAATGTGTGATGCAAAGGAAAGAGAAGATTTTCAACTGCCAAATTTAAAGCTATACCATGATGCGGTCTGTTTGACTTGACTAGAATCATGGATCTCTTTAAAAGACAGAAAATTATTAGCACTTGAAGGGCATGATTGTCGATTTGGTTGGCATGCGTACTTGTATTATAATAAAACGAAGATGGACAATATGTTTAAGCATCACTATGTGAGGAGTACTTAAATAGATACATGGTTTAGATACAAGAGTTTTTTTCCAGCAGAAAAGCCTCTGTGGATTGTACCAGCAGAAGTAATAAAACCTTTTTCGAGTTTTAAAGGACAAGACTGGTTGAAGTATAGAGACCTGCTGAAAATTGAAAATAATGAGTTTGTATTGAAAGAAGAGAATCAGATGGATTTTAAACACGGTTGGCTGAGGTAAAGACAGATTTATGATCTATTTAGGAGAGATTAAAAATGTGGGGGTTTCAGAAAGAAAATTTATGAGATTGAACAGGTATGGGAGGAAGGTGGGAAAAAACTGATTTCAAAAATGTATAAAATTTTGCTGAAATGGTATAATGCAGATGAATTTGTAAAAGAACAAATGATAAAATGGGCAATTAATATGAACAAAGAAATAGCTATGTCATCTTGGAAATATTTGTGGGAAAATGCTATGAGTATTTCTACTTGTTATAATCTAAAAGAAAATTGTTTTAAAATGTTGTATAGATGGTATATGACTCCGAAAAAAATAGGCTCCCTGCCTGAAATAAACAAAGTGCTTCATGAGTTTGGTATTATTTTTGGATTGAAAGTAAATCAACAGAAATCCCTCTTATACCCTATTAGCACAAACTAAGCAACATATATAAAAAAACTTTCTATATCAATGGGTCACCAAATCTTGGTCATATCTAGGCATTAACATACCCTTGAATCTCTCTTAATTTATAACAGTTAACCATCAAGAAATACACAACTTAGTTCAAAGCATGTTTAAAAAATGGGATGCTGAGATCCTTACCTGGCTTGAACGGATTAACATTGTGAAATCTTTTATATTCCCAAAGTTTTTATATTGTTTTAGGGCACTTCCAATATTCATCCCTCCTTCAAAGCTGCACACATGACAAAGAGCCTTGGAGATGTTTATATGGCAATATAGAAAATCTAGAATACGGAGCTCTATGGTGCAGACAGCTAAGACAAGGGGGCCTTTCAGTTCCCGGTCTCCAACCAGATCAAAGTATCTACTTTAATCAATTTAATTAGGCATTAACATTCAAATCACAACAAAACTGATTGGATGGCTATAGAGGAAACAAACTTTAGGATGGCTATAGAGGAAACAAAGTTTATCTAAACAAACTTTTCAGGAGGCACTGTGGCTAGATACCTTTAATAAGGTTCCCTTCCGAAACCACAATCCAGTCTTACACAGCACGCTCAGAACTTAGTACTATATCAAATCAAGATGAGTAGCTCCCCTTTCACTTCTGCACTCCTTCACTGGACAAACATGATTTAAACCTGCCCAGAGGCTGAAATCATTCAGTGTTTGGAGGTTAACAGAGATAACCAGACTTATCAACATCACATGCAGAGGTAAAAGACTTACCAAAAGTGAGTTGGAACAGAAATACAACATAAAAATTCCCTGGTTTGAATACCTTCAGTTACTGAGCTCCCGGGCGCCTGGCAAAGCCATGGCTCCCGGGGGCTACTTTGCCGCCTCACTGGATGCGAGGCAGCAACTGACGCGCCGCTGCGTGTCTCGGAGCAGGCGGAGGCGGGGCTTGCTCTATAAGAGCCTGCGCCCCGCTCCCGCCTTGGCCGTTGCTCCGCGTGCTCGGGGTGTTTAAGCATGGTGCTGGAGCTTGAGCGGTCTGTGGGCCTTCCTTCGAGGCCCTCGGGACCGCGGCGGTTGCGGCATTTGTCTGGGGACTCGGCTTCCTCTCACATCGGCGGCGGAGCTTCAGGCGGCTGGGCGGGCTGCGCGGAGCCCCGTTGAAGCGTTTAGGCTTGCCCCCCTCCCCCCCATTTGTTGCGGCTTGTCCGGCGCTCCCTATGTTGACTGGGCCAGCCTCTCTGCCTCCCCCCAGGCGGCGGCCGTCCGCAGCTTCGTGCCGCAGGGATTTTTGTCTAGCGACGGCGCCGCGGCAGCTGTGCGCAGCCTTGGAGGCTTGGCCTTCCCCCCTTCCTTTTTCCCCGGAGGAGGCTCCTGCGGGCGGGAGGCGGCGGCTTCTCAGCCCGCTCCCCCCGGTTCGACGGGCACGGCTTCTCTTCTTTTTGGGGCTTTGCTCCTCCCCCTCCCTCTTTGCGAGCGCCCCGGGGCTCCGGGGGCTCGGCAGGGCTTCGCTTGTTGAGGCAGTGGGTGTGCGGAGAGGCTGGGGCTTTGGCCTGCATGCCTTCGCCTGGGCGATCAGAGAGGGTGTCGAGGAGTGAGTGGCTGCGTCTGTCTCTGAGCAGCAGGGCTCCTTCTTGACGGCGGCGGCTGAAGCGGCGGCCGGGGGGCCTGCTTGCCACGGCTGGCTCACTCGCGTCGGCGGCAGCGGCTTTGTCGACGGCCAGGCTTGTTTTTTCCTTTTGCCTCGTCTGCTCGGCCCCTGGTGGCCGGCGGTGGGGTGGGCTGAGAGGCCGGGACTTTGCCTGCCTCACCCTTGCTTCGCTGGCTCCAGTTTTGCCACACTTTCGTTTGGCGGCTTTCCCCCTCCCGCCTTTCTTGTGGGAGGCTGTGGTGGTGGCCGGCGTGTGGGTTTCTTGGTGCGGCTTGCAAGGTGTCAGGACGCCGCTGGATTGTTTCCTCGCCCCGGGGTGGTCTGGCTTGCATGCTCTGCCCCCCCCCCCCCCGCTCCCAGGTCCAGGGAAGCAGTTTGTGGCTGTGAGTTATAGCCGCGTTTTTAACGCTCGCTGAGCTGTCCGTCCCCCCCCCCCCCGCCACGCTCACGTTTATCAGTTGTGCTGCCTGAATTCCCTCCTTTTTGCCCTGGTGTTGATCCCCCCCCCCCGGTTTGTGGTGGGTAGTGGGTTTTTTGGCCATCCCTCCCCTGTTCCGTGTGGCACAGGCCTGCAGCAGCGTCCGGGTCGTGTTGTGATTAGTTCTAGGTAGACACATTGTTGGCACGGCCTTTTAGGTACCCAGGCCTGTTTTTGTTATTACATTTATTGGCGGCCATATTAAGTGTGGCAGTGCTTATTACTTTAAGCTGTTGGGGTGGCCTTGGCCCTCATAGGTGGCCATTTTGAGAAGGTTTGCTGCATCGTGTCAGCGGCCATTTTATGAAAGCTTTTAGGTAGCCATTTTCTCTCAATACTATTAAGTGGCGAGTTGATTTTAAATTTATTTATCATTGTTCACTTTGCATTCCAGTTTAGAAATGGCTCCTAAGAAGGGGCAAGGCAAAGGTAAGGGGAAGCAGCCTGCGCCCAAAAGGCCTCCGGCCCGACCGGATCCAGTCATCCCTCCTGACGAGGATGATGAGGATGATCATGTGAATGCTGCCATTATGCAGCGCCTTGCGGCTTTGGAAGCAGAACGTGGCATGCACCATGGCGACTTTAAGGCAGGCGGGGGAGCTAACATCTCTTTTCAAGCCCAGGTTCTTGCTCGTCTGGCTTTCCTGGAAGACAAGAAGGAGGCTGCTGCATTTGAACAAAGAGGGGAGTCGTCATCCGAGAGGCCTGGGCGAAGCTTAGGGAGCCAGCAGATGGCATTGTATACTGCTCCTTCTGAGCAGGGAGGTAAGGAGGCCGGGGCTGTTGAGTGCTGGCCATGGGGCCATGATTTCCAGGGCTCTGCTGCAGCTCATATTGTTCCATCTCCGTGGCCATACCCTTCACCTAATGCTCCATCTGTTCCAAATTGGGGTTACCCTCCGCCAAGTGCAGGATACTCTGGCTGGGGTGGCTTGTCTTACGATTCCGTGCCACCTGGAGCTATACCAAGCGGGGACACAGATTTACCGCTTGGAGATCATTTGTCTACCACCACGAGGGAAAAAATCATTAGAGGGGAGTATGTAGATGTCTTTGGTCTTCTCTATCGTGAGATGGAGAAGAAGGACAAAGACAATTTGGAGGACCATGAAAAAGAGTGCTTAAAGCGGCGGGTGGTAGATAGGACTTGGGCCAACTGGTTTCCTGGCTACCTTATTTACGCTGCCATCATAGTGCGACACCAGCCTTGGAGGGCATCGGCGATGATTCAGTATCTGGACATCGTTTATAAAGCCTATGTGGACTATCCCAGCCCGGCTTGGTTGCAGTATGATGAAGAGTTCAGGCAAAGGGCTGCCATGAACCCAGCCATGCGTTGGGATAAACTTCATCCCAGTTTATGGCTGCAGATTATGTCCCCTAACCGGTCAGCATGGGGTGAGCGGTCGCACAGCGGCCACTCCATTAAGAGGGCTAATGTGCAGTCAGGTCCCCGCATTCAGGCGGGGCAGGCGGTTCAGCGATGCCCGCTTTGCTGGGAGTTTACCTCCCAAGGGACCTGTAGCCGGAAATCTTGTTCCTTCCGACACGAGTGCCCCCTCTGCGCTGGGCCCCATGCATTGTCACATTGCCCTCTTCCAAAGGGTTGGGGGAGTGGAAAGGGGGGACAGAGCCCTGGAGGAAAAGGGAAATTCTTCCCTCCTCCTGACAAAGGGACCCAGCCCGATTAATTTGAAGGTTTTAGGGCATTGGCTAAGCATTTATCCCATGACTTTAGACCGGGCCTATCTCTTGCACGGTTTTACTTTTGGTTTTGAATTCCTTTTTAGGGAACTAGGGCTCCTTATTTAGGGCCGAATTTGAAATCGGTCCAAGGTATGGAGCATGTGGTTTGCGAAAGGATAGCTAAGGAGTGCAGGGAAGGTAGGGTCCTAGGGCCATTTAATTCACCCCCCAGTTGTTAACCTAAGAGTTTCCCCGTTGGGAATTGTGCCTAAGAAGGCACCGGGTGAATTTCGCCTCATTCATCATCTCTCCTACCCTCGTGGGGAGTCGGTGAACGATGCTATACCTGGAGAGTTATGTTCTGTTGAATATACTTCCTTCGACCAGGCCATACGGGTAGTTCGCCTCTGTGGCAGGGGGGCCGAATTGGCAAAGTGCGACATAAAGTCAGCCTTCCGCCTCCTCCCGGCCAGCCAGAGGATTTTGAGCTGCTCGGATTTGCCTTTGAGGGTGAGTTTTACATGGACCGGGCCCTGCCCATGGGCTGCTCCGTGTCCTGTTCTGCTTTCGAGAGGTTCAGTTCCTTTTTGGAAAGGGCCTTGAGATTCAGAACGGGGCTTTGCAGTACCGCCCATTCGGCACGCACTCTTTTAGGAGTGGGGCTGCTTCAACGGCCTCTGCCCTGGGTTACCGTGTATTGGAGATCCAGAGGATTGGGCGTTGGCCCTGCAATGTGTAAGCCAGCCTATCTTCCTGTCACTTCAGTTGTTAATGTAGCTCTTTTTACAGGCACTGCGGGATGCCAGGAGAGACGGAGGGTCATGGTCTGCAGCCACAGTATGGTCTTCTGGGCTGCTCATCGTGCTCGGAGGATGTCCGTCGGCTCTCAGCTCGGCCTCAGCGAAGTGGCAACTGTTGAGTGGCTGGGTAGGAGGGGTATGAGGTGGCCCATGCTTTGCCACTGTTATTTAAAGAGAGGCGGCGACCTCCCCCTTATGTTCTAGTCCTACACCTGGGGGGGCAATGACTTGGGTCCGATCAAGGGTGTGGCACTGGTGTTGCAGGCCATGGCTGACCTGGTGAAGGTAAGAGCCAGGTGGCCCGGCGTAAAAGATAGTGTGGTCGGCCATGCTCCCCGCCTGAGATGGTGGCATACCGAAGACCCCAGGTGTATGGACAGGGCTAGGCGTAACGCCAACAGCCAGATTAGGTCAGCCAGGTCAGTCAGGGTTGGGATTGTATTTGCAACACCCCAATATACGGATTCATGGCTCCCGGGGGCTACTTTGCCGCCTCGCCGGATGCGAGGCAGCAACTGACACGCCGCTGCGTGTCTCGGAGCAGGCGGGGGTGGGGCTTGCTCTATAAGAGCCTGCGCCCCACTCCTGCCTTGGCCGTTGCTCTGCGTGCTCGCCCACCCGCCCGCCCTGTTTTGCAGTGTAGGCTTTGGCTGGTCGCCATTTGGGGCCGGGTAGGAATTTTTGCATCCCACCTATTTGGCAAGTTTGGTTGGGGTGTTTTTTGCCTACCTTACACTGTGCTCTGTGGTTTAGGGGCTTAGTCGGTGGTCGGGTTATTAATTAGTCTGGTCACTTGGCAGGTTGTGCAAGCAAGAAAATGGAACCGGTGAGCGCCTCACAGCATATCCCTTTTGGGAACAGGTGATCTTCAGGATCTGCCCTAGGTCCTTGCGGTCTGGGGTGGTGAATGGGGATCGCCTCTGGGAACCTCTCAGGCTAGGCTCCTCCCTGTTGGTCTGTGCAGCCGCAGGGGTAGGCGCTCCTGAGGGGGGAGTGCCAGCATGCTGGGCTGCCAGTTACGAGCCAGAAGTATCAGGCTTCAGACTGGGGCTAGGTGTCCCGCCCTTATCAAGGGCAAGGAGGCCGTGTCAGAGAGTGACGCCTGCCTTGCCTGTTCCAGAGCTTGCTTAGTTTTGCCCGTTGCTGCAATGTCCTGTTTAAATAGTTAATAAAGTGGCCCTTGTTTAATTCCAAACTGTTGTCTGTCTCGTTATTCCGGCTGGGGTGGCAACAGAACTTAGTGAAAGCAACCCTCTCTGATTCCTTACAAGTGAAACTTACAGACTGTGAAAAATTGTTGCATTCCAAAGATCTACCCCAAAAAGGTCTGATTTCTAAACTTTATTCCATACTATTAGATGGATCAAGCTTGCATTTAACAGAAAGCTTGGATGGCAGATCTAAACCTGACTTTGGACACTGAGCAATGGTCTATGATCTGACATAATACTAATCATATCTCTAACTCCCAAGTAATCCAATCATCTGCATACAAGGTGCTGTTTTGATGGTACTTGACACCAGTAAGAGTAGCTCATTTTACATCTATTTCTTCCCCTCTTTGTTGGAAGTTGTGTGGGAAGAGACATTCTTTTTATCATTGCTGGTGGGAATGTCTATGCATTAAAATTTTTGGAAACAAATCATATAAGAACTTGGCAAAATAATGGGATATACACTGTTGCTCGATCCGTTGGGGATTCTTTTAAATGTTTGCTTATTGGACCAGCCTCCTAAGGAATGGAGACAATTAATCTTGACTTTGCTCACCACTGCAAAAGCAGTGATTGCACAAAACTGGAAGGAAAATATGCTGCGCGCAATCTCCCAATCGTAAGTCAAAGGTTGGGATTTTTTTCTGTTTGAGAAATATTCTGTTCTTATGACTAAACGGGATACTCTTTATACTTTGTGCAGTCCCCTAAGTAAATGGTATAAGTTTATTGAGTACCTGGAACCAAAGACAGAGGTGAGAGAAAACTGGTCCTTGTCTAAAGCCAAAGCACTGCTAAACTGGTTATAAGTTGAAAATTACTTTGATTGGTTAAAAAGATTTTTTTCTGAAATATTGATGTTAGTGAGTAATAGAAGTGTTATAATCTGTTAGTTGTGTATAATGCACCTTCCTGTATATGTTTATTCTCTAACTTGCTCAATAAAAAAAATGTTTGTTCTTTTTTTAAAAGAGCATGACCCTGGATTGGAGGTGTCTCCTACTCTGGATGGAGTTGTGATATCCTTGAAGGACTAGTATTGATGCTGAAACCCAGCCTGCTGCTGGATATGCAAGCAGCAGCAGTATCCAGGATTGCTTTTTACAAACTTCAGCTGGTTAACCAGCTGCAACATTTCTTGGCCAAAAAGATCTGGCCACCATGGTGCATAACCTGGTAACGTCTAGATTAGATCATTGCAACTAGGGGCGGGGGCGTGCCCTTGAAAAGTTTTTGGAAACTCTAGCTGTTCAGAATGCTGCAGCCAGGATGTTGACTGGGGTGAGCTGAATGGACCATATCACTCCAGTCTTAGTCCATCAACAGTGGCTGCCGTTTTGTTCCTGGGCCCAGTTCAAAGTGCTGGGGTTGACTTTTAAAGCCATATATTGTTTGGGACTAGCACACCTTAAGGATCATGCACTCCCATATGAACCTACCCAGCCCCTACAGTCATCTTCTTTTTGAGACTTAATGGGTGACAGTCTGGGAGACAACCTTTTAGCTTGTGGCACCACGATTCTGGAGCCCTCCCTAGGGACATGTGTCTGTCCCCTTGTATCACCATCTTCTGCAAGTGGGTGAAGATATTTTTTTTGCTTTTCTTGGCATTGCCTAAACGATGCCACCTTCCGGCCTTATGTTTTATTTGTCATTTTAACTGTTTTTATTATGTATTTTTATTACATTTACCCAGATTGTTAGCTGCTTTGGTGGTCATGATGAGGCAGAAAGGCATTTACCTCTGGTTATAATGATTTATGTTTAAAAGTGACCACAACTAATGCTCTAAAATACACAACCTTTTTATTGAACTGGCAGCTTTTGACTCAAAGCACATGCTCCTGGCTAGCTTCTTGATTGGATGAAGTTATATGACTTGCATGGGAATACATGAGAAGAGCTCCTTTTTAACAATGCTTTAGACAGAGCAGGAAGTTATTAGAATAGAAAGCCGGGGGGAGGGAGTGGGAACAATGGAAACTTTTGAACAAAACTTACTTCTGTAAGAATATAATTGTAGGATCTTGACCACAAGGATAGGTGCTGGATGTTTATAAGGGAATAACCAGGCCACCCTAAGCAGAGTTATGTCCTTCTAAGTCCATTGAAGTCAATGGGTTTAGAAGGGTGTAACTATGAAGGACTGCACTGTCAAACACTGTATGACTTGCTGAGTAGAACTATTATTTCAGTTCCACTTACAGCTGAATGTAGAACAGGAATGACAAAAAAGAGTCTTAGGACAGAAGCAGACAGCCACTGAAACCCTTCAACTGCAAGAGTGACAATTGAGTCAACTTAGTAAGTTAAATTTTAAAAAATGGTGTTTTTTTAAAGTTCTTAAGAAATATATTTTTAATAATCAATTGAGTTGTATTTCAGAAAAGCAGACATATCTCAAAGTAGAACCTGCATTCTCTTATATTCAATTTTTTTACGATAACTCATGTAATGCACTGTTTTTATATATGCTTACATTTAATAAGCCGTTTCAATTCCTTTCCCTATCTAGAAGTCCTTTTGAAACTGACAAAAAGAAAGCTTTGAGGACTTACTGTGGGTTTTTTATTACTTAAAAGCGTCTTCCTACTATTATGATCAGTTAAATATACACTTTTAATGGGTTTCAAAAAATATAAACACTTCTCACATCCTGTATGCCTTCTTATAAGTCATTTCAACTGATAATGGGTATACAGCTCTTTGATACACACATATATTAAAATAAAAATGTACACCTGATATAAATCTTAGGGAAAGAGACTCTTGGTACATTAAGTAAAATGCTGTCTGTCATCTGAAAGAAACATGACTGACAATGCTATTAAAAACAAACAAAAACAAACAGAGGTCAAAAACAGCATTAAAAATAAATGCCAGAACTATGTGCCCATTCAGGTTATCTAAAACTGAATACATTAGCTAATATATAGTTATTGCAATAAACTTTAGACAAAGAGGTTAGTTGTGAGACTACCTGGGATGCAACCAACCAAAGGGCTCTTAAACAAGATCTTCTTTATTGGAGGGTTATCTTCGGGGTACACGTGTTGAGTTAGTAACAGAGTGGAGGAACTATGTTAGTGCAATTATAGGAAAATCAAATCATACTGTCATACACAAAATCCCCAATCAGTGGCAAGGGAAAAGGCACCTAAAACAGTTACTTAGTTTTCTTCCCAGACTAAAAGCGGGAAAGGAAAATCAGTTTGCACCTGTAGGAAACAATATGTGATTCAAAACAAGTCTGTGTGAAGTAGCAAGTAACCCAAGGACAGAGATAACAGAGCGCTGAAGCTGCGGAAGCTGGGAAGAGGAGTATTTTCCGTCTGGGGGAGAGAGCTGGCTCGCCTTGCTCCGTAAATCCCAACTCCCACCCTGGATTGTGGCAGTGTCAACTAACATTAGTGCATGGATCTAGCATTTGTTGCATACATATGGGTGACAAACCAGAATCTGGTGCACAAACCACAGTTTGTCATGCTATCTAAATATGGTCTGCCATCTGTTTTCAAAGTTGCTGAATGGAGAACCAAAGTATGAAGCAAAACATTTGAAAAAAATCCTCTCTACTTTTGAATTTGGCTTTTGTTTATGCCTAGCAAATAGCAGAGAGTTCACACAGTAATAAAAATGTATGGTCTGGGCCCCAGGCTTTTTATCTTAGATAGCAAAGCGAGTAACCCATGTCATCTGCTTCCAGACTTCCAATTTCCTGTATTATTCTCCAAATCCTCCAAAAATAAATTAAACTCATCAGGCACATTGATTTGCATGCAGTTACTGACATTTGGCCTTCAGGATTCTAATGCTAATGTGGTGATATCGCCGTGCTTTTTCATAGCTAAAATAATAATGAAGTTCTTCAATATTTTGTTTTTATAATGCTGTTGTAAAATTTGACTGAGCAACATATTTAAAGAGTTACTCAAAACATACAATCATGCCTTCCCTCAGCCAATAAAACAAAGTGATAATGCTGATTAGCTACAAGGTGTCCAATTACATTTTAATACAAATGCTGCTTGAAAATGGGGACAAAACAGTGCCTCTCTCTTATTTAATGGCACAATGACGCTCACCATCACAATGCAAACTCCCCAGATAGTCTTGGCATTATAAAACAGCTACCCTCCCCAAAATGCATGTCTTTCCTGAGGCTATAGCTTCCCTCAATCCTTAGTGCTCTTTGGGGAACAATGTCAATTATATTATCATCAATGCAAATGGCATTTTAAAGAGGCCCTGAAGCAAGCGAAGAATGTTAATGCCAATCAAAGATGCCAATTCTCCTAGAAACTCTTTAACCCATCATGCATCTTTATTTGATTGGCTCTAATCCTTCTCTGTTTTGTGACCCCTCTTTGCCTTTGTCACTCAAATCCACCCATTAAAACAATCTATTTTCTAGAACCAGACAGTGTGGAATTCAGCAGTGCCAGCTGCAAAGAGATAAACTCCCAAACAGAGAGTGATAATGAGAAGTTTTCTGGTTTTCTTGCATGATGGGTTATTCTTATTAAGATAATTTTTTCCCAAAAGCTTCTCAGAAACTGGTGATGGAAAGCTTTAGTTAATAAGAGAGTGAAATGGAATATTAATGGACTATAATTGCAAGATGTGGAATGTGGTTCCAAGTGGGGGCTCACCTGTCACTTAATGATTAGAATTCTTTCATGGATGAAGTTCAGTTTTTCCTTGTATATAATCCCAACGTATCTGATACTGCATCCTATTTCTTTGTAGAACGACCTGACAGATGTAAAAGGAGCATCCGTACTATCCAAAATGATATTTTCTCCATCTAACATAGATTCAGTCTTTGCTATAGAAGTATCCAATATAATAGTGTAAAGCAAGTACAAACCCAAAGTGACTAGTACGTCAAAGCCTTGAAAGACTATTTTGAATAGCTAAATCTAGGAAACAAAGTGCTCAACAAATTTGTCAGAGGGTTGTGTTGCTGCATGTGGTCAAGAGAACATACTGTGTCAGTATGAAAAAGGATCACTCGCCAATTTAGCCCCAGTTTACACTAGAGTAGCTGAAGCATAACAAAGAAAAGCTTCCCACAACTGCCTTGCACTCCGATGATAATGGTGTTGCTGACTTAGTTTCTATATCCAGCTAAGGGAACACTATCGTTGTGTTCTAATGGTGACCGTCATGCGGTCAGGCCATGTGGTCAGGCCATGTGGTTCGGGGCAAGTACATGGCCAGGCACAGTCAGAGCTTCGCTCCAGAACACAATAGACTGGCCAGATTGTAATTTAGACCTATCGGTCAGCCAGGATACAAATAGGGGCCAATGACCTGGGGAGACCTAATTGTATTAATTGTAATCCTATCAGAGTGTGTGGGAGAGGCCAGGGGTGAGGTTTAGGTGCGCATATAAGCAGACCCCCGAGCCCAGCTCAGACATGTGTTCCTGAACCTCCTAATAAACCATGAGCTGATTTCACTTGAAGGTGTCTCTGGACTGAGTACTTTACAACTCCCCAATCAGGACAGTGACACGTACAAATAGCAAAAAAAGATCTGTTGTCGAAGTGTCACAGCTCTTCCACAACCCTTGAAAGGAGTATTAACAATCCAAATAGACTGAAATCAGAAATACAGTTTACTAAAGAGAATAACAGAAGCAACTGCCCTGAAGAATTAGTGAACTCAAGCAGTCACATGAATGTCAAACACTCAGCAAAATTATCAGCACTAGAATATCCACATTATGCATGAGCTATTCCAAACAACTTTTCACCTGCTGCACAATTTTGCCATTTAGGAAGGGAAGCAAGAAGCCAAAGAGGTAGAGAGTAAAGCCTATCTATACAAGTTTCAGGTAGAGGTCCAGTTCTCCAAGCAGGGACACAAACATCCTAGCAGCCCATAATTAAATAATCATTTTGGGCCAGAGCTAGGCGGAGCAGAGCTCCGCCAGCCCAGGAGTGGGCACAAGGGTAGCCACAGGCCAAATCAGATTCTCTGATCTGATTCAGCCCACCGCCAAATTGCCGCCGAAATTCAGTGGCGGCTTTAAAAGTGGCTAGAGGGGAGAGGGTTTCAGGGAGAGGCTCCAAACTTGCAGGGTAGCTGCTGGAGCCACTCCCCGAAATACCCACCAAGTTTCAAGAATATTGAACCAGGGGGTCCAATTCTACGGGCCCCCAAACAGGTTGCCCCATTCCCTCCATTGTTCTTTATGGTGGGAAAAAAGTAATGTTTTTTCCCACCATAGAGAAAAATGGAGGGGATGGGGCAACCTGTTTGGGGGGCTGTAGAATTGGACCCCATGGTCCAATCTTCTTGAAACTTGGTGAGTATTTTGGAGAGAGGCCCCAGCAGCTACCCTTGCAAGTTTGGAGTCTCTCCCTCAAACCCGCTCCCCTCCAGCCCCTCATATACCCTATGAGTTTTTGCCATTGACTTCAATGGCCCATAGGATATAATGGGGCTGAAGCTGACATTCGGCCGGTGATGTCAGGGGGCCTGGCATATGCTAATGAGTTATGCTAATGAGTGCCTGCACCTCTTTTTCTATGAAATGACCCCTGGTCATCAGTATCAAGTCTCCATGGAAACTGGCCAGTGAGAAAAGACCTGACATTCATCAGTTTCTTGATTTATCACTGGAAGAAAGTCTTTAAATGAAATCATGACATATCCAAGTCTTTAAATGAAATCATGACATACGTAAGACCCAACCTCCAAAATCTTGTGAACATTCCAATCAAATATTTCCTGTGGACAGGAAGGAGAAGAACCAGAAGTTGGAGTTATCTCCATGTTCAGGTAACCTTTTTTCCCACCATAGAGAACAATGGAGGGGATGGGGCAACCTGTTTGGGGCCCCATAGAATCGGACCCTGTGGTCCAATCTTCTTGAAACTTGGTGGGTATTTCAGGGAGAGGCCCCAGCAGCTACGCTGCAAGTTTGGAGCCTCTCCCTCAAACCCTCTCTCCTCCAGCTTCTCATATACCCTATGAGTTTTTGCCATTGACTTCAGTAGCCCATAGGGTATAATGGGGCTGAAACTGACATTCAGCTAGCCGAATGACTCCCCAATTGGTTTTCATTGCCAAAACTGTGGGGGTCATTCAGCAGCCAGAACAGATGTGGCCTGAGTTGGCCCGATCTGAATCGGGCCCAAAAAGATTTATTTGCACACCCCTAGTGGGCACAAATGGCAGTGGTGGCAAGCCCCTCCCCAGTGGGCCTGTGGAGGAAGTGAAGTGAGTGGGGGTTTAAAGTTTAAGCCCCTTCTGTTTAGAGTTGTGCGGCAGTGGGGGGCCCTTCTTTCCACTGTATTCTATGGAGCCCTTCTCGCTTCACTCCCCCACCCCACCCGCCTTGGCAGGCCAGCTGGGAAGGGGAGGCTTTTGAAGATGCCCTCACTTTTGCTTCCCTTCTGGTGATGGCAGAGGGCATGGCATATGCTAATGAGTTATGCTAATAGGTATGCTAATTTGCTCCTGCACCTCTTTTTCTATGACATGACCCCTGATGAAAGTTATGCACAGGGATAAAGCCAGCAGGAGCACACAGAAACTTTCGATTTGGGGAAAGATTCTGGTTCTGGTGATAGGGCAAACACCTGAGTTCAAATAAAAGATCCTTTTCTCTCCAGTCATTTGACAGTGAGGGCGGGGATGAGCTAATGGCTATGCCATGGGATTGACCGAACTGAAAATGAAGAGGGAACTCCAGCATTCCGGGAATTTTTCCAAATAAGAAATGAAGGAGATGTATTCAGGGTAGAAGCATAACTGTTTGGAGGTAGTCTGAGTTACCTCTTTGAGTTGGGTTTTCAGTTGGAAATTAAAGTCAGTCCAATATGGCTCTGGTTGAATTAAGAACCTTTTAGCAGCCATACCTATTTATTAGCAGAGAGCTAATGCAGGAAGATTCTTTGCTTCTGAATGTGCCTTGATTAATAGCATGAAAGGTTCTGATTAATAATCTCATTACCTCATTTCTTTTCTCTGGAACTTTTCTTTCCCATTAAGTGCTATTCAATTGGGTATAGTCCTATTCATTCTGTTAGTCCTCAGTCCTTTCAGGTGCTAGTAGCCAGAAGCTCTGCTTCCCGGCTTTGTGTGCCTAGCAGACAGGAGCTGATCCAGTGTCCTCAAGATGGAGAGGAAACAGAAAGGCCAACAAGAATGGAAGTCTGATAACAAGAAAAGGTTTATCAAAGCCTGTTAAGTATTAAGCCCAAATAAAGCCTTCATGTTCAGACGCAATGTACCTCTGAATACCACTTATTTGGTGGGGGTAATCACAACAGCATGCTGGGCTGTTGCATTTGTAAGCAGATTGTGGGCTTCCCAGAAGTATTTGCCTGGTCAAAGTCTGTTATGGGAAACAGGATGCTGGACTAGTGGATCTTTGCCCCGATCTAGTGACTATTTCACATAGATTAGCTGGAACCACTGAAGAGGAGGAGGAGAAATTGCATGAAGGAATCTCAGAGCAGCTTACAAGCCCTTTCCCTCCCCATAACAGACACCCTGTGAGCAGTGTTCCCTCTAAGTTGAGTTAGTGTGAGCTAGCTCGCAGTTTTTTAGCCTCCAGCTCACAGATTTTAGTCTTAGCTCAGGAAGGATGGCTCCAGAGCAAACTAATTTATGCAGTAGCCAAATCGCTCACTCACAACTTTAATGCCAGTAGCTCACAAAGTAGAATTTTTGCTCACAAGACTCCACAGCTTAGAGGGAACATTGCCTGTGAGGTAAGTGGGGCTGAGAGAGCTCTCTCAAGAACTGCCCTTGAGAGAACAGCTCTGAAAGAACTTATGACTGACCCAAGGTCACTTCAGCAGCTACATGAGGAGGAGTGGGGAATCAAACCTGGTTCTCCCAGATTAGAGTCCGTGCTCTTAACCACTACACCAAACTGGCTCTGGTGTAGAACAGCATAAGAAAATCCCCAACTGTTTCAGCATCCTGTTGAAGGTGCCATCCTACAAACAGCTAAAATCAGCAATTGCCTGTTTATGCACATTCTCTGTGGTGCTTCCATATTATGGTATGTTCTGCCAGCAGCTATCAGTAAGGTCCCCACATTTCTATTGTTTTACAGAATGTGCAAAACAAATATTCAGAATGGCATTCTTATAAAGAATTAAAACTATACTTTAATGGATCAGCTCAGGAAGTTCTTTTGATTAGGGATAGTATAATTAAAACATTTCAATTTTCTGTACATATCACCCCCATTTCACTGCAATTCAGGCCGCGGTCACACAGCCCTTTAAAGCGGGAGTTACTGCTGTTTCATCCCAGATTTAAAGAGACTGGCCAGACCGGCCGTGGCTACTCCCACACTGAAGCAGGCTCATTCCCAGGTTCCTAGCGCATTTTTTTTACCCCGGGAAAATCAAGTATTTTCCCGCGAGTCACTCTTTGATCCTGGGATTTTGCTGATCTGGACAGCCCTCTCTTGCAATGATTGCAAGACAAGGCCATCTGATTGTCCCTCCTGGGTTTTTTTCTCCCCCTTTCTTGCACTTGGGCACTTGGACTTGAGTGCCCAAGCGCCCAAGTGCAGGAAAAAAAAATGCCCTGCACTCTGCTCCAGGCCTTGAACCCTGCCGGCTGCTGCCAACTGGCACCCCCCCACACACACATACATGCTTCTCAGGTGGTGATGGCTGGCAGGGCTCAGGTGGTAGCTGGCAGGGTGGTGGCTGGCGGCTGGCAGGGCTCAGGGCCCAGAGCGGAGCACAGGGTGAGCCAGCCAGCCAGCCAGCCAGCCAGCCAGTTCCTCCTGAGCTACTGGCATTAAAGTGGTGAGTGAGTGATTCAGCTGCTGCATGAGTTTGCTCTGGAACCCGCCTTCCTGGAGCTGACAAAATACGTTCCTCCTGTGGCTTTTGGGGGAGGCGCAGGCATGCGGGTGGCCCTCGCCTTGCTTCCCTGAGCCGCCACTGCCAGGTTGGGATGTGTGATCATCCCACCCCCCCCCCAAATCCCGGAATAAAGTCCAGTGGGACTTTATCCGAGATTAGGGTGCCGTGTGACCACGGCCTGAGTGTTTTCCACCTTTGTAACCCTCTCAACAATATGGTATGCCAAACTGTATAGAATTTTTTTTTGCCTTTAACAGTTATTTTTCTACATTGGTTTGTTGCCTTAAACGTATATTTTTTTTAATTGCTTACGTGGTTTTCCATTTCTTCAGTCCTAGCTCCACTACATTGCCATATTTTGTAATGTGCCTTGAGTCTCAGTGAACAAGGTGGGTTATAAATGAAGCTAATAACAACAAGAACTTATTTTCCTGTCATGGCTATAAATTAATTTTAATGAATGTGATGTGTTGTGTTGTATGTAGAACAGTTTGCATTCTGAGAACATTCATCTTTTAATTTTTAAAAATGTTTTATCATTGTACTTTTCAAAACACAAAGAAGAAAAGAAACCTTCGGGGGGTGGGGAATTTTATGTAAGGACACTGATGAAGCATTTGACAGCTAATAAATGTACCCAAGGCACTTTTCAGTTGTGCTGCTTGCCAGTGATTTGGAGAGCATTCTCTGAAATAAATTTCTCTGCTCATTGGCAGTAAAATGCAACATTTCATGTGAATTTTGTTTATTCAGTGTCAACGCAAGAAATTTGCAGTTAAAAAAAACAGCCTTCAAGGTGCCAGAAAAAATCTGCTGAAAATGCTCTTCTAAATATATTCACATAACTGAAAACAATAGAGAGCTTGCATCTCAGCTTCTTCTCTAGAATAAGAAACCTTTTCTTCTTCTACTTACCAGTAATGATGCTATCAATCAATTTCGACTTGCACAGGCACACGCCTGGCTATAGAACCCTCATTTAATTCATGTGTAGTGAAAGAGGTACAAATGAGCACGTAATGGGATACAAGAACACACAGGTTTACAACATACAAAGGTCTTCCGGTCCAGTAGCATCTATTCTGAAAGTAAAATTACTGACCTCAGAGGACTACATAAATTTCCACATAGTCCCAGAAATCACAGTAGAAGGAAGCCAGTGTGTCTTTATTTGTGTCTTTATTTGTTTAATGTATTTTGATATCTCCTTTACCTTGCAGCTCAAAGCAGTTATGGAAGTGAGAATATCTTTCTGGGAGATACAGGAGAGGTCATTGTGAGGAAAAAATGGAGATGAGAGAACCATGCCCTGGCACCTGAGTTCATTGGGGAAAAGCTGGAACAAAAATGCAGTGGATTGATACATGAGATGTTCAGAGCATGTTTGAAGCAAAGTTGATGAATTCATAATTTCACACACAAAAAAATTATGGGAGAATGCTGGCAGACAGCAAATTTTCTCCACCCATTGAACACTTCTGTCCTAGAGACTTGCTTTGTGGGAAAACTTATTGAATTCAATAAGGTTGAACTGATATGGCTTTCTTTCCTTCGTTATCTTATATACACCAACTAAAACAGCATCAGCTAAGCAGCACTAGTGTTCTAGGGTTATTCCCCCTCATGTAGTTGAAATTACAAAAGACTACACTACTAGTAGGGGTGGTGTTGAGCTCTGCCCGTTCAGAATTGCAGATAGGTTGCCAGGTCCCTACCTTTTTCTGGCAGGGGGGAGAAGCTTCCAAGAGAATAAAATCACATAGATCTCCATGTCCCTTGAAGCCATGTACTTAGAACTCCTCAGTGCATATGATGGTGAACTTCCCTGCCCATACTTGCTGCCCTTCTGTCCCAGCTGCCCCCACTGCATTGCCACCAGTCACCATCCCTAACTTGCTGTATCTAACAATGAGTATTGGGGTTGCATAGCAACCTCAACTATGGCAGATAAGATTTTGCAACACTATGTCATGAGATCTCTTTCTCTTTACAATGCCTGCACCTGCAAAGACGATGTTCTTCCATGTGGGGATATTCTAATTCCTTCCCATTAAAACAGAATCTGGAATTTTTCTGCTAACTGGGGGTGGCCCAGGTCAGTAGCACCCCCCCCCCCCCCCCGGGCTGACTGTATCCGGCCCCATTAAGTGATTGTTTTGTTCCACATTCTAAGGGCCAGGTTAAGAATGAGAGCAAACAGGGAATACACAAGGACTTGTGAGGGCGTCTTCATTTTTCCCAGGATTCTCTTTCCCACACTATTTTCTCTTTCTGTCCTCCTGACAGCCTTCATATGTTTTCCCCTTTCCTTGCTTCCTTCTTTCATTCCCATTCACCACCTAATCTTTATTTATCTCCCCCCCACACAAACACATCTTCAGGTTTATTTATCATTTATTTATTTTTATTACACCCTGCCTTTCTTCACAGTGGTGACCTAAAGCACCTGACATAATTCTCCTCCCCTCCATGTTAGCCTAACAAAAACTCTGTGTGGTAGATTAGACTGAGCGAAAGTGACTGGACAGAAGGCATCTAGCAGCTTGCATGGAAGAGTGTGGATTTGAACCTAGATTTCCAAGACACTAATCTGACACTTTAACCACTACACAATACTGAATATTCGCTTCCTTCTCACTGGCAGCCTCTCCCTGGGAAAATTCTGAAAAGTCATGCCACCACCACATCAGGGAGGGTTGCACAAATTGCACTGTTGCTAGTTGTGCAGTGGTTGCTGCTGCACCTGGCCCTCATCAGTTCTCCCTTCAGGACAGGAGGGAGGGGAGTGGGGACGTGGACTGGAAGGCCGGAACAGCCCTGGAAATGACCATCCCTATGCATTTTAATGACAGAAGCCAAGGTCTGAAGGGTGGCAATATTGTTGTGGTTGCCTAGCAACCCCACAATGACCACTGTGGGGTTTATTTATTTCACTTTACTTCTTAAAGGAACATTTACTGCTTCTTTTATTTGAAAGGGGTTTTAAAGGTTTTAAAAAAGATTTCTTGTTTTTCTGCATACATGGGGCTTTTGTCAAGTTTGTAGAAAGATCCATCTTGTCTGTTCATGACTACAGTGTCTGGATTTAAACATCCACAGATGGTGCCATGTTGAGAAAAAAATATATTGACAAGTGGAAAACCTGCAAAGACTTGTTAAGGGCCCCTCAGTTTCCCTGTACCCGCTCCGCATACTATTTCATCTTTCCCTTTTCCTGGGAGCCCCCATATCCTCGCTTTTCCCTACTTCTTTCTCTGCTTCCTTCCCGCCCACCCATCAACCTACATTTTATCTGCCCCTCATCTTCAGCTGTGCTTATTATTTTTACATTTATACCCCACCTTTGTCCGCAATGAAGAGCAAAGCAGCTTACATAATTCTCTTTCATTTTATCTGCACAACAACCCTATGAAGAAGGTTAAGTTGAGAATGTGTGACTGGACCAGCGAACTTCCATGTCAGAGATCCCATTCAGATGGACAGCTAATCCTGCCATTGGCCTGGCTCTAATTTGATCCCAATCGTTTTTATCCAGTGTTGCACGACCAGACAGTTCCCCCATGAATCCCTTACCGCATATGGACTCTGTGGTGGATTGTCTAGATGACATCCACCTGAAAGAGCTGCATGGTCAGGTTTTGTTTTGTTTTTTAAATAATAATCTGTTTGCGCATATGTGCCTCACCGTGTACTTGTTTTTCTGTGCATGCATGGTCTTGAATGTTAAAAGCACCGCCAGTGGTGCCTTCCTCTAGGTGCCATTTGAATTAACAAAGTTCATAAGTTTCACGGGCCCTTCAGAAACATGAAGTTGTTCGGAACGTTTGAGGAGAGCCCTGAGTTTGTTGCATGTTTACGCATTTATGCGCATACCACTAAGATTTTTTTTAATGGTGGCCATTTGGGATGGTCTGGAGTCAGACCATCCTCATGGGCTGATTCCATGCTGGAACAACCAGATGGGAAAAAGTCCACCAGTGGCCCATCAGCAACCTTTAGACTGGACTTTCACCACTATCTTTTTAGTATGGCTCCCTGGCGGGGATCGACGGGCTGATCACGGTAGCGGCACGTTTCCCCGATGTCGCTGTCTGGTCGTGCCCTTTAAATCCACCAGGCACTCATGCCTGGGTCAGAACAAAAGAGCTGTCTGATCGTGACCAGAGTGGGGATCTGAACCTGGATCTTTCAGTTCCTAGTCTGAAAGCCTAACCATTACATTACACTGGCATTCATGAGATGGCTGGCATTGAACAGTAGTGAGTACTGCAGCTGGGCCTGGGTAAGTCATAGAACTCATTTTGTATCAAGTTACCCAGTGGTTGCTGACAGTCCTGGCCCCAATGAGTCATTCATGAAAGGCCAAAACAGTCCAGGAAAGGGCTCTGCCCCTTCGCTGTCTTTTATTGACAGAAACAAAGTCTTTAACTGGTAATAATGTTATAGTTGCCTGGGTAATAGTCATAGATAGTCATAGTTCTCTGCATATTAGGCCACACACCCCTGATGTAGCCAATCCTCCAAGAGCTTACAGTAGCCCCTGTAAAAAGAGCTCTGTAAGCACTTGGAGGATTGGCTACATTAGGGGTGTGTGGCCTAATATGCAAAGGAGTTCCTGCTAGAAAAAGAGCCCTGTTTATTACTTCAACTTTTACCTGCCCTCCCCGCCGAGTACCAAGTAACTATAAAATACCAAGTAACTATAAATTCATGCTGCCATATGGGATTTCCGATGCTTATAAACGTGAGCACAGAATTTAGCCACCTGACGGGTAGTTTGGTGATTTCTATCCGACAAAAGATAATCAAGCTTGATTTTATTTGATCTTCCAGGGAAGCTTTCTAACAGAGGACTAATACTTTCTGATCAAACCCTTGTATAATTAGAACAGTTAAAAAATATATGTTCTAAAGAGTCAATTTCACCCATGGAGCAGGGGCAGAGCCTTAAGGAGTAAGAGATTGCTTTAAACCTCCCTTCCAGCACTGCCGAAGGCAAAGTCGAACTTCTGGCCAATGCGAATGCCCTTCTAGTGTTGTTAGACTCTCCAGAAAGTATAGATAAGCAGCTGGGGATGCAATATATCAATTTTTTTCTGAGGAAATGAACTCTGGAGCACTTGAAATGCCCCCTTGTCTTTCAGTATCTGTCACTCTTTGCTTGATAAGTGATTTCACCCAATCTATCCCAAGATCCAAAAGGGATTGGGGAGATAAAACTAATGTTTCAATGGATTTCAAGACCTCCTTTTGCCAACTGGGATGGAATTGGTCTTGCAGCATTAAAGAGAACAAGCCATGTAAGTTTGTGTTTCCTACCAGCCATTTGAAGATTGAAAGGATGCATATTCTAGCCTCGACCCTTGACATCCCTGTCTCAAGTCTAACCCAGGAGTTCGACACACAGTTGGGTGCTTCTTAAAGCTACGGGCACTGCTTATATTATTTTGGGAATCCCCCCCTTGCTTGCTTGCTTGTTTTAGATTTGTCTGCAAACCTGGGGTTTTTCTCGAGCTTGTAGAAAGAGTTGGCTTGTCTGTTCATGGCTCCAGTATCCACAGATTTGGCCAAATCGAGAAATACATATATTGGTGATGAAATTCATTGTCTTGTAAATTAATTTTTTATGACTGTTCTCAGAAGATTTTTGAAGAGTCACAGCCAGCTTTAGGCCAAACATTTGATAATAGCACAAAATGTTTTCAAAGTCTGAAGCAATATCTGAATCACTGATGGAATACAGGTTTATCACAGTGCAAACAGCTTTTCGCAAGATTGCCTAAACTGCTGGCTAATCCTCTCATTTTAATTTGATATTTCATAAAAGGGGCCCCATTGATTTCTGCCATTAATGTGCCCTTGATCACTTGTAGCTAACAGCAGCAAGCTGACTGTTAATTTTCTTTTGTACTCCTTGAGTGGATATAAATTTGATGAGGCAAGACTGATATCTGGCAGCTTATGGCAAACGATGATACTTGGTGTTAGGTCCTGAATCAAAAAGGAAGCTGCTGGCAAAATGCTTGAAAGATGTTTTTTGTGCCTGGTGGCTCATGAAATGGAATGCTTACTTATTAAGGGATGTATTCTGGAACTGAAGAAATAAAGACCTTCAATAAAACTGCTTTGTAGTTCTATAAATTAAAGAAAAGAGGGCCACACTAATCAAAAGTGGGAGGGAAAAGGGTGGAATAAAGGGAGGAAAAGGACCAGTTTTATTATATACTAGGAGTAAAGCCTGTTGTGGGAAGAAACACAGTGGGCTCTAGAAGGAAGCGCCAGGTGAGTGTCCTGGCTGTGGCTGGTGGAGTGGCAGAGGGAAGGGGAAAATAGAGAGAAGCAAGCCATGTTTGTTTCCTTCTGCTTAGCTATGAGGCAGGGCTGTCTCAAGTCCTTTTGCTGCCCCAAGTGGGCAGTATGGGAGGACAGCCTCATGGTAACACGTATGGTTCCCTCCGCCCCTGACTTCTGTTGTTTTGGGGCTATGCAGTGGCAGCTAAGTTAGAAAAGCACCTCCTCAAATGCCATGTCTTCTGGGTTCTAAGGGTCTGGAAAGCAGTTCCATAGCCAGGTACAGGCCTGGGGAGGGCCAGGTTTGGGGTGCGGAGGGACTTCAGCAGCAACACAATTATATAAAAGGGAGATTGCAAATCTCCCTGTGGGACCTGGAGATCTCCCAGAAATCACCGTGTTCCCCAGCCACAGCACATCATTTCCCCTACAGAAAATTTCCCAGCTATTACAACTGATCTCCAGGTGACCAAGATCAGTTCCCCTGGAGACAGTGGCTGCTTTGGGCAGTGGACTCTATGGCACTATACCCTGCTGAAGTCCCTCCACACCCCAAACCCGGCCCTCCTCAGGCTCTGCCCCTCAAATCTACAGGTATTTCCCAACCCAGAGTTGGCACCCCTGTGCCTGGATGAAACACCAGTGAGTGATCTTTGTTTGCAAACTGAAGTCAAAATTATATTTCTACCAAATCTTGTAGCCTCCACCTTTTCCTGATGGATTCAAAGTCAATTATATGTTTCTGCTCTTTACCATTTATACTCACAACAACCCTGAGAAGGAGGACTGGCTGATGTGTGGTGTGGCCCAAAGTCAACCAGCAAATTTCTGTGCCAGAGGTGGAATTCAAACATGGGCCTCCTCAACCTTGCTCAGCCAGTGTAATCATTATACCACACAGGCTTTGATATTGTTAAAACACCTTTATTTTGTCACAATGGTGATATTTCCCACCCTCCTTTTGTGAACAGCCTGCATTTCCATGGCTTCTTGTCAGTAAACCTTTGCTGCCATTGCAAATAAAAGAGGGGTTTTGTTGAGTTTATCTGTGCCAGGATTTCCCAGTTCTATTCACCTTTGGCACTGCAGCTTCCAGGTTTAGCCACCTCAAACAGGTTCTTGGAGAGCTGCCGTATGAATTCTCAAAATGCACAGATAACTAGGATTCCCAAACTGGGTGCTCCAACCAAGCTGTAATAAACATCAGAAGTTTGCTTTGGGCAAAATGACCTCAGACCATGGAAAGTATTTGAAGGGCTGTCATCTAAAAGAGGGTAGGGCACTATTTCAGTTGGTAGTGGAGGATAAGACTTGCAATAATGGGTTTAAATTGCAGATGGGGAGGTAATGGTATGATATTAGGAAAATCTTTTTAACAATAAGGGCAGTGCAATGGTAGAATTAGTTGCTCAGGGTTGTTGTGGGTTCCCCCTCCATGGAGGTGTTTAAGCAGAGACTGGACATTTGTCAGGGATGCTTTAGGCCATCCTGAATGGTTTAGGGGTTGGAATGACTGGTCTTTAGACCCCCTTCCAATTTTTTAATTCCATTTCACTGTGATTCTATCATTCTATCTAACCCAGTACAGCAGTTCTCCCAAGGTCTCAGACAAGATTCTTTCCTAGGCCTCCACCTGGAATCAAGTAACTAGCAATATTAAGGTGGTGGGTCTCCACCTTTTTGAGCCTGTGGGCACATTTGGAATTCTGACAAGGCATGGTGGTCGCAGCAACAGAATAGCTGCCACAAAATGACTGCTGCAAAAGACAGAGCTAGCCACAGAATGATTGCCACAGCATAACTTCAGTAACACAGTGAAGATCCTTGTGCTGGGTGGCGGCTGCTGCCAAAGCAACAGCCAAATCTTCAGTAGTCACTCAGCAGCCTTACTGAGCAAAATTCCTACCTGGCCCTGCCCACTTCCTAAAAACTCTCGTCAGGCACCAGAAAAGGTGTCAACGGGGCCATGGCACCCACGGGCACGACACTGGGGACTGGATCTGGAGCCCTGTCTATGCTAAGCTCTGCGGCCCTTCCTCAGCTTTTTGAGGAATTTGAGGACAGAGGGGGGAAATCTGAATCTGAAGCCTGTGTTCCTGTGGTAATCCCCCTTGAGGCTTGTTTCCTGTCAGAGAAATTGTGTAGCACTTTAGAGCTGCTTGGAGCAAGTCCAAAAGATAAAATGATCTTTAAGCACCTAGCAAAAAGTTCCCTGACTAGGGAGATCGATACAAAACCCCCGCAGGGGAATGCTTAAGGAATTACTTTGGTAATATACTCTGGCACAGAACTGCTGAAAGGCCCCTTGTAATATTTATAACATGAGCACTTAATCTTAGTCACGCACTTTAGTCAATTGCTTCCTTTTAGTTATAAGCAAACTGGAGGGAAAGGTGAGGAGGCCATTGTTGTCTGGAGAGGTACCTAGGTTTGGATCAAGCAATAACAGATTTGTAGGTTTGGAGTAGGATGGTTTATTCACAAGAAGTTATATAACTTCTTTGTATCCTGAGAAGTACTGGAGTCGGGAGTCCATGGAACAGTGAAACAGCTAGATCTTTATTGCTGGTCCGGATGAAGCATACAACCCAGGGCTCCGAGCCCTCCTTTTATGCTGGTCAGGGATAATCCCCTGACCTCGCCCAACTGGCCTGATAGGCTATTATCAGTCTATTTACATGTCATAGGTTCCCTGGGAGAAACCTAGGTACATGATTGGTGGCCGGTTCGAATCCACCTGGCCTTTGTTCTACCTGGCTGAAGCTCAGGTAGTTTCTTGGCCATGTGCTCTGGCCACATGGTGGTCGCCATTGCTGGAGCACATGGCGACCGCATGGTCAATACATAACATATCCACTGAACAAAGATCTAAATTTGTAGTTTTCACAGAGGCTATTGTCTTTAGCTTTCCCTTAAAACACACACTTTTCATTTTTCTTCTTAAACATATGCAAACTAGACATATTATTCTCAGATTATTTCCATGAGGATTTTTCCCCAGTAGATTGCAACCACAGAGGCTGAGTTTTGAAAAGGCAGATTTTATACATATAAATGGGAAGATGAATGAATAACCAACTCCACAAGAGGTTATATCCAGCCAAAGCTAAGCACTTTAAATTCCCATTGGTTTTAACAGTAAAGATGTGCTTAAGCTTCTGATAAAAATCAGTGGTAAATTAATATTCTTGCTTGGGCTGGGTCATATTCACAATCATTAAGCATTTTATTAATTTGACTTTATATCCTGCCCTTACTTCAAAGAGCTCAAGGCATTGTATGGCCCCCATTGTATTCGTGCAGCGACCATGCAAAGTAGGTTGGACTGAAAGAGTGATTTGCCCAAGGTCACCCAGTGAATTTCATAGAGTGGACATTTGAATCCTGTGCTGGTCCAGTAGTCTAACCATTTTGCCACATTGTCTACCAATTTCTATAGCATTTCACAGTTTACCAAGATCTGGCTTCAACCTAGAGTTTACTTCCTAGTAACAGTGGATAATACCACCTTTGGATTGGTGTATGTGTGATCCCCCCCCCCCCCCCGGGTGCTGTGTCTTCTGTACAGGGCCAAAGTTTTGCTTAGGTTTACTGACAGTCAGGCTCCCCCCTGCAATAAGCACCCTGCCTGTTTGCCCTGCAAGGGACAGAAACAAAGTGCTCCAGAAACCTGGGGACATAGAGACAAAGGACAAGACTCCTTCCCTTGGTGACAGACAGTCCACCTGCCCTGCAGATGGGATGGAATACAGGTGAAGGTTTAAGACTTCCATCTGCAATAGTAAAGAGCAGGCACTTTGCTTAGAAGTTAGACTGGTAATTGTGAAAGATGGAGCTGATCATCCCTCTATGATATTCTGATTCAAATCTGACACTTCTCAGACATCTTTTATTATATTTAAAATTACTGCCCCCATGGACACATGCAAAAATCTTCTTGTTTAAGCATAAGGCAGCCTGTCTATTTTTAGACAAAACCTGAGGATTTGGGTGAAGGAAGCTTCCTTACCTTATTGTGGTCAGGCTCTGATATCTTCTCTCTGGTTGGAAAGAAAGAAAGAAAGAAAGAAAGAAAGAAAGAAAGAAAGAAAGAAAGAAAGAAAGAAAGAAGAGGGAGGGAGGGAGGCTACTCCATCTCCCAGCTTGAGGAATCCAAGAGAGGATATGCTCACTCAAACACAGCACTTCCCTGTGCCTGCTATGTAAGTGAGATTTAAATTGCCTACTAGAAAAAGGAAGCTTTCTTCCACCCATCTAAAATTTGGCAGGGAGACCTCTTAGTTGAGGGATATAGTTCCTGAAAATTTCAGCCTCATTGTATAGAGAGGGAAGTTGCTAACTTAACTGTATTTGCAATTGGAACCAATGGAAACCATTAACATTTCTGGTCTAAACATGGTACCACCAAATTGATACTTGCAAAGACATTACTGAGAGGAGAACTGCTATATTTTCTCAAATTGACTCTGATGTGCTCCCTGAAGGGTTTAAAATGCAACATTTTCTCTTCCCATAGGCTCCCAACCAATTAGTGAATCCCTTCTTCCTGTCACAAATGAATGAATGAATGAACATCTCACCTTCAAAGCTCACACAAAAAGCACAGAGTCACTTGGGGTCATCCTTTTCATGCACTGAAGGTGAGAAAGGAGGGATAAAAATAAGCTACATAAATAAATAAATATGTGTAATGTTGAAATTGTGGCCTGAGAGTCCACATACTGACTCAGTGCTTGCTGCTCCCTTAAGGGATGTTCATGATCTTTCCCTTGCTAAAATGATGAGCATGCATTGCTTTAAAGCAGATTATCACTTGTGGATGAAAAATGGTGGTTGCAGAAAGATAAAAACAGGAGACAATGAATAACCTTGGGGGAAATCTTTTATTTTTGGCTGCAAGACCTCATTGCTATAGTAAAAGAAAAGCTTCTAAAATCCATACGATTTTTATAAATGCATAAATATAGAGCAAGGAATTGTAAAGAAATGCAATCAAATATTCATAATTATTCAAATTTATTTATATAATGCCATCCTTGTATATGTCACATGGAACAAACAATATGTGGAGAGTATAATAAGTAGGGCCAGCAATGGCACAGCATGGTTACTGATGAAGGGTGAGCTAAAATGGCCATTCCATTTATGTAGTGGATTTCTAGCATGTCACATCCCAAGAATTTACAGTAGGTAACTTTTTGCCAATTATAATACCTAATTCCTGCCTTTCCTTCATTATCAAAACTTCGTTTGAATGAAAACAATTTATAAATATTGTAGAGTAGAGTTGGGCAGAAAGTAGTCCATTAGCCAATTGTGGGTGGTTCACATAGTTCCTGATGATTCCTGGGATTCTTGACAACAACAAAAAAAATCTTGATTAGGTGGACCTGTGTGTGACTCAGATTGGGCTTCTTACATTCTTAAGCAAGAGTACATATTTTTTTTGCGGGGGGGGAATGGTTCAAATTAATTATGCCCAACTGTTATGGGATCCTGAGTCACAGATAAGAACATTAGAAGAGCCCTGCTGGATCAGACCAATGGTCCATCTGGTCCAGCATCCTGTCTCACACACAGTGGTAGGGTTGCCAAGTCTTACTTTCATTGGGGCAGGGGGAGTCCCAGCCCTCCTTGGGAGTCTTCTGGTGCACGTGCTTTGCGTGTACACCACAATGACATTACCCGGAAGTGACGGCATCGTGTCAGGCACGTTGGGGGCAGGACCTCTATAATTCGAGGGGAAACCATAGAGTTTTCCCTTGAATGATAGTGTGTCCCCCCAAAAATGTGTCCAACGCGATGACAGCATTTCCGGGTGACGCCATCACACCAGGCATGTCTCCACAGCCTGGCAATTTGGGGGGTGAGGTTTTCCCTGGCGGCCTGATCTGGGCCAGTGGGGAACAAGCCAATCAAGTGGGGAGTCCCCCCCCCCCGGGGGACTTGGCAACCCTACACAGTGGCCAACCAGTTTCTCTGGACAGCCAACAACAGGGCATAGAGGCTGAGGCCTTCCTGTGGTGATGCTTCCTGGCTCTGGGATTCAGAGGATTCGAGCCTCTGAATGTGGAGGTTTCCCTCAGTCACCTTGGCTAGTAGCCATTGACAGACTTATTCTCCATGAATCTATCTAATCCCACTTTAAAGCTGTTTATTCCTGTTGCCATCACCACATCCTCTGGCAGGGAATTGCACTTTTTAATTACTTCCTGTATAAATTAGGAATGCAGTGGTAGCAAAAGAACTAAAAAGGTAGACCTTGAACTATACTAGATACAGAGGATGAGGGGGGCTAGGACAAAAATCATAAAAGGGGGGGGGGGATGGGATGTACTGCAAATCTCAAGAAAGAATCAGCCTTGAGTAATTTACAGACCTGAAGTCATTTTACTCCTTTTTTGAACTGTGAAAAAGTATTATCTTCATCCTAATGATGAAGAAATCCAGGGGTCATTTCAAGGAGGAGCTCAGGGGAACGCAGCTCCGGGAGTTGGTGCCAGCCCCCCCCCCCCCCCGGCGGGGGAATGCCTGCTTGTGTCATGGCTGCGGCAGAATGACCCCTGGAAAGGTCCTTGTTCCTCCGACCAGCCTTCTGAAGGCTTCAGCCAACCATGAAGCTAAACTCCCAGAATAGTGGTATTTCTGAGGCCTGGATTAGTAGCTGTTCCCTCTCTGCCAGCTCTTTCTTTCTTTCTCTCTCTCTCTCTCTCTCTCTCTTCTTTCTTTCTTGCCTTCTACACTTGATCTTAGCCAAAAGGCCAAGAAGCGATACCTTCTTTCTTGCCTTCTGACATACTTTCCAGTGATGGCAGGTGGTGTAGCATGTGCAAATAAGTTATGCTAATGAGTTATGCTAATGAGCTCCTGCACCTCTTTTTCTGCAAAATGACCCCTGAAGAAATCTATGGTTTATAGACTGCAAACAGAACTTAGACAGAAGAGTTTCTAAACCAGGGAAAGCAACTGTATGCTTCATTAATTGTGTTCAAAAGCATGACTCCTTCAAGCATGAGGGCATGCAGAATCCCAAATATTTTCACAATAATAAATGAAGCTCCTTTTGCCCTACAGTGTCATTGAATTTCTCTTGTAATTAGTGTTATCGATACAGGTATTCCCTCAGGACATTGGTAGCTTTAGTTGTTTCATTCAGCTACACACATTGGATGGGGGACAGGACAATATGACCTCTCTGAGAATTCAAATCCCCTTCGTCTGACTTAATACTAGCCTAAGACCTTCTGGCCAGTGGTAAATCATATGCAGTGCTGCCAATCAGAGTCATTAACACGTCCCTCCAGGAGCTCCTGCTGTCTGACTTGGTTATCTGTTTTTACTTCCCTCTCCCTGCAGTCTCAGCAATATCTGGAGAAAGAGCTCACTGCCAGTGGCAATGTTTTAATCCCTTGGCCAAAAAACCAAGGCTTTGAATTTTTCCACTCAATCACACTAACTGACATTGAAATGTTACAAAGTTTCCAGGTGCAGCTCTGAATTGCAACATCTTTAAAGAGACAATAAACAAATCATCGATGGAGGTCCTCATGAACCAACTAGAAAGCTTGGGGTGATAAAGAATTACTCCTTTCATAAGATGTTTGTGGGTTTCTCTCTAAAGATTAAAGCTACCAATCTGTTAGAACGTTACTAACAAAAGACCCTACACTGGTTGTCTTAGCAATATCCTTTGTAGATACACCGTACCTGATGACCTCCTAGGGGCCTCAGGTGATAACGCCCAACTTAGGGAATGGATATTTGAATCAGATGCTGTGATAGGTTGCTCTGCTATCACAGTGTCTAAGGTAGCTCCTTGGTAACCCATGCAATGGTCAGCTCCAGGCTAGACTACTGTAGCTTGCTGTATGCTGGCTTGCCCTTAGAGACTGACTCAGAAGCTCCAACTGGTCCAGAACGTGACAGTGCACACCCTGGCAGGAACACCATGGATGGCACATATACAACCTGTGCTACACCAACTACACTAGTTTCCAGTGGAGTACCAAGTCAGGTTCAAGGTTCTAGTATAGACTTTTAAGGCCTTGAGCAGTCAGGTACCCATGTACCTTTGAGACTGGGAATAATTTGTTGGTGATCCCTAGCCCCAAATATGTCCAGCTATCCTCATCTAGGGCCAGGGCCTTCTCAGTCCTGGCTCTGACCTGGTGGAACTGTCTGCCGAACAACAACAGGGCCCTGCGGGATTTAATGCAATTCTTCAGGGCCTGTAAGGCAGAGATGTTCCACTGGGCTTTTGGTTGAGGACAGTGACAGTACGACCCTCACTGGCCCCCTTCCTCTTTCTCCTTGTTTCACCTGTTTCCCTCCTCCTACCCAGCCTGTGGGGCAGCAGCACACTTTGGGAATAAGATTTATTAGGACAGCATCTTGGATTGTATGTTTTTTAATTATGTGTTATTTATTGAGTTGTTGTACGTTTTTATCTATTATTTTATCATTGATGTATAGAGTGACTAGTCTAAAATCACCCAGTGAGCTTCAAGGTCAAGTAAACATTTGAACAAATAAACAATTACTGAGCAGTCAGGTTAGAAGAGATAAAAGGAAGTACTTCTTCACCCAAAGAGTGATTAACACGTGGAATTCACTGCCATAGGAGGTAGTGGTGACTACAAGCATGGATGGCTTCAAGAGGGAATTAGATAAACATATGGAGCAGAGGTCCATCAGTGGCTATTAGCCACAAAGTATAGATAGGAACTCTCAGTCTGGGGCAAGTGATGCTCTGTATTCTTGGTGCTTGAGGAGGAGGGCAACAGTGGGAGGGCTTCTAGTGTCCTGGCCCCACTGCTGAACCTCCTGAGGGCACCTGATGTTTTTGGCCACTGTGTGACAGAGTGTTGGACTGGATGGGCCATTGGCCTGATCCAACATTGGCTTCTCTTATGTTCTTATGTTTAACCCGGGTCTCTCTGGGCTCAGTCTGACAGTTCTAACCACTATCCCACGCTGACTAATCACGAAGAGAACGAGGCTACTAAAGAAGAAGAAGAGTTGTTTTTATATCCTGCTTTTCTCTACCTGATGACATCTCAAAGAGGCTTACAATCTCCTTCCCTTCCTCTCCCCACAACGGGCATATGAGGTAGGTGGGGCTGAGAGACTTCTGAGAGAACTGTGACTGGCCCCAGCTCACCCAGCAGGCTGCATGTGAAGGAGTGAGGACTCAAACCCAGTTCTCCAGATTAGAGTCCACCACTCTTAACCACTACACCATGCTGAGGAGAAAGAGGCTATGAAAGAGGCTTCATTGTCTTCCATTGGTTCATTTTTGTCACTGGCTTTGGTCAAAACCAACACAAAAGCTTTGAGATGTGATACAGAGCGATTGGTAGCAAACTTGGCTCATAATCAACAGGCATCAAGAAAAGTTTTACTGTGACCTGTAGACAAGACTAATATTGAACAGAAAGTAGACTCCAACTAATAATACCATAGTAGAGAAAGGCTCAACATACCAAAAAAAAACAAGGAAGAAAGAAATAATTAGAACTTACAGAGATGCTGCTATAATAAGTAACTATAAAAATAATAATTGTGTTCAGGGGGGTGGCTACCTAGTTAGGGCAATGCGAATATAGGCAGAAGCCGATGGTAATTATGCTCCATAAGCAAAAGCCCTAAATTCTCACCTTTGCATAAATTATATACTAATCAAAATCAGATTTAAAAGTTAAATAGATTTGGCCTAATCTGCATAATTTGTTCTGATTGCAAAACCTGAGTTTTATGCTCAAAGGGCAGAATTTGCAATCTAGTTGGCAGGAGAAGGGAAACATGCACCTGTGGTAGGAATGAAACAAAGACAGAGAAGCTAAAGGGAATTAGAGTGAATAAAAAGCTTACTGCAAAGCAGAGGAGCCAAGGCAACCACAGAGGAACTGGGGTGGGGTAGGCTGGTGGGGCAGGACGGAATGCGTTCACAGAGCAGAATGTTTTCCAGATTGTGAGGCTTCGTTTGCAGGGACAAAACTTTTGTTTTCTAACTCCAGTTTTGGGTGCCAGCCCATGTTTAATTGCCAAATCGACTCTATTCTTTCCAGCCTACCAATATAAACTTTTCTTCTTTACTGTCCTCTGGATGCTAGATGGAAGGGTGTATAACCAATATTGTAGCAATATTAGCCAATGACTTAGCTGTGCGTGCTTACATAGTGCTTACATAGTCCCCCTTGAGCCAGTCTTAACTAAGCATTTAGACAGTGAGTCAGGTTCCTAATTCATATGTCACATCAGCTATGAATGCAGTGATTGTGTCTCAGGCTCAGCCCTTCCTATGAAATACAAGGATAATAATAATATATCTACCATGCAGAGTTGCCACAAGGATTAATGAGACAATGTATGTTAAATGTTTTAAATACTTTTTAAAAACCCTTCTAAATATGTTATTGCTGCATGATTATTCATTGAGCTGACTGTTCACTAATAGGCAGGTATGATCATGGTTAGGGGTCCCATCCCCCCCGCCGCCCATAGGAAGTTTACTGGCATAATGTAGTCTGAGATCAATGCTCTTGGGAAGGGAAGGGAAGGGAAGGGAAGGGAGAAGGGAAGGGAAGGGAGGAGAGGAGTGAAAGGAACTGGTTTGTTTGAATTTGGAGATGTGCAGCAGCAGGAAGAACAGAGAATTTTTGAACTGGAGTTTGGCTGACCCAGAAGCAGCCAGAGGAGGGGTATGTGTATACATGTGTATGCATACATGTGTGAAAGTATGCATACATGTGTGGAAGAAATCATATTGTTGCTCTGGGAACATTACATAGCATCAGTATTTTGCTGCCTGCTTTGGGAGTCCATTTGCTTCTACTGCACTCTGCTTTGCAAACAAACAGATGTTATAAATACCGGAACAGCTTCATGGAAATTAAAATTCTGCATATAGCCTCAATTTATATTTAGAATGCTGCTCAGCCATCTCTCATTACTTTCTTACATGTTCTGATAATAAATGTCTCACACTTCCAGCAGATCCCAGAGAGGCTGTGGAAACTGAACAGGCACAGGGAGAGAGTTTTGGAATTAATGAAGGCTAATAAATTGAACCTTAAACTCAACAAAATCGAGGTGTTCCTGGTGAGTGGAAGACTTGATCCAGGAACTGGGATGTCTCCTTTTCTGTATGGGGTTGCACTCCCTCCGAAAGAGCAGGTTTGTAGCCTGGGTGGGCCGCTGGACTCAGGCCTCCTGTTGGATAAACAGGGAACAGCAGTGGCCAGCAGCACCTTTCATCAGCTTTGGTTGATGAGCCAGCTGCATCCCTCCCTGGGCAGAAAAGATCTTGCTACTGTGCTGCATGCCCTGATAACTTCCGTGTTAGATTATGGCAATGTGCTCTTGAAGACTGTTTGGAAGCTACAGTCAGTACAGAATGCTGCAGCCAGAATGTTAATTGGAGTGGGTCATAGGGACCATATCACTCCAGTATTGTTCCACTACACCGGGTCCACCACACTGGAAGTTTGCTTCCAGGCCCAACTCAAGATGCTGATATTGACTTTCAAAGCCATCTATAGCTTAGGGCTAGCATGTCTTAAGGATCACCTGCTTCCATATGACCCTACCTGGCTGGAAAGTACTAGAGTCGGAGACTGGTAGCAGTGAAATCAGCTCACATAGTTTATTTAGGTTCAGATGAAGCATGACCAACAGAGGTCAGGGGACTGCTTATATTCACAGGTAAGCCACACCCCGACCTTGCCCAAACGGTACAATAGGGCTAGCTTCACATAGGCCCATTTGAATATTTGGAGCCTTTCATTGGGGGAAACTTAGGATCCTGGCTGGCTATTGTTCACCGGGGGAGGGGCTTCTAACTGGCTCTGTCAGTAAAAGGCAGGGGGAGGGGGAAGAGCCCTTTCCCGGCCTATTTTGGCCATTGAGGGAGGGAGCCTTAGGGCCAGGCCTGACAAGGGTTGCCAATGCCAGGTTGGGGAATTCTTAGAGATGTTGTGGTGGAATCTAAGGAGGGCTGAGTTTGAGGAAGGGAGAGGCCTCAGCTGGGTATAATGCCACGGAGTCCAGCCTCCAAAGCAGCCATTTTCTCCAGGGAGACAGATCTCTGTTCTGTAAAGCAGTTGTAATTTGGGAGGAAGGTTTCCAGATCCCACTTGGAAGTTGGCAACTCTAGGTCTGGCAGCAGTCTAGGGTTGCCAGGTCCCCCCCGTCTAAGATTGCCAGATCCAGGCTGGGAAACTCCTGGAGATTTGAGGTGGACCCTGGGGAGGACAGGGACCTCAGTGAGGTACAATTAGGGCTGCCAAGTCGTATTCACGCACTGGCAGGGGGGAGTCCTTCGCCATCCGGGAGCCACCCGGGAGCCTCCCTGGCGCGCGCGCCCGGTGACATCACCCGGAAGTGACGTCACCACGTTGGGGGCGTTGCCAGAGCATCGCCCTGGCAATGTCTCCAACGTGGTGACGTCACTTCCGGGTGACGTCACTATGCTGGGGAAGTCGTCCAGCCTGGATGACTTTGGGGGTGGGGTTCCCCCCGCCGGCCGAATGCCCCTATAGCGGGGGATCCCCCGCCCCTGGGCTGACTTGGCAGCCCTAGGTACAATGCCATACAGTCCGCCATCCAAAGTATCAATTCTCTCTATGGGAAGTTATCTCTATAGTCTAAAGATGAGCACTAATTCCAGGGGATCCCCAGGTCACACCTGGAGGCTGTCATCCCTAGGCAGCACCCTCTGGGTGATTTGTTACCACCTGATTTGCATTACTACATTCTACTTTTCAACAGCAGTGACACTATGAAAGCCAGTGTGGTGCAGCAGTAAGAGTTTCAAAGTTGGGTTTGCAGGACCCAGGTTCAGATCCCCATCTTACGGTGGAAGCTGACTGGGTGATTTTGGACCAGTCACACACTTTCAGCCTAACCAACCTCACAGAGTTATTGTGCAGATAAAAAGGAGGAGAGAATAATGTAAGCTGCTTTGGTCCCCACTGTGAAGAAAGACTGTAATTTTCCTAGGCAGAGGCTGTGGGGGCAGGGGTGGAAATGGAAAGCTGAATGCAGATATAGGTAGGTTGGTTGTTGGGTGGGAAGGAAATAGGGATGTGAACTCCAGGTTGGGAAATTCCTGTAGATTTGGGGGTGGAGCCTGGGAAGGGTGAGGTCTGAGGAAGAGAGGGACTTCAGACCAGCCTAATGCTATAGATTCCACTCCCCAAACCAGCCATTTCCTTCATGAGAACTACCACTGCCAGCCTCCAAGTGAGCCAAACAACAGAGAAGCATGGAAGGGAGTAAATAATACAAAAGAAACAAACCATGCAGAAATAACGAAAAACATCAATCAGTGAACACTTATAACAATCTGGACCTATATAAATAGTGTAGTTTATCAAAAATATAATCTAATGGTCAAAACCTCAGAAATGTACAGTCAAAATACACAATCAAAATACACAAATAACCTTCAGATAATCCAAATTCAGTTCCTCAAGTGAAAAGTCCAAACGTCAAAGTTTATTTATTATACTTCAAAAAGCTCTTCTCACTGCTTTTGTATCCGCTTGACGGCCCCACTAGCTTGCTGTTGCCGTATCGTGTTGCTTCCTCAAAAGTGGAACACCAAAACCACACTATAACAAAGAAACGGCTGAGAAACTAATAAATATAAAACAGCAAACACGCCAGTTAAAAGATATGCTTACCAACTTCAATATTGTTGTAGACTACATAGCATTTTCTACATTCTCAATGTCAAGACAAATACTGTGATGTATCTCATTTGTCTACAAGATACCAGATGCCTAATTATATTCTCTATGCTTGCCACAACTGACAACCAGCTACCATGCTCCACTTAAAGGGATATTCACTCATCAGCCCAGGACACTTGCAAACATATGCAAACATGCTACAGACAAAAAGAATAATCATTGTGCACATTGATACCTGAAGGATATACAGTTTTCAGTTTAAAAATCCAAAAGCATTCCTCACAAAGGAATATTCTCTGTATCATCTGCTGTGTACATGCATCTCCAGAATACTGGTAAATAACAAAAAATAATAATATTATCAACAGAGCAACTACTTTCAATAAGATGTTTAGTTAAAGGTGCCCCTACCACATTGTTTCTGGCCCTAGAGATATGTTCTTGTATATGGACCCTTACCTGACGTGTTGTGTTGCCAATGTACAACTTCTGACACTCACACAAGATACAGTAAACAATATTCTTAGACTTGCACATGGTACACACATGCAATTTAATAATAACACCTTCATGGCTTGTAAATTCTTTAATGGAAAGTGATAGAGGGCATACTGAGCATGAACCACAAGGTTGGTGCCTACCAATAATTCCTGTGTTTATTCAGGAATTGTGTTTATTCAGGAATTATTCAGGACTGGTCTATTCAGGTCAGCACTTACAATTATGTTTCTGATGTTACAAGTTCTCTTTAAACCTACAGATGGTAAATTTTCACAACCCAGAATATCACAGATAAGGTGCCAATGTTTAAAAATTAGCCTACGCATTTTATTAGACAAAGGAGTATACTCTAAAGCACATTTAATACCCCCACTAACTCTTCTAATTTTGCTCTCAAATAAAGATGTCCTAAGAACCACTTCTGCCCTGTTTCTTGCTCGTGTAACCACTGCAGTAGGGTACCTTCTATGCTTAAAACCATTACTTAGCTTTTCACTGTCATGGCAAAAATCATTATAGTCCGTAGAGTTTCTTTTTAGCCTCAGAAACTGGCCATATGGGATATTGTACCTTAAATGGCCAGGATGAAATTAATTAAAGGCCAAAAAGGAGTTCCTGTCAGTAGATTTCTTGAAGCTGCATACTGCAAGTCGATTAGTTTGACCTTTATATACATCAACATTGCCTATGTCCTTGTCCTGTAAATTTAATATGGTCAAAAATAGTATTCCAACCAATCCTTGAACCCTTGAAAACAATCTTCCTTTTTTATAATAAAAAAGAGATCATCAATATATTGAAAAAAAGTAGGATTTGATCAAAATAAGGATTGATGTCTGGGTTAGAAATAATATTCACCTCCAGTTGTGTCATAAATAAATTCGCCAGACTAAAAGCAAATGTGCTCCCCATAGTGACCCCACGTATTTGAAAGAAAGAAAAATATCCTCAAACCTGAAATAATTCTTATCTAAAATAATATCAACCAATTCTAAAAGAAAAAAAGTTGGAAGGGTTGGGTCCTCGCTCCTCAAAAGAACCGTCTCTACTACCTGTCAAGTTTCCTCCTGAGGGATGCTGGTGTAAAGAGAAAGAACATTAAACGTAACCAAACATAGCAGTTTCAGGGATGTCTATGCCTTCTACTTGCTTAATGAAATCTGTAGTGTCTCTACAATAAGATTTAATTTTAGAGACTTCTGATGAATATCCCTTTAAGTGGAGCACAGTAGCTGGTTGTCAGCTGTGGCAGTTTGTTAAGCACAAAGAATATCATTAGGCATCTGGTATATTGTAGACAAATGAGATATATCACAGTATTTGGCCTGACATTGAGAATGTAGAAAATGCAATGTAGTCTACAACAATATTGAAGTTGGTAAGCATATCTTTTAACTGGCGTATTTACTGTTTTATATTTATTAGTTTCTTAGCCATTTCTTTGTTATAGCATGGTTTTGGTGTTCCACTTTTGAGGAAACAACACGATACGGCAACAGCAAGCTAGTGGGAACGTCAAGTGGATACAGAAGCGGTGAGAAGAGCTTTTTGAAGTATAATTATAAACTTTGATGTTTGGACTTTTCACTTGAGGAATTTGATTTGGACTTTCTGAAGGTTATTTGTATATTTTGATTGTGTATTTTGACTGTACATTTCTGAGGTTTTGACCATTACATTAAATTTTTGATAAACTACACTATTTATATAGGTTTAGATTGTTATAAGTGTTGACTGATGAACATTTTTCGTTATTTCTGCATGGTTTCTTTCTTTTGCATTATTTATAGCCTCCAAGTGAGGGCTGGAGATCACCCAGAATTACAACTGTTGTCCAGGTGACAGAGACCAGTTACCCTGGATAAAATGGCTGCTTTGGAGGGTTGAGTCTATAGCATTATACCCTGCTGAGGCTGCTTGCCTCCTCAAGCCTCACTGTCCCAAAACTCCATCCCCAAATCTCTAGGAATTTCCCAACCTGGAACCTTAAGGTGAATTGATCTCTGTGGTTGGGAGATCCATTGTCATTCCTGGAGAGATGCCACTGCTGCTGTGGGAGGAGATAAAGCAGATGGGTGGCTGGGAGCACTGCCACCACCACTGCTGCTGCTGCTGTGCAGGATGGGGGAGGAAGCAGGCAGGAGGTTGGGAGAGTGATGGGGACAGAAAGAGAGTGAGGGGGTGGGAAGCAGAAAGAGAAAGAGTGATGAGGGGGAGGCAGAAAAACAAAGAGAATGATGAGGTGGCAGAAAGAGAGAGTAAGTAACATGCATGGAGGAGAGACAGAGAGTAAGAAAATGGGGGGCAGAAAGGAGAAAGAGTGTGAGAGAGGTAGGGGAGAGGGGAGGAAGCCATAGGCATCAACTATGGGGGAGCTCGAGGGCTCGAGCCTCCCCCGAAATTTCCCGGGGGGGACTGAGCTCCCCCCTTGGGAAAACAGAGCGCCCACCACCGCCTCTCTCTCTCTCTTCCCCCCACCTGACTGCCTCCATCCCTCCCTCCCTCCATCTGTCCAGGGGCCAGCTAAGCAAATGCCCAGCTGGCCCCAGGACGGATGGAGGGACGAAAGCAGGAGTGGCCAGGTGGGGGGGAGAGGCAGCGGTGGCGGGGACATGGTGGCGGGGCAGCGGCAGAAAGAGGCAGCGGCGGCGGGGACACACAAAAGCCCCCATGCACACAAGAGCTGCCACCTCTCCCCCCCCCCCGGGCTGGCTGCCTCCATCCCTCCCTCCCTCTGTCCATCCAGGGGCCAGCTAAGCAAATGCCCAGCTGGCCCCTGGATGGATGGAGGGAGGGATGGAAGCAGGAGTGGCCAGGTGGGGGGAGAGGCAGTGGCGGCAGGGACAAGCATGCAAGAACCCCCGCCCCCTCTGGGAATTTTAAAACTCGACACCCGTTGAGGAAGCAAATGTGTGAGGAATGGTATAACCAACCCAGAAGTTTCTTGCAAGTCTCTCTCTCTCTATCTCTGTGAATGAATAAATACATTCTGAAATGGTTTTAATGTTCTGATGTGTGCCTCCTTAGGGCACCTGTGTTAGCCTGACTGCTCTCTTATGTTATTAATATTTGGGGAAATATTAGCTCTTATAAATATGCAGCAGACTTACGGGACCTTTCACCAATGTATACAGAGGCGGCTCTAACCGATACTTCTGAGGAACTGACACAGACTCAATTTAAGATGTAAAATAGTTTGTTTACTAAAATATAATAAAAGGTTATACAAGACACTGCTGTTCTGTCATTCATACACACATACAGTACTAGGAAGTTAGATGGAAGTTATAGAGACGAGTGGATGAGCAGGTAATTGATGGTTTCCGTCGAGGGTGATATTTACTTCTATAGGAGCAGTGGAATCTGGCTGGAAAACGAAGATGAGAAGTCCTTGGAAAGGAGATAAGGGATCGTGGCTCTGAACTGGCAGAAAACCACGTGGCAGACTCCAGTGGTGCACCCAGGAGTCCGTGAGGGTGGAAGGGCAGGAGCTAGGACAGGAACTAAGAAACAGCTAAAAAGGACTAGACCTACTTTGAAATCTCGGGGAGCAGCTTTTATTGGGAGGTAGTACCTGGGAGGGGAGGTGGTATCTGGGAGGATGTCCTGATATGATGCCATCCCTAGAAACACCTATAGAAGGTCCATTTGCTATCACTAGCCACTAAGGGGGTGCCAAAGGAATGGTCAATATTTAAATCTATCTGATGGTCAGGGCAGGATGTCGCTGCCAGCGGGATCTGGCGCCGATCTTCTGGATCACAGGAATGCTGGCCATGGGAACCGATCTTCAGGAAGCATCCCAGTGTCTTCACACCCAGGTGTGAAGTCCTTTGATGTAGCAAATGAAAATGAAGGCTGGCAGGAGGGGGCACAAGCAGGCATACGTGCAAGGAGTGTATATCTGTATGGAGTTGCTGGTGTGAGTCTGTAACCTCATGGCTTTGTGTGAGAGAGTGTCTTTGTTCTCTGTGTCAACCTCCCGTCTGGAGGTGGCAACCTCAGAAAATGGTACTCCGGTCCTATAGTGTAGGCATCTATTCCCATCTTCCCACTGGTCACCTAGTGTACTCTCATGTCCCATATAACTGATGGCATAGTCCATATACTGCCCCTATAAATCAGAAAAGTCCATAAAGATGCTGCGCAGCCTTACACCTGTATTGGGTGGAAAGGAGGCATAGAAATATTTTAAAAGACTGTTTTTAAATAAATGAATAAATAAAATTTAATGCCAAATTATGTTTACATTCCTCTAGGGATGTAAGGTTTAGGGTCCATTTTTCATAAGTACTAAATATCTGTATTTCCTTTCTAATGAAATCGGAAAACTGAAACCTTCCAAAGAGCAGCATTAACAGAGGTCCACCTCCATCACTGAAGCTAGATTTGCCAATTATTGTACCTTCCAGTAAGTTGCACGTGTCTGAAAGGTGGGTTTCTCAAGTACCTTTTTTTAAAGATTTAAGATTGCTTCTTAAACTGGAACTAAATTGAAAAACTGGGAAGTGGATGAACTTTTCAATTTCAAGCTGTAGGCCACTAAGAAGGCCAAACCCAATTTATATTGAGTATTCCATTTTGAGATGTATTGGCTTTTTTGCAAGTGGCAACCTGAAGACTGAGTTTTCTGTTGAGGAGGAAGAGATGAGTATTAAAGGTGAGCGAAAGGAAAGAGGGAAATAGCAAAGTTTTGCCCAAAGATATGAGTGCCATTAAATTATTCTTGAAAGATCATTCTGCTCTGCAGGGCATAGGCCACACTCCTTCATTTCTGGAGCCCAAAGAAGGGGCTCTCAGGGTTGATTACTGGTGCTGATGTGACAGTGGATGGACTTCTCCATTTTAATGTAGTTGCTGATTTCCTTCTGTTGGAATTTGTATTTGAGAAGTAAAAGGAAAGCTAGGAAGGATGCTAAATGTCTGTAGCCAGGAAAAGACTTGGACAATGTTTGGTGTGCAAAATCTCAAATAAATGATGAATTCAGTGGCAAAAGGGACAAGTTTACAATTTAATAAAAGTCACCAGAGTGCATCAGAACATTTTCCAATGTTCATGCATATAAAAAATGAGCCTCTCTTCTAGTCATGATACTTTCTGCTGGGTTGCATCCTAGCTTTGTCACAGAAATGCTGCTTAAAATGGCATACCTGTGGCAAACTTTTATCACATGACCTAGGTCCATCGTAGAATGAGCATCTCGTTTCTGCCAACAGTCTTCACTCGTATGAATAATACCTGTGTAACAGACCTGAGCCACACTATAAGAACCTGTACAAATTGCATGAGCAAGGGGAGAAAAAACCCCAGCCATGGCAAGATGTAACCCAGCTCTCAGATGGATATAAAAAGTATAGCAAAATCGGTGAGAAGCTAAAGAATACTAGGAAGACCAAACCCACTGGAATGCTGCAAGAGGTAGAGATCAATGCTGGCTAATGGGCTACATAACAGGAATTGATAATGTTTTAAAGACAAGCTGCATATTAACATTTTCTAACAACTATAGCCCCTCTAGCTAATTTCTTCACATACCCTCAGTCCTGACTGCCACTTGACCCTCAGTCCTCCAAAGCTCTTCTCTCAACATCTTATCTCTGTTTCTCCGTAAAGCCTTACATCTATTCTCACCTAAAGGCTCAAGCCCACCACCACATTCCACATTTCTATTCTCCTGAGCCCTAATCTACTCTTCCACTCTGACTTCTAGCCTGGCCTGTTCATTTCTCTTACACTTGTACGGAGAAGGGGAGGGAACAAGTGAAGAGCAGTGCCCTGGAGAAAGTCACTCAAAGCAGAAGAACAAAATGTTCACCTTCTAGTGCAGGGGTGGCCAACCTGTGGCTCGGGAGCCACACGCGGCTCTTTCACACATATTGTGCGGCTCCTGGCAGGGCGGCTGGGGAAGCAAAGGGGAGGCATGCTTTTTCTCTCTTTCTCCCTTCCTTCCTTCCTTCCTTCCCTCCTCCCTCCCATCTATTTGCTTTCCTAGTTTCTCTCTCTCTTTCTTTCCACTTCTTTAATTCTTTCTTTCCATCTCTCTCTTTTTTTTCTCTCTCTCTCAATATCATTAGCAAACAAGTAATATCATTATCAATAACCGGTTTTCCTTGTTTGTTTTTATTTTTGGCAGTCCCATTTAACGTTAATAAAAAGCAAATTTGCATTTTTTAAAAATAAAAACGTGTGTGTGATATTTGTTTTTGTCTTGCGGCTCTCAGACATCTGACGTTTATTCTATGTGGCTCTTATGTTAAGCAAGGTTGGCCACCCCTGTTCTAGTGTCATCTGCCATATGCGACAGCTGATTGTGGTGATCATAATATGGGCAGTAACACTTATTAAACTGCATCCCTGAACTCCCTTTAGCCACACTTCAACCCTTCAAGTGCTTCAAATGGTTTCATAAAATATGGTCTATATCCATGTTCCATGATCATGGATACTGGTGAACTGTGTGTATGTTTGAGTCCACTGGCACTTTCAAGACCAACAAAGTTTAATTCTGGGCATAAGCTTTCATGTGCATGCACACTTATGGGGCAATCCTATGGAAAGTTAATCCTGTCTAAACGCACTGAAATCAATAAACTTAGAGTGCAGTAACTCTGTATAGGAATGCACTGCTAAAATCTTACTGACAAGCCAGACATCGGAACTGGTCCATTGTTTAATAGATGCACATTAGTGATAATGGATAATCCAGTTTTGTGGGCAGACAAGAAGAGCAACATTCAGCAAGGTCCCTCAACTTTACACAAATGAAATTGATTTTAATTTGTATGCACACCTGCTGCAGAGATCCACACTTTAGTTTCATTTCCTAACTCATTCTCACATTTATCACGTTCAAATCTTCTTGTAGCTTGAAAATAGTGATGGAGATGAATTGGGGTAGTTAATATTCCGAACTCTACCAATTTTAAAAGTATCACCCCATTGCAAGTTGGACCCAGAGCTGTTTTGATTCAAGTCTGGTTCATAGCGGAATCTTCCCCTTCCTGCTTTCCCTGAGCTAGGGCTGCCAGGTTCCAGTTTTGAACTGGACAGTCCAGTATTTTCTCTTTCTGCCCAGTAAGTAAACTGAGACAATACTGGGCATATGACTGTCAGGTATTTTCTCAGTATACCTGCAACCACCACAGCAAAGTTCCATGCATGCATTCCTCTGCAGCTTGATCAAGTGGTGACACCGACATCTGCTCGTTCCCCACTGCAGCCAGTGAGGTTTGGAGAGACCTGAATCTGCCACTCAGCAGCCTTAGCAGGACACTCCCAGAGAAAACCTACTGACTCAACTGGAGAAAGCTGGAAAGGAAGAGAATTTTGCGGCCAACCAATCATATAACTGTGAGGGTAGATGTGGAAGAATCAAATCTTTATTTATTTATTTTTCGTATTTATACCCCGCCCTCCCCGCAAACGGGAATCTTCTACAGAACACTGGAAAAAAGACCTTGGAGTGGGGGTCATGGAAGAAGAAAAAAAAGGCTGAAGAGTTTGGAGGTGGTGTGTCCCTCAGAGGACGGTATGTGGACAGGCATTGCATTTTGAAAACCTTTTGCACAGCCCTGTGACTGCAGGCACTGTTCTACTAGTAAGTACTTCCAGTAGGGTTGCCAGGTCCTATTTTCTCCCCAGCTGGGGGATTTGGGGGTGTGTGCCGGGAGGGGAGGGGCCATCCCATGCATTGATGTCACACAGAGTGACGTCAGCATGTCAAGGACACTGTACTCTGTGTGTGCCCCCCCTGCTTTCCCCCAACATTTTAAAAGGAACCTTTCCTTTAAATGGTTGGGGGAAAGTGGGGACCACCTGTGCCTGCCCTGCAAGTAGCAAGTTAGCTGCTTTTCAAGAGGGGCTGTGACAACTGTTGGGGCGGGGCTTCCCCCTGCCAGCCAGCTGGCCAGCATCTGGGGGCCCGCCCAAAAAATCAGGGGATCCCCCATCCCACCTGGGGATGGGCATCCCTAACTTTAAGGCTGCAAGACTAAGCATATTTACCTGTGAGCAAGCACCACTGAGCTCATTGCTGCTTACTGCTGCATAAACATTGTTAGGCCTCTGTGGTAATTCTGTGATTTCACTCGGAAAGCTGAGCATGTGCTGTTTCCTTTCAGGACACTGGGGATTTAGCATGTTTATCTTTGGATGGATTGTGTCTCTTATTATGACCCTTCTATACTATACAAAATGTAATTTGCTAGACTATTTGTGCAATCCTAAACAGATTTACACCTTTCTAATTACTTCATCGGGTTTATGCTGCAGTAACTACATTGGATTGCACTGTATATCATATTAAAGTTATCATGATGTTAGATGTTTTAAAATTTAGACATGTTTCATTAAAAAGCTAAAAAAATGTTAGGTTTTAAAGTGCCACAGGACTTTCTGGTCTAGTTCTCTCGCACACGGTACACTTGGGTCTGGACAGTACCCCTTTCAGATTCAAAACAGACCACTCTTCCATATTCAGACAGAAACAACCAACAGAGACAGTCAGTGTGGTCTAGTGGTTAGAGCGTAGGACTAGACTCTGGGATATTCAGGTTCAAATCCCCACTACCATGGAAGCTTGCTGGGTGACCTTGGGCCAGTCACACATTCTCAGCTTAACCTACCTCGCAGCATTTTTGTCGGGATAAAAAGGAGGATTAGAGAGTTATGTAAACTGTTTTGCATCCCCACTGGGAGGAAATTGGGAAATAAAGGAAGTAAGTCAATAAAATAAAACAAACCCTTCTGCACACAGAAAACTAGCTGTCATGGAGCAGAGCTGCAGCTTAACCTTTCCCCTGGCATGCTAGTTTTCTACACCTGCTATGTGCAAGGATCTCTGCACAAATAGTTGGTGTTGTGTCATGCTCCCCAAATAGGGGTGCTAGACCACCCCTGGTTGGGGCAGGGGTTTCTCACTACCAAGCCCCACCTCTCCATCATTACCCTCCCAAAAAAGGGAGGAATGCCCGGCATTTCCACAATGTGCCTACATGACCAGAAAGAGACATAGGCACATTGGGAGCAACACTTGGGTTTGGGGGCAAAAACTCTATGGAAGAAGCTCATTCTACCATTGAGCTTTGCTCCAGAACCAGAGTGCTGCCCCTGATGTCATGGCGTGTCTACGTCACTTCCAGGTCACGTAGGCACATTGTGGAAATGCCGGGCCTTTGTCCCTGCTCCTGGTAAGTGTGCCCCCCTTCCTCCACTGGCTTCTCAGAGGGATCTAGCCACCCTATCCCCAAAAGTGGAATAATGTTGGGAGGAGGGGGGAATGCTGGAAGAGACTGAGAGAAACTGATTTGAACCAGCAGTTGTGGCAAAACGTTTGTGGAACTTAAATATACATATACATTTTATCACTAGTCCCCTGGGGACTGTAATATGATCAAGACTGATTTTGCTTTTCAGAAACTATAAAATAGCAGTATAAATAAAACTTAACCTAGTATTAGCTTTCATTGTTCAGTTTCTACCGGCTGCACAACCATTTGAAACTAAGGAATCCCCATATGTATTTGTATGTATTAAATGGGGGGAAAGTGTGGCCTGGTAATGCTTAGCATGTCAGACTAGGGCTGTGGTCACACTGGAGGCTTGGCATGATATGGTGCTGCCTCTAATTGAACTGGTTTAAAGTGCTGCAGGGCATATCAGCCACACCGCACACCCTGCTGCGTGTTACCCACAGAGACATACCATGGTAAAGCATCCACATTATTGCAGCACCTCAGCCACAGAGCACGCTGCCAAAAAAAAACCCTCCCTAGAGGTAGAATGGATCTGCAGGTTCAGACTGCCACATCTGTTTTGCATGTGCTCTCCCACATTTAAACATCTGGCCAGGCACAATGACTGCACGAGGAACCGAAAACACCACTTGTGATGTGGTGCCTTTTTAACCCAGCTCCAAGTCATCCTATGACAGGATAAGTATGGCTGAGGAACGCCTGTCAGATGTGGCTGTCTGACTATGCCCATTTGATCCGGAGAAAAGGCGTGGCTGTGTCGGGCCAAACTGCCTGTGTGATCACAGCCTAGGACTGGGTAGATCCTGGTAAGGTTGCCAATTGCCTAGAGAAAAATCTCTTGTCCCTTTAATAGAGGCTCAATAGGCTGACATTTACCATCATGTCATTAAAGGCTTCAGGGACTTATTTCCACACATGAGCCTCTATTAAAGAGACGTGGTATTTCTCTCTTGGAAAAAAATCATGGATGCACATGTGACCAATTTTTTATCAAGCGTGTCAAGTATCTCTGACAACCGCTCATAACAGACAGAAAAAAAAACATTTACTTTTGAGAAGGAAGGAGTCACTAGCTATGACAAAGGCTCACCGGGGACAAGGCAGGCTTTACCTGACCAGCCTTTAACAGAAAGTGATGCTGTGGAACATGGAAGACAAACCATGTCCCATAAACTGAGGGTGCTCAGGAGGAACATCATTTCTTAAAAAGAAATAGCCCCACAAGACTTCCACAGTTTCTGAATGCCTCTTCTTGCTACTGGTGAACCTTCCTTCTTCTCAAAGATTAATCTTTTAATACTTAAGAGGAGGTGAGTAGACTGGTAATTGCAGGGGGGGCACTTAATCTACTTATATGTTTGCATTCTCCTTGCAAAGAGGATTTTTTAAGAGCGCATACAATGACAAATGCAAATCAATGTGAGCCAAGAGGAGCATTCTCATGATTGCTAAGTGGAAGACTGAATAGAAGAAACGTAATGATATTATTAAGGTCTGGAATCTTTTTTGCTCCTTAACTCTGCCTCTTCCCAGATCAGAAAGAATAAAGTTTGTTACAATCTGGGCAAAACACTAAATTTTGGTTCAGGTCCAAGACAAGGACGCACTAAAGTCCTAAAAGTCCTATCCAAGCTACAATTATAAATGATTTTTAGATTGGAAACTTCCTTTTGATAAGAACTGAAAGACTAATGAAGACCCATGGAGCATTCTTTCCTTCTGTTCAGTCCCTGCTTCAAGGTGAATCCAAAGGAGTCTGGAAGAAGGCACAGAGAAGAAAGCAACCAGATGAAGAAAAGCAGGGGCGTAGACTTTGTAAATCCCCGGGGGGGGGGGGCTCTTTTGTGCGCGCGCGCCTGGGACCATGTCCTTGCCTCGGGGCATGCAGGGGGGGCGCAGATGAGCGCAGTCTCGGCAGCGCGGGACCATGTCCCCGCCGCCTCTCTCCCCCCCCCACCCCAGGGAGGCAGGAGGGCAGGCCGGGGGTCGAGGGCAGCTCACCCCCAGCCAGCTCAGGAGGGCAGAAAATCCTGCTTGCTTAATTTTTTAAAAAAAATATTTTATTATTTTCAAGTAAGAAAAATAGACAACACAGATATACAAAGAAAAAAGAAAACATACCAGGAATTTCCCAACCCAGAGCTGGCAACCATTAATAAAAGTTCCCACTTTGCCGGAGACCCTGGAGAGTCGCTGACAGTCAAGGAAGACACTGCTGATCGATACGGACAAAGGGTCCGACTCCATAAAAGAAAGGGCCAGATGTTCATTTTATACTGCTTGATCGTTGTCACTGCTGTATGTAAGGAAAATCCGGGCAGCCCGTGCTGATCCCAAAAGCTGTAGAAACCAGGCCACCCAGACAAGAAGGGTTGAGTCCTTTCCAGAACATCACTCATCATAAAATTAGCACATGGTGCAGAAGGTAGTGTCAGCCTAGGAGCTGGGAGAATCCCGACTCTGCCATGGAAACTTGCTGAGTGATCTTGGGCCAGGTACACACTCGCAGCCTAACCTACCTCACAGAGAGGTTGTTGTGAGGATAAAATGGAGGAGAGGCAAATGACATAATCTGCCTTGGGACCTCACTGGGGAGAAGAGAAAAGAAATTGGATTTATACCCTGCCCTTCACTACCCAAAGGAGCCTCAGAGCATATTATAGTCTCCTTTCCCTCCCTCTCCCCACAACAGACACCCTGTGGGGTAGGTGGGGCTGAGAGAGCTCTTTCCAGGACTGCCCTTGAGAGAACAGCTTTGAGAGAACTGGTGACTGACCCAAGGTCACACCAGCAGCTGCCTGTGGAGGAGTGGGGAATCAAACCCGGTTCTCCCAGATTAGCGTCAGCGCTCCTAACCACGACACCAAACCCTTCTACAAACTGAACATGATCAGCTAGGGTTGCCAACTCCGCGTTGGGGAATTCCTGGAGAGTTGAGGGTGGAGCACGGAGAGGGAGCTCAGAGGTGTAGAATGCCTCCACATTCCAAAGCAGCCATTTTCTCCAGGGGAACTGGTATATACAGTCTGGCGATCATTGAAATTCCGGGATATCTCCAGGCACCACCGGGGGGTTGGCAACTCTACTGCTACTGCATTTGAGAGATGACTGCAGTTGGGAGCAATGTTCCCTCTAAGCTGTCTTGTCTCTTTTTCTGAAAATAATAAAAAAAGTATTTTTTAAAAAATAGGCTTTGGAGTCTTATGAGCAAAAATTCTACTTTGTGAGCTACTGGCATTAAAGCTGTGAGTGAGCGATTTGGCTGCTGCATAAATTAGTTTGCCCTGGAGCCATCCTTCCGGAGCTGAGACAAGAATGTGTGAGCCGGAGGCTAAAATGCTGTGAGCTGGCTCACATTATCTCAGCTTAGAGGGAACATTGGTTGGGAGTCAGTTAAATGTTAAAAAACAAAGGAGAATTGGGAGCTGGGGTGTGTGTGTTGATCTGTCCCCCTCCCCCGCGCTTCTCGTATCCTGGAAAGAAGGCTGCCAGTCCGACTGGGCATCTCACCGGCTGCTGCCCAACTGTCCTTTCCATTTCACACCAGAGAATCCTGGGAGCTGTAGTTCGCCGAGGGAAACAGCAACTCCCCGGCTTCCCTGCTCTCTCCTTTCCTGGAACTACAATTCCCAGAACCCTCGAGGATCCTTCCCCCCCCCCCCCCGTCGTCCTCCTGCGTTTCAATGCTTTCCTGCCTTTCTCCCGGACGAGGCTCTCGATGGCTCCGGCCTGCGTATCCCCTGCACCCGAGGGTGACGGCCTGCCTCCCCCCCTCCCTTGAGCCGGCCCAAGGAGCCCCATTCCCATTAACCGGCGCTGAGCACGATGGCTGCCGATTGGCCGCGCGGGAGGCAGCGCCTCGCCGTCCCCCCCGCCGCTCCCCCGCCGCTCCGTCCGAGTTGCTGCCGAGGGACTCCTGAGGGGGAGAGCCGAGCGGACCATGTCCCCACCGCCTCTCTCCCCACCCCCACCCCAGGGAGGCAGGAGGGCAGGCCGGGGGTGGAGGGGAAGGAGAGGCAGCGACGGCAGCCAGCTGGCCGGCTGACTGGCCACCAGCGGGCGCTCCATTTTGCACCAGCGGGCGCTCCATTTTGCCCCGGGAAATTTCGGGGGAGGCTCGAGCCCCCCCCATAGTTGACGCCTATGAAGAAAAGGTTTGGATAATATAGAGCTTGTGGATTATCTCAGGGAGCTTGGACCAATTCTCAATCAAGATGGCATTTGTAGATAAATAGATTCAGTTGGATAGCTGTGTTGGTCTGAAGTAATAGAACAAAGTTTGAGTCCAGTGGCAATTTTAAGACCAACAAAGTTTAATTCTGGGTATAAACTTCCATGTGCATGCATGCGAAGAAGTGTGCAAGCACACAAAAGCTTTAGGGTTTCCAGACCCCCACCAAGGGGCAGGGGAAGCCTTGCTTTTGAGGGTGTTTCCCCACCGCTGGCCAATTGGCCAGCGAGAGAAAATCCCACCCCCAAATTATTTTTTTTCAGGCCACTTCTGGTAAAACTGGAAGTGCCTGCCCCAATGTGCTGATGTCACCCGAAAGTGACATAGGCACATCGAGGATGTCTGGTGTTTGGGCAAACTCTATGGTAAATTCGAGAATTATATTTTGTTGGTCCTAACGGTGCCACTGAACTCAAACTTTGTTCTCTCTCTATAAGTAGTGGGGAATAATACAGCCTCATGCTTCTAAAGGGAATCTGGCCAAAGTGATGTATCCAAAAGTTTTCCCTTTCTCATTTGGTCTTTTCTATTACTGTATCAGAGGAAACTGAAGGGAGTTGGCAGCATATATGTTTAAAAATGTTCATGATCCAAATTGGGTGGAAAAGAAACATTTTAATACCCCTCCTAATCCTTTCTTTCCAGTGTTTCATTGCTTTATGATGAAAAGGGGGAAAAAATCACTGAAAACATATCACCGCAATGAATGATGATAGCTTATTCTCACACTTTTTCAACAGCCCCACCAACCTTCTTTTTCTGCGCCAAAAGAGCTGTAGGTGCGAATGATTCATTTCTTTGTTGCTTAATCAGTTCATCTGTCTCAACCAGCACATGTGATATCAGACAGTTTGAAGAAAGAAAATCTATATACCTGGATGATAAGTCTGAAGACTATTGATTACATTTCTTGTGGTCTTCTGGGGAAAAGAAACCCTTAAGATGGAGAACTACTTCCAGTGAAATGAGCTGGACAATTATTTTAAGAGGAATTTAACCAATGTGCTATCTTTATACCCAGGGCTCATTTTGTAGCAGGAGCTCCTCTGCATATTAGGTCACACACCCCTGATGTAGCCAATCCTCCAAGAGCTTACAGTAGCCCCTGTAAGAAGAGCTCTGTAAGCTCTTGGAGGATTGGCTACATTAGGGGTGTGTGGCCTAATATGCAAAGGAGCTCCTGCTACGAAATGAGCCCTGTTTATACCACCATCTTGGCCCATTTACCTTGCTTGGTCCAAACATAGTAAAGACCTCGCTTCAAGAAAGAAATGAAAATGGCCCGTGCCTGGAGCAGGGGGGAAACAGGCAGGTAGACAGACACCAAGGGATACTCTAGTGGCCCCCACCAATGGTAAATAACCCAGATTGTTGGAGTACAGGAGATCTGGGAGCTGGTGATTCAGAAGTGCCTGATTACCAGGACCAGAATATTCTGGTTTACGTTTGTTAGAATCCCAGCTTAAAGTACCAGTCATTCACCCCTCTGATCACTACTCCTCTAGCCTGCAATTTTAGAAATAGAATTGCCAGCCTCCAGGTGGGGCCTGGAGATTTCCCAGAATTAAAACTGATCTTCCGAGATCAGTTCCCCTGGAGAAAATGGCTGCTTTGGAGGCTGCATACTATGGCATTATGCCCTGCTGAGGTCCCTCCACCCCCAAATCTCCAGGAATTCCCCAACCCATAGCTGGCAACTCTATTTAGGAATGAGCTGCAGGCCCTGTGCTTCAAGTCCATGGTGTCTGACAAACCCACTTGTTCAATGCTTTCTTATGCATGCATCCTCCCTTCTTTCCCAAGGCCTTACATTCTTGTTTGAATAGCTAGATGTACTGCCCTTGCAGTGCCTGTTCATGTGATGGCAGCAGTGTGTTTACAGGCTTGCTATATCAGTTTCCCTGTCAAATAGGAAGTAGGAAAGTGTATATTTGGAGAATGAATCAAAAGCTGAGCCAATTATGTAGGGGAATTTTAGAGGTTCAGGCCTCTTCCAGGGTCCATTAGGGTTCTTTTCTATGGGTGGGGGGAGTGTGGCTAGGGAACTCATGCCTCCAGAGAAGAGAGAAACACAGTGAGAACAGTTGCCTTAAACTGAAAGTATTTATTAACTCTAAAACCATACACAAGTAAAACTCAATGGCACATATTCAATAGCATACAGAAAAACCCCAATACCTGATATAGTGTACACTTCACAAAGAACAAGGAATTCCTGGACTGTGGACCAAGACTTCACTCAAGCCAAGGTGGGGTGTTGGCCAAGTGGCCCTGAACAAAGCCCAAAGCCTCCTTTTTAAATTCCTTTCAGCTAATAGGAATCAAGGGAAGAGTTAATTAAAATATACCAAACTTGCCAAATACCAGCCTATCTTAAGATGAACTTTTGCTAGTATGAACTTTCGCCTAGATATATTTTATTAGCTGTGATGTCAAAAAGACCTAGACCAGAGGTGCTGAACTCATTTGTTATGAGGGCTGAATCTGACATACATGCCACTTTGTTGGGCTGGGCCATGCATGCTATAAAATGTAGCACGAGGTACCAGAGATATATACTTTATAAAGGTGATTTCAGACGTTGAATGGCAATAGCAGGTGAATGACAGTAGCAGGCTTGATTGGATTAGATATGACAAGTGGAGACCCGCAAGAAACTTGCAGGATGGTTATCCCATTCCTCACACCATTGCTTCCTCCCTTCTCCCCCTACCTCTCTCACACTCTTGCTCCCTTCTGCCTCTCTCTCCTCCATGTATGTTACTTCCTCTCTCTTTCTGACCCATCATCATTCTCTTTGTTTTTCTGCCTCTCCACCTCATCACTCTTTCTGCCCCCCCTCTATCACTCTCCCAAGCCTCCTGCCTGCTTCCTCTCCCCCCATAGCAACAGTGGCAATGCTCTGGGAACCACAATGGATCTCCCAGCTGCAGAGATCAATTCACCCTTAGGGCTGCCAGCTCCAGGGTGGGAAATTCCTGGAGATTTGGGGGTGGAGCCTTGGGACAGTGAGGCTTGGGGAGGCAAGCAGCCTCAGCAACCCTCCAAAGCAGACCTTTTATCCAGGGGAACTCATCTCCATCAGCTGGACAACAGTTGTAATTCTGGGTGCTCTCCAGCCCTTGTCTGGAGGCTGGCAATGGTAGTTTAAGTGAAGGAAATGGCTGGTTTGGAGGGTGGATTATATGGCACTATACTGGTCTGTAGTCCCTCCTCAAATCCCACCTCTCAAATGTCCAGGAATTTCCCAACCTGGAGTTGGCAACCGTATTTCCTTCCCACCCAAAAACCAACCTACCTTCACTCTTGCAGTCTCTGAAGAAGAAAAGATTTTTCTCCCAGCCCACCTTGTTTTTTCTTTCCCCTATAACAGTAAAACATAAAACCAATTCCCTGGGAGGAGGATGGGAAAGGGGGAAGAGCCAGGCACTGGGAACTTTTCTCGCCTGCTGGAAGGGCAGACTCAGACATTATTATTTTCTGCTGGCTTCCCCCCACACACCTTTTTTTGAGTAAGTGTGTGCTTTCTTCTTTCAAGTGGAAGGAACTGCCTGAGCAGAGTGAAAATCACTGCTGGAGGCTTGAACATTTGTTCGGCGGAGGGAGCGTGGCCATGAGGGAGGACTCAGTACAATCAGAACTATGGGAGGGAGGGAGGGAGGGAGTGGGAGAGAAGGCATCTTGTCCTCTGCCTCAGTAAGTCAGTTTCTTGCACACATGCAGTGGACACTGATTTAGTTTTTGGCCATTTATAACTTCCCCACATATTTGTTTACAGTTTTTAGATTTTTCAGCACCCCTGGGGAGCAGCCCATGTGTGCAGGATAATCACTTTACCCTCCATGTGCCCTTGATTTGTGGAAATAAGTATCCACATGCACAGGGGACACTTGGGAATTAGATATATAGATATGCAGAGGGGTTGTAGGCATGGAAATACCAGAGTTGGTAATGAGACAGGAAACCTAGGTCTCTTCCATCCAAGACGATTCAGTTCAGGAGGATGCAAAGAGTAAATGGACATAAGTGTGACATTAGAAACCACAAGATTCAGTTGCTGACCTAGCAATGCTCTTACAAAGGAATTTCAAAGGGAGATTAGAAAGAGAGACTGTTGAATTGCAATTGATAATGAAGCTCAAGACAATGCATCCTCCTGGACTGAACTGAGACCTAGTTTTCCTGTCTCCTTACCAATGTGTGCTATTACCATTTGGCATCTGAAATCACTCCACTCTCCAATCCAAGTGTTCTAATTCCTAAATAAGGTCTTTTTGAAAGAAAATAGGAACAGAGGAATCCAATTTAAAAAAAACTTTTCAGAATGAGTCAAAATAATTTCCTCAGTGTACATTGTGCTTGTCAGAATAATCCATAATAACAATAACAATAATAATAACAACAAGGATAGAAGATAGACAGACAGTCAGTCAGACAGACAGACGCACAAATGTGCTCCTATGTGACCCCTTGGCTGAATTGGAATCACACAGTCGGAGTCCAACGAGTTAGATGAATATCTGTTTAATGAATTCATAACAGGGAATACAGGGCTGATGAGTGCCTGAGCACTCCAGCAATTCCAAAGTTGTATTCTGCCATAACCAGGAAGGGCAGAAGGTCTTATACCCCAAATGACATCACATATAGTTTCCACATTAAAGGGTCTCTAACTGGTACCAAGCAGTTAACATCATACAAGCATCATTTGACTTTAAGAAGAAGAAGAGAGAAGAGAAGAAGAGAAGAGATTGGATTTATACCTCGCCTTTCACTACCCAAGGGAGTCTCAGAGCAGCTTACAAACTCCTTTCCCTTACCCTCCCCACAACAGACACCCTGTGAGGTAGGTGGGGCTGAGAGAGCTCTGAGAGAAACTGCTCTTTTTCCATGGACAGCTCTTATCAGAACTATGGCTTGTCCAAGGTCATCCAGCAGGTGCAAGTGGAGGAGTAGGGAATCAAACCCGGTTCTCCCAGATTAGAGTCTGCACACTTAACCACTACACCAAACTGGCTTACTATTGGTTTCTCCTTATACTGGTCAGTTATGTCAGTGGTTGCATTCACTTATCTGGTTTCCAGGACAATGGGAATATTAGAGAACAGTGGGTTCCTTTTTGACCTGCATATGGAGGGCTAGCTGATAAGGGGTTATGAATCACATTAAATTTTGCTCTTGGCAGTCTTGCAACTTCTAAATGGCATTCCATTCTTATTGCATCCTAATTCCTTCTACAGAGGCTTCCTATACAAAAGGTGCAATTATAAAATGTATCTGTTCTGCTATAAGTTTCTCTAATCAGAAGCTTCTCAGTTACATACCAGGATTAAACTTTTGAAGGCACAGTGACAGCCGTCAATATATATATATCAAGGAGAAAGTGTCAGAAATCACATTCAAAAATCACATTCCTTTCCCCTTGTTGTGTAGATAGAAAGACAGATGGATAGACAGATAGATGGCAGGTTTAAGGAACAAGCATGGAAAGAAAATGCAGCCGACTCTTTGGCATCATTTTAGGCTCTCTCTCTGTAGTCCATGTCTTCTTTCAAGCTAAAAGTTTATGAAAATTCTACAATTTTTTTCAGAGCAATGTGCTATGATGCTGTGACTCACCTCTCATGAACAATTTTGAGCCACAAGGCCAGTTTTTACAAAAGGGCATCCTGGCCCTATATACACCACATAGATATCTGTTCTTCAAAACTGCAGGTATAGTTCACCAAGCTGGATCAAGCTGAAGGTTGAAGTGAGTCTGTCAGAGTTCAACCTGGAAATCTTTTGAGGCCTAGCAAGCCTGTATCTGTCACAATACCTGCTATGCTATACCTCACTATTTCTTATGCTAGGGTTGCCAATCTCCAGGTGGGGCCTGAAGATCTCTCAGTATTACAACTGATCTCCATATGCCTGAGATCAGTTCCCCAGGAGAAAAGGCCTGCTTTGGAGGGTGGACTCTGTGGCATTATACCTTACTGAGGTCCTGCCCCTCCCCATACCCCACCCTTCACTCCCAAAATCTTCAGATATTTCCCAACCCAGAACTGGCAACTCTTCTTTGGTACAGTGCTTGGTTGTGACACTAAATAAATGCTCAATAAGACTATAAGGTACAATTGCAGAACTTTTACTATTTAAAACATGAAAACAATCAACTGAAGTTGGGGCAGTCTCCCTTTAAGCACATATGGCACATGGTACTGGAATCCAAGTATTTGAGCTGCAATCCTATGCAGAAGTTCCTAGGAGAAGACCCCTATGAATCACATATGTCTATGCAAATGTGCATTGGGAAGGATTTTTAGAAGGGAAGCTAACTGCTTATGAGCTGGTATAATGGGCAATTGCTGGCAAATATTTTAGTCAGACACTAACTTGAAACTTGATTTTCAAGTCATTAGACTGTTCTGCATTGATCTTCACTTTAATCCATTATATCTCGCCTGCTAGTATTCCCTCCTAGAGCCCATTTCTTCAGCAACATCAGCAGTTTTGTACGTCAAACAATCACAAAAACAGCTTCCAGACGAATAGCATCTTGACAGGAGTAAAGAGGAGGGCAAGAAAGAAGCCCCAAGTCCTGCTGGAAGAAACTATTATAAATTACCTGTAGCTTTCTGGTGGTGTAGGACAGGTGTTCTTGAAGCAATAGATTTTAATTAATAATTATATATCCAGACTCTACATAATTGCTTAGTCAGCCAAAGCTACAAAATGCAAGGTCCAAGGGAAAGTTTCCCTAATGTTACAACACCTAATAGACAAGCTTCCATTGTTCAACACACAACTGTATCATTCTTTAACCCGGCTAAGAAACCGTGAGCCAGTTAGCAATGCTTAGATAGAAACATTCCTTATAGTTTAACAAATAGATGGGTGGAGTTATATCGTATGATTTGTTAACAAATACGATGCTGTATGACACTGTCCCCTTCCTTTCTGTGCGTCCCCACCCCTTAGTATACAATGCCAAGCCCAAGTAAAATTGGGGCTCAGCATTTTAATTCTGAAGACTTTTATTCAGGCCGAGACTGGTACCAATAAAATCAGTTTTTCCTGATCCTGGTGTCTGAGTACCTTCATCCTTGGGTTTGACCTTTCCTGTTTTTTTTTAAGTGCTACATTCTGTGAACAGTTTAATGGTCACAATAGAGCAATGAACCTCCCAAAGACCTGTTAATCAGGAAGCAAGCAGAAAAGAGTGTGTGTGTGGGGGGGGGGGGGGGGGATGATTACACATGGATCTCTTGGAGTTCACACAGAAATCATCTTGTATAGCCTGTAACACATTTTTACCCAGCACTTCACAGATTCATTAAATACAACACTGGGTTTTGCTTCTAAAGTATGCCTTTCAATCTGGTTGGTGTGTTGTCGTTTACTTGGATTAAATGCTCCGGCCTATGCTTTGTTCATATTACATAAAGAATAATGCACATCTTCTTAATGGGTGAGCCACATTTGCACTTCAGACTCTGTGCTCTATTGTATACCAGTTGCTGCAGGCTAAATTTTATGGCAGCCATGTTTTCAAGCCACAAGCAAGCCTGTAAATCAGCTAGCCAATTTGCTTGTCTTCTTGGAAGCCATCTCTCTGTGCCTATTTTTCTGTATAGAGAACTAATTCTGGCTAGAATTCTTCCCTTTTCTTGGGTGGAAAAATGACTGGCTAGCTGGGATACAATCACTTTCCCAGATAAGGGGAACTCTGCAGGATCTAACAATCCTGTTTCCCAACAGTTTCCTACCAGATGCTTACAAAAAGATCACAGGGGTCAAAGATTTCCCCGGTTGTTGCCACTCAGCAACTAGCATTCAGAGGTATACTGCCTCAGAACATGGAGGTTCCATACAGCCATAATTGCTAGTAGCTATTGATGGATCTAACCTCAATTACCATGTCTACTTTGAAAGTTTTCTAAGCTAGTGGCCATCACTAAAACTTATCAGTTAATTTTGTAATTTACAGTGCAATCCTAAAAACACTTTCTTAGGAATCTGAGTAGACCTGCTTAGGATGGCACTGTTAATTATGCACTGTATAAGCCAAATGAATATTAAATGCAACACATGCCATGCAGAAAACACATCTGCTCTGAGAAAATTATTTGAAGGAGATAAAAAGTTTCCAAACTTCAAATGCATATTTTCTAATTCTATTTATCAGAGTTATAACATTTTCCTCCCTTCAGTGAGCTATCATATTTTTCTTTGGAACTTGAAAATCATTCTTGTGGGAGGTTAAATTTAAAGACTTTTTATAAAACTATCTTCCTTCGCAGTCTTTTCTGGTACTTCTCAGCCCCAGAATTATATGTAGAAATAATTTTGCAACTCTATCTGAAACGCCTAGTATAAATATACTGCAACTCACAGCCTTTAATGAGTACTGAGTTAAATAGTGGAAAAGGCAATATAAATCATGTATCAACAGCTCCCCCCATTGGAAAACAAAGTCATAACTTCAGTGTTGTGCCTCATTTCTGCAAATTTGCTTGAATATAGCCATGCAGTGTGACCCTATTTGGAATTTTAACCATTTGTATTGATACCATATGCTTTCTAATTTTCCAGGACTATTGCATATGATGTATACTAAATGCACAACAATTCATAATCTATTGTATTATATCCATTTAGAAACTAACTTTCTACTATAAAATATCTCTTTGAAAATGCAAGAAAACTCCTTGGCAAGTTGCTTCCTACTCATTATCCACCTCAGAATTTCAGGTGCCCAGCAACCTGAAATCAGCAATGAGAAGTTTTTAAGTGAGATTTTACATCCATTTATTCCTCTGGTTTTGCATGTGTGCAAAATGGTAATTATGTCACTCAGCAGTTTAAAAAAGAAATGTAGATGGATTTAACATTTCAGAAAGCTACAGATATGGATGTTGAAGGCCCAGAACCGAGTCTCCCCTCGACATTTAAGTTCTGCTGCAAAAACTTCCCTTCCTCTGAATTTCATGGCTATCCTTGATGTTTTCGAAAATGTGTTTTCGAAAATGTGGCACTGCTGAAAGTTCTGCTAAAGAAATTCCTTTAGACATTGGAATCTCAGTCTTACTCTGACCCTCAAAACATGAGACTTTTTTAATACAGCTGTTGCCTTTGATTTCACCATGCTGAAGGTTCCCTCAAGGCCAGCAATAAAACTGTCTCTTTGACCTTTTGCAGTTCTCTGGTACAGAAGCCGACAGTTCTGGCCAGTTGTACTTATGCATTAACAAGTTGCCAAGGATCTTCAATACCATGTAATTAGTGAGTGTTTAGGTAGTTATTTATACCCAAATAAAGTGATAGCAAAGAGGCTAATGACAAGAATGCTTCCAATACTGTAATTTAAGAAAAGGGTGCCACTAAAAGGAGAAACAAAAATATGACCTAAGAAAGAAAGATTTTCTTGATTTGTTGATCATTTTTGTTGCCAATGTAAAAATAGGTGGTTCTAGTTGTTCCTAAAATAACAAAATCCAGCGAGCCCGTGTCTTCCTTCTGCAGAGTCCATCCCATAATTATGTAACATGTATGCAAACAACATAAAAGTGCTCTAAGAGTCGCTTGGGTTCCAATTGCCTGACCTTTTCCATTCTCACATTAAGCAAGGACTATTTCTGGACTACAAAATACTTCCTGAAGGACAGATAGATTATATACTTTGCATTCTAAAGTGGAAGGTTGCTATGGTTTCCCACTGCAAGCACAAGATTCTCTTCATTAGACTGTCACAGACACAGGGACCAATCACATTTGATTTAATCAACATTCTTCTCAGACCCAGACCTGAGGTGACTTTACACACAAGCCCAAAGGCTTTAACACAAGCCCCTTGCTCAGAACAGTTGCTACCATTTTACTACATGTAGATGTATCTAAGTAACATAAGTAGGAGTCAAACTGATGGGTAATCTTAGCACCTCTTTTTTATTTGGGAGCTTTCCAGCCTCAAAGCATACCTTCCTAAAGCGTGATTCAGGTGGGTAGCAGTACTGGTCTGAAGCAGTAGAAGAAAGTTTGAGTCCAGAGGCACCTTTAAGACCAACAAAGTTTTATTCAAATTATGAGCTTCTGTGTGCATGCCCACTTCCTCAGATATAATGAAATGGAATTTACCAGTTCATACATATAAGGCAGAGGTTAAACAGCAAATCAGCACAGAATATAATGAAGATGTTTTAACAGATGCAAACAGGGATAACAAGCTAAGTTTATAAGGTCACCATTGCTTGGATTTAATTGGGGGGGGGGGGGGGGGACAGTGAAGCAAATAAATATGTCAGAATTGGAGATAGATTTGTAAATGTGTCATTCTTAATTGTGGAGTGCTAAGTATGATTACTTGAGACATTGTTGTTATGCTCCATCTGTATCTTCTCAAGCATGGAGGTAACTAATAGGATCTTTTTCTTTGAGGTGGGGTGATCTATAGTACAGTGTTATGTCTCCTCTGTTGCCAGACCATAGAAATGCATTCCAATATACTATTCTAATATTCATTGCATTACATTAAAATCACTATTCCAATCTACTATTCCAAATAAGAAATACACTAAAATAAAGAGGATGTATAGCCCTTCTTGGTGAGAATACAGATGTAAGGAAGAAGAAGAAGAAGAAGAAGAAGAAGAAGAAGAAGAAGGAGATTGGATTTATATCCCGCCCTTCACTCACTTAAGAGTCTCAGAGCGGCTTATAAACTCCTTTCCCTTCCCCTCCCCACAACAGACACCCTGTGAGGTAGGTGGGGCTGAGAGAACTCTTTCTCAAGCTGTCCTTGAGGGAACAGCTGGTACAGAGCTATGGCTTGCCCAAGGTCATCCAGCCAGGTGCAAGTGGAGGAGTGGGGAATCAAACCCGGATCTCCCAGATTAGAGTCCGCTCACTTAACCACTACACCAGACTGGATTGAATGAAGTTAGCATATGTAGTGAGATAAGAAACCAATATCCCTGTTATGTCCGGGGGTGGGGGTGGGGTGGTGCTGAGTGTTGTAATAACTTGTAATTCAGCAATTTCATTTTCCAGTTAAAGAGTATTATACAAATGGCAGAGAACTGAGCAGGCTGTTTGTTTAAAACATGCATGTGCTACTCCTCACCCCCAAAAAACTCAGAGTAGCTAATGACAGACATTAATGACAATAGTCACAATTAACTCAGCCATCTATTAAAACATCACCTCTATACCCATCTCAAAGTAAACTGGATTTAACACTCACATGTATACATAAGTGCCATCAACTTATAGCCAACTAAAGGCAACTCCAGCAAGGGGCTTTCAAGGCAAGTGAGAAGCAGAGGTGGTTTTTCATGCTCTTCCTCTGAAGAGCCTTCTTTAACAGACTCCCATCCAAGTACCAACCCTGCTTGGCTTCCAATATCTGATGAGATCAGGTTATATCATGCTGCCTTCCCTTCCCCTAACACTCACATAGCAGTCAGATATATAACAACAGTGCCTAGATGACCAACAGTTGCAGTGCACAGTGACTCACTAAAACAGACAAGTTTTACATCCCTTTCTAAAATCCATAAGAGTTGTGATATGTAGGATTCCCCCCCTCCCAAATGTTGTTCTGTAATGGAGGCCAGCTGCCCCACCTGCTGAGAGGGAAGAGATTATTGGATAGATCTAAACTTGCTCATAGGTTTATACCCAAAGAGGCAGTCCTTCAGATATGTGGTTCCCAAGTTAGGAAGGATTTTAAAGGTAATAACCAGCATCTTGAATTGCACCTGGAAATAAATTGAAAGCTAGTGCAGTTACTCCAAAACAGAGTTATATGTTCAGGACCACCTATTCAGATGAGCAGATGAGTAACTGCATTCTGCAGTAGCTAGTATTTCTGAGTTATTGTAAAGGAAAGCCCCAAATCATTAATCAAAACTCAAGGTTACAAAGGCCAGACTGGCTAAGCCTAGAAGGGAAGGCAATTTTTTAACCATGTGCCGCTGAATAAAATTCTTTGCCACTGACTGAGTAGAAGCTAAGTAACTGAGTAGAATCCAGGGGAGTTGGTACAATCTATGTTTGTTTTTTAGTTTGGGTTCTTATCAGCAAAGCAGAACACAATCATGTTTTTTCTTTGATTCTGCTGATTTCCCAGGCAATGGCATTTCTCCTTTCCAATCAGATCCTCGCAAGGGAGAAACACAGAGCACACCCAGCCAATCACCTTTGGAGACAAGCTTCTGAGAGCTGCTCTCCTTCACTCCTCCTTCTGTGGGGATGGAGCCCTTTTGTTCTTTGGGAAACACAGAGCTGGGGACCATTTGTTCAGCAGCTTGTAGAATCTGACTTTTTTTGTCCAATTTGCTTTTGACTTGAAGGTTCTATAGAAGACAGTCAGCACCCACTCCCTGAAATGCTAGTGTCATTTGGTTGAGAAACAGCCACTCCAGCCCCTCTGGAAATAATGGCAGATTGACAGAAAGAGACCAGGAAAGGGGAGAATTGGTAAAAAAAAGCCACTTTGTGAAAAGAAACAAACAGATCACTACAAGAAAGGATAGCAAATGCAGAGTTATCAGTGGAAATGTAAACATTTATTATTGCTACTCTCGTTAAGAGTAGGAAAATAAAATGAATGCAGTCTTTTTTTAAAATTCCTCGGCCAGGCAGAGCTCTCCTGCTAGGTGGCTGCTTGACTACCATATTTGGAATCAGTACAGAAAAGTGCGGCTGCACAGAGGGTCACCTAATTTGGCTGACTGTAAAATTGAACCCCTTTGTTCAATTTCCTTGACATTTTGGGGATCTTTAGATTAGAGGGAAGACTGTGTTCTGTGCAAATTTGGTGCTATCATCTTTATAAACAGCTGCCCCAAACCCTCATATATATTCCCCATTGAAAATTACAGCCCCAAAGTCCAGAACCCAAAAAAACCACATGGGTTTGAATCCCAAACTGGTAATGTCCTACCCTAAAACAAGCAATCATGGTAACCCACCCACCCAGCCCAGATCTGAAATTATAATAACATTTTTTCTCAGTTCACCTGTGCTGTTTCAGCTGTTGCCATGGCACTTACACATTGAAAGCTGTAGACATAGTCCAGAATCAGAGTCGACAAACAGAGCCAGAGGTCAGAGAGCCAGGGATTCCTTCCAAGGTTGCAGAGTTTAGGAACAAGGAGCGGTTGCTACACACGCAGAGGCAGGTCCTGAATGTGTAGAGTTGCTACTGCACTGAGGCAGGTGTGTGAAGTGTTTATCAGGAGATTCTCCCTTCCCACGGAGTGGAGTCTGCCAAGGCTTACAGCTCCTCCTGTTGCCTTTGCAGTAGCTGCAGTCTCACACTCCTTCTTCGCTCCTGCATAGTCAGCCTTTGGTGTGCCCTACATCTGGGGCATCCAGGAGAACTGGGTGGGGAGTCTGGCCTTGGGGTGTCTGCAACTGGGGGTGCTGGGCCAGGCTCAGGATCAGTCTTTCCTCGTGGCTGCACCTCCTGTGCAGCTGCTGGGGACTCTTCCTCCTCAGGTGCTGTTGAGGGTTCTTCCTCTGGGCTGACTCCCGAGGAGGCTGGGTTGTTCCCTGCCTCTTCCTCATCTGAGGAGTAGTCAGCCTCAGCAGAGCCAGTACCCATGACATCACCCCTAACAGAATATTGATCTGCTGTAAAACATCGGCTGTGCTGACCAATATCACCTCTGCCTTGACTGGATTCAGTTAGAATGTTCTCCTTTATTGTCTTCACCACCACCTCTAGGTGTAAATTACAAAGATAGCCACACCTGGGGGCTTAGTTAATGAAATAAAGAGCTGGGTATTAACAGTACAATGATGACACCTAACCTTAAAGCTTGTGTGATCTTATTAAATGGCCTGACATGTAAATACTAAACAGCATTTATGGCAAGATGGAATCTTAAAGCACATCACAATTAACTGGCCAGAGCATGTAAAAAAAATTCAAAATTAGAGCTGATACTAAAAGCTAGGATGTTACAAAGTTTTATATTAAGAGCCTTTTTCTCCTCCAGAAAAAGACAGCTGCTTTTAGGTACTAGGAAACATATTGCATGCTGATAAGCATGGCTATTTGACAGAGGTGAAGGTGAAAAAGTAGCCAATTGTATGTTCTTATTTGGGGGGAAAGAGGAGGGGTTTATATTTTTTTAAAAAAATAAGTGGAATACAAAAGGGAAAAAGGGGAAGGGAAAGTGTAAATTCATCTAAAGTTATCAAATATCATGAATAGTGGCAAACAACAAATAGAATCAACTGTATTAATAAAAATACATTGTTCGAATATAGAAGCAGCAATTAAAACTTCATTATTACAGTATTCAGGAATAAGTTGTTTCTGAAATACGAAATAAAATGTTTCAGAATATTCAGTGATAATCTAATAAAAATAAACAAGATTACATCTTTAACAATTAAACAAATTTCTACATTGAGTTTAAACCATCCTCACACCCTTACATATTATCTTAATCATTTATCACATTATAAGCCTCATTTTCACTAGATATCTTAAATACTTAATAAAGAGGTTTAAACTGTAATCAAGATAATCATCACCTTTTATGTAATATTCAGATAAATTCAAAATGTTTCAAGAAATTTAACTACTCCCATAATATGAGTAATAGACTTGCCATTTCTGCTGAAATTCTTTCAGCAATCTTTTATTTATATAGATAGTTTTGCCATTGTCACATACGCAGCTACTTTTTCTTTCCAAATCTTTATTATGGGACATTTCTCTGTCTTCCATTTCATTGCAAATGTTACTCCAGCAGCTGTCAACAAGTATCTGAGTAGGTCTTGTGAAGTTCTTTCTAAATTGTCTGGCAGAATTCCCACTAACATAGTCTCTGGTGTCATCAGGAATTTAGTTTTTAAAATATTTTGAATTTCCTCATGTATATTTTTCCAGTATCTTTTCATCTTGATGCAAGTCCACCACATATCATAAAAGATGCCTTCTGCTTCTTTGCATTTCCAACAGGACCCTTTGTAATTCTTATCCATCTTTTCAACATATTTTGGAGTGGCGTACCACTGGTAAAACGTCTTATAGCAGTTTCCCTTAATGCTGAAAAAGAGGAGTTTTTTTAAGGGTCTGACTACTCATCACTTTTTTTCCAGGGATGTCCCCTGGTTAGACACAAAAACATGTTCACACTCCCTAGGTGCACACAGCCATGATTGGGGCCAGAAGATGGTACATAGAAAAGAAAGGCTTCAACCTACCACTGCACTATTTTCCTGACCCAGAATGTCCCCCAGTGGAGTCTGTATGTGTACTGTTGAACTAACTGTGATATTTGCACAATAAGACAAATAGCACCCCAGAGTGCATCTCAGGTCAGGAAAATGCTGTGTCTGACACATGTTCCTGATCCAAATTGGAAGATGAAGATGAAATAAGGGCAGTAGCAGTGATTAACACTTAGCAGGGACTCTTTGAAGGAAATAGTGGAATGAATGTAGATTCAAGATAATAGCTAGATAACCCTGTCTGACAAGCTGAAAGCATAACCTTAGAATCTAGCAGGGCCTGACATTACAAAAGACACTTGTGATGGACTGTCAAGGGTTAATGCCTCACAGAGTCTGAGAACCTTTGAGTGATAGGCTGTTCAAGTGGAATTCTGTGGAGTATCAGTTAAACAGAGGTGTCGAGCTCAATTGTTATGAGGGCTGGATCTGACATAAATGCCCCTTTGTCTGGCTGGGCCATGTGTGCCATAGAATGTAACACGAGGTCCTGGAGATACAAACTTCATAATGGTTGTTTCAGATGCTGAATGGCAATAGCAGGCTTGATTGTATTAGATGTGATATGTAGAGAAGTAGTAGGCGTGGAGATATCAGCATTGGTAATGAGACAGAAAAGCTCACACCCTACCACAAATTTTGTTAGTCTTTAAGGTGCAGATGTTAGGGTATATAACCAACAAGAAAAAAACTGTTTACCCAAATCTTCCTTGAGCTTCGTAATAAATATAAACATCTACTCAGGAGGGGGGGGGGAAACTTGCTTCAATAAGAGCATCTTGGCAGGAGCTTGCCTTGGATTCACTCAGAAAGACATGGCGAGGTTTTGGTGCATACTTGCAATTTCAGACGGGAGGATATGACATGAGTTAGACTCCTACATATCCAAGGACCAATGGAAAGAACACTTTTCTAAATTATTTAATGATCAAACCCACAAGGATAGTGTAATTAAATGTCCTGTGATTATATAATTCACTAACTCACCTGAGCGGCCCCCTGTATCCATCAGTGAAATAAGATCCCTTATCTTTATAATGAGGAATAATAAAGCCCCAGGTGAAAATTTTTATTCCCCCGATTGTCAAAGTCCCACAGCAATCAGTCCCAACAACCTTCCTTCAGAAGGATCAAGTTTATTGAGTACAGGAAACGCAGGTCATCTGTGCAGACATTCTGCATTAGGACTAACTCTAGAGGCGGGAGAGGGAAAGATATACAGGTTTCAGAGTGGAGTCCCTTGATAGATCTGAGCCAATCAGAGGGTGCACTGAAATGCGCCTAAACTAACAGGTTCACATTCCCAGGGAAGAAGCATAACTAGGTACCAAGGTCAGAAGCCTGGGCTAGAGGATAAGGCACAGGGAAAGAAATGAAACTTAACATTCCGGCACATGAAGGAGTTCACCCAGCTGCCTCCTGCCTCCCCCCACCAACGATGGCAGCAGAGCTGACATTGATTTGCTTAAGGCCTTTGAAGACTGGTGGGCACCTCTTTTAGCCACCCTGTTCACTTACAGGTAGGTTCCCTCAAGAATGGACCTCCTCTATTGTGGTCCCAATTTATAAGGAGGAGGAGTGTACTAACCCTGCTAACTACAGACCAAAAAGCCTGCTGGATGTAATAGGAAAGCTTTATGCAAGACATCTCCTATTAAACCTGGAGACATGGAATAGAAAATAATTTGTTAGTACTACAGCAAATTGGATTTAGGAAGGGCTTTTCCACCCTGGATCATTGTCTCCTACTGCAACATCTTATTAATAAATGCACAAATGGTTAATCTACGCAATTATATGTGGCATTTATCAATCTTAAAACTGCATTTGATTTGATCTTGAGCTATTATTTATGGAGAAAATTAAGTAATATGGATATAGATCATAGGTTGCTGGAGTGTATAAAAGGCCTTTATACGGACACCAGTTTAAAGATCAGACTAGGTGGCCGTGGCCAATTGTCTAACCCAGTTAAAAGTACGATAGGGGTCTGCCAAGGCTGCATTTGGACCCCACTGCTTTTTTAATCTATACATAAATGATATAGGAGATTTCCTGTTGGTCCTCATTTCTTCCCAGTCAAAGTAGGTGGGAAAACCATTTCAATTCTACTCTGTGCAGACAACACACTACTAATTTCCCACTAATACCATCTTAGTGGAATTAATTCTATCACTACTAATTCCATCTTGGCTGACACCTTTCTATATTCTCTGCTATGTACATCTTTCTTGCCTTCTTTCCCCCCTACCCATGAAGTAGCTGGCAGTTGGAACTGGGGTTGGTTAATAATTTGCCATCTAACTGTTTGAAATGTTTTATTAATGTTTTAACTGATTTTATCTTGTTTTATGGCTTTTGTTCATCCCCCAGAGCCCTACTTAACTTAATTTATGTTAATTATGATAAAACCAAGGTTATGGTTTTTTGCTAGAAGACTTTTTGTTGTTCAGTCGCACAGTCAGGGTTGATTTCTTTTAGGATTGACTGATTTGATCTCCTTGCAGTCCAAGGCACTCTCAAGAGTCTTCTCCAGCACCATAATTCAAAAGCACCTATTCTTTGGCGTTCGGCCGTCCTTATAGTCCAGCTCTCGCAGCCATACATTACTACTGGGAATACCATTGCTTTGACCATACAGACTTTTGTTGGCAGGGTGATGTCTCTACTTTTTATTAAGCTGTCTAGGTTTGCCATTGCTTTTCTCCCAAGGAGCAGGCGTCTTTTAATTTCATGGCTGCAGTCACCGTCTGCAGTGATCTTAGATCCCAGGAATATGAATTCTGTCACTGCTTCCATGACTTCCCCTTCTATTTGCTAAGGAGTGATGGGACCGGATGCCATGATCTTAATTTTTTTGATGTTGAGTTTCAAGCCAACTTTTGTGCTTTCCTCTTTCACTTTCAGCAAGAGGCTCTTTAAATCTCCTTCACTTTCTGCCATTAGAGTGGTATTGTTTGCATATCTGAGGTTGTTGATGTTTTTCCCAGCAATCTTAATTCCAGCTTGTGATTCATCCAGGCAGACATTTCGCATGATGGACTCTGCATATAAATTAAATAAGCAGGGTGACAGTATACATCCTTGTTGTACACTTTTTCCTATGTGAAACCAATCAGTTGTTCCATATCTGGTTCTAACTGTTGTTTCTTGACCCTTATACAGATGCGTGAGGTGGTCTGGCTCTCCCATCTCTTTAAGGACTTGCCATAGTTTGTTCTGATCCACACAATCAAAGGCTTTAGCATAGTCAATGAAGCAGAAGTAGATGTTTTTCTGGTACTCCCTTGCTTTCTCCATAATCCAGCGAATGTTGGCAATTTGATCTCTAGTTCCTCCACCTCTTTGGAACCCAGCTTGCACTTCTGGCAGTTCTCTATCCATGTACTGCTTGCTAGAAGACTGCATTACTATAAATGGACAATGGATGAGAAATGATTCGAACAGGCTTCTAGCTTCAAATATTTAGGGATGGTGTTTCATCAGACAGGCTCTTGGACAACTCATACTGAATATGCTAAGTATAACTAGGGGTGCCATTTGACTGCTTCTGGCCGGCAATTTTTTTCTTAAAGCCTACATTTCCACCATGGAGAGATGGGGGGAACCTAGACAACAGTCTAGGGTAAAGATCATAAAGAATGGAGGCCAATCTAGAGCATTCCCCTTGCCTTAAAGGCTGGGGAACATTTTGCTAAAAATTACATCTCTGAATACACTCTTGACTCACACAATAAATCAAAAGAAAGGGTTTGCATAGTGACCAGTTTGTTTTTGTCCACTTGAATCCTTTACCCCTCCTCCAGAGGTTGTTGGCAAAAGGAAAAGGAAGGAGAAACATTTTGAGGATTATATTGTTGAAGGTAATGGTGGATCAAGCTATTCTGGCAGTGAAATGCGCACTTAAAACAGGTATTCACCAAAGTCCTTGACCATTCCATTTCAGAGGCTGAAGCTCAATTCTCTAAATGTAATGTGGAATACCTATCAACTCTGGACTCACTAACTCCAAGCTCACAAACCTTTTTGGATGTAAAATCAGTAAAGCCTCTCATACAATTAGTTAATGCTAATGAGGATGCCTTTGCACAAGAAGCAAATCTATTAAAAACTAGCCTTTTTGCACCAACAAATCTGCTTTTGAAAAAAGAAGACAGTATCCTTAATGTTCTTTCAGTGCTGTTCCCATATAGAGGCGGATACTGTAATGTATACAAAGTCCTTGCAGCTGCTGTAACTTTTGGAGCATCCACAGTGAAATGTACTGGGTTTAGACGCATGGAATGATCAGCTCATAGTTTTAGTGATTACAGCAAGGAGAAAAGAAGACACATAGAATGATCAGCTCATGGTTTATGAGTGATTACAGCAAGGAGAAAAGAAGACTGGCTATCCCTGGCTGAAGCCCAGTATTTATGCCTGGAAAGGATTACACCCCAAACACACCCCACTCCCAGTGATAGGCTATTTACACTCTACTGTTTCCTGACTGGTTTCCTCTAGGATCCCTGTCTCCCTACTGGCCCACTGTAGGATCCTAGTGATCTATTGTTATGCATCTCAAGCTCAGTCCTTTTGCAAGTAAGCTCAGGCTCAATACATATCACCCCTTCCCCAAAGTTCAGAGCCTCTTCAACTGACAAAGTCCTTTAAGTATGCTGGTCAGCATCGCTTGCAGTTCAAGCAGCATGGTTCCACTGCTGGGGCTGTGGATTCCAGAGCCATGTCAGGGGCCAGACCCGCCATCAGACTGGGAGTGGGTGGTGGCACTGGGACGTTGTTGAGGCCGCTGGAGGCGGCTGGCACTGGCGTTCCACCAACAGCCTCTGAAGGCTGACTGTTGAGTTCCTGTTGAGTGCTGCCAGTGGGCAAGTTCTCCTCTGTCTCCGGCTCCTCTGGACTTAGCAGATCCTCGTCACTGTCATCTGGTATGGGTATCCTGGGTTCCACGGGGAGGAGACGACTGCGGAGCTGGTCTGTGTGTCGGTGGAGCCTCTGGCCAGCTTCTGTGAATACCTCGTATGAGAGAGGCCTGGTCACCCTAATAACCTTGGCAGGGACCCAGGCCGGGCCGCTGGAGAAGTTGCATACATAGACAGGGAGTGGCTGGATTCTCTGGACCCAAGCTGTGCTCCAGAGCATGGTCACGATGTAATCAATTGAGACCGGTTGTGAGGCACCTCCCCATCAGGAGTTCTGTGGGGCTGAGGCTGGTGGTTGTGTTCGGGTTATCCTCTGGCTGAAAAGAAAGGCTAGCTTTTCTCTGGAATATGATATCGTTTCAAGGTATGGTCTTCTTCAAACCGAACCTCAGTGCTATACAAATTCATCCAATTGTTCCTCATCAGCCAAATGCTTCTTCTATCAAAAATTCAACATGTTGTCACATCACTGACACTGACTTCCTATCAGGCAAAATGCAAGTTGGCTAGTCTTGACTCATGTGTTAAAACCACGGAGCCTATCAATGTCTCATCTTCAGAAACACAATCTAGTGCTGCTAGGTTATGAAAAAACACTCATAAAAAACATTTATATGGATGCTTTCATAGAAAAATTTTGTGCCCAGTCACACCGACTTCAACTATAATGAGCTGAGCCTGAGAAGGGTATTTGAATGGTAACCATGTTCTGTATCCAGAAAAAAAATTGAGTGACAAATATTACAAGTTCTGTTATGGCTAGTGTCTTTGTGATAAACCAGAAACATTTTTATGTGACAAATCACAAGATCAGTAATGTTTAGTATTTAATGGTTAGCATGTTTGAAATAAACCTGAAGCATTTTTGAGAGATAAATGACTTGTCATTATTATTTATTTATTATTTTAAAATATAAGTATAAGCGTAATGGGTGCTCCACAAGAAAAAAAATTGCCCCACAAAATGAAAAATCCTGCCAGGGATTCTGTGGTGAGAGAACCCTTTCAGAATAAAGAAATGGTGCACTGGAAAAACAATAGCAGAAACAATGGTTGAGAAAAGGCACAATATATGGGAGACATAAAAGATTCTGGCAGACTCCCCCCCTCTCACATGGAAACTTTTATGCTGAACATCACCAACATTTGGTGCAGCACTTGTGCTGATATTCTGTCTTTTGTTATGTAGCCCTGTTCCCAAGTTGTTTAAAGTCTACCACTAGTTTGAAATGGACTGGAAAAGTGGCACTATGGCATTCAGACATAGACTGGAAATCAGACTTTTCAGCTTGGAGTCACAGGGATTATTTATTTTCTAACTGAAAGCCTGACAAACTCTTCCTAAGGTCTGCAAGTCAAGCTGTGTTCATTTTGATTTATGCATTGTTACTTGGCAGGGGGCCTGAGGATCTAATGCTGCCTTCGCTTCTACCTATGCGGTCCCACTGTTACAATTTCAGTCAGAGCATGACTTGTGTAAAGTCAAAATATCTTCGGTTTGTCTGCCAGATATAATGAAGGGTAGAGTCTAGTTGTGCATTAGAATTAAAATCTCTGAGTTACAAACTGACATATTAATGCCAATTATTTCGAGGACATGAACAGATAAAGAGAACACAAATATGCTATTATTGTTACAAAAACTCAATATAACAAGGTTTTGAATGCAGGGCCTAGACAGCATGGCTGAAATCATCATACATAGTTAACAGAGCCTGGTAGCTGTATGTTTTAGTGGTCTTTCTTAAAAATGGAAAATGTTTGGTCTTCATAGCTGCCCATAAAAATACAGAAGTGCCTGGTTGTTTGTACTGAGCATTGTCAGCCAACAGTGTAGGAACCGCAGGTGGCCCAAAAGACTAACCTGGTGGACAGCCTAGGAGGCGTAGTCTGCTTTGGATTTTTTTATATACTGTGTTTTATGGAAATATGTTTAAATTATGTCGCATTTGGGGTTTCCACTGGGAAGAAAAGCAAAATAAAATACACAGTAAATAAAGATTAATACAGAAGGGGAAACAAACATGTGCAAAATGCATTCTTCTCATCCTTCTTCTCATTTTTGCCCACATTTCAAGGGATTCTTGTTGGTGATTCATCGGGGGAGTGCTCAAAAGGCTGTGTGTTGACCTCACATTCATACGCCTATGTTCCTTCAAAACATACATTCTGGAACACATTCCTTTGCCTAATATTTGGGCCTTGTGGCAGCAGTGGGCCTTGTGGCATGCATCTCTTCAGAATCCCTGTCACCTTCTGCTTCAATACATTTCTTTTTCTTGAACTGTGTTCTTTTTTCTAAGAACTTGTCACATACGGGAGAAGGCACTGCTCAGTTATCAAGCATTTGCTTTCCACAAAGAAGGTCTCAGGTTCAGTCTTTGGAATCTCCAGTTTAAAAGTATCAGGTAGCAAAAGGAAATATCTCAAACTCAGACACTAGAGAGAAGTTACCAGTGACAATAAACCAGAGTTCCCCAGTAGGGCCCCCACAGGCACCATAGCACTCACCAGTACTTTCCCTGGCATGGAGATTTTCAGGAAGTGGGTGGAGCCATTGTAAGGCAGAGCTTGTTATCAGCTGCCCTAATTCAAAAGAAAGGTTTTTCATGGCCTGGGACCTGTCTACCTGAAGGACCGCCTCTCCCCATATGCTCCCCAGCGAGCACTACGGTCTGGGACCCAACACCGCCTGGCCATTCCCGGACTGAAAGAGGCGCGACTGGCCACAACGCGGGCCAGGGCTTTTTCAGTGGCGGCCCCGTACTGGTGGAATGAGCTCCCAGAGAACATCAGGGCCCTGCGGGATTTGATGCAGTTCTGCAGGGCCTGTAAAACGGAGCTCTTCCACCAGGCCTTTGGGTAGGGGCCGCCCAAGGCAAACATCTTAGCCCTGGCCCAGTTTCATCTGCCAGCCCGTCTATTGGCATTGCCAACTGCCTGTTCGTTTGTTAGCACTATTATTTGCACTTAGAGATTTATGGGATTGTTATTTGGATCCTTCTATTGAATTGGAATGCTTCCGACCTTGTATAAATAGTATTTTAATGTTGATATATGATTTTAATGTCGATGTATTATTTTAAATGATGTGAGCCACTCTGAGTCTGCCTTGGTGGAGAGAGCGGGATATAAATTTAACAAATAAATAAATAAATAAATAAATGGCTGCAATAGTACCTGCAGCTGCTAGAGGGGTGGAACAACTGGTAAGCACCCAGGCTTGTGGTTCCATTCCCCCTTCAGGCTTTCCTTTATTTTACTCTTCCTTTCTTTTTCCTCCCCTAACTTCAGACTTTCCTTTATTTCTTTTTATTCCTTTTCTGTAATTCTTTTGCAAAGCAGGGCAAGAGATGTGCTCAGCTTCAAGACTAAAGGCAATCATTTTGTTTGGTTCTGCCTCCTGTGAAAGCTGTTTGGATTTGGACCTTCCTCTTTTGGCTGCCATTTTGAGTTTGGCTCTGCCTCCTACGGCAGCCATTTTGGGGTGATGCTCACTATGCCCTCTCAGGCTTGAAATGGTTGGAGACACTTACTGTAAACAGTCCTGACCTTGACAAACCAGTGATCTGACTCAATATAAAGCAGCTTCATATGATCATGAGTCTATCAGATTTGTCTTATGTGATGATATTATTAATGGCAAACTAAAGCAACTTGGAATTAGACTACATCATTTTTAAAAAACTTTCTGGCAGCTATAAAAAGTTGTAATAAATAGAATCCACAGACACTTGTTTTGTGTTCAAACTTCATCCATTGAGTCATCCCTTGAGAGTTCAAAATTCTCTGACTGCAGCGAGAGATTTCCCTAGCAAACCAAGACACTTGATCTGCCCCTGTCCACCTGGAATCCTGATCACTATAGTAGGTGAGGGGAGGAGTTGAAGAAAAAGCCAGAATAAAACAGTGTACAAGTACATCCTGGTGGTAACCCCACCTGAGCAGGGAAGGAAGGAAGGAAGGAAGGAAGGAAGGAAGGAACAGAAATGGCAACTGCATGCATTCTATTTATCTACGTGTCACCATTTTAAAAATATAACAATAGGGAATCTCTTTAAGTGAGATGCCAAGAAATATATGCATGTCTGAGAATTCTGTATTAAAACCGTGCCATAAATCTACATTTTTGCCTTGCCCCACAACAAACCATTTATTTTACAATGTGGCCTACTGAATAAATAGACCAACAATTTGAAATTAACTAAGAGATCTGTTTCTAATGAGCACTACAACAAAATAAATCCAATTTACTTCGTTTTCCCCCTGCACGGATTACTCATCACTCAATTATTTCACATTTCAATCTAATTAGTGTTCCAATTAATTATATTTCTTCATGTTGAGAAGCGAATGTTCATTTAGCTGATTGCAAGATATTTCCCCTTTCCTGTTGCGGGGGAAACGTAACAATAAAGGACTGTGGAACATGAGTTAATGAGATACAGTGTCAGGTAAAGCTATTTTTTGAAGCGGATCTGAGTAAAATGGTTGCTGGATTTAAAAACTGCTGATCGTTGCAGTAACTAAATAAGAGTAGAACTTCTTTGAAGAGCTTCAGCTAAAAAAATGTCCCGGTACCATTAGGCATTCAATACATGGAGCAGGACTGGTGTCAAAACAAGGCTTCCTGTTTGAAGTAAAATTAAATGTGGTTTCAATAATATGTTTTTCAATTGGACATAGTATTTAAAATTGTTACTTAAATATGATTTTTGTCTTCTTCCTTAACAGCTCTCCTGTTTCAGTCTTATATCTACTCATGCATTGTCTTTTTATTGTAATAGGAGCTTATTTGTACCTTATATTGTTTGACCTCTGAAGAAGGCCCAATTGGGTCGAAACGCATTAGGTCACTATCATATACTGAGATCGAGGCAGCATTGCAAACAAGTGATTTCTTTATTCAGCTCCAAACACAACGACAACCCGCATGGAATGATCCAATTATATACATTGTGAACTATCAAGGCCACACCTCCTAGTACAGTAATGCCCAATCACAATAGAGCACTTAGGGCCAATGGGAGTCATTCTCGCCGAAGACCAGGGTCTTTCCGGATTGGTCTGTTACAACTCAGTGACCAATCCTACTGCATGTTTTAGAATCCTAAGAGTCTATGGAGCTTGTGTCTGAAGCTCCGGCTAGCTAACTTTATGCACTACATTAAGCAAATATGTAAGAGTCACTATTGTTTTCTGTTGGGCATATGTTACTCTTTACTATATTATAAGGTTTTTTGTTGGGCCCTGATATATTTTTAAATGTCTCTGTAATAAATAGATGCATTTTTATGTATAATTAGTTTACGACTGTTCTTAGCTATTGTCCCTATATTTCTTTTCCTACTTACCTCTTAGGTTCTTACTCAATCAGTTGCCAACCAATGAGAGCTGCCAGGGGGCCCACTCCCAACTGCTGCTTCTGCTAATGAGGAAGGGAATCTCCCTTCCCCATTCCACCTCCCTCCCCAGCTTTGCCAATGAGGCTCCCCCTGTTTCCTCCCCTGTCTTCCCTTTGCAGTTTGCTTGGTGCACAAAGCTCCTGCAGGCTCTGAAGCACATGGTCCAGTCCTTTTTGCATGTTAGCCTGCTAGCTCATGCCAGGGTTGGACTCTTTCGGCCTGCTTAGCCTTGACGAAGTTGACAGGTTACTCATGACCGTGTGCCCAACCACATGCATCCTGGATCCGTGCCCTTCCTGGCTTATCAAAGCAGGCTACGAGGGGTTTCGAGGTGCACTGAGGGAGATTATCAACCTGTCCCTCTCTGAGGGGCAGTTCCCGAGTGCACTCAAGGAGGCAATGGTCCGCCCTCTCTTAAAAAAAACAACTTTGGACCCGGCCGAATTAGCAAACTATTGGCCGATTTCCAATTTGCCTTATTTAGGCAAATTAATAGAGAGAGCCGTGGCGATATGGTTGCAGGGTTTCCTGGATGACACTTCAGTGTTAGATCCCTTCCAGTCAGGCTTTCACCTGGGGTTTGGGACTGAGACAGCTCTGGTTGCCCTTACTGACAACCTCCGGAGGCATCTGGATCGAGGTGGCGTGGTGGTGTTGCTGTTGCTCGACCTGTCAGCAGTGTTCGACACGGTTGATCATCAGCTGCTGACCTGCCACCTCGCCGACGTGGGGATTCAGGGACTCGCCTTACAGTGGCTTGTTTCCTTTCTCCAGGGTTGGGGACAAAGGGTGGTGCTAGGGGATGAGCAGGCCCAGAGACACCCACTTTAGTGCGGGGTGCCTCAAGGGGCTGTTTTGTCCCCGATGCTTTTTAATATCTATTTGCGCCCCCTTGCCCAGATTGTTCGGAGGGTGGGGCTGGGCTGTCACCAGTATGCTGATGACACCCAGCTCTATCTGATGTTGGGTAGCCAGTCTGGCTCGGGACCGGACGATCTTGACTGGGCATTGTACGCTGTGGCTGGATGGCTCAGGCTGAGTAGGCTGAAGCTGAACCCGGTGAAGACAGAGGTCCTGTGCTTGGGTCGAGGTGGTCCATGGTCGGGGCTCCCACTCCTGGCCTTCGATGGGGCGCCATTGGTGCCTTTGCCGGTGGTTAGGAGTTTGGGAGTGCTCCTGGATCCCTCCTTATCAATGGAGGCCCAGGTAGCAGCAAGTTAGCCCAGGTAGCAAGGTAGCCCAGGTAGCAAGGTAGCCCAGGTAGCAAGTTGGCCTTTTACCATCTGAGGCAGGTGCGGCAGTTGGTCCCCTTCCTGGACCACGCGGACCTGGCTGCAGTGATCCATGCAACAGTCACCTCGAGGCTAGACTATTGTAACACTCTCTACATGGGGCTGCCCTTGCTGCAAATCCAGAGGCTTCAGCTGGTGCAGAATGCCGCAGCTAGGTTGTTGATGCGTCTTCCTAGATGGGAGCACATATGACCGGTGCTGGAGGCACTGCACTGGCTACCAGTGGCATACCGGATTTGCTTCAAGGTGCTGGTGCTCGCCTTTAAAGCCCTAAATGGTCTGGGTCTGACCTACCTAAGGGACCGCCTTTCCCCATATATACCCCAGAGAGCACTACGCTCTGGGGTCCAACATCGTCTGGTCCTTCCTGGCCTGAGAGAAGCCAGGCTCACTGCCACTAGGGGGAGAGCTTTTTTGGTGGCGGCCCCTCTCTGGTGGAATGAGCTCCCAGAGGAGATCAGGGCCCTGCGGGACCTGATGCAGTTCCGCAGGGCTTGCAAGATGGAGCTCTTCCGCCGGGCTTTTGAATAGGGGCTGCCGCCTTTCTCATTACCTTTTTACCCTCCCCTCCTTATAAACAATTCTCCAACGATCAACCATCAGTTACCATCTGGTCGCTGGCGATACTGCACGCCTAACAGTGGACTGAGATACTACACACCATTGAATTGTATTGAGCACTTTATTAATCTGTATTGTAATGTTTTAGTGATATAGCCTATAATGTTTTAATTATTTTATGGATACTGTGAATCTTGGTTCGCCAAGTCTTGTTAGCCGTTCTGAGCCTGCTGTGTGGGGAGAGTGGCCTAGAAATCGAATTAAATAAATAAATAAATAAATAGCTAGCTCATACCAGGCAGCCATTAATTTTTCTTAGCAGCAGCACATAAGGTAGGAGTTTTGGGGAGCTTTGTTTCTGCTGGGGGGAGCTGTTCAAAGGCGATTCGAACCAGTGGGTGGAAATAGCTTTTGCTAATGAGGGAAGGAGTCTTCCTCCCCCTTCTCGCTCCCCAGATTTCCCTTTACAGTTTGCTTGGTGCAGAAAGCAGTTGTTCCTGCAGGCTCTGAAGCACATGCCCCAGTTTTTTTCATGCCTTAGCCCATCTGTCTCCTTGGAAGCAGCGTATAAAGTAGGAGGGTTTTTCTGGCTTTATTTTTGCCATGGCAGGGAGAGTGTTCAAAGATGGTTGGAACTAGAGGGAGTGAACTCAGCAGCAGCCTCTGCATTCTGCTTTTCGCAAGATCAGTTGTAATTCTAGAATATCTCTAGGCCCCACCTGGATGCTGTCAGCGCCATTGCATTCCAGCCTGAGTGCCTGTAGCCATTCCTGTGTCCTATAACAAGCACCATGGCACCAAACCAGAGCAGAGCTTTTTTTTAGGGGGGGGGGGGGGTGGATGAGTTCAGTGGAAGATGGTGTGAACCAAAGGGGTCATCCATCCAAGAAAATGCACACTCTTCTGTGAACAAAGCCTATTTCATGCTCAGAGGAAGAAACAAACACTTTTATAGTGATACAATGGGGGACGGATTCCCATTCGGCACACTGCAATCCAGGAAAGTAGAAGTGAGGACAAATAATACTTGGGGGGGGGGGGGGAATCTTCATGCATTTACAAGACTCTGCTTACCAAGTGTAAAAAAGGAAGGGGTATATGGTCTTAAACGAAAATGTATTGTTTAACCTTCTTTGTAGAGTTATCTCTTTTTGTTCTACAGTCAATGATCATGTAAACTGCAGTTCAAAGGTTTTTACCCGTAAAAGCCATTAGAATCAAGTAGATGTTCCAAAAAAGTATTGTGACAAGGGATTGCAAACCAGAAGTATGTATTTTCTTTTATGTTGTTTGTCAGAAAATAAATTGCTTTTCAAGGCATTTTGTAATCTTTAAAGTCTGTTCCATAATATAGAAATGTCAGATAAAATTCTAATACATGACACTTTAGAATAACTGAGGAAGAGTACACCGTCCCTCTAACTAAGATACTGGGTATCCAAACATGGAGAAAGATTTAAAGATAGATAAGCCGTTATGTCGGTCTGTAAAAAATTCCAAAATCAACAGAACGAGTTGTTAAGTTCCCAAGAGAGCGTCATCAGTCTGCATGATATAGGAAGGGGGGAGTGTTTCAGGACATGATGAAGAAGCCTGAGATTTGCAGTCTTAAAATGGAATGCAGGATGTGTTATAGACTTAACTGAATTATAGACTTAACTGAATCGCTGATGTGGGGATATGGGGATTAGCCTTGCAGTGGCTGGCCTCCTTTCTCCAAGGTCAGGGACAGAGGGTGGTGCATGTGGGGGAGGGAATTTACTCCGTGGCCCTCACTTGGATGTAGGGTGCCACAGAGGGCAATTCTCTCCCCAGTGTTATTCAACAATTATATGCACCCCCTTGCCCAGATCATCTGGAGCTATGGGCTGGTTTGCCACCAATATGCAGATGATGCCCAGCTCTATCTACTGATGGATGGCTGCCCACACTCTGCCCCTGAACATCTAGACAGGGTGTTACAGGCTGTGGCTGTATGGTTGTAACAAAGCAGACTGAAACTGAATCCAACAAAGATGGAGGTCCTGCACCTGGATCGTGGGGGACTGGGATGGGGTATTAGGCTCCCAACCTTAGATGGGGCCCTGTTGGTGCCGGCATCTAGGATGAAGAATCTATGGGTGTTCCTGGATGCCTCACTGACTGTGGAGGCCCAGCTCACCGCCACTGCCAAGTCTGCCTACTTTCATCTGAGGCAGATCCAGCAGTTGGCTCCATATCTCACCCCCCACAAGGTTCAGGTTCAGTCATTTTATTGCTCATAGACCAATAGATCATAAGCAAATATACAACGTGCAGTACATACAATAGAATGCAGCATGCATTATAATTTACAGTTTACAGTTCCACAGAGTTATACAATTTAGTTTACAGAATACACATTAACTACCTAAAAAGGGCAGAGTCAATTCACTTAATACCACCCAATAAAAACTTTGCCACTACCAGCATCACATTTGAATCAATATCAGCTACGAGATTAGCTACAAGTCACCCCCCCACACACAAGCTGGCTGCGGAGACCTCTGCAACGGTCACTTCCAGACTAGACTATTGTAAGTCTCTCTCCATGGGGCTTCTCTGGACTCTGCTCCAGAAGCTGCAGCTAGTGCAGAACACAGCGGCATGGGTGCTGATGTCGTTGCCCGTGTGAGCACACATCCACCTGGTGCTGTGTGACTTGCAGTGCCTGTTGAATACCGGATTGGTTTCAAGGTGTTGGTGCTTACCTTTAAAGCCTTATATGGCCAGGGGCCTGCATATCTTCAGGATCACTTTTTCCAATATGAACCCTGTAGAACACTGGGTTCTGTGAACCAGCATCTCCTCACTGTCCCTGGCCCTAAGGATGTCTGACTTGCCTCAGCTAGGGCCAGGGACTTTTCTGCCCTGGCCTCTGCCTGGTGGAATGAGCCACCTTATGAGATCAGGGCCCTGAGAGACTTGTTACGGTTTTGCCGGGCCTGGAAGATGGAGCTCTTCTGCCAGGCCTTTAGTTGAGGCAGCAGGCATCCACATGATTGGCCTCCATTCCAGTGACCACAGACCCATGAAGCCGGACTGGGACCACAGTGTTTTTCTGTTGAGGCATTGTTATTTTAATATGTGATGCTTTTCTTGATTTTACAGATTTTAAATGTAAATCTGCATAACTTGTAGACCTATATGTTGGAACCCACCCTGAGCTTATAATGTAGGGAGGGTGGGATATAAGCCTAAAAATAAATAAATAAATAAATACCATGGTACTGTATGTAAAGTAGGTTTCAAGATATTCTGAGGGATGATATGGAGGTATCTTTACATGAATGTGTGCTAAGGATCAGGGACTTGCAAACATTACCTACATAAATTATATTTGTGCCAGCACCAACAATTGGAAAGACGGATGAACTGATGAAGTTACAGCCAAGTAGGTCTGTCCCTATCTCTGATATAAATACGTATTCAGCTAAACTGAGCTGAAAAAATACCCGAAAAATACTTTATTCGTATTTTTCAGATATTTTTTCAGCTTGTTAGCAAGTGGGCCATCTACTCAAGCTATACAAAAATGGGATTTTTGGGGGTCCAACAGATCGCCACAGTTACAGTTCACTTCAGAGTTCACTCACCATTATGCAGTGTTAAAGAAGGCATTTAAAGGGACTGTGTCCCTTTAAATGCGTTTTTTCCTCCATTGGAAAGAATGGAAAATGTGAGCACCTTCTTCTGGAGCCCATAGAATTGGACCCTTGGTCCACTCTTTTTTAAACTTGGGGAGTTTTTTGAGGAGAGGCACCAGCAGCTACTCTGCCAATTTGGTGCCTCTAACTAAAAAAAACCCAGAGCCCTCCCCAAGCCCAAGAGACATCTGGATGAATTCTCCATTATAGCTTATAGCAGTGGTGGCAAACCTATGGCACGCGTGCCAGAGGTGGCACTCGGAGCCCTCTCTGTGGGCACGCACGGTATCACCCCAGCACAGAGTTCGCAAGATTGGACAGCAAAAATCACATTAATTGTTCAAAAGCATGCCAAATCCAAACTTTTACCTTTCAATAAAAAGTTGTTTGTATCATTGAAAGCTCTGTTATTGTGTTTTTCTTTTAAGACAAAAGATGTTAATGTATGAGTTGTTTTTTCTAAAACGAAAACCTCAGAATTCAGGTTAAATTGCCGTGCTGGCACTTTGCGATAAATAAGTGGGTTTTGGGTTGCAGTTTGGGCACTCGGTCTCTAAAAGGTTCACCATCACTGGCTTATAGGGACCAGGCTGCAGCCTTCTGTGAGCAAACAGCAAGTTGGTTCTAATTTTTTTCTGCTTTGCCTCCCTGTAAATCTTTAATTGGCCTCTCAACTCTAAACAGAAGCAACTTTTTGTCTTTAGAGGAGAGAGCGAGAGAGATAAAAGAGTGCTTTCCTTTAGTAAGCTCTGGAGGTCTTCACGGGAGGTTCTCAGATAAGCGAAATTGCCGCAAAGTAGAGCAACCATTCAACACTCAGCTGTTTAATTATTCTTCAAGCTCTACTTATCTCCAAATCTTTTTGAATACCATCCTCTGTATCCCCTGTATTCTATCATTTTTGGCCAACACATTTTTGGCCAACACAAGACAGTGAGTAATTCCACAAGGATGCAACAGGGGGATCGTAGTAATCCCACAGTAACTACATAGTACCCGGAATGAAGCAAACTAAAAGGTCTCAAGATCCAGAGGACTCAACTACACATCCCAATTGTAACAGAAAAAGATAGAAGACTTCTTTAAAGCAAAGAATGAAGCTGTTTACACTATCCCTGTTGTAGGGACCATTGACTATAATGGTCCCTATAGGGAATAATGGAGCTGAAAAAAATCGGCAATCCTGGATATTTCCTGAATTTGAATACCATACTGATATTGGGATTTGGGAATATCAGGAAATACCAATATTTTGGGTGGTTAAATATACCCAAACCTGAAAAATACCTGTGTGTGTGTGTGTGTGTGTGTGTGTGTGTGTGTGTGCCCCTAATATCTGACCATAAGGGTGGGCACCACTCTGCCATGTTCAGTCTGTACAGTAAAGTCTAGGAATTGGGGTACCTTTGTCTATACCTTTGATAGTGGAAAGCTGACAAAGACCTGAGGTGCCTTGGTGCTACTTGTTGAAGCTTCAGGATTTGTTGAAGCGTCAAGACTTGTTGAAGCTTCAAGAGAACCAGTTTGGTGTAGTGGTTAAGTGTGCGGACTCTAATCTGGGAGAACCGAGTTTGATTCCCCACTCCTCCACTTGCACCTGGCTGGATGACCTTGGGCAAGCCATAGCTCTATGCCAGCTGTTCCCTCAAGGACAGCTTGGGAAAAAGTTCTCTCAGCCCCACCTACCTCACAGGGTGTCTGTTGTGGAGAGGGGAAGGGAAAAGGAGTTTGTAAGCCGCTCTGAGACTCCAAGTGAGTGAAGGGCGGGGTATAAATCTAATCTCTTCTTCTTCTTCTTCTTTTTCTTCTTCTTCTTCTTGTATTAAAAAAGACTGAAATTGTCTGACACATTGTACTTTTTGGGATTAACAAAGCCTGAGATTACATTCAGAGGTCATTTTTAATTGCAGGTCTTTGCTGAAATCCTGACAAAAGTATTAAAAAAAATAAAATTCAAAAGCTAGCTGGGACTTTGTGAGTTCAAATAAATTGGGTCCTTTTCAATTGCTTCTGTTTGATTCTTTTTCCAAGGAGCTAACATGACCTATGAGATCTAATTTTTCCATTGTGTCAACCAAGCTGCATGCAGTTCCATTCTCTCTGTGTCACAGCAAAAGACTGGCAGAGACTGACCAAGAGAGAGATCTTGGAGTCATGGTAGATAACGAAAACTTCGAGACAGTGTACGATTGCAATGAAAAAGGCCAACACGATGCTAGGGGTTATTAGGAAGGGAACTGAAACCAAATCAGCCAATATCATAACGCCCCTGATGGTGCGACCTCATTTGGAGTACTATGTATAGTTCTGGTCACCACACCTCAAAAAAGATATTATAGCATTGGGGAAAGTGCCGAAAAGGGCAACTAGAATGATAAAAAGATTGGAACACTTTCCCTGTGAAGAAAGGTTAAATTGCTTGGGGCTCTTTAGCATGGAGAAATGACGGCTGAGGGGTGACATGATCAAGGTTTATAAGATTACAAGAAGGGGGACCCGCGATACTCACGGGGGGGAGTATCCCAATTCTTCTCCCCCCCCCCCAGTCCCCCAGTGATCCCTGCTCTATGCCCAGAGGGAGGCATAAAAACCTCCAAGATCCCTAGCCAATCTGGCTTGGAGGAAAACTCCTTCCAGACCCCAAGGCAGCAGGGGGACAGGCTGGGTGGTGGTGGCGGCAACATCTGGGGAGCCCTCTGGCCTTAGCAAGGCTGTGGCGGCAGGGAGCAGAGGCAAGGTGAGGGGCGGCGCGGCTTTCCTGCAGTGCCTCCATGTGTCTCGGCCCGCCCCCCTCCCCACCAGTGGCGGCGAGGCCTGAGCTGTCCACAGCCGCTGGCCCACCAAGCCTCCCCCCAATGGCCAAAACCAGCTCTCTCCCCCCCCCCCAGTGATGGTATGGAGTCTTGTATGCAAAAATTCTACTTCATGAGCTGCTGGCATTGAAGTTGTGAGCCAGCGATTTGGCTGCTGCACAAATTAGTTTGCTCTGGAGCCATCCTTCCAGTGCAAAGACAAAAATGTTTGACCCAGAGGTTAAGAAACTGTGAGCTAGCTCACACTAACTCAGCTTAGAGGGAACACTGTGAGTTACTGGCATTAAAGTTGTGAATTAGCAATTTGGCTGCTGCACAAATTAGTTTGCTCTGGAGCCATGCTTCCTGATCTCTGATGCTGCTGCTGACAGAACATCCAGATTATTCTTTTCAGCTAGAACCCAGATTCATCTCCAGCACCTATTGCCTTTCCTCGCATGCTACCTCAACAGGGCTGCCGCTGAATATCTGAGAGAAGGTTTTGGGTCCTTCTAGGGAGAAAAGGGAAATAACCTATTAAGTATTGAGTCAGGAGGCGATGAATCAAATGCAAGCTTTTATTTCTGACATAGTTCAGCTCAGAGGACAGCTCTAACAAGAGCGGCACTTAACTTATAGTGTTCCAACAAATAACTATATTCAATGTAACTAAAGACACGCTGTCTCATTGGACCTAAGCAGGGCTCTGTAATTGGTTCCTAGAATTGGCTTCAGGACCTATAGGGAGTCTTTATTAGGCAGCCAATAGAAATGAGGGAGTTAGGATACCAGAGCCATAACATTGCAGTGCAAAATAACATAAGAGAACATAACTGTTATGTATTGACCATGCGGTCGCCATGTGCTCCCATAATTGCGACCACATGGCCAGAGCACATGGCTAGAGCATGGCCAGAGCACATGGCCAAGAAACTACCTGAGCTTCAGCCAGGTAGAACAAAGGCCAGGTGGATTCAAACTGGCCACCAATCATGTACCTAGGTTTCTCCCAGGGAACCTATGAAATGTAAATAGACTTCTAATAGCCTATCAGGCCAGTTGGGTGAGGTCAGGGGATTGTCCATGACCAGCATAAAAGGAGGGCTTTGAGCCCTGGGTTGTATGCTTCATCCAGACCAGCAATAAAGATCTAGCTGTTTCACTATTCCATGGACTCCTGACTCCAATACTTATCAGTGGCGACGCGGATGGGATCCCGATGAGCGACTCTCCAGCCAACCACAGCAGCACAGCGAGCTCCGTCCCGCCGGCCGCAGGCATCTCCGAGCTCCAGCGCTCACCGCAAGCCGCTCTGAGCCCAATCCTCTGGCACTAGCCAGCGCCGAGCCTCAGCGCTCCCCGGCACCGCCACAAGACACGAGGACATCGCTCAAACAGCCGCCGCCGCTCCTGCTCTGGTAAATATGGCAAACGCTCCGGGACCAATTACCCCTTTCGATACGTCTCGCCCCGAGATGTGGGAGTCCTGGCTCAAGATGCTGGGCTGCGCCTTTAAGGTCCGCGGAATCACAGATGCAGACCTGAAGAGCGCCTGGCTCTTGAGTTCCGGAGGGGTGGAGGTCATGCGGGTGGCCCAGAACCTACTAGCCCTGCAAGACCCCACTGAGGTGTCTTACGACGTGCTCACCAAGACGCTCGGCGATTACTTCGCCCCGAAGCCATCAAAACTGGCCAGGCGCTGGGAGTTCATACAGCGCCAGCAGCAGCCAGGGGAGTCGGCCGCCACTTTCCTGGCTGAACTCTGTCGACTAGCCATGGGCTGCGAATTCCGCCACGTGGATGACCACATGGAGACCACCTTCATGGGAGGGGTCCGGGAAGCCAAGCTCCGCCGGCGCCTCATCGCAATGCCGGAACCTACCTTGGAAAAGATGCTCCAAACGGCAGCAGCCTTCAAGACAACGCAAAAGGACAAGGCAGCCACCAAAATCCACCAGGCGGCTCCTCCCGAACCCGACTCAAGCGAAGAAGAGGATGCCCACCAGATGCAATCACGCTCGAAGAAGGGTGAGCCTGGCGTCCCCAGGCCCAAGGGCCGGCGCCCAGCATCTGTCTCTGTTCCCTCTTCTGCTTCCCTCAACAGGCAGGCCCCAACGTGCGCCAGCTGCGGGGACCCCCATGACAGACGGACATGCCGCTTCTGTGATGCCATCTGCCGTGCCTGCGGGAAAGCAGGACATCTCGCCCGGGCCTGCCGCCTGAGGAACAGCCACCATGGCCCAGCAGCGAACTTCGAAGAAGTGGGTAGTGTCGTTCCCACGGCCACGGTAATGAACTTGTCCCAGCCCATCCCGGGTGCGATTTCCGTGTCTCTCCGAATAGAGGGAGTTCCTTGCTCCATGGAACTGGACTCAGGGTCAGCATATTCAATTGTGTCCGCAGCTACGTTCCGCCGCCTCTGCCCAAAGGGGGCATGCTGGCTGTGGCTGCCGGCTGGGTTGGTCCTCCGGGACTTCCAGAAAAACCCAGTGGCTATTAAGGGGCTAGCCAGGGTCCGGGTCCAGTACCATGCCTTTAACAGCCTGCTGGACCTTCTCGTGGTGGAGCGCAATCTAACCAGTCTCCTAGGTCACGCCTGGTTGAAGCCGCTCGGAGTGCAGTGGACTGGAATACACCGCATGGGCTCTACTGACTTTTCATCCATCTGCGAGGAATTTCCCGCCGTTTTTGACGGCTCATTGGGCTGCTACAAAGGACCCCCGGTTTCCTTCGACCTGGACCCGGCAGTCCGGCCCATCCGCGTGGCCGTCCGCCGGCCACCACTCACCTTCCAGCCCAAAGTGGAGGCAGAGTTGGAAAAGCTCGTGGCACAAGGGGTGCTCGAGCCGGTCTCCCACGCCAAGTGGGAGACTCCCATTGTGACCCCCCTCAAAGCTAATGGGGAAGTCCGCATCTGCGCGGATTACAAATGTACTATTAATAAGGCATTACAGGACCACGCGTACCCAGTACCGGTGGTCAGCCATGTCCTGGCCTCCCTCGCGGGTGCCAAAATATTTGGAAAACTAGACCTGGCCCAAGCCTATCAGCAGCTTCCCGTAAACGAGGCAACGGCCGAGGCACAAACGATTGTGACTCACAAGGGAGCGTTCAAGGTAAAACACCTCCAATTCGGGGTCAGCATAGCACCAGGGATCTTTCAAAATCTGATGGATTCTCTCCTCAAAGATGTTCCAGGGATGAAGCCATTCTTCGATGACGTCCTCATCACCGCCCCGGATGTCGACACGTTCGCGGCTCGCCTACGGATGGTGCTGCAAAGGTTCCAAGACGCGGGTCTCAAGGTCCGAAAAGACAAGTGTACCCTGGGAGTCTCCTCGGTGACCTTCTTGGGGTTCAAAGTGACCGCAGACAGCATTCACCCGACAAAGGAGAAGGTAGCGGCAATTACAGGTGCACCCCGTCCGTCCACAAAGGCGGAACTCCAGGCGTTCTTGGGACTTTTGAACTTTTACCACGCCTTCCTTCCGCACAAGGCGGCGGTTGCTGAACCCCTGCATCGTCTCCTGGACAAGGGAGCGGCTTGGGCCTGGGGTCCCAAGCATGATGCAGCCCTCTGGGCCGTCAAAGACTTACTAGTTTCAAATGCGGTCTTAGCACATTTCGATGAGAGGCTCCCTGTCATCCTGGCCTGCGACGCATCCCCCTATGGCGTTGGGGTGGTCTTGGGACACCGGCTACCCAACGGAAAGGAGGTACCGGTTGCCTACTACTCCAGGACCCTGTCATCAGCGGAACAGAACTACGCCCAGATCGACAAGGAGGCCCTAGCGATAGTAGCCAGCATCAGGAAATTCCATGACTATCTCTACGGACAGTCGTTCACCGTAGCCACAGATCACAAGCCTCTGCTGGGTCTCCTTGCCCCCCACCAGCAGACTCCTCACATGCTGTCCCCGCGGGTCCTGCGGTGGTCAATTTTTTTGTCAGGCTACTCCTATGAATTGGTGCATCGCCCAGGGAAGGCAATGGGACACGCCAACACCCTCAGCCGTCTTCCCCTCCCATCCTGCGACCCTGATCCGGCTCCTGCTTTCCACGTAGAGCTCCTGGAGGACCTACCGGAGCGCCCCGTACAGGTATCGGATGTGGCCTGTCGCACGCGGCGGGACCACATCCTTTCCTGTGTCTCAGACTGGGTGGGAAGGGGGTGGCCGGAAAAACCGGGACTGGATTTCACTGCTTTCACGGCACGCAGGCACGAACTATTGGCCCACAAGGGGTGCCTGCTATGGGGATCTCGAGTGGTGATCCCCGGGCCCTTGGGGCCCCAAGTGCTAGAGGCACTACACGAGGCTCACCCAGGAATTGTACGCATGAAAGCCCTGGCCCATAGTTACGTGTGGTGGCCAGGTCTGGACAAAGATATTGAGGGGCGGGTCCAGAAGTGTACCAAATGCCAGGAGTCGCGGCCAGATCCGCCACATGCTCCCATCCGATCCTGGGAATCCACTAACAAGCCCTGGTCCCGTCTGCACCTAGACTTCGCGGGACCGGTCCAGGGGCGGTTGTTTCTTATCATTGTAGACAGCTACAGCAAGTGGCTTGAGGTAGTGCCAGTAGCATCGACCTCCACCAACGCTGCCTTAAGAAGTCTCTGGCCGGTCTTCGCGACACACAGAATGCCAGACACTCTCGTGACCGACAACAGGACCGCATTCACCTCCGGCGAGTTTCAACGGTTCGTGGAAGCCTGCAGTCTTCGCCACATCCACTCCGCTCCATTCCACCCTGCAACCAATGGCCAGGCCGAGCGCATGGTGAGGACAACGAAGGATGCGTTAAAGAAGATGGAGCACAGTGACTGGGAAGAGCAGCTGTACAAGTTCCTGTTCTGCCAACGGAACACTCCCCACTCAGGGACCGGGCGCCGGCCAGTCGAACTTCTGATGGGAAGACGACTGGGAACCGTCCTGGACCGCCTACATCCCGACCGAGCAATCAAGGGGAACCCGACAATGAAGGACTGGCCAGCCGCCCAAGGATTTGCTCCCGAAGAACCCGTATACACGAAGAACTTCACGCGGGGTCCGACATGGCTCCCCGCAAGGATCGTCCAAGTCACCGGGCCTTACTCCTACGAGGTCCTTACGGAAGATGGCGTAGTCTGGAGATGGCACATCAACCAGATTCGACACCGCACACCGAACCACGACGTGACCCAGACCCCCGAACTCCCTGCACCAATGGACCATGACATCGACACTACTCCAGAAGCAGTGCCAGACCCTGATCCGGAGACTGCGGAGATGCCACTCCTGCCCACGGACGAAGCAGCCACACCATCCACACCAGCAGACAGGCCCCACCAGCAGACAGGCCCCACCAGCAGAACAACTACCCACACTGCAACCTCCCGACACAAGCAACACGCCCCGCCTTACAACCCCCCCGGTGCTCTGGACGTGAGCACAGACGCCCGGACTATCTCAAAGACTATGTGTGCAGAGGGGTTCTGGACTATGGGGGGAGGGGTGTTATGTATTGACCATGCGGTCGCCATGTGCTCCCATAATTGCGACTGCATGGCCAGAGCACATGGCTAAAGCATGGCCAGAGCACATGGCTAAAGCATGGCCAGAGCACATGGCCAAGAAACTACCTGAGCTTCAGCCAGGTAGAACAAAGGCCAGGTGGATTCAAACCGGCCACCAATCCTGTACCTAGGTTTCTCCCAGGGAACCTATGAAATGTAAATAGACTTCTAATAGCCTATCAGGCCAGTTGGGTGAGGTCAGGGGATTGTCCCTGACCAGCATAAAAGGAGGGCTTCGAGCCCTGGGTTGGATGCTTCATCCGGACCAGCAATAAAGATCTAGCTGTTTCACTATTCCATGGACTCCCGACTCCAATACTTATCAATAACATAACCCTTTACACATTTTTCATGGTAGATAAGGTCTGTAACAGACCCTTGACTGAGAGAAGGTTGCTAAGTGATTAGCAGGTCAAAGAACAGGTTTATTGGGGGGGGGGGGAGGGTTAGGGCGATCAAGCCAACATAGGCCCACAATTTAAAAGCCATTATAAGAATAACAGACCGCGCTCGACAGTGTAGCTTTCATGATACATGTAAATTCCTTAACACTTCTAGTTCCTTACCGAGCTAATTCTAACTCTCCCTCTCACTTGAACTAAAAGCTTTAACTGTTAGGCTCACCAACATTCCTTCACCTCCAACTGGTGGCTTTTAGGGGGAGGTGGAATTTCTCCATTTCCTCAGAATTCCTGGCAGCTAATTTATCTCAGTCTTTATAGGCATTGAAAATCTTTCAGCACATCAACAACAAAGGGAGGGAAGACTGGTAATGTGTTCCTTGTATTGCCAGATAGTTTAGCCAAGTTAGTTGAATAATAAGAAGGGGTCATTTCGTAGAAAAACAGGTGCAGGAGCTAATTAGCATACATATTAGCATAACTCATTAGCATATGCCATGCCCCCTGATATTACTGGAAGTGTGTCAGAAGGGGAAGCGGGGGGGCATCTTCAAAAGCCCCCCTTCTCTTCCCCAGCTGGCCTGCCAAGGCAGGTGGGGGGGAAGGAAAGAGAGAAGGGGTTTAAAGTTTAAATCCCTTCTGTCAAGAGTTGCGCCACAGTGGCTGCATGATCTTTCCATTGGCAGGCTGGCTGGGGAAGGGAAGAGACCAGAAACCCAGGAGCGGACAGTGGTGGCAAGCCCTGTCCCCAGCTCCCAGCAGGCCTGCAGAGGAAACGAAGCAAGAAGCAGTTTAAAGTTTAAACCCCTTCTCTCTAGAGTTATGCCGTAGCAGCAGTGATCTTTCCATTGTATTCTATGGGGCCATAGGATACAATAGGAGATTGTGCCGCTGCTGCAGCGCAACTCTAAAGAGAAGGGGTTTAAACTTTAAACCCCTTCTCGTTTCACTTCCTTCACAGGCCTGCAGGCCTGCTGGGGGTAGGGCTTGCTGCCACCACCATTTGTGCCCACTCCTGGGCTGCCGGAGTGCCGCTCCGCCACACCCCAGCCCCAAATGACCCCTGATAAGAGTTGTAATATTACTGGACCTGATCTGTATGGCCCAAGCTAGTCTGGTCTCCTCGGATCTCAGAAGCTAAGCAGGGTCTGCCATGGTTATTTCTTGAATGGGAGACCACCAAGAGAGTTTAAGGTTGCTGCAAAGAGGAAGGCCGTAGCCAGCCCCCTTTGAACATCTCTTGCCTTGAAAGCCTTGCAGGGTTGTCATAAGTTGATGGAATTTTCCATCACCAATGTTATTTCAGCAAATTTAGTTTTTAAAAAACTGTAATGACCTTGATCTCAACTCACTATCCCAGCAGAATGGCCTGACCTGACCTAGAACAGCACAGCAGAGCACAGCTGGCAATTATATACTCTGTTCTTAAATTATTATGCAATGAATCTGCATAATATATGTACAAGCCGCATTATTATCTCACGGCACATTGCTGATTTTCTCTGTAGCACATGCACTCTGGAAATGTGATGCCATTTTATGTTAAGGTTATTTTACTGGGGAAACAACATTCAGCCTGACAAACTACTCACAGACTGAATCCATATTTATTCACAAGACAAACAAAAAGCAAAAAAAAAAAAAGTAAGAAAAAAGCAAGGACTGGGGTGACCACTGCACTGTGGGTTTTATGGGAAGGCGTTACAATCTTCATACTTAACATCCTGGCAAAGTGACCTTTCTGTGGATTGATTTAAAGCAAGGAATGCAGATCACATTGTCTTTTCTACTGACCTGTAGCTTTCTTGAAGGACATGATGGAAAAAAGGAAAGTCACATAGGAACTGGAGTATCTATATATCTAATAGCCAAGGTGCCCCCTGCGTGCAAATATATAAATCCGCACATCGGGGGGCACCTGGGGGTAAAGAGTTTTTCCTGCACTCTTGGGGAACTCTCCAGGTGTGCAGAAAAATCCAACAAGTTAAAAAAAAATATTAGGGGGATACTTAAATCCCCAAAAAATAACTGCTTGCTCTGGGCATGCACAGGGAACTCACTCACTGAGGTGCGTGGAAACAGTGCAAGGGAAGGCACTGTGCCATTGCCACTGCTGCTCCCACTGCCACAGCAACAACTGTCCCGGTGCAAAGAATGGACTTACCCTTGGGAACTGTGGTGTGCTGTGCAAGGAAGCTCCAGGGACTTCAGGGACTTCGCCTCAACACTGCCTCCCCACACCCAGTTTCTTCTGTCTGTCTGGAATTAGTGGTGAGGAAGCCAAGCACAGCTCTGAGCCCGGCCGCCCTTCGCCCATTTCACCTTTCTCCTGGTGAAGGGCCACCAGCCAGCCCTGGTCTCCTCCCGCTAATGCTCCACTCGCCTGGCAACCAGCCGACAGTCCACGCAGGTCCACTTTCGCCTCACACTGCCGGTAAAGATCCTGATGCCACCTACTCCGTGGTTTGGCTCAGCCCAGCTGAGACCTCTCAAGGCCTCCTCCTTGCATAGGTGTCAACTACGGGGGGGGGGGGCTCAAGAGCTCGGGCCACCCCCGAAATTTTCCAGGGGGGACTGAGCCTCCCCCAGGCAAAACAGAGCTCTGAAAAGGCAACCTGCCCTTTAAAAGGGCAGGAAACCCTTGCAAGGCCCCTCAGGGCTACTTTTGGACCGGAACTGTGTTCCGGCTGGCTTCCCAGCCCGCCCCGCCCCTCCCCTCCCTCACCTGCCCCGCCCTCAGTGGAAGAAAAAGTGGTGCTGTGGAGGGGCTCCTGCTGCTGCTGGGGAGTTGTTGCCCCCTACTGGGCTTCGGCAGGTCAGGTGAGTGAACAGGGGTGGGGGCGCTGAGGGGCTCCACTTCTGCAATGAGCCCAGAGGGGAAGAGGAGGGGGCTGGGGGCACCTCACCAGCTGAAGCCCTTTGCAAGCTGCTTGGCTTCCCTTAGAGTGAGGTTCTTCCTCCTCCTGACTGCAGCTCTGAAATTGGAGGGGTTTTTTAAAAATTTAAATTTTTGTTTTTAAAAAATGCTTTTTTAGGGTCAGTTCAACTGGCAGGTGGGTGGGCAGCCAGGGCCCTGCACACTGGCAGCTAAGCCCCACCCCCAGCAGTCCTCAGTCAGACCGGTAGGAGCTGGGGGCTGCAGGGGCTGCAGTTGGTTGCTGCTGCCACAGCAAGCCAGAAGAGTAAGTTTTGGCCACTCTGGGCTGGGTGGGGGTTGATAGCACTCCAGTGTGGGTTGGGGGGGGGGCTCTCAAGGTTCCTGTTAAGTTGCAGCAGTTTTTACCCCCCAGCAGAGACATTTTCAGCTCAGCACAGAGGGGTGACTTTTCCAGGGTGGCCCTGCTCTCCTCATCCGGCGGCGGGAGAATTTGTCTGTGCCAGTCAGGTGGTGCAAGGCTGAGAGGGACTCAGGAAGAAGAAGAAGAAGAAGAAGAGATTGGATTTATACCCCGCCCTCCACTCCCCAAGGGAGTCTCAGAGCGGCTTACAAACTCCTTTCCCTTCCCCTCCCCACAACAGACACCCTGTGAGGTAGGTGGGGCTGAGAGAGCTCTTTCCCAAGCTGTCCTTGAGGGAACAATTGGTACAGAGCTATGGCTTGCCCAAGGTCACCCAGCCAGGTGCAAGTGGAGGAGTGGGGAATCAAACCCGGTTCTCCCAGATTAGAGTCCGCGCACTTAACCACTACATCAAACCGCTGCTGCTTCTTCGCCGAGGTGACCAGGAGCAAAGTTGGGGGGGGGGGAGCGAGGAGGAGCCTGGTGCAGGAGAGTTGCTTCCTTTCATGAAAGAATCGCTGCGCCTCTCTGGGGGTCCTGGAATTGTGTGAATGTGTGTGCCTGCTTTGAAAGAAACACACACTTTCCCATTAGTCCAGTAATCTTGGCGGAGGGGAGATAAATACAACCCTCCAGTTTCAGTGTCTTGCTGGCTGCATCGAGGTGGGTGCTGAGAATGAGAAGGGAGAAAGAGAACAATTTGTGAACCACTTGAACTGCTGCTCAGGTTGGGGAAAGCGCTGGTCTCGTTCATGGGGGCTGTGTGTTGCTGGAGCCGAGCAGAGTATGCAGGCTGCTGATTGGCAGGAACCCCCCAACAGGCTCCCTCCCCATTCGCCCTCCTCTGCCTTTTTGCTCCCTGGGCAATTCCTGGAAGGGTGGAGGGGACTGTTGGTAAGAGGGAGGGGAAACTCAGCCACTGCCGCAGAAGAGGTAAGAGAGAGAGGTTGGGTAAGGGGAACTGGCTGGGGCTTGCAAGGGAGATCACTCCTGCCTCAAAGCCTGGGTGGCTACTTATAGGAGAGAGAGAGAGAGAGAGAGAAATATAAGCCCGTCAGAGTGGAGTTTGAGAGACTGTTTGTAGCACCAAGCATTACCAGTTATATTTACCAGTTCTTTTCTTCAGCAACTGTTCAATTTTGTTTCTTATTCTATAAATCCATTTTTGTTTAAACTTATCCCAGGAATCAGTACAGTCTTTCCTCAGGGCCATCTAGATCTCTGAAGTGCCCAGACCCTAGGTCATTCTACCAAGAGAGAAAGAGTTGGAATTTTAAATTCCTGGTGGCAGCAAGAAACTACCAAGTTTATATACAAAGAGAGTGTTTAAAGGTAAAACTGTTTTCCCCAATAGCAAGAACCTCACAGGTTCATGTGCATAAATGTTCATGGATGTCCCTGTTTTGGTGTTTTCTGCCTTTCTCATAGTTGTGCAGTATGCAGCACTGCTGTCTTAATTCCCCTAGCTACCCTGTCAGAAGTTTCTATATTGTGTCCTTTTTTGATGGCATATGTCCCCCTTCAATTGCCGCTGCAGCCCCAGCATCGGGAGGGGTCCTCCATCATCTCAGCCTTCCCTCCTTGCAGATAAAAAAGTTTTTTCACACCCCTCCCGTTCCTATTTCTGTCTCTCCTCCTTCTCTCCACTCCACCCCCCCTTCTTTTCTACCCCTCCTCTTTCTTCCTTCCTTCCTTCCTTTACAGTGCTCCCTCTAAGCTTAGTGTTTATGAAGAAATGCTGTTTGAAGTAGACCAATCATCTTGGGGAAAAAAGAGGATTTCTTGTCTGTGCTCTCTTCAAAGGCTGTAATCCTGTGCATGATTATCTGAGAGTAAATTCCTCCAAACTCTGCTCTTGATACTCTACTAGCTCAAGAAATGCATGCTTACTTGGTAATGATTCATGTTGGATGGAGCTCAGCTGGAGGAATTGTGGAGACAAGGAAAGCACACCCTCTTATATGGCAGTCCTGCCCTCAGATTCCAGATTTCCATTAAACTGATTGTACAGTAGTGGCAGACGCTTTGTATGTGCTCACAATCACTTTTTTTGTTATTATTTTGCATGTACTAAGAGTCGTCCTAACTTGGATAGCTCAGGCTAGCCCAATCTTGTCAGATCTCAGAAGCTAAGCAGGGCTGGCTCTGGCTAGTATTTGGATGGGAGACTTCCAAGAAATACCAAGGTCATGATGCTGGGGCAGGCAATGGCAAACCACCTCTGAACATCTCTTGCCTTGAAAACCCTACTGGGTCGCTGTAAGTCAGCTGTGACTTGACGGCACTTTCCACTACCAGAACAGAACAAGACCTGGGGATGACCAACATATGGTTGCCCATTTGCTTAAAAATGCCCTTTCAGGGAGGTGACCCTTGGGTATCTTTACCTCTCTCCCTTACCTAATTAAGCATTCATTGCTAATGTACAAGAAGTAGGTAGAGCTTGGTTTTATTATGCATAGATTTTTAGGGGTTCCGTTAAGTACAGGGTATTTCCAAGTAAGAATATTTGGGATTGCATCTGCATGCCACTGGCCAACTCCCACCTTTTCCTGGGTTTAGCCTAGCCCAGGGGCATGGCTAGGGGAGTTCCCAGGCCCCCCTAAATTTCTGGGGAGCCCCTTCCAAAATCCCACATGGCTCCACCTCCACAGATAGTGACAATGGCCTGTGATGTCACTGGCGCCTCCCTATGATGTCACTGGGTTCTTTTAAGGACCTGGCATACCAATGCCTCTGGCCCAGCCCCAGCCCCCCTGGGAAATTGGAAAGTCTGTGCCCTTGCCTCCTTGTGCCTTCTCCAAGCTCAAGGGCTCGGCGTTGGTTGGGGGGTCAGGCCTCATGGTATCACTCTGCTGGTCGGCCGCTACCTCACCTGCAGCCTTCTTGCTTCCCCAAGGCTCTGTTATGCCCGGTCAGTCTCCCATAGCCCGGGTGCTGTCACCCAGGTATGTGCTGGGGAACTGGGGAGCCAAGAGAAGGAAGGGGGGAAGGAAGTCTCAGTAAGCCTGTCCAGAGCAGTTCTGGACGAGCCACTGAAGGTGGGGGAGTGTGAGGCTTCTGCTCAAAGTAGTCAAGGATCAGTTGATGAAACACAGTTCTTTATTTCAAAGTAGTCAAGGATCAGTTGATGAAACACAGTTCTTTATTTCCAATTTCTACATTGGTACAGGCCCTCGGATTATTGTCAGAGATAACGCATACAATAGAAGCAGGTCTAATATACTCTCCAGCACAATTTGAATTGCCCATAGGTAACCAATCAACAAGGGGGAAAAACCGCGGGCAAAAGGTTCTCTGGCTGTTTGCTTCCCACAGGAAAGAAAGTGAGGTGTGAAGCAGTAAATTTCCCTTCCCAAACCAGACCCCTCAGATGTAACCATATTCACATAACAAATGCCTTCCCCAAGGCTTTCGCACGTTGATAAGAAATGGTCCCTGTCCTCCCCTGTCTTCCCAGCCAGGATGAATGGAATGCGGAGGCAGGAGTGTGAGAGGCCCATTGTTCCCATGCTTTGAAGTTGTCATTCTCCCGGGCAAACAGATACATAGACCAGGCCTGGTCAAAGCCATAAACCTGGGGTCACAGAAGATACATTCACAATGGTCAAGCAAATGGCAATAGGCATGATTATATAGTGGGCATAGGAACAGCTAATAGCAATAGGCATGAATACAAACTGGGTACAGGAACAGGTTACAATATATAGCATGAGATCCCAAAAATCCTTGTCTGAATCCGCAGATTCTGACACGGAGCCTTGGTGAGGCCATCTGGATCAGCCACCAAGAGGGTGGGGGGAGTCAGTGGGTCTGGCAGCTGCAAGGGAGCCTGGGGAGAAAGTATGCATGTGGGGAATATGAGATCCCCCCCCCCCACATGAGTATCGTGGGTGGGCGCCACTTGTACATTCTAAAACCCTGTTTCAGGTACTCAGTTATTTCATTATTAAGAACCAGATCTGAGGTAATTTCAATCCTTGCTGAAACTGTAAGGGAACCTCTCTTCCAATTCTCACATGTTGACTTTATTCAGTTTATCTGGTCTGAATACTACAGACAAAAATCTCTTTCTGAAAATTTCTCTCAATGCTACAAAAATTAGCAAGGGATAGAAACAGCAAGCCAGAGAACAAAAAGTTGTGGGCGCCTGTGAGGACACGGCCCTCCTTTATTTTGAAAAGGGCTGATTACTATCAGCTGGCCTTTTTCTCTCTCCAATCCTCTTCTGTGCTATTTGAGCTGGACCTTGTTTCCCTTTATAATAGTGATTTAGGGAAACAAGGTTTAATAGCTGAATTGGTAGATTCAGGGCTCGATTTCAACAGGAATGCACAGGAACGCCGTTCCGGCTGGCGTCCGAGCCTGCCCCACCCCCTCCCTGCCTGGCCTGAGCTTTTTACGCTTAAAGGGAAAGTTCCTGCAGAGAGCCGGTAGGAAAAACCTCCACCGGGTGCTTTCCCTTTAAGAGAAAAAGCCAGCAGGAGCAAGCCCCGCCCAGAGATTAAGCACAGGGGCTAGGCTTTCTGCATTTGGCTTGCCGAGGTCGCGTGGCTTTCCCTGCTCCAGTAAGTGCCTTTCCGTTCTCTTTCCCCTCTGTCTGTCTCTCCCCCCCACCTTTCTTTCTGTCTTTCTTTCTGTCTTTCTCTCTCTGTCCCCAACTTTCTTTCTTCCTTTCTCTTTTTCTTTCTCTCTCTCCCTCTCCCTCCCCCTTCCTTTCTCTCTCTCTCTCCTCCACCTACCTACCTTCCTTTCTCTGTCTACCTTCCTTCCTTCTTCCTTCCTTTTCCTTCCTTCCTTCCTTCCTTCCTTTCTCTCTCTCCCCCACCTACCTCTTCCTTCCTTCCTTCCTTCCTTCCTTCCTTCCTTCCTTCCTCTGTCTGTCTACCTTCCTTCCTTCCTTCCTTCCTTTCTCTCTCTCTCTCCCCCACCCTACCTCTTCCTTCTTTCCTTCTTTCCTTCTTTCCTTCCTTCCTTCCTTCCTTCCTTCCTTTCTTCCTTCCTTCCTTCCTTCTGTTCTTTCTGTTTTTATAAAAAAAAATTATTGAAAGGGGGGGATGTAAAAAAGCAGAGAGCCCAGGAAATGCTGGTTTTGACAATATCTTTAATTTTTGAGAATTTCTTTAGTTTTCTCATGGCATCTTCTGCTTAAGAAAAATAAGTTTGAAGCTTGAGTTCATTGTTGTGTCTTGTTGGGAATGGCTTGCAAATATATGTGTGTCTAAAGTCTGTATTAAAGTGGTTTGGTGCTTACTGCCATGTAAGAGAAAAATCTGAAAAAGTAGTTTTATGAAATGTAAAAAAGTGGGCAGAGTTTCTGAAGAAGATGATTGTCCCTCTTCTCCTGCCACTGGACTGACATCTGCCTTTAATGGGCCAGCAAAGTTGATGCTCTTAAACCTCCTAATAAGAGAGATTTCCGCTTCTGAGGAGTTCCAACGATTGGTGATCTTGTGATGGTAGTGATACTTTTATGTGGTAAAGACCACCTGTTCACAGGATAATTTCACCTGTGGGACAGACTCTGCATGGTAACCACTCCACTGGTACATAATCGCTTGTAAGAACTATTAAAGTGTAATAATTCAGGTGGGTAGCCGTGTTGGTCTGAAGCAGCAGAACAAAGTTGGAGTCCAAAGTTTCATCCAAGGTATAAGCTTTTGTGTGCATGCACACGTCTTCCGTCTGAAGAAGTGTGGGTGGCACAAGAAATCTTATACCTTGAATAAAATTTTGTACCTTGAATAAAATAGTCCACAAACTACTCCCATCCAGTGCATCCACAAACCTAGAAGAAGAAGAGATTGGATTTATACCCCGCCCTTCACTAACCAAAGGAGTCTCAGAGCATCTTTCAAACTCCTTTCCCTTCCCCTCCCCACAACAGACACCCTGTGAGGTAGGTGGGGCTGAGAGAGCTCTGAGACAACAGCTGGTACAGAGCTATGGCTTGCCCAAGGTCATCCAGCAGTTGCAAGGGGGGAGTGGGGAATCAAACCCGGTTCTCCCAGAATAGAGTCCACGCACTTAACCACTACACCAAACTGGCTCCTAGCGTTTTTCTGCCAGTGAACTAGGGTTGCCAACTCCAGGTTGAGGAAATCCCTGGAGATTTGGGAGTGGAGGGTGCAGTTTAGGGGAAGGAGGGACCTAAGCAAGGCATAATGCCATGGACTCTACTTTCCAAAGCAGCCATTGACCTGATCTCTGTAGTTTGGAGCTCAGTTGTAATTCCAGGAGATCTCCAGACCCCACCTGTAGGTTGGCAACCCTAAAAAATCATATTCAGCATACTAATTATGCAGGAAGGCAACCTGATTTCCATGGGAACCTAACCCTTAGGAATTGATTCCAATCCAGTGTGGGAATAATTGTTGGACATAAGATATTGGCTCAGGCAAGGTTTTGTATAGATGGGACAGAAAATAATGTTTTTATTGGTTTTGTCAAAACTGTTTTGACAACAAGGTAAACAGAATAAGAAGCAAAAGGTGGAGGTGGCTGGATGACCACACTTCTGGGAACACTGGGTGTGGCCTAATATGTTAATGAGCTGTGCTGTCAGGGGTGTGGCCTAATATGCTAATGAGTTCCTGCTGGGCTTTTTCTACAAGAAGAGCCCTGGGTAGATTCATCAATTAAAGTTCAAGAGCTGGCTGTGGTCAGAGTGAGTTGGAAGAGTACATTTCAAGGTAAGGATAACTTGAAAGTTAGAACATTTTGCTCCCTTGAGTAGCTTGGCTCTTCTAGAAAAGTGTTCAGGTCTTCATATGCCAGCAACGTGGAATGCCACCCAGCACAGCTCCTTGCAGGAACTCTCTAATCTCATTGGCAAGCCACAACTGATCATCATCATCATCGTTGCCATCATCATCATCTAAATCCTATTTCTCATTTTCCCACTCCCCATCAACAGTGACATCACAGGGGTGTTATGCTCCAAGTGTTTGTTTCATCATTCATCATGTTATGATCCAGGTGTTTGTTGTATCATTCTCCATGATCTTGTCTGCTTTGTGCTCTCACGAATTTCTGGCTAATGGTAAGCCCTACTTCTTGCAAGGATTCCAGTGCAACATAGCTGCAACTCTATGTGATGTTCTTTATAGTCAGTTTGAGCAATTTTACTACAGGCACTGAGCAGGTGGTTGTCTGTTTCAGCCTTTGTCTGGCAAAATCAACATTTGCTGTCATTACTCGGTTTGGATCATTGACACTGCAATCCCAGGAGACAGCAGAATAGAAAAGAAAGAACAGGAGAAGATCGTAAAATACCATGACCTATAGAAATAGAGCACCTCTAGGAGAAGATGAGCATGGGCCAGTTGTCCTTGGAGCCCTTGGGGCAGTGCCTAGAAGTCTCAAGAAACACCTGGACATTCTGTGCATTGAGCAAATAACACTGGCTCAGCTCCAGAAGACAGTGTGGCTTGGAACAGCAAGAATCCTGCGAAGATACATTTGCAGTTCCCAAGAACTTGGCTAGATCTCAAATTGCAGAAAACTCTACCAGTCAAATATCTGACTGTGACAATTCTTTTTCATCATCATCATCCTCAATCAGCCAGTCTGGTGTAGTGGTTAAGTGCGCGGACTCTAATCTGGGAGAACTGGGTTTGATTCCCCACTCCTCCACTTGCACCTGGCTGGATGACCTTGGGCAAGCCATAGCTCTATACCAGCTGTTCCCTCAAGGACAGCTTGGGAAAGAGCTCTCTCAGCCCCACCTACCTCACAGGGTGTCTGTTGTGGGGAGGGGAAGGGAAAGGAGTTTGTAAGCCGCTCTGAGACTCCCTTGGGGAGTGGAGGGCGGGGTATAAATCCAATCTCTTCTTCTTCTTCTTCTTCTTCAATCTGCCTTGCTCTGGATGGACAGCATAAATCCATGCATAAGGGTCTAGGTCTGCCACTTGATGGTTAGAAGCCCACTAACTTAGGCCAGACACAGATTGCCACAAGCCAGGCATGGTGGCATAAAGGCTCTGTGTGTGCATTTCAGGTGCAAGCTGCATAGGGATAGGTGCACATGGCTGCTCATTGTGCACGGTGTTCACTGATGTGTTTCTTGGCACCTTCTTGCTGTTTTTTCCCAAAAACCTCAAAAGAAAGAGAGAATTCTGGCTATCCTTGACCTTTTCAGAACAGTAAGTGTGTCAGAAGACTGCAGGAGGTAACATCTTTGGATCTGCAGGAGCCCCATTACAGGAGAACACTTGGAACCTATCAAGTTTTTGTTACCAGCAGCAGCCAGCAGCCATTTTGTGAATGGTGCTGCCTCCTGTTACAACCATTTAGTGATGGTACCCATTATTGTTTTTCAGAATTCTAAAAGTGCTCACAGCTCAGCAAGGTGAAAGACACCTGCCCTGCACCATGGTCTCCACATGCACTTTGCAAGTATTGGATCGCTATAATTGTTGGTGTGAGGTATTGGTGGGTCCACATAGTGAGCAGCTACACATGGACTCTTCTTCATATGGAGCAAATCCCCCCCCCCCCCCAGTTTAGGTTTTAACCATAATGATTTCAAGTGTGTTTTTAAAAGCAGCTCCTGTTCAAGACAACATAGTAGGAATTTCTTTTGGCACCTTGTTTTATAATACAATAATTCTAGTTTTATCTGTCATATTTTCATCATATTCGATGTAAGAAGAAAACTGCCTATCCATGTTGTATTCTCACACTAAAGTGAAGCATATGTCCAGTTGTGCACTTGGAATTCATGCCAAATATGGTTAGACAAGCAGGGGAAACACGACGACTTGCATTGCACATCTAATTTGCCCCTCCCTCACTATTTCCCCCTTCCCTTCGCTGAAAACTCCTATAGTGTCTCTCCTTTTCTGGGCTTCATTCTCTGCTTCCCACCTACCAGCCTTATCTTTGTCTACCCCCCCCCCCCCCATCTTCAGCTTTCTCTTATTCCCTCCCCCTAGTTGCCTCTTTTCAGGAAAACTATGGCCCAGTAGCACAGTGCCAACCACACTGCTGGGCCCAGTTGCATGGTGGGATAGGCTTGCCAAGTTGGCCCGGGAGGCGGGGAAACCCCCACTCCAGTGGCCCACTCTCTGCCGGCCCACATTGGGCCGCCGGGGGAACCCCGCCCCCAAATTGCCGGGCTGCCACGATTTGCCTGGCTCGATGATGTCACCCGGAGGTGACGTCATCGCGTTGGGCACATTTTGAGGGGGATGCTCTGTAATTCAAGGGAAAACTCTTATGGTTTTCCCTCGAATTTCAGAGCCCCCGCCCCAACGTGCCCAATGTGATGACATCACTTCCGGATGACGTCATTGTGGTGTGCGCGCTTTGCACACACACAGGGAGCCTCCCGGAAGGGGAAGGATTTCCCCTCACTACAGCAAGGTAAGCACTTGGCAACCCTATGGTGGGAACCTGCAAGGACTTGTGGGAGGCACCTCATTTTCCCCTGTATTCCCTTCCCCACACTATTTTTCATCTGAGAAAACCCCGTATCCTCACCTTTCCCTGCTTCCCTCTCCCCTTCCCACCCAACAACTAACCAAACTACTCATCTTCAACTATATTATTTATTCACTTTATATCCCACGTCCCCGCCTCCTGCCTTTTCTGACAGAAGTCAAGGCATGAAGGCTGGCAATACTGTTGTGCTTGATGGACCCCCAAGGATTATTTTCCCGGATTTCAGATTTTTCTGCAAACCTCGGGCTTTTTTTGGGTTTGCAGAAAGATCTATTTTGTCTGTTACTGGCTTAAGTCTATGGATCTAAATAGTACCCACAGATTTGGCCGCAATGAGAATTAGATATATCGCTGATGTACCCATATTTGTCAGTTGTTTTCCTGGGATATTAGTTAAAGTGAAGGAACCAGTATTCATCATAAATACTCCTCCAGGTCTCAGGGATACCAGCATTTATACAAGGTTTTGCTTTGAAATCATCCTTATGTACACCCAAATGTCCTGCTATGACAGGTTTAAGACAGTTGCTTCACACAATCTCACTCTCATTGCTGTTCTGTCACACTAAGATCCTTGGGGATTTTTATTATTAAGCGTAACCACATATATTGTTCCTAAAAGAAACTATAGTAATGATTTGCTTAGAAGTGACCATATCCTTGGATTGCTGAGTTAAAAAATAAGTGTTTTTTAAAAAAAGAATAATATCTGTGGATATGACCTATAATGATGACTTCACTTCTTTTTAGTCATCTTATGAAAAATAGGGATGTGTGGGTGGGATAAACCCATTGCTTAAAAAAAAGTGGATCTATTTTTTCCAATGAATTAATCCAAGAGCTATTTAAGACACACCATATAAAAAGAGAATCCCTTTTGATCTAGAGGATGATTATATGCACAGTAATTTCAGGGAGACTGGCACAAAGGATGTTCTCTGACTGTATTTTTTTAAGGAAAGGAAGCAAAGAACATTTCCTTCATGCTATATAATTTTGTACTTTTAATTTAGGCAACTCAAATTATTTACTGGCAAGTATTTCTAACCAGAAATAAGATGCATATTCATGAAGGCTGATTTACTGTAATCATTTTTTTTCTGATGTTCTGCATCTGCAAATACTTTGAGAACTTGAGTTCTGATTCATGGGCAATTATGTGGACATATCTCATAAGGGTGACATAGTGGGGAAAATTTGTCAGTATGCTCAAAGGTGCCTGCTGAGATTTCAGTGTGATGAAATTCTGTAAGCTCCAAAATGTGGGTGTTATGTGTATTCAAAGATAAATTGTAGGAAATTAGAACCTATAGCAATATTATCAATAAAGGTCCAATACCAACTCTCTCCTCTTTGGCCACGGTCACACGGCCCCTTTAAATCCGGGATGGCTCCCGGATTTAAAGGGGCCGCGTTTTTCCTCCTGCGGGTTGGGATGTTTACACATCCCAACCCCGGTTGCAGCGTCGGCGGCCGCAACGGCCCCTGGAACGGGGGCCGCGGCCGCTGAAGAGTCCGCAGTGGGAACAACGGCTGCGGGCGCGGCAAAAGCAGTGTTGGCCGCGGCTGCGGCAACGGCGGCCGCGGGTACGGCGGCGGCGGCAATGACGGCCGCGGCGGCGGCAGCAACAGCCAAGGGATGGCCACGGCGGTGGCGGCGGCAGGAAAGGCTGCTGGGAACGTAGGTGGAGGCAGCCACAGCAGCGGCGGCCTGGTGAGTGGGGAGTGTTTTTCCCCCCTTTTACACTTGGGCGCATGAATAGCTATGCGCCCAAGTGTAAAAAGGGGGGGAATGGCGGGGAGGCCATCTGGACAGCCCTGCTCTTGCAATGCTTGCGAGACAGGGCTGTCCAGATGACCTCCAATGCGGGTTCCTCCCGCGACTCCCGGGAAAACACTAGTTTTTCCCGGGGTCAGTAAATGCGGGAGCAACCCGCATTGGAGCCCGCTTCGCAGCGGGACTCACTGCGGGGCTATGTAGACGGCCCCTTTAAATGCGGGAGGAAGCAGCCCTTCCTCCCGCATTAAGGGGCCGTGTGACCACGGCCTTTTATAAGCAAAGAGACCGTTGGTAAGCATTCTTGGGCTGAGGACAGACTGGCAGTCTGGCCCGCTCTGCCTCCGCTTTAAAAGCGGAGGCAGAGCAGCAGTCCAGACTGCCACATCTGCCCGGAGGAGGTGGCCCGGATGCAACGTGTCCGGTGCCGCGCTCCTCCCGCAGCAGCCGGGCACCACTTCAAAGTGGTGTCCCGGCTGCTGCATGCGTGTTCCACCCGCTTCTGGTGGATGTGAACGCGCGCCGGGCTGGGGGAGCCGCGCGGCGTTCTGCTGCCGCCGCCGGAAGCCTCCCGCAGTCTGGACGCTGCAGGCGGCTTCCTTGCGGTGGCGTGTGTATGCCGCGTGGCGGGGGCAATTCCCCCCACTGTGTTCTGCTGCGCTGCGGAAGTGCGGCAGAACACCAATCTGTCTTCGGCCACGGTGTATGCATACACCCATTTAATTCTTATAAAATAGTTACTCATTGCATAGAGACAGTGAATTGGCAATAATTATATGTACTTTTTAGCAAATAATGACCTGTCCCCCTCCTTTCCCCTTCTTCCACTTACACTGATGACACTAAGTTGCTGTTCATTATTTTTCATAAATGGTAGACCTATGAAGACAGGATTGGTTTGTGTTTTGGTCATTTGCTACAAAAACAAACACTTCAGTTGAATGCAGGTAAAAACAGTTGTTGTTTTTTTTTTAAATCAAGTTTATTGAGAAAAATTTAAATAGTATAAACAGTAAGTTGAAACATTTGCCATAATGAGTAACATTGTTAATTCAAGCAAAGCCAATAAATGTTATTAGAACATACAACATCATAGATATAGCTACCAGTGTTCACTGTTAAATTTCTGCATGAATGTGGTGAGTGCTCAGACTAAAATAGTGAAATTTAAAAATGAAGCCATTCAATATAATGTGGGTTGGAGGGCATAATATTGTTTTCTGCCATATATTGAATCAGAGGAAACCAAGTTTGAACAAATTTTGAGTGTGAGTTTGTATCTTTGCAGAGTCTTTCTTCAGCAGTATCTGCAATCTTATCCATCACAAAGTGATTCCAGCATTTATTTCTCCATGTTAGTATGTCCAGAGAGTTAGAGGACTTCCATGATGCTGCAATCGTCAACCTAGCTGTCACCAGCAGAGTAGAGGTGAGCTTCAAGATATCCAAATCTTGAGTGTCTGTGTTCGCCAGGTTAAGGAGTAAGGTAGTTGGGTCTAATGAGAGTTTTTGAGATGCCATTTTATCATTTTCCTCTATGACTTGTTTCCAAAAAGATTGTACTGCTGGGCAAGACCACCAACAATGATAGAAATCACTTATTTCACTGCACCCTTTCCAACAGAGAGGGCTATAGATTGAGTGTATGTCTTGCAAACGTGCAGGAGAAAGGTACCATCTCATATGGAGTTTTAAAAATTGTAGTTCTATAGAGAAGATTTTGGATTTACAAGTGTGTGATTCCCAAATTGCCACCCATTGATTAGGGGTTAGGTCTTATTGGAGAACCTTGTGCCACACGAGTTTATTAGCCTTTTTTTTTCCTTTTTCCCATGTCCATCAATGTTTTGTAGAGGACTGACAACAGACCCTTCGGCAATCTAAGAATTTGTCCAGGGTAAGTTCAAAGGTGGTTTTAGGTCTAGAAAATGTCCCCTGTTTCCCTGTCCAGTCTGTTAGGTTTTTGAGTTGATGGTACCTTAAACTGGAGATTTTGGAGTTTATTTGAGTCTCAAAATGATTTTTGGGGCAGAGTGCTCCTCTTGTAGTCAGATCCTATAGCCTGCAAAATCCAGCATTAGTCATAATCGAGAAGGCCTCGAATTCTTGTCCCGGTAGGAACTATGGTTGATGGGTGTATGTGGACAGGGGAGAGATTCTTGGAGCTAGTGCTCCTCTTTTTAAGTCCCATATTCTCAAAGTCGATGCTAAGAAGGTGTTTTTTCCTATTGTCTTGATTCTCCTCGATTTAGGCATCTATATAGTTTCTTGTACAGTGAGCGGTTGTACATATCTGTGTTCAGTATGCATCCAGTTGGTATACTGCACTTGTTGTAACAGCCTTATTACATTAGAGATCATAGCTGCATGAGAATACAACCGGCGTGAGGGTACCCCTAACCCTCCCATAGAGATTGCCTTGGTCAAATGGTGATGATCTACTCTGGATGTAACTGAGTTCCATAGAAATGTAGTCAGTGTTCATTGCCACTTATTGAGGTCTTTTTCTGCAATAAAGATGGGCAGCACACGAAAAAGGTATAGAAAACAAGGGAACAGGAAGCTTTGGATTAATTGTAGGTGGTCAGCTAGGGAGAGTGTTTGTTTGTTCCAGTCCCAAATTCTTCCCTGGATTTATGTAATCTATAAAAATTACAGTCCACCAGTTTATGCAAATTTAAAGGAATCTGAATTCCAAGATGTCTCCACTCAGAATTGATCCATTGATAACTAAAAGTGCACTGTATCTCTAGCTTAGCCATTGTAGAGATCTTAATGGTATATATTTCTGATTTACTCATATTAAGATGCAGGACCGAAATACTTCCAAACTTGGTGATGATATCAGAGATAATTGGCAGAGATTGTACTGGATCAGAAATATACAAATCCATGTCATCTGCATGCATAGTCAGTTTATGCTCTGTGCCTGCTATGTTGATTCCTTTGACGATGTTCCTGCATAGTTCCTCAGCCAAAGGTTCTATGGTGAGGGCAAAGATGAGTAGTGAGAGCAGGCATCCCTATCTCATTCCCTGGAAGGGAAAAAAGAAAGCAGAATTTAGGCGACTCGTACCCTGGCTCTAGGATTTTGATAGATCGATTGTAGTGCCATAAGAAAGTTGTTGCCAAATCCTATGCATTTGAGGAGTGTCATCAAGTAGGGGATCTCTATGGAGTCGAAGGCCTTTTCAAGGTCTAAGGCCAAAATTATCACTTCTGTCTTGGTATGTTTCCCGTGTAAGATTATGTTCAGCATATGTCATATATTATTGGTGATCTGTCAATGAGGGATACATCTGGTTTGGTCTGTGTTTATCAATTTTGGGGCTACCATCTTGAGATGATTCGCTAATATTGCCGAGAACAGTTTGGCAGATACAGTTATAGTGCTTAGCAGGTCTGAAAGGAGGACACAACAAATATATATATAGAACTCAAATAGTCTGTTATAATTGTAATGAGTTTTAGGAAAATCAAGAGGGATAGAGACAAGAGGAGACCTAAAATCTTTTATACAGGAACTTCTTACGGGTCTGTCTCTTGTACTTCGGGTCAAGTTTATAGTTATCTGCCACTGGTTTTACTAGATGATCTAGATGGTATAATCTCTTAATTCAGACAGTTATTTTAAAGTAATGTTAAGTTACTCTGGGGGACAAAGGAGGGGTTTGTATGTTTAAAATGACTAAATAAAGATATGCTGGACAGCTGTGCTTTCAGATGAGCAGAGATGATGAAGAGGAGCTCAGAAGGACTTCTGTCTTGGGAATTTTGGTTACATGGTTTCACTCTTTAACTTTCTAGACAGCTCAGGCTTTGTCTTCTGCCTGCTGCTGTCAGAAGAGGTACAAATACCTTTGGCTTGAATAAACAGGATGAGAACCTGATGCCAGGACCCATCTTCTTTGAAAGTTTTGTTTAGGATCCTGAACTAACCATTTTAGCCCTTCATTTCCAGACCTGAAATCCTGTCTCTTGCTGCTTACCACTTTCCACATCTGGAAGAAAAGAGGGGGAAAACCCCTCTTGGGGCTTAGTTGCTTGTCATGTAACTGGGGCCAGAATCTGTCCTCAAAGTACACACTTGACTAACTCCAAATTACCTGTGTTTTGATAGTTTAAGTCTTTCCCTCCTATAATATTACACAGATTTTGCCTCTTATCTTTGCTGCCCAGAGGTTTAGAAATCCACTTGGGCCTTCTAGACATAAGTAGCTTTAGTCCTCTTTTCTTCTCTTGCTTTACCTCTTTGGCCTTTTGCTTCTCGTCTTGAGTGGAATAACTTGTACAGTATGTGAGTGCTTGGAGTAACTGGCTTTTAATGTGAGCTTCTATCCACCAGCCCAGATATCTTGCATTGCTCCTCTTATTAAACTATTTCTCATTTTGCCCTATCTGAATGCCAGTGTTCTGTTCAAGACTGAAAGATGCCTTGCCACTTAGTCCAAGGTCCCTTAATGCCATTTTCCACAATATTTTACAGAGAAGGAGACAGTGTACAACCTATCCCAGTAGAAACAGTTAAGTCTGCAAAATAACTGGCCTTTAATTTACTTGTACCATCTAGCCAGAATTTTTATAGCCAGCTGACATTTGTTTCAAGATGTACCCATTGTTTTAATATTTATATTGTATTTTAAATTGTAATTGTATTTATTAGAATGATATTACCTGCCCTGAGCCCATCTCCGGGATGGGTGGGATAGAAATACAAATAATAAATAAATAAATTTCACATTTATTTAGCAAGGAGGGAAATCTTGGGGACCTGCAAGCTAGAAAAGATAAAGGTTATGCTTTTGTTTTCATTCCTGTTTCAGTATTAAATTCTGGGCATGGCCCAAGGCATGAGCCAAAAGGTTTTCAGCCTTTGATTCACAACCTGTGACCCTGAGTGAATTGGGCTAATTAGATTCCAGTCAAGCTGTACTAGTGTGGTGATTGTGGTGCAGTGGTTAGAATGTACTGACAAAAAGAGGGTAAGAAAAATCAAACCAACCAAGCAAAAACCTCCAAAGAAAGTGTAGAAAACTTGTTAAGGGCCAAAAGTTAAAAACATAAATAGGTTTAGTCAAAAGTGTTCTTATTTCAAAGTCATATAAAAACCTTGTAGGGGTCCAAATAAAGCCTCATAAAATGTTCAAAGTGACAAATGCACAAAAAAGAACAGTGTATGACCTGACATGTTTCAGCTCAGATGAGCCCTCTTCAGAGGTCAAATAGTACAGAGTACAAAATACACCATGCAACGAAGTCCCTATTACACTTGTAAGGAAGTAAACAATCAGGAAAACAGAAAAAAGGTAACGAGTTACCAAACTCCTTTCTAAAATTGGCAGAAGAATTTACTTTAGCGAATTCATGGAGAATTAAAAATATTTAAAAAGAAGATTATACTTTTTTTCCCATCAAGACATAAATCTTGGTCAAGATTGGATATGGCCTGGATTTCAACAACTATGGTTAGTGATATTATACAGGCAGAGATTCTCCCTTCAACATTTGCAGACCATAATCCTCTACTCCTGACTTTGCAGGACACTCTGAAGAAGAACAGATGGTCCATAAATTTATGGCTTCTAAAAAATTCAGACTTTGTAAATAATTTAAAAAAAGTATTTCAAGAGTTTTTCAAACTGAATATTCAACCTGAGATATCCATGGATATTGTATGGGATGCTTTTAAGGCCTATGTGAGAAGGTGGTGTATCAGACAAGACGCATGCGTGAGAAGAAGAAGAAGACAAAAATATTCACGAATTGAACACATTAAGCAAGAAGAGCAAAAACTGAAAACAAATCCCACAACAGAACAATCAAGGATTAAAATTAAAACATTACAACACCAGCTCAACTGTTTATTGATACCGGAGATTGCAAAGAAAATAATGTTTGCCAAGCAAAATTACTTTGAAAATGCAAATAAGCCAACAAGATAGCTGGTATATAAGCTAAGAAAAGAATCAGAAAAAAACACAAAGATTTTGAAGAATGAAAGAGGGGAGGAGAAAAATGCCCATAAGGAAGTAAACAATTAATATAAAACCAAAAATGGAATGTTCCAATCTGGAATTGAATGACACACCAAAGGATGTTTATTTGTGGGGCCACAAATGTATCTGGCCTTGTGTTAGAAGTAGTTGCATATACTGGAAATAATATTAGTACCAATATGTACCTTCCAGTTTAAGTCCTAAGAGTACAAGTAAAATTGCCTTATCAGGGACAATGTGACATCAATATGTAACAGCAGTTAGAATGCCAGACTAGGCTCTGAGAGACCCAGGTTCAAATCCTGCTCTGCCACGGAACTGTGCTGGGTGACCTTGCATCACTCATATACATTTGTGTAAAGTACTGAGTTCTCGGCGGCATTGATGAGGACAAAGTTGGTGTAGTGATTAGCTCAAGTTTATTTAGAGAGAATAAGCATGCCTTAACCGTCCACAAGACCAACATATATACACACCCAGGACACACCCCAAGTCCCTCCTATTGGGGGGGTTGAATTTCCCGCCTAGGTCTTATTGGAGGATTAGCGGGACTCCTGGATCCTTGGCTCCCATTGTTCTAGGAGCCAAGCTCTGGGCTCTTTGCGCTGGCATCTAGTGGCGGTCAGTAGACACAACACCTTGTTTATTTATTTACTTCATTTATATAGTGCCTTTCTTTCCAGTGGGGGCTCAAAGCAGGTCATATCAATCTCCTCTTTATTTTATCTTCACAAGAATGCTGTGAGGTAGGTTAGTGTGACTG